>CM066033.1:1141565461-1146365461 GCA_033557465.1 Ichthyophis bannanicus | reverse complement strand
AGAAATGAAGGACTCAATGCCAAGGAGGACAATGAGGTGGGGAATGAATGTTGGCAAACTGGAAAAGATAATTGAGAGGGAGGAGGATAAAGCAGGTGGGGTATATTTTTATAGCACATATCAACATGTATTTTGGGAAAACTGACGAGAGGAATGCAAAGAGTATTTCATTTTTATATACATCCAAGTATTAAATGCTCTGGAGTGCGTTGGCTTCAGCACTTTCAAATTAGATTCAAAACTTTAAGGTTTGTTGCGCCTGAACAACAGGCTGAGATTGTTTCAGTAAGTCTCTGTGGCCTTTGATATTTTGTAGGTTGTTGTCCTTGTGAATGAGTCAGCAGGGAGTGTCCATGTCTGTGAACCAGAGGTTTGATTCATGCATATTTTAGTCAGTTCCAGGTGTGGTATCAAGCTTGCAAAGGTTTGAGAAAGCACACTGCTGAGAAAGCTGTTTACTGAAAACAATCTTGCTATAATGATATCTTTATTGCTTTGGAGCATATTTTATCTGTGAAAATAAAGGAAAAGAGATTATTATGCCCCCAAAAAGTACAGAACAAAATGCAGAACTACTGGTAGAAGTTGATGTTTTAATGTGTCACGGTCAGGAGGCATTCCTTCATTTGCTGAGTGATGAATACAAGAAAGACTGATTTCTTAAAAGTGCAATTTCATTTACTCATTTAACTATGAAGGTGTAAAGGGGAAGATACAGAGTTGTGGTAAAACATCACATTATATTGAAATTTAATTTATCACAGGAGTCAGTGACCTACTCTAACTCACATACTGCAGAGCGGTAACTCCTATGGAAAATGAATTACCAACCCACTGATACCAATCCCTCTACCCAATCCTCTCTGATATCAGTCTCCCCTCTCCAATGGCCCCCTCCTCTCCGAATTTCTACCTCTTACCTTCTGATTCTATCCTTGGCTCTTACTGTGCTCCCTGGTAGTCTACGTGGAGCAGAGAGATCCCCAATAGCGTCTGTTCTTGGCTGTTTCGGGTTCAAAATGATTCCCATGACCTTTAGCAGTAATCTCAGTAGAGATCAAGCTGCTAAATAAGAGCATGGAATCAAGGAATGGGATGTGCTGGGAGGGGGTCATTGGGGAAATTGATGTTGGGGGTTGGGTGGGAGGATTGATGTCATGAGGATGTCGGGGAGTGGAGCTTGATGTCAGGGGGATGTATTTGTGGCTTGCTTTCAAAGGCGGTGTCAAAGGTTGAGTGGGATGGATGCTGTCAAAAGCAGCAATTTTAAAATGCATATTTGGGAAAAAGCTAAACACTTTTTCCCTCTGTACAGCTTTTTTAAATCACTGCTCCTGCTGCATGTGTTAAAACATTGATATGTAGACCTTTACATCCTTAAACACATTTTACAAGGGACTCTGTGTTTGGCAAAGCCTTTATAAAATACAGTGGAATTTTTCCATGCCCCGACTTGGACCTCCATGACCTACTTATGCCCTTTATATGTTTGTACTGCTTTCTGTTTTTTAAGGTTGGACATTTTGTTCTAAAAGAGTTATAATGCCAATCCAAATAATTCAATAATTCTTTAAAATATGGACACCACTTTCCAGAACTGTTTTTCATTTCTACTTCCTATATATACTCTGTCAATATGGATGGTTAATTTACAGCTGTGACTTGCTGAAAATCTCTGTCATGTTCTGTATCAGAACATTCTGAATTCTGTGGAATGTTTGATAGACTACTAGATACATATTTAGAAGAGAATATTGGATTGATTTGTCCGTATGAAGAGCATTTTAAAAGCCCATATGCCTGGTTAAACAGCAATTGCCCCAGCTAAAATGCCAACCTTTATCTTGCTAAAACTATGGAGAATGTTTACTAAATGGCATTAGCTGTTATCGAGTCACCAATACCGGAAAGGTCATGTGATGGTGGCAGCTAACATGGTCAAAATGCAGCTATCATAGGCAATTTTCCATAATAGTTGCATTTTGCATGGCAGAGGAGGGGAGAGACGGGATCGGGACAGGGAAAAGGCATGGCAATCAGCAGCAGTCACCATGTGATGAATTGTTGTATGATGGCTGCCCAAATCTCCAGAGATGCCAATCGGCAATGCTGGCAGTGGCACCCTTCTGACCCCCTGTGGCCACAATCAGCCCCATCCGCCAACAAAAGGATGCCAGTGCCTCAGATATGCCTATCTGGGTTACCAGTATTAATGATGGATATCCTCCTTCCCCCTTCAGCACTATACCCCCCTGGACAGCACCTAACCCCTAAGTGCTGCTATCCAGCTGGGGGGGGGGGGGGTCTTTGGGTCACCTCCCCTTCAACACCCAATTAAACAAAATCCTGGCTACTCCATCCCCTCCTGCTCCTATCCCTGTCTACTGTTTAAAAAGAATCCTAAGTGAAAAATTCAGTAATTATGTGGACAGGCATTTAAACTAGGGAAAGTGGGTGATGGATTAACGAGTCGCATGAATGGAATGTAGCCATAGCTGGCTATAATCTATTTAGAAGAGATAGAGAGGGTAGCAAAGGAAGGGGAGTAGCCCTATATTTCAAAAGCAATATTAAAGTTGCTGAAATGCAGGGGACATGGGGAAAAGAAGAAGTACTGTGGATTGTGTTGGAAAGAGAAGATGGCACTGTCATCCATATTGGTGTAGACTACAGGCCTCCAACTTAAACCACAGAAATGGATAGCAAATTGATTTTTGATATCGCAAAGATAGCCATGAAGGGGGAAGTGATCATATTGAATGACTTTAGTCTAGCCAATGTAGATTGGAGTATTCTTTCTGGAAATCTGGAAAGAAGTAAAAAAATTGTAGATGCCTTCCAAGATGCATTACTCAGACAGGTGATGGAACCGACCAGGGAAAGCTCAATGCTGGATTTAGTACTCATCAATGGAGATAGCATGTTGAATATCCAGGTGGGTGCAATGTGAACAGCAGTGATCATCACATGGTGTTGTCTGAGATAAAAGCCAAGGCAGAGTCCAGTCACAGCAAGCTCCAAGTTCTACACTTCGAAAACACTGATTTCAGAAAAATGGCCAAGTGCCTGAAAGAGAAGTTGGCAGGTTGGGAGGGGATAAGGGAAGTGGAATTGCAGTGAGATAAACTAAAAGAGGCAATAAAAGGGCCAACAGAAACATAGGTAAGGAAAGTAAATAAAAACAAGAGGAAAAGGAAACCTATTTGGTTCTTCAAAGAAGTGGCTGCACAAATAAAGGCAAAAAACACAACTTCCACAAATTCAGAACAGATAAAAGAATACAGGATAAAACTAAAAGAGACAAAAAGAGAAATAAGGATAGTACAATCTAAAGCAGAAGAAAAGATGACTAAAGATGTGAAGTGTGGCAACAAAACCTTTTTCAGGAGAGGATGAAATTCAGAGGTAGAATTGCAGGACTCAAAAGTGCCAGGAACAGATTTGTGGAAAGTGACATTGGAAAAGCAAAAATGCTAAACAAATACTTCTGTTCTGTTTTTACTAAAGAAAATCCTGGAGAAGGACAGCCTGTGATTGACAAATGGGAATGGCGTAGATACGACACCATTCACAGAAGATGATGTGTTAGAACAGCTTGCAAAACTGAAAGTGGACAAGTCATGGGACTGGATGGGATACATCCCAGGATACTGAAAGAACTCAGAGAGGTTCTTGCAGGCCATTAAAGGGTGTTTTTAATAGATCCTTGGAGACAGGAGAAGTGCTGCAGGACTGGAGAAGGGCTGATGTGGTACCTCTTCACAAAAGTGGTAATAGGGAAGAAACGACAAACTACAGCCCAGTAAGCCTTACCTCAGTGGAGGGAAAAGTAATGGAGATGCTTCTGAAAGAGCAAATAGTGGACTTTCTCAAAACCAACAGGTTGCATGATCCGAGGCAACATGGTTTTACCAAAGGACGATCTTGCCAAACAAATCTGATTGAGTTCTTTGACTGAGTGACCAAATAACTAGATCAAGGGCATGTGATGGATGTGATCTACCTAGATTTCAGCAAAGCCTTTGATACTGTTCCTCATAGGAGACTTATCAATAAACTCAACAGCTTGGGGATGGGTCCCAAGGTGGTGAACTGGATCAGAAACTGGTTGCCTGACAGAAGACAGAAGATGATGGTAAACGGAACTCACTCAGATGAAAGGAAGGTGATTAGTGGTGTGTCCCAGGGATTGGTCCTGGGACCGGTACTGTTCAATGTATTTGTGAGTGATATTGCTGAAGGACTGAATGGAAAAGTCTGTCTTTTTGCAGATGACATGAAAATTTGCAACAGAGTGGACTCCCTGAGGGAGTGGATAACATGAGGAAAGATCTACAAAAGCTGGAAGAATGGTCTAATGCTTGGCAGTTAAGATTTAATGTGAAGAAGTGCAATTTCATGCACTTGGGAAGCAGAAATCCAAGGGAATTGTATGAGAGGTTGGTGTGCAAAGACCAGAAGGACCTTGGAGTGATTGTTTCTGAAGATCTCAAGGTGGCGAAACAGTATGACATGGCAGTGGCCAAAGCCAGAAGGATGCTGGGTTGCATTCAGTGAGAAATTACCAACAGAAAGGAAGAGAAACTAATGCCACTGTACAAGTCATTGGTGAGACTCACTTGGAATATTGTGTTCAGTTTTGGAGACCATATCTCGCAAAGGATATAAAAAGACTGGAAACCGTTCAGAGGAAGGCAACCAAAATGATTTGGAGCCTGAATCAGAAGACGAATGAAAAGGGACTTGAAGACTTAAATATGTGCACTCTAGAGGGAAGGAGGGACAGGGGAGATATGATTCAGCCCTTTAAATACTTAAAGAGCATAAATGAACAAACAAACCTCTTCCAAAATCGGGAAAGCTGTAAAACTAGAGGGCATAACATGAAGCTGCAATGGGGTAAACTGAAAGGCAATGTCAGGAAATACTTCTTCACTGAAAGGGTGGTGGATGCTTGGAATACCCTGCCAATGGAAGTGGTGGGGGCAAATACAGTGACTGAATTCAAAATGGCATGGGACAAACAAAGTGGATCCCTTTATAGCAACAGGATAAAATCAAAATAAACATAAAATACATGAATTACAAGAGATCACAGAGAGAGAAAGACAGGTATCTATATTTGGAAAATCTTAGAGAGGCTAGCAAAGTAGTCAGGAAAGCAAAGATTCAAAAAGAGGAGGAAATAGCCAATGTAATAAAATGGGGGGATAAGACATTTTTCAGATATGTTAGTGAGAAGAGCAAGGGCAAAAGTGGTATTGTCAGACTCAAGGGTGAAGGGAAGGAATATGTAGAAGCTGATGAAGTTAAAGCAGGATTGCTTAACAAATATTTTTGTTATGTGCTCACAGATGGAGAACCAGGAACAGGACCTCAGAAAACACCCACAAATAGGAACAGAAGTGAGGGGCATTTTGAAGAATTTTCAGAAGACTGTGTTTATGAGAAACTTAAAATAGACAAAGCGATGGGACTGGATGGGATACACCCTAGAATACAGAGGGAACTTGGGAACGTTCTAGCAGCTCCCCTGACTGACCTTTTCATTGCCTCGTTGGAGTCGGGAGTGGGGCTAAAGGACTGGAGAAAGGCTCATGTGGTCCCTTTACACAAAAGCAAAAGTAAGAATGTGGTTGAAAACTACAGGCCGGTTAGTTTAACTTTGGTGGTGAGTAAATTATTGGAAACGCTGCTGAAAGAGAAAATAGTGAGGTTTCTGGAGTCCAGCGGATTACAGGATCCGAGGAAGCATGGATTCACCAGAGGCAGGTCTTGTCAGACAAATCTGATTGATTTCTTTGACTGGGTGACCAGGGAGTTGGACCGAGGAAGAGCCCTAGATGTGATATATTTAGATTTCAGTAAAGCCTTTGACACTATTCCTCACAGGTGACTTATAAACAAACTGAGCACTCAAGGGATGGACCCTAAAGTTACTGCATGGGTTAGAAATTGGTTGAGTGGGAGTCAACAAAGGGTACAGGTAAATGGAGCTCACTCTGAGGAAGTTACCAGTGGTGTGCCCCAGTGATCTGTCCATGGTCCGATTCTTTTTAACATCTTTGTTAGTGTTATAGCAGAAGGGCTGTCAGGTAAGGTTTGCCTCTTTGCAGATTATATCAAAATCTGCAATAGAGCAGACACCCAGGAAGGTGTAGATAACATGAGGAGGGATCTAGCTAAGCTTGAAGAATGATCTAGAATTTGGCAGCTGGGATTTAATGTTAAAAAATACATGGTCATGCATTTGGGCTGCTGCAATCCAAGGGAGCAATATAGTATAGGGGGTGAAGTACTTTTGTCCACTAAAGAAGAGAGGGATCTAGGCATGGTTGTGTCTGATGATCTTAAAGTAGCTAAATAGGTAGAAAAGGTGACAGCAAAAGCTAGAAGGATGCTTGAGTGCATACAGAGAGGAATGGCTAGCAGAAAAAAGGAGGTGATAGTGCCTCTGTATAAGTCTTTGGTACGACCTCATTTGGAGTATTTGTGTGCAATTCTGGAGACCGCACCTTCAAAAGGATATAAACAGGATGGAGTCGGTACAGAGGATGGCTACTAAAATGATTAGTGATCTTCATTATAAAGTATATGAGGACAGACTTAAGGATCTTAATATGTACACCTTAGAGGAAAGACGGAATAGAGGTGATATGATTGAGATGTTTAAATTCCTCCGTGGCATAAATGCACAGGGGGAGAGCCTCTTTCGATTGAAGTCAAGTTCTGTTTTGAGGGGACATGGGATGAGGGTGAAAGGGGATAGATTCAGTAGTGATATGCAGAAATATTTCTTTATGGAAAGAGTGGTGGATCTGTGGAATAGTCTCCCAGTGGAGGTAGTAGAGATGAGGGCACTATCTGAATTCAAAAAAGCATGGGACAAACCCGGAGGATCTCTAAGGGAAAAGAGGGGACTGTTGTAGTTGTTGATATGTAAGGACAGATTAGATAGGACATGCGGTCTTTTTCTGTCATCATTTTTCTATGTTTCTATAACTATCTCTTATATCTCGACAAATAGGGGTGACGTACAAGGAGCAGTGGGTATACCCCTAAACAAAGGCATGAGGAGAGGTGACCTGCATGGAGCGGCAGGTGCACCTACTCTTGCCGCCTTGTTGGGCAGACTAGATGGACCATGCTGGTCTTTATCTGCCATCATATACTATGTTACTATGTTACTGCACTAGACCAAATGGTGCTGGTCTGATGGTGCTGCCCCCTAGCAAGAAGACAAAGATTTTACCTTCTTCTCACTATGAGGCAGCACCGCGAGACTGGCACCATTTCCCTTAGCACCATAGATTGATTCAGTAGAAGGTGGGGACTGCTACTGCCCCCTTCCTGCTAGATCTCTAGAGAAAGTTGAGGTAAGGGCCTGGGTGGGTGTTGGGGTGGCTAAAATTGACTAGGCAGGATTTTGTTTTTAACATGAGTGGTTGGGGACTGACTGACTATCCAGGATTTTTTAAATTAAGTGTGAGGAAGAGAGGAAGGTGGGGTCTGACTGACTAGCCAGGAATTTTTGTTTTAATTGGTTGGGGAAAGGGGGTGCCCCGAAGACCTACTCTGGACAGCAGCACTTAGGGGCTGGGTGCTGTCTGGGGCATATAGCACTGAAGGGTGGAGGGAGGATGCCCATTTCTGATGCCAGAGCCCCAGATTGGCATATTTGAGGCACTGGCACCCTTCTTCTAGGGGAATATAGCTGAAGAGGGGCCACGGGGGGTCAGAAGGGTGCCATTGCATTCGCAGAGGACAGAGCCACTATTTGCTTTGTCCCCACCTTGCTCCTGCCCTTTATCCTATGATCCCTTCATTGGCAGGCAGCATGCCAATGAAGGGATACCGGGACAGAGTGGTAAGTTCAGCTCCGGCCCATCCATTGTGCAAACATGTTGCTCTCACAGGGCCCTGTGCTTCAGGGGGCCCCACGTTAACTTCATTCTCACACAGTGGTGCTCTTGAAATCCGACTTCAGAGGGAGCCGGGGAAGCCTGTGCGAGGCCCCGACTCACCTCTGCACAGCTGCCAGCACGAAGAGCAGCGTTTTCCCTCACGCTGGCAGCTGTGTTCTTGTGAAACGTGTGAGTGCCGGGAAATGCCCTTTAACCTGTCCCGGCATTCAGCATGCTTCACTAGAGCACAGCTGCCAGCATGAGGGAAAATTCTGTTCTTCATGCTGGCGTCTGTGCAGAGGTGAGCCAGAGCCTTGTGCGAGCTTCTCTAGCTCCCTCTGAAGCCGCTAAGATAGACGCAGGACTTTTTTTTTTTTTGGGGGGGGGGGGGGGTCCTAGGATAGGACTGGAAATGCCCGATGAGGGGGGTTAGGATTGGAAATGGGCTGATGGGGGCTAGAAATGGCCGATGAGGGGAGCTCAGACTGGAAATAGGCTGATGGGGACTGGAAAAGGACTGGAAATGGCTGATGAGGGGAGAACTTGGACTAGAAATGAGCTGATAGGGGGCTGGAATAGGACTGAAAATGAGCTGATGGGGGGTTAGGACTGGAAATGGGCTGACGGGGGGCTAGGATTGGAAATGAGCTGATGGGTGGGAGCTTGGAGTGAAAATGGGCTGATGGGGGGCTGAAATAGGACTGGAAATGAGCTGATGGGGAGGGCAACCATTTTTTGTTGGCTGAAAGAAGATGGCACTTGAAACAGGGCAGAAGTCCCGAAATGTGCATGTTGTTTTATGAAATACAACTAACAGCAAGATATACAGATACAGATAAGTTTTTGAAATACTATAGAAAATGATTAAAATAGACTAAGCCGTCTGGTGTGGTTGGACATTCGATTCCTTCCTCCTCCATTTTTTTCCGACAAAAAGTTGTAATAGAAAGGGTTTATATGGTTTGGTGACTCTTTTGATTCAGGTTAGCTTCAATGGCAAAAGTTAGGGCAGTTTTTGCTGTGCCTTATTTTTGCCACTGAGGGATAACCAGACAGTGACTGAATATCATCGCTGACTGGTTATCCCCAGGTACCCAACATAGAATGTCCCAATGCTAACCATATAGCATTGGGGAGTATAGTGGTTTATTTATTTATATTCTCTTATATACTGTGCTATTCTGCATCAGTGTGGTTTATATTGAACAAACTGAAATTACATTGAACAGGGCATTATAACTTGGAGATAACTATTTTACAGGGAACATGGGCTATGGAGGGTTAAGTGGCTTGCCCAAGACCACAAGGAGCACCTGTGGGACTAGAAACCCCAGTCCTTCCAGCCCAAGGTTGTTGTCCTCTAGTGGGATTTGAACCCCTGACCTTCTGGTCTGAAGTACCTTGCCCCAACCACTAGGCTACTCCTCCACTCCAACCACTTAGTACCACTTAGGATAATTTACATAGTAAACCATGTAAATGCCTTTGAATATCGGGCCCCATATGCCTACAGCAAACCCAAAAGAGAGTTGATAGAAATTAAGGAAAGAAGATCAAAGAAAGTTACATGACAAGACACAAAAACATATGGAGAAGCAGAGACATAAGACCAAAGGAAGTCCATATGCAAAGAAGGAAGACATACATGGAAGAGGAGTAGCTGCACTAGAGGAGATAAGAGGAACCCTTCGAAGCACCAAGAATCTGTTAGCCACTCAACCAGCGTGCTGGGAGTTGTGTGAGACAAAGAGATCTGCATTAGTGGTCCCATCATAAAGGGAAGGCCAGCTTGGGATAAGTTTGCTGACAGAGTGTCCTGAGCTGTGAAGGTGAGAGACTGGACTGAACCAGTGAGCTGCTAGAGTCAAACAGGGAAAGAGAGGTAGTTGCAGAAGTGCAGAGTTGCCAAGTTACCCAGTTGTAGGAGTGAGATTTTTAAACAATTTCTGACAATCTCATCCAAATGCATTATGGGACCTACAATACTGATTTCAGTGGGTGAAATCAGGGATTACAAATAACTGCAGAAGTGTGTCCTAAACCAGAGTGAGACAAGCTACAGAGAGAAGCCTTGCTGGAACAGAGATGGTCCAGATCTAGCCTGAGATGTGTTCAAAGAAAATCAATGTGAATAAAGCCAGTGAGTGAAAGATGCTGCTGTGGCTGTAGTCGGTCAGATCCAGACAGCCATCTGGAGAGGATAATGCCTGAGAGAAGCTGTGCAAAGACTGTAGATGTGAGGAAAGCCAACAACAGCACAAGACCCTTGAACTACCTCTGTGTGCATAAAAGGAGTGGTTAATTTATTTTTCTTGTAGTCAGTATCACACAGTATGCTAAGATTCCAGTTTGAGCCAAGGAACACTTGCAAAGATTAACCAAAAAGAACCCTCTTTGAAGTAGAAAGTTAAAGGAAACAGATATCTCTGAGAGGGACTGAAAATCCCCCTGCACTGGAGTGTCAAAGCAGAAAGGCCTCAGTGAAGCATGAGATCACCATTGACACCGATACCTTCACTTTGAGATGCCCAGCTTATTGTATCTTTGGGTTATCAAGGTCCAGAGCTCTGGTCGTCAGAAGGGACACTATTCAAGAGGACCAGGAAAGGATTTTGAAATTAAAGAGTTCTAATAGAGAAGTTTAAATCTGGATTTAATAAAAAAAACAATTACTGGGTTCAAAGTTACCTAAGTGAATTTATTGTAGTTAGTCAGAGTGTTTTCTGTAATACTGAGAACAGACAGAGTTGATAGAACACTTTCACCTTATATTCTTATCCTGGTCGACCTTTCCATTGAGCAACTGTATGTTTCACATATGGCCTCATTTTTCTGTTCTGTATTTTAACCCTTACTAACTTATGCAAAGGAGACCCTGCAATGAATCTCTGTCTGCATATGGCCCCACATCCCTTTGCATCCTCCAGAGAACGCTCCTGATTCTTATTTCTGAATTCCAGTTTTGAATGCAGCCCACTAGAAATGTGCATTTGGTAGCGTGTTTTCAGCTTGCCATTAATGCATCTTAAACGCTCATTGCAGTGTTCAAATATTGAACAGGTTTGTGAAATCCTGTCTGCACCTGGATGTACCTGTATTTTTTCAGATGTCCTGGCTTAGACGTCCCAGATTACACTTGGACAGATCTTCTAAAATTCCCCTCTAAATGAGCACATTGACATGTTAGTGTATCTAGGCCTATATTTTGTACTTGCAGAAATGGAGGATTAAATGATTTGCCCACAGTGCAAGGAATGTCAGGGTGAATGGCAGGATTTAAACCTTAGCTTCCCGAGTTCCCAGCTTGTTTCTCCGCCTACTATGCTACACCTCCACTAGAACAAAGAAGCATTAGGGTTGTAGAAAAGAGGGGCTGAGGAGGAGGTGAAGTAGAGAGGAAATTTTGGAATCCATAGGAGAGGAGCTATGAAGTGGGGAAAGAGGGATGAAAAAGTCCACAGAGGAAAAAGGGGCATTGATAAGAACAGAAAATACAAAATGTTTTAGGAGCAAAGGGAGAAAATAGATGGGGCAATATTTAAATTTGTGGTCAGCATGTTTAAAAAAATCCGGTTGCAGCATTTAATAGGGAGGTGCATTTTGGGCTCATTAATCATTCATTTGGGCACCTCAAAATTAAGTGTGCACACAAATTACTTGAGTGTGCATATACCTATACATTAATGTATGCACAATCGATTTGCATGCACACACAACCTGTAGTATGCATAGTAGGAGCACAATTATGACGAATGCAAAAAAAAAGCCTGGTTTGTTTTAGTTTAAAATTAAATTGTTTTGGCCCTGCACATACCTACCATTTAAATAAGGTCTTGGCATTGAGTGCCAATATCTGGATTATGACCGGCAATGAGTATTCAGATTCAGCACTGCCAATTTTCAGTTCACTATCTGGTCCTGAACTTATGTATCCTAGGGCTTAGTAGGTTTTTAAGGTTGGAAATGTAATTCCTGCTTCATAGAATAACTTTTCTGGGATTAATGTTACTTTATGAAGCTGTGCTATCATGGTTCCTTAAACAGGGGCTTCGAAGTATGTTGGACCAGACCTAGAATCCAGGATTCCCCATACTCAGCAACTGCCAGCCCAGCACCACACTGGCACACCATTAAAGACTAACATGAGCCCTAGAAATGTGAATAACTTTACTCAACCTCTGACTTGTGAGTTAAAAAAATTTGATTTAAGCCTACAGGGCTTGATGGCATACTCTTGCCTAGGGGAGTAATTGTGAATTCTCATTATTTGAAAGGGATTTTCATGAAAGCATGTTAATTTTCGTGGGCATCTTACTCAGGTTTAGTACCCATTTTTTTAAATATTAAAATCATTATTTATGCGTGAATTAAAATTTAGCTGGCTAAAATGCACACTAAGGGGTATGTTTACTAAAGGACTCTATTTGCGCTGCTGCAACATTATCGGGCGATAAGGTACATTATCACGCGATAATGGCACTTTACCGGGTGATAAGGTACCTTAACGCGTGATAACGCATGCAGCGGCGCAAACGAGCTCTGAGGGTAAAGGCTCCCAGAGGGCGGAGGAAGGCTCCCCAGGGGCGGAGAGAGAGGGTCAATGGGTGGAGAGTGGGAGGGGAGAGGCTACCTACACACTAACGCAGTGGATTCCGGGGCTGAAAACTAACGCCAGTGAAACCCTGGTGTTAGAACAGATTTAAAGGGAAGAGAAACCATTTACGTCAGCAATGTACAGCAAAGCCAGGGAAACCTATAAAAAGTGATAAGTGTGATACATGTGCACGGAACAAAAGGGCAAATAAACATTGAAAATGACCTGGACAAAATGGAAAAAAATCCCATAACCAAGCTGGCCAATAGTGATATTAATGGGAAACAGCAAAAAACACTACTGAGAAAGCTCCAAAAAAAAGATATTAATTTTGGAAGTGTCTATGCTCTGTCCCCATAAAAGGTGAATGATCCCACAGTGAAATAGGGCTGATCAGGGTTTTCTCTTGTTATTGGACAGGTTTCCTATGGTGTGCACATGTTCCGCAACAGCAGGGTGGGCATGTCAGAACCAGCAACTGGACAGATGCTGGAAAAGGGGATACAGAGGTACAGCAGGTACCCCCAAGGGCACAGAACAGTGGCAGGCGGTGCTGGGGGGAAGCGTGGATGTCTATGCAGGCACCCCTACCCCAGAACCCACACCATAGGCATCCGCCTAGCGGCACACTAGATGGCCTGAGACTATACACCACCAGCACCACCAGCATAAGGGCATGTCAGCATGGCAACAGAGGGCTACTGGTGGTGGAGGGGGCAGTAGCATCTGGCCACAGTAGACCATAGTCTAGCCCTGTTTAGGTGGGTGCCGTGTATTGCAACAGACAGGATCTGTCTGACAAACAGTCATGGTATCCCCAGGGAATGAGCTGTCCCTGTGGTGACAGTGTGGTGCAGTGCACACAGCCAGTGTGGTAAGGAGCAGAAAGTCACAGGTTCAAGTCACCGCTGTGGCTCCTGCCAACCCAGTCCCATTTTTTTACCCAGTACTAAACCGTGGTAATAAAGAGAGAACCTTTATTGCAGATAACATAAACATGCCAGAAATGCCTATATTTTACCCTACAGAGCACAGACACCATAGACATGTGCAATACCTCAAGCAGAGTTTCCCAAATGCAGTCCTGGAGGGCCAAACTCCATTCAGGCATCATGCTGTCTCTAATAAAGATGCCTGTGCTGCATTTCTATGTGCCGCCCCCATGGTATGCAGATGTAGCCATGCATATTCATTAGGGACATCATGAAAACCTGAACAGTATTTGGCCCAACAGGACTGGAGTTGGGAACCTCTGCCCTAGAGCAGCGTCCAACAGGGGCAGAAACACCCGCACCCACAGGCGCTATTATCCAAAGCCTCATGGAGAGGCAGGATGTTGGGCCCTGCGTGCAGCACCATCTCCCAATACTAGCACTTGCATACCATAGCACTGCCACCCTAAACCTGGGAATACGGTACACATATATCAAAAGGTTGCTATGATTACTGGCAGATAGCAATCCCTAGGTTAAGCACAATCTGCTCATTGAGCTGTATCATAGCAACCTCTCTGATGTCTGTGGAGTGTGTTTCAGGTCTGGTGTCTGACAGTGTTTACCACCCTGGGGAGTGACCCCAACAGTATTGCGTACCATAGCCATGCCTGCAATGTGCCCAGGACTGGTGCGGTGGCCAGGGCTGCCAAAAGCCTCTATAATTGCACAATGCTGGCATAGGTGTGGGAGTGTGTGTCTGTCTACCCAGTGTGTGGTGGCTGCCAACACCTTCCTCAACCCACACTGCCAGCACTATTGCCACTATTGGCCTGCCAATGTGCATAATGAGGAGCAAGGTACCATGGGTATAGCCCGGACAGGGTGGCCTGGCCAGGATGCATCTGCACAGGGCACAGGGCAATGGCTCGGACATTGTAGTGCCCGGCCAGGGTGGCCACAGCATGTCCTGCTGGGAGGTCATTCTCACCCTGACTGAGCAGTGATCACGGCATGGCTAGGTTACCCCATAATGCTATATTGCACTTTTCTCAAGTGATATTTATGGGTTCTCTTTTCTGGGGCTTAATCACTAACTTATCTGCTTGGTGGGTGTGCTCACATTTCCTCCAGGAGCATGCAATATGAGCTAGCTAGCAGACTGTCTGCAGTTATATGTGTTTGGCTGGAGGCTTGTTGCTGGAGAATGTCAGATGGTGGTGGGGGCAGCTGTGCATTTCCAGGCCTACTGTCTGTCTGCCATTGCCTTATGGATGTGTACAGATCTGCATTGACTGCCCTGTAGGGTGTCTGTTCCTGAGCAGGATTGAGGTTGATGGTTATCTCTACTGCCACCATTGCAGAAAGATCCTGTTTCCCCACCCTGAGCCCCAGAGAATGGGTTGGGTAGGGGGTGGTGGTACATAATCTGCCTATGAGTCCAAACACCACCACCACCTACTACATAATGCAACCATGGCACCAACACAGGATATGCACTATTCTGGGTGCATCAGAGCCCATGAGGACTAAATGTGACTGAGAAATACAGATGTATCCTAGGTGTGTCAGCAGGAACTACCTATCTCACACACTGGCACTGATGGGGACCTGCAACATGGCCTATTTCAGTCATGAAAGGTGCTGTGGACCTGGTGCTGGGTGCCCCACCTCACCCTCAGGGTGAGCACAGTACCCGCACAATGTGACGGTCTGTAGCTACTCTGTGCCAGTAACACACATGGTCGGTACCCCCTACCAGGCTGAGGTGCTGTGGGGGTGCACATGGTCAGTTCCCCCTACCAGGCCAAGGTGCTGTGGGGGTGCATACCCCATCTTGTGATCATCTGTAGACTGCTGATTTGCATTTGCAGTGCATCATGGGTACGGGTGGATTACCCCTATCCTGGTAACCACAGCAGACAGTTTGTGTTGTGACCTGCAGTCCTTCAATAGCCAGCCAGGGGTTTCTTAGTAGCTGTAGCCCACTGGTTACTTCACTGCCTATGGAGCCAGAGCTTGTGGGTTTGATCCTACAGTGGGGTTATTTGATAGGGCTGTCTGAGGCATATTCTTTTTTTAATTTAAATTAGTGCTGCCAGCAAAAACAGCCTCACAGTGCTGTAACCTTAAGGTGCCTCATAAGGCACCCTATAAAGTGCTCTATAAGGTGCCCTATAAGGCGCCCTATAGGGAACATTATAAGGTGCCTTGGCGGACAGTGCATTTTATAATGTGCCCTCTGGAGTGCCTTATAGGGTGCCTTATGCGGCACCTTAGGTTACGGCACTGTGAGGATGTGTTTGCTGGCAGCACTAATTTAAATTAAAAAAGAAAATGCCTCAGACAGCACTGATTTAAAGTAAAGGGTAATGCCTCAGACAGCCTTTCTCATTGGGCACACTGGGGGATCAAACTCATGACCCTTGTTTCATTGGTCAATGTATTAACCATTGTGCTACACCTCTGCTACTGAGTTTGTAGGTCAGCGTGCCTAATTAAGGCTAACGCACATTAACATGCCACGGCTCCCTCTATCACACGAAAACATACCTTATCGCGCGATAACCCTAAATGCTACCTTAAGACCGGAACGCCCACTACCTTACATGGCATCCTGCACACTATCGCCGGGCGCACGTTAAGACTGCTTAGTAAACATACCCCTAAATCATGACTTAAGAGTTTGATATGTTCACCTTATTACATTGGTCAATTACAAAACAATTTTCAACACCATTTATCCAGCTAAAATAACTTGGCTGAAAAGTTCCCCCTTCAGCCTTTCTAGATGTTGGTATGGAAAACTGAACAATCTGCATGCAGTAATTTTAGCCAGTCAGTAGATGTTCTCAACGGTTTATGTTCATATTTATTGTAAAACTTGCTATGCCGCCTTTCGTGATGCATCAAGGTGGCTTACACTGTAAATTCAATATAGTTGAAATAATAAAAGAAAAGAAAAAGAACAGAAGACAGCAGTTAAGATATTAAAAGTAATATAACTAGGAAAATAAGTGTGAGAAAGGAGGGTCTTTAGTCAGGGAGACACACAGGGAATGTACAAAAGTATGTGGGCTGTTTTATCCTCTACGACCACGCACAGAAAAAAAAGTTGGGATAAATTATGTGGAGTGATTTAATGTGTATAGTTTCTGCTAATTCTCAAAGAAAAACAGTATGGGTCATTTTATTTTGAAGATCTGTGCTAAGTACAGAGGATGAAACTGCCTGCAGAATATGTAACTATGTAGACTATTTGAAAATTGTCCCTTAAAGGACAATTTTCAAAACTGTTAGACCCTGATGAAATGTGCATTGTTCTATCCAGCTAAAACTATGCATGGAGGTGTTTCTGAGTGTGTGTGCTTAATTTAGAGGAGGAAAAAGCAGGCAAATATTTTACCCTCATATTACTACTAATCATTTGTATATTGCTACAAGGCGTATACAGCACTGTACATATAGATGTAAAACACAGTCCCAGCTCACCAGAGCTTATAATCTAATCAAGACAAAACACGTGGAGGCCAATTCTGATTGGGGCACATACAGGCTGTCTGGACACCCAAAAATCCAGAATTCATGGATCTGCACCTGATCCTCCTCCTGTGGGAGCTAGACAGCCCCACCAGAGCAAATTCCAGGCAGAGGGCCTGGACATGCCCTGATCCTGTGTTCATGTATGTGTGGCAGATTCCCTGGTTAGTCCAGCCTGGGCTCATGCATGGTGCCATGGTGCTGTGGCATCCCGTCACCATGGCTCCATTCAGGAGACCCCATTGCTCCCACAGTCTGCTAACTTAATTTTCCCCACACCCAATCCCGATCTGGCTATCCAGGGCCTGGATTGGGCTATGGGGAACCCCTTAGCCAGCTCACCACTTCAGGGGGGGGGGGTCCATCCAGGCTATCTGCCGACATTGTGGGGGACTTATTCCATCTCTAATACATTGGGAAGATGTATTACAACTATTAGATAAACTGAAGAGTAGCAAATCACTTGGGCTGGATGGTATACATCCAAGGGTGTTGAAAGAGCTGAAATACGAGATTGCAGACCTGCTATTAGTAATCTGTGAACTATCATTAAAATCATCTCTAATACCTGAAGATTGGAGGATCACCAATGTGACACCAATTTTTTAAAAGGGTTCCAGGGGTGATCCAGGAAACTACAGACCGGTGAGCCTGACATCAGTACCGGGAAAAATGGTAGAAACCATCATAAAGAATAAAATTACTCAGCATGTAGATAGTCATGACCTAATGGGAGACAGCCAACATGGCTTTAGACAAGGAAGATCTTGTCTTACTAACCTGTTATGTTTTTTTGAAGGAGTGAATAATCATGTGGACAAAGGTGAGTCGGTTGATATTGTGTATCTGGACTTTCAGAAAGCCTTTGACAAGGTCCCTCATCAGAGACTTTTGGCAAAACTAAAGAGTCATGGGATAGGAGGCAGTGTACTATTGTGGATCAGGAACTGGTTAAAAGATAGAAAGCAGAGGGTAGGGCTAAATGGCCAATTTTCCCAATGGAGAAAGGTGAATAGTGGTGTACCCCAGGGATCTGTGCTGGGTCCGCTGCTTTTTGACATATTCATAAATGACCTAGAAAGTGGAATAACGAGTGAGGTTATCAAATTTGCAGATGACACAAAACTATTTAAAGTTGTTAAAACCCAAGAGGATTGTGGAAAATTGCAAGAGGATCTTGATAAATTGGAAGACTGGGCATCAAAATGGCAGATGAAATTTAATGTGGACAAGTGCAAGGTTATGCACCTAGGGAAGAACAACCCAAACTATGGTTACACGATGCAAGGTTCCACATTAGGAACCACCACCCAGGAAAAAGATTTAGGCGTCATTGTGGATACCATGTTAAAACCCTCGGCCCAGTGTGCAGCAGCGGCCAAGAGAGCAAATTGAATGCTAGGTATGATAAGGAAAGGAATGGAAAATAAAACAAAAGATATTATAATGCCTCTATATCGTTCCATGGTGAGACCGCACCTTGAATATTGTGTGCAATTCTGGTCGCCATATCTTAAAAAGGATATAGCGATTTTAGAAAAGGTTCAGAGAAGAGCCACCAAAATGGTAAAGGGGATGGAAGGATACTCCTATGAAGAAAGGCTAAAAAGGTTAGGGGTCTTTAACCTGGAAAAGAGACGGCTGAGGGGAGATATGACAGAAGTTTATAAATTAATGAACGGAGTTGAACGGGTAAACGTAGATCGATTGTTTACCTTATCAGAATATAGAAAGACTAAGGGACATGCAATGAAGCTACAGGGTAAACTATTTAAGGCTAATAAAAGAAAATATTTTTTCACTCAACGTGTAATCAAACTCTGTAATTTGTTACCGGAGGATGTAATAAAGGCTGTTTGTGTAGCTGGATTTAAAAAAGGTTTGGACAAGTTCCTGGAGGAAACGTCCATAAACCATTATTAAGAACGGACCCAGGATATCAATGCTTGAACCAATACAAGCATTGTGGAACCTGTGTCCCTTGGGGAAACTGCTAGGTACATATGACCTAGATTGGCCACTGTTGGAAACAGAATACTGGGCTTGATGGACCTTGGTCTGACCCAGTATGGCATATCTTATGATCTTATATTCTTATGTTCTTAGTAGCACAATGCTGGTATAGGTGCGGCAGTGTGTGTCTGTCTATCCAGTGTGTGGTGGCTGCAAACACCCTCCACAGCCCACACTGCCAGCACTGTTGCCAGTATTGGCCTGCCAATGTTCATAATGAGGAGCAAGGTACCATGGGTATAGCCTGGACCGGGTGGCCTTGCCAGGATGCATCTGCACAGGGCATAGGGCAATGACTGGGACATTGTAGTGCCCGCCCACAGCATGTTCTGCTGGGAGATCACTCTCACCCTGACTGAGCAGTGACCACGGCATGGCTAGGTTCCCCCATAGTGCTATGTGTCATTTCTCTCATGTGATATTTATGGGTTCTTTTTGGGGGTCCAGTCACTGACTTACCTGCTTGGTGTGTATGCTGACATCCTAGTTCTGGGTGCACGCATTTCCACCAGGAACATGCACTATGGACTAGCTAGCAGACTGTCTGCAGCTGGTATGTGTCTTGCTGGAACACCTTGCAGGGTGCAGTGGCTGAAGGCTTGCTGCAGGAGAATATCAGATAGTGGTTGGGTGCAGCTTAGCATATCCAGGCCTAATGTCTGTCTGCTATTGCTTTATGGATGTGTACAGAGCTGCATTGACTGCCCTATAGGGTGTCTGTTCCGCAGCAGGACTGGGGTTGATGGTCCCCTCTACTGCCACCATTGCAGGGAGGTAGAATGTGGATCTGTTGGTGGGAGACCCTTTTTACCACCCTCAGCCCGAGAGGGGGGTGGTGGTGGTGGCACATATTCCTCCTATGGGTCCATAAGGGCTAAACCTTGACTGAGAAATACAGATGTATCCAAGGTGTGTCTGCAGACACTACCTATCTCACACATTGATGTTGAACCAAGTTCTTGTCCTTAATTCAATCCTGTCTGCTGGAGCTTGCTGTATGTTGATCTAGTTTAACAAGTCATTCCTCATGAGCCTTCATCATCTCTAACAGCATTTTAAGAACATAAGAAATGCCATACTGGGTCAGATCAAGGTCCAACAGTGGCCAAACCAGGTCACAAGTAGAGCACCTGTCAGGTTCCCAAAAAAGTACACAAGTTCCACAATGCTTATCACGGAGTAAGAAGTGGATTTCCATGGTCCTCTTTAATAATGGTTTATGGACCTTTCCTCCAGGAACTTGTCCAAACCTTTTTTAAACCCAGCTACACTAACAGCTTTTACTGCATTCTCCAATAATGAATAGCAGAGTATGATTACACGTTGAGTGGAAAAAATATTTTCTCTGATTGTAGCTTCATTGTGTGTCTCCTAGTCTGTCTACTTTTTGATGGAGTAAACAATCAATCTACATTTACCCAGTTTACTCCATTCCTTAATTTGTAGACTTCAGCCACCTCTTTTCCAAGTTGAAGAGCCCCAACCTTTTAAATCTCTCCTCATAGGGGCATCCTTCCATTCCCTTTACCGTTTGGTGGGTCTTTTCTGTACCTTTTCTAATTCAGCTATATCATTCTTAAGATAAGACAACCAGAATTGCACGCAGTATTAAAGGTGCGGTCGCACTATGGAATGATACAGAGGTATTATAATATCCTAGCATTCTATTTGCTTTCTTGGCTGTTGCTGCACACTGGGCAGAGGGTTTTAATGTAACAATGATGTCTAAATCCTTTTCCTGGGATATACAGTAGATGTCATCATGGACAATACATTGAAACCCTCTGCCCTGCAGTGGCAGCCAAGAAAACAAATAGAATGCTAGGAATCATAAGGAAAGGAATGGAAAATAAAACCAAGGATCTGAGTCTTCTGCTGAATATCTAAGATGATTGTGTTCAATGTATAAATAGATTTGTGTAACACTGTCAACATCTCACAGATATTCCAAGGGGCCATTACTAATAAATGTAAATCCAGAATCTTCTGTAGGGCTCATAGAAGCAGCTCTTAACTTCCCCACCACCAAAGCATTGGTCCTAAGCAGCTGACCACTCATGGAATTCCTTGCTTCACCGCTTTGCATCACTGGTCTCTCCTGCTCCAGAATGAATCATCCAAAGGTTTTGATATGGCCAGAGTGCTCCCCTCTGATGCAAACACTCTCCTTATTGGGTTCTACCATGTTTGCCACTCTGACACTGGAAGCAACTCAAACAGAGGAGGCCACAGCTTCAAATGACCCACTAGTCAATATAGGGGAGAAACTTGTTGTGTGGGTTATAAGCTCAGAGATAGTAGGCTGCCTGTATTGGGGAATCTTCTACTATTCAGAGGCCAACATCTGCATTTTCTCCTTGTGCTTTTTCATAGTTAATCACCATGAGGAAGACTCAGATGCAGAGCACTATGGATCCATCCTCTCCTTTATCTGCATCTTGGCTCCCACCCTTAACATATTTTTTATTAGCTAATTTTTAAAAGAGAAACTACCTGAATAGTTCCTTTTTGAAAATTGTGCACAAAAACGTACCTGCAAACTTTAAACTTTCATGAATATTACCCCAATTGTGTGGATTTTTTTTTCCACCTAAAAATATTCACATTTTACCCACAAAGCAAAGAGGTGGCTGTGTCTTAAAGATATGCACAGGTAACCTGAATTTTTACTAGTTAAACATATCATTAGCATGCATACCTTTGTGTCCCATTTTGCAATGAGTAAAGTTAGAAAGGTATATTTAGCCACCTAGTAACCCAGTTTTCAAGGTCAACTTGTGTAACTTTAAATGGGCTATAAATATTTAAAAAAAACAAAAACATATATGACTGAAGTTATTTGAAAAAAGGCTGGTTTTGTATGTGCTCAAATTATCCACATATCTCAGCAGCAAGGAAAACTACTGCTGTGATTCCTAAGCAAAACATATTGTGACAGTTGTTAGAATGGAAATCATAGCGGATTAACCAAGGGCAGTAGCAATTAGCTCACACCATTCCAGTAGTAATTCAAGGCCTTACAATTTAAATTCATACCTCAGGTATTGGAGGGTTAAGTGATTTTTACAAGGCTACAAGAAACATCAGTGGGATTCGAACAAATCACTTAGGTCATAGACCACTGTGTTAACCTCTAGGCTACTGCTTTACTTTGCATGCTTTGTGTGTGAGAAAAGTAGTCGGGTGAATATGAAGCTTCAAAGTCAGCATTGGTTTTAATACACTGGCTGCAGCATTTAAATAAAATTTGTTTATTCAGTGTTACTATCCAAATAGCAGCTGGCACTGAATATATAAAGGGGAAATTTTATAATAGGGATTCTATTTTGATGCAAATTTGTAAAGACACATACTGTAAGCACCTTGTTGTTGATGTTATTGTTGTTGTTGTTGTTAAGTGCAGTTGATATGCAGAGTGTGTGGCACTGGAGAACCCAGCTTTCAGACCTTTTCCATGGTGGGTCTGCACTAGCCCTGATTTTCTCACTCGTATGGTATAAGTAGCCATGGACAATTTAGATGCAATAGAGACTGTGGCCACCACTCAGAATGCGCACAGAGAACATTGCATATGGGAGGAACACAAAATGGAGAATAACAACAGCAAATCAGAGTTGCCAAGTGACCCAGTTCCAGGTGTGAGATTTTTTGCCATTTCTGGGTTTAAATTTGCATTGCAATGCAGTATGGTATTTGAAGTCCCTGATTTTACCCATTGGAATCAGTTCTTCCAGTGCCATAATGCATCAGAATGAGATTGTCAGAAATCCAGGACTGACTTGAAATCTCACTCATGGAACTGGATAACTTGGCAACTTTGAAAACAGAGTCAGTGTCAGCTTGACCATACTAAGGGAGTCTGAAACAAGAGAATGCTGACAGCGGGCATGAAGGCATACTGCATATTAATGCCAGAGACCCTGAAGCTATTCTCTTAAAGTGGACAATTACAGAAAACATATATATCTGAAATTTGTTTCATGGTGCCCCGCATCATAAAATGGCCCATCATAAATTGCATGGGACGAGCATCTCTAATCAGGCTATAACACTTCATGCAAATACTCAGTGCCATATAGCAATACATGCATACACCTGGGGGCCATAGTTCTGTGTACAGATGGCCCCTCATCCTGACCATGGGAGGATGGGCCTGAGCAGCTACTTAACATTTCTAGCACTGAACATGGGCTTCTTGTATTGGAGCTCACTGATCAGTTTCCTCTCCATAGGCCCCCATGAGCCGGTGTTGAAGCATTCCATGAAACTGGGTAACTCTTGTGGGATACCAAGGCCCTTTGGTCCTATATTTTCCTGATAGCTTGGGTGCTCAGCCTGGCTTGGCGACCACCATGGGGCTCTTCCTTGTGGAGGAGAGCATGGTTGCCCTTTGTGGACCTCCCTCATCCACCCCTCCCCTCCCCTCTCTTTGAAGATAGCAGGCCACAGGGGTGGATGTCCTGCATGATGGGCCATGGGGATGCTTCTTGACTCTATGTGGTAGAGTTATAGACTGGCAGGCTGCCCAGAGCACATGCTCCCTCCCCCAATATCTGTGTGCTCATTGTGTATTGTGTTTTGATGACCTGCTCTAGTACCCCCTTTCCCCCTACATGGAGGACATTCTCCAAAATAGCTGGGGGATATACAAATCATATAAGAGAGGTGAATGTGAATGAGATGCCATGCCGAGACTGGTTAATGATCTATGAAGTCCAGAGTTATGTTTCTGACAATGGCCTGTCTATGTCACTTAGAATAATCTAGCAGATCCTAATTCCCTATTTCTCACTCCCAAAACTATGACGTGGAGACATCCACGTCTGTCCGACTAAAAACTGTTTATGGACTTGTTCTCCAGAAAATTGTCCAAAATCCTTTTATTTTTTTTAATTAATTTATATTACTGGCCTTGACCATTGACTGAAAACCATTTACTAGTTACTTTTATGCAATGTTCCATAGTCCTGATATTGTTTCATAGAGTAATATTCCATTCACTGTTCATTTGCTCCAAACTACTCGCGATTTTCTAAACTGTTATTGTATTCTCTCTCAGTCATCTTTTTTGCCAAGCCTAAGAGGTATGTTTACTAAACCGTCTTAATGTTACCGATGCTAGTTGCAGCGTTAATGTGAAGAATGCCATATAAGGTAGTAGACGTTCCGGCGGCAAGTTTGCAAGAATCTGTATCGCGCGATAGTGTGCGCGTTAATGCGCGTTAACCCTAAGTTCATGCCAGCGCAGTGCTTGAAGCTGTAAAAATGTAGCCCACTGGTTACTGCAATGAATATGGAGGCAGAGGTCATGGGTTCAATCCTGCAGTGGTGTTATGTAAGAAGGCTGCCTGAGGCATTTCCTTTTAATTTAAATCAGTGTTGCCAGCAAAAACACCCTCATAGTGCCATAAACTAAGGTGCCGCATAAGGTGCACTATAAGGCACTCCATAGGGCACATTATAAAGTGCCCTGTCCATCAAGGCACCTTTTAATGTGCCCTATAGGGAGCTTTATAGGGCGCCTTATGAGGCACCTTAGGTTACGGCACTGTGAGGGTGTTTTTGCTTGCAGCACTGATCTAAATTAAAAGGAAAAGCCTCAGACAGCCTTATTAAATAACACCACTGTTGGACAAAACCCATGACCTCTGTCGCCGCAGTCACTGAAGTAACCAGTGGGCTACATCTCTATAGCGTCTAACACACCGTTGGCTGGCTACAGAAAGACTGCAGATCACCACACAAACTGTCTGCTCTGGTTACCAGGATAGGGTAAACCCACCCGTACCCGTGATGCAATGCACATGCAGATCAGCAGCCTACATCTGATCACCAGATGGGGATGCGCCTCTATAATACCCTGGCCTGGTAGGGGGAACTGACTGTGTGTGTTACTGGCACAGAGTAGCTACAGACCGTGACATTGTGTGGTTCCTGTGCTCACCCTGAGGGTGAGGTGGGGCACCCAGCACCAGGTCCGCAGCACCTGGCTTGGCAGAGATCGGCTGTGCTGCAGGTTCCCATCAGTGCCAGTGTGTGATAGCTAATCCTTGCAGACACACCTAGGATATGTTTGTGTCCATCTGTATTTCCCAGTCATGTCTAGGCCTTATGAACTATGATGCACCCAGAATAGTGGATATCCTGTGTGGTTACCATGGTCATATGTTATAAGAGAAGGGTGGTGTTTGGACCCAAAAGTGGATTATGTAGTACTACCCAACCGGCCCTCTGTGGGTCAGGGTAGGGGGGGACAGGATCTCCCATCAACAGAACCACATTCTACATCTCTGCAATGGTGACAGTAGAGGGGACCATCAACCCCAGTCCTTCTGGGGAATGGGCACCCCTACAGGGCAGTCAATACAGATCTGTACACATCACATAGGGCACTGGCAGTAGGCCTGGGAAAGCTCAGCTGCCCCCACCAGTATCTGACATTCACCGGCAGAGGGCACAGTCAGCCTGTACCCGCTGCATCCTGCAAGGTGTTCCGGCCATACACATGCGAACTGCAGACAGTCTGCTAGCTAATACATGTTCCTGGAGGAACTGTGTGCACCCAAAAATGGAATGTGAGCACACACATCAAGCAGGCATGTCAGTGATTGGGCCGCAGAAAAGGGAACTCATAGAGATCACTTGAGAGAAAAAACTGTATAGCACTATGGGGGAATCTAGCCATGCCATGGTCACTGCTCAGTCAAGGTGAGTGTGACACCCCCCCCCCCCAGCATGACATGCTGTGGCTACCCTGTCTGTGCAGGTGGTGGTCGGACACTACAATGTCCCAGCCATTTCCCTATGTGCTGTGCAGATGCATCCTGCCCAGGCCACCCTGTCCGTGCCATACCCACAGTACCTTGCCCCTCATTATGAACTTTGGCAGGCTAACACTGGAAACAGTTCAAGCATTGGGGGCTCAGTGAGGTGTAGGCAGCCACAAAACACTGTATAGACATACACTCACTCCCACACCTATTTCAGCATTGTACAAATATAGAGGTGGTTGGCAGCCCTGGCCGCCACACCAATCCTGGGCACAGTGCAGGCATTGCTATGGTACTCAATACTGTTAGGGTCACTCCCCGGGGTGGTAAACTCTATCAGAAGCAAGAACTGAAACACACTCCACAGATATCAGAAAGGTTGCTATAATGAATCTCTGTCCACCAATTGTGTTTAACGTAGGATTTGTTATCTGACATTAATCATAGCAACCTTTTGATATATGTGGATCGTGTTTCCAAGTTTAAGATGGCATTGCTAAGGTATGCAGGTGCTAGTATTGGTAGATGCTGCTCCGCGCAGGGCCCAACAGCCTGACTCTCCATGAGCCGTTGGATAGTGGAGCCTGTGGGTGTGGGTGTTTGTGCCCCTGTTGGCCGCTGCTCTAGGGCAGAAGTTCCCAACTCTGCTCCTGGTATTTTTTCACTCAACGTGTAATCAAACTCTGGAATTTGTTACCGGAGGATGTAGTAAAGGCTGTTAGTGTAGCTGGGTTTAAAAAAGGTTTGGACAAGTTCCTGGAGGAAAGGTCCATAAACCATTATTAAGAAGGGACCCAGGATATGAATGCTTGACCCAATACAAGGATTGTGGAACCTGTGTCTTTTGGGGAAACTGCTAGGTATGTATGACCTAGATTGGCCACTTTTGGAAACAGGATACTGGGCTTGATGGACCTTGGTCTTACCCAGTATGGCATATCTTATGTTCTTGCAAATTGCCTCTAACGCAAGGTTTTCACTGGCGTTAATTTTCAGACCCTGATTTCACAGCGTTAGTGTGCCTGGAGCCTTTCCCCACCCACTCTCCTCCCATTGACCCCTTATCTCCGCCCTCTGGGTAGCCTTACTGCACCCTCTGTGCACCTTAACAACGCTGAAGACGTTATCGCGCGATACGTGATGTTATCGCATGGTAAATCGCGCGATAACGTCGTCGCTGCAACATTAGTGCTGTTTAGTAAACATTCCCCTAAGACTCCTAAGCTATTAATCTTTTCATCTTTATGGATCTGCTCTGTCCCGTTATCATTTTTTTGTTACTCTTCTTTGCACATTTTCCTACTACTGCTACTGTATATCTTTTGTGAGATGTGGAGACCAGAAATGCACACAATCCAAAAAGTGTGGTCACACCATGGATCAATACAAAGGTATTCTTATATATTCTTATATTTCCTGTTTTGTTTCTGTTTCCTTTCCAAATAATTCTTACAATTCTATTTGATTTTTTGACTGTGTTAACAAACTGAGCTTATGATTTCAATGGGGTCAATATTCAGTTGGCACAGTCTTTGGCTTCAATTAAATGCTGGCACTGGCATTGCACTTAATTCGTATTTTCAGCCTTCAGCACCTATCGGTATAGGTAGTGGTGCTAAATATGCATATCTTGGTGAGTACACTAGAACTCTCTGGTTAATTTAGGCCTTCTCGTCAGCAGAACTAAGGGGTCTTTTTACTAAACAACATTAGCAGTGATTGTGTGAAATTAGTGCCACGGCCCCATTGAATAAAACAGGGATGTGTCTCCGATTTTGCACGATCGCCGCTATCGCTGTTTAGTAAACAGGCTCCTAAATGTATAAATTATCCATTTAGCAACTGAATATTGCAGCTATCCAGAGCATCTTTTGGCCAGATCTTGCCCTGCACCAAACCCAGCCCACTTTTATGAATTGTATAGGACTATTTAGCTATTTAAAAAGCTCAATGCCGTCTCATCACAACTCTCAAATCTCTCCTCAAGGTGACTCCACCTCCAACCTCTCCTTCCCTTTCTACCCAAATCCTGGCTGACTACTTCCATGACAAAGTCCACAAGATTACACTCCAATTCCCCATGAGATCCATCCCCTCTTCCCCCTCGTCACTCCTAACTCTTCCCCTCAATCTCTGCTACCCTCTCTTCCTTTTCTAATATCGCTGATGAGGAAAACTTCTCATTTTCTCTCCTCCTCTAAACTCAATACCTGCTCCTCTGATCCTATCCCCACCCATCTCCTTAACTCCATCTCCTCTACTGTCATCCCTTCCATCTCTCATATTCTGAACCTATAGCTCTCAATGCAACTGTCCCAGCAGCCTTCAAGCATGCTGTGGTCACACCTCTCCTTAAGAAACCTTAACTAGACCTTACCTGTCCTTCTAATCATTGACCTATCTGCCTCCTCCCCTTCATTTTCAAGCTACTTGAATGCGCAATTCAGTGCCATTGCTTTGACTTTCTCCCTCTCAAGCCCTTCTGGATCCACTGCAATCTGTCTTTCTACTGAAACAGTTCCTGCCAAAGTCTCTAGCGACCTGTTCCTAGTAAAATCCAAGGTCTTTACTCAATCCTCATCCTTCTTGACCTCTCTACTGCTTTTGATACTGTTAACCACCACCTTCTCATTGACACCTTGTCCTTGCTTGGTTTTAAGAGCTCTGTGTTATCCTGCTTCTCTTTGTATCTCTCCCACCACTTTTAGTATTTGCTCTGGTGGATCCTCCTCTACTGTTATTCCACTCTCAGTTGGTGTACCACAAGGGTCTGTCTGGGCCCAGTCCTTTTCTCTCTATATTCCCAGTCCCTTGGTGAACTCATCTCCTCCCATGACTTTCAGCACCGGTGTTACACTGATGACTCTCAGATCTTTCTCATACTATCTCCCCAGCAACCCAGGCCTGGATCCTTTTCTTCCTATCTGATATCGCTGCCTGGATGTCTCACCGTCATTTGAAATTGAACATGGCCAAAACCCAGCTTCTTATTTTTCCCCCTAAACCCACCTCCCCTTTTCTCCTTTCTCAATCTCTGTGGATAACGTTTTTGTACTCCCTGTTTCCTCAACCCTCAACCTTGGAGTTGTCTTTGACTCTTCCCTCTCCTTCTCCACACAAATCCAACTAATAGCTAAACCTGTCATTTCTTTCTCTACAGTATCAGCAAAATGTCCCCCTTCCTTTCTGAACACACTACTAAGACACTTATCCACTTTTTAGTCACCTCCCATCTTGACTATTGCAACCTCCTCCTTGCTGGTCTCCCTCTCAGTCATCTATCTCCCTTTCAATCTGTTCAAAACTCAGCTGCACGGCTACTCTTCTGCAAGTCCTGATATGCTCATATAACCCCCCTTCTTAGGTCATGTCACTGGCTCCCTATCTGTTTCCATATCCAATTCAAACTTCTCCTACTGACCTATAAATGCACTCATTGTTTTGCTCCTCACTACTTTTCCTCTCTCATCTCTTCCTAGACTCCTCCTCGTGAACTCTGCTTTTCTGCTGGATTACTACTGTCTATGCCCTTTTCTTCCACTGCCAACTCCAGACTTTGATCCTTTCACCTTGCTGCTTCTTATGCCTGGTACAAACTAACTGACTATCAGGCTTCGTCTCTGCCCCTTTTCAAATCCATGCTAAAAGCTCACCTTTTATGGGCTGCCTTTGGATCATGATCCACGTGGAGCCCGATTCTATTAGGGGCACATCTGAGCCATATGGACAGTCTGAACAGGAGAGACCCAGATGCTGAAAACGAGGGATGTCCTCCCCATGGCACATCCAGCCCACTGCTGTGGAGACCCCAGTTTCCCCACTGCCCAACTCCAGTGGGGTCAACCAGGCCCCGGATCGGGCAGCAGGGTACTCACAGGCTTGCTGCCGTTGCTGCTGGTGGCCTGGCCGGCCAATCTGGAGGGGAAACCAGTGCTTACTCCACCTCTAAGATGGAATAAGCTGGCTGCCCCCCCCCCCCCCCAGTGCTCTCTGGTCGTACAGAGCCATGACCTGAATCAGCCCTGTACGTCCAGGTGCCATGCTCTGCCCACTCTCCACCCCCATCCCCTGCAGCATGCACAGTGGCTCTGTGCATGCAGGGGGGCCAGGAGGTGGCAAAAAATGGAGGCGACTAATGGGACTGGACGTCCTGTCAGGACATGCAGCCCCACTATCCACCTTACCAAATTGGGCCCTTAGGGGTAAGTTTACTAAACCATCTTATTGTGCGCTCTGTGACTTTATCGCGCGATAAGGTACCTTATCACGCGATAAGGTACCTTAGCGCGCGATAACGCGCACTGCTGCGCAAATGAGCGCTGAAGGCGGAGAAAGGCTCCGAGAGGGCGGAGGAAGGCTCCCCAGGGGCAGAGAGAAGGGGTCAATGGGTGGAGAGTGGGAGGGGAGAGGCTCTCTGCACACTAACGCTGTGAAATCCGAGGCTGAAAACTAACGCCAGTGAAACCCTGGTGTTAGAGCTGATTTAAAGGGAAGAGAAACCATTTCTGTCAGCAATGTACAGCAAAATCAGGGAAACCTATATAAAAGTGATAAGTGTGATACATGTGCACGGAACAAAAGTGCAAATAAACACTGAAAATGACCCCAACAAAATATTAAAAAAACATTACCACGCTGGGCAATAGTGATATTAATGGGAAACATCAAAAAACACTCTCAAGAAAGCTCCAAAAAAAGAATATGAATTTTGGAAGGGTCTACGCTCCATCCCCATACAAGGTGAATGATCCCACAGTGAAATAGCGCTGATCAGGGTTTCCCTCTCCATTGGACAGGTTTCCTATGGCATGCACATGTTCCACGACAGCAGGGCGGGCATGTCGGAATGGGCAACTGGACAGATGCTGGGAAAGGGGACACAGAGGGCTGCAGACGGCACATGCTTTGCTGCAGCTGGGCCACAGTGCGGACTAGGGTGATGCCTAGGTGGCCCATATGAATGCTTAAACAGTAGAGCAGCCAGACAGCAACTGATGAGGGCCCAGCATGGGCACGAGTGTGCTTCCCACAGTGTCACAGGGGATAGTACCCAGCAGGAATTGTGGGACCTGGCACTGCTGTACCCCCAAGGGCACAGAACATTGGCAGGCGGTGGTGGGGGGAAGCGTGGACAGCTATGCAGGCACTCCTAACCCAGAACCTGCACCATAGGCAGCCGCCTACTCGCACAATGGATGGCCTGAGACTGCACTCCACCAGCAGCACCAGCAGACGGGCATGTCAGCAGGGAGGCAGAAGGTTACTGGTGGTGGAGGGGGCAGTGGCAGCTGCCCAGAGCAGACCGTGGCCTAGCCCTGTGTAGGGGGGTGCCATGCACTGCAACAGACAGGCCCTGTCTGATGAACAGTCATGGTATCACCAGGGAATGGCAACACGGTGGTGCAGTGCACACAGCCAGTGTGTTCAGGAGCAGGAGGTCACAAGTTCAAGTCCCAGCTGTGGTTCCTGCCAACCCAGCCCCCATATTTTACCCACTGCTACAACATGCTAATACAGACAGAACCTGTAGTGCAGATGACATAGACATGCCCAAAACACCTACATTTTACCCTACAGAGCACAGACATCATAAACATGCGCATTACCTAGAGCAGAGTCTCCCAAATGCAGTCTTGGAGGGCCAAGCACCATTCAGGCTCCATGCTGCCTCTAATAAAGATGCCTGTGCTGCATTTCTATACGCTGCCCCATGGTATGCATATGTATCTCATGCATATTCATGAGGGACAGCATGAAAACCCGAACGGTGTTTGGCACACCAGGACTAGAGTTGGGAACCTCTGCCGTAAAGCAGCAGCAAACAGGGGCAGACACACTCACACCCACAGGCTCCATTATCCAATGCCTCCTGGAGAGGCAGGACATTGGGCCCTGTGTGCATCTCCCAATACTAGCACTTGCATGCCTTAGCAATGCCACCCTAAACCCGGGAATATGGTACACAGCTATCAAAAGTTTGCTATGATTACTGGCAGATAGCAATTCTGAAGTACAAGTTTCTGATTGAGCTGCATCATGGCAACCTTTCTGATGTCTGTGGAGTGTGCTACAGGTCTTGTGTTTGACAGTGTTTACCACCCTGGGGAGTGACCCCAACAGTATTGCGTACCATAGCCATGCCTGCACTGTGGACAGGGTGTGGGGGCCAGGGCTACCAAACACCTCTATAGTTGTACAATGCTGGTATAGGTGTGGGAGTGTGTGTGTCTGTCTATCCAGTGTGTGGTGGCTGCAAACACCCTCCACAGCCCACACTGCCAGCACTGTTGCCAGTATTGGCCTCCCAATGTGCATAATGAGGAGCAAGGTACCATGGGTATAGCCCGGACAGGGTGGCTTGGCCAGGATGCATCTGCACAGGGCATAGGGCAATGGCTGGGACATTGTAGTGCCCGGCCACCACCTGCACAGACAGGGTGGACAAAGCATGTCCTGCTGGGAGAGCACTCTCACCCTGACTGAGCTGTGACCACGGCATGGTAGGTTCCCCCATAGTGTCCTATAATGTTTTTCTCATGTGTTATTTATGGGTTCTCTTTTGGGGCCCAATCACTGACTTATCTGCTTGGTGTGTATGCTAACATCTCAGTTCTGGGTGCATGCATCTTCTCCAGGAACATGCACTATAGACTAGCTAGCAGATTGTCTGCAGCTAGTATGTGTCTTGCTGGAACACCTTGCAGGCTGCAGTGACTGGAGGCTTGCTGCAGGAGAATATCAGAAGTGGTGGGGTGCAGCTGAGGATTTCCAGGTCTAATGTCTGTCTGCTATTGCTTTATGGATGTGTACAGAGCTGCATTGACTGCCTGGTAGGTGTCTGTTCCCCAGCAGGACTGTGGTTGATGGTCCCCTCTATTGCTGCCATTGCAGGGAGGTAAAATGTGGATGTGTTGGTGGGAGACCCTGTTTCCCACCCTCAGCCCCAGAGGGTGGGTTGGGTGGTGGTATATAATCCACCTATGGGTCTATAAGGGCTAAACCTGACTGAGAAATAGGAATGTATCCAAAGTGTGTCTGCAGGAACTACCTATCTCACATACTACCACTGCTGGGGACCTGCAGCATGGCCTATTTCTGCCATGGAAGGTGCTGTGGACCTGGTGCTGGGCGCCCCACCTCACCCTCAGGGTGAGCACAGTACCCGCACAATGTGATGGTGTGTAGCTACTCTGTGCCAGTAACACACACGGTCAGTTCCCCCTACCAGGCCGAGGTGCTGTGGGGGTGCATACCCCATCTTGTGTTCATCCGTAGACTGATGATTTGCATGTGCAGTGCATCATGGGTACGGGTGGGTTAACCCTATCCTGGTGATCACAGCAGACTGTTTGTGTGGTGACGTGCAGTCCTTCTGCAGCCAGCCAGGGGCTTGCTAGCAGTTATAGAGCTGTAGCCCACTGGTTATTTCGCTGCCTGTGGAGCCAGAGGTCATGGTTTCAAACCCACAGTGGGGTTATTTGATAGGGCTGTCCAAAGCATTATCTATTTTTAATGTACATTAGTGCTGCCAGCAAAAACACCCTCAACGTACTGTAACCATAAGGTGCCTCAGAAGGTGCTTTATAGGGCACCCTATAAAGCGCCTTCTGAGGCACCTTATGGTTGCCGTCCATATAAGGTGCCTTATAAGGTATCCTATGGAGCGCCTTATAGGGTGCCCTATAGGGGACATTATAGGGTGCCGTGGCAGACAGTGCACTTTATAATGTGCCATATGGAGTGCCTTATAGGGTGCCTTATGCGGCACCTTAGGTTACGGCACGTGAGGGTGTGTTTGCTGGCAGCAATAATTAAAATACAAATAAACTGCTTCAAGAAACAATACTTACATGTCAAAGCTGATGCCTCAGCCTGCCTTATGCATTAGACACACTGGGGGATCAAACTCATGACCCCTGTATCATCAGTCAATGTATTAACCATTGTACTACACCTCTGTTTTTGTGTTTGCATGTCTAGGCGCCTACTTAAGATTACCGCGCGTTAACGCGCTTAGCGGCGCTTAGCCTGTTAATGTGCGCAGCAGCGCACATTATCGCGCGATAATCCCATTTTGCTACTTTAAGACTGAAATGCCCACTCCTTTTATGGCAGCCTGCACACTATCGCCGGGCGCACGTTAAGACGGTTTAGTAAACATACCCCTTAGTCTCCTATGTGTCTCCTTACCTTCCCTAGTTGTTTCCATGTCCTTAGCTCTTGTATTGTCTGTCTTAACTAGATTGTAAACTCTGATGAGCATGGACTGTCTTTACTTGTATCTGTGTAGCATTGTGTAAGACGTGTAGCATTGTATAAATGATCAGTAGTAGCAGTATATAACTTTTAATAAATATGAATTATGCCAGTTATGGAAATGTCAATTATTCATTTGCTGGCTACCAGCAAATGCATTATAGATTTTGAATATTAGTCCAAATATTTTTTTCACAGGGAATCCAAGATCTTTTTGCAGTGTGGTAACTCCTAATATGGAACCATCATTATAAATATAAAAGAGCCAAATAGTGCCCCTATACAGAACAAACCAATCAATGTAACTGCACCTTTTAATACATTCTGAATAGAATGAAACCTTACTGTATTATGTAATGATGATTGTGCATTGAGTCAGCAGGGTGTGGAAGTAATCCAAAGGGTCCAAAGAAAGGGAGACACAGAGGAACAAAAAGTGACATCAGCTGATCTTGAAGTCTCTAATTGGGCCTCAACTGAGTAGTCTATTATCTTTATCATTATTATGATTTCATCTCTATTAATAATACATATCAAGCACCCCTTGGCTTATTACATTCAGTAGTCACTCGTTAAAAAAAATGGCACCAGGCCAGAACCTGATACATAAATGCAGACCACACAAGTAGGACAAATCACCTGGGCCACAAAGAGTTCTCCAGCTTCATAATTCTCATTCACTCAAATCCTGAAGTAAGTCAAAGCAGAAAGAGAAGATGATGGTATGCTCTGATCATTAGGACTTCACATACTCTGAGATTTCAGAGGGACTTTGGAAAGTGTTTGATGTTCCGCTTATGACCTCTTTAACTTCACCTTTTCTTACCCTCTCTCCTCTAATAAAACTTAGCTACATTTATAGCTGGGGATATAACTGTCTAATTTATTTTCCCCACAGGCAGGAACACCATGCACATTAACACAGGATGAGCTTTGTGAGAAATGCAAAACTGATTAAAAAGCACAAGACATCACCTCATACTATACTTACCAGAAAGGGAAGATTTCAGCCATATGATATATTTTATATTCAGTGATACTATAATCTATTCTGTGTTTCACCTAATTTGCAAGGTGGTTTTAAAGGCCTAGAGTTAAAAATTGAGAAAAAATGTTTCACAATTTGATTTTTTTCTGTATGTGCAATGAATTTTGCATTTTACACTAAGGGGGATGTTTACCGGAGTAGTGTGGGGTAAATGAGCATTATCGGCATCGCACTAAAAAGTAGCACGGTGCCCCATGCTAAAAAAACATGCTGTCCATATAGCACACATATAGGCGGTAACTGGGTGGCGTGTGGTTGCTCCTGCCACAGCGCAGCTAGTGTGGGCCTTGGTAGCCCACGCTACTGGCGCTTGGCAGTGAGTAAGTACCCCAGCAGAATGGTTGGAGATAGTTATTCCCTGCAACAGTTTTAACATTCCTCCCTGTATCTAGCACAGTGACCAACACTAGGAATATGGCCCAAACTCAGGTTATTAATGTGGGGCTTAGTAAGCATGCTCCTAAATGAAGTGAGAGCTGGCCCTGCCAAAAGGCAGATTTGGGCGTCTTGCCTAAGGTGGCAGAATTTTGGGGGTGGCAGTACAGCTCCTGCTTGACATGGGAACCATACTTTAATACTGCTTTAAGCATGGTGTGAACTCTAACACATCCTGCCTCCTTCAATGAAGTTTGCATCGGAAAGGGGGTGGGTCACTGCAATACTTAGGTGTGGACTTGTTCTCAAGTCATGCTGCCTTTCATTCCACTGTAACTGGGCTTCAGCAAAGAAAGTCATGATGGTGGCAATGGAAAGAAAGAAGAGGCAGATGCTGAACATGAGGGATAAGGGGGAAGAACATAAGAAATGCCATACTGGGTCATATTTCAGCTCTTTGCAAAGGTTCTCATAAGAATATAGGAACATAAGAAATACCTTACTGGGTCAGACCAAAGTCCATCAAGCCCAGGATCCCATTTCCAAAAGTGGCCAATCCAGGTGACAAGTATCAATCAAGTTCCCATAAAGGTGCACATATTCTACAATGCTTATCCTAGGGTAAGCAATGGATTTCCTTGGTTCTCTTTAATAATGATTTATGGACTTTTCCTCCAAGAACTTATCCAAATCATTTTTAAACCTAGCTACACTAACAGCTTTTACTACATCCTCCAGTAACAAATTCCAGAGTTTGATTACTTGTTGAGTAGAAAAGTATTTCTCTTATTAGTCCTAAATGGGCTATATTGTAGTTTTATTAAGTGACCCCTAGGGGTATGTTTACTAAACTGCGTTAGTGCAATTCGCGTTAGGAGCCGCGTTAGTGGAAGGAAAGCCAAAAAAGGACATGGGCGGTACATCGTAACCGATAACGCGCAGTTGTGCGCGGTATTGTGCACCGCACAGCAACGATCGCTACAGCACGCGCGCTACTGCGTGCAAGCTTAAGATAGCATGCAGACACCCAAATACAGAAACAGAGCTGTAGCACAATGGTTACTACACAGACTGCTAGTACAAGGATCATGGGTTCGATTCCCCAGTGTGCTTAATGAAGAAGGCTGGCTGAGGTGTCATGTGCAACCCTTTGAAGACCTACTATAATATTTTATCCACATTCTGCAGCTGGGTTAATGTTTGCACATGTCAGGAAAATTGTACCCGTCGTATCCAATATGTTCCAATAGTGACGTTCCCTCTGGCATGGTCATGTATGCTATACCATTTGATAGGAATATATAGGCAGAGTTGGATCCCGAAAGTACTGGGCTTGGCCTGGAAAGGGTTCAGTAGTGGGCTGTGAGGAAGGTTACTTGTACCTGAATAGTGCTGCCAGCAAACACACCCTCACAGTGGCGTAACCTAAGGTGCCACATAAGGCACCCTAGAGGGCACTCCATTTGGCACATTATAAAGTGCGCTGTCTGCCAAGGCACCCTATAATGTCCCCTATAGGACACCATATAAGGCACCTTATAAGGCGCTTTATAGGGCTATATTGTCCCCTTAGGGTGGCTCATGAGGCGCTCTATAGGGCGCCTTATGAGCCAACCTAAGGGGACAGTACCCTGAGGGTGGTCCTGCTGGCAGAACTAATATACAATAAAAACAGACAATGCCTAAGACAGCACTATTGATGAACCCCACTGTGGGTTTAGGACCCATGACCTCTGACTCCACAGGCAGTGTAGTAACCAGTGGGCTAGAGCTGCTAACAAACAACTGGCTGGCTACAGAAGGACTGCACGGCACCACACCCACATTCTGCTGTGGTTACCAGGATAGGGTTAACCCACCAGTACCCATGATGCACTGCACATGCAAATCAGCAGTCGAGAGATGGGCACAAGAGCGGGTATGCACCCCCACAGCACCTCGCCCTGTAGGGGGGACAGACCATGTGTGGCACTGCCACAGAGTAACCACAGACACACACATTGTGCAGGTACAGTGCCCACCCTGAGGTTGAGGTGGGGCCCTCAGCACCTTTCATGGCTGAGATACGCCATGCTGCAGGTCCCCATCAGTGTGTGATAGGTAGCTCCGTAAGACACACCTAGGATACATCTGTGCCCTGCTGTATGTCTCGGTCATGTCTAGTCCTTATGGGCGATGATGCACTCAGAATAGTGCATATCCTGTGTTGGTGCCAAGGTTACCTGCTGTAGGTGAAGAGGGGGGTGTATGGACCCATGGGCATATCATCTACCACCACACAACCCACCCTCTGGGGCTTAGTGTGGGAAACAGGGTCACCCACCAATAGATCCACAGTCTACCCCCCTGCAATGGCAGCGGTAGAGGGGTCTCAGCAACAGCAGTCCTGCTGGGGAACAGACAGAGCAATACACATCCATAACGCAATAGCAGACAGATGACAGTCCTGAATATGCTCAGCTGTCCCCCACCATTATCTGACATTCCCCAGCAGCAGGCCTCCAGCCACTGCACCCTGCAAGGTGTTCCAGCAAGACACATACTAGCTGCAGACAGTCCACCAGCTAGTCCATAGTCCTGGAGGAGATGCATGCACCCAGAACCCAGGGGATGCCAGCATACACACCAAGAAGTTAAGTCAGTGATTGGGCCACAAAAGGAAACCCATATATATCACATGAGCAAAATGCTATATAGCACTATGGAGGTACCTAGCCATGCCGTGGTCACTACTCAGTCAGGGCGAGAGTGACCTACCAGCAGGACATGCTGTGGCCACTCTGTCTGTGCAGGTGATACCAGGCACTACAATGTCCGAGCCATTGCCCTATGCCCAGCGCAGATGCAGCCAGGCCAGGCCACCCTATCCAGGCTATTCCCATGGTACCTTGCTCCTCATTATGCACATTGGCAGGCCAATACTGGGAACAGTGCTAGCAGTGTGGGCTGTGGAGGGTATTGGAAGCCACCACACACTGGATAGACAGACACACACTCCCCACACCTATGCCAGCATTGTGCAACTATAGAGGTGTTGGGAAGCCCAGGCCACCACACAAGTCCTGAGCACAGTGCAGGCATGGCTATGGTACGCAATACTGTAGGAGTCACTCCCCAGGTTGGTAAACACTATCAGACACATGACCTATAGCACACTCCACATACATCAGAAAGGTTGCTATGATGCAGCTCACTCAGACACTTGTACCTAACCTAGGAATTGCTATCTGCCAGTAATCCTAGCAACCTTTTGATAGATGTGTACCATATTCCCCGGTTTAGGGTGGCATTACTAAGGTATGCAAGTGCTAGTATTGGTAGATGCACGAAGAGCCCACAGTCCTGCCTCTCCAGAAAGCTGTGGATAATGGGGCCTCTGGGTGTGGGTGTGTCTGCCCCTGGTGGCTGCTGCTTTACGGCAGAGGTTCCCAACTCCAGTCCTGCGGTGCCAAACACTGTTCGGGTTTTCATGCTGTCCCTCATGAATATGCATGAGATACATCTGCATACTATGGGGGTGGCGCATAGAAATGCAGCACAGGCATCTTTATCAGAGGCAGCATGGAACTGGAATGGTGTTTGGCCCTCCAGGACTGCATTTGTGAGGCTCTGCTCTAGGTAATGTGCATGTTTATGGTGTCTGTGCTCTGTAGGGTAAAATGTTGGTGTTTTGGGCATGTTTACGTCATCTGCAAGAACGGTTCTGCCTGTATTAGCACGTTATAGTAGTGGGTAAAATATGAGGACTGGGTTGGCGGAAACCACAGCTGGGACTTGAATCTGTGACCTTCTGCTTCTGAATACAGTGGTTCTGTGCACTGCACCACCATGTTCTCACAGAGATGGTACATTCCCTGGTGATATCATGACTGTTGGTCAGACAGGGTCTGTCTGTTGCAGTGCATGGCACCCACCTACACAGGGCTAGGCCACGGTCTGCTCCGGGCAGCTGCCACTGCCCCCTCCACCACCAGTATCCCTCAGCCACCATGCTAAGATGCCCTTCTGCTAGTGGAGCTGGTGGTGCGCGGTCTCAGGCCATCCAGTGTGCAGGTAGGCGGCCGCCTATGGTGCATGTTCTGGGGTAGGGGTGTCTGCATAGACGTCCACGCTCCCCCAGCCCCGCCTGCCAGTGTTCCGTGCTCTTGGTGGTTGCTGTTGGGTACTCTCCCCTGTGACGCTTTGGGAAACACACTCATACACATGTTGGACCCTCATCAGTTGCTGTCTGGCTCTACTGTTTACGCATTCCTATGGGCCAACTGAGCATCACCCTAGTCCCCACTGTGGCCCAGCTGTGCCACTGCATGTGCCGCCTGCAGCCCTCTGTATCCCTTTTCCAGCATCTGCCCGGTTGCCCGTTCCGACATGCCCGCCCTGATGTTGCGGGACATGTGCATGCCATAGGAACCCTGTCCGATGGTGGGGAAATCCCTGAGCAGCGCTATTTCACTGTGGGCCCATGCACCTTGTATGGGGACGGAGTATGGACCCTTCCATGAATTATATCTATTCTATGGAGCTTACTCGGGGGGGGGGGGGGGTGTGATGTTTCTCATTGCTACCACTATTGGCCAGCTTGGTTGTTGTTTTTTTCCAGTTTGTTGTGGTCATTTTCGGTGTTTCTGTGCCCTTTTGTTCTGTGCACATGTATCACACTTATCACCCTTTTTAGGTTTCCCTGCCTAGGCTGTACATTGCTGACACGTAAATGGTTTCTCTCCCCTTTAAAGTGCTTTTACCGGTAGGTTTCCATTCGCGTTGGAATTCAGCTCTGAAAATCAGCGCGTTAGCCTCTCCCCGCCCACTCTTCGCCCATTGACCCCTTCTCTCCACCCTCTCTCCACCTTCTGCGGTGTTTTACCGCGCTGCGGAGCATTACGCTCGTTAGTGCGTGATAGCGCGCTATAGCGTGTTTACGATCGTTAATGCGCTATAGCGCGTGCTATAGCACACTAACGATCATTAACATTGTACAACGCACGTTATTCACGTTTACCGCAGTTTAGTAAACATACCCCCTAGTCTTTCCACTTTTTTGAAGGAGTAAATAACCAATCTATGGTTACATGTTCCAATCCATTCATTAATTAAAATTTATTTTCGAGAGCTATTTTGGTTATTCCACATAATCTTTATGTTTTTTGGTGCACTGAATCCGAAAATGACCTCCATTTTGTCAAAGGACATCACGTTTCCTGACAATTTAGGTAAGTATGTTAAATAAGGCAATACCTCAAAATAAATGGAAGTAGACATAAAATTAAAGTTTTATTACAATATTTTCATGAAAATCATTTTTTGAACTGAAATGAGCTCACCTACACACACTAAACTCCTCTTGGTGCATTTACGCTTGTGAGTAGCATCTGGAATGTCTCTCTGAAGCATCCAACAGTAGTCTACCATCATTGTAATGCTCCATTTTCCCTGGTATCTCCTTTCCATCTCTTTAATGTCTTGGTGGAATCGTTCACCTTGTTCCTCACTCACTGCTCCCAAATTTTCAGGAAAGTAGTCAAGGTGGGACTGGAGGAAATGCATTTTCAAACTCATCAGGCAACCTAAAGCTTGAAATGCTTTCAGCATTCGTCCGACGATCTTTTTGTAGTGAGGATCTTTGTTATTGCCTAAAAATTTCTGTACGACTTCTTTAAATGCAATGCACCCTTCTTTTTTAGGATCCATCATGGTATTGACAAACTCTTGATCAACTATAAGCCTTCTAATATCTGGTCCGACGAACACACCTTCCTTCAATTTTGCCTCCGACTGGCCTGGAAACTTGGTGACCAAGTATTTGAAGCATTCTCCATCTCTTGGAAGTGATTTTACGAATTGCTTAATTAATCCCAATTTTATGTGAAGAGGTGGTAGAAGAACTTTATGGGAAGGTACCAAAGTTTCTCGGAGAACAATTTTTTCACCGACTGTTAAGCATGCTCGGCTGCCAACTCTTCTTGGTCCAGTGATTTTGTCGGTCTCGACTGTCCCATAGACACAGAAAACAAGGATATTTGGTATACCCAGCTTGTTGCCAGAGCAGCATGCACAAGACCTTCAAGTCCCCACACACTTGGTATGGAAGCGTAAAACTGTGGAGTAAAACTGCTTTGAGACTTCTTTTTGAAGAATCTATAAAAAGACGCCATTGCTCTGAATCATATTGGATTTTAAATTGACCCATCAGACCTTCGACATCGATGCAATAAATCAACTTGTCTTCCTGGGCGAAGTAAGGAATGAGCTCCTTTTCACGATGTCTGAACCATGAAGATGACACTCCTGGCAACAATAAATTCCTGCTTTTCAGCCTTGATCCAATAACTCAGCGGCATCTTTAGGAAGATTCAAGTCTCTTACCAAATCATTCATCTCCTCCTGAGAAAACAATTTTGGTCTTGTATCATCTTCAAAGTCAGAACTTGATTCGTCATCTGGTTCAGGTATGACTTCACCTTCATCGGAACTAGGTATCTCTTCCAAGGTAGCAGGGGGCTTGGGTACTGGTATATCTGTGCCATGGGGGATGGGACGAATTGCCTAGTGAAGATTGGGGTATGAAATGGAATGCTTCCATTTAGAATTAAACCCTTTCACATCGCATGAACAAAAGTAACAGTCGTCACTATGGTTCTTTTGCTCTCGACATACCATAGGAATCCCATAACGGAAAGATTTTTTCTTACTCTTGAACCAGTTTCGGAGGTCCTCAACACACCATTTTCACACTTTATGAGACGCCCAGACTTTATCTTGATCTCCAATTTTTAGTCCAAAGTATGCAAAGAATACTTTTTTCACAAAGTCTGTAATATTCTGCTGTTGCTTCAACACTGTATATTCACCACAGATGAAACAGAAACTATCTAGTGAATTAATACACTTTCGCGGAGCCATAACATAACGGTTGAAGAATGACGAGCTAACACAAATTGCGATGAAAAAGTGTGAACAGCCTAGAACCAAAAAACTGATGATGATTCGTGCACAAGTGTGGCATGCAGGAGAGAGCAGCTCTGTGTCTGTACACGAGACGTCACAGTGCTGGCCACGCCCCCCTGCACTGACCGGAGCTGCTGCTATCTGCCCTGTGTCTCCCTCCCACTGGATTCTTCAGGAAAGATTAACCCCTTCTACCATTAGAAGCACGGACTTAAAACTTGCTTAGCTTATGTATATATTGCTGACCATCAGATTTATAGTGCTATATTTTTTTTTACATAACTCGGACAACCTCTTTAAGGTTTTTTTGGCATTTTTCCCATTGGTGTCACTATTGGCTTGCTTAGTTCTGTTTCTTTCCTCGTTTGTTCTGGTCATTTTCACTGCTTATTTGCCCTTTTCTTCCGTGCACATGTATCACACTTATCACGTTTTCTAAGTTTCCCTGCCTCTGCTGTACATTGCTGACACTGAAATGGTTTCCCTCCCCTGCAAATGTGCATCTAACGGCAGGTTTTCATTCGCGTTGGGATTGAGCCCTCGATTTCAGCGCGTTAGTGTGAATGGAGCCTCTCCCCGCCCACTCTCCGCCCATTGACCCCTTCTCTCCGCCCACTCTCCACCTTCTGCGGTGTTTTACCGTGCCGCGGGAGTTTATGATCGTTAACTACGGTTAACGCGCATTACGTAATGTTAACGATCGTTAGCGTGTTATACCGTACGTTAATGTTACTTAACACGCGTTAACGTTACATAACGCACGTTATGTAACATTACCGCAGTTTAGTAAACATACCCCTTAGTGTGGAACCTTGCATCATGTAGCCATAGTTTGCGTTGTTCTTCCCTAAATTCATAACTTTGCGCTTGTCTACTTTAAATTTGATCTGCCATTTGGATGTCCAGTCTTTCAATTTATCAAGGTTCTCTTGCAATTTTTCACAATCTTCTTGTTTTTTAAAAAATTTGAATAATTTTGTGTTGTCTGCAAATTTAATCACCTCACTCATTGTTCCCATTTCCAGGTCAGCGGGCCCTGCACAGATCCCTGGGGCACTCTAATATTCACCTGTCTCCATTGAGAAAATTGGCCATTTAGCCCTACTCTCTGCTTTCTATTTTTTAACCAGTTCCTCATGCACAATAGTATAATGCCTCCTATCCCATTACTATTTAATTTTGCCAAGTGTCTCTCATGAAGGACCTTGTCAAAGGCTTTCTGAAAATCCAGACACACTATGGGGTATGTTTAATAAACCATCTTAACAAAGCAGCGGCGACGTTATCACGTGATTCGTACCGTGCGATAATGTCATGTATCGCGTGATAACGTCGGCAGCTGCATTAAGGCACACTAACGCTGTGAAATCTGGGTCTGAAGGGTAGAGTAAGGTCTCACAGAGGGCGGACATAGGGGGTCAATGGGCGGAAAGTGGGTGGGGAGAGGCTCCAGGCACACTAATGCTGTGAAATCCGGGTCTGAACACTAACCCCAGTGAAACCCTAGAGATAGAGGCACATTTGCAGGAGAGAGAAACAATTTCAGTCAGCAATGTACAGCAAAGGCAGGGAAACCCAGAAAAGTGATAGGCCCTTACATTCAGTATTTGATTTTTACCTATCCTTGCAGTGTAAATAGTTTATGTATATAGTTAACCCTGTTGTCCAAGTTTGTACTCCTGTTCAATGTAAAACCAGACAGCTTGTTGTTATGGTCGTTGTGTTGTGATGTAAACCGCGCTGATACCGAATAGCGCGGTATATAAGAAACTATAATAAATAAATAATAAATAAATAAATAGTAGTGATACATGTGCAGGAACCAAAAAGGCAAATAAACCTATAAAATGACCAAAAACACATTTGAAATCCCAATAACCAAGCTGGCCAATAGTGATATTAATGATAAACATAAAGCAACACTACTGACAAAGTGTAAAAAGGAAGATATCATGTTTGGAAGGGTCTATGCTCTGTTCCCCTACAAAGTGAATGATCCCACATTGAAATAGCGGTGATCACAGTTTTTGTTGTTTATATTGGGCAGGCTTGTTATGGTGTGCACCTGTGCAGCAACAGGAGAGTGGGCACATAGCAAAGGGAAACTGTACTAATGCTGTAAATGTGATACAGGGGGCTGCAAGCGGCACATGCTGTGGTCCAGCTGGGGCACAGTGCTGACTAGACAGATGCCTAGGTGGCACATAGGAATGCCGAAACTGTAAAGCAGCAAGACAGCAACTGACGAGGGTCCAACATGGGCATGAGTTTGTGTCCCACTGTGTCACAGGGGATATTACATACAGGCCTATTTCAAGTATACCTTTCATGGCCAAACTCATAGAAAAAGTAGTTCAAACCCAAACACAGGAACACATCAACACCTCAGCTCCCCTTGATGACCAACAATATGGTCATGGAGTAGATACACTCTTAACAGTACTCCTTGACACCCTAGTAAGAGGAATTGACAGTCCTAGAAATGCATTCTTATTACTTTTTCTGGACATATCTGCAGCATTTGACAGTGTACACCATACATTAATGCTCAACAGGCTCAGACAAATAGGTGCTAACTCAATAGTACATAAATGGTTCACTTCTTATCTATCTAACAGAACTCAAACTGTCAGGATCAACACTCAAACCTCTAACACATACAAACAGGAAATAGGCCTCCCCCAAGGATCTGCCCTCTCTGCACTCCTTTTTAATATTTATATACAACCAATTTGCAACATCTTTAAAAAATTCAAAATCCACTACCACATATATGCAGACGATATCATGATGTACATTCCATTCATGATCCCCACGCTTCCACTTCAACTATTAACCGACTGTTTCAATGAATTAACAACTTGGCTAGAAGCCCACAACCTTCATATTAACCACTCCAAAACTGACATATTGATTGTAACAAAAAACAAATTGTACACCCCCCCTACCCATATTACACTTCAGAATCATGACATTTACATAAAAAATGAGATAAAATACCTAGGGGTGATCTTAGACACACACCTCAGTATGAACACCCACATAAGAAATACCACAAAAAAAATATACTTTAAGCTCAAGGTACTAAAACAATTACGCCCACTGGTCCACCTACATGACTTCCTAAGCATAATTCAAGCCATTATTACACCGCACTTCAACTTTGCCAACCTTACTCTACTAGGCACAACTAACCAAAACATCAAAAGGCTCCAACTGGCCCAAAATGCTGCAGCTAGAACCATAATGAAGGTACACCCATTTGAGCACATATCACCCTAACTAGCTAAACTACACTGGCTCCCAATTCAATGCAGAATAAACTATAAATTAATAATAACCACCTTCAAAGCTTTAAATAATACTGCCCCAGCTACTCTAAACAAACTACTCACTAAAGCCACACCCCAATCTGCTCACAGAAGATGCAACACCAATAAAATAAGGATTCCAAAAGAGTTCACAAAGACTAAAAAAACAACAAATAAAAAAGCGTTTTCCCATGCAGCCCCTATACTCTGGAACTCCCTACCTGATGAAATAAGAGCCCTAACTGATCTTAAAGAACTAGGCAAAACATTAAAAACTCACCTATTTAGCTCCCACTACGGTCCACTTGTGAATTCCCAATACCAAAATGAAAAGGGATAATATATAACACATTAAGCTTAAATACCATAATGTCCCATGAAAATATGACCATTAACACAGTTTATGATGCTTGTAAATAGCTACCTTTCTCATTGAACCCAACCTCCGTTGACTGTATATAGTTGATTGTACATAGTTCTCAAAAGTTTAATTGTTAAAGTTAAGATGTACATAACTCAAGCAATGTTTAATGTAAAAACAGATATGTTATACTGTTTCTTTACCTGTTATATGTAAACCGCACCTGATCATTGGAAGGTAGCGGTATATAAGCGACTGTTACATAAAATAAAAAAAAAAATATTACCCAGCAGGTACCCCCAAGGGCACATAACATTGTCAGGTGGTGCCTGGGGGGGAAGTGTGCATGTCCATGTAGGCACCCCTACCCGAGAACCCACACCATAGGCAGCTGCCTACCAGCACACTGGATGGCCTGGGACTGTGCACCACCAGCACCATCGGCATAAGGGCATGTCAGCATAGTGGCAGAGGTGTGTTGTGGCGGAGGGGGCAGTGGCATCTGTCCACAGCAGACCACAGCCAAGCCCCGTTTAGGTGGGTGCTGTGCACTGCAACAGACAAGGTCTGTCTGATGAACAGTCATGATATCCCCAGGGAATGATCTGCCCCTGTGGCAACAGTTTGGTGCAGTACACATAGCCAGTGCTCTCAGGGACAGAAAGTCACAAGTTCAAGTCCCAGCTGTGGCTCCTACTAACCTTGTCCCCATATTTTACCCAGTACTAAACCATGGTAATAAAGACGGAACCTTTAATGCAGATAAAATAAACATGCCTGAAATGCCTATATTTTACCCTACAGAGCACAGACACCATAGACATGTGCAATACCTAGAGCAGAGTTTCCCAACTGCAGTCATGGAGGGCCAAACACCATTCGGGTTTCATGCTGTCCCTAATAAATATGCCTGTGCTGCATTTGTATGCATTGCCCCCCCCCCCATTGTATGCAAATGTTTCTCATGCATATTCATTAGGGACAGCATGAAAACCTGAACAGTGTTTGGCCCACCAGGACCGGAGTTGGGAACCTCTGCCCTAGAGCAGCAGCCAACAGGGGCACAAAAACCCACACCCACAGGCTCCACTATCCAATGCCTCATGGAGAGTCAGACTAATGGGCCCTGTGCGGAGCAGCATCGCCCAATACTGGCACCTGCATACCTTAGCAATGCTGTCCTAAACTTGGGAACACGTTACACATATATCAAAAGGTTGCTATGTTTAATGTCAGCTAACAAATCCTAAGTTAAACACGATTTGTTGATAGAGATTCATCATAGCAATCTTTCTGATATCTGTGGAGTGTGTTTCAGTTAGTGCTTCTGACAGTGTTTACCACCCTGGGGAGTGACCCCCAACAGTATTGCTTACCATAGCAATGCCCGCACTGTGCCCGGAACTGGTGTGGCGGCTAGGGCTGCCAAAAACCTCTATATTTGCACAATGCTGGCATAGGTGTGGGAGTGTGTTTATGTCTATCCAGTGTGCTGTGACTGCCTACACCTTACTGAGCCCACACTCCTTGCACTGTTTCCAGTGTTAGCCTGCCAATGTGCATAATGAGGAGCAAGGTACTGTGGGTATTGCCCGGACAGGGTGGCCTGTGCAGGATGCTTCTGCACAGGGTATAGGGCAATGGCTGGGACATTACAGTGCCCGACCACCACCTGCACGGTCTGGGTAGCCAGAGCATGTCATGCTGGGAGATCACTCTCACCCTGACTGAGCAGTGACCACGGCATGGCTAGGTTCCCCCATAGTGCTGTGCAGCATTTCTCTCAAGTGATATTGGTGGTGGGGGGGGGGGGGTGTTTCTGGGCTCCAATCACTGACATACCTGCTTGTTGTGTGTGCACACAGTTTCTCCAGGAACATGCACTATGTACCAGCTAGCAGAAGTTAGCATGTGTATGGCTGGGGCACCTTGCAGAGTGAAGTGGGTGAAGACTGACTGTGCCCTCTGCTGGGGAATGTCAGATAGTGATGGGGGGGGGGGGCATCTGAGCTTTTCCAACCTTCTGCCTGTCTGTCATTGCCTTAGGTGATGATTTCAGATCTGCATTGACTTCCCTGTAGGGTGCCTGTTCCCCCCAGCAGGACTGGTGTTGGTGGTCCTCTCTACTGCCACCATTGTAGAGCTATACTATGTGGATCTGTTGGTGGGAGATCCTGTCCCCTCACCCTGAACCACAGAGAGTGGGTTGGGTGGTGCTACATAATCCGCTTTGGGGTCTGAATACTACCCTTCACTTATAACATATGACCATGACATGCACACAGAATATGCACTATTCACCACAAGGCCCAGACATAACTGGGAAACACATATAGACACAGGTGTAGCCTAACTGTGTCTGCAGGGACTACCCATCACACACTAGCACTAACAAGCACCTGCAGCACAACTTGTCTTAGCTATGCCATGTGCTGCGGACCTGGTGCTGGGCGCCCCACTTCGCCCTCAGGGTGAGCACAGAAACCGCACTATGTCAGGGCCTGTAGGTACTCTGTGCCAGTAACACACACGGTCATTTCCCCCTACCAGGCCGGGGTGCTATAGAGGCGCATACCCCATCTTGTGATCAGATGTAGGCTGCTGATCTGCATGTGCAGTGCATTATGGGTACAGGTGGGTTTACCCTATTCTGGTAACCACAGCAAACAGTTTGTGTGGTGACCTGCAGTCTTTCTGTAGCCAGCCAGCAGAGTGTTAGATGCTATAGAGATGTAGCCCACTGGTTGCTTCATTGACTGTAGAGGCAGAGGTCATGGATTTGATCCCACAGTGGTGTTATTTAGGAATGCTGTCTGAGGCTTTTCCTTTTCATTTCAATCAATGCTGCCAGCAGAAACACCCTCACAGTGCTGTAGCCTAAGGCGTCTCATAGACACCCTATAGCAGGGGTCCCCAAACCTGTCCTGGAGGGCCGCAATCCTGGCAGGTTTTTGGGATAGCCCTAATGAATATGCATGAGATATATATGCATTAGAGATATCCTCCCAACCTGACTGGTTTGTGGCCCTCCAGCACTGGATTGGGAGATCCCTGCCTTACACCTCTGTCATTTAAGATTGTGAGTGGGCAAGGTACAGATGTCCTAGACATCAAAAGGGTAGACAGAATTTGTCATATTGCTCCTCGATTCTCACCACCACCAAAAGGTTGTCTAATAGACAACATTATGGTGGTGGTGAGAAGCGAAGAGGAATGTGACAAAGTCTATCTACCCTTTTGATGTCTAGGACATCTGTAGCTTGCACACTCACAATCTTAAATGACAGAGGTGTAAGGCAGGGGTCTCCCAATCCAGTACTGAAGGGCCACAAACCAGTCAGGTTGGAAGGATATCTCTAATGCATATATATCTCATGCATGTTCATTAGGGCTATCCCAAAAACCTGCCAGGATTGCGGTCCTCCAGGACAGGTTTGGAGACCCCTGCCCTATAGGGTGCCCTATTAGGCACCCTATACAGCGTCCTATAGGGCACATTATAAGGTGCCTTGGCAGACAGGGCACTTTATAATGTGACCTATGGGGCACCTTATAGGGTGCCTTATGAGGCACCTTAGGTTACAGCACTGTGAGGGTGTTTTTGCTGGCAGCACTGATTTAAATTAAAATAAAATGCCTCAGACAGCCTTTTTAGATTACACCACTGCAGGATTGAACCCATGACCTCTGCCTCCACAGTCATTGCAGTAACCAGTGGGTTACATTGTTACAGCTTCTAACACTACGCTGGCCTGTACTTAGAGTTAACGCGCGTTAACGTGCCACAGCCCCCACTATCATGCAATACAGATTCTTGCTACCTTAGGACTGAACGCCTACTCCTTATATGGCATTCTTCACATTATCGCTGCAACTAGAGCCGGTAACATTAAGACGGTTTAGTAAACATACCCCTATATTGTATCTGGCTTACCATTGTCTGCTTGTTTTTCATTCACATCTTCAAAAAAATATAACAGATTAGTAAAACAAGACTTTCCTTGTCTAAATCCATGTTGGATTTCTCCCATTAAACCACGACTATCTACTTGTTCAGTAATTTTATTCTTTGTAATGGTTTCTACCATTTTGTCCAGTAATGACATCAGGCTCTCAGATCTGTAGTTTCCCAGATCACCCCTGGAACCCTTTTAAAAAATTGGCATTACATTGGCCATTCTCCAATCTTCAAGTGCTACAGATGATTTTAATGATAGTTCACAGATTATTAATAGTAGGTTTGCAATCTCATCTTTCAGTTCTTGCAACCCTTGGATGTATACCATCCGATCCAGGTGATTTATAAAACAAAAGGAATAGGGAGGGAAAGAGAGATGCTAAATACCTTGGCTGATAGGAAGAGGAGATGTTGGACTATGGGGTTAGGCAAGAGAAGGAGAGATGGTATACCTGGAGGGGTATGAGGAGAGGGAATGGAAGGTGTTTGACACCTTGGAGATAGAGAAAGGAAGGGAAGATGCTTGATGCCTGGGGGGGGGGGGGGCTCCTGATGGAGAGAAGAAAAAAATATGAATACCTGGAGAGAGGTAGGGAATAAAGGGGAGATGCTGGATACTTGGGGTGGATATGGGAGATTACACCTACTATATACAGTATACTGTATCAAAGATACATAGGTTTTTATTGGCTCCACCGGGTAGGCCCATTGTTTCCTGTCAGGGATCAGTTTTAGAACCGTTATCCAAGTTTTGTGATGTTTTTTTACAACCTTGTTCACAGAAAGTGGATTCCTTTATAAAAGATACTATTCAATTCATTTCAAAATTAAACTCAATTACTACTTCTGTTAAATCATTTTGGTTGGTATCTTTGGGTGTTGCAGCTTTATACACCAACATTGAACAACAGGAAGCTTTGCAAGTAATTTTAGAGTTGGATATTGTCTTACCATCAAGATTATCTCGTTCATTCTTTCAACAACTTTTGCAATTCGTTTTGACAAAGAATTATTTTCAGTATGAGCAAAAATACTATTTACAGATTCATGGCATAGCAATGGGAGCAACAGTGGCTCCTTCTGTGGTGACCTTATATTTGGCAGATTTTGAGTCTTCCTTAATATATAAATCTTTGTAGTATTCTGAAATATATCTTTGGGCTAGATTTTTGGATGACATATTTTTCCTTTGGAAAGGGACTGAACAACAGTTATTTGCCTTTGTCGATTGGTTTAATACTCTTAGGGGTATGTTTACTAAACCGTCTTAATGTTACCGGTGCTACTTGCAGCGATAATGTGAAGAATGCCATATAAGACGTGGGCGTTCCGGCGTCAAGGTAGCAAGAATCTGTATCGTGCGATAGTGGGCGCCTGTTCATACCAGCGCAGTACTAGAAGCAATAAAGATGTAGCCTGCTGGTTACTGCAATGACTGTGGAGGCAGAGGTCATGGGTTTAATCCTGCAGTGGTGTTATGTAAGAAGGCTGTCTGAGGCATTTCCCTTTTTTTAATTTAAATCAGTGCTGTCTGAGGCAGTTCCCGTATTTCATTTAAATCAGTGCTGTCTGAGGAATTTCCTTCTTTAAGTTAAAGCAGTGCTGCCAGAAAAAACACCCTCACAGTGCCGTAAGATAAGGTGGCGCATAAGGCATCCTATAAGGCACTCCATAGGGCACATTATAAAGTGCTCTGTCCGCCAAGGCACCTTCTAATGTGCCCTATAGGGCGCCTTATGAGGCACCTTAAGGCTACAGCACTGTGAGGGTGCATTTTGCTGGTAGCACTGATTTAAATTAAAAGGAAATGCCTCAGACAGCCTTATTAAATAAGCACCACTGTGGGATCAAACCCATGACTTCTACCTCCACAGTCATTGAAGCAACCAGTGCGCTACATCTCTATAGCTATGACCATACTGCTGGCTGGCTACAGAAAGACTGCAGATCACCACACAAGCTGTCTGCTGTGGTTACCAGGATAGGGTAAAACCACCCGTACCCATGATGCACTGCACATGCAGATCAGCAGTCTACAGCTAATCAGAAGATGGGGTATGAACCCCCACAGCACCTAGGCCTGGTAGGGGGAACTGACTGTGTGTGTTACTGGCACAGAGTGGCTACAGACTGTGACATTGTGCGGGTCCTGTGCGCACCCGGAGGGTGAGGTGGGGCGCACAGCACTAGGTCCGCAGCACCTGGCTTGGCAGAGATAGGCTGTGCTGCAGGTTCCCATCCGTGCCAGTGTGTGCTAGGTAGTCCTTGCAGACACACCTAGGATACACCTGTGTCCATCTGTATTTCCCAGTCATGTCTAGCCCTTGTGGACTATGATGCACCCAGAATAGTGCATATCCTGGGTGGGTGCTATGTTCACATGTTATAGGTTAAGGGGGGGGTGTTTGGACCCAAAAGCGGAATATGTAGCACCACCCAACCCACTCTCTGTGGCTCTGGGTGGGGGACAGGATCTCCCAACAACAGATCCATATTCTACATCTCTGCAATGGTGGTGGTAGAGGGGACTATCAACCCCATTCCTGCTGGGGAACAGGCACCCTACAGGGCAGTCAATGCAGATCTGTATGCATCACCTAAGGCAATGGCAGGCAGACAGAACACTGTAAAAGCTCAGCTGCCCACCACCACTATCTGACATAAACCAGCAGAAGGCACAGTCAGTCTCCACCCGCTGCACCCTGTAAGGTGTTCCAGCTATACACATGCTAACTGCAGACAGTCTGCTAGCTAATACATAATGCATGTTCCTGGAGGAATTGTGTGCACACAAAAAGGGGATGTGAGCACACACACCAAGCAGGTATGTCAGTGATTGGGCCCCAAAAAAGAGAACCCATACATTTCATTTGAGAAAAATGCTGTATGGCACTATGGGGGAACCTAGCCATGCCATTGCCACTGCTCAGTCAGTGTGAGAGTGACCACGCAGCATGACATGCCGTGGCCACCATGTCAGTGCAGGTGGTGGTCGGGCACTACAATGTCCCAGCCATTGCTCTATGCCCTGTGCAGATGCCTCCTGCCCAGGCCACCCTGTCCGGGCCATACCCACAGTACCTTGCCCCTCATTATGCACATTGGCAGGCTAACACTGGAAGCAGTGCAAGCAGTGTGGGCTCAGAAAGTGTAGGCAGCCACAACACCCTGGATAGACATACATACTGTGGCGGTCGCGCACCTACCAGGCGGTCGCCTAGTAGGGACGGGAAGCCATCTTGAATTCCTCTTTACCAAGGATTGTAGTTGTGTATAGAGATAAATGAACCAAGTGGTTGTTTCAAAGCACACAGGAATTTTATTAGCTTCCGTGGCAAGCGGGTAACAAATCTTTCAAGCAGTTGTACACTCAAGCCAAAGAAAATAAAGGATAATCTTCTCCTATTAAAGCAAAGCTTACAACCAGTGTTGTAGTAGAATTATTTACACAGGCTTTCTTTTCTTTTCCCTTTATGATGCTTCTCAATTCCGTAATCATAAAGCACATGTATTTACAATTTCTAACTTCTCACTGCTCTCAGACTTTCATTACTTGGCCACAATGCACATATCACAGTCCATCTCAGAACAAGCTGAAGTCAGGTCACTTTCTTTACCTTCTACCTCCATGCTTTCTGCTGAGCTGTATCTTGGCAAAGTTTGAATACGCTAAGGGCACTTTATGCTTAATGTTCTTTAACAGGTTAAACAGCCTATTCCACTGAATGGCCCCTTCTCCTCTAGGTAGGACTTCAACGGGCTTCTCCTGTTCAGTTTCTCCTGAAAACCCCTTCTTCCTAATCCGGGTTTTCTCAGGCCTAAACCTCTCTTCAGAGTCAGAGCAAGAAACACAGGGTTTTGGCTTTACTTCTTTCTTTCTCCTACCTTGGAGTCTTGTTGCAGCACCTTCCTGGCTGAGGCTTCTGTGGCTTGTGACTCTCTCTGCCTCTGAGCTAGACTGGGAATCAGGGTCAGACCTCCACTTCCCTTCCTGGGGCTTCTGCTGTCTGCAGACAGACCCTTCATCAGAGGAGTCTAAGCACTCTTGCCTTAGCCTTCTCAAAGCCAACCTTTTCTCTCTCTCCCTCTTGCCAGTCTGTTTGGTCCTCTGCCTGGAACCTTCTCTGTAGCTTCCTTGGCTGCAGTGCTGGCTGCTCTTGTCTCTACTGCTGCTCTCTTTGAGGCTGCTTCTCTCTTGGCAGCTTCTTGCTTGGCTGCCTTTCTCTTGGCTGCTTCTCCCTTGACTGCTTCTCTCAACTTTGTTTGTTTTCTCAAACTTAAACGTTGAGCAGGGCACCTCCCTCTCTGACTCCACCCACTTGTACCTCCTACTCTTACCTGGGGTTGTCATGGAGTCTGGGAGTGGCTTAAACCTAGCTCTACCCTCTTGGTTTCTCTCAGGGATTTTGCTGTGATGTATGTGTTCTAGTGCACCCATCCCCCGAAAAGAAGAAAAAGTTCTTCTTTCTCTTTTATTTCCATGCTGAGCTGCACTCTCCTTATCAAAATACACTCCCACACCTATGCAAGCTTTGTGCAACTATAGAGGTTTGTGGCAGCCCTGGCCGCCACACAAGTCCTGGGCACAGTGCGGGCATTGCCATGGTATGCAATACTATTGGGGTCACCCCCCGGGGTGGTAAACACTGTCAGAAGCACAAACTGAAACACACTCCACAGATATCAGAAAGGTTGCTATGATGAATCTCTGTCAACAAATCGTGTTTAACCTAGGATTTGTTATCTGATATTAATCATGGCAACCTTTTGATTTATGAGGAACGTGTTCCCAAGTTTAGGACAGCATTGCTAAGGTATGCAGGTGCCAGTATTGGGAGATTTATTTATTTATATTCTCTTATATACCATACTATTCTGCATCAGTGTGGTTTACATTGAACAAACTGAAATTACATTGAACAGGGCATTATAACTTCGAGATAACTATTTTACAGGGAGTTTTTTTGGAGTGGAGGAGTGGCCTAGTGGTTGGGGCAAGGTACTTCAGGCTGGAAGGTCGGGGGTTCAAATCCCACTAGAGGACAGCAACCTTGGGCCGGAAGGACTGGGGTTTCTAGTCCCACAGGTGCTCCTTGTGGTCTTGGGCAAGCCACTTAACCCTCCGTAGCTCATGTTCCCTGTAAAATAGTTATCTCCAAGTTATAATGCCCTGTTCAATGTAATTTCAGTTTGTTCAATGTAAACCACACTGATGCAGAATAGCACGGTATATAAGAGAATGTAAATAAATAAATAAACATGGGCTATGGAGGGTTAAGTGGCTTGCCCAAGACCACAAGGAGCACCTGTGGGATTAGAAACCCCAGTCCTTCCGGCCCAAGGTTGCTGCCCTCTAGTGGGATTTGAACCCCCAAACTTCCAGCTTGAAGTACCTTGCCCCAACCACTAGGCCACTCCTCCACTCCCTGAGATACTGCCCCACGGAGGGCCCAATAGCCTGACTCTCCATGAGGCTTTGGATAGTGGGGCCTGTGGGTGTGGGTGTTTGTGCCCCTGTTGGCCGCTGCTCTAGGGCAGAGGTTCCCAACTCTGGTCCTGGTGGGCCAAACACTGTTCAGGTTTTCATGCTGTTCCTAATGAATATACATGAGATACATTTGCATACAATGGGGGTGATGCATACAAATGCAGCACAGGCATATGTATTAGGGACAGCATGAAATCTGAATGGTGTTTTGCCCTGCAGGACTGCAATTTGGAAACTCTGCTGTAGGGATTGCACATGTTTATGGTGTCTGTGCTCTGTAGGGTAAAATATAGGAGTTTATGGCGTGTTTCTTTTATCTGCACTAACGGTTCTGTCGTTTTTACCACGGTTTAGTACTGGGTAAAATATAGGGACATGGTTTGCAGGTGGCACAGCTGGGATTTGAACTTCTGGTCTTCTGCCCCTGAACACACTGGCTGTGTGTACTGCACCAAACTGTTACCACAGGGGCAGATTAGTCCCTGGGGATACCATGACTGTTCGTCCGACAGACCTTGTCTGTTGCAGTGCACAGAGCCCACCTAAACGGGGCTTGGCCGTGGTCTGCTGTGGGCAGATGCCACTGCCCTCTCTTCCACCAGCACCCCTCCGCCACCATGCTGACATGTCCTTGTGCTGGTGGTGCGCAGTCCCAGGCCATCCAGTGTGGTGGTAGGCGGCTGCCTATGGTGCGTGATATGGGGTAGAGTTGTTTGCATAGACATCAATGCTTCCCCCCGGCACTGCCTGCCAATGTTATGTGCCCTTTGGGGTACTTGCTGTGTACTGTCCCCTGGGACACTGTGGGACACACACTCGTGGCCATGTTTGCCCGTATTCAGTTGCTGTCCTGCTGGTTTTCCGCTTCCACATTCCTATATGTCACCTAGGCATCTGCCTAGCCAACCCTGTGCCCCAGCTACTACACTGTATGTCCCGCCTGCAGCCCCCTATACCCCATTTGCAGCCTCACCGTAGTGCCCTCTCATACTTGGGCACTATGATTTTGTTGCATATGTATCACTACTATCACTTTTCTTGGTTTCTCTGCCTTTGCTGCACATTGCTGATTGAAATGGTCTCTCTCCCCTGCAAATGTGCCTCTAGCGCGAGATTTTCACTGTTTAGTAAACATACCCCTTAGAATTAATATTAAGTTCACCATGCATCATGACTTTCAACAGTTGGAATTTTTAGATGTCTTTGTGTTCAAAATGGAAAGCAAACTTCATACTACTTTATTTAGAAAAGAAGTTCAAAAAAATACACTCCTTAAATTTTCAAGCTTTCATCCAGTACCCCTTAAAAAGGACCTCCCTTATGGCCAATTTCTTTCATCTTTGAAGGATTTGTTCAAATATGGATGATTATAGATATCATGCAAAAGATCTATTTAAGCGTTTACAAACATGAGGATACCCTATAGATATACTAAAGAAGACATATAAAAGGGCACGGTTTACTCATCATGAATGGCTTTTATCAGCAAAATCTACATCAAACCATTCTTCTGCTCCATCTGATAAGTCTGAAAAATGTGTGGGAATATTCCCATATATGACCTATTCAAATCAAATTCGACAAATTTTGTTAAAACATTGGGATATTTTATCATTACATTCATGTTTTCAGAAGCCATTGCAAATAGCTAATACAAGGGGCTCTATTCTTCGTGACCTTATTGAGTCCACAATATCTTCTTTAGATAGACCCTTTATGCATTTGAATTCTGTTTCTTTGGGACATTTTGCTTGTGGAGGATGTGATCATTGCACACAATCTATAAATGGATATGAGTGGTGTTTTCCAAACTCTAAAAAACATCAAGCTAGATGGCATACTACTTGCTCTACAGCTTTTGTGGTATATATGCTTTTATGCCCATGCCCATTGATATATATTGGACGCACTATTTGTCCAGTTTGGGTGCATTTAAGTGAGCATGCCTCTCGTTTACGTAATCGAACACTCAGTGCTCCTATAGTTCAAAATTGTTTGGCTAAGGACCATTTATTTGGTGATCTAAAATGGAGAGTCTTGGATTTTATTCTAGAAAACCCTCGAGGTGGGAATAGAGAGCATAAACTTCAATACTGTGAACAATCCTGTGAACAATTTTTAAAATGTCATCTGTCTCTCCGAATGGTTTGAATCAAGAACTTGATTGGGCAAGTCTTTTGTGATGTGGCGATTGGTGATTAGTTCCAATGTTATGTATTGGTTCTTTTGCTCATGTGGTATAAATCTGAGCTGAATTTTCATGGCATCTACAAATGATTGGATGCTATTTGTTACTGCAGTCTTTGGAGCGTTGAAGTGGGCATGTATAGCTGACAGCATCCTAAATGCAGTGCTGTGTTCTTTGCTGATACCGCAAAGAAAAGCCTCTTTCGCAGCTGATATTGTGAAGAAAAATCTCTATACAAGAATAGTGTTTGTGGAGGTTACTTTCTCAGATAAGTGCATAAAAATAGCTGCGCTTTTACAATTTTGATTGAGGAGGACTATTACAGTTCATTCAAGTGAATCATAACGGTATATGATATGATTTTTGAGAGGGGACATACATATAATTCATGAAGATTTTGAATCACAAAAGTTTTGAATGTTTTAATTATGTAGGGGCACCTGTGTGCTTTTTTCACATGATTATAACAAAGGTTTTGAAAAGTAAAACCTATCACTGATTAAAACGGAAGAGATGACGCAAGAGGGGATTGTCCCTCAAGACCTATCTTCCACCATATAAATATTCATCATATTGCTTAGATTTTTTGCTCTATTCTTTGTTTTTGGATTCATATTCCTTAGAGTAATGGCCTCTGGGTATTGGGTAGCATAGTCCAGTATGACTAAAATATACTTGTTGCCTTGGGTGGTTCACTCCAAGGGTCCTACCAGATCCATGGTCACTCTTTCAAATGGAGTTTCAATGATGGGCATAAGCACTAGACGGGCAGGTTGGAATCTGGCGGGGTAGTGAAGTTGGCAGGTGGGGCATGACTGGCAATATAACTGCACCTGTTTATGGACCCCAGGCCAGAAAAATCTAGTAAAAATATGCTCTAGTGTTTTCTGCACCCCCAGGTGCTCTCCCTAATAAATGGCTATAGACCAGGGGTCTCAAACTCCAGTCCTGGAGGGCTGAAAATCAGTCAGGTTTTCAGGGTATCCCTAATGAATATGCATGAGATATATTTGCATGCACTGCCACCATTGTATGCAAATACATCTCATGCATATTCATTAGAGATACCCTGAAAACCTGACTGGTTTGCAGCCCTCCAGGACTGGATTTTGAGACCCCTGCTATAGACCAATGATAACACTTGTTGATGATAGAGTTGGGGAACTATCAGTTGTTCTATCTCTTCCCCCTCTAGGGCACCCCCAATCACTCTGTATAATAAATCTCCCTTTAGCACAAAACTTGAAAATATTATTGTAGAGGACTCTCCGTTACCTATTGGATCCCCATCCACCTCCAAAACCCACTCTTGAGCATGTTTAAGAGACTCAGCCACTTTCTGGGCCCTCCTGAAGCTCCCTGGGTCTTCTGCTAGCCCTCACTCTGAGCCCTGAACTATCCCCAAGGGATTTTTCCCTAGGCTTTTTCCCTAGTCTCTCCCTCCCCAGATCCCTCCCACAGATTCTGTTGGTAGTGTAGCTTTTCCCAGAGATGCGAACTCCAGGACTTAGCAGGCTTGAGATTCTTGACATATAGATCTGGGTCTTCCAGTAGGAAAATCTCTGGGAAATCTTCCTGGTCCGATTTAATGGAGTTGTCAGTTAGTTGGATCCATATCACTCCAAAGTTTGGGTAGTCTTGGATACGAGAACCAGGGCAGCACCATGACCTCAAACATGGTTTTCCCTGCTGGAGTCTTACATGACACCCTTGCCGTTGGATACTGCCTCTGGTTTCCATTCACAGAGGCCCATGTTATCATCATTACAGAGTCAATTTGAAATTGGGATATGGTTTTCTGGTGAATGAGGGTCCATACATTCCCGGAATCCATCAAGGCCTGGAGGTTGGTCCCCTTGAGCTCCACTGGAATCACAAAGTTCTGTGTCTCTGGGTGGGGAATGTCCACAAAAGTACAGGTGTGAGGGGTGGTTAGGCTGACATCCACGAGTTCTTCTGTACCCAGAGGACATTCCCAACTAAGGTGTCTCTGGGCTCCACAGCTAAAACAGGTGAAGGGGACATGGCTGGGGCCATGCCCCTCACCTAGGAAGTGACTTTGGAGGATGGAACATGGCAGCCAACATCCATTTCAGCTTCACCTTCTGTCCTCCTGAGTTAACAGGTGACATCTTTTCTTTCTCACTGTCCGCTTCAGTCACCGACTGGGCTTCATGATATCCTTTGGTTGTTTTTAGTGCACTCTCCAGTGTAAGCTTGGGGTGCTGACCTATCCATTGTTTCTTTGGGGTGGTTAAGCCCTCCAAAAACTGATCCAATAACACAGTCTTGGCTAACTCGGGTCTGCCCTTTGGTTGCAGCCATTTCCATGGGAGATCCTTCAATGATAGAGGAGCCTCTAAGAGCTCTCCTTTACCTGGAGCCCTCCCTTTCTGAAATTGGCGGTAGGCCTCTGGGGTACAGTATGGTGTCTTTGACAGCTGCATATGTGGCTCGCCCAGATTCCCCAGATAAGTAGTCCATGTCACCTCCAGCCACCCGGCCATGCTGGTGGTTTGTTCAAAGTTCACCAAGAAGTGGTCCAGTTCATCTTCAGTTGTCATTTTAAGAAGCGCTGGAGGGTGACATTGTGGTCTCTGCAGGGCTTAGGTCAACTAAGCTAGGGAACCCATCTCTAGCTCCATTCTGTAACTGTTGCTGACATTAGAAACATTTTACCCCTTTTTACCTTTAGAGATCCTCTGTGTTTGTCCCATGCTTTTTTGAATTCAGTTACTGTCCTCGTCTCTACCACCTCCACTGGGAGACTATTCCATGGATCCACCACCCTTTCCGTAAAAAAATATTTCTGCATATCACTCCTGAATCTATCTCCCTTCACCCTCATCCCATGTCCCCTCTTAACAGAACTTGCTTTCAATTGAAAGAGACTCTCTCCCTGAACATTTATGCCATGGAGGTATTTAAACATCTCAATCATATCACCTCTATCCCGCCTTTCCTCTAAGGTGTACATATTTTGTCATTGTTGCTGACCCTCTACCAGAAGCTGGAGGAACAGCTCTATTTTGGCTTGTCATGGATCACTTACAAACCACAATCACAGTTCACTCTTCTGCAGCTGAGTTAAAGCTGCAGTATTCTAGCTCCAACAAGCTTATAGCAGCCTCTAGTGGCCAAAACAAAGCCTGCCTCCTGGCGCTAACAACTTTCTTCAAATTCTCTAACTAGGATGAGGCTTACTAGGATGAGGCTAACCCTCTTAGCCCATACAAACCAACAAACAAACAAAATCCTGACCTGCTATAGAGGCCCGGCCCTGGAGGGATGTGGATTTGCCCTCAGTCACATGGTTAGAGGAAATCACCAAGCTGCCACCATATGTGGAAGTATAGAGTGAGGTTGGAAGTTTTCTTTAAAACACAGGCCAGACAGCAGTTAAGGGAAAACAAAATCAGTTTTAATTCTGTCCTAGCATAAACCTCCAAAAGCTGGTCCTTCCGCCAGCCCCGGTTAAAGTTCCTACCATAGAACTCTTTTGCATGGCTTGCCTTGGAAGGATTTCTGTCTCCATAGGTCTCTCCCCATCCTGAAGCCTGCTGGGTTCTTAACCTCTCTCTGTGAGCCATGCTGTCCCAGCCCTGACCTCTGGGCTGCAGATTCTCTTAAAGGGGGACTGTTGATAACCCCTTTAGAGAGCGATGGGTAACATCACATACCCTAAATATCACTTGTTATCTTAAATGCCAATTTTTAATCTCATAAAAGTCACTTTTTAAAAATCCATCATGCTGTTTGATGATATTATATAGCAGTATCCAGATATCTGAACACTGACACAATGTTGCATTTCAAACCATATAGATGGCGAGGTTCTGACTCAGGACGACATAAAAAAGTCAAACAATCTTTGAATAAATTATAGATACATTTCCATTTTTGAACTTATCTGTGGATGAAATTCACGTCCGTAGCTGTGCATATTATTATTATTTTCTGCCAGCTATGGTCTAAAACTCAGTGTTTGACTTTTGGAGTTTGCTGTCATTATTTTCAAAGTTCAGGTTTCTGGATAATGCTATAGAATAATCATCAAATTGAAGAAGATGGATTTTTTTAAAAGTGGCTTCTATGAGATTCAAAAATGGGCATTTAAGATAAGAGTGACATTTGGGGTATAAAATAAATTCAATAAAAAGGACTATAAGTACACCAGTGCAATTTATTTCAACTTGTTCTCTGATTGCTCCAACAAAAAATTATCTTTTCTCTGAATTAGTTGGGCCCTTTCACCATTCTATACTCTAGCAGGCAAGTTTTAAACTCCCTGGGCCGCTTGCATGTCCAGAGTACTTTGTATCCACAGGCCTTCAAACTGATTTTCACAGTAAAGTTCTCCACAGAATTTTCCTTAGAAAATCCCACAGCAGGTTGGTGCTGGCAGTATTATTCACATGGGCTCCCCGCAGCTCTGGCCCAGTGCAGAAATGTTCAAAGTGAAGTTGTGCAGAGGGCTTTGTTTTAAAAACTAGCTTGCACGCCTGTGGATACAATTAAAATTGACTGGTATAGTTAAAGAACAAATGATGCTGCCTTTATTGTATAAATCATTCTGTGCCTAATAGGCTCAGTAGGTTTAACACATTTCCTTTTGCCAGAGATGCCACGTTATCCAGTTCCAGGAGTAAGATTTGTTTGACAGTTCTGGTTTTAAATTTGCCTTGCACGGAGTATGGTATTTGTAGTCCATGATTTTAGCCATTGACATCAGTGCTGCAGGTCCCATATGCATCAGAATGAGATTGTCAAATTGTCAGAAATCCAGGATTGGCTGAAAACCTCACTCCTAGAACTGGATAACTCTCCATCTTTGAGGAGTATTTTTGGTAGTCTTAGATTAATATGGAATGTGATATAATTTGTAACTTATTGACTGTTGAGGGCCACATTTATTTTATTTATTTATTATACCACACTCTTTAGAGCCAATGCAGTTTACATGTATACTAACAGGTACTTTTTATTCCCTTGTCCCCAAAGGGCTCACAATCTAAGTGTACCTGAGGCAATGGAGGGTTAAGTGGCTTGCCCAAGGCCACAAGGAGTGGCCATGGGACTAGAGACCCCAGTCCCTACAGCCTGATGTTGCTGGTCCCCATGTGGGAATTGAACCCCCCAGCCTTCTGGCTTGAGGGGGTTAGGCTGTCCCAATCACTGAGCCACTGCTCCCTCCTTACAAATGTTTTTTAGACTGGTTGTGTTATACTGTAATGTAGCATGTTATATTTTATTTTTGCATAATCCATCTAGTACAGGTTATTTATTTGTAATTCACCTTGAAAGTCCTTTCAGGCTTTGTAAAGTTGGGCTACAACTTTTGTTTTTGATTCAATTATTTGGGAGCATGCTGACTAAGAAGTAATGATAACGAATTCATAACTCAGTGTTGACTAGTAAGCTGGAGATCTAAAGGCTAAATCCTTAAAGAAATTCATCAACATCAAAGTCTTCTGCTATACGTTTTCCATAGGATATCTAATTCCAGAGTTGTATGTGTGCTTTTAAGCTCAGGCATAACCAATTGATTTTTAAGTATAAACTACCCAAATAAAGTGTATTTAAATCTTGAGTTATACTGTAAAAAATGCACACATAACTTTATCTGCTTCAAAATGTTAGCATCACTTATGAACATTATTGGCTTGCTTGTTAAGAGGGTTATTTTAGAAGCTCTGCTCATGCTTTAGATGTCTGGAAACGGACATGGAAATATCGAAAGCATGGAGATGTCCTCAGAGCTATTTTAGAAGCTGGCTCCATGGACATCTGCAGCGTGAGGACATCCAAGTCTGAATGGGGCATGGAGTAGGCATGTCCGGGATGTTCCCAGAACTTGAACGTCCTCGCTGAATTTTAGGAATGCCCTGGATGTCCCGAGCTGCATCCAGGCTTATACCTGCTCATGGAATGAATAGGCATCAGAAAGGTGCTCATTTGTCAGACAGACATATGGAGGGTGTGGAGAAGGAGGTCCGCTCATGTCCCCTATTTATTTCATACCAATAATGAAGAGTGACGGGAATGAGGACTCATGGTTTCATTTTGCTAGGCCGCTGAACATCTGCTTATGATAGCTTACATGAGATGAAAGTCCTGACCGCATGTTTTCCAGAGGGGGACGTCTATGCGGCCACCAGTCCAGATGTCCATGTCAGGGACATCTAAGTTTCTGAAACTGGGCAGAGACAACACTTCTCAGCACATTCTGCCCTGGACGTCCCCCAATTTGACTTGGACATCCTTTCTAAAATGCCACTTTAAATGTGCATTTCTGCAGTTTTACATCTGTAGATCCATAATATGTTCCAAAGCATCACTCAGAATATCTTTTTAGTTTTAGGTGTCTGAGAGACTGATAAATTTACCTCCAGGTTTATTTTATTTTTTCTTCACTAAAAGAGCTGGAAACATGACTATAAGGTTGTCAGTTTCATTCACACAAGGAATAATTTATAAAGGATTTTTCCTTCTATGCATGTAAAAAGCCTCTTATAAAATACACTACATGTAAAAATCTGCTTGGTGACAAAAATGCATGTGCTTGTATGAGACCTGTGTGGAGGCATGTTTGCGGGTGCTGTTTGGTGGAGTGAAGGTGGAGTCAGGGAATTAAGGGACATGTTGCTGCACTTCATTGTGGCAAACCAGCTATGGGTGCAACTAACACCACTGATGTGGCATTAGTTGCACTCATGATGCCTGTGCTGAGCGCAAGTAGTATGAACCACAAATGCCCATGTTAGCTGTGCCATTCCGGGAACGCCCCTGCTGAACCCAGTCACCATACTGGTGTGTACCATCAGGGTAGCACGGGGCTTTTGGCATGGGGCCCTGAGCTACCTTTTAGCGCCACACTAAAACCACACGCTAACACTGTAGTAAACATGTCCCTAAGTGTGTAGGTTATACAATACAGATCTACACATGTACTTGAGCTGTTTATATTCACTTCAGCTCCTGGGCTACAACAAATGTGTATGGCTGTATTTTAATCATAATTTCAGCAGGTTTTATCAGGCTATTTTTTAATGTCACACAGACACTTCTCCTTCCAACCTAGGTGACCTGTTATAAAATTACCTTCATAGAGACACATTTTAAAGTTCTGGTACTATATCATCTTTTTTTATTGGTCTTATAGAAAGTATCAGAACCTACAGAGCTTCCTCATAGAATGTTTCTAATTTTTCAGGGGTCGTCTTATTGAAGGCACAAATAAGATACTGTAAATATTATACAGTACTTTCACATTGAAAAAAGAACATAATGGTTAGGAGAATAATTTAAACAATATATTACCAATTCATAAGATCAGACTAGCTGATTAGGAAGATAAATGGTGGCACCGTGACAAACAGAGAAAATTATTTAGAAAAAAAATCCAGTGTTTATTTTTTTCAGGGGGAAGGAGGGGAAATATTAGTTTGTGTAGAAATACAGAATTCCCGTACTTTCACCTGTGCTTTGATATAATATTCAGTTTGTAATTCTGAAAAGCATGAGGTACAATTAAAGGATATTTAATATCCAGCATTATTTGAATAGCATTTTTATTCATACATCTTGATCTATATATAGCAGAATTCAGTGGAGGATAAAAAGTCAATGCCAAATATCTAGATAATAAACCTGAATATCCTTTTTCTAGCATGAGAAAAAAAAAGGCCACAGGTATAATGCTTTTAGATATTTGGCAATTTACTACACTCTATTTTGCAGGTGTTTTGATGAAATAGTATATTATCTACCTCACAAGTATAAGTAAATACAAACAACCCAAATAACAAAACATTCATGTTTGACATTGTCCATAATAACTTTTTTCTGTTCTGAAAAGATAAAACCTGAGGTAGTGTATCAGTTGTGTGTCTTTGTCTTTGATATGTTAAAAGTCAACATACATATCTGCAAAGCATATAGAAATCTTATAGGAGAGTTCATACTATTGACTAGGTAACACTGAAAGTTGCCTATACAATCTTTGCTATGCACAAATATTAAAACAAGCATGCTGATTCATTAGTGTGATGATAATGACAACTTATGTAAGTATAGAGGGCTATTTTAGAAGCCTTATTCACAATTTTAATGTATATAATCAGGCTTACACATGCCTCCATGTGTAATGACCCATACCAAACCAAATTTAGGGAGTGCAAACTAAAAAATGATACAAGCCAATCCCTAAATATATAAAACTCTCTATATATCAATCAAAAATTTTTTTTCCATAGAGGAATCCCTTTGACCCTAAAACAGCTATTATATTATATACAATAGGAAGGGAAAAGACTTCTGTGCTTCTTGACACATAGGGTTCTTAACACTCCATCATTCGTCTAAAAAACCTTACTTTTTGTGATCTTTATTTTACATTTTTCTATATAATTATTATAAACAAAACATTGACACCCTTTCAAAGTGTGAAAGGTTGGCAATATTTGTTTATAATAATTTATCTATATGAAATAACTAAGATAAGTATCACAAAAAGAAAGTTTTTTAGACCAATGAGGAAGAACCCTATGAATGGGTCAAGGAGCACTGAGGTCTTTTCCCTTCCTACCGTATATAATATAATAGCTGTTTTGGTGTAAAAGGTTTTCCTGTATTGAAAAAACATGATTGATATACATAGAGGTTTATATATTTGGGGACTGACTTTTGTCCTTTGTTAGTATCCGCATGCAATGACCATTTAGAAATAATGCACTTTTCACATGGATGTCCTTAGTACATGGAAGCTTTAAGTGGGCTGCCGAGGCATGGTAAGGGAGTGGCCAGGGTGGGTCAAAAGTCTATACATGTATTCCCTGTCCAAAATGGGGAATGCATGTGTATGACCACAATTTGCACATCTGGATTGATACCTGCCCCCATCATGTGTAATGTGGATTTTTAAAGTGTGGGTTTCAGCTATTCCTTTATAGGGTTGCCCTCCTTAATCCCCTCTAGTTTATTTCTCATTCCAAATTTAACCTAGATAAAAATAGCTACTTCTGCATGTTCATCGGCAGCCTTTACCTGCATATGTTTGCAAAATGAGCAACTTGTGCATACAAGATCCGGCACTTACACATGGAAGCTCTGAAATACTAACTGCTGTGAGTGTGTTGGCTCTTAAACATGGGAATTGCCAAGTTGTCATTGCTGATTTTTCCAACATGTAGGTTTGTAAAATGGCTCCTCTGATTCCAGCACACACACCTACACTCCTGCACCTCCATATTCAGTATTTTAGAAAAGGCTCCACATTTCGCAGAGTTCTTTCTAGAATCAGCAGAACTGTAAACATTGCAGTCTTGATATCTGAATTATGATCTCCATGTCCTCTCTAAAAAGTGTCAAGTAGGAACTCTCACAAACAAGGTAAAAGACATCAACATTTCTTGAAGTGGATACAGTTTCTGCACCACTTTATTCTAAAGCAGTTTTAATTCAGTTTGGAGAAATAACAAAATAACATTAAAGAACTAACAAATCACTTTTTCTTTAAAGAGTTCCGCGCTCTCCATTCAATAGTGCATTTTTGTTGAATATATGGCCTTAATAAAACAGTTATATAAAATAAAAACACAACTCTAATAAATGGATATTCCAAATTTTAACTCACGTTGCTCCTCACATACTTCTTTTGGACATGCATATAAAATTACAAATGACTGAGATTTCATAATCTATTAGAAATCTCAAAAATATGGATTAAAATATCAGGTATAAAAGGTAAATCAAAGCAATGAAAGGAGTGAACAAAAAGAAACCTGCTATACTGTATATCTTTACTGTCTAATAGCAGGCCATCTGCAGACTCATGTTCATATCGAGACAATGAGAAGTTCTTGATCGAACTTTTAAGCACCTTTCCTCAGTTATCCTATGGAATGAAAATGATGCATTTGTTTTTCAAGATGATTTTCTCTTTTTCCCTGAGTTCTTAGTGCCCGATTTTCAACAAGGAGCTGAGGCATGCCATACCCAAAAGAGGATACCTGCTCAGGAAAAGTGGTGGAATCATGAGTCATGCCCTTCCAAAATGGCCAAGCTTCTAAATGAGGAGAGCGGCAAGTGCCCAGCAAGGCATAGACGGTTATGCACAGGGGCTGGAACCCAAGCTCAGTGCCTAAGAAGATATTAGCCTGCAATATCTGTATAGATGTCCAAACCAGCAGCCAGAGAAGTGGGACAGCAAGTGCGCATGAACCTGTGTATTGCCCGTCTGGTGTACCCATGTATTGATGTTATCGGCACGCAGGCCCCGCGGGTTGCCTGTGCAAGAACCCCTTGTGGCTGGGTGGATAGACATCAGCAGCATGGCGGCAAGAAGGACAGTGAACTTCTGCTCCAATGAGTCTGAGGCCCTTGCCTGTTCCGTGCTGCAGTATGAGGGGGTGCTATACTCCAGGGGGGCTGACGTCTGAACCTGCGGCTGTCCATGGCCATATGGAGGGCCATCCAACTCCGCCTGAACAGGTAAGGAGACCTGAATGTGCAGGTGGGGATGGGCACCATGCTAGGCAATCCACACCCTGAGAGAACAGCTGTGTGTCTGCATAGGGAGACAGGGCTGTGGGGCCAGGCCACATGCTGGTGGCAGCACTAATGGTTTCAGAACAGGTGACAATGGGGGAATGGGTCATGCATTGCACAGGTGCCATCTCTGGCTGCCTGCAGCAGTAGGCATATCCAGACACATCAGGTGGGGAGGCCATTGCTGACAGATGACAGCAACACCACAGGGCTTGCACAGCAATGTGAGACTAAGATCATACTCCACATACCCTGGCTTAGAAGTGAGGTTCACAACTGTCATAGTATGCACAAAACTAACCCATTTGGAGAAATCATGCCAATGTCATTGCCTGGTGCATGGGGAGCTGTGGTTGGGCTGCCCACCATAGGGGACTCTGTCCGCCTGTGCGAACACACTGGATATGTGCCCCACCCCGCAGCCCCTGTGACCACAGCCAAGGGGTTGGAGGGGGTCAGTGGCAGTATCCACATATGTGCTGTCCATCTGTCCCTGCAAGGGGATCAACCACCACTGCCCACTACCCCCTGTCTGGCTGTGGCAGCATGCGATAACAGGATCTGACAGATGTATAATGGTGGGCATGCACAACCCGTGAAACCCTGTCATGCATGGTACCTAATGAACCATGCAGTGATGTGGCCCCTGAAGAAGAGGATGCCCCCTGCCATGACATTTGCCCACAGCCAAGGCCACTCAAGATCCACAACCTTGTACCATGGTGCCAAAGTAAGACTGCATGCAACAGATGGGAGCAAGTGAAGGGGGGAGGACTTCATAGGTGACTGAAGGGACCAGAGAGGTGACACAGGTGAATCAGTGGCCAGATAGCACTGTTGGTGGAGGCATGGGGCACAAGTCAATGGTCCAGGGGTGCAGTGGATATGAATCCAGTGCCAGACACTAGAGGAGTACCATCACATGCACCCTACTCCTGCTATCCTTGGGTATGCCCCTGCCCCCAGGATGGGCAGACCATCAGGCTGAAGCAGGATACAGGTATGTGCAATAGGCAATGTGGAAACACCCAACTGAGCCCATGTGTTTCCCCTCCCTCTGTCTCCCACAGTGACTATGGCATGTGATGCACCTTGGAGACCCTAAAGTGCCACTACTGCACACTGCATTGGAAGTGACCAAACTGCTACAGCGCATCAGGGAACACCTGGTAGCAGAGGAAGATCAGTGGGGTATACAGTGGAGCCCTGCAGATGCAGTGAGTGACAACCATGGCTGCCGGACAGGTGCAGGTAGACCATCTGGTGGTGGATTCCCCATACACAATGATATGAATGTTCTTTGGGAGGCAGTGCCATCTTCCAGTGCCACTATCCCATGTGTGCACCAGCCGGCAATTAATACGTGCAGGTGTGCACACATACATGGCTGGGGCAGGGTATGGAAGGGCAGTACAGGGGCCCACACTACCAGCGGTGGGCCTAGATGCACACTGTGCACCTGCCCTCAGTGCCCCCTGTGGGTGTCCATCACCTGAGGGGTGGCTGGCAATCCAAATCTGGACATTTGAGGTGGAGAACAGAGCTAGCTGGAGATGGTCAAAGGGGAGGGCATGCAGTGTGCACTGTGGGATGGCACACTCCCATGTCCTGAAGGTGGGTTGCACAATGCATGTGCGGGCCCCATGGAGATGCACCAGTCCCACCCCAGAGCCATGCCTGTGTGGGCCTTTATCCCTCTTCCTCTTCTTCCACAGCTGATTCCAAGAATGTTCTAACAATGTTGGGACACCACAGGCACCAACCCGGAGCAGCAGTCCTGTGCCAACGCTACTGTCCCGTGGTGCAGATCCCAGCAGTATCTCCAGCAGTGAAGGGGAGGAGGAGTCCAGCAGCACTGCGATGGAGGACAGCACAACAGAGGGGTAGGGCAGTGAGGGGGCCATGGCACAGCAGTGGGATGAGGAGTCCGAGGAGGAGGAGGAATCAAAGGGTCAGGGGCAGAGTGTGGAGTCTGAGGAGGAATCAGAAGGTCAGGGGCAGGGACAGGGCAGAGAGTCTGAGGAGAAGGAAGGCTCAGAGGTTCAGGGGCAGGGCAGGGAGTCTGAAAAGAAGGAGGGATCAGAGGGACAGGGGCAGGACAGGGAGTCTGAGGAGGAAGAATCAGAGGGTCAGGAGCAGGATGGGGAGTCTGAGAAGGAAGATGTGGCAGCAGGACCAAAGCTGTCCCCTGCATCCAGAGCAGAGATGGGCCCAGAGGGGGTAGCAGGAGGGATGCAGGCCCCACCTTCCAAGTGCCCCAGGTATGGCAGTGTGGTATGATGCACAGCCAGCAGGCACCCAGTGGGGGGTCAGAGGAGGAGCTGCCCCCCCTGGCTGTGGCTCGCAGCCCACAGCCATGCCTGCCCAGGTCCCTATCAGGGGGCCATGTGCCCACAGCATGGCTTGATGTGGACCATGCATAATGTGTAGCAGAGCCATGGTCCACATTCTGCAGTCATGGGCTCCCACAGCCACCCCAGTACCCATAGTCATGGCATGATGGTGCCGTACCAGGCCCCTCTATGCCACAACCCACTTGGCCATCTGATGACTGGACTCTGGCCACCCTGGTGGTGGAGGTGCAGCTCCTCAGGGAAGATGTGTGGGCAGCAGCATTGGCAATCGACACGCACCTGGATGCCCTCACTGCTGCATTGAAAGGACACAGGCAGGGCCCCCCTGCACCATAGGCCATCACCATGCCAGAGATTGCCCTGTGATGGGCCATAATGGGGCAGACTGTGTGGCCATGGACATGGGTGTGCAATTTCCCTATTGATGTGTGGACCTCTGTTGTTTTGTACTGCCATTGGTTTTATACTGCTGTTGCTGCCATTGTTGTACCTGTTACAAGGTTTCCAATAAACTGTTCCCAGCTTGGAATCACAAGGTGTTGTCAGTTTTGTGGGGGCAGGGATGTGTGTCTGCATGGCTGGGGTAGGGGACAATGGGTGGGGGACAGGGGGTTATGGGGATGGGACATGTGCCTTGTGGGTCATGTCTGTATGTGTGGGTATGGTACAGAGACACCACATGCGCAGAATGGCAGCGGTCTCAGCTCTGCACCAGTAGCACCTCTATGCCATACCCGCAGAGAGCAGCTGCAGCTACCACCCAGCATGGGTAATGCTTCTGTGCCATACCCATGCAGAATGGACAGCAGCACCAGCACTTTATTGGTGCAAAGTATGTGTGCCATCGCCAGGCAGCACAGGTATGGCATAGTGATGTGAAACATGGAGTGTGCCCGCTGACCCTTGGTGGCACATGGTCAGAACACTGCCGTGCACCTGTCCTCATGCCATGGCAGACATGCCTGTCCTACCCAAGTATTAATGTCTGGGCATCCATGCACTCATATGTTGCTGTCGTGCCATGGTACGCAGCTATGATGTCCTATGGTGGATAGTTGTCACACAGATTTTCATATCACTGGCACTCAGGAACCTACATGGGTACCGGATATGCCTTTGGATGGGGCATGACATAGCTGCATGATGTATCTGTATATGTGTGAAAGGGCCTACGTCGGTAGCCTAACACTGCCATAGTGCCTGAACTACACAATGGCAGACACAGTGCCAAAAGGGCCAAAGTGAACCCAGAAGGTGAACTTTATACTCTTCAAGACATCGATGGCCCTAGGGCTCATCATACAGTGGCACGCTGCCCTCTTCATGATAGAGAATGCCAGCTCATAGCTGTCAGCATGGTATGACATCGTCAAGAGTCAATGTTGTCCACCACCACAACAGGGACATGGAGGATATTAAGAAGTGGCAGATTGTATGGCAGCCTACAAAGGAGAAAAGGGCCAGCAACAGCAGACTTCCACCTGTGTGGCAGCGCAGACTCACCCCTCTGGAGGCACAGGTGCTGAGGTTTGTGGAGGTGGTCTCCATCTCAGGGGTTGCTGGCTTTGACAGCTTCACCCCAGGCACACAGAAGGGTGAGCAGGGGTTGCCCCATGGCCTGGGTGGCAATGTGACAGCCATGTATGTGTCCCCACCATGGTTCCATCCACCCCGGGTTGGGGGACAGTGCAGTTTGGGGATCCCCCTGCCAGTTCCATTGTGGTCTTGGTGACACCCCATAGGCCAATCTACAACCCATCTCACTAACCCTGTCACCTTTGCTCTCTAACAGACCTGCCAGGGATCCAACCCTCACAGCCTGGGACCAAAGCATCAGGGGGAGCCCAACCACCCTCCACGGATGATGCCAGTGTGCAGCTGGGATACGGCACAACCACGGGGGCCAGTGCACCTGCCAGGGTAGAGGTGCAGTCTGGTGCAACACCCAGCACAGAGGTGCAGTCTGCTGTGACACCCAGGGCAGAGGAGCAAGCAAATGCAGCTCCCAGGGCAGTGGAGTAGGCCAGTGTGTCTGCCAGTGTTGGGGAGGTGGAGAGAGATGATGCCCCACTCTCTGAGCTACAGTTCGCCATCCTGGATGACCCTGTGGATGCGGGCGGGGGGGGGGGCATAGATGTGGACCAGGAGCTACTGAAGGAGGGTGTACGCCTGGTAGCTGGCACCAAGGGCATACAGGCCAAACTGCACAGTATATGACCTGCAGGCAGCCACACAAGCGAGGGAGGCTAAGTTTGAGGCATGTCTGGCCTAGTGGTTAGGACACAGTACCTCAGGCCAGAGGGCCGTGGGTTCAAGTCCCACCTGGAGACAGCAATCTCAGCCTGGAGGGACTGGGGTTTCTAGTCCTATAGGCACACTTTGTGGCCTTGGACAAGCCACTTAACCCTCAGTTGCCTCAGGTATACATAGATTGTGAGCCCTTTGGGGACAAGAGAATGTATCCAGTATCTGTTTGTAGTGATTACATAATGTAAACCACTTTGATTGAAGGATAAGGCAGTATAGAAAACTGGTTAAGTAAATAAATGACAGGAACACTGACTGTGAGTGGAGTACCATCTGGAGGGATACCTGTGTCTGATGAGAGAGATGGCAGCATATGAGGCAATGATTGCTGGTTCCCTGCTTAGTTTGGCGGGCCTTCTGTGGGCCCAGGAGGTGGATGCTGGGACTGCCAGCGCAGTAGCACAGCCCCTGATAGCTCTGAACCATGTGCATTGGCCTGCCTTGATGGGGAGGGTGATGACACTGTCAGCACATCATCAGACATTGCTCCACTGCATCACAGTGCATGTGTCAGCAATTGCTCATGGCTGACTGCGAGCCTGGGGGCAGTTGATACACATGGAGTGAAATAAACATTCTGCACATGTAGCGTCATTGTGTGCACTTTACTGGTGAATGTGTGTATCCTATCCAGGTGATGGTGTGGGGCAGTCACCTCAGAAATTGTCTTGTATCAGCTCCGTATGGTGGGTCAGTGCCCCGGTCTGCTGCTGGCTCCCAGTCTCCATGCCATCACCATATACTGCCTCTGCAGCCTCCCATTCCTCCACTGCCGTGTGTTCTGGATCCTGCACTCCCCACATCCATGCAAGGTTGTGGAGTATGCAGCACATTGTAAATATCTGGCGTTCATGCCCCAGGCTGTAGAGGTGCTCCCCGCCACTCCTGTTGAGGCATTGGAAGCAGCTCTTCAGCACCCCTACTGCTCATTCCACAACTGCCTGGGTATGCCGATGGGTGGCATTGTAAGGCTCCTCTTGCTGGCTCATGGGGTGGTGCACTGGGGTTAGTAGACAGGTCCTCAGAGGATATCCACAGTCATCTGTGGGGTTAATGTGAGATGAGCATGGGACATGTGTTGGTTACTAGCTATGGGCTGTTATGGACAGCATACAACACACCATCTACTAACAGGGAGGGGTGCAATATGTATCATTCAGGGACACTGTGGCAGTGAGAGGACACCAACATATGGCTTTTGTGACATTCAGGCATTTGGGGCAAGGCACTGGGGGATGGTGACATGGGCTAGCCTGTTGGAAAGGGGGCAGGGGCATGGCACGGATATGTGGTTGGGGGGTCTGCTGGATGAGATGGGGGCAGACATGGATGTTCCCTACATGGGCTGCTGCCATGTGGCTGAACTACATAGTGCCAGCCTGCGCTCCTCTATATGCCACGTGTTGGTGCATGCTGTCTGCTCTTGTCCGTGGGGTTTCCCCTGGTTGCCTCCCCAATATGTGACATGGCCTGCTGTGCGCATGTATCTGTGGAACAGCAGCGCATGTGCATGCAGTGGTCATCATGTGTTGCAATACATACATAACACATATATCCCCACCTGCTTGCATTACACATAGCATCATACTACTTCAACCATTTGTTTTGGGCTTGTCCTGGGCTCACATATGTATGCAGTCACCTAGTAGCCACACATCTCCGAGCTGACCCATGGCTGCTGTCTGTCCTAGACTGTACAGGGCAAGGACAAATACGTCATGGCAGGACCCCGGGTAGTGGGCACACACATCAGTAGAGGTCATGTTGGTGTCCACAATAACCAACATGTTCATCGATGTATAGGCATGCCTGTTCTGGTATGCCCTCTGCTCCAGCCGTGGTGCACACAGTGCAATGTGGGTACAGTCTATAAATCCAAGCACCGATGGGAATCCAGCAAAATTGTAGAATGCCTGCATGGAGTGGAGGAGTGGAGTGGAGTGGAGGAGTGGCCTAGTGGTTGGGGCAAGGTACTTTGGGCCGGAAGGTCGGGGGTTCAAATCCCACTAGAGGACAGCAACCTTGGGCCGGAAGGACTGGGGTTTCTAGTCCCACAGGTGCTCCTTGTGGTTTTAGGCAAGCCACTTAACCCTCCATAGCCCATGTTCCCTGTAAAATAGTTCTCTGTGTGCTGTGCTTTCCTGTCTAATCAATGTGTTTATACCTCAAAAATTTCCTGTCATGATTTGACAATTTCCAATCTGTAATCAAAACCGCTGCTGATCGCTGGAAGTAGCGGTATACAAATGTATACTAAAATAAAATGGTCTCTTGCCACATCTGCTGTGTCTGGGGGAAGGCTATGAGGTGGCATATCCTCCACAGCAGGGCACTTATGCAGTGGCTAGCAGTGAGTTGTGTGATTCCAATAGTCACCCTTATCACATGCTGGAAGCTGTCAGTTGCCATATATCCCAGGGAAGTGGACACCATCATAGCCACTGGCAGGGCCTGGCTTCTGGAAGTGGAGGGCTCCAGGTCTACACTGAGTAAGCTGCACAACTCTGTTATCATTGCCCCATCCAGTCTGTATATCTGGTAGACCTCCTCCTCTGTCAATTGCAGGTAGCTCACCCTGGGCCTGTCTACAAATGGGGCACATTACCTGTATCTCAGGTGCTGGGCTACTGCCTGCTGACAGCTACTCACTGTCTGTCGCATCCTCTGCTGTGCTTGGGCACGGCGGGCATGTCTCTACCTCTGGAACACTATGTGCATGGCCCACTTGGCTTCACAACCAGTCCAGAAATGTTTTACCTCTGCATAGTTTGGGTACAGGCTTGCACAAGCTCTCCTCGCTGTACTATGAATTGTAACACCATTACATGGGTTCACCGCAGACCATCAGCAGCCATATGCACCAGGAAATGTTACTTAGGCTTTTGCGGTTAGTGAGGTCCAATGCCGGAGCATATGGCTTTCGGAAATGCACTTTATATGGGTTTGAGGATGACATGCCCCTAGGTCTCAGCACTTGGCGCTGTGCAGGTAGCTGGGCCTCTCTGATTCAAGCCGCCTTGTTTAATATCTGGTTTACATGGATATGACAGTTTTACACAAGTAAGGCCATCTTTTACACATGTAGCATGCACCTAGGGCTTCGAAAATCAGGCCCTTAGACTTTTTATTTATGCTCCCATCCCTGCCCAAAAATTAAGTAGTGCTGTGGTAACAAGGAAGGACATTGCAGAAAGAGACCTGAGCAGTGGAAATGATAAATTATATGAAAAAGCAGAAATCCATTGAGTGTTTTTCAGAGCGTGAATGGGGACAGCTTGAAAAAAATGGCAGAAATGTTGCCAGCAGCAAATGTGAAACATCTCAGCTTACCTGATTGGTGCACTACACATTACCTGTGACTTATCCAAAACCAGTTGCATTTACATTTCTCAAAAGCAGTAACACTTTGAATTACAAACAATACTTAGAGTTCAAAAAGCACTTGCACAGTTTTTCTCTTCCAGTTCATTTCACCAGGTAGTGTTTAAATATGTTCAGTAAGCTTGACTTGCTCATCTCAATATCTTCTCACTATCTCTTAATAACTTGCATGTTTTTTGAACACCCATGTAGAAGAAAGTTTAAAACATATCATATACAAGACTAAAGGTAACAATATGAAGAGGCTAGAATTCCTCAGTCCTGGCTATCTATCAGTAATATTGGTGACTATGTTGCCCATGCAGTGCTAGAATCCTCCTTGTTATTGGGGTTCATACTCAAATGTTAGGAAATACGAAAAGCAGATTTAGGACAAACACACAGGAAAAAAAAGGGCTAATAGGCAATGTTAGCAGAATACCTAGGCACCTGCCTAGATCACCTGTCTGGAGGGGCTACATGGTGCATCTGCCATAGCAATGGACCACAACAACAACATGGCAGCCACAAAATTAGGGCCTACAGGAGTGACTTTGCTGAGACAGTGGGCAAACATCTACAGAATCATCAGCAGCTGTCTTGACTGACTGCTGTTCACATCTGCATATGCACTAGATAGATGTCAGAGGGCTGCTGGTGGTGTGTGCTGTGGAGGTATAAGGAGACAGGGCCTGTGTGCTTCAGCCAATACTGGCCACTGAGCCAAAGCTGGAGCCAGCATAGTACAGCGGGTGGGAGGATGTAAATGATGTGTTTAACATACTGGCAACATGACAGGCATTAAAAGGTGCCATCTGACCCTACCTCTCCTACACTAAAGGGCATGTAGCAGTGCATACTTACACTTGGGAGACCATGCTGCTGCCATGGGCTATGTTCCTGTGGACCCTGTCCTTTGGAGGATATGGCTAAGGCCTATTGGCTCTAAGCAGATACTTAACATTTCCTATACTGAATATGGGCTTGCTTTTTTGGAGCTCAGCATCCCCTCCATGGGCCCCATATCCAGGGGATGAAGAATTTCATGTACCTGTATCTTGGGAGCTCTTGTAGGCTTCCAAGATCCTGTGGGCTTTTGGTTCCCTGACAACTTAGTTGCTCAGACTGCTTGGTTTTGGCCATCTTCACAGGGAGAGGTTGCACTACAGTGTTACCCAGAGCTCTACCCATTGGGAGGAAGCAGGGGTGCCCTATGTTACCTGCCTCCCACCTCCATGGGCAGATGTCAGGCCACAGGGGTAGGTGTCCTATATGGTAGGCCATTGGGGTGTTCTGGACAGTATGGACCTCATGTGGTAGAGATGCTGGCTGGTATGGTACCCAAACCATGTGTGTCCATCTTACACCCCCCCCCCCCCCATATCTTTGTGTGCACTGTGCTTGGCCTCCAGATCTGATGGCTCTAATGCCCACCCCTTTGTTCATATGGGAGACACATTCTACAATGGCTAGGGTATTGTCTAAGCCATATCAGAGGAGTGGCTTGGGGGATTACCTCCCCCCCCCAAACACACAGCAGAGGCCTTGTATTGTGTTCACTGCAGCCTAGCTGAACAGGTACCCTGGGAACCTTGGGGGTGAGTGGGGGAATTCATATACCCGTTCCACATGATGGATATTGTGGGCACCCTGCACCTTCAGATAGCTTATTTGCACCTTATCTCCCACAGTGAGGGGCATAGCACAGATTCTCAGCATGTGTTTGTTTTCCTGATTTGCATGCCCTGTCCTCTTGTATTTATTCCCTTTGCTCTGAGCTGTTCAGCTGGTTGTGCCTATTGGGTCCCAGGTAGAGGCCAATATGTTGACTGGCCTTGGAAAGGAGGACTAGTCAGTCCTAAAGTGTGCTGTCTTTCTCAATAAATTATCATGTTCATTTCCCAGTTGTAAGTTTCAGCATGCCAAGGAATGACACTGACAGTCAAATGCCCAAAGAGTGTATATGGGGGGGGGGGGGGGGGGGGGTTGGGGGGACATGATTTGGTCCCAAATGTTGGTAGATGTAACCAGGTAACCTGTGTGAGACATGAAATGATGAAGAAATAGCTGGGTAGGCGTCCAACATGAGGGTGGAAGCTGTGCTGCAAGCAGGCTTTAAGTGGTACTAGGATAGTAGAAAGATATGAGTCAGAGTTTGTCAACTGCAGTAAGATTCTCAGAAGTTTTGGAGACCAAGTTGAAAGAGGTGCTAAAGAAGGAGCTCTAGAAGGGTAGAACTGTGGGTTCCTTCAACTGTCTTACATTCCAAATGATGCACCTTCCCCTGCTGTCAATGGTGCTGAAGGAGGACTTAAGAAAATAAGAACAGCCATGCTGAGTCACATTAGGCTCTATCAAGCCCAGCATCCTGTAACCAACTATGCAATGTATGCCTTTGAGTCAGTCCTGACTCCTGGTGACCCAGAAGCTCCTGGGCTTTCTTGGCAGTGTCACTGGAAGTAGATTGCCAGGACTTTCTTCTGAGGCAATGGAGAGTTAAGTGACTTGCCCAAGGCCACAAGGAGTGCTAGTAGGAATTGAATCTTGATGGCTTGGTTACCAAGCCAGTGCTCTAACCACTAGGCTACAGTGGCCAAGTATTCTGCAGATTCCAAAAAATACTTCTATTTATCATAACTCAATTCTAGGGATGAGCAATGAATCTCTCAAGTCTATCTGGCTAATAATTTTTTTATGGACTTTTCCTGCATGAGTCTGTCCAAAATTCTTTAAAATTGTGCTATGGTAGTTTCCACAGTTTAATATGCACTGTGTGAAAAAAAATCTATAATGTGTCTTCAATTATAAGTTAGTTTCAAGGAGTGTCCTCTTGTTTTGGTGTTGTTTGAAAGGACAGATAAGTGTTCTCTATTGGAGTCATCCAGAACTGTGAATAGTGGGGATGGATGTCTGGCTTGGACTTGCAACCCCCATTATTCGCAGGGACCTGATTCTGGACCTAGAACTCCTCTCACGTGCAAGGCCTTTGTGTGGGGAGCTCTGGTTGGGGGTGGGAAGGGGCGGCATCAGGGCAGGGAGTGGTCAGAGTGAGGGTGGGCCACCACACCCCGACATACAAGGCCAATTCAGGTCATGGCCCTGTACGTCTGGCATCAGGAAGATGGCTGGGGGATTTATTCCACCTCGGAGGTGGAATAAGTCCCATGCAGGGCAGCGTTTGCATGGCACAGACCCACAAAGTCACAGGGGGAGCAGAGGTATGGCTCCGCCACCCAATCCTAGCCGAGGGCTGCACGGTGGGGAAAGGAGTCTGTGTTCCTGCTGGGCATCCTGGTGTCATGGCAATGGGACACTATGGTACCGGGGATCCAGCAGGAGCATAGGGAAGAATGGCCGGAAAGGTTGCTGCACATTCAGGACCAAAGAATAGGGGCCCATCCAACCCATCCAAGTGTCCCGATTCTACAACCATGGAAACATAGCTCCCGTGGTTGCAGAACTGGGTGTCAGTGGGACACGTCCAGGTTTTGGATGTCCGGACGGGCCAGAAGTCCTCCATTCTGAATTGTCCTCCACTTAACTATTCCATCCCCTTTCATTATTTTATATACTTCTCTCATATTACCTCTCAATTTTTTTTTTCGAAGCTGAAGAGTCCTAATCTGTTTAGTTTTTCTTCCAAAGGAAGATGTTCTATCTCTGTCATTTTTGTCACCCTTCTCTAAACATTTTCTAGTTCCAAGTTGGCTTAATACAGGCTAATTCTGAGCCTGTCTTTTCTTTATGGGAGAGCGAGGTCAAGCAGTAAATTATGTGCTGAAGCACCTGGATTTGGTAAGATATCCTTTCTCCAATTCAGTAGTGTTCAAGGTCAATAGAACAGGACAGGGAGCCTTGATGTTTGTTCATGAGCAAAACGTCTTGGACCACTACTACTACTGAGACAGGTGTATGCAAAAATGCAATGTGTGCCTTTGAGTCAGTCCTGACTCCTGGTGACCCAGAAGCTCCTGGGTTTTCTTGGCAGTGTCACTGGAAGTAGATTGCTAGGCCTTTCTTCTGAGGCAATGGAGGGTTAAGTGGCATGGCCAATGGCACAAGGAGTGCTAGTGGGAATCAAACCCTGGTTGCTTGGTTATCAAGCCAGTGCTCTAACCACTAGGCTACTCCTCCACAGACAGGTGTAGGCCAATAGTGTAATCTATTTCATGTGTGTAATTCAAGATGTTCAGCATCTTGATATATTGGGTGGTCATATAAGAGATAGGAATAGACTGCATGAGTTATCAGACAATTTTCTGTTTGGAGGGTGAGTACAGGAGGACATATGGAGAACTGTTGGGCAGGTTTTTAGAAGTGGTTCAGTATTCTCAAAGCATGAAATAATGGTAGATTTACTTTCTTGGATTCCTGAATTAGGGAGATGGTATCTAAATTACCCAAGGACAAGATGTGCCAGTTTCAGGGCGGGGTATGTATGATTGGACAAGCCAAAAAGGTGATACTGAAACAAATGGAGTCACTGAAGAGTTCTCTGAAATTTGAAAGCTGTGTGATGGTCGGTCTATCAAGATTAATAAATTGTAACTGTTGTGAATCTGGCCTCAGCAGGTGGGGAGCAGTGAGTCATCTGCCTGGTTGGCAAAGCTCTCTGCTGTGTCCTGGCAGATGACGGCATGAATCATGGATATGGTCTACCTGAGAGTATCTGAAGCCTCGTATAGTTGAACGGGAACTCAAATTGGTTGAGACTTGTGAGGAAGGGGTAACTATTCATGATATAGTGGGTTTGTGAGGGTTTAGGTTCTATGGTTTTTAATAAACTGTGGCCTTGCTGAAACCTATTGATGTGCCAAGTGTTTTGAAGAAGAGTGGAAGTATGAAGTGTGTCATGTATATCACCTACATATGTTAGAAGACGTGGGATGAACACAATCCCATCCATCCACCAGTAACATGAAAGTAAGGCCTGACAATATGCCTATGTTGTACTAGAGGTCTCTCCCCTCCCCACTATTTGGGATGGAAGACTGCTGAGGTCATAGTAAAGTTTTAAAACATGAAGAGATCCTGGAGGCATGTTATATCTCCCCTCTTCCTATGCCACTGTTGTCTTTCATTTTGGGAATTGAACAGCTGGGACTGGTGGATAGCCATGATGCAAGCAGGGCAGAAAGAGGCAATGCAGCAAGAGGGGAAACGTTTCTCTTCTGATCCCTATAGAGGTTGATCCCCTTTTCCTGAAGATGCTGCGATAAGCATTTATCCCATCCTCCTATCCTAATACTGACCTTGGCAGAAGAGAGCAATCCTGAAAGTTGAGTTGTGTAAGGTTTTTGTGGTCTTGAGGAACTGGGCTGAAAGTCCTGCTGGTTAGGGTTTTGTGAAACTCGGCTGAGAGTGCTGGTAGTGGGGACAGTAAGGTTATTGCTGGTTAGTGAAGCTTCCTACTGAGTTGTGGCTCATGAAGCTGGTCACCTGATGGTATCTGAACCCTAATGAGGCAGAAGGCACCTATTTACTGAACCAGGACAGTATATGTGACCTGAATCACAAATCAGGTGAGATTGTAAAGAAGGGTCTGTTTATTTTGTAGTGGATTTCTTAGAACAGCTTTCTAAAAAACACATTTGATGTGTTATATGTTTTATAAAATAATGGGAATGTGTCATGAATATCACCTGCATACATTTATAGTGTAAGAACTAGTCCCTTACTCTAGTATATACATAAACATATGTAAACAAAAATATAATAACCTCCAGTGTTTTACCACTTACCAAGCCCTTATATTGTTAGAACAAGAACTCATTCATCTTTGCCAACTAGATATTTACAGTCATGCCAAATTTGATATGTTCTGTATTCACAAATGTGTTCATTTATTTGTTTTATGTATGAAGTTTCCAAACTTTTGCATGAATCTTCCCAACTTATTTTCATTGGGTTGCAAAGAACGATACATTGACGAAGTGTTATAATTGAGCATGTGACTGGGCTGTACAAAATTATGTCCAAAACTCCTGCTTTTCATTTCTAAATGTTGTGAATTGATATTCTGTATATTGCTTGTTGTCTGTGTGTTGCCTTCTAGCTTATAGAATGGTTCGAAGCGACTATATATTCTTCTTTCACTGAGCTGTGATCTTGTTAGATCCTCTGTCGATTTTGGACTTTCCAGATTGGTTGCTATATGCATTTCTCTTTGTGGCATTTCCCTCTGTGGTAGATCTCTCATTGGCATTCCTCTTTGTAGCATTCCCCTAGGTGGTATCTCCCTTTGTAGTATCCCCCTTTGTGATACTTCCCTTTGTGGCATCCCCCTTTGTAGAGCAAGATGAGCACTATAACCTGTATTTGTTTTAGTATCTTTAGTATCTTGATACTGAATCTGTTCCGTATTAAATCTTGGTGTCGATGAATCCCCAATGCTTTCAACACGACACATAGTAGGACTTTTATTGCCTTCATCGGTGTATTTCACAGACTTATCTGGGCTGATGCATACGTTTTCCTTACTCTTATTTAAACTAAGTTGTGATATACCGAACACTGTTTTCTCTTTTTTCGGTGATCCGCCATTCTTGCTTCCAGATATTTTAGGACTTTGCTTCTCTTCTTCTTCAGATATCAAAGTATCTGAGCTACTACACATTCTATAAAAAGCAGGTGATTTGTTTTTTGACAAGTTCTCTTTTTTTTCTGGTGTAAGATTAAGCAGTGATCGCAACTTTTTGGATCCCTTTTTCAGAAAATTTGGAGAACCTTTGCCTTCTTTCTTTGAAGACCAATCTATATTAGAATCCTCTTTGTTAGCCTCATTCAAAGAATCATTAGATGTAGTCCTTATTGCAGTGACAGTCTGATATTCTTTTTCTATACTTTGATCCACATTTGTTAAGTGGTTATGCATGTTGTTGAATTTCTGATTATCAGGTTTTGCAGAAGAGTTTACTGTATGTCTTAAAGCACTCCTACCCAAGGAACTATACATATAATTGGATGGCTGTCTGTTGGTAACATGTTCTATAGCTGCTTTTGAATGCTCATAGAGTGGTAAACTGCGTCTTTTCAGTATGCTTTCATTTTGTTGGTTCTTAAAATTTTCTGTTTGTCTGTTACCACATAAAGATGTGTATAGATAGCTAGTTGCCTGATGATTGGTGTTATAATTCAGAACAGGCCTAGGGGTGTCTGGAATCTGCAAACTGTGCCTTTTCATTGATTCTGATTGAAACTCATGGCCTCCATGTCCTTGGGTGAACTTTGAACCCGAGCTGTCTCTTGGTGTTATTGCCCTGGGTGTAAGACTTTCTTGGGAATCAATGATAGTTGAATTTGTGGATCCTGTTTCACAACTAATTGCTTCCTTTTGTTCAGGTAAAGTTGGTTTAAACATTAAAGATGAGCGAAGCCGTGAATGAGCATAAAAAGGATTAGCTCTAATACTTTCATTTCCTTCATAGGACTCATATTTGTCATCTGAACCATCTCCACTTGAATCTGCAAGAAATTCTGAATTATCATTTAAGTATGATTCAATTCGCCAGTTACGGAGGAATGACTTGGTAGTGCGTTCAAGGGTAGGCATCTTTTGCTGCAGAGATCGAATATGATTGTCTGTACCATGGAAAGACCGCCGTATATTAGAATTTCTTTCACCTAGATTTGATACCCGTTGTTGTGCAAAACGATCAGTGACATTTTGACTGGATCCATTGTACATAGCAGAATATCCTCCTCTTGATGATGACCCAATACTGGAAATACTTGGCTGCATTTTCAAGTTATTAGATGGATTGTTGCCCATCCTTTGATGAATAGCTCGGTTTAACATCAAGTAAGGAGAGGCTTCTGGTTTCTCCCCTGCAGCATAGCTGTGCCTCTTCCAGTGTTCGCTTTTCTCACTAGACTGAATCTGGCGGATTTTATTTTGCATGTTAAAACCTGTCAGAATATGAGGCTTGTATGATAAGTTTTTGGAACTGTACCTGTCCTCTTCATTGATTCCGTATCGTCCTCGAGACTGTAAGTAAGTAGAATCTAAAGAATGCATTTTATCTTGTCTGTCAAGCAGACTGTGTTGACTGGAAGCAGAGATTAAAGAAGTTAATGAATGCTGATAGCTACCATTTTCCCATGGAATCTTTCGATGTTTCCCTATAAGTAATTCATCTTGTCCGAACATGCTGGGAATACTGGATCGGGCATACAGTGTCCTAAACTCTTCATCAAAAGATTCCACCAACTGTCCACTGATTACTTGAACCATACTAAGGTTGATCTTCTCAAACGACCACATAAAACTAAAATTTAAAAAAAAGGATAAATCATTTATATATGAGTGAAATGCATATTGTTAATATAGAATTTTTTCTCAAAAAGTAAATAAAGTTTTCAAAAAAACATATTTTTGGAAATATTTTACCATTAATTTCTTTATAGTTTGTTACGAGATTCAGTAAATTTTACAACTGGAACACAAACATTAGGTGATATCTGGAGGAAACCACTTTCTCAAAATCTTTCCTTACATTTTCATAACCATCTTGAAAAAACAGAGACATAGAAAAATGCATACATTAATTATTTTTCAAATGCAGATTAGTAGCATTGGAAATCTTTTAAAAATACCCACCAGTTAGAATCTGTGAATATTCAAAATTTATGTTAGGAAATTAATGACTTATTCATTATATGATTAGTCAAAATTTGTTTTTGTTTAGTCAGTTCTACTTTGATATACTCTCATGCACTGCCTCATTGAACTTAGGGTTATGTTTACTAAACTGTTTACTCTCCCCACCACAGCACATGGCATCAGACACCCAATGGATATTCTAAGTATACGGACAGCACCGGACCCATTTCACCGTGCAGATCTCGCCATAATAAATCCAAGTTCATTTGCACCAAAGGTGAGCCTCATGGTCCTGCAACTGACATTTTTAACAAGCACCAAGCCTCTCTTGAAGACATCAGTGACACAGCTCCACATTTAAGGCTGCTACAGCAGGCAGGAAACCTCTCCCCACAACAGCACACAGCATTGGACACCCGATGAATATTCTAAGTATACAGACAGCACCGGACCCACCGCACCACTCATTGCCCTAGGAGGCTACAACTTACTCTCCACGCCCAATAAAGAAGCTAAAGCATCCCTCAAAGCAATGGATTCCCTACAATACATCCATTTAGTGAATGCGACCATGCATCAACATGGAACAACTCTGGACCTCATATTCATACCATAGGAACTAATAGAACAAGACCAGACCACAGACACAACAATTACGCCAATGCCCTGGTCGGATCACCATGCATTAACATTTTCAATGATAATTAAAAGTCCCACTAGCCACCAAGAAGAAGAAGGTAAGAGCAAAAGATTCAGAACCTTTCACAAAGAAGTATTCTTATAGGAAATAATCCCAAAACTCCAACACGATTTTGATGACTTTGACAAAACCATCAAAACTGAAACTTCACAATATCTAAAGCAGCATCAGCCACAAGCAGAGAAAATGCATGCACTCACAGGAGAACCAATGCAACCTGGTACTCCAATGCAATCAGAGAAGCAAAGTGGGTACTGAGTAACTCTGTTGACCCGGAGGCCCACCTCGTCTCTGCTTCTCCAGCATTCCCCCCCCCACCATCCCCCCCTTTTCCACCTCTCAATAACACCACAGAGACAGAGTGGAGGAGTGGCCTAGTGGTTGGGGCAAGGTACTTCAGGCCGGAAGGTCGGGGGTTCAAATCCCACTAGAGGACAGCAACCTTGGGCCAGAAGGACTGGGGTTTCTAGTCCCACAGGTGCTCCTTGTGGTCTTGGGCAAGCCACTTAACCCTCCTTAGCCCATGTTCCCTGTAAAATAGTTATCTCCAAGTTATAATGCCCTGTTCAATGTAATTTCAGTTTGTTCAATGTAAACCGCACTGATGCAGAATAGCGCGGTATATAAGAGAATGTAAATAAATAATCATGGTACAAATTTTGGTCGCAGCTTTATTACACTTGTAGTAACCGCCCAACATGGGCAAACATATTCAACATCCCCCCAACAATAACCCCCCACCCCGGCACCGGACAATGCCCCCTCCCGCCATCTTAGTAGCAAGGCGGAGCATTCTCCTCACCTGCCCCCCGCCGCCTGCCTCGCCATACTAGTAGCAAAGGCTGGCCCCCAACCCCTTGTACCGGGCCGAGACCCTGTGATAAGGAAGCTTATCATAGTTCAGGAAGGAGCTGTAATAGAGGTGAATTGGCTCTGAACAAGCACCTGTCTTTTCTGGTAGAAATAATAAAACAGAATGTTTTCATAAAAGACTACCAGTCCCAGAATGCACCAGGTTTCAAACAGCCACTAGAAGTGCTGAAGTGGGGAAACATATGTTCAATCAGGAGAGCTATGAGGTAATCCCCAAGCACTCATCTCCAAGGGCAGGGCTTGATTCAGCACAGTTGAGCTGTGCTAAGGTGGAGTATCCCTCTAAGCAGGTTAAAAGTAAAACCTATTCTACACAGAATGATCAGCAGGTGCAGCAGAAGAGGAACCCAGAGTTCAAGGACAGAGAGAGCAAGACGCAACGTGGAAGAAAGAAGAGGAAAGCATCTTGGAGGTCTAAAGGAGTCCATAGCAGTACGTGTGCTGAGAGTCATTCCAGAGGCAAGCATACTCCATTGGACTGGGGCAAGCCAGAGGAGTGGGGTTACAGAGCCAGGAATCCCCGGACGGCACCTGTGAGGGAGACGGCTGCATTTGGAAGGGGCCCTAAGACCAGTGCAAGAAGGTATGTGAAGAGAGACCCAGTGTCCAGGGATCTTGATTGGAAGGCTGGACATAAAAACTGGACTACATACTGGCCAGGAGTTCTGGAGAGGAACCCTAACAGCAATGGAAGCTCAGGTATGAACACTGATCTATGCCCTAGCTCTTCACTTGGAAGACAGCAGGGAAACAAGTATTGTCCTGAGAGTGCTCCATTAGGGAATTCCCCTGAACCAGTCCATGATATTGATTCTATGATAGTTGAAGAAGGAGGAGATATTTTAAATGATCAGAGTGAATACATGGATTGCTCTATGTCTAGGCTTCTGTGGTAATGTACTTTCACAAATACAACAACCGTCAAAAAGAAATATATATTGTTCTTTTATCTACCCGGAAAAGTTGACAAGGAAGCTTTTGGGTAGGATTTGAGCCACGTATAGAAAGTAAACCAGCCAAGAGGTTTGCAGCTGGTTAATTGTTAGCAATTAAGCCTTGCATAATTGCACGTGGGCTCTGAAGGGACACTTCTGTGTGTGTGTGAAAATACAAGAAGTTATCCTTGAACAAGAACAGTTTTTGATTACTTTTTGGGTTTTGTTTTGTTTTTGGAGTACTGCTAAAAGGTATTAGCAGGAGCCCACAGAAAGACCTTTCTGTTTCCATCAAGGTCTTTATTGTTTGATTAATTGCTTAAGAAGTTCAGTTGTTGTTCCTGATTTGTTTTTTCCTAAGTATAATACTGAAAGCAAGTATCCTTTTGTGCTACCAAGTAAATCTGTGTGGGAGAAACAACCCCATAAATAAAATATATTTTCTTTGCTTAACACTCGAGCAAGCACAACTCATTTATTTGTGAACGGCTGATTCTGGTATGAATGGACTACATTTCCCACAATCCTTTGCAAGTCATACTAATATTTGCCTTTGCCAAGACTGTGGACATTCTCACCCAGTGCCCCCGTTTACAGTTGGCGTAGTTTTTCAGATTGCTTTTGCGCAAAGGATTTACATGATAAGGATTACAACTGAAGTCTGAAGAAAAAAAGAAAGTTCAAGTTAAAAGCTGGAAAAAAGTATTTTCCCTTAACAACACTTTGGAGAAAAGAGGTGGCTGATTCAGGTGGCTGTCCCAGGAGGAAAAGACCCTGTGTAAGCTGGATTGATCACTGACATAAGGTAATAAGTACCTGGGCATGTCTAGTGGTGGATGGGAGTAAGGCACAGGGGTAATTGAAAAAAAAATAGGAGAAAAACACCTGTGTAGAGGGTGCTGCTCTGTGTTTTTTTTTCTTTTGTTTTTCTTGCAGGGATCAAGATGGATCCGAGGGAAATGACCAGCTGGATGGCAGCCCAGTTTAGCAGGCAACAGGAGCTAGCACAGCAGGTTCAGGACACTGCTATGAAATCATTAATGGACCAGCAGAAGCCAGTGCTTGATCTGGTGGAAGCCTTAGTTGCTCTGCATAAACAAAGTGGACCGGATGCAAGACCAGCAGTAACAACTGGTATACCACATGTGGACAATGTGGGACTCAATCAGGGAATTGGGGCATTTAGTTTTGGGAAGCTAACTCCAGATGATAATGTTGATGATTTCCTTGAATCTTTTGAGAGAGTGGCACAAGCATTAGCATGGCCAGAGACCCAGTGGGCAGTAAGACTGGCAGCCTCATTAACTGGGGAGGTGCTTGCAGCTTATAGAGCAATGCCAGCAGCTCAAGCTTTGAATTATAAAGATGTAAAGGCTGCTATTAGAGATCGCCTAGGGTTGTCTATTTCAGAGTATAGGCGAATGTTTAGAGCTACTGCATTAAGAGGGGGTGAAACACCCATGGCTCTGAGTCAGAGAATCAGAGGATTGGCTGTAAAATGGTTGGAGCCTGAGGGAAAGACTGTGGAAATGTTATTAGACATTATTATGCTTGAACAATTTATGTCTGCTGTGCCTAAAGATTTGCACACTTTCCTTATACAGCAAAATTGCCAGAATCTTGGAGAGGCAACCATACTAGCAGAGAGATTCTTGGAAGCCATGCAGGCTTGCCATAGAATGGGTGGCCCTCTGAAGGTTGGTGCTGAGGCAAGCTGTGCTGTATCAGAAAAGAAAATGGTTAAAAATGTTTCTGAGAATAAATGTACTGTGCCAACCCAGATGACACAGTGGAGTAAAAAGAAATGTTTCAAATGTGGAAAATGGGGACATTTGGAAAGGGGAAGCCAGATACACACTAGCTTGATGGGTGTTGATTTAAAACAGCCCAAAGAAGGATTCCTTTTGATGGTTGATGTGCAGGGAATTACCACAAATGCTCTGTTAGACTCTGGGGCAGACCAGAGTATGTTGTCAAAAAGGCTTTGGAAGAGGATAGAGGCCCAAGAAGGATTTGTGCCTAGAACCCCTGAAAGCCAAGTTCACATCAGATGCATTCATGGTGCTGCAACATCATATCCCACCTATAGGCTAAAGGTTAAGTGCCTGGGGGAACAAGAGGAAGTTCTTTTAGCAGTGGTGCCTAGGCTTCCATTTGATTTGGTTCTAGGAAGAGACTGGCCAAGATTTAAGCAGGGTCTAGCGAAAGGACTAGGAAAGAAGGAGGGAGAAGGAATGATGGTAATAGTTCCCAGGCCTTTGTTTGGAAGTCCTCAGACCCCAGCTAAAAAGATGGTTAAGCTTCCAGAAGACCAAACTACCCAGAAGCAGACATTTGTCTTGAAGTACCATAGGGTCACAGAGAAGGCCCAAGCTCCTAAGCGGGCAACCCCTCAAGCTGCTGGGTTTGACCTGTGCAGTATAGAAAATGTGACTGTACCTAGCCAAGGGAGTGCCCTGGTTGACACTGGACTCCAAGTTGAAATACCCATTGGATACTATGGGCGAGTAGCCCCAAGGTCCGGATTAGCCCTTAAGTATTTCATCGATGTGGGAGTGGGAGTGATTGATCCCGATTACAGGGGCAATCTTAAAGTTCTGTTATTTAATTTTGGACAGAACGATTACCATATGAAGACGGGAGACAGAATCGCTCAGTTGATATGTGAGAGATTGGGTTTCCCACCTGTGGAGGAGGTCACATCCCTGTCAAATTCTGAGCGTGGAACCAAAGGCTTTGGTTCTACTGAAGACAAAGGGGTTAAAAGCCTAGCTGCCACCTGTGCCCGAGAAAGGGAGGTGAATGAAGAGGAGGATTTGGGACCCCAGGTATCTGATTGTAAAGAAAAGTCAGAGCCCCAAATAGGTGAGGACCTGACAGTGGTACAACAGGAAGAAATAAGGAAATTGCTTAAAGAATTCCCAGATGTTTTAACTCCCATACCTGGGGAGACACATTTGGTTGCCCATGAGATAATAACTCCACCTGGGAAATTAATTCGTCAAAGGCCATACCGCTTGCCTGAAGCAAAGAGACAGGAAGTAGTGGCACAAGTCCAGGAAATGTTGGACATGGGAGTAATAGAGGAGTCGAAGAGTCCCTGGAATAGCCCCATAGTCCTGGTGCCAAAGCCTGATGGCTCTTTAAGATTTTGTATTGACTTCCGGCAGCTAACGCAATATCAATTTTTGATGCATATCCAATGCCAAGAATTGAAGAGCTGTTGGACCAGCTTGGACAAGCTCAATATTTAACCACCCTTGATATGACAAAAGGCTATTGGCAAATCCCACTAACCAGGGAGTTGAAGCCGAAGACTGCGTTCAGCACCCCGTTGGCCTTTTCCAGTTCAAAAGGATGCCTTTCGGACTGCATGGAGCGGCAGCTACCTGCCAAAGGTTAGTGGATCAGGTACTTCGACCTCACCAAAATTATGCCTTTGCCTATATGGATGATGTCATAATCCATAGTAACCCTTGGGCGGAACATCTAAAGAGGATCAGGGCAGTCTTATGCTCCATGAAGCAAGCGGGAATCACTTTGAACCCAAAGAAGTGTGCCTTTGCTAATAGGGAGGTAAAATACCTAGGCCACCTAGTGGGAAGAGGAAAAATTAAACCTCTAATGAGCAAAGTGGATAGCATCAGGAATTTTCCCCCTCCAACAACAAACAAACAACTGAGAAGTTTCTTGGGACTTATTGGATACTACCGCAGATTCATACCACAATTTGCAGAGAAAAGTGCAATTTTCACTGATATGCTGCGGAAGAATTGCCCAAACCAGCTAAAATGGACTCCTGAAGCTGAAAAAGCATTTTCAGTCCTAAAAGGGAAGTTGTGTACAGGACCAGTACTGAAAGGGGTGGATTTCAGGAAAACCTTCCTGGTTCAAACAGATGCATTGGATGTAGGGCTAGGAGCTGTTTTATCCCAATGTCATGAAGGGGACGAGCATCCTGTGATGTACCTGAGCAGAAAGTTGTCACCGGCTGAACAAAAGTATTCCACAATAGAAAAAGAATGTTTAGCTATAAAGTGGTCAGTGGAGGCATTAAGGTTTTACCTTACAGGGAGGAAGTTCCAATTGGTCACAGACCATGCCCCACTTAAGTGGTTGCAACAAATGAAGAACCACAATGCCAGGTTGACACGCTGGTACATGGCCTTACAGGCATTTGATTTTCAAGTGGAACATCGTGCTGGGAAGTTACACAAAAATGTGGATGCCCTTTCCCGTATTACGGACTGTAAAGAGGAAGTTTCACCAGTTGCACCAGTCCGTAATAACTTAAGCAGGGGGGGTATGTGATAAGGAAGCTTATCATAGTTCAGGAAGGAGCTGTAATAGAGGTGAATTGGCTCTGAACAAGCAACCTGTCTTTTCTGGTAGAAATAATAAAACAGAATGTTTTCATAAAAGACTACCAGTCCCAGAATGCACCAGGTTTCAAACAGCCACTAGAAGAGCTGAAGTGGGGAAACGTGTGTTCAATCAGGAAAGCTATGAGGTAATCCCCAAGCACTCATCTCCAAAGGCAGGGCTTGATTCAGCACAGCTGAGCTGTGCTAGGGTGGAGTATCCCTCTAAGCAGGTTAAAAGTAAAACCTATTCTACACAGAATGATCAGCAGGTGCAGCAGAAGAGGAACCCAGAGTTCAAGGACAGAGAGAGCAAGACGCAACGTGGAAGAAAGAAGAGGAAAGCATCTTGGAGGTCTAAAGGAGTCCATAGCAGTACGTGTGCTGAGAGTCATTCCAGAGGCAAGCATACTCCATTGGACTGGGGCAAGCCAGAGGAGTGGGGTTACAGAGCCAGGAATCCCCGGACGGCACCTGTGAGGGAGACGGCTGCATTTGGAAGGGGCCCTAAGACCAGTGCAAGAAGGTATGTGAAGAGAGACCCAGTGTCCAGGGATCTTGATTGGAAGGCTGGACATAAAAACTGGACTACATACTGGCCAGGAGTTCTGGAGAGGAACCCTAACAGCAATGGAAGCTCATGTATGAACACTGATCTATGCCCTAGCTCTTCACTTGGAAGACAGCAGGGAAACAAGTATTGTCCTGAGAGTGCTCCATTAGGGAATTCCCCTGAACCAGTCCATGATATTGATTCTATGATAGTTGAAGAAGGAGGAGATATTTTAAATGATCAGAGTGAATACATGGATTGCTCTCTGTCTAGGCTTCTGTGGTAATATACTTTCACAAATACAACAACCGTCAAAAAGAAATATATATTGTTCTTTTATCTACCCAGAAAAGTTGACAAGAAAGCTTTTGGGTAGGATTTGAGCCACGTATAGAAAGTAAACCAGCCAAGAGGTTTGCAGCTGGTTAATTGTTAGCAATTAAGCCTTGCATAATTGCACGTGGGCTCTGAAGGGACACTTCTGTGTGTGTGTGAAAATACAAGAAGTTATCCTTGAAAAAGAACAGTTTTTGATTACTTTTTGGGTTTTGTTTTGTTTTTGGAGCACTGCTAAAAGGTATTAGCAGGAGCCCACAGAAAGACCTTTCTGTTCCCATCAAGGTCTTTATTGTTTGATTAATTGCTTAAGAAGTTCAGTTGTTGTTCCTGATTTGTTTTTTCCTAAGTATAATACTGAAAGCAAGTATCCTTTTGTGCTACAAAGTAAATCTGTGTGGGAGAAATAACCCCATAAATAAAATATATTTTCTTTGCTTAACACTCGAGCAAGCACAACTCATTTATTTGTGAACGGCTGATTCTGGTATGAATGGACTACATTTTCCACAATCCTTTGCAAGTCATACTAATATTTGCCTTTGCCAAGACTGTGGACATTCTCACCCAGCGCCCCCGTTTACAACCCCCAACCAGGATGTCTCGCCCCACCCTGGGAAGCCCATCGCTCCCCCACTGGTCCTAAATCGGTTAAAGCCCCGCCGCCTTGGCAAGCGCGGGCTCTCTACCCCATCTCCCCCAGCTGCAACAACCCCACAACCTTAACACCTTGGGAGGGCGGGCGGGACCGCGGCCGTCTGCCTGAGGAGCCGCGCCAAAAAGACCGGCCACGCGGCTCCTCGGCTCCCTTAGCCCCCACCTCCCAGCGCTGGAGTCAATGGGATTGCCCCACCACCGTGCGGCGATCCGTCGCCCAAGCTCCGCCCCCCATACCCCTGCCACGTGCAGGAGGCCGAGGCCGGGCCCGGGCACGAGTTACTGTCGTCCGCGGGACCCGGCCCGCGGCCTCATGCATGAAGCTTGAAATAAAATGGAGGTGATACTAGGCACAGGATACCCTGCTCCAATATAGAACCAAACAGCTGCAATACAACAATCTAATCAATAGATGCAAACAACAATGCCACACCAATATTATTATAAAGTCAGCAAACAGACCAAGAGAACTTTTTAACATTGTACAGAAGCTCACAAGAGATACGACACAAAAAAACGTCCCATGCATACGCCCTCAAGAAATCACAAACTACATAATGAACAGACACTGCAATCTCACACTGAAACCCTCTCCCACAATGAACAACCTGGCAATCCCTGAACACCAACAAACTTCACCATTCCTTCAGTGCTACAGATAGAACACATCATGGATGCCTTTGAACACAACAACCTTACTGGCTAACTCATGCCCGGTGGCATGGATCAAACCTTCAAGGGATCAACTTAGCCAGCACCTCTGCAAGATGGTAAAGAAGTATCTTCAACAAGACTACATGCCACCCTCTCTCAAGCAAGCAATGATACGACAAATCCTCAAAAATGCTACCCTCAATGCAGCAGACCCAAAATCCTATCACCCAATCTCCAGCCTACCATTTATCAACAAAATCATTGAAAAAGCTGTCCAAAAGCAGCTACAGGATCACATTGACCTGAACAGGCCTCCGGACACCCACCAACAGGGATTCAAGCCACAACACAATGTTGAAATCCTGTTAACCTCCCTTTTTGACAACCGCATAAGGAGCAATGACAACAACAGGAATGGATTCCTTCTAATTTTTATGGACATCTCAGTTGCCTTTGATACGGTATCCCAGAACATAATGTTACAATATCTACAAGAAACTGGCCTATGCAACATCATAAAATGGTTTGGATCATGCCTAAATAACCAAACACAGCAGGTCAAATGTGGTGAAAACAAATCAACACTGTTCTCCATTCCACAAGGCATCCCACGGGGATCAGCACTTTTATAGTAACATAGGGGTATGTTTACTAAACGGCGCTAACGGTGCAGCTGTGATGTTATTGCGCAATATGTGACATTATCGCACGATAATGGCACATTACCGTGCGATAACATCACGTATCGTGCGATAACGTCTTCTGCGATGGTAAGGTGCGCCGAGGGTGGAGTAAGGCTCCCCAGGGGTGGAGAGAAGGGGTCAATGGGCGGAAAGTGGGCGGGGAGAGGCTCCAGGCACATTATCGCTGTGAAATGAAGGTCCAAAAAATAGCACGAGTGAAAACCTGTCGTTAGAGGCAAAAGTGAAGGAGAGAGAAACCATTTCAGTCGGCAATGTACAGCAAAGGCAGGGAAACCCAGAAAAAGTGATAGTAGTGATACATGTGCAGGAACCAAAAAGGCAAATAAACATATAAAATGACCAAAACCACATTCGAAATCCCAATAACCAAGCTGGCCAATAGTGATATTAACGATAAACATAAAGCAACACTATTGATAAAGCGTAAAAAGGAAGATATCATGTTTGGAAGGGTTTATGCTCTCTTCCCCTACAAAGTGAATGATCCCACATTGAAATAGCGGTGATCAGGGTTTTTGCCGTTTATATTGGGCAGGATTGTTAGAGCATGCACATGTGCAGAAATAGCAGAGTGGGCACGTAGGAAGGGCAACTGTACTGATGCTGTAAATGGGATACAGGGGGCTGCAGGCAGCACATGCTGTGGTCCGGCTGGGTCACAGTGCGGACTAGGCAGATGCCTAGGTGGCACATAGGAATGCCGAAACTGTAAAGCAGCAAGACAGCAACTGACGAGGGACCAACATGGGCATAAGTGTGTATTCCACAGCATCACAGGGGATATTACCCAGCAGATACGCCCAGGGCACACAACATTGGCAGGCGGTGCCGGGAGGAAGCGCACATGTCCATGTAGGCACCCCTACCTGAGAACCCACACGATAGGGAGTTGCCTACCGGCACACTGGATGGCCTGGGACTGTGCACCACCAGCACCACTGGCATAAGGACATGTCAGCATGGTGGCAGAGGGGTGCTGGTGGTGGAGGGGGCAGTGGCATCTGCCCACAGCAGACCACGGCCAAGCCCCATTTAGGTGGGTGCTGTGCACTGCAACAGACAAAGTCTGTCTGATGAACAGTCATGGTATCCCCAGGGAATTATATGCCCCTGTGGCAACAGTTTGGTGCAGTACACACAGCCAGTGTGTTCAGGAGCAGAAGGTCACAAGTTCAAGTCCCAGCTGTGGCTCCTGTCAACCCTCTCTCAATATTTTACCCACTACTAAACTGTGGTAATAAAGACAGAACCTTTATTGCAGATAAAATAAACATGCCTGAAATGCCTTTATTTTACCCTACAGAGCACAGACACCATAAACATGTGCAATCCCTAGAGCAGAGTTTCCCAACTGCAGTCCTGGAGGGCCAAACACCATTCAGGTGACATGTTGTCCCTAATTAATATGTCTGTGCTGCATTTGTATGCGCCACCTCCATTGTATGCAAATGTATCTCATGCATATTCATTAGGGACAGCATGAAAACCTGAACAGTGTTTGGCCCACCAGGACCGTAGTTGGGAAACTCAGCCCTAGAACAGAGGCCAACAGGGGTACTAACGCCCACATCCACAGGCTCCACTATCCAACACCTCATGGAGAGTCAGGCTGTTGGGCCCTGTGCAGTGCAGCATCTCCCAATACTGGCACCTGAATACCTTAGCAATGCCGTCCTAAACTTGGGAACACATTCCACATATATCAAAAGGTTGCTATGATTAATGTCAGATAACAAATCCTAAGTTAAGCATGATTTTTTGATAGAGATTCATCATAGCAACCTTTCTGATATCTGTGGAGTGTTTCAGTTATTGACTCTGACAGTATTTAGCACCCCAGGGAGTGACCCCAACAGTTTTGCGCACCATAGCAGTGCCTGCACTGTGCCCAGGACTGGTGTGGTGGCCAGGGCTGCCACAAACCTCTATATTTGCACAATATTGGCATAGGTGTGGGAGTGTGTGTCTGTCTATCCATTGTGTTTTGGCTGCCTACACCTTACTGAGCTCACACTGCTTGCACTGTTTCCAGTGTTAGCCTGCCAATGTGCATAATGAGGAGCAAGGTACTATGGGTATGGCCGGACAGGGTGGCAATGGCAGGATGCATATGCACAGGGTATATGGTAATGGCTGGTACATTGTAGTGCCCCACCACCACTTTCACGGACAGGGTGGCCACAGTATGTCATGCTGGGAGGTCACTCTCACCCTGACTGAGCGGTGACCATGTCATGGTTAGGTTCCCCCATAGTGCTCTACACTGTTTTTCTCAAGTGATATTTATGGGTTCTCTTTTCTGGGGCACAATCACTGACATATTTGCTTGGTGTGTGTGCTCACATCCCATTTTTGGGAGCACACAGATCCTGCAGGAACATGCACTATATACTAGCTAGCAGACTGTCTGTAGTTAGCATGTGTATGGCTGGAATGCTGTGCAGTGGGTGGAGACTGACTGTGCCCTCTGCTGTTAAATGTCGGGTAGGGTAGGGTAGTGTAGGGTAGGGTAGGGTGGGGTGGGGTGGGGTGGGGTGGGGGGCAGCTGAGCTGCTCTAGTGTTCTGCCTGTCTGCCATTGCCTTATGTGATGTGTACAGATCTGCATCGACTGCCCTGTAGGGCGCCTGTTCCCCAGGATGACTGGGGTTGATGGTCCCTTCTACTGCCACCATTGCAGAGATGTAAAATGTGGATCTGTTGGTGGGAGATCATGTCCCCCCACCCAGAGTCACTAAGGGCGGGTTGGGTGGTGCTACATAATCCGCTTTTGGGTCCAAACACCCCCCCCCCATCACCTATAATGTGACCATGGCACCCACACAGGATATGCACCATTCTGGGTGCATCATAATCCACAAGGGCTAGACATGACTGGGAAATACAGATGGACACAGATATATCCTAGGTGTATCTGCAAGGACTATCTATCACACACTGATACTGATGGGGACCTGCAGCATAGCCTATCTCAGCCAAGCCAGGTGCGGCGGACGTGGTGCTGGGTGCCCCACCTCACCCTCAGGGTGAGCACAGTACCCACACAATTTCACGGTCTGTAGCTACTCTGTGCCAGTAACACACATAGTCAGTTACCCCTACCAGGCCTATGTACTGTGGGGGTGCATACCCCATTATGTGATCAGCTGTAGACTGCTGATCTGCATGTGCAGTGCATCATAGGTACGGGTGGGTTTACCCTATCCTGGTAACCACAGCAGACAGTTTGTGTGGTGACCTGCAGTCTTTCTGTAGCCAGCCAGCAGAGAGGTAGTAGCTATAGAGATGTAGCCTACTGTTTATTTCACTGACTGTGGAGGCAGAGGTCATGGTTTCAATCCCGCAGTGATGTAATCTAAAAAGGCTGTCTGAGGCATTTTATTTTAATTTAAATCAGTGCTGCCAGCAGAAACACCCTCACAGTGATGTAGCCTAAGGTGCCTCATAGGCGCCCTATAGGGCACCCTATAAGGCGCCCTATACAGCACCCTAAAGGGCACATTATAGGGTACCTTGGCAGACAGGGCACTTTAAATGTCACCTATAGGGCGCCTTATGAGGCACCTTAGGTTATGGCACTGTGAGGGTATTTTTGCTGGCAGCACTGTTTTAAATTAAAAGAAAATGCCTCTGACAGTCTTTTTAGATTACACCTCTGCAGGCTCAAACCGATGACCTCTGCCTCCACAGTCATTGCAGTAACCAGTGGGCTACATCATTATAGCTGCTAACACTGTGCTAAACTAAAGAAGAGTGAATAACAGCAAATTAGTGAACCAATGCAAAAAAGATAATTTTTGTCGGAAGATCGGCCATGAGGTTAAAAGCCATAAGGTTAGAAGCCTCTCGAAGCCGTTACTTCCATTTTAATCAGTTTTATTATAGTCCAATAAAATAAGCCCACACAAGAGCCAAAATAAGGTGGTAAAAAAAACAAACACAACTTGGTGCCACCTTTAAAACATGAATGTACATAGAGAAAGCAACTACTTGAAGACACTTTAACTTATCTGAACCGCCATTGTATGTTGATTAAAGTCCGTTGAAAACAACGCACAGATCCAGACGTTCCAACAGCTTTCTCAAGCTTCTAACACTGCGCTGGCATGTATTTAGGGATAATGCGCGTTAACGTACCACGGCACCCACTATCACGCGAACCATATTCTTGCTACCTTACAGACTGCAACTAGCACCGGTAACTTTAGGACAGTTTAGTAAACAATCTTACCAGTACCATGGTCAGACCACTACATCATCCACCTCTCTCATGCATATCAACCAAACACAAGCAGAGGAAACACACAACACACAAGAAGATTCAAAGCATTCAGCAGAGAAGATTTCCTGACGCTAACCTTACCTAACCTACTTACGAACTCCAACAACCTTGATGACCTCATAAACAACTGGAACACCACAATTTCTTCAGCATCCAGCGCAACTATAAGCAAAACCAGCAACAAACCCATCTCCTCAAAGGCCCGCTGGTTCACCCCTGACCTCCGCAAACTAAAAACAAAACTTAGAAGAGCAGAAAGAAAATGGAGGAAAACCAAAAATGAAATGGACAAAAAGCAATACATCTATGAACTCACTAATTACCACACAGAGACCGACAATGCAAAGAAAAACTACCACACCAAAATCATCACGACAGCTATAAACAAACCTCGAGAACTCTTCCAAATTGCCAAAAAACTGACAAAGGCACCAACCACTTCCGATCAACTCCCAGATATCCCCTCGGATCTTCTGGCACGACAATACAAACAATTCCAACAACCTCGCCTCTGTGCTACGGCTGCAAAGACAAACCCTTACACCACAATAAACACAGCCTGGAGTACATTCAATGAAACCTCAAAAGAAGAGATCTCTTCCACCATCTCCTGTCTGAACACTACTACCTCCCTGCTGGACCCCTGCCCTACGGAATGGATAAAGAAGACAAAAGAAGACCTGAGTGCTCCATTAACCCACATCATAAACGAATCCTTTAAACAAGGATACATACCAGACGCCCTCAAGACATCAATCATTCGACCAACAATAAAAAAGAACAACCTGGACCCACTAGACCCCACCTCCTACAGACCAGTTGCAAGCCTTCCCTTACCACCAAGATAATGGAAAAGATAGTCCAACGTCAGCTTCAAGATCACCTGGACACCAACGACATACTAGACCCGCAGCAACACGGATTCCGGCCACTACATGGAGTTGAGACCCTCATGACCATTCTAATGAACACCCTCATCATTGGAACCCAAGAGAAACAATCCGGATACATCCTGATCTTTCTAGATATATCAGCGGCCTTTGACACAATCTCCCACGAAATCCTCATAAGCAGACTCCAATCAATTGGAATCAAAGACACTGTACTCCAATGGTTCAGATCCTATTTAACCAACAGACAGCAACGAATACACACCCTCTCCAAGACCTCAACCCCCTACCAACAACATCAAGGAGTACCCCAAGGGTCCACCTTATCAGCCATGCTGTTCAATATATACCTCCGTCCACTATGCTCAATCATCCGCACCCACAACATCAACTTCCACATATACGCTGACGACATAATGCTCTACGCACCGATTACAACCACCAATCCAAAAAACGACCAGCTATCAGCCTGCTTCAATGACGTAGCCAACTGGCTACAAGAGAACAAGCCCTTATAGTAACAAAAGAACATGACTTCAAACCACCTACCCACCTCAACATGGGAACCACACAAATCCAAATCCAGCCCCAAATAAGGTATCTAGGCGTGATCATTGACCAGGCCCTCACCTTTAAACAACAAATCAACAAAACCGCTGGGACAATATTCCACAAAGCTAAAACTGTGCAACGTCTCCGACCCCTTCTGGAACCCCACGACTTCAGGACAGTAATGCAAGCGGTAACACTACCTTATCTGGATTTCTGCAACATAATCTACCATGGACTACCCGCCTCACACACCAACCCCCTCTGAACTGCCTTAAATACCACAGCAAGGATTATTCAGAATGCAAAAAAACGGGATCACATCACCCCAATCCTAAGAGACCTCCACTTCCTGCCAATTCCAGCAAGAGTAAAGTACAATGCGATCCTACTCATCCACAAGACTATCCACCAAACACGGAACACCTCACTCCACCACCTTCTGCCTCGCCCATCTCACAACAGATCAACCAGACAATCCTCCAATAACTCCATTGTCGTCCCCCACAAAAGAACCAAGTCCACACAACGGACCTGCAACAGAGCCTTCGAACTCTATGCCCCATCCCTCTGGAACTCTCTACCAAACCACATCAGAAACAACGATGACATCACATCATTCAAGAAACAGCTGAAAACAATCCTATTCCGTGAACACCTTTGATCAGAATTTCCACCCTATCCACACGATCTAATGCCTAGAATCAGCAGAAGTGTACATGTCTATGTCCACCCAAATCATTAATTGTTGTCCCTGGTGATGGCCCCACCCTGTAAAATACTACCCCCCCTCATGTTATGTGTTACACCGCTTTGACCCGGTGAAAAGCGATATATAAATGCAGTTAAATAAATAAATAAAATAAATAAATAAACATACCCCATAGTATATGAAGGCACATAAAGACCAGTATGGTCCATCTAGTCTGCCCAGCAAGGCACTAAGAGTAGGTGCACCTGCCACTCCACGCAGGTCACCCCTCAACATGCCTTTGTTTAGGGGAGTACCCACTGCTCTATGTAAGTCACTCCTATTTGTTGAGATATAAGAGAGTTATGTCCATTTTGATTGTATCCTGTTGCTATAAAGGGATCCACTGTGTCTATCCCATGCCATTTTGAATTCCGTCACTGTATTTGCCCCTACCACTTCCATTGGGAGGGCGTTCCAAGCATCTACCACCCTTTTGGTGAAAAAGTATGCCTTGACATTGCTTTTCAGTTTACCCCCGTGCAGCTTCATGTTATGCCCTCTAGTTTTACAGCTCCCCCGTCTTTGGAAGAGGTTTGTATGTTCATCTATTTTCTTTAACCTATACATACAGCCCATCTGCAACATCATTAAATGACACAAGATATATTACCACATATATGCAGATGATATCATGGTCTATACCCCAATCAACCTACACGCACCTGACTTAGCACCTATAACTAAATGCCTGAAAGAAATGACCATCTGGCTCATCAACAACAACCTGTCAGTGAACTACAACAAGACAGAAGTACTGTTCATCTCCAGAAGCCCTACTTTCAACCCACCACAAACAATCAACATCCTGCACAAGACAATAATGGTAAAAGACAAAGTAAAATACCTGGGCATTACCCTAGACAAGAACCTTAGCCTTCAGGCCCACATCAGCAAAACTGCTGAAAAAATATACCATAAATTAAAGCTCATTAGGATGCTCAAACCAATCCTAAATCAGGATAATTTCTGCTCGGTCTGCCAAGCAATAATCACCCCTATACTGTTATTTATTTTATTTTATTTTAGCTGTATTTATATCCCGCTTTTCACCAGGTCAAAGCGGTCAATTGGGTGATACATTTAACACAAGGGGATATGACACACATACACTAATACTTACAGGGAACATGGGCAATGGAGGGTTAAGTGGCTTGCCCAAGACCACAAGGAGTACCTATAGGACTAGAAATCCCAGTCCCTCCGGCCTGAGATTGCTGTCCCCAGGTGGGACTTGAACCCCCGGCCCTCCGGCCCGAAGTACCTTGTCCTAACCACTAGGCCACTCCTCCCACTGGACTATGGTAATTCATTATACCAAGGTCTCCCTAAGCAATCTATCCATCCATCCTCTCCAACTGGTGCAGAATACAGCAGCACAAATTTTTACAGACACATCCAAAAATGAACACATCATGCCTATACTCCAATGGCTACACTGGCTGCCAATCCACACCCATGCAAGGTTTAAAGCAACCCTAAACATATTCAAAATTATTCACCACAGTTCAGCAAATGCTCTTCAGAACATAGTAATCAAAGACTCCAGCACAAGACCCAGGCAAAGCAACAAGGAAAATATGCATATGCTCATCACACCTGCAGGATATCAAAGAATCAACCATACCATGTCCAGAAGAGTGCTTTCACTCTCTGTACCCATGCTATGGAACTCCCTTCCTGAAGGAATGAGAGATCTGAGTGAGATCAAGGATTTCCGCAAGCTGCTCAAGACCCTTCTATTCATAGAGTACTTTGGACACATAATATAAGCTACTACAGTCAGCAGACATAATCACTTACAAACTACTCTCATCAACGACAAATACAATCAAAAGAACTAACTCTAATAGTTTGTATATGTACTGTATATAATTTCCCCGCCCCTCCCACCTCCATCCCCTTTCCTACCTAGACCTGTTGTAAATGTACTCAGACAAGTAATACTGTAAACCACTTTGATTGTAGTATAAGATGGTATATAAAACTGCTTAAATAAATAAATAAGCAGCAGCTAGCATGCACTCACTGGGCACATTAACAGCAGAGGCAAAATCAGATAACATAGCAATTTTCTCTGCAATCTGCAGAAACTGCATTATCTGCATGTATGGGTGGGATTAAGGCAGAGAGTAGGCGTGTCTTCAATGGACAGTTACCGTGGGCATCAATTGCACATGGTAACCGTCAAAGTTGCAGACGAGATTTCAATAGCTACTTCCTTGTTGAAAATTGACGCCTAATAAATATGAATTTAAAGGACAATTTTAACAAGAGAACACTAGGTGCAAAATAACAGATTTAGTTGATTAGATCCCTGGATTTGAAAATTGCCTCTGGTAAATATAGACGTAGCTGTGTAGTTTGATCATACGGCTATATTTAGTCACTTTTCATATAGATGTCCCCAAGTCCATGTTTTGGTCAGAGGTAAAGCTATTCTTTTATAATTGAATTTTTAATTGCACACACATAGGACCTCTTTAGCTAACTCTTAGCATGCACTAATAGAATTAGCATGCAATATCTGCCCCCACTATCCATTTTAATTTTATGGGCATGGCGGCAGATAGCACATGCTAATACCGATTTGCATGCTAAGTATTAATAAAAGGGGCCCATAGTTTCTGTCCCCAAAATCTCAGCCACTCAGATAGCAGGGACAAAGTACACAGGCAGTTTCATATTCACCTCGCTTTAGTCTATTTTCAAAGAGAAACTATCCAGGCAATTTCTTTTTGAAAATTGCCGAAAGGCAGGCGAGTGCAAAAGTCCCTGTGTACTATATTACTAGGCAACTGAATGAAAATTGTTCCCTTCATTTTATAACATGTTATTATAATAAAAGTATTGGGGTGATATTAAAAAAGACCAATATTCAAGCACTACGGCAAACAGCCATGGCACTTAAATATTCAGTGGCCCTATGTGGATAGGAGTTGCTCCTGACTATCTGGACTGACTGACATTATCCGAATAAGTGTCGGCACTTATCCAGTTAGCATGATATTATGCCAGCACTTATCTGCACCGTGACTTAGGCCTAAGTATCCAGATAAATGCCGGCTCAATATCTGAATAGTACTCCTGAATATCCCCTTATCCGGCCGGGTTCCAGCTGGCCAGCCGGTTACGGCTTTATTTGTTCCTCAAGAAATACTATCTTCTCTTTCTTTAACTTGGCATTTTCCTTGATTGTCCCTGTCCTTCTTCCATCATGTGGGCTATATTGTATGTATTTTCTCTAAATTTGATGTGTGATATTTTTTCCTTCTGTGTTTTTTTCTGTATTTTGAAACATTTTCAATACAGTATAAATGAAAAAAAAAGAAGAATATCGATAAGATTAACATGCTTTATCTGTGTATCTCCCAAATTTGAGGTTCTAATTCAGAGTTTCCAAACTTCACCTTTGAATACTAAAACCCAGTTGATTTTTCAGAATTTCCACAATAAACAAGAAGGATATCTGTCTGGATACAATGTGTGATTGCATGCAAATAGATTTCAAGCATATCCATTGCAGAAATACTGGAAAACTGATTGGGTTGAGACCTTTGGGGACCATATTTAGATATCCACGTTCTACTTGTCAGTAACAGATAACTTTTCATTTTAACTGTGAATTTCTAATGTACCAATTAATTTTGAGTAAAAGGAATAATTTAGCTTAATTTAAGTTGTCATTTAGTTTTTGTCCTAAAAAGAATTCAAGGTGGATTACAAATAATAAAAACACATTTCATCATACAATATTATTAAATATCTAGTAAATTAAACATTCCTAAAACTCATTTCCATGAAGATTCTGGAAGATTGCTCAATAAAACTCTAAGGGCCTGATATTTAAAGGAATTAATGCTGCCGCTGTACACTCCATTGCTAGCCAGCCAGCATCAGGGCAATCTGGGAGCAGCACCCGAAGATAACTGGGCAGCTGGCCTAACTTTCACTACAGAAGCTAACTGGGCAGTGGCTGAATATCATTACCCTGTTAGCTTCATTGCTGTCCGGCTGATCCGGATATTCAATGCAGAATATCTGGTTCTAAAGTTTAGCAGCATCAGCTAGATGCTCTAGCAATGTTAGCTGCCACTGCTGAATATTAGGCCCTAAAGGTTTACTTCAGTCTATTTCATTAAATACTTCTGCAACAACCATAGTTTTAATATTCAGGGGTGACGTGACAATGTTAGAACTTAAATTAATACATACAGGGCGGCCCAAAAAAAGAGAGAACATCTCGTAAATTAAAAGCTTAAATAGTTTACTTATTTACCTTTTTTAGCTATATAACGTCTTTATTTCGACAATTTCCGGTCGCCATCTTTATTTTTTTAATTTGTCAATTCCTTACATCTGTCTTTTTGAATTTTTAAATAACTTATATGCTACGAGATGTTCTCACTTTTTTTGGGCCACCCTGTATATTTAGCACTGCTATACTTATAGTTACCCTCGCTCGGCTCTCCATTTAGTTTAGGCCTGCTCTTGAGCAGGACATTGCTGCTTTAACTAAAACCAGATATTCAGCGCCGGAGCTTATCAAGCATCTGGCACTCAATATCTAGTTTCACTGGCCATTGCTATCATGAGCACCCCAGTTCCACTCCTGATCACCCTGGATATAACCAGGTGGATAGTGCCTCTGAATATCAGGATTACTATGGTTTAGCTAGCTAGCAGATCCTGTTAATCAGCTAAACCCTCTCCCCCCAATAGCTTATTTGGATAGTAGTGAATATCACTGCTATGAAGATGATTTTTATGGCCTGTTCTCACTTCATCGTCTCTCCTTCCACTGACTATCTGGATAGTATCCATCAAGTTAGATGGCCCAACGCTATCCTTATAAGGGATAATTTTATACAGTAAGGGCCTGATTCTGAGATGGTCCTGCAAGGCTAGCCCTATTCTACGTCTGGCTCTCCTCGTTCAGCTAGAGCAGCAGGATGGGGAGAGCTGGTGGGGGGTGGGAGGGGACAAAGGCTGGGCAGAGCAGGGGTGGGCCGAGGAAGCAGGACATACAGGGCCGATTCTGGTCATGGCCCTGTACATCCTGCGGGGTCATAGGGGACATGCTGCTTATTCCATCTCAAAGGTGGAATAAGCAGCCAAATGGTGTAATTGGGCTGGAGATCCCCCCCCCCGGGGCTGGGATTGGGTGCAGGGGGGTCTCTGCCACCCGATCCAGGCCCTGGCTGGCCAGCCGTGAGTCAGGTGGTGAGGAAGAGGAGGGTTTGCGCCACAGGAGCATGCCGGGCCGTTCTCGGGCCCGATTCTGTATGCTGTAGGAACATTTTGTTTCCATGGTACAGAATTGGGTTCTAATGGGCCCATCCTGCTCAGAGCTCCACAGGGGTACACACTTTTAAGTGCCGAGTACAAGGTGCGATCAAAAAGTATTGAGACTTATACAATAACACAAGAAGATAACACTGACAGTTATTGCCCTCATTCTCCTTCAAAGTTGTCTCCTTCCAATAAAACACACTTCCTCCAATGTACCTGACACTGCTGGAAACAATTTTGAAATGCCTCTTTCATTATGCTGTGAAGCTGCTGTGTTGAAATTTGCTTAATGGTCTCCAAGTCATTGAATCTCCTTCCTTTCCGTAATAATTTCAGTTTTGGAAACAAGAAAAAGCTTACACAACAAGTGTCGATACTTTTTGATCTCATCTCGTATGCACCTAATTCTTTTGATCATCATGCATGCATGTGGCCATGTATATGCATAAATGGCCTTTTATAAAATGCTGACCACCATAAAAGTACATGCATCATACATGGGCAATGTGTATAAGTACACAAATAGATTTAAAAATACTATCATTTACGTGTGTTCTTGCTAAAATATACCATGAGTATTTACACTAGCACCTGGGCTGACATAAATGTCCACACTTTACCTAAGGGGTATGTTTACTAAATGGAGGCTAAGGTCACAGCTGCAATGTTATCGCGTGATACGTGACGTTATCGTGCGATAATGGCGCATTACTGTGCGAGAAAGTCACGCATGACGCGATAATGTATCCAGCGGCATTAAGGTGCGAAGAGGGTGGAGTACAGCTCCCCAGAGGGAGGAGGAAGGCTCCCCAGGGGCGGAGATAAGGGGTCAATGGACAGAGAGTGGGCGGGGAGAGGCCCCATGCACACTATCACCGTGAAATGAAGGTTTGAAAATTAGCGCCAGTGAAAACCTCACGCTAGAGGTGCATTTGCAGGGGAGAGAGACCATTTCAGTCAGCAATGTCCAGCAAAGGCAGAGAAACTAGGAAAAGTGATTTATTTATTTATTTACATTCTCTTATATACCGCGCTATTTGGCATCAGTGCGGTTTACATTGAACAAACTGAAATTACATTGAACAGGGCATTATAACTTGGAGATTACTATTTTACAGGGAACATGGGCTATGGAGGGTTAAGTGACCCTAGTGACCCGCAGTTACTTCTTATGTAAACAAATGATCCATATTATTGTAAACAATTTATTGTAAATAGTTTATTAGCTCATTAGTCCCTTAGTTCTTATGTTACCTATGTAGCCTGTTACCTTGTTCTATGTAAACAGTTGTACAATACTGTCAGTTACGTTCCATGTAAACTGTCTTGAATTGTAGAAAGACGGTATATAAAAACTGTTAAATAAATAAATAAGTGGCTTGCCCAATACCACAAGAAGCACCTGTGGGACTAGAAACCCCAGTCCTTCTGGCCCAAGGTTGCTATCCTCTAGTGGGATTTGAACCCCTGCCCTTCCGGCTTGAAGTACCTTGCCCCAACCACTAGGCCACTCCTCCACTCCCGAAGTGATATAGTGATACATGTGCAGGAACATCATAGTGCCCAAGTACAAGAGGGCACTACGGTGAGGCTGCAAATGGGGTACAGGGGGCTGCAGGCGGGACATGCAGTGTGGCAGCTGGGGCACAGGGTGGGCTAGGCAGATGCCTAGATGACACATAGAAATGTGGAAGGGGAAGACCAGCAGGACAGCAACTCACCACGGGCAAACATGGCCACGAGTGTGTGTCCCACTACCCAGCAATTACCCCAAAGGGCACATAACATAGGCAGGCGGTGTCTATGCAGGCACTCCTGCCCCATATCACACACCATAGGCAGCCGCCTACAAACACACTGGATGGCCTGGGACTGCGCACCACCAGCACCACCGGCACAAGGGCATGTCAGTATGGTGGCAGAGGGTTGCTGGTGGTGGAGGGGGCAGTGGCATCTACCCACAGCAGACCACGGCCAAGCCCGGTTTAGGTGGGTGCCGTGCACTGCAACAGACAAGGTCTGTCTGACGAACAGTCATGGTATCCACAGGGAATAATCTGCCCCTGTGGCAACAGTTTGGTGCAGTTCACACAGCCAGTGTGTTGAGGGGCAGAAGACCACAAGTTCAAGTCCCAGCTTTGCCTCCTGCAAACCATGTCCCTATATTTTACCCAGTACTAAACCGTGGTAATAATGACGGAACCGTTATTGCAGATAAAATAAACACACCATAAACTCTTATATTTTACCCTACAGAGAACAGACACCATAAATATGTGCAATCCCTAAAGAAGAGGTTCCCAACTGCAGTCCTGGAGGGCCAAACACTATTCAGGTGTCATGCTGTCCCTAAAAAATATGCCTGTGCTGCATTTGCATGCACCGCCCCCATTGTATGCAAATGTATCTTATGCATATTCATTAGGGACAGCATGAAAACCTGAACTGTTTGGTCCACTAGGACCAGAGTTGGGAACCTCTGCCCTAGAGCAGCGGCCAACAGGAGCACAAACACCCACACCCACCACTATCCAAAGCCTCATGGAGTGTCAGGCTGTTGGGTCCTGCACAAAGCAGCATCTCCCAATACTGGCACCTGCATACCTTAGCAATGCCGTCCTAAACTTGGGAACACGTTCCACATATATCAAATGGTTGCTATGATTAATGTCAGATAACAAATCCTAGGTTAAACACGATTTGTTGACAGAGATTCATCATAGTAACCTTTCTGATATCTGTGGAGTGTGTTTTAGTCTTTGCTTCTGACAGTGTTACCACCCCGGGGAGTGACCCCAACAGTATTGCATACCATGGCAATGCCCGCACTGTGCCCAGAACTGGTGTGGCGGCCAGGGCTGCCACAAACCTCTATAGTTGCACAAAGCTGGAATAGGTGTGTGAGTGTGTGTATGTCTATCCAGTGTGCTGTGGCTGCCTACACCTTACTGTGCCCACACTGCTTGCACTGGTTCCAGTATTAGCCTGCCAATGTGCATAATGAGGAGCAAGGTACTGTGGGTATGGCCCAGACAGGGTGGCCTGGGCAGAATGCATCTGCACAGGGCATGGGGCAATGGCTGGGACATTGTAGTGCCCGACGACCACCTGCACGGACAGGGTGGCCCTGGGATGTCATGCTGGGAGGTCACTCTAACCCTGACTGAGCAGTGGCCACGGCATGGCTAGGTTCCCCCATATCACCATACAGCATTTTTTCTAAGTGATATTTCTGGGTTCCCTTACTGGGGCCCAATCACTGACATACCTGCTTGGTGTGTGTGCTCACATCCCATTTTTGGGTGCACACTGTTCCTCCAGGAACATGTACTAGCTAGCAGACTGTCTGCAGTTAGCATTTGTATGGCTGGAACACCTTGTAGAGTGCAGTGGGTGGAGACTGACTGTGCCCTCTGCTGGTAAATGTCAGATAGTGGGGGGGGGGGGGGGCAGCTGAGCTTTTCCAGCGTTTTGCCTGTTTTCCATTGCCTTGTGTGATGCATGCAGAGCTGCATTGACTACTCTGTAGGGTACCCATTCCCAGCAGGACCAGGGTTGATGGTCCCCTCTACTGCCACCATTGCAGAGATGTTGAATGTGGATCTGTTGGTGGGAGATCCTGTTCCCCACCCTGAGCCACAGAGGGTGGCTTGGGTGGTGCTATATATTCTGCTTTTGGGTCCAGACACCCCTCTTTACCTATAACATGTGACCATGGCAGCCACACAGGATATGCACTATTCTGGGTGCATCATAGTCCACAAGGGCTAGACATGACTGGGAAATACAGATGGACACAGATATATCCTAGGTGTAGCTGCAAGGACAACCTAGCACATACTAGCACTGATGGGAACCTGCAGCGTAACCTATCGCAGCCAAGCCAGGTGCTGCGGACCTGGTGCTGGGTGCCCCACCTCACCCTCAGGTTGCGCACAGGACCCGCACAATGTCATGGTCTATAGCTACTCTGTGCCAGTAACACACACGGTCAGTTCCCCCTACCAGGCCTAGGTGCTGTGGGGGTGCAAACCCCATCTTGTGATCAGCTGTAGACTTCTGATCTGCATGTGCAGTGCGTCATGGGTACAGGTGGGTTACCCTAGTCTGGTAACCACAGAAGACTTTTTGTATGGTGACCTGCAGTCTTTCTGTAGCCAGCCAGCGGTGTGGTAGTAGCTGTAGAGATATAGCCCATTAGTTACTTCCATGATTGTGGAGACAGAGGTCATGGGTTTGATCCCTCATTGGTGTTATTTAATGAGGCTCTCTGAAGCTTTTCCTTTTCATTCATATCAGTGCTGCCAGCAAAATGCACTCTCATAGTGCTGTAACCTTACGGTGCTTCATAAGGTGCCCTATAAGGTGCCCTATAAAGTGCCCAATAGGGCACATTAGACGGTGCCTTGGCAGACAGGGCACATTATAATGTGCCCTATGGAGTGCCTTATAGGGCGCCTTATGCGGCACCTTATGTTACGGCACTGTGAGGGTGTTTTTGCTGGCAGCACTGATTTAACTTAAAATAGGAAATGCCTCAGACAGCACTGATTTAAATGACATACGGGAACTGCCTCAGACAGCACTGATTTAAATTAAAAAGGATAAATGCCTCAGACAGCCTTCTTACCTAATACCACTGTGGGATCAAACCCATGATCTCTGCCTCCACAGTCATTGCAGTACCCAGTGGGCTACATCTTTATAGCTGCTAACACTGTGCTAAACTAAAGAAGAGTGAATAACAGCAAATTAGTGAACCAATGCAAAAAAGATAATTTTTGTCGGAAGATCGGCCATGAGGTTAAAAGCCATAAGGTTAGAAGCCTCTCGAAGCCGTTACTTCCATTTTAATCAGTTTTATTATAGTCCAATAAAATAAGCCCACACAAGAGCCAAAATAAGGTGGTAAAAAAAACAAACACAACTTGGTGCCACCTTTAAAACATGAATGTACATAGAGAAAGCAACTACTTGAAGACACTTTAACTTATCTGAACCGCCATTGTATGTTGATTAAAGTCCGTTGAAAACAACGCACAGATCCAGACGTTCCAACAGCTTTCTCAAACTTTGAAAAAAGACGAAGTGGGAGTGAAGACTTCCAAATAGATGAAAATATCAAAAGCAGTTATCCAGAAGTACACAGCACTGCGTTTCGGGCAAATTTATATTTCATGCCCTGTATCAACGCTTAGTTGAACTGCCAAAAGAAAAACACCAAACAGCACCTCCACCTCTCCGAGACGCCGGCGCATGCTCATTACTGATCCGAGACTTGCAGGAAGGCTCAATCTTTAAATAGCAAGCTAAGCCAATGGGTGAAGATCTAATGTCCATAACTAGCTTGCACAGGCTGACAAAACAGTACTGAGGTTCACCAAAAACATACGGTAGCAAAAATTTTAAAGAATACTAATCCAATCCAGCTCTCTGTTAAGTACCAATGGTTCAACAGTAGACCAAGTGAAAATCCATCTCTGTTCTAAAACTTGAAGTGATTGCTCACGGTCACCTCCCCTTGGGTTCTCAGGCACTTTATCAAACACTCGCCAGGTAAAATCCTCAAAAGAATGATGGTGATCTAAACAGTGCTGTACAATCGGAGCTGATAAAGTACCTGTCCTAAGTCTGGAAGCGTGCTCACCAAGACGGATCCGCACAGCGCGGACCGTCCGCCCAATATATAAAAGATTACAAGGGCAGACCAAAACATATACCACATAAGAAGTCGAACAAGTGGTATGCCAACGGGCTTTGTGAACCAAATTAGAACCTGGCACCGACCATTCAGTGCCCGTTATAGATTGCGAACAATAAACACAGGAAGAGCACAAAAAATGACCAACTTCAGAAGGATTACCCCATGCACATCTATCTAAAGGGGAAGACGTCAACCCAACCATATCACGAAGGTTTGATCCCCTGGAGTGTGCTATTTGCAGTCGACCCTGAAAACATGGATGCAATTGTAACACATGCCAATGTTTAAGAAGAATTTTTCGAACATGGTGAGTATGAGACATGTAAGGAAGAACACCCACAATCATTTGTGAATGAACAGCAGAATTTGGATCACTTAAGGACTGCAAATCAGATGATGGGAACAGCCATTCCCGATGAGTAAATTTGGCTCTCAAAAAAGCTTGCTTAATAACCTTCTTGGGATAACCACGCTGGGCAAGCCGAAGGGAAAGGTCGTGAGCATGTTGTAAAAAATCTTCAAATTCAGAACAAATCCGTCGAAGCCGAAGAAATTGCTGGTAACATTAAGATGGTTTAGTAAACATACCCCTAAGTCATGGTTTCTTCCACTTAGGATAGTATTTTATAAAGACAAGTAGCCTTAACATAGGGATCTTAAAAACGGCTTTATCTGGGGGGCATATTTACTAAAGATTAGCATGCATTAATGAAAGTTAACGCTTGTTAAGTGCTACAATGGCCCATAGAAATGAATTGGCAGTGGCAGCTTTTAACGCACGCCAACTTTACTTAACACACGTTAAACTTTAATAAACATGTCCTTGTTGTTGTTGTTAAGTGCCGTCGAGTCGGAGTCGACTCATGGCGACCTTCTGGATAGTTATCCTAAATTGTGTTCGGTCTTAGATGCCCCTCATCAAACTACCTGGATAGTGGCTAACTATCCATGGTTAGTGGATTTTTATATTCACCAGCTTAAGGTGAGCATATAGTATCATATGAATATTGGTCCCCTTATTTTTAATTTCTTTCTAAACAGTAGATAGGAGCCATCTTTTTCAAAATTCAATTTATTTCTGGTTAACCATTTTATACAATTATTACAACTCTGTTATGTGTTTATTACAGTAAATTTAAACTAAAGGGCATGTTTACTAAACTGCACTAGCAGACAAATAGCCCACGTTAACAGTGCAGTCGCTAAACAGCGCAAGGTTAATTCCACACTATCTGCTTAGCACGTGATGGGAAGAGAAATGTTTGTAGTAGGGGTGGAATGTGGGCATGCTTGCAGAGCACAGCTAGTGTGGAGGTTAACAGTGTGCATTCACATTTAACGCCTCCTCAATGGGTGGCGCTAAGTGCATCTACATTGCCACTGGCATGTGTTGGAATGTGAATCAGTATGGTATCCATTGGGAAATGCTGTACGTACTGTATCTCAAACAGCTATTGCACGACTATTGCACATACCATGCATTGATTTCTCCCCTCAACATGCACTACCTGCAACAATATAGTGCACTTTAGAAGACATGCCTCTAAAACTTATCAAAATATTTTGAACTGGCTGAATGGTCTTACCTGTATGTACCAAACATAACTTTCTGACAATCAACTAGGAGAAATTTTTGTTCCATTTTTCCACAGAATTTTGCCCCTGATTTGCAAAAGTAATCTTGTCCTTTCACTGTCCTTACTCTGATATTCTGTTGTGGAAATAAAAAAATATATTTTAAGCATCCTGTCAGCATTTTCAGACTGTGTATTAACATTGACTGTGCATACAGTAAATTGTAGGGGCTGGTGCATATAGGTGCTTATACAATATACATTATGGTTTTCTTGTGTATGTTAAACATAGTCTGCTATGCAGTAAGAACTCATTATACGCTTTAAAGAGGTCTGAAAAGATTTTATAATGAATATGCAATGTGCTTATATCCCCAGGCAAATAAAATAATGTCATACACGAAGGAGGGGTAACTGAGCCCACTCTACATACTCTTTAGTGAGAGCTTGCTAGCTGGATGCTATTTAATATCTATAAGAAAAAAGTAAAAGTGTGTGCCATTGATTCAGTGCTGATTTCTGGCAACCCAGCTCCTGCATTTTCATAGCAAGGTGCAACCAAAAGTAGATTCCCAAGCCTTTCATCTGTACAGTAAGAGGCCAATTCCATGTGGTGCACACCTGGGCCATGGTGACAGCTAAAACCTGCACGGGGCCAAGATGTTCCTGATTCCACAACCGCGGGAGCTAGATGCACCTGTGATTGTGGAATTGGCACCTAAACATCCAGGCACACACTGTATTACTCTGTGGGGTATGTTCTCTGGGCTGCCATCTACATCACACAGCGCTCCGGTTGGCATACTGGTGCATTGGCGTCCCATTGCCATGGCCCCGAGACATCCAGCTAGAGGTGCTGAATGCCTGGTCCTGGAGTGGCCCCAGTACATCACCATCTGACCCTTGGCAGGGGCCCCCAAGGCCTGGGTCCTGCGGCGTGAGCTCTCCTGCAGCAGCGAGATGGGGTAGGGGGCTGTAGAATGCAAACTCCATAGTATCTGACACTTATTCCACCATCGGGGTGGAATAAGGTGGGCATCTATCTCTGTGCCGGGGGACATACAGAGGTCTGACCCGAATGGCTTCTGTACGTCCCGGCAGCTGGCTATTCCCCTGTTCTGCCCCCATTTTGCCCCAGCACTGCCTGCTCCTGTCCCTGTCCAGTGCTCCCCACACAAATGCTGTGTACTTGCAGGGAGTGCTGGTGATGGAATCGGGTCTTGGGGCTGAACTTAGGTTGGACATCCTGCTCGTATGTCCATCCCGCTATTCGCATGACTGAATGCCGGTATAAGTCTACAGCACATCCCCCCTCAGTCCATCCCCCTTCCTCTTCCTACTCTCTCCAAAATGGGCAGCATGCCCTCTTCTCCCTACAAGGTATCCAGAATTTACCCTTCATCCCCCTCCCCCAGATGCCCAGCTTCTTACCTTCCTCCTAGGTGTCCAGTATCTCCCCTTCTCCTCCTAGCTGCTAAGCATTTCCCTTTTTCCCCCCGGTGCCCATCATCTGCCCTTCTCTACCCCCATACTCTATCTTCTCTTAGTCCAGCATTTCCCCTTCTCTTCCTCTTTCCCTCATGCCCAACATCTCTCCAACATTGTCGATATCTCTTGCAGAATCTGTTCCTTGCTACCCCCCACACACTATTGCTACCATCACCTTACCTCTGCCTCGGCCGCCTAAAGCATATAAAGTGGAGCGCACAGCGCAGGCCTCTGAGCACAGGAGCATGCTAAGTCTCTGCTGCCTTCCCTTTCCAGGAAGTTTGCACCAGAAAGGAGGGACCCAGCAGAGTCTGAGCCCAAGCCTGAGCACTAAGGCCCTGTACTATGTGCAACACTTTACAGTATTTCTGGGAGGTATGGGTAGAGGTAGGGTAGCAGCAGAGGCAACAAAGAAAGGAGGAAACAAATCCTGTCCTGCTACACCAACATCTCTTTGAACTTTGTCATCCTAGAAGATCATCTAATTAACCTAATAGTAGAGAGGGGCCTGCAACTGGTGATCACACTGAACTGAAGATGCTCTTGGAATGTTCAGCAAAGTAGAAATCAAAAATTAAGCACATGAAGTGACTTTCTACAACTGTATGCAAAAACCCTTAAGGATAACTGTATTTGACTACAATTTCCTGCCCTTGCACATAAGGTGTGTTAGTTAAAACACTTAGGGGTATGTTTACTAAACTGCAGTAATGTTACCGATGTTAAGTGCAGCGTTAATGGGAGCAATGCCATATAAGGAAGTGGGTGTACCGGCGGCAAGGTAGCAATGGCTGTTTAACACGCGGGAAAGGGACATTGCCAGTTAGCGCACGTTAACGGGACATTGCACGTTAAAGATGACAAACAAAGCACATTACAAGGCTGACAAGATGCTTTATAATGTGCCTTATAGGGCGCATTATAGGGCACCTTATAAAGCACCTTATAAGCCTGCACATGTCCTGTCCTCATGTGCAGGCTGCTCAAAGAAATCAAGGAAGCTAACAAATGTTACAGCGCAGTAATAATAATGGGTGATTTCAATTACCCCAGTATGGACTGGGTCAGTGTCACGGCAGGACATGCTAGGGAGATAAAGATCCTAGATGAAATAAATGACTGCTTCTTGGAGCAGCTGGTTCATGAACTGACCAGAGGGGAAGCCATATTAGACCTAGTTCTTAGTGGAACACCAGATCTGGTGCAAGAGATAAGGGTGTTGGGGCCACTTGGCAATAGTGATCATAGCATGATCGCGTTTGATTTAATTAGTGGAGGAGGGATAGTAAGGAAATCCACAGTACTACCTTTTAACTTTCGAAAGGGAGACTATGATAAAATGAGGAAAATAGTTAAGAAAAAACTAAAAGGAGCAGTTGCAAAGGTTAAAGACTTACATCAAGCTTGGGTGTTGTTGAAAACAACTATCTTGAAACCCAGACCAGCTGTATTCCACGCTATAAGAAAAGTGGAAGGAAGTCCAAAAAATTGCCAGCATGGTTTAAAGGTGAGGTCAGAGAGGCTGTTGTTGCCAAAAAAGCATCTTTCAGAAAATGGAAAAAAGAGCCAAACGACGAAACTTGGAAACAGCACAAGCACTGACAAGTCAAATGCAAGGCATTGATAAGGCAGGCAAAGGGAGAATTTGAGAAGAAGCTTGCTGCAAAAGCAAAAACGCAAAATAAAGACTTTTTCAAGTACATTCATAGTAAAAAACCTGTGAGAGAGTCAGTTGGTCTATTAGATGATAGAGGAGTTAAAGGGGCACTAAGAGGCGACAAGGCGATAGCAGAGAGACTGAATGAATTCTTTACTTCGGTCTTTACTGAGGAAGATGTATGGATGTTACCCATGACTGAAGTGATATTTAAAGGTGTGGAAGAATTGAAGGAAATATTGATACATCGGGAAGATGTATTACAATTATTAGATAAACATGAGGACAGGACGCTACACAGCTGGCAGATACAGACTGACAGAAGGATGGTTGGAAACTGTGATGAGTGTATTATTTTCTGGCAGCACAGATCTGGCAAGATGTGTCTGACTGTTACAGGCATGAAAAGGACTTGCCTAATAAAATGAGGCCACTGAGGGATTGAACCCATGACTTCTGCCTAGAAAGTCATTGCATTAACCAGTGGGCTATAACTCTATGGTTTTTGTCACACCAATGGCTGGCTACAGAAAGACTGCAGGTCACTACACGAAATGTCTGCTGTGTTTACCAGGATAGGGTAAACCCACCAGTACCCATGATGCAGTGCACATGCAGAACAGCAGTCTACATCTGATCATCAGATGGGGTATGCACCTCTACAGCACCTCAGCTTGGTAGGGGTGAACTGACCATGTATGTTACTGGCACAGAGTAGCTATAGACTATGCCATTGTGCGGGTTCTGTGCTCACCCTGAGGGTGAGGTGGGGTGCCCAGCATGAGGTCCGCAGTACCCAGGTTGGTTGAGATAGACTTTGCTGCAGGTCCCCATCAGTGCCAGTGTGCGACAGATATTCTTTGTGAACACACCAAGGATAATCCTGTGTCTATCTGTATTCTTCAGTCACATCTAGTCCTTGTGGACCATGATGCACTCAGAATAGTGCATATCCAGTGGGGTTGCTATTGTCACTTGTTGTAGGGGGGGGAGTTGTCTGGACACACATGCAGATTATGTAGCACCACCTACCAAACCACCTTCTCTGGGTCAAGGTGGTAGACAGAATCTGCCCTCAACAGACCCATACTCTACATCTTTGCAATGGAGACAGTAAAGGGACATGATGAAGGGCTGTGGGACCAGCAACCTCGGTCCTGTGGGCGAAAGGGTACCATCCAGGGCAGGTGATGCAGAATGGTACTTGTCACATGGGCACTGGCCTGGAAAATCTCAGCTGCACCCCACCTTGATCTGACACTCACCAGCAGAGAGCACAATCAATCTGCACCTGCTAGGTCTTTAAGCCATACGCATACTAACTGCAGGCAGTCTGCTAGCTGGACCATAGTACATGCTCCCAGAAGAACTATGCACATCCGGAATTTGGACATAAGCACAGACACCAAGCAGATAGCTCAGTAACTTGGCCCCAGAAGAAGAAACACACAAATATCACTTTGAAAACTCACCACATAGTACAATGTGGGAACCTAGACATACCATGGTCACTGCTCAGTCAGAATGAGAGTGACCTCCCAGCATGACATGCTGTGGCCACCCTGTCAATGCAGGTGGTGGTTGGGCACTAAAATGTCCCAGCCATTGCCCCACACCCTGTGCAGATGCATCCTGCCCTGTCTGCCCTGTCCAGGCCATACTCACAATACCTTGCTCCTCATTATGCACATTGGCAGGCTAACTCTGGAAAGAGTGTAAGCATTGTGGGCCCAATGAGGAGTAGGTAGCCACAAAACAATGGATAGACCAGGGGTCCCCAAACCTGTCCTGGAGGGCCGCAATCCTGTCAGGTTTTTGGGATAGCCCTAATGAATATGCATGAGATATATATGCATTAGAGATATCCTCCCAACCTGACTGGTTTGTGGCCCTCCAGCACTGGATTGGGAGATCCCTGCCTTACACCTCTGTCATTTAAGATTGTGAGTGGGCAAGGTACAGATGTCCTAGACATCAAAAGGGTAGACAGAATTTGTCATATTGCTCCTCGATTCTCACCACCACCAAAAAGTTCCCCGCGTTAGTGCAGCAGGAGCCTCTCCCCACCCACTCCCCGCCCACTGAACCCTTCTCTCTGCCCTCCCTCCACCCTCTGCGAGACTTAACGTGGCCAGAGACGTTAACACACACTAACATTGCATCTGGTAACATTAGCGTGCGTTAACGTTACTTATCATGCGATGACATAGCCGCTGCTACGTTACCGCAGTTTAGTAAACATACCCCTTACACAAATTCTTGCACACTTATATCTATGCCAAAAATTTTAGTTGTCAAACAGAACAGTGACATATCACAGAGATTGCTTCACACCTTACAATGTAAAAGGCAGAGGTCATATACTGGTATGGAAACGCAGAGACTTCAAGGTATTGACATGATTCTCAGGATCATTGCTACCACACTGCAGATGTTCAGAGAGTTCATCCTGAACAGCAGTAATTTTTGTAGCCTAGCTATATCGCTGACTACTCAGAAATGCAGGAAGCCCTATTATGCAGGCAGCCCCTCTCCAGTCATTGCGGCATCATCCTTCAGTCTATCCCCATAGATATACAAAGCAAGTTTCACAGGGCACCAGTTGGCCAAGGGAGACATAGAGAAAAGAACAGATTGACAGAGAGAGATGGAGGATGTGAAGGGGAGACACCCCTCTGAAAATTCCAAAAATAAATCTACATCTTAGGTAAGGTTAATGTATTTACAAGCAATGGGTTCCCAGAGGACAAAAGTCTTTACTGTCACTCACATTGCAATTATAGCCAAACATCGCTATAGACATTCAAAAGCTTGAAAATGAAGAGTAGTCTGAGAATCAAAAGTAGTCATTGACTGACCAATTATTCTGATTTGAAAACAGAGCTCATGAAGGTTATTTTAGAAGCATCTGAAATTATTAAATAGCAGCATTTACACATCTAGAGTGGAATACACATGTAAATTTGATTTCAGAAAGCTGTTATTCGGAAGTGGAGATCCACACATGCAGAGATTTCAAGGTGGCATGGTGCCACACAAAATGCAAAATATTTCCACTTTGGGTTTTACATCAGGTCTGTGGCACATACATAGATTTTAAAGAAGTGCTTGTGAGGACAGGTCTTTACACAAGGGATTAAGGGAGTTAGTTTCCTTAATCCCCCATTGTTTATTTCCTCTTCTAAAATGAAAACATCAAGGCTTCACTACTTAACTGCCAGCACTTATATTTCTAGGTTTGCAAAGTAGACTGGCTACATGGGGAAGTGCTGACATTTCCCCATGGATGTTGGTGATGCTCAGTTTTCCCACCTGGAGATTTGTAAAATGAGTCCTCTCACTGTGGGTGGCAGCAAATCCATGTGATACTTGCACATCTTTATACATAGTTTACAAAAGGCTCCATGTTCAGCAGAGCCGTTTATTAAATGCTGCCTTCTGCCTCCATGCCAGGGCCAGGCCAACCATCCGGCAACCAAGGCAGTCACCTAGGGTGGTAGCTTCTGGGAGCAGCAGAAAGCAGAGCATTCAAAGCTATACTATAGATTCTAACACCCGGTGGGGGGGGGGGGGGCAGGGGTAAGGCTTAAGGTTTGCCTAGGGTGCCAACACCTTGAACCAACTCTAGGGCCAGCCTAGCTCCACATTTATACCTAGACATCGCTTTTCTCACAAATATATTATACTAAAATGGGACTCTATGGGGCATGTTTACTAAAACCCCGGTAAAGTGCGTGCCGCGGTACTGTGCGTGTGCCATATAAGGAGTGGGCGTTCCGTCCTGAAAAAGAAAAGCCGGAATTTACATATGCGCTAAGGTGCGCGGCGTCCATGTGCGCCCCACACCTTAGCGCATGAGATAGCTGCGCGGGAGGCATAAGTGGCACGCTGAAGTGTAAGAAACAGAGCAGAGCCACAGCACAATGGTTAAGACACTGACCAATGGTGCAGGGATCAGGGGTTCAATCCCCCACAGTGCCCAATGGAGATAGCTGGCTGAGGCATTATTTTAGGAGCCATTTAAATGATGGGCGGCATAATGCGGCGCGCTGATGGGCATAAGGCGGCGCGCTAATGTTTTAGGAGTCTTTTTAATATTGGGCGGCATAAGGCGGTGCGCTGATGTGTAATCACAGGAACAGAACCACAGCACAATGGTGAAGACACTGACCAATGGTACAAGGATCAGGGGTTCAATCCCTCAAAGTGCCCAATGAACAAGGCTGGCTGAGGCATAACATATTATGGGGAAGATTGCTTTTGGAGGCATGTTATTCATATTTTAATTATCACTACTAGCAAACGCACTCTCAGAGCGTGTTAACATAAGGCGCCCTATAAGGCACATTTTAAAGTGCACTGTCAGCCAAGGCACCCTAGAATGTTGCTTATAGGGCGCTTTAGAGGGTGCCGTATGAGGTACCGCAAGGTCAGTGTACTGTTTTTTATTGCAGCACTGTGCAGTTTAAGGAATGAAAAGCATAAGTAGGTGCGCTGACAGGCAAGGAGGAGCAGCAGTGGAGCACAATGGTTAAGGCACGGACTGCTGATACAGGGGTCATGAGTTTGCTCCCCAGTGTGCCTAATACATAAGGCTGGCTGTGGCATCAGCTTTGCATTGTACATATTTTGTCCTGCAGCACTTTAATTTTATGTTATTAATTGCTGCCAGCAAACACGCCCTCATGTGCCGTAATTGAAGGTGCCGTATAAGGCACCCTATAAGGCACTCCATAGGGCACATTATAAATTGCACTGTCTGCCACAGCACCCTAAAATGTCCCCTATAGGGCACCCTATAGGTTGCAGCACAGGATAATGTATAGTGCACCTTATATGGGCGGGAACCATAAGGTGCCCTATAGGGCGCCCTATAAAGCACCCTCAGAGGCACCTTATGGGTACAGTACGCTGAGGGTGTTTTTGCTGGCATAAAAATATGTACATTAAAAAGAGATATTGCTTTGGACAACCCTATCAAATAACCCCACTGTGGGTTTGAACCTATGACCTCTGGCTTCAGAGGCAGTGAAGTCACCATTGGGCTACAGCTCTATAACTGCTAGCAAGCACCTGGCTGGCTGCAGAGAGCATGCATGTCACCACACAGATAGTCTGCTGTGGTCACCAGGATAGGGTTAGCCCACCCGTACCCATGATGCACTGCACATGCAAATCAGCTGTCCACAGATTAACACAAGATGGGCAATGCACCCCCACAGCACCTCGGCCTGGTAGAGGGAAGTGACCATGTGCACCCACACACCACCTCGGCCTGGTAGGGGGTACTGACCGCGTGTTTTACTGGCACAGAGTAGCTACACACCGTCACATTGTGCGGGTACTGTGCTCACCCTGAGGGTGCGGTGAGGCGCCCAGGACCAGGTCCACAACACCTGCCATGCTGGAGGTCCAAAGAGATTCAAAGCAGTGTTATATGTGTGAGATAGGTAGTTTCTGCAGAGAAGCCTTGGATATCTCTGTCTGTTTCAGTCAGATGTAGCACCTATGGACCCCTAGGTGGGCCATGTACTACTACTACCACCACCTCCCCCCCCCCTCTCTTCCTCCAGGGCTGAGGGTGGCAAACAGGGTCCCTTATTAATAGATTCACATTCTACCTCCCTGCAAAGGTGGCAGTAGAGGGGACCATCAACCCCAGCCCGGCAGAGGAACAGACACCCCCACAGGGCAATCAATGCAGCTCTATACACATCCATAATACAATAGCAGACAGACATTAGCCCTGGATATGGTGAGCTGCACCCCACCACTATCTGCTATTCTCCTGCAGCAAGTCATCGGCCACTGCACCCTGCAAGCTGCCCCATCAAGACACATACCAGCTGCAAACAGTGTGCAAGTTAGTCCACAGTGCATGTTCCCAGTGGAGATGCATGCACCCAGAACTGGGATGTCAGCATACACAGCAAGCAGATAAATCAGTGACTGGGCCCCAAAAGAAAACCCATATCTATCACATAAAAGAAATACTATACAGCACTATGGGGGTGCCTAGCCATGCTGTGGTCACTGCACAGTCAGGGTGAGAGTGATCTCTCAGCAGGACATACTGAGGTCACCCTGTCTGTGTAGGTGGTGGCCGGACACTAAAATGTCCCAGTCAGTGCCCTATGCCCTGTGCAGATGCACCCTGGCCAGGCCACCCTCTCCGGCCTATACCCATGGTACCTGGCTCCTCATTATGCACATTGGCAGCCCAATACTGGCAACATTGCTGGCAGTGTGGGCTGTGGAAGGTGTTTGCAGCCACCACATACTGGATAGACAGACAGCCCCCCCACACCTATGCCAGCATTGTGCTACTATAGAGGAGTCCAGCAGCCATACCCACCACACCAGTCCTGGGCACAGTACAGGCATGGATATGGTACGCAATACTGTTGGGGGTCACTCCCAGGGTGGTAAACACTGTCAGAGACCAGACCTGCAGCGCACACCGCAGACATCACAATGATTGTTATGGTGGAGATCAATGAGCAAAATGTGCTTAACGTAGGAATTGATATCTGCCAGTTATCATGGGCAACGTTTGATAGCTGTGTACCATATACCCAGGAGTAGGGTGGCAGTGCTAAGGTATGCAACTGCTAGTATTGGGAGATACAGGCAGGGCCCAATGTCCTGCCTCTCCATGAGGCATTGGCCAATGGGGCCTGTGGGGGTGTGTGTGGGTGTGTCTGGTAAAATATAGGTGTATGAACCATGCGTATGTTCTCAGCAATAAAAGTTTGTCTTTACTATTACAGTTTAGTTGTAGGACAAATATGTGGACTGGATTGGCAGGAGCCCCAGCTAGGATTTGAACCTGTGACCCTCTGGTCCTACAGGTACTGGCTGTGTCTGCTGCACCACACTGTGGCCACAGAGACAGTGTAGTCTCTGGAGATAGGAAACCTGGCCGCACGAGTCAGACACGCTGCTCTGCACAAATTTACTGTGGGCTCGTTTACCTTGTATGGGGACAAAGGTGCAAATAAACCTCAAAAATGACCTCCAAAAAAGGGGAAAAAAAACAAAACCAAGCTGGGCAACGGTGATATCAATGGGCAACCTGAAAAACACTCCCAGGAAAGCTCCATTAAAATGCAGTGCTTTTGAAAGGGTCTACGGAGCGTAGACCCTTCCAAAATCATTTCTTTTTTTTGGAACTTTCCTGGGAGTGTTTTTTATGGTTTCCCATTAATATAACTGTTGCCCAGCTGGATTATAATTTATTTGGAATTTGTTGTGGTCATTTTCAATTTATATTTGCTATTTTGTTCTGTGCACATGTATCACACTGCTCACGTTTTGCAGGTTTCCCCGTTTTTGCTGTACATTGCTGACGGAAATGGTTTCTCTTCCCTTTAAATCGGCTCTAACACGAGGTTTTCACTCGCGGTATTTTTTTGCCGAAATTCAGCCATGCTCCAGTGCGAGGAGCCTCTCCCCCCCCACTCTCCACCCATTGACCCCGTCCCTCCGCCCCTCGGGGGCCTTCCTCCGCCCTCCGTACGCCTTTCCCCGCCTCTATCGCACATCAGCGCACTGCACACTTGCGCGGGCCCGTTAGTGAGAGGTGCACGTGTGCGGGGGCCCGTTAGTGTGATGCGCATGCGTGCAGGGCACTTAAGAGCACTTAAGTGCATCATTAGCATACGCTACTGTGCGCCGCACAAGTGTGCGCGGTTTAGTAAACATACCCCTATGTCTTTAAACTCTGAAGCAGCAATATGGGGATAATTGACTTTCATCCAATAAACTTAATATATTTACCTTGAAAGTCATGGCGATCATAGAAAGGGGAATAACAAGATGTCAGTACCCTTCTGTGTCATGACAAGCAGATTCCTCCCTGGGTCTCCCCCTTTGTATGTCTGCCCCCAACCATATCCTTTCATACTGTTCTTTGAATATTCATAATGAGACATATGACATATTCGGGCTGATATTCGCTGTTTAAAGTGTCTGGCCATCACCGCTTTAACTAAAACCTGAATATCCAATGCCAGGGTAATATCCAGTCACCAACAATGAATATCCAGATTGGCCAGAAAGCACTGTAACCAACTGAGTGGTGGAGATATTCAGCTGCTGCCCAGTTAGCTAAAGCAGCTAAAGTTAGGACAACATAAAATACAAGAGATCACAGAGAGAGGAAGACAAGCATCTATATTTGAAAAAACATAGAGAAGCTAGCAAAGTAGTCAGGAAAGCAAAGATACAAAAAGAAGAAGAAATAGCCAGTGCAATAAAATGGGGAGATAGGACATTTTTCAGATATGTTAGTGAGAGGAGGAAGGGCAAAAGTGGTATTGTGAGACTCTAGGATGAAGGGAAGGAATATGTCAAAGCTGATGAGAATAAAATAGAATTACTTAACAAATATTTCTGTTCTGTGTTCACAGATGACGGCCATGAGCAGGACCTCAGAAGACACCCACAAACAGGAACAGAAGTGAGGGGGATCTTGAACAATTTACAGAAGACTGTGTTCGTGAGGAGCTAGCTAAACTAAAAGTAGACAAAGCAATAGTGGGATACATCTGAGAATACTGAAGGAACTCAGTAACATTCTAGCAACTCCACTGACTGACCTTTTCAATGCTTCTTTAGAACTAGGAGTGGTCCCATAGGACTGGAGAACGGTACATGCGGTCCCTTTACACAAAAGCGAAAGTAAGGATGAAGATGAAAACTACAGGCCAATTAGTCTAACCTCTGTGTTGAGTAAATTATTGGAAACACTCCTAAAAGGGAGGATAGTGTAGTTTCTGGTTGCAGGATCTGAAACAGCATGGGTTTACCAGAGGCAGCTTTTGTCAGACAAATCTGATTAATTTCTTTGACTGGGTGACCAGGGAGTTGGACCAAGGGAGAGCACTAGATGTGTAGCAGAGCCAGCATGGATAATAAAGGAATCCATTTGCCCTTGGGAATGGCCAGTGATCAGTGGCATGGTTTCCCTTTTCCCCATAAAATTAGAAGAACGAAATCCTTCCTCTTTGAATATTGAAAGAAAATCTTTATTATGCAATTCTGCTTTTTCCTCATCTGCTTCTACAAATTCCTTTATATTTTACAATGTTACATTTCCTCCTGCCATTAACATAACTCAAAAACAATCCTGGAGAATCCAAGATGGTGATGGCATAAGGTGTTTCAGCAGATCTCTCCTACATGCAGGATTGTTTTTGAGTTATGTTAATGGCAGGAGGAAATGTAAATGTAACATTGTAAAATATAAAGGAATTTGTAGAAGCAGATGAGGAAAAAGCAGAATTGCATAATAAAGATTTTCTTTCAATATTCAAAGAGGAAGGATCTAGAACAGGACCACAGAAAATTGCCACAAACAGGGGTGGTCCAAGGGGGGGGGGGGGGTGCAGGGCTATGTGCAGAGACTCATTGTGGGGCCTCATTTGCATAAGAATTTGCATAATGTTAGCATGCGCTAACTTTTAGTAAAAATGCCTCTTAATGAGTGTCTGGATAAAGCAAAATACCAGATTTTTACATTACTCCAGTGCCAACCGCCAGGCACATTAGGAACTATAATAAACACTGTCCATTTAGAACCCATAGCAAATCCGCTATATCATAACAACACTACCAGGACTCACAAAGCATCAAACCCTGCCTCTCAAAAAGCAACACTGCAAATATTATACCAACATATTTCAGAGAACACCAATACATCTAGAGGGGAAAGAGAACAAGTGGCACTATCAAATAGAAACTACATGAACAGAATACCTCAGCTCGGTTACACATGCAGAACATAGACCATCACCAAACAAAGAACAAGGGATCACAATTTAAAAATAAGAAGACAATTAAACTGGGAACCCCAAAAGCTAAACTTGGAATGTACAACACTGGAGAAATAAAACTATAAATTAATTTCCTCTTGTACTAAACAAAATGCAAAAACGTTAGCAATGCACATTTCCCAGAGCTGACATATTTCAATTAATAAATTCAAAATAAAAAAGCATTTTTCTACCTTTTGTTGTTTTAGCATTTTAATTTTCAGTTGCAATTGCTCCAGTCACTTTCTTCTGGTTTCTTCATGTCTTCTGCTAACTCTCCATTATCTGCTGTCCATTTGTCCTTTCTTCTCTCTTCTAGTTTTTTTTTCCATTCTCTCTCTACATCTGCTTTAACATACTGATCCTTCCTCTTATGCTCTTTCCTCCATTTCTTTCTTTATTCATTTTTCATCCACTCAAATTTTATCCTTCCATCCTCAATCCCCACTTACTCTCCCAATACCTAGCCAATCATAGATTTTTCTTCCTTTCCACACAAAATATCTTTTCCCCTCTTCATCCTCACTCCCACAACCCCATCCCCTTTTAGTCCTCCCCCAACATCAGCTCCCTTCTTGTTCCAGCCCCACCCAGCATCCGCTCCCTTCTAATCTCATTCCCCCATCCCCCTGCATCAGCCCATTCCCAGTCCTAGCCCCCTCATCAGTCCATTTCCAATCCTAGCCCCCACGCCAACAGTCATTTCCAGTCCTATCTTTGCCCCCCATCAGCCCATTTCCAGTCCAAGCCCCCCATCAGCCCACTTCCAGTGCAAGTTCTTCCCATCAACCCATTTCCAATCCCCTTCAGTCATTTCCAGTCCTATCCTAGCCCACCATCAGCCCATTTCTAGCCCCCCATCGGTCATTTACAGTCCTATCCTAGCCTCCTATCAGCAGAATGTCATATTCTGGCTCCCATCAGCTCATTTCCAGCCCAAGCCCCCCCCCAATCAGCCCATTTCCAATCGTAGCCTTTCATCAGCCATTTCCAGTCCTATCCTAGCCCCCATCAGCCCATTTCAAGCCCTAGCCCCCGTCAGCTCATTTCCAGTCCAAGCCCTGCCCCCCGTCAGCCCATTTCCTGTCCTGGCCCCTCATCAGCCATTTCCAGTCCTATCCTAGCACCCCCATCAACTCATTTCAGGTCCTATCCCCCCATCAGCCCATTTCCTATCCTATCCTAGCCCCCCATCAGCCCATTTCAAGCCCTAGCCCCCATCAGCCCATTTCCAGTCCTATCCTAGCCCCCCATCAGCCCATTTCAAGCCCTAGCCCCCATCAGCTCATTTCCAGTCCAAGCCCCGCCCCCCAGTCAGCCCATTTCCTGTCCTGGCCCCTCATCAGCCATTTCCAGTCCTATCCTAGCACCTCCATCAACTCATTTCAGATCCTATCCCCCCCCCCCATCAGCCCATTTCCAATCCTATCCTAGCCCCCATCAGCCCATCTTCAGTCCTATCCTAGCCCCATCAGCCCATTACCATTCCTAGCCCCCCCATCAGCCCATTTCCAGTTCAAGCCACCCCCAAGTCAGCCCTTTCTGGTTCTAGCACCCCCATCAGCCATTTCCAGTCCTATCATAGTCCCCCATCAGCCCATTTCCAGTCCAAGCCCCTCCCTCAACCAATTTCTAATCCCAGCCCTCCATCAGCCATTCCCAGTCCTATCCTAGCCTTCCCATCAGCCCTTTCAAGTCCTAGCTCCCCATCAGCCCATTTCTAGTTGAAACCACCACCAATCTGCCCATTTCTAATCCTAGCCCCCCATCAGCCCATTTCCAGTCCTCTCCTAGCCCCCCATCAGCCCATTTCCATTCCTACTCCCTCATCAGCCCATTTCCAGTCCAAGCCCCCCATCAACCATTTCCAGTCCTATCATAGTCCCCCATCAGCCAATGTCCAGTCCATGCCTCAAATCAGCCATTCCCAGTCCTATCCTAGCCTCGCCATCAGCCCATTTCAAGTCTTAGCTCCCAATCAGCCCATTTCTAGTTGAAGCCCCCACCAATCTGCCCATTTTCAGTCCTAGCCCCCCATCAACCATTTACAATCCTCTCCTAGACCCCTCCCATCAGTCCATTTCCAGTCCAAGCCCCCTCCAATCAGCTCTTTCCAGTCCTAGCCCCCAGCAGCCATTTCCAGTCCTATCATAGCCCCCTATCAGCCCATTTTCAGTTGTAGCCCCTGCATCAGCCCATTTCCAGTCCAAGCCTCCTCCCATCAGCCCATTTTCAGTTGTAGCTCCTACATCAGCCCATTTCCAGGCCTAGTCCTCCCCCCCTTGAAGAGCCCTGTACCTGTCTGACCAGCTTGAGGGAAGCTGAGGAGGCCAAAGCCCGACTCACTTCTGCAGAGTGCCGGAGTGAAGAGCAGTGTGTTCCTTCACTCCAGCAGCTGTGTTATCCTCAATCACAATGGCACACAGGAGGTTAAAGGGCATTTCATGTTTCCTTGCACTCAGAACACTTCAAAGAACACAGCTGCTGGATCCCGCTCTTCACTCTGGCACTGTGCGGAGGTGAGCGGGGGTTTTGGGCCTCCCCGGCTTCCTCTGAAGCTGGCCGGCTCTGCAAACTGAACACCAAACACCATTGCATAGACCCATTGTAACTATTAGTCCTGAAGGACTATAAAAAGCGATTGCTACTTCTGGAGAGAGATCTGCAAATTTAAGTATTTACTTCTGGAAACTTTTCAAAATCTTGGGGAAAAAAGAATTCTTTAGATTAAAGCTGATTAATCTGTGTAAATTAGAATCCAATGTAGTTGTTAAATCAGTCAGGGCCTAGTATCAGCAAAGAGCTTTAAGTTAAATTGAAAACTCAACCGGTAGCTTTCAGTTTAAATTTAAAACCCAGCAGAGGGCTCTCAGTTTAAATTCAGAAGCCAGCAGAGAGCTTCAAGTTAAATTTAAAACCCAGCAGAGAGCTTCTAGTTTAAATTAAACACTCAGTCAGAGCCTAGTATCAGCAGAGAGCTTTCAGTTTAAATTTAAAACCCAGCAGAGAGCTGCTAGTTTAAATTAAACTTGAAGTGAACAAAGTCCATTAAACTTATTAGGTATAGTTTCATTAGTATAAGTATCCCCAGCAATCCTTAGTAAGTAAACATCTTAAATACCTAAACACAACCTTAAAACTAAAATGCAGACAACAGTCCAGCAGAAAGATTGGGGCTTTCCAGTCTTTTGCATTGTGTCACATGTAGGAATTTCTCACAGTTGGCGAGGGGTCTTACATGTGCTCTAGGTGCAAGGAGCTCTTTGCTCTCAGGGAACAAGTCTACAGACTTGGAGGACATAAGGAAGACAGAGAGGTATATAGACGAGACCTACAGGGATGTAGTACTGAGTCCCACCTCCAGTCTGGCAGCGCCCCTGTTGCCATGGAGGAGAGAGGTCGCGTGACAGGACAGCATTACCCTAGTGTGGCAGGATGTGTTCCTGTAGCTAAGACCTGTCCTCCATGTGATGTAAAGCTCTCCTACACATAGGAGGTTTCTCAAGGGCCATGTGCCCATGAGGGAAGGTTTGGGACAGCCATTATAGTTGGTGATTCGATCATTAGGCATGTAGATAGCTGGGTGACTGGTGGACATGAGGATTGCTTGGTAACATGCCTGCCTGGTGTGAAGGTCGTGGACCTCATGCACCATCTAGATAAGGTTTTAAATAGTGCTGGGAAGGAGTCTGCTGTCTTGGAACATGTCGGTACCAATGACATAGAAAAATGTGGTAGGGAGGTTTCGGAGGCTAAATTTAGGCTTTTAGTTAGGAAGCTGAAATCCAGAACTTCCAGGGTAGCATTCTCCGAAATGCTTCCTCTTCCATGTGCAGGACCCAAAAGGCAGGCAGAGCTCCGGAATCTCAATGCGTGGATGAGACGATGGTGCAAGGAAGAGGTTTTTGGATTTGTAAGGAAATGGGGAACATTCTGGGGAAAGGAGTTGCTTTTCTCAAGGGATGGGCTCCACTTTAACTGGAATGGAACCAGTCTGCTGTCATTAACCTTTAAAAAGGAGATAGAGCAGCTTTTAAACTAGATAATAGGAGAAAGCCGACAGTTACCCAAGAGCGCATAGTTCGGAATAATGCATCTTTGAAGGATACTAGTAAAAGATTGAAATTAGGGCATATCAACAGAGAGGTTCCAATAAAGACAAAAGTAACCCAAATGCCCTTGAGTACACAGCAGACAGAACTTAAAGACTGCAAATTATCCCTGCCTACCGATAGCCAGATTAATATGATTAACATACGGCCTCTAAAATGCTTGTATGGAAATGCTAGAAGTCTGAAAAATAAAATGGGAGAGTTAAAAAATATAGCACTAAATGAGAGGTTAGATATGATTGGTATTTTAGAGACATGGTGGAAGGAGGACAACCAGTGGGGCACTGTGATACCTTGGTACAAACTATATCATAATGATAGAACAGATCAAATTGGTAGAGGGGTTGCACTCTATGTTATTGAGGGCATTGAGTCACAAAGGATTAAAGTTTTGCAGGAAACAAAATTCACTGTAGAATCTCTATGGATTGAAATTCCATGTAAAAAGGGGAAGGGGAAGGCGATGGCAGTGGGGGTGTACTATCAACTGCCAGGCCAGAGTGAACAAATGGATGATGAAATGCTCAAAGAAATCAGGGAAGCTAACAAAAGTTACAGCACAATAATAATAATAGGTGATTTTAATTATCCTGGTATTGACTGGGTCAGTGTCATGGCAGGACTTGCTAGGGAGATAAGGTTTCTAGATGAAATAAATGACTGCTTCTTGGAGCAGCTGGTTCATGAACTGACCAGAGCGGAAGCCATTTTGGATGTAGTACTTAGTGGCAAAAAATTGGTGACAGTGTCAGTTGGACCATTAGATGATAAAGGGGTAAAAGGGTCACTCAGAGGGGACAAGGTCATAGCAGAGAGACTGAATGAATTCTTTGCTTTGGTCTTTACTGAGCAAGATGCAGGGATGTTACCCATGACTGAAATGGTATTTAAAGGTGATGCTGCAGAAGAATTGAAAGAAATATCGATACACTGGGAAGATGTATTAAAACTATTTGAAAAACTGAAGAGTAGCAAATCACTTGGTCCAAATGGTATACATCCAAGGATACTGGGCTTGATGGATCTTAGTCTGACCCAGTGTGGCATATCTTATGTTCTTAATGGAGTTGGTGCGGGGCCCACTGAAGTGTGTGGTCCTGTGCAAACAACATTCTCGCACAATGGAGGGGCCGGCCCTAGCCACAAATAGAGATGGAAAAATTATTTTCTGAGGACTATGGAGCATGTTTATTAAAGTGCAATAATTTACCATGCGTTAGAACCCAAGGAGGTTGCATGGACCCATTGTAACTGTTAGGAGCATGCCTGTCATGTCCCATTGCAGTTACTGCAGGGAGAGGGACCTACCCTCACTAACCAGCAAACATAACTAATGCAGGTGTACTTACTGCCACCCATTGATGCAGCAGTAAGCACAAGTTTGTCTCCAATGTTACACTCTGTGCTTTAACAACGTTTAATTCTTGTGAAAAAGTAACCATGAATGGGAACAGGGACTTTTGAAGTGAAGAGATGGCTTCCCATAAGCTATCCAAGGTCACCGTTGCCAGTTTTTCTATCCTGCACAACTCCCGTGGCACCGAGTAGACAGGGGAGCTGATCTTCAGCCGCTCTACCCCTCCACTGGCTCCAACTGGGACATCCAACTCCCTGCCTCCAGCAGTAGCCGCAAAAACACTTGGGTTCACCTTCGGGGAGGCACCCCCCACCGCGGCTGTATTCTCCTGACCCGGAGATACTCCTGCGCTCAGCACCTCCCCGACGCTCCTTCCAGGCTGCAGCGACAACAACTACACGGGGCTCAAAACAACCCCATTGCTCAGGTCTGCTGAACTAGTCGACAGATCTACCAAGGCCAACGATGCCACCATTGGAGGGTAGAAAGCCGGTATGGAGGACTGAATCAACCCAACAGCTGGAGAAGAGGTAATTGGGGGCTTCGCTGATCGCTGTTTCCTCTTTTCACCATCAGGTCAAATCGTACTCTGATCTCTCTAACACACCTCACTCGGCATCCAACTCCTCCGCCATCTTGGGACCCTTCCCTCCCAGAGAGATTCTAACAGATCAGGGGGTCAACCTCATATTCCACCTACTCCAAGAGAACTGCATTTTTTAAAAATAAAATCTATCCATACATTAATTTATCACTACCAACTGATAGTGATACATCTCTGGTAGGATTATTTTTGGGAATACTTAGGGCTGTACACAGGGGAAAAAAACATTCAGTTAGTATTTGGAAAATTCAGCTTTTATTCCCAGTTTTTCATTACTTTTTTTTTGTTCATTTCACTTTCATGTTAATAATTTGTTTTGTGCATGTTAGAACTCTTCATGTGACTAGAGAAAACTTCCAGTGCTCTGTCGCCACAGCTTTCCCATTGACTGGATCCCACTACTGTCTTTGCTGCTAGGCAGGGCAGGTTCAGTGGTATTTATAAAAGAGCTACAGTCAGGTAGTTCCTTGCCCCCAAAGGATTTGCAATCTAATTTATACCTGAGGCAATAGAGGGCTATGCAGCTAGTCTAAAGCCACAAGGAGCATCTGTGGGAGTTGAACAACAAGCGTCTCTGGTTCTCAGTCTATTGCTCTAATCACTAGAATACTCCCAGTCAATGAAGTGGCATGAGTACTGTATTTGTCAGGTTGGATAAACAGAAAGAAAGCCACATTTTGTAATTGAATGAAGAGATGTATAGTCATTCAAGCCATCAAACATGTTTTGTATTGTACAATAAGTAAACCAACTGGTTTAGCTAATACAATTCAGCTTATCCTTTTTTATGTGGATCAATCATGGTGAGTCTGTAGTGTCTTTTCAGGGGAAGATAAACAAGTATCAAGCTTGTAGAAACATGACAATTGCTGAGAAATATTCTTTCTCCAAATATATCCGAAGCCCTGCTCACCAATGGATAAGCCTGCCGTCACTCAGTAAGCATGCTGAACAGCAACATATGCACCAAACATTTAAATTGGGGATGCACAAACACATTCAAAATTATCATACAGGTGCATGCAAATTATGCAAATAGGATGATGAGGAATTCATAAGCTTTTAATATCCTCATTGATAAGCTCTACTGATGCTGTTGAGATCTGAGAAATTTAGCATCATTTTAGAGGTAGGTGTAACATGTTAATGTGCCAGTAGTATCTTGAACACAAGCAGAAGCTTTCTTTGAGCTTGGGTTTCTCCTTTTATTCTCCCCAAACACAAGTGGGGAAAAAACTAGAACTGCTGTATCCCTATCTACCCTGTAATCTCGGTCAAAAATCTAACTGTGGGGAAAACAACCTCTCATACAACTAGGCAAAAAAACAAAAAACCTCTTCAATAGCCCACGTTAATGATCATGACTTTCTTACTATGATCCCTTGTTATGTCTCAAACAATGAGGTTAGCAAGGCATGGAGACCCCATAATGGATATATTGGGGTGATAAAGACTCAGCAGGGCCAGTATTAGACATACAGGGGTCCAGGACAGAAACTGAGGAGGGGGCCTGAAGGGAGAAATGAATCCTTCTTCAGGTAATACTGTCTTCCATCTTTGTGCTAAAATCTATAGCTCCAGGCCTAAGAAAGAAAGAACAAAGCTTGCTGACCCTTTCATCTTTCACACTAAAACTGCAGAAATAGCGGTGTGGAGCTACGGAATAAGCTAATATCCTGACCCAGAGCTGAGACAATGAGAACTACACAGCTAGTGACAAAACTGTCACCTGGTCCCCTTGAATGATCAAAGGGGAAAACGAAGAACTTTATCTGCCGGAGCCAACTTTATCTACAGGAATCAGAGTCAGCACACAGCTATGAAGATTACCATGAAAATGATTTTAGACAGGATGCCACAGGAGAAAAGAAGGGAGGGCAGAGATTGAGGAGCAGATTTGCTTGGAAAATAGGGAACATGAAAGGAAGGGAATCTGCATATCAATAGTAGGTTTGTCTCAAGCTTAAAAGTGGATATAAATATAGCAGAGAAATTCAGATAGATAGACAGAAATGGGCTGATCTCACTAGAGTGAGGCTTTCTCTCTGTCCCAGGACCTTTTTACACTTAAGTCAGGTGCTTTGCTTGTTATAGATGTATTGATGCTATGGATTGATATTGAAATTTGTACCTTTTAAGTTAAAGAAAAGCTTGTGGTGTTACAGACCTGGCAAGATAAATAAAAAAAAAATGTCCATGCTCTTACGGTGGCATGAGCAATTTGTTTAAGGTAGGTCCTGTATATATGATGTTGGGGCGGACATTGCAGCAATAATACAAAATTAGAAAATTCCCCAAATAATTTTAGGGGAAGCCCAGAAAAAACCCCAACAGGCCCCAGAGCAAATCTTTAGGCTATTGCTATTTCAGATTGAGGTACGTTTGGGGTCCCCTGTGGTTGGGGGCCTAGGATTGCTGCCCTGGTTGTCACCTCTTAATGTCTGCCTGAATCTCAGTGCTAAGTGGCCCTTTCAGCAGCTTAGCAGAGGGATTTCATTATACTTAGAAACTTTAAGGTCTTAGCATGCAAGCTAAAATGAACACCTGTTCTGAGGTGGGTGTTAACTGTTTGGCATTAGTGAGTATATGATAATTAGTGTGGGCAGAAAAGCGTACCACCACATTTCCTGTGTACCGTACATTCTAAAGTCTTTCCATGTGATGCCACTTCATTTTCTGCCTATATGTTAATTTTAGTGCATTGCCCCTATGTACAAACACTCTTTAGAGCCTAGCCAGCTTACACTAGTAGTTTCCCTTAGAAAATTTGCTGTATAAAGTTCCAGAAGTAGGAAAGTACTCATGGATTTTGCATCTGCTTCAACTTTAGTTATTGTCAGTGCATGAAAGTATTTCGAAAACCAAATCTTCATATGTACTTTCCTTTACCCAACCTTCACCCACCTTCTCACATAACCACCTCTACCCATCTCAGAATCAGTCATTTTTTCCCTGGCTAAATATAACTGCCTTGTGAAACTCAATGGATAAATCCAAATCCTTAGGTCAGCATGTGGAGTCACAAATAGTGGGGTCAGACATCCTGGGTGGACGTCCAGCCCTTGCTATTCACTGGTACCCGATTCCTGCAGTAGATCTCCCCGCACACACAAAGCTACTGTATGGGGAGCTATAGATGGGGATAGGAGGGGGTGGGCTGGAGGAGGAGCATGGGCAGGGCAGAGGTGGGCCCATGACCCCAGACATACAGGGCCAATTTCTGTTATAGCCCTGTTCGTCCAGGGGTGCATGGAGGGCCGGGGAACCACTGGATGGTTTAGTGGCCAGCACCATAGAAAACGTGGCTCAAATACGTCGAGGAACATCTAAGGAACCAGCGATTAACCATTAACAAGGCCAGAAATATCACCACTGATTGCCAAGGTTGGAAGCATATTGTGAACAGCACATGGAATCCAGCGGCACCTACAGCAGCGTATTGGTTGAGAGGATGACCTGCTCCCCAAATGCCAGTTAAGGATTAAAAAAGAAGAAGAAGATATTTAAATACAAGAACATTCCTACAAACTCAGTTTCGAATGGAGGTTATAAGGTATCTTAAATGGATATAGTGCAAAGATTACTTATTATTCATTTTGACAGAATTAATAAATTACAACAAAATAATGTCATTGAAAACTGTGGCAACTTTTAAAGGACCAGGAAAATATGCTGTTCTTCATAACTCTGAGATTTCAACGGGTCTCCGTTTCTCATACATGACAACATCTTTTTATCGCTCTTTTTAAAGTTATCGAAGCCTGGAAACTCCAGTTTAGCTACTAGAATTGAACTACAGGGCCCAATATTAAAAAAAAGATGAGTACCCAAATTTAGGCTTCAAAAATTTGTGCCCTATTTTCAGCCATATTTAGGACCCTAAAACATCTGTTTACTAAGCCGCAATAGACTTTTGCTGATAACGTGGCACATTATGTATGGGAAGAGGTGTATAGCATTCACCAGGCAGATAACGCATGCAAAATGCAAACAATGTGGCTCAGCAGTATCATGGATGCAGCTAACACCACCCATTGAAGTCACATTAGGAGCACCGGTGATGTCTGCAAAGACTGTGGTTGCTGCGTGCTCATGGTAACTCCACATTGTTGATTTGCCCACTCTCCGCCTGCACCACACCCACTCACGCAGCTAATACCTAGTCAGCAGATGGCACAGAAAATCACTGTGCTATCTGCATTTGCACTGCATTAGCTGTTAAAGTGGCATGCTTGGCAAGCACTATCTGTTGCATTAACAGCTAACATGGTTTAAAAAACATGCTCCTAAGTTTTCAGCAGAAAATTCATCCTAAGTTAGTAGTTTAAAATTCATGGTGGTGGCTAGTCATTGTCAGGGGTGGCCCGAGGGGGGTGCGGGGCCTTATGCAGAGACTCGGTACAGGGCCTCATTTGCATAAGGTGGCCTCATTTGCATAAATATTTGCATAATGTTACCATACACTAACTTTTAGTAAAGATGCCTCTTAACGAGTGTATGGATAAAGAAAGACTAAAAGATTTCTACATTACTATAATCCAGTGCCAACCGCCAGGCACATTAGGAACTACTACAAGCACTGCCCATTTAGAACCCATAACAAACCCGCTGTATTGTAACAGCACTACCAGGACTCACAAAGCACCAGACCCTACCTATCAAAAGGCAACACTGCAAATATTAAACCAATACATTTCAGAGAATAACAATACATGACCTACTGGGGAAAGAGAACAAGTGGCAATGTCAAATAGGAATTACATAAACAGAATACCTCAGCTCAGTTACACATGCAGAACATAGACCATCACCAAACAAGGAATCACAATTTAGAAACAGGAAGACAATAATTAAACTGGGAACCCCAAAAGCCAAACTTGGAATGTACAGCAACACTGTAGAAATAAAACTATAAATTAATTTCCTCTTGTACTAAACAAAGCGCAGACGTTAATGATGCACATTTCCCAGAGCTGACATATTCCAGTTAATAAATTCAAAATAAAGAGATATCTTTCTACCTTTTGTGCATTTTTTTTCAGTTGCAATTGCTCCAGCCACTTTCTTCTGGCTTCTTCGTGTCTTCTGCTAACTCTCCATTGTCTGCTGTCCATTTGTCTTTTCTTCTCTCTTCTAGTTTTTTTCCATTCTCTCTCAACATTTGCTTTAACATACTAATCTTTCTCCTTTTGCTCTTTCCTCATTCCTATTTCATCCACTCAAATTTTACCCCTCCATCCTCAATCCCCACTTACTCTCCCAATACCCGGTCAATTGTAGATTTTTCTTCTCTCCCACACAAAATATTTTTCCCCTCTCCATTTCACACTCCCAGCCCCATCCCATTCTAATCCTCCCCAACATCAGCTCCCTTCTAGTTCCAGCCCCACCCAGCATCCGCTCCCTTCTGGTCCCCGCATCAGCCCATTTCCAGTCCTAGCTCCCCCATCCTTTTCCAGTCCTATCCAAGTCCCTCCATCAGCTCATTTTCAATCCCAGCCCCCCATCAGCCCATTTCTAGTCCTTTCCTAGCCCCACCATCAGCCCATGTCAAATCCTAGCTCCCTCCACTCAGCCCATTTCCATTCCAAGCCCCATCCCCATCAGCTACATTTCCAGTCCTAGCAACCCCCCAACCCATTAACAGTCCTAAGCCCCCCATCAGCCCACTTCCAGTCCTAACCCCCATCACCCTATTTTCAGTCTTAGCCCCCCATAGCCCATTACCAGTCCTAAGCCCCCATCAGTCTACTTCCAGTCCTAACCCCATCAGCCCATTTCCAGTCTTAGCCCCCCATAGCCCATCACTATTCCTACCCCCCCCATTCAGCCCACAGCCCATTACCAGTCCTAACCCCATCAGCCCACCTCAAGTCCTAACCCCCTTCAAAGGGCCATTTCCAGTCCTAGACCCCTCCATAGCCCATTACCAGTCCTAACCCCCCCCCCATAAGCCCACAGCCCATTATCAGTCCTAACCCCCTCCCCCATCAGCCCAGGGAAAATTTAAAATAAAAAAAGCTAGCTGCTGCCGCTGCTGCCGCCATGGCAGCGGCAGAATCGAGTGTCCCATGGGCCCCCCTGCCTGGCAGAGCCCTCCCTCCCTCCCTGTATTAATCCCCCTCCGCGCCGGCTTTCAGAGCTGCGAAGGGAGAGTTTCTCCCTCGCAGATCTGTTAAGCCCACCGCCGCTGATGGGAAACGGGCATTTCCTGTTTCCCATCAGCCCCAGCAGGCTTAACAGAGCCACGAAAGGGAAACTTTCCCTTCACGGCTCTGAATGCTGGCGCGGAGAGGGACCGATGCAGTGAGGGAGGGCTCTGCTGGGCAGGATGGGGGCCGTGGGACACTCGATTCTGCCACTGCCACGGCGGCAGCAGCAGCAGCAGCCAGTTTTTTTTTAATTTACTTTTAATGCAGAATGTTGTTTGTGCGGTGCCCCCTGAAACGCGGGGCCCTGTGCAAAAAACATTCTTGCTCAGTGGACGGGCCAGCCCTGGTCATTGTAATGTGGCTAGCCATCGCTGATAAACTGGAGACCTGGATTTTCAATGCTGGGGCAATATATGGCCACCGGCACTGAATATCCTGGTCAGCCAGATAGCATTGAAATGAACTGGGCAGCAGAAATATTCAGCCACTGCCCAATTAGCTTCAGTGGGGAAAGTTAGCCAACCCTTAAAGGTGGCTAATTTTTGCTGCATATGATAACCAGGCAGCAGCTGAATATTGCCGTTGAGTGGTTATCCCTCAGTGACACCTCCACCCCTGAAGCACCCTAATGCTATCCGACTAGCGTCAGGGCATGCAGTGGCAGCAATCAGGGATATTCAGTGGCACTAACTGCTTTAGGACTACTAAATATCCTGGTCGACACAATTAATGTGCTTAGCAATTGTGTGAACCATGTGAATCGCATTGAACATCAGGTCCTGTTTCTAAATGTAGGCCTGACACTCATTTATGAGCCTAGTTTAGGTGCCTATTGCTGGAAATCAGTGCTAAGCTCCTAACTTTTTTTCCCACACCCTACATCCGCCCCCTTTGCCACCCTCTTTTTATGCTCTTACATTTAGGAGCTTAGGGAAATTTTAAGAAACTATTTATGCACTCAGCCCCAGTAAATTTTCAAAGAGGCCAATTTAGGAGCATAGTTAGGAGCATAAATTATTTGAAGATCAGGCATCAGAAATCATTCACTGAAAGAAAATGTCTATGAATGCTATGCAACATTTATTGTAAATTATAGTAAAATAGAAATCTTACCCTGAGCCTTTGAACCTGAATTCCCTGCTTTTCTGTCATTTTAAAAAAGTGACTGAAGTTATAATCATCAAGTAATAGGTAGACTGGAACGCCTCTGGTTGATGCCTCCACAAGTTCTTTGAATATATCCACATCAGTAAACATATCCATAACTATGGCAATGACCTGTTTACAAGAGAGACAAATAAAAACACGTTGTAAAATTATATACTAAAGTTATTCTGCCTAAAGCAATATTCGAGTTGACAGGATATAGGCCCATTTAGAGTGTGTTTTCTTAACAGTGATGTGGATTTTTGGTGTCTGAAACATATTTCATAGTAGTTGTTTCTGGGAGTACCCAAGTGATCCAGAGTGACAACGAGAAGAAATCCTGTCATAGCAGATTTGGTCTTCCAGTGAAGATGGTGTGTGCATAGCTGTAAAATGCATTTACCTTGCAATGAATGCCTAAACAAGACATGCCAAATATATTTTGTCCACCATGACACCTTTAAGCATGCTTATGCAAGTAACCATGACAACCTCTCTAGAAGTGTGCTTCATAGCATTAACATTTTTGACGCAAGAATATCCATGCAAAATGTATAAAGCAGCATTGGGGGAAGAAATGTGTTACTTCTCTCAGGAGACTGAAATGTGAAAAATAAGCCTAGGGAGATTTTTTTTTATTGATTATATGCAGATAAAGGTTAGCAAACAACTTGTAGGTAATACTTTTTATTGGACTAACAATATATTTTTAATAAGCTTTCAAGAGTTTTAATCTCTTCATCGGGTCTATGAAGACATAATGCTATTCTGCTAGGTTTAAATGGTACAAACTCATTTAGGCTCTGGGTTGTCTGCCATGGGCACCATAATGGCCCCACAGTATGCCAACTTTTTTATGTCAGAATTAAAGGAGATATTCCTGAATGGTCACCACAATAAACCTTTCAGATATTACCGATAAGTCGATGATATAGTCATAAGATGGACTGAAGGAGCAAAGGCACATTTCTACAACTCCTTTAATACATACCAATATCTACCATCCCACTCATCGCTAAAATGATCGAAAAAGCTGTTCAAGAGCAGTTTCAAAACCACTTGCAGTCATAAGCCTCACTCCTAAGCTAGGCTATGTGGAGTATGATCTCAGTCTCATAAATTTACTGCTAATGCTCAGCATAGTACTTGCATCGTGCCAAAGAGAATCTCCTTCCTATCTATGAGGGTGATGTAATGATTTTTGCCCCACTGAAGCATGCGGATGATGTTTAAAAGGGTGGTTGAACAATTTCAGCTGTGGCCGGGTGGTTGTACATAATGGGTTAGTGATTAGCATGAAGAAGACAGAAGTAATGATTTGCATGGCGCTAACCTATATATTCCGCCAATTCACATAAAGCTGAGTGAGAGGAAGTGTCAGTGGTGCCTCATGTTTATTATTTAGGGATCCTAATAAATTCACAGCTTATAATGCATTTGCAGATATTTATTAAGCTGTGATTTATTGCAAAGATTAAAATCATTATTAGAACAAGATTTTAGGAACATAGCACAAACCACAGCAATACTAGTCCATAATTACTGTAACTCTATTTATTTGGGCCTATCAGGAACAATTATTGAATTCTCTGCACAGATCACAGTGGTAGGATGATGGAATGGATCACTCAAAGTCTTCATCAATTACACTGGCAGTGGTTACCAATTACCAACCAGGTACAATTCATTTAGCTGCATTTATATCCTGCTTTTCACTGGGTCAAAGCAGTTGGGGGATATATTTAACATGAGGGGATATGAAACACATACACTAATACTTATGGGGAACATGGGCAATGGAGAGTTAAGTGGCTTGCCCAAGACCACAAGGAACACCTGTGGGACTAGAAACCCCAGTCCTTCTGGCCCAAGGTTACTGGCCTCTAGTGGGATTTGAACCACTGACCTTCCAGCCTACAGTACCTTGCCCCAACCACTAGGCCACTCCTCCACTCCATCAATTCATGATGCTGGTGGCTTACATTTAAAAACTTTAAGGAGGATATTGCATTAGAATTAGCTACGTAATTAGAGAAATATTAGCCTGCTTTGTGTTGCAAGCAGCTGGACAAGGTCTCTTAGCTAACTTTGCAAGAAAAGCAGTGCAGAAGATTTCAGTAAGTCACCGAGTTTTCTCAGTAGCATAGAATGTCACTCCTAGGGGTATGTTTACTAAAACCCCGGTAAGGTGCGGGCCCCGGTAGTGTGCGGGTGCCATATAAGGAGTGGTATTCCGTCCTGAAAAAGAAAAGCCGGAATTTAAATATGCGCTAAGGTGAGCGGCGCCCATGTACGCCCTGCACCTTAGCGCATTAGATGGCTGCGTGGGAGGCATATGTGGTACACTGATGAGCAAACCGAAGAATAAAGCCACAGCACAGTGGTTAAGACACTGACCAACAATGCAGGGATTAGGGGTTCAATTCCCCACAGTGCCCAACAAAGACAGCTGGCTGAGGCAGTAATTTATGAGTTGCAGAAATACTGGGCGGCAAGCTGATGTTTTGGGCGGCACTATAATACTGGGCGGCCTAAGGCAACGCGCTTATTTTTGTGGCGGCATAGTCATACTGGGCGGCCTAAGGCAGCGCGCTGATGTTTTTGGCAGCATATTAATACTTGGCGGCCTAAGGCGGCGCGCTGATGTTTCTGGCGGCATATTAATACTGGGCGTCATAAGGCGGCGCGCTGATGTCTATGGAGGCAGTATAATACTGAGAGGTATAAGTGGCGCCCTGATGTGTATGAAGAAAAGCAGAGCCACAGCACAATGGTTAAAACACTGACCAAGGGTGCAGGGAAGAGGGGTTCAATCCCCCACAGTGCCCAATGGAGGCAGCTGGTTGAGGCATTATTTTAGGAGGCATATAAATGATGGGCGGCATAAGGCGGCGCCCCAATGTTTTAGGAGGCTTGTTAATATTGGGCGGCATAAGGTGGCGCGCTGATGCACAGTCACAGGAACAGAACCACAGCACAATGGTTAAGACACTGACCAATGGTGCAGGGATCAGGGGTTCAATCCCCCAAAGTGCCCAATGAACAAGGCTGGCTGAGGTATAGCATATTATGGGGCAGATTGCTTTAGGAGGCAGTTTAGTCATATTTTAATTGCCACTACTAGCAAACGCACTCCCAAAGCGTGTTAAACGCAGGTGCCCTATAAGGCACATTTTAAAGCGCACTGTCAGCCAAGGCACCCTAGAATGTTGCTTATAGGCCGCTTTAGAGGGTGCCGTATGAGGTACCGCAAGGTCAGTGTACTGTTTTTTATGGCAGCACTGTGCAGTTTAAGGAATGAAAAGCATACATAGGTGCGCTGACAGGCAAGGAGGAACAGCAGTGCAGCACAATGGTTAAGGCACTGACTGCTGATACAGGGGTCATGGGTTTGCTCCCCAGTGTCGCTAATACGTAAGGCTGGCTGTGGCATCAGCTGTGCATTGTACATATTTTGTCCTGCAGCACTTTATATTTATGTTATTAATTGCTACAGCAAACACGTCCTCACGTGCCGTGATTGAAGGTGCCGTATAAGGCACCCTATATGGCACTCTATAGGGCACATTATAAATTGCACTGTCCGCCACAGCACCCAAAAATGTCCCCTATAGGGCACCCTATAGGTTGCGTCACAGGAGAATGTATAGTGCACCTTATATGGACGGGAACCATAAGGTGCCCTATAGGGCGTCCCATAAAGCACCCTCAGAGGCACCTTATGGGTACAGTACGCTGAGGGTCTTTTTGTTGGCATCAAAATATGTACATTAAAAAAAGATAATGCATTGGACAACCCTATCAAATACCCCACTGTGGGTTTGAACCCATGATCTCTGGCTTCAGAAGCAGGGCAGTAACCATTAGGCTACAGCTCTATAGCTACTAACAAGCCCCTGGCTGGCTGCAGAGAGCATGCACGTCACCACACAGACAGTCTGCTGTGGTCACCAGGATAGGGTTGGCCTACCCATACCCATGATGCACTGCACATGCAAATCAGCTGTCCACAGATTAACACAAGATGTGCAATGCACCCCCACAGCACCTCTGCCCGGTAGAGGGAAGTGACCATGTGCACCCACACCACCTCGGCCTGGTAGGGGGTACTGACCGTGTGTTTTACTGGCACAGAGTAGCTACACACCGTCACATTGTGCGGGTACTGTGCTCACCCTGAGGGTGCAGTGAGGCGCCCAGCACCAGGTCCACAACACCTTCGATGGCTGAAAGAGGCCATGTTGGAGGTCCAAAGCAGTGTTAATGTGTGAGATAGTTAGTTTCTGCACAAACACCTTGGATATCTCTGTCTGTGTCAGTCAGGCACAGCACCCCTCCCCCTCCCGGCAGGCCACGCACCACCACCCAGGCAGCAAACAGGGTCTCCTATCAATTGATCCACATTCCTGCAAAGATGGCAGTAGAGGGGCCCATCAACCCCAGCCCTGCTGGGGAACAGACACCCCACAGGGCAGTCAATGCAGCTCTATACACATCCATAACACAATAGCAGACAGACATTAGGCATGGATATGCTCAGCTGCACCCCACCACCATCTGATACTCTCCTGCAGCAGGTCATCAGCCACTGCACCCCACAAGCTGCTCCATCAAGACACATACCAGCTGCAAACAGTGTGCTAGTTAGTCCACAGTGCATGTTCCTAATGGAGATACATGCACCCAGAACTGGAACACCAGCATACACAGCAAGCAATTAAATCAGTGACTGGGCCCAAAAGGAAACCCATATCTATCACATGAGCAAAATATTATATAGCACTATGGGGGTGCCTAGCCATGCTGTGGTCACTGCACAGTCAGGGTGAGAGTGGTCTCGCAGCAGGACATACTGAGGTCACCCTGTCTGTAGGTGGTGTCCGGGCACTAAAATGTCCCAGTCAGTGCCCATGCCCTGTGCAGATGCACCCTGGCCAGGCCACCCTGTCCGGCCTATACCCATGGTACCTTGCTCCTCATTATGCACATTGGCAGCCCAATACTGGCAACATTGCTGGCAGTGTGGGCTGTGGAATGTGGTTGCACTGGATAGGCAGACAGCCACCCCCGCACCTATGCCAGCATTGTGCTACTATAGAGGAGTCCAGCAGCCATACCCACCACACCAGTCCTGGGCACAGTACAGGCATGGATATGGGACGCACTACTGTTGGGGGTCACTCCCCAGGGTGGTAAACATTGTCAGAGACCAGACCTGCAGCGCACACCACAGACATCACAATGATTGTTATGGTGGAGATCAATGAGCAAAATGTGCTTAACGTAGGAATTGATATCTGCCAGTTATCATGGGCAACGTTTGATAGCTGTGTACCATATACCCAGGTGTAGGGTGGCAGTGCTAAGGTATGCAACTGCTAGTATTGGGAGATACAGGCAGGGCCCAATGTCCTGCCTCTCCAGGAGGCATTGGCCAATGGGGCCTTTGGGGGGGGGGGGTGTGGGTGTGTCTGGCCTTGTTGGCTGCTGCTTTACGGCAGAGTGTCCCAACTCCAGTCCTGGTGTTCCAACCACTGTTCGGGTTTTCATGCTGTCCCTCATAGATATGCATGAGCTACATCAGCATACCATGGGGGTGGTGCATAGATATGCAGCACAGGCATCCTTATTAGAGGCAGCATGGATCCTGAATGGTGTGGGGCCCTCCAGGACTGCATTTGGGAGACTCTGCTCTAGGTAATGCGGCTGTTCATGGTGTCTGTGTTTGGTGTGGTAAAATATAGGCGTACGAACCATGCGTATGTTCTAAGCCAGGGGTCTCCAAACCTGTCCTGGAGGGCCGCAATCCTGGCAGGTTTTTGGGATAGCCCTAATGAACATGCATGAGATATATATGCATTAGAGATATCCTCCCAACCTGACTGGTTTGTGGCCCTTCAGTACTGGATTGGGAGACCCCTGCCTTACACCTCTGTCATTTAAGATTGTGAGTGTGCAAGGTACAGATGTCCTAGACATCAAAAGGGTAGATAGACTTTGTCACATTCCTCCTCGCTTCTCACCACCACCATAATGTTGTCTATTAGACAACTTTTTGGTGGTGGTGAGAATCGAAGAGCAATGTGACAAATTCTGTCTACCCTTTTGATGTCTAGTACATCTGTACCTTGCCCACTCACAATCTTAAATGACAGAGGTGTAAGGCAGGGATCTCCCAATCCAGTGCTGGAGGGCCACAAACCAGTCAGGTTGGGAGGATATCTCTAATGCATATATATCTCATGCATATTCATTAGGGCTATCCCAAAAACCTGCCAGGATTGCGGCCCTCCAGGACAGGTTTGTGGACCCCTGTTCTAAGCAATAAAGGTTTCCCCTGACTATCATGGTTTAGTTGTAGGAAAGATATGTGGACTGGATTGGCAGTAGCCCCAGCTGGGCTTTGAACTTGTGACCTTCTGTTCAGGAACATGCTGTCTGTGTGCACTGCACCACCGTGTTGCCACTGATATGCTGTGTTCCCTGGGGAGTCCATAACTGTACATCCGACAGACCTGTCTGTTACGGTGGATGGTGCCAGCCTGCACAGGTTTAGGCAACTGTCTGCTGTGGTTTGCATCCACTGCCCCCTCCACCACCTGTACCCTTCCGCCAACATGCAGACATGTCCCTATCTGGGAAAAGCATATGACCTGATTGAGTTGTGGCACTCCAGGACTGAATTTGGGGGACTCGGCTGTCGGTAATGCCCATTGTTATGGTTTGTGTCCGGTGTACGGTAAAATATAGGTGTTGGAACCATGCGTATGTTCTCTGCCATACACGTGTGTCTGTACTATCACTGTTTAGTGGTGGGTAAAACTATGGGGACTGGGTTGGCAGGAGCCCCAGCTGGGGTTTGAACCTGTGACCCTACAGGCACTTGGCTGTGTCCACTGCACCACACTGTGGCCACAGAGACAGTGCAGTCTGTGGAGATAGGAAACCTGGCCGCACGAGTCAGACACCCTGCTCTGCACAATTTTACTGTGGGCTCGTTTACCTTTTATGGGGACAGGGATGCAATTTACCCTCATAAATGGCCTTCAAAAGAAGAGGAAATCACCAAAGCCAAGCTGGGCAACAGTGATATCAATGGGCAACATGATAAACACTCCCAGGAAAGCTTCATTGACATGCAGTGATTTTTGAAAGGGTCTGCGGAGCGTAGACCCTTCCAAATATCATTTCTTTTTTATGGGGCTTTCCTGGGAGTGTTTTTTATGGTTGCCCCTTAATATCACTGTTGCCCAGCTGGATTATAATTTATTTGGACTTTTTTGTGGTCCTTTTCAATTTATATTTGCTATTTTGTTCTGTGCACATGTATCACACTGCTCACGTTTTGCTGGTTTCCCCGGTATTGCTGTACATTGCTGACGTAAATGGTTTCTCTTCCCTTTAAATGGGTTCTAACGCGAGGGTTTCACTCGCGGTATTTTTAATGGCCAGATTCAGCCCCGCTCCTGTGCGGGGAGCCTCTCCCCTCCCACTCTCCACCCATTGACCCCGTCCCCCCGCCCCTTGGGAGCCTTCCTCCGCCCTCCGTAAGCGTTTCCCCGCCTCTATCGCAGTGCGCGGCACTTAAGAGATCTTAAATGCATCATTAGCGGCCGCTCTTGTGCGCCGCGCACGTGTGTGCGGTTTAGTAAACATACCCCCTAGGGGAAATCATAAGAAATTGAAAACATTTGCCTTTTTGAAAGAATTTGTCAGTATATGATTCTTTGGTATTAATGTAATTTGATTTTTCTATGTGTTTGTTGCTTGATTATTTATTTAGCAGGTTTTATATACTACTTTGTCATTTAGTCAAAGCAGTTTATATTGTAACTTACACTTGGTAATATACATTGATAATTTGGATTTTTCTAAGGCAATGGAGGGCTAACTGACTTGCCCAAAGAATGATAGTGAGACTCAAACTCTGTTTTTTGGTTCCCATGCTACTCCTCTACTCCATTGCTGGTATATTATCTATGGTTGCTTAGTATGGTCGATAGGTAAGTTGAATCATGAATAAATAAATACATAAATGAAATTTTATTAATATTGGACAAAATGTTTTTAAGAAGGACAGAGATTCAGCTTAAAGACTGAGTCACAGAATGTAAAAAAAAAAAATATATATATATATATATCTTTTTTTAAATAAGATCCTGGCTTTTATTAAATGAGATCTGGTGCTCTGCATTCTATAAGATTCCTGACTCATAAGCTGACAAATACCTACTAATGTTTGACATACACCATTTTTGTTTTTCATTCCATAAGCAAGATACCTGGGCAGTGCTGCTGGTTTTAAGGAATATCTGGTTTTGTCCGAAAGAGATTTGTTCTTCTATATAATTTATTCATATCTCTGAATTTCTCAGAATAGATGACAAAAGAGCCAAGTTGTATAACCTGCTTGGCTACTATTAGAAAATAGCTGAGTCAGCTGAGCAAGCATTATGAGTCAGTTCTACTGTAACTATGAATCATTGTTAAGGATACATTTTCATGCTCAATCTACAATTTCTCAGCCTTCCAAATCACCATAGAAGCCTCAAAGAACAATTGCTTATACATCTTACATCTTCTGAACTCCAGAAGGAAGATCTCTTTGGCATCATGCAAATACTATGGAGTAGATTCAGGGCAGCATTTAGTGGGGATGGACATCCGGTTCGGATATCCATCCCCTTTAAACGCTTGGGTGGCTATTCCACCCACAGAGCTCCCCCGCACATACAGCAGAGATGTGCAGAGAGCTCTGTACAAGGGCAGGAGGGGGCGGGCCGAGGGAGGCACGAGAGCGGGCCAAAGGCATAACAACTATCCCAGATGTACAGGGCCGATTCTGGGGTCGGCCATTTAAAAGGGGACCAATTCCTCCATGGGTCTTGGGCAAGCCACTTAACCCTCCATTGTCTCAGGTACACATAGATTGTGAGCCCTTTGGGGACAAGGGAATGTATCCAGTACCTGTTTGTAGTAATTACATAATGTAAACCGCTTTGATTGAAGGATAAGTTGGTATAGAAAACTGGTTAAATAAATAAATGAAATAAGTTCCCCTGGACATTGGGGGATGCTGGAGCCGGAGAGTAAAAACAGGTGAGTGGGTACAGGGGTGCCCTGCAGCCCGACCCTGGGCATGGAAAGCCCGATCGGGGGTTGGGCTGTGGGGATTGATGAGTCTGCTGTTGCCACCATAGCACTATGGCTCCATGCAGGAGCCAGGCTGAGCTAACCAGGGATGTGGCTGGACATCCGGGGTGCCTGAATCAGGGCACCCCCAGACATCCAGCTACTATTCTGCGATTCTGCTCCAGACAGGGGGCGCACAAGATAGAATTGGCCTCCATGAGGGGGCAAATTGGGGAGGCCTTCTTCCTGAGATTTCCTTGCAGATGTCTGGTTATTATTAATTCTGTAAGCTATGTTTTTTTCTGATCCAAATGATCTGCGTACCTTTATTAATGCCAGACTTTCTTCTACTATAACAACTGCAATCCTTCACTCTAATCCCTAAACATACCCTACCTATTGAGTGAAACCTAAGTAACTGATACCTTTGTTTTTTTACTTTTTTGTTTTTTTGTCGGACGTTTTAGCCGTGAGAGATTTCTCCCTCTTGAAGCGTAACTTCCCTTTTAATCACTTTTGTGGTAACCTAACCACTGTTTAAAATAATGTGAAGTAATCGCATTCAACCTGATGCTACATCACAATCACAATCACATCGCCATATAGAGCTCACACTGCAGATCTCAACGATCACATCGCCATATAGAGCTCACACTGCAGATCTCAATGATCACATCGCCATATAGAGCTCACACTGCAGATCTCAACGGACACAGCACTGCGTTTAGAACCGCACACTTCTTTTCGGCTCTGCTTCAACGCTTAAAATCTGCTAACACTTTTACTCATCTGATTCTTGTTTCCAGCCAAAGAGGTTTGAAATTTCCCGCCTTTTCTCTAAGCTTCTCTTCTTCTTTTAGCTTTTTAAGTCAAGGCTATGGTAGTAGACATCCCTCTTATAAACTGGACTTCTCCATTAATGCAGTCACACTTACTGATCAAACTCAAAGGAACAGCGAACAGATTTTGTAAACGAACATCCCTCCCCCATTATGACATCATATCAGACTCATCCAATCAAGTTCTAAATTCAGCCCCTTCGGTTCTAAAGAGCCAATACGAAAAATCCAGCTTTGTTCTAGCCACTGAAGACGCTGTTCTCTATTTCCTCCTCTCGGATTCGCTGGAACATGATCAATTATTCGCCATTGAAAATCAGAAAATGAATGATTACAATCTATGCAATGTTGGACTAGAGGAGCCGAATTTACCCTACTTCTTATTCGCGAAGCATGTTCTTGCAAACAAAGTTTTACTTTTCGTATTGTCCGTCCAACATATAACTTCGTACAGGGACAAACCAATATATAAACTGCATAAATTGTAGAGCACGTGGTAAACCATTTAGATGCCTGTTTTAACCCAGAATTGGGGATATGCCATTCTGGACCCTCAATTGTACGTTGACACAAATCACAGGAGGATCATTTAGAACAGGCATAATGACCTTTCAAAAAATCTTCTGATGTTTGTACTGATTCCATCTGTGCCTGAGTAATCAAATTCCCTATATTTGGGCCTCTGGTATAAGCTATCTGTAATGGCTTCTGAAAACAGGGATGAAGAGCCAAAATATGCCAATGTTTATTGAGAATGGTTCTGATCTTAGAAATGTTTGACATATAAGGTAGAATACCTGTTATAGAATCAGATTCAACTTGTTTAGCAACAGGGAGAGTAAAAGTGTTAGCAGATTTTAAGCGTTGAAGCAGAGCCGAAAAGAAGTGTGCGGTTCTAAACGCAGTGCTGTGTCCGTTGAGATCTGCAGTGTGAGCTCTATATGGCGATGTGATCGTTGAGATCTGCAGTGTGAGCTCTATATGGCGATGTGATTGTGATTGTGATTGTGATGTAGCATCAGGTTGAATGTGATTACTTCACATTATTTTATACAGTGGTTAGGTTACCACAAAAGTGATTAAAAGGGAAGTTACGCTTCAAGAGGGAGAAATCTCTCACGGCTAAAACTTCCGACAAAAAAACAAAAAAGTAAAAAAACAAAGGTATCAGTTACTTAGGTTTCACTCAATAGGTAGGGTATGTTTAGACTTTCTTCTACAGCAGTCCCAGAATAAATTGTACTTTCTTCCTCTTGTTTTGAATATGTCCTTGGCACTTTGGGGCCATTTTGTTTTCTCTTGATTAGATATATTGTTGTTTGATTTAATCGTACTTTCCAGAGTACTCCTGCTCTGGTTTTGTATTTCCTCTCTCCTCTCTCCAGCATGTGGACTACATGGAGTTGTTAGGATTTGATGTTTATTGTTTATTTCCTATGATTTTTTTCACCTATTCACTCTATTTTCTTTTGCAAGATTGTAATACTGTTCTTGCTGTTTTGTTTAAAATTCAATAAATAAATTATATATATATATAATATATATATATATATATATATATATATATATAATATATATATATATATATATATATATATAATATATATATATATATATATATATAAAAGAATTAGCCTCCACGTTGTGCATTAGCAGTAAATTTGAGAGACTGAGATCATTCTCCACCTCCCTGGCTTAGGAGCTAAGTTCATGACAGACATGGTATACGCAAAGCTAGCCTTTTTGGTGAAATTGCCCAAAATAATTCTGTATATTTCTGCTTTTCCACAATTCATCAAGTTGCTATTTCCAAATCAATGTACTGAAAAATATTATTTTTTACCACAGGCATATAACATTTAATGCAAATGAAGTAGGAGATTGCTATTTAAGTCTTTGAAGGAGCAGTTCTACCCATTCTATGTGAAATCTAAGAATAAGTAAAATCAATGAATTCATATAATTATTTTGCAAACTTCTTCAGCTGTGAACTCCCCCTAGGATGGCTCAAGGCCCTACCCCCCCCCACCCCACTGGGGCAGCTCAAGGCCCTTCTTCTCCCCCCCCCCCCCCCCGAGTGGATCAAGGTTCTACTCTCTCCCCTCTGTAGTTGTGCATCTCCCCTTTTCTTTCCCTCTCTTACTCATGCTCAGGTAGCCAGCATTGCTCCTTTCTCTCCCCCCTCTCCATCTCTCTCAGATGGCCAGCTTCATCGCTTCCATCCCCCCCCCCCTACTTTTCCAATGTGGTCAGCATTACCTCTTCCCTCTCTCTCCCCTGAAAAATGCTTTCAAAAATACAGGTGACCAGTATCACCCCTTTCCTCCCCTTCTCCTTCTCCCTCAGGTCGCCAGCATCACCCTTTCCCTCCTCCTCTATGTTGAACCTCTGCCATTCTCTTTCCCTCAAACTTTCCAACATCTCTCTTTTCCTACCCCTTCCTCCCCACCACTGCTGCTGCTGCTGCCCTCCCCCCACCAGAGCCAACTCATCAACAGTAAGAACAATGGAGCAGCAGGCCTTTGTGCATCACATGCCTCATGGCCTGCTGGGTCCCCGCCCTCTCGGATAGAAATCTGGACACAGCATGCACTGCTCAAAGGCCTGCCACTGCATTGCTTATATTTCTGATGAGTTGATTCCATTGGAGGTAGGGTAGCAGTAGCAGCAGTGGTGGCAGAGCGTTCAAAGGCCTGACACCACATTTTGCTCAGTAGACTACTGAAATGATTTTGGTGATGTTTCAAGTTCTAGGAGGGGTTCAAGCTACTCTTGGGAGCGTTGATCTCCAATCACAGCCTTTCTGTCTAATGAATCACCAGGGCCATGCAGTCTCTGGACTTCTCCAGGTAGTCTGACCGATGAGACAATCATCCAGGTAGAAGAAAGCTGCCACTACTTCCATGAGTGGTTCATTGGATAGAAAGTCTGGGATTGATGACCAGCTCTCCCAAGAACAGCCTGAATACCTCCCTGACTGATGTACTGGCAGTTCATATTGCTCTCCCTATACTTCCTCTCCGCATCTAAAGTTTGTCAGGAGAACTCATTGCCCAGAAAAAATGTTAACACACCAGATTCCACAGATGAAAAAGGATGATGGGAATAAAAACAAAGGATATAACAAAAAGGATCATAAATAAATAAATATTATAACAAATAATTTTCAGTGAATACTTATTAACTATTTATTATCCTTTCTTCTACATCAACAAAAAAGATTTCCAGTCAAAAGGAGGAGAAACTGCAAGTATCTCAAGGACATAATTTCAATTTGGCTGGTCAGCACTGCTATTTAGTACTGGCCAGCCAAGGTGATCTGGGTAATTCAGGCCAACGAAATAGCAGGCCTAACATTAACCAGACAACCTTGTCTGATTAACTTTACATAGGATATTCAACCTAAATGCTTTAGTGCTGAATATCTGAATCAAGACCAATGGACAAAGTTGTTCAGTTAACTTTATCCTTTGACCATCTGCTGAGAATTGGTTTGATATACAGGCTCATCTCAAAGATTAACCAGTCTTTAAAGGGGTATGTTCTCAGCTACAGCATGGAAACAGCATCTAACAACTAATTGCAGAGCCACAGCTACCGACCAGCTACTACCATTGCTACCATGGACTTGGAAGAAATCTTATCAAGTCATAGAGAGCAGCAGCCGCAATGGCTGCCCACAACTCCAATCACACAGGCTATGAGCTGCTGGACCCAGCATAGGAGGGCTTCGGACACCAATCCTGCACACATTGCTGCTTTATAGCCTAAGCAGTGGCTACAAAAACCCTTGAGCCTGAGCTACAGCTTGTCCAACCTTTCTAGAGTAGGAAACACCCTGCCCAAGCAAGTGTTCTCTAGGAGGGAACTAGGATCACCCATTCCAGATTCTACAACCACTTGTATTTACTCTGGACATCTCCATGGAGTCAGATTTAATTAATCAGTCAGCCAGGCATGAATAACCCTGGATCCCTTGCTTGAGCTGGAAGGCCACGAGCACCTGGCCAAAAGACAGGACATATAACTGAAAACAGCAGCCATGCATGCAGAAGTGGATGAAGAGCTGATATTGCTCCAATACTGGAATTTAGAAGTACTTCCCTCGTTGTACTGACATAATAACTAACCTGAGGGTCTCCATTCAGACGTTTGGCACGTTTAGCTTGGCATTGACCAACTTCAGGTCCAGAAAGGGTTGGAAAGATATGTCTTTTTTTAAGTATCACAAAGTAAATTGAAAAATAAGCAGAACATGCAGAAATGGGACAGTGAGAGGGAAAGGGGGAGGGGTCCGTGACCACCTTAACACCTTAACAAGGGCCTCATGACGTCCTCCTGTCCACTATCCAGCCCACTAGTGCTGGAACCCATAGATAACATCACTGGCTACAGGCAGGGCCGGATTTACCTTGAGTGAGGCCCTACGCCAACAAAAATTGTGGGCCCCCAGCAGGGGCGGCCCAAGGGGGGTGCGGGGCCTCATTTGCATAAGGGCCTCATTTGCATAAATATTTGCATAATGTTACCATATACTAACTTTTAGTAAACGTGTCTCTTAATGAGTGTATGGATAAAGAAAGAATAAAAGATTTCTACATTACTATAATCCAGTGCCAACTGCCAGACACATTAGGAACTACTACAAACACTGCCCATTTAGAACCCATAGCAAACCCGCCGTATCCTAACAGCACTACCAGGACTCACAAAGCACCATACTCTACCAATCAAAAGGCAACACTGCAAATATTAAACCAATACATTTCAGAGAACAACAATACATGACCTACTGGCAAAAGAGAACAAGTGGCAATGTCAAATAGGAATTATATAAACAGAACACCTCAGCTCAGTTACACATGCAGAACATAGACCATCACCAAACAAGTAATCACAATTTAGAAACAGGAAGACAATAATTAAACTGGGAATCCCAAAAGCCAAACTTGGAATGTACAACACTGTAGAAATAAAACTATACATTAATTTGCTCTTGTACTAAACAAAGCGCAGAGTTAATGATGCACATTTACCAGAGCTGACATATTCCAATTAATAAATTCAAAATAAAGAGATATTTTTCTACCTTTTGTGCATTTTTTTCAGCTCCAATTGCTCCAGCCACTTTCTTCTGGTTTCTTCGTGTCTTCTGCTAACTCTCCATCGTCTGCTGTCCATTTGTCCTTTCTTCTCTCTTCTAGTTTTTTTCCATTCTCTCTCTACATCTGCTTTAACATACTAATCTTTCTCCTTTTGCTCTTTCCTCATTCCTATTTCATCCACTCAAATTTTACCCCTCCATCCTCAATCCCCACTTACTCTCCGAATACCCGGCCAATTGTAGATTTTTTATCCCTCCCACACAAAATATTTTTCCCTTCTCCATTTTACTCTTCCAGCACCATCCTATTCTAATCCTCCCCCAACATCAGCTCCCTTCTAGTTCCAGCCTCACCCAACATCCATTCCCTTCTAGTCCCTGCATCAGCCCATTTCCAGTCCTAGCCACCCATCAGCCCATTTCCAGTCCTAGCAACCCCCCAACCCAATACCAGTCCTAGCCCCCCATCAGCCCACAGCCCATTACCAGTCTTAACCCCCCCAAAGCCCATTACCAGTTCTAACCCCCCCCCAACAGCCCACAGCCCATTACCAGTCCTAACCCTATCAGCCCACCTCCAGTCAACCCCCCCAGCCCATTTCCAGACAGCCCCCATCAGCCCACAGCCCATTACCAGTCTTAACCCCCACATAGCCCATTGCCAGTTCTAAACTCCCCCCCAACAGCACACAGCCCATTACCAGTCCTAACCCCATCAGCCCACCTCCAGCCTTAACCCCCCCAGCCCATTTCCAGTCCTAGCCCCTCCATAGCCCATTACCAGACAGCCCCCATCAGCCCACAGCCCATTACCAGTCTTAACCCCCCCCAAAGCCCATTACCAGTTCTAACCCCCCCAACAGCCCACAGCCCATTACCAGTCCTAACCCCATCAGCCCACCTCCAGCCTTAACCCCCCCCAGCCCATTTCCAGTCCCAGCCCCAGCCCCCCCAATAGCCCATTACCAATCCTACCCCCCCCCCATCGGCCTAAAGTAAAATTTAATTAAAAAAACAAACTGCTGGCTGCCGCCGCGGGGCCCCCTCTGCTGCCGCGGCAGCATGGACTGACCCGCGGGGCCCCCTCTGCAAGGTGAATCGGTCGGTCGGTCAGTCGGTCCATCCCTCCCTCCCTCCCTCCGTGCAGGCTTTGAGAGGCGCGAAGGGAGAGTGTTTCCCATCAGCCCCTGCGGGCTTAACAGAGACGCGAGGGAGACACTCTCCCTTCACGCCTCTCAAAGCCTGCACGGAGGGAGGGAGGGAGGGACGGACCGACCGACCGACCGATTCACCTTGCAGAGGGGGCCCCGCGGGTCAGTCCATGCTGCCGCGGCAGCAGAGGGGGCCCCGCGGCGGCAGCCAGCAGTTTTTTTTTTTTTATTTTATTTTTAAAAAAAGCTAATTAGTTCGATTTTTGTGGGCCCTTGCCAGCTGTGGGCCCTACGCCACGGCGTAATGGGCGTATAGGTAAATCCAGCCCTGGCTACAGGGCATCTATCAGCTTGAGGAGACAATAGGCGTACCTAAGCTCAGACAGAAAGCTAGGCCAAGATCTGAAACACACAGGCCACAAGACTTGATCTGCACCAGGGAAGAAAGGCTTATCTGCACTGGTGGACCAGTCCATACTCCTTGCCACATGCTGGAGGCAGACAGGAATGGAACTTATTTATATTCTCTTATATGCTGCATTATTCTGGTTTACATTGAACAGGGCATTATAACTTGGAGATAACTATTTTACAGGGAACATGGGCTATGGAGAGTTAAGTAGCTTGCCCAAGACCACAAGGAGCACCTGTGGGACTAGAAACTCCAGTCCTTCCAGCCCAAGGTTGCTGTTCCCTAGTGGGTTTTGAACCCCCAACCTTCTGGTCTGAAGTACCTTGCCCCAACCACTAGGCCACTCCTCCACTCCAGATCCTGTTGCAGCATCTTTCTTTGCTGCACCAGGATACAGACACGTGATGATTTCACTGAAAGTTACTCTGGTCTGCCTCTACCTGATGACTGGGGAATATAACCCACTCATCTGAACTGGTCTGACAGGATGATAAGGAAAGTCTATTTTCTAGTTTTCATGGCAAAGAGCAGACAATGTTTCACTTACCCCATCATTGTATAATAGAGCAATGTTTCTTAACTGGTATCCTTTATGTACCTCAGTGATGGCAGCACCAGCATGATAGCCCTCCTGGGCCCATGCCTCAGATCTCCCTATGACTAGAGGAGAGCAATGTGGAAGACAGAAGAGGGGATGCAACAAGGAGTTCACATAAGGAGGACTGAGTTAACTGTGTTGGGGGAGGGGGTGAACTCATTTAGAGCTTCAGACAGGCAAGAATAATTTTTGGAAAGGCAAGAGAGTGAATGTAGAAAGGGAAGTAAGGGGAAAAGGGAATGAATTTTCGTGGGGTGGGATGGGGTGAATGCTTGGTGCTGAATGCTGAGAGAGGTGAGGAGGGGTATTATTGCATGACCTAAATATGTATACCCTAGAGGAGAGGAGAGACAGAGGAGATATGATACAGACATTTAAATACTTAAAGGATATTGATGAACAAACAAACCCTTTTCAAAGAGAGGGAAACTGTAGAAATAGAGGACATGAAATGAAGCTGCAAGGAGGTAAACTTAAAAACAACATCAGGAAATACTTTTTCATGGAAAGGGTGGTGTTTATGTTCATGTTTTATTATACTTGATATAACACTCCTTTACAAATACGTCAGGGAGGTGTGCAATTAAAACAACAGATAATCAGCAGTAAACAGAAAGGAATGTTTGACAGGAAAGCTTGCACAGTCATATAAAGAGGATAGTAGGTCAGGGAAGGTTCGGGGTAAGAGAACTAAGAGTCTGAAGGCTGTAGGTCAAAGGCTATTTGGAAAAGGTGTGTCTTGAGCATACACCTGAACTTGGTATAGGACAATTAGAGATGGAGGTCGTGTGTGTGTGTGTGGGGGGGGGGGGGATAGTGCATTCCATAAGGCCAGGCCAAGAAAGTAGAAGCCCTCCTGGATCCTCTCCTCTCAATCCTCCTGGATCCTTTACAATCTGGCTTTTTGTCTTACTGAAACGGCTCTTGCCAAAGTCTCCAGTGACCTGTTCCTGGGTAAATCCAAGGACCTTTACTTGATCCTTATCCTTCTTGACCTTTCTGCTGCTTTTGATACTGTTGACCACAACCTTCTCCTTGATACCTTGCCCTTGCTTGGTTTTAAGGGCTCTGTGCTATCTTGGTTCTCTTCTTATCGTTCCCATCACTCTTTGTCCCATAATTTGTTCTGGTGGATCTTCCTCTACTGCTATCCCGCTCTTAGTTGGTGTACCCCAAGGATCTCTCTTGGGTCTACTACTTTTCTCTTTCCATACACAGTCCCTTGGTGCACTCATCTCTTCCCATGGCTTTCAGTATCATCTTTATGCTGATGACTCCCAGCTACCTCGCTACATTTGATCTCGGCCTTCCTTTCCAACATTGCTGCTTGGATGTCTCATTGTCACTTGAAATTGAACATGGCCAAAACTGAGCTTCTTATTTTCCCCCCTAAACCCTCCTCTCCCCTTCCTTCTTTCTCAGTCTCTGTGGAAAACTCTACTCCTCCCTGTCTCCTCAGCTCGCAACCTTGGGGTCATCTTTGACTCCTCTTTCTCCTTATCCACACACATCCAACTGATAGCTAAAACCTGCCATTTCTTTCTCTACAACATCAACAAAATTCACCCATTCATTTCTGAACACACTAAGACACTTATACACTCCTTAGCCAAGCTGCCCGTCTAGATTATTGTAACCTACTCCTTGCTGGTCTCCCTCTGAATCATCTCTCTCCCCTTCAATCTGTTCAACACTCTGCTTCCACCAGCTTCATCATGCTCATATTACCCCTCTTCTCAAGTCACTTCATTGACTCCCTATCCATTTCCACATCTAGTTCAAACTTCTCCTGCTGACCTATAAGTGCATTCACTCTGCAACTCCTCACTATCTTTCCTCTCTTATCTCTTCCTACACACTTCCTCGGGAATTCCGCTCTTTTGACAAATCACTTCTTTCTGTGCCCTTCTCTTCTATTGCTAACTCCAGACTTTGCTCCTTTCACCTTGCTGCTCCTTATGCCTGGAGCAAACTAGCTGGGTCTGTATGTCAGGCGCCTTCTCTGACCCTTTTCAAATCCAGGCTGAAAACTCACCTCTTCACTGCGGCTTTCGGATCTTGACTCACCTGATATCCTTTGTGTTTCGTTACCATTCCCCCTGGATATATGCCATGCCTACAGCTACTGTGCTGTCTGTCTTGACTAGACTGCAAGCTCTGATGAACAGGGACTGTCTTTTACATGTGTCTGTGCAGTGCTGCGTATGTCTTGTAGCGCTATACAAATGTTCAGTAGTAGGAGGAAAGGGAGAAGGAGTTATGGATAGATCTAACAGAGCTCTTGTGGCAGAGGAAAGGTGCAGGCAATTGGCATGGATGGTACAAAGAATGGTGGTTGCCTGGAATGTCTTCCTGAAGGAAGTGGTAGAAGTAAAAACAGTGACAGAATTTTAAAAGGTATGGACAGACACACAGGATCATTACATACTGTAGCAAGAGGATGGAATTCAAAGTAAATGTGAATATTGGGCAGACTAGATGGACCATTCTGGTCTTTATATGCCGTTATTCACTATGGTGGTCATTCCAATCGCCGAATAGTGGGGTTGGACATCCAACCCATGCTCATCTGCGGGACTGTATTCCATGCCCTTAGCTCCCCGCATGTACAGAGCCAATGGACGGGGAGCACTAGAAAGAGGTGGGAGGGGATGGTGCTGGGGTGGAGCGAGGGCAGAACAGGGGTTTGGCCAGGCACAATGATGTACAGAGGCCATTCAGGTCAGGTCTACATTGCCTGGCAGAGAGATGGGCATTCACCTTATTCCACCCCAAATGTGCCGGGTGCCCCAATGATTGTGAGCTGCAGGCCCCCCAACTCCATTGTGTGGCCATGGCACAGCACAAGCCACCTGATCCACGCATAGGGTCAGATAGCAATATGCTGTAGCCACACTTTCAGTCGACATTCCTTGTCTCTGGCTGGATGTGCTAGTGCTATGGCAATGGGACACCACTGCACTGGCACACCAGCCAGAACATTGAGCAGTGAGGATGGGCAGCCTCCAGGGCATCTCTCTTCTCAGGTTTGGGTGCATACCTGGCCATCTAAGTGCCCGATTACACAACTGCAGGAATGTCTACCTCCCATTGTTGCAGAATCGGATACAAACTGGCCCCATCCATTTCTTGGCTGTCCAGATGGCCTGGCCATGCACATTTTGGAATTGGCCTCCATGGACCCAATATTCAAGACTGTTAACGCAGTTAGCAGACCTGCTGTGTTAATCATGTTAGTGTTAGTGTTAGTGCCACTGAATATGCGTGGCTGCCAGCTCTACATGTTCCAATGCTTAGAATCAGGGCATGTTGGGGGCATTCTAGGGTGGAGTAGAGGCGACATCACTCGCTAACTGGGCAGCGACGATATTCAGCCTCTGCTTGGTTAGTGATATGCAGCTAATGGCAAGTGCAGGAAACCCTGGCCTAACTTTTACTGCATATCGCTAACTGGGCAGTGAAGATATTGAGCCGCTGCCCAATTAGCCTATGCAAATACCAATCCCTAATTTAGTGATACTATGTAAAATTGTCAAAAATAATCACCAAAAGAACCCCCGTGGAAAATTTTGTGTAAACCAAATATCTTTTTGTCGGATGTTCCAGGAAAGGGACATGTACAGGTACTATGTCCTCCACTCAGTTACATCCCTTTTATTAATTTTATTACTAAAAAAAACCCGTCTACTTAACTGAATAAGACGGTTGTCGGCAATCCTTGTCAAGCACGACGTGCACGTTTCGGGTCTGTAGCCCTGTCTCAAGTGCTGCCAATACTGCGGTTTCAACTGCCATAAAACGCCAACACTGGCTACTTCCTCAAAAGGGTGCTGGTCTCCAAAGAATGGCTGTATTCCGTCATCAATCACTCATGACAACCAATGAGAACTCCAAGGATACCCCACTGAATAGGGGAAGCCCTGAGGTCATCAAAGCTACGTCAGCGTATGCTCAGCCAATCGATCTCCTTGTTAAGACCAGAAGGATGTACTGATTGAAGCTGAAAAATCCATCGCTGTTCACAGCTTTGCAAACGATTGATACGATCTCCCCCTCGAGGGTTAGAAGGTATGTGGTCAATGACAGTCCAGCGGAGTTCTTGAAAAGAATGGCCCAAAGCCAAACAATGGTCCACCATTGGAGCTGTCTCAATTAGCCTATGCGGCAATACCAGATATTCAATGCCAAGGCTGGATATGCCCCCAACATTGAATATCAGGGTTTAATTTTCAGCACTGATGGGCCTCATGTTACTATAAAACACAAAAATGCAAAAAACCCCACTTAAAATGAAACATCCTGTAAATGGCACAAAAAAACTAAACTAAATAATAATGTTTGACCCGTACACCCCTATATAAGGATTATGTGTGGATGTGGTGGCAGTAGTGAAATCCAAGTACAGAAACAGGGTAGAAGGAGGTAAGGAAGGAGAGTAAGAGAGGTCAAACATGGCTAACTGTTAATGTGGGGTTTAACACAGATATGAGTGCCAGAATCAAAGTTAGCATGTGGCCCTGCAATAAAAATCCCACACTGCTTGATCAGCGTATGATTGGACATGGATTGGGTGGGTTGGGGCAGACCGTGGGCATTGATGATACAGAATAGTTAGCATGGGCATCTTGAGTGTACGCTAACTGTGGCTGTTGCCATTAGTGCAGATGCACTTAAAGCCTGTTCAATGGGTGGTGGTATATGTAGCTGGTTCACAAGGTACCATGTGGGTGCAATGTGCTAATGGCAGGGGGATGGATGCACATGTCCCCTATGTTAGCAGGGGGCTCTGCGCTAGATTTGCTTCCCAGTCACACACTAAATTAACACATTTTAGAACATTTTAGTAGCCATGCCCCTAAGACTTTTGTATTGCGCCCAAAAATAAATTGTGCTAACCAAATGTAATCAGGTCAATATTACAAAGGACTAACCAAGAGACAATCACCTCCTTCCAACCAACTGGATCTGATTTAATTCTTTTTAGTAGAGGATCATAACTCAGCATTGATTGCTGAGATAAGTTGCAGGTACTGCACCTAAAAATTTAAAATGCTGAACTCTCTGAAATCCCTTTTCTAGCCAATCATAATGTATTGCTGATGAGACCATTTTGCAAGATAAAACTGTAGATTTAGTAAACTTAACAGAATATCCTGATACATAACTAAATTCTTTGTTGGAGTTCATAATGAGAGGAAGAGAGGTTTTGGGATCCATGACATATATCAATGCAACATCTGCATACGATGAAATTACGTCTCTTTACCTGCTGTAATCCCTTGAATCTCTGCTGCACCACACAGAAAGACTGCAAAAGGTTCTTTAACAAGGCATGGGAAGCTTGTTCACCAGCTGATGTGTGTTAATTCAACCATGAAAACTGTCTCCTAACTGTAATTTAGAAAGGACTGAAAATAGTTAAGGCCATTTGATTTTATCAAGTTTTCTTTGCATCAAGTGACATGTGGCCCAATTATAATCAGCCCCCTTAAGTGAGTACAGAACACTTAAGAGCAACAACAATAACTACCTAATATTTTCTGAAATCCATTCCTCTCTAATGAAACCTATTTAATCTGGGTATATGAATTGTGCATAAACTGATCAATTCTAAAGCTTAATACTAGTAATCAGTATTTAATAGGGAGATAAGCCTATAATTAGCACTCAGTGTGACTTATTTTTACTTTATGGATCGTAGAAATGGTTACACTATAGGATGAGTTTGTCCTGCCTTGTGACTTCACTGAAATGTTTCACTAAAGTATGAGCTAACAGATTCCTTGTGCATTTATAAAATTTATCAGTAAAAGAATCAAGGCCTGCCACCTTGTTATTCATTGGGCATGTTATTGCTTTAATGAATTCTTCTAAGGACAACAGTTTATCATTAAAATCTCCATCTAGGGAAGTAAGGCGAGGCAAATATTTTTATTCCAGCCATTCCTCAGGTTCACTCGGTAGCAGCTAGCTGAGAAGTATAAATATTTTTTTATAAAATCTAGCAAAACATTCTCCTATATGCTTAGATTTGACAGGCTCTTCATTGGATTAATTGCTAATCTTTGAAATTTGTCTTTTTATTCTAGTCTTTTTTAGTTGCCATGAAAGTAGCTTGTTAGCCATAGCACCTGAACAATGAGCTTAAGGAAGGATTGTGCGGTTGGGAGTGATTTACTCCTGAGATACTGCAGTGTTCAGCAATCCCATGGGCTATTTAGCTTTGTTCAGTCTTTTTGGCCATGATGAAAAGTGCTATTGTAAATGGCCTCATATTGGTATATTGAGAAGGTATAGGACACACAGCTCCCTCAGAAGCATCCTGTCTTCCAGTTATCAGTACTATTCTCATGCCGGTGACTTTACATAATCAAATTTATCCTTTATATCTATTATTTGATTTTAAATGTATCTGTTATTAATTTCTTAAATTATTTAGTCTCCCCCTTTTAACCAAGTTGTTTTTACCTGTTATATGTGAAGTCCAATGTTTGCTCTGCCAGCATTGTACAATTAATGTTTTATTGTAAACCACACTGATGCACAGTATAGAAAGGTTAAAAATAAATAAATATAGGGAATACATATGTATAGCTGCAAGCTTCTCCTTGGCATGTTGTAAAAATGAAAATTTTGGCCAGCTCTTTACAGGAGAGATGTATTCTCCTCAATTCCCCCCTAAAGTTCTAATTAAGTAAAGATAGTGGCCTCTGAAGTTAATTGGCAGCATTTATAAGTATAGTTTTGCAAAATGACCCCCATATAAGCTGTAGAGTTTCCACTGTAGGTTTGTAAAATGTCTCTGTTTGCTGTACAAGGATGCATATCCACATGCACGCCTGCATTCCTCTATACATATTTTACAAAAGGCTCCAACATCTAGCAGAGCCTTTTCTAAAATACTGCCAGAGTTATGCACGTCATAGCCAAGACATTTCAATTCCAATCTCCACATAATATCTAAAATGTGCCTTCACGTGAATTTTCAGTTTTGGTTTTCTATTTTATTTGTAAACTACTGTGATGGGTGGTTAAGCAAATTTTAATAAATGCATGAATAAAGCTCCATAGTAATAAACATGTTTTTAGTCATGTGCAATACTCAAAGAGTATTTATAGTAATAGTTGTTTTAAAATTGTAGCATCTTTCTTAGGGGCATGTTTACTAAACATTCCTAACGTGCGGGGCCGCGGTAGTGTGCGTGTGCCATATAAGGAGTGGGCGGTTCAGGCAGAAAGAAGAAAAAAACCCGACCGTACGTGTGCGCGTCGCGCTAATTTGCGTGGGCCCACATTAGCGCGTGGGAAGGCTAAGTGGGGCGCTGCTGAGCACATATCAGAACAGAGCTGTAGCACAACGGTGAACACACTAACCAATGGTGCAGGGGCCACAGGTTCAATCCCCCATTGTGTGCAACAAAAAGGCCAGCTGAGGCAACACCTTGAATGTGTAAAAGTGGTTCAGGAGGCAAAGTACTTTTGGACGGCATAAGGCGGCACACTGTTTGTTTTGTACGACATAAGGCGGCGCACTGTACTATCTGGGCAGCACAAGGCGGCGCACTGTTCTTTTTGGGCGGCACAAGGCGGCGCACTGTTCATTTTGGGCGGCACAAGGCGGCGCACTAATTGTGGGCAGCAGGAGGTGGCGCGCTGATGGGCATAAGGCGGCGCGCTGATGCCAAAGCAAAGGAACACAGCCACAGCACAATGGTTAAGACACTGACCAATGGTGCAGGGACCAGGGGTTTGATCCCTCACAATGCCCAGTGAAAAAGGCTAGCTGAGGCAGTATGTTATATGTTGTGGAGTGCTGTAGGAGGCTTTTTAATTTTATTTTGTGATAACTACTAGCAAACGCACTCTCACAGCATATTAATATAAGGCGGCCCATAAGGCACATGTTACAGTGCACCGTCCGCCAAGGCACCCTAGAACAGGGGTCTCAAACTCAAATTGCTTTGAGGGCCAAATGAGGACTTGTAAAGTAACCCAGGGGCCGCATAAGACGCGGGGCCTCATTTGCATAAGGGGCCTCATTTGCATAAATATTTGCATAATGTTACCATACACTAACTTTTAGTAAACATGCCTCTTTAATGAGTATGGATAAAGAAAGACTAAAAGATTTAGAAACAAGAAGACAATAATTAAACTGGGAACCCCAAAAGCCAAACTTGGAATGTACAACAACACTGTAGAAATAAAACTATAAATTAATTTCCTCTTGTACTAAACAAAGCGCAAACATTAATGATGCACATTTCCCAGAGCTGACATATTCCAGTTAATAAATTCAAAATAAAGAGATATTTTTCTACCTTTTGTGCATTTTTTTCAGTTGCAATTGTTCCAGCCACTTTCTTCTGGTTTCTTCATGTCTTCTGCTAACTCTCCATCGTCTGCTGTCCATTTGCCCTTTCTTCTCTCCTAGTTTTTTTTCCATTCTCTCTCTACATCTGCTTTAACATACTAATCTTTCTCCTTTTTCTCTTTCCTCATTCCTATTTCATCCACTCAAATTTTACCCCTCCATCCTCAATCCCCACTTACTCTCCCAATACCTGGCCAATTTTAGATTTGTCTTCTCTCCCAGACAAAATATTTTTCCCCTCTCCATTTCACTTTCCCAGCTCCATCCCATTCTAATCCTCCCCCAACATCAGCTCCCTTCTAGTTCCAGCCCCACCCAGCATCCGCTCCCTTCTAGTCCCCCCATCAGTCCATTTCCAGTCCTATCCTAGCCTCACCATCAGCCCATTTCCAATCCTAGCCCCCCATCAGCCCATTTCCAATCCTAGCTCCCTCCCCTCACAGCCCATTTCCATTTCAAGCCCCCCTCCCCATCAGCCATTTGCAGTTCAAGCCCCCCTTCCACTCAGCCCATTTCCAGTCCTAGCAACCCCCCCCCCCAGCCCATTACCAGTCCTAGACCCCCCATAGCCCATTACCAGTCCTAACCTCCCCATAGCGAACTTCCAGTATTAACCCCCCATCACCCCATTTTCAGTCTTACCCCCCCATAGCCCATTACCAGTCATAACCCCCCTGCCAATAGCCCACTTCCAGCCCTAACCCCCATTACCCCATTTCAGTCAGCCCCTCCATAGCTCATTACCAGTCCTAACTCCCCCCATCAGCCCACCACCAGTCCTTCCTAACCCCCACCTGCCCATTTCCAGTCCTAGCCCCCACCATAGCCCATTACCAGTCATAACCCCCCTGCCAATAGCCCATTTCCAGTCATAACCCCCCCTGCCAATAGCCCATTTCCAGTCATAACCCCCCCCCCGCCAATAGCCCATTTCCAGTCCTAGCCCCCACCATAGCCCATTACCAGTCATAACCCCCGGCCAATAGCCCATTTCCAGTCATAACCCCCCCTGCCAATAGCCCATCTCCAGTCATAACCCCCCCTGCCCCTAGCCCATTGCCAGTCATACCCCCCCCCTGCCAATAGCCCTTTTACAGTCATAACCCCCCCTGACAATAGCCCATTTCAAGTCATTACCCCCCCTGCCAATAGCCCATTTCCAGTCCTAGCCCCCACCATAGCCCATTACCAGTCATAACCCCCTGCCAATAGCCCATTTCCAGTCATAACCCCCCCTGCCAATAGCCCATCTCCAGTCATAACCCCCCCTGCCAATAGCCCATTTCCAGTCATACCCCCCCTGCCAATAGCCCATTTCCAGTCATAACCCCCCCTGCCAATAGCCCATTTCCAGTCCTACACCCCCCCCCCCAATCAACCCAGGTAAAATTAAAAAAAAACCTGGCTTCTGCTGCTGCAGCAGAAAATCAGCTGTCCCGCGGCCCCTTCCCCTCTGCGCCGAGAGCCCTGAGTTGTGCTTCATCTGCAGGTGCTTTTTAAGCCACGAAGAGAGTATTTCCCTCTCGCGCGGCTTAAGCCTAGTCACTTTTCAAGCCTCGCGAGAGGGAAATACTCTCTTCGCGGCTTGAAAAGCACCCGCTGATGGAAGCACTCTCGGGGATCTCCGGGCAGAGAGGAAGGGGCCGCAAGACAGCTGATTTTGCTGCTTGAGCAGCAGAAGCCATTTTTTTTTTTAAAAAATTGACCGTCGATTCTGCCGTTGCCACGGCGGCAACGGCAGCAGCAGAAGCCGTCGCGGGCCGCACAACGTTCTCTCGCGGGCCGCGTGTTTGAGACCCCTGCCCTAGAATGTCCCCTATAGGGCAGCATGTATGTTGCGACACAGGATAATGTATAGTGCACCCTATATGGCTGGCAACCGTAACGTGCCCTATAGGGCGCCCCATAAAGCACCCTCAGAGGCACCTTATGGGTACAGTACGCTGAGGGTGGTATTGCTGGCAGCAACATATGTACAGTAAATTAAAATAAATCTGTGGACACCCCTATCACATAACCCCACTGTGGGTTTGAACCCATAACATCTGATTACACAGGCAGTGAGGTAACCATTGGGCTACAGCTGTAAGCAGCCCCTGGCTGGCTGTAGATAGCCTGTATGTCACCTCACTGACAGTCTGCTGTTGTGAACCACCCATACCCATGATGCACTGCACATGCAAATCAGCTGTCCACGATTGAACACAGGATGGGAAATGCACCCCTAAAGCTCCCCGGCCTGGTAGGGGGAAGTGTCCGTGTGCACCCACACAGCACCTCGGCCTGGTAGGGTGTCCTGAGTGGGTGGACAAACGGCAAAGAGTAGCTAAACACCATCACATTGTGCGGTTACTGTGCTCACCCTGAGTGTGAGATGTTGCGCCCAGGACCAGGTCCACAACACCAGCCATGGCTGAATGCGGCCATGTCAGAGCTCCAAAGCAGCAATAGCCTGTGGAATAGGTAGGTGCTGCATAAACATTGTGGAGATCTCTGTCTGGCTCAGTTAGTGGGGACCCCCACATGGATAAAACAGGGCTTCCCCCCAACAGATCCCCCACCCCAATGGCAGTAGAGTGGACCATCAACCCCAGTCCTGCTAGGGAACAGACACCCTACAGGGCAGTCCAAGCAGCTCCACACACATCCATAACACAATATCAGACAGACATTAGGCCTGGATATTCAAAGATGCACCCCACCACTATCTGATATTCACCTGCAGCAAGCCATCAGCCACTGCACCCTGCAAGGCACTCCATCACAACACATATCAGCTGTGAACCATCTGCTGGCTGGTCCGGATGGACATGCATGCACCCACAACTGGGGTGGCAGCACACACAGACAGATAAGTCCATGACAAGGCCCCCACAGGACACCCATATATATCACATGGGAGAATCACAATATAGCACTATGGGGGTGCCTAGCCATGCTGCCGTCACTGCACACTCAGGGTGAGAGTGATCCCCCAGCAGCACATACAGAGGTCACCCTGTCTGTGTAGGTGGTGGCCGGGCACTACCATGCCCCTGCCAGTGCCCTATGCCCTGTGCAGCTGCATCCTGGTCAGTCCACTCTGTCTGAGATATACCCATGGTCCCTTTCTACTCATTATGCACATTGGCAGGCCAATACTGGCAACAGTGTTGGCAGTGTGGGCTGTGGAAGGGGCATGCAGCCAACACCCACTGTATAGACAGACACACAATTCCACACCTATGCCATCATGGTGCTATTATTGAGGTAATTAGCCTTGCCCACCAAACCGGTGCTGGGCATGGCAAGGCATGGATATGCTATGCAGTACTGCTGGGGGTCACTCCCCAGGGTGGTAAACACCATCAGAGGCAAGGGCTGGAGCACGCACCGCAAACAACAAACAGATTGTTCGGATGGGGTCAACTAGCAGTATGTGCGTAACGTATGGATATCTATCTGCCAGTACTCCTAGCAAGCGTCTCAGAGCTGTGTACCGTATACCTCAGGTGTAGGGTTACATTGCTAGGGTATGCAGGTGCTAGTATTGGGAGATGCACGCAGGGTCCAATGTGCTGCCTCTCCAGGAGACATTGGCCAATGGGGCCAATGGGGCCAATGGGGCCTGTGGGTGTGGGTGTGGGTGTGTCTGCCCCTGTTGGCTGCTGCTTTACGGCAGAGATTCCCAACTCCAGTCCAGGTTTGCATCACACTGATCGGGTTTACCTGCTGTTCCTCATGAATATGCATGAGCTACATCTACATGCCATGGGGGTGGTGCATAGATATACAGCACAGGTATTTGTATGAGTGGCAGCATGGACCCTGACTGGTGTGTGGCCCACCAGGACTGCATTTGGGAGATTCTGCTCTAGGTACTGCCCCTGTACATGGTGTCTGTGCTCAGTGGGGTAAAAGATAGACGTAGTACCATTGCATATGTCCTCGCCATGAAAGGTTTGTCCTTACTATCACTGTGTAGCTGTGGGAAAAATATGTGGGAAGGATTGGTGGTAGCCCCAGCTGGGCTTTGAACCTGTGACCTTCTGTTCTTGTATGCACTGTCTGTGTGCACTGCACCACCTTGTAGCCACAGATTAGCTGGATTCCCTGGAACATCCATGCCTGTGGATCCGGCAGGGCCTGTCTGTTGCAGTGGACTGTGCCAGCCTGCACATGGCTGGGCCTCTGTCTTCTGTGGCTAGCAGCCACTGCCCCCTGCACCACATGTACTTGTCCACCAACATGCTGGCATGAGCTTCTCTCAGAAAAAGCAGATGACCTGATTGCAATGTGGCAGTACGGGACTGCATTTGGGGGACTTGGCTGTAGGTAATGCCCATTGTTGTGGTGTTGGGTAAAATATGGGTGTTTTCCCCATGCTTATGTTCCCTGCAATACAGGGGTGTCTGCGCTATCTTTGTTTAGTGGTGGGTAAAGTATAGGGACTGGGCTGGCAAGTGCCCCAGCTGGGATTTGAACCTCTGACCCTAGAAGTAATGGCTCTGTCCGCTGCACCACACTATGCCCACAGAGACAGTGCAGCCCCTGGAGGTAGTAAACCTGGCAGGATGGAGTCGCAAACCCTGCTCTACGCATTTTTACTGTGGGCACATGCACCCTGTCTGGTGACAAATGTGCACATAAACCCCGGAAATGACCACGGAAAATGGGGGACACAATATCACCATGCTGGGCAACAGATACACTAAGGAAACAACTAAAAGAGCCTTCAGTATCCATGCCCCAATAACCTGGAATGCCCTCCCACCAGAACTGAGAGCTATAACCAGCCTAACACAATTCAGAAAAAGCCTCAAACACTACCTCTTCCTAAGCTATTTCCCAATCTAATCTTTGCACATGAAAATACTACAGACACTTTTTCTGACCAAGACATTCCCCAAACGATATCCAAATGTGACTAATGTATTTTGAATTTTCTGTAAATAGTTAGTTAGCCTATATAGTTTACCTTTTTAATACCAAGTTCAAAGACCCCGTTACTTGTAAAGTGCATTACAGTTCTCTGTATGTATATGTTTGTTCCATGTAAACCGCGCTGATGACAATAGTGCGGTATATAAGAGATGTTAAATAAATAAATAAAATAAATAAATAAATAAATATTAATGGGCAACCATAGAAAACACTCCCAGGAAAGCTCCAACAAAAAGGAAATGTTTTTTGGAAGAGTCTCCGCTCCGTACACCTTTCCAAAACTCATTTCTTTTTGCTGGAGCTTTCCTGGGTGTGTTTTTTAGTTTTGCCCATTACTATAACTGTTCCCCAGCTGAATTACTATTTTTACAATTTTTGTTGTGGTCCTTTTCTATTTTTAATTCCACTTTTGGGCTGTGCACATGTATCACACTGCTCACGTTTTGCAGGTTTCCCCGGTTTTGCTGTACATTGCTGACGTAAATGGTTTCTCTTCCCTTTAAATGCATTCTACTACCGCGAGTGATTCACTCGCGCTATTTTTCCTTTGAAATTCAGCCCCGATAATGTGCGGGGCGCCTCTCCCCTCCCCTTCCCCGCCCATTCTACCCGTCTCTCCGCCCCTCGGGGGACTTCCTCCGCCCTCCGTTAGCCGTTCCCCGCCTCTATCGGACATTTGCGGGCCCGTACTTGTGCGGCACCCGTTAGTGTGACGCGCAAGGGTGCGTGGCTTCATCGCACGTGTGCGGGGTGCTTAAGCGCTCTTAAATCCGCTTTTAGTGCGCTTTTGTGCGGCTGCGCACATTGGCGGTTTTTAGTAAACATCCCCCTTAGTTTATGTTTGAACTATCTCCTGAATGTCTCTGAGACATCCTCAATCTTGGATACTATTCCAGGGATAGAAACATAGAAACATGATGGCAGAAAAAGACCATATGGCCTATCTAGTCTGCCCGTCCATATTACCCACTACAAGAGTCCCCTTTTTTCCTTTAGAGAGCTTCTGTGTTTGTACCATGCTCTTTTGAATTTAGATACTATCCTCCTCTCTACTAGCTCCACTGGGAGACTATTCCACACATCTACCACTCCTGAGTCTATCCTCTTTCACCTTCATCCTATGTCCCCTCATACAGTAGCAGAGCTTGCTTTCAATTGAAAGAGGCTCTCCTCCTGTGCATTTATGCAATGGAAGTATTTAAACATCTCAATCATATCACCTCTTTCCCGCCTTTCCTCTAAAGTATACATATTAAGGTCCCTAAGTCTGTTCTCATATGCTTTATAATGAAGACCATTAACTATTTTAGTAGCCCCCCTCTGCACTAACCCCATCCTGTTTAAATCCTTTTGAAGATGCGGTCTCCAGAATTGCATACAATACTCCAAATGAGATCGCACCAAAGACTTATACAGAGGCACTATCACCTCCTTTCTTCTGCTGACCACTCTTCTCCCTATGCACCTATGCATCCTTCTAGTTTTGCTGTTGCCTCTTTTACCTGTTTAGCTACTTTGAGATTGTCAAACACAATCACGCCTAAGTCCTGTTCTTCTTTTATGGACAGAAGTATGTCAAACCCTATACTGTACCGCTCCCTCGGATTGTTGCAGCCCAAATGCATGACCCTACATTTTTTAGCATTAAATCTCAGAGCCTTGTAAGTACGGTAACAGCTGCATCAGATTGCTGTAATACTTCTATGGGAATGCCATTAATGCCTGGTGCTTTGTTCTTTGATAAGACTTTCAATGCAGCTTCAACTTCTTCTTTCATAAGGTACAGGTTGAAATGGCTGTTGTTCCTGTTGATCTTTATCATATAAAACTCTGTATATACTTTCCACCTTTTCTTGATCTTCTCAGAATTATTCAACATAGAACCTTGAGCATCTTGTAACATTCCAACTCTCGTAGCTTTAGGAAAGCCGATCTTGTTCTTCCTCTAATAGTTTTTGCTTCTATTTCCTTGCATGTGTCATTGTAGTACTTTTCCTTGTCCTGTCTTGTTGCACGTTGGAAATCTCTGTTGAGATCTGTGATTGTCTTTCTTTCTCCTCTGGCTTTAACTTCTCTGCATTTCTGGGCAATTTTCAGAGTTTCTTCCATCATACATTTTGGCCGTTTTTGCTTTTTCACCTTTTGTTGAGGCTTCTCGCTTTCTTCCAACACAACCTTATTGATGTCATTCCATAACTCTTCTGGAGCTCTGTCATTTGTATCTAAAGCAGCAAATCAATTTTGCAGGCAGTCTTTAAATTCCAGTGGTATATTCTCAAGGTCATATTTTGATGCATTCATGAGTGGTTTGCTCTTTTTCAACTTTAGCTTGAGTTTGCACACTAGTAGTTGATGATCTGTAACACAGTCGTCTCCAGGTTTGTTGATGTTATAGAGCTTTTCCATCATTGACTTCCACAGATGTAGTCAATTTGATTTTTGTACAATCCATTGGGTGAAGTCCATGTGTACAGTCACCACTTGTGTTGCTGGAAGAAGGTGTTTGAGATGAATAGATAGTTGGTCTTGCAGAATTCTATCAGTCTTTCTCCAGCTTCATTTCTTTTGCCAAGTCCATATTTTCCAACCACTTTGCCTTCTTCTTTGTTGCCAACTTTTGAGTTCTAGTCATCCATGACTATCAGGATATCCTGTTTGCATGTTCTGTCAATTTCAGCTTGAACTTGTTCATAGAACTCTTCAGTTTCATCCTCTTCTGCAGCTGTTGTTGGGGCATATACTTGAATTATAGTTGTTTTGATAGGCAATCCTCATAGACGAATAGAGATTAAGTATTCACTGACTGCATTGTATTTCATTACAGTTCTTGCAAGTTTCTTCTTTATTATAAATGCAACACCATTTCTTCTTTGTCTTTCATTTCCAGCATAGTAGACCATGTGATCATCTGATGCAAAGTGCCCGATGCCAATCCATTTCAGTTCGCTGACACCCAGCAGATCAAGTTGTACACATTCCATTTCATTCTTGACCACCTCCAACTTCTCTTGGTTCATGCTTCGTACATTTTCATGTTCTAATATGTAAGACATCTTTACAGCTTCTGACTCTCATTTCATGTGCAGCTACATTTGCAGTCAGACGTCCCAAGGGCTTTGATCCAACCACATCATAAATGCTGGCTTTACTCTGAAAAGTCTTCAGCTATTCCCCGTTATGACCTGGGGGTCTCATCTCCCAGCACTATAGTGCAATTTGTTTTGTTGTGACTATCCATTGGGTTTTCATGGCAAGATACAGAAGTAGATTGCCGGGCCTTTCCTCCGCGCAGTTTAAGTTTAGTGTTGTTGCCATTGTCACAGAAATGTGATCTTCCACTGTCAATACTTTCCCATTCTGCTGCTGCCCAGACGGGTGGTTTGTCTTCTTCTGGCACCTCAGCTGAGACCTGTCCATCTTGGGAGACCCTGCCAGTAGTTAAACTACTGACAGCTTAGCCCTCAGCATCACTGATGCACACACTACCTAATAATACATTATACATATCTTAAGCATGGAGGAGTATTCTGGTGACTAAAAGACCATGATTTAATTCCACTGATATCCTCATGGCCTTGGGCAAATCATTTAACCCTCCATTGCCTCAGAAGAAAGATCTGATAATCTACTTCCTGTCACAACTTCTAAAAAATAAGTGGCTGCTGTGTCACTAGGAGTCAGCATTGATTCAACAGCACACATTGTGTTTGCATTTACACATCTTAGAACATATAATGAAATATCATTGCTATAAATTAGATATAACATTATAACATGTAAAAATTAGAAGAAAAGCATAGGGTCCCTTTTGCTAAAGTCTTTTAGCTGGTTAATGGGCATTTTGACATGCAACAACAGGGCATCAGGAACACTAACACGCAAGCAGGTCCTCAGCCACTGGTGGCAGGTTTAGACTGCCTCAGAGTCCTGAGAGGAGGAGAACCCCGCAGTACCCAGCCCCAGGAATGTCCCACAGTCAGGGACATCTGTACAGGGAGAAGGAGGAGGAGCCCTGGGTGGATCATGATAGAAGAAGCTGGGCTGGATCCAGGCCGGGTGTTAGGGATCTCGCTGCACTAGGAAGAGATCTGGGTTAGCGAGGTGGAGCCAGGGACTGGGACCTGAGGAAGAGGGTGGGGTTAATATTCCACCCTAGGAGGGAGAAGACTAAATGGGGGTTATGCCATAGAGAGATCAGTTGAGACAGCCGAAAGAACATCTTGTACAGCATCAAAGTCCTGCAGGGCCACCTGCATGGCTTGGATCGGAGCCAGAGGAGGGATAAAGTCTACCAAAGTTGTATCTACCAAACCCTAGAGTCAAATGGGAGCTACCAAGACTTGCTCAAGAGGGAGCCAAGTGGGTTTAACAGGACAAAACTCTTCGGGACATACCCAATACAGGCCATAATGGGCCAAATGATAAAGGTAAAAATCAGGAAAACTAACGCTGCCAGTCACTTTAGCCAACTTCAGTGTCTTACAGGTGATGCGGGGCTATGATGCTGCCATAAATATTTAAAAATTAATGATTCTATCTGACCATAAAAGGACAAAGGACAGAGACCGGGCATCATATTAAGGATATAATTAATTTGAGGGGTCAAGATCATCTTTATGGCCTTCATCCAGCCCCATCATGAAACAGCGAGGGGGGACCAATGGCTAGTGGCATCCTTGATAAAGGAGATGATTTGCTCCATATTCAATAGCTGGAATTGTTCTAAACCACAGAATTACCAGGAACACAGATAGGAGACACCATGTGGTGCCCATCTGAGAGTACAATCTCCTATATCAGTCTGAATGGTATTTGAATTAAGGGGCATAACTTCAGATTTATCCCAGTTAATTTTATAACCTGAAAATTGAGAAAAGGAATCAATAAGAGCAAGTAAAGCGGGAATACAGTTGGTTGTTGCAAAAACAATAAAATATCATCTGCATAGGCTGCTAGTTTGCATGTGTAGTTCCCATGAGTGAAACCTTTTATAGAAGAGGATTGGCAGATGGCTAGCAGCAGGGGTTCTAATGCTAGGTTAAATAGAAGAGGAGACAAGGGACGTCCTTGTCAGGAACCACGCGAGATAGAGAAAGGAACAGAGGTTAATCATTTGCGGCTCACCAGGATATAGGGACAGTGTATAGAATTCGTACACAAGTAAAAATAAAATATTTCTGCACCCGATCCAATCTAGAACCCGATAAAGATAGAGCACTTCAATCCTATAAAACGTCTCCTTGGATCCAGGGAAAGAGTGACCATAGGATCCGTTCTCTCACTGGATGCCGAGAGGATAGAAGAAAGGAACCTAGCATTGTCCCCTATATATGAGCCAGGCATGAAGCCAGTTTGGTCAGGATATATTAGAGGCTATAGCACTTACTGTAAATGATGAGCGAGTACCTTAGCCAAAATCTTATTATCAACATTCAACAATGAGACTGGGCAGTAATTTTGACTAAGGAAGAATCTTTTCCAGGTTTGGGCAAGATGGTGATCCGAGCTTCCATGCAAGAAGGGGAAGGAGGATGTCCTTTGTACATATATTGAAACAGCTAGCAGAGACATAGATTAAGAAGTGATTGAAACTATTGATAAAAATCAGTGGTGAATCCATCCGGGCCAGGGATCTTATTAGCCAATAAAGTGGATATAACAGATTGGAACCCAGCTTCTCTAATAGGGCCTCCTAAGTTAATGCTGTCTGAAACAGGTATTTTGGGACCAAGGAGAGATTGCAAAAAAAGCCCCACATGCTTCCTCTGGAGCCTGGGTCTCTGTGCGATACAAATTAGAATAAAAATGTACAGAAGTGTCCACAGTTTCCTGATCCTTCGTACAAAGACCATGCAGTGGGATTTGAAGAGCAGAAATATACTGGCGATGGCACCAACCCTTTAGATATTGGGCTAGTAAGCGACCAACCTTATTGGTTGAGGTATAATAGACAGCATTACACAAACAAAGATTCTGCCAAGCCACTTCACTACATCGACTATTATACTCATATTTTAATTTATACAACTGCATAAGTATCACTGGGTCTCCATCTCAGACTTGCTCTCTAGGTCCACAATTTCTTTTTCCTAAGCCTGCAACTGAGAGGAGGTTTCTCTCCTCTTCCAGGATGAATAGTTAAGAATCTCTCCTCTCAAGGCTACCTTATAGGCCTCCCATACTGTTGTGAATGGCACATCGCCAGTGTCATTTCTAGGAAAAAACTCTTAGGTGAAATCCTCCATCCTTGCAGAAACATAGGGTCTACCAGTCAACTTTTGTTGAAGTGCCAGGTGGTGGATGGGGGCTTCACAGGGCCAAATTGGAGGACTTTGGAGACTGCCACATGATCAGATAAGTGAATGGGAGCAATGGATATCGCATCTACAGAGCCCACCAAACTTTTATTAAGTAGGAAATAATCTATCCTCCAATAGAAGTATGGGGATGTGAGTAAAAGGTAAATTCACGACCAGTAGGATGCCACAGTCTCAATGGATCCACCAGTGCTGCTATTCCATCATATTGCATATTGCAGACATAGACTTGGTCAGATGTGCCCTGCATTGTGATTGTTAGTCTAAGAACAGATCCAGGGGTTGTTTGAAATCTCCAGCTATCACAATTTCTCTGCCAATATCTCAGAAAGAGAAACAAAGATGGTGGGGGAGTCCAAGTTTGATGCATACACATTAACAAGAATAACAGAGCACCCCTATAGAATAACATCAATCAAAAGCCAGTGGCCCTCTGGTTCTGCCCTCCTATGTAGGATCTGCACTTGTAGGGACTTATAGAACAAAATGGAAATCCCCCTTTTTCCCAAATGGTGGAAGTGAAAACATGCTGCCCTATCCAATCTACAATAAGTTTAGCACACATAGGAAAATGCAGATGTGTTTCCTGTAAAAATAAAACATCACCCTGTTCTTTTTTCAGATAATTGAAAATTGTCTTGCATTTTACTGGGTAGTTGAGCCCCTTAACATTGAAAGAAATACCCTGCATTGACATGTAAAGAGCAGGCATAGACTGCAACTTGATTCATGACTTCACAGAATAGAACATAAGAACATAAGATATGCCATACTAGATCAGACCAAGGTCCATCAAGCCCAGTATCCTGTTTTCAATAGTGGCCAATCCAGGTCACGAGTACCTAGTATGTTCCCAAAAGATACACAGGTTCCACAATGCTGGGTCCTCTTTAATAATGGTTTATGGATCTATCTTCCAGGAACTTATCCAAATCTTTTTTTAAACCCAGCTACACTTTTACTACATCCTCTGGTAATGAATTCCAGAGTTTGATTACGCATTGAGAGGGTTATTCTGAGACACAAATAGCGCTATTCATGCCACTACATCCTCTGGTAATGAATTCCAGAGTTTGATTACGCATTGAGAGGGTTATTCTGAGACACAAATAGTGCTATTCATGCCGGCAGCAGCCCACGACTAACTTCCTCGTTGGTTGTGGGGGAAGTTAATCGGGGGTGGGAAAGAGGTGGCCTGGGGGTGGAGAGTGGGTGGGCAGTGGGTGGTCGCCGACCCTGGACATACAGGGCCGATTCTAATGTTGGCCCTGTATGTCCAGGTTCGGTGAAATGGCCGGGGAAGTTATTCTACCTCCGAGGATCCTTGGGTGTAAAGGGAGAGGAATGGCCAGCAGAAAAAAAGGAGGTGGTAATGCCTCTGTATAAGTCTCTGGTATGACCTCATTTGGAGGATTGTGTGCAATTCTGGATACCATACCTTCAGGTTGTAGTCGGTGCAGAGGGTGGCTACTGAAATAGTTATGAAGCATATAAGGACATATGCATACTTTAGAGGAAAGGCGGGATAGGGGCAATATGATAGAAATATTTAAATATCTCCGTGGCATACATGCACAGGAGGGTCTCTTTCAATTGAAGGCAAGCTCTGCTATGAGGGGATATAAAATGAGAGTGAAAGGGGAAATATTTCTTTCCGGAAAGAGTGATAGATGCGTGGAATACGGTCCCAGTGGAGGTGGTGGGCATGAGGACAGTATTGGAATTCAAAAAAGCATGGGACAACAGAGGATCTCTAAAGGTAAAAAGGGGACTACTGTAGTTGATATGGAAGGGCAGACTAGATAGGCCATGTGGTCTTTTCTGCCTCATGTTTCTATGTTTCTATACACCTTCACCAGCTCTCTCCCTCCTCTGTCAAACTTTGAGACCTCTCCCTTTCTGGTCAGTCTATTCCTACAAACCTGCCCTGACTATTTACAGACTTAAATTTACAGAATCCTTAAGAACAGTTCTTCCTCAGCTCTGCCTACTCCTCAAATTCTGACCATATTTCAGAGCAGACTATAATTCTCCTGCTCCCCTTTTCTATTCTTGAAAAAAACCCCACCTACATATAAGGATATCTCTTTTCCTTCCGCACATACATTTACTCTCTTCACTACCACACTTCTTTCTCTCTCTCTCTAACCCTGTAAACCCTAACTCTCAGTTCACTTTTAAAGGAAAATCAGGAAAATCCTGTCAAAAACACTTGTCTCTAATCAATCTCTTCTCCATACACTCTCTAAATCACCAAATCATTCAAAGCTTTCAAAAAAACCACTCAAATCCAGGGTCCTGTCACACAAACACCAACATACATCCATTCACATCAACAACTGTCTCTCAGTCACCACAACACTAACATTCTAAATTACTTACTAACAGCATCCTTACATCCACTGATATCAAAAAATAACCCTGCATCTCTGTCAGAAAAACCTCTATATCTCGAAATCTAAAGAAATTCTTGTATAATTCTTGTGGAGGTCTCAACAGAGGATTTTCCATGCTGTCTCTTTAAACTTTTCTGTAGCAGAAGAGCTTTTCCTGAATATGCAGCACTACTCTTCCTTTCAGCTATGCCTTGTTGCAACACTGTTTTCAAAATTCACATACATCCATCCCCGCTATTTGAGCCCTTTCCCGATCACATCTACCTTCCCCACGTGTTGTCGGCCCTGTATGTCCAGGGCCAGCAACTTGAACAGGGAACTTATTCCACCTCAGAGATGGAATAAGTTCCCCTAGTCAGCAGGGGACAGCAGGCCTGGGGCGTGGAAAGGGGGGCAGAGGACATTCCCGGCAGCCTGATCCTGACCTTAGGAGGCCAGATCAGGGGTTAGGCTGTGGGGAAAGCACTTTTTGAGCTGGAGCCAGGGATCACGGCTTTTCAATGGAGCTGCGATGCCATGGCAACCGGACCTCATAGCACTGTACGTACAGGCCAGACTGAATCGGGGTCCCGGCCTGCACATACAGGCCTGATCACAATTCTGATCCTGCGGGGCTAGATATGCCCTGCGGGATCAGAATCACGGCTCCCTCTGTGAGTCCAGTTCCGACCAGGCGCATAGAGAGCCAACACATCCATGTTGGAATCAGATCCTTTATAATCATTTTTATTTATGTTTTATTTCTTTATTTGACTATTCTCTTATACTGCTCTTGCACTGGTCAAAGCCGTTTACAATTAACAAAACTGAGCTTTTACATTGAGCAGAGTATAAAACAACTAGGGTTACATTGTACAGGATACAATACAAATGGGATTACCGTCAATAAGCAGTGAGACTACATTACCTATCTACAATTAAAGGATAAAGGTTACATTAACTATGTACAAACAATATGTAAAAATGTACAATATATATGTATTAGAGTATCGAGTGAGACTGTCACTGTTTACAGGCTAGCTTGGATGTGATATATTATTGTATGTGGCGGTATAGCAATTGTGGAAATGTTCATATTGAGGTATGTCATGATTATGTCGGCAGTGTTCACTTTAGAATTGCTGTAAATTGCTACTTTAATCGGACTTAAAACTCTCCACAAAATAAGAGGTCACTAGCTCTCATACATACTCCCAGGACCTTTTACAACTTCTAAAACTTTCAAAATTTCCCCAACTCTCTCTTAATGCCAAAAACATTGAATTTAAACTTTTATTCTCAGCCATTTTTGGCCATTTTCAGTGCGCTCGGCCCCTTTAAGACTGTCTCCGCCTCCATAAGACAGCTTCTGTAGGCCCGAAACCCCACAAATGCTGCCCCTGAGCCAAAGCATGATTTTCATTCATTTTATTGGGCAACTCAGCCCAAATGCCTCTATCCAGAGCCCTGGTTTTCTCTCTGGTGGCCCACTGGCCCACCACCATCCTTTTTGAGACATCCAGCTCAATTACTACTCTCTGGGGCTTACCCCTTCAGTCCCATGGCCTCCCACTGATCAGGGACAGCCGCAGAACTCATGATCCCCTCTGATGCCCCAGAGCAGCTCCGTCCATGATCAGGAATAGCCATGAATGCTGCGGCTGTACCTGATCACAGCCCCAGTCACCTCCTTTGCCCAGAAGCCTGGAAGGCATGCAGGCTGGCCACAGCGACTGCTGCGGGACCAGGGATCAATGCAGACCCCCCCCCCCCCTTATTTTCTGATGCAGACTCCTTTTTTTTTTTTTAATTGCTGCTGCCAGATGAGCCGAGAGCAGCCCCTGGGGCCCCGATTTTTTCTTATTACTTAAAAAAATAAATGACATCGTCCTTGCCTGCCCGCACAGCCATGGGGTAGAAAGAAAAAGACCCCCCGAGGAAAAGAAAATCTCCTGGGTGCCAATGGCAGCTGAGCAACCTGCTGCAGCCCTAAAAGGTACTTATTTAACGGTAAATTTAACCATCTGGTAAATAATGTGATGGAGCAATGATGAAAGGTAAGGAATAGTATATATCTTTCAACCAATTCTATTTATGTAGTCCTCCTGTGTTTCTCCTCTAGTGACTTCTTCAGTGAACACCAAATAAAAATACAAAAACTCCTCGAAGGAGGGAATGGAAAAGGGGTCTATGATGAATGTACATTGTTTGGATTTTCTTGGTTGATGCTGTTTATAAAGTGTGTGGAAAAAGTTAATAAAAAATGTAAATAAAAAAAATACAAAAACTTACAACTCACTGTTAACTTGGGTAAGTGCCTGTCCAGTCAGTTATAAGCAAAGTATGGCAATAATAGTACCTTTAGCATTAAGAACAACCTATTCTAACCTCTTCTTTTTTTCATTAACACATATAAACCAGTTCAATTTAACCAGTTAACACAAAATTAGCCACTTGAGGGGCCTATTTACTAAAGTGCAGTAAGAATTTGTGGTTTCAGTGTGGTTATTGCCAAAATTACCATATGGTAATTACAAATCCTCAGCATTAATTGTTGAGGGCGTTCCCATCATCTTCCCATACAGTTAACAAAGAGACAATTTCCTCAGAGCATGTCAACTGCATTACAGATAACCCAATGCAGTTCGCTGCACGTATTTAGATGCCATTAACTGCACCGCATTATCAGACACATTAACAGATAACACACAGTAAATACCTCTGCATTAACTGTGAGGCTCAGTCTCTGTATATTCTCTGCCCGACTTAGCATTAGCTATTAACAAAGGAATTAGCATGTGTTAACTGCAAAGGCCCATGATTACTGCGAGTGCATTAAGAGCCACTTTAACTGCTAACACAGCTTAAGGCCCCTTTTACTAAACATTTAGCACATGCTATCTGCTGCATGGCCCATTTTATTCCTGCGCGATCTGTGGCGGATAGCACACGTTAAGTGTAAGTAAAAGGGTCCTTAGTAAATAAACCCCTAAATCTTTTGAAATTCCATCAATTCTTAAGAAGTCTTACAGAATTAATACAATAATCGTTTATAAAAATGAAAGATACAGAAACATAACCCCTTGAACGAGAATGCGTAATTCTGCTGCAACAATGCTGGAGAGGAAGTGACCTAGTCGTTAGACGAATGGGGTGAGAACCAGGAGAAGCAGGGTTCACTTCCTGCTTCTGCCACTAATACTCTGTGTGACCTTTCATGTCCCTTTAACTCCCATTGTCTCAAGTGCCCATTGAGACCGTAAGCTTTTTAATGCAGGGACCTTATCACTACTGTGGATGTCTAGTAGTGCTATAAGATGATTAGTGATATTATTTAAATAGTTGATACTATAGAGTAGAACTATGTCAAAACGTATAATGAAACACCTCTTGCAATATATTTATTTACATTCTCTTATATACCGTGCTATTCTGCATCAGGGCGGTTTACATTGAACAAACTGAAATTACATTGAACAGGACATTATAACTTGGAGAGAACTATTTTATAGGGAACATGGGCTATGGAGGGTTAAGTGGCTTGCCCAAGACCACAAGAAGCACCTGTGGGACTAGAAACCCCAGTCCTTCCAGCCCAAGGTTGCTGTCCTCATGTGGGATTAGAACCCCCGACCTTCCAGCCTGAAGTACCTTGCCCCAACCACTAGGCCACTCCTCCACTTACAAGCAATCAGCCATATTTTTTAAATATCCCTAAAATTAGGCCACAATGGACTTTCTTAAAACTACAGTTATTTGTATTACCCTTTTCTACTGACATTAAGTATGATTCAGTGAAACAAAATTAAGAATTAGGGGCCTGATATTCGAAAAGCATTTACATGGTTTACAGCCCTAACCGGGATATTCAATGGCACTAACATATCTCCGATATTCTCCCCTACATGCTGCAGTGCTGACCGCTTAGCATCGGGACATGTCATGGGAATTGCAGGGAGGAGCAAAAGCTTGCCTATCTTTTAGCCGTAGGAACTAACCGGGTAGCCTGCAGTATCGCTGCTGCCCGATTAGCTACTGTGGCTGGGAGGCTGTGCATTGAATATCCAGGTTAAAGGTTGGCGCATAGGCGACCTAAGTGAATATCGGGCCCTAAATAAATAGTTGGCATAGAAGTAGTATATATGCAGATCTAGCTCATGCATGTTCATTAAAGATATCCTGAAAACCTGGCCTGCTTGCAGCACTTGAAGACTGAACTTGCTATAGAAAGACTTTCCTGAAAAGCCTTCTATGTGTTTTCTCAATATTGCTTTTCATCATTTTCCATTAATAGCAATGAGATTCCTGTGCACTGCTGTTCTTTAAAGTGCTTACCAGAAAACTGAAAAGAGGAAGAGTAAACGTACAATATAATCTTTTCCCAGGACACAAAAGTAAACAGCATAATGAATTAAGTGGAGAGGGCATAGGCAGAGTACACAGGAACCTGCTCACTTCTGAAGTACAGGCACATCACTGGGGTGGAACGTATGATTACATACTCTCAATAAGCCCTGATAACATAGGCACAGTACAAACTGAAGCAAAGACTGATTAAAAAAAAAAGAAAATAGGAAGTGAGAGTAAAGTAAAAATCAATACTTATAATGCACTTGGGTGCTGAATGGAGTCTATCTGTTGTCAGAGGAAAGATGCATATTGTGCATTAGCTTGCACCCCTGTTATGCTCCCCCTCCCCCCGAAAGTGTAAGGGAGAAAGTAGATGCTGATTTAGGAAAGGTGTGGCACATATTACCACTGTCTATTATAGACATCAAGCCCTGCATTGAGTCTGGTAGCACCTCCTTCCTTGGAGTGAACTTCATTATTTTATTTTTTTATTTAACATTTCTTATATACGGCTTTTCATGATATCAAGGCGGTTTACATTGAACAAACTGAAATTACATTGAACAGGGCATTATAACTTGGAGATAACTATTTTATAGGGAACATGAGCAATGGAGGGTTAAGGGGCTTGCCCAAGACCACAAGGAGCACCTGTGGGACTAGAAACCCCAGTCCTTTGCCTTCTTCCAGTATCTAACCCAGGCAGTAACCTTTGGGCCCATACGAAGTGCACTCAGTTTACATATTGGTTACCTATGTGAAAATGGAGCAAAGACCTTGCAGAAATTTAAGTACATTACATCTTGTATTAACCCAAAATCCAAGTAGCTGGTCACCCATTTCAAGAAACTGATTAGATCTTCCTCTGATATAACCTCTGCTGTTCTTTGTTAAAACATTACAAATCATAATAAAGAAATAACAGCCTTCAGGGCCCTTTTACTAAAGTATGCTAAAGTGTGCGGTTTTATGCGTGGTGCATGACAGTTACCATACACTGATTTGTGCGCCCATGCTAATGACAACATTGACAGCGTACAATATGTCCTCTGCGCTAACTGCAATATGCTCACCACATCCACTGTCTGCCACAACCCCACCCATTCAAACTGTTTAATGTAAAGCTATGTGCTAATTCCTACAGTATGCTGTCAATAGAAGTATTTGACAAATGTATTAAAACTTTAGTAAACCTTTTTTTTTTTTAGTTAGTTTCAATAGTTTCCTGTGTTCCTGATATATCATATCTAAGCGCTCCATGTAAGTGACCTCTGAACCAAGACCACTGAACCAATGACCCTCTGCACAGAACCCTGAAGCCAGAAAAACTCTAACTCAGGCCTCTAACACTGAATGTCCAGGTTGGCCTGCAAAGCAGAAAGCTAACCAGGTGGTGGTGATATTCAGCCACCGCCCGGTTAGCTTTGGTGGCAAAAGCTAGGGCAGCTTTTTCTGTGCCTATCTTCCACTGCCAAGTGATAACCGGGCAGCGGATGAATATTGCTGCTGGTTGGTTATCCCTGGGTGCTGCCCGCAGAATGTCCCCAGAATGCCCCAGTGCTAACCGGTTAGCATTGCCGTACTGAGCAACAGCACTCACAGATATTCAGAGGCACTAACTACGTATCTCGTTCACAGCAATTAATGCGATTAGCATCTCTGCTAACTGTGTTAATCGCTTTGAATATTGGGTTAATGGATTTTAGCCTAGGATGTCTCAGGTCAAAGGATCTGTGATGCAACAGTTCTTCTGGGTCAAATGGTCACTGTTTCTGTGGTTCTAGAGCAGAGGATCTCTGGGCCTGAGTCAGGATTCATGAGCTTTGGATCAAAGGGCATCTGGCTCAAGGCACTTGTCACAGGTTCTCCGGCCTGGACTTCATGAGTCAGATTCCAGGTCAGTATATTTCTAATCTGGGCAGTCTTTGAGCAAAGGGTTGCTGATATAGGGACCCAACGCATTCAGCGCTTTGGCTCGTGTCAGTGTATGGAGAAGAGGGGAGACTGAGGTACCATTGCTGTGCCAGCATGTTTGAGATACTGGTTTCATTACCTTCATTCCCTCTTGTACAGACTTCGATTGCAAGCCCTCTGGGAAAGGAAAATACTTGTTTTTCCTGAATGTAATTTGCCTTGAGCTATTACTGAAAAAAGACATGAGTTAAATCCAGATTCCCTTGTACCAGTGTATTTTAGCTTAGAGCTGTGTGCCAGCATGGTTTAGCTCAAAAGATTCATATACCTTACTAGCACAATCCGTGAACACAAATATATTAGCACACAGTACAATTGTGGTCCCAAACCTACTGGCACAGAGTCACCTTCTTTTCTACTGACTGACACTTGCTACCCAGCTAGACATTAAATTTACTTCACTTCCAATCTAGGTATAAACTTTCTGGCATTAAAAATCTTGAATGAAGTTATGTAGGCTTTACGAAAGTTTTCTCTAGTAATAGTATTACTTCATTTCATCATTTATTCTTGTTAACATGCTTATTTGCATGGAAGTATGCGATGCTTAGCTTGTTTCTTTTATTACCCTTTAAGCACATTCATTTGTCTGCTGTAATGGATATTAAATGGGTAGTTAATTTAGAAAAAATGTGCTAAAACAGAAGTAGAAAGCATAGCATTCTTTGTTACATCAGCCCCTCTACATGCATATCTCCCCTTACCTTTTAGTATGGTAAATATGGAGCCAAAAATAGCCTGTTCAGATCAAGTGCAGTGGACGGCATCACAAAATGAAGGAGACCCACAGACATGATGGAACTTATGGTCTGCATCGTTTCACTTTCCTTAGAATTTTATGTGGCTTCATTTTCATACGATAATGAAAGCACATAGAATTCAGATGGTAAAGCCATGCTATGAACCTTAACTTCAAAAGGCAGCAATCAGGCCTGTGCAGGCTGCAGCTCTGCTTTTTAAAATGAGTTCTATTGCAGGCTTTAAACCTCAGTGCCAGCAATAACATTGCAAATGAGCACCATAGGTCTACTCTCAACTCCTTCATTAAAAGGCTAAGATGCTATTGAACTGAAATGGAGCAGACCCCCACTAGACACAACCCCCCCCCCCCCTCACATGCCAATCGCTACCATTGATGGTCATTTTTATTGTATATAAGTTATGTTAATCTCCTCACCTTATTTCTCGATTGTTACTCTACACTACTACTTACCCTTAACTTCAACCTATCTTAATGTTCTATGTAAACTGCACCTGATGATTTATTGTTTGAATGCAATGAGTTCCCTTGACTTGTAGAAAGACAATATAAAAAAAGATGTTAAATAAATAAGTGAAACTGAATGAAGAAGAAAAGGAAATAATTAACAGATGAGGTTGAAACAGTGGCATAAGTTCTAATGAGGGGCCCCCACGCAACATTCTACCAAGGGCCAACCACTTTCGTACTGGTGGGGAAGGCATCTGTCAGCATACATCAGCATGGCATAGGTGTCATGGCTTTTTCCCCAGACCTTGGATTTCATGCAGCTTTGTTACTCTGGTGATATCAGTCTCCAAAGTTAATGAGGGTAGTTTACAAGATGAGATTAACTCTGACCCCCCTGGTGATGTCAGTCTCCGGGCCTGTTGAGATTGTTCTGCAGCCCCTCCTTGCTAAATCAAGAATAGCAGACCTCAAAGGGAGGTGCTAGAAACAATAGCAGACCTCAAAGGGAGGTGCTAGAGAAAATTCACTATAAAGGACAGAAATACTTCCTCTTTCTCTCTCTCTTCCTCTATTCATCGGATATGAAGGACAGGAGGCTCTGATAATCAATTTTCTTCACCCTTCCCCCCCCCCTCTCTCTCTCTGATCTCTCTCACACACACACATGCACACACATAGAGTCTTTCATATACTCTATTCTCTCTCACACTTCACACATGCACACACACACACAGATTCATTGATGTACACTGAAGCAGCTTTTTAACAACCACTATATAACTCTGTTCTGTACCTATGTAATAAGCCTATGTCTACATAAAGACCTGTTTCCAAGCCACACCTGGTTGGTTGTCTTATTTGTGCTGCATACCCTACTGTCTCTGTGAAATGAACCCAGGACCAAACGGAGAATAGACCAGAAGATTACAATTCAGAAGATTACAGCATCCTTCTCCAGCAGCAGTGGGTGTTGTTAGTAAATACGCCCATGTGCCAGCTTGCACAATACTGCATATTTGTACCGATCTAACTGGGCTCTCTGCACAGGTACCGCAGCCCACATGCGTGTTACCAGCATGGGCTTCAGTAAACATGCCCCTTAGGAAAGAACAAGGTTCCACATTAGGAGTTACCACCCAGAAAATGGATCTAGGTGCCATCGTGGATAATACGTAGAAATCCTCTGCTCAATGTGCAATAGCAGCCAAGAAAACTAATAGAATATGAGGAATTCTAAGGAAAGGCATGGAGAATAAAACTGATAGTACCATAATGTCTCTGTATCACTTTGTGGTGCATCTGAAATATTGTTTATAGTTCTAGCTGTTGCATCTAAAAAAGTATATAGTGGAATTGGAAAAGGTACAGAGAAAGGCAACCAAAATGATAAAGAATGGTAGGATACCCCTATGAGGAAAAGCTTAAAAAGTTAGAGCTCGTTAGCTTGAAGAAGAGACAACTGAGGGGACATATGATAGAGTTCTATAAAATAATGAGTGGTATAGAATGAGTAAATGTGAATCAGTTGTTTACTCCTTCTAAAAGTATAAAGACTATGGGACATACAATGAAACTACAAAGTGGTACATTTAAGACAAACTGGAGAAAATATTTTTACTCAATGCATACTCAATATCTGGAATTTGCTGCCAAAAGATGTAGTAAAAGCTATTAGTGTAGCTGGGTTTAAAAAGGGGTTTGACAAGTTCCTTGTGGAAAAGTCCATAAACCATTATTAAAGTAGACTGGGGGAAATCCACTGCTTATCCCTGAGATAAGCAGCATGGAAACTGTCTACCTTTTGAGATTCTGCCAAGTACTTGCAAACTGGATTGACCATTGTTAGAAAAAGGCACCTTCTAATGTGCCCTATAGGGTGCTTTATAGGGCGCCCTATAGAGCGCCTTAGGCTACGGCACTGTGAGGGTGTTTCTGCTGGCAGCACTGATTTAAATTAAAAGGAAAAGCCTCAGACAGCCTTATTAAATACCATCACTGTGGGATCAAACCCATGACCTCTGCCTTTGCAGTCATTGAAATAACCAGTGGGCTACATCTCTATAGTGTCTAGGAATGCCTCAACAGGGAAGGGCTTTAGAGCCTTTTATGCAGGCCTCAGCTGCTGTCAGGTAATCAGGCCCACTAACTCCTGATTAGGTGTCAGCAGTTCTCAAAGCTGAGAAGGTTACTAGAGTTCAACAATCTACTCTTCTCAAGGAAATTTCTACTAAAGCACCAAAAAGAAAGTAACTTTGCTTTAAAAATATACAAAACCCCTTTTAAGAGCTCCCAGTCAGAGAGCTAGCAATTTAATAAAAATAAACCCTCAAATTCTTACCGTTGTTTGACCTGTAGAGTCCCTGTTAGGAATGTTGTGATCTTAGGAAGACATGAACCTCACTCCTATGATCTATCCCCTACTGCCAGGTAATTATACATATGGAACTCAATGTAAAAGACTGGATAGCCCCCATCTTGCTGCTGGATTGCTGTCTTCATTTTGATATTGGTGAGCTGTTAATTTTATTTTTAAGCTACTAAAGGAATATGGATATCTAAACTAATATAAAGACCCTAAACATTATTTGGTATGTTTTATGAACTGCAAACAATTTGTTGTTTAGATTTAATCAATTGCTGATGAAAATATCTTGTGGTGACAAAGTCCCCTCTTTTCCACTTAATTGGGATAACTGACTATAAATGAAAGGAAATGCCTGGAGTGAGAAGGAGTTGGGGGTGATAGGTGGGAAAGAAGACTAAATACAGCAAGGGTGAATGGATTGTAAACCCTTTAACTCAACACTGTGCTGGTGTACTCCTTACCCAGGGTAGTTTTCAGGATATCCACAATGAATATGCATGAGACAGATGTGCCTGCACTGACTCCATTATATGTAAATCTACCTCATGAATATTCATTGTGGATATCCTGTAAACCAGACTGTCTAGGGGTAGACACCAGCATAAGTTTGAGAACCAGGGCTTTAACCATTCTAGGACTGCTACAAGCTAAATAAATCTAGGGCAAATGGATTGTAAATCCTTTAACCAATCTATTACCTATCTTTTTTTCCTAGGGCTTTAACAAGCTAGATAAAGCCAGAGCAAATGGTTTTTAAATGCTTCAGCCAATCAAATACAGTAACTGTAAGGGTGTGGCCAGCATGTTCTCCTGGCACTTAACACATGGATTGTACCCTAAAGCATGGTGCGATTACCACAGGTAAACCTAATGCTAACTACTGAGGTTTTCTTAGTTGAACCTGTGCTAACTGCAACATGCTCTTCACCCACTCTCTGCCCCGACCCACCCATTCACCATTTTGATGTGCAATTGGCAGTTAGCACATGAATCAGTGAATGGTACCTGTCACTAATACCACATGCAAAACACGCATTAACTATTTAGGGAACTGTCTCTTACATGTCTGTACAGCGCTGCATACGACTGGTAGCGCTATATAAATGCTCAGTAGTAGTAGTAGTAGTATTTAGTGCATTTTTAGTAAAAGAGCCCCCAAATAAAGCTGGGATAAACGGGTTTTAGAATCCTTAAACAAGCTAATAGCTGATGCTTGCTTTTTAATGAAATTAAAACAATGTATCAATAAACCCATAACCTCTCTTCTATCCAAGGTGTAGGTCACCTAATTATCCATCAAAGTAATGCTCACTTCTACACAGAGGCTTCTTTTGCTTCCAATACTCCCTCAGAAAAGGTGGGCATAGATGCAGAACTTTACACAGACTAAGCAGAGTTGTGAAGGGCTTTGCATTTGTGCACATAGTTATACAAATGCATGTGTTTGTATATTAACCCTGAAAACGAATGCTTGCCAAAAAGCATATTTTTTAAAACTGATAATTTTTAAAGCTGAACTATGTGCATACTTTTATTCTGAAAATTCACTGATACCTGCAAAGGAAAAGTATGTCCATGTTATTTATGCATGAACCCAGTTATACAATTGTTCCCATAAAGGCACATTTTACAATGGGACGTCCAAGTGCGATCTGGGACGTCAAAGCCAGAACGTCCAAAAACAAACCAGGCAAGTTCAGGCACGATTTCAGAAATGTGGATGTGCCCAAATGGATGTCTATAGAGATATCCACTTAGAATTTCCCCAGAATAGCATCTTAGAACATGAGCGTCTAATAGCATAATGGTTAAAATAGTGGGTTAGGAGCAGGGTGGACCGCTTCAAATCCCAGTGTAGGTCTTTGTGATCTTAGACTAGTCACTTAACTCTCCCTCTTCTCTGCACTATCTGGATGTTTTAAGGCCAAAATAAGCACTTTCCTAATGTGTATTCATGCCAGCAGCAGGTCTAAATGTGGATGTGCTTGCAGATGTCCCCATCGTTCCTGAAATGGAACGGAGATGTATAAGTCCGTTGCACCTCACCAGACATGCCTCCACCACACCCCCTTGCACTGGAGACATCTGTAAACATCATTTGTGGAATGGCTTCGGAGATGTCTCCATGATTTTGACATGCACATCTTCAGATGTCCTAATTCACAGTTAAGCCTTTTAAAATGTCCCCATAGTCTGTCCAAATTTCACCCCATCCTCTGACTTCCAAAGATCATGGCTCATATTCATTAAAAGGTCAATATTTAAACCCCATAGTCAACTTTTTTTTAAACAACAGCTTAGACATTTAAATGAAACAGTGGCTCTGAATATACATATATAGCAGCAACCGCCAATAGCTCTACAGATAGTTGGCATTATTCAGCCACTATCCATATAGCTAACCAATTATTTGAGCATAACATGTTTTTTTGCCATCCTAAATTAAATCAATGACAATTTGAACAATTAGGTGGAACACCCATGCTCTACCCTCTCTACCTCAGTGCTATCAGTCTAGTGCCAGGGCAGTCTCTAAGAAGTTTCAGCAGCACAACATGTATAGTGCCACTGCAAATTCGTGGATAAGGGATTGTGTTTAGCAGCCCCATGAGACATATAAACCCTTTAGAATATTGAGCTGTAAGATTTTTCTCCTATTCTGTATCAATGAGGAAAAATGACATAGTAAATTACACCGTGTGACTGAATATGTTGCTGATCTGCTGCCAAAGTCCATCTGCAGTCTCACAATGGCCTTTGACTTTGAATACCAAATGAAGCAACATGAACTATCTTGCTAAAAAGCAGAAGCCATATAGCTGTATACAAAACAAAAGGGGGATTCTTCTAAGCTGTGTCAAGCTTCCCTCAAAAGTAAACAAAGTATCATAAACCGGCAAATGCTGAAAGCTGGGTCTTTATCTAATCAGAGAAAAGAACCATAGCTTTCTGCTTGGAAGCTATAAAAATCACGTGTAAAACATTATGTACCTTTTTTTAACATTTGGAGGCTCAAAGGTTCTTTTTAAGTCTTTAGAATATTTATGAATCATTGTTGCTTTTTTTCAGAGGGTCGGGCTTCAAACGGCTCGGCACCAAGGCTGGGTGTCCCTCATGAACCTGGATATTAAAATGTATAAGATGATCATTCTAAGAGTGAATTGTAGAGTTCCACTGGTTGTATATATATTTTATGTGAGTTGTATGTTGATATTTAATGGTTATGTAAAGCATGTGATGCTGCGGCCAAGAAATACCAATACAATAATTTGTGATTTGATATTGAAAATGATCATTGGTATTATTGAGGAAAGGGGAAGAGAGGGGGGCACATGGGGAGGGGTGGCTACTCTCTTGCCTGGCTATGTGCAGTCTACATCCACTCTCCACCCTTAACCTGCCCAGTAACCACTCTCTCAAGCAATGTGCCGTTAGCATGGGGATTACAGTAACAGTCACTCTTTGCAGAGCAGTAACAGTCGCCAAGCCCTGATTCTCATGTTAACTCACTATAGTTGAAAGGCTCCTAAGTTTGTTCTTGAGGCAACAGAGGGTTAAATGACTTGCCCAAAATCACAAGGAGTGACAGTAAAATTCCAGCCAGGTTTTCCTGGTTCTCAGTTCACTGCTCTAATTATTAAGCTACTCACAGAAAAGGAACACAGCTATGATGATTTTTTTAAAATTTGGTACTTTTAATCTGCTTAGTTGAGAACCAAGACAAGGTGGTTTTACAAAACTAAATAGCTATATGACAACTTACAATTCAACTTAAAATATCATAAAAATGCAGATTAAAATACAATTTATTTAAAAATGGTCTTACAATTACAATATGCAATACTTTTAAGAAATGAAGGTGGGCTGGCCTGGCTTGAGAATCATCATGGACTCTGAACTGTCTTTTGTGCCACAAGTCTCTGCAGCCTCCAAAGGTTTGTTCTGCATCAGTTTAGGACTTTGCACAGTTATCTGGACTCTGCAGCCCAATATGCATTAGTTTATGCCACAATTAAATCCTGTTTTGTAACAAGATCTATGCTGCCCTTAGAACAGCTGGTTTAAGATGATTGCAGACTGTTTAAAACAGGACAGTTTACTGAGTCATGCTTGGAAACATGACCATGTCTCACCATTATTATTGCAACACCACTGGCTCCCCATATTCTACCAGATACAACTTAAATTTTCAGGCTTGATTCACAAAGCCCTTCATGCTGGAACTCTAATATATCTTCCCTCTTCAACTATTCCTTAACGTCCTGCTTGCGCCCTTCACTCCCCACAAGGGAAGTTTCTAGCAACCGTTCTTGTGACCTGCTCAAAGCATGAGTCAAGAAAATGAGCTGCCTTTTTCTTTAAGGCCCCTACTCTGTGAAATACTTTGCCTCTCGTCCTATGTTCTAAGTTTTCATATAGGAAGTTCAGAGTGGGTTTGAAAGCCCCCGAATTTACTACTACCTTTGTGGGGCTGTGAATTTGAGGGTGCTGCAGGAGAGAGCTCCTACCTTAACCATTTGTCTTTTTCACCCTTCTCTATCCTGCCTTATATGGTTTGTAGTTCATCTCTAACATTTAATGTTGATTTGTAAATCACTCTGGTGTTTACCTGATACAGGACAATACAGCAAGTGGCGAATTTATAGTAAAGACTATGGAAGGTCCCCTTTTCAATCCCTGAGTCAGTTCTTCTGCTATGCAGGTCAGCTGGAGCTGGGGATGTTGTGACGGCAACACTCACAGCCTCCTAAATAGAGTCATTTAAAGGCAACTTCTAGGCTCAAGGTCATGCTCAGAGCTTGTGATTGCAGGTTTCTCGAAGGACCTCTGGCATGTGGAGCCCAGTTCGGGATCTTTTCTGCAATCACCAGACTAGGTATGCCGACATTAGGGATGGGAATAGATCTAAAAATAACCAGGGATGGGGTAGTTCTTAGACAGCTGTGAATAAAGGCTCCTGGCATCAGATATTCCAACAGAGCCAGAAGTTAAAAGGAGCAGAAGAAAACTGCTGATCAAAATTAAAACATTTATTTTGGGGGGAGGGGGAGGAAGGGCAATGAAATCCCGCTGTCTTCTGTCACTTTTTTGAATAACTAGAGACACAGGGGCCAATATCATGCATGTGACATTCAATAGCTAGCTTGCAACAGTGTCATCATAGTCTCCTATATGGAAATGAAGTGCTGTGTATAGAATGCTGAGGGACTACTGTTTTGTCTGTTGTCTGTCATTTTCTTTTATTGAGGGATATTGGGAACCCAAGGCAGGAACAAACAATACCAGAACTTAAAAATAATAATAATTATTATTGTCATCATCATTTGTACAGCTAAAGTCCATATGTTCCTAGGATATTTTTTAATTTCAAAAGTATACTTTAGGGGGCTAATGTTATAAGTAGACTCTAACAATGTGTGTAATCATCAGTATTTTACTAATTTCTATGCATGTGGTCATGTAGGCACATAAACAACTTCTTATAAAATACTGACCAGCATAAAAATACGTGCTTTGCTTGCTTTCCCTCTCAACATGTGCATGGGTAGAGTTTTGGAGGAGAATGAGGTTATTTTGGGATTAAAGAAAACTGATCATATCTCTCAGAGGCTACGTGAATGTGGAGGTCTCGGTTTAAGAGCATGTGTTTAATTTAGAAGGTTTTGTACGAGTTAGATACAGTAGGTCAGGTTTTCCCATTGTGAGCCACTTATACTAACCCTCAACCCACTTATTATTCAAGTAAGGCAGGTTAGTTAATTATTCCACCGGTGATGAAGATACAGAAAGTAACAACCAGAGCATGTGAAAATAAGAACATAAGATATGTCATACTCGGTCATACAAAGATCCATCAAGCCCAGTATCCTGTTTCCAACAGTGGCCAATCTAGGTCATACGTACCTAGCAGTTTCCCCAAAAGACACAGGTTCCTCAATGCTTGTATTGGGTCAAGCATCGATATCCTGGGTCCCTTCTTAATAATGGTTTATGGACCTTTCCTTTAAACCCAGCTACACTAACAGCCTTTAATACATCCTCCAGTAACAAATCCAGAGTTTGATTACACGTTGAGTGAAAAAAATATTTTCTTTTATTAATCTTAAATAGTTTACTTTGTAGTTTCACTGCATGTCCCCTAGTCTTTCTATATTCTGATAATGTAAACAATCAATCTACATTTACCCATTCCACTCCGTTCAAATCTCCCCTCAGCCATCTCTTTTCCAGGTTAAAGAACCCTAACCTTTTTAGCCTTTCTTCATAGGAGTATCCTTCCATCCCCTTTTCCATTTTGGTGGCTCTTCACTGAACCTTTTCTAATAACGCTATATCCTTTTTAAGATACAGCGACCAGAATTGCACACAATATTCAAGGTGTGGTCTCACCATGGAACGATATAGAGGCATTATAATATCCTTTGTTTTATTTTCCATTCCTTTCCTTATGATACCTAGCATTCTATTTGCTCTCTTGGCCGCCGCTGCACACAGGGCCGAGGGTTTTAACATGTTATCCACAATGATGCCTAAATCTTTTTCCTGGGTAGTGGTTCCTAATGTGGAACATTGCATCATGTAACCATAGTTTGGGTTGTTCTTCCCTAGGTGCATAACTTTGCACTTGTCCACATTAAATTTCATCTGCCATTTTGATGCCCAGTCTTTCAATTTATCAAGATCCTCTTGCAATTTTCCACAATCCTCTTGGGTTTTAACAACTTTAAATAGTTTTGTGTCATCTGCAAATTTGATAACCTCACTCGTTATTCCCTTTTCCAGGTCATTTATGAATATGTCAAAAAGCAGCTGACCCAGCACAGATCCCTGGGGTACACACTATTCACATTTCTCCATTGGGAAAATTGGCCATTTAGCCCTACCCTCTGCTTTCTATCTTTTAACCAGTTCCTGATCCACAGTAGTACACTGCCTCCTATCCCATGACTCTTTAGTTTTGCCAAAAGTCTCTGATGAGGGACCCTGTCAAAGACTTTCTGAAAGTCCAAATACACTATATCCACTGACTCACTTTTGTCTACCTGTTTATTCACACCTTCAAAAAAACATAACAGATTAGTAAGACAAGATCTTCCTTGTCTAAAGCCATGTGCACTTTCTATTTGTAGTCCCTTGGAATAAAATACCTAAAGATCTTCGACTGGAGAAGGATTGTTTAAAATTTTGTTAAACTGTTTATTGTTTATCAAACATTTGATATACCACCCCCGATTACACCGGGGCGGTTTACAATTCAAAAAAAAAAGAAAGAGAGAAAGGAAATACAATCAATATAGACAGGAAAGAGAAAAGAGCGAAAAGGAGGTGGTGGGACTCAAAATAAAGGGGAAGGAGAGTCAAGGGTTAGGAGGGAGGTGGAAAGCGGAGGAGAAAAGGTGGGTCTTCAGGAGGGAACGAAATTTGGGATAGGACTCTTCCAATCTTAAGGCAGTAGGCAGGGAGTTCCACAGGGAGTGGCCGACATAGAAGAAGGCTGACTGTCTAGTGACCTGCAGATGTTAAAAGCATACTTGTTTCATGCTGTGTTAGAACTTTCTGACATGCATCAATCAGCCTTGCTTCCATTGATTCATAGGTTTAGGTATACTAAATTAATTTTGTATCTGTTAAACTTATAGTTACCACACTCTAATATTATCCTCGAGATTGTGATGTTACAGCAATACCAATATTGCTAAACAGTTGATTGTTATAGATTTCTATACTAAATAAGCAACAGGGTCTCAGATTATCATGGGGCTTTAATTCAGACTCCAGCGTGGCCAATCTATTTGCACCCTCTAACATCAATGACCCTTTCTTATGTCACTTAAACTGTGTTCTGACTCAATCAACCAGTTTACTTAAATTGAAATATAAAGCAGTGCTTAACTTTGACATTGTGTACCCATCAACCATGTCAAAGTTAAGCACTGCTTTATATTTCAATTTAAGTAAACTGGTTGATTGAGTCAGAACACAGTTTAAGCGACATAAGAAAGGGTCATTGATGTTAGAGAGTGCAAATATATTGGACACGCTGGAGTCTGAATTAAAGCCCCATGATAATCTGAGATCCTGTTGCTTATTTAGTATAGAAATCTATAACAATCAACTGTTTAGCAATATTGGTATTGCTATAACATCACAATCTCGAGGATAATATTAGAATGTGGTAACTATAAGTTTAACAGGTTTAATTCACTCTACAAGGTGACCATATTAGTGGTTAAATTAATTTTGTAAGAACTAAACTTTTCAAGGTGCACTAATGAATGCACATCCCTAATAGCAGGTGGCCGCTATATTAAGTCAAGAGATTGCCCCTGTGCTTAACTTAATATATATTTTCAGTGGCACTATGCAAGCAGCGACCCTACTGGTGACTATTCATTTAATTCAGGCCTGCTGTTTGGTAGGCCTAAATTAAACTGATATGTTATCCGTTTAATGGCTAAATACCACCACCAAATGGATAATTGACTGTTCCTCTTTTACCCTCCCCAAATCGAGCCTCCTATTATCTGTTTAGTGAGTTAAATGACAATATTTTATCTGTATAAGGGTAAAAATAGTTTATGGATAGGCTAATTAGGAATTCACCACCTGCCAGCAAAGACATAACTTACTTTGAATATTGGCCTTGATGATATTAAATAACTCACTTTGGAGTTAAAGCTATTAAAATCATTAGCATGCTTTCATGTTCTAATTTTTATTCAATATCTGAGAAGAATTCCGTATTTGCTGAGATTTGCAAACTCTTCCAACATAACCTCTCATAGCATTACAGATCTCAATAAGCAGTTATGCATATAAAACAGCAGAATAGTACAAAGATTAGAGTAAAAGAGATCAGGGCCGGCACCACCATTAGGTGAACTAGGCAGTCACATAAGCTGGAAGTTGCATTACAGGGGGCAGGAAGTGGCAGGTCCTAGAAGCCAGGAACCGTGATGCAGTGCCAGTGACGTTACGTTGGCGCTGCATCATGGTTTGAAAGCCATTGCCGTCACTGCAGGCTCCAGAGAGGGGCCACAGAGGTAGCAATGGAGCATCACAATGCGGGGCCCACCTAGGGCACCTCTAATCCTTGCATCAGCCCTGGTTGTGATAAACACAAAAGAGATGTTAAAACAAGAGAAATAAATAACGAGAAAGTCAAAATACCAAGCATAGTGGAATTCTGAGCTCTCTAGATCCTGCTGCTGCTTTGATGCACTGACATTTACAGATAGTCTGTGTCTAGGGGGGAAAAGATTTCATAAGTCAGGCCTGTGCTTTGCTGTCGGAAAGAATTTATATTTTGCTATGAATAATATAAATCATATAAATATAGAAAAGACAGAACTCCTTTATTTCACACCAGTTACATGTTACAGCTTATTGTCTCAAATACAGCCAGCTAACACAACTTCTTCTTGCTTGCCTGCAGTGTTTTGAGAAGCTTCTAGTACAACTAGGGGGTCTGTTTACTAAACAAAATGCAAAATCAGTACCACGGCCCCACTGAATAAAATGGGGCTGCGGCACCAATTTTGCACAATTGTCGCTATCACTGTTTAATAAACCGATCTCTAGGCGTACTTAAAAAGAGATTGCCACACTAAAATAAATGATTAGATCTTCATTTCAAGAATCTTGAGATTCCTTTCCTGCTTTCTTGGCCACAGAGGAGCTTTGATTTTCTTTTTGTCTTTTGCAGAAACAAAGCAATTAGGCCCCGATTCCATAAGATGGATAGCAGTGCTGCACGTTGCGCCGGGACATGCAGCCCCGCTATCCACCTTCGCCGTATTCTGCCTCCCGTCCCCCCTGCATGCACAGAGCCACTGTGTGTGCTGAAGGTGATGGGGGCAGCACAGGGATGGAGAGTGGGAGGAGGGTGGGCGAGACCGGCACCTAGACGTATAGGGCCATTTCCAATCACGGCCTTGTGCATCCTGGGGCACCAGGGGGACAGCCTGATTATTCCACCTTGGATGTGGAAGAAGCACTGGCCACCATCCAGGATCGGCCAGTCAGCCCCCCCGCAACATCAGCGGCAGGCATAGTGAGTCCCCGCTGCCCGATCCGGGCCCTGGCTGGCCCCATCGGTGGTTGGGCAGCAGGGTAAAGGGGGCAGAAATGTAGTGGGCTGGCTGGGAGGCAGTGAGGACATCTCCCAGCTGACTTCAGGGGCACGCTAGCCCATCTCTGGATCCGATCCTGCACCCAGGGGAGTGTCTTGCTCCCGCGATGCAGAATCAGGTCCTTGTAGGCCTGTCCTGCTTAGGGCCTTCCAGACAGCCCAGACATACCCCTTGCTGAATTGGGCTCTTATTGTATGAAAAGAATGATCCAAAGTTTCTATTAGCTAGCTTTCTCTATTTTAATCCCAAAGTATAAAGTCAGTACACCAATAAGAAAAAGTAATTAAACAAATTAATCACGCTTGGTTCAAATGACTAATTAGTGTTCAACAATACAAGCATGCTCCATTTGTCTTCTGATGCAATCAAAACCATTCTCTAGCTCTGTAAAGAGGTTCCTGCCATTTTATAATCATTGGAGAGTCAACTAATTCATTTGCTTTCATTTATACAGTATCTTATACATATGTTCTCTGATACTGTTGCAGCATACTAACTAGTTGCTAAAAATGTTCGATCAAGTCTGTTCAATTGAAATTCATCAGGTTTGAGTAGAAGCAAACCATTTATGATTTCCCTTATGCAAACCAATGCCAACCCCCCTACCCCTCCTCCTTGTATTTACTATTTTTGAATCCTTTTGCTACCCTTATCCTCTACATCTGTTCTAAGCATGACCAAACCCTCCCACAGTGATTGTCTCCAATTAGTAGGTCTTTTCAGGGCTTGCAGTCTTTAGCTTTGTTTCTTACAAAACCGATATGGAAGCCAAAATCATTATACATCTTCTGATGCATCACATTTAACATAGTAACATGCATAGTAACGTGGAGGCATATTCTAAAATGTGCTTCCCAGGCCTCTGTGCGTCCATTCTAGGCCTGCAGGATCAGAATCCCATCTAGGCCTGTACGTGCAGGCCAGGACCTGATTCTGGTTGGCCTGCATGTACAGGCCTCCAGGGGCGGCCCAAGGGGGGTGCGGGGCCATGTGCGGAGACTCGGTGCGGGGCATCATTTGCATAAGGGGCCTCATTTGCATAAATATTTGCATAATGTTACCATACACTAACTTTTAGTAAACATGCCTCTTAATGAGTGTACGGATAAAGAAAGACTAAAAGATTTCTACATTACTATAATCCATTGCCAACCGCAAGGCACATTAGGACCTACTACGAACATTGCCCATTTAGAACCCATAGCAAACCCGCCGTATCCTAACAGCACTACCAGGACTCGCAAAGCACCAAACCCTACCTATCAAAAGGAAACACTGCAAATATTAAACCAATACATTTCAGAGAATAACAATACATGACCTACTGGGGAAAGAGAACAAGTGGCAATGTCAAATCGGAATTACATAAACAGAATACCTCAGCTCAATTACACATGCAGAACATAGACCATCACCAAACAAGGAATCACAATTTAGAAATAGGAAGACAATAATTAAACTGGGAACCCCAAAAGCCAAACTTGGAATGTATAACAACACTGTAGAAATAAAACTATAAATTAATTTCCTCTTGTACTAAACAAAGCGCAGATGTTAATGATGCACATTTCCCAGAGCTGACATATTCCAGTTAATAAATTCAAAATAGATATTTTTCTACCTTTTGTGCATTTTTTTTCAGTTGCAATTGCTCCAGCCACTGTCTTCTGGTTTCTTCGTGTATTCTGCTAACTCTCCATCGTCTGCTGTCCATTTGTCCTTTCTTCTCTCTTCTAGTTTTTTTCCATTCTCTCTCTACATCTGCTTTAACATACTAATCTTTCTCCTTTTGCTCTTTCCTCATTCCTATTTCATCCACTCAAATTTTACCCCTCCATCCTCAATCCCCACTTACTCTCCCAATATCTGGCCAATTGTAGATTTGTCTTCCCTCCCACACAAAATATTTTTTCCCCTCTCCATTTCACTCTCCCAGCTCCATCCCATTCTAATCCTCCCCCAACATCAGCTCCCTTCTAGTTCCAGCCCCACCCAGCATCCGCTCCCTTCTAGTCCCCGCATCAGCCCATTTCCAGTCCTAGCCCCCCATAAGCCCATTTCCAGTTCTAGCCCCCCATAAGCCCATTTCCAATCCTATCCTAGCCCCACCATCAGCCCATTTCCATTCCTAGCTCCCCCATCCATTTCCAGTCCTATCCGAATCCCTCCATCAGCTCATTTCCAATCCCAGCCCCCATCAGCCCATTTCTAGTCCTTTCCTAGCCCCACCATCAGCCCATGTCAAATCCTAGCTCCCCTCCACTCAGTCCATTTCCAATCCAAGCCCCCCATGAGCCTACTTCCAATTCTAGCCCCTCCATGAGTCCATTTCAATCCAAGCCCCCACCACAGCCTATTTCCAATCTTAGCACCCGCAAAAGCCCATTTCCAGTCCTATCCTAGCCCCTACATCAGCCCATTTCCTGTCCTACCCCCCCACTCAGCCCTTTTCCAGTCCTAGCTCCCTCCCCTCACAGCCCATTTCCATTCCAAGCCCCCCTCCCCATCAGCTATTTGCATTTCAAGCCCTTCTTCCACTCAGCCCATTTCCAGTCCTAGCAACCCCCCCCCCCCGCCTAATACCAGTCCTAGCCCCCCCATAGCCCATTACCAGTCCTAAGGCCCCCATCAGCCCATTACCAGTCCTAAGCCCCCCATCAGTCCACTTCCAGTCCTAACCCCCCCCATCAGCCCATTTCCAGTCCTAGCCCCCCATAGCCCATTACTAGTCCTAACCCCCCCATCAGCCCATTTCCAGTCTTAGCCCCCCCATAGCCCATTATGTACTAACCCCATCATCAGCCCATTTCCAGTCTTAGCCCCCCATCAGCCCATTACCAGTACTACCCCCATCAGCCCATTTCAAGTCCTAGCCCCCCCACAACCCATTACTAGTCCTAACCCCCCATCAGCCCACTTCCAGTCTTAGCCCCCCATAGCCCATTACTAGTCCTAACCCCCCCATCAGCCCACTTCCAGTCTTTTCCCCCCCCCCATAGCCCATTACCAGTCCTAACCCCCCCCCTCCCTCCATCAGCCCAAATAGATAAAAAAGCAAATCGGCTGCTGCTACTGCTGCCGCTGCCGCCGTGGCAGCAGCAGAATCAAGCATCCCACCCAAGGCCCCCCCTGCCCGACAAAGCCTCCTTGCAGCATCAGCTCTGGACGGAGTCCCAAAGCGTGGGCTTTCAGAGCCGCGAGAGTTTCTCTTTCTCGCGTGGCTCTGTTAATCCCGCCGGGGCTGATGGGATTTCCCATCAGCCCCGGCAGGCTTAACAGAGCCGCAAGAGGTCAGAGAAGCTCTCCTTTCGTGGCTATGAAAGCCCGCACTTTGGGACTTCAGAGCTGATGCTACAAGGAGGCTTTGCCGGGCAGGGGGGCCCCGCAGCGGGACTCTTGATTCTGCTGCTGCTACGGCGGCAGCGACAGCGGCAGCCGGTTTGATTTTTTTAAATCTATTTGGGCTTATGTAGAATGTTTTTTGCGCAGGGCCCCCTGAAACTCAGGGCCCTGTGCAAAAAACATTCTTGCTCAATGGATGGGCCGGCCCTGCAGGCTTCTGCCCGGCTAACTCAGTCAAGGATCCTGAAGGGATCCATGGCACCATGGCATCCAGTTGTCATGGCACTGCGGCTCCATTCAGAAGCCACAATCCCTGGCCGCCAACCACTTCTTTCATTCCCCGAGACCCAACCTCCGATCTGGCCACCAATGGCCAGGGTCGGGCTGTGGGGAATCTCCTGCACCCCCTCCTACCTTTTCCACCACCCGGGCCTGCTGTCCCCAGATGTCTAGGGGAACTTATTCCACCTTAGAGGCATCATCTAGATAAGACGTTGAAACCCTCCATCCAGTGTGCAGCGGCGGGCAATAAAGCAAATAGAATGCTAGAATCATAAGGAAAGGAATGGAGAATAAAACAAAGGATATTATAATGTCTGTGTATTGTTCCATGGTTCAATTGCATCTTGATTATTGTGTGCATTTCTGGTCTCTGTATCCAGGGTTTTAAAAACCTGGAATAATTTTGTGTCATTTGCAAACTGTTCCTTACTGGTGAAATTGTAAACATCATTGTCAATGAAATAAACTGGTATGCAGAGCAGTACATTGCCAGACATAAATTGAAACCAAGGTCAAAAGAAACCAAGGTCAAACCAAGGTCAAAAGAAACTCTATCCCGTGTATATAGGTCCTATACATGCTACAAATATGTACATAGTTTCCCTAAGTTATAATCCCAGTTGTATATTTCCTGTTATATGTAAGCTCACCACAGTCTGTTGATTGAAATGAGTATTCCTGTTTAATGTAAACCGCGCTGATGAAAAAGAGTGCGGTATAGAAGAAATACAAATAAATAAATAAATAAATAAATAAAAGCACAAAACTGGAATTCAACTGACCCTGCTGAAATTCATGTTTTTTCTTGCTCTGCTATACCTTCAAGGTCTTGTACATAAGCCTGAGACAGAACAATATTTCAGCAATCATCCCTTACTCGACACCCCAATATTTTATGATACAATACTCGAGATGAGATTTTCATTGCTTCTGAAATTTCTGCACTTTGCAGACAACAGTGCATACATCAGAGGATATGGAAAGCTACCAGCTAAACTTTACAATGAAACCCGTCATGTATTTATTTTGTCAAAAATTCAGGAAACTGTACATACCCGAAAGAGACATCAGCATCGATGAAAGTCTGAGGCTTTGGAAAGGGTGGCTTTCATTCAAGCAGTATGTTCCAAACAGAAGAGCTTGTTTTGTTATTAAGTCCTATAAACTATGTGAGGCAAAAAGTGGTTACATCTGGCACTTTGTTGTATATACTGGAAGTGACACTGATTTTTCTTTGCTGCCTCACGCTGACTGTGTTGTGATATCATTGTTGCAGCCATTGCTGGGGAAAGGGTATTATGTTCACATGAATAACTTTTATTCCGGTCCAACTCTGTTTGACAGGCTGATAAATGCCAGTCAGAACTGTTAGATTGAACAGAAAGTTTATGCCACCAGTACTGAAAAATGCTAAGCTGAAAAAGGGCTAAAAATGACTTACTATTGTGGTAAAATAATGGCGCTGAAATGGAAAGACAAGAAAGATGTTTGCATGCCGGGCACTGTCCACAGTGATGAATTTGTAGAAACAGAAACCAAGAGAGGTAAGAAACAGAAACCCTCTGTAGTTGTTGAGTACAACAACAGCATGGGAGGGGTTGATCTTACTGACCAGTTTCTTGTGTGCTCATAAACGCCTCAAGAAATACTACATCAAAGAATTTTGATACCAGATGGACATGGAGGGACTCGATGCTTACATAGTGTATGCATAATTAGAAGGCATGAAAAGCAGGCCTAGTTTCCACCTTGCAATGATCAGGCAAATGATAGAACGCTTCCAAAAGGAGAAGCTGGTTGTATGCCGTAGATGACATTCAGCTGAACCACTGCCACAGTGGTAGACTGAGCACCATTTCCTTGAACTCGTACCACCAAGAACAAAGAATATCCCACCCGTCGCTGTAAACTGTGCTGCAGTAAATATGATAAGACTGGAAAGAAACTCCGAAGGGAATTGTGTTATTACTGTCCAACTTGTGATGTCGGGCTCTGTGTAGTGCCATGTTTCAAGGACTATCATACTGAACTGTAGACATTCTGGACCTTATATTATAAATACTTACTTGTTTACTTAGGGGGGTATTCTGAACCATGAATAGCGGGGATGGACGTCCAAATGGGATGTCCATCTCCGCTATTCGCGTGGCTGCAGACCCCTGAATAACTTCCCTGCCGGTATTGTGGGGAGGTTAGGTGGGGGGGGGGAGGGGGGGAGAGGCAGCCTGGGGGTGGAGAGTGGACAGGCAGTTGGCAGTTGCCGGCCCTGGATATACAGGGTCAATTCTAATGTCGGTCCTGTACATCCAAGGCTGGCGAATTGGCTGGGGAGATTATTCCACCCCCGGGGTGGAGTAACATCCCTGGCCTTTTTTTTTTTTTGCGATTCGGAGTGTGGAAGGGGCTGGGGGGGGGGGCAAAGTTAATCCCCCACAGCCCGACCCTGGTCTTAGGATGCCAGATTGGGGGTAGGGCTTTGGGGAATTAACTTTTTGGGGCAGCGGCCGGCATCACAGTTTTTAAATGGAGCCACGGTGCCATGGCAATGGGACGCTATGGTGCCGTGGCTCCATTTAAAAGCCCTAGCTGAGTTAGCCGGGCTAGAACTGTATATGCACGTACAGTGCTGTTTGTGATTCTGATCCCAGCGGGCTGGATGTGCCCCGTGGGATCAGAATTGCAATCTCCTTTGTACGTCTGGGTCAGCCTGGACAATCAAAGGAGATCTACATTGTGAATAGAATTGGGTCCTTACTATTTTACTTAGTCTATTATACCAATCTCAAATAGTTTTAATAAAGATATTATTTGATTGCCATAGTTGCAAAATTAATTCCCCAGAGAGTGATTGGCTGAGTGCTATGTATTTCCCCAGTTAAGGGGTAAAAGAGGATCTGGGAAATCCACTACTTACCCCGGGATGAGCACTGTGGAACCCTTGTGTCTTTTTGGGAAGCTGCCACTTACTTGTGACCTGGATTGCTGCTGTTGGAAACAGGATACTGGGCTTGATGGACCTTGGTCTGACCCAGTATGGCATTTCTTATGTTCTTTTGTTCTTATGTTGCCTCACCACCTTGATTGGGAGGGCATTCCAAGCATCAATCACCCTTTCAGTATAAAAATATGTCCTGATGTTGCTTTTAGGTTTACCGCATTGCAGCTTCATCATGTGCCCTCTAGTTTTCCAGCTTCTTCTTCTTTGGAAAAGGTTTCTTTGTTCATTAATACCCTTTAAGTATTAATGGATGCAAATAATACTAAGGTGGAAGGAAAACAGAACAATAAAATAACTGTGAAGATGAAAGTGCTACAGTACAAAGATGCACTGCATTGCTAAATGTAAGAATCAAGCAAAACGTTTGCAGGCCGTTCATATATAGAAGCTTTTGCTTGCATTGTTTCCTTCTTTGGGATCCCACCCCCCCCCCCCCCCCCCAAAGAATTATTTTGAAGCTATTTTATTTTTTTACCAGCAAACACACTTGCAGAATTTATGTTTGATTTTTTTTTAAATGTGTTTGTCAAAACAAAATGCCCGGGGGGGGTGGAGAGGGGGGGGGGGACAGGGAAGTCTGTATCTCTGTCTATCAAACTATAAGCCTCTGTTTACTTCTGCACACGTAAGTAAAAGGGAATAGCAGGGAATGTGCAGTCGGCTATGGGATGGTGAAGAGGTTCGGCCCCACCACCTGAGTATAAGCCTCTGTTTACTTCTGCACACGTAAGTAAAAGGGAATAGCAGGGAATGTGCAGTGGGCTATGGGATGGTGAAGAGGTTCGGCCCCACCGCCTGAGTATAAGCCTGAGGTGTGGTGAGGAAGAAGAAAACATCGCAGAAACCCCAACTTCAATGGCACAATAAGAGACGTGAGCTGCAGCTGTGGGAAAAGAGGAGAGGATTACTATGCCGGTGAGGATTCAGTCCCTGCCAGTTTTTTAAGAGATGACACAATTTAAGCAGGCACCAAAGGAAAAGAACTCCAACAGTGTGCCAGTGAGGACCTAGCTCTCATTGTCATCAGAAGAAAAGCAGCCTGAGTAAGGGCCGGTGAAGTTTCCTAGACCCTGCCACCAAAGAAATAGCAGAGCAGAGCACAAACTAAGGCCATATGTGGCAGAATGTCTTGATTCCTCATCCTACAGAAGCACCAGCAGTAAAATAATGTTATAATAGTTTAATGGGGAGAGGGTGAAAGCTTCAATGAAAGGAAAGCGAGGAAAGGGAATTGGTGGAGGCTATGAAGAAGAGGAGGGAAGGGAGTAGGTTATGAAAGGCTGTACTACACTTTACACCCCTGTCCTTGGCCACCCATTCCATACACATCCCTGTCCCCCACATATATACAAAACTTCATTCATATTCACCAACCTCCCTTTCCCCTTTCCATACCGAATCTCTATGCCCCTCTTCCCTCACACACACTGAGACCTTCCATCTGCCCCTAGACACATCACACCCCTGTCTCTCTTCCGTCAGACAGACCTCACCCGATCAACCATGTATATTACTAGTGGAGCACAGACACATACCCTGGCCTGCACAAATGGATGACACTTAACAACAAACACACATATATACCCATCTTCCTTCCTGTACCACTAGTATCCCCAACTCTCCCCCACATTCCATATTCACACCCCTGATGGCTAGCCCACTAGCACTTCTTGTGGCCTTGGGCAAATCACTTAACCCTCCTTTGCCTCAGAAGAAAGGCCTGGCAATTTACTTCTGGTCACACTGCCAAGAAAGCCCAGAGCTGCTGGCTCCCACTGGAGTCAGCATTGACTCAAATGCACACATTGCATTGCATATTCCTCAAATACTGTACACAACCATCTGGTTTCCAGCCATACATAGAGCAGCACACATATCATTTCCAGTCATCTCCCACACATACACCAACCCTAAATATAGATACACATACCCTATATGTATGTGTTTCATGGTAAGAATGCAACTTACAAATTGTTATTTTGGTTTACTTGAAACATCATACTGGCCTATAGGGTTTTGAGAACTTTTTTTTTAGTGCTATCAAGTCAGTGCTGATTCCAGGTTTTCTTGACAATGTATCCCCAGAAGTAGAGAACCAAGCCTTTTCTTCCAAGGCAATGGAGGGTAAAGTGACTTGCTCAAGGTCACAAGGAGTGCTAGTGGGAATTGAACCCTTGATTGTCTGGGTTATTAGGCAAATGCTCTAACTACTAGGCTACTCCTCTACTAACATGCAGCAAATGAGCTTGGGAATATTTAGCAAGAGAACACTTTAGCAATTTTGAACCAAAATAAGAAGCTATTTGTATACTGTAATAATTAACTATTTTATTTATTAGGACTTACAGCTCTTCTCTTTCCAGTAGCAGTTCAAGGTGACTGAGTTACAATCAGTTACTAGAGGTACTTCTCTGTCTGGCTACAATCTGAGTCTGTGTCTGAGGCAGTAGATGATTTAGCAACTTGTCCAAGGGTACAAGGAGTATCAGTGGGATTTGAACTCTGGTATTGGGCTACTGATGCCCTAGCCACAAGTTCACTCCTCCACTCCTTTTTATAGTTGCTGTTGGCAGTATTAATCATGTATGACTCAATATTTCATATCTGAATAAAAGACCTAAAAAGACAAAATTTTGTATTGTCATTTCTTTTAGGTTAAGCCTGTTCAAATATTTAAAAAGCCTTTTGATGTAGCCTTCTCCATTTCAAAAGCGCAACAACCTTAGCTGAAGCGTTCTTGCAGCTTTTTTTTAATGTACTGGTTTGCTTGTCAGATCCCCACTTCCACACAACCATTGCATTTAGTTCCACTTAATAATCCACTGGTTTTTATTTTTCATAACCATGGACTTGTTGATTTTAACCAGAAACCTTTATTAGTCTGTTTGATAGTCATTTTATAGGTCACATCTAGATTAATATGTGTTTTATGTGAGTATTTAATGCACATTTTATGAAGTAAGATATGAATATACTTCATTCTATAAACTAGGAGCATACGTGGTCAAACATGTGCATTAATTTAAGGTGCAAGCATTTATACCAGACCTAAAACTGGTATAATTGCACGTGCTTAAAATAGTACAGAATTTTCAAAACAATATAGGGCCCTTTTACTAAAGCAGTTAAGTGGTTAAAGTGAATTTTAGCATGCGGCAATTGGCCGTGCTTAATGCTAATGCATGGGCATGCCAGGTACCAGTCGCTAAAGCACTTGTTAACAGACAATCACGTGCTATTACGGAGAGTGGGTGGGTAAGAGGCAGAGCATTAGCACGAAAAAAGCATAACGGTAAGTGAAAGTGTCACTATTTAGCACAAACCGGCACTGTGACAATTAGCAAGGGTGAATCTGCATTGATTCTGCCACATATTAGTGTATGCATTCATGTGTTAAACTGCTGCAAACTGCTTGTCACACCCCTGACATTTACTACGCTTTAGAAATGCTTGTTAAGTGCACATCCTTAATGGGATTTAGTAAAAGGGACCCTTGGGGGGATGTTTACTAAAGTGCGGTAATCGTGATTAACGCGCGTAAAGTACATTTAACGATCGTTAGCATGTTCAAACTCGCGTTCTGACATGCTAACGATCGTTAAACATACTTTACGCGCGTTAACCGCAGTTAACGATCGTAAACCTCCGCGGCGCGTTAAAACAGCGCAGAAGGTGGAGAGTGGGCGGAGAGAAGGGGTCAATTGGCGGAGAGTGGGCGGGGAGAGGCTCCCCTCATACTAACGTGCTGAATTTCTGAGCTCAATTCCAACGCGAATGAAAACCTGTCGTTAAAGGCATATTAAAGGGAAGAGAAACCATTTCCGTCAGCAATGTACAGCAAAACCGGGGAAACCTACAAAACGTGAGCAGTGTGATACATGTGCAAAGACCAAAAGTTCACATAAAACCTTAAGAATGACCACAAGAAACATTGTAAAAAGTACAATTCAGCTGGGCAACATTGATAGCAATGGGAAACAATGAACAACACTCCCTGGAAAGAACCAAAGAAAGAAATGATGTTTGGAAGGGTCTACGCTCCGTAGATCCTTTCAAAGATTACTTCATTGTGATGGAGCTTTCCTGGGAGTGGTGTGTAATGTTACCCAATGATATCATTGTTGCCAGCTTGGTTATGGGTGTTTGCCTCTTTTTTTGAGGTCTGTTTTGAGGTTTATGTGCACCTTTGTCTCCATACAAGGTAAATGAGCCCACAGTAAACCTGTGCAGAGCAGGGTTTCTGACTCGTCAGGCCGCTTTAACTAACTCCAGGGACTGCACTATTTCTGTGGCCACAGTGTGGTGCAACAGACACAACCAGTGCCTGTAAGACCAGAGGGTCACAGGTTCAAATCCCAGCTGGAGCTCCTGCCAACCCAGTCCCCATAGTTTTACCCACCACTAAACAGTGATAGTAAAGACACCCCTTTATTGCAGAGAACATACGCATGGTTAATACGCCTATATTATACCACACCAAACACAGACATCAGAAACAGGCGCATTACCCAGAGCAGAGTCTTGCAATTGCAGTCCTGGAGGGTCCCACACCATTCAGGTTCCATGCTGCCTCTAATAAAGATGCCTGTGCTGCATATCTATGCACCACCCCCATGGTATGCAGATGTAGCTCATGCATATTTATGAGGGACAGCATGAAAACCCGAACAGGTTTGGAACACCAGGACTTGAGTTGGGGAACTCTGCCGTAAAGCAGCAGCCATCAGGGCCAGACACACCCACAGGCCCCATTGGCCAATGCCTCCTGGAGAAGCAGGACATTGGGCCCTGCCTGTATCTCCCAATACTAGCAGTTGCATACCTTAGCAATGCCACCCTACACCTGGGTATATGGTACACAGCTATCAAACGTTTCCTGTGATAACTGGCAGATATCAATTCCTACATTAAGCACAGTTTGCTCAGTGAGCTCCACCATAACAATCATTCTGCTGTCTGTGGTGTGTGCTGCAGGTCTGGACTCTGACAGTGCGTACCACCATGGGGAGTGACCCCCAACAGTCTTGCGTACAATATCCATGCCTGAACTGTGCCCAGGACTGGTGTGGTGGGTATGGCTGCTGAACACCTCTATAGTTGCACAATGCTGGCATAGGTGTGGGGGTGTCTGTCTGTCTATCCAGTGTGTGGTGGCTGCAAACACCTTCCACAGCCCACACTGCCAGCAATGTTGCCAGTATTGAGCTGCCAATGTGCATAATGAGGAGCAAAGTACCATGGGTATAGGCCGGACAGGGTGGCCTGGCCAGGGTGCATCTGCACAGGGCAGAGGGCAGTGACAGGCACATTTTAGTGCCCGGCCACCACCTACACAGACAGGGTGACCTCAGTATGTCCTGCTGAGAGATCACTCTCACCCTGACTGTGCAGTGACCACAGCATGGCTAGGCACCCCCATAGTGCTATATAGTATTTCTCTCATGTGATAGATATGGGTTTCCTTTTGGGGCCCAGTCACTGATTTATCTGCTTGCTGTGTATGCTGACATCCCAGTTCTGGGTGCATGCATATCCACTGGGCACATGCATTATGGACTAATTAGCAGACTGTTTGCAGCTGGTATGTGTCTTGATGGAGTGGCTTGTAGGGTGCAGTGGCTGATGGCTTGCTGCAGGAGTATATCAGATAGTGGTGGCGTGCAGCTTACTATATCCAGGCCTGATGTCTGTCTGCATACAGCGCTGCGGTGCCTGCCCTGTGGGGTGTCTGTTCCCCACCAGAACTAGGGTTGATGTTCCTCTCTACTGCCACCTTTGCAGGGAGGTAGAAGGTGGATCTATTGTTAGGAGGCCCTGTTTGCTGCGCTTGGGGGTGGTGGTGTCCATGGGGGGGCTACACCTGACTGCAAGGTGTTTGTGCAGAAACTATCTATCTCGCACATTAACACCGCTTTGGACCTGCGCCATGGCCTCTTTCAGCTATGGATGGTGCTGTGGACCTGGTGCTGGGCGCCTCACTGTACCCTCAGGGTGAGCACAGTACCAGCACAATGTGACGGTGTGTAGCTACTCTGTGCCAGTACAACACACGGTCAGTACCCCCTACCAGGCCGAGGTGCTGTGGGGGTGCACATGGTCACTTCCCCCTACCAGGCCAAGGTGCTGTGGGGGTGCATTCCCCATGGTGTGTATCTGTGGACAGCTGATTTGCATGTGCAGTGCATCATGGGTGTGACTGGCACGATCCAACCCTGGGAAGATCCAGCGCCTGCTCTCAGGCTCTGATAAACCATAGGCCATCACACGTACATCTGTTAGCATAGTGCATAAGTGCAAGACACCCTAAAGTGTCTGTACTATAAGGTGCCCACGTTGGTAAAAACACACATACCCACACACGATTGTACGCACGTACCTACGCACGGGGCTACGCCCGTAACAACGCATGCAGCCACGCACGTACCAACGTACATAGCTATGCGCACTGCGAGAGTGTGTTTCACTAACAACTACTGAACGTAAAGAAAAACATGCCTCCTCATTCCCTATGTAATGTACAGGGTGCTGCCTAGGACAGCATTCTGTGTTAGGCACACTGGGGATTTGAACCCATGCTGCCTGTAACAGCGGTGAGTACACTAACCATTGTGCTACAGCTCTGTTTCAATGATTTGTGTCTGTACGCCTTCATATGCTTAACGCGCCACGGCGCCCTGTAACGCTCGTTAGTTTTTGGAACGCACGTTAGTCGTTACGATGTCCCGCCCATGTCCTTTTTTGGCTTTCCTTTCACTAACGCGGCTCCTAACGCGATTTGCACTAACGCAGTTTAGTAAACATACCCCTTTGTGTTTTATAATCTGCGCATGTACTTGTGTGCTCCATGCACATTACGCCTGAACTCTGCCCTTGTACTGCCCACAGTGTAAATATACACAATTGACCCAATGCACATACTTTCAGAATAGTAATGGCATCAAATACTGATAAGTAAATGCCTGTTCAGATGCATAAATGACTAAAATGCCTAGATTTATGCATTTTGTACACATGTAAATCTAGGTGGCTTTTTATAAATTATCACCATAAAGAAGGGACTCTTATGAAAATCAGTATAATGCTGCATGAATCTGGTAACGCTGTACAAATTAATTGCAATACTAATAGTGATACCTTTCATAGGAGCAGAAAACAAATAATTTTGTATTGGATGAGATGTTTCACCTTTACAAGCATCTTCTTCAGAAATAACAACCTTTCTCGCCTTCCTTCACGTCTCAAACCGCTCTTTTCTCTGATTTCGCCATTCTTTCTCTTCCTCCTCCTTCCCCAGTTTATCCCTTACTGTATGCTTTCTCCTCAGTTTCCCCATCCCTCCCTGGTCTTCTAGTATCATTGGCATTTCTTCCTTTCGCTCAGTATTAACTCTACTCTTCCCTCTCCTGTTTCTCTTCCTCCACCAACTCTTTCCACTTCTCATTCCACAAATATCGTTTTCCCTTTTTCCCCATGTCTCATTACTCCCCTCTTCCTATTTCCCTTTATGTATCATCTCACCCATCCTCTTTGGTGGTGTCAGCTGTAGACACTTACCGCGTAGCAGTGATATTGGACTGCTACTCAGTTAGCAGCTGCATTTAGAACTAGGCGAGCCAAAAGCTCGCCTAGTTTTAGCCGTGGAGGACTAACTGGGTAGCGGTTTAATATCGCCTCCGCTCACCCCAGAATGCCCCGATGCTACCCGGATAGCATTGGGATGTGTAGGGGACATAGTCAGGAATATCCAATGTGTGGGTGCCGTTGACTATTCCCAGTTAAGGCATTTACACAGTTTACTGGGCTGTAAACCGTGTAAATGCCTTTCGAATATCGAGCCCTTGATGTTTAGATATGCAACCTGTATCTTTAACATGGATAGTACATGAGAAGCAGGCAAAGCTCGGGGTCTAGGAGTAGCATTAAAAGATTAGCATAGTTTATACCAACATCATTTCCTGAAAGCCAAGCTGAAGTTCAATCCGATGCCTTCCTTGCCCCAAGATGACAAGAAACAGAAGACCAGCTGCCATGTGAGGAATGCTGCTTAAATAAAAATCCAACTGATGGGTCTAAACAGAAATAAAAATAGCTTTCTAAATTTTCAAAAGCTCACAAATGATACTTCCAGAAATATTCCCATCATATGTCAAAGGAACATCAAGGGGTACACTAAGGGGTATGGTCTATCCCTTAGGCATGCGCCTTTCGCTCTTGCAATTCAGGAGACTTCAGCTGGGAAAGAAGAATGGCTGGTCCCTGAAGCATAAGGTACCGAGGACTCAATTGAATCATAAGTTAGCACCTCCCCTAGTTTTCTGTGCTGCCTCTGTGGGCCCAATGGGGGTGCACTCCCTCCTGGCAGGCACCTGGAGTGGGCCGCACCCAATGTCCCACCCTTCATACGACACTGCTTCTGAGTATATTGTACTATGCCAGATCAACTTAACTGTAAAGCAGGAAGTGAGATACCTTGGGGTGACCCTTGATCAGACCCTCAGTATGCTCACCCATATAAAGAACATCACCAAATCAGTCTACTATAAACTAAGACTCCTACAACACCTTAGACCACTACTATCCAACTTTGATTTTCGTTCAGTTTTACAAGCCATGATCCTTCCACATTTTGATCTCTCCAATAGCATCTTACAAGGCTTCCCCAAACAGACACTGAAACCCTTGCAGTTAGCCCAAAATGTTGCTGCCCGCTTGATAAACAAGATAAATAGGGCAGAAAATATCACTCCTATACTATATGAGCTACATTGGCTTCCTATTATAAGCTGAATAAAATATAAAGTACTAATGACCACTTTTAAAACTCTGAAGAACATCTCACCAACACATCTTAATACCCTCATAAATATCTCTCCTGTCGAGCGAACAAGAAGAATATGTACTCAAAATAATATTGTAGTCCTCACTCGATACAGATACACAAACCAATCCACAAGCAATAGAGCATTTTCATACTTTGACCCAATCTTATGGAATGTTCTCCCGGATAAATTGAAAGCTATTAATGACCTCCAACTGTTCCATAAAGAAATTAAGACTTTGTTATTCATTGAACATTTTGTAATCACAACCATGAACAACTCTACCCAACATAGTTTCTGATCCGCACTTCCTAGCCCCAACTCCTTACTCCTCCTATAACTATAGCTACCAATATTTAGGAGTATGTTTACTAAACTGCGGTAATGTCATTGGCGGTAGGTTCCACGGTAAAGGTAGAGATGCCCATATAAAGGCATGGGCGGTGCATCGTTACAGCAATCTGACAGCTAACGTGCGATACAAGGTGCCTTACAATAACGAGCATTACAAGGCGCCTTGTAAAGCGCCTTGCAAGGCACCTTGTAAGGCGCCTTATAAGGTGCCTAGTAAGGTGCCCTATAAGGTGCCTAGTAAGGTGCCCTGTAAGGTGTCTTATAAGGTGCCATGTAAGGTGCCTTATAAGGTTCCTAGTAAGGTGCCATGTAAGGTGCCTCATAAGGCGCCCTATAGGGCCTCCTAGGCTAAGTGCCATATTAGGCACCCTTGGACAAGGCACCGCAGAAGGCACCCTGGGCTATGGAACAATAGGTTAAGGTGGCCTAACAAGGCTATGGTGTCCTAGGTTAGTGTGCCTAGGGACTGCAAGGTGCCTCAGGATGACATGCATGACCTGTGCGGAACAGAGACAGATGTAGCCCTAACACTAGATAGAGCACTCAGGAAAGGCAATGAACAGGTGAGTGAAGGAGGGAGAAGTGGGAGCCGCTGGACCTGCCATATCTGCGGGCATCCCATGTGCCTGCCAGTACTGATGACAAACATCGTGGGGCAGCTGTACCACAGCACAGGGTGTTGGCAATGTAAAGTACCAGAAAAATAGTTGGTGGCAGACAATGGGAATACGTGTCCCCCAGTGGAGGCAGAGGTGGCAGGATAGTTACAATGATGGGTGGACAGAGGAGTGGTGGTGCCATGCAGATCAGGCACAGGCGAGGCAAGCATGAAGAGGCGCAATGCAGGAAAGGGTATGACATGGGGTGGCAGCCTGCACTGGCAGACAGGACTCTACACAGCTGACAGATGCTGATAGACGGACCGAGGGAATGTTGGCAATTGTGGCAAGGGTATTATGGGCTGGAAGCACAGATCTGCAAAAATATGACCTCTACAGGCATGCATACTATATGAGTAGGACAGGCATGAGAGGGGGGAACAATGAGGAACTGAACCCATGAACACTGCAAAGAATGGCATTGTATTAACCAGTAGGCTATACCTCCATGGTGTATGTCACAGCAATGTCTGGGTACAGAAGGACTGCATGTCACCGCACACATTGTCTGCTCTGAGTGCCAGGATAGGGTAACCCCACCAGTACCCATGATGCAATGCACATGCTGAATAGCTGTCTACAGCTGATCACCAAATGGGGTCTGTACCTCTCTGGTCCCCCAGCTTGGAAAGACAAACTGACATTGCATGATACTGGCACAGAGTAGCTACAGACCATACCATTGTGCAGGTTCTGTGTTCACCCTGAGCGATAGGATGGGTGCCCAGCACTAGGTCCGCAGTGCATGTGTGACCAGAGATAGGTCCTGCTGTACATTTTCATCACTACCAGTGTGTGACAGGTGTTCTGTGCAGTGCAGCCAAAGGTGATTTGGTGACCATCACTATCCTGCAGTCACATATGGCCCTGTGGGACCAGACACCAACCAGATTAGTGTGTACCCTGTGTGAGGGTCTGGCTGACATGGGCATCTGTTATCAGGGCAGAGGGGTTCCTAGAATTGCATGAGGTGTGTGTAGCAGTGGTTGTATAGATCACAGTGGTATACCCTACATACCCCAAAGGGCTCACCTCACCCTTTTGTAGGTAAAGAACAGTGCCCCCACCCCCAGAGAAGCAATCTCCATCTTGTTTGTATGAGACAACCCTGCAGGGTTGGTGGGCCAGAGCCATACCTATGACTGGGCCAGTGGCAGACCAGAAGCAATGCTGGGGTTAGTTCTGGAAAACCCAAGTGCAGGGGTAGGGAACCCTGGTCCTGGAGAGCCACAGACCAGTCAGGTTTTCGGGATATCCCTAATGAATATGCATGAGATATATATGCATTAGAGATATCCTGCCAACCTGACTGGTTTGTGGCCCTCCAGGGCTGGATTTGGAGACCCCTGCCTTACACCTCTGCCATTTAAGATTGTGAGTGGGCAAGGTGCAGATGTCCTAGACATCGAAAGGGTATATAGAATGTGTCACATTCCTCCTCGATTCTCATCACCACCAAAAAGTTGTCTAATAGACAATATTTTGGTGGTGGTGAGAAGTGAGGAGGAATGTGACACATTCTATCTAACCTTTTTGATGTCTTGGACATCTGCACCTTGCCCACTCACAATCTTAAATGACAGAGGTGTAAGGCAGGGGTCTCCAAATCCAGCCCTGGAGGGCCACAAACCAGTCAGGTTTCAGGATATCTCTAATGCATATATATCTCATGCATATTCATTAGGGATATCCCAAAAACCTGACTGGTCTGCAGCTCTCCAGGACCAGGGCTCCCTACCCCTGCCCAAGTGCCTCCCACCACTGTCTGCCAGTCACCAGCAGACAGCACAGTCAAACTGTACCTTAAAGGTGTCCCCACCATGCACAGTCTAACTACAGACAGTCCACCAGGAACTATGCACAGCAAGCAGATATCTCAATGATTAGGACCCCAGCACTGGGGAACACAAACATATCACTAGTAACAAATAGTGTAGAGCACTATGTGGGAACCTAGACCTGCCATGGTCACTGCTCGTTCAGAGTGAGTGCCCTCCCAGCATGCCATGCTGTGGCCACCCTGTCCATGCAGGTGGTGGTCAGGCACTACAGTGTCCTAGCCATTGCCCCACCCCCTGTGAAGATGCATCCTGGCCAATCTGCCATGTCCGGGCCATGCCCAGAATACCTTGCTCCTCATTATGCATCTAATCAGGCTAACGCTGGTAACAGTGGGACATTTTGGGCCCAGTGAAGTGTGGGCAGCCACAGAACAATGGATAGACATACACACACGCTCAATCCTTTTGCAGCATTATACAAAGATAGGGGTGGTTGGCAGCTTTGCCCACCACACTAGTCCTGAGCACAGTGCCAACATTGCTAAACTGTGCAAGGGGTAGTAGTAGTGTTCTGGTGATAACATCATCCCAATGCTGGGGCCAACAGCCTGCCGCTCCATGCATCATTGGATTGTGGAGCCTGTGTGAGTGGGTGTTTGCACCCCTGTTTGCCGCTGCTTTGGGCTTTGCACATGTTGCTGTTGTATCTGCATTGTAGGGTAACATATAGGGGACATGCTCTGCAGGAACCAGAGCTGGGACTTTCACCTGTGACCACTGTTCCCTCTAAGCTGTGCGCATGTGCGCGCGCACACACCTCACCGAGCGAGCGCACCTACTTTACCACAGAGCGCACAAAAATTACGGTTCTGATTCCGATAGAAAACAACACAGACGTCTTAAAATTTAAAAGTTGTGATTGTAATTACTAGAAATTTTCCGCTTCATTTAGTAATCTTCTATTTTCATTTAATTAGATTAAAATCAATGTGGTGTACATACTGTATTCTGACGTATAGTCAAATTTTAAAGTATATAACTCCGAGTGTCGTTATATGGCGCACAAAAATTTAACCTTCCTTCAAAAGCTGCACAGCTGATATTTTATGCGCACACAGTCTACAGAAAATTAGAGGGAACATTGCCTGTGACCCTCTGCTCCTGGACACACTGGCTGGATGTACTGCACCACACTGTTGCCACAGATGCATGGTTGTCCCTGGGGCTACCTACACTTTTCCTCAGCCAGACCTTTTATGTTGCACTGCACACCACGTACTGATGCAGAGCATGGCCTAGGTCCAATGCAGGGAGGTGGCACTGCCCCCTCCAGTATGGGCACACGCACCCCTGCCAAGCTGACGTGGCCATTTGCTGTCGGTGCTGGTAATGCGCAGTCCCAGGCCATCCACTGTGTAGGTAGGCGCCCGCCTAGGGAGCGGGTTCCGGGGTGGGGGGGCATACATGGACATCCTCACATCTCCCCATCACTGCCTACCACTATTATGTCCCCTCCACATGGGGGCGGGATGGCTGGGGGGATGCCAGGTCTGTGCCCTAGCGACTATTGGCTAGGGTGGACCAGGTAAATATTGGTGGATTTCGTTTGGTCTTGGTTAACTGCTGTCTTGCTGATCTCCGGTGTCTATGTTCCTATGTGCCACCTAGGCGCCCGTCTGGTCCACCCTGTGCCCCAGCTGCCCATGCTACATGTCCCGCCTGCGGCTCCCTATGCCTCATTTTCACCATCGCCATAGTGGCCATTCATACTTTGGCACTATGGTATTGCTGTACATGGAGCACTACTATCACAGTTTTTGGTCTCCCTGCCTGGGCTGTACATTTCTGACACGGAAATGGTTTCTCTCTCCTGCATATGTGCATCTAACGGCAGGTTTTCAATCGCGTTAGGATTCAGCTCTTCAGATCAGCGCGTTAGTGTGAATGGAGCCTCTCCCCGCCCACACTCCGCCCATTGACCCCTTCTCTCCACCCTCTCTCCACCTTCTGTGGTGTTTACCGCGCCGCGGAACATCAACGATCGTTAACGTTACATAACGCGCGCTATGTAACCTTACCGCAGTTTAGTAAACATACCCCTTAATCTCAGATGCATAAAGAATAGCCTTCTGTTCTCCCACCCAATAATACATTTACTTTAGGTATGTAATTAATGTAAAATAGTTCTTTGTAAATATGTTGATTGTAAACATGTTATATGATTAGATCCACTTATGTTTTAAAAAGTTTAATGTAATTGTTCTGTTCATTGTAAACCACCCATGATCGCTGGAAGGGGCAGTATTAAAAAAAACCCACTTAAATAAATAAAATAAATAAATGCTCCCAGGAAGGGTCAATGCATAATACAGTAATCCCAGAAGTCCAGAGAATAAAGTTAGAATAGTGAGTGTTCCTAGTTCTTAGGGAAATTATAGTGTAACTTGCCTGTTTTGTTGTGGCTTAGCTTCTTCTAAGAACCACAGATCAAAATATTACTGTTTATAGTAGATGTTGCAAAAACTGTCCTAAGGAAGCATACATAATGGCCCAATTCTGTTTTGGATGTGCTGGCCCTCTGTGAGCCCAGTCGGAACCAGATGCACAGAGTGAGCTGGGATTCTGATCCCATGGGACAGGCCTAGCCCTGCAGGATGAGAATCATGTCCAGGCCTGTACAGTATGTGCAGGCTGGGACCCCGATTCTGGTCGGCCTGCACATACAGGCCTTCCCCAGCTAACTCAGTCAGGGCTCCTGAATGGAGTCGCGGCGCCATGGCGTCCAGTTGCCATGGCACCGCGGCTCCATTCAAGAGCCACAATCCCTGGCCACTGGAACAAAAGCCTCATTCCCCGCAGCCTGACCCCTGATCTGGCCTCCCAAGGTCAAGGTCAGGCTGTGGGTAATCCCCTCTGCCCCCTCCCGTGTTTTCTGTGCCTTGGGCCAGCCATTCCCCGCCGACTACATTCGGGGCTACTGACCACCCACTGCCCGCCCTAACTCCACCCCCGCAATGTCCCTTTCCCGCCCAGTCTAACCTCCCTGTACAACGTGCAGGGAAGTTAGCCGGGGTCAGCAGAGGGGCCGAATAGAGGGGATTGACCTCGGAATGACCATAAAAATGTTTAGCCTGCCCATGCTAGTGCAGAAAGTTTGTTTAAGGTTATGTCTCTTGTAGTCCTTCGATAGTACTCCCCATCCCCCTTTCAGTTTTGCTTCAGTTTCATTTTATTCTAGAGTACCTAGCAACAACATTAATGTTTGAGAAGTTTGCACAAGATATGCTACTTTCTTTGAAACATCTAAATTAAAGGGTACTGTATGATGTGTGGACAATTCTGAACAAAGGTTAACAAGGAGGCATGCAAACATTTGAGCAAAAAATATTAGATCCCTGGAATGTTAGTCAGACCTCTAAACACTAGCAGAGAACATCTCGAGTGTGGTCCAAAACAAATTAGTGCCTGAGAAAATCTTTTTCAGAATAATTACTTCAGCATGAGTAACTGGAGAACAATGAGTGAAATAAGTATTGCATTCCAATGGCTCAAAGGAGTTGAAGTTCCTCCAGATAAAAATGCTGAATCTAATTTTTCTTGGTTGATTTGCAGAGAAAGCTACTTTTACTCAATCTCAATTTTATTAGTGTATTTTCCTAGGTCAAAGGTTCACAACAGCTCTGGTTTCCAGGATAGCAATACGAGACATTTATGAAATCTATTTAGGTGCCTATTAGGGATCTAGAGAATCCAAAAGAGTTCAGTTTATTTGTGAATTTCCAGAGGTTTTCCCAATTTCCATGGAGTTTTTTTCTTATTTTTTCACACATGCTAGGACTTTCAGATCATGCATGCATGCTAGGACTTTTTTGAGCATGTGAACCAATTGTATGAGTATCTGCACAAACAAGTGTTTTGCATGCATTTAAAATTCTCAGGCACCCAAATGAATTGAATGCACACTCACAAATGCACACCACTAATTCATACTGGGACAGTTTACTAAACTGCGCTACTAGGGTAGCGAGAATTTAGCATGTGGTTGGGGTGCTGTGCTAAAATGTAGCATGGGCCCTTGCTTTAAAAACCCCAGCCACTCTGGTAGCATGCATTGGGGGAGGGGAGTACTGGGTGGGACATGGGTGTTCCCATTGTATCATGGCTAACGCAGGCATTAGCGGCCTATGTTAACTGCGCTTGACAAAGGTAGTGCAGGTGTAACTAATGTCATTTCAATAGGTGGCTTTAGTTGCACCCGTGACCTGGTCACTGGGATACCACATGGCTTGTCTGGCTAACTGCAGGGGAACAGATAAACACATCCCCCTGAAGTTAGCAAAAAGCCCTGTGCTGGTAAGAAGGTCCACAAGCGCGTTATTAGCACTGAGCTTAGTAAACATGCTCCATTTTCTAAGAGCAAAGAACATATTTGCATTAGGCTACCCTTAGGGGCATGTTTACTAAAGAACGCTATTTGCGCCGCGTCCCGTTATCGCGCGGCAAGGTACATTACCGCGCCATAATGGCGCTTTAACACGCAATAAGGTACTCGTGCGTTAAAGCGCCATTATCGCGTGGTAATGTACCTTACCACGCGATAACGGGACGCGGCGCAAATAGCATTCTTTAGTAAACATGCCCCTTAAAACTAGACTTGTCTCTAGTCTTTGAGGACCAGGGCTAAAGTCACATTACCTATACAACAGGGTAGTTAAAATACATACATATTTCCCTGCCCTTTCTCATTATTTTCATAATTGATTATTTCTGAGGAAAACTGATTGTATTTTCTTAAATAGTGGACTGTTGCCGATTAGAATAAAATTATTTTAAAACCTGTTGAAAACTTTGTCCTCCCGTTAAGTAAATTATTATTGGCTGACTTAATGTAGGTATTTTCAGTGGTAGTAGAAATATGTGTTCTATTTCTTTAATCGAAGCAACAACTAATTAAAACGTATTGCAAATCTTGCTGGGTACTGACTCAGACAACCAGAATCTCAGATGACCTTCTTTTTTAGAACTATATTTGAGCTAGTTAAAAATCTAGTCTACCAATTTCAGTCTTGCTGTAATGTTACTTAGAAGGTCAATTCACTTCCAACTATTCATATACCCTTAAGGTTAAGGATTTTTAGTTAGTATTGGCTAAGTATGATCACTATTGTCGAGAACAATGCTATTCAAACTTCTCAGATATTGCTATAATCATTGGTTTTGACCATACCAAGTGAAAAGAGATATGTTTTTTCCTGAGGGAATCTGTATGCACCTTCTTGACTTTCAAAGGAATCATGGAAACAAATCACAACATCTTAATTTGCTCATCTTTTTGAAACTTTGCATGAAGGATACATACAGGGCTCAACCCAGGGCTGTGTGAATGGTGCTGCTGCACAGATCACCAGCACAGAAAGGGCAGTGACATTTTCACTGGGCTTCCAGGAAGTTCATAAATAGTGAGTTATTGAACATTGCTGGGTGGAGAAGGGGCACCAGATTTGTGCGTCATCGTGGATAATACACTGAAACCCTCCACCCAGTGTGCAGTGGCAGCCAAGAAAGCAAATAGAATGCTAGGAATCATAAGAAAAGGAATGGGGAATAAAACAAAGGATATCATAATGCCTCTGTATTGTTCCATGGTGCTAACTGCACTTTGAATATTGTGTGCAATTCCAGTCACCGTATCTTATAAAGGTATAGCAGAACTAGAAAAGGTACAGAGAAAAGCCACCAAAATGGTAAAAGGGATGGAGGGATACCCCTATGAGGAAAGGCTTAAAAGGTTAGGGCTCTTCAACTTGGCAAAAAGATGACTGAGGAGAGATATGATAGAGGTCTATAAAATAATGAATGGAGTGGAACAGGTAAACCTAGATTGGTTGTTTACTGCTTCATAAAGTAGGAAGACTGGGGAACATGCAATGAAGCTACAATATAGCTCATTTAAGACTAATAGGAGAAAATATTTTTTTACTCAATGAGTAATCAAACTCTGGAATTTGTTACAGAATGAGGTAGTAAAAGCTGTTAGTGTAGTTGGATTTAGAAAAGGTTTGGGCAAGTTCCTTAAGGATATGTCCATAAACCATTACACAGGTACACTAAAAAATTTTTTTTTTAAACTGCCTCTAATGTTTCGATTGATTTTTACGTTTTTTGGTGCGCTGAATCCAAATCTGGTAACCAATTTGCTCCATCACGTACAGATTTTTTGCTACATTGGGTTAGCAGTTTGAGGTGAACGTTTCAGATTGAGTGCGATCGAGATAAAAGTTTCTTGGATGAATTCTTTATACTAATTGTTTAGTAGTTATTCAAATAAGAATAAAGAAAATTGTAACAAGGCAGCACATAAGAATAGAGTAATGTCAACAAAACACACTGTGATGGTAGCAAAATTGTCTGCACTTAAAACAGCCACATACATGTGCACAAACATTGAGCATATAAGAGCGAGGTTAGACACAAAGCAAAGCAAAGAAATGTGCAAAAAATGTTGTACAGGTATGTATGTAAGAATAGAAAACGCAAACCGCACCATTGCAATACATGAAGACAAACACCCGATGGTGTGAAAATAAAATTCTAATAAATGAGATCCGACACTGTAGTAATAACTAGCAAATTTTTATTTCAAAGTTTAGTAAAAACACGATATTTGTCAACACAGTTTAGATTTTAAAGTCATTCTTGGGTCAATCAATCTCCTGGTGGGCCCGTTTCTTCTTCCCCCGAATGCTTCTCTTGGTGTGCTGCTTGGCGTATTTTTCATCTGGGGTTTCCCGCAGCAGCAACCAGCAGAAATCAGCCATCATAGTGGTGTTCCATCTTCCTTGGTACCTTCTCTCTGCGTCCTTGATGTCCTGGTGAAACCTTTCACCTTGTTTTTCACTGTACGCCCCCAAGTTTTCGGGAAAGTAGTTCACATGGGAGTGCAAGAAATGGACTTTCAGGCTCATGTTACAGCCTTGTTCTTTGAAGGCATTGAGCATCCTGGCAACAATATCCTTATAGTTTTCATCCCGCCTGTTCCCCAAGAATTTGAGAACAACATCCTTGAAGGAATCCCAGGCTTCTTTTTCCTTCTCAGACATCGTTTCAGCAAATGCTCCATCTGAAATGAGTTTCCTTATATCCGGGCCAACAAACACTCCTTCCTTTAGCTTTGCTTCAGAAAGTCGGGGGAACTTTGAGCAAAGGTACCGAAAGCACTCACCATCTTTTGGAAGGGACTTGATGAATTGCTTAATGAGACCCAACTTAATGTGGAGAGGTGGTAATAGAATTTTATCACGAGGTACCAAGCTCTCATGAAGAACATTTTTCTCACCGGGTCTCAAATACTCCCGAATTGGCCAGTCTTTTTTCCCCCAGTGTAGGTCGCAGGCCCGGCTATCCCACAAGCAAAGGAAGCAGGGATTTTTGGTGAAACCGGATTGCTGCCCTAATAGCATGGATAGAATTTTAAAGTCTCCACAAATCATCCACTTATGCTCATCATAACGAATCTTCTGAAGAATCAGGGCCAAATTCTCGTATTTTTCTTGGAGAATAACAGAATGAGCAATAGGAACTGAAGCGAATGTGTTGCCATTATGAAGAAGAACACCTTTTATGCTGTCTTTTGATGAATCAATGAACAGCCGCCATTCAGCAGGATCATACTTGAGTTTAAACTTTTCCATCACTCCGTATATATCGTTGCAAAATACCAAATCTTCCTCTTTGCTGAAATACTTCAAAAATTGTGTCTCGCGGTTGCGGTACCAATAAAAAGTTGTTCCTGGTGACAATAGATTTTTCTGTTTAAGCCGAGAACCTAGCAGTTGGGCAGCATCTTTTGGGAGTCCTAAATCCCGGACTAAATCATTCAAGTCAGCTTGAGAGAAAAGTTCAGGTTTCGGATCTGGTTCAGTTTCAAACTCGGAAGTACTGGACTCATCGGGAAAAGCCATCTGATGAGTCTCATCATGATCAGAACCGTCCACACAAATATGATCCAAAGATTTTGGTGGTTCAGGCACAGGTACTTCGTTGCTATGAGGCATAGGCCTAATTGCTGAGGGAAGGTTGGGGTAACTTATTACGTTCTTATTTTTTAAGTTGTATCCCTTCACAATGCAAGAGCAAAAATAGCAGTCACTGCTGTGGTCTCTTTGTTCACGCCACATCATAGGTATTCCGAAACGAAATGCTTGTTTTTTACCTTTCATCCATAAGCGTAGATCTTCCTCACATGTCTTGCACACTTTGTGAGGAGCCCACGGTTTGTCTTGATCGCCTAACTTCAAACCGAAATAGGCGAAATATACTTTTTTAATAAATGCAGAAATGTTCCTCTGCCGCTTTTTCACGGTATATTCCCCACAAATAAAACAAAAACTGTCCGGAGAGTTGACGCAACCTCTGGCTCTGTGAGCCATCACAAATACACAGCACTGCAAACTACAACTGTAGTGAACCACTTCGGAATAAAGCTGGATTACGACTGAGCAAACAAAAGGTAATAATGAACTTGCAAGAAACTGAAATTTGACAGGAATGTTCATGTCGCAACCACCGTGTTTGAGCGAACGAGCGAGCGAACGAGGCGAGGCGAACAGGAAAGAACATGCGCCAGCGCGAGTACTGGATTTAGCCCCCCGCCTCCCAATTGTCATGTTAATGTATAAAATGAATACAAAACACTCTAAAATATCATGAGGGAGTGTTTCTAGTTAGTAACCAGGTAAGGCGGAAGTGGCCCACAGCCCCCTTCCACCCCACATCCCCCCCCCTCCTCCTTCAAATAACCACCACATAATCGCTTATTGGCAAAATAACTGGTCGCAGCTTTATTAAACAAGCACAATATAACATTACAACCAAAAACTGTTAACTTACGGTTCTGGCAGCGGGACAATCCCTCACCAGCCATATGGGTAGCAAAGTGAGTTCCTTCCCGCCTCCGCCGAGAACCGTCCCTGGCAATTCCATCCCCCTCTTCCGGCTTCGCCATATTACTAGCAAAAACCGAGGGCTTCTCCGGGTCGGGGGTACCCCCACCCCCGCCCTGCATATTTCCATGCCTCCGGACCCCGGACACCTCCGGGATCCCGCCCCCCCCCCTCCAGCTGCAACCCCCCGTCCCCCAGACCCTAAGCTCCACCAAAGGGAGGGAGGGTGGGGACGCCCGTCCTCTCTCCCCGCTTCAGAAGGACTGGCGTCTGACCGCTCGCTCCCTCTGGGTCCCGCGAACCGCTCATTGGCTCCCGCGGCCACCTGAGCACGCGGGAGCCAATGAGTTTAAACCAAAACTCGCGCACGGGCGCGCGCCTCAGACCGCCGCGGAAGGGGTGCGGGCCACCCCGCCCCCCGGTTACTGCCGGCCCTCGGGCACGTGGGCCCGCGGCCTCCTACTAACCAGGTAAGGCGGACGTGGCCCACAGCCCCCTTCCACCCCACATCCCCCCCCTCCTCCTTCAAATAACCACCACATAATCGCTTATTGGCAAAATAACTGGTCGCAGCTTTATTAAACAAGCACAATATAACATTACAACCAAAAACTGTTAACTTACGGTTCCGGCAGCGGGACAATCCCTCACCAGCCATATGGGTAGCAAAGTGAGTTCCTTCCCGCCTCCGCCGAGAACCGTCCCTGGCAATTCCATCCCCCTCTTCCGGCTTCGCCATATTACTAGCAAAAACCGAGGGCTTCTCCGGGTCGGGGGTACCCCCACCCCGCCCTGCATATTGCCATGCCTCCGGATCCCGGACACCTCCGGGATCCCGCCACAGGCTCAGTGACACCTGTCCCTGAGCCCCCCCCACCAAATTCAAAGCTGCGACCAGCTAACCCGCTCTAAACAGCCCAACTCCAAGGCCTCCTGCCAATCATTCAGGAGTAAATCCACCCCGATCGGGGAAAGATGTACCCCATCCGAACGATACAGGCCCGCGCACTCGACCTCCACCCAGGAATGTAAAATCTGATACCCCCCATGATTCAAAACCCAACGGCCAATTTGCCGGTTAATCTTAACTAGCCCACGGGACCACCGCCGATGGCCCCAGCAAGCAGGCCTGGGAATTATATCAGACCAGAGCAAAATGACCCCGGGGAACATTAATAACACTTCCCCCAAATCATGCTGAACCGCCCTGATCAGCTGCTTCACTGTCCATGATGCCAGATCATTGCCTCTTAGATGCAGCAACAAGTATTCCGGGGATCCTCTGACGCGCTGATGGTGCCGCAGCAAGGGTAAGAGTTGTAACCAGCGCAGGCTGCGCTCACCCAGCAATGATAACACCACTCCATCAGCAGGCAGTCCCAAGTTCGCACCAAGCGGCCGTATAGCTGCCTGATGGCTGGCCCAGTGCACAAAGGAATGGCCGACTATCCAGCAGGCAAACGGCACCCGAATCCCATCTAAAAGAAAAAACAGAGTTAGTACCCGATGCACGGACTACCCAACTCAGCAATGTACATATCCCTTAAATGCATTGGAGCGCCAGCGGCCGATCCGCTGAATATCGGTACCCGGCAAACCAGCCAGCGCCGCACTAGTAGCGGCCCCTATCTGGAAGGAATGCGGTGCGAAGTCACCCGGTGATAAACCCATCTGTTGCACTACCAGCCGCAGCACCGCGGCAAACTGAAAACACGTCAAACACCGCATATCCGCATGCACAAAGAGCAGGTTGCCTCCCGGAGCACGCACCCACAAGTACGCCCCCATAGCCGCAACCAGACATATCACCGAAGCCGGAAGCGGCCTTAAATGCACCCACACACCCCTACCCCTCTGATCGGTCTTCGACCGGGACAACCATATGCTCAGCTGCCCCTGTGCCAAACGCACATGACGGAGTTGCAGCGCCGACCCCCCCGCTCTCCCACTGGACGCCACCAATTCCCCCGACCGGAATGCCCCAAAGAAGGCCACACAAAATACAGCCCGGAACAGCAAAGCCTCGTATTCGGACTCCACCACTAAAGGTAAAGCTGCGCTCATCCGGACCAGTAGATCGGGGGTAATTGGCCGACGCTTGTCCAACTGGGGGGGGGGGTAGCCCGCTCCCACCCCAATAAAAGCCGGCGAGAAAGAAACCCCCAACCGTGCACTGCCCACCCGACTGCCTTAGAGAAAAAGGCAAAGCCGGCAAGGTGAGACCGCACAGTGGATAGGGCCACCCCCACCGCCTTTGCTGCCAGAATGTATTCACCCATGAGGTGATCAGGCACCGGGCCGAACCGCCATCCACGAGTCACCAAAAAGGCCACCACACTGTCACAGCCCTTGCAGTAAGCACTCCAGGTTGCCGACGATACCGAACCCCTCAGCAAGCTCAGGATACCTGGAGGCCAAGACGCCATAAACGCTCTGGGACCGACCGCCCCACCAGGTCCGCCTCTGGAGCCAGTCGCCGAAACAGGTCCCACTAGAAACGAGAAGGAGCATCGGCGATCTGGTTAGCATATCCTGGAACATGTCGGGCCCTCACTACCACATTCATCCTCAAGCAGGCAAAAACCACCTCCCTCATCAAAGCCGCCACCCGCGCGCAACGAGGCGCATAGCGATTAACCACCCGCGCACAACGAGGCGCATAGCGATTAATCACATGGACTACCGCTTCATTGTCGCACCACCACAACAATTGCCTATTACGAAGCTTATCCGGCCACAGCTCCAAAACCACCAAGATAGGGAACAGCTCCAAGAACGTGATACTGTCGGTTAATCCCGCCACCCGCCAGGCAGATGGCCATGGCGCAGCACACCATGCTTCCCCAAAATAAACACCGAGCCCAAAACCACCCGCCGCGTCCGTAAAAATCTGTAAATCGAAGGAAGACACCTCCGGCTCGAGGAGGACCGTGACGCCATTAAAATCTCGCAAAAACTGGTCCCAGACCCCGAGGTCCGCCCTCATGCTCCTCGAGACCCAAATGCGATGATGCGGCCGCCGCACCCCAGAAGTAGCTGCCGACAAGCGCCGTAGGAACACCCGACCCATCGGGATAACCTTGCAGGCAAAGTTAAGGGAGCCCAACAAAACCTGCATCTCCCGCAACGTAACTTTTCTCGCCCCCAGCACGTTCGCCACTAACACCCGCTAATGCTCTACTTTGCCCGCAGGCAGTCGCGCCACCATGTCGACTGAATCCAATTCCACTCCCAGAAACGTGAGGCGCTCGGCAGGACCCTCCGTTTTGTCCGCCGCGAGTGGCACCCCCCACTCCCGCGTGAGCCGCATTAACCCTTCCAGTAGCGCACGACATAACCCGGACGACGCCGAACCAACAAAGAGAAAGTCGTCCAAGTAGTGAACCACATTCCGAGAGCCGACGGACACCTCCAGAACCCAGTGCATGAAAGAACTGAACATTTCAAAATAACGACAAGAGACCGAGCAGCCCATCGGCAGGCACTTGTCGAAGTAATAGCAGCCCTCAAACACAAAACCCAATAAATGGAATGAAGCAGGATGCACCGGCAGCAGGCAAAAAGCAGACTCAATATCAACTTTCGCCAGTAAACACCCGCGCCCACATTCGCGCACCAGCCGCACAGCCCCGTCAAACGATGCGTACCACACCACGCACAATTCTCGCGGAATGAGATCATTCACCGATGCCCCCTCTGGGAAGGACAAGTTGTGAATGAGCCGGAATTTCCCGGGCTCCTTCTTAGGCACAATGCCCAAAGGAGATACCACAAAATTCCGGTACGGCCGGTCCACAAAGGGGCCAGCCACCCTGCCGAGGGCCAACTCCATGGCCAATTTACCGTGAACTACCTGCGCTAGACGCTTCACCGACGGAGCATTGCGCACCATCGTCGGGCCCCCCTCCCCCACTACTGGGATGGGGAACCCATACTGGAAACCCCCTTCCAAGACTCGCCGAGCCGTAACCCGCTTATAGCGCTTCAACCAAGGCCGTAGTGCCGAAAATTTTATGGGGGTAGGGGCCAACTCACTTGAATTATTATTATTGCTTTGCGGCCGGAGTTGTGGGTCCCTTCTTGACGCAACAGAGAGCAGAGTGTCCTCCCCCACATAAGGAGCAACTATGCCGGAACTTACAGTCCGGAAAGGGGCAAGACGACTTATTAAAGCGCCAACAGACGTCAGTAGGGTAGACGCTGAAGACGTAAGCCCCTCCTGTAAGTCCTCACGCTGCGCCATAGGTACCTCCGCCGTAGTCCGTCCTGTGCCGCTCATTGTCGTCCTCCCCCCGTCTCCTGCCGGTACCTGAGATATTTCCTGGAGAGCTGCAGACCAGTCAGGTTTTTGGGATATCCCTAATGAATATGCATGAGATATATATGCATTAGAGATATCCTGCCAACCTGACTGGTTTGTGGCCCTCCAGGGCTGGATTTGGAGACCCCTGCCTTACACCTCTGCCATTTAAGATTGTGAGTGGGCAAGGTGCAGATGTCCTAGACATCGAAAGGGTATATAGAATGTGTCACATTCCTCCTCGATTCTCATCACCACCAAAAAGTTGTCTAATAGACAATATTTTGGTGGTGGTGAGAAGTGAGGAGGAATGTGACACATTCTATCTAACCTTTTTGATGTCTTGGACATCTGCACCTTGCCCACTCACAATCTTAAATGACAGAGGTGTAAGGCAGGGGTCTCCAAATCCAGCCCTGGAGGGCCACAAACCAGTCAGGTTTCAGGATATCTCTAATGCATATATATCTCATGCATATTCATTAGGGATATCCCAAAAACCTGACTGGTCTGCAGCTCTCCAGGACCAGGGCTCCCTACCCCTGCCTCCCACCACTGTCTGCCAGTCACCAGCAGACAGCACAGTCAAACTGTACCTTAAAGGTGTCCCCACCATGCACAGTCTAACTACAGACAGTCCACCAAGAACTATGCACAGCAAACAGATATCTCAATGATTGGGACCCCAGCACTGGGGAACACAAACATATCACTAGTAACAAATAGTGTAGAGCACTATGTGGGAACCTAGACCTGCCATGGTCACTGCTCGTTCAGAGTGAGTGCCCTCCCAGCATGCCATGCTGTGGCCACCCTGTCCATGCAGGTGGTGGTCAGGCACTACAGTGTCCTAGCCATTGCCCCACCCCCTGTGAAGATGCATCCTGGCCAATCTGCCCTGTCCGGGCCATGCCCAGAATACCTTGCTCCTCATTATGCATCTAATCAGGCTAACGCTGGTAACAGTGGGACATTTTGGGCCCAGTGAAGTGTGGGCAGCCACAGAACAATGGATAGACATACACACACGCTCAATCCTTTTGCAGCATTATACAAAGATAGGGGTGGTTGGCAGCTTTGCCCACCACACTAGTCCTGAGCACAGTGCCAACATTGCTAAACTGTGCAAGGGGTAGTAGTAGTGTTCTGGTGATAACATCATCCCAATGCTGGGGCCAACAGCCTGCCGCTCCATGCATCATTGGATTGTGGAGCCTGTGTGAGTGGGTGTTTGCACCCCTGTTTGCCGCTGCTTTGGGCTTTGCACATGTTGCTGTTGTATCTGCATTGTAGGGTAACATATAGGGGACATGCTCTGCAGGAACCAGAGCTGGGACTTTCACCTGTGACCACTGTTCCCTCTAAGCTGTGCGCATGTGCGCGCGCACACACCTCACCGAGCGAGCGCACCTACTTTACCACAGAGCGCACAAAAATTACGGTTCTGATTCCGATAGAAAACAACACAGACGTCTTAAAATTTAAAAGTTGTGATTGTAATTACTAGAAATTTTCCGCTTCATTTAGTAATCTTCTATTTTCATTTAATTAGATTAAAATCAATGTGGTGTACATACTGTATTCTGACGTATAGTCAAATTTTAAAGTATATAACTCCGAGTGTCGTTATATGGCGCACAAAAATTTAACCTTCCTTCAAAAGCTGCACAGCTGATATTTTATGCGCACACAGTCTACAGAAAATTAGAGGGAACATTGCCTGTGACCCTCTGCTCCTGGACACACTGGCTGGATGTACTGCACCACACTGTTGCCACAGATGCATGGTTGTCCCTGGGGCTACCTACACTTTTCCTCAGCCAGACCTTTTATGTTGCACTGCACACCACGTACTGATGCAGAGCATGGCCTAGGTCCAATGCAGGGAGGTGGCACTGCCCCCTCCAGTATGGGCACACGCACCCCTGCCAAGCTGACGTGGCCATTTGCTGTCGGTGCTGGTAATGCGCAGTCCCAGGCCATCCACTGTGTAGGTAGGCGCCCGCCTAGGGAGCGGGTTCCGGGGTGGGGGGGCATACATGGACATCCTCACATCTCCCCATCACTGCCTACCACTATTATGTCCCCTCCACATGGGGGCGGGATGGCTGGGGGGATGCCAGGTCTGTGCCCTAGCGACTATTGGCTAGGGTGGACCAGGTAAATATTGGTGGATTTCGTTTGGTCTTGGTTAACTGCTGTCTTGCTGATCTCCGGTGTCTATGTTCCTATGTGCCACCTAGGCGCCCGTCTGGTCCACCCTGTGCCCCAGCTGCCCATGCTACATGTCCCGCCTGCGGCTCCCTATGCCTCATTTTCACCATCGCCATAGTGGCCATTCATACTTTGGCACTATGGTATTGCTGTACATGGAGCACTACTATCACAGTTTTTGGTCTCCCTGCCTGGGCTGTACATTTCTGACACGGAAATGGTTTCTCTCTCCTGCATATGTGCATCTAACGGCAGGTTTTCAATCGCGTTAGGATTCAGCTCTTCAGATCAGCGCGTTAGTGTGAATGGAGCCTCTCCCCGCCCACACTCCGCCCATTGACCCCTTCTCTCCACCCTCTCTCCACCTTCTGTGGTGTTTACCGCGCCGCGGAACATCAACGATCGTTAACGTTACATAACGCGCGCTATGTAACCTTACCGCAGTTTAGTAAACATACCCCTTAATCTCAGATGCATAAAGAATAGCCTTCTGTTCTCCCACCCAATAATACATTTACTTTAGGTATGTAATTAATGTAAAATAGTTCTTTGTAAATATGTTGATTGTAAACATGTTATATGATTAGATCCACTTATGTTTTAAAAAGTTTAATGTAATTGTTCTGTTCATTGTAAACCACCCATGATCGCTGGAAGGGGCAGTATTAAAAAAACCCCACTTAAATAAATAAAATAAATAAATGCTCCCAGGAAGGGTCAATGCATAATACAGTAATCCCAGAAGTCCAGAGAATAAAGTTAGAATAGTGAGTGTTCCTAGTTCTTAGGGAAATTATAGTGTAACTTGCCTGTTTTGTTGTGGCTTAGCTTCTTCTAAGAACCACAGATCAAAATATTACTGTTTATAGTAGATGTTGCAAAAACTGTCCTAAGGAAGCATACATAATGGCCCAATTCTGTTTTGGATGTGCTGGCCCTCTGTGAGCCCAGTCGGAACCAGATGCACAGAGTGAGCTGGGATTCTGATCCCATGGGACAGGCCTAGCCCTGCAGGATGAGAATCATGTCCAGGCCTGTACAGTATGTGCAGGCTGGGACCCCGATTCTGGTCGGCCTGCACATACAGGCCTTCCCCAGCTAACTCAGTCAGGGCTCCTGAATGGAGTCGCGGCGCCATGGCGTCCAGTTGCCATGGCACCGCGGCTCCATTCAAGAGCCACAATCCCTGGCCACTGGAACAAAAGCCTCATTCCCCGCAGCCTGACCCCTGATCTGGCCTCCCAAGGTCAAGGTCAGGCTGTGGGTAATCCCCTCTGCCCCCTCCCGTGTTTTCTGTGCCTTGGGCCAGCCATTCCCCGCCGACTACATTCGGGGCTACTGACCACCCACTGCCCGCCCTAACTCCACCCCCGCAATGTCCCTTTCCCGCCCAGTCTAACCTCCCTGTACAACGTGCAGGGAAGTTAGCCGGGGTCAGCAGAGGGGCCGAATAGAGGGGATTGACCTCGGAATGACCATAAAAATGTTTAGCCTGCCCATGCTAGTGCAGAAAGTTTGTTTAAGGTTATGTCTCTTGTAGTCCTTCGATAGTACTCCCCATCCCCCTTTCAGTTTTGCTTCAGTTTCATTTTATTCTAGAGTACCTAGCAACAACATTAATGTTTGAGAAGTTTGCACAAGATATGCTACTTTCTTTGAAACATCTAAATTAAAGGGTACTGTATGATGTGTGGACAATTCTGAACAAAGGTTAACAAGGAGGCATGCAAACATTTGAGCAAAAAATATTAGATCCCTGGAATGTTAGTCAGACCTCTAAACACTAGCAGAGAACATCTCGAGTGTGGTCCAAAACAAATTAGTGCCTGAGAAAATCTTTTTCAGAATAATTACTTCAGCATGAGTAACTGGAGAACAATGAGTGAAATAAGTATTGCATTCCAATGGCTCAAAGGAGTTGAAGTTCCTCCAGATAAAAATGCTGAATCTAATTTTTCTTGGTTGATTTGCAGAGAAAGCTACTTTTACTCAATCTCAATTTTATTAGTGTATTTTCCTAGGTCAAAGGTTCACAACAGCTCTGGTTTCCAGGATAGCAATACGAGACATTTATGAAATCTATTTAGGTGCCTATTAGGGATCTAGAGAATCCAAAAGAGTTCAGTTTATTTGTGAATTTCCAGAGGTTTTCCCAATTTCCATGGAGTTTTTTTCTTATTTTTTTCACACATGCTAGGACTTTCAGATCATGCATGCATGCTAGGACTTTTTTGAGCATGTGAACCAATTGTATGAGTATCTGCACAAACAAGTGTTTTGCATGCATTTAAAATTCTCAGGCACCCAAATGAATTGAATGCACACTCACAAATGCACACCACTAATTCATACTGGGACAGTTTACTAAACTGCGCTACTAGGGTAGCGAGAATTTAGCATGTGGTTGGGGTGCTGTGCTAAAATGTAGCATGGGCCCTTGCTTTAAAAACCCCAGCCACTCTGGTAGCATGCATTGGGGGAGGGGAGTACTGGGTGGGACATGGGTGTTCCCATTGTATCATGGCTAACGCAGGCATTAGCGGCCTATGTTAACTGCGCTTGACAAAGGTAGTGCAGGTGTAACTAATGTCATTTCAATAGGTGGCTTTAGTTGCACCCGTGACCTGGTCACTGGGATACCACATGGCTTGTCTGGCTAACTGCAGGGGAACAGATAAACACATCCCCCTGAAGTTAGCAAAAAGCCCTGTGCTGGTAAGAAGGTCCACAAGCGCGTTATTAGCACTGAGCTTAGTAAACATGCTCCATTTTCTAAGAGCAAAGAACATATTTGCATTAGGCTACCCTTAGGGGCATGTTTACTAAAGAACGCTATTTGCGCCGCGTCCCGTTATCGCGCGGCAAGGTACATTACCGCGCCATAATGGCGCTTTAACACGCAATAAGGTACTCGTGCGTTAAAGCGCCATTATCGCGTGGTAATGTACCTTACCACGCGATAACGGGACGCGGCGCAAATAGCATTCTTTAGTAAACATGCCCCTTAAAACTAGACTTGTCTCTAGTCTTTGAGGACCAGGGCTAAAGTCACATTACCTATACAACAGGGTAGTTAAAATACATACATATTTCCCTGCCCTTTCTCATTATTTTCATAATTGATTATTTCTGAGGAAAACTGATTGTATTTTCTTAAATAGTGGACTGTTGCCGATTAGAATAAAATTATTTTAAAACCTGTTGAAAACTTTGTCCTCCCGTTAAGTAAATTATTATTGGCTGACTTAATGTAGGTATTTTCAGTGGTAGTAGAAATATGTGTTCTATTTCTTTAATCGAAGCAACAACTAATTAAAACGTATTGCAAATCTTGCTGGGTACTGACTCAGACAACCAGAATCTCAGATGACCTTCTTTTTTAGAACTATATTTGAGCTAGTTAAAAATCTAGTCCACCAATTTCAGTCTTGCTGTAATGTTACTTAGAAGGTCAATTCACTTCCAACTATTCATATACCCTTAAGGTTAAGGATTTTTAGTTAGTATTGGCTAAGTATGATCACTATTGTCGAGAACAATGCTATTCAAACTTCTCAGATATTGCTATAATCATTGGTTTTGTCCATACCAAGTGAAAAGAGATATGTTTTTTTCCTGAGGGAATCTGTATGCACCTTCTTGACTTTCAAAGGAATCATGGAAACAAATCACAACATCTTAATTTGCTCATCTTTTTGAAACTTTGCATGAAGGATACATACAGGGCTCAACCCAGGGCTGTGTGAATGGTGCTGCTGCACAGATCACCAGCACAGAAAGGGCAGTGACATTTTCACTGGGCTTCCAGGAAGTTCATAAATAGTGAGTTATTGAACATTGCTGGGTGGAGAAGGGGCACCAGATTTGTGCGTCATCGTGGATAATACACTGAAACCCTCCACCCAGTGTGCAGTGGCAGCCAAGAAAGCAAATAGAATGCTAGGAATCATAAGAAAAGGAATGGGGAATAAAACAAAGGATATCATAATGCCTCTGTATTGTTCCATGGTGCTAACTGCACTTTGAATATTGTGTGCAATTCCAGTCACCGTATCTTATAAAGGTATAGCAGAACTAGAAAAGGTACAGAGAAAAGCCACCAAAATGGTAAAAGGGATGGAGGGATACCCCTATGAGGAAAGGCTTAAAAGGTTAGGGCTCTTCAACTTGGCAAAAAGATGACTGAGGAGAGATATGATAGAGGTCTATAAAATAATGAATGGAGTGGAACAGGTAAACCTAGATTGGTTGTTTACTGCTTCATAAAGTAGGAAGACTGGGGAACATGCAATGAAGCTACAATATAGCTCATTTAAGACTAATAGGAGAAAATATTTTTTTACTCAATGAGTAATCAAACTCTGGAATTTGTTACAGAATGAGGTAGTAAAAGCTGTTAGTGTAGTTGGATTTAGAAAAGGTTTGGGCAAGTTCCTTAAGGATATGTCCATAAACCATTACACAGGTACACTAAAAAATTTTTTTTTTAAACTGCCTCTAATGTTTCGATTGATTTTTACGTTTTTTGGTGCGCTGAATCCAAATCTGGTAACCAATTTGCTCCATCACGTACAGATTTTTTGCTACATTGGGTTAGCAGTTTGAGGTGAACGTTTCAGATTGAGTGCGATCGAGATAAAAGTTTCTTGGATGAATTCTTTATACTAATTGTTTAGTAGTTATTCAAATAAGAATAAAGAAAATTGTAACAAGGCAGCACATAAGAATAGAGTAATGTCAACAAAACACACTGTGATGGTAGCAAAATTGTCTGCACTTAAAACAGCCACATACATGTGCACAAACATTGAGCATATAAGAGCGAGGTTAGACACAAAGCAAAGCAAAGAAATGTGCAAAAAATGTTGTACAGGTATGTATGTAAGAATAGAAAACGCAAACCGCACCATTGCAATACATGAAGACAAACACCCGATGGTGTGAAAATAAAATTCTAATAAATGAGATCCGACACTGTAGTAATAACTAGCAAATTTTTATTTCAAAGTTTAGTAAAAACACGATATTTGTCAACACAGTTTAGATTTTAAAGTCATTCTTGGGTCAATCAATCTCCTGGTGGGCCCGTTTCTTCTTCCCCCGAATGCTTCTCTTGGTGTGCTGCTTGGCGTATTTTTCATCTGGGGTTTCCCGCAGCAGCAACCAGCAGAAATCAGCCATCATAGTGGTGTTCCATCTTCCTTGGTACCTTCTCTCTGCGTCCTTGATGTCCTGGTGAAACCTTTCACCTTGTTTTTCACTGTACGCCCCCAAGTTTTCGGGAAAGTAGTTCACATGGGAGTGCAAGAAATGGACTTTCAGGCTCATGTTACAGCCTTGTTCTTTGAAGGCATTGAGCATCCTGGCAACAATATCCTTATAGTTTTCATCCCGCCTGTTCCCCAAGAATTTGAGAACAACATCCTTGAAGGAATCCCAGGCTTCTTTTTCCTTCTCAGACATCGTTTCAGCAAATGCTCCATCTGAAATGAGTTTCCTTATATCCGGGCCAACAAACACTCCTTCCTTTAGCTTTGCTTCAGAAAGTCGGGGGAACTTTGAGCAAAGGTACCGAAAGCACTCACCATCTTTTGGAAGGGACTTGATGAATTGCTTAATGAGACCCAACTTAATGTGGAGAGGTGGTAATAGAATTTTATCACGAGGTACCAAGCTCTCATGAAGAACATTTTTCTCACCGGGTCTCAAATACTCCCGAATTGGCCAGTCTTTTTTCCCCCCAGTGTAGGTCGCAGGCCCGGCTATCCCACAAGCAAAGGAAGCAGGGATTTTTGGTGAAACCGGATTGCTGCCCTAATAGCATGGATAGAATTTTAAAGTCTCCACAAATCATCCACTTATGCTCATCATAACGAATCTTCTGAAGAATCAGGGCCAAATTCTCGTATTTTTCTTGGAGAATAACAGAATGAGCAATAGGAACTGAAGCGAATGTGTTGCCATTATGAAGAAGAACACCTTTTATGCTGTCTTTTGATGAATCAATGAACAGCCGCCATTCAGCAGGATCATACTTGAGTTTAAACTTTTCCATCACTCCGTATATATCGTTGCAAAATACCAAATCTTCCTCTTTGCTGAAATACTTCAAAAATTGTGTCTCGCGGTTGCGGTACCAATAAAAAGTTGTTCCTGGTGACAATAGATTTTTCTGTTTAAGCCGAGAACCTAGCAGTTGGGCAGCATCTTTTGGGAGTCCTAAATCCCGGACTAAATCATTCAAGTCAGCTTGAGAGAAAAGTTCAGGTTTCGGATCTGGTTCAGTTTCAAACTCGGAAGTACTGGACTCATCGGGAAAAGCCATCTGATGAGTCTCATCATGATCAGAACCGTCCACACAAATATGATCCAAAGATTTTGGTGGTTCAGGCACAGGTACTTCGTTGCTATGAGGCATAGGCCTAATTGCTGAGGGAAGGTTGGGGTAACTTATTACGTTCTTATTTTTTAAGTTGTATCCCTTCACAATGCAAGAGCAAAAATAGCAGTCACTGCTGTGGTCTCTTTGTTCACGCCACATCATAGGTATTCCGAAACGAAATGCTTGTTTTTTACCTTTCATCCATAAGCGTAGATCTTCCTCACATGTCTTGCACACTTTGTGAGGAGCCCACGGTTTGTCTTGATCGCCTAACTTCAAACCGAAATAGGCGAAATATACTTTTTTAATAAATGCAGAAATGTTCCTCTGCCGCTTTTTCACGGTATATTCCCCACAAATAAAACAAAAACTGTCCGGAGAGTTGACGCAACCTCTGGCTCTGTGAGCCATCACAAATACACAGCACTGCAAACTACAACTGTAGTGAACCACTTCGGAATAAAGCTGGATTACGACTGAGCAAACAAAAGGTAATAATGAACTTGCAAGAAACTGAAATTTGACAGGAATGTTCATGTCGCAACCACCGTGTTTGAGCGAACGAGCGAGCGAACGAGGCGAGGCGAACAGGAAAGAACATGCGCCAGCGCGAGTACTGGATTTAGCCCCCCGCCTCCCAATTGTCATGTTAATGTATAAAATGAATACAAAACACTCTAAAATATCATGAGGGAGTGTTTCTAGTTAGTAACCAGGTAAGGCGGAAGTGGCCCACAGCCCCCTTCCACCCCACATCCCCCCCCTCCTCCTTCAAATAACCACCACATAATCGCTTATTGGCAAAATAACTGGTCGCAGCTTTATTAAACAAGCACAATATAACATTACAACCAAAAACTGTTAACTTACGGTTCTGGCAGCGGGACAATCCCTCACCAGCCATATGGGTAGCAAAGTGAGTTCCTTCCCGCCTCCGCCGAGAACCGTCCCTGGCAATTCCATCCCCCTCTTCCGGCTTCGCCATATTACTAGCAAAAACCGAGGGCTTCTCCGGGTCGGGGGTACCCCCACCCCCGCCCTGCATATTTCCATGCCTCCGGACCCCGGACACCTCCGGGTTCCCGCCCCCCCCCCCTCCGGCTGCACCCCCCCGTCCCCCAGCCCCTAAGCTCCCCCAACGGGTGGGAGGGTGGGGACGCCCGTCCTCTCTCCCCGCTTCAGAAGGACTGGCGTCTGACCGCTCGCTCCCTCTGGGTCCCGCGAACCGCTCATTGGCTCCCGCGGCCACCTGAGCACGCGGGAGCCAATGAGTTTAAACCAAAACTCGCGCACGGGCGCGCGCCTCAGACCGCCGCGGAAGGGGTGCGGGCCACCCCGCCCCCCGGTTACTGCCGGCCCTCGGGCACGTGGGCCCGCGGCCTCCTACTAACCAGGTAAGGCGGACGTGGCCCACAGCCCCCTTCCACCCCACATCCCCCCCCTCCTCCTTCAAATAACCACCACATAATCGCTTATTGGCAAAATAACTGGTCGCAGCTTTATTAAACAAGCACAATATAACATTACAACCAAAAACTGTTAACTTACGGTTCCGGCAGCGGGACAATCCCTCACCAGCCATATGGGTAGCAAAGTGAGTTCCTTCCCGCCTCCGCCGAGAACCGTCCCTGGCAATTCCATCCCCCTCTTCCGGCTTCGCCATATTACTAGCAAAAACCGAGGGCTTCTCCGGGTCGGGGGTACCCCCACCCCCGCCCTGCATATTGCCATGCCTCCGGATCCCGGACACCTCCGGGATCCCGCCACAGGCTCAGTGACACCTGTCCCTGAGCCCCCCCCACCAAATTCAAAGCTGCGACCAGCTAACCCGCTCTAAACAGCCCAACTCCAAGGCCTCCTGCCAATCATTCAGGAGTAAATCCACCCCGATCGGGGAAAGATGTACCCCATCCGAACGATACAGGCCCGCGCACTCGACCTCCACCCAGGAATGTAAAATCTGATACCCCCCATGATTCAAAACCCAACGGCCAATTTGCCGGTTAATCTTAACTAGCCCACGGGACCACCGCCGATGGCCCCAGCAAGCAGGCCTGGGAATTATATCAGACCAGAGCAAAATGACCCCGGGGAACATTAATAACACTTCCCCCAAATCATGCTGAACCGCCCTGATCAGCTGCTTCACTGTCCATGATGCCAGATCATTGCCTCTTAGATGCAGCAACAAGTATTCCGGGGATCCTCTGACGCGCTGATGGTGCCGCAGCAAGGGTAAGAGTTGTAACCAGCGCAGGCTGCGCTCACCCAGCAATGATAACACCACTCCGTCAGCAGGCAGTCCCAAGTTCGCACCAAGCGGCCGTATAGCTGCCTGATGGCTGGCCCAGTGCACAAAGGAATGGCCGACTATCCAGCAGGCAAACGGCACCCGAATCCCATCTAAAAGAAAAAACAGAGTTAGTACCCGATGCACGGACTACCCAACTCAGCAATGTACATATCCCTTAAATGCATTGGAGCGCCAGCGGCCGATCCGCTGAATATCGGTACCCGGCAAACCAGCCAGCGCCGCACTAGTAGCGGCCCCTATCTGGAAGGAATGCGGTGCGAAGTCACCCGGTGATAAACCCATCTGTTGCACTACCAGCCGCAGCACCGCGGCAAACTGAAAACACGTCAAACACCGCATATCCGCATGCACAAAGAGCAGGTTGCCTCCCGGAGCACGCACCCACAAGTACGCCCCCATAGCCGCAACCAGACATATCACCGAAGCCGGAAGCGGCCTTAAATGCACCCACACACCCCTACCCCTCTGATCGGTCTTCGACCGGGACAACCATATGCTCAGCTGCCCCTGTGCCAAACGCACATGACGGAGTTGCAGCGCCGACCCCCCCGCTCTCCCACTGGACGCCACCAATTCCCCCGACCGGAATGCCCCAAAGAAGGCCACACAAAATACAGCCCGGAACAGCAAAGCCTCGTATTCGGACTCCACCACTAAAGGTAAAGCTGCGCTCATCCGGACCAGTAGATCGGGGGTAATTGGCCGACGCTTGTCCAACTGGGGGGGGGGGTAGCCCGCTCCCACCCCAATAAAAGCCGGCGAGAAAGAAACCCCCAACCGTGCACTGCCCACCCGACTGCCTTAGAGAAAAAGGCAAAGCCGGCAAGGTGAGACCGCACAGTGGATAGGGCCACCCCCACCGCCTTTGCTGCCAGAATGTATTCACCCATGAGGTGATCAGGCACCGGGCCGAACCGCCATCCACGAGTCACCAAAAAGGCCACCACACTGTCACAGCCCTTGCAGTAAGCACTCCAGGTTGCCGACGATACCGAACCCCTCAGCAAGCTCAGGATACCTGGAGGCCAAGACGCCATAAATGCTCTGGGACCGACCGCCCCACCAGGTCCGCCTCTGGAGCCAGTCGCCGAAACAGGTCCCACTAGAAACGAGAAGGAGCATCGGCGATCTGGTTAGCATATCCTGGAACATGTCGGGCCCTCACTACCACATTCATCCTCAAGCAGGCAAAAACCACCTCCCTCATCAAAGCCGCCACCCGCGCGCAACGAGGCGCATAGCGATTAACCACCCGCGCGCAACGAGGCGCATAGCGATTAATCACATGGACTACTGCTTCATTGTCGCACCACCACAACAATTGCCTATTACGAAGCTTATCCGGCCACAGCTCCAAAACCACCAAGATAGGGAACAGCTCCAAGAACGTGATACTGTCGGTTAATCCCGCCACCCGCCAGGCAGATGGCCATGGCGCAGCACACCATGCTTCCCCAAAATAAACACCGAGCCCAAAACCACCCGCCGCGTCCGTAAAAATCTGTAAATCGAAGGAAGACACCTCCGGCTCGAGGAGGACCGTGACGCCATTAAAATCTCGCAAAAACTGGTCCCAGACCCCGAGGTCCGCCCTCATGCTCCTCGAGACCCAAATGCGATGATGCGGCCGCCGCACCCCAGAAGTAGCTGCCGACAAGCGCCGTAGGAACACCCGACCCATCGGGATAACCTTGCAGGCAAAGTTAAGGGAGCCCAACAAAACCTGCATCTCCCGCAACGTAACTTTTCTCGCCCCCAGCACGTTCGCCACTAACACCCGCTAATGCTCTACTTTGCCCGCAGGCAGTCGCGCCACCATGTCGACTGAATCCAATTCCACTCCCAGAAACGTGAGGCGCTCGGCAGGACCCTCCGTTTTGTCCGCCGCGAGTGGCACCCCCCACTCCCGCGTGAGCCGCATTAACCCTTCCAGTAGCGCACGACATAACCCGGACGACGCCGAACCAACAAAGAGAAAGTCGTCCAAGTAGTGAACCACATTCCGAGAGCCGACGGACACCTCCAGAACCCAGTGCATGAAAGAACTGAACATTTCAAAATAACGACAAGAGACCGAGCAGCCCATCGGCAGGCACTTGTCGAAGTAATAGCAGCCCTCAAACACAAAACCCAATAAATGGAATGAAGCAGGATGCACCGGCAGCAGGCAAAAAGCAGACTCAATATCAACTTTCGCCAGTAAACACCCGCGCCCACATTCGCGCACCAGCCGCACAGCCCCGTCAAACGATGCGTACCACACCACGCACAATTCTCGCGGAATGAGATCATTCACCGATGCCCCCTCTGGGAAGGACAAGTTGTGAATGAGCCGGAATTTCCCGGGCTCCTTCTTAGGCACAATGCCCAAAGGAGATACCACAAAATTCCGGTACGGCCGGTCCACAAAGGGGCCAGCCACCCTGCCGAGGGCCAACTCCATGGCCAATTTACCGTGAACTACCTGCGCTAGACGCTTCACCGACGGAGCATTGCGCACCATCGTCGGGCCCCCCTCCCCCACTACTGGGATGGGGAACCCATACTGGAAACCCCCTTCCAAGACTCGCCGAGCCGTAACCCGCTTATAGCGCTTCAACCAAGGCCGTAGTGCCGAAAATTTTATGGGGGTAGGGGCCAACTCACTTGAATTATTATTATTGCTTTGCGGCCGGAGTTGTGGGTCCCTTCTTGACGCAACAGAGAGCAGAGTGTCCTCCCCCACATAAGGAGCAACTATGCCGGAACTTACAGTCCGGAAAGGGGCAAGACGACTTATTAAAGCGCCAACAGACGTCAGTAGGGTAGACGCTGAAGACGTAAGCCCCTCCTGTAAGTCCTCACGCTGCGCCATAGGTACCTCCGCCGTAGTCCGTCCTGTGCCGCTCATTGTCGTCCTCCCCCCGTCTCCTGCCGGTACCTGTGGAGACACCGGAAAAAAGGAAGGGGAACCCGACAAGCCCCAGGGCAGCTGCCAAGGCCCCGTCCAATCTCTCCCCGCTTCAGAAGGACTGGCGTCCGACCGCTCGCTCCCTCTGGGTCCTGCGAACCGCTCATTGGCTCCCGCGGCCACCTGAGCACGCGGGAGCCAATGAGTTTAAACCAAAACTCGCACACGGGCGCGCGCCTCAGACCGCCACGGAAGGGATGTGGGCCACCCCGCCCCCCCCGGTTACTGCCGGCCGTCGGGCACATGGGCCCGCGGCCTCCTACTTAACCATTACAACCTCTATTTTGGGCCAAGAAAATAAACTGTAGTCGGCTAAAAAGAAATTATGTGAACATTCCTTATATGGGTAATAAATCTAATTTTGCAAGAAAACGTGACGTGATGGAACATTTTGGCTATTTTTCCTGGATTCAGCACCCCAAAATCTCTAGGAATCAGTTGCAAAACTGGAGGCAGTTTTTTGGTAGTGTACCTGTGTTATTAAAGAGGACAAGAGAAATCCACTGTTTATCCTGGGATAAATAACATGGCATCGTTGTACCTTTTTGGAACCTGACAGGAACTTGTGACCTGGATTGGCCACTATTGGAAACAGGATATTGGGCTTCATGGTCTGACCCAGTATGGCATCTCTTATGTTATGTTCCTTGTGCATCAACCCCACAGTATTCTGTTGGCAATGTAGATATCATAAAACAAAGCTTCCAGTACAGTCAGTGACAAGCACTATCATGATGCAAGAATAACTGGATGATTGGAAGTAGAACTGCTAGAAAGATCTTAGCTCAGGACTTCCCAAGCCTGTCTTTGGATTCACATTGAATCGGGTTTTCAGAATATCCACAGTGAATACACATGAGGTAAATTTCTGCACATTAGAAAACCCATGCGTACAGTCCAAATTCATTTCATGCATATTCATGGTGGATATCCTCAGAAACCTGACTAGCTGTGGGACCTCTAGGATAGCTTCGGAAAACCCTGTTTTAGCCTCTACTGTCTGAAGTGCTGAAACAAGATGCTAAGTGTCTGTAAAGGAACTAAGGGGCTCGTTTACAAAGCCGCGGTAGTGACTTCTGCCCGATATTGGAGCCGCGGCCACATTGAATTCAATGGGACCGCGGCTCCGATGTCAGGCAAAAGTTGCTACCGTGGCTTTGTAAACAAGCCCCTAAATGTAATATCTCATCTTGGTTGATTATATACGTATATAGTGGGGAAGCTATCTACGCGGCACTAGAGGCATGCAAATTTATCTTATGCGTATTCATAAAGATGATCTAGAAAACCTAGCCAGTTGGCGTCTTTTAGGAACCAAAGCATGCACCCCTGTAGAGGTCTAGTCAAAAAAAAAAAAAACAAGCAAGCTTTTTATGACTAGTTTTTTAAGATCGCTTTGAACAGACTGTTGAATTTTCAATAGAACTTGCTATCTAATCTAATCTAATCTAAAATATGCTTCTATACCGCTACATTCCCAATGTAATCGGATCAGTAAGGTTTAATGCAGAATATAATATTAAACATTTATTAATTAAGAATAGAAAAAAGATATAATAGAATTTAAGAAGGATGTAACCATGTTTTCAAGTTTTTTCTAAAAGACATAAACGTTGAATATTTTTTAACTTCACCAGTAACTTACACCACAAATCAGCTGCTTTATATGGTAAAGTGTAAGTGCATCTCAAGTGGAGGAGTAGCCTAGTGGTTAGAACACTGGCTTGGTAACCAAGCAACCAGGGTTCAAATCCCACTAGCACCCCTTGTGGCCTTGGGCAAGTCACTTAACCCTCCATTGCTTCAGAAGAAAGGCCTGGCAATCTACTTCTGGTGACACTGCCAAGAAAACCCAGGAACCTCTGGATCACCAGGAGTTAGGACTGACTCAAAAGCACACATTGCATTGCAAGTGAATCTCATTATTGTAAATCCCCTTATTAGATGGACAAAGAAGGAATTGTGACACCTGCAGGCTCTTAGACTTAATCATTAACAGAGGAAGAATAAGATCTTAAAAGTGAACAGGAGCTAAGTAATAAAAGAGTTTGTGCAACAACCTGTAAAATTTAAAAAGAATCCATTCAGATATTTTAAGCCAATTTAATTTGTTAAGCAATGGAGCAATTGCCTGATATTTTGAACCACCAAAAAACAATCTAGCTGCCATATTTTGACATAATTGAAATCTTTTTATCTGATGTTTAGAACAATGTATCAGTATTAAATTACTGTAGTCTAAAAAGGTCAACAGAGCACTTTGTACCAAGATACAAACATATTTTGGAGCAGAAAAAGGACAAAGCCGTGTTAGTTGTCCCATCTTAAAAATCCATTTTGAAATAATGGAACTGACATGTGCTTCAAAAGTCAAATCTTCATCTAACAGTGCTCCTAACACTCAAAGCACTGATTCTCTTGTAAGATTCAATTTACTTATTGCATCTACCAAAAACTGTTATTACTTTTTCATTTGTCATCTATGGCATCATGTTAACAGTGATTAAATTCATTAGACTGCAATGTAGTACATTTCTTTGCTTCTTACTCATTTGTAATGCCTGTGAAGGAAAGAGACTTATCAGGTGCTCAACACCCAAGTACTTGGAATGGTGTGTAGTAACAGACTTCTTAAAATACTTTCTAGTTCAGCAGAATAATTAGACAAACCCAAAGCCTATATATCTGAACTAAAGTGTGGTTATTCAGTAACATTCTTTAGTAGAGATGTGTGGGCATTTTGTTTGTAGAGATGTGTGGGCATTTTGTTTCATGTTTGTTTTGTTTCATTTAGGGGTATGTTTACTAAACTGCGTTAGTGTGATTCGCGTTAGGAGCCGCGTTAGTGGAAGAAATGCCAAAAAAGGACATGGGCGGTATGATCATTACAGGGCACGTTACTGCGCATTACGCTTAAGAAGGCGCGCAGACACCCAAATACAGAAACAGAGCTGTAGCACAATGGTTACTACACAGACTGATGGTACAAGGGTCATGGGTTTGATTCCCCAATGTGTCTAATGAATAAGACTGGCTGAGGCATCATGTGTAACCCTTTGAAGGCCTACTATAATATTTTAATCCACATTCTGCAGCCGGGTTAATGTTTGCATATGTCAGGAAAATTGTACCCGTCTTATTCAATATGTTCCTCCTTGCTTCTCACCACCACCAAAATATTGTCTATTAGACAACTTTTTGGTGGTGTTGAGAATCTAGGAGGAATGTGACACATTCTATCTACCCTTTTGATGTCTAGAACATCTGTACCTTGCCCACTCACAATCTTAAATGACAGAGGTGTAAGGCAGGAGTCTCCAAATCCAGCCCTGGAGGGCCACAAACCAGTCAGGTTGGCAGGCTATCTCTAATGCATATATATCTCATGCATATCATTAGGGATATCCCAAAAACCTGCAGGGTTGCAGGCCACCAGGACTGGAATTGAGTAGCTCTGTAGTATTGGGAGATGCACGCAGAGCCCAAAGTCCTGCCTCTCCAGGAGGCTTTGGATAATGGGGCCTGTGGGTGCGGGTGTGTCTGCCCCTGTTGGCTGCTGCTTTACGGCAGAGGTTCCCAACTCCAGTCCTGCGGTGCCAAACACTGTTCGGGTTTTCATGCTGTCCCTCATGAATATGCATGAGATACATCTGCATACCATGGGGGTGGCGCATAGAAATGCAGCACAGGCATCTTTATCAGAGGCAGCATGGAACCAGAATGGTGTTTGGCACTCCAGGACTGCATTTGGGAGGCTCTTCTCTAGGTAATGTGCATGTTTATGGTGTCTGTGCTCTGTAGGGTACAATGTAGGTGTTTTGGGCATGTTTACGTCATCTGCAAGAAAGGTTCTGTCTGTATTAGCACATTATAGTAGTGGGTAAAATATGAAGACTGGGTTGGCGGAAACCACAGCTGGGACTTGAACCTGTGACCTTCTGCTTCTGAATATACTGGTTTTGTGCACTGCACTACCATGTTATCACAGAGATGGTGCATTCCCTGGTGATACCATGACTGTTGGTCAGACAGGGCCTGTCTGTTGCAGTGCATGGCACCCACCTACACAGGGCTAGGCCACGGTCTGCTCTGGGCAGCTGCCACTGCCCCCTCCACCACCAGTATCCCTCAGCCACCATGCTGACATGCCCTTCTGCTGGTGGATCTGGTGGTGCGCAGTCTCAGGCCATCCAGTGTGCAGGTAGGCGGCTGCCTATGGTGCGGGTTCTGGGGTAGGGGTGCCTGCATAGACGTCCACGCTCCCCCCCAGCCCCACTTGCCAATGTTCTGTGCCCTTGGGGGTAGCTGTTGGGTACTATTCCCTGTGACACTTTGGGAAGCACACTCGTGCCCATGTTGGGCTTTCAGAAGTTGCTGTCTGGCTGATCCGCTGTTTCAGGATTCGTATGGGCCACCTAGGCATCACCCTAGTCCGCACTGTGGCCCAGCTCCACCACAGCATGTGCCGCCTGCAGCCCTCTGTATCCTCTTCTGCGGCATCTGTCCAGTTGCCATTCCGACATGCCCGCCCTGATGTTGGAACCCTGTCCGATGGTGGGGAAAACCCTGAGCAGCGCTATTTCACTGTGGGCTCATTCACCTTGTATGGGGACGGAGTATAGACCCTTCCATGATTTATATCTGTTCTATGGAGCTTACTCTTGGGGGGAGGGGTTGATGTTTCTCATTGATACCACTTTTGGCCAGCTTGGTTATTGTTTTTTTCCAGTTTGTTGGGGTCATTTTCAGTGTTTCTGTGCCCTTTTGTTCTGTGCACATGTATCACACTTATCACTTTATTTTGGTTTCCCTGTCTGGCTGTACATTGCTGACACTGAAATGGTTTCTCTCCCCTGTAAAGTGCATTTAACGGCAGGTTTTCATTCGCGTTGGAATTCAGCTCTGAAAATCAGCACGTTAGTGTGAGGGGAGCCTCTCTCCGCCCACTCTCCACCCACTGACCCCTTATCTCCGCCCTCTTTCCACCTTCTGCGGTGTTTTACCGCGCCGCGGGGCATTACGATCGTTAGCGCATCATAACGCGCGTTATGTAACGTTAACGATCATTAGCGCATCATAACGCGCGTTATGATGCGCTAACGATCGTTAACATTACATAACGCGGGTTATGTACGATTACCGCAGTTTAGTAAACATACCCCTTAGAGTGTATTATTTTGTTTGATGCATGCTAAAAGTCAGTGTATGCAAAAATGAAAGAAAATGAAACAAAAATGCACATCCCTAATCTTTATTTGCCAATTTAATTATAACCAAGATCCCAGCCTTCGTGAGGCAGCCCAGGAGCATATTCTGCATCAAGCTTTGAAATGTTTTGGCTGCATAGTGTTCAAGATACAAAGATAATTCTGTGGAGCACTTGCAAAGATTGTGTCTTAGGGGTATGTTTACTAAAACCCCGGTAATGTGCGGGCCGCGCTAGTGTGCGGGTGCCATATAAGGAGTGGGCGTTTCTTTCTGAAAAAGAAAAACCGGGATTTAAATATATGCTAAGGTGCGCGGCGCCCATGTGCACCCCGCACATTAGCGCATGAGAAAGCTGCGCGGGAGGCATAAGCGGCGCGCTGATGTGCAAGCAGAAGAGCAGAGCCACAGCACAATGGTTAAGATACTGACCAATGGTGCAGGATCAGGGTTCAATCCGCCACAGTGCCCAATGAAAACGGCTGGCTGAGGCATTACTTTAGGAGGCATGTAAATAATGGGCAGCATAAGGCGGCGTGCTATTGCTTTAAGAGGCATTTTAATATTGGGCGGCATAAGGCGGCGCACTGATGCATAAGCACAGGAGCAGAGCCACAGCACAATGGTTAAGAAACTGACCAATGGTGTAGAGATCATGGGTTCAATCCCCCACTGTGCCCAATGAAGAAGGCTGGCTGAGGCATTACCTATTATGGCTAAGTTTGCTGTAGGAGGCAATTTATTTTTTATTTTAATTACTACTACTAGCAAACGCACTCTCAAAGCATGTTAACATAAGGCGCCCCATAAGGCACATTTTAAAGTGCACTGTCCGCCAAGGCACCCTAGAATTTTGCTGATAGGGTGCTTTATAGGGTGCCGTATGAGTTACCGCAAGGTCACAGCAATGTTTTTGATGGCAGCACTGTGCAGTTTAAGGAATGCACAGCATAAGTAGGTGTGCTGACATGCAAGGAGGAGCAGCAGTGTAGCACAATGGGTAAGGCACTGACTGCTGATACAGAGGTCATGAGTTTGCTCCCCAGTGTGCCCAATACATCAGGCTGGCTGTAGCATCAGCTTTGCAATGTATGTATTTTTTCCTGTAGCACTTTAGTTGTATTTTATTAATTGCTGCCAGCAAACAGGTCCTCACATGCCGTAATTGAAGGTGCTGCATAAGGCACCCTTTAAGGCACTCCATAGGGCACATAATAAAGTGCACTGTCTGCCACGGCACCCTATAAGTTGCTCCACAGGATAACGTATAGTGCACCTTATATGGACGGTAACCATAAGGTAACCTATAGGGCGCCCTATAAAGCACCCTCTGAGGCACCTTATGGGTACAGTATGATGAGGGTGTTTTTGCTGGCAGCAATAATGTACATTAAAAAGAGATAATGCTCTGGGCAGCCCCATCAAATAACCCCACTGTGGGTTTGAACCCATGACCTCTGGCTCCACAAGCAGTGAAGTAACCATTGTGCTACAGCCCTATAGCTACTAGTAAGCCCCTTGCTGGCTGCAGAGGGAGTGCATGTCACCACACAGACAGTCTGCTGTGGTCACCAGGATAGGGTTAGCCCACCCGTACCCATGATGCACTGCACATGCAAATCAGCTGTCCACAGATAAACACAAGATGGGGAATGCACCCCCACAGCACCTCGGCCTGGTAGGGGGAAGTGACCATGTGCACCCCCACAGCACCTTTGCCTGGTAGGGGGTACTGACCGTGTGTTTTACTGGCACAGTGAGCACAGTACACCGTCACATTGTGCGGGTACTGTGCTCACCCTGAGGGTGCGGTGAGGCGCCCAGCACCAGGTCCACAGCACCTTACATGGCTGAAGGAGGCCATGCCAGAGGTCCAAAGCAGTGCTAATGTGTGAGATAGGTAGTTTCTGCAGAAACACCTTGGATGTCTCAGTAAGGTGTAGCCCCCATGGACCCCCTAGGTGGGCCATGCACCACCCCCCCCAGGCCAAGGGTGGCAAACAGGGCCTCCCATCAACAGATCCACATTCTACCTCCCTGCAATGGTGGCAGTAGAGGGGACCATCAACCCCAGTCCTGCTGGGGAACAGACACCCTACAGGGCAGTCAATGCAGCTCTGTACACATCCATAACACAATAGCAGACAGACTCTAGGCCTGGATATGCTAAGTTGCCCCCCACCACTATCTGATATTCTCCTGCAGCAAGCCTTCAGCCACTGCACCCTGCAAGCCACTCCATCAAGACACATACCAGCTGCAAACAGTCTGCTAGCTAGTCCATAGTGCATGTTCCCAGTGGAAATGCATGCACCCAGAACTGGGACATCAGCATACACAACAAGCAGATAAATCAGTGACTGCACCCCAAAAGGAAACCCATAAATATCACATGAGAGAAATACTATACAGCACTATGGGGGTGCCTAACCATGCTGTCGTCACTGCACAGTCAGGGTGAGAGTGATCCCCCAGCAGGACATACTGAGGTCACCCTGTCTGTGTAGGTGGTGGCCGGGCAATACAATGTCCCAGCCAGTGCCCTATGCCCTGTGCAGATGCATCCTGGCCAGGTCACCCTGTCCGGGCTATACCCATGGTACCTTGCTCCTCATTATGCACATTGGCAGGCCAATACTGGCAACAGTGCTGGCAGTGTGGGCTGTGGAAGGTGTTTGCAGCCACCACACACTGTATAGACAGACACACACTCCCACACCTATGCCAGCATTGTGCTACTATAGAGGAGTTTAGCAGCCCTGCCCACCACACCAGTCCTGGGCACAGTACAGGCAAGGATATGCTACGCAATACTGTTGGGGGTCACTCCCCAGGGTGGTAAACAGTGTCAGAGACCAGACCTGAAGCACACACCGCAGACATCAGAAAGATTGTTATGATGGAGCTCAATGAGCAAACTGTGCTTAACGTAGGACTTACTATCTGCCAGTAATCATAGGAAACGTTTGATAGGTGTGTACCGTATACCCAGGTGTAGGGTGGCATTGCTAAGGTATGCAAGTGCTAGTATTGGGAGATGCACGCAGGGCCCAATGTCCTGCCTCTCCAGAAGGCATTAGCCAATGGGGCCTGTGGGTGTGGGTGTGTCTGGCCCTTTTTGCTGCTGCTTTACGGCAGAGGTTCCCAACTCCAGTCCTGGTGTGCCAAACACTGTTCGGGTTTTCATGCTGTCCCTCATGAATATGCATGGGATACATCTGCATACCATGGGGGTGGTGCATAGATATGCAGCACAGGCAGAGGCAGCATGGAAACTGAATGGTGTTTGGCCCTCCTGGACTGCATTTGGGGGATTCTGCTGTAGGTAATGCACATTTCTATGGTGTTTGTGCTGTGTAGGGTAAAATAGAGGTTTTTGACCCATGTGTATGGTCTCAGCAATAATGGTTCAGTCTTTACTACCATGATTTCTTCATGGGTAAAATAAGGGGACTGGGTTGCCAGGAGCCCCAGCTGGGATTTGAACCTGCAATCCTCTGGTCCTGAAGGCACTGGCTGTGTCCACTGCACCACCTTCTTAGCACAAAAACAGTGTATTCCCTGGGGAGTCCATGGCTGTTTGTCAGACAGGGCCTGTCTGTTGGAGTGCACTGCACCCACGTGAAGGGTCTAGGCCACCGTCTGCTGTGGGCAGCAGCCACTGCCCCCTCCACCAACGGTACCCCTCCGCCACCATGCTGACATGGCCTTATATTGCTGACAGCATCACAGCTAAATGATATGTGGCCCTCCAGGACTGCATTGAGGGGACTGTGGTATAGGTAATGCACATGTTTCTGGTGTCTGTGCTCTGTAGGGTAAAATAGAGGTGTTTGGACCATGCTTATGTTATCTGCAAAAAAGGTTGGTCTTTACTATCATGGTTTAGTGGTGGGTAAAATATAGGGATTGGGTTTGCAGGAGCCCCATCTGGGAATTGAACTGGTGATCTTTGGCTCATAAACCCTGCTCTGCACAATTTCACTTTGGGATCATTCACCTTGTATGGGGACGGAGCGTAGACCTTTCTAAAATTCATATTTATTTTTTGGGGCTTTCTTGGGAGTGATTTTTGATATTTTCCATGACTATAACTATTGCCCAGCTGGATTATAATTTATTAGAATTTTGTTGTGGTCATTTTCAATTTTTATTTGCTATTTTGTTCTGTGCACTTGTATCACACTGCTCACGTTTTGTAGGTTTCCCTGGTTTTGCTGTACATTGCTGACATAAATGGTTTCTCTTCCCTTTAAATCGGCTCTAACGCGAGGTTTTCACTCGCGGTATTTTTTTCATCGAATTTCAGCCCCGCTCCTGTGCGGGGAGCCTCTCCCCTCCCACTCTCCACCCATTGACCCCGTCCCTCCACCCCTCGGGAGCCTTCCTCCACCCTCAGAATGCCTTTCCACGCCTGTATCGCACATCAGCGCGCCGCGCACTTGTGCGGGCCCGTTAGTGCAGCGCGCACGTGTGCGGGGCACAAAAATGCACTATTAACGTGCGCTAAGGTACCTTAGAGCACGCTCAAGTGCGCCCCGCACAATTGCGCGGTTTAGTAAACATACCCCTTACCATTCTAAAGCCAAAGCAGAGGCTGCAACTGTTGCCCTAACCCCCAAGAAATAGGATTTACAGTAGCTACCTGGAACTGCAGAGAGCGAGACAGCAACTATCCAAGACCATAGGACAGATTAAAAAGTCATCCGGTGCAATGGGGAACATCAGTAGTGGCAGCAGGACATGATAGGGACAGTTAGCAATGGTCAAAGCCATATAGAGCATTCTGAACACTAGCCCATAAGAGATGACTGACATCATTTATATAGCAAAAAGAAAATTCTGCAGTAGTTGCAGAATATATCAGAGGTGGTAGGGGTCTAGGGGCATTGCGGGGATAAGTTTAGGTTGCTGCCTTTGGGAGTTGGGAGATCAGGGCCTGGTGATTTGGGGTCTAATTTCTGTTGTTAAGATGGGGTGAGTTGTAAAGTGGGAGGAGTTATATAGGAGACTGATGTATGAATAATCATTTGAATTTTGAAATTGTTGTGGTGGGAGGACCAGGACTGGTGGCATTGAAGGGTAACCATGGGGAGGGTAAGAGGGACAATGGGTGCCTACTGTTTAGCTGTTGGTTTCTCATGTGGAGCAGCAGTTTATGCTTTGTATTACGTTTTGGTCACTCTAGTTTTCTTTATTTAAAAGAAATGATAATTTAATTGAATTGTTTATTCAAAAGTGAGTCTGTTTTATGTGGTAGTGGTTGTGTTTGGATAAGTGGAGGTGGCAAGGTTACCTTGTGGAACCTCAGAGTCTTAATTGGTTCAGGATGCTGTCTCATCAGCACTGCTCGTCTTGAAGCACAATTGGCAAGCGGAGCAGTCAGGAGGGGGAAGGGGCTTCAAGATCGGTGGAGACCGTGGCCAGGCAGACATCGGAGCATGGAACCCTCCCATATAACTGCTATATCTTAATTTTCAAAGTTTTTTTTTTCTATAAACTGAATCAACTACTTTAGTAAACCTTTTTTTCAAAAATGATGGGTTACATCTTAATAGAACTATTTTACAGTCAAAGACCAAGCCTCCACTTAACAAAACGTTAACAAAATATTTTCTGTTCACAGTTCTTTTTATACTGTATATGATTTAGTGATTCAGAAATCTATAACATATTTAATCAGTGCTAACCACATCCAAACATTTTTTCTTATTTTTTTAAAGCAGAATACTAATCAAGACATAGGGGGGTTTTTTTGCAAATATGCATGAAATAGTTAACTCAGGATCATTGTGTACTGTTAGCAATAGCCTTGCTAAGTTACTTTGATGGTTTGATGCTTAACATGTGCTAATTCCTGTGTACCTGCATTGCATGACATGGGGTGGGGAATTGGCATGAAATGCACCTTTTAGGCAATGTATCATAAACTACTCTGTGTAAACATTCATGTAATAAATGAAAAAACCCAAAACATTGCCCTGATTTGGACCACAAATACAATTCACCAAAAAAGGTCCAATCGTAACAGAAAGAAAGGGTAAAGAATGGGAATAACAAACAACTCCTTTTTATTCTATTTATGCTATTTTGTGCTAAGTTGTAGTGCCTGAGAGCCAATGTACTAAGTTATTGGTGAGACCATTTGAAAGGACAAAGAGTAAATACTTAGCTACCAACTGAAGCTTTCAACCGCATAAATCTTTGAAAGTAGAAGAAAAAAGATGAGGAGCTGCGGAAGTTGTCATCAGTCGCAGAAGTTGAACATCAGCCACTGCAGCTATTAAAATCCGCAACAGTGTTCACCAGTAATTGTGGACCACAAATTGTCACAGAAAACAGCTACACAGTACTGCATTTTGGGCCAAGTCAAAGACCCTGTCTCAAGATTTCAGTGCCACTTAAAGTGCTCCAAACCTCTACAAAAGATTGGTGCGGATACAAATTTGCCAAACAGATATTATCCTCTTCAAAAAGATTTGTACTAGTGAAATGAAAATGCTGACATACATTCAAATACTCTCTTCAAACCAGATGGCAACTGACTTCACTATAAATGGAGGCCAATCAAAAATCAGGAATACATAAATGACGAATCAAAAAAAAAAAAGTAAATAAATAATAAATACAATAAAAAGTGAAATTATGGGGTATGTTTACTAAACCGCGGAAATCGTGAATAACGCGCGTAATGTACGATTAACGATCGTTCGCACATCATAACACACGTTCTGACGTGCGAACGATTGTTAACCTACATTACACGCGTTAACCGCATTTAACGATCGTAAACCCCCGCGGCGCGTTAAAACAGCGCAGAAGGCGGAGAGTGGGCGGAGAGAAGGGGTCAATGGGCGGAGAGTGGGCGGGGAGAGGCTCCCCTCACACTAACGCACTGAATTTCAGAGCTCAATTCCAACGCGAATGAAAACCTGTCGTTAAAGGCATATTAAAGGGAAGAGAAACCATTTACGTCAGCAATGTACAGCAAAACCGGGGAAACCTACAAAACGTGAGCAGTGAGATACATGTGCACAGAACAAAATATCAAATAAAACGTTAAAATGACCACAAGAAAAATGGTAAAAATTAAAATTCAGCTGGGCAACAGTGATAGCAATGGGCAACAATAAAAAACACTCCCAGGAAAGCTCAAAAAAAAAGAAATGATGTTTGGAAGGGTCTACGCTCCGTAGACCCTTTCAAAAATCAGTTCATTTTATTGGAGCTTTCCTGGGAGTGTTTTTCAATGTTGCCCAATGATATCATTGTTGCCCAGCTTGGTTATGGGTGTTTGCCCCTTTTTTCGAGGTTTTTTGTGAGGTTTCTTTGCACTTTTGTCTCCATACAAGGTAAATGAGCCCACAGTAAAATTGTGCAGAGCAGGGTTTCTGACTCGTCAGGCCAGTTTTCCTATCTCCAGGGACTGCACTGTCTCTGTGGCCACAGTGTGGTGCAACGGACACAGCCAGTGCCTGTAAGACCAGAGGATCACAGGTTCAAATCCCAGCTGGGGCTCCTGCCAACCCAGTCCCCATAGTTTTACCCACCACTAAACAGTGATAGTAAAGACACTCCTTTATTGCAGAGAACATACGCATGGTTAATACACCTATATTTTACCACACCAAACACAGACACCATAAACAGGCGCATTACCTAGAGCAGAGTCTTGCAAATGCAGTCCTGGAGGGCCCCACACCATTCAGGTTCAATGCTGCCTCTAATAAAGATGCCTGTGCTGCATATCTATGCACCACCCCCATGGTATGCAGATGTAGCTCATGCATATTTATGAGGGACAGCATGAAAACCCGAACAGTGTTTTGAACACCAGGACTGGAGTTGGGAAACTCTGCTGTAAAGCAGCAGCCAACAGGGCCAGACACACCCACACCCAGAGGCCCCATTGGCCAATGCCTCCTGGAGAGGCAGGACATTGGGCCCTGCCTGTATCTCCCAATACTAGCAGTTGCATACCTTAGCAATGCCACCCTACACCTGGGTATATGGTACACAGCTATCAAATGTTTCCTCTGATAACTGGCCGATATCAATTCCTACGTTAAGCACATTTTGCTCATTGAGCTCCACCATAACAATCATTCTGATGTCTGCGGTGTGTGATGCAGGTCTGGTCTCTGATAGTGTTTACCACCCTGGGGAGTGACCCCCAACAGTATTGCATACCATATCCATGCCTGTACTGTGCCCAGGACTGGTGTGGTGGGTATGGCTGCTGAACACCTCAATAGTAGCACAATGCTGGCATAGGTGTGGGGGTGGCTGTCTGTCTATCCAGTGTGTGGTGGCTGAAAACACCTTCCACAGCCCACACTGCCAGCAATGTTGCCAGTATTGGGCTGCCAATGTGCATAATGAGGAGCAAGGTACCATGGGTATAGGCTGGACAGGGTGGCCTGGCCAGGGTGCATCTGCACAGGGCAAAGGGCACTGACTAGGACATTTTAGTGCCCGGCCACCACCTACACAGACAGGGTGACCTCAGTATGTCCTGCTGAGAGATCACTCTCACCCTGACTGTGCAGTGACCACAGCATGGCTATGCACCCCCATAGTGCTGTATAGTATTTTTTTTCATGTGATAGATATGGGTTTTCTTTTGGGGCCCAGTCACTGATTTATTTGCTTGCTGTGTATGCTGACATCCCAGTTCTGGGTGCATGCATCTCCACTGGGAACATGCACTATTGACTAACTAGCAGACTGTTTGTCGCTGGTATGTGTCTTGATGGAGAGGCTTGCAGGGTGCAGTGGCTGATGGCTAGCAGCAGGAGAATATTAGATAGTGGTGGGGTGCAGCTTAGCATATCCAGGCCTAATGTATGTCTGCTATTGTGTTATGGATGTGTATTGACCTGCATTGACTGCCCTGTGGTGTGTCTGTTCCGCAGCAGGACCGGGGTTGCTGTTCCCCTCTACTGCCACCACCTTTGCAGGGAGGTAGAATGTGGACATAGTGTTGGGAGACCCTGTTTGCCACCCTTGGGTGGAGGGGGGTGGTGGTACATGGGCCACCTAGGGGTCCACACCTGACTGAAACAGACAGAGATATCCAAGGTGTTCCTGCAGAAGCTACCTATCTCACACATTAACACTGCTTTCGATCTGCACCATGGCCTCTTTCAGCTATGGACGCTGCTGTGGACCTGGTGCTGGGCGCCTCACTGCACCCTCAGGGTGAGCACAGTACCCGCACAATGTGACGGTGTGTAGCTACTCTGTGCCAGTACAACACACGGTCAGTACCCCCTACCAGGCCGAGGTGCTGTGGGGGTGCACATGGTCACTTCCCCCTACCAGGCCGAGGTGCTGTGGGGGTGCATTCCCCATGGTGTGTATCTGTGGACAGCTGATTTGCATGTGCAGTGCATCATGGGTGTGACTGGTTGCGCGCGGTATTACGCGCGGCGCAGCAACGATCGTTACAGTGCGTGCAAGCATAAGACAGCGCGCAGACAACCAAAATCAGAAACAAAGCTGTAGCACAATGGTTACCACACAGACTGATGGTACAAGAATCATGGGTTTGAATCCACAGTGTGCCTAATGAGCAAGGCTGGCTGAGGCATCCTGTGTAACCCTTTGAAAGCCGACTATAATATTTTAATCCGCAGTCTGCAGGCGGGTTACAGTTTGCATATGTCAGGAAAAGTGTACCCCTCCTATGAAATATGTGCCAACAGTGACGTTCGCTCTGACATGGTACTATATATTATGTAGTATATATTATATATTATATACCTGTCGACAGGAATATGTAGGCGCTCCCTATAAGGTGAAGTGTAAGGCTCGCCCTATAGGGAGCGCTTAAATATTCCTTTCAAATGGCATATAATGCATATAATATAGGGCGAAGTGTAATGTGCGCCCCATAATGTTCGCCTTATAGGGCGCCGCATAAGGCGCACCCTATAAGGCACCCTATAGGGCGCCCCTTGAGCTACCCTAAGGTGACAGTACCCTGAGGGTGGTTCTGCTGGCAGCACTAATATACAGTAAACATAGACAATGCCTAAGACAGCCCTATCAATGAACCCCACTGTGGGCTGTGAACCTATGACCACTGGCTCCGTGGGCAGTGAAGTAATCAGTGGGCCAGAGCTGCTAATAAACGCATGGCTGGCTACAGGTGGACCGCACGCCCCCACACCCACATTCAGCTGTGGTTACCAGAGAGATACCACCACCCAACGCCCCCTCTAGTGCTCAGGGTGGGGGACAGGATCTCCCGCCCACAGATCCACCTTCAACCCCCTGCAATGGTGGCAGTAGAGGGGACCATCACCCCAGTCCCACGGGATCAAACACCCTACAGGGCAGGCAATGCAGAGCAGTACATACCCATACAGCATGAGCAGACAGACAGCAGGTCTAGACCTCAGCTGCCCCCCACCATTATCTGACAGTCTCCAGCAGCAAGCCTCCAGCCGCTGCACCCTGCACGGTGTTCCAGCCAGACACATACCAGCTGCAGACAGTCTGCCAGCTAGTCCATAGTGCATGGTCCTGGAGAAGATGCATGTACCCAGAACGGGGATATCAGCATACACACCAAGCAGATAAGTCAGTGAGTGGGCCCCAAAAGGAAACCCATAGATATCACATAAGACACATGCTATATAGCACTATGGTGGAACCTAGCCATGCCATGGTCACTGCTTAGTCAGGGTGAGAGTGACCTCCCAGCAGGACATGCTATGGCCACCCTGTCCGTGCAGGTGGTACCGTGCACTACAATGTCTGGCCATTGCCCTATGCCCTGTGCAGATGCGGATGGGCCAGGCCACGCTATTCCCACGGTACCTTGCTCCTCATTATGCACATCGGCAGGCCAATACTGGCAACAGTGCTAGCAGTGTGGGCTGTGGAGGGTGTTAGAAGCCACCACACACTGGATAGACAGACATGCACTCCTCACACCTATGCAAGCACTGTGCAACTATAGAGGTGTTGGGCAGCCCAGGCCACCACACCAGTCCTGGGCACAGTGCAGGCATGGCTATAGTACGTCATACTGTAGGAGGAACTCCCCAGGTTGGTAAACACTGTTAGACACAGGATCTGTAGCACACCCCACAGACATCAGAAAGGTTGCTATGATGCAGCTCACTCAGGACATTGTACCTAACCTAGGCATTGCTATCTGCTAGTGCTCATAGCAGCCTTCTGATAGCTGTGTAACATATTCCCAGGTTTAGGGTGGCATTACTACAGTATGCATGTGCTAGTATTGGGAGATGCACGCAGAGCCCAAAGTCCTGCCTCTCCAGGAGGCCTTGGATAATGGGGCCTGTGGGTGCGGATGTGTCCGCCCTTGTTGGCTGCTGCTGTATGGCAGAGGTTCCCGACTCCATTCCTGCGGTGCGAAACACTGTTCGTGTTTTCATGCTGTCCCTCATGAATATGCATGAGCTACATCTGCATAACATGGGGGTGGCGCTTAGAAATGCAGCATAGGCATCTTTATCAGAGGCAGCATGGAACCGGGATGGTGTTTGGCCCTCCAGGACTGCGTTTGGGAGGCTCTGCTCTTGGTAATGTGCATGTTTATGGTGTCTGTGCTCTGTAGGGTAAAATGTGGGTGTGTTGGGCATGTTTATGTCATCTGCAAGACCGGTTCTGTCTGTATTAGCCCATTATAGTAGTGGGTAAAATATGAGGACTGGTTTGGCAAACACCACAGCTGGGACTTGAACCTGTGACCCTCTGCTTCTGAATATACTGGTTCTGTGCCCTGCACCACCATGTTCTCACAGAGATGGTGCGTTCCCTGGTGGTACCATGACTGTTGGTCAGCCAGGGCCTGTCTGTTGGAGCGCACTGCACCCACGTGAGGGGGGTTAGGCCACGGTCTGCTCTGGGCAGCTGCCACTGCCCCCTCCACCACCAGTATCCCTCAGCCACCATGCTGACATGCCCTTCTGCTGGTGGAGCTGGTGGTGCGCAGTCTCAGGCCATCCAGTGTGCAGGTAGGCGGCTGCATATGGTGCGTGTTCTGGGGTGGGGTGGCCGCATAGCTGCCCACGCTTTCCCCCAGCACCGCCTGCCACTGTTCCGTGCCATTGGGGGTACCTGCTGGGTACTATTCCCTGTGACACTGTGGGAAGCACACCTTGCACATGTTGGGCCCTCAGCAGTTGCTGTCTGGCTGCTCTACTGTTTTGGCATTCCTATGGGCCAGCTAGGCATCACCCTAGTCCCCACTGTGGCCCAGCTGCAGCCCTCTGCATTCCCTTCTCCAGTATCTGACCTGTTGCCCGTTCCGACATGCCCGCCCTGATGTTGCGGGACATGTGCACACCATAGGAACTCTGTCCGATGGTGGGGAGATCCCTGGGCAGTGCTATTTCACTGTGGGCGCATGCACCTTGTATGGGGACGGGGTATGGACCCTTCCGCGGTTTATACATACATAACTAAAATAGGGGAATACATAAATATCTGTTCAATGGAGTTTACTCGGGGGGGGGGGGTTGATGTTTCTCATTGATATCACTATTGGCCAGCTTGGTTGCTGTTTTTTTCCAGTTTGTTGGGGTCATTTTCAGTGTTTCTGTGCCCTTTTGTTCTGTGCACATGTATCACACTTATCACCTTTTTTGGTTTCCCTGCCTAGGCTGTACATTGCTGACATTTAAATGGTTTCTCTCCCCTTTAATATGCCTTTAACGGCAGGTTTTCATTCGCGTTGGAATTCAGCTCTGAAAATCAGCGCGTTAGCCTCTCCCCGCCCACTCTCCTCCCATTGACCCCTTCTCTCCGCCTTCTGCATTGTTTTACCGTGCCACAGAGCATCACGCGCGTTAGGGCATGATACCGCGTGCTGTAGCGCGTTTACGATCGTTAATGCGCTACAGCGCACGGTATCACACATCGTACAACATGCGTTATTCACGTTTACCACGGTTTAGTAAACATACCCCTATGAATAGAGATTTAATTTTAATTTTATTTACTATTTATCTACTATTTTTTATTTTTTATCTTTATTTTGATTGGTCATTTATGTATTTATTGAAAGGAAGCTTGTCTGTACAGGGCTGTGTATACAGTCAGGGTACTTAATAACATATTACTAAAAGCACTAAGAAAGAGTTAACACCACAGACATTCCAGAGCTTATTATTCAGCAACAACCTTGAAAGACTCTACAGAAATAAGTAGGTTGAACTTTCCTAATAACAAAGACAATAGGTTTGTTATACAAAAGATAGTGCAGGGAGGTGTTTGTTTCTCAGTCTCTCAGTCTCGATTCAGAGATATCAAAACTGCAAGTGTTAGAATTATTGTCTAAAACGTTATGTCTGGGAATTCATGTATGTCTCCTCATGATGACCTATGCTAATAAGAACTGACCTATGATGTAGAGATATAGAGATGCATGTTATGAATATACGTGATGCTTGACATAGAACCAGCGCTTTACCAGCGCAAATCAGAGCAATCCCCAACTTGAGCCAGTTCAGAAAAGCATTAAAACATTTCCTCTTCCTTAAATATCTCAATGACAGCTCCGAACATAACCACCAAGCGAGTAGCAGAAGTAGTCAAACAGGCAGACCCTCGCAATAGGCTTACCCCACAATGTAAATAACAAGCATTTTCCTGTATGGTTGTACCACATATGTATATAGTTGACAATGTCCATTATCAGGTGAACCACCAATGTATATAGTTTCCCCGTTTCTCCAAGTTATACTCCCTGTTAAATGTAATGACCAGACATATGTAAATTGTCGGATGTTTCTGTTCAATGTAAACCGCGCTGATGGATAATAGTGCGGTATATAAGAATTGCTAATAAATAAATAAATAGAACAATAAGGTGGAAATTATGCTGTGTAATGGAATATTTACCTATAAATAAAATGGCTGAAAGCTGTGATGGCAGAGTAAACAAGGTGTTAACTTGGTTTGCTCTCCCAAACTTTGGTTGTATTTTTAATAATACAAGTGTGTTGTGTATTATTTACTGATTTACCGTGCTTGCTTCCTTCTCATTGCTTTGTGTGTGGCTATCCATTACCCAAGAGCCCTGGTGAGTTACCAGTGAGGGGAGGTGGAGAGTACTCAGACATTTATGATTTTTGACTGGCCTCCATTTCTAAGAGAGTAATTGAATGTGGAAGTTTTCATATGTATGTCAGCACTTTCATTGCACCAGTACAAATCTTTTTGAAGAGGACGATATCATCTGTTTGGCAAATTTGTATCCGCACCGGTCTTTTGTAGAAGTTTGAAGCACTTTAAGTGGCACTGAAATCTTAAGACAGGGTCTTTGGCCTGAACCAAAATGCAATACTGTGTAGCTGTTTTCTATGATGATGTGTGGTCCATAGTGGTGGACACTGCTGTGAATTTTAATAGTTGCAGTGGCTGATGTTCAACTTCTGCGACTGATGACAACTTCCGCAGTTCCTCTTCATTTTTCTTCAACTTTCAAAGATTCATGCGGTTGACAGCTTCAATTGCCAGCTAAGTATTTATTCTTTGTCCTTTCAAATGGTCTCACCAATAACTTAGTACATTGGCCCTCGGGCACTACAACTTAGCACAAAATAGCATAAATAGAATAAAAAGGAGTTGTTTGTTTTTCGGAGGGGAATCCCTGCACAAACATCCCAACATTACTTTGTATTTCTTTTTCTATATTTCTTCCTTCCCATTCTTTTCTCTTTCTTTCTCTCTGTTACGATTGGACCTTGTTTTTGTAAAATGTTCATACAGCAGATTTTATTTATCTATTAACATTTATATTCACCAGTCGAATAACCTTCTAGGCAGTTACAGCCAAAATGTACATAATCAAATATAACAAACAAAACATATGCAGATCCTCCCCTTCTATACCACTAAATACATTAAAAATACTAAAATACAGCCTGGCAGATTATAAATCTTTAACAATCGAAATAAATTAATCACCATAAGCCTGTGCTATCTGCCGTGGAGTTAAAGGAGTACTACTAATCATTCGTATAGTGCTACAAGGCATACACAGTACTGTAAAGACATGGCTTTTCTGTGAGTCATTTGGGGGTTGAGTTGAGTTTCAGGAGTACTGGGATGTTAGGAGGAAGGGGCTTATATTGTCTTTTGCATTGTTATATAATATATACTGTCTATCTATTGTATGGATTTTCAACTGTAAGCCACTTTAAGGTCTTCATGGACCATAAGCGGAATATCAAGTGCCAATAATAAATTAATAAATGTGTACATACATACATATTGTGTACTAATTGTATTTTCACTGTGTTAACTGCATGGCAAGGTAGTGGGAGGACCCCCAACAGTTATCTCAGAAGCTTCATACTGCGTCATAATATGGGCAGTTACCAAATGGTAACAGCAAAACATTGCCACACTTCCTTTTTCTATTTCACTGCTGTTTAGTGCTTTCCAAAATGTGTGTGTAGCAAAATAATGGATATTGGGCTTCTTTCACGAAGTTATTTTTTTTTTTAAGTGAGAGAAAAGCCTCTGCAAATCAGGCCCAGCAATACTAATCATTGAAACTTTTAGAGTCCTATTAATCCAACTAACATCCTTAATGCTATATTACATACAGTATGAATATATTACTTCTCATACTAAGATTTTTATTGAAACCATATTATGTTACACCTTTGGAAGAGAAAAGAATAGGGTTAAAGTTAGATTTTGAAGTAATTGTCCACAATATAACTTAGACTGCTAGTCTGTATAACATCCGTATGTTTTACCTGACGTGCTTCCTTAATCATCTTCCTGACGGTTTCCTTTATTGTAAGTGGATGCCCTCGTGGTGGATGAAAATATAAATCGATATGTGTGCTAGTAGAATGTCCAGGCATCGAGTAAGGCCACCCCAGATCCAGATTTGGAGCCTCCACATCAGATTCAATAGGCCAATACGTTCCAGAAGAAGACCCATCATCGCTCGTTTCATCAGATCCATATTCCGCATTCTCTGGAATTTTCTGAATGTTATTGACAATATAGCTTAGCTCTTCCTCTGCCAGGAACTCTGTAACCTGTTCCGTGATAAGAAATTCTTGGTATGCCTTGACACCTCCTTCTATCAAAGCATCAATGGCTACACGATACCATTCTTTGTAATGAGGTTCAATTTGGTTTTCTGATTTGCATTCATCATGCAGCGAAGAAAGACGAGATAAGGACTCCATTTTAAAGGCAATACAAGTAAAACACTTTAAATATTCATTCGAGCGATGCCCATATAGATCTGTGAGAAAAAAAAAAAGAAGTCAGAGTATATTAGGTACTTTGTAGTCAACAGCATCAAGCATATTCCTACTTAGCTGGAAGAACTGTTTTCATCCATATGGTTCAATAATACGGAATAATTACATTAATTGCTATTATTTTGGCTCCTCGGATTAGCTTGACAGGAAACTTTCGCAATCGTCTCAGTGATATACAAGTTGCAATGAGGTGAGAAGCTGGATTATTGAATATTTTCCATACCAAAATGGTATATTTTAAACTTTATCTAAAATCTCTTTTTTTAATGACTCTCCATCACTAGAGTTCCTTGTTACACTCTCCCTAATCTGAATGACAACAATTATTCTCTGCATGGAGAAGACATTTTGATGACCATGAACAAAGCACTAAAAAGTCTCCAAAGCAATGGCCTGATACCGTGAAATGCAAATGATTCCTAAGATAAAATTTTAAGAAAGCAATTTTCAACAAATCACCAACCTTTTTTTTTAAACTTAAGCACACCTTCCCGCAACATAGTTAAAGTTTTGAAAGATACGAGGTGATCATGTTTTTGAGCGTGTTGCAAAATGTATATGATTTTTCAGCTCATTTTGATTTTGCATAATTTCTATGAACCGTTTTCTATGTGAAAAATATCATGAGCTAATACAACAAACCATGGGGTCTGTTTACTAAACGGCGCACTTGTACGGGGCGCACATGAGCGCTCTAAAAGATGTATTTAAGTGCTCTTAAGCGCCCCGTACGAGTGCGCGGCACATTAACGGGTCCCGCAAGCGTGCGCCGACAACGCGCACATTTGCGGGGCGGTAATGTGCGAAAGAGGCGTGCCAAGGCGAAATGAGGGCGGAGGAAGGCCCCCTAGGGGCGGAGAGACGGGGTCAGTGGGCGGAATGTGGGAGGGGAGAGACTCGCCGCACAGGAGCGTGCCCGAATCTGCAAAGAAATTTACCGCCAGTGAAACACTCGCGTTTAGAGGTGCTGTGCAGGGAAAAGAAACCGTTTCCGTCAGCAATGTGCAGCACAATAGTGGAAGCCCAAAAAACCGTGAGCAATGTGATCTATGTGCACAGATCAAACGCCGTAATGTCACAGGGCACTAACCACACGGGCGCCGCGCACCTTAGCGCATCTGTCAATCACAGCTTCTGTTCTTCACGACGGAACGCCCACTCCTTATACGGCACCCGCTCGGTACCGCGGACCGCACAACACCGGCCTTTAGTAAACAGACCCCCATGTGTCAAGATTTGCAAATGTGATATTGCAGCTTTGTTCAATGGCATCCTTCTTTAAAGTTCATTCAGTTATTAAATGGATAAACTAAAATCCATTCATTTATTTTTATAGCACTTCTAAAACGTGGATCTAATAAAGTCTCTGCAGCAGAGGAGTCAAAATTAGAAATCAAATGGATATAAAGAGGTCTTCTAGTACATCACTGTTTCAAAAACAGTGTCTCCTGTACCTAAGCTGTCCCAGAAATGTGTTTATTTGCACTGTACTTAGAAAGAACACTTTTCAAGCAATTTACATGAGTAAAGGGAATGTCTTAAAAGTCATCCTCACTCAGTCTAGCTAAAAGTACAGGGGGGATAACAATTGTAATTAATTGATAACAATTGTAAATAATTGAAATAATTGAAACAATTATTGAAATAATTGAAAATATTGAAATATTGAAATAATTGAAACAATTATTTCAATAATTGAAACAATTATTGAAATAATTGAAAATAATTATTGAAATAATTGAAACAATTGTAAATAATTGAAAATATCTGTTAATTGTTAATCCCTGTTATCCATGTTTTTATTCCCTGTTCTCTGTAAACTTAACATTTGTTTTTATGTTTAAGTACAAAACTTGTTAAAATGTAAACCGCGCTGATGTCAAAAGTGCGGTATATAAAAGCTGTTAAATAAATAAATAAATAAAACAAAGCATGCATTCTTTTAGCCAGGTTAAAAAGAGGAATTCCTGGGGTTGCATTTATACTTTCTGTTATATGCGTGCTCTTATACCCCCTTCATCAGTACAAGCATCTGCTTGGGATGTGAAAATGAATTACAAGCAGCATTCGTTAATAATGCATATGTCCTTTGTAACTAGACAGCCTATTGAAAATTGTCCCTACCACTCTGGCCACCTTAAATACGAACAGCAAATCAAAACCATTCAATCTCCATCAAGGCCTACCCAAGCCTCAGCCTTATCAGCCTTACTCTTCAACATATACATTTAACCAGTCTGCAAGATCATACAAAAACACAATGTGCATTATCATTTATACGCAGATGATGTTATGATATACTCCTCAATAGACACTACAACCCCAGACTTCTCACCCATCTCCGCATGTATGACAGAAGCAACTGAATGGCTAACCCAGAGGAATTTAATAATCAACTACAAGAAATCTGAAGCCCTCGTGATCACAAGAAATGCTTCATTTACACCACCAAATAATATGTTAATTGGAAGCTGCCCAATCCCAATAAAGAATGAAGTAAAATATCTGGGAATACACTTGGACCAGAGTCTCAATTTCCAAGCTCATATCAACAGGACTACCACCAAAGATTATTACAAAATCAAGATGCTACAAAATTTACGACCCATATTGGAACAGAACCACTTTAGAACCGTTTGGCAGGCAATAATCACCCCGCAACTAGACTACAGCAATATGATACTCCACGGCCTACCCAAGAGCACAACTCACTCACTGCAACTGGAACAGATTGATTACTGGATCAAAAAAACATGTCCACATCATCCCCACCTTTAAAGATCTAAAGCCAGAATCAAATATAAAGATGATATACAAGATAATAAATAGCCAGTCCGTCGAATGCCTAAATGACATAATCAGTACCAAACATGCGCTCAAGGAGGAAACTACACCAAAACACACTATCAACAGCTGCCATACCAGCAAACTCCACACAAAGAGTACTCCACAGAGCATATGAATACTACTCACCAACACTTTGGAATTCACTCCCATCCAACCTAAGAGAGATCACAGACATTGCCGACTTCAGAAAACACCTTAAAACCTACCTCTTCAAAAACCACTACAACAACATATCAGATACACAACCACAGAATTGAACTCAGCACTCAACAGTCCCCTCAAACACAAGTCTGTATCACTGTACATAGAGTTGTAAACTGTTAAATGTAAAGAGTTCTTCTAGCGTTCATTGTAATAATGTTCTATTCTCTATGAACCGCTTTGATAAACTTGAAAAGCGGTATACAAAAAATGTTAAATAAATTAATAAATTAATTAATTAATTAATTAAATAAATCAATGTGTTCCATTAGTACCTTTAGTTTGAAAGTTCTCCCTATTTCCTATGGATGTATACTGATGTACATAGACAAGAAAAATTTGGTAATTTTTCTTTTTTTCACAAATCTTTTCACAATTTTCAAATGTTTTTCATTTAGTTTCACACACTTTTTTAAATAGGGACTCTTTATTGTACTCAAAATTGTTTAACGTGCACTAACCATTGAATGGAGGAGTAGCTTAATGGTTAGAGCACTGGTTAACAAGCAACTAGCACTCCTTGTGGCCCTGGGCAAAGCCACCTAATCCTCAATTCCTCAGAAGAAAGGCCTGGCAGTCTACTTCCACTCACACTGCCAAGAAAACCCAGGAGCTGCTGGGTCACCAGGAGTCAGCATTGACTCAAAGGCATGCATTGCATTTTGCAACCATTGAATTAAGGCATGCTATGTTGATTAACGTGTTAAATCAATTGAGTGCACACTGTGGGCATGTTTACTAAAATGAGCTAAATGGTTACCATGTGTTAAAACTGCCAGTGTGGTGAAAATTCTAGGTTAACTGCTTAGCAGGGACAAGTTGGGTTATAGTTGGAGAGTGGGCATGAACTGTGCATTGTAGCTATCATATGTCACTTAGGGGTATGTTTAATAAGCAGCAGTAGCGGCTTCCGTACGATATCGAAACTGTGGCCCCATTGAATTCAATGGGACTGTGGCTCTGATATCATAAGGAAGCCACTACCACTACTTAGTAAACATACCCCTTAGTGTATGGTAACTGTCAATTTTGCAGTTAACATGCAGTTAACATGGATTCACTTAATGCCTCCTCAAGATCCTTAGAAAGTGCTTTTTTTGTTTGTCTATCTTGCATGGCTGTTGAAGCATTCCCCACCAAGATTCCCAAAGTCTTCAGTGCTCCTTTTGCTTGCTTATCTTGTGCTACTGAATTGCAGCTGTTGAGGTCCTACTAACAAAGATCCCTGGAGGTCATGTCAGAGACCTCTTGGTGATCTTTTTGCTTGCTTGTCTTATTCTGCAGCTGTTGAAGCCCCACCCACTAACGTGACATAAGAGAGACTGACTATATTTTCTAGCAGCCGTGGCACTGCACCATAGTGGTATGTGTCTAAGGAGCAAGACCTGCTCCTTTGGGTGCTCCTTAGGACGACTTCTGGAAGTGGCTTCTTTTTCTCTTTAGCAATATTATGGGTGTTACTCTACTTAATATGTTGTACTGTGTGTTCTTTTTCAAGTTTTTTGGTTTGGATAGTATTTTGCCTGCTTTCATATTGAGACGTCCATATAGACGTCACATGATCCAACTAGCAAGAACAACCATCCTACCCCCCCCCCCGACCCTCGTATAAAAGAATATATAACAGCATACGATGTTTCATAACACACAATGTATAGAAAAATGTATTATAGCACACGATGTATTATAGCGCACAATGTACATAGCTCCACCTAATTTAACACACAACACATCAGACACACCAATCATGATATATCCTTCACTGCATGAAAAAACTCGATCACTCCTTTTGATTGTTTGCTGTGATACCACTTTGATTGTAAGATAAGGCGGTATAGAAATACTGTTAAATAAATATAGTCAGCTCTATAGCTGATTCAAGATGTTAGCACTCTAGGCAAACCTTAAGCCCTGACTGTCAGAATCTATTGTGTAGTTCTTCACTACCCTGCAGAAGCTGCCACCCTAGGTGGCCGCATAGTTTGCCTAATGGTTGGGCCAGCTTTGCACCCATACAGAACCACTTTAATGCTGGTCTGATATTGATATGGATACCTCTATCCTCTTCTCTATTGAGAGATTCAACTTTGTACAACTCCCTTCTTAAGTTAGGCTTGTTGAATGCACAATCCAAACATGAGAAAACTTTTAACTGTACAGGATCTTATCACTTGTAGAGTCTGTGGCAAGGAGGCCTATCCGGAGTTTGGGGGAGGACAAAGAGACAGGGAATTCACCCTAGTAAAGGGCCCCCTTTTACCGAGACATGGTAGGAAAGCCATAAACACCTCCAGGAATCAGAAAACTTCCACGTGGACCACATTTCATGCTCCCCCTAGTGGAATGAAGGGGAGAGGATACAAGGCTCAGAACCCCTTAGGCAGTGAATGCTCCAAGCATTCAGATGGCCGGAGTCAGGCTGATGGCCGTCACCTGAGTAGGGAGGGGTTGGAGCTAGAGCCCTAGAAGTATAAACCCAGAGCAGAGTATGATTTAGGGGAAAGGAGGAGAGGAGAAGCAGGAAGCCATGCTGAGCAGAGCAGAGGAATGGACCTTCCAGCTGGAGAGAGTGTTATTTAGCATGTAGCATGGCTGCAGGAGAGTTTGGAGCCAGGAACAAGAGAGACTCCAGGATTCCCCGGAAGGCTGTTAGCTGAGCACTGTGAGCAAGGTGGGGAGTCAGAGCCTATGCAGCTGGGAGAGCCCGAGGTGAAGCTGATTGAGGAGGACACTCCCATGGACTGTTCTTTGTGCCAAGCTGTAAACCTGAGAATGTAGACAAAGCAAGCCAGTCCTGAAAGAAGGTTATCCAGGAAAATGGTACCCTTATTCTACAAGCAAGGTGGCTGTGTTTCCCTTGTGTTTATTAAGGGGAAGTTTACCACAGACTTTAAATGTGATTTTTGTTTGATGCTTTAGCCAACAAGGCTAAGAAGGGAATAATAAGCTTGCTGGAAAAGACTGTGTATCCTGCAATAGCGAGAACCTTTAAAACTGCATTTTGTGGTTGGATATGTTTTGGACAATTTTTGCTTCAAAGAGTCCTGAACCAACAATCCTATGTGTGGTATGATCGAACCATTGTGTATATAAACATAATAAATTTCTGTCATTTGCCTTACCTACTTGAGCCTGACTACAGCTTTCTGCATGCTGCACCCATACAGCTGAATAAGGACTACATTTCCTAGAGGGCATTGCAGGGAAATAGTTTAAAAAAAAGCTGAAAAAGCATACAGCAGAAAGTTTCTCCAAAAATGCACGCCCCTCTAAGCTAGAGGCGAGTGGTGGTGGCGTGACAGTGGCGTAGTTGTGAGGATTTTCTACCACTCAGGATTTTCTACCATTCAGGATATACACTTACAAGAGTGATAGCACAGAAGGTTGGCGGAAAAGACAAAGGTTTTTTTTTCTTCGAGAGTCAACACATGAGCAAGGTATCGCCGGAGATGGATCCAAAAGAGCTGGTGTAATGAATGGCCACTCAATTTCAATGACAGCAGGAGCTTGCCCAACTAGCACAGGAGAATGTGGCGGTGGCTATGAAGGAGCAGCAAAAGCTTGTCCTGGATTTAGTGGAAGCCCTTATTACTTCCCAGAGGCAAGGAAGTGGAAGACCCTAACCCCAGAAGGACCAGAGATGCTGCGAATGGACAATCTAACAGGCTCACACACCAGTGGGGCATTTAACTTTGGAAAACTTTCTCCTGATGATGACTTTGATGACTTCTTGGAATCATTTGAGAGGGTGGCTCAAGCTGTGGGTTGGCCAGATAGCCAGTGGGCGGTGCGATTGGCAACCTCCTTAACAGGAGAAGCACTAGACGCATATAGGGCTATGACAGCTGCCCAGGCCATGGACTATAGTGCAGTAAAAAACGCAATTAGAGACCGATTAGGGTTAACAAAAATGTTGTATCACCGTATGTTTAGAGCCACGGCTTTAAAGGCTGGAGAGACACCTAAGGCCTTAAGCCAGAGAATTTGAGGTTTAGCTTTAAAGTTGCAAGCCCCGGAAGGAAAAACTATGGCTATGGTGGTGGATATGGTGATATTGGAACAATTTATGTCTGCAGTACCAAAAAGGGTACAATCTTTTCTGATTCAGCAAAACTGCCAGAGCACAGGAGAGGCAACCCTTTTGGCAGAGCGCTACATGGAAGCTGAATTGGCATTTCTTCCAAAGGTGGGCCCTCCAAAAGTAGCGGCAGAGGCCAGTTTTGATTTATCAGAAAAGAAACAAGGAAATAATGTAAAATGTCTTAAAACTTGTGTGTCTGCTCATGAGGGTAAGTGGGCTGAGAAAAAATGCTATCATTGTGGGGAGATGGGACACCTGCAAAGGCGATGCAAAGCCCGCATGGGATTAACTGGTACCAATGTGAAACATCTAGGAGAGGGATTTCTCTTAAATGTTAACATACAGGAGGTGTCTACCCATGCTCTGCTCGACTCTGGGGCTGAACAAAGCATGGTGTCACGAAAGCTTTGGCAGGCAATTGAGGCCCAGGATGAGTCTCGCCAGAGGAATCCGGAAGGACAGGTCCAAATTAGGTGCATGCATGGAGCTGCTTCTTTCTACCCTGTGTACAGAGTGGTGATAAAAGGGTTGGGGGCGCAGAAAGAAGTTCTCGTGGCAGTGGTTCCAAAACTACCCTATGATTTAGTATTGGGAAGGGATTGGCCCCAATTTAAGGAAGGATTAGAGAAAGGCCTTGGGAGAAAAGGGGATGGGATGATGACGGTGGTTCCTGGTCCTCTTTTTGAAAACCCCCGAAAGCCAAGTGAGAACCCAGAGAAAGAACCCCTGGGAAGTGTTGCTACCCTTAAACAGAAGTTTATATTAAAATTTTGTAAGGTATCCGAGAAGGCCCAGGCTCCCAGGAGGGCATCCCCGCAAGCCGCAGGCTATGATTTATGCAGTGCCGAAGATCGGGTGGTACCCAGCCATGGAAAGGCTCTCATTGATACCAGCCTTCAGATGGAGATACCCGTGGGAAGTTATGGTTGGATAGCACCGCAATCAGGTCTGGCTCTGAAATATTTCCTGGACGTCGGCGCTGGGGTGATCGACCCTGATTATAGAGGGAGTGTAAAGGTATTGCTGTTTAATTTTGGAAACGAAGACTACCATGTGAAGGTGGGCGACCAGATTTCCCAGCTGCTGTGCGAGAGAGTGGGGTTTTCCCCACTGGAAGAGGTCTCCATGTTGTCTCCTACGGAAATAGGAGCCTCTGGATTTGGTTCCACCGGAGGAGCCGGGATGAAAAGCCTGACAACCACCTGTGGAGAGAGAATGGAGGAGACTGAGAAGGATGACCTGGGACCTCAAGTGGCAGACTGCAAGAAGAACCTGGAGCCCCAAGTAGGGGAAGAACTATCGTTGGTCCAGAGACGGGATCTGGCTCGACTATTGGAGAGGTTCCCAGATGTACTGACCCCGATCCCGGGTGAAACCCGACTGGTGGCGCATGAGATCCTGACGCCACCGGGGAAGGTGGTCAGACAACGACCCTACCACCTACCAGAAGCTAAAAAGCAGGAGGTCGTGGCACAGGTGCGCGAGATGTTAGCGATGGGTGTCCTTGAAGAATCAAGGAGCCCGTGGTGCAGTCCCATTGTTCTGGTTCCAAAACCTGATGGTACATTACACTTCTGTATAGATTTCAGACAGGAGAATGCCATCTTGGTATTCGACGCTTACCCGATGCCCCGTATCGAGGAGGTTTTTGACCGCTTGGGGCAGGCTGAATTTTTGACCACCCTAGACATGACCAAGGGGTACTGGCAGATTCCATTGACTAGGGAATCTCGGCCGAAGACTGCCTTCAGCACCCCGATTGGGCTATTCCAGTTTAAGAGGATGCCCTTTGGCCTTCACGGCGCCGCGGCGACCTGCCGGAGACTGGTGGATCAAGTCCTGCGTCCTCATCAAGAATATGCTTTCACATATATGGATGATAACATTATCCACAGTTACAGTTGGGTAGAACATATCCCGAGGGTTGAAGCTGTCCTGCTATCTATGAGGCAGGCGGGCCTCACCCTGAACCCAAGCAAGTGTGCCTTCACCAAGCGAGAAGTGAAATACCTGGGGCATATGGTAGGATGGGGAAGGATTAAGCCCTTGATTGACAAAGTGGACAGCATCAAGAACTTTCCTCGTCCCACAACAAAGAAGCAATTAAGAAGCTTTCTAGGCCTGATTGGCTATTACAGGAGGTTCCTGTCACGCTTTGCCAAAGAAAGCTCCATCTTTACGGACATGTTAAAAAAGAATTGCCCAAATCAACTCCGTTGGACCCCGGATGCAGAGAGGATTTTCAACCGATTGAAAGAGCAGCTATGCACGGCCCCGGTGTTACGCGGGGTGGATTTCACGCAGCCCTTCATTGTACAGACGGATGCCTCAGACGTAGGCTTAGGGGCCGTCTTGTCCCAGAAGCATGAAGGAAATGAACATCCTGTGATATTCCTTAGTAGAAAGTTGTCCTTGGCAGAGCAACACTACTCTATGGTTGAGAAAGAGTGCCTCACCATCAAATGGGCAATAGAGACCCTCCGGTTCCACCTCACCAGATGAAAATTCCTGCTAGTTACCGATCACGCACCCTTGAAGTGGCTCCAACAGATGAAGAACCACAATGCATGATTAACCAGATGGTACATGGCCCTGCAAGCTTTTGATTTTAAGATAGAGCATCGGGCAGAGAAGCTACACCACAATGCAAATGCCTTATCCAGTATTACGGACTGTTCGGAGGAGCTTCAACAACCTCCGCCAACCCGTAATATCTTAAGTAAGGGGGTTTGTGGCAAGGAGGCCTATCCGGAGTCTGGGGGAGGACAAAGAGACAGGGAATTCACCCTAGTAAAGGGCCCCCTTTTACCAAGACAGAGTAGGAAAGCCATAAACGCCTCCAGGAATCAGAAAACTTCCACGTGGACCACATTTCATGTTCCCCTTAGTGGAATGAAGGGGAGAGGATACAAGGCTCAGAACCCCTTAGGCAGTGAATGCTCCAAGCACTCAAGTGTCCGCAATCAGATTGATTGCCGTCACCTGAGTAGGGAGAGGTTGGAACTAGAGCCCTGGAAGTATAAACCCAGAGCAGAGTATGATTTAGGGGAAAGGAGGAGAGGAGACGCAGGCAGCCAGGCTGAGCAGAGCAGAGGAATGGACCTTCTAGCTGGAGAGAGTGCTATTTGGCATGTAGCACGGCTTCAGGAAAGTTTGGAGCCAGGAACAAGAGAGACTCCGGGATTCCCCGGAAGGCTGTTAGCTGAGCACTGTGAGCAAGGTGGGGAGTCAGAGCCTATGCAACTGGGAGAGCCTGAGGTGAAGCTGATTGAGGAGGACACTCCCATAGACTGTTCTGTGCCAAGCTGTAAACCTGAGAACGTAGACAAAGCAAGCCAGTCCTGAAAGAAGGTTATCCAGGAAAAAGGTACCCTTATTCTACAAGCAGGGTGGCTGAGTTTCCCTTGTGTTTATAAAGGGGAAGTTTACCACAGACTTTAAATGTGATTTTTGTTTGATGCTTTAGCCAGTAAGGCTAAGAAGGGAATAATAAGCTTGCTGGAAAAGACTGTGTATCCTGCAATAGAGAGAACCTTTAAAACTGCATTTTGTGGTTGGATATGTTTTGGACTACATTTCCCAGAGGGCATTGCAGAGAAATAGTTTTTAAAAAAGCTGAAAAAGCATACAGCAGAAAGTTTCTCCAAAAATCCACGCCCCTCTAAGCTAGAGACGAGTGGTGGTGGCGTGACAAGTCCTGGATAGGCTTTGCGTTACTGAAACCTGGCGTAAGGATGGGAAACAATCTATTCTTGTTCTATGTTTTCCATCAGGCTATACCTTTGGTTTTATTAGACCTTCTTGAATAGGAGGTATATATCACTCTAATCTTCCTATTATTCAGATGTAATTGGAGGACTTTTCATATTCAAAAATGCTTCTTCATACTGTAGGTTGGGATATTCACTGGTGTTTTATCTTCTCCTATCCTATTGTACCCCCTAGTTACCAGCTTTATCTAGGGAGCGTATAATGGGGACGGTTTCTACTTTTGCTGTACAATATCATCCCTTGATTGCCTTAGATAATTTTAACATAGAAGTAGAGGATCCTGTGAAGTTTAGGGACAGAATGTTTCTTGAGAGGATGGTAGACCTTCCATGCTGCAAGACATACATTCTATTTAGTTTTTGCCTCTGAAGCAATTTGTGTTCAGAGAATTTTTCTGTATTTCCAGTACTGTGGTCTGATCACTCTCTTGTTGATTTTTCATTATTCTTGCCCTTCAAGGTTTCCACGTCTTTCCATCTCTGTAGTCAAATATGGTTTTAGGAATTTGGCAGCCATCAATATGGAAACCTTGGCTGAGAAACACAGTTTTCACCCTGAATTTACGTCCAGTATGTAGAACCTGACTTTATTGATTGCCTTAGGGTCAGAAATGCCATTACTTCAAAGACAATATAAACATAAGAACGGAGAGTTTCATCATGATCCCCATCTGTTCAGACAGCAGACACAGATGGCACAGCAGAGATGGCTGTGATTTAAGAACACAGATAATTAGGCAAAATTCAGACTCTATCGTCTTCTATTACAAACAAGTGAAAAGTGTAAGCGGAAATATTACTCTGAGCTTATTCAAAATTGTGCTAACCCTCAGAAGACCCTCTTCTAAACAGTACTGTATCTAGCTTATCACAGATACCTAGGAAGAATCTATCTTCCATTTCCCATTTATAAATAGAATCTTTGACAGATTGTCTTAACTCTCTTAGGAATGGAGTACTGGACACTACTCCATCCTTTCAGCCAAACTGTATACAACCTGTAAACTGTGAGGCCACTGCAGTATCTTTGATTCACCCTGACTACAGAGTTCCTTTAGCTAGTCACTGGTTCTCATTTAGGAAGATGACATTATTGGGAACTGAGAGAATTCTGTGATGAGTTCTGCCTTTTCCAAAGTGGATCCTCTTCCTTTCACTATGGTAAAGCATCCTCTGCTTGGCCTTTTGGGACCTCTATGCTCAAATACTAATGTCGGCCTCTCTTCAGGCCAAGTGCCTGGGATCTGGAAGCATGAAATAATTCATCTTACTTTGAAAAAAACAGAATATGGAACCTGAAAGCCCAGCACTTTTTTGTCCAGTCTCTACCCTTCGCATTTAAGGTGGTGGAAAGATTTGCATTTATTCAACTGAATCAATTAATTGAGCAGGTAGGGCCATGCATCTTTGACAATCAATTTTTTGAACTGGTTTTAGTATGGTGACAGAGCTGTTTTAATGACATGCTAAGTGCATTAAATGGGGGATAGGATTATGGTCTTCTTTGATTTGACATCTGCTTTTGACTTTGTGGATCATCAGATTCTTTTAACATGTCTTCGTGATATAGGCCTTCATGGTCCAGTTTTAAAATGGTTTTCCTTATATTTATTAGCAAGAACATTTTCAGTCTCTTAAGGTTTATCTGTTTCACAGGTATATTGTTTATTTTGTAGAATCTCCCAAGGATAATTGCTGAATCTCGCGTTATTCAATTTTTTATTAAGCTTTTTGGCAATCCTAACACAGTCACATGGACTGAATAGTTATCTTTATGTGGATGATATTCAATTAATCTTTTATGTGGACCCTAAAAATCTGGACCTGTCTCCTCTAAATGCTTGTCTGAATGAATTGCAGATTGATTAGAGAATCATGGGTTAAAGCTAAATCCATTTAAATCAATGGCCCTATGTATAACATCTCATTGCATGAGATTAAATGCTGCATCATTTTTGAAAGGGCACCAGGTTACCTTGGTCTATTTCCTCAAAATAGTTGGTTGTTTATTTGATTCAAATCTCTTTTTTAATGAAGAGAGTTCCTCAGTGGTTCGTTATTTTTATTTTCTCCCCAAAATTTGCACTGTTCATTTTTGTTTAGATCAACAGGTCCTGAGAACTCTTATTAACCCCTTGATTATATCCTAATTAGACTATAATAATGTCCTCTATTGTGGAAATTAATATGCTCCTAACATAAGATGCCTTCAGGATATTAAGAAGAAAGCTGATAAATTCTACACTGGGCTTTAAAATTTGATCATGCTATGACTCTTTTACTAACAGAACATTGGTTTTCCATAGCATACTGCTGTCATTTCAAGATTCTATTCTTAGCCCAGAAGGCCTCTTATATAGGTTTACCACAATATTTTTCAAATCATTTGACTCCCTATCCCCACCACCCTACAAGATCTCCAGCCACTAATCTCATTCCTTCATCTTCACATGTTCATTTAGAATCAACCTGTCAATCTGCTTTTTCTGTTTGATGCCAAAGTTATACAGTTCTCTACCGAATTATCTTCAAGCAGAATCCTCAGATAAGAAATTTAAACCAGGCTTAAAAAACCCTTTTTGTTGAAAGAGGACCGCTTCCTGTGCATTTATACCCTGGAAATACTTAAATGTCTCTATCATATTTTCTCTTTCCCACTTTTCCTCCAGAGTACACAGTGCCTTGCGAAAGTACTCATCCCCTTGATTTTTGTCCTGTTTTGTCGCATTACATACAAATGAAAATGGAGGTTCATTTGGATGTTAGGAAATGGACCTAACAATACAGTTCAAACTGGTGGAATGAAATGACAATAAAATACCTTGTATATTGTCAGACGGCTGCCTAGGGTGAGAACTTACACAATCTTGACGATGCATATATTCATATGATTCTTGCAAGGTATTGTGGGTATTGTAGTTCATTCACTCCCAAACACAGCTGATGACAATAATTGAGTTGTGAAACCAAGTGGTAAGGCCAATAAAATACTTCTTTTATTGATGGGGTTTAATTCACCCAGCACATGTATGCTTGATAGCAATATAAATGAGGTTACTTGCTTGCAGTGTTTAAATGGATAACAAAAAGGTCACAAAGTAAACCAGAAAACAACCTTCAGCTTGTCAGGCAATTAGCTAATGTTTTCTTAGCAAATAAATTACCAAATACAAAGGCACAAAGAAATAAATAAACTTTGCTTGTTAGGTTAACTTCTGCTTATTTTCCAGGCAGATCCCAGCAGTGATTCTCCCTTGCTCACACACACAATCAGGTGCAGCTTTAATTACTATCAATTGACCAGCTGTAAGCCTTTAGCTGGCTGGCTGCTACTGTGTGAACCCAAATCCTGCTTTAAGAGCTGTTTGCAGTGGAAATAAAGAACAAAGTTAGGTTTCTTTGTGATGGCTGATGTGTTTGCTCACAGAAAGCTAGCAATAGCAATTAGATAGAGAACAGTCCATGTAAACTGTACTTTCATCTGCTGTATCTCCCCCTTCATCAATCAGCATAGGGTCACTATCATACATTGGCACAGACGAGTCTTTCATTAAGGCACTATCATGAGAATGCTTATTCCCTTGCTGCCATTCTCTATTATAGATAGGGTCTGGATCAGTGTTCATACCTGAGCCTCTCATGCTATCATTATTCCTCTCTGTACAGCCTGGCCAGTATGTAATCCAATTCTGATGTCCAGCCTTCCAATCTTGATCCCTGGACACTGGATCTCCTCTCACATACCTTCTGGCCTTGGTCTGAAGGTCCTTTCCACATGCAGTCTTCTCTCTTCCAGGTAGCCACTGGTGATTCCTATCTCTGCCACTCCATTCCTCTGGCTGAATCCAGTCCAATGGACTCTGCTGGCATTTGGAATACCTCCCAGTATGAGTACTGCCTTGGAATCTCCCAGACCTTCCAATGGCCTTTCTTCTCTTCCTTCCAGAGAGTTTCCTTCTCTCTCTATCCGCTTGGCTTGGCTTCTGTTTCTCCAGGTGATACTGGTGCTTGAGCTTGTAGCCGTTGCTGTCTCTGTCTCTGTATCTCTTCCTGAAGCTTTTGCTGAAGCTGTTCTTGAAACTGTTATCTGAAGAATAAGCTCTATTCTTCTTCTTTCCTACTGTGTGCTCCTCCCTAACACAGCGCAGCTGCTTTGAATCAGGCCCTGCCCTTTGAGATGAGTGCTTAGGGATTACCTCATAGCTCTCTTGATTGCACACACATTTTCTCACTTCAGCCTCCCTCATGGCTGCTGGAAACCTGGTGCATTCTGGGACTGGTAGTCTTTTATGTGAAAACTCTGTTTTCTTGCTTCTACCAGAACTGACAGGTTGCTTGTTCAGAGTCACATCATCTTTTCTATAGCTCCTACCTGAGCTATGATAAGCTTCCTTATCACAATATATAAAAAAACAAGCAAAAACTGAAAAGTTGTGAGTGCATATGTATTCATCTCTTTTGCTATGAAACCCCTAAATAAGATATGGTCCAACCAATTAACCTCAGAAGTCACATAATTAGTTAATTAAGGTCAAACCTGTGTGCTATCAGTGTCACATAAGAACATAAGATATGCCATACTGGGTCAGACCAAGGTCCATCAAGCCCAATATCCTGTTTCCAACAGTGGCCAATCTAGGTCATACGTACCTAGCAGTTTCCCCAAAAGACACAGGTTCCGCAATGCTTGTACTGCGTCAAGCATTGATATCCTGGGTCCCTTCTTAATAATGGTTTATGGACCTTTCCTCCAGGAACTTGTCCAAACCTTTTTTAAACCCAGCTACACTAACAGCCTTTACTACATCCTCCGGTAACAAATTCCAGAGTTTGATTACACGTTGAGTGAAAAAATATTTTCTTTTATTAGTCTTAAATAGTTTATCCTGTAGCTTCATTGCATGTCCCCTAGTCTTTCTATATTCTGATAACGTAAACAATCGATCTACGTTTACCCGTTCCACTCCATTCATTAATTTATAGACTTCTATCATATCTCCTCTCAGCCGTCTCTTTTTCAGGTTAAAGAGCCCTAACCTTTTTAGCATTTCTTCATAGGGGTATCCTTCCATCCCCTTTACCATTTTGGTGGCTCTTCTTTGAACCTTTTCTAATAACGCTATATCCTTTTTAAGATACGGCAACCAGAATTGCACACAATATTCAAGGTGCGGTCTCACCATGGAACGATATAGAGGCATTATAATATCTTTTGTTTTATTTTCCATTTCTTTCCTTATGATACCTAGCATTCTATTTGCTCTCTTGGCCACCGCTGCACACTGGGCCGAGGGTTTTAACATGTTATCCACAATGACGCCTAAATCTTTTTCCTGGGTGGTGGTTCCTAATGCGGAACCTTGCATCGTGTTACCATAGTTTGGGTTGTTCTTCCCTAGGTGCATAACTTTGCACTTGTCCACATTAAATTTCATCTGCCATTTTGATGCCCAGTCTTACAATTTATCAAGATCCTCTTGCAATTTTCATGATCTGTCACACGATGCCTGTATAAATATACCTGTTCTGAAAGGCCCCTGACTCTGCAACACCACTAAGCAAGCAACATGAAGAACAAGGAGCACTCCAAACAGGTCAGAGACAATGTTGTGGAGAAGTATAGATCAGGTTGGATTATAAAAAAATCCCAAATTCTGAATATCCCGCAAAGCACCATTAAATCCATTTTAACAAAATGGAAAGAATATGGCACCACTAGAAATCTCACAAACCAAAAATAAGGCTTGTTTCTTTGAATGAGTACTTCCCCGTATCACAACTTAACTACTGTTTATTCAATAATCAGTTGAATTCAATCTTCCTTGTTGTAAACCTGTAGATTATAAACAGTGGATCTCAGATAAACATTAGCACCAAACTCTGGATTAAACAATCTCCAGTTGTGTGCTCGTGCACATCAATGATCTGCTGTGAAATTAGACTAAAAATGATGATGGAGTACTTAGCTCTAAAGCATATTCATCACCGCAAAAGCATGCTCATCACTGCAAACTCCTTATGAATATGTGAAATGCTGAATCAAAAACTTGCTAATTCCTCCACACGAAAATCCCAACGCCATTTATCTAGGCGCCCTCGTGTTTCTCTTTGGCAGGTTCCTCAGGGGACTTTGGCGCTAACTCTTTAGCTCTACAAAAACAAACAATAACGGTGATTGAACTTCTCTAGATTTTATTCTTTTAACATTCAACTATTGCCCAAACGAGACTAATCATACCTTTAAACTGCTGCTGCCCACGTTTCTCAAGTCTTTCTCTGAAAGCTTCTTTATCCATTCTCTGAAAACTTCCACCAGTACCGACCCGGAATCATCAAAAATTCTCTGTCCAGCGAAGTTTAGGACAGTCAACCTAACAGATGATGTGAATGTCAGTAAAGGACACAGAAAATGTGGGCACTGCACAGTGTGTGACGTCACAGTAGATAGATCTGATTTTACCCATAAGGGAGTGAAGTATTGTTTGAAATATTCCACCACTTGTGAATCCACCTATGTTGTTTACGCCATTTGCTGCCCGTGTGAGCTCCTGTATGTAGGGAAAACTAATCACACATTTAGAATGAGAATGAAGGAATACGAAAGTAGATTGCGCTGTTCCCGAGTAGAAGCCCCAATAGTGCAACATTGCCTTACGTATGGGCATACGTTTGAACAACTTCGTTGTTGGTGTATAGAAGGGGTCACAAAGGCAGGGCAGGGTAGGTATTTGGAGCAATTGTTGTTACATAGAGAACAATGGTGGATATACACATTGGACACCGTACAGCCGGGAGGTCTGAATATGGAGGTTGATTGGTCAGTATGTGTTTAAGGTTAATTAAGATCTAACCAATCGCATAAGAGCTCATAGGAGTAAGGGGAGTTTAAATGTGACAGCGATATGGTTTGTCTGCATGCGTGGCATTTTTTGAGGATTCCGGGTCTCTACTGGTGGAAGATTTCAGAGAATGGATAGAGAAGCTTTCAGAGAAAGACTTGAGAAACGTGGGCAGCAGCAGATTAAAGGTATGATTAGTCTCGTTTGGGCAATAGTTAAATGTTAAAAGAATAAAATCTAGAGAAGTTCAATCACCGTTATTGTTTGTTTTTGTAGAGCTAAAGAGTTAGTGCCAAAGTCCCCTGAGGAACCTGCCAAAGAGAAATGCGAGGGCGTCTAGATAAACGGCGTTGGGATTTTCGTGTGGAGGAATTAGCAAGTTTTTGATTCAGCATTTCACATATTCAGAAGGTGCTTGCAGTGATGAACATGCTTTTGCGGTGATGAATATGCTTTTGAGCTAAGTACTCCATCATCTAGTCTAATTTCACAGCAGATCATTGATGTGAACGAGCACACAACTGGAGATTGCTTAATCCAGAGTTTGGTGCTAATGTTTATCTGAGATTCGCTGTTTAGATTCTACAGGTTTACAACAAGGAAGATTGAAATCAACTGATTATTGAATGAACAGTACCACTAGAAATCTGACAAGAGAAGGCCGCCCATCAAAACTCACATACCAGGCAAGGAGGGCATTACTCAGAAATGCTACAAAGACACCAAGGATAACACTGAAGGAGCCACAAAGATCCACAGTGGAGCGCATCTGTCTATAGGACAGAGTGGGGCTTTATGGAAGAGTGGCCAGAAAAAAGCCATTGCTTAAAGAAAGAAATAAGAAAACATGTTTGGAGTTTGCACAACAGCATGTGCCTGACCCCCCTGTGGGGATGTTTTTTATTGGCAGGGACAGGAAAACTGGTCAGGACTGAAGGAACAATGGATGGTACTAAATGCAGGGCAATTCTTGAGGAAAACCCGTTTCAGTTTGCCAGTGATTTGAGATTGGGACAAAGGTTCACCTTCCAGCAGCACAATGACCCTAAACCTACTGCTAAAGCTGGTTTAAAGGGAAACATTTAAATGTCTTGGAATGGCCTAGTCAAAGCCCAGACCTCAATCCAACTTGAAGATTGCTGTACACCAACACAATCCATCTAACTTGAAGGAGTTGCAGCAGTTTTGCCTTGAGGAATGGTTGAAAATCCAAGTGTCAAGATGTGCTAAGCTAATAGAGACATACCCCAAAAGATTTGCAGCTGTAATTGCAGCAAAAGGTAGCTCTACAGCGTATTGCCTTTGGGAGCAAATAAATATGCACACTCCTGCTTTCAGATTGTTGGGGTTTTTTTGTCTTAATTATGGTTTATGTCACAATAAAGGATATTTTGCACCATCAAAATCGTGGGCATTTTGGGCCCAATTCTGTGCCAACGGGACGTCCATCCCCGCCATTCATGCCTTCTCTGCTCGCATCTAACTTCTCCACCAGTTGTATGGGGAAGTTTGATGGGGCGGGGAAAGGGAGGATCGGAAGCAGAGGTGGAGGCAGGGTGGGCGGTGGGCGGTCACTGGCCCTGAACATACAGGGCTGATTCCAATGTCGGCCATATATATCCAGGGCCGGTGACTTGTACGGGGAAGTTATTCCACCTTGGAGGTGGAATAACGTCCCCATACGTAAAGGATCGGAGGCCTGGGACTTGGATTGGGCAGGGGGGGCCTGAAGGCATTCCCCACAGCCCGACCATGGCCTTAGGAGGCAGGATTGGGGTTCAGGCTGTGAGAAATGAGTCCCTGAAGTCCGGCGGCCAGCATCATGGCTCTTCAATGGAGCCATGATGCCATGGCAACATGACGCCATGGCACCGTGGCTCCATAGAAGAGTCCTGACTGAGTTAGCTGAGGACAGTCCTGTACATGCAGGCCAGGCTGAATCACAGTCCCGGCCTGCACATATAGGACTGTTCATGATTCTGATCCCGCGGGGCTAGATGTGCCCCGCAGGATCAGAATCGCGATTCCCTCTGTACGTGTGGCTCAGACCAGACACACAGAGGGGATCTACATCTGTGACAGAATAAGTCTGATGAATCAAAGCCTTGATCTTCTGGGTATTAGGAAGTTTCTCTAACCTCTAGGCTACTCTTCCATGGACCAGGAGAAAGACCTCAGAGTGATTGTTTCTGAGATCTCAAGGTGGCGAAACAGTGCGACAAGGCTGTGGCAAAAGCCAGAAGGATGCTGGGTTGCATACAGAGAGGAATTACCAGCAGAAAAAAAGAGGTACTAATGCTACTGTACAAGTAGCTGGTGAGGCCTCACTTGGAATATTGTGTTCAGTTTTGGAGACCGTATCTCGCAAAGGATATAAGAAGGCTGGAAGCGGTTCAGAGGAAGGCGGCCAAAATGATTTGGAGCCTGCATCATAAGACTTATGAGAAGAGACTTGAAGACCTAAATATGTACACTCTGGAGGAGAGGATGGATAGGGGAGATATGATTCAGACCTTTAAAGAGTATTAATGGACAAACAAACCTCTTCCAAAGACAGGGAAGCTGTAAAACTAGAAACATAGAAACATAGAAATATGATGACAGTAAAAGACCCACATGGCCTATCTAGTCTGTCCTTCCATATCAACTACTACAACAGTCCCCTTTTTAACTTTAGAGATCCTCTGTGTTTGTCCCATGCTTTTTTTGAATTCAGTTACTGTCCTCATCTCTACCACCTCCACTGGGAGACTAGTCCATGGATCCACTACTCTTTCCGTAAAGAAATATTTCCGCATATCACTCCTGAATCTATCTCCCTTCACCCTCATCCCATGTCCCCTCGTAGCAGAACTTGCTTTCAATTGAAGGAGGCTCTCTCCCTGAACATTTATGCCATGGAGGTATTTAAACATCTCAGTCATATCACCTCTATCCCGCCTTTCCTCTAAGGTGTACATATTAAGATCCTTAAGTCTGTCCTCATATGCTTTATGACTAGAGGAGTCACCCAGCGAAGGTCCCCAGAGGCAAAGGCATGGGTATTTCACTGGGGCTTATCTTAAACCAGCACAGGGAGTGGTGTAGAGGGCCCTGAACTACCCTCTGGGTATTGTAGTCCCACAAGCTAGTAAAGAAGTGAGTTGCAGTCGGGTGGTAAGGCTTTAGACAGGACTTTTATTCCCCTTCCGGGTGGATTTTATATCAATGGAAACAAAGACAAAAAGACCATACTTCTGGTACAAAAGAAAGGAAACAAACAGGAACCAAAATATTGCTTCTATCTTCAGCTTCTAAGAACAGAACAATAGGTAGCTCAAAACAGTCCTTTTTACAAACAGGTAAGTTTCTCTCTTTCACTCCTGTTATTAGAAAGTCTTAACAGTGGGGGTGCGGAGCCTGATGTCCAGCGGGTAAGACGCTTCGCGCTGAAGCTCCCGAGAGGCCTACTTAGAATCCTGACTTAATACCTATACAAACTTACTATTTCGCTCCGGGCTGACCGGGGTACCTCGGGGGGGATGGCGGCCCATAAACCAGCGCGCTTGGACTTCGGGTCTCCTTCTTCTTCTCACGGAAAACGCTCCAAAACAGAGGTGTCCTCCCCACAGAAGATGGTTCCATTTCGGGAAAACCCCGAAATGCACCTGGAGATTTTAGAGGAAAAAAGCGGCGTGAAGGAATTGGTGCAGTCCAATGGAGAGAAGCGCTTAGAGCCATGCGAGAAGACTTTGGAGTGCTCCAGGACCGACTTGAAAGTCTCTCATTACGGCAGGACAATATGGCGGGGGTCCTCGACTCGCACGCGGTGCGCTTGGGCACACTGGACAAGGCTGAGCGCCAGATACAGAATCTTCAAAAGGAGTTAGAAGATAGCAATAATCGAGCCCGTCGCAACAATGTGAGGCTCATTGGAATACCGGAGGGGGTGGAAGCGGGAGATATGAGAGAATTCCTGCTCAAAACTCTTCCCTCCTTGCTGAAGATCACCTTTCATAAAGAACTGGAAATCGATCGTGCACACCGTGTTCCTACCCACATGGCGCTCAACCGAACGACCCCCCGGCCTATTATCTTTCGCTTGCTACGATATCAACAAGTGGAACAAATTTTAAATGCTGCCCGGGCGAACCATCATTTGGAATTTGAAGGTCACAAAGTCTCCTTCTTCCCTGATTTGGCAAAGCCTACCGTTGACCGACGGAAGAAACTCCTTGCTTTTCGCCCTCGACTTCAACAGCTACAGGCTCGCTTTGGCCTGTTGTATCCCGCGAAGCTCCGAGTGACTCTCCACAACCAAAACCAGGACATTCGAAGATCCTGATCTACTATCAACATTTTTAGACTCCAAAGAAGCAGAGCAGATGCGCTAATCCAACGACTTGGACTTTTATTTGCCGGCTCTGTCCGCCATTTTGAAGGGCCCGATGCGGCGGTCATAGTCAAGCACAGAGACTACCTGGACTTTCTTTCTTTCTTTCTATGACTTTTTTGTTTTTTGGTCTCCTATCCCTCCATGATGTGTGCCTCGGTCGGATTCGGAGCACGCACAGTCCTACAGGTTATGTGTTTTTTCAATTTCGGCCTTCTCTGGGGCTTCTCCCCGCAGACACATGGTCGCCAGTAATTTTTGGGGTTCTGCTTCTTCTCTACCGCGCTGCGGTTTTTCTTTTTTAATGTGGGGCGCTTCATTGTATTATCTAAGCTTATTTTCTTTTATGCCATATGTACAGCCAGATACAGTCAATATGAGGGACATTGTGAAATTATGTGCGCTATCATGCTCAGAATTTTTAACTTGTCTGAATGGCCTTATGTAAAATCTTATCACTCAACGTAAAGGGCATTAATAGTCCAATCAAAAGAAAGAAAATCCTTAGCTATCTTAGCCATGAGCATGCTGATTTAGCGTTTCTTCAGGAAACACACTTAAACTCTGCTGAAACACTGAAACTCAATGTTAAGCCTTACATGGTGGCTGCCTATTCTCCCGCCGTTTCCAAACGGTGCGGGGTAGCCATTCTGGTTAAGAAATCTTTGCAAGCTACTGTAATTGATACTAGCGCTGACAAGGAGGGTAGATGGGCCCGAGTACATCTTAAGGTTGGAGATAGTGAATTTACATGTATTTGCATTTATGCCCCGAATGTGGACAACCCTGCTTACTATGCAAGTATTGCGCAGTTGGCACAGGCCTCTGCCAATACTCCATTAATACTTGGTGGTGATTTTAATCAAGTGTTAGACCCTCTGATAGATAGACAGCCGCCTAGAACGAGTAGTCCACCCAAGAGTCTTGCTACCCTTACAGCTCTGATGCAAGATCTTGCGCTGGTAGATATATGGAGGCTGCTTCACCCCTCCGACTTAGAGTTCACTTTCTTTTCTGCCCCCCATCACTCCCAATCTAGAATAGATTTCTTTCTCATTTCCAAAGCACTGATTTCTCAAGTAGACACGACCAGGACTCATCCTCTCCATATTTCAGATCATGCTGCCATATCTTTATCATTACATGTCACTGCGCGGGACGATTCTCCCCGAGCTTGGTTTTTTGATAGATCCTTACTGGGTCAAAAAGATTTTCAGGTTGATATAAAGGCCGCTATCCAAGATTATTTTCATTTTAACTCACCCCATGACACAGCGAGCTGGGCTTGGTGGGAGGGTTTTAAAGCATCTATCCGCGCAACTATAACTAGCTATCAAATTCGGCAGGGGAAACAAAGAAAGCAGCATTTACTGATTCTAGAGCAGCAGATACAAGCTGGGGAGCGTCTCCTCACGTCCCGTACTGACCCATGTATTTTACTCCGTTTACAACGCTTGCGTTTTCAATACAATCAGCTTTTGTACACTGCTGCTGTTAAAAATATTGAATCACAACAAGGGCTATATTATCGGGAAAATAATCGTGCTGGCAAATTATTAGCACATGCCCTAAAAGGTCAAAAAGAAGCCAAGCGTGTTACCGCCCTCCGTAATCCGTCGGGGGGGGGGCTTGGTCACTAAAGATACCGAAATCTTAGAACTCTTTCGTGATTTTTATACTCGGCTTTATCAATCTGAATGTGATTTTGAGCCAGATGTATTTGAACGCTTACTTTCAGGGGTACAAAGACCGACCCTATCTGACGAAGATAGAGTGGCCTTGGACACACCATTTACTGTCTCAGAAATTCATTCTGCTATCAAGAAATGTGCCTCAGGTCGAGCCGCAGGCCCAGACGGTCTCCCTGCTGAATTCTACAAAACCTTTCACGCTGACTTAGCTCCAGTTTTGAAACTTTATTTTTCTGCTCTGGCCGAGGAGGGTTCTCCTTCTGGGTCCTTTTCAATGGCAAATGTAGTAGTTTTTGAGAAAGAGGGGAGAGACCCGCAACTAACAGCTAATTTTCGTCCAATTTCCCTCCTAAACGCGGACTATAAAATATTTGCCACCATTCTCTCTCTACCGGCTCTCTGATAGGATGCCTACCTTAATACACCCAGATCAATGCGGTTTCATTCCTGGTAGATCAACTGCTGACAATGCTCGGACTCTATGCCATGTACTGACTACCGCAGTTAATCTTGATCGCCCATTTGTTGGCCTCTCGCTTGATGCTGAGAAGGCCTTTGATCGCTTAGAGTGGCCCTTCCTGTTTGCAGTCCTCCGCTGGTATGGATTCGGGGAAGGTTTTCTCCGTTGTCTTCGCACCATGTACGCACAGCCTACAGCCAGTATATGTGCCAATGCTTTACAGTCTCAGCCTTTTCCCCTTCAACGCGGCACTCGCCAGGGATGCCCACTGTCTCCACTTCTCTTCGATCTTGCACTCGAACCCTTGGCTTTACTAATCCGGCAATCGGAGGAGATTCATGGAGTCCCCTTCACCCATAGGGAAATCAAAATTTAAGCGTATGCTGATGACCTTATGCTTTTTGTCTCTATAGACTCAGTACCGGCTGTCCTAGAGCAAATTGGTAAATACTCACAACTGTCCGGTTATAAGATAAATTGGACCAAGTCGGTAGCCTTTCCATTAAATCCTTTGCTTCATCAGGCAGATATGCAACCCTTCCCCTTTTTATGGCAACCTCGCATGGTCAAATACCTTGGGGTTCACTATTGTTCTCCTTTGGAAGACACTATCTCCTTCAATGCCAAAGACTTAACCTCTAAAGTCCGGGCGCTTACTCACCGCTGGACTCCTTTAACACTTACCTGGTGGGGTCGATTAGAAACCATAAAAATGATGATTGTTCCGAAAGTGAATTATATCTTAGAAATGTTGCCCTGTCTCTTACCTCGACGTATATATAAAGATATAGAGGGCCTTCTGACTAGATACCTGTGGCAAAACAAGACACCTAGGATAGCGAAACATAAGCTGCAAGCAGATAAGGAAAATGGGGGTGTCAGATTCCCTGATTTCCTGAAGTATCATCAATCTTTTCTTCTCAAACAAGGCGCTCGTTGGCTGGAAGATCCAGTACCGAGTAGACCTGTGTGGCTAGACATAGAAGAGGACCTTTGCAAACCGATTCCTCTTACTTTTCTCCCTGGTATGACTCTCCCATCAGACTCCCACTTTCCACCAATGCTTTTAGACACCTTAGGTGCCTTTAATAATCTTATGCAATCTTTAGACTCCCGACTCTGTCCGTTAGACAAGCTCCCACTTTGGTACAATACTCGATTTCGAATACAAAATAAGCCGATGGCGTGGAGCCCCTGGTACACTAGGGGCATTTGGATTCCTAGTCAGTTGTTCCATGAAGGTCGCTGGAAAACTTTTAGTGAATTGCAAATTGAATTTGGTCTCCCAGCGAAACACTACTTTCAGTTGGTGCAACTTCAGCATTGCCTTCGGAGTGCTAAGGTGCTCCCGCCATCGGCCTCCCCTACACAAGGTTGGTTGGAGACTATCCGATCTATCGGTAGTTCACCGGGTGTAGCATCCAATTTTTACAAAACCTTATGTAATGCTATAACTAGAGATACCCCTATAGCGCAGAAAGCATGGGAGAGAGAATTGCATGTGACTTTGACCCCGGAGCAATGGAGCCTTGTCTGGAGTAGAGTGACACGGGTCTCCCGATCCGCCTCACTCACTCAGACACTCTTCTTTCTAGCCCACCGGTGTTTTTACACTCCTGACAGATTAGCCAAATGGAACACTACTCAGGGCAATAGTTGTTGGACATGTCATGCGGCCATTGGTTCACTACCTCATGTTATGTATGAATGTCCCGCACTACAGTATTACTGGCGTCGGGTCTGGGGTCGTATCCAGTCTATTTTGCACTTTCAAGAGCCCCTTTCTTGGAGGATAGTGGGACTTCGCTCAGCTGCGGGGATCCCCTCTCTTCCAAAAACGGCTTACTTCCTTTTGGACTTTATGCTTGGCATTGCTATTTCCCTAATTACGAAATACTGGAAAAATAGCTCCCATCTGAGCCCCAATGAATGGTGGAATCATGTCTGTCTCTACAGTAAATATGAACAAATACCTCGTATGTTTGCTTCCCCCATTCAGACTCCTCATCATCGGTCTAAATGGAAGATGCTCAATGACTATGTACATTCTGCTCAATGCTCTCATCTGACTGTCTAAATTTGTATATATCTTTGTCCCATGATTATTCTGTATCGCAGATACTCTTTTGATTGTTTTGATGTATAATCACTGTTGTTTGGAAGCGCTCACATGCTGACATAATCAGCTAGAGAAGAAGCGTGGGGGTGGGGGGGTAATTGGGTTTACTTTTCTTTATTGTATACTTGTTTTGTCTCCTTTGGTGTGTTGTTTCTTTTGTTTGTTGCAAAATGAAAATAAAAGTTTAAAAAAAAAAAAAAAGAAAGTCTTAACAGCCTCTTCAGCATAAAGAGGTAACATGGTCAGCAATAATGAGTGTACAATCCATGCAATCATCCATGAATATCAAGTTGCATTTCCTCACATTCCCCTTCAGACTGTCCTTCTTTCGGATTGTAAAAAGTGCTATTGCCAAACCGTCTCTCCTCACGGCACTGAGACTTCCCCTCCTCCTCAGTAACAGAGTGGAATGGAAGATTACCACATTCTCTATAGTTTCTTCCCTGAGAGCCCCGCAAACTCTGACAACTGCAGGTAAAACTTCTGCATTCAGCTTTCCTTATATTAGAATTAAACAGCCTACCTTCTAGCTCCCTTAGACCGGAGTTTTTCGGTACAGCTGAGTTAACAGGGCTTGGCCAGGATGGAAGGTTCCTACTGCCTTTTCCTTTCAGCTTTTCCTCTGACATGAAAACATCTTCAGGCCAGAACTCCTTTTCCCTTCTGTGCCTGCAGCTGACTCCATCTGGTTTATTGCCTTTTGCAGGTGTAGCTTCCAGAATTCTACATATTACTCTGAATAAAGTCTCATCGGACTTACAGAAAGGCAATATCACCTCCTTATTCCTATTGGCTATTCCTCTTGCTATGCATCCAAGCATTCTTGTGGCTCATTCCATTGCCTTATCTACCTGTTTGACTACCTTAAGATCCTCATATATGATCCCCTGACTTTGTTCTTGTTTTGTGCACTGAAGAATTTCAAGTATTATATTCTACCACGCCTTTGAATGTCTGCAACCCAAATTCATGACCTGTATTAAACATTAAATCGTAGCTGACCATTCCTGAGGCTTTACTAATTCCTTTTCTGATTTTCCATACCTTTCAGGAAGTCTACCCTGTTGCAGATTTTGGTATCATCACAAAATGGCCACTTTTGCTCTATAGCTTTTCTGCAATATTCTTTATAAAAATGTTAAAAAGAATGAACCGAAGACAGATCCCTGCAGTACACTGCCAGCAATGCTCCTTTCCTTGGAATGACCTCCATTTACCACTACCTGGTTTTCATTTTATCTTTCCCATCGCTCTTTCGGTGTTTGTTCTAATATCTCCTCCTCTTCCCCTCTTTCACTCTTAGTTGGTGTTCCCCAAGGGTCTGTTCTGGGCCCTCTACTTTTCTCTCTCTATACCCAGTCCTTTGGTTCTCTCATTTCTTCCCATGGATTTCAGTACCATTTTTATGCTGATGATTCTCAAATTTACCTTTCTACTCTTCATAGGCCTCAGGCACTGCAGGCCTATATCTCTGTCATTCTCTCTGACATTGCCACCTGGATCTCTAATCGCTGGTTGAAAATATAAACAAAAATGAATGACTTATTTTTCCCCTAAACTCTCCTCTCCCCTTCCTCCTTTTCGAGCTCTGTTGATAATACTCTTCTTTCACCAGTTTCATTAGCCCGTAACCTTGGTTTCATGTTTGATCCCTCCCTTTCCTTCTCGTCACATATACAACAAATTGCCAAGACCTGTTGCTTCTTTCTCTATAAAATTTACAAGATTCACCCCTTCCTCTTTGATGACACTGCTATAATACCTGCCCACTCTTTAATAACTTCCCGCCTTGAGTATTGCAACCTCATACTTGCTGGTCTCCCTTGAGTCATCTCTCTCCCCTTCAATCTGTTCAAAACTTTGCTGCATGACTAATTTTTCACCAGCCTCATTTTGCTCATATAGCCCCTCTTCTGAAAATACTTCATTGGTTCACTTCCACTTCCACTTCCACATCCAATTCAAACTCCTTCTTCTGACCTTTAAGTGCATTCACTCTGCTGCTTCTCCCTATCTCTCTTCTCTCCTCTCTCTCTACACCCTTCTTGCAAACTTCGTTCTTCTACAGGATTGTTCCTTTCTTTTGCTTTTTCTACCCCTGCTAACTGCAGACTTTGGCCCTTTCATGTTGCTGCTCCTTATGCTTGGAATAAACTTCCCGAGTCTGCGTGTCAGGCTTCATCCCTGTCCCTTTTCAAATCCAAGCTAAAGGCTCACTTCTTTAAGGGTGTCATTAGATCCTGATCCCTTGTTCTGTATGTCTCCTTACCTTTCCCTTTTCTATCCTCTTACTCACTTTTGTCTTGTTTGTCTTGTTGTCCAATGATTGTAAGCTCTGACAAGTAGGGATTGTCTTTATCTTTGTTTGTACAGCGCTGCATATGCCTAGTAGTGCTTTATATTGTAAATGTTTATTAATAATAATAATACCATTTGTCACCTCCTACTCAATTGATATCTAACACACTCAGTCACTTTAAAGCTCATCCTAAAGGTGCTCCATTTACGGAGAATTTGTAGTTCGATGGATGATTTTAAAATTAAGCCAGTAAATTAGGTGAACGATTCCATCATAGGGGTTATCTAAACTGGAATATTAAGAAGGCATACAAGAGAGCACTGTATGCCCAACGTTCATTGTTTCTTTCTTATCGGAAGAGAGAAGAGGAACAGTGAATGGCACATAAATCATAAACCATAAACCATGTGTTCTCCCCTTTTCAACTAAAGCAGTGGCAGTGAGGAGGATTCTTTTAAAACATTGGGATACTGTCTTGTTGTTCCCTAGATTCAATCTCCCTCCTCTTATGGCCTTTACAAAGGGAATGAATATTTAACAGAAACTCAACAGTGAATAGTCCCGAATGTTGACCACTTCTAAATCACCAATTGGTCACTATTGATGCAATAGTTGCCAATACTGTCTACAAACTCTTGAAGGACCAGACTGGGTTGATGGTTTGACTGGCAAGATTTATCATTCAAGACATTTTACCACATGTACTTCCTCTTTTGTGATATATTTAATACAATGTGATTGCCCAAAGTTCTACATTGGCCAGACTAGCCATCCAGTAAAAACACGATTGGCAGGACATAACTACAGATTGAAAAAAAAGTGACTTCCAGTCCTATGGTGGCTCACTGTATGGAGAAGGATGATGGGTTTGCCTCTCTGAAATGGAGAGTGCTTGATTATATTCCTGATTCCCCTTATGGTGGTGATCACCAAACTAAATTGAATCTTTTAGAACAATGGTGAATTTTCTATATGAACACGTGGATCCCTAATGATATGAATGTAGATATTGATTGAGGAATGCTCCTTTGAATCTCTGATCTGATTGGTGGCAGGAGATAAGATCTGATTGGCCTAGAGTTTAAAAGCTGATGAATCCCAGATGTCTGACATCAGATGTTTGAGAAAGACCGATTGACCTTTGAGCAGATACTACAGAATCATTGTTTTGCCATGATTTGAGAGTTACTGTGGATACTTCCAGCTTGGAGATGAGGTCTATATGACAAGAGATTAGTTTAAATTCCCTGATGCAGGACCAGTAAGAGTTGTTTGGATCCAAAACATAGCGCTGTGTTGGAATTAATTCATATGATATTTGTTCTATCAATCTCTGCTGCCTGAGCAAGCTTATTCCAAGAGACTCTACAAAGCTAAGCTTTCAAACTTTACTAGTTGGCTATTTTTTTATATAAATTTTGATAACTTTTCCCTGCCTATCTGTTACCTGTTTTATTCTCTTATGAGACTACTTAGGCACAGTGATGTGTTAGGGAAACTATACCAAGGAAAGGGGACAAACAGAAAAAAACAAAACAAACAAACAAAAAACCTTGTTCTCCCTATCTTTCTGTCTCTATCCCAATACTATCTGTTCATAGCCACCTTGATCTACAGTCTAGTGGCAAACAACCTAACTTTTGATTATAAGTTTAGGAATATTTAGCTTGCCTACATTCCTTGCATTGCCTTTTTAAATCAGACATCTCAGTGTGCCCTCAGTCATACAAAGTCTATTGGCTAGGGGCAATTAAATTCCCACCCACCTACCCCTCACCACACCCACCCCAGGGAGGCATTGCTTATATAGTCGCCATATAGATTGACATCCGTCCTCCAATTAGGTGTAGCACCACCTTTTCCCCTTTTATCCTTGTCCTAGCATTGGTTTATCACAGTCTTAATCAGCATGTCATGTATTCAATGCAATAGCTGCAGTGCCTTCAGTCTAAGAAGAATCATTTGGAGCTTAAGATCCTGCCCTATATGTCTCAGTTATCTGCTATGCATAAAGAATTGATTCTATTAATGGTAGCATTATCTACAATTAAACACATCCTCTAGGGTACAAAATGAGAAAAATCCACTACCACTCCCACAAAGAATCAAACAGCCTAGGAACAAATGGATCACAGTGGGCTCTGGTAGGTTGCGACCTGTAACATGGAGACACCCTTTCCATCAAGAGATATCCCTGCATAATGCCTTCTCTGCCTTGGAAAATGAGAGTGCCCAGTTAGTGGAAACTGAAGCACCCTTAAATGAGAAGGTTAATGCACATTCTACTGATAATGCCCCAAATATGAGGAGAATAAATCACAAAACAGGAAACTACTACTACTTGGAGATTCCACTATCAGAAGCACCATCTTGAGAACATAGCTCAAAGGAGAGAAGATGGTCAACTGCCTTTCAGGCTCTTCAGCCAGCAGGAATATGAACCAAATTGTTGGCATAGTTAATGCAGAAAGTGAACACTCCAAAATTGATGTTATCATCCACTTGGATGCAAATTACCTGGCTAGAAACAGTGCTGCTATAGTTCAAAAGGACTTCCAGATTGTGGGAGAGAAACTCAAACCCACTGTTAACACTATAGCATTCTCAGAAGTTCTTCCTGTTCTTGATAAGGGGGCAGAAAGGCTGCATCACATAATTAACTATAATGCATGGCTCCAAAACTGTATGGAACAACAAGAGGCTATACCTTGTTAATGGACTACATCTCTCTGTCACAGCATCCTAAGTGAACAATTCAAGCATTATGTGGGCAGGCATTTAAACTAGGAAAAGGGGGTGACAGATGGAGAAGAACAAGTTCAGGATGTCACTCCCAGCAAAAAATATGATAACATTGGAAACAGGCACACTTTTTTAACCATACATCAATGGTAAGTGGGAAGAGGCATGTAGAACAAAATCCATGCAAAATACAGGCCAGCCAGTCAACAAATGTTGGGAAGCAATAAGCACAAATGCTTGAAGCTTAGTCAACAAAGTTCCTGACCTGGAAGTCCTAATAGTGGAAATGGACTTGGACATCGTAGCCATTACAGAAACATGGTTTCACGAGTGACATGAATGGGATATAGCCATACCTGGCTTAATTTATTTAGGAGAGATAGAGAAGGCAGAAAAAGAGGAGATGCAGCCCTATAAAAAGCAATATTAAAGCTGCTGAAATGCAACGGGCTTGGGGGAAAAGAAGAATTGCTGTGGATTGTGTTGGAAAGAGGAGATGGCACTATCATCCATGATGGTGTAGTCTGCAGGCCTCCAACTCAAACTGAAGAAATGGATAGAGATTTGATATTGCAAAGGTAGCCATGAAGGGGGAAGTGATCATATTGGGTGACTTTAATCTACCTGATGTGGATTGGAGTGTTCCTTCTGAAAATCTGGAAAGAAGTAAAACAATTGTGGATGCCTTCCAAGATGCATCACATAAACAAATGGTGATGGAACCGACCATGGAAAGTTCAATGCTGGATTTTGTACTCACTAATGGAGATAAAATGTTAAATGTCCGGGTGGATGCCCTTGTGAGCAGCAGCAATCATGGTTTGAGATAAAAGACAAGGCAGAGTCCAATCACAGCAAGCTCAATGTCCTAGATTTCAATAATGCAAACTTCAGTAAAATGACCAAGTGCCTGAAGGAGGAGTTGGTAGGGTGAAAGGAGATAAGGGAAGTGGAACTGCAGTGAGCTAAATTAAAGGAAGCAATAAAAGGGGCAAAAGATAAATATGTAAGGAAAGTAAATAACGACAAGAGGAAAAGGAAACCTATTTGGTTTTCTAAAGGAGTGGCTGCCAAAATAAAGGCAAAAAACACAGCTTTCACAAAATCCAGAAGTTTGCAAACAGAGGAACACAGAAAATAATATAGGATAAAGCTAAGAGACAAAAAGAGAAATAAGGATAGCAAAATCAAAGGCAGAAGAAAAGATGGATAAAGATCTAAAGCATGATGACAAAACCTTTTTTCAGGTATATTCGGGTGAAGAGGAAGATCAGAGATGGAATTGTGAAACTCAAAAGTGCCGAGAACGGATTCGTGGAAAGTAACATTGAAAAAGCGAAAATGCGAAACAAATATTTTGGTTCTGTTTTTACTCAAGAAAATCCTGGAGAAGGACTACCTGTGATTGACAAATAGGAATGGTATAAATTCCACACCATTCATAGAAGATGATGTGTTTGACAGCTTGCAAAACTAAAAGTGAACAAGGCCATGGGACCGAATGGGATACATCCCAGGATACTGAAAGAGCTCAGAGAGATTCTGGCAGGGCCTTTAAAGGATGTTTTTAATAGATCCTTGGAGACAGGAGAAGTTCCACAGGACTGGAGAAGGGCTGATGTGATACCTCTTCACAAAAGTGGTAATAGGAAAGAAGTGGCAAACTACAGTCAGTAAGTCTTACCTCAATGGCGGGAAAAGTAATGGAGGTGCTCCTGAAAATAGAATAGTGGGTTTTCTCGAATCCAATAGTTTGCATGATCCAAGGCAGCATGGTTACCAAAGGATGATCATGTCAGACAAATCTGATTGAGTTTTTTGACTGGGTGACCAGAGAACTAGATCAAGGGCATGCGATGGATATGATCTACCTAGATTTCAGCAAAGCCTTTGATACTTTTCGTCACAGGAGGCTTACCAATAAATTGAACAGTCTGGGGATGGGTCCCAAGGTGGCGAATTGGATCAAAAATTGGTTGACAAATGACAGAAGGTGATGGTAAATGGAACTCGCTTGGATGAAAAGAAGGTGATTAGCGGCCTGCCCCGGGGATCAGTCCTGCGTCCAGTACTGTTCAATATATTTGTGAGTGATATTGCTGATAGACCAAATGGAAAAGTCTGACTTTTTGCAGGTGACACAAAATTTGCAACAGAGTGGACTCCCCTGAGGGAGTGGAGAATATGAGGAAAGATCTACAAAAACTGGAAAAACAGTCTAATGCTTGGAGTTAAGATATAATGTGAAGTGTAGTGTCATGCACTTGGGATGCATAAATCCAAGGGAATTGTATACGATAGGAGGCAAGAGGTTGGTGTGCATGGACCAGGAGAAGGACCTCGGAGTGATTGTTTCTGAGGATCCCAAGGTGGTGAAACAGTGTGACTAGGTGGTGGCCAAAGCCAGAAGGATGCTGGGTTGCATACAGAGAGGAATTACTAGCAGAAAGGAGGAGGTACTCATGCCACTGTACAAGTTGCTGGTGAGGCCTCATTTGGAATATTGTGTTCAGTTTTGGAGACCGTATCTCGCAAAGGATATAAAAAGACTGGAAACTGTTCAGAAGAAGGCAACCAAAATGATTTGGTGTTTGTGCCAGAAGACATATGAGAAAAGACTTGAAGATCTAAATATGTATACTGTAGAGGAGAGAAGGAACAAGGGAGATATGATGCAGTCCTTTAAATAATTAAGGAGTATTAATGAACAAAAAAACCTTTGTCAAAGATGGGGAAGCTGTAAAACTAGAGGACATAACATGAAGCTGCACGGGGGTAAACTGAAAGGCAATGTCATGAAATACTTTTCACTGAAAGGGTGGTGGATGCTTGGAATGCTCTCCTGATGGAAGTGGTGGTGGCAAATACAGTGACAGAATTAAAAATGCCATGGGACAGACATAGTGGATCCCTTTCTAGCCACCACAGTATGTCACCCCTTATCCTCACCTCCAATCTAGACTGACAAGACCATGGCCTGAATACAGCACTTTCCATCAAAGAAGATCCAGGTACCTGATTGCAGTCACAACAGGACCCATCACCCACCCACACACTTGTGCCAACCACCCCATCAGATGCATCTTGGTGAACGCATGCTCTGCCCACAACAAAATACATATTTTTCATGACCATATCACAGACAGCAAGATAGACCTCATGTCCATCACTGAAACATGGTTCTTGGACAGCAACAACATTCTACTCAACCAGCTTAACACTGACACCCACACCATCCACAACTGCCCACGCAGCAGCACCACAGGAGGGGGAATCTGCATCTTCTCACATAAAGCACTGACATTTGAGAACATCAGCGCCATCTCTACACCAGCTATGGACATTCTCATGATTGTGAATGGGCACATCACCATCTGTCTGGCATATAGGGCACCACTCAACAAAGCTGAGAAACTCAACACTATCCTCAACATTATCTGCTCTCACACCTCCCACCACAAACACCACATCCTCCTCGGGGACTTGAACCTACCATCTGCCTCAAGCAACCAGAGTACCACTTTCCTTCAGGCTATACAAGACCTGCAATACACACGACCCATCGATATCCCAACCCACAAAAAGGAGGAATCTTGGATCTAGTCTTCCTCCCCAACCTCCTCCTAACCATGCCTAGGTACATCCGCCCCCCCCCCCAACCTCAATCTCCATCCCCTGGTTGAAACACCATCGCCTCACAGTCACTCTGCCACAGCAATGCATTGACTATGCATCCAAGATGCCACCTCCACAGCAAGACATTTTGCAGCCTTCAATGAGCAGTCCTTCCTGCAAAATACCCTATCAACCCTGAAGAACAAAGCAGACTTCAAAGCAGCAATCATCAAATGGCACACGACCATCTCTTCCACTACCTCCACACCCTCACGTCCTAGATAAATCAAGCAATGCAGACAGGCACCGTGGTACTCCAGCAAGTTAAGAGAACAGAAATGGGCTCTTTGCTGCATAGAACATCAGTGGAGGAAATCCAGAGATTCTAAACTTCATGCCACATATCTAGACAAACTCAAGACCTACTGCAACAGCACACTAGAGACCAAGAAGGAGTTATACCACAACACCCGTCTCAAAACACTCAACAAGCCTAAGAAGCTCTTTGACCTGGTCAGGCCACTCACAAGGGACCCCCCCCAACCACGCTAAGGAAATGCCCTCAACCCTCAGGACATGACTGTGTACCTTCAGACCAAACATGGTTCCACCAACCACTCTGCGCTCATCATACATACCATGAGAAAGAAAGTGGACACCTCCCAATTCTGGACTGTCTTCAGAGACCCACCCCCAAAAGAAATCTTTGCCATTATCTCACGCTTCGATACAATGACCTCCCTGCTGGACCCAAACCCAGTGACATGGATAAAGACCTCAAGAGACCTCTGCCACTTATATCAGCCATAATGCAAACATCCCTATCCCATGCCTACCTCCCCCACCCCTCAAACAGGCATCCATCTGCCCACTTCTAAAGAAGCCCAATCTAGACCCTGGATCACCTACTTCATACCGACTCATCGCCAGTATACCTTTCCTGACAAAAGTCATAGAAAAGGCATATCCAGCACCAGAACCACATTGACCAGCATGCACCCCTTGACCAACATGGCTTCCGCCACATCACAGTGCAGAATCCCTGCTGATATCACTGCTATCAACCCTCATCGAAGGAACGGAGAACAAATCAAGAGGCTTCATGCTGTTTTTCCTGGACATCTCTTCAAGGCTTGATACATTGTCACACCAAATACTGTTGAACCAACTCCACGAGATTGAAGTGCAGGGAAAACCACTCCAGTGGTTCCACTTGTACCTCTCACAATGCAGCCAACATGTTAGAGTAGAACAAGCTTCATCCTCCCAGTACATCCTGCCACAAGGAGTGCCCCAGAGATCCACACTATCTTCACTGCTATTCAACATCTGCATCCGCCCCTTTTGCACAACCATCCAGAAGCACAGCATCAGATATCTGATCTATGCTGATGACATAATGGTTATATACACCATTCTCCACAGCCGCCCCCGACTACTCCAATATCAGCCTCCTTTGAGGAAATTGTCAAGTGGCTCCAGCATCAAAACATGCAATCAACTTCAACAAGATTAAAGTTGATTGCATGTTTGACCCCCGAGTTTATGCCTCCAACATCTGTCAAACTTGGAAACATAGACCTCTAAGTCAAAACTCAGCTCAAATACCTCAGAGTCACCTTAGACCAGTGCCTGGACTTTCAAGCCCATATTCAAAACACCACTAAGGCAGTTTATTACAAGCTCAGAGCACTACACAACCTATGTCCTCTTCTCTCCTCTGATGACTTCTGTGCAGTCTGTCAGGCCACAATTACCCCCCTGCTTGATTACTGCAACACCATATAGCACAGGCTATCCAAATGCACCATCCATTCACTATAGCTCACTCAGAGCACTGCAGCATAAACAATCTTCCAAACACCCAGGCACTCCCACATCACACCAGTTCTAAGATCCCTCCACTGGCTACCCATTGCCTCCAGGATCAAATTCACCATCATCTATAAGGCTCAGAATGGACTCACTGCCCAGCACCTCCAAATGTCAATCAGCAACCCCAGCTCCACTAGGCCCCGCAGGCAAGAACACTAAACCTGTTCAGCCTGCCAATGCAGATCTGCAAAAGCACCCAATATGCCCACCCTCTGGAACACACTGCCACCCATCCTAAGAAATATTCAAGAAACAAAAGTCTTCTGTAAACACCTAAAGACTCATCTCTTCCAGGAGCACTATAGAATGCACTGACCTTCTCAAAAAATTACCGGACGGACCCCCGCATCCACCTACTGAACCTCTTGTGCCCACTGCTAACCTTACCACTGTGTTTCCCCATCAACTCCCCCCTCCCCCGCTCGCCTTCATGATAGAACATACTTGTCTTTCTATTTAGAAGTTCACAAACAGAGGAACACAGAAAGGAATACAGGATCAAACTAAAAGAGACAAAAAGAGAAATAAGGATAGCAAAATCAAAGACAGAAGAAAAGATGTCTAAAGATGTGAAGTGTGGTGACAAAACTTTCTTCAGGTATATTTGGGAGAGGAGGAAAATCAGAGGTGGAATTGCAGGACTCAAAAGTGTTGGGAACGGATTTGTGGAAAGTGACATTGAAAAAGCAAAAATGCTAAACAAATACTTCTGCTCTGTTTTTACTAAAGCAAATCCTGGAGAAGGGCCACCTGTGATTCCCAAATATACAAATGGGAATGAAGTAGATACCACACCATTCACAGAAGATGTGTTAGAACAGTTTGCAAAACAAAGTGGACAAGGCCATGGAACCAGATGGGATACATCCCAGGATATTGAAAGAGCTCAGAGAGTTTTTTGCAGGGACTTTAAAGGATGTTTTCAATAGATCCTTGGGGACAGGAGCATAGGACTGGAGAAGGGCTGATGTAGTACCTCTTCACAAAAGTGTTAACAGGGAAGAAGTGACAAACTACAGGCTGTAGGGCTGGTACCTGTTCAGAAACTAATGCCTGGACCATTAACATGGCTTCCTGTTACAAGATGGGGCCTGCTCTGAACCAAAGACTGAATTAAATAAGATGGATTCCTGTTTTGCTATAACTCAGCATTAAAACTTGCACATCAAGTAATTCTGCCAGTTTAGAAGTATTTTTACAGTTGACTACATGCAGAAGAACATGGATGAGATGTTCATTGTGCTAGCATTTGCAACAATGTATGAAACAGCACCTCAGCAACTTTAGCACAATGGAACTTTGCTTGCTATTGCTGGATTTGCTAAAGATGACATACAGGGTTTGAGTCCAGCCAATCACCAGGTCTTCAAGACAAAGAATTATATGGCTGTACACCAGAACCCAAATCTCAGAAGAGAATAAAGAGAGAAAGAACTCAAAGAGAGTGCAGACTGTTTGCTTGCCTTTTCTCTCTGGCTGGATAATTAGATAAAGTTCAAGGCCAAAGCCTCAAGACGAATTCTCCCACAGACCGGCAGCTCATTGTGTGACCACACAGCTCATTTCAGCTAATGTTGGACCTCAGCCATACCTTGACTTTGTTCCATTCCTAAGACCCAGAACACAGCCACAGGTATTTTGGCATGAGCTAAAGTATTGGTTTTTAATTTCTCCTGGAGATTGGGGCTAGCCTAGACAGACAGATAATTTATTGTACGTTAGAGTGCATGCGAATCAGTGACATTAGTTCCTAAAATAGAGATTAGGTTGCTTGGTAATTGTAACATAGAGCTGAATAAGATACTACCTCAGAAAGCTAATTTATTCTAATATTCCACTATTTTTGCTATCAGAAATAAAGTCTAATTTTCATAAAAACAGGGCTGATTCTTGTGGTTGTTTGCCAGCTGTATCCCCTAGACAGACAGAGTATTTATATATGTTTATTTATCTACTACTGATAATATCTCCTACAAGGCCAGTAAGCCTTACCTCAGTGGTGGAAAAGTAATGAAGGCGCACCTGAAAGAGCGAATAGTGGACTTTCTCAAAACCAACAGGTTGCACGATCTGAGGCAACACGGTTTTACCAAAGGACGATCTTGCCAAACGAATCTGACTGAGTTATTTGACTGGGTGACCAGAGAACTAATTCAAGGGCATGTGATGGATGTCATCTACCTGGATTTCAGCAAATCCTTTGACACTGTTCCTCATAGGGGGCTTATTAATAAACTCAACAGCTTGGGGATGGATCCCAAAGTGGTGAACTGGTTCAGAAACTGGTTGACTGACAGAGAAAGAAGGTGATGGTAAACAGAACTTACTCAGATGAAAGGAAGGTGATTAATGGTATGCCTCAAGGTTCCGATCTGGGACCGATACTGTTCAATGTATTTGTGAGTAATATTGCTAAAGGACTGACTGGAAAAATCTGTCTTATTGCAGATGACATGAAAATTTGCAACAGAGTGGACTCCACTGAAGGAGTGGAGAGCATGAGGAAAGATCTACAAAAGCTGGAGGAATGGTCTAATACTTGGCAGGTTTGATGAGAAGAAGTGCAGTGTCATGCACTTGGGAAGCAGAAATCCAAGGGAATTGTACGCAATAGGGGGCGAGAGGTTGGTGGGAGAAGGACCTTGGAGTGATTGTTTCTGAGGCTCTCGGTGGCAAAATAGTGTGACAAGGCAATAGCAAAAGCCAGAAGGATTCTGGGTTGCATACAAAGAGGAATTACCAGCAGAAAGGAAGAGGTACTATGCCACTGTACAGATCACTGGGGAGGCCTCACTTGGAATATTGTGTTCAGTTTTGGAGACCATATCTTGCAAAGAATATAAAAATACTGGAAACTATTCAGAGAAAGGCGACCAAAATGATTTGGAGCCTGCATCAGAAGACTTATGAGAAGGGACTTGAAGACCTAAATATGTACACGCTGGAAGAGAGAAGGGACGGGGGAGATAAGATTCAGATCTTTAAATACTTAAAGAGTATTAATAAACAAGCAAACCTCTTCCAAAGACGGAGTAGCTGTAAAACTAGAGGGCATAACATGAAACTGCAAGGGGGTAAATTGAAAGGCAATGTCAGGAAATACTTTTTCACTGAAAGGGTGGTGGATGCTTGGAATGCTCTTCTGATGGAAGTGATGGGGGCAAATACAGTGACAAAATTCAAAATGGCATGGGATGGGCACAGTAGATCTCTTTATAGCCACAGGATAAAATAAAAATAAACATAACTATCTCTTATATCTCAACAAATAGGGGTGACCTACATGGAGCTGCAGGTGCACCTACTCTTGTCACCTTGCTGTGCAGACTAGATGGACCATGCTGGTCTTTATCTGCCATCATATACTATGTTACTATGTTAGTATATTGTTAGTTGTCCACCATTTTAACTGGTAGAAAAATGGTATACCACAATCAGTTAAATAAATAAATAGTAACAGGATAAAATCAAAATAACCTTAACTGTCCCTGCTATCTCAACAAATAAGGGTGACCTGCTCAGAGCAGCGGGTACACCCCTAAACAAAGGCATGGTGAGGGGTGGCCTGCACGGATCGGCAGGTGTACCTACTCTTGCTACCTTGCTGGGCACAATAGGTGGACCATGATGACCTTTATCTGCCATCATGTATAATGTTATTATGGGGTCTATTATGAACCACGAATAGCAGGGATGGACATCCCATTGGGACATCCATTTCTGCTATTCGTCTGCCTTTCCCATCCCCGCCAAGCCTCCTCATATGAACAGGGAGTTTGTACAGGGAAGTTAGACAGGGCGGGAAAGGGGCAGCGTGGAGGTGGAGATGGAATGGGCAGTGGGCAGTCTGTGGCCCTGGACATACAGGGCCAATTCTGATGCTGGCCCTGTACTTCCAGGGCTGGCAGAGTAGACAGGGAACTTATTCCACCTCTGAGGTTACGGCAGGCCCATGGCGCATCAAAGGGTGGGTGGGCACATAAAATTCCCTGCAGCCCAACCCTGGCCTTGGGAGGACAGATCGGGGGTCAGGCGCAGGGAATGAAGACAGTCATTGGTGGCCTGGGATCATGGATACTGAATGGAGTCATGGTTCCATGGCAACATTTGATTCATCTCCAAACGTATATTGCAATTTACCTGTATATATGTGTACATAGTTACCCTGTTGTTATTACCTGTACATACACCCCTTGTTATATTGTGAAGCCAGTGCAGACCATCTGTGCTGGACGGTTATGTTTTAATGTAAACCGCGTTGATGCAGAAGAACGCGGTATATAAGAAAGTTAAATAAAAATAAACCAGACACCATGCCGCTGCAGCTCCATTCAGGAGCCCTGATTGAGTTAGCAAGGCAGGTGCCTGTATGTGCATGCCGCCCGGAATTGGGTCTGGGCCTGCACATACAGGCTTAGACGGAATTCTGATAAAACCATGCTGCCTCATATCACTTGTATAGCACTGCAAGATGGACCCAGCACTGTACAGAGACATGTAAGATATAGTCTCTGCTCATAAGAGCTTACAGGTTATTCAAGACAAACAATAAACAGTCAAGACAGACAACATAACAACTGGGGACTAGGATATATCTAGAAGAATCGTAATCCACTGGATTCCAGAAATTGCACTAGCCTCTCTTTTAGCAGCAGGTCAATTAGTCTGCAGAGTCCAGGCTAATCATTCTATAGTTCCTAACCTCTTCCTTATTTCCACATTTGTGAGAGGAATAAAATATGCTTATCTCAATTCCTCTGGAACCACACTTGACTCTAAACAAGTATAGAAAAGGTCAGACAATGGAGGTGCCAGAATTTCTCTGTTCCATTAATTCACTCAATTCTAACCTGTCAAGTCCTATCACTTTATCCAGAACTGTTCCACTACTAGGCATCTGCCTAGGGCAACATAGTTTTTTTTTTGGGGGGGGGGAGGGGGACAGCAAGGTCTCTCTGCAGTACCACCCATCTCTTCTCTCTGCCTCTGCTGCTGCTGTTGCTCTATTACTGCCATCCTCCCACTGGGCCAAGCAAGGCTTCAAAAAATGAAACAGTGCAGGAGTAGGCCTTGAAGTACCTGCATGCACTCTAGGTCAGGTATGTCTTGTCCCCTCTGAAAGGAAATGTCAAAGGGGGTAGGATGCAGCTGGCATAAAGTATGCAAAGGTGCATGTTTCATTTTCTGAAACCTGCCTCCCATGTTCTGACTCCCAAAGTCACTACTAGGTGAGGGCATGGCCCCAGCCATGACCTCTTCACCCGTTTTAGGTGTAGAGCCCAGGGACACTTTGCTCAGAAATGTCCCCTGGGTACGGAAGAACCAAAGGATGTCACCTAACCACCCCTCACACCTGGGCTTTTGTGGATACTCTCCACCCAACGGCACAGAACTTTGTGATTCCAGTAAAGCTCGAGGTGATAAGTGGCCAGGCCTTGTAGTTGTTGCTGCAATGACTTCTCGATGATCTTTGCGGTGAAAGAAAGGCTTGTGATGGGTCGGTAGGAAGAAAGGTTCAAAAGGTTGCAGTTTAGTTTTTTGAGGGTGAGGCAGGAGGGTATAAGACCCTGTTGTAGAGATGTCTGGGTGGGGATAGTGAGTGCTGGACTCAGTTTCTGTTTGGTGGCCTTGATCTAGCTGATGGGGCATGGATCAAGAGGGGAGGTGTTGGTGTTGAGCATTGTGATAATGGCTTCAATCTTCTCTTTACTGACAGCATCAAATGTGGACCAGGGGTTGGGGGGGGGGAGGGGTATGTTGGTGGGATGGGATAGGCAAGATATTGGGATTTGGGTGGAGTTGTTGTAGTTGGCAGCAAGTTGACACGGGGTGATGTTTGTGAGATGATCTGCTGTTGTGGGTGTCTTAGTTTATTGCTTGACTAGGTCAAATAGTTCACATGGGTGGTTCATGGCTGTGCTGAGTAGTTTGGTATGTAGCTCCTTCTTGCATTATTGATTATGGCATGGTAGATGATTTGTTTTTCTATGGACTTCAAAGGAGGAAAAGGAGTGAGAATGAGGAAGAATGAGTGGTTGAAAATGACAGGATGAAGAAAGCAGAATACCAACACCATCACCATGGCCAGTGGTGTGAGGAGAGTGGGAAAATTGGACACCACCATGATAGAGGGCATCAACAGAGGCTGTTGTCATCAGAGAGGAGCCAGGTTTCAGTGACAGCTAAAAGACTGAAGGAGACAGAAATGAAAACATCACGAGTAATGGGAAGCTTATTGGAAATGGAAAGTGCATTCCACAATGCACAGGAGAAAGGGAAAGAGGAGGGGGAGAGGAGAGGAATATAGATGGGATTAATATGGTTGAGAGAGGAATGAGAGTGAGAGACAGGTCTAGGGGGGCCAGGGTTAGGATGAATATCACCAGAAGAGAAAAGAAGATGGAGGATAACATAGAAACATGATGGCAGAAAAAGACCACATTGCCTATCTAGACTGCCCTTCCATATCAACTACTACAATTGTCCCCTTTTTTCCTTTAGAGAGCCTCTGTGTTTGTCCCACGCTTTTTTGAATTCAGATACTGTCCTCATCTCTACCAACTCCACTGGGAGACTATTCCACACATCTACCACCCTTTCTATAAAGAAATATTTTTGCATATTACTCCAGATGCTATCCCCTCTCACCCTCATCCTATGTCCCCTCGTAGCAGAGCTTGCTTTCAATCGAAAGCGGCTCTCTTCCTGTGCATTTATGACATGGAGGTATTTAGACGTCGCTATCATATCTCCTCTATCCCATCTTTTCTCTAAATATATATATATATTAAGATGCTTAAGTTTGTTTTCATATGCTTTATAACAAAGACCATTAGCCATTTTAGTCGCCACCCCCTGCACAGACTCCCATCTGTTTATATCCTTTTGAAGGTGTGGTCTCCAGAATTGTACACAATATTCCAAAAGAGGTTGCACCAAAGACTTATACATAGGCACTATCACCTCCTTTTTTCTGCTGGCAATTCATCTTCCTATGCATCCAAACATCCTTCTAGCTTTTACTGTCGCCTTTTCTACCTGTTTAGCTACTTAAAGATCATCAGACACAATCATGCCTAGGTCCCGCTCTTCTTTAGTGGACAAAAGTACTTCACCCCCTATACTATATTGCTCCCTTGGATTGCTGCAGCACAAATGCATGACCTTGCATTATTTAACATTAAATCTCAGCTGCCAAATTCTAGATTATTCTTCAAGCTTAGCTAGATCCATCCTCATGTTGACTACACCTTCCTGGGTGTCTACTCTATTGCAGATTTTGGTATCGTCTGCAAGGAGGCAAACCTTACCCAACAGTCCTTCCGCAATATCACTAATGGAGATGTTAAAAAGAATCAGACCAAGGGCAGATCTCTAAGGCCCTGGTAACCTCCTTCTACTCAGAGTGAGCTCCCACTCAACCAATTTCTAACCCAATCAGTAACATTAGGGTCCATCCCTAGGATGCTCAGATTGTTTATAAGTTGCCTGTGCCTCTGGTGAATCCATGCTGCCTCTGATCCTATAATCCATTGGACTCCAGAAACCTCACTATTTTCTCTTTCAGCAACGTTTCAAATAATTTACTCACCATAGAGATTAGACTAACCGTTCTGTAGTTTCCAACTACATCCTTTCTTCCGCTTTTGTGTAAAGGGACCCCCATGTGCCTCTCTCCAGTCCTCTGGCACTATTTCTGACTCCAAAGAGTCATTGCAAAGGTCAGCCAATGGAGCTGCTAGAATGTCCCCAAGTTCCTTCAGTATTCTCGGATGCATCCCATCCGGTCCCATCACTTTGTCTACTTTTGATTTAGCTAGCTCCTCATAAACACAGTCTTCTGAAGATTGTTTGATATTTCCGTCACTTCTGTTCCTATTTGTGGGTGTTTTCTGAGGTTCTGCTCCTGGTTCTTCATCTGTGAACACAGAACAAAAATATTTGTAAAGCAATTCCACTTTATCCTCATCAGCTTCTATATATTCCTCCCCTTCACCCTTGAGTCTATTAGTAGCACTTTTGCCCTTCCTCCTCTCACTAACATATCTGAAAAATGTCTTATCCCCCCCATTTTATTGCTTTGGTGTGCAGTCAAAGTGGCAACAGTAATGACTATAGCACACATTGAGTTTAATAGTCCAAAATATATTTTCAAGGTTTCTGTGTGTCCAAACTGTACCTCAATTCTTATGTGGCAGATATATAAGTCTTGGTGAAGAAACAGGCTGGTCCTAACAAACAGAATTTGCAAATACAAGACAGTGCATGCTAAAGGAACCAGTGCACTCCAGGCCATTTACACAGTGACCTGCAGATCTGATATACCATATTGCTGATGAGTTCAATACAGACCCAGCAGGAATCCACTGGGCAGGTTGACTGTAGCAGAGATCAGTTGAGAAGAGCTATCCTCAGAAGGGTCAAACTTGGCAAAGTGATTGTTATAGCTGATTGCAGTCACAAATAAGGGCCATGCCTAATGGATCTCTGGTGAGGCCCTCAGGCTTGGGCCTGCCAGTTCTGGGCATGCCTAACAGTGCTATTGTTGAAATGTTTGAGGCTGTCAATGGAGCAGTGAAGGAAAATAGCACCCTGCTCCCTGCGGTCCTAGTGCCAGCTGAAGTTCCACGCCTAACAATGCTATTGTTTAAATGTTTAAATCCCAGAGATTTTCCCACTGGAAAACCCATATCTATATGTTGAGAATCCCAAGCCTGCTAAGTCCCAGAGTTTGCATTACCAGGAAAAGCTACACTACCAACAAAATCTGGGGACGGCTATGGGGAGGGGATCTATGGTGGGAGAGCCTAGGGAAGAAACCTTTTCCCAGGAATAGCCCAGGGCTCAGTTGTAGTGATCCAAATACAATCGTCCCCTTCCAAGAGTGGGGGCTGAGGGAAGACACAGGGGGCTTCAGGAGGGTCCAGCAAGAAGATGAGTCCCTTAAACATGTCTGAGAGTGGGTTTTGGAGTTGGATGGGGTTCCAATAGCTAATAGAGTCACCTATAAAAAGCTTTCCCAATTTTGTGCTAAAGGGAGATTTATTATACAGAGTGGTTGAAGGTGCCCTAGAAGGGGAAGAGGTAGAACAACTGACAGTTCCCTGGACCTGTCATCAATAGGTATTATCATTGGTCCATAGCTATTTATTAGGGGGACACCTGGGGGAGGAGAAAACACTAGAATGATTTTTGGCCCATTATTTTTGGCCCAAGGTCCATAAAGAGGTGCAGTTACATTACCAATCATGTCCCACATGCCAACTTCATAACCCTGTCAGAGTCCAACCTGCCCCTCTAGTGCCATTGCCCATCATTGAAACCCCATTTGAAAGAGTGGTCATGGATCTGGTAGGACTCTTGGAGTGAACAACGCAAGGCAACAAGTATATTTTAGTCATACTGGACCATGCTACCCAATACCCAAAGGCCATTGCTCTAAGGAATATGAAGACTACTGTGATTGTGAATGCCCTCTGGGACGTATTCTCATGGGTGGAACAACCCAATGAAATCCTGACAGATCAAGGAACATTGTTTGTATCCAAGGTGATGAAGCAAGTGTGTTCCTTGGTGAAGATCAAGATGCTGTGAACATCAGAATTTCACCCACAGATGGATGGCCTCATTGAGCAATTCAATAAAACTCTTAAACAGATGTTAAGAAAGTTCATGCAGGAGGATGGGAAGAATTGGGATATTCTTATAACTTTTTTTATTTTATTTTATATTTATGCAAATTTTACAACTTACAAGCCAACAATAACTTGATCATGAAATGTTGGTATCCATTAACAAAAAGAAAACAGGAAAATGCAGAAGCAAACAATAAGAAATTTACAAAATGGATACCCATCCTCTAGCCTACAAATGGAAGATCCAAGATGAATATTTTAAACTCAAACATAGACAATCATTCAAGAGGAAAAACTTGAACTGGTACAACTGGCCTTATTCAGTGACCCGGGCAGGAGAATCAGAACTCCCCTCTCCTAGAGATTTGCAGGCATATAAAAAGGAAACCAACTGAGAAGGAAAATAGAAAAGATATGATTGCCCCTGGAACTTCACAAGACATTTATAAGGATATTTCAAGAAAAATCCCCTCCAAACCCAAGCTGCAACATTTGTGGGTGCAGTATCAGGAATTCCTGCCTGCGCCTCTGAGTTTCTTTAATGAGGTTGGGGAAAATTCTTATAGTACAGCCTAGAAAAGAAATATTACATTTCCTATAGAACATCCTGGAGCCATTCATGGTCAGATATCAAGGCCAAAGTTATCAAACAGGTTGCAGGAACAACATCCACACTATCAGAAACATTCAATATTTCAGAGATTTTCAATTTGTCTGCTTCCTGAAAACCAGGAGGAGCAGCTCCAACAGGGGTCTTCACACTCTGTGTCAAGTAATAAGCCTTGACCAACAGAGAGCAAGATTCAATAGGAACCCCCAGCACCTCATGAACATATTTTTTTAAACATATCCTTAGCAGTAACATTAGATGATTTAGGAAAATTAATTCATCTAATGTTAGAAAGACAATTAAAGTTATCTAAATGCTCCAAGCGTGACTTAAAAAAACTAGAGTTCTTCACAAACGCTTCAGAGTGTGATTCCAACACTTCTGTCTGAGATGCTAAACCAGATGTCATAGTTTGCAAAGTTATTACAAGCTCACTGTTCCTGAGACAAGCCTCATTAATTGACTGTTTTCTCCTGAAGAACCTGAATTTGAGGAGTTATAGCTTCTCCCAGCCACTCATAAGCCAACTATTCAGACTCCAGAGTAAAATGTTCCGGATGCTGAAGCTCAAAATAGAAGGCTGCCTGATCCATCAAGTCCCGGGATTCCATGGGGGCTGTGAACTCTACTGGATGGGAACCAGCATCAGCAGCTATCACCGACATACTCCTTCTCTTGGCTATTGCTCCAAGTCCCTGATCCAGCAGGGCTCCTTCATCCTCTGCTACTTCTACACCAGACGGCCCCAGCAGGGAACTGGAAAGACCAACTCTGGACACTTCCTCCTCCTCCTCCGTCCGCACAGTAGAGACACTCGGGCAAACCAGCTTTGAGAGCTTCAGCATCTCTGGAGGCATGAGCTCACTATCCGAGGGGGACTGGGAGTCAGACCACTCAAACGGTCCCACAGCCGAGCGTATCGCCTCCAGTACAATTGCTGGTCGCTGCCATCTGTGCAAATACAATTCAATAGAACCCAAGGAAACTACAGAAGCGGTTGGCAGGCCAGCCTAGGGATACTGAACCTGCTTAACCTTTCTCTTTCTCCCCATGCTGAAAAGCGCATGAGCAAGCTGTTCAGAATGCGGCCATCTTGGATCATCCACAACTTGCTTCTGCCTTATTTGATATTTGCCATCCGTGAGGTACTTCAGTTCCATGGAGTTTTCACTTTTGAGTTGCTCTTTGGAAGATGGCCAAGAGACATATTAGACATGGTAAGGGAAACCTGAGAAGTAGAACCCCATGCCAGGAGTAATTTGGTGGAGTATGTTATACAAATGCAAGACCGGCTGAGGAAAGCCATAGAGGTGGTCAAACTCAGTCTGGAAAAAGCCCATGCTGAGCAGGCGAAGGGCTACAATTGGGTAGCCGTGCACCATACCTTCCAACCAGGAGACAAAGTTTTAGTATTGCTGCCTTCATCTGAGAGCAAGTTACTCTGTAAATGGTAAAGGCCCTATGAGGTGGAAGAGAAATTAGGGCCTGTTAACTACAAGATTGCCCAGGCAGATGCAGTAAACTGAAGAAAGCCAAAATTTACCAGATTAACTTACTGAAAAAGTGAACACCAATGATGAATGTGGTGGTACAGGGAGATCATTTTGGGATGGAAATTTCAGCCCCATCAGATCCAACTTAAGTACTGTTTGGAGACCAGCTCTCTGCTGCCCAGAGAAGAGATCTAGAAGGTTTGGTGCACTGGAATCTAAAGGTGTTCTCCACCTGCCCAGGATGAACCCACTTCATTCGTCATGATATCATTATTGATCCTCAAGTGGTTATGTGGTAATGACCTTATCAGATTCTAGAGGCTTGGCAACAGGCCTTCACCAAGCTGCTGGAAGAGATACTTAACCAGGGAGTTACAGAAGAGTCTATGAGTGACTGATCGACACCCATCATCTTGGTTCCTAAACCCGAAGGAAGCATTGGATTCTGTATTGATGTCTGGAGGGTCATTGCAGCTTCTAAAATGGAAGTGTATCCCGTACCCAAAGTACATGTGCTAATCAAGCAATTCATGCTTTATATCAACCTTGGATTTGACCAAGAGGTACTGACAGGTGCCCTTGACTCCAGCTGCTTTTTGACACCACAGGATCTGTTCCAGTTTACAGTGCTGCCTTTTGGATTACATGTGGTTCCTGCCACATTTCAATGCCTAGTCAACAACCTACTAAGGCCACACAAGGAGTATGCAGCTGCATATCTTAATGACATCGTCATCTACAGCAGAGACTGGACCACCCATCTAACCCAATACTAGCCATATTGACCAGCCTGTGGAAGGTCAGGTTGATGGCCAACCCCAAGAAATGTTTTCTGGGAGGCTGGGATGTTCAATATCTGGGGTATTTAATTGGGAATGGGCAGATACGACCTCAACTATGGAAGGTGGATGCCATTGCCTGGGTCCCCACCCAAAAATCAAAGAAAGAGGCACATGCCTTCCTTGGATTTATTGGCTATTACCGCCAGTTCATCCCTAATTTTGCAGAGGTGGAGGAACCATTAACTACTCTCCTCTGAAAGAGGGCTCCTGAATGGATTCAATGGTCACTGGACCTGGACCTGGCCTTCCAATGTCTTAAGAAGACAATATGCTCTGAACCCATCCTGATTAGCCCTGATTTCTCTCTATGGTTTATTGTGCAGACTGATGCCTCAAAAGTGTGCCTAGGAGGCGTTCTGCCCTAGAAAGTCAGGGGTGAAGAACATACCATAGCATTCATCAGCAGGGAACTGCTTCCTCAGGAGAATCATTATGTGGTGATCGAGAAGGAGGCCCTAGCTGTCAAGTGTGCACCTTGACCCCAGCTGCCAAAAAGAAGGCTGCTTTTTTGACACCACAGGATCTGTTCCAGTTTACAGTGAAACCTTCAAATACTACCTACTCATCTGTTCATTTACACTAATAACAGACCACCAACCTCTCAAATGGCTGGCTTGACATAAGGAGTCAACAGCCATATTATGTGCTGGTCTTTGAATCTCCAACCCTATCCATTTCAGGTCCATCATAGGGCTGGTTAGACTCATATGAACGTATAGTTTCATTTCCTAGTGGGTGTTCTGGGTGAGGCAGGTGCTCAGCGGGTCAAGGTTGAGCTAAGGAAGAGGGTGTGTGATGGGGTATATAGAATGCATCCTGTTCATCTCAAAGGGGATTATGAATTGTCCCCTTTAAGAGACTCTGGGGAGTGGCTTTAACAAGATGGTAACAAGATGGATGCTTGAGGGTTTAATGTGTTGCCTTAGTATGCCAAAAAGGAAAGGAAATCCAAGGGCCTATCCTGCTGAGCCCTTGCTTCCCATGCTGGGTCCAATGGATCAATTTGTAGTCTTCCCGATGCTGTTAGGAGGGAGATTCATTCAGGAGCAGACCCTGGGTCTATGGAGGGCTCCGTAGGAGTGGAAGAACCTGACACCACTTTGTCTCCTCCAAATCTACAGTGTTGGCCGCAGCCTTTTGGGGAAGGCGCTCCCTTGCCATTTGTGTAAGTTCCTGAGGTGCCGGAAGCCTGTGTCTTCATTGAGCAAGAGCAGGGTGTTGTGATGAGAGAGTCGAGTGCTCTCTTCCTTGGTATCTGAAAGCCCCCTGAGGGAGCTATTGTGACGATGGATTTACCCCAGACCAGTGGCCCTGGTGTGGGTAGTGGAATTGGGTTACCGGATGATTCCTCGATCCCAACTTCCTTGCGGTTTCCCTGGCCTAAGAAGATTACATTGGACTGCATTTGGGATGCTATTACAGCCCTGTCAGCTAATATATCTCAGCAAACAGCTGCACTTTCATTAAAGGTGGACCAAGTTACTTCTAATTTGGATTCATGTGTGAGTTCACTTGCCGTTTTGGACTCTAAGGTACAAATGAACTCTCAGAGACTGGACTCAGTTTCTGATTTGACTGCTACCCTGAGCAAAGATAATATTGCACTACATTCCAAAGGTGAAATGCTAGAAAATTCTACCTGAGCTTCGAATTTGAGGGCATTGAATTTTCCTAAGAAAGAGGGGATCTTGGCAGTGGATATTTTTAGAAATTATATGTTAGAGATTCTGTTTGTTCCACAGGATTTAGTTCCTCCAATATCTAAGGCATTTTATTTGCCACAAGGGAAGGAGTCAGGGGTTGAGGACACAGGAGTCCAAATGGATGTCCTTAATTTTCAGAATTATCTCTTATAGAGTTAATTCAAGTGGCTACTTTTTTGGTGACCTGTGCGCTTGGTTACTCAAACGTTATTATAAGAAACCTTTAAGGTTATTTCATGGTGTCAAAGTTTCCATTTTTCCCGATGTGACTAGGGAAATGCAAAAAATGGTGCCGCCAGTTTTTGCTTTTGAAATCTGGCATTTTGCAATTTGGTGCTTTGTTCCAGTTATGTTTTCCTTGCAAGTACTTAGTCATGTATAAAATGCAGAGATATGTTTTCTTCCAATCTATTGATTTGTCAGGATGTCTAATTTGTCATCTTCTACTGGTTAGGATACTGGGGTGCGTCTGTATAATAAGTAATTCAGCTTAGAGCCCTCGTGTCTATTTACAATGATATGTTTATAAAAATTTCCTATTAATGATCAGTGGGATTCTCCTGATCTGCTGTGATGTTTTCTTTTTCCCCTCCCCCACGTATGCTGTGGTCTATAGAGATATTATGGATAGTTTCCTCTTTACATTTCCTGAAATATTATGATTTCTTGTGATATCTCTTTTCTGAACAAGTATATCTCGGATGTTATTTGAAAATTAAATAAATATTAAATTTTAAAAAAAAAGAAAGTCTGGAGCCCAGAGTTCAGGGCTAGGAGGGCTTGGCTCACAGGGAAAAGTTAAAAACCCAGCAGGTTGTAGGAGGGAAAGAGGCCCGTGGAGTGAGAAGCAAACAGAATGCTAGGAATCATAAAGAAAGGAATGGAGAATAAAACGATGCCTCTGTATCGTTCCATGGTGCGACTGCACCTTGAATATTGTGTGCAATTCTGGTCGCCGTATCTTAAAAAGGATATAGTGGAATTAGAAAAGGTACAGAGAAGAGCCACCAAAGGGGATGGAAGGATACCCTTATAAGGAGAGGCTAAAAAGGTCTTCAACCTGGAAAAGAGACGGCTGATGGGAGATATGATAGAGGTCTATAAATGAATCAATGGAGTGGAATAGGTAAACATAGATCGATTGTTTACATCATCAAAATATAGAAAGACTAGGAGACTCTCCTCTTGTGCATTTATGCCACGGTGGTATTTAAACATCTCTATCATATCTCCCCTCTCTCATCTTTCTTCCAAAGTATATATATTGTGATCTTCAAGTTTGTCCTCATATGACTTATGACAAAGTCCACTGATCATTTTGGTAGCCACCCTCTGCACTGACTCCATTTCTGCTTTATATATTTTTGAAGGTTTGATCTCCAAAACTGCACACAATACTCTAAATTAGGTCTCACTAAATACTTATACAGAGGCACTATCACCTTCTTCTTCCTGTTGGTCATTCCTCTCCCTATGCACCCAAGCATCCTTCTGGCTTTCGCCATTGCCTTATCTACCTGTTTAGTCACCTTAAGATCATCAGAAACAATCACCCCTAGGTCCCACTTTTCTTTCCTGGACTGTAGTTCTTCACCCTCTGTACTGTACTGCTCCCTTGGATTTTTACAGCCCAAATACATAACTCTGCATTTTTTAGCATTAAATCTCATCCACAAAGAGGCAAACCTTACCCAATAGCCCTTCCATAATATTACTTTATTTATTTATTTATTTATTACAAGTTCTTATATACCGCACTATTCGGCATCAGCGCGGTTTACATTATAACATAAAGACCATCACAACAATCTGTTTGGTTTACATTGAACAGGAGTACAAACTTGGAGAACCGGGGTAAACTATATACATGAGATAATTACATAGAACAGAATAGTCTTAGTAATATAAAAAACGGCATGGTGTGTTCATGAGTGGGTCACTTCCTCTGGTTCAATTGCTGGTAGGGTAGTATTGAAGGAAGAGGTGGAATTTGAGTGCCTTCCTGAACTGGAGTAGGTCAGTAATGGCCCTTATGTCGGAGGGTAGAGCGTTCCAGTATTTGGGGACATAGAAACTGAAGGCTCTGTTTGAGGTTGTCATGTTGCACTTTGTCGACGCCTTCGAGGTTGTCAGTAGGTTTACAGCTGTTGCTCTTCTGGATCTGTTGGGGGGTACAGTGTGAATCAGATCTGTGAGTGAGGAGGATGAGATACCCTTGATTGCCTTGAATGATAGGACTAGGGTTTTAAAGATGATCCTCCCATGGATGGGGAGCCAGTGAAGCTGTTTAAGAATGGGAGTTACGTGGTCACTTCTGGAGGCTCCGTATAGGACTCTTGCTGCGGCATTCATGGCCATCTGTAATGGGCTAAGAGTGGATTGAGGGAGACCTTGTAATATGGCATTTGCAAAGTCGAAGTGTGGCAGGATTAGCGCTTGGTATATGGTTCGGAAGTCGTCCGGGTCCAACAGGGATCGCATATGCCTGAGCGAGCGTATTTTGAAGTATACAGCTTTGACTATGTTATTTATGTGATGTTTCATATCCAGACGTTGGTCCAATGTAACTCCAAGGTATCTTATTGTTTCTTTAGCTTGTAGGTCAGCTTCCTTGACACTGACGTGGGCTGGAGGGGTGAAGTTGGGGTCTTTGGAGATGAAGAGCACCTCTGTTTTTATGTTGAATGCGAAGGTTTTGTGATTGGAGCCACTCTGAGACCGAATTGATGCAGTCTACCAATGGTGCCAGGTCTAATTGAGTTGTAGAGAAAGGCATATATAAGAGAATGTCATCTGCGTATATCAAGCAGTTGACTTTGAAAGATCTTATGATGTCGCAGATGGGCTGCATGTATATATTAAATAGTAGGGAAGACAATGAGGAACCTTGAGGCACACCTTGCTTTTGATGGAAGCGTTTTGACTCTTCTGTACCGGACTTCACATATTGCCATCTTCCATCCAGATAAGAGTTACACCATTCTAATGCACTGTTGCAGATACCTTTCTCTTTCAGTAGTCAGAGGAGAATTTCGTGGCTTACCGAGTCGAACGCCGCAGCGATGTCTAAGAAGACGAGTACATATCCTTGTCGGATGTTGTTAATGCCTGTGATAATGTCGTTGAATAGGTTAGTGAGTAGGGTCTCGACCCCATGATATTCTCTGAACCCATGTTGGCAGTGATCTAGGGGAGCTGTGGTGTCTATATGATCTTGGATTTTGCCGTTGTGCCTCCTTCTCTCAATTATCTTGGCTAAGAGGGGAATGCTAGCTATAGGCCTATAAGATTCGACCTTTGCGGGTCTAGCTTGGGGTTTTTTCAAAAGTGGCCTGATGGAAGTCTGCTTGAGTGCTGCAGGGAAGTACCCTGTTGTGAATGAGAGGTTCATTAGATTTGCAATGAAGGGGCTGAACGCACAACGTAGCTCCTTAATCCAAAAAGCTTGGCATGGGTCCGTTTGTGCAGTGGAGGTATTGAGAGATGCTATGGTGTCCTCGATGCATTTAGTGGATGGTGTAGAGAAATTATTTAGTGGGGTTGCATTCGTTGGTTCTTGGAACGGGACGGTTGACACCTTGTTAGTTTGCACTATCTTGGATTGCATGTAGTCAGCGAATTTCTGCGGATGAATCTCACTGTGTTGTTCGGGAGAAGGTTCCTTTGAGAGGGATTTGACCAGGTTGAAGAGGTCACGTGGTTTATTCAGTGATCTCTTTAGGGTGTCTGTGTGATATTGTTTCATTGTGGTTGTGATTGCTTCACGGTGTGTGGAGAGGTGAGTATGGTAGGCGGTCTGATCTTCAGTGGAAAGTGATCTGCGCCAGCGGCGCTCCAGTCTGCGGAGTTGAGTCAGAGAGGATCGCAATTCAGGAGAGAACAATGGGGCGGTGCTTCTTTTTCTCCTCTTTGTGTTATGGGAAATTGGAGGTTGTGATATGGCATGCAGATTGGAGTTCCAGGAGGTGATTAGTTCGTCGAGGTCTGGTACGGTTTTGTTGAGGAGAGATTGGGTCTCAGCCAAGATGTGATCCCTGTTAAATGGTCTAAATTTTTTTGTGGGCGTCTGTGATGTGCTGTGCATGTTTTGGTTTCTGTGCAGCTTCTCATTGATGATGGGGATCTGGAAAATGATCAGTTTGTGGTCTGACCAGGGTACATCAACGATTGATATTGGTAGGTTGTGGTTTTGTTCAACTACTGGCTGAGGAGCAAATACCAAATCCAGAATGTTTCCCTTTATATGAGTGGGTTTATTGATAATTTGCTTGAGTCCCAGGTCTTCCATAGCACCAAGGAAGGCAATTGCGTGGTTTTGGGATAACGATGGGAGATTGAAGTCACCCATTATCCAATTTGGTTTATTGGGATTGAGGGTGCTGGCAGTAAGGTCAATAATGGTTGGGAGGTCATCTGGAGACGTGGACGGTGTCCTGTATAAGAGGTTGAGGGAGATTTGCTGGTTTGTAATGGAGAGTATGTCTAGATTGTTTGAGCTAGAGGAATCTGTTATGTGGAAGTTAAGGTCCGATTTGGAGACTATGAGCACCCCTCCTCCTTTTTTGTTTTCTCTATGTCTTGTGTGTATGGCGAAATTGGGTGGTAGAAGTTGGTTGATGAGAACGTTATCTTCCGCTGAAAGCCAGGTTTCCGTGATCATGAGTATCTCTAGGTCATAGAAATATTTAAAAATATTAAAAAGATTTGGACCACACCATCAGTAACATCCTTCTCTCCTCCTCAGAGTGAGCTCCATTTACCTGCACCCTTTGTTGCCTCCTACTCAACCAATCTTAACATGGTTAGTTTTTCTGAAATCTAGGACCTTCCCCTTTGAATGAATCATCACCATCTATGCTCTGAGAATGAACCACATCTAGTGATCATTAGATCCTGGATGACCACCTATTATAATATTTGAAACATCCTCCCCATTCGTAAGCACCAGGTCCAGTATCACACCCCCCCACCCCCCAATCTGTGGGTTCTGTTACTAGTTTCTCCTTCTCCCTGCAGAAAATTAAAGATCACACTACTTCTGGATGGCACCACTGCTGAAATATCCCAATCAACATCTAATAGACTGAAATCGTCTAGAAGGAACACTTCCCCTTTCAAAACAATTCTACCAATATCTGCAATTAAAATTTCTGTCCATTTCTTCTGCCTGTAAAGGTCTGTATATCACATTAATATAAGCAGATGTACCATCCTCTTTTTTCTGATTAACTCAGTGTCTCTTCCTTACCTCATTAGCCCTGTAGTTCTATTGCTGTAATGCTATTCTTTATACGTAGTTCAGGTTCCCCTCCCTTGCTTCCTGTTCTTTCCTTCCTGAATAGATTGTAGATCCAAATAATTATATCACAGACATGGTTCTCTGTGTAGTACAGATCTCTGCCAGTTAAAATTCTGCAGAAAGCACACAGAGAGGTGATTCAGTTTGCATCAGGCTTCCAAAAAGATTAAGCAAAGTCAGCTAACAAAGGCTCCAATATAATCTTTGGCATGAAACCAGGCAGATTTTGTACTTCGTAAGCAAAACTGTTTTTTTTTTTAAATCTTCTGATGTCGATGATATTATTATGTTATTTAATAACTATGGAAATTTCATTGAGAATACTAGATTTAAAGAAAGGTCAGCCATCTTACAGTGCTTCTTGGACACGTTTTTTCTTGCATTGTTGTTTTGGTGAAACCTTTTCTGATTCCAAATGTTGCAGGAAATTATTGTGTTATGTCTTCTTTGTGTTATGGGCTATGGCATATGTTTTGCTATTGCCAAGATCGAAAATTTGATATGCAGGACACAAATGAATTAAACAAATGCTTGAGAAAAAGTGGTGTTGCAAAGTTTTAAAGCAAACAGATTGCAAGTGTTTATTTATTTATTTAGATTCAGTGTATGCGCTTTTATTGGCGGCTCAAGGTGAGTTACATTCTGGTATCATAGCATGCTCTCCCACACACACTTGGCTCGAAACTTAAAGACTGAACAAGCCGTATTCATTTATTATTTCACTCTTTGAGCAAATATATTTTAAGCCATAGGCAAGCAATCATGGAAAACATAAAATGAAACTTTTAGGAATCATGGAGCATGACATGTAATTGATATTTTATAAATTCAACTTTTTCCTTTGTTATATGTTTTGTTTCTTGTTGTATAGAAAATGTTCAAACCTCAGTTCAATTCAAAGGGGCCAATATTCATCCAGCTCTATGACTGACGTAAGCTAAATGCTTTCAGCATTTAACTTAATGCATATAATCTTGGCTACTATCAGTGTAGGTAATAATGCTAAATATACAGATAGAGCCATCAATGAGCTGGCACGCCAGGTAGTTTAGGAATATCAGGCCTCAACGCAATACATAAGTTCACTTTCATGTGCATGTAGCAATACATGTGCGTAAAATGACTCTTATAAAACTGAAAGGGCAGACTGCATAGGCCACATTATCTGCCATCATGTTTCTATGAATGAAATGCACAAGTATGTGTGATGGTAAGCTGCTATGTATTTTTACTGTAGGTGTGTACAGGGATTTTGAGCGGAGCATGGGCAGAGTTGGGAAGTACATGTATAAATTATGAAATTCCTCAATTTATGGTTGTACTTCCATAATCTAGGCTTGGGTATTGACACATATTCTCAGACAGGCCCAATGTCCATGCTCATAATGTAGCTACGGTTTGTGTAGGATTTGCACAATTATTTTTATAAAGACAACTACTTGTCTTTATAAAATAGGCACCTACCAATCCACTTAGCCGAGGTACCCTGTTATAAAGTTTCCATTTAGTGGTTTAGTGGTTGAATATTGTCTCTGTCTGGATAATTTCTCAGTCCACGCTTGTCCTGCTCCTTTTTTATAGGAATCATATTGTGATGTTTAGCAATTTAAATGGCCCGATATTATATATATATATATATATATATATAGACAGGGTGGCCCAAAATAAGTGAGAACATCTCATACATTAAAAGCTTAAATAGTTTACTTATTTACCTTTTTTACATCTTTATTTCGACAATTTCCGGTCGCCATCTTTTTTTTTTAAATTTGTCAATCGTTTACATCTGTCCTTTTGAATTTTTAAATAACTTATATGCTACGAGATATATATACAGAGTGGCCCAAAAAAGTGAGAACATCTCGTAGCATATAAGTTATTTAAAATTTCAAAAAGACAGATATAAACGATTGACAAATTTAAAAAAAAAAAGATGGTGACCGGAAATTGTCGAAATAAAGACATTATATAGCTAAAAAAGGTAAATAAGTAAACTATTTAAGCTTTTAATTTACGAGATGTTCTCACTTTTTTTGGGCCACTCTGTATGTATATATATATATATACACATTTTAATATACAGATAGGCAAGATATACATTCACCAATGGCTGGCGAATATATTATTATTTATTTATTTATTATTTATTTATTACAGTTGCTTATATACCGCACTATTCGGCATCAGCGCGGTTTACAGTATAACAAAGTGACCAAAACACACATTTTGTTTGGTTTTACATCGAACAGGGGTATAAACTTGGATAACAGGGGTTGAACTATATACATGAACTATTTACATGAAATAGGCTATATACATGAGGTAAAATTCCTATAACAGGGTTGCTATAACTTGCTTTGAATATTAGCCTCAAATTTATTAGTTATAAATTGCAAAAAAGGTTATGATTATTATTATTATATATCTACTTCTTATATGAAAAAATTTGAAAAGCACATTATGATGACTGCTGTCTTGAAATTGTATACTTTTAAGCCATTTGAAAAATCTAATTAACAAGCTATTAATATAGACAAAACCTTGTCATGCACATTGAGAAGGCAATTTTATAAAGAGCTGTGGCATATGCATGCCAATTATGCTTGTAAATCATGGTATTTTAATGATTTATGATTATAAGTGAGCATTTCTGTGTACAAATACGTGCATGGAGCCCAACACGCATACTTTAACTGCGAGTACACACATGGGAAGAGCTTGAGCAGAGGACGCATTTTCATGAGTAAGTTATAGAATATAGGTGAAAGCATGTGAGATATGCACCATCATTTACACCAGCTCTAGAAGTGGTTCAAGTGACCATTGCTTTAATTTATGCAAGAGCACTTCCCCTTTCAAAACAATTCTACCAATATCTTCAATTAATTATTGCCAGCTTATGCAAGTATTCTATAAAGTCAAATCTCTGTATAAAAACACACATTAACTATGCAAGAGTTTATACAATTATGTAACCTCCACAATACCAAATACATCTTTTCAATATTTAAAAAAGAGAGTACGTTACTTAATACTAATAAAACAATTCTCAAAAATGGTATTGTGTGCTTACAGTAACTTCTGTAAGCTGATGGGACACACACAACCCGTAATAGAAACAAAAATCTTGCTTTTTACATACATAAAATAAAAATAGCCTTTATTCATATTTAAAACAGAAATGACTTAACAAAGAAAGCAGCTCTTTCGTTTTCGTCCTGGCTTTATTGCTCTTTCTCTCACGCTCTCTTCCCATAAGAAGGGCTTTAAGCTTTGTGTGCTGCTTCCCGGAATTGTTATGACATGCTCTTAATCATTAGTTCTCAACCAGGGGTGCAAGCAAGTTTTCAAGATATCCATCTTGAATATCCACGCAATGTATTTGTATGCATGTTGTGCATGAGAGAAACTAATTCATGTGGTGACCCTGAAAATCAGATCGGTTTATGGCCCTCTAGGACCAGAGCTGGCACACCCCTGTCAGATTGTTCCTGGCTTTTTTCTTTTCATTCAATAATAAACTACGCTGAGGAATAAGCCTTGGTTATGCTTTGGTTTCAGTCTAAGAAAAACAAAACAACTTTCACTATAGAACTTGTAAAAAATATTTCTGGATTAAAAAGCTTTAAACATACCCACATTTTTTCAGGAACAAACCATTCACAGGAATCAAAGCAAGCCGAGGGTTTTCAGAAGTTTAAAGTAAACATTCTCACAAGATAAAAAGAGTTAAAAGTGACTTACTGTGCAGATATTCTGTGATGGAAAATACTTTTGAAATGAGTTTGAATCTTCAGCTCTTCGACTTTGCCCTATTCAAGATCCAGTGTTAGATGAAAGACAAAGCTAGTGTGCTAACCGTCAAAAATAAGCAAATTATTCCAGGTAGCTCACGTCACGAGGAGAGTGCTCCAGGCAGAGGGGTGGGTAAGCTAGTCACAACATGCAAACAGGTGTCACTCGAAACTTTTCATAGTCAGGCAAGCTGTGCAGAACCTGTTTAAACATAAAGCCCCGCCCTTTTAGAGCAAAGTACAAAGCCATGCATTCAATGGCTGATGGAAAAGTCATGGAGAAGGAAGAGTAAGATTTTGCAGGTTTAGGGGAAAGTCTGGCATTATAAATTGACTGAGCACTGCTTCAGTAATACTTTATTTAATATTACGAACAGAAGGACCTGAAAGCTTAGTGGCTGTGAACAGAAATGTCTGATTTGACATTTCCTTATGAACTTACAGGCAGAGGCAGAAGGACTGATGCACACTTTGCATGCAGATAACGCAACTCATATGCACAAATTCCAACATGCCAAACGCAGAAGAGATTGACACACGTGTAAACAGCAAAGGAAAAGTATGCACACACAGTAACGCCAAGCATATTTAAATTATACGCCAATGAGCTGTGCGTATTAAAATGGCATGCTAATATTATCTGCTGTCGATACAGAAAAACATGTAGAGGAGTACATAACCAGATAAAGCTCCAATATCTCTGCACCTGGTCTGAGGTGGCTTAAACATCTTGCATGTATAGGGAAAAAATTCCCTGGTGGCCCAGCAGCCCTAATCCCCCACCCACCCACTCAGTCACTAAAAAAATCACTGGCGGCCTGGCAGCCCCAATGCCCGCACCCACCCATTCACTAAAAAACACCCCTGGTGGCCCAGCAGCCCTAATCCCCTACCCACCCACTCAATTTATGTATTTATTTATTTATTTAATTTATTTAACAGTTTCTTCTATACCGCCCCTTCCAGAGATCAAGGGCGGTTTACATTGAACAGTTAACAAAATTTTGTATACTTCTGTATACTTTACATCGAACATGGTTTTAACTATATACAGGTAATAATATGTAAAACATAACCAAACTAAATTACAAATGGTTATTTACAAGAGCAACAGATTGGGTAAGACTTTTGCGTGTTAGGTGAATTCTGTAAGTAAAAAAAAGCATTGGCGGCCCAGTGGCCCCAATGCCCGCACCCACCCATTCACTAAAAAACATCCCTGGTAGCCCAGCAACCCCGATCCCCCACCCAACCACTTACCAAAAAAAAACCTTGGTGGCCCAGTGGCCCCAATCCCTCCCACCCACCCACTCACTAAAAAAAAATCCATGGTGGCCCAGCAACCCCAATCCCCCAACCCACCCACCCAGTAAAAAAAATATCCCTGGTGGCTCAGCAGCCCTGATTCCCTCACCCACCCACTGATGAAGAAAATAAACCTGGTGGCTCAGTGGCCCAAAACCCCCACACACCCACCAAATAAAAAAAAACCCAGGCGGCTCAGCAGCCACAATCCTCCCACCCATCCACTCACTGACTAAAAATCAAGCCCTGGTGGCCCAGTTGCCCTGATGCCCCTACCCACCCAATAAGAGAAAGGCCTGTTAGCCCCTGAAACCCCCATCTCTTTTCTGGCACCTTTAAGCTGGAGGGTGAGTGTTGCCCATGCGCTCCCGCTCCTGTGCCACCATCTTGAAAAATGGCAGCACCTGGCCCCATGCAGTGCATCCTGGGATGCACCGGGTGGGGTCAGACTGGCATATAAGGCATTTTCTACCTATATGGTAGTCTAACCGTGCTTGGTGCATCCGAGGATGCACCGTGTGGGGTCAGGTGTCACCATTTTGCAAGATGGTGGTACAGAGGCAGGAGCATGAGGGCAACGTTCCCACTCCAGCTTAAAGATACTGGGTGTGGGGTGGGGAGTTTGGGGGCCATCAGGTCTTTTTTTTATTGGGGAGGTGAATGGGGGGATTGGGACTCCAGGGATTATTTTTATTATGTAGGTGGGGGGATCAGGGCCACTGGGTCATCAGGGATTTTTTATTGCATAGGTGGGGGATTGGGACCTCTGGGCACCAGGGTTTTTTTTATTGGATGAGTAGGTGGTGGGGAGATCAGAGTCACTGGGTCATCGAGAATTTTTTTTATTGAGTGGGTGGGTGGATAGGGGCCGCTGGGTCAACAGGGAGTATTTTATAAGGCAGGAGGGGATTGGGGCCGCCCTGGATTTGGTTTCTGCTGGGGGTGTTAGGAGAACCGCCCCCCCCCCATTAGTATTTTGATGGCATAAGGTGAACAAAAGAGAGGCGGGAGTGGGTTGTGCCCAAGATAGAATTCATTTATTCAATAAATCTATCGTTGGTTTGTAAATACAAAGCAAGATAAAGAAAAAAGAGAAAAGATACATGATAACTCCAGTAACGACAGCTAGAATATACAACTGATCTAAAAAACTCAAAACTGGCTGAACTGTTTCCAGATCTGCTGCACATACTTTATTAAACTTACATGCCATGACTTTTATACCGTCAAAAGGCTCCATGAGTTAGAAATAATAAAGATTAAATTACTGATGTCATTAAAGCAAACTCACTTCAGTGATCCCAAAACATCTCCCAATGTTGAGAAGATAACACTGTCCCAAATTTTCTTCCACAGCCTTTGTAAACTTTTTAATATAAATCTACCCTCCCATATGGGGTGCTTTTATTAATTTAGCTATTTATATGATAAAGAACATTAACTGGATAAGGTGCTCATTTGTAAAGATCCCCTGTTATCATATGCTAGCCCTAAAAGTTATCAAAGTGGATTGACACATGAAGGTCAATTTTAGATAGTATGTGGAGCGAGGAGTGAAGATGTCCAGGTCAGAATATGGAAAATTCACACTGTATTTCATAAAGGCTCTACCAAACACAGAGCCTCTTGTAAAATACCCATAAGGATATGCAGGAATGCATATCGATATCCAACCACATCCAGCCAGTGCAGCAATTTTATAAAGCCCCAAGTGGGTAAAAAATCCAACTTTCCCCCAAATTTCTGCTTCTGCTATCCATACTCCTCTGATCCCCTACTGCCAGCAGCATGTCACCTCCCCATCTACCGATCACCCTTCCCTGGCTTCCAATTACCCTTCCAACACACCTTAAGATCTGATTCTCCCCAAAAGCCCCATTATATCCAATCCCCCCTCACAATCACCTCCAGATATCAGTTACCCCAACTGACACCTGCCCTGACATTCAGATATCCACCAATAACCTCAACTAGATTCCACCCAGTAAATTCCCCCATCCCCACCCTCGATTGCTTTCTCCCAGTCCTACCAAGGTCCTTGGTAGTCAAATAGGAACAAGAATTCTACTGATTCACACCCGCTTTTGTAAGTCCTGGGTTCAAAATGACACAATATTAAACCCAGGACTCATAAGAACAGGAGTGACTTTGAATTGTTTCTGCTCCCACTAGACTACCAGGGACTCTAGTGAGAGCCAGGGGAGAAGTATTGCAATTAATGGAGTAGTGGGCATCACATCAGAGGTGTGTGGATTATCTGGGCTTTAATGGGGTGACAGGAAATCAGGGCATGTATGATGGGCTAATTGATGTTGGCAGTGATCAGAAAGGGAGATGGTATATTAGGGGGTATGGGGGGGGGGGGGCGGGTGAGCTGATATTCTGCCATAAGAACATAATAAATACCATACTGGATCAGGCCAAGGTCCATCAAGTCTGGTCTCCTGTTTCCAAAAGTGACCAATCCAGGTCACAAATACCTGGCAGGTTCCCAAAAGGCACATAGTTTCCACAATGCTTGTCCTAGGGCAAGCAGTAGATTTTCTGGGTCCTCTTTAATAATGGTTTATGGACCTTTCCTCCAGGAACTTCTCCAAACTTTTTCTAAACCCAGCTATGCTAGCAGCTTTTACTACTTCCTCCGGTAACGAATTCCAGAGTTTGATTACGCATTGAGTGAAAACATATTGTCTCTTATGTTTTAAATAGGTTACATTGCAGTTACATTGAATGTCCCCTAGTAAATGTCCCCGGGTAAATGTAGATCGATTGTTTATGTCATCAGAATATAAAAAGACTAGGGGACATGCAATAAAGCTACAGGGTAAACTGTTTAAGACTAATAAGAGAAAAAAAATCACTCAACCTGCAATCAAACTCGAATTTGTTACCGGAGGATGTAGTAAAAGCTGTTAGTGTAGCTGGGTTTAAAAAAGGTTTGGACAAGTTTCTGGAGGAAAGGTCCATAAACCATTATTAAAAGGGGCCCAGGATATCACTGCTTGACCCATTACAAGCATTGAAGAACCTGTGTCTTTGGGGAGATTGCTAGGTACTATGACCTAGATTGGCCACTGTTGGAAACAGGATACCAGGCTTGATGGACCTTGGTCTGACCTAATATGGCATATCTTATGTTCTTATTTCTACTTTTTGATACTGTAAACAAACGATGTACGTTTACCCATTTCATTCCATTCATTAATTTATAGACTTCACTTGGATTTAGGACAGTGGTTCCAAAACCTGGGGTTGGGACCCCAAATGGGGACACATCATCAGTGGACCTGCTTGAAATTGAACACTGCCAAAACTGAGCTGCTTATTTTTCCCCTTAAACCCTCCTCTCCCCTTCCTCCTTTCTCATTCTCTGTGGATAGCTCTCTACTCCTCCCTGTCTCCTCAGCTCACAACCTTGGGGTCATCTTTGACTCTTCTCTCTCCTCCACACACATCCAACTGATAACTAAAACCTGCCATTTCTTTCTCTACAACATCAGCAAAATTTGTCCATTCCTTTCTGAACACACTACTAAGACACTTATCCACTCCTTAGTCACCTCCCATCTAGATCATCGTAACCTACTCCTTGCTGGTCTCCCTCTGAATCATCTCTCTCCCCTTCAATCTGTTAAACCCTCTGCTGTGCAGCCAGGGCCGGCCCGTCCATTGAGCAAGAATGTTTTTTGCACAGGGCCCCGCGTTTCAGGGGGCCCCATGCAAAGAACATTCAGCTTTTTTTCAAAATTAAATAAAAAAAAAAAAGCTGGCTGCTACCACTGCTGCTGCCGCCGTGGCAGCGGCAGAATGGAGTGTCCCGCGGGGCCCCCTCTGCCCGGCTGAGTCCCTCCCTCCCTCCCTCTGCGATGGCTAAGCCCCTCTGTGCCGGCTTTCAGATTCGCGAAGGGAGAGTGTCTCCCTCGCGTCTCTGTTAAGCCTGCAGGGGCAGATGGGAAATTTCCCATCAGCCCCTGCGGGCTTAACAGAGACGCGAGGGAGACACTCTCCCTTCGCGAATCTGAAAGCCGGCACAGAGGGGCTCAGCGATCGTAGAGGGAGGGACTCAGCTGGGCAGAGGGGGCCCCGTAGGACATTCCATTCTACTGATGCTGCTGCGGCGGCAGCGGCAGCGGTAGCAGACAGCTTTTTTTTTTTTTTTTTAAATTTCCTTGAGCCGAGGGGGGGGGGGGGGGGTTAGGACTGGTAATGGGCTATGGAGGGGGTTAGGACTTGACGAGGTGGGCTGTGGGTTGATGGGGGGGTTAGGACTGGTAATGGGCTGTGGGCTGTTGGAGGGGGGGCTAGGACCGGAAATGGGCTGATGGGGAGGGGTTAGGACTCGAGGTGGGCTGTTGGGGGGGGGGGTTAGGACTGGTAATGGGCTATGGGGGGCTAGGACTGGAAATGGACTGATGGGGGGGTTAAGACTGGAGGTGGGCTGATGGGGTTAGGACTGGAAATGGGCTGTGGGCTAATGGGGGGTTTAGGACTGGTAATGGTCTATGGGGCGGTTAGGACTGATAATGGGCTATGGGGGGGGCTAGGACAGGAAATGGGCTGATGGGGAAGGGTTAGGACTTGAGGTGGGCTGATGGGGTTAGGACTGGTAATGGGCTGTGGGAGGGGTTAGGACTGATAATGAGCTATGGGGGGGCTAGGACAGGAAATGGGCTGAAGGGGTTAGGACTGGTAATGGGCTGTGGGCTGTTGGGGGGGTTAGAACTGGTAATGGGCTATGAGGGGGGGTTAAGACTGGTAATGGGCTGTGGGCTGATGGGGGCTTTCTGGTAATGGGTTATGGGGGGGTTAGGACTGACAATGGGCTATGGGGGCCTAGGACAGGAAATGGGCTGATGGGGAGGGGTTAGGACTTGAGGTGGGCTGATGGGATTAGGACTGGTAATGGGCTGTGGGCTGATGGGGGGGTTAGGACTGGCAATGGGCTATGGGGTCTGACTGGAAATGGGCTGATGGGGTTAGGACTGGTAATGGGTTATAGGGGGGGCTTAAACTGAAAATGGGGTGATGGGGGGTTAGGACTGGAAGTGGGTTGATGGGGGGGCTAGGACTGGTATTGGGTTGGGGGGTTGCTAGGACTGGAAATGGGCTGATGGGGGGCTAGGATTGGAAATGGGCTGATGCAGGGACTAGAAGGGAATGGATGCTGGGTGAGACTGGAACTAGAAGGGAGCTGATGTTGGGGGAGGATTAGAATGGGATGGGGCTGGGAGAGTAAAATGGAGAGGGAAAAATATTTTGTGTGGGAGGGATGAAAAATCTACAATTGGCCGGGTATTGGGAGAGTAAGTGGGGATTGAGGATGGAGGGGTAAAATTTGAGTGGATGAAATAGGAATGAGGAAAGAGCAAAAGGAGAAAGATTAGTATGTTAAAGCAGATGTAGAGAGAGAATGGAAAAAAAACTAGGAGAGAAGAAAGGACAAATGGACAGCAGACGTTGGACAGTTAGCAGAAGACACGAAGAAACCAGAAGAAAGTGTCTGGAGCAATTGCAGCTGAAAAAAATGCACAAAAGGTAGAAAAATATCTCTTTATTTTGAATTTATTAATTGGAATATGTCAGCTCTGGGAAATGTGCATCATTAACATCTGCGCTTTGTTTAGTACAAGAGGAAATTAATTTATAGTTTTATTTCTACAGTGTTGTTGTACATTCCAAGTTTGGCTTTTGGGGTTCCCAGTTTAATTATTGTCTTCCTATTTCTAAATTGTGATTCCTTGTTTGGTGATGGTCTATGTTCTGCATGTGTAATTGAGCTGAGGTATTCTGTTTATGTAATTCCTATTTGACATTGCCACTTGTTCTCTTTCCCCAGTAGGTCATGTATTGTTGTTCTCTGAAATGTATTGGTTTAATATTTGCAGTGTTTCCTTTTTATAGGTAGAGTATGGTGCTTTGTGAGTCCTGGTAGTGCTGTTAGGATACGGCGGGTTTGCTATGGGTTCTAAATGGGCAGTGTTTGTAGTAGTTCCTAATGTGTCTGGCGGTTGGCACTGGATTATAGTAATGTAGAAATCTTTTAGTCTTTCTTTATCCATACACTCATCAAGAGGCATGTTTACTAAAAGTTAGGGCATGGTAACATTATGCAAATATTTATGCAAATGAGGCCTCTTATGCAAATGAGGCCCCGCACCGAGTCTCCGCACATGGCCCCGCACCCCCCTTGGGCCGCCCCTGTGTGCAGCTAATCTTCTGCCAACCTCATCATGCTCATATTACCCCTCTTATCAAATCACTTCATTGGCTCCCTATCTGTTTCCACATCCGCTTCAGACTTATCCTTCTGACCTATAAGTGCATTCACTCTGCAGCTCCTCATTACCTTTCCTCTCTTATTTTTCCCTAAAACCATTCTCAACAACTCCGCTCTTCTAGCAAATCACTTCTATCTGTGCCCTTATTTTCTATTGCTAACTCCAGACTTTGCTCCATTCACCTTACTGCTCCTTATGCCTGGAACAAACTACCTGTCTGTACGTCAGGTACCTTCTCTGACCCTTTCAAATTCAGGCTGAAAACGCACCTCTTTGCTGCTGCTTTGGGATCTTGTCTCACCTGATCTCCTTTGTGTTTCCTTACCATTCCCCCTAGCTGTATCCCATGTCTACAGCTACTGTGTTGTCTGTCTTGACTAGATTGTAAGCTCTGATGAGCAGGGACTGTCTTTTACATGTGTCTTTGCAGTGCTAAGTACGTCTTGTAGCGCTATACAAATGTTCAGTAGTAGTAGTAGTAGTATGGGGTCACAGAAACATGGCCATTTTCATTGTGGCCTATGCCAACATGTGGCCTGTGAGCCAATGAATATTCATAGGCCCTTGCCCCTACTGGTAAGCTTCTGGTTAGGGTGGAAACCCGTGCTCAGTACTGGGTTTGTAAGCACACACTGCACACTGACACAAGGGACCCTGTGGTGACTGCTGTTGCTACTGCCTTCCTGCTTTAGCTAAGTGGAGGGAGGTGAAGATCTGCTAGTTTGATTTCATCATCATCTGGGGGTCATGTGATTTTTCAGTTGTTAAAATTGGATCTTAGGGAATAAAAGTTTGAAAAGCAGTGATTTAGGGACACTGTTCTGTCCTGGTATTTTTCTTATCTCTCCCACTGCACTGTTAATGTATGTTCTGGTGGAACTTCCTCTACTGCTATCCCACTCCTGTTGGTGTACCCCGGGGCTTTATCTTGGGACCTTTTCACTATATACACCCAGTCCCTTGGTATACTCATGCCCCATGGTTTTCAATACCATCTCTATGCATAAGTGTGTTCATAAGTGACCCACTTATGAACACACCATGCCGTTCTTATATTATTAAGACTCTATTCTGTTCTATGTAATTATCTCTTGTATATAGTTTACCCCGGTTCTCCAAGTTTGTACTCCTGTTCGATGTAAACCAAACAGCTTGTTGTTATGGTCTTTATGTTATAATGTAAACCGCGCTGATGCCGAATAGTGCGGTATATAAGAACTTGTAATAAATAAATAAAATAAATAAATATGCAGATGACTCTTAGATCTACCTCTCTGGGAATCCAGGCCTGGATCTCTGCTTGCTTATCTGACATTGTTGCCTGGATATCCTGCCACTTTCTGAAATTGCACTCATCACTCTCCGCCACTCTAGATCTTGCCGCTCCCCTACGCCCCTATCATTCTCGCCGTCGCCTCCCACACTACCCTTGGTTCCACCATGGCCTAGCCTTACACCGTAAGCATCTTCGCCGTGCAGAACGCCTTTGGCTGAAGCATCCATCTCCTGTTACTCTTGCTAACTTTCATACCTGCCACCGTCACTATCGCACTCTTCTCCACACCGAGAAGCGTAACTATTATGCTGACCTCATTTCCTCCTCCTCAAACTCGTCCCGTCAACTATACTCAGTTCTTCGCTCTCTCACAGCCTCACACTCTGCGTCCATCCCCTCTCTCGCCATCAGCTCTACCTCCCCGGACCCCTCCTCCCTCGCCTCTTTCTTTGCTTCCAAAGTTAATACTCTCCGTCAAGCATTTCCCCAATGTCCTCCACCCCTCTCCCCTCCCTCTGAGCCTCCCCTTCCCCCTTCCCCTTCCTCACCATCCCTACTCCCTGTACTGTCACACTCCTGGTCCTCTTTCGACCCCATTACACTTGCGGTTCTGAATAAAACCTTCTCTACTGTCCGCAAAACAACATGCCCAGCTGACCCTATCCCCTCTCAATGGCTCCTAGAACCTTCCCTAGCCCTATCCCCATTCATCCTTTCTCTTTTTAACACAAGTCTATCCTCCGGCTCCTTCCCCTCTACCTGGAAGCATGCAACAGTCCGTCCCATCCTGAAATCTCACTCTTCCGATCCCTCTGTCCTCTCCAACTGGCGTCCCGTCTCTAATCTATCATTTCTCTCAAAACTCCTTGAAAAAATGGTTTTCTCTCAACTCTCCTCCCATCTTGAACTTTCTCTCACTCTTCACCCCCGTCAATCAGGTTTCCGCCCTGGCCATAGTACTGAATCTGTCCTCCTCTCTCTCCTCAACGATCTTCACACTGCTCATGATCGCGGTCTCATCACCTTGGCTGTCTCTCTTGATCTATCTGCGGCTTTTGATCTAGTGGATCACCATACCCTTCTCATCCGTCTTCAGGAAGCCGGCCTCTCTCAGGTGCGGTTCTCCGCTGGTTTCATTCCTTCCTATCCTGCCGTTCCTTCTCTGTCATCTCCGCATCTTCCTCCTCTGCCCCTACCCCCCTTCCCTGTGGAGTCCCCCAGGGGTCTGTTCTTGCCCCACTCCTCTTTAATATTTTCCTAGCCCCTCTTGCCCTTCTAGTCCAACAATTCAGTATCTCTGCATATTATTATGCAGATGACATCATTCTTCTCCACCACACCGACCCGTTCTCTCCTGATATCACCCCTCTTAACCTCTGTCTCACTGCTGTGACTTCCTGGTTCTCCTCTAATTTTCTACACATCAATCCGGCAAAGTCCTTTGCAATCTGGTTCACCTTTGGCAGCCCTTCCCCTACCTGTGCCCCCTCTCTATCCTCCCAGCCTATCCCCCTGGTATCATCACTCTCCGCTACCTAGGCGTTATTCTTGATTCCAACCTTACTTTCAAGGACCATATCTCCTCAATTGTACAGCGCTCCTTTTTCTCTCTTCGCCAACTCAGAGCAGTCCGTCCCTTTCTCTCTGCCTCTGCCCTTACCACTCTCCTGCTTACCCTTGTGCTGTCTCGTCTCGACTACTGTAATGCTTCTTTCGCCGGCCTATCCCAGTCCCAATTGTCCCGTCTCCAACGTGTCCAAAATGCTGCCATCCGTTTGTTGACCCATGCATCACGTTTCGACCACGTTACTCCCCTTCTCTACCAGCATCACTGGTTACCTATCTCTTTTCCGCATTCGGTATAAACTTCTCATTCTCACATTCAAAGTTATCCACACTGGCACTCCCCTCTACCTGGCGAATCAGATACAATTCCGTACCTCTCACCGTCTCCTCCGTTCCATACATATAAACCGTATGGTCCTCCCCTCCCCCGCACATGCGCGGCTAGAACAAACCCGCTCCTCTGCATTCTATTTTTTGGCTCCAAGTCTCTGGAACTCACTCCCCCCCTCCCTCCGTGCAGAAGACTCATACCCCTCATTTAAAACCCAACTCAAAACCCACCTTTTCTGCCTTGCGTTTGATCCCCCTCCCTAGCCTATCCTTCCCCCCCCTCCTTCCCTCCATGTCTCTCGTGAATGTCTGCTCCCCCTTCCCTCTCCGCCTTGATAGTATGCGTGTAATGCTCTTTCCTATTTTAAACTTCTACTCTGCTCCCAGCTTTCTTTTCTTTCTCTCCTCACTTTTCTCACATTTAATGGCGTTCTTTTCCTTTTTCTTTTCTGCAGCCAAGAGCTTGTTTTAATTAACTTGCTTGATTTTAGCTATTGTAAACCGCTCAGACGCCTATGGTATTGAGCGGTATAACAAGTTTAAATAAACATAAACATAAACATAAACAATTGAACACAGCCAAGACCAAGCTTCTTTTCTTCTCCCTAAGCCTACCTCCACCCTTACTTCTATCCCAATTTCTGCAGATAACACTTTACTCAGTTTGCTTAGCTCACAACCTTGGGGTCATCTTAACTCCACCTTCTCCTTCCCCACACACATCCAACAGCTAAACTCTGGCATTTCTTTCTTTATGACATCAGCAAAATTTAGCCCTTCCTTTCTGAACATACTGAAGACCCTTATCCATTCTCTAGTTACCTCCTATCTAGGTTATTGCAACCTCTTCCTTTCTGGTCTTCCTCTGAATCATCTCTCCCCTCCTCAATCTTTTCAAAACTCAGCTGCATGCCTAATCTTCCATCAGTTTTGCTATACTCATGTCACCCTTCTTCTTAAGTCACTTCATTGCCTCTATCAGTTTCCGCATCCCATTCAAACTACAAGTGCCTTCATTCAGCTGCTCCTCACTACCTTTCCTCTATTATCTCTCCCTGCACCCCTCCTTAGGAGCTCCACTCTTCTGGCAGATACTTTCTATCTGTGCCTGTCTTTTCCACTGCCAATTTCAGACTTTGATCTTTCCACCTTGCTGCTCTGTATGCCTGGAACAAAAACCGTCAGGCTAAAAACTCACCTCTTGCAGATTGCTTTTGCCTCCTAATCCCCTCAGCCTCCTTTTCACCTCCTATGTGTTTCCTTACAATCTCTCTCAACATATCCTAGTCCCAAGTTGTTTTGTCATCTGTATTGACTAGACTAAGACCTGATAAGCAGGGACAGTTTCTTACAAGTGTCTTTACAATGTTGTGTATGCCATGTAACACTACACAACTGGTAAGTAGTAGTACTAGTAGCAGCGCTAATGTTGAGGGGATGATTAGAGGGTATGACCTCAGTATTTACATCTGCCCCTTCAGGTGTAAAAGATGAGGCACTTATGTGTGCCCTGGGAGCAGGTATAAGTACCAATATTGAATTTTCTTTTTTTATGGAGATGTGTTCCCCTGTAAAATGGGAAATACACTTTGATTTTTTTTTTGTGACATCAAGTCAATGCTGACTACTGGCCACCCAGCTGCCTCTGGTTTTTCTTGGCAATGTATCATTGGAAGTAGATTGCCAGGCCTTTTCTTCCAAGGCAATAGAGAGTAAAGTGACTTGCCCAAGGTCACAAGGAGTGTCAGGGGGAATGGAGCGCTTGATCTTCTGGGTTCTAGCGGTTGCTCTAATCACTTGGGTACTCCTTGATATTTTAGGCCTTTTTAAACTATACCCTCTCCAAACCCTACCCCCACCTCCCTACAGTCTCAGCATGGTGTAGATCACCACATGCAATAGCAGGTTTCTATCGGTTCTCCTAAAGAGGCAGGCACTATTTGCAGCCTGGTACTTGATATCTGGATTGGCCATTGTTGGAAACAGGTTACTGGGCTTGCTAGATCTTGGTCTGATCTAGTATGGCATTTCTTATGTTCTTATGGTCAGCCACCCTCTGCCTACAAAAACCCCCCCAAAAGAAAAACATCTTTCTCTTTATAGATAGAAAGATTTTGAAGCTTATTTGGCTCTCCTGATTCTCTCCACCACTCGCCATAAGGATGTAGCCTGCCAAACATGAGTACTCCTAACTTGGTGGTGCGTCACTTTTACATTTGATAAATAAGGCTTGGCGTACCATACCTAGCCCTGCCAGGCATGATGTCCCATCATTTGGGTTTCTTGGCTGGAAGCCATAATGTCTTCATAGTGGGAGGAGTAGCCTAGTGGTTGGGGCAAGGTACTTCAGGCCAGAAGGTCGGGGGTTCAAATCCCACTAGAGGACAGCAACCTTGGGCTGGAAGGACTGGGGTTTCTAGTCCCACAGATGCTCCTTGTGGTCTTGGGCAAGCCACTTAACCCTCCATTGCCCATGTTCCCTGTAAGTATTAGTGTATGTGTCTCATATCCCTGCGTGTTAAATGTATCCCCCAATTGTGTTGTGACCGCTTTGATTGAAGGATAAGGTGGCATACAAAACTGTCTAAATAAATAAATAAATAGTGGGATTGAACTTGATATTAGAGAAAACAGTCGCCAAGCTAGCAGTTAAGCTAGAGCTAAAATGCCCCAGACCCAAAGGGGCATTTTAGCTCTAGCCTAACCCATGAGGCAGTTGATAGCTAATGAGGCAGGACTGGAGCATAGACCCTACACTTCCTGCAATGGAGGGTAGAGTGACAGGGCCAGGAGGAATGAAAAACATTCTGAAACTTGGAAAGACTGGGCAGTAGCATGTGGCAAGAAAGGAAAATATGGCAGTGTTAAGGTTGCAGCTTATGCTGCTACTTCCAGGTGCTGCCAGGCCCCAGACTAGCAAGCTAGAAAAAGGAGAAGGTGAAGTGGCAGGGGTTCTGGGACACAAGACAAAAGAAAATCTACTTGCGAGCAAGGTTTAACCACTGACAAGGAGCAATTTCTCAACCTCAACTCAGATAGGACAAAGACAGAGACCATCCATCTGATTAAGTGATGGCATGTGGCAATAAGGGAAAGTGTGGTGGCAGTAAAGGTACTAGTTATGCTGTCACTTCCATAGAAGAGCCAGACCCCAATTAGGAAGGACAACGTGGAGGCTAAAGTGGTAGGAGTTCCAAGGTATAAGATAAAGGGATGACCTCCATTATGCAAGGTGGCATGGTCCATCAGAGAGTTAGCTGGACAAGGAGGGAGAAATGGCCAAGTGGTTAGGACAAAGTATCTTGCGCTGGATGGTTCTATTCCCACCTGGGACAGCAATCTCAGGCCAGATAGACTGGTGTCTCTAGTCCTATAGGCACTCCTTCTGCCTTTAGACAAGCCACTTAACCCTCAGGTACACATAGATTGTAAGCCCTCTGGGGATAAGGGAATATTTATGTTTATGCAATTTCTTGATATATGACCCAGACTGAAGGGCTTCAGAGCAGTTTGAAATCATTTCAAGCAGGTACTTGAATGTATACAGTACCTGTTTGTAGTGATTGTAAACTGCTCTGATGCCCTTCAGTCTGGATGGCATATCAAGAAATTGCATAAACATTACAGGATAGAGGGATAAAAGGGGCAGTAATGGAAAGACTGAATTTATTCCTTGCTTTGCTCTTTAAGGAAGATGATGTAGGGAAGTTTCCAATGCCAGTAATAATATTTAAAGGTGATGTATTAGAGGAACTGAAACAAATCTTGATAAACCAGAAATATATAACACAGCAATTTAACTGGAATTCAGCTTTAACTGCAGCTATGTGGTTCAACACACAAAGCCAGTGTATATAAGAGTAAAAAGTCACAGGTTCAAGACCTAGCTGCAGATTGTGTCTTGCATGTCCCTGTGGATAAACTTTAGCCTACAATACAGGTACAGCACCAGCAAGTACAGCTCCCAAAGAATCAGCCAGCAAGGGTACAAACACCCATCAGCCACACAGACAGGCTCCACTATCCACAGCTGGATGGATGGAAATGTGGGCTGATAGCATCGACACACTGAGCGGGCATGAATATCAGAGCACGCTGCTAGCACCTGTACAATGAGCACATGTTAACAATACTTAAACTGATATGGAGACCAAAGTGGTAGGCAGGAATGCCAACCATCCCCACTTTGTGAAAGGAAAAACACATAATAAAAACTTTTCAAGTACATAGAAAAAACCCGTGAGAGAGTTAGTTGGACCATTGGATTATAGAGAGGTAAAAGGGGCACTAAGAGAGGACAAGGCCATAGCAGAGAGACTGAATAAATTCTTTGCTATGGTCTTTACTGAAGACGATGTAGGGAAGTTACCCATACCTGAAATGGTATTTAAAGTTGATGCAGCAGAAGAATTGAAAGAAATATCGATAAACTGAGAAGATGTATTGCAACTATTTGATAAAATGAAGAGTAGCAAATCACCTAGACTGGATGGTATACATCCAAAGGTGTTGAAAGAACTGAAATATGAGCTTGCAAACCTACAATTACTAATCTATGAACTATCATTAAAATCATCACTAATAGGAGGCGGAGCCAGCAGGATCCAAGATGGCTGCTTAGCCCGTGAGCTGCCTTAATCCTGAGAAGAATTTTTCCTCTCCTGCTTTGTCGCTACCCCATATTTGAATCCTTTAGGGCATAATTTGTGCAGTTATGTCTGCTGGCAAACCTACGCATCTTGACTACTCCCCTGTCCCAAGTAGTGGTGTAAAAAGAGCCAAATCCGATCCACCCTCCCCTCAGAAGATGGCGGCTGTAAAGGAGAGCCCGGTGGGGCTGCAAGATGTTTTAGCGGAAATACGTGCTGTTTGCGAGATGGTAGCTTCAAATGGTGAGACATTTTGTGAATTACAAGCGGATATTCTTGAACTAAAAGAATTAAAAGCCCAAGTGGCTAATTTGACTGGAACGGTCACTTGTTTAGAAAACAAAGTTGCTGCACATGTGGAGAGGCTACAGAAGGTGCACGCTGAGTCTAAGAGGATAACTCAATTGGAGCGGAGTTTAGAGGATTTGAATAATCGAACGAGAAGAAACAATGTACGAATTCTCGGTGTCCCAGAAGGTGCGGAGGGCTCCAGTATTATTCCTTAACTGTCTTCTATGATTCCCAAACTGTTAAAGCTCTCTTTCAGTGAGCCGTTTGAGATCGAGAGGGCCCATAGGATTCCAGCGCACCCGGGGCCTAATGTTAGGCAACCACACCCCATCATTTTGTGCGCCCTTCGACACTCGCAGGCAACGCAGATTCTTATAGCTGCGAGGGCTGCGCCTTCTCTCATGGTGGATGGCCAGAAGGTGGCTTTTTATCCTGATTTCCACAAAGCCACAGTTGAAAGAAGGAAGCGGCTGTTGGCTTTTCGTCCCCATCTGCAATTGTTAGGGGCCCGCTATGGTTTTCAGTTCCCTGCTCGGCTCCAGGTAACGCTACATAATCAAACGCGCACGTTTGAGGATTCTTCGGCCCTGGAAACCTTCATCGAGGAGCATGAAGCTTTGAAGATGAACTGAGATGAGGGGAGGATTTGTCGTGGCTGTGTAAGCAGTGGGGCCTGATATGAGGTGTCCTGGAAGTGGCGTGGACTGGGACAGTTGCCTGCTGGACTTTATATGTTATTTGCAGTGCGGTGGCGATGTGTGCGCTGCAGGTGGTGGGGGATAGTGTTTATTCAAAGTCCTGTATTTGTAATGGAGTGGGTTGGAGAGTAAGTTGATTTGGTGGGGAGGGAAGATGGAGGTAGGGAAGGGGGAAGGTTAGGGGATTTGTTTAAAAAAAAAAGAGTAATATCAAATAATAAACTAGTAAACAAGTAAAAGAATTTGAAGGAAGATGGGATATGGAGGAGAATATAGTTGGGGTACTTAGGCTATGTTACCAGTTCAGGTACGGGAGAGATTTGATCCCTTTTTTTTGTTGTTGTTTTGGCATCAGGGGTTAGATAGCAATCAGGTAATGCTGTTTCACCCGTTCCAAGCCTGTAGTGGGAGAAATCTGGTGTCTCCTTGTGGTCTGGGGAACTATATATTAGCAGTGCCCTGTATTTATGATTTAATCTGCAAAGTTTGCATTCTGTTTTGCTGTGAATATTCTGTTCAGATATGTGCTTTTAAACTGTCCCGTGACTTCACTTAAGTTTTTATCATTGAACGTGAAGGGAATCAATAATCCAATCAAGCGTAAAAAGATTTTGATTTACTATATGAAAGAGCAGGCCGACGTGGTTCTTCTGCAAGAAACGTGTCTGCCATCCAAGGAAGCCCATAAATTGGGTCTGGGAAAATACATATTAGTTGCCCATTCCACTGCGGTCCAGAAAAAGAATGGTGTTGCCATTCTTGTGAGTAAAACGTTGATGCCAGTGTTAGAGCTGTCTCATGCCGATGTGGATGGTCGATGGGCATCTGTCTTACTTCAAATATGTGGGAGAAGATTGGCCATTTTAAATCTTTATGCTCCTAATTTGGATGACGTATCGTGTTTTCATAAAATAGCGGAAGAGTTACTATTGTTACCTAAGGGTGATGTAGTTGTAGGGGGGGATTTTAATTTGGTTTTAGACCCTTTGTTAGATTGTCAACCTCCCCGAGTCTCCAGAACTCCACAAACTCCATCGGTGGTATCAGCTATAATGTGGGATATGGGACTGTCAGATATTTGGCAGTTGCAGCATCCTGAGGAGAAGGATTTTACGTTCTTTTCTCTCCCTCATGGATCCCATTCGCGGATAGATTATTTTTTAATTGCTAAAACATTGATTCCCGCGGTTATGAAGACTGACATAAATCCCATTCAAATTTCGGACCACGCGGCTATCACTTTTTCTCTAGTACTGGGGGATATAGAAAAATCCCGGTCACGGTTCTCTTTCAATAGATCTCTTTTGGGCGATAAAGGGTTTTGTGAGCATATACAGCAGGCAATTAATGAATATTTTGAGGTGAACTTATCCAGCGAAACTTCGGGTTGGGCTTGGTGGGAGGGGTTTAAGGCTACCATTCGTGCTAAGATAACCAGTTATACTATCGCTTTGAATAGGATAAAGAAAGCCAAATTATCCGCTTTGGACTTGCAAATTAAAGCTGGCGAGAGGCTGCTGATCTCCAGGTCTGACCCCGCTGTGTTGCTCCGTCTGCAGAGATTGAGGTGTCAATACAATCAAATACTAAGTGCGGAGGCTTCGCAGTCGATCTTCCAACAGAAGTCTTGTTATTATTTGGAAGCCAACAAGTCAGGGAGTTTGTTGGCACAGACCTTGACACCTCTCGCTGAGGTAGGCTATGGCCTAGCATGGCCTGCTACTATGAAGGGCCTGTAAGTTAGGCCTGGATCCTAACACCTATTACAGCTAGAAAAAGAACCAAAAATCTGTGGAAAATAAGAAAGCTGTTTTAAAATGCTTGATAAGAAGTTTTCATGAATTTATAAGTCTTCTATTATTCTCTTGTGTGTGAAAGAACAGAAATGTAACAGTATATGCATTCCAGAAGCCGAAGTTAACCTTGCAGTAGAAATGTAGCAAGATTCAGAACTGTACCATTGTTCAAGCAATCCCAAAGGAGGGGGCCGGTTGCTAGGCTCCAGAGGGAGTTCTAATTGGACAGGTGCAGGGAGTGTATAACCAATTAGAAGTTTGCATGCATCGAGTTAGAACCAATAGAAAATTCTCATGTATCAAACTGAAAAAGAGGTATAAAAATTTATGTCTCTGTATAAACTTTTGCTCAGTTCCTTTGTATGCTTTGACTGACTGGGCCTGTGCACATTAAACTGACTTGGACCCTGTCAATCGACTCCTGGACTTATTCATTGATTACACTTTGCCACAGCATATTCTTGGTGCATTGGCCGGGAAGTGCGAGTGGTAAATGGTATTCAAGTGAGTAATCCACGTAATTCGCCTTGAGGTTTGGTCCGGTTGGAACCGTGTCTGTCCGACCACAGGGGAGACCTCTGGCACCGCCGGCCCTTTTGTGCCGGAGAGGGTTCCACCTGCCTCGGCGGGCCATCGGGTCCAGCTGGCCAACACCTCCGACCCGGGGGAGTCCAGGTTCCAACTCAGAAGCTGGTGTGGTATCGGGGACCGGATCCGGTGAGTAGACCTTTTGTGATTTGATAGTCAGAAAGAACAGCCTGGGACAGGTCTTGCATGCGCAAGACTGATTTGGTATATTTGGTATAGACTAACTGGGAATCTGGGAAATCTCGCATGAGTATGCGCGAGACAAGGGAGCCTGATCACCTCCCATAAGGGCGGTCCTAGTAAGCTCCGCGTAAGGAAAGCGGAAGCTGAAGCCATCGACCCTTCTTGTTTGGAATAGTCAGTTAGTCAGAAAACCTGGGCACTTGAAACATTGAAATATGATATTTTATTGAAATATGTTTGCGTGTGAGTGAGAGGTCTTGAAATACAGACCGAGCGAGAGCGGACTCCTTAGTAGCGCAGTTCCTGGCCAGGCGACCGCGCCCAGGTCACGAACAGGAGGAAGCGAGTGGTGTTTGTCCCCCCCCCCCCAGTGTTCTGTGGGCTGTACGGACCCCTTACCTGCAGCCATTCTACCTATCCTTATTGTTCGTTGTCTTGTACGTCATTGCATGTACGTAGGGACGTAGGGTATGCTGAGTACGTAGGAAGCGTAGGTAGGTGTGTTCACAAGATGGGAGGGACGGAGTCTACGCACACTCCGTTGGCATGTATGATCAAGAATTTCCGTAAAGGATTTTCGGGCGATTATGGTACAAAAAATGACCCCATCCAGATTAAAAATGTTGTGTGAAAGGGAATGGCCCGCATTAGCTGCTTCATGGCCCCGAGGGGGCACTTTTGATTTTGAAACAGTTTTACGACTTCATCAGCTTATATTAAGAATGTATCCTGATCAGTTCCCCTATATAGATTCCTGGTTAAATGCATGTGAACAGCAGCCCTCATGGATGAAGCGCTGTTATGAGGAGCACTGTAAAATATTTGTAGCTACTACTAGGGGAACCAAAAAGGCTAAGGAAGCGAAGCCGCCTGTGTATGCTGACCCAGAGTCTTCAGATATCTTGGATAGTTTACCCCGGCACCCACAGAAAATAGTCCCCACAGCCCCGCAACCTGAGGTAGAGTCCGATGGGGAGCCCCAGAAAATACCAAAGCAACAGCCCAAGAAGCACCCTACCCCGAGTGAAAGTTCCGGGTCAGGCCCAAGCACCTCAGGGGGACTCGAGTCCTCCGATGAGATAGAGAGCGGAAGCTCTCCTGCCAGTTCAGGGTCACCCACCAAGGAGACTAGTGCCCGGGAGCCTTATGATTTAAGAAGCGTAACTCCCAAGAAGAAGAAGGAGAAAGCAGGGCACCTAATGCCATTACGCCAAGTGCCTGGAATTTCTGTTTTGAATGATCAGGGCCAGATGGCACCAGGACCAACCAGTTTAGTTTATGTACCCTTTTCTACCACAGATTTATTAAAATGGAAAACGCATTATGCTTCCTACACAGCCAAGCCCCAGGAATTAACAGAATTAATGTCAAGCATTATGCAAACCCATCAGCCTACCTGGGCCGATTGTCGCCAGCTCCTGTCCACCCTCTTCACCACTGAGGAGCGAGGCCGGATCGGGCAAGCAGCCCTCCAGTGGTTAGAAGAGAACCCTGTAGAAAGGGGGGAAATAAATCTTCCACAAGCAGCTGCTGCAGAATACCCCAATGAAGATCCCAGATGGAACCCGAACGAGGAAAGGGGGGGCGGCGGCCTTAACCAGATTTCGCCAGGCCTTAGTGCAGGGCCTGAAGAAGGGAGGCCAGAGAGCCATGAATATTGGGAAAGTATCGGATGTTCTCCAGGGTCCAGATGAGAGCCCAGCGGCCTTTCATGAGCGGTTGTCTGAAGCTTATAGACTGTATACCCCATATGATCCCCCCGCTCAGGAAAATTTACGCATGGTAAATGCGGCCTTTGTTAGTCAGTCCCAGAGAGACATAAAGCGAAAATTACAGAAATTGGATGGATTTGCGGGCATGAACACAGCTCAGTTAATGAAAGTCACTCAGAAAGTATTTGTGAATCGTGAAAATGAACGAGACAGAGAAAGTGAACGAAAGATGAAGAAGAAGGCAGATCTTCTTGCTGCTGCTATAACCGAACGACATGGAGGAGGTATTCCTAATCAAAGGACCAGAGGATGTGGAAGAGGCCACGGAAGCGACAGGCCTCCATTAGGTGCAAATCAGTGCGCCTACTGCAAGGAAGAAGGACATTGGAGAAATCAGTGCCCACATCTGGACTCCGCCCCTGCAAGGGGAGGAGGGAGTCCCTGGAGGCCCGGAGGAAGATTTCTAAGGAGAGGAGGAATGAATCGAACACAGTTTCAGCAGGAGAGGGAAGAAGCTCTTGAGGGAGTGGCAGTAGCAACGGGCTATGACCTGGTGACATAGATGAAGACTAGGCCAGACCGGGCTCCAAGTTCACCCTGGGTCCCCAGGAGCCTATGGTCAGTTTAAAGATAGGGGACCAATACATGGAATTTATGGTAGATACAGGAGCAGAACATTCAGTAGTAGCTAAGCCAGTAGCTCCACTGTCCTCACAATCTGTCACCATTATAGGAGCCACTGGAAATAAAGCCACAAAACCATTCTTGCAGAACCGCATGTGTGAACTGGGGGGACAGAAGATAACGCACCAGTTCTTATATATGCCTGAGTGCCCAATTCCACTACTGGGCCGAGACATGCTTGCCAAGCTCCAGGCCCAAATATCCTTTGCTGAAGGGGGAGAAATGAAAATGACTGTGAACCCAAAGCCTGCTGGATTAATGATGCTTACTGTTCCCCGAGAAGAAGACTGGCGGTTCTATAGTGCACCTCCAATAAAGTCACCCAGTCCCTGTATACCTACCAACCTGATAGCCCCACCTGAAGTATGGGCAGAAGATAATCCACCTGGCCTAGCGAAGAACATAGCCCCTGTCATTGTCGCCCTCAAGCCAGGAATGGAACCAGTGCATGTGAAGCAGTATCCTCTCCCTCGACCAGCCATAGAAGGAATTCATTGGCATTTGATGAAACTACTAAAATATGGACTTCTCAAGGAATGTCAGTCACCTTGGAACACCCCCCTTCTCCCAGTAAAGAAGCCTGGGACAGGGGACTACCACCCAGTACAAGATCTAAGGAGAGTAAATGATGCAGTTGAAACTATACACCCAGTAGTACCAAACCCTTATACTCTCTTGGGACTGATCCCCGCTGAGGCTACTTATTTCACCATCCTGGACCTGAAAGATGCCTTTTTCTGTGTGCGCCTAGCACCCACCAGTCAGCTCTTATTTGCTTTTGAATGGCAAGACCCCACAACAGGAAGACGGGGTCAGCTCACCTGGACCAGATTACCCCAAGGATTTAAGAATTCACCAACTCTCTTCAGTGCTGCCCTGAATCAAGATCTCTCAAGTTACCCAGTGGATCCAGGAAAGAGGGTTCTTCTTCAATATGTAGATGATTTGCTCATAGCCACCAACTCAGAAAGTGAATGCCTACAAGCTACTAGTGAACTTTTGTACCTTCTTAAAGATGCTGGATACAAAGTCTCAAAAGCCAAAGCACAACTATGCCAAACTGAAGTCAAGTATTTGGGATTCCAGTTGTCCAGTGGGACCCAACGTTTAGGACCAGAACGCAAAGAAGCTGTGTGTAATATCCCCACACCAACCACTAGGAGGCAAGTAAGAGCCTTCCTGGGGGCCGCGGGATATTGTCGCATATGGATCCACAACTTTGCCCTGATTGCAAGACCACTATACGAAGCCACCAGAGGAATGGAAAAATCCCCACTAGACTGGGGACCTGAACAAGATGTAGCATTCCAAACTTTTGAAGAAGGCCCTGATGTCATCTCCAGCTTTAGGTCTCCCAGATGTTCAGAAGCCTTTCCATCTTTTTGTTCATGAGTCACAAGGAAACGCATTGGGAGTATTGACCCAATCTCTTGGATCTTGGCAACGGCCAGTAGCGTATCTGTCAAAACAATTGGATATAGTAGCAAAAGGATGGCCTCCTTGTTTGAGAGCTGTTGCAGCCACAGCCCTCCTAGTGGGCGAAGCAGACAAACTCACACTAGGACAAACTCTTCAAGTCACCGTGCCACACTCTGTCCTGACTCTCATGGAACACAATGGAAACTTCTGGTTGACCAATGCACGAATGTTGAAGTATCAAAGCATGCTGTGTGAGAACCCTCGGATACAGTTGAAAGTTAGTCAAGCTCTGAACCCTGCTACATTGTTTCCAATTGGTCCTGGGCCACCTGATCATAATTGCTTAGAAACCATGGACACTGTATTTTCAAATCGCCCTGATTTGACCGATGTCCCTCTAGAGGACTCAGAACGGACTTTCTTTGTAGATGGAAGCAGTCTGGTCATCAATGGACATCATTGTGCTGGATATGCAGTGGTGACCCTTGATCTGGTAGTTGAGTCCTCAGCCCTGACCCCAGGAACATCTGCACAAAAAGCTGAATTGATAGCCCTCACTAGAGCCTTGACATTAGGAGAAGGACTCCGCATAAATGTGTACACAGATTCCAAATATGCTTTCACTACTTTGCATGCACATGGAGCCTTGTATAAAAAACGAGGGTTAATCACCTCAGGGGGTAAGGACATTAGGTATGGGCCCGAGATATTGATGTTATTAGATGCTGTGTGGGCCCCCAAACAAGTGGCAGTCATGCACTGCCGAGGTCATAAGGCAGGAGCAGGAGAAGTTGCACGAGGGAATAGATTTGCAGATGCCACAGCCCGAAAGGCAGCTACCACAGGACAAGTTAGGACTCAAGATACTGTAATGCAAGCAGCCCTATTCCCTGTGCCCCTTAGTTTCTGGGCACCCCGATACACGACAAGAGAGTTAGACTATTATTGTGAAAAGGAGGGGGGAGTCTTAACAGAACAATGTTGGATAGTGCTTCCACCCCCAGAAGGGAGCCCACCGCCAGGTCCAACAGTCATTCCTGAAGCATTGGTGCCAGCCTTTGTCCAAGCTTTCCACCAAGCCACACACTATGGAAAAACAGCCATGGAGAAAGCCCTGAGACCCCATTTCTGTATCTCACTGCTAGGATCCCTGACCGCCTCAGTGGCACAGCAATATCTGAGATCTTCCAAAAATAATGCCAAGCAAGGTCCTGTTCCACCCCCAAGAGTTCAGTCAGTAGGGGTGACCCCTATGAGTGATATACAGATAGACTTTGCTGAAATGCCCCGTGTGAATGGATATCACTATATGTTAGTGTTAGTTTGCACATTTTCAGGGTGGGTAGAAGCCTACCCCACCCGAACTGAGAAAGCCCGAGAAGTCATTAGGGTATTGCTCCATGAGATCATTCCCCGATTTGGAATACCATCAACTATAGGGTCAGATAATGGTCCATCTTTTGTATCTCAAGTGACTCAACAGTTAGCACAAACTCTGCGAATAAAATGAAAGTTGCACACTGCTTACAGACCCCAGAGTTCAGGGAAAGTGGAGCGTATGAATAGAACCCCGAAAGCTCAGTTATCCAAGCTCTGTCAAGAAACACACCTGAAGTGGCTCCAAGTTCTCCCCATAGCCCTTCTTAGGATACGATCAGCTCCCATCAGATCCTTAGGAGTCTCCCCTTTTGAGATTTTGTATGGGCGACCTCCACCCATAGTGCAGGGAATAAAGGGAGACATGAGACAGATAGGATCTGAAATAACTAGACAAGAACTATTAGCTTTAGGTTCTGTTTTGCAGAAACTCCAAACATGGGTGCAAGAACGACTACCCATCAACCTGACTGAGCCTCTGCATCCCTACAAGCCAGGAACATCCGTGTGGGTGAAGGAGTGGAGAAAGACCCCGCTGGCGCCACATTGGAAGGGACCCTATGTTGTCATCTTATCAACCCCCACCACAGTGAAAGTTGCAGAATTTGAACCCTGGATCCACCACAGTCGAGTGAAGCCGGCAGCTGCACCTGATCCTGGCCAATGGACATCAGTGCATGATCCCGAGACTCCATTGCGACTCACCTTGAGGAGACAGCCAGTTTTATAAGAGAATCTTCAGCATCCATTTATGTCACGCAAAAGTGACCATCACTACAGAAACAGAAGAAAATTCAGCATAGTTCATCATCCTCAACTATCCAGTTAACTTCCAGAGACTGTAAGCACAATGTTCTTCCACTATTGCCTCGTGGGAGTGGTGATCCTGGGAATTCTGGAAAAGATTTTTGCTCTACTCCCTTGTATAGCCTGTATAAACATCACCCGAACAGGACAAAAGGTTACTCAGACTTTGCTTTATCATTCCTACTATACTTGCACTGGAACAGTCAGCCGGTGTGTTTATAAGGGCACCGAACTGAATGTTTGCACAAAGGGAAGAAGTAAGACTTGTTATACCCCTCGACAAAACCCATCATATTATACATTTGAGATACGCTGGAATGATGAAGATGGAGCCATCCTGAGTGCTACAAAACCTCTTACTGATCCCACAAAACCTATCACCTTGAACTTTGATGCTTGTGGTGCCATCAACAAAAATGCTTACTACAAATGTGGGTCATGGGAGCAAGCCTACTACCATGATGATAAATACATGTGTCCAGAGGGAGCCTATGGATGGGGAAAATGTACAGGAAAGAGTACTGCAGCCACTATTTACACAACCACATCTAAAAATGATTACTTTTGTCCAAAATGGGAATGTGTATATTTTGCTACCTGGAAGAATGCACCGACGGGACAAGACGGTGATCATTGCAAAGGCAGTCTCACGAAGATCAAATTATCAGACCCCAAGAAATGCAAGAAAGGTGCCTGTAATCCTCTACAACTCTTCATAGCCAATCCCAGCCACTGGAAACAAGGATACAAGTTTGGGTTGCGTATTGCAGGAGGGGGTGTAGACCCTGGGACTATTTTATATCTGCGATTAAATACCAACACCCATGTATCCTCACCCTATCGTATACATCACTCTTTCTATGAAGCTATGAAATCAGAGTTCGAAATTCCCCCTGCTTCCCAGAACTTATTTCTTGAATTAGCCGGAGCAGTTGCTTCTAGTCTCCATGTGTCAGACTGTTTGTTTTGTGGAGGAACTAAAATGGGAGACCAATGGCCTTGGGAAGCACAAGAACTGAACTATTCTGTTTCATATAATCAGACTAATATACGCAATACCACCAGTGAATGGGTATTGGCCCACTCCATCATGGGTAATTTATGTTTTTCTCGTTATGGACCAATGTTTAATATGGAAGTGGGGCAGCTGGTCTGTCTCAATCAGAGGTTTTACAACAGTACCACTAAGAGAACATCTTGGTGGTCAGGAGTCAACGCTACTGAACCTTCCAATCCTCTAGTCCAGTTCCCTAGACTTGCTAGCATCTGGACTAACCTAGCAGCATATAATTCTTAGCAAGCACCACCTGGACTGTACTGGATTTGCGGAACCCGAGCATATGCTAGACGTCCTCATCACTGGGGAGGCGCATGTATATTGGGAACCATACGACCTTCTTTTTCCTTCTGCCTACATCCCAGGGAGAACTGCTGGGATATCCTGTGTACAGAAGTCGACAGCTGAAGGAGGCCTTGAAAATAGGCCAATGGGACAAATGGGATGGTGAAGAATGGCCACCAGAAAGAATCATCTCATACTATGGACCTGCTACTTGGGAGCAGGATGGGACTTGGGAATATCGTACCCCTGTTTATATGATTAATCAAATAATACGTTTGCAAGCTATTGTTGAAATAATAACCAATGAAACTAATAAAGCACTAACCCTACTCGCAAAGCAAAGTACGCAAATGCGCACAGCCATTTATCAAAATCGTTTAGCTTTAGATTATTTGTTAGCAGCTGAGGGTGGGGTATGTGAGAAGTTGAATCTAAGTAATTGTTGTTTGCAGATTGATAATAATGGGCATGTAGTTGAAGACTTAGCCATCCAGATGAGAGAGCAGACATTTGTGCCTGTCCAGACTTGGCACAGTTTAAAGTTGGACGGGTGGTTTGGTTCATTGTTTTCCTGGATTGGTGGTCTGAAAGCCCTTCTGTTCATTGTACTTTTCATATTAGCCATGTGCTTATTGCTCCCCTGTCTCCTACCCCTTTGCTTACGCATGATAACATCGTCAATTGACAACACTATAGAGCGGAAGGCAGCTGCGAAAGTATTAGCTATGTGGCGATATTATCCTATACCCCAAGATGATGATGCTATTACACCAGTATAATGTGTTAATTGACTAATGAGTGATTTGATTCTCACCCTTCCTCACTCACGGGTGAGAATAATCAAAGGGGGGAATGAGGTAGGCTATGGCCTAGCATGGCCTGCTACTATGAAGGGCCTGTAAGTTAGGCCTGGATCCTAACACCTATTACAGCTAGAAAAAGAACCAAAAATCTGTGGAAAATAAGAAAGCTGTTTTAAAATGCTTGATAAGAAGTTTTCATGAATTTATAAGTCTTCTATTATTCTCTTGTGTGTGAAAGAACAGAAATGTAACAGTATATGCATTCCAGAAGCCGAAGTTAACCTTGCAGTAGAAATGTAGCAAGATTCAGAACTGTACCATTGTTCAAGCACTCCCAAAGCAGGGGGCCGGTTGCTAGGCTCCGGAGGGAGTTCTAATTGGACAGGTGCAGGGAGCATATAACCAATTAGAAGTTTGCATGTATCGAGTTAGAATCAATAGAAAATTCTCATGTATCAAACTGAAAAAGAGGTATAAAAAGTTATGTCTCTGTATAAACTTGCTGGTGTGCATTTTGCTCCGTGGGTTTATGATGTACCGTGGTAATCCACTCATTCCTCCCTTGTTTCACTTCCACATCCAAAAATGTTATGACTTCCTGATTAGAAGTGCAGTTAAATTTAATCAGTTCTTCTCTCCTGTTCAACCATTCCACGTACTGAAGCAAATGTGAGACACTAAATATGTCATCAATGTAGCGACACCATAATTTTACTTGAGAATGAAATTCAGATTTCCTTAGCCAATTCTCCTCAAAAGATCCCATGAAGAGATTAGCTATTGAGGGGGCGCATGTGGCGCCCATAGCCACTCCAATCTTTTGATGATAAATTTGTTCTTCAAATTGAAAGTAGTTATGAAAAAGTACCAGTTTTAATAATTCATCCATAAAGACAAGGTGCTTCTCAGAAAGATCCCCCTGTGTTATCAGCGCTCTCATTGTTATCTCATGCGCTATATCTTGGAGTATATTCGTGTACAAAACACTAACGTCCAGTGTCACTAACCAAATATTATCCACTCCAGCCCATCGCGAGTGATTTTCCAATATTTGAAGAAAATGCATTGTATCTCTTACGTACGACGGTATGATGGGTATGAGTGGTCTCAAAAATGTATCTAAATATATCGAAAGAGGTTCAAGCACCGATCCTTTTGTGGACACTATAGGTCGTCCCGGTGGATTGGCCATATCTTTGTGTATTTTCAGTACTATATAAAACACAGGCTGCCTTGGATCTGAACAATTTAAAAAATGATATTCCTTATTACTGATGATCTTATCCTGGTGGGCTACAGACGTAAGGGATTTAATGTGCTCCTTTATCCATTGAGTAGGGTCAACTGTTAAGGCTTCATATGTCTTCTCATCCCTTAATAATCGATGGGCTTCATTTAAATATTGATCTTGTGCCATAACAACAAATGCCCCTCCCTTATCTGCTCGTCAAATACTAGATCATTCCGCGCCTTTAATTCCGTTAGTATTATTGCTTCCTGCTGTGTGAGTGCGGTCATGTTCCTTCTTTTTGTGCTCTCTACCAATGCTGTCATATCGTGTATCACCAGAGTTCGAAATATAACTAGGGCCCCCGGTAGAGGTCCAGGAGGAGTCCAGGTAGATTTAATTGGTAATTTTAAACGATTAATCAACTCTGGAGCAGGAGCCTCAACGTTCCGCTGCTGTGCTGCAAAAAAAACTTTTAAATTTAAATTCTTAATTAATTTTTCAAAATCCACATAGAACTGAAATAAATCAAACCCCGCTCGGGGGACAAATGAGAGACCTTTCTCCAAAAGATGAATGTAGGGGTCAGGCAATGTACTTCCGGAGATGTTAATTACCATCGATGAAAAAGTGTCCCCTCTAATAGGATTCGTTATCTTTTCTTGTGTGTTCCCTTCCCCTGCGCTGCTTTGTTGTCTTTCCTCTCCCCCTTCTTCTTGACACGTCCTTCCCCTACTTCTTGAAAATCCACATCCCTAGTACTTTTGCTAGAGTCCGATGAAAGTTCGTCATCCGAACTATCTCCAAACGATACTTTTTTTGATGTCTTCACTTTTTTTGTATTTATCCATGGATATACGTATCCTACCGTGTAATCTTTGTAATCTCATTGTAATTTCTTCTGTTTCACTTGCTGGACTTGTCATCACAGTCCGGCCACACTGAGGCACATGCTATTTGATTGCCCGCACGTTCAATATTTTTGGTCTAAAGTTTGGGACAGGATGCAGCAGATCCTTTGTTTTTGTGAACAATTAAGATGGCAAATAGTTATATTGCGTTCAGGTGCTGAGAATTTGTTCATAACTAAGGACAAGAGATTTCTGTTTGACTTTATGATGGCTATCGCTATAAAAATGATTCTCAGTTGCTTGAAAGATTTCTCACAACTGGATGTATTGCTTTGGTGGAATATATTTTGTTTGTATGCCAGTTATGAGAAAGAATACGACAGACGTTGTTTAGCAATAGCCAATAAACATTTGGCTGTAGGATCCCTGCAGGAGTTCGGAATCAGCACATTGCGGATAAACAAATGGGAATATTTTGTTGCAAAGGCTAAGTGATGGTCATTGTACTATGTAAAGGGGCAAGGCGGGTCACAAGGAGATACTTGGGGGGGTGGTCCTGGGGGTGGGGGAGGGTAGGTGATTGATGTTGGGGGGACTATTTGTTATGGAGTGTCACTCATGTAACTGAATGTATATTATTTTTGTTTGCTACTGGAAATTGAAAATAAATGGTTTAAAAAAAATCATCACTAATACCTGAAGATTGGAGGATGGCCAATGTAATGCAAATGTTTAAAAAGGGTTCCAGGGGTGATCTGGGAAACTACAGACCAGTGAACCTGACGTCAGTACCAAGAAAAATGGTAGAAACCATTTTTAAGAACAAACTTTCTGAACATGTAGTTAGTATTGTTTAATGGGAGGGAGCCAACATGGCTTTAGCCATGGAAGGTCTTGTCTTACTAATCTGTTATATTTTTTTGAATGTGTAAATAAACAGGTAGACAAAGTTGGGTTGGTTGATGTAGAATATCTGGATTTTCAGAAAGCCCTTGACAAGGTCCCTGATGAGAGACTCTTGGCGAAACTAAAAAGTCATAGAATAGGATGCAGTATACTACTGTGGATCAGGAACTGGTTAAAAGATAGAAAGAAGAGGGTAGGGCTAAATGGCCAATTTTCCCAATGGAGAAAGGTGAATAATGGAGTACCCCAGGGATCAGTGCTGGGTCTGCTGCTTTTTAACATATTCGTAAATGACCTGGAAATGGGAATAACTAGTGAAGTAATCACATTTGCAGATGGCACAAAGTTATTCAAAGTTGTTAAAACCCAAGAGGATTTTGAAGAATTGCAAGAGACCTTGATAAGTTGGAAGACTGGACTTTCAAATGGCAGATGAAATTTAATGTGGAAAAGTGAAAGTTATGCAGGTAGGAAAGAACAATCTAAACTATGGTTACACGATGCAAGGTTCCACGTTAGGAACCACCACCCTGGAAAAAGATTTAGGCGTCATCATGGATAACACATTGAAACCCTCTGCACAGGGTACAGTGACGGCCAAGAAAGAAATAGAATGTTAGGAATCATAAGGAAAGGAATGGAAAATAAAGCAAAGGATATTATAATGCCTCTGCATCTTTCCATGGTGCAATCACTCCTCAAATATTAAGTGCAATTCTGGTCACCATATCTCATAAAGGATATAGCAGAATTAGAAAAGGTACAGAGCAAAGTCACCAAAATGGTAAAGGAGATGGAAGGATACCCCTATGAGGAGAAACTAAAAAGGTTAGGGATCTTCAGCCTGGAAAAGAGATGGCTTAGGGGAGATATGATAGGGGTCTATAAATTAATGAATGAAGTGGAACGGATAAGCGTAGATCAATTGTTTACATGGTCAAAATGTTGAAAGACTAGGGGACATGCAATGAAGCTACAGTGCAACCTATAGAAGAATAATAAGAGAAAATATTTTTTTCACTTAGCATGTAATCAAACTCTGGAATTCGTTACCGAAGGATGTAGTAAAAGCTGTTAATGTAGCTAGGTATAAAAAAGGTTTGGATAAGTTCCCAGAGGAAAGGTCCATAAACCATTATTAAAGGGGGCCAGGGAAATCTACTGCTTGTTCCAATACAAGCATTGTGGAACCTAGCAGGTTCTGGGGAAACTGCTAGGTACTTGTGACCTAGATTGGCCACTGTTGATAGGATACTGGGCTTGATAGACCTTGGTCTGAACCAGTATGGCATATCTTATGTTCTTATGTTCTGAGAGTAGCAAATCACCTGGATTGGATGGCATGCATTCTAGGGTGCTGAAAGAACTAAAAAAATGAGTTTGCTGACCTATCATTAGTAATCTGCAAGCAATCATTAAAATTATCTGTAGTACCTGAAGACTGGAGAGTGACCAATCTAATGCCAGTTTTTAAAAAGGGTTCCAAGGCTGATCCAGGAAGCTACAGATCAGTGAGCCTGACATCAGTACAGGGAAAAAGTTGGAAACCTTTATAAAGATCAAAATCACTGGACATAAAGACAGTTATGGTTTAATAGAACAAAGCCAACATGTATGTAGCCAAGGAGTCTTCTCTCACTAATTTACTATATTTTATTGAAGATGTGAATAAACAGGTCAATAAAGGTGAGCTGGTTGATATAGGGGTATGTTTACTAAACTGCGTTAGTGAAAATCGCGTTAGGAGCCGCGTTAGTGAAAGGAAAGCCATAAAAGGACATGGGCGGGACATCATAACGACTAACGCGCGTTCCAAAAACTAATGAGCGTTACAGGGCGCCGTGGCGCGTTAAGCATATGAAGGAGTACAGACACAAATCATTGAAACAGAGCTGTTGCACAATGGTTAGTGTACTCACTGCTGTTACAGGCAGCATGGGTTCGAGTCCCCAGTGTGCCTAACGCAGAATGCTGTCCCAGGCAGCACCCTGTACATTAATTAGGGAATGAGGAGGCATGTTTTTCTTTACGTCCAGTAGTTGTTATTGAAACACACTCTCGCAGTGCGCATAGCCATGTACGTTGGTACGTGCGTGGCTGCATGCGTTGTTACGGGCGTAGCCCCGTGCGTTGGTACGTGCATGCAATCGTGCGTGGGTACGTGTGTTTTTACCAGCGTGGGCACCTTATAGTACAGACACTTTAGGGCAGGGGTCCCCAAACCTGTCCTGGAGGGCCGCAATCCTGGCAGGTTTTTGGGATAGCCCTAATGAATATGCATGAGATATATATGCATTAGAGATATCCTCCCAACCTGACTGGTTTGTGGCCCTCCAGCACTGGATTGGGAGATCCCTGCCTTACACCTCTGTCATTTAAGATTGTGAGTGGGCAAGGTACAGATGTCCTAGACATCAAAAGGGTAGACAGAATTTGTCACATTGCTCCTCGATTCTCACCACCACCAAAAAGTTGTCTAATAGACAACATTATGGTGGTGGTGAGAAGCGAGGAGGAATGTGACAAAGTCTGTCTACCCTTTTGATATCTAGGACATCTGTACCTTGCACACTCACAATCTTAAATGACAGAGGTGTAAGGTAGGGGTCTCCTAATCCAGTGCTGAAGGGCCACAAACCAGTCAGGTTCGGAGGATATCTCTAATGCATATATATCTCATGCATGTTCATTAGGGCTATCTCAAAAACCTGCCAGGATTGCGGCCCTCCAGGACAGGTTTGGAGACCCCTGCTTTAGGGTGTCTTGCACCTATGCACTATGCTAACAGATATACGTGTGATGGCCTATGGTTTATCAGAGCCTGAGAGCAGGCGCTGGATCTTCCCAGGGTTGGATTGTGCCAGTCACACCCATGATGCACTGCACATGCAAATCAGCTGTCCACAGATACACACCATGGGGAATGCACCCCCACAGCACCTCGACCTGGTAGGGGGTACTGACCGTGTGTTGTACTGGCACAGAGTAGCTACACACCGTCACATTGTGCGGGTACTGTGCTCACCCTGAGGGTGCAGTGAGGCGCCCAGCACCAGGTCCACAGCACCGTCCATGACTGAAAGAGGCCATGGTGCAGGTCCAAAGCAGTGTTAATGTGCGAGATAGGTGGTTTCTGCACAAACACCTTGCAGTCAGGTGTAGCCCCCATGGACCCCCTAGGTGGCCCATGTACCCACCACCCCCATGGACCCCTAGGTGCCCCATGTACCCACCACCACCAAGTGCGACAAACAGGGTCTCCCAAAAATAGATCCACCTTCTACCTTCCTGCAAAGGTGGCAATAGAGAGGAACATCAACCCCAGTTCTGGTGAGGAACAGACACCCCACAGGGCAGGCACCGCAGCTCTGTACACAGACAGACATCAGGCCTGGATATGGTAAGCTGCACCCCACCACTATCTAATATACTCCTACAGCAAGCCATCAGCCACTGCACCCTGCAAGCCACTCCATCAAGACACATACCAGCTGCAAACAGTCTGCTAGTTAGTCCATAATGCATGTGCCCAGTGGAGATGCATGTACCCAGAACTGGGATGTCAGCATACACAGCAAGCAGATAAATCAGTGACTAGGCCCCAAAAGGAAACCCATATCTATCACATGAGAGAAATACTATGTAGCACTATGGGGGTGCCTAGCCATGCTGTGGTCACTGCACAGTCAGGGTGAGAGTGATCCCTCAGCAGGACATACCGAGGTCACCCTGTCTGTGTAGGTGGTGGCCGGGCACTAAAATGTGCCTGTCACTGCCCTATGCCCTGTGCAGATGCACCCTGGCCAGGCCACCTTGTCCGGCCTATACCCATGGTACCTTGCTCCTCATTATGCACATTGGCAGCTCAATACTGGCAACATTGCTGGCAGTGTGAGCTGTGGAAGGTGTTTTCAGCCACCACACACTGGATAGACAGACAGCCACCCCCACACCTATGCCAGCATTGTGCAACTATAGAGATGTTCAGCAGCCATACCCACCACACCAGTCCTGGGCACAGTTCAGGCATGGATATTGTACGCAAGACTGTTGGGGGTCACACCCCATGGTGGTACGCACTGTCAGAGACCAGACCTGCAGCACACACCACAGACAGCAGAATGATTGTTATGGTGGAGATCACTGAGCAAACTGTGCTTAATGTAGGAATTGATATCTGCCAGTTATCACAGGAAACGTTTGATAGCTGTGTACCATATACCCAGGTGTAGGGTGGCATTGCTAAGGTATGCAACTGCTAGTATTGGGAGATAAAGGCAGGGCCCAATGTCCTGCTTCTCCAGGAGGCATTGGCCAATGGGGCCTGTGGGTGTGTCTGCACTGTTGGCTGCTGCTTTACGGCAGAGTTCCCCAACTCCAGTCCTGGTGTTCCAAACCTGTTTGGGTTTTCATGCTGTCCCTCATAAATATGCATGAGCTACATCTGCATACCATGGGGGTGGTGCATAGATATACAGCACAGGCATCTTTATTAGAGGTAGCATGGAACCTGAATGGTGTGGGACCCTCCAGGACTGCAATTGCGAGACTCTGCTCTGGGTAATGCGCCTGTTTCTGATGTCTGTGTTTGGTGTGGTATAATATAGGCGTATTAACCATGCGTATGTTCTCTGCAATAAAGGGGTGTCTTTACTATCACTGTTTAGTGGTGGGTAAAACTATGGGGACTGGGTTGGCAGGAGCCCCAGCTGGGATTTGAACCTGTGACCCTCTGGTCTTAAAAGCACTGGCTGTGTCTGTTGCCCCACACTGTGGCCACAGAGATGCTGTAGTCCCTGGAGTTGGTTAAAGCGGCCTGAGGAGTCTGAAACCCTGCTCTGCACAGGTTTACTGTGGGCTCATTTACCTTGTATGGAGACAAAGGTGCACATACACCTCAAAACAGATCTCAAAAAAAGGGGCAAACACCCATAACCAAGCTGGGCAACCATGATATCATTGGGAAACATTACACACCACTCCCAGGAAAGCTCCATCACAATGAAATGATCTTTGAAAGGGTCTACGGAGCGTAGACCCTTCCAAACATCATTTCTTTCTTTGGTGCTTTCCAGGGAGTGTTGTTCATTGTTGCCCATTGCTATCACTGTTGCCCAGCTGAATTGTGCTTTTTACAATGTTTCTTGTGGTCATTCTTAAGGTTTTATGTGAATTTTTGGTCTTTGCACATGTATCACACTGCTCACGTTTTGTAGGTTTCCCCGGTTTTGCTGTACATTGCTGACGGAAATGGTTTCTCTTCCCTTTAATATGCCTTTAACGACAGGTTTTCATTCGCGTTGGAATTGAGCTCTGAAATTCAGCGCGTTAGTATGAGGGGAGCCTCTCCCCGCCCACTCTCCGCCCATTGACCCCTTCTCTCTGCCCACTCTCCACCTTCCGCGCTGTTTTAACGCGCCACGGAGGTTTACGATCGTTAACTGCGGTTAACGTGCGTAAAGTACGTTTAACGATCGTTAGCACATCAGAACACGCATTCGGACGTGCTAACGATCGTTAAACGTACTTTACGCGCGCTAATCACGATTAACGCACTTTAGTAAACATCCCCCATAGTGTATCTGGATTTTCATAAAATTTTTGACAAGGTCCCGCATGAGAAATGAGAAAAATAAAAGGTCATGGAATAGGATGCAGGGTACTATTGTGGACTAGGAACTAGTTAAAATATAGAAAACAGAGAATAGGGCTAAATAGCCTATTTTTTCAATGGAGAAAGGTAAACAGTGGAGTACTCCAGGGATCTGTGCTGGGCATACTACTTTTTAATATATTCATAAATGACTTGGAAATGGGAATAACAAGTGAAGTGATCATATTTGTAGATCATACAAAATTACTCAAAGTTGTTAAAGCACAAGAGGATTGCGAAAAATTGCAAGAGGACCCTTGAAACTGGGAGACTGCATCCAAATTGCAAATGAAATTTAATATGAGCAAGTGCAAAGTTATGGACGTAGGAAAGCACAACCCAAACTACATAGTAACAAAGTAACATAGTATGTTGTTAAGTGCCATTGAGTTGGTGTCGACTCAGGGCGACCCTCTAAATAGTTGTCCTAAACTGTGTTCAGTCTTCAGTCAGGCGTCTCATTGTTGACAGAGTGGCACCCATAGCTGCTGTTATTGTAGTATATGATGGCAGATAAAGACCAGCATGTTCCATCTAGTTTTCCCAGCAAGGTGGCAAGATTAAGTGCCATGTCTTTGTTTAGGAGTGTACCCATCGCTCCATGCAGGTCACCTCTACTTGTTCAGATATCAAAGACAGTTAAGTTTATTTTTATTTTATCCTGTTTCTATAAATGGATCCACTGTGTCTGTCCCATGCTATTTTGAATTCTTTCACTGCATTTGCCCCCACCACTTCCATCGAGAGGGCATTCCAAGCATCCACCACCCTTTCGGTGAAAAAGTATTTCTTGACATTGCTTTTCAGTTTACTCCATTGCAACTTCATGTTATGCCCTCTAGTATTACAACTTCCCTGCCTATGGAAAAGGTTTGTTTGTTCATTAATACTCTTTAAGCCTTAAAAGCTCTGTCTCATGTCTTCCCTGTCCCATCTCTCCTCTAGAGTATGTATATTTCAGTCTTGGAGTCTCTTTTCATAAATCTTCTGGCGCAGCCTCCAGATCATTTTGGTTGCTTTCCTCTGAACTGTTTCCAGTCTTTTTATATCCTTTGTGAGATATGGTCTCCAAAACTGAACACAAAATTCCAAGTGAGGCCTCACCAGTGACTTGTACAGTGGCATTAGTACCTCCTTCTTTCTGCTGATAATTATTTCTGTATGCAACCCAGCATCCTTCTGACTTTGGCCACCACCTTGTCACACTGTTTCTCCACTTTGAGATTCTCAGAAACAATCACTCTGAGGTCCTTCTCCTGGTCCATGCACACAAACCTATTACCCCCTCTCTTATAGAATTCCCTTAGATTTCTGCATCCCAAGTGCTTGGCACTGCACTTCTTTATATTAAATCTTAACTGCCAAGCATTAGACTTTTCTTCCAGCTTTTGCATTCCACTCTGTTGCAGATTTTCATGTCATCTGCAAAAAACAAACTTTTCAATTTGGTCCTTCAGCAATATCACTCACAAATACATTAAACAGTACTGACCCCAGGACCAATCCCTGGGGCATGCCCCCAATCACCTTCCTTTCATCTGAGTGAGTTCTGTTTACCATCGCCTTCTGTTGTCTGTCAGTCAACCAATTTCTGATCCAGTTTACCACCTTGGGACCCATCTCTAGGCTGTTCAGTTAATTGATAAGCCTCCTATGAGGAACAGTATCAAAGCTTTGCTGCAATCTAGGTAGATCACATCCATTGCATATTATTGATCTAGTTCTCTGGTCACCCAATCAAAGAATTCAATCAAATTTGTTTGGCATGATCATCCTTTGGTAAAACCATGTTGCCTTGGATCATGCAACCATTTGGTTTCAAGAAAGTCTACTATTCTTCCTTTCAGGAGTGCTTCCATTACTTTCCCCGCCACCAAAGTAAAGCTTACTGACCTGTAGTTTGCCACTTCTTCCCTATTGCCAAATTTTGTGAAGAGGTACCATATTGGCCCTTTTCCAGTCCTGAGGAATTTCTCCTGTCTCCAAGGATCTATTAAAAACATCCTTTAAAGGCCCTGCAAGAACCTCTCTGAGCTCTTTCAGTATCCTGCGATATATCCCTTCCGGCCCCATGGCTTTGTCCACTTTCAGGTTTTTAAGCTGTTCAAACACATCATCTTCAGTGAATGGTGTAGTACCTACAATATTCCATTTCCATTTGTATATTTGTCAGTCATAGGTGGTCCTTCTCCAGGATTTTCTTTAGAAAAAATAGAAGTATTTGTTTAGCATTTTCACTTTTTCAACGTCACTTTCCATGAATTTGTTCTCAGCACTTTTGAGACTTACAATTTCACCTCTGATCTCCCTCTTCTCCCGAATATACATGAAAAAAGTTTTATCACCATGCTTTTAGATCTTTAGCCATCTTATTTTCTGCCTTTGATTTTGCTATCCTTATTTTTTTTGTTGCCTTTTTAGCTTTATTCTGTATTCTTTTTAGGTGTTTCTCTGTTTGCAAACTTTTGTGAAAGCTGTGTATTTTGCCTTTATTTGTGCAGCCACTTCTTTACAAAACCAAATAGGTTTCCTTTGCCTCTTGGTTTTATTTCCTTTCCTTACATATGTATCTGTTGCCCCTTTTATTGCCTCCTTTAGTTTAGCTCACTGCAATTCCAATTCCCTTACCTCCTTCCATCCTGCCAACTCCTCCTTCAGGCACTTGGCCATTTTCCTGTAGTCAGCATTTTTGAAATCTAGGATTATGAGCTTGCTGTGAGGAGACTCTGCCTTGACTTTTATCTCAAACCACACAGTGTAATGATCACTGCTGCTCAAATGGGCACCCACCTGGACATTCGACACACCTCCGTTAGTGAATACTAAATCCAGCATCGAATTTTCCTTGATCGGTTCCATCATCATTTGTCTAAGCAATGCATCTTGGAAGGCAACTTCTTCCCAGATTTGCTGAAGGAATACTCCAATCCACATTGGATAGATTAAAGTCACCCCCCCTTCATGGCTACCTTTGCAATATCAATAATCAAGTCTCTATCCATTTCTTCGGTTTGAGTTGGAGGCCTGTAGACTACACCAGCATGGATGATACTGTCATCTCCTCTTTCCAACACAATCCACAGTGATTCTTCTTTTCCCCATGTTCCCTGCATTTCAGCAGCTTTAATATTGCTTTTGAGATAACGGGCTACTCCTACTCCTTTTCTGTCTTCTCTGTCTCTCCTAAATAAATTCTAGCGAGCGATAGCTATATCCCATTCATGTGATTCGTTAAACCATGTTCCTGGAATGGCCACAATATCTAAGTCCATTTCCACTATTAGGGCTTCCAGGTCAGGAACTTTGTTGGCTAGGTTTCAAGCATTTGTGCTCATTGTTTCCCAGCATTTTTTGAATGGCTGGCTTGTATTTTGCATGGATTTTGTCTACGCGCCCCTTCCCACTTGCCATTGATGTGTGGTTTAAAAGTGTGACTGTTTCTAATGTCTTGCTTTCACTGGGAGTGACGTCCTGAACTTGTCCTCCATCCATTACCCCTTTTCCCTAGTTTAAATGCCTGTCCACATACTGCCTAAATTTCTCACTTAGGATCGTTTTCCCTGTGACAGAGAGATGTACTTCATCAGCACAGTATACTCTCTTGTTGATCCATTTCCCCAGTTGCCTATATAACTAAATCCTTCTTGTTTGCACCAGGTCTGAAGCCATGTATTAAATTTGTTTAAGCAATGCAGCCTTTCTGTCCCCTTACCAAGAACAGGTAAAACTTCTGAGAATGCTACAGTGTTAGCAATGTGTTTGAGTTTCTCTCTCAGAGTCTGGAAGTCCCTTTTATCTGCAGGAGCGCTGTTTCTAGCCAGGTCATTTGTACCCAAGTGGATGACAACAATTTGATTTGTATTCCTGCTTCCTGAAGAGCCTGGGAGGCATTTGAACATCTTCTCTCCTTTGAACTGTGTTCCCAAGTTGATGCCTCTGATGATGGAATCTCCAATCGGTAGTAGTTTTCTGTTTTGTAATTTTTTTCTTCATATTTGGTGCATATCAGTAGGCTCATGCATTTGGGCTGCAACAATCCAAGGAAGCAGTACAGTATAGGCGGTGACATACTTCTGTCCATGATAGAAGAACAGGACCTGGGCATGATTGTGTCTGACAATCTCAAAGTAGCTAAACAGGTAGAAAAGGATGCTTTAGTGCATAGGGAGAGGAATGGACAGCAGAAGAAAGGAGGTGATAGTGCCTCTGTATAAGTCTTTGGTGCGATCTCATTTGGAGTATTGTGTGCAATTCTGGAGACCGCACCTTCAAAAGGATATAGACAGGTTGGAGTCGGTGCAGAGGATGGCTACTAAAATGGTTAATGGTCTTCATTATAAAGCATATGAGGACAGACTTAAGGACCTTAATATATATACTTTAGAGGAAAGGCGGGACAGAGGTGATAGTACTGAGATGTTTAAATACCTCTGTGGCATAAATGCACAGGAGGAGAGCTTCTTTTGATTGAAAGCAAGGTCTTCTACGAGGGGACATAGGATGAAGGTGAAAGGGGATCGATTCAGGGGTAATATTCAGAAATATTTCTTTATGAAAGAAGAACGAGATCTGGGCATGATTGTGTCTGATGATCTCAAAGTAGCTAAACAGGTTGAAAAGGCCACTTATGGAAAAAGTGGTAGATATGTGGAATAGTCTCCCAGTGGAGGTGGTAGAGATGAGGACAGTATCTAAATTCAAAAAAGCATGGGACAAACACAGAGGTTCTCTAAAGGAAAAAGGGGAACTCTTGTAGTGTGTGATATGGAAGAACAGACTAAATAGGTCATGTAGTCTTTTTCTGCCGTCATGTTTCTATGTTTCTTTGAAATGCTAAAAAGAATCAGTTAAGAAAAAAAGAGAAAGAAAAATTGGTAAGTTGAATTATCCCAGTATCAACTGGGTCAGTGTCACAGCAAGACATTCTAGAGAGACAAAGGGCCCTATATTCTAAAACATTTACACAGTCTACGGACCTGTAAACCATATAGATGCCCCTAGCTGAATATCCAGCGGTACTAACATGGTTAGTGCCACTGAGTATCCCCGAGTAATGCCACTCTATGCTCAAACCGCTTAGCATCGGGGCATGTCGGGAGCACTCCAGAGTGGAGCAGAGGTGGAGCCGATCACAAACAGGTCAGCAGCTTTATTGAGCTGCTGCCCGGTTTGCAATCTGTGGTGAAAGCCAGGTGTAGGAAACCGTGGCCTTACGTTCATGCATATTGGGAAACCGGAAAGTAGCTCAATATCGGCGCTCTCTGGTTAGCAATCGGGCTCTGTGGTGACTCAGGATATTCAATGCCAGGGACAGATATGACCCCAGCATTCAATATCTGTGTTTCATGTTGAGCGCTGGTGGCTAGCTGCTGTAATCGGGCTAGTCGCTGGTGCAGAGTTTTGGGAACAAAGTTTCTAGATAGGAACATAAGAACATAAGAAATGCCATACTGGGTCAGATCAAGATCCATCAAGCCCAGTATCCTGTTTTCAACAGTGGCCAATCCAAGTCACAAGTACCTGGCAGGTTCTCAAAAGGCACACAGGTTCCACAATGCTTGTCCCAGGGCAAGCAGAGAATTTCCCGGATCCTCTTTAATAATGGTTTATTGACCTTTCCTCCAGGAACTTGTCCAAACCTTTTTTTAAACCTAGTTACACTAACAGCTTTTACTACATCCTCCGGTATCAAATTCCAGAGTTTGATTATGCAGTGAGTGAAAAAATAGTTTCTCTTATTACTCTTAATGGGTTATGTTATAATTTCATTGTATGACCCCCTAGTCTTTCTACTTTTTTGATGGCATAAACAACCGATCTACGTTTTTCTGTTCCATTCCATTCACTACTTTATATACCTCTATCACATCATTCCTCAGCCATCTCTTTTCCAAGTTGAAAAGCCCTAACCTTTTAAGCCTCTCCTCATAGGGGTATCCTTCCATTCTCTTTACCATTTTGGTGTCTCTTCTCTGTACCCTTTCTAATTCCACTATATCTTCTTTAAGATATGGTGACCAGAATTGCACATAATATTTAAGGTTTAGTCACACCATGGAATGATACAGAGGCATTATAATATCAGTGGGTTCATTCTCCATTCCTTTCCTTATGATTCCTAGCATTCTATTTGCTTTCTTAGCCACTGCTACACACTGGGTGGAGGGTTTCAACATATCATCCACAAGGACACCTAAATCTTTTTCCTGGGTGGTGGTTCCTAATGTGGAACCTTGCATCATGTAACTTAGGTGTATACATTTGCACTTGTCCACATTAAATTTCATCTGCCATTTGAACGTCAGGTCTTCCAGTTTATCAAGGTTCTCTTGCAATTTTTCACAATCCTCCTGTGTTTTAACAACTTTGAATAATTTTGCCTCATCTGCAAATTTGATCACCTCACCCGTTATTCTATTTCCAGGGAGGGGAGACATGATAGTGGTCTATAAAATAATGAACAGAGTGGAATGGGTAAATGCAGATCAGTTGTTTACTCCTTCAAAAAGTACAAAGACTAAGGAGCACACATTGAAGCTACAATGTAGCACATTTAAGATTAATTGGAGAAAATATTTTTTTCACTTAATGCACAAACTCTGGATTTCTTTGCTGGAGGATTTATTAAAAGCTGTTAGTGTAGTTGGGTTTAAACATGGTTTGGCAAGTTCCTGGAGGGAAAGTCCATAAACTATTATTAAATTGGACTGGGGAAATCCCCTGCTACCCCTGGGATAAGCAGTATAAAATCTGTCTACTTTTTTGGGAATCTTACTGGTACTTGTGACCTGGATTGGACACTGTTGGAAAAAGAATACTAGGCATAATGGATCTTTGCTCTGACCCAGTATGGCATATCTTATGTCCTTATGGATAGAGCATGGAATCAATTCCCTCATATGGCCATATGGTAGCTGTCTGTAGGACTGTGCCTCCTGAGACACAACGGGATGGGGAGATAATGGTTCGGATAAGCCTCAACCCATTTTGATAAGTTTAAAGATCCACTTCCCCTTGTCTTGGGAATCTAGGATTTCCTTACTTCTGATTGACACCACAGTAGGGATGTCCCAGTCAACATCTGACATATTGAATGCACCTATCAGTAGACTCTCCTTTCACTGGAATACAGAAAATGTCTTCAATTAAATTTCTGTCCACTTCTGCCTGTGAAGGAGTTCTGTATATCACACCAATGCAAATGTTTCTCCATTCCCTCTTTCCAGTTTAGCCCATGGTGCCTCCTCCTCTGAAGTCTTGCGAGCTCAGTGTGATGACATGTTAGACAATGCAGCAGGATCAGCATTAGCAGCAGTGAGCAGTTGATGGTCCATGGGAGGCAGTTTACAAGTTTAATTTTACCAGTGCTAAGCAGTGGGCATGAGGGCTCGGTTGAGTGAGGTAGAGTTGGAATGGGAGTAGGAGGAGAGGTCCTCTCCACTGACTGACTTCCCAACTCAGTTACAATGCCCAATGCAGCCCTCAGGCCAAAATGTTTGCCCACTCCTATGTTAAGTCAATAAATAGACAGTGGCATGAAGAGACTAGAAAAGGGGACTGTTACTTCTGGAGAGAGATCTGCAATTGTGAGTATATACTTCTGGGAATTTTCTGAAGGAATTCTTTCTATTAAAGCTATTTAATCTGTGAACCCACTATTTTTTGTTAAATCAGTCAGGGCCTAGTAGCAGCAGTTTAAGTTTAAATTTAAAACACAGAAGAGAACTTTCTGGTTACATTTCATACCCAGCAGAGAGCTTGCAGTTTTAATTTAATAGTCACTCAGGGCCTAGTGTCAGCAAAGTACTTTTGGTTTAAATTTAAAACACAGAAGAGAGCTTTCTGGTTAAATTTGGAAACCAGCAGAGAGCTTTAGTTTAAATTTAATGGTCACTCAGGGTCTGGCATCAGCAAAGTACTTTTAGTTTAAATTTAAAACACAGAAGAGAGCTTTCTGGTTAAATTTAGAACCCAGCAGAGAGCTTGTAGTTTAAATTTCATAATAAGTTAGAGCCTAGCAGCAGCAAAGAGCTATAATTTAAATCAAATAAGAATATAGCTTACTTCAGCAGCACAGGACAGGGTACTGTGTAGAGCCCTCTTTTAATAAGTGTTATTTCTCTCCCTCCCTCCCCACACCCATGCACCCCTGGGATAATCGTAGCTTTATACATACTTACACATCTTAAAAGACAGGAGTTGCGGCGGAGCCTGATGTCCAGCGGGATGGTCGCATAACGCTGAGGCTCCCGAGAGGCCTACTCAGAATCCTGAATTAACACCGTAAATACTTGGAACTTCTACTCTGATCTTGCCGGGGCACATTGGTGAGATGGCGGGGACCAAACCCACGCGCCTGGAATTTGGATCTCCAGCGGCTTCTCACGGCAAACGTTCCAAAACTGAACCCCCGTCCCCGCAGAAGGGGCTGGCCTTGCGCGAGGGCCCCGAAATGCAGCAGGAAATCCTCGCAGAGATTAGAGGGGTCAAGGACCTCGTGCAGTCAAACGGTGAAGCACTCCGAGCGCTGCGGGAAGATCTTGGTGTACTGCAGGGCAAGCTAGAGGGGCTCTCTTCGCGTCAGGACAAAATGGAGAGCATATTGGACTCCCATGCGGCCCGGTTGTCCAAACTCGACAAAGTTGAACGTCAGGTACGGGCCTTGCAGAAAGAAGTGGAAGATGGCAATAATAGAGCGCGCCGCAACAACATACGACTCGTGGGCATACCGGAGGGAGCGGAATCGGGAGACATGAAAGAGTTTTTATGCAAAATCCTCCCTTCCCTGCTCCAAATCACCTTTACCAAAGATTTGGAGATCGATCGCGCTCATCGTGTACCCACAAGCATAACGCTCAACAGGAAGACCCCGCGGCCTATCATTTTTCGACTTTTGAGATATCAACACGTGGAGCAAATTCTCAGTGCCTCTCGGGCAAAGGGCCATATGGAGTTTGAGAGCCACAAGATCTCCTTCTATCCTGACTTGGCTAAACCCACGGTCGACCGCCGAAAGCACTTTCTGGAATTCCGGCCGAGGCTTCAACAACTACAAGCACGCTATGGCCTGATGTACCCGGCCAAGCTCCGAGTCACGCTTCACAATCAGACAAGAACATTTGAGGACCCTGATCTACTAGCGGAGTTTTTGGATTCCAAAGAAGCCGACTTGATGCGCTGACTTCCAGAATATTCCTGCAAGTATTCTCATATCCGCTGTACCTGCCATATTGGATCTGCCGCAGCCCAGCAAAGAGTCTGGCGAGGGCGGTTTGTTGCCTTATTTTTGATGATATCTGTGACCCGACTCCATCTACCCACAGTAGCCTCGATGAGTATCAGAGACAGTGTTAATTATGGACTCTGGTGTTTCTTTTCTTTTTTTTTCATGTCTCTATTTCCTCTCTAGGGCCTCCTCCCGCAGACATATGGTCGCCATATTCATTGGGGGTTTTGCTTCTTCTCTAAGATACTTTGGTACATACTTTTCAATATGGGGTGTATTAGCCAGCATACTCGGTGATTATGTCATTGTTGCACAGATTCTGATTATGTTGTATGTTTTCAAGCGCCCTTACCTAAAATGTCTATTACCGATTGATGGCACCATGTAAGATTTTCTCATTGAACGTAAAAGGAATCAATAATCCGATAAAACGGAAGAAAATCCTAAGCTACCTAAGTCAGGAAGCTGCGGATCTGATTTTTCTCCAAGAAACGCATTTAAATTCAAAGGAAACTCTTAAACTCAATATTAAACCTTACATGGTGGCCGCCTATTCCCCAGCCGTTTCTAAGAAATGTGGGGTTGCCATACTGGTTAGGAAATCTTTGCATGCTACTATTATTGCGACTAGCTCAGATACAGAAGGTAGATGGTCCAGAGTTCACCTCAAGATAGGTAGCCTTGAAGTTACATGTATATGCCTTTACGCTCCTAATGTGGATGACCCTGCCTTTTTTGCTACCATTGCTCAGGTTGCGCAGGCCTCTGCTAATACTTCATTGATAATTGGGGGGGATTTCAATTTAGTCCTTGATCCCCTGATTGACAAACAGCCGCCTAGGACAAGTGGTCCCCCCAAGAGTCACACCACGCTTACCTCTTTGATCAAAGATCTTGCTTTAGTTGATCTATGGAGGTTACTACACCCCAATGAGCTTGACTTCACCTTCTTCTCTTCCCCTCACAAATCCCAGTCTCGCATAGATTTCTTTCTAATATCAAAACTGTTAGTTCCTCAGGTGGACACTGCAAAGATTCACTCCCAACATATTTCAGATCATGCTGCTATTTCCTTTCAATTACACACTACTGCACCCCAAGGGAATTCGGGGGCCTGGTTCTTTGATAGAGCCCTGTTAACTCAGCCAGAGTTCCAGTTAGAAATTCGAGCAGCCATACAGGATTACTTCCATTTTAATCTACCCCAGGATACTGCGAATTGGGCTTGGTGGGAGGGCTTCAAAGCGGCCATTCGAGCAACGATCACTAGCTATCAAATCCGCCTGCGGAAACAACGCAAACAGCAGCTACTCATACTAGACCAACAAATCAAAGCAGGCGAATGAGTTCTAACTTCACGTACTGATCCATGTGTATTAATTCGATTACAGCGTCTCCGTTTTCAATATAATTCAATCCTCTCAACTGCAGCTTCTAAGAGTATTGAGCTTCAACGAGGGACATATTATCGTGAAAATAACCGAGCCGGTCGACTCTTAGCCAACGCCTTGAAAGGTCAAAAAGAAGCCAAACACGTAGCGGCCCTTCGAGCCCCACAGGGAGGGGGCATATTGACCACAGACTCCGACATTGTAGAACTCTTTCGGGATTTCTATACCCGCCTATATCAATCTGAATGTGAGTTCTCGTCAGAGACATTCGAGCGATTGCTTTCTGGCATTCAGCGGCCGACCCTCTCTGAAGATGATAGGGATGCGATGGATGAACCCTTCTCTACTTCAGAGATCCAATCTGCCCTAAACGAACAGCCTCGGGCCGTGCCGCAGGGCCCGATGGTCTCCCGACCGAATTCTACAAAACGTTCAGTGCAGATTTAGTTCCCTATTTAAAACTCTATTTTACTGCCCTTGCGGTAGATACATCCTCTTTGGGATCCTTTTCTGCAGCTAATGTGGTAGTATTTGAGAAAGAAGGCAGAGACCCGCTGCTAACCGCCAACTACCGTCCAATCTCCCTACTTAATGCCGATTATAAGATCTTCACAACGATCTTGGCCACCCGGCTATCTGACAGGATGGCCACCCTAATCCACCCCGACCAATGCGGTTTTATACCCGGCCGTTCCACCGCTGACAATGCTCGGACCTTGTGCCATGTGCTATCCAGTGCTGCCAATCTAGATCATCCATGGGTGGGTCTTTCCCTAGATGCCGAAAAAGCCTTTGATCGCCTAGAATGGCCCTTCTTATTTGCAGTTCTCCGATGGTATGGCTTTGGGGAGGGCTTCCTCCTATACCTCCAAGTTCTGTACACTCTACCCGTTGACAGTATTTGTGTAAATGCCATCAAGTCTCAGCCATTTAATCTCCAAAGAGGCACGCGTCAAGGTTGCCCCCTATCACCAATGCTCTTTGATCTAGCTCTTGAACCCCTAGCCCTCCTTATTAGACAGTCCGCACGTATTCGAGGTGTCCCCTTCAGTCACAGAGAGATTAAACTCTCTGCATATGCAGATGACCTTATGCTTTTCGTATCCCTTGATTCGGTTCCAGCTGTCTTGGATCTGATTGACGGATACTCGCAATTATCGGGCTATAAAATTAACTGGACCAAATCTGTAGCATTCCCACTGAACCGCTGGGTACATGAGGCTGACATGCAGGCCTTTCCCTTCCTTTGGCAATCCCGCATGGTGAAGTATCTCGGGGTCCATTACTGTTCTCCTTTAGAAGACACTATCAGTTTTAATGCCAAAGAGGTAGTCTCCAAAGTCCGTGAGCTCACAAATCGTTGGTCTCCCTTATCTCTTACATGGTGGGGCCGCCTAGAAACTGTGAAAATGATGATAGTCCCCAAAGTGAACTACATTTTAGAAATGCTGCCATGCTTACTCCCGCTACATACTTATAAAGATATTGAGGGCCTTCTCGTCCGTTATCTCTGGCAGGGCAAGCCACCAAGGATAGCTACACAAAAACTACAGTCTGCAAAGGAAATAGGGGGTACCAGATTTCCTGATTTTCTCAGATATCATCAAGCCTTCCTACTTAAGCAAGGTGCCCGATGGCTAGATGCCTCAACAGACAGCAGACCAGTTTGGCTTGATATAGAAGAGGAGCTTAGTAGCCCAATTCCGTTGACCCATCTTCCCGGTATGTCCTATCAAGTAGACACCCGCCATCCACCAATGATTGTCGATACTCTTGCGGCCTTTAACACTCTCATTCTATCACTGGGTCCGAACGTATGTCCTCAGGACGGACTCCCGCTATGGAATAACCCCAGAATTCAAGTCCTAAATAGAACGATAGCATGGAAACCCTGGTACTCAAGGGGGATCTGGACACCCCAACAGCTTTTCTCTGCAGCTCGTTGGAAAACCTTTTCTGATTTACAAAAGGAATTTGCGTTACCAGCGAAACACTACTTTCAATTGATGCAGCTTCAACACTGCCTCAAAAGTGCTCAAATCATGCCGCCCTCTGCCCCTACTGAGGACGGGCTATTAGAGATAGTTCACTCTATTAGTAGTACACATGGGGTAGCCTCTAACTTTTATAAAATATTATGTCAGGGTACAGACACTGCCACTTTTAGAGCCCAACAAGCCTGGGAGCGCGAACTGCAAACCACTTTAACCCCTGTGCAATGGAGCGTTTTCTGGAGCAAAGTAGTGCGGGTTTCCCGGTCTGCCTCTGTTACCCAAACTCTCTTCTTTTTTGCACACAGATGCTTTTATACTCCAGAAAAAATAGCCAAATGGAACACAACTGCTAGGGACCAGTGTTGGTCTTGCCATACTGCTGTGGGAACCCTCGCTCATGTTATTTATGAATGTCCTCAACTACAGGTTTATTGGAGGCGGGTTTGGGGTTGTATTCAATTTATCTTACACCTTCACGAACCTCTCTCTTGGAAGATCGTGGGACTCCGCTCTGTGGCGGAGGTCCCCTCTCTTCCTAAGAAGGGTCGCTTTCTCCTTGATTTCATGCTGGGTATAGCCATATGCTTAATCACGAGGAATTGGAAGGATAGCTCTCGACTTACTGTCAATGAATGGTGGAACCTCGTCTGCTTATATAGTAAATATGAGCAGATACCTCGGAGAGCTATTCCCCATGCCCAAACTCACTCTCGCTTGTCTAAATGGCAGATGCTCAATGATTATGTACAATCTGCTCATTGTTCCGACATGCCTGTTTAATGTGCACTCATCATGTTTCAGATCACCGTTAGGTTTTGTAACACAATAATGTAAGTACACGCCCGCTTCGGGAATGATTAGTTTTCTAGAGAAGAAGCAGGGGGGAGGGGGGTGGCAGGGGTTTACTTTGGTGTATGTATTACACTTTATGTATCTGTCTTTTAGCTGTATGTCTTCCTTTTCCTTTGTTGTTATAAAACGAAAATAAAGAATTTAAAAAAAAAAAAAAAAGACAGGAGTTGCTCTCAGGTGAAGCTCGTTACCCAAATCAGTAATACACTAAGGACCTGAGATTACTTAAGCTTCAGGTGAACAAGGTATATTAAACATATTAGGTACAGTTTTATTGGTATAAATATCCATAACAAACCTTAGTAAGTAAAGAACTTAAAGATCTAAACAAAAACTTAAAACTAAGGGGCTTGTTTACAAAGCCGGGGTAGCGATTCGCGATCGTTATCGGAGCCGCGGCCCCATTGAAATCAGAATGCAAAAGCAGAATTGATGTTGACAGGAACATGGAAAAACGTTTGGGTGCTGGTTTCAATGAGAGGTGGTACATTAATAATATATTATGTTTAGATCTTCTTCTATAGGACCCAAGATAACCCTAGGTTGTAGTTGTTGGTTATTACTTCATCTCTCAGGCAAGGAAAGTGGTGTGAGGTCTAGAATACAACAACTTAGGATGTACAGTTCTGATGAACATTATTGGCATCCTTGCATTTTACATATGTTGTGTACAATATCTTGAGAAATAATTGGAAATATGCCAACTGTATGTGATCATTGTTCAAAGGTATACAACAAAAAGAGATGTCTGTGCAACTTAGATGTATTAATTTCTGAGAAAAAAAACAAAATATGACCTGGACAGGATTAATGGCACCCTTCACTTATTGTGTCGTACAACACTTAGCAGTGATGACAGCCTCCAAACGTTTCTTGTAGTCATCTATAAGTTCATACATCTACCTGCTGGTAGTTTCTCCCACTCTTCAACTGTGATTTGTTACAGTTTATGAATGTTTCCAGGATTCCTTTTACCAATGGCAGATTTCAGTTCTTTCCAAAAGTTCTCGATTAGACTGAGATCAGGACACATTGCTCTCCAGTTTAAAATAGCCCATTTTTTCCATTTTTAACCATTCTATTGTACTTTTGGATCATTGCCCTGCTGGAGGACCCATGACCTTTGACCCAGACCTAGCTTTCTGACATTAGGTAGCACATTTCACTCCAAAATACCTTAGTAGTCCTGTGACTTCATAATTCCTTTAGTACATTCCAGGACTCCAGTTCCGGAAGCAGCAAAACAGCCCCACAACATTATGGAACCTCAACCATATTTAACTGTAGGAAGAGTGTTTTTTTTTTCCTTATAAGCATCATTTCTTCACCTGCAAATGTATCACTGGTCTGCATTACCATTGAGCTCAAGTTTGGTTTCATCTGTCAACAGAACATTTTCCCAGAAGGCTTGTGGTTTCAGGCAAAGATCAGGTGTGCTTTTTTATGCCTGTCTTTGAGCAGTAGGGTCCTCCTTGGCTTAAGCCCATAAAGTCCTTCTGTAGCAGCAGAGCGCAGACAAACCAATGATACCAGGAGTCTGTTCAGAAGGTCCAAATCATTTATTTGTGCACAAGTCTCAAGCAAAGTCAATTTCAAAATGGCTGAGCAAAGTTCTCTGGCAATACAACAACTTTTATAGACTTTAGCTTCATTCTAGGTATAGAAAAACATTTCATTGGTCCCGGTAACCTCCCGTACCTCCCGTACCCCTTCTATTGGTCCTGGTACTGATGTGATTATCCAATTATATTCTTTCAGTGGGCTCGGCACCTACTTACCCCCCTTCTAGTCCCAATTACAATGGTCAGTTCACCAACTTGTTACTTTCCTTCTTTCAAGGCTATTGGGCTAGTTGCTACGTGCAGGGAAGCAGGGCTCTAGAACTTTTCTGTCAGCAGTTTTAAACATGAATTTCTGTATTTTTCCATCTGTTCTGCTTGTCTAAGCTAATTCAATACTTTTACTGAGTTCTCAATTTTATAGCAGCATATTGGGGGATGTGCAATTCCTATAGGCCTCTTCACAAGCTTCATTTACAGGTCAAGCTAGTTAGGCTTACTTATGTCAGACATTGTAGATCACAGGCCTACACCTGCCACACTTCTTTGTTTATTATTATTTATTTAACATTTGTTTTTTATCTGCTTTATCATTTCAGTCAAAGCAGTTTACATTGTAACTTCAACTTGGCAATGTACATTAAACTGGGACATTGAAAACAGATTTTTTTTCTGAGGCAATGGAGGGTTAAGTGACTTGCCCAAAGCCACAAGGAGGGTTAGTGGGAATAAAACCCTGTTGATTTTTGTTCCCAAGCCACTGTTCTAACCATTAGAATACTCCTCCACTCCAGATTGCTTAGGTTTATGATGTGGGTTGAAACCACCAGTCCAGATTGCTCCAGGTCAGTCTTAAACTCTTTCGATCTTGTGCATATTATGTTTCCAACAGTTTGCACAAACCTTCAAAGACTTCTTGGATTAATTTTCTTCTTCCCACCATGTTTTGGGAGGTTCTTGACAGATTCATGAGCAGAAACCTTCTTAATAACATTGTGAGCTGTAGACACAGAAATTCCAAGATGTTTGCAAATAGCCTTGAACCCCTTTGAAGTTTGATGTTTGGTGATAATGGCTTTTCTGATGGTCTCAGGCAGCTCTCTTGTCTTCACCATTGTGAAAATGGACCAGGGATATCCTGAAAACCTGACTGGTTTGTGGCCCTCCAGGACTTGAGTTGGAGACCCCTGTATGCAATCAAAGAGGACGAGCAAGAAAGTAATTCATTGATGGACAACCAAAACATGCAAATATAAAGTCCTGCAATGAAAAATCTCGGGACACCTTCATGTTACATCTGATCTTCAGATACAGATACATTATATGAATTCCATAAAAACTGTATCATCTGCAAGTGTCTAATTGACATCTAATTCTGCATATCCAACTGGACTAACAGAGCAACCACATTACTGTGTGTACATTAGGAATGATCAGCTCCTTTGTGCACTGAGTAACAGTGCTGTTGGCTATGAATAGGAAAATTATTCACTGTTTAGAAAGCTTCATATTTGTTTTGACATTAACTAACATGCTGAACAATTATTTCAGTTTAAGTCAGGACAGCAGCCCCTGGTAGTATCTCAGCATCTGATCTCTCACATCACAGTTTCTGCAGTACAGTAAATCTCATGTCAGAGTGAGATTTCTGCAGTACAGTAAATCCTGCAGAGGCAGATTATCAGCAACTTGGTCCTGTGCAGACCACCAAAGCTGCAAAATTTAGTTTTCCTTAATATCACATTAAAAGACTTAGGGCTCTTATTGTGAAAACATTACTGGGATAGATCCAAAAGCTTGCCACCCACCCACTCCCTGGACCTTGAGGGTTAAGGGAGGGGCTGGCCTTGAATGCCCTTGAGGGTTAAGGTTGTAGTTGTGTAGGTGCTCAAGTAGTAAGGCAAGGCAAAGAAAATTTCTTTTGTGAGGTTTATTTCTCCCGCTCCGGAGTTCAAATGCAGCAGACGTAAATGAAATAATGTAGCACAAAACAAGGCTGAGAAACATAACTAAACAAGACTTTTCACTGCTTGGCTAAATGTCCATTACTGATCACATTTGGTTGTCATGTAACCTCCTTTCAGTAATGTAACAGAAACCTCTGGTAACAGCAATGCTCCTGAATTGCACAGAATATGCTTTCACTTATTCTCGTCACATAAGATTCTTTTGCATGGCAATCAGTGAGGCAACTTTGCTATATTCTTTCATATAACATTGGCAAGCATATCACTTAAATGTCCTTTTGAATCACACATGTAGAGCAGTCCATCGGGACTTCCTGCTCTGTAGATGGCAGAGAAATTAGAGGCATTTCTTCCTCACAGCTGCTCATAGGCTTTGCTACATCATGAGGAGAAACTGCTCTACTTTTAAGGAACTCCCTGAATTCAGTGAGAAGTAATTCAGCCTGTGTATTTTCTGAGCTAAGCTGAGAATATCCTCCTTCAGGTAAATGATTGTTTAATGTTCTTATCTCTTGGCAATTATCAGTGCTTTTACTTGGACAAAAGTTCAGCGTGTAAGCATTTCCCTTCCCCCACCTATCTGCAAATGAAAGTGCAGAGTAAAATGCTTCAGCTGTGCTTGGAGAGTCTCTCAGAGTGTTAAAAGGAAAACAGTCAGGCTTCTCTTGGCTTAACCAATTACTATCCAACTTTCTGCCTTTGTTCTGTCTTTCACAATTAAAGTTCACTCTTTCTGGCTTCCCACTGTTAAGCTTGCTAGCCGTTCCAAATCCACCAGATACCTTGTGATGGGGCTTCTTCCAGGGTAATTCTTTCTCCCTCTGCCTCCTGTTCCAAGGTTCTGCTTGGTCCTTTAAACTCCTGAGCTGTAGCCTTGGGTCTCTCAGTGCCTTTGAATTCTTCTGGTTACAGAAGTCTTTCTCTGCCCCTGAGTCTCCCAGGTCCTGTGTGCTCCTTCGTGGATCCCAGTGGCTTAGTGGTTCTCTCTCCAACGGTTCCTGTTCCTCTGACCTGTCCTCGTCCAGGTGCTTGTGTCCTGACTCCTCCTCTCTGTCTTGCTCTTGCTGCTTGTGCTGATCTAACTGTTTCTGTTTCTGGGTTCTTAACAAGCTGCCTGAGTACTGCACTGCCCGCCTCCTGCTTGGGCGTGCCCAATCAGAGACTTGGCTTCTCTCCTGCCTTGAGGTGAGGTGTGGTTCCTGATTAGCTCTGTGTTTTTTTCTCTCATAAGAGAAAATCCTGCATTCCCTTGCAGTACCGGTTCTCTCCACCGGATCAGTATCTGTTTCCATTGCTTCATAAGAGTCTCCTACGTCACAAGCTTCATCTGCACAAAGGTATTACAACTGACAAGTCCAAACTATAGCTTCTTGGACAATGGTATTCTAACATGTTAAGTCAAGGATGGGCCAACTACAGCCTGCAAGCTGGCACAAAATTTTGGCCCACAACCTAACAACAAAAAAAGTGCAAATGGCTGGCAAAGCCCCTCCCATAGCCCATCATCACTTGCCCACCCATTACCGCTAATGCAGATCTCACAGCGATATTTAATGTATCATCAGTCTGAACCAGCGCACCACTTTTAATGATGCACAAATATCTGCCCGTTCACAGTGATGAGGTGTTAGCTTGTTTTTATTAATTTATTTATATATCGTCGCTGTGACTCTTAATCTTCTATCTGTCCTTTTATCCAGTTCCCGCTCTCTGCAATTCCATTGCTCTCTTCCTTCTCATCAATCAACTTCACTGCCTCTCACTTCCGCTGACTGCAGAAAGTTTTCGCGTCAAAGGTAACCATTCACTGGTACATACCCTGAAACAGTCTTTCCTTACACACGCAAGATGTTTAAGTCACCTCAGATCAGGAGTATGACATATTGGCACTCCTGGTGGGTATGTGATCCTCTATGCATTTCTCTGCATTGGGTGCAGACCTTATTAGCATACCATTTTAATATGTTCAGTTCATTTGCATATTATTTAAATACACTTGGCATTGCTGTGTGCGCGTACTTTTGCTGTTTGCATGTGCATCAATCTCTTTTTTGCATTGGTGTGGCAGAACTTGTGCGTATAATTGTGTTATCTGTGTGCAAATGGTATGCTGGTCTTTCTGCATTGGCCTAAATATTTGTTAACCCAAATATTGGACTTGGTAATCACTGGTCAACAAATCTTTACAAAAGTCATATTACTGAAATAAAAATAGTGATTTCTTATCAATTTTTATATGCTGAACACGAATATGACAGTGAAATTGCAAAGTTGGCTCTAGTTTTTTTGTAATCTACAAGAATTAATGTTTACATCACGAAATGCAAGTCAATAGTAAATATAATAGGCCTTCGGTTAATACCTGTAAAAAACCAAGTCATAGACTAGTTCTTAGATTTTTTCATCTGTCTCTTGTACAGTTGTTCGGGAGCTTCACTGGGGAGTGCCCAGCAGTAGTCAGCCAGCATTGTAGTGGACCATTTTCCCTGGTATTTTTGCTCCATCGTTGCGATATCCTGGTGAAAACGTTCACCCTGTTCATCACTAACCATACCACAGTCGTCAGGAAAGAAATCAAGATGGAAATCAAGGAAATGGATCTTTAGAGACATATTGCAGCCAAGTTTCTGATACTGCATCAGCATGTCTTCTACTAATTCCTTGTAGTTTTCTGACCTAACATTCCAGAGAAAGTTTGTTGACACTAGGCGAAAAGCATTCCATGCTTGTTTCACATCACTCTGCAGCAAGTTGTTGAACTGGTCATCTTTGAAGAGCTCTCGAATCTGAGGACCCACAAAAACTCTCTCTTTAATCTTTGCTTCGCTGAGTCGAGAGAATTTTTCATGCAGGTATCGTAAAACTGGCGAAGTGCGGTCCATGGCTTTCATGAAGTTTTTCATCAAACCTAGTTTGATGTGAAGGGGTGGTAGCAGGATTTTGTGAGCCTCAACCAGAGCTGGGTGCTGGATATTCTTCTCTCCAACTGTTACATTTTGTCTGTGATTCCATTCCTTCTGCAAGTAGTGCCAATCCCTTGCTCGGCTATCCCACTCACATAAGAAACACATGTATTTTATATATCCCTGCTGCAGTCCCATTAAAAGGGCAACTACCTTCAAGTCACCACAGAGGTGCCAGTTGTACTTGTTATAGTTAATGGAAGTCAGTAATTGCTTTAATTTATCGTATGTCTCTTTCATGTGGACGGCATGCGCTACTGGAATAGATGGAAGACGGTTTCCATTGTTCAAAAGCACAGCCTTCAGACTCAGTTTCGAAGAGTCTATAAATAGTCTCCAGTCTTGTGGTTCATGAGTGATTTTTAAGGCATTCATGAGGCTTTCAATATCGGAACAGAATACCAGATTACTTTCCTTTCCGACTGCGTATAATACACTGCTGACGTCAGATGGCTTCAGCAGCCGTCTGGCAGTAGTATTGCATTGCATCAGAAAATGATGTAATCAACTCTGGATGATGTGTGCATGCTGGTATTATGCAATGTGATGCAATATTACATCATTCAAGGCTTATTTGGGATGTGGTTGATGTCCTACTGGATACATTTACACGGTGAAATGTCAAAAAAGAACTACATGCAATATCTTCAAAATGAGAGCCAATATTTTTTTTTTATGTTATATTCATGTTCAGCTCACCAAGATACTACAGATTAGGGCCTGTTAAAGTCAGTAACGATTTCAATGTTGACCAATGGGGGGCTAGGAGTTGCAGCATGCATTTCCCCTACATACTATGGATAGAACATCCCAATGTACAAAAGAAGAGGTAAAGAAATATTAGCAAGAGTGGAATGAAGACCTAAGGCACTAAGAAAAGTATAAAACAAGCAGTGGAGGAAGACTGGCATTTATGTCCAAAGACACTGACTGCAAAGAGCTTAAACCTACTGCTTAGTTGGTCAGATTGGGATGGAAGATCACCTGGGTCATGTGTAAGCAATGGTCAGAGAACAGAAAAGGGTATAATAAAAGGTTGATACCAGGAATCTTCCCAGTAGCAGCAGCATGAGACAGTTTAAAAATTTGTTCTCCAAGTATAAGCCAAAGAATTTACAGATTTTATTCTTCTTCTATCATTAGGTCCGATTTTCAAAGGCATTTACACAGGTAACTTCCCTAGTTATCTACATTGGTAGTGCCTTTCGAAAATCACGGATAAGTCCCTAACGCACCCAGATGCTAAGCAGTTAGCATCAGGGTGTGTTAGGGGTGTTCTGGGGGGAGAGGGGGAAGAGGAAAGGGCTAAACATTAGCAGCGATTTTCCTCACCTATCTTTAAGGTGCAGGGGCAAAGCAGGTAGCATTGAAAATTGTCCCTACCCATTTAACCTCAGTGGCTTCCGGTATGTCTAAACAAACCTGATTTACACTTCCGCCACCGCAGTGTATAGCCTGCCTAATTGAAAATTGGGCCCATTGTTTTTAATCATCTGCCCATGAAATTCCTTTTAAACCACTTTTTAAGTTCTGCACCATTAACAGGAATATCAGCACATTTGGGGTAGTTACTAATATGAATTAAAGGAATAACACATGACTTTTGTCAAATAAGATGCATTAAATAGCAATCCCTTCAATTATTTTACCTTAATACAAGTTTGTTTACTGCAATGACTTATGATAAGTATGGCGTCTGGTGGGAAGGGATTTTCTTTCAAACAAAGGCCAGACAGCAGTTCAAGGAAAACAAAATCAGTTTAATTCTGTCCCAGCTTGTTAAACTTCCACAAACTGGTCCTCCTGGCCCTTCCTCCGACTCCTGTTAAAATTTCTACCTCAGAACTCCTTTACACGACTTGCCTTGGAAGGACTTCTGGCTTCACAGGCCTCTTTCCCTCCTGCAGCCTGCTGGGTTCTTAATCTTTCCCTTTGAACTACGCCCTACCAGCTCTGAACTCTGGGCTGCAGACTCTCTTAAAGGGGACTGTTGATAATCCCTTTATATACCCCATAATCCCTATATATACCCCATTGCATGACCATATAGTAATAATCTCACAGTACTAGCACTAGAGTGGTCAGACTTTTTATTTGGGATCTGTGGTGAGGTGAATTAGGGAATATGTGTGTGTTGAGTGGGGGGAGGGGGTTGATTGTTTTATACTTCTTGGGAGCATTAGGCCACATTAGCAAGGTTGAACACAAGTTACATTATTCATTTACTCCAGAGTTACTAACTTGAAGTACTCAGTTACTATATTAGCAACTAACACAATTCTACAGCTTAGTAACTACCCCTCATAATAGTTTGCATAGGTAGATGAAAAATTCCGTCTTCATCGGTAGGTATTAAAGGCAAGTCTTCCAAAGTTTTGTAGCACAATCCATTTTAAGATTACTGAGATTTTCTTTTGAGATTCTATTCATCATCTCTACACCACGATCTGACTTCTCTGAATAAATGGCTAAGTCCTGTAGCTCTCTGATTGGAATCGCAACACCTACAACTGAATCTGTCCAAATCTCAAGCCCTCTGAATCTCAAATTCTGCCATCTGCCTAACCATCTATTGCTGGTAGTATCATACCTCTAGTCAGCTCGTTACCTAGATCACTTTAGATCTCTCATATTCATTTGATTCTCAAATTTTGAAGGTAATCTGTTCTGCATTTTCTTCTATTCAACAAATTTGTACAATCAAACCATACTTAACTACATCTGCATGCCACTGCTTGATCTATGCTACTGTTACTTCTAAGCTTGATTACTGCAATACTGTCTACTGTGGTCTCCATTCCATGTATCTGAAGAAACTCGTTATTTATTAGCTAGGCTTATACACTGCTTTTCTACCAGTCAAAGTGGTGTACATTCAGGTACTTTATATATATATTTCCCTTGTCTCCAAAGGGCTCATAATCTATGTTTTTGTACCTGAGGTAATGGTGGGTTAATGTCTTGCCCAACACCACAAACTGCATCAGTGGGGCTAGAAATCCCAGGCCTACTGTCTCAAGGTAGCTGTCCTCTAGTAGGATTCAAACCCCTGATTCTCTAGGCCAAAGTTACTTGCCCCAACCACTAGGCCACTCCTCCCTCCAGTTACTCCAAACTACTGCCGTCTGACTTCTTTCTAACATCTCAAGATATGATCATTTGTCCCCACTTTTGCATAAACACCATTGGCTTCCCCTTTCCTTTTGGTCTTGTTTAAAAACATATTGGTCTTGGCACATAGAGTTTTTTATACCAGTCCTCCTATTTATCTCGCCTCTCTTCTCATTCCCTATTCTTCAGCTAGATCTCTTTGGTCACAAAATGCAAATCTTCTGGTTCTCCCATCAGTCCAATGTGCTAGATATGAATCCTCTCATCACACTGCCTTTTACTTCCTAGCCCACTACCTCTGGAATGCATTACCTGATTACATCCGCTTGGAGTCTTCTTTAAAAAAAACTTCAAAACATTTCTCAAGTCCCATTATTTTGAATAGTTTTTGTTTGGAATTAGGGATGTGGTGATAGCTTGGTTTCCCTGTACAGTATGTTTAGTTTCTCTCTGTTTCTCCTCTGCTTCTCTCTCTTCCCACTGCTGCACTATCCTTTTATGATTTTATGGAGTTCCTTTTCTTTTTCTATTTCTTATTATTTTAACTGCAAGCCGCTGAGGCACCTGCCCAGGTCTATACTAGTGTGACAAGTTTTTAATAAACATAAACATAACTATAATAAATAGGCATACCACTTTCTTACAGTAATCAAAAGTCATTTGTCTTAGCATTTAAGAAGAGCCAGTGCCAGTGCATTAGTTACTCTAGGTGAACCTTCACTTTTGTGCCTTTCAATTCCCTTTCAGGCCCCTAGACCCCCAAACCAAGAATTCTATAATTAAACAGAACAATCATACTCACTCCAACAGCATCCATCTCATAGTGAATAGCAAAAATGCATAGTCAAACGTAAATATCATGTTTGTATGTGGATCAAAGATAGAGCCAAGATGGCGTCAGAGTAGGACATGTTTAGTGGCTGCTCCTCTTCGGTGCCTTTTACTTACCTCATGCCTAAGTGTAAGGCGAAAGGCAAGGGGGTCTTCTCACTGTTTTAGAGGCTGGGCAGTGCACTATGGACACCTATGCCTCAGTGAAGCTGATGGGCATTCTAGCCACCAGGGCAGCAGAGAGCCCCGGCTTGGGCAGCGACATCTTGCTGAGCCTGGTAGGCCCTGCCACCCCTCCTGTGCCTGGTATGTCAAGAAGTGCAGCGTCTGACATGAAGATCAAAGCCGCTTTCCCAGCAACCTCGGCTGTGGTGATTTGAGTGTTGCAGCCTGATGTTTTGCATTCTAGCTCTCAGGAGGGTGCTTCTTCTTCAGGAGTGCATGTGGTTTCTACGGAGTCTCTGGTTTCTATATTATTTCCTCCATTATCTCAACCGCAAGAGGTGACTCTGGACTTGATATGGAATGCCTTGCAGTCTGTGTATTAGGTATGCGCAGGGTTCTTTCCAGATTTCGGCGGCATTCTCAACACGTTTGGAAAGTGGGGAGAAAAGCATGGAAACCCAACAAACTGTGTTTATTGGGCTAGAAGCTAAAGTTCAACTGGTACAGGAGCAACAAAGAAAATTGAAACAGGATAGGTTTGTTTTTCAGCACAAAATTGAAAATTTGGCGAACTCTTTGAGGACTCTGAACTTGAGGATCTTAGATTTTCCTCGGTTGTCGATTTCCCCATTAAGAGGGACCTGTTTAACAGGTTTCTTAAGAAAGTTTTTGGATATCCAGAGTTTGGATTTCCTTCTCTCCAGAAGATCGATTTTCTTCCCCCTGGTTCTTCAAAGGATGCTTCACGGAAAACCACTGCCACTATGGTTGATATTTCTTCTGATTCTTTGGATTTGGGGAACCTGTCTGAACTGTTGGAGTGATTGACTGAGATGGTTGAGGCTAGATCTACACTTTAGCTTCCTTTGTGTTTCTTCAGGATAAGGAAGCGTTACTGCGTTGTTTCTTAAGAAAGATGATGTTTCCTTTATGGGAGGTAGAATCCAGATCTTCCCAAATGTGTCCAAATGGACACAGGTTTGGAGGAAGAAGTTTTTGGAACTTCGTGCCAAAGCTTTGGCCTTGGGCGCGAAGTTCCAATTAAGATTTCCTTGTAAATGTGTACTCTATGACCAAAATAGAACATATCATTTCTTTGATCTCTCTCAATTACGTTTCATTCTGGACACTCAGAGACTGCAAGAGTAATTCTGGGTGAATTTGGGGCTAATTAAAGAATGCTTGCCAGTAATTCCTACTTAAGTATTATGTATTTTCTTTTTCTTCCTTTGCCGTCTTCCCACGGTGGTGTGTATCATGGCTCTCTCCAGTTGTGGACTAATTGTACATGCTGTTAATGATTAATGACCCTTGTTTGAATTAATTTTGTTTTCTTTTTTCTTTTATTACTACTTTATATTTTATGTGAATAATGGACTGTTAGTTTCCTGTCCCAAGATTTTCTTGGTATATTGTAAAATTTAATAAATATTAAATTTAAAAAAACAAACAAACCTTTGTGTGACTTTTTTTCATTATTTTTCTTTTTGGGAATGAAAACTCACAGTGGAAACAAGAGAGTAGCAGTACAGCTGTTCGGGTCAGGCAGTAGCAGCTAGAACAGTATAAAAAGGCCAACACACCAAATAGTGGGGCAGAGAAGAATAAAGAATGACTCAGGACACCATTGTCAGTGGAGGAATATTTTTTCTTTCTCTTTTTTTTTTATTGTTATTTTGTCTTTGAGGGGGAGGAGTTTAAAGATGAAGGCAATGCAGCGGTAGTTACAGTAAACTGAGGAGTAGCTTCAACACCAACCCTAGAATAGGAAAATACTGTTCTGGTTTTTTTTTCGTTTGTTTGTTTTTACATTTTTGTTTTATAAGTAGCAGACATGCCCCCAGGACAGAGTTGATACAGTTTATTTCTTTTTTTTTTTTTTTAATGCTTTATTTTCGTTTTATAACAACAAAGGAAAGGAAGACATACAGCTAAAAGACAGATACATACATAGAATGTGATACATACACCAAAGTAAACCCCTGCCACCCACCTCCCCCTTGCTTCTTCTCTAGAAACTAATCATTCCCGAAAACGGGCGTGTACAGACATTATTGTGGTACAAAACCTACCGGTGATCTGAAACATGATGAGTATACATTAAACAGACATGTCGGAGCAATGAGCAGATTGTACATAATCATTGAGCATCTGCCATTTAGACAAGCGAGAGTAAGTTTGGATATGGGGAATAGCTCTCCGAGATATCTGCTCATATTTACTATATAAGCAGACGAGGTTCCACCATTCATTGGCAGTAATTCGAGAGCTATCCTTCCAATTCCTCGTGATTAAACATATGGCTATACCCAGCATGAAATCAAGGAGAAAGCGACCCTTCTTAGGAAGAGAGGGGACCTCCGGCACTGAGCGGAGTCCCACAATCTTCCAAGAAAGAGGCTCGTGGAGGTGTAAGATGGATTGAATACGACCCCAGACCCGCCCCCAGTAAACCTGCAGTTGAGGACATTCATAAAGAACATGAGCGAGGGTTCCCACAGCAGTATGGCAAGACCAACACTGGTCCCTAGCAGTTGTGTTCCATTTGGCTATTCTTTCTGGAGTATAAAAGCATCTATGTGCAAAAAAGAAGAGAGTTTGGGTAGCAGAGGCAGATCGGGAAACCCGCACTACTTTGCTCCAGAAAACGCTCCATTGCACAGGGGTTAAAGTGGTTTGCAGTTCGCGTTCCCAGGCTTGTTGAGCTCTACAAGTAGCAGTATCGGTACCCTGACATAATAATTTATAAAAGTTAGAGGCTACCCCATGTGTACTACTAATAGAGTGAATTAGTTCTAATAGCCCATCCTCAGTAGGGGCAGAGGGCGGCAGGATTTGAGCACTTTTGAGGCAGTGTTGAAGCTGCATCAATTGAAAGTAATGTTTCGCTGGTAACGCAAATTCCTTTTGTAAATCAGAAAAGGTCTTCCAACGAGCTGCAGAGAAGAGGTGTTGGGGTGTCCAGATCCCCCTAGAGTACCAGGGTTTCCATGCGATCGTTTTATTTAGGACTTGAATTCTGGGGTTATTCCACAGCGGGAGTCCGTCCTGAGGACATACGTTTGGGCCCAGTGACAGAATGAGAGTGTTAAAGGCCGCAAGAGTATCGACAATCATTGGGGGATGGCGGGTGTCTACTTGATGGGACATACCGGGGAGATGGATCAACGGAATTGGGCTACTTAGCTCCTCTTCAATGTCAAGCCAAACTGGTCTGTTGTCTGTTGAGGCAGCTAGCCATCGGGTACCTTGTTTAAGTAGGAAGGCTTGATGATATCTAAGAAAATCAGGAAAGCGGGTACCCCCTAGTTCCTTCGCAGACTGTAGTTTTTGTTTAGCTACCCTTGGTGGTTTTCCCTGCCAGAGATAACGGACGAGAAGGCCCTCAATGTCTTTGTAGGTGTGTAGCGGGAGGAAGCAGGGCAGCATTTCTAAAATATAGTTCACTTTGGGGACTATCATCATTTTCACGGTTTCTAGGCGGCCCCACCATGTAAGGGATAAGGGAGACCAACGATTTGTGAGCTCACGGACTTTGGAGACTACCTCCTTGGCATTAAAACTAATAGTGTCTTCTAAAGGAGAACAGTAGTGGACGCCAAGATATTTCACCATGCGGGATTGCCAAAGGAAAGGAAAGGCCTGCATGTCAGCCTCATGTACCCAGCGGTTCAGTGGGAATGCTACAGATTTGGTCCAGTTTATTTTATAGCCCGATAATTGCGAGTATCCATCAATCAGGTCCAAGACAGCTGGGACCGAATCAAGGGATACGAAGAGCATAAGGTCATCTGCATATGCAGAGAGTTTAATCTCTCTGTGACTGAAGGGGACACCTCGAATACGTGCGGACTGTCTAATAAGGAGGGCGAGGGGTTCAAGAGCTAGATCAAAGAGCATTGGTGATAGGGGGCAACCTTGACGCGTGCCTCTTTGGAGATTAAAAGGCCGAGACTTAATGGCATTTACACAAATACTGGCAACGGGTTGAGAATACATGACTTAGAGGTATCGAAGGAAGCCCTCCCCAAAGCCATACCATCGGAGAACTGCAAATAAGAAGGGCCATTCTAGGCGATCAAAGGCTTTTTCAGCATCTAGGGAAAGACCCACCCATGGGTGGTCTAAATTGGCAGCACTGGATAGCACATGGCACAAGGTCCGAGCATTGTCAGCGGTGGAGCGGCCGGGTATAAAACCGCATTGGTCGGGATGGACTAAGGTGGCCATCCTGTCAGATAGCCGGGTGGCCAAGATCGTTGCGAAGATCTTATAATCGGCATTAAGTAGGGAGATTGGACGGTAGTTGGCGGTTAGCAGCGGGTCTCTGCCTTCTTTCTCAAAAACTACCACATTAGCTGCAGAAAAGGATCCCAAAGAGGATGTATCTACCGCAAGGGCAGTAAAGTAAAGTTTTAAGTAGGGAACTAAATCTGCACTGAACGTTCTGTAGAATTCTGTCGGGAGACCATCAGGCCCGGCGGCTCGACCCGAGGCTGTTCGTTTTAGGGCAGAATGGATCTCTGAAGTAGAGAAGGGTTCATCCAGCGCATCCCTATCAGCTTCAGAAAGGGTCGGCCGCTGAATACCAGAAAACAAGCGCTCGAAGGTCTCGGATGAGAACTCACATTCAGATTGATATAGACGGGTATAGAAATCCCGAAAGAGTTCTACGATATCGGAGTCTGTGGTCAGTATGCCCCTCCCTGTGGGGCGCGAAGGGCCGCTACGCGTTTGGCTTCTTTTTGACCTTTCAAGGCGTTGGCTAAAAGTCGACCGGCTCGGTTGCTTTCACGGTAGTATGTCCCTTGTTGAAGTGCAATACTCTGAGAAGCTGCAGTTGAAAGGATTGCATTATATTGAAAACGGAGACGCTGTAAGCGAACTAAGACGCATGGATCAGTACGTGAAGTTAGAACTCGTTCGCCTGCTTTGATTTGTTGGTCTAGTATAAGGAGCTGCTGTTTGCGTTGTTTCCGCAGGCGAATTTGATAACTAGTGATCGTTGCACGAATGGCCGCTTTAAAACCCTCCCACCAAGCCCAATTCGCAGTGTCCTGGGGTAAATTAAAGTGAAAGTAATCTTGTATGGCTGCTCGAATTTCTAACTGGAACTCTGGTTGAGTTAATAGGGCTCTATCAAAGAACCAGGCCCCCGAATTCCCTTGGAGCGCAGTGGTGTGTAATTGAAAAGAAATAGCAGCGTGATCTGAGATATGTTGGGAGTGAATCTTTGCAGTGTCCACCTGAGGAACTAACAGTTTTGATATTAGAAAGAAATCTATGCGAGACTGGGATTTATGAGGGGAAGAGAAGAAGGTAAAGTCAAGCTCATTGGGGTGTAGTAACCTCCATAGATCGACTAAAGCAAGATCTTTGATCATAGAGGTAAGCGTGGTGTGACTCTTGGGGGGACCACTCGTCCTAGGCGGCTGTTTGTCAATCAGGGGATCAAGAACTAAATTGAAATCCCCCCCAATTATCAATGAAGTATTAGCAGAGGCCTGCGCAACCTGAGCAATGGTAGCAAAAAAGGCAGGGTCATCTACATTAGGAGCATAAAGGCATATACATGTAACTTCAAGGTTACCTATCTTGAGGTGAGCCCTAGACCATCTGCCTGCTGTATCTGAGCTAGTCGCAATAATAGTAGCATGCAGAGATTTCCTAACCAGTATGGCAACCCCACATTTCTTAGAAACAGCTGGGGAATAGGCGGCCACCATGTAAGGTTTAATATTGAGTTTAAGAGTTTCCTTCGAATTTTAAATGCGTTTCTTGGAGGAAAATCAGGTCCGCAGCTTCATGACTTAGATAGCTCAGGATTTTCTTCCGTTTTATCGGATTATTGATGCCTTTTACGTTCAATGATAAAATCTTACATGGTGCCATCAATCGGTAATAGACATTTTAGGTAAGGGCACTTGAAAACATACAACATAAGCAGAATCTGTACAACAATGACATAATCACCGAGTATGCTGGCTAATACACCCCATATTGAAAAGCATGTACCAAGTAACTTAGAGAAGAAGCAAAACCCCCAATGAATATGGCGACCATATGTCTGCGGGAGGAGGCCCTAGAGAGGAGGATAGAAACATGAAAAAAAAAAGGAAAAGAAACACCAGAGTCCATAATTAACACTGTCTCTGATATTCATCGAGGCTACTCTGGGTAGATGGAGTCGGGTCACAAATATCATCAAAATAAGGCAACAAACCGCCCTCGACAGACTCTTTGCTGAACCGTGACAAATCCAAGATGGCAGGTACAGCGGATATGAGAACACTGGTAGGAAAACTCTGGAAGTCAGCGCATCAAGTCGGCTTCTTTAGCATCCAAACACTCCGCAAGTAGATCAGGGTCCTCACATGTGCTTGTCTGATTGTGAAGCGTGACTCGGAGCTTGGCCGGGTACATCAGGCCATAGCGTGCTTGTAATTGTTGAAGCCTCGGCCGGAATTCCAGAAAGCGCTTTCGGCGATCAACCGTGGGTTTAGCCAAGTCAGGATAGAAGGAGATCTTGTGGCTCTCAAACTCCATATGGCCCTTTGCCCGAGAGGCGCTGAGAATTTGCTCCACATGTTGATATCTCAAAAGTCGAAAGATGATAGGCCGCGGGGTCTTCCTGTTGAGCGTTATGTTTGTGGGTACACGATGAGCGCGATCGATCTCCAATTCTTTGGTAAAGGTGATTTGGAGCAGAGAAGGGAGGATTTTATATAAAAACTCCTTCATGTCTCCCGATTCCGCTCCCTCCGGTATGCCCACTAGTCGTAGGTTGTTGCGGCGCGCTCTATTATTGCCATCTTCCACTTCTTTCTGCAAGGCCCGCACCTGACGTTCAACTTTGTCAAGTTTGGACAGCCGGACCACATGGGAGTCTAATATGCTCTCCATTTTGTCCTGACGCGAGGAGAGCCCCTCTAGCCTGCCTTGCAATACACCAAGGTCTTCCCGCAGCGCTCGGAGTGCTTCCCCGTTTGACTGCACGAGGTCTTTAACCCCTCTGATCTCTGCGAGGATTTCCTGCTGCATTTCGGGGCCCTCGCGTAGAGCCAGCCCCTTCTGCGGGGACGGGGGTTCAGTTTTGGAGCGTTTGCCGTGAGAAGCCGCTGGAGATCCAAATTCCAGGCGCGTAGGTTTGGTCCCCGCCATCTCACCAGTGTGCCCCGGTAAGATCAGAGCAGAAATCCAAGTATGTCCGGTGTTAATTCAGGATTCTGAGTAGGCCTCTCGGGAGCCTCAGCGTTATGCGACCATCCCGCTGGACATCGGGCTCCGCCCCCCAGTTTATTTCTTTTTAATACGTTAGTGCACCCTTTATAGCAGTGTTCAAACAAGTTGCAGACAACTTCCATAATATATACATTAAAACTGTTTCAATCTCACCCAGAGATAAAATTCACTGTTATTCTACTTTACTGCATTCTTCTAGATACAGTATTATTATGCAAGCCTAAACAACTATGTTTTTGTCTTTTTCCTGCGTGCCAGATTTTTTTCTGGTCTGACACCTAAAGGCAATGCATTCCATAAAACCAGGCTCCAAAATGCAAGTGCTCCGTTTCTGGTACTTTCAAGTTATATTCAAAATCGAAGCTGGCACATGTATTTTAAGAAGTATGCCCGGAGTTACTTGTATTTGATTAGGAAACGTGTGCAAGGATCAGAGCAAGAGTAACTATGTGGGGGCACTTCCCAAGGGATAATTTTATAAAGGTAGGCATATAGGTTTCTGTTATAAAATAAGTATAATTTATGTGTTTTCCTGCTCCTTGAGCTAAGCTGCTTGTTATCAAATTACTCTCCAACTTGTATTACTTTATAGTAAGAGGACAGCATGCTATAATAATAAATGAGACTTCTAAGTTATGGCTGAACTACCTAAAATGATGGGTGTTGATGTCACCTTGTGAAAGGAAAATGATACTATATAATTGGAAGCATTCTAAATTCCTAAACGTGAAAGTGTTTTAAATTATAGAAACACAGAATGGAGAATACAATAGCATCTCATTTATCCAATGTATTTCTTGTTATAGTTCCTGAGATCTTAGTTGATTTCATCATTTCCCTTCATGTCTTCCTAGTGAAGACACTGCAACAGGGATGCACACAGGAAAACAGATGTCACATTAGTTTCAGAATTTTCAGAAATGTTCTTGAATTTTTGTGTGTTCTTGTTCATTTCACACATTTGGTTTAACGGAAAGATTTAAATGCACAATAGAATATTATAACGACTCAGGGGAATGTTAACCAAAGAACCCGCTGGTAGCACATGTTTGAGCTGTGAAATCTACATGGAGGCCCTCATCAACTTTAGGCGGCATGTGTGCCCATTCCTCTGCTGTTGACACATTGTGAATGAGCCAGCACGGCATTCATCGAGCTGGTGTTAAGTGCACCTATGCCAACGGCAACAATTGTGATTAGCATGTGCCCAACACATCCACCTTAACTACAATATGCCATCAATGCCCATGTTCCGCTCCCAAACCACCTGTCTCCGCCCATCTACTTGCCCATCTATTACAGGGAGATTTTCAGTTTAGGACCCTGAGCTAACTTTCAGCATGAAGAGCTTTCTGCTTGCTGAACCCCGTGCTAGCAGTTAGTGTGGTTTAGTAAACATGCCCCTTAATGTGTATTAGTTCATAGGCAAACCCGAGTTTTAATTTTTAGCTTGCACTAAATTTTTTAAAACATGTCTATGTGGGGGGCGGAGCTAGCCACTGAACAGAATGGACGCCTGAATTTTTGCTCCCGTTGCTGCCCAAGAATCCTGAACATATCCCGGTATTCCATTGAAGTTTGTACCCCCTACCTACATCAATAACACCGCAATACAGCTGGATGGAATCCCTGAAGCCTGCCCGGCTGGAATTTCCACAGGGATCCGGCTCAGCAGCGAAACGATCCAAACCCGAAGTGGGCTCCCCGCAGAAAATGGCCGCGGGAGAGAAGGAGGGAGTGACTGCCGGTGGCCTACGTGAAGTGCTACAGGAATTGAAATGCGTTAAAGAAATGATTGCAGCCAATTCTAGTTCACTGAACATGATTCAAGAAGACTTGCTGGAGGTAAAAGAGAAACTCCTCACCATCACCACTCGACTTAATGCAGTTGAATTACAAACCCAGAAGCATGGCGTTGCATTAGAACAGCTGGGCCCTTTGGCCAAACGAGTCCGGCACATAGAAAATCTGATTGAAGATCAAAATAACCATTCCCGTAGAAATAATATCCGCCTTGTTGGAGTCCCTGAAGGCGCTGAAGGTACCGATCCGATTGGATTTCTGGAAAAAACCATACCGGAGATGCTGCAGCTTGTCTTTGCAAGGCCTTTTGAACTAGAACGGGCCCATCGAATCCCAACACACAAAGCTGAAAACACACGATACCCGCGCCCACTCATAATGAAGGTACTGAGATACCCACAGGTCCTACAGATCTTTCAAGCTGCACGGAAGGCCGGATCACTGCAAATCCAGGGACACAAAGTAGCACTTTATCCGGATTTGAGCAAGCAAACGGTAGATCGGAGAAAAGCGTTGCTGGCCTGTAGACCCATGCTACAAAGTGCACAGGCAAGATACGGGCTATACTACCCAGGAACCATGCGGGTCACACTGCATAATGAAACGAGGAATTTTGTTGATGCTGAAAAACTGAAAACTTTCCTACAAGAAAAATGCGGTATGGAAACCTGAGGTCAATATTCTGATCTCTCACGCAGTGTAGAGAACTCAGCATGTACTCAGGGGGTGCGGCCGTGCGTTCTCACAAATTTTAGAACGCCTTAAGCCTTGTTAAACACCTCATTGATTGTATTTCTGTTGTTCTAAATAGTTTTAATTAAACAGATATTTCTGCTTGAAATGTAGGGGTGGCAACGGGAGGTCGGGGTTGGTTACTGTTTCAGTGGATTGTGTTCACCTTCGCGATACAATGTTTGCCAGTTATGCAGTTGTTTGTGTCAGTCCAGTCCAGTACAAAACCCTCCACATACACGCAAATGCAAGTACGCGGCAGGCCTATCCATAGGATAGCTTTCACCTATAAGACAGCTTATCCCAACGTTGATGTCTAGTGATCTTTTAATGCTTTCGTTAAATGTAAAAGGTATTACTGGCCCTGTCAAGCGAAAGAAGATTTTAGCGTACTGCCAGCAAAAAAAAGCAGATATTGCCCTCTTACAAGAGACACATTTAACAGATACTGAATCGCAGAAAGTAACCTCTAAATACTTCCTGGTGGCGGCCTCGGCCTCTGCCACTCAACGCAAAGGGGGGGTAATAATATTAGTGCGCAAATTCCTGCAATCCGCCATTACCGACACACGGATTGATCCGCTAGGTCGATGGGCCAGAGTGACGATGAAAATAAATCAACAGCTTTACACATTCTTCAATATTTACGCGCCCAACCTCGATGACCCTAACTTTTTCAAACTGATAGCTAAAGAAGTTACAGCCGCGGCTCACACCAATATCATATTAGGGGGCGATTTCAATGTCATCTTGGATCCACTGTTAGATCGCACGCCCTATCGGGCTGTAGACAAAGTCAAATCGCAGGCGATTCTTAAAGGCATCATAACAGAGCTACACTTGGTAGACCCCTGGCGCCTACTTCATCCCCAAGAAAGAGACTACACATTTTATTCCATCCCACATAATACCCAAACAAGGATCGATTTCTTCCTACTGTCCACAGAGCTGATGCCCCAAGTGTTGTCCGCAGAGATATATGCTACAACGGTATCGGATCACGCCGCTGTCTCCCTAGTGTTGAATACCAACGTTACACAGCATGTTCCGCCAAGATGGACATTTGATAAATCCCTACTAGCAGATGACTCCTTTGTACAGCTACTGTCAGGGGAAATTGAGACCTATTTTAAATATAATACACCCACTGATACCTCCATCTGGAGCTGGTGGGAAGGTTTTAAAGCGACCATACGAGCTCATATTACCACCTACACCATTAGACGGCGTAAAGCCAGGAAAAAAGAAAAAGATGAATTGGAACTCCAAATAAAAGCTGGGGAAAGGTTACTAGCCAAAAGAGCTGACTCAATGATATTGATTAGACTCCAAAAATTGCGATACCAATATAATGCTCTCCTCAACAAAGAAGCACTGAGTAGCATCCAGCTACAACGTAGTATATACTACTATGACAGCAACCGCTCAGGATCCCTCTTAGCTCGGCAGCTCAGACCAAAAACCAGCAAGACCGCTATAGCGGCGTTGCAGGACAATTCCGGGGGCCTTCTCCTGAGATCTGACAAAATACTAGACCGCTGCAAAGAATTCTATGAGGAACTATATCGCTCAGATACCCAATGTAGTGACAGAGCCTTTGAAGATTTTGTCTCCAAGATAGTAGGACCCACATTAACCAGTCATCAAAGTCGAACGCTGGAACAAGAGATCTCAGTAACTGAAATACAAGATGCGATCAAACAGATGGCTCGTGGCAAAGCCGCCGGTCCAGATGGTATCCCGCTGGAATTCTATAATAAATATTGCATTCAATTGGCTCCCATGCTACAGATCTACTACAGTGGCCTGCAAGATGAATCTCCAGAGATTGGAGCCCTGGCAGAGGCTGTGGTGGTAATTCACCCGAAACCAGGCAGGGATACACAAAAGATAGAGAATTACAGACCCATCTCTCTCCTAAACTCTGATTATAAAATCTATGCTAAAGTGCTTGCTAACCGATTAGGACGGATCTTAAAAGATTTGATACATGAGGATCAATGTGGATTTATACAAAACAGATCCACTACAGATAATGGAAGATTATTGGCACATGTACTGGCATCTGCCAAGACCAAGACCGAGCCCCTGATAGGGCTAGCATTGGATGCCGAAAAAGCCTTCGATCGACTGGAATGGTCCTTTCTATTTCGATCCCTACGGTGGTTTGGGATAGGAGAAAAGTTCCTAAAACGCGTTGAATTGTTATATACCAAACCCACAGCTCGAATAGCGGTCAACTCACACCTCTCAGCCCCTTTTCAGTTGCAAAGAGGGACCAGACAGGGTTGCCCCCTGTCACCGATGCTTTTTAATTTAGCCCTGGAACCCTTATTAATAGCGCTCCGACAGAAGGAAAACATAAAAGGAATTGAGTTAGCTGATGGTCCCTGTAAATTGTCAGCATATGCCGATGACCTGCTCATTTTTCTACAACCATCAGACCTTCCTGAAACACTGCAACTCATAGATGCATACTCAGCGATATCCGGATATAAAGTAAATTTGAATAAAACAACAATTATTCCTCTGAATGAACAGGTCAGCGAAGAAATGATGCGTGGATACCCCTTTCAATATGAGAAGTCATCCTTTAGATACCTGGGCGTGACCTATGGCACCACCTTGGAAGAGACTGTCGCAATCAACATTAAGATGTGTCAAGAAATTGTACATGATAACATCTGCAAGTGGACCCCCCTTCATTTGAGCTGGTGGGGCAGGCTAGAAACGATAAAAATGATGTTGGTACCAAAACTCAGCTATATATTAAGTATGATACCCTTACGTTTCCCGTCAGCCTTCTATAAGAAAATGAATAGTCAACTGATAGCCTTTCTATGGAACAACCGAGTACCCCGAATAGCTGCCTGGAAACTGAAGTTACCTAATACACAAGGAGGTGTCCATTTCCCAGATCTCGGCTGGCTACACACTGCCTCTCTTTTAAAGCAGGGTGCTCAATGGGTCGACTCTGACGACACGGATAAAGGACCTAGATGGCTGAGTGTGGAGCGGGCCCTACATTCCCCCCTGCCCACATGGCTACTGGTAGGCACAGTAGTAGACCAGACTGCACCACATAATGCTATTATCCGAGAAACACAGCATGCCTGTCGATTATTGGCATCATGTATCGATGGAGGGGATGACTTTGCCGCAGATATGCCCATATGGCTGAACCCGCGCCTTATCATCGGAGGGAAGCCTGTCTTATGGAAAAAATGGGTGGAACATGATCTTATCACCATTGGACAACTGATCAATGGAAGTGCATTTAAAACCTTTGACAGATTAAGAACGGAATTCCGATTGCCTAATACATGCTATTTCCAATGGTGTCAGCTCCGATCCTGCATGAGCAAAGCGGGTGTGTCACCTGTCTTGATACGTACAGGATGGCCACTGCGACAGAAACTTCAAGAATTACAAACAGATGCTAAAGCTGTTTCAAGATGTATTGCGATTCTCCGATCCAAAAGTGACAAGACATGTTCTAAGATACAGTCGGTGTGGGCTACTGAAACCGGTCAAGATCTACCTCCGGAACATTGGGACACTTTTTGGGGAACTCAAATACGTGCCACGAGAGCAGCGTCTCTCACACAATCTATGTACTTTATAGCACATCGAGCGCATATTACACCGGCTAAGAAAATGAAATGGACACTACAGGAGGGAAATCGATGTTGGTCCTGTAACATGGAAATTGGGACACTGGCACATATGTTGTTCCATTGTAAATCCCTGGAAATATATTGGAACAGAGTTTGGGAACGCATATCACAGATCCTCAACTTACAAACTCCTATCACTTATCGGATAGTGATATATAAATCCATAGCTCTGGAACCTACTCTGATGAAATGGGATGGTAAACTGCTGGACTTAATGCTCGGGATAGCACTTAAAATAGTTCTAATACACTGGAAGAATCTCGACAAAGCTTGTTTCGAGCATTGGTGGAGTCTCTTAATCCTACATAAGACCTACGAAGAGATCTATATAGCCAAGAACCCATGGTCTGGTAAACTAAGTAAGAAATGGTCAGCTTTACAAAATTATGTTTGATGAAAATGATTGCTGGAGGCTGCCTTGTGGAATGGTCTCTGCTGTAACCACATTGAACGGAGAGAGGGAGGGTGGCGTGCTGGCATGGACTGATACTAGTTCTTGTTAACGTTATTGTACTGTCTTGTTCAAGTTATTATATTCTTTTGCTATTTTGATCAATAACATCTGCTTGTATCCTGCTATATCACGATCGTTTGTATTGTTATTTTATATGTTAAAACTGAATAAAAACTACTATTAAAAAAAAAACAAAACATGTCTATGTGTTCATTACCCTTTCTGTGAAGAAATATTTGCTAATGTCACTTCACATTCTACTCCCTTTTGAGCATCATATCATGAACTCTTTTTTCTTTAACTTACTTTCACCTAAAAAATTGATTTTGTGCATTATTTACATCTTTCTAAGATTTGAATATTTTTATCATAGCCACCATCTTGCTTGCCTCTTCCAGTGTTTCTGCTATGCAGTTTGGAGCTGCATGGGAGTTCTCTACCAATGCTTTGAATCATGAGGGACAGGCAGTGCCTGCCTATCCCTCAGGACCTGCTTGTCTCTCACAATTGAAAACATGATAATACCATTCCCAGCCGACTGGCGTAAAACTCCCACATAGCTCAAAGCTTCTTAACAAGAATTTCTTCTAGCATAAAATACTTAAGTTTCATCTTATAGGGCTTTTGGTGCAGACAGTGCCATTTTAGTAGACCTTCACTGGACTGCTTTTAATCTATATCCTTTTATTTTAGTTATTTATTTATTTATTTAATGTCTCTTTTATACCGCGCTCTTTAGAATCAGTGCGATTTACAAGTAACAAATCTGTGCAGTGCAGGCAGGGCCTACACTGGACTTACAATAAATGAAAGTACAGTTCAGAAATGAGTGTAATACTCCAGATAAGGTCTCACCAATGATGCGTAGAAAGAGCTTATGACTTATAGGCATCGGAAAGGGGTGGGCCATGGGAGCTCTGGCCCCACCAAAACTGTGTTGCTGTAATCGGGGCTTCCACTACTTCGGCCTGCAGGGATACTGCAATAAGCCGTCCACTGGATGGCTCAGAATGCCATTGCTGATTATTGCTCCTGCAGCTCCCTGTCCGGCCACGCTCGGTAGCCACTATCGGCTGGATCGGGGCTGCAGGGGCACAGTGTGCTCATCTGTGTCTGCTGCAGGGGTACGAACTGCTCATTGTGGCGGATGCCCATGGCTTATTCCACACTCGGGGCGGAACAAGTGAGGCACGCAGGTGAGAGCAGCAGGATGACCTTAATAGGCCCTGAACATCCCAGTGGGCAGCCCCACCCCTGCTCCACCCTCTCTCTACCTCATCACCGTCTCCTCCCGCCCACATCCAGTGCTCCCCGCACAAACCCTTTGTATGTGCGGGAAGCACTGGGCCTGGAATCATGCTCCAGTCCTGAGCGTGGGTTGGACGAACAACCCTGGCATCCAACCCTGCTATTTGTGGTCTGGAATGACCCCCATAGTGCTAGGGTAGTCCATGAGCAGGGCTGGAATGGTCCCAGTGCTTATGTAGTTAGCCCTCTAACTAGAGAAGCAACAGTATAAGGATAAGACATGTCAATTGCTAACCAGATAGCAATGGAGTAATGGAGGTCAGAATGAAATCAGAATTCTGTGCCAGAGGATATCTTGCATTTGGCACTGAATTTCCAGTTTTGCTTTTGCCCACGGCAGCCAGGTGCTTTACAAACACTGACCGCCTCAGGCTGAATATCGGGTCCTTGGTGTATAAGGTGCCACCTGCCTCCGCCATCTTTGAATGGAAAAGTTATCTAAAAATTAAGGGGGTCCTTTTAGAAGCTCCATTCATGCACTGGACATCAAAAAACGGGCTTAGAGATGTCCAAAGCACAGAGATGTCTCCAGAGCTATTTTAGAAGAAGGCTCTGGGGATGTATACGTCTGAACAGGTATGAGGAGGAGGTGTGGCGGGGCGTGTTCCCAGGATCCTGGCCGTCCTCGCCTGATCTCAGAAAAGTCATGGATGTCTAGCATCAGGTTTAATGTTAGACCTGCTCTGGGCACAAACAAACATCTGAAGAGTGCTAGTTTAGCTAAAAATTATCCAGAGGTTGTAGAGAAGAAAACACTTTATCATCATCAGTACTCACCACAATGACAACAAGAACAGACTTGGGATTTGGACCCTTGCTACCCTGTTCTTAACCCACTATTCTAACCATTAGACTATCCTAGACATCCAGGGTCCGAACTATGGTTCTGGGGATGTCTATGTAGATGTCCCTGCAGTTGTCCACATCAGGTGTGTCCAAATTTGTGAAATCCATCTGTACATGGACATGTTTGGGTTTTTTTTTTTTCAGACATTCTGGCTTAGATGACCCATATTGCACTTGGATAGTATCTTCTACAATTCCCCTCCATGCCAACATTCTCAGCATCCACACTTGAATGCTTAGCTCCCATGGAAATGTACATAACTTTAAATGGATAACATCCTTTTAAAGCTATTGTTTATCACTCAACTGAATATCAGCCTCTAGTTTGTTTTTTTCTTTTCTGTGAAGAGAAGAGTAAGTTAACATTTTTCCAAGTGGAATTATAACACTGAATTCAGTTGAATAATTTTTGTACAAATATTGTACAATTTATACAAAAACTACGTAGTTCAACCATTTTGCTATAAATGAAGGCTAGGGGACCAATATTCTTCTGGGCAGGCTATGTGCTGTGTTGGCTCATAGCCCTGCCCGCCGACCCTTAAACCCAGATGTTCAGTGCCAGGGTCATATGCGTCCCTGGCATTGAATATCCAGGTATCACCGCACAACCCGAAAGCCACGAAAGCTAACCGGGCAGCAGCGATATTGCATGCTGCCTGGTTAGCTCCTGCACCGTAAAGATAGGTGAGGGTTTTCCTCGCCTGTCTTTTTGGCACAGAGCACTGATCAGGCAGTATGCAATATCGCTGCTGCCTGGTTATCTCATGTCCCCGCCTCCACTCTGACCCAGAACCCATCCGATATGCCCTGATGCTAGCCGGATAGCATCAGGTCGCATAGGGAACATAGATGGGGATAGTCAATGGCACTACCTGTGCATGTGCTGTTGAATATCCCTACCTAAGGTATTTGCAGTGACTTGCGAAAGTATTCATCCCCTTGGTTTTTGTCCTGTTTTGTCGCATTACATACAACCTGGAATGAAAATGGAGGTTCATTTGGAATGGATCTAATGATATAGTCCAAATTGGTGAAGCGAAATGACAATAAAATACCTTTTATATATTAAAAAACAAGTAAAAACTAAAAAGTTGTGCATGCATATGTATTCATCCCTTTTGCTATAAACCCCTAAATAAGATCTGGCCCAACCAATTAACCTCAGAAGTCACAAAATTAGTTGATTAGGGTCCACCTGTGTGCAATCAGTGTCACATGATCTGTCACATGATGCCTGTATAAATATACCTGTTCTGAAAGGCCCCTGACTCTGCAACACCAATAAGCAAGCATCATGGCAACAAGGAGCACTCCAAACAGGTCAGAGACAAAGTTGTGAAGAAGTATAGATCACGGTTGCATTATTAAAACAGAAAGAATATGGCACCACTACAAACTTGACAAGAGAAGGCCACCCACCAAAACTCACAGACTGGGCAAGGAGGGCATTATTCAGAGATGCTACAAAGACACCAAGGATAACACTGAAGTACCTGCAAAGATCCACAGTGGAGATGGGGGTATCTGTCCATACACTCCACAGTGGGACTTTATGGAAGAGTGGCCACTCTTTGTAGCATCTCTGAATAATGCCCTCCTACAAGGAGTGGAAGAGTGGCCTAGTGGTTGGGGCAAGGTATTCCAGACTGGAAGGTCAGGGGTTCAAATCCCACTAGAGGACAGCAACCTTGGGCCGGAAGGACTGGGGTTTCTAGTCCCACAGGTGCTCCTTGTGGTCTTGTGCAGGCCACTTAACCCTCCATAGCCCATGTTCCCTGTAAAATAGTTATCTCCAAGTTATAATGCCCTGTTCAATGTAATTTCAGTTTGTTCAATGTAAACCACACTGATGCAGAATAGTGCAGTATATAAGAGAATGTAAATAAATAAAATAAACATATTGACTTTGGGGGGCGAATGCATATGCACATTCCTGCTTTCAGTGGGGAGGGGGTTTGTCTTAATTATTGTTTGTGTCTCAATAAAGGATATTTTGCATCTTCAAAGTCATAGGCATGTTGTATATATCACATGGTGCTAATCCCCAAAACTCCATTTTAATTCCAGGTTGCAATGCAACAAAACAGGACAACCACAGAGGGGATGAATACTTTTGCAATTCACTGTACATGGTTTACTAGGCTGTAAACCATGTAAATGCCCTTCAAATATTGGGCCCTTGATATTTATGGCCCAGAAGTCTTCTTAAATGATTTAATAGACATGCCAACTGTAGAGATATTAGATTCAAGTAATATTACGTTCATATGCAGTCAGGGAGTGTGTAGGTTCTCTCAGATCAACCTTGTGACAATATTTGCATTTATTAGTTTGCAGTGTTTAAACAAATCTATCAAATTGAAGACAGCTAATTTGCTAATGCTTCCAGTAGTTATGTTACTATATTATTACACAGTAGATTCAAGATCTTATAATGGAGCGAAGAATAAAGCAAAAATCCTATTCTACTATGCCATTTTGGGGTTATTTTACATAGGCTGGACTGTGTGCAAGCAGGACATCCAAAGGTTGATGTACAGTACATGTACATGATTTAGGAACTGTGCCTGGGGACATCCAGGCTGGTTATAAAATGGAACGGTGGACATGCAGTGAAAAGGATACACGGTCAGACAAGGCAGCTTTATAGACAGCCTATGCATAATACAGCAGTGAGGACAGTTAAGGCTGGATGGGCACAAGGATGTTCAGGTGCAAGTAATGATTTGTAAGCACGTACAGCAACATAGTGACAGAGCATGAGAGCCATTAGAGAAAGTGGCAACATGTCTGACAGGCTCCCAAACCTCTCCCGCACAGAGATGAAAACTCTGTGTTGCCTCCTACTTGCCAGTGAGAACCTGCTGTACCCAGCCCATGGTGTACACACCGACCAGCAAGAGGTCAACGTGGCCTGGTAAGCGATCTGCACTATGCTGCACCAGTAAGTATAAACCACTAATATTATCACTCTATAGAACCTGACCACCCCAAGTCTGGGGAACTTATTCCTAAACAAACTTGCTAATAAACACGTGACAAGGTCTCAGACTTCCCGACACTTAGAATGCTAACTGCCATAAACCTGGCGTGAGCAGTGCCAAATAGCATCAATGACCTGTCCATTATAAAGCAAGTGAAAAAGTGACTTATCTTGCAGATATACCAATTGAAAAAAATAATTAAAAGTGAACAATCCAGCAAATACTGAAGTTCTCCCAACTACTCAGAGAATAAAGTAAAGTTCAAAGAATGTATATTTCTCCCAATAAAAAGTGACTTATCTTAGAAATACGATGAAGGTATTCCAGCAAATGCTGAATTTCTCCCAAATGTTCAGAGAATGTATAGTTCTCCCGTGTTTCTCCTGTCTGGTTTCTTCAGGGGAAATCATTCAAAAGTACATGCCCTGAAAGGGGCTGACATATCCAAACTGTTTGTGTAATAAAGTTCCATCTCACAATGGCTTCCTATAGGTGCACAAGAACAGTCAAACACCAACCATCAGTTAGCAGTTGCCCTCCAATACCCACAGTACAAACATACAGTGGCATGATATAAATGGTGAAACTTACTAACGTTTTTAGAACTCTCTGACTGTCCATTACAGATGAAACCAATTCATCGATGCTGCCCACGTTCTCATATGAGGTAACAACTTGCTGTCCCGTTGTTAAAAAACACCGCGCATGCAGACTCATTGCTTTACTGATCTTTATAGAGAGCCCCACCGCTGTGAGCATGACGTATGCTCAACCAATTTCCAAACGATTAAACAGAGCATGCCTTCCATTCAATCATACTGTTTAATCCTGTCGGCTCCACTGTTTGCAGCGTAAAAATCTACCTTTGTTCATGAAACACCAAGGTCTGCTCCCGTGTTTACCTAATTGTCCCATATGTATCTGTTCTACGGCAAAGCATCGACATTCATCAAAGGAATGACCAAGTGCGATACTGTGTTGCACAAGTGGAGCCTCCTTTACTTGGCAATTAATACGACTTTTATGTTCTCCTAAGCGGGTCTTCAAAGACCTAATGGCCTTGCCAATATACAAAAGATTGCATGGGCACTGGATGGCATAGACAATGAATATAGAATCACAGGAAGTGGAGCTACGTAAATACGAGTAATAAGTCACATTGTGATAAGTAAAACTCTCAACCTCTTGATTTATCATGCACATGTTGCAATGGCCACAAGGAGAATGATCCCTCTTCCCACCATCCATGACAGAATGCCCTTGCAAAGGGCGTAACACTGCCGGGCATAAAAGTTCTTTTAAGTTAGTATTTCGTCTCCACACACATCTGATACGGCGATCCTCCAATCCAGCCATGCCCTGTAAGACATTAGAATGTTGTCATATAATTTTTTGGATTTTGAAGCTTAGAGGAGAAATCTTGTTAACAGTTAACCGTAGTGTCATCCAGCCTTTTCACGGGCCGTGTGCCCAATAAGAGTGCTCTATGATTATATTTTGCACGATGATAGGCTCAACCAATAACTTCCCCCGGATACCCTCTGTCACGAATATTGGTGATCAATCCTCGGGATTGGGTTTGAAAGTCTTCATCTTGAGAGCAATTCCTTCGAAATCTAATGAATTGAGAGAAGGGTAATCCATTCTTTAAGTTTCGAGGGTGAGCACTCTTATAATGTAACAGGGTGTTACGATCCATCGGTTTATTATATACCGAGGTTTTCCAACCCACCGGGGTTCGACTAATCACCACATCCAAAAACGTGATTACTTGAGCATTAGAGGTGCTGGTGAATTGTATACGCGTGTCCAGCTGATTCAACCATTCATGAAATCGTCGTAGCACCACTTCGGGCCCCTGCCAGATGATAAAGATGTCATCTATATAGCGGCTCCATAGCTTAACATATACTTGAAAAGGGCTTGCAATCAACCATTTTGCCTCAAATTCCCCCATGAACAAAAGCAAAACTGGAAATTCAGTGCCAAAGGGGAAGGCACGTATCTATCACTGGCACGTCACTGCAACAGGATGAGGGGTTCAGCACGGCAGACAGTGGTGGGAAGCAGTGCAAATGGGAATGCATAGAATGATACTAAGTTCATGCAACCTCCACTGCGTGGCCCAAGATGCCTCTGCACATGATAAAGCTGTGGCTGAGGAGCTGAGGAGATGGTCAGAGAGGGAGTGAAGGGTCAGCTGGAATGCTATATAGAAGGGGAACATAGCAGCACCAGCAGCAGCAGTGGGCAGCTGGTGATAGACACCACGAGAGAGGAGGAGAATGAAGCTCTGCCCGAGCCTCCAACTGAGTCACTGCTGCTGCATCTCTGATACTTTGGAGGCCCATCCCTGCAAGGAGAGCTGGCTACCCTAGCTTACACAGCTGAAAGGCACTGGACTGGAGAGTGGGACCTGGACTGGCCAACAGTGTAAGTCCAACAGTGCTGGAGTCAGAGGAGGGAGTAAGTAGGAAGGGCCTGAGGTGGGAGGGTGAGTTGTGGGAGGAGGGAGGGACGGGGGTCAGAGATGGGAGAAAGGAAGGAAAGGGGAGCAGTGGGAGGGAGGTGGGAAGGAGAGGTGGTTAGAGGATGAGAGGAGAGGGAATGGGGGTGGAAGTGAGTGACAGTACTGCTGTGCCACAGCTTTCAGAGATTGTGGAATATCAGGGGCTCCCACATGTGCCACTGTCACTGATGCCCCCTCCTAGGCTTGTGTTATCAGGATATCCTGTTGCACCTATAGACCCTCAGGCATGAGGTACAGTAGGTATTTGCCTCTGTTGCTTGGGCATAAGATCTGATGGTTGGGCATCTGGAGGCCATCAGTCTGGAACTGAGAGCCCTCATACAGGCTTTGCTGGGCCAGCAGGGCTTCAGCTCTGCCCCAATGCCACCCGCTCTCAGGAGGGAATGCCCCAGGTAGGTGGATATGTCCAGTACACAGGGGCACAATGTTGTATTCTGTAAATAAAGATGCCTGTTACTTGTTTGGAGCCATTGTGTCCATGTCATCCATCACCTCTACAGCAGATACCAGTATCAAGGCATGACATGCAGGTCTTACCACCATGGTTTATGTTTATGTTTATTCAACTTGATATACCGCCCTTCATTACACCAGGGCAGTTCACATAGTACAAACTAACAGGGATGGGCACAAGCCCTATAGCAAGAAAGGAAATACATAATTGGGATAGGAAAGAGGAAAGAGAAAATAGAAAGAGATGGGTTAAAAAGGGTGCAGAGGGGAGACAAAAACAAAAAGGAAGACACAAGTAAACATGAATAAACTAGGTCAACTGGGTGTGGCTGGGAGGCTGTATGCAGAGGCAAAGAGATGAGTTTTAAGTAAAGACCGAAAGATAATATAGTTCTGTTCCAGACGAAGCGGGGTGGGTAAAGAATTCCAGAGGGCTGGACCATAGAAGAAAAAAGCAGAGTGGCGGGTAGATTGTAAACGTGCATGAGACGGTGAGGGAAGATGGAGCCGGTTGATGTGGAGAGAGCGGAGACTACGTGTTGGAGTGGTGAAGTGGAGAAGGTCAGTAAGGTATTGAGGTGTATGCATGTACAGAGTGTGGTGAACTAAAATGAATATCTAAATTTGATGCGATGATCGACTGGAAGCCAGTGGAGGTGAAGCAATAGGGGGGTAATGTGATCAAAGCGGGAGGAGTGACAGATGATTCCAGCTGCAGTGTTTTGTATGAGTTGTAGTCTATGAAGTTGGACTTTGGTGATACCAGCAAAGACGTAGTTGCAATAGTATAGTTGTGATAAAACTGTAGCCAATGTGAGCGTGGTCAGGGCTGAGGGGGATAGAAAAGGGCGGATAGATCAAATTTGTCGAAGAAAAAAATAAGAAGTCTTAGCCAGGTGTGATATATGTTCTTTGAAAGTGAGGTTTGGATCAAGAAGAACACCAAGGTATTTAAAGGAGGAGGCAATAGGAATTGCAGAGTGGTTAAGAATTGGAGCAAGAGAAGGGCAAGGACTTCCAAATGTGAACCAGATGGCTGAAGTTTTAGTGACATTAAGATGAAGACAGTTTGAGGATAACCAATTGGAAACAAGAGTAAGGCAAGAGTTCAGAGGTGTGAGATCTGGATAGAGCGGATTAGTGTGGTGGATGATAATTATGTCATCAGCATAATAAAAAGCAGACAAGCCAGTCTGCTGGATACAAGGGCCAGTGGTGTGAGGAAAAGGTTGAACAATAGAGGGGCCAGAACAGAGCCTTGGGGAACACCACAGGGAAGGGGAAAAGCAGTTGAAGGAGGGTGTGAGTCTACAGCAGATGCTATAGAGAAAGAACGAGAAAAAAGATAGGAATGAAACCAGTGAAGAACAGTACCACAGAGGCCTGCATCCCACAGCCGAGAGAGGAGAAGGGAGTGATCAACAAGATCAAAAGCAGAAGAAAGATCAAGAGAGACCATCACCGAGATATCACCCCGATCGTGTGAAGTGTGGAGTTCATTGAGAAGGGCAGTCAGAGTCGTTTCCATGCTGTGTCCCTGGCAGAAGCCAGATTGCTGGGGATGAAGGTAGTTAACAGAGTGAAGATGTTGTGAGAGCTGATCAAAAACAAAGTTTTTCCAAGATTTTTGAAAGAAAGGGGAGGTTGGAAACTGGGCGGTAATGGGTGGGGACCAAGGGATCGAGGAGAGGTTTTTTTGAGGATGGGACGTACCAGAGCATGCTTCCAAGGGGAGGGAAAAGTTCCACTCGATAGACTGCAATTGATCAATGTACAGATATGGGGAATTAGTGCTAGTGAGGGCTCCAAGAGCCAACTGGTGGGAATAGGATCTAAAGGACAGGTACTCTTATGTGCAGAGGAAAGGGAGGGGATTAATTCAGAGGTAGTGATAGGATAAAAAGTGGACAATGTCTGGATAACAGAGGGAGGAGGGGAGAAGGAAGGGAAAGAGGAGGTGGGGAAGATAGAGGGGGTGGGCAGGAGGGAAGGCTAGAACGAAGATCATGTATTTTGGTAGTGAAGTGAAGGGATAGTTGGGTAGGGGAGGGCATGGGAGGAGGGGGAGCAGGGGAAGGACCAGAGTGGATAGCAGTGCATGAGCAGAGGATGGAGAAGAGCTGTTGAGATGGGTTAGAGACGGTAGTAATGGAATTAGAGAAAAAAGAAAGCTTGGTTTCATGAACAGAGGAGCGGTAATATTGATGAAGTTCACGAAATTGAGTAAGAGCAAGTAGTGAGCGGTTCTTCCGCCAGATACGCTCAGATCTGCGGAGCTGAGTACACAAAAGACGGAGATCTGCATGGAACCATGGGTGATGGGCAGATGGTTGCTTCGACCGAATGGGCTGAAGAGGGGCAAGATTGTCAAGATTTGCTGAGAGCGTAGAATTAAAGGTAGAGACCTGGGAACTGGGGGAGAGAGCAGGAAAATCAGAAGGGAGAAGCTGGGAGGCTGGAGGGAACAGCTGGACGGGGCGAGGAGCAATCAGATGATGGAGGGAAGTAGAGGACGGAGGAGCAGAAGAGGAACTGGAGGGGAGAGAAGAAAATTCTAGTAGAAAGGTCACACAAAAATGATCGATCCAGGGGAGAGATTGTACCCTGGGTTGAGAAATATGGAGAATGAGGCCAGCAGAATGTTCTACCCACATGGTGGCCAGCCAGCAATGTTGGCTGCAGTTATCAATATGCATATCATGGACCAGCAATGGCATGGTGAGACAGCCAGAGAAGCCCCTAACACAGGATACATGTATGTAATTAAACGAGCCTTGAGCAGGTCACTCAAGTAGGACTGTGACACAGTGCCAGGGGCAAGGACAGGAAAGGCTAGATTGGGCATTGATGGATGTCACCACACTAGACATATGTGGGTCTGATTTCAAATAAATAAATGCAGGAATGCAGCATTAAATTTCTTTGCCAGGACATTGCTATACTAATTACAGGTTTTAATTATAAGGGAAGCTTCTCCATAGATGCCATATTAACAATTTTCTACTCATGGAGTGCAATTCCAAAATGTTCACGTCCAGCTGGCAGATACATCTAAATAAAAAATGAGCACCCTTTGAACCTAATTCTGATGGTGGATATGCCGCAGGTCCAGAATTAGAGATAGATGTGTTCGGCACAGCACGGGAAAAGTGATATTCATCCAGCATGTTATGCTACATGGTTTTGCTTCTGCCCATCCCTGCAATATACCCGTGGACACCAGGCCCCTTGGGAAAAACATGCATCTCCTAAGCTGCTTATCATATATAGTAGTTTGCTCATGCAAACTAAACAGATATACCAAGGAGAAATGACAGCTGCTGCAACCTAGACCATACACTAGTCCTCTTCATGCCCTGAAAAGTGCTAGGTAATCCCAGTGCACCCTTATATGGTATAAGAGAATGTAAATATGAACATGTATGTCAAGAATATCTTGCATGACATGGTACTTGGCATTTGGAAACAGTCCCAGGGATTCCTGCCTTGATCATCTCTACAAACACGCTTTAAACTGCTATCACCGTATCTTAAAAAGGATATAGCATTATTAGAAAAGGTACAGAGAAGAGCCACCAAAATGGTAAAGGGGATGGAAGGATACCCCTATGAAGAGAGGCTAAAAAGGCTAGGGCTCTTCAACCTGGAAAAGAGACGTCTGAGGGGAGATATGATAGAGGTCTATAAATTAATGAATGGAGTAGAATGGGTAAATGTAGATCAATTGTTTACGCCATCAAAATATAGGAAGACTAGGGGGCATGAAATGAAGCTACAGGGTAACCTATTTAAGACTAATAAGAGAAAATATTTTTTCACACAATGTGTAATCAAACTCTGGAATTTGCTACCAAAGGATGTAGTAAAAGCTGTTAGTGTAGCTGGGTTTAAAAAAAGGTTTAGACAAGTTCCTGGAGGAAAGGTCTGTAAACCATTATTAAAGTGGACCCAGAATATCCACTACTTGTCCCAATACAAGCATTGTGGAACCTGTATCTTTTGGGAAAACTGCTAGGTTCTTGTGACCTAGATTGGCCACTGTTGGAAACAGGATACTGGGCTTGATAGACCATGGTCTGACCCAGTATGGCATATCTTATGTTCTTATGTTCTTATGCTAGGGATGGTCCCTTACCAAGTGCAAAAAACCCTGAGTTAACCTTGAAGTTCCCTAAAGGATGCATAATATTGCTGAGCAACAAATGTATGCCCTTTTTGTGCCTAAGGCCTGTAAGTGCATTCATTCTGCTGCTGCTCACTACCATTCCTCTCTTACCTCCCCCTACACTCCTCCCCTAGAACACCACTCGTCTGTCAAATTGTTTCTGTCTGTGCCCTTCTCTTCTGCAACCAAATCCAGACATTGCTCCTTTCACCTTGCTGCTCCTTATGCCTGGAACAAACTACCTGAGTCTTTACATCAGGATTCATCTCTGGTCCCTCTCAAATCCAGGCTGAGTGCTCACCTCTTCATTGCTGCTGTTGGATCTGATCCACCAAAGCACCCTTGTGTTTCTTGGCCATTCCCCCTGGATGTATCCTGTCCACGGCTGCTGTGTTACATAATAACATAGTGACATAGTAAATGACGGCAGATAAAGACCAGTATGTTCCATCTAGTCTGCCCAGTAAGATGACAGGAGTAGGTGCACCTGCCACTCTGTGCAGGGGCGGCCCAAGGGGGGGTGCGTGGCCATGTGCGGAGATTAATTGCGGGGCCTCATTTGCATAGGGAGCCTCATTTGCATAAATAATTGCATAATGTTAACATGCATTTTTAGTAAATATGCTTCTTAATGAGTGTCTGGATAAAGAAAGACTAATAGATTTCTACGTTACTATATTCCAGTGCCAACCGCCAGGTCCATTAGGAAGTACTATAAACACTGACCTTTTAGAACTCATAGCAAATCCACCATATCATAACAGCTCTGCCAGGATTCACAAAGCACCAAACCCTACCTATCAAAAGGCAACACTGCAAATATTAAACCAATACATCTCAGAGAATACCAATGCATCTCCTACTGGGGAAAGAGAACAAGTGACATGGTCAAATAGAAACTACATGAACAGAATACCTCAGCTTGGTTAAAATGCAGAATATAGACCGTCACCAAAGAACAAGGGATCACAATTTAGAAATAGGAAGACAATAATTAAACTGGGAACCCCAAAAGCCAAACTTGGGATGTACAACAACACTAGAGAAATAAAACTATAAATTAATTTCCTCTTGTACTAAACAAAGCACAAAAGATGTTAACAATGCACATTTCCCAGAGCTGATATATTCCAGTTAATAAACTCAAAATAAAAAAGTATTTTTCTACCTTTTGTTGCTTGTGCATTTTCTTTTCAGTTGCAATTGCTCCAGTCACTTTCTTCTGGTTTCTTTGTGTCTTCTGCGAGCTATCCATTTTCCTTTCTTCTCTTTTAGATTTTTTCCAAATTTTTTCTCTATATCTGCTTTAACATACTGATCTTTCCCCTTTTGCTCTTTCCTCCATTTCTTTCCTTATTGCTTTATCATCTACTCAAATTTCACCCTTCCATTCTCAATCTACACTTACTCTTCCAATACCCGGCCCTTCGTAGACTTTTCTTCCCTCCCACACAAAATATATTTTCCCCTCTCCATTCTCATTTCCCATCCCTTTCTAGTCCTCCCCCAAAATCAGCTCCTTTATAGTTCTAGACCCACCCAGCATCTGCCCCCTTCTAGTCCCAGTCTCCCAAGCTTCAACATCAGCCCATTTCCAGTCCTAGCCTCCCATATGCTGTTTTCCAGTTCCATTCCAGCCCCCCATCAGCCCATTTCCACTCCAAGCTCCCCATCAGCCCACTTCCAGTCGTATTCCAGCCCCCATCAGCCCATTTCCAGTGTCCTATTCCAGCCCATAACCCATTTGCAGTCTACGTTCCCCCAATCAGCCCATTTCTAGTCCTATCCTAGCTCTTCATCAGCCCATTTCCAGTCCTAGCCCCCATATGCTCTTTTCCAGTTCCATTCCAGTCCCTCATCAGCCCATTTCCTCCACGCTCCCCCATAAGCTAATTTCCAATCCTAGCCCCCTCGTCAGCCCACTTCGCCCTATTCCAGCCCCCATCAGCCCATTTCCAGTTCTAATCCAGCTCTTCATCAGCCCATTTTCAGTCCAGGTCCCCCCCCCCATCACAGCCCATTTCGTCCATTCCCCCCCCACCATCACAGCCCATTTGCAGTCCTATCCTCCCCACAATCACAGCCCAATTGTAGTCCGTTCCCCCCATCACAGCCCATTTCCAGTCTGTTCTCCCTCCCCCCACCACAGCCCATTTCCAGTCTGTTTCCCCTCATCCCAGCCCAATTTGTCCGTTCCCCCCATCACAGCCCATTTCCAGTCTGTTTCCCCCATCCCAGACCATTTTCAGTACGTTCGTCCCCACCATCACAGCCCATTTCCAGTCCTATCCCCCCACCATCACAGACCATTTGAAGTCCTCCCCCATCACAGCCCATTTCCAGTCCGTTCTCCTCCCCCATCACAGTCCATTTCCAGTCTGTTTCCCCCATCCCAGCCCATTTTCAGTCTCCCCCCCAACACAGCCCATTTCCAGTCCGTTCCCCCCCATCACAGCCCATCCAGTCCTAGCCGCCCCCCCAAAGAGCCCCGCGCCCTCTAAGGGGCTGCAGAGAGAGCCGGGGAAGCCCGCACGAGGCCCCAGCTCCCTCTGCACAGCCCGCCAGCGTGAAGAACCTTTACCTTCCTGCTGGCAGCTGTTTCAATGAAGCCGCGAATGCCGGGAAAGGTTAAAGGCAATGCCCTTTAACCTCTCGCGGCATTCGCGGCTTCATTGAAACAGCCGCCAGCATAAGGTAAAGGCTCTTCATGCTGGCGGGCTGTGCAGAGGGAGCCGGGGCTTCGCGCGGGCTTCCCAGTCTCCCTCTGCAGCAGTCCATTGAGCGAGAATGTGGTTCGCGCGGGGCCCCCTGAAGCACGGGGCCCTGTGCGAACAACATTCTCGCTCAATGGACGGGCCGGCCCTGACTCTGTGCAGGCCACCCCTCCCCATGTCTTTGTTTAGGGGTGAACCCACCTCTCCATGTAGGACACCCCTATTTGTTGAGAAATTAGAGAAATTAGATGGTTGAGTTTATTTTGATTTTATCCTGTTGCTGCAAAGGGATCCACTGTGTCTGTCCCATGCCATTTTGAATTCTGTCACTGTGTTTGCCCCCACCACTTCCATCGGGAGGGCATTCCAAGCATCCACCACCCTTTCAGTGAAAAAGTATTTCCTGACATTCCTGACAGTGTTCTCTGTCTTGACTAGATTGTAAGCTCTGATTAGCAGAGACCATCTTTAACGTGTGTCTGTGAAGCGCTGCCTACGCCTTTTAGTACTATGATCAGTAGTAGTTGTACTTGTAGTTGTAGTAGGGCCTTCTGGCTATAGCATCTGAGGCCCATCTATCTGGGTACTGGCATTTCATAGAGCAGCTACACCTGGCATATGTCGGTATGTACACATCTCCTGTCTGTGGGCGCAACCCTGTGTCTTTTCACAGTCTGGTCAGACCTGTGTGGTCATGGAGAGGAGATCCCTGTGCCATCACACCAAGTAGCCAGATTCCAGATATGTCACCTCTCTCATAGTTCTCATTAATCTAGGCCTGGGTAGGAATGTAGGCTGCATGGTACAATCCAGAGAATGTTGGCACAACATCAATCATATCTCCCAGTGCCTGGCATATGGATGTATGGCTGCCCTATCACACTACCCACAATATCAGATCTTACTAGAGTAAACTATGAAAAATAATCCAGATGGTCAGCATAGGTTCTCCATGGCTAAATGTCAAAATATATCCCTCTGAATAATAAGGGACACACAGAATAAGAACATTCAGTAGTGCAAACAGCAACAACTCAAAAGCAACACCATTGGTCCCACAAAATGTGCATTATGAGCATGCATTTGTGCTGTTTGCACTTTTGACTGTCCTTATTCTGAGGATCCCTTATTATTGACAGGCATATGTTTGGACACTTTGCTATAGTGAGCCCTCTCTGATTTTGACTGCCCCATCACACTGGCACCTAATGATGCTGCAGTCATCCACATAGTCCAAGTACTAGCCATGCTTTTATTTCCCCCCCCCCCCTGCATTGCAGATGAGCACACTAGATTCCGGGCACCCATCAAAACACACACACACACACACACACACTCTCACATTTTGTCACAAAAACATAATTCTGCCCAAAAGATGCCCTGAACCTATACATAACAGCTATGATTTCGACCTTATAACCAAGCAAGAGGTCCACTATCTGGGGGTAACAATTGACCAATGCCTATCATGGGAGACCCACACTCAAAATATCACTAAATCTGTATACCATAAACTAAGAACCCTCCGACACCTACGTCCTCTCCTTGAAACCTCGGACTTCCGTTCGGTGGCCCAAGCTCTCATCCTTCCTCATCTAGACTATTTCAACATCATCCTTCATGGTATGCCGAAGCACACCCTGCAGCCACTACAACTTGCCATGAACACAGCTGCCCGTACAATCTTAGCTGCATCCAGATACGACCACATTACTCCCATCCTAATTCAGCTCCACTGGCTCCCCATAGCAAGTCGCCTGACCTACAAAGAAATGTTACTCACTTTCAAGGCCAGGAATGCAATGTCAGCGACCTCACTCTCAGAACTGATACAAAGAATGCCGGAGACCAGGTCCAGGAGAACATGCTCAGTAAACTCCCTCGCAACCCCCTCAACAGTAAGGACCTGCACCCAATCAACCAAGAACCGAGCTTTCTCGCTATTTGCACCAACACAATGGAATGCCCTACCTGCAATGATATGTGTGATCCCAGATCTCAAAACTTTTAGGAAGGCTTTGAAGACTTACCTCTTCCAACTTACGTACGATCACCCACCCTAGATCAGTCATACAAATGAAAACTGCCAACGGCACACGACCATACGCATGTGCCATCAAATAAGACTGTAACCCCTTACCACCATGTTCCACCCTGTCTCACCCTGTTCTACCCATGTCTGAACCCACCAGGGTTGTTCTAATTTAGATTGTGAGCTCGTAAGAGCAGGGACTGTCTTGTTTGTTCATATATAAACCACACTGATTTTAAATAGCGCGGTATACAAAACCAAATAAATAAATAAATGACATAACATAATAGCATGGGGTACCAGGACTAAATATATGATCTCTGTTTCTCACCCAAAAAAGAATCCTTTCCTTGCTCACACCTATACTATCCCTACATCAGCAGTCCCATTTTTCAGAACATGGGACTTGTTAGGGTATCCCTAGATTGGCTCCTTTAGCACCACCAGCACATTTGTGCACAGCCTGAATAAGCATTATTGCTCTTCTTAATATTTCTGTAAGTGGGATTATTAATGTATCTAGACCTTACAACATTCCCTCACCTCTGCTCTCTGTATCTTAAAACCTCATCCTGTGTTTTTCCATACTGCATTCACACCAGTTTAAAACATGCTTGTCACAACCATTCTTCAATATGGGATGCATTGCAGATAAGAGCAGATTTTTTTCTAAGTCCTGGCCCTATTCCACGTTTCAGCAGGAATAATGTGGACTTTCCAGGAAACACTTAATAAGTACATGGGCCTTTCCTGAATATGCATTATACATCTCTGTGGCTGAACACGCCCCTCTTCCTCCCATTCTGAGATCCCTTGCTAGCACTGTGCACATGCATATCAACAGTGTTTTAGAATATGGTTCGGGATGTTTTTGGCACATAACTATCCCCCACACATGCAAACCCCTTATTCATGTTCTGGAATTTCCCTCTTAGAGGCCGATTCTGTATTGGCGGTCCAGCCCCTGTACGGCCGATCAGAATCAGGATATACAAAGATTGACCTGATTCTGATCCCATGGAATCAGAATCAGGTCTATGGCTTGGACATGCAGACCAGGCCCCGATTCTGATCGGCCACACACTCAGCCCAAACTCAGCCCAAACTCAGCCAACTAACTCAGCCAAGCTTCTGAATGGAAACACAGTGCCATGGCATCCCATTTCCATGGCACTGTGGCTCCATTTAGGAGCTGCGATCCCAGACTGCAGAAAATAACCTTCTTTCCCACAGCCTGACCCCAGATCTGGCCTTTGATGGCTAGGGTCAGGCTGCAGGGATCCCCCTGCACCCCCTCACCTTCTGCTCTCTGCCCAGCGCCGCAGTCCCCCATTGTCCAGGGAGACTTATTCCACCTCCGACCCTAGACATACAGGGCCAACATTAGAATCGGCCCTGTACATCTGGGGTCGCTCTCTGCCCACTGCCCATCCTCGATCCACCTCTTTCCTGCCCCCTCTCTCTCACGAACAGAGCTCCCTGTAAAAATTGCCTGCTCGTATGGGGAGCTCTGTCCTTGGCAGGCTGCTCAGCTGTTTTGCGGGCCTGGATGTCCGGATTGGACATCCAGACCCACTAAACAGAGTTTAGAATGACCCCATTAGTATATAGCCACTTATATAGCCACTTGCACAATGTAGTCCAAAGTGCTTTTCTAAATCATAACATATACTAGACCCTCTCTGGTCCAAATTGTAGCCTGTGGCTTTAAACAGCAAACTTACAACTTGTAGTGCTAGATAGCAAACTCACATTTAACCTCTACCATAAACTTACAGTTTACTTTTCTAAGTAGATTTTCCAGGTACACAATATTTATATTATCGGATTCTTCCCTTTAGCACAGCGGTTCTCAACCTGTGTGTCGCGACCCCCATGGGGATCGCCACAGGATTTAGTAGGGGTCGCCTCACTCCGCCAAGTAAAAAAAAATAAAACTAAAAAATCGCCCAAGTTGTTGCCGCTGCCGAGTCCGCTTCTCAGCAGCGGCAAACTCACTGCCTCCCTTCTTCTGCAGCCGCAGCTCCCTGCCTCTTAGGAAACTGCGGCTGTGCCTGTGAAAATGTTGCGGAGCCTTCCCGTCTCTCGATGGGCTCCATCCGTGCAGCATTGTTCTGCCTCCCAAGGAAGTGGTAAACAACTTACTTTGGAGGCGGGACAATGCTGCATGAGCCCATAGAGAGACAGAAAGGCTCCGCAACGGCTTCACAGGCACAGCCACGGTTCCCTAAGAGGCAGGGAACCGCGGCTGCAGGGCAGGGCAGGGCAGGGCAGTAGCAGGCAGACATAGTGAGAGTGGAGGAGGGGGCAGGGAACCTGCAACTGGGTTGACATGGGGGAGGGTGGGGGCTATCATTGATTGAGGGGGGCTGACATGGAGGGAGGGAGGGGCTGACATGGACAGAGGGGGGGGGGCTGACATGGAGGGAGGGAGGGGGGCTGACATGGACAAAAGGGAGAGACAGGGGGACATACTGGACAGACAGGGGATAAATGCTGGAGAGAGGGGGGAGACAGTGCAGGTTAGGATTATAATGGGCTGATGGGGGGCTAGCACTGGTAATGGGCAGATCGGGGGGCTAGGAATGGTAATGTGTTGATTAGGGAAGGCTAGGACTGGTAATGGACTGATCAATGGGGGGGTTGGGACTGGTAATGGACTGATGGGGGGCTAGCATTGGAAATGAGCTGATCGGGAAGGTTAGGACTGGAAATGGGCTGATTAGAGGAGGCTAGGACTGGTAATGGACTGATGGGGGGTAGGACTAGTAATGGGCTGATTAGGGGAGGCTAGGACTGGTAATGGGATGATGGGGGTAGGACTGGTAATGGACTGAGGAGGATATGACTGGTAATGGGATGAGGGGGCTAACATTGGAAATGAGCTGATCAGGGAGGCTAGGACTGGTAATGGGCTGATGGGGGAGGGGGGTAGGACTAATAATGGGCTGATTAGAGGAGCCTAGCACTGGTAATGGGGTTGAGGGGAGACTAGCACTGGAAGTAAGCTGATTGGGGGGGGGCTTCAACTGGAAATGGGCTGATGGGAGGGTAGGACTGGTAATGGGCTGATTAGGAGAGCCTAGCACTGGTAATGGGGTTGAGGGGGGACTAGCAATGGAAGTGAGCTGATTGGGGGGGCTTCAACTGGAAATGGGCTGATGGTGGGAAGGGGAGGATAGAGCTGCTGGCTTTGGAAGAAAACTTGGGGCTAGGGCTACAAATGGGCTGATGCGAGGGGATGGGAGAATGGGACTGGAAGGGAGTGGATGCTGAGAGGGGCTGCCATGGTATTTGGACTAGAAGGAGCTGGACAGTGGGGAAAGAGGGGGACTGGAAGGGAATGGACACCAGTGGTAGTCATAGGAATACAAGTTGACATTGGAAGGTACTGGGAGGGAGGACTGGAAAGGGGCTGATACAGGGAATGGTTACGGGAACTGGAAATAGGCTGATGGAAAGAAGTGAAGAAAACGAAAGAAGAGATAAGAAATGGCAGATGGACCATAGACCACAGAAAGAGAGCTAAGAGAAGACAGGAAAGCAGAAGCCTCAGATCAGGACCAACATGATCAAAGAATAAATTTGTCAGACAACAAAGGCAGAAAAAATAATTCTATTTCATATTAGTGATTTGACTACAAAATCATCATAATTTTGAAATCAAATATTGTTACTTGTTATTGTGATTAATTATTGTGGTTTAAATAAGTACATTTTATAAATAAAAACATATTGCAAAGGCCTATAATATATTAATAATTCAACAAATGATTACAGAGACAATGCGTTAACGGTAAAGGAAGAGAGACACATTTGATTTTATCATTGGGGTCATCACAAGTTGACCAATGGTAAAAGGGGTCATGGTACAAAAAAGGTTGAGAACCACTGCTTTAGCATATTATAGATTATCTCTGAACCATGATGTTTATTCTAATTAGAAGATTACTTCACCTGGCATTAGTCAGTAAAATATCTAATTCACAGCTCTCTGGCATCACTTTTAATGAGGATGAATTTCCCATAATGCCCTTTCCTAGCCTGTCTGTCTCCCTAGTCTAGGATCTCTGTTAAAACACCAGGTAAACACTTAGCCCTGAATTCTAACCAGAACACATCATCTAGAAAACATATTGCCCTCTGGTGCTACTCCAGAACACTGACAATTAATGGAATCCTTAAACATGAACTTAGAACAGCATGTAGGTTCCTCCTTTATTTCATGTTCTGACAGCTAAGCTTCAGACATTTCCTGCTTAAGGGTTTTCTTCCTAAAACATCTTTCTGACTTGGTTTCTGGAATTCCCCAGACTGAGCCCCCCTTTCCTGTTCTATACCTGTCTTTCTCTGCAAACAGTCTGACTTTTTCTTGCATTCCCCAGCGGACTGCCATACTAGCCTTCATGTGTGCACTGAGATTGCTTGGCACTGGGAGTTGACTTTCTGTCAGTTCAGAACACCCAAGAACTACAACTCTCAGTGTTTCCATGGGTTCACGTCTTGCAGAGCTCTGCTACATGCTCTGGAACTCCCTTCAATGTTCAACAGTGGTATGCTATCCTGCATACCACAACAGATATATTACTTTATCCACTTGCCATCTCTTTGAATATTGACTTCAACAGGGTTATTTTTCTAATGTACATGATTGAGAGGAAAGCATTACTGAATGAGGACCTATCTGCAAATATTTTATCCTGCAGGTAAAACAATAAATATGGCCAATAATTAATTGTCAATCTATTTTTTTATTTCAGAATTGCTTTTTATTAGCTTACTGTTATTTGCTAGTTTTAGTTCATATACAGGCTTTCTGTTACTTAACTTTATAAATCTGCAATTACTTTGCTATTTAGAATGTGTGTTGTCTGTTGCTGCCAACAGCGATTTAGTCAAGGAAAGTCTTGTTTCACTAATCTGTTATAATTTTTAAAGGTGTGGCTAAACAGGTAGATGAAGGTGAGCCAGTTAATATAGTGTATCTGGATTTTCAGCAAGCCTTTGACAAGGTCCCTCACAAAAGACCTCTGGGGAAATTAAAAAGTCATGAGATAGAAGGCAGTGTACATCTATGGATTAAAAACTTGTTAAAAGATACAAAACAGAGAGTAGGGCTAAATGGCCAATTTTCTCAATGGAGAAAGGTAAAAAGTGGAGTACCCCAGAGATCTGTGCTGGACCCACTGCTTTTTAACAGATTCATAAATGACCTGGAAATGGGAATATCGAGTGAGGTGATCAAATTTGCAAATGACACAAAATTATTCAAAGTTGTTAAAACACAAAGAGACACATTCCATATTGTCAGAACTGGATGCACAGAGGTAGATGTGATTCTGATCCTGCAGGGCACGTCTAGCCCCCGTGGGATCAGAATCGCATATAGGGTCAGTACGTGCAGGCCGGTCCCTATTCCGATCAGCCTTCACATACTGAGCCAAGCACAGCTAACTCAGTCAGACTCCTGAATGGAGCTGCAGTGCCATGGTGTCTGGTTGCCAGGGCACTATGGCTCCATTCAGGAGCCGCAATCCCCGGCCGCCGACTACTTTTTCTTTTCCCCGCAGCCTGACCCCCAATCTGGCCTCCCATGGCCAGGTGCGGGCTGCGGGGAATCTCCTGCACTCCTCACCCTTTTTGTCCCTGTCAAGCCTCCCATCTCCCAATGTCTAGGGGGACTTCTTCCACCTCCTAGGTGGATTAAGTCCCCTGTCCAGTCTGCTGGCCTCAGACATACACGCCGACTTCAGAATCGGCCCTGTACGTCTGGGGCTGCGGACTGCCCACTGCCTGCCCTAACTTCGCCTCCACACTGCCCCTCCCCCCCCCCATCTAAGCCTCCCAGTACAATCTCCTTATTTGTATGGGGAAACTTAGTCAGGGACAGATGGAATAGACCCCAAAAGGATTATGAAACATTGCAAAAGGTAATTGAAAAACTGGGAGACTGGACATCCAAATGGCAGACAAAATTTAATTTTGGACGCGTGCAAAGTTATGCACATAGGGAAGACAGCCCATACTGCAGTTACACAATGCAAGATTTCACATTAAGAAGCACCACCCAGGAAAAGGATCTAGGTGTCATCATGCATAATACTTTGAAGCTCTCTGACTAGTGTGCAGCAGTGGCCAGGAAAGTGAATTGAAAGAAATGATGAATAAAATAAAGGATACTATGATGCCTCTGCATCGCTCCATGGTGTGACTGCACCTTGAATATAGTGCACAATTCTAGTTGCTATATCTTAAAAAGGATATAGCAGAAATAGAAAAGGTACAAAGAAGAGCCACCAAAATGGTAAAGGGGATGAAAAGATATCCCTACGAAGAAAGGCTTAAAATAATAAAGGTCTATAAAATAATGAATGGATTGGAATGGTTAATTGCAGATAGATTGTTTTTCTTCTTCAAAAAATAGAAAGACTAGAGGACACTCAATGAAAATACAATGTGGCATATTTAAGAATAATCAGAAAAAATATTTTTTTTCTCAACACATAATCAAACTGGAATTTGTTACTGGAGGATGTAGTGAAAGCTGTTAGTGTAGCTGGGTTTAAAAGAGGTGTAGACAAGTTCCTGTAGGAAAAGTCTAAAAGCCATTATTTAAGATGACCAGAGAAATCCACTGCTTACTCCAGGATGAAGAGCATTGAATCTGTTTACTTTTGAGGTACCTGACAGGTTCTTGTGACCTGGATTGGCCACTGTTGGAAACAGGATACTGGGCTTGATGGAACCTTGGTCCTTACACAGTATTACATATTTTATACTCTTATTTTTTGTGGAGGCCCTCCAGAACACCAAAAGGCCATTGGAGACACCAGCTATAAGACTGAGAGTGGAAAATGTTATCATTTCAAAATCCTAGCTGTGAGGTCTAGGGACTTGATGTTGGGATGCAACATTGTTCTATTATCATGCAACATCAAATCTGGCGCTTGCCAAAGCTGCATTGGATTGTGAATGGAGAGTTCCAGAAGCAGAGGGAACTATGGCTGATGGGGCCATTAAGGAGAATCATCATACCTCTGTTGGTTTTGAGTTTCAGGAGGGTTTTGACAAAGAGATATTGGAGGATATGCATACAGAAGACCTTCTCCCCAATCGAGGAAGAAAGCATCCAAGGCTAGTTTGGAGCAGAACTGATCCACCTAACATTTTGAGGAGTGGCAAAAAGGGCTATCAAGGTCCCAAAAGATTTGCTGCACCACATCTCTGTCCAGGCACCATTCATGAGGCTGAATGATTCAGTTCAATCTTTCCACCAGACAGGTAAGCGGCTCTCAGCCCTATCCGTGAGAGAGGGTGAAGTTTCACAACCTATTTCTCAACACAGGCGATACGACTCTGTTTCTGCCTGCTTGTTGATATAAAACATAGCTACCTGATTGTCGATCTGAATCAGTACAATTTGGTTGGCCAACCAATCTTTGAAAGCCCTTAGAGCATTTGCTATTGCTCTTAGTTCCAAGAAGTTTATTTGATAATTTCTTGGATAAATTTCTCAGAGTATGCAACTAATCAAGTTGAGCTCCCTATTCCAGTTTGGATGCATTTGTTGTCAGTAAAGTTTCTGGAGTGGGAATTTGGAAGGGAAGATCTCTTGTCAAATTGTCAAGAAATATTCATCTGGCCAAAGATTGAATGAATTGCATGATGTCTCTGAGGGGCCCTGTAGCCTGTGACCACTGAGTATTGAAGGTTCATGGAGCTTGTCTCATATGGAAATGTGCCAAGGGTGTTACATGTACTAGCAAGGCCATATGGTTGAGTAAGCTCAACATGCCACAAGCTGATATCTGCTGACTGAGTTTAAAAAGGTTTGGACAAGTTCCTGGAGGAAAGAGGACCCGAGTAATCCACTGCTTGCCCCATTAAAAGCATTATAGAATCTGTGTGTCTTTTTGGGAAACTGCTAGGTACTTGGGATCTGGATTGGCCACTATTGGACATAGGATACTGGGCTCGATGGACCTTGGTCTGACCCAGTATGGCATTTTTTATGTTCTTATGACTTATTTGAGACTCCTGCACTATTGCTATCAGCCTGAAAAGTCTGTTGTATAAGACGCAAAAGAGGAAGGCCAGCAATGCAAAAGAGGAAGGCCAGCAATGAGATGGATTGATACAATAACAGCAGCTACGGGTACCAGTCTGTCAACAATGAGCCGCCTGACTGAAGACCAAACACAATTTAGGAGGGTCACCATCAGTCGACTCCGACTCGACGTCACTTAACAACAACTACATAAGAGAAAAGGCCTCGTTTAAGTCATGTTGAGCAGAGCTCAGATGAATTTCAGTAGTTGAGTAGGGCAAGGGTGGGACTTGGAATAATTGATCATGAACTCTAGTAGTTCCAGCATCTGAATGGTGATCCATGTGGATTTTAGAGTTTCTTCTGGAGTGCTGCTCTTGAACAGCCAATCGCCCAAGTAGGGAAAAATGTGCACTCCTAGTCTGCGTAGAAATGCTACTACCATTCTAAGTTTTTTTATAAATATAAGAGAAATGGATGTGAGGACAAAAGGCAGAAAGCAATACTTAAAGAGGTGCTTTCCTACCATGAATCAGAGATATTTCCTGTAACTAGGACATATTGGATGTAGATATACATATCCTTTAGATCCAGAGAACATAGCTTATCTCCAAGGAAGCAGGGTGCCTAGAGAAAACATGCCGAACTTCGCCTTGACCAAATATTTGCTCAGATCTCTTACTGTAGGTCTAGGATGGGATAATATCCCCCCATTTTCTTAGTGATCAGGAAATACCTCAAATAAAATCCTCTCCCTTCTTGCCCTGGTTGAACAGGCTTGATTGTTAGATCTTTCTGAGGTTCTTGTGATTAGACTGTCAGAGGGCAATCCGGAGGAAGGTTGAATAGATGCAATTTGTAGCATCTGGATAAATTGCAGGACCTAAATGTCAGGGGTTAGAAGGGGCCACTTCTGGGCAAAGAGAGTGAGCCTGCACAAAATGGGAAAAAAACTTTAGTAGACAGGCCCCTTTATGTTTATGGTTCTATTTTATTTAGAATGTGCTGCACTTTATTTTGTTGTATTTTATTTTGTTGTATTTTATTCAGAAAGGACAGGGTAGGAAGAAGGGGAGGAGGAGTGGCACTATATGTAAAAACTACTATTAAAGCTTTGGAATTACAGAGCTTAAAAGGGAGAGAGGAGGCATTGTGGGTTAAACTAGAAAGAGGGAAAGAGAAATCTATTTGCATTGGTGTGATATACAGACCTCCCTCACAAGAGGAAGAGGTGGACAGAGAGTTAATTGAAGACATACGCAGCATTGCTAGGAAAGGGGAAGTGCTACTGCTAGGAGATTTCAATATGCCAGATGTTGATTGGCACATTCCTGCTGCAGTATCATCTAGAAGTAAGGAGATCCTGGATTCTCTACAGGGAGAACTATTCAGGCAATTGGTAACAGACCCCACACGTGAAGGGGCCATATTGGACTTGGTGCTTACCAATGGTGAAAGTGTTTCTGATGTTGTAGTGGGAGATCATTTTGCATCCAGTGATCACCAGATGGTGTGGTTCAGTATTAGTACTAGGGCTGTTAGAATCCATTCCAAGGTGAAGATCTTAGACTTTAGGAAGACTAACTTTGCAAAGATGGGTCAATACCTCAGGGAGTCGTTAGTGGGATGGGAACAGCTGGGGGATGTAGAAAAACAGTGGGCAAAACTGAAAGGGGGTATTTTAAAGGCAACTAACCTTTTTGTTAAAATGGTAAATAAAGGCAAAAGGAACAGGAGACCGCTATGGTTTTCGAAGGAAGTAGCTGAAAAAGTGAAGAAAAAGAGGGAGGCCTTCATGAAATACAAGAGATCACAGAGAGAGGAAGACAGGCATCTGTATTTGGAAAAACTTAGAGAAGCTAGCAAAGTAGTCAAGAAGGCAAAGATTCAAAAGGAGGAGGAAATAGCCAATGCAATAAAATGGGGGGATAAGACATTTTTCAGATATATTAGTGAGAAGAGGAAGGGCAAAAGTGGTATTGTCAGACTCAAGGGTGCAGGGGGGGAATATGTAGAAGCTGATAAGGATAAAGCGGAATTGCTTAACAAATATTTTTGTTCTGTGTTCACAGATGAAGAACCAGGAGCAGGACCTCAGAAAACACCCACAAATAGGAACAGAAGCGAGGGACATCTTGAACAATTTTCAAAAGACTGTGTTCGTGAGAAACTAGGTCAACTTAAAGTAGACAAAGCGATGGGACCGGATGGGATACACCCTAGAATACTGAGGGAACTTGGGGACGTTCTAGCAACTCCACTGACTGACCTTTTCAATGCCTCGTTGGAGTCGGGAGTGGTGCCAAAGGACTGGAGAGAGGCTCATGTGGTGCCTTTACACAAAAGCGGAAGTAAGGATGTGGTTGAAAACTACAGGCCGGTTAGTTTAACTTCAGTGGTGAGTAAATTATTGGAAACGCTGCTGAAAGAGAAAATAGTGAGGTTTCTGGAGTCCGGCGGATTACAGGATCCGAGGCAGCATGGATTCACCAGAGGCAGGTCTTGTCAGACAAATCTGATTGATTTCTTTGACTGGGTGACCAGGGAGTTGGACCGAGGGAGAGCTCTAGATGTGGTGTATTTAGATTTCAGTAAAGCCTTTGACACTGTTCCTCACAGGCGACTTATAAACAAACTGAGCACCCTAGGGATGGACCCTAAAGTTACTGCTTGGGTTAGAAATTGGTTGGGTGGGAGGCGACAAAGAGTACAAGTAAATGGAGCTCACTCTGAGGAGAAGGATGTTACCAGTGGTGTGCCCCAGGGATCTGTCCTTGGTCAGATTCTTTTTAACATCTTTGTTAGTGATATAGCGGAAGGGCTGTCGGGTAAGGTTTGCCTCTTTGCGGATGATACCAAAATCTGCAATAGAGTAGACACCCAGGAAGGTGTAGATAATATGAGGAGGGATCTAGCTAAGCTTGAAGAATGGTCTAGAATTTGGCAGCTGGGATTTAATGTTAAAAAATGTAAGGTCATGCATTTGGGCTGCAGCAATCCAAGGGAGCAATACAGTATAGGAGGTGAAGTACTTTTGTCCACTAAAGAAGAGCGGGACCTAGGCGTGGTTGTGTCTGATGATCTTAAAGTAGCTAAACAGGTAGAAAAGGCGACGGCAAAAGCTAGAAGGATGCTTGGGTGCATACGGAGAGGAATGGCTAGCAGAAAAAAGGAGGTGATAATGCCTCTGTATAAGTCTTTGGTGCGACCTCATTTGGAGTATGGTGTGCAATTTTGGAGACCGCACCTTCAAAAGGATGTGAACAGGATGGAGTTGGTGCAGAGGGTTGCTACTAAAATGATTAATGGGCTTCATTATAAAGCATATGAGGACAGACTTAAGGATCTTAATATGTACACCTTAGAGGAAAGGCGGGATAGAGGTGATATGATTGAGATGTTTAAATACCTCCGTGGCATAAATGTTCAGGGAGAGAGCCTCTTTCAATTGAAAGCAAGTTCTGCTACGAGGGGACATGGGATGAGGGTGAAGGGAGATAGATTCAGGAGTGATATGCGGAAATATTTCTTTACGGAAAGAGTAGTGGATCCGTGGAATAGTCTCCCAGTGGAGGTGGTGGAGATGAGGACAGTAACTGAATTCAAAAAAGCATGGGACCAACACAGAGGATCTCTAAAGGTAAAAAGTGGACTGTTGTAGTTGTTGTTATGGAAGGACAGACTAGATGGGCCTTGTGGTCTTTTTCTGTCATCATGTTTCTATGTTTCTATTGACATTTCTTCCAGTTTGTCGTGATTTGTTTGAGTTTGAGGATTTGTAATCCACTTTGAGTTTATGACAGTGAAGTGGAATAAAGATGTGCTTTTAAATTAAATTAATTACTAAATTTATATCTTGTTTAAATAAAAGAAATGATTGAGACTTCTCCAAGTGAGTAGACTGGATAATATTCTTATTTGAGGATCATTCTCAAAGCCATTTAGACTGGGAAAGGTAATTTGCATGCACAAATTGTCTCTGAGAATTGTCATCCCTCGATATGGTTAAGAATATGCTCATTGTGGAGACCATATAGTCTATCCCCAGATGGTGCCTACATTATAGGAGATTCATAGTGCTGTCAAGTTACCCATATCCAGAAGGGAGATTTAATGCTGGCCCTGGATTTTTGCCAACCCTATCCTAATGCATTATGAGGCCTGCAGTGCTGATCTTAATGGGTAGCATTGGAGACTAGAAATACCACACTTCTTTGGGATATAATTTCAAAACCAGGACTGGCCAATGTTTCCCTCTTAGAACAAAGTAACTAGGCAGGTCTGTATTCATAGAGAGGGAGATGGTGCCCTTCTGAGTCAGTATCCAGATGCTTCCCTGGATCACCCCTTACCAAACTTCCTTTTTTCTTTGACCATGTCCTCTCACACAGCTCTCTGAAGACTTCTATTAACTTAGAAAAAAATTGTATAAATGTCACCCTTCAGGAATTATGTTCTTCATTTATTTCTTCTCCTGGAATTTATCATTCTCCTTTTTCTCCCTTAACACTATCAAACAACTCTTATCTGCCGAGCATTTGCATGAATAAATTGGTGTGCCCTTGGAGTCAAGGAAGAAGAGCAAGAGCATGCTCAATATAGCAGGAGGTTGTGGGCAGGGGTGGCCCACAGGTGGTGCGGGGCCATGAGTGGAGACTCATTGCGGGGCCTCATTTGCATATCCACGCAACCACATTTTGCATAAATTTAATTTATTTTATTTTAAAATGTATATGTTAACAACTAAAATTTTAGGTAGCTTTCAAGGAGGCTTTCACAAGCTTCTCTTTTGTCCTGGCAATGACTTAGGGGCATGTTTACTAAATATTAATGTGCGTTAAGTGCCACTGCGTCAATAGAAATAAATGGGTGTTCCTGCACTTAGTGCACATTAACATTTGTGAATCCACATTAACTTTTAAATATACCTCTTAATGAGTATCTGAATACCATTTGAATGGGCAGTGTGGATAAAGAAAGATTACCAGATTTCTACATTACTATACTCCAGTGCCAACCGCCAGGCACATTAGGAACTGCTACAAACGCTGCCCATTTAGAATCCATAACAAACCCGCTGTATCCATAACAGCACTACCAAGACTCACAAAGCACCAAACCCTACCTATCAAACACTGCAAATATTAAACTAATACATCTCAGAAAATACCAATACCTTTCCTACTGGGGAAAGAGAACAAGTAGGACTGTGTCACATAGAAACTACATGAACAGAATACCGCAGCTCAATTACACATGCAGAACATAGACCATCACCAAACATAGAACAAGGGATCACAATTTAGAAATATGAAGACAATAATTAAACTGTGAACCCCGAAAACCAAACTTGGAATGTACAACAACACTGGAGAAATAAAACTATAAACTAATTTCCTCTTGTAACTAAACAAAATGCAAAGATGTTACTGATGCTCATTTCTCAGAGCTCCCATAACACAATCCAATCAAATTAGGGAAAACAACAAGGCTGAAACCATTTTATGTGTCGGAGTATGTCAGCCCAGTGTCAGGGAAGCATCCCGCAGACACCACTGTGACCACTCACTTTATTATAAATAATTTTTGTTTGTTTAAAAATGTGCAAAAGTGCAAAAATAGAGCTATAGACTTAGCTTCTTAAGTAGAGCACCGCCGAAGTGCCTTCATCAGTTAGATTGACAACATGGTCCACGTTTCGGGTTATAGCAATTCTAACCCTGCTTCAGGTCCTGCTTCTCGGCAAATGGCGATTGAACTCGCCATTTGCCGAGAAGCAGGACCTGAAGCAGGGTTAGAATTGCTATAACCCGAAACGTGGACCATGTTGTCAATCTAACTGATGAAGGCACTTCGGCGGTGCTCTACTTAAGAAGCTAAGTCTATAGCTCTATTTTTGCACTTTTGCACATTTTTAAACAAACAAAAATTATTTATAATAAAGTGAGTGGTCACAGTGGTGTCTGCGGGATGCTTCCCTGACACTGGGCTGACATACTCCGACACATAAAATGGTTTCAGCCTTGTTGTTTTCCCTAATTTGATTGGATTGTGTTATGGGTGTTGTGTATTTTATAATCCAATACGGTTCTTGATTTTTACGCTTGATTGCATTTCTCAGAGCTGACATATTCCAGTTAATAAATGCAAAATAAAAAAGTATTTTTCTATCTTTTGTTGTTTGGACATTTTATTTTTCATTTACAATTGCTCCAGCTGCTTTCAAATTTCCCCACTCCATCCTCAATCCCCATTTATTCTCCATTGTATTTTTTCTTCTCTGGCACACAAAATATCTTTTCCCCTCTCCATCCTCATTCCCCCGGCTTCTTTTTTTCTCTTGCCAGCACCATCCCCTTCTAGTCCTCCCCGGACATCAGCTCCCTTCTAGTTTCAACCCCTCTCAGCATCCACTCCTTTCCAGTCCCATTCTCCCATCCCCTGCATCAGCCCATTTGAAGTCCTAGCCCCAGTCTTCTTCCAAGGTCGGCAGCTCTCCGCTCCCTTCCCCTCATCAGCCCATTTGTAGCCCTATCCACCAGTTTTCTTCTAGGGCCAGCATTTTTCTCCTTCCCTCCCCCCATCAGCTCATTTCCAGTTCTAGCCCCACCCCCATCAGCCCATTCCAGTCCTAGCCTGTTTCCAATCCTAAATCCCCCCATCAGCCCATTCAAGTTCTAGAAACTCCATCAGTCCATTTGCAGTCCTAGCCCCCCCCTAATCAGCCCATTTCCAGTCCTAGCCCCCATCAACCGATTTCCAGTGCTAGCCCCCCTAATCCATCCATTAACAGTTCTAGCCTCCCATCAGCCCATTTCCAGTGCTAGCCCCCCCATCTGCCCATTTCCAGTGCTAGCCCCCCTAATCACACCATTTCCAGTCCTAGCCCCCTCCCCCATCAGCCCATTTCCAGTCCTAGCTCTCCCTAATCAGCCCATTTCCAATCCAAACCAACCGATCAGCCCATTTCCAGTCCTAGTCCCCCATCAGCCAGTTACCAATCCTAACCCACCCCGATTAGCCCATTTACAGTCCCAGCGCACACCCTCCCTGGAAAACCCCTCGCCTCCCTGCCTGTCTTCAGATGGAGCCAGGGAAGCCTAAGGCCCAAAGCCCGACACCCCTGCTCACCTCTGCAGAGCCGTGAGAAAGAACAGCGTTTTCCTTCTTTCATGTGGCTCTGTTAAAGTTGACCCACCCGTGTGCTGAATACTGGGAAGTTATGTAATTTTGGAATACTGGGAGGTTAAATGGGGGCATTTCCTGTGTCATGCATGACATGAAATGCCCCCATTTTCTTGGCACGTTGGCGGGTCAACTTTAACAGAGTCGTGGGAAAGAAGGAAAACGCTGTTCTTTCTCGCGGCTTTGCAGAGTTGAGCTGGAGTGCCAGACTTCGGGCCTCCCCAGCTCCCTCTGAGGACAGGCAGCCAGGTGTACCAGAATTCAAAAAGAAGTGGCATAAACACAGAGGATCCTTAAAGGGCAAGAGGTAACCAAGAAATGGAGCACCTTAACTCAAAACAAATGTGAAATGACTATCTCTCTTCCTAAGAAGCCATGGGGAATGCAACCTGCATTATGCAACAGATACACCCACTCCCCCTCCCCCCCCCCAAAAAAAAACCTCACCACATAGTATAGCTGCAAACTGTACCTCTGAATGGGCTCTTTGGCTTCATGGTGGGGGCCTTGCACCATTTCAGCAAGAATAACAGCCTGGCTGGCTCTACAGCAGGCTGGGGACTTAATTAATCAAGTGCAATGTTTGACGATGATTGAAAACCTGGGGAACATATCTTATACTGCACTGAGGGTTATGTCCTAGCAAATCAATTGGGCAGTCTCAATGGACCATGTTGGTCTTTATCTGCCATTATCCACAATAGCACTGTGTTAGGAGGAGGAGTGGCCTAGTGTTTGGGGCAAATTACCTCAGGCTAGAAGGTGAAGGGTTCAAATCCCACTAAAAGACAGCAACCTTGGGCCAGAAGGACTGGGGTTTCTAGTCACACAGGTGCTTCTTGTGGTCTTGGGCAAGCCACTTAACTGTCCATGTTCCCTGTAATTATTAGTGTATGTGTCTCATATCCCCTTGTGTTAAATGTATCTCCCAATTGTGTTGTGACCACTTTGATTGAAGGATAAGGTGGTATACCAAACTGTCTAAATAAATACATTCTTATCCTATTAAAAACATTTTTGACATGTGCTAAATCATATTGCATTGCTCATTAAGCGGTGTTTTAATATGAAAGCTGCATTTTTACAGTTGCATAAGAAGCAGTTTTTAGTTCAAGTTTTACTGTATACATCCAGAAATACACAGAAACATCACAGGTTTGAAATGAAATCTTAAAAACATAATGCATGGCTTTCTTGCACTACTGGCAAACTGTGATTGATGAAAGTAAAGCACTACTAGTAAAATAAAGTAGTCTTAGAACAGTGAGCCTAATGTAAAAATACAGAATGATTGCTATTATAGGTTTTAGTTTGCAAAGTATTAATGTTTAATAACCATAAGATTAAACAATATGATACGAAATTTCTGTTGAAGACCTAGAGCACTGGGTGTGGCAGATTAACCTCCAGGCACAGATGGTGTATGAATTATTTGCATTTCTTTCTGTTCTGTTCTGTTCGGCTGCCATGGTCCTTCATTCGCAACTACCTGAAAGTTTTACATTATTTACATAGTCCCCTTCCAACTTAATCCTGCCACTAAAATGACAGTGCTTGATCAAGGGCCACAAACCACAGTTCTTTTTGGAATCTCAACATCTCCCTGTAGATTTATATCTGAAATTATAATTTATAAAAAAGGAAAGATACAAAGATTAGAAAATGTATTGTAAACTGCATCAAAATAAAAAAGAGTAACACTCCTAAATGAATTGCACCATCCTTCCTGTTGTGTCTTTGTCTGAACTCGTTGCAAAATTCCACAATGTTTTATGCATACCACCCTTCCCTTCCCTTAAGTAGTATTAAGAGAGAAATAACCAACCACGGTAAAAGACTTCAAGCGATCCTACCAGTATCTTATTTTTGTATGGAACACAGATGAATCATCAAAGTTTTTAAGTCCTCTGAAGCACATTTGTGACAGAATATGATGGTAGATAAAGACTCACCTAGTCTGACCAGTTCATTTCCTGTTATGGCCCCATTAAAGCAGTTGATCTCTGGTTTTCCATTCACTTTTTTGCAGCAAAGGATTCTCTGCTTCTGTCTCATGTTGCAAAGAGCAATTTTCAATGGCATTGACATAAATAAATTGATATTTACTAGTGTAAAATGACCTGACTAGAATTATGGATAAAAGTATGTATAGTTTCCATGGTGCTCATACTTTTAGCTTGATTAAAAAGAGGCATTCCTGAGGGGTGAGGAATAAAGTGTAGCAAATGCCAAAATTAATGTGCAGTAACAGGAAAACTTCCACAATAAGGGACTGATTTTATAAGGGACACATGGAAAGTTACGTCCATTAAGTCCCTATTTTAAAGGACTTACACATGTGAATGGGCACTTATACACATTCTTTAGACGGTCGCTATTTTGTAATTCTATAAGTGCACATGTAAGTCCTATCACATGTGCTTTCAGTTTAAGTGTGCACAGGGGCAAAGCAGGACTGAGGCATAGTGGAGCCTAAATTTACTTACTTAAGTTATATTTTATTATAACTTACACATACTTGTATTGCTGAATAATCTAGGTGTAGGGGTTTACACCTGCTCTATAGCAGATGCTCCTAGGGTGCTCCTAGGTGACATTTTTGAAGGCATTTACATGGATAACTGCCCTGGTTACCTATGTAAATGCCTTATCTGGGATTTTCCAAAGGCACCTTTATGGGCAGTGCCTTTGGAAAATCCTGTATGTCCCTAATGCTCCCAGATGCTATGCAGTTAGCATTTGCATGTTGGGAATGTTCCGGGGCGGAGGAAAGAGCTAAATGGGTAGCAGCGATTTTTGATGCTACTGTTTAACCCTCTGCACCTTAAAGATAGGTGAGGTGTTTCCTCACCTATCTTTAAAGCGCAGGGGCTAAGCGGGTAGCATAAAAAATTGTTGCTACCCATTTAGCCTCAGTGGCTCAGGGTGCATCCCGCCAAAACCAGATTTTCACTTCCATTGCTACGAAAGTGAAAATCTGGGTTAAGGGGATCGGCGGGCAGGCTATGTGCCGACCAGGTCATAGCCTGCCTAGATGAAAATTGTGCCCCTAATTTATAAAGAAAGTGCATACTTCACTTCATGAAATAGGCTCCAAATATGTACTTGGCAGTGTGTATTAACTGTGTGGGAGTTTACCCTCTAAAGGTCAGGACATTCTCAGTATTTTGGGGAGGGCTGCCATGTACTTAATGTAGAAAAAACACTGCTACCCTATGTTAACTGTACCTTCACAATGCTGATGACACCACAATACTGGCTGAAAGTGAAGATGATCTGAAACAATTGTTTCTCATGATCAAGATACACAGACTTAAAAAGGGCCTGCACCTTAATGTAAAGAAGACAAAGATCCTGACAACTGACAAAATCAATAAGTTCATCATTGTTGGAGAAGAAATTGAAATAGTGGACAACTTTAACTTGCTTGATCAATAATCAATAAAGAAACAACAAGCAGTCAAGATATCCGATGACGTATTGCTCTTGGCAGAATAGTTATGAATGATCTAGACAAGATTCTCAAGGGCAAAGATGTCTCTCTCCATATACAAATTTGACATTTCTAAACTATGGTATTTTCAATAACGTCATATGGATCTGAAAGCTGTACAGTGAAAAAGATAGACATGAAGAAAATTAATGTCTATGAATTATGGTGCTGGTGAAGAATACTGTGTATACTTATTTATTTAACAGGTTTTTTATATGCTGCTTTATCATTTCAATCAAAGTGGTTTATATTGTAACTTAAACTTTGGAAAATGTACAGTAAACAGGGATATTGATAACTTGGATTTTTCTGAGGCAATAGAGAGTTAAGTGACTTGCACAAGGCTGCAAAGAGTGCTAGTGGGAATTGAATGCTGGATGCTGCCAGTGCCAGTGCTCTAACCATTAGGCTACTCCTCCACTCCATGGACTTCTTGAAGAACAAACAAGTCAGTACTAGAGAAGATCAAACCTAAGCTTTCTTTAGAAGCTCAGATGACAAGACTTCGACTTTCATACTTTGGACACATCATGCAAAGAGAGAGATCATTAGAGAAAGACATCAAGATTGGCCAGGTTGAAGGTCATTATAAAAGAGGAAGGCCAGCAATGAGATGGTTTTATGCAATTACAGCAATTATTAATGCCACTCTATCATCTATGGGCCACCTGACTGGAGATCATATCCGGTTTAGGACAACTAGAGGATCACCATGAGTCAATACCGAATCAATGGCACTTAACAACAACATGTTAACTGTGCTATAAGTAATGTATATTGCAGTTAGCTATATAGCTTGAGGTGGCAATAGCTGATCTGTATTATCTCCTGATATACAGGCATTTGCTTTTAATCCACTTACACGGCTTAATAAAAGGCCTGTTAATTTTCAGATATGTATGCATCATTTTGCTCTCCACATCAATAAACTATCAAATTTGGATAAGCATTCCGATGACTAGAAGGAATGAGTGAAAATCCACAAGCATGTACAGGGAAAGGAAGTAACATAATTTGCAAGACAAGAGAAAGAATCTCTTCAAAGTATTAGATCAACAAACAGGGAAAAACAAGTGGCAGATGCAAAAATACAGTAGGAAATGCAGAGTGTTACTACAGGCACCCTTTGTCGATCAAGAACAGACGCATGAATGGTTAAGGAGCGGTGAACTGAAACCAAAGGACGAGAGGTTGTGATTTGCAGCCCAGGACAACAACTTACAGATGAGATGGTTTAGCGAGCATTGAAAAAACTGGCAACACAGACATCTTGTTTCTGTAAGAAAGACCTGGAAACGGTGATACCTCAGAACTGGCTGTGAAGTTCTGATGGCAGAAAATTTCTATACAGAACAACATAATAAAGTAGCACGCCTCATCCTTTGGAAACTCTGTAAGCACTACAACATCACTGTGTCTTAAAAGCATTGGTATCATGACCCTAAGAGGATTACAAAGAATGAGGAGGCTATGATAGCCTGGGAAACTACCATTCTGACTGTTAAAAACCTGGATGTGACAAAGCCAGATACAGTGGTTAAGGAAAAAAACACCAGAACGACATTGATAATTGAGGTGTCAGTTCCAAGCAACTACACTGTCAATCATCTGCAAGAAATGCAGTCAGAGACCAAGAAAATTTCTCATCATGTTGGGTGCCACAAGCTTGATAAAGAAGAATTCCCAAGAACATCTTGACAAACTTACCCTTGCATGTTACATAAGAGCATAAGATATGCCATACTGGGTCAGACCAAGGTCCATCAAGCCCAGTATCCTGTTTCCAACAGTGGCCAATCTAGGTCATACGTACCTAGCAGTTTCCCCAAAAGACACAGGTTCCACAACGCTTGTATTGGGTCAAGCGTTCATATCCAGGGTCCTTTTTAATAATGGTTTATGGACCTTTCCTCTAGGAACTTGTCCATACCTTTTTTAAACCCAGCTACATTAATAGCCTTTACTACATCCTCCAGAAACAAATTACAGAGTTTGATTACACATTGAGTGAAAAAATATTTTTCTCTTATTTATCTTAAATAGTTTACCCTGTAACTTCATTGCATGTCCCATAGTCTTTCTATATTCTGATAATGTAAGCAATTGATCTATGTTTACCCGTTCCACTCCGTTTATTAATTTATAGACTTCTATCATATCTCCCCTCGGTCGTCTCTTTTCCAGGTTAAAGAGCCCTAACCTTTTTAGCCTTTCTTCATAGGGGTACCTTCCATCCCCTTTACCATTTTGGTGGCTCTTCTGTGAACCTTTTCTAATAACACTATATCCTTTTTAAGATACGGCAACCAGAATAGCACACAATATTCAAGGTGTGGTCGCACCATGGAACGATACAGAGGCATTATAATATCCTTTGTTTTATTTTTCATTCCTTTCCTTATGATAACTAGCATTCTATTTGCTCTCTTGGCCGCCACTGCACACTGGGCAGAGGGTTTTAACATGTTATCCACAATGACACCTAAATCTTTTTCCTGGATGGTGGTTCCTAATGTGGAACCTTGCATCGTGTAACAATAGTTTGGGTTGTTCTTCCCTAGGTGCATAACTTTGCACTTATCCACATTAAATTTCATCTACCATTTTGATGCCCAGTCTTCCAATTTATCAAGATCCTCTTACAATTTTCCACAATCCTCATGGGTTTTAACAACTTTAAATAGTTTTGTGTCATCTGCAAATTTGATAACTTCACTTGATATTCCCTTTTCCAGGTCATTTATGAATATGTCAAAAAGCAGCGTACCCAGCACAGATCCCTGGGGTACACCACTATTCACCTTTCTCCATTGAGAAATTTGGCCATTTAGCCCTTCCATCTGCTTTCTATCTTTTAACCAGTTCCTGATGCACAATAGTATACCTCCTCCTATCCCATGACTCTTTAGTTTTGCCAAAAGTATCTCATGAGGGACCTTGTCAAAGGCTTTCTGAAAGTCCAAATACACTATAACAACCGACTCACCTTGGTCTACCTGTTTATTCACACCTTCAAAAAAACATAACAGATTAGTAAGACAAGATCTTCCTTGTCTAAAGCCATGTTGGCTGTCTCCCATTAAGCAATGACTATCTTCATGCTCAGAAATGTTGTTCTTTTGGATGGTTTCTACCATTTTTCCCGGTACTGACGTCAGGCTTACTGGTCTGTAGTTTCCTGGATCACCCCTGGAACCCTTTTTAAAAATTGCCATTACGTTTGCCATCTTCCAATTTTCAGGTATTACAGATGATTTAATGATAGTTCACAGATTGCTAATAGCAGGTCTGCAATATCATATTTCAGTTTTTTCAACACCCTTGGATGTATATCATCCAGTCCAGGTGATTTGCTACTCTACAGTTTATCAAATAGCTGTAATACAACTTCCCAATATATCAATATTTCCTTCAATTCTTCCACACCTTTAAATACCACTTCAGTCATGGGTAACATCCCTACATCTTCCTCAGTAAAGACGAAGCAAAGAATTCATTCAGTCTCTCCGCTATCGCCTTGTCGCCTCTTAGTGCCCCTTTAACCCCTCTATCATCTAATGGACCAATTGACTCTCATAGGTTTTTTTGCTACGAATGTACTTGAAAAAGTCTTTTTTTTAAATCTTATTTAAGCAATTTCTCAAAATACAACAAGTAACAACTTGTACAGAAAGGACTCAAGGTCCACAAGTCCACAATAATCCTGGCAAGAATGTGTCACAAAACAAAGGAAAATTGTTATCTTGCAAATACAGAAAGGAAAAAAATGGACAAAATAGAGGAGTGCCAAATATATAAACAAACCGCGGATAGCCCACTTAATCGGGGGATCTACCCGGAGGGATAGAGGGAGGAAGAACCAAGAGATTTACCTGTTTTGCATTTATAAAAGAGTCTAGTTGGGAAGGTTCAAAGAAAATATATCTATTCCCACATAATTTCACAAGACATTTGCAGGGAAAACGTAAAAAAAAAAAAAAAAACCAACTGCAACACCCCAGAACGATACATAAGAAACTGCTTCCTTCTTTTTTGAGTTGCTCTCAAAACATCAGGAAACATTCTAATCTGTGATTCCAAGAAAACTTTACTGGGAGACCTAAAATAGAGTCTCAGGAGCCAGTCTCTATCCACCTCAAGGGCGAAGGTTACCAAAAGAGTAGCAGTCATCCCTACAGCAGTAGGGGACCGTTCCAAAAAGATAGACAGGTCTAAACTGTCCGAAGACATCAATAGGTTTTCTCCTTCACCCTTCACTCCAACCTTCGAAGACGGCAAATAGAAGGCTTTGGAAATAGGAGGAATTGCATCTGCCAAAACCTTAAGAACAGTAATAAGAAACTGTTTAAACAGTTCCATGGCCGAAACTGATGGAACCTTAGGAAAGTTCAAAACACAAAGGTTGCGGTTTTTAGCAGTATTTTCAAGAAACTCCAGCCTCCTATGTATAGCCGATGAGTCTTTTACCAAAGATTGGGAAACCTCTTTCACCTGCCCTAAGGACCCCTCCAAAGAGGCCACTTTAGCAGTCATCTCAGTCTGCACAGATTAATATGCATGCAATTGTTCCCCAAAAAGCTGAAGCTGCTGAAGAATAGACTGGAGTTGTGATATTATATTGAGATGCATAGCTGAAAAGGCTTCCCACAAAGAATCTGAAGTAACAACCTTGGGTTTTTCCAGCAAAAGTCCTTGGACATTCACCACATGCGAAGAAACAGCTGCGAATTCCAACGAAGACTTCACCGAAGAATGCAGAAGCAGAGATGTTCTATCCTCAACAACCCCCTCCACACCAGAAACAACATCCGGAGTCATCTGCCCAACTGGAGTACCTTCCAAATCGGCAGACTGCTGCTGGAGCTTCATACTAGGGCTAACCACCCCTCCTTCAGCCCTTTCCGACACCTCCTGCAAGCTCACACGATCCGGTTGTGTTGGCGGTATGTGGCATTCCGGGCTCAAAGATGCCTCCAATGTCACGGCGTCGCGGGACCCTCCTTCTGCCTTAACCAGGTCTAGCGAGGGCTCCGGAGTTAGAGCACTCCTCTCCGCGGTCACCACAAAAGAATCCATGGGTCCGCAGGATGCCGGTTTCTCAGCCCCCGAGTCCTCCGTCGTCGCCAACTTAGCTTTCCATTTTCTGCCCTTATGCGGCATTGAACGACTCCAAAATCAAAAGAAAAAGTGGAAGGAAACAGACAGACTGCAGGTAAGACTCGGAGCTTCACCGGCGTGCGTCCGTTACATCCGCCATCTTGCCTTAAGGTCCTTGAAAAAGTCTTTATTATATGTTCTTGCTTCCGCAGCAAGCTTCTTCTCAAATTCTCCCTTTGCCTGCCTTATCAATGCCCTGCATTTAACTTACCAGTGCTTGTGCTGTTTCCAGTTTTCGTCATTTGGATCTTTTTTCCATTTCCTGAAAGATGCTTTTTTGGCAACAACAGCCTCTCTGACCTCACCTTTAAACCATGCTGGCAGTATTTTGGACTTCCTTCCACTTTTCTTAAAGCGTGGAATACAGCCGGTCTGAAATTCCAAGATAGTATTTTTCAACAACACCCACGCTTGATGTAAGTCTTTAACCTTTGCAACTGTTCCTTTTAGTTTTTTCTTAACTAATTTCCTCATTTTATCATAGTCTCCCTTTTGAAAGTTAAAAGATAGTACTGTGGATTTACTTACCATCCCTCCTCCACTAAGCAAATCAAACACAATTATGCTATGATCACTATTGCCAAGTGGCCCCAACACCCTTATCTCTTGCACCAGATCTGGTGTTCCACTAAGGACTAGGTCCAAGATGGCTTCCCCTCTGGTCGATTCATGAACCAGCTGCTCCAAGAATCAGTCATTTATTTCATCTAGGAACTTTATCTCCCTAGCATGTCCTGCTGTGACACTGACCCAGTCGATACCGTGGTAATTGAAATCACCCATTAATATTACTGTGCTGTAACTTTTGTTAGCTTCCTTGATTTCTTTGAGCATTTCATTATCCATTTGTTCATTCTGGCCAGGCAGTAGATAGTACACCCCCACTGTCATTTCCTTCCCCTTTTTACATGAAATTTCAATCCATAGAGATTCTACAGCAAATTTTTTTTCCTGCAAAACTTTAATCCTTTCTGACTCAATGCTCTCTCTAACATAGAGCGCAATCCCTCCTCCAATTTGATCAGCAGGAGGCTTTCTTTGGCACAATGCAGGTAGTATACCGAGCCTTAGCAGTAAATTTGAGAGACTGAGATCATACTCACTATACCCTGGCTTAGAAGTGAGGTTCATGACTGTCATGGTATGCGCAAAACTCACTCATTTGGAGAAACTGCCTGAGATAAACCATCTATGAAAAGTGCTGTGCAAATGACTATTTGTGGAGGGTAATTTTATAACTGGTTGACTATATGGGGAGGCATTGTGAATGCCTATGTTTGGTTTATTTATTTTATTTGTGGGGTTTTTATACCACTTTATCAGCATAATCAAGGTAGTTTACAGAGAACTCAAAAATCTTTACAGAGAACTCAACATTACAGTTCAAAATAAACATGGGTAAAAATAAACAAAGAATAGTTAAATTTGTTAAATTACAGATTAATATAATAATAATAAACTGAAAACTGAAAACTTACTGGCTTATTTACACACAGTGATACATAGTGGGAAGTTCATCAGTTGTGTCTTAGTTAGAAAATGGAGTTTCTAGGGGTTGTGTAAATAGCCATGAGAATAAGAGAGGACTATTATTTTGATTATGTAGGGTATATCTTTTGTCCATCTGTCTTATTTTGGAAAATTCTGTAAATAGCTGTCTTGATTTGTTTTTGGAAGATAGTAAGGTCATTACTACTCCTCAACTTGCCAGGGAGGGAGTTTTAGAGAATTGGTGAGTAGAATGTAAAAGCTCTGTTGCTTGTGCCTTGGTTTATTTTATTTATTTATTTATTTAATTGGATTTTTATACCGCCTTATCATACAATCAAAGCGGTTTAACAAAAGAGAAAATTAGTAATAGTGAAAAAATCTGTGATAATATATACATAGTTTGTAAATATATGATTAAATGTCTTGGGAAAAGGTGCACTATATATATTGTGAGCTATACTATAAAGCAGGGGTCTCAAACTCAAATTGCTTTGAGGGCCAAATGAGGACTTGTAAAGTAACCCGGGGGCCGCATAAGACGCGGGGCCTCATTTGCATAAGGGGCCTCATTTGCATAAATATTTGCATAATGTTACCATACACTAACTTTTAGTAAACATGCCTCTTTAATGAGTATGGATAAAGAAAGACTAAAAGATTTAGAAACAAGAAGACAATAATTAAACTGGGAACCCCAAAAGCCAAACTTGGAATGTACGACAACACTGTAGAAATAAAAATATAAATTAATTTCCTCTTGTACTAAACAAAGCGCAAACATTAATGATGCACATTTCCCAGAGCTGACATATTCCAGTTAATAAATTCAAAATAAAGAGATATTTTTCTACCTTTTGTGCATTTTTTTCAGTTGCAATTGTTCCAGCCACTTTCTTCTGGTTTCTTCATGTCTTCTGCTAACTCTCCATCGTCTGCTGTCCATTTGCCCTTTCTTCTCTCCTAGTTTTTTTTCCATTCTCTCTCTACATCTGCTTTAACATACTAATCTTTCTCCTTTTTCTCTTTCCTCATTCCTATTTCATCCACTCAAATTTTACCCCTCCATCCTCAATCCCCACTTACTCTCCCAATACCTGGCCAATTGTAGATTTGTCTTCTCTCCCAGACAAAATATTTTTCCCCTCTCCATTTCACTTTCCCATCTCCATCCCATTCTAATCCTCCCCCAACATCAGCTCCCTTCTAGTTCCAGCCCCACCCAGCATCCGCTCCCTTCTAGTCCCCCCATTAGTCCATTTCCAGTCCTATCCTAGCCTCACCATCAGCCCATTTCCAATCCTAGCCCCCCATCAGCCCATTTCCAATCCTAGCTCCCTCCCCTCACAGCCCATTTCCATTCCAAGCCCCCCTCCCCATCAGCCATTTGCAGTTCAAGCCCCCTTCCACTCAGCCCATTTCCCGTCCTAGCAACCCCCCCAGCCCATTACCAGTCCTAGACCCCCCATAGCCCATTACCAGTCCTAACCTCCCCATAGCGCACTTCCAGTTTTACCCCCCATCACCCCATTTTCAGTCTTACCCCCCCCATAGCCCATTACCAGTCATAACCCCCCTGCCAATAGCCCACTTCCAGCCCTAACCCCCATTACCCCATTTCAGTCAGCCCTTCCATAGCTCATTACCAGTCCTAACTCCCCCCATCTGCCCACCTCCAGTCCTTCCTAACCCCCACCTGCCCATTTCCAGTCCTAGCCCCCACCATAGCCCATTACCAGTCATAACCCCCCTGCCAATAGCCCATCTCCAGTCATAACCCCCCCTGCCAATAGCCCATTTCCAGTCATAGCCCCCCCTGCCAATAGCCCCCCCCTGCCAATAGCCACACCTGCCAATAGCCCCTATCCAGTCTTAACACCCCCTTCCAATAGCCCATTTCCATTCATTACCCCCCCCCGCCAATAGCCCATTTCCAGTCATACCCCCCCCTGCCAATAGCCCATTTCCAGTCATACCCCCCCCCGCCAATAGCCCATTTCCAGTCATACCCCCCCCCTACCAATAGCCCATTTCCAGTCCTACACCCCCCCTCCCCGGTAAATTAAAATAAAACCTGGCTTCTGCTGCTCAAGCAGCAAAATCAGCTGTCCTGCGGCCCCTTCCCCTGTGCCCGGAGATCCGAGTCTGCTCTATCAGCGGCGTGCTTTTCAAGCCGCGAGGAGAGTATTCCCCTCTCGCGCGGCTTGAAACCGCGCGAGAGGGGAATACTCTCTTCGCGGCTTGAAAATCACGCCGCTGATAGAGCAGACTCGGATCTCCGGGCACAGGGGAAGGGGCCGCAGGACAGCTGATTTTGCTGCTTGAGCAGCAGAAGTCAGTTTTTTTTAAATTTGACAATTGCTTCTGCCGCTGCCACGGCGGCAACGGCAGAAGCCAGGGTTTGGGGGTTTTTTTGTTTTCCTCCGTCGCGGGCCGCACAAAGTTGTCTCGCGGGCCGCATGCGGCCCGCGGGCCGCGTGTTTGAGACCCCTGCTATAAAGTGAGCTATTGTACAATTTATATATAAATAATTGCTTTCTTAAAAATTAATTAGTTGATTGCATGACCGTAGTGCTGCGTAAACAAAACTGTTTTCAGTTGTTTTCTAAAGTCTTTGATGTCCTGAGCTGCTCTCTGATCATTAGGTAGGGAGTTCCAGATGGAAGTCGCAGCAAACGAGAAAGCTCTCTCAGAGGTCTCCTTGCGTGTTTTTCTGATGTCATTTGAGGAGCTGATTCTATTTTCAGATACACTTCTCCTAGGTCTGTTGCTAATATCTGACCGGATAAGATACGTCAGACTTTTTGCAGAACATTGTTGCTTTATCTTGAAAATATAAATTACTGTTTTGTATTTAATACGAGATGATATTGGTAACCAATGAAGCTCCTTTAAGATAGGAGTTATATGCTCTTTACTTGATAGACCAAAAATTATACGAGCAGCGGTGTTTTGCGCTAACTGTAAAGGCTTCAGTGACTGCTTAGCTAGACCCAGATATATTGGATTGCAGAAGTCAAGTAATGGTGTAATTAGAGCATGACAAACATTGTGGAAGTGAACAGTTTCCAGAAGCGGCCTTAGTCTTCTGATGATTTTCATTCTATAATAAGCGCTTCTAATCGTCTTGTTTATGTGTGATCTGAGATTTAATTCCTTGTCTAGAGTAACTCCAAGATATTTCACTTCTGATTTAATAGGAATAATTGAATTATCTATCTTGATGACAGGTGGATGTGCAAAATTTTGGTTACGAGATACAAATAATGCCTCTGTCTTGCTAAAATTAATTTGCATATTGTTGGTTTTACACCAGGTGGACATTTGTGATGGACAATCTGTGATGCTGGAAAAATCAGGTTTCTCGATGGAGATAGTTGTGAAAATCATAATATCGTCAGCATAAATTGTATACTTTATGCCACTTTTTAATGGAATATTGCAAATTGGCTGCAAATAAATGTTGAAGAGAAGCGAAGAAAGAGCGGAACCTTGTGGCACACCTTGTAATACTCTTATGGGCAGAGAAGTTTTTTGTCCAATCTTTACTTGTAAAAATCTCTCTGTCAGATATGATTGAAACCATTTTAATGTGACCCCATGTAGACCAATCTCCTCTAATCTATGTAATAACCTATTGTGATCTACAGAATCGAATGCAGCCGAAATGTCTATAAAAATCATTATAATACCCTTTTTAATGTCATCAATGGTACGGAGAACGTAATCAAAAAGATAAATCATTAAGGTTTCAACTCCATGGTTTGGGCGAAAACCATGTTGGTTATCGTCTAAAGGCGCATGAATATCAATGTGTTCTTGGAGTTGAAGTTGCACTGTCTTTTCAATGATTTTCGCTAAAAAGGGTATGCTGGAAATAGGTTGGTTTTTCTGAAGTCTGTAGTATTCTGTGTGCATTTTCTCCTTTGTTTGGTGACTGGCAGCGTACCTATTAAAGAACTTAAGTAGGATGAGGCAAGTTATGTAGAATCTTGAAGGTAACCATTAGGGATTTATATTTAATTCTAGGTGAGATAGGTAGCCAGTGCAGTTGGTGTAACATGGTTATGATGTGTTCTAATTTAGCTACTTTCTGAATAGTACATGTAGCTGTGTGCTGTGCCATCTGCATGAAACCCCCCACTAAAAGTGTGTGTTTGAGAGTGTGCTGAATAATGTAGAATCAAAGGTAAATAGTCACTGTATGCTGCTGAAGAGGTGGCTGCTGAGGAGGTCAGATGAGGGACAACATTAAAAGAGCAGCCTGCAGTAACAATCAGCAGAGCTAGCAGAGCTGGAATGTAAACATTTAGGGGGATATGCAAATCACTGCCTGTGCTGAAGGAGCAAGGATAATATTTGCTCACTTTTATATCAATTATTAAGATTTAATTTTAAATCTATAGGGAATAGTGTAGGGGAATAAAGTGGATACACTAGACAGAGGGTGGAAAAGTAAACACTGGGGAGGGGGGGGGGTGCTGGTGGAAATTGCTCACCCTAAGAGAAATGGTATTAGTTGGCACTGGCACCAGCAGCCCTGTGCTGAAAAGAGTTGCAGAACAGTTACCTGGAATTTTGAGGTGTCAGGCCTCTTTATCTAAAAAAGCTTAATCTTCATCTGAGAGGGGAAGAGGGAGCTCCCCCTGCTCTGCAGGTCCTCTTTCTGAAGATGGTGTTGGAAAGTCTACTGGGAGCCTAGACAGGCTCAGAGTAAGGATGCTAGCAGAAAGCCTGCTACAATTTCAGTTGCAGGTAGGAGTGCAGCAGCAGCAGAGAGTACAGGAGCCACAAGGTCCCAGAAGGGTCCAGTGGCAAATTAACTCATTGGGAACTGCAGCAGCACAACAGCTTCAGGATGAGCTGCAGGGGCAAATCAGCTCTAGAGGGAGCTACAGCAGAGAATCCACTCCATAGAGAGCTATAGTGACACATTAGATTCAAGGGGAGCTGCAGCAGAGAATCAGCTCCAGAAGGAGCTATAGTAGCAGAATATGCTCCAGGAGGGAGCTGCAGCTCTAGAATCATCTCCAGGGAGAGTGCTGTGGCAGCAGAATCAGCTCCAGATAGCTACAGCAGCAGAGAGTCCATTCCAGACTAGGATCCACAAGACCCAGGGAGTCCAGCAGCAGATCAGTTCAAGGTAGAGCTGCAACAGTTGTTCCCGATTGGACAGGAGTGCAAAACCTTCTCTGGATTGGAAGAGGCGGAGCCAAGGCTATAGCTTCAGCAATTAGACAGATCTACAAAACCTCTCCTTTCACAAGAAGCTACTGGTCCAGATCTCCAGCAATGGGTGAGACTTGGGGCTTGTGGGCAAAGGAAAAGGGAGGAGAGTTAGGAAACAGGTTATTAAGGTTAAAACCATAATCTTTAAGGGTTTACTTAAGTCATTATGTATAAGGTTATAATTGATTGTTTGAACTGCTTTATCTCTTATCCTGTATTGCTATTTCATCTTACATATCATAATACAGGTTGTACAACTGCATTATTTTATATATGTATATATTTTGTAAATAAATTGTAAATATTATTTAAGACAGCCTTGTTCACAGCAGTGTTTTTTGGAGAAGTTTTCCTGGGATGAAAGGAGAGAAATTCTACCCGCTAACACCTTTCTTCCCCAGGTGGAGGCACCAAGCTGACAAGGACTAATGGAGGCTGTTCTCGAGGGGACTCCAGCCGGGCCAGTCCCAGACCCAGAAGGGTATCCAAGGGGGGGGGGGGGCACTACATGCAGTTAATTTAAGGCTTGCTTTGATAGTCCCTTTAGGATGCTGTTACAATAAAGTTGGGGCAAACCATTGCTTGCAGTACAGTACAGAAGTCATGAGCTGCAGGTAGTGCTCTTAGGTTTTGGGTGAACCTAATGTTATTGTAGTTTGTCTTAGCTGTTAAGTTGATATGTTTAGTTAGGTTGAGGTTTTGATCTAGAATTACTCCTAGGTATTTACAGAGCTTTTACAGAGCTCTGCTAGTGAGTGGATTTTTGCCTCCTGGGACATCTTACTGTGAGTTCTAGCTGTTTATTTAATTATTTACTGTTTGTCTAACTGTTGTTTGTTTAATTATTGAGTGTTTGTCTTAGTGGTGTGCAAGTTTCAGCCTTCTCAGCTGTACTTACCTTGCCTCTCTCAATTAACTGGGCCTTGTGTGGTAGCCATTTTGAATTAATCTCTCTCTCTCCCCAGAGCCTGCTGTTTGTTAAGCTTTTCCTGTCCTTGCCTGCCTGAGTGACTCCTCCCCCTGTGAGTGTGGTAGCCATTTTGAATTAATCTCTCTCCCCAGAGCCTGCTGTTTGTAAAGCTTTTTCCTGTCCTTGCCTGCCTGAGTGACTCCTCCCCCTGACCCCCTCCCCCTGAGGTATCCTGTAACCTTGTTCCTGTTTTCTCCACGTGTGCATAGGCTGTTTTAGTTTGCTTTTCTCTGATCAGAGAAAGGCTGAACTTTTACAGAGCTCTGCTAGTGAGTGGATTTTTGCCTCCTGGGACATCTTACTGTGAGTTCTAGCTGTTTATTTAATTATTTACTGTTTGTCTAACTGTTGTTTGTTTAATTATTTAGTGTTTGTCTTAGTGGTGTGCAAGTTCTGCCTTCTCAGCTGTACTTACCTTGCCTCTCTCAACTAACTGGGCTTTGTGTGGTACCCCCATCCCCCTGCTGAGGGTTCAGGACAGGGTACCTTGTAACTGCCCTCTTTAATAGGACTTATCTCCCCCCCTCCCTCCCCAGCACCCACCCACCCCTGGGGAAATTGTAGTTTTATAGGTACTTGGACATCGTAGAGGAAAGGGGCTGCTCTCAGGTGCAGCTCTTAATCCAAATCAGTCATACACAGCGCACCTGTGATTAATTAGCTTCAGGTACACAGGGTGTATTAGGGGTATTAGATACACTTTTATTAGTATAAGCATCTACACCAATCCTTATTATATACTGATTTAAAAGACCTAAACACAAGCTTTAAACTAAGATGCAGTCAGAGGTCCAGCAACGAGATGGGGGTTCTCCAGTCTTTTGCATCGAGTGTCACATGTATGATTATCTCCCAGTTGGTGAGAGGTCCTACATATGCACTAAGTGCAGGGAGCTCTTTGCTCTCAGGGAACGAGTCCGTTCTCTAGAGGCTAGAGTAGCAGACCTGGAAGACATAAGAAAGACAGAGAAGTACATGGACGAGACCTACAGGGATATAGTCCTGAAGTCCCACCTCCAGTCTGGCAGCATCCCTGTTGCCATGGAGGAGAGAGGTCACGTGACAGGAGAGCATCACCCTGGTGTGGCAGGAAGTGATCCTGTAACTAGGACCTGTCCTCCAGGTGATGTAAAACCCTCTCGCACCGAGGACGTTTCTCCAGGGCCATGTCCCCATGAGGGGAGGGTCAGGACAGCTGTTATAGTTGGTGATTCAATCATTAGGAATGTAGATAGCTGGGTGGCTGGTGGACGTGAGGATCGCCTGGTAACATGCCTGCCTGGTGCGAAGGTAGCAGATCTCACGCACCGCCTACATAGGATCATAGATAGTGCTGGGGGGGAGTCTGCTGTCTTGGTACATGTTGGTACCAATGACATAGGAAAATGTGGTAGGGAAGTTCTGGAGGCTAAATTTAAGCTTTTAGGTAGGAAGTTGAAATCCAGAACTTCCAGGATAGCGTTCTCCGAAATGCTTCCTGTTCCACGTGCAGGACCCAAAAGACAGGCAGAGCTCCGGAGTCTCAATGCGTGGATGAGACAATGGTGCAAGGATGAGGGTTTTGGATTTGTTAGGAACTGGGGAACATTCTGGGGAAAGGGGGGGCTCTTCCGAAGGGATGGGCTTCACCTTAATCAGGATGGGACCAGACTGCTGGCATTAACCTTTAAAAAAGAGATAGAGAAGCTTTTAAACTAGAAAATAGGGGAAAGCCGACAGTCACCCAGGAGCGCACGGTTCGGACAAAGGTATCCTTGAAGGATACTACCAAAAGCAGTGAGGTTCCAAAAGGGAGTATAGTAGCCCAAATGCCCTTGAGTAAGGAGCAGACAGAGCATAAAGATTCCCAATTACCCATGCCTACCAATAGCCAGATTAATATTAATAAAATACAGTCTCTAAAATGCTTGTATGCCAATGCTAGAAGTCTAAACAATAAGATGGGAGAATTAGAATATATAGCATTAAATGAGAGGTTAGATATGATTGCACTCTCAGAGACATGGTGGAAGGAGGATAACCAGTGGGACACTGTGATACCTGGATACAAACTATATCGTAATGATAGAGCTGAACAAATTGGTGGAGGGGTTGCGCTCTATGTTAGAGAGGGCATTGAGTCAGAAAGGATTAAAGTTTTGCAGGGAACAAAATATGCTGTAGAATCTCTATGGATTGAAATTCCATTTATGAAGGGGAAGGTGATGGCAGTGGGAGTATACTATCGACCACCTGGCCAGAATGAACAAACGGATGATGAAATGCTCAAAGAAATCAAGGAAGCTAACAAAAGCCACAACAGAGTAGTAATAATGGGTGATTTCAATTACCCCGGTATCGACTGGGACAGTGTCACAGCAGGACAAGCTAAAGAGATAAAGTTTCTAGATGAAATAAATGACTGCTTCTTGGAGCAGCTGGTTCATGAACCGACCAGAGGGGAAGCCATACTGGACCTAGTCCTTAGTGGAACGCCAGATCTGGTGCAAGAAATAAGGGTGTTGGGACCACTTGGCAATAGTGATCATAGTATGATCATGTTTGATTTAATCAGTGGAGGACAGATAGTAAAGGAATCCACAGTACTACCTTTTAACTTTCAAAAGGGTGACTATGATAGAATGAGGAATATAGTTCGGAAAAAACTAAAAGGAGCGGTTCCAAAGGTTAAAGACTTACAGCAAGCTTGGGTGTTATTTAAAAATACTATCCTCGAAGCCCAGACCAGCTGTATTCCACGCATTAAGAAAAGTGGAAGAAAGTCCAAAAAACTGCCAGCATGGTTTAAAGGTGAGGTCAGAGAGGCTGTTGCTGCCAAAAGAGCAACCTTCAGAAAATGGAAAAAAGAGCCAAATGATGAAAACTGGAAACAGCACAAGCACTGGCAAGTTAAATGCAAAGCATTGATAAGGCAGGCAAAGCGGGAATTTGAGAAGAAACTTGCTACGGAAGCAAAAACACGAAATAAAGACTTTTTCAAGTACATTCGTAGCAAAAGGCCTGTGAGAGAGTCAATTGGACCATTAGATGATAGAGGGGTAAAAGGGGCAGTAAGAGGAGACAAGGCTATAGCAGAGAGACTGAATGAATTCTTTGCTTCGGTCTTTACTGAGGAAGATGTAGGGGTGTTACCCAAGACTGAAGTGGTATTTAAAGGTGATACTGCAGAGGAATTGAGAGAAATATCGCTACACCGGGAAGATATATTACAACTATTTGATAAACTGAATAGTAGCAAATCACCTGGACCGGATGGTATACATCCCAGAGTGTTGAAAGAACTGAAATATGAGATTGCAGACCTGTTATTGGTAATCTGTGAACTTTCATTAAAATCATCTGTAATACCTGAAGATTGGAGGGTCGCCAACGTAACACCAATTTTTAAAAAGGGTTCCAGGGGTGACCCGGGAAATTACAGACCGGTGAGCCTGACGTCAGTACCAGGGAAAATGGTAGAAGCCATCATAAAGAACAAAATTACACAGCATGTAGATAGTCATGGCCTAATGGGAGACAGCCAACATGGCTTTAGACAAGGAAGATCTTGTCTTACTAATCTGATCTGTTTTTTTGAAGGTGTGCATAAACAGGTAGACAAAGGTGAGTCGGTTGATATAGTGTATCTGGACTTTCAGAAAGCTTTTGACAAGGTCCCCCATCAGAGACTTTTGGCGAAGCTAAAAAGTCATGGGATAGGAGGCAGTGTACTATTGTGGATCGGGAACTGGTTAAAAGATAGAAAGCAGAGGGTAGGGCTAAATGGCCAATATTCCCAATGGAAAAAGGTGAATAGTGGAGTACCCCAGGGATCTGTACTGGGTCCGCTACTTTTTGACATATTCATAAATGACCTGGAAAAGGGAATAACTAGTGAGGTAATCAAATTTGCAGATGACACAAAACTGTTTAAAGTTGTTAAAACCCAAGAGGATTGTGGAAAACTGCAGGAGGATCTGGATAAATTGGAAGACTGGGCATCCAAATGGCAGATGAAATTTAATGTGGACAAGTGCAAAGTTATGCACCTAGGAAAGAACAACCCACACTATAGTTACAAGATGCAAGGCTCCACATTAGAAACCACCACCCAGGAAAAAGATTTAGGAGTCATCGTGGATAACATGTTAAAACCCTCCGCCCAGTGTGCAGCGGCGGCCAAGAAAGCAAATAGAATGCTAGGTATCATAAGGAAAGGGATGGAGAATAAAACAAAGGATATTATAATGCCTCTGTATCGCTCCATGGTACGACCGCACCTTGAATATTGTGTGCAATTCTGGTCACCGTATCTTAAAAAGGACATAGAGTTATTAGAAAAAGTACAGAGAAGAGCCACCAAATTGGTGAAGGGGATGGAAGGCTACTCCTATGAAGAGAGGCTAAAAAGGTTAGGGCTCTTTAACCTAGAAAAGAGGCGGCTGAGGGGAGATATGATAGAGGTGTATAAATTAATGAATGGAGTGGAACGGATAAACGTGGATAAATTGTTTACGCTATCAGAATATAGAAGGACTAGGGGGCATGTAATGAAGCTACAGGGTAAACTATTTAAGACAAATAGGAGAAAATATTTCTTCTCTCAACGTGTAATCAAACTCTGGAATCTGTTACCGGAGGATGTAGTAAGGGCTGTTAGTATAGCTGGGTTTAAAAAAGGTTTGGACAAGTTCCTGGAGGAAAGGTCCATAAACCACTATTAAAAAGGGACCCAGGATATCAATGCTTGGCCTAGTACAAGCACTGCAGAACCTGTGTCTTTTGGGGAAACTGCTAGGTACGTATGACCTAGATTGGCCACTGTTGGAAACAGGATACTGGGCTTGATGGACCTCGGTCTGACCCAGTATGGTATTTCTTATGTTCTTATGTTCTTATCTCACCTCTTTCTTGACCTACAAAAATGCATCTTTGATTTGTATTTTAGCTATGTCCTTATTTTTAGTAACAAAAAGGACTTCCGTTTTTTTGAAGTTTATCCTGAAGTTGCATGAGTTGAGCCATAGCGACATTTCACTGTAGCAATCTGTGATTTGCTGGAGGTTGGGTTTGATATATTAAATGGGATGAATAACATTATGTCATCTGCATATATTTGGTAATATAACTTGTGTACTTGGAATATGTCACAGATCATTTTGAGGTAAATGTTAAACAACAGAGCAGATAAGACTAAGCCTTGCGGTATTTCTTGCTTCTGACTGTACTTTTCCAATATTGATTGACCAATTTGTACCTGTAGCATATAGTCAGACAGGTAAGATTTGAACCACTGGAGTATGGAACCATTAATGCCAATCTGTTGAAGTCTTGCTATTAGAATTTTGTGATTAATGGAATCAAATGCCAAAGCTATATCTAAGAAGATTAGGATAAAGACTTGTTTGAAACTTTCTATTCCTCGTATGAGATTGTCAAATAGAGATATGAGGAGTGTTTCCACATCATGGTATGGCCTAAAACCATGTTGGTATAAGTCCAGCAGAGCATACATATCTATATGTTCCTGGAGTTGCTCTTGGATAATCCTTTTGATTATTTTCAATTATTATAAATGGAAGGCTTGAGAATGGTCTGTATGAATTAGGATAGCTTTTGTCAAGTGAAATATGTTTTAGAATAGGGCAGATAGCTGCTGTTTTCAGGGGTTTTGGTATATGCCCTGGAGATAGTGAAAAGTTAACTATTTTAAGAATAGTGGGTATCATGTCCAATCTTGTAATTTTAAATCAGCTTACCGGGCATGGGTCTTAATGAGATGTTGTCGTATTGATGGAAGTAATTCTCTGTTGTAACTGATCAGTATTGACTTGAGAGAATGACTGCCATGATGAGATGTTGTCATTGTATTTGGGTGTGTACAGCATTGGGGTAGTGGTTGGCATCTTTAGCTGATTCATATAATAGTCGGCTAGTACCTGTAGGTCTAGCCTAGTATTGTGATTTTCTAGGTTGGGTGATCAAACAAGCAATTTTACAACATCAAAGAGTTTCCTTGGTTGATTGAGAGATTTCTAAAGTATCTTTGTATAATGGTCTCTCTTATGGTTGTTAATACTCAAGTTGATAAGTTTGGAAGGTGTCCATGTAGAGGTCGCTGTCATCTGGTGATTTAGTAATTCACTATTTTTGTTCTAGCTGTCTTAACCATCTCTTTAATGATGTTAACTCCTGAGTGTACAATATCTAAGATCTTCTATTCCTCTTGCTTGATCTTGGATTAGAGGCTGATGCTGCTTTACTTATAACAGAATTCTAGTTGGTCAGTTTTGCTTCCATATCATTTAAGTTTGAATTAATATGAGGTAGTGTTTCATTTAAAAACATCTCCTTGTCAAATTGCTTAAAGCGGTGTACTCTATTTTCTTTTATTATCCATCTATTCATGAGATGTTTATGTGTAATAGTGAAACAGATTAGGTGATGATCTCTCCATGGTACTGGTTGTGTGTGGGTAGAAGCTAATGTCTTTAGTTAGGAATATTAAGTCAAGCATGTTACCTTCATTATGGGTTGCCCCTTTATGATGTATCGGGAATCCCCATGGAACAGGGGAAGAGAGATCACAGCTCTTCAGTGCAATCGTGGGAAAGTCATCTCAGCGCACAGAGACTTGTGTCGCCATCCAGCAGCAGATGGGAAAGATAAGCCTGCTCCACGTGGCTCCTTTCCCCCTCCCCAACATCACTGACAGCCTCCCCGGGTACATTTAAATGACCACACTTATGGTGCACCCACGCCGGGTGGACCCAAAACTAAAGGTCTCACCAAAGGGCCCTTAGATGTGGCCCTTAGCATGGAGCTTTGCACTCTTGACTTACATTACCTCTGACCCCTTCTACCTACAAGGATAAGAAACCAAGTATCTTATAGTTTACTCAAAATATAACTAACTTGCCAGCAGCATATAGCATAAAATAAAATGGAAACTCAATTATATTGAACCATCTACAGCATACTTTTCTTGCTTCTGCTAGCGTCACATGCAGTCTCTCAACTGGTACTGCTCAACCAATTGAAACTACCAGGCTTCAACATTTTTCACTGCACAAGAAATAAATAGAAGGGGAGGCAGTGTTTTTTTTCATTAGTAGAAATAAGCTGAATGCCCCCTACATATCAAAAGGGAGCATCACAAATTCACGTGTGCAAGCTTCTACATGGCCTTTCATGCCCACTTTCTGCCTTAACGCTGTCCTAACCCCATCAATTCATGTGATACTCAGATAGCACAGGAGTTTTAGCATAGATGCCTCTTTAGTGTGTGTTCCCAATTACTGCAGCCCCACAGTATGCATTTGGCACTTGCTAAACTCTATCGGCCTGATTCTGATACCGACATACATCTCATTTGTATGTCCGGGCTGACCAGGACATACAAAGGAGGTCGCGATTCTGATCCCGCGGGGCACATCTAGCCCCACGGGATCAGAATCGTGAACAAGCCTGTACGTGCAGGCCGGGACTCGTTTCAGTCCCGGCCTGTACTTACAGGCACTGCCCGGCTAAATCAGCCAGGGCTTTTAAATGGAGCCACGGTGTCATAGCGTCATGTTGCCATGGCACTGTGGCTCCATGTAAAAGATGGGATGCTGGCTGCCAGCCCAAAATATTAATTCCCCACAGACTGACCCCTGATCCAGCCTCTTAAGGCCAGGGTCGGGCTGCGGGGAATTAACACTGCCCCCCTCCAGCCCCTTCTGCCCACCAGAACAGAAAAATTGAAACATCCCCGGCCATTTCGCCAGCCCTGGACGTACAGGGCCGACATTAGAATCGGCAATGTATGTCTAGGGCTGGCCACCGCCCACTGCCTGCTCATTCTCCGCCCCCGTGCCGCCCCTTCCCTGCCCCCATGTAACTTCACCGCACAACTGGTGGGGAAGTTATACAGGAGCAGAAGCTGCTATTCGTGACCCCCTATGCTACTGGCTAGTGCACTTTAGTAAGCATGTCCCTTGCAAACAGTGAAGCCTTTATAAAATTAAACCCTTTAATGCATATACTTTGCACTTGATCATTTTCAAAGTGAAATAACTCCGGTAGTTTTTCTTTGAAAATTTGCATCTGCGCAGTCTGCAACTATATAGGCTATTTCAAAACTATTTGCCAAATGTAATTATTATTATTCTCCATTATAGCAAAAATATGATCTCCATTCTGATAAGTATAAACACAAATATTGATGCAGCATAACAAGAAAATTGAATTAAAGAGTAACTTGGTGGAGAGAACAACAGGCTGAAAAAAAGAGGGCAACTGGGGTTCAAATCTTACTTCTTCAGCCGATGCATCTTGGGCATCTCTCTTAACCTTTCACTCCCTTAGGTATGGATTTAGATTGTAAAGCTTCTGAAGCAGGAGCTACCTACTGTGCCTAACTATGTCTCAACCGGGATCTGAATTTGAATAGGTGAGTAATCCAAATCAAAATATAGTCCGCTGGAGAAAAAATAACAAAGAGTTAAAGAACATCATAATATGAGAAAAAAAACAAACAACTAGTGCAGAAATCACCCTCCCTTTCTGCCTCCTTATTTCCCTGCCTCCCTCTCAGACAGATTAAATGAATCAATGAATGAATCTACAAGCTTAAAGTTTTACCAAACAATACAAGGAGCACCAAGTTTAGTAATTAGTAATCCCAATAATTTGTAGATTATCTTATAAAACACTTCTTATGACCTTCAAAGCGTTCCATAATATTTCACCTCCTTCAATCTCTGATCTACTCATTCATACCCAAAACAACAGATCAAGAAGATCTACAACTGAAAATACTCTAGCGATTCCAAATGAATTAGTAAAATGTACTCAAACTACCATTAACAGATCATTTTCATCCTTTGCTCCAAGGTGCTGGAATAAGCTTCCATTAAACATCGGATTGATAAAAGATATAGCGCAATTTAGAAAAGCTTTAAAAACCCACGTTTTTTTACAACACTTCTCTTACATCAATATTTCCCCTCCTCTCACCCCATCATCTCAACTCAGCAATAATAGTTAAATGATGATGTTAGACCGTTCCACCTTATGATATTTCACTGCATATACCTGCTCTGTTAAATGTTATTTATGACATGTCTCTATACCCACTCAAGATCTCTAGTCTGATGTAATTGCTTTTATTTAGTTATTCATATGCTATTCCCCAGTTAATCCTTGTTTTATTCCCCTGTTACCTGTAACTTGGACAAGTTCTCTAAATCTGAGTGTATTTTGTTTAATGTAAACCGCACTGATGTCAAATAGCGCGGTATATAAGAGCTGTTAAATAAAATAAATAAATAAATAGACGAAATAAAAGCAGCCCTAACTTAAGCTGTTTAGCCATCCGGCTGTGGCTGGATATCGTGGCTGACTATATAGTTAAATCGCTATCTGGGTAACTCAGATATACTATGCCAGTGGACAGATAAGGCCTTGGCATTGAATCTCCAGGGCTAACTTAAAGCAGCGATAGCTAGTTGCTTTAAATGTGCTTGCTGTTGCCGCTGAATATGCCCCCCATAAATTCTTAAATGCGACACCTATACTCCTTTAGCAGATGTTCCATAATTATTAAAACAACATCCACATTTTCCACATCATTAACAATGAAAGTATTTTTCTAGTTACTTATTTCAAATATTTTTTTTGACTATTAAACATGTCTTTGAGTATGACCCTTTCTTCTAATGGCAAAAGCCATCAAGGTTATCTAGAGTTGATATTAATATAAACTTGGTTATAAATTGACCTCTAATTCTCACTGCAGTCCTTAGCATATCCCACAGTGGAGAAATCATAGAACAAGACCACAAACAATTTAGAAAAATCCTTCTAGATAGGTAGAGCCAGATATGCAAAGGGACTTAAACATGCGGAAGATAACTTTATAAATCCCCATCTACTTATCACTTTTTTTTCTGCATGTTACTAGCACCTATTTTATAAAGTCAAGTATGTGTGTACTTTACTTTATGAACTAGGGGTGGAACTTTAGATGCCATATATGAGCTCTGGACATTTAAAAATGGGCATAAGAATTCCCAAAGCCATTTCAGAAGCCGGCTCTGGGGTCGTCTCCAGTGTGAGAAGGTCGATGTCTGAAAGGGGGCGTGGTGGAAGCTTGGCAGGAATTTGGATGTCACTGCCTGATATCAGAAACATTCTGCATGTCTGGCTTTGCACTTAAGGTTATACCTGTTCCAGGCATGAATAAGCATCATGAAGTGATCATTCTGACTGAAAAACATCCAGAAAGTATAAAGAAGATACCACTCCATCATCTCCCACAACTAGCACGATTTCAATGTTAGCAGCACTGACATTTGAACTCTTGGCTTTCTTGTTCCTAATCCATTACACTAATCATGAGGCTATCCTAGATCTCAGGGCTCCAAAGTATGGTTCTGAAGATGTCTATGTAGATGTCCCCACAGATGTCTATATCGGGCATGGCCACCTTTGTGAAATCAAGGCTGCACCTGGACGTATCCAGTGGTAGGATCTAGCCAGTTTGCACCGGTTTGTATGAACCAGTTCCTTACAGTTCCCTGCATTCACCAAACCGGTGCAGACAAGCTTTGTCCCAGCAGCAGCGGCACTGACTGGAAGCAAAGCCCCACAAAAGGTATGTTGAGGGCATTTGGGGAATTGCAGCATTGGCAGCTGCTCCCAATGCTGTCAACTTCGGGGGCTTTGCCGACCACAAGTGCTGCCACCGCCGGGACAGAGCCTGTAGGCACCAGTTCTGCAAACATGGGTAATGCCACGAACCGGCTGCTTCCTGCCGCAGGCTGAACCGGTTCCTATTTGGCTCCAAATCCCACCACTGGGCGTACCTGCCTTTTTTTCAGATGTTCTGGCTTACACATCCCACATTGCACTTGATGTCGCTTCTAAAATTCCACTTTAGGGCCATAAGTAGTCAAAAGCATGCATTAAATCTAGGCATAGTCACTTACGCCAACCCTATGGCTGGTGTAAATGCCTATGCCCAGATTTTTCAAGAATGCACATAAATTTTGGAATTTTATAACTTAACTGTATAGCTTTGCACTCTGCTCAAGTTTTGTCCAGGTGCATGCCCACAGTGAAAGTACATGCCATCAGCCCGATTTATATTTTTATAGAATTCGAAGGAGGGCTGATAAGTCTCTGGCCTTCCAACGATACAGAAAGCTATGAGCACACTTCAGTTTTGGAGGTCTGAATGATCTTTCTACAGTTTCATTTTATTTGGTACCAGTAGCTTTCTGTTTATTTACAAAGCCAGAGACTTGTCAGCCCCACCTCGTAGCACCCAGCTAGGATAAACGTTTAAAGGCCCATCCATGTCATGTCACTGAAAATTGGGCTGACTGCATTTTAGCCAGTTTACAGGTTCTCCCCCCACCTTGGTGCTTACTGTTTAGTTTTTGATAAGCTGTAATGAATAATTATAAAAGGAGAAGGAAAGACATGCTATCCAAGCGAACACTGAACTATCTCGTAAAGAAAGGGTACGGCCTGCATAGGTAAATTCTTTAACAACAAAGAAGGACCAGGATCCAACATGTATCTAGAGGGTCTGACTCTCCTCACCAAATACTCAAACTCCGTCGCAGACACTAAGGGAAGCAGTTACTATAAGCTGCAGTAAAATCATGTATTTTATCACAGCTTACTGTAGTTTACCACAGGAGTCACTAACCTGCAATAACTCGGTACTTCAGGTTTGTGACCTCTGTGGTAAAGGAATAATGCAGTTTGCAGTGATCACCACAAGCTATGTTATTCCAAAGAAGACAAGAACATAAGAAGGGCATAAGATATGCCATACTGGGTCAGACCAATGTTCCATCAAGTCCAGTATCCTGTTTCCAACAGTGGCCAATCCAGGTCACAAGTATGTGTCAGGTTCCCAAAAGGTATCCAGATTCCATGCTGAGTGTCCAATGGGTAAGCAGTGGATTTCCACAGTCCTCTTTAATAGTGGGTTATGGACTTTCCTCCAGGAACTTATCCAAACCTCTTTTAAATCCAGCTACACTAATAACTTTTACTACATCCTCTGGTAACGAATTCTAGAGTTTGATTAAGTGTTGAGTGAAAAAATATTTTCTCTGATGAGTCTTAAATGTGCTACATAGTAGCGTCATTGTGTGTCTCCTACTTTTTCTACTTTTTAAAGGAGTAAACAACTGATCTGCATTTACCCGTTCCACTCCATTCATTATTTTATAGACCTCTATCAAATGTCCCTCAGTCATCTCTTTTCCAAGCTGAAGAGCCCTAACCTTTTAAGCCTTTTCTCATAGGGGTATCTTTCCATCCCCTTTACCATTTTGGTTGCTCTTCTCTGTACCTTTTCTAATTTTGCTATATCCTTTTTAAGACATGATGACCAGAAATGCACATAGTATTCAAGGCATGGAGCGACACAGAGGCATTATAATATGATTTGTTTTATTCTACATTCCTTTCTTTATGATTATTAGCATTTTATCAGCTTCTTGGCCACTGCAGTATGGACAGAGCATTTCAAATATCCACGATGATGCCTAAATCTTTTTCCTGGGTGGTGGTGGTTCCTAATGTGGAACCTTGCATTGTGTAACTAGCTTGAGTTGTTCTTCCTTAAGTGCAGAACTTTGCACTTGTCCACATTAAATTTCATCTGCCATTTGAATGCCCAGTCTCCCAATTTATCACTTTTATCTGTTTATTCATAAAAAAAAATAGCACCAGCTTTTTTTCCCAGCTGGGAGCATCGGGTCTATAACATGCAGCTGATGCTCCTAGCCGCCAACTTAAAATGACCTTGTTGTAGAGAGCACCAGTGGGCCATAGATCTCAACCCCTTGGCACTATCATGGAATCAGGGCACATACCACAAAGTCTTCACCAAGTCCCCTCACACATGCCCATTCCACCCCCCCCCCCAGAAGACCCAATCAAGGTCCCATCTTCTCTTAGTGCCCCTATCCCTGGCCCCAAATCTGGCACCTGTCTCCTCCGTAAACCCTCCAGGCCTAGATGGAAGCGACTCCCACTCAATCCTGTCTGGGTCAGTGCCAAATTCAAAATGCCACCCACAATCTCATAGCAGTAGTCTCATGGTACTACTGTTGGGGTTGATACCTAGCTTTAGTACCACAAGACCACTGCTAGGAGCTTATGGGCACCAGTTTGAAAGTAGTGCCAGCTTTGATGGGGGTGAGTGGGGATCACTCTCGTTCAGGTCTACTAGACCACCATCTTATTTAAAGTAGCCCCCAAAAGGGGAGAGGGACCCTGATTAGGCCTTTGGGAAGATAGATGGTTTGGGGCATATATGGAGGGTTACTTGGAGGGGAAGGGGGGGAGTCCTGACTTCATAGTGTCACATAGACTTTATGATAGCATCAGTGCCTGATACACTAAATATCTGGTTGTCCAATGGGCATCAGGAAACCTTTTTCTCCAGTCCCTGTTGTAGCACCAGACTATAATAAACATGGTATCACTCAAGGCTAGCTCTGTCTACTCTAAAGCCCTACCTCCTTTAAAAAATAGCCTCAAAGGCCTTGTTGATCCTTCTAATCCCTTCTTCCTACACAAAGGTTTTCTCCAAGGTGATGTGGTCAGTAGGGAACAAGAGGAATCCCTACTTGTGCCTGCCATCTTAAAAAATGGAGACAGCTGACCCCAGCCACTACTAGCTGCCCACATACCATTATCTCCAAATGATTTTGTTTTCTGTATGACAAGAATGAGACAGTGTGTGTTGGATGCAATCTCAAGCTCTCAAATTTACTGCTAGTGCTCATCTTGCATTGTGCCAAAAAAGCTTCCTTCCTAAGTCCATAAGGCCTAATACATACAGGCAACATATCAATGTGAATTTGGCAGTTCTTTTTAATTGGGATGTATCTGCCTGCCACTTTTTTTCTGGATGCTTTATCTTTAGGTATTTCGTATTCTTCTCTCTCATGGTGTACAGAAGAGCCACTTGGTACTGACATTTCTCTTAGCAATGCTGCTTTTGTATTTTTGTGCCCAGTTTTCTTGCTTTGAACTTCTTTCAAATGAAATGGGAATGTGCCAGGTTCACAATCCAGCTGTTTTTCTTATATAATGATGTTATGGCGTTTACACAATTTTCAATAAACGATTCATGGTGCCATATTATCTTTATCTTTATTTCAGTGTTTGATTATACTGCTCCGGGCAATCGCGTCAGGGTGGTGTACAAAATCAAATTTAGGCTGCAAACAAGGAAAATGGAAAGGAACGCCAATGGTAGACACCAAAGAGGAAAGGAGAACTGATAGAGAGGTATAGTTAGGAGATATAGGGATAGGTACAATACTAGGTATCAAAGAAAAAGCAAAAGGAAAGCCAGGCAGATGGGGAAGGAGTGCAGTCAGGGGTAGGAAAGGGAAGGTCAAAAGCAAGGTGAAATAGTTGAGTTTTAAGCATGGCTTTGAATCTGGGAAAAGACAATTCAGTGTGAAGTGCGAGTGTATAAGGCTTTCTGAAATCAGCATATCCAACCAGCAACAAAATATAGTCAAACAAGAGGCGACCTCAGATAAAAGATGAAATGGTCCATCTGGACTGTCCAAACATAAAGGTAGTTGAGGTTGTAACTACTGCCCTATGCAGGTTATCCCTTCTAGGCCTGTACCCTATGTAATCTCACAATGAGATCTGCATTCAGTCATGCGTAAATATGTATATAATGTATCCTGTGTGAAGTCTTAACATCAATCAACTGTAATCTGTAACCCTATGCTTGCTGTGCACTACCTCTCTCTCCCTAATCGCAATGTATATATTTCTGATTTCTGGCCGGTACAGCCACTCTTACCATGTATAGCAACCGCTGCTGATCGCTGGAAGTAGCGGGATACAAATGTACACTAAATAAATAAATAAATAAATAAAAATTTAGGATTGTAACTCTGCTGGTTACAGATTGCCCCAGTGCCATCTTTGAAGCACAAAAACATATTTCACTACTGGGCCACCCAATGCTTGGTTTCTGTGTAATTATTTTCAGTTCTGTGCGACAAAATCTGCATTTTTTTATTTTTTACTTTGCTGGTATTTTTTGTGCTTGCTGTAAATCATGTTGTCCATTGTACACTGTCCTGAACTGAAATTATTGAACCCTCACCTATAGGTTTTAGTTTAACTCTCCTTAGTCATTCCTAAGTCAGGTTTTGATGCATGCATGATTGCTGAAGTAATCTCTTTTTGCTATATTTGCACTTTATTCATTTATTGGTCTAATTTTTAAAAATATTCTCTTATTTTGCAGATTATGCTGCTTCTTTCCCCCTTGGGAGTGGAAGAGTAGCCTAATGGTGACCAAGGGACAATTCCCACTGGCACTTCTTGTGGCCTTGGGCAAGTCACTTCACTCACCATTGCTTCAGAAAAAAGACCTTGCAATCTATTTTCAGTCATACCTTGCCAAGAAAACCCAGGAGCTGCTCAGCATTGACTCAACGGCATACATTGTATTGCATTTTTTCCCCACATTTGCTAGTGGACTCTCACGCATACTTTTGTTTTTTAGAATGCTTATCCAAGATTAAGGATAGAGACCAACTATGGTCATTAACGTTTGTACTTATATTTGGATCTGTCAGTGTGGTCAAATAGGCACCAGCCTCAAAGAGAGGTAAGTCTCATGCAGAAAACACCTTAAATTTCATTACAGTAATTACAAATTTTAGAATAAAATGTAAACTATTTTGTTTCATAGGTCTTATAAAACTGTTCTAAATGGAAGTTTATGATCCCTGGCACAGATAATAGCCAAAACATTGTCATGATGGGTCTTTTTAACACTGTAGTTTACTAAACATTGGCAATGGCATGGAGACTCCAAGGGACTGAAAAAGGAATAAAGTGGCATCAATATTATTGTAAAGACCCTAAATTCTTTGAGTGTGGACCAAAGAAGCACCAAGAGGGTTAGGTCAGTGTTGAAGTTTTGATGAAAAATAAGCCCTTTTGAAGGGTGCATGAAGGAGTATCCAATTATCTGAATAGACATGTCTGCCTAGGATAATTTGATGCAAGAGCATACTATCTGTCACACTGTTAGAAAGACGGGGGCTGATATTCAACAGTGGCGGTCAGCACATTTAAAATGGCTGGCCATCACTTCTTTGAGACCCAGCTATTCAATGCCAAGGTCATATCCAACCACTGGCATGAAATAACAAGGTTGGCTGGATTGCAATTTTACAGTCTGGCCAGTGGCAATATCCAGCCGCTGGATGGAATGCAAAACCAGCTAAAGTTAGTACAGCCATTGAACTGTCATAACTTTAGTTGGTTAGGGTTTACTGGCCAATGGTTCAATATCACAACTGACCAGATGATCCCTGGTGCTGCCCCTGGAACATCCCAATGCTAAGAATTTAGGATCGGGCATTCAAACCCGGTATGAGGGGATATTCAAGGGCATTAAACAGTTTAGTGCCACTGAATATCCTGGTTACCACAGTTTAACCAATTTGCAGGTCTGCTAAATAAACCATTTTGAAAATGCCTCTCATAGTGCGTATCATAAATATTCATCTGTACAGTTCCCAAGCCTGTCACAAAGGGGCTATTCTTGACCAATCCCAAGCTTTTGAGACAATATGAAATTAATAAATAAAGAAAATTGGTACGAAGACCCTTAGGCACTGAGATAGGGGAAAAGCAGCACTAATAGTTGCCACAATTTTAATTGGGACATAGATAAAAAATGGTTGAGACTCTAAATATTAGATTTGCTTTCTGCCAATAGGTATTTAAACTTCTCTTATGTCTGAATGCAGCATATACTCAAACAGAACATTCACTAGCTGCAGATTTATTTCATAAATCTGACTGCAAATATTTGATACTACTAACAGTGCCAATTTAAATGCACCTCTATGACAAGACTCTTACAAAGGAATTCACTCTGGAAATCACTTCAGAGTTCAGTATTTCAAAGTTATATTCTTTCTGACTTGGAGAACTGTTATGAATTTCTCTGATTGCTCAATTATCAGAAAGAAATGAAAATGTTTTCCTCTAATCATTGAGTGGTTTCCCTCTCAGCACTTCGACCACATGCTAGAGCAAAAAAAAATTTCACCCTGCTTTAAAGCACACACACACACTTTCCTTCTCACTTTATTTTTATTCTTTTCCCAGATTCTTTTTTCAATTTTCCCATCACACTCTACATAGCTCACCAAATAGAATCTACACCTCTCAATAACCAATTATGATCTCCCAGTGCAAAAATATTACTATGGTTATGGACATCCCTTCCCCCTCCCATTGGATGGTTACCATGGTGTTACCAGGGATACATCAATCAGAAGCCAGAGTTTGGCTTGGGTTTTAAGTTAGTTCTAAAAGAGTAGTTACTCACCTGTAACAGGTGTTCTCCAGGAGCAGCAGGAATCAGTCCTCACATATGGGTGACATCGGCGCCGAAGGAGCCCCCGTGCGGAGCATTTCCCCAGCTTTCAAAGAAAGCCTTTGGGAATGCAGCATGCCTGTGCGGTCCCCTTCCCACCCAAGGGTGCCATCTTGCTCAGTCTGATGACATAGCTAAAAGACAGCATAAATCAAAATAAAGAATATTGCTGCAACTCCAGGGGAGGAGGGAGGGGCGTGAGGCCTGATTCCTGCTGCTCCTGGAAAACACCTGTTACAGGTGAGTAACTACTCTTTCTCCAGGACCAAGCAGGAAGTCAGTCCTCACATATGGGACTCCCCAGCTCTAGGCTACCGGGAACCCAAAGCTGAAAAAATGGCTCCCTCTCAAGAGCCTCAGCATCTGTGATAAGAATATCCTGTGAGAACAGCCCTGTACGGAAGCCCAGCACAAGGGCCAGAGGGTAGGAGTTGCCTAAACCTCAAAGAGATTACGGAGTACCGCCTCTCCGAAAGCACTGTCCCTTCGGGACTCTCTCTCGAGGCAGTAGTGGGCTGCAAAAGTCTGGCTTGAAGACCAAGTAGCGGCCTGGCAGATATCTGCCAATGGAACAGAGCAGAGATGAGCTACTGACGCGGCTTTCGCCTTGAAACAGTGGGCCGTGACTCGACCCTGCAAGGAAAGGTCGACTGCCTTGTACGCCCAGGCGTTACAATCTGCTACCCAAGTGGGCACCGTACGCTTGGAGACAGGTAACCACAATTAATTAGGGTCAAAGGAGACGAACAGCTGAGTAGCCCTTCGATACCCCTGCATACATTCTATGTAAAAGGACAACGCCCTCTTACAGTTCAGAGTATGCAAGACTGTCTCAGCCTGGCTGGTATGCGGCCTGGGAAAGAATGTCGGAAGAACTACCTCCTGGTTGAGGTGGAAAGAGGAGACCACTTTTGGAAGGAACTTCGGATGAGTCCGAAGGACCGCCCTGTTCCTATAGAACCGTGTGTACGGTCTATCAGAAACCAGAGCTTGTAGTTCACTCACATGTCTGGCCGAGGTAAGAGCTACCAGGAAGAAAGCCTTCCAAGAAAGGAAGCCGTAAATGGCAAGTGGCCATCGGTTCAAACGGTGGGCGACTAAGTTGTTGCAAGACCACGTTCAAGTCCCACTCAGTGGCAGGTGGACGAATCGGAGGCTTGAGCAAAAGCAGACCTCTGAGGAAGCGGGACACCAAGGGGTGAACTGACAGCGACTGTCCCTCCACCGGTGAGTGGTGTGCTGAAAGAGCACTGAGGTGGACCCGAACAGATTTGGGTTTAAGGCCTAGGTCTGACAGGTGAAGTAGGTATTGTAGCACTACTGGCACCAGGCAGGAGAAAGGATCTTCATTGTGCTGAGCACACCACACTGAGAACCTGTGCCACTTGAGTGCATAGGACTTTCTAGTGGATTGCCTCCTCGAGGCCAAGACTACCTCCTCAACTTCCCTAGGTAGAAGCAAGGGAGCTAGCACTATCCTTTCAGCAGCCATGCCATCAGATTGAGGGATCTGAGATTGGGGTGCAGAAGGGAACCCTGATCCTGAGACAGGAGATCGGGTTGCAACCCCAGAGGGAATGGAGTTTCCACTGCCAACTGCAGAAGAATTGGAAACCACAGTTGCCTTGGCCATCTGGGGGCTACCAGAATCACTGAGGCCTTGTCCCGTAGAATCTTGAACAGAGTTTGGGTCACCAGGGGCCTGGGAGGAAACGCATATAGGAGGCCCATAGACCAAGAGATCAGAAATGCATCTGCTGCCGTTCTCAGGGGATGCGGCTGTTTGGAGCAAAAACTGGGCAGCTGACGGTTCAGTGGACTTGCAAAGAGATCGATGGATGGAAGTCCCCATCGTAGAAAGATCTGCTGAACCACCAGTGAATTCAACTGTCATTCTTGAGGCTGGAGAATCCTGCTTAGTTTGTCTGCCAAAAAGTTTTCCTGACCAGGTAGATAAACTGCTTTGAGAAACATGCCTTGTTTGACTGCAAAGGAGCAAAGGGCCTGCGCCTCCTGACATAGGAGTCTGGACCCTGTGCCCCCTTGCTTGTTCACATAGAACATTGCTACCTGATTGTCTGTCTGAACAAAGACAGACTGGTGAGAAAGGGCATGAGAAAAAGTCTGTAGAGCCAAGCGGATTGCTCGCAGCTCCAAAAGATTGATCTGTTGTGTGGCCTCCTGAGGAGACCAGAGACCTTGAGTGCACATGCCCTGGCAATGTGCACCCCAGCCCTTTAAGGAAGCATTGGTCATCAGCACCCTGGTGTGTGCTGGGGCCTGAAAGGGGTACCCCCCCCCCCCGAGAAGGTTTGGGAGATGTAGCCACCCCTGCAAGGAGTCCAAGAGTGGTTTGGACACCTTTACTCTGTCTCAGAGATCGCCTGTTGCTTGCGCCCACTGAGCTCTGAGGCACCACTGAGCTGCCCGCATGTGCAGACGGGCATTCGGGGTCACATCTTTTTTTTTTTTGTTTGTTTTTTTTTTTTGTTTTTTTTTTTTTTGTTTATTTAAACCATTTCCAAACAGTAACACAATTTGAACATATTTCAATTTGTAGATGAAGAAACATGATATATAAGACAGGCGTGTAATTAAACAACATAGAAAAACTAAACAAAACATAAATTAAAATCTAAAGTATCAAGATCTAAAAAAATAAAGGGCATTCCAAGCTAGCCGCGCATCAACGTGTCTTGTGGGAGTTAGTGTTCTTGTGCTCCCATTGCTGCCTTGTTAAGCATGCAACCAGTATGTCCCATCGGGGAATGAGGGGTGCCCAGTTTCAAGTATGCATTGACAGGCTCCCATTTTACGAGCATCCTAACCAGGTCAGGCCTTTTATGCACATAGAACTCTTCGTATAACTTGTGTTGACAGACTAGGTTCCACCAGTGATCACAGCTCAGCTTATCAAAGCTCTTCCAATTGAGTAGGAGAGCCTTAAGGGCTATGCTAAGCAGGACATCTAAGAGCCTTGATTCTTGGTGATCAAGCATAAGACCAACCATCGTGGATTTGTATATAATTATCTGGTAAGATAGGGGAATGTGAACCCCGAGAATTCTGGATATTCTACCCAGCACTTTCTTCCAATAGTCTTGGAGGTACACGCAATAGTACAACATGTGTGACAAAGTTCCCATCTCTACTTTACAGGACCAGCAGATATTACCGGCTTGTGGTGCCCATTTCATTATCTTGACGGGAGTCAGGTATGCTCTATGGGACAGGAAAAACAGCGACTGCGTTAAAGATGCCGCTCGAGATACTCTCGTGAGGGCCCAAAAAGCGTCCCAATCCTCCTGCTGCGTATAATTCCTAGCTTCTTTTGACCAAGCTGATTGCACGCTGTCACATTTCTTATTGGTGCCCGTCCGAAACAAGTGAAGAAATTTGGATAGGATTCGAGAGTCCTGCTGTAGTTCACGGAATTTTTGGAGCAAGGGCCATCCAGGTTTCAGCAGCACCGGGGAAACTCCGGCCTTGCCCAGGCAACTACGGAGCTGGCACCATTGAAAAAGGCACGTCTGGGGTAGGCCAAATTCAGCAACCAACGTGTCAAAAGTTTTGAAGGAGGAACCGTGTATGAGCTGACCAAGAACAGTGATCCCACAGCTCTTCCATGTCTTCCATAAAAATGGTCTACCTCCTATAAGGATATCTCGATTCAACCAGAGTGGGGTCTGCAAGGCAAATTCTGCACCTCCTTCAATATATGATGACACCATCCGACAGGCCTGTTGGGTCGCCGTGATAACCGCATTTCGCCGCCTGCTTACGGTGCCAATCATCATACTCATGTCGGCTAAATCATTCAGGGCTGCTTCGACTTGCCACCATCGTGGGGGTTCAACATCGACTTCCTCAGCCACCCATTGCACACTTTGTTTTAAAATGGCTGCGTGATGCAACCATTCAGCATCCGGGAACTGCAGCCCGCCTTCCTCCTTGGGTAGCTTGAGTTTCCATGCAGCTATCCTGGGAACTTTCGCGTTCCACAGAAAGGACAATAACATGCGATTTATCGTTTTGTAGAAACCTTGCGGAAAGAGAATTGGTATCATGCCAAGTATATAGCTGAGTTTCGGAACTAGCACCATTTTAATCGTCTCCAGTCTTCCCCACCAGGTAAAATTTAGAGGTGACCAGGCATTGGTACAGGAGCGGACGATATCCTTACAGCATTCGATTGCGTGGGTGACAGTCTCAGCCATGGTACGGCCATATTCGACACCGAGGTATTTGAAGGATGAGTGGGCGTACTGAAAAGGATACGCAGTGAACATTTCCGGTCGGACCCTAGAATTAAGGGGAACAATTATAGTTTTGGATCGGTTAATCTTGTATCCAGAGACTGCAGAGTACGCATCAATCAGGTCCATGGCTACAGGTAAGGAGGCTGGTTGCAGAAACAGTAGGAGATCGTCAGCATAGGCTGATAATTTGCATGGACCATCGGCCAGGGTAATTCCAGTGAGCCGATCAAGTTGCCGAACAGATAGCAGCAATGGCTCTAGGGCGAGGTTGAATAGTAACGGGGATAAAGGACATCCTTGCCTGGTGCCCCTGTGAAGAACAAAAGTCCCGGAAGTAGCCGAGTTAGCTGCAATCCGTGCAATGGGGTTGGCATACAGGACCATAATCCTCTTGATAAAGGCCTCTTCAATACCAAACCATTTGAGAGTCTGGACCAGGAAATTCCATTCCAGCCGATCAAAGGCTTTTTCAGCGTCCAGTGATAAACCTATCAGCGGTTCGGAAGACTTCTCGGCTGCGAGCATCACATGAGCAAGTAATCTTCCATTATCAGTAGTGGACCTGCCGGCCATAAAACCGCATTGGTCTATATGTATTAGCGAACTAAGCACCTTGCTAAGTCGATTTGCAAGCAGTTTCGCATAGATTTTATAATCTGCGTTAAGCAGTGAGATAGGCCTATAATTCTCAATTTTCTGGGGATCTCGTCCTGGTTTAGGGTGGATCACGATGGTCGCCTCCGCAAAGGTTCCAACCTCTCGAGTATCAGATGCCAGACCACTGTAGTATGTATATAGCAGCGGTACCAGGCAAGTTTGGCATTTTCGGTAGAATTCAAGGGGAAGGCCATCTGGACCGGATGCCTTACCCGTGGCCAGTTGGCCAATGGCCTGCTGTATCTCCTGGAGGGTGAAATCCGCCTCTAGCATTTGCACCTGGGCACCCGTTAATTTGGGGCCAACAATATCAGAAATGAAATCTTGAAATTTCTCAGACTCACAGGCCACTTCAGAGGCGTATAGCGTTTCATAGAATTCTTTGCAGCGCTGTAGGATCTGATCGTTTTGCAGCAGGAGAGTTCCTTCTGCACTGTGCAGGGCCGGTATGTGAGCCATGTTTCTCTTCGCCTTTAGCAGTTTGGCCAGGAGTGATCCCGCACGGTTGTTTTCATGGTAATAGGTGCTATGCTGCAGCCCTACGCCAGCCTGTGCTCGCGCTGAAAGGATAGCATTATATCTACTTCGCAGTTTCTGCAGCCGTAACAGTATCATGGAGTCCTTCCGCTTTGCCAGTAGACGTTCGCCCGCTTTGATCTGGTCCTCCAGCTCCTGTAGTTCTCGTCTTTGGGCTTTACACTTCTGAATGGAGTAGGTGGTTATGTGCGCCCGAATGGTCGCCTTAAACCCCTCCCACCAGGCCCATATTGGTGTATCAATGGGACTGTTGAACTTGTCGTATGTTTCAATTTCCTTGTTCATGTAAGCAACAAAGTCTAGATCAGATAACAAGGCCTTGTTGAAGGTCCATCGCCGGGATGTCTGGTGCGTTTGCCCAGAATCAAGGACCAATGTGACCGCCGAGTGGTCGGAAACTGTTCCCGCCTTGATATCAGAGGTTATTACCTGCTTGATCAGCCTACTGGTGACAAGGAAATAGTCGATCCTCGTCTGGGTAGCGTGTGGCAACGAGTAAAAGGTGTATTCTCTCTCTGTGGGGTTAAGGAGACGCCAAGCATCACTGAGATGTAATTCGTTGATCATGCTCAGTACAACTGCATGAGATTTCACCTTATGGACCGGTCGATATGGAGTCCTGTCCATAAGGGGGTCTAAGATCATGTTGAAATCTCCTCCTAACACTAGTTCCGTATGGGCCATGTCTAATAACACCTTGGCAACGGTTCTGAAAAAGGAGGGGTCATCTGTGGTTGGGGCATATATGTTCATGAACGTATAATAGGTCTGTGCTATTTCCATGGTGGCACTGACCCACCTGCCATCAGGATCTGATTTAGTTTCTTTGACAACTGCAGCGAAGGATTTTCGCATCAGAATCAGCACTCCACCTTTCCTTTTCACTGCAGGTGCTGCTGCTACCAAATGATAATACGCCGAGGTCACCTTTAAGGACTCAGTACCTGACAAGTGTGTCTCTTGTAGGTATACTAGGTCGGCACGCTTCTGTTGGCAGTAATTAAGGATTTTCTTGCGCTTTACTGGGTTTGTGATTCCTTTGACATTGAGGGTCAGCAGCGTTATTCTATTCATTGTATGGGTCATATTGGGACAGGACAAGACATGGGAGCTCTATGATAACATACGCGAAAGATTCTGTACAGTTAATGCAGCGTACTAGATTGGATTGCCCACATTTAACAAAAAACTTAATATTGAAACATCTGTTGGCGAAGGACCAACCTCTCTGAGCAGCAGGTTCCATACAAGAGCCTCCTCCCTGCCCTGTATCACACAACTTTAAATTACATAGCGCTCCTGCAGGTGCAAGTCTGAGTGCAGTCAAGCTATACTAAACTAGGCAGCGCTCAATAAACCGGCAGCTCTACTTGTGCTATAGCACGATAACTAGATACTACATGCACACAATATTAAACACACGTTTGCTTTATCAGTCAATCTATAAGGTACGGGTACGTAGGGGTAACATAGTCAAGGCCTAACCATACATCCCTGTATATTGTTAACCCATATACTTAGCAATGCAGTCTCATCTCCGGGGATTTTCAAGTGTCCATGGCACTATTCTCTTGCAGGAAGGCGCGTAGTGCGCTCGCGTCAGTGAAGTTCCTGGTGGAGTTATTTAAAGTGACCCTCATAGTGCCAGGATAATAAAGGCCGTATCGTGCCTGCAGTTTTTGAAGCAGCGGCCTACATGCCAGCAGTTCCTTCCTGCGGTCCATCGTGGGCTTGCTCAGGTCCGGAAAGAAAGAGATTCTCTGTCCCTGTAGTTGTAGTGGCCCCGCTTTCCTTGCCGCTTGAAGGATTTGCAGAACCTGGGGATAGCGCATTATTTTCAGCACGATTGGTCTCGGGTACCGGCTGGTTTCGGTTTTATGCATAGGCACGCGGTGGGCCCGCTCAAGCTCAAAAGCCTTGTCGAAGGAGATGTGCAGCAGCTCAGGGATCATTTTCTCGAGGAACACTGTCATATCCGTTCCTTCCATGCCTTCAGGGACTCCGATCAGGCGAATATTGTTCCGCCGTGAGCGGTTGTTTTGGTCCTCTAGTTGTGCCTCCATATGCTTGACGCGCTTAGATAAAGACCCGACGCAGGAAAGCATGGCGTCATGTTTTTGTACAAGGCCCTCCGTTGCGGTCAGCCGACTGTTTAAATCTCGCATTTGTCCTTTCAGCTCGCCTAGGTCTTCTTGAATCGCTGCCAAGGACGTTGTATTGGTAACAATTAGCTCCTTCACGTTCCTCAGTTCTAACAGGATCTCCTTTATGCCTTCTCCTGTCGGCTCCGTGCTGGGCGGCGCCATTTTTTGAGGAGAGCCGGTCTCCGATTTCGGCCTCTTTGACGCCGGACTGGTGCCTTGGTGAAACTCCAAACGTGCAGGCTTTAATGTTGCCATCTTGCCCTGCATTCACTTATAGCAATGGTTAGTTCTAGGCGCTGTGGGAGCTGGTAAATGGTCAGGATTCTGTACGGGCACCGGGAGCTCTAAGCTTACACTTCCATCTCGCTCTGCGGCTGGCTCCACCCCTCATTCGGGGTCACATCTACCGTGGATGCCATGTGGCCCAGGAGCCGCAGGAAGTGTCTGACGGAGACTTGAGAATTGCTTTGGAACTGGTTGGCCAAGTCCATCAGCCTGTGGGCCCTGTCCTCGGGCAAGTAAGCTCTTGCCTGCAGGGTGTCTAATCTTGCCCCTATAAACTCTAGGTTCTGTGAGGGGAGCAAAGTGGACTTTGCGTAGTTTATGACAAAGCCCAGATGCTGAAGAAGAGAGACAGTGCAAAGAGTGGCTTGTCTGGCCTCCTGGAGAGACTGACCTCTGATGAGCCAGTTGTCCAGGTATGGGAAGACAAAAATTCCCTGATTTCTGAGATAGGCCGCCACCACCGCCAGGCATTTGGTGAAAACCCTGGGGGCGGAAGTTAGGCCAAAGGGAAGTACTCTGTACTGGAAATGGTTTCCTCCCACCACAAATCTGAGATATTGTCTGTGGTCTGGATGGATGAGAATGTGAGTATAAGCATCCTTTAGGTCTAAGGAGCATAGCCAGTCTCCCTGCTGGAGGTAGGGCAGCAGTATCTCAAGGGTAAGCATCTTGAACTTTTCCCTCTCCAGAAACTTGTTTAGGTTTCACAAGTCTAGGATAGGCCGGAGGCCTCCTGTCCTTTTTGGTACCAGAAAGTACCTGGAGTAGAAGCCTTGCCCTTTCAGGTAGTGAGGCACCAGTTCCACTGCCTGTTCCTTTAGAAGACTTGCCAACTCCTGAAGGAGGAGGTTTCTGTGTAGAGGGAGTCTTGGAGGCTCCCCCGGAAAGTAGGAGGGGGGTATCAGGTGGAAGTGGAGCAGGTAGCCCTTTTGGACTATGCTGAGGACCCAGGTATCCCCTGTGATGGCTGGCCACCTGTAGGCGTACAGGGTCAGCCGACCTCCTGTGCTCAGTGGAGCCAGCTGTGGAGAAAGACTGAGTAAGATGGCACCCTTGGGCAGGAAGGGGACCGCGCAGGTGTGCTGCATTCCCAAAGGCTTTTGTTGAAAGCTGGGGAAATGTTCCACACGGGGGCTCCGTCGGCGCCGACGTCATCCATATGTGAGAACTGACTTCCTGCTTTGTCCTGGAAAACTACATTCATTCCTTAGAATATTGGTGAGCTCTGAATTTTCTCCAGGTGTTTTCCTGTCACTGTCTTCTGCAGCAATTTTTTCCATGCTATATTTTAACTTGTTTCATTTAACCCCTTTTCCATGACCAGGCTTCTTGTCCCTCTTTTTTCTTTTAGGCATAAATTTAATTGAACTAAACCATTTATATCCTGCCCAAATGAATAGTTTAAAGTTGCTTACAATGAATCAAATACAATAAAATAAACAATAATCAAAACATAATTACAATTTAGAATAATACAAATATAATTTGTCATTTATTTATTTATCATTGTTTAATCATCTTATATTTAGTTTTACTTGTTATTATTTAATACATATAATATGAGTTTTTAAATGGCGGAAATTATGTTCACTGATTTTAATTTTTGTTCATATTTTGAGTTTGTCAGTTATGTCCCTTTGAGGCTTTTAACAACCCAAGGTAGGCTTTGCCAAAACTAAACTCAGTGTTGCCCAAACTAATAACTCAGGGTTGCTTACAATGAATCAAATACAATAAAATAAACAATAATCAAAACATAGCTACATCTTACAACAATAGTAAAATATAATATAACAAACAGAATCAAATGATGAATATAAGAACAATCACCATTATTTAAAATATTTTGCAAACAAGCACATTTTCAAGGATTTATGATGATCTTTCAGTACCAATTCCAATGGTAGTATATTTCATAGTAAGGAGACTACACGATGATGCCTAATCTTTTGCCTTGGTGATGGTTTCTAAGGTGGTACCTTGCATTGTGTAACCAAAGTTTGGGATGTTCTTTCCTATGTGTATAACTTTGCATTTGTCCACATTAAATGGCATCTGCTATTTCGACACCCAGTCTTCCAATGTATCAAGGTCCTTTTGCAATTTTTCACAATTCTCTTGTGTTTTAACAACTTTGAATAATTTTGTGTCATCTGCAAATCTGATAACCTCACTCATTATTTCCATTTACAGATCATTTATGACTATTTTAAAAAGCAGCGGACCCAGCACAGATCCCTGGGGTACTCCACTATTTACTTTTCTCCATTGAGAAAATTGCCCATTTATCCCTACTCTCTGCCTTCTATCTTTTAACCAGTTCCTGATCCACAATACTACATTGCCTACAATCCCATGACTTTTTAATTTCGCCAAGAGCCTCTCATGAGAGATCTTGTCAAAGGTTTTCTTAAAATCCAGATCCACTATATCAACCAGCTCACCTTTGTCTATCTGTTTATTCACACCTTCAATAAAATACAACAAATTAGTAAGACAAGACTTTCCTTGGCTAAAGCCATGTTGGCTATCTCCCATTAAACCATGACTATATACATAATGAGTAATTTTATTCTTTATAATGGTTTCTACCACTTTGCCCGGTACTGATGTCGAAGTCACAGGTCTGTAGTTTCCCAGATCACCCCTGGACCCTTTCTAAATATTGGTGTTATATTGGACATTCTCCACTCTTCAGGTACTATAGTTTATTTAATGATAGTTCACAGATTATTAATACTAGTTCTGCAATCTCATATTTCAGTTCTTTCAATACCCTTGGATGTATACCATCTGGTTGAGATGATTTGCTACTCTTAAGTTTATCAAATAGTTTTAATACATCTTCCCGGTTTATCGATATTACTTTCAATTCTTCCGATACATCACCTTTATATACCATATCAAACTGAAGACCGAAGCAAAGAATTAATTCAGTCTCTCCACTATGGCTTTGTCTTCACTTAGCACCCTTTTACTCCTCTATCATCCATAAGAACATAAGAACATAAGATATGCTATACTGGGTCAGACCAAGGTCCATCAAGCCCAGTATCCTGTTTCCAACAGTGACCAATCTAGGTCATACGTACCTAGTAGTTTCCCCAAAAGACACAGGTTCCACAATGCTTGTATTGGGTGAAGCATTGATATCCTGGGTCCCTTCTTAATAATGGTATAAGGACCTTTCCTCCAGGAACTTGTCCAAACCTTTTTTAAACCCAGCTACACTAACAGCCTTTACTATATCCTCCGGTAACAAATTCCAGAGTTTGATTACACGTTGAACGAAAAAATATTTTCTTTTATTAGTCTTAAATAGTTTACCCTGTAGCTTCATTGCATGTCCCCTAGTCTTTCTATATTCTGATAATGTAAACAATTGATCTATGTTTACCCGTTCCACTCCGTTTATTAATTTATAGACTTCTATCATATCTCCCCTCGGTCATCTCTTTTCCAGGTTAAAGAGCCCTAACCTTTTTAGGCTTTCTTCATAGGGGAATCCTTCCATCCCCTTTACCATTTTGGTGGCTCTTCTCTGAACCTTTTCTAATAACGCTATATCTTTTTAAAGATATGGCGACCAGAATAGCACACAATATTCAAGGTATGGTCTCACCATGGAACGATATAGAGGCATTTTAATATCCTTTGTTTTACTTTCCATTCCTTTCCTTATGATACCTAGCATTCTATTTGCTCTCTTGGCCGGCACTACACACTGGGCCGAGGGTTTTAACATGTTATCCATGATGATTTCTAAATCTTTTTCCTGGGTGGTGTTTCTTAATGTGGAAACCTGCATTGTGTAACCATAGTTTGGGTTGTTCTTCCCTAGGTGCATAACTTTGCACTTGTCCACATTAAATTTCATGTGCCATTTTGATGCCAATTTATCAAGATCCTTTTGCAATTTTCCACAATCCTCTTGTGGTTTAACAACTTTAAATAGTTTTGTGTCATCTGCAAATTTGATAACCTCACTTGTTATTCCCTTTTCCAGGTCATTTATGAATATGTCAAAAAGCAGCGGACCCAGCACAGATCCCTGTGGTACACCACTATTCACCTTTCTTCATTGGGAAAATTGGCCATTTAGCCCTACCCTCTGCTTTCTATCTTTTAACCAGTTCCTGATCCACAATAGTACACTGCCTCCTATGCCATGACTCTTTAGTTTTGCCAAAAGTCTCTGATGAGGGACTTTGTCAAAGGCTTTCTGAAAGTCCAAATACACTATATCAACCGACTCACCTTTGTCTACCTGTTTATTCACGCCTTCAAAAAAACATAACAGATTAGTAAGACAAGATCTTCCTTGTCTAAAGCCATGTTGGCTGTCTCCCATTAAGCCATGTCTATCTACATGTTCAGCAATTTTGTTCTTTATGATGGTTTCTACCATTTTTCCTGGTACTGACGTCAGGCTCACCGGTCTGTAGTTTCCGGATCACCCCTGGAATCCTTTTTAAAAATTGGTGTTACGTTCGCCATCTTCCAATCTTCAGGTATTAGAGATGATTTTAATGATAGTTCACAGATTACTAATAGCAGGTCTGCAATCTCACATTTCAGTTCTTTCAACTCCCTTGGATGTATATCTTACGGCCCAAGTGATTTGCTACTCTTCAGTTTATCTAATAGTTGTAATACATCTTCCCGATGTATCGATATTTCCTTCAATTCTTCCACACCTTTAAATACCACTTCAATCATGGGTAACATCCCTACATCTTCCTCAGTAAAGACCGAAGCAAAGAATTCATTCAGTCTCTCCGCTATCACCTTGTCTCCTCTTAGTGCTCCTTTAACCCCTCTATCATCAAATGGACCAACTGACTCACAGGTTTTTTGCTATGAATGTACTTGAAAAAGTTTTTATTGTGCATTTTTGCTTCCACAACAAGTTTTTATTTCAAATTTTCTCTTTGCCTTCCTTATCAATGTTTTGCATCTAACTTGGCAATGCTTATATTTTTCCTGCTTTTGTCATTTGGCTCCTTTTTCCATTTCCTGAAAGATGCTTTTTTGGCAAAAACAGCCTATCTGACCTTGTCTTTAAACCATGTTGGCAGTTTTTTGTCTTTCCTTCCACTTTTTTTAAAGCATGGAATACATCTGTTCTAGGCTTCCAAGATAGTATTTTTAAACAATGCCACACTTTATGCAAATCTTTAGCCTTTGCAGCTGCTCCTTTTAGTCTTTTGTTTATTGTTTATTGTTTATTTCACACTTGTTATACCGCCCCCCATAACATCGGGGCGGTTTACAAAAACAAAATCAATAGCAATTATAGAAGAAGAAAAGAAGGATTACAATAAATGATAGAGCAGGAAGAGAGTAAGGACAGAAGAGTCAAGCAAATAGAGTAATAGGAGCAAAATAATTAAGACTCTGGGGGGAAAGGCTAGGGAAAACAGATGAGTTTTAAGGAGGGAGCGGAATTTGAAATATGATTCTTCTGTACGGAGGGCAGTGGGAAGGGAGTTCCAGAGAGATGGACCTAAGTAGAAAAATGCTGCTTTCCTGGTAGATTGCAAGTGAGCTTTAGAGGGTGCTGGGAGGTGAAGGCGGTTGATGTGAATGGACCGAATACTACGTGAGGGAGTATGATAAGTAAGCAAGTCTGAGAGGTAGGTAGGTGTAGACAAATAAATGGCTCTATGGGTTAAAGTGAGAACCTTGAAGGATATCCGGAAATCAATCGGCAGCCAGTGTAGATGGTGTAGTAAAGGGGTGACACGATCGCGGGGGGAAGCATGTAAGATCATACGAGCGGCGGTATTCTGAATTAATTGCAAGCGGCGTCTTTGATACTGGGGGAGACCGGCAAAAATGATGTTGCAGAAGTCTAATCTGGTGATGATCAGGGAGAGAAGGAGAGTGGTGATAGCTTGAGTGGACAAGAAGGGACGAATAGCACGGATTTGCCGAAGGCGCAGGAAGGAGCACCTGGAGACATGAGAAATGTGGTTGTGAAAACTGAGGGCACTATCAAGAAAAACTCCAAGATTACGGAGTTGGGAGACTAAAGCAATGTTGGAGCCTGAAAGAGATGGAGCAAGTGAAGGAATAGGGGAGGTATGCGAGAACCAAATGGCAGCAGTCTTGGTGACATTAAGTACTAGACAGTTAGAAGAGAGCCAAGAAGAAATAGTGGCCAGACAATCGTTCAAAGGAGATATGTCAGGGTGAGATGGTGAAGTATGATGCAGAAGAAAGATATCATCAGCGTAGAAGTAGCTAGAAATCCCAGATTGTTGGATGAGTAGGGACTAGTTTCCCTTTCGCGGCTCTGTTAAGCCCGCGGGGGCTGATGGGAACTTTCCCATCAGCGCCCGCGGGCTTAACAGAGCCGCGAGGGAGAAACTGTCCCCTCGCGCTCTGAAAGCCAGTGCGTGTGACTGTGGAGAGGGAGCTGATGCAGGGGAGGGCAGGCTCTGCCGGGCAGGGGGGCCCCGCGGCACACTCGATTCTGCTGCGGTGGCCGTGGCAGCAGACAGCTTTTTTTATTTTAAATTTTCCCTGGGCAGGGGGGGGGGGGGGGTTAGGAGTGGTGATGGGCTATGGGGGAGCTAAGTCTGGATATGAGCTGATGGGGTTAGGACTGGAAGTGGGCTGATGGGGGGTTAGGACTGGCAATGGGCTATGGGGGGCTTAAGATGAAAATTGGGTGATGGGGTTAGGACTGGAAATGGGCTGATGGGATTAGGACTGGGAGTGGGCTGATGGGGGCTTAGGACTGGTAATAGGCTATGGGGGGGCTAGGACTGGTAATGGGTTGGGGGGGGTTGCTAGGCTGGAAATGGGCTGAGTGGAAGGGAAGGCTTGATCGGCAAATAGCTGATGGGGATGGGGGCTTGGAATGGAAGGGCTGAGGGGAAGGGGGGGCTTGAACTGCAAATAGCTGATGGGGATGGGGGCTTGGAATGGAAATGGGCTGAGTGGAAGGGGGCTTGAACTGCAAATAGCTGATGGGGATGGGGGCTTGGAATGGAAATGGGCTGAGGGGAAGGGGGCTTGAACTGAAAATAGCTGATGGGAAGGGGGCTTGGAATGGAAATGGGCTCTTAGGGGAGCGAGCTAGGACAGGAAATGGGCTGATGGAGGGGCTAGGATAGGACTGGGAATTGGGTGTTGGGGAGAGCTAAGATTGGCAATGGGCTGTGGTGGGGGCTTGGATTGGAAATGGGCTGAGTGGAGGGGAGCTAGGATTTGACATGGGCTGATGGTGGGGCTAGGAAAGGACTAGAAATGGGCTGATGGGAGGCTGGTATTGGAAATGAGCTGATAAAGGGACTCGGATAGCACTGGAAATGGACGGGGGAGCTAGGACTGGAAATGGGCTGATGGGGGGCCAGGACTGGAAATGGGCTGATGCGGGGACTAGAAGGGAGCGTATACTGGGTGGGGCTGGAACTAGAAGGGAGCTGATGTTGGGGGAGATTAGAATGGGATGGGGATGGGAGAGTGAAATGGAGAGAGGAAAAATATTTTGTGTGGGAGGGAAGAAAAATCTATAATTGGCCGGGTATTGGGAGACTAAGTGGGGATTGAGGATGGAGGGGTAAAATTTGAGTCGATGAAATAGGAATGAGGAAAAAGCAAAAGGAGAAAGATTAGTATGTTAAAGCAGATGTAGAGAGAGAATGGAAAAAAACTAGAAGAGAGAAGAAAGGACAAATGGACAGCAGACGATGGAGAGTTAGCAGAAGACACAAATAAACCAGAAGAAAGTGACTGGAACAATTGCAACTGAAAAAAAATGCACAAAAGGTACAAAGATATTTCTTTATTTTGAATTTATTAACTGGAATATGTCAGCTCTGGGAAATGTGCATCATTAAAGTCTGTGCTTTGTTTAGTACAAGAGGAAATTAATTTATAGTTTTATTTCTACATTGTTGTTGTACATTCCAAGTTTGGCTTTTAGGGTTCCCCATTTAATTATTGTCTTCCTGTTTTTAAATTGTGATTCCTTGTTTGGTGATGGTCTATGTTCTGCATGTGTAACTGAGCTGAGGTATTCTGTTTATATAATTCCTATTTGACATTGCCACTTGTTCTCTTTCCCCAGTAGGTCATGTATTGTTATTCTCTGAAATGTACGTATTGATTTAATATTTGCAGTGTTACCTTTTGATAGGTATGGTATGGTGCTTTATGAGTCCTGGTAGTACTGTTAGGATACGGCGGGTTTGCTATGGGTTCTAAATGGGCAGTGTTTGTAGTAGTTCCTAATGTGCCTGGCGGTTGGCACTGGATTATAGTAATGTAGAAATCTTTTAGTCTTTCTTTATCCATACACTCATGAAGAGGCATGTTTACTAAAAGTTAGTGTATGGTAAAATTATGCAAATATTTATGCAAATGAGGTCCCTTATGCAAATGAGGCCCCTCACCGAGTCTCCGCACATGGCCCCGCACCCCCCTTGGGCTGCTCCTGCATACCACAAGACACAAAAGGAAAGGCTGATTAGCACAACAAGCAAACCAAACACAATAAAGCGTAATAGTGAAACAAAAGAAAAAACAATGAAAAAGAAAAACTTATACCAGCGCCATGTGCAAAAGCACTAGGTCACTCCAAATGCCCTATCCAAAAGTCACTCTTTAAGACCCAGCTTAAACCTCTTAGAAGACCTCTCCATACTCAATTCAAGAGGCAGGGAAGTCTATATTATAGGCTTCACACAACTGAAAGCTGCCACCTGAGTCCTCTCAGGCCTAAATTGAATTGGTGACAGAAACACAAAATACAGCACCTGCGAGGACCAAAGTATCCACTCTGGGCAATAAGGAGTAACCAGGGCAGCCAAGTAAAAAGGCATTCCTGCATAAAATGTCTTATGTACCAACAGGAAGACTTTATATTGAAGCCTCCAAGCCACTGGTAACCAATGCAACTCTTGCAATAATGGAGAAATGTGTTCCTTCCAGTTGGCATGATATAGAATCCTTCTATGTTCTGAAGCAATCGAAATCTCTTAACACCATAAAGAGGAACCCTGAGCAAAAGAGTATTGCAATAATTAATTTTGGAAAAGAGAAATGCATGCACTATTAAGATCTTTACCCATCAGTTATGCAAAGAGTGAATTAGCAGCAATGAGATAAACACCTGCCTCACCACAGCAGAAATATGGATCTGAAAAGAAAGGTGCAAGTCCAACAAAACAGCCAGTGATTGAATACACTCCCTCACAAGTACAGAAGTACCAGCCACCACTTGCTGAAAAGAAGGTACCGAATCATTTCTGGAAAGCAAAAGTGCCTCTGACTTGGCAATGTTAAGCAGAAGTTTATTTTGGGCAAGTCACATCATTATTTCTCTGAAATCCTGATCAACCAAAACCTGAAAAGAACTATCCCAAGAGGAATGACTAATGATTTGGATATGATCTGCAAAAAAAACAAAGGACTGAAACCAAAATCTTGGATTAAATTCCTCAAAGGGGCCAATACTGATTCTTGAGGAACTCCAGATTCAAGGGGATAGCGCCTTGAAGAATGGGCATCCACAGAAATTATAAAGGATCATGCCGCAAAATAAGAAGAAAATCACCAAAATGCCAAATCAGTCACACCAATTTCCTTTAGCCTGTCAAGCATTAGATCATAATCAATTAGATCAAAGGCAGAGTACAAATCCAACTGAATTAACATGACAACCTATCCCTTTTCCCAATAGGAGTACACTTAATCAAGCATTGCCAGCAAAGCAGCCTCAGTACTATACCAAAACCAAAAGCCCGACTGTCTTGGGTGCAAGGCATCAGTAGCCTCCACCAAATCTAAGAACTGCTGAAATACCACTTTCACTGTGATTTTAGCCAAAATGTTTAAATTAGAAATGGGCTGATAATTGGAAGAATGGAATGGATCCAACTCCCACTTCTTAAGAAGGGGGTGGACATAACTTTCCTTCTAACTAACAGGCAACACCCCCCTTAGCAGGGCTAGAGTTAACCAAGTCAAAATATGAGGAGCCAGAAAAGGGGTGACCTTCTTCCAAAGTCGCACTGGAAAGGCATGAGGGAGAAGTCAACCCAAATTCACTGAAGAAAGAAGATTAAGCAACCCAGGGAGGGACTCAAAACCAAAGATGAATAATTACCCACAACATCTTGCAATGAGGCAGCAGTCATTATGGAAAAGCACATATGTAACCTCTGAACTAGGTTTAACACGTGAGTCTGCAAAAAAGAAACAAACTGATCTGGCCTGAAAGGAATGAAAAACGAAGGATGAGACCCCACAAATTGAGAAAGGGCCCAAAAAGCTGTAGTGAATGAGAACCATTCTCCTGAATCAAGCAAGAAGCATAATCCTTCTTCACTTTGCTAATAGTTTCTTTAAGAGGACCCTGCAGTCTCCTACATGCTGCATGGGTAGCACAGTTCTAACGCTTCCACCAGACACGTTCCACCTTTCACAAATGAATGACAAGTGCCAAGGACACATGAGTCTCCTTCTAGCAGGCATTAATTGAAAAGAAGCAACAATATTCAAAGCTATTCCAATGCAGAGACAAATGTGGTTTCCTTTTCCTCCAAAGCCTAGTCATCCCCCACCAAATCAGGAACTTCACAACCCTGTAAAAAATGCTTACTATCGAAATCCTTCAAATCATAGAGTAAGTTGGAAGACTGCATGGACTTAGTAGAGTTCTGAGACTAACAAGATTTAGTGCTAAGAATCTCCTCACAATAAAGAATGGAAACTTTCCATCCTTAAGAGATATACAATTTCTAGCACTAGTTAATAACTGCAGCTTTCTCTGCCTTTGGTTGATATACAAAATGTGGATTTTCAGGAACAGGAATGATTGACTTTCTTGTTTTGATCTATTAAATGCCGCTGATTCTTTCAGCAGAGTCAGGCGAAATAGCTCAGCTTGGAATGGCAGCAACAGTGGCCCACGGAAGGCCATGTGCTTCGGCACACATGGCCTGCCACTTCTGACCCCCTCCAACATTCGTGTTGGAGGGGGGATCAGAAGCAGCAGACTATGTGTGCCAATGCACATGGCCTTCCCACTGAGGTCTGCCACCCTAGATGGTTGCCTAGCCTGCCTAGTAGATGTGCCAGCCCTGACCATTCCCCTAGACATATTCTACTCCCCAGCTGTTGTGTTGTCTGTCTTGAGTGGATTGTAAGTTCTAATGAGCAGAGACCAACTCTTACATGCTTCTGTATAGCACTGTGTATGCCTTGTAGCACTATATAAATGATTAGTAGTAGACGTAGTAGTAAATACCTACTGTGCCTGATTGTAACTTGCTTTAAACTGCAACTGAAAAGACATGAGCTAAATACTAAGGCCCCAACTTTCAGTCATCTGGATTTTGGATGGGCTATGTGCCATGTTGGCGCAAAGCCCTCCCTGCTGACCTCTAACCCAGATATTCAATGCCATGGCGATGACATTGCATATCCGGGGATCGCCGCAGACACAGTAGGGTGCCGAGGCTAACCATGCAGCAACAATATTAGATACTTCCCGGTTAGGGCCTGCACCTTAAAAATAGTCGAGGGTTTTCCGTGCCTATCTTTTAGGCACAGGTCGCTAACCAGGTAGCACCCAATATCACTACTGCATGATTAGCCACAGTCTCCACCTCCGCTCCACCATGGACTGCCCCCAACATGCCCCGATGCTAACCAGATAGTATCGGGGTGAGAAAGGGACTTAGTGGGGATATTCAACAGACTAACCATGTAGATTTTATTTATTGATTTATTTTATTTTATTTTAAAGGATTTAATATACCACTTTATCTTTAAATCAAAGTGGTTAGCACGTCAAACAATCAAGAGTGGGAGGGTGAATACATGCAGTGGATACATTGACTTGTGTAGTGTGGATGAGCAGTGTGATTGATTAACTGGTGAACTATATACATTGTGTACTGTGAACAGTGTGATTGATTAACTGGTGAACTATATACATTGTGTACTGTGAACAGGGGCTATATACATTGTGAAATATGAACAGGGGATATATTCAGGTAACAGGGAGCTATATACATTGTGAACTATGAATGGGGGCTGTATACAAGTAGCAGTGGGGGATGCAGGGGTCACTTATAGGTTGGAGAAGGCTGGTAGCTGGTTCATGTGAAGTCCTTATAGTGTTCATGGCTTGTGTAAATCAGCTTGTGGGGTGATTGGTGTGATTGCTGATTGGTGGTCTTCATTGAATTGTTCAATGAATAGGGTAGATGCCATTGAATATCTCCATTTAAGGCATTTACATGGTTTCATTAGCTGTAAACTGTGTAAATGCCTTTCGAATATCGGGCCCTAAATAAATAAAAATATATTTGCTTTCTTAAATATATAGAAACTGGTAAATCTGCCCAGGAGACCAATTGTATCAGCTGGCAGATCTGTTTTGGAGCCCATCTCTAAGTTTTTGTATATACTTACAAAGACTCATGCCAAGCAGGCTAAATCCTACTTAAGGGATACTACTCATATGTTCAATATAAAGCAGTAATTGGTAAGGTTCATTGACAAGTCTGATTTGTTTCCCTTTATACCAACATTTCGCAGTGTGAAGCATTAGGAAAGCATCCATCAGACTTCCAGGATAGCATAATGGATTGAGTGGGTTGTTATAGAAAAATGAGCCAGGGTTCAAATTCCACTGTTGCTAATATTGAACTTGTGTTGAGTATTGGGAATGATAGAATGCTTTCTTCTCTGCACACTATGGATATTTTTCAGCTAAAACTAGCTCTTTTCAGATGCTTGTTTGTTGCTATGCGTGCTTCAGAGCAGGTCTAAAATTTTAAGGCCATTGTAAAAGAACAAGGTATTAGACCCTATGTTTTCTTTTTCAGATCGAGAAAATGTTAGAAAATCAGTGAATCTGGGTGTAAAGTCTAACAGGAAAAGATCATACAGTGAATCTACACACAACGATACAGAATACGGAGAGTGTGGTGAAAGCTGTGTCTTTGATAACAGAGTTTCAGAGGACAGAACAAATAATCTTGCATTAGACCCCTCTGAAGAATCAGAACCAGTTACTTATGTTCAGTTTGTGAAAAGGTGGGATCGTAAATTGGACAAGTTTAATGGTGTAATTTATTCAGAAGAATTTAGGTTTATTAATTTAGACAGGGTGACCTCATTATCTGAGGCTCAAAACGCCATTCGGCAGAGTATTCAACATATTCTGGATGAGGTTAGCAGCAGAGTTTCACCTGGTGATTATGTACAGGTGCATCTACATTCATCTCTTTTTCACAATTCCTTGTACTCTGGAAAGTTAAACCCAGAAGCATTGGATGCTGATGATTTCTTAGATCAGATCGCTAAACTCCTTCAGAGTCACAGAGAAATCCAGGTTTCTGATATATTCCGTGTTGTTGTACTTGTTATAAGAAATCAGGGTGGGGGGCTCGTAGGGTCTTAAAGACTATACCATTTAGCCAAATTATTCATAAGAAAAGGATGTATTTGATAGACTTGAATAACACTGATAATAACCTGTGTTTTGCAGGTAGCCTCACAGCCCTCATGTCTCTGGTAAAAATGACAGATGTCGAGCTGTTGTTGTTGTTGTTAAGTGCCGTCGAGTCGGAGTCGACTCATGGCGACCCTCTGGATAGCTATCCTAAATTGTGTTCGGTCTTCAGTCAGGCGGCTTATTGTTGACAGACTGGTACCCGTAGCCGCTGTTATTGTATCGATCCATCTCATTGCTGGCCTTCCTCTTTTGCGTTGACCTTCTATCTTGCCAAGCATGATGTCTTTCTCTAATGATCTCTCTCTCTCCGCATGATGTGTCCAAAGTATGAAAATCAAAGTCTTGTCATCTGAGCTTCTAAAGAAAGCTTAGGTTTGATCTCCTCTAGTACAGACTGGTTTGTTCTTCGGGCAGTCCATGGTATACACAGCATTCGCCGCCAGCACCATAATTCAAAGGCATCAATTTTCTTCCTGTCTATCTTTTTCACTGTCCAGCTTTCACATCCATATGATGTTATTGAAAATACCATGGCTTGAACAAGTCGAATCTCTGCTCTTGAGAATCTTATCTAGGTCTTTCATAGCCATTCTGCCAAGAGCAATGCGTCGTATGATTTCTTGACTGTGCTAAAAAACTACATAATGAGTTGGGATTCTTTGCTTCGGTCTTTACTGAGGAAGATGTAGGGATGTTACCCAAGACTGAAGTGGTATTTAAAGGTGATACTGCAGAGGAATTGAGAGAAATATCGCTACACCGGGAAGATATATTACAACTATTTGATAAACTGAATAGTAGCAAATCACCTGGACCGGATGGTATACATCCCAGAGTGTTGAAAGAACTGAAATATGAGATTGCAGACCTGCTATTGGTAATCTGTGAACTTTCATTAAAATCATCTGTAATACCTGAAGATTGGAGGGTCGCCAACGTAACACCAATTTTTAAAAAGGGTTCCAGGGGTGACCCAGGAAATTACAGACCGGTGAGCCTGACGTCAGTACCAGGGAAAATGGTAGAAACCATCATAAAGAACAAAATTACACAGCATGTAGATAGTCATGGCCTAATGGGAGACAGCCAACATGGCTTTAGACAAGGAAGATCTTGTCTTACTAATCTGATATGTTTCTTTGAAGGTGTGCATAAACAGGTAGACAAAGGTGAGTCGGTTGATATAGTGTATCTGGACTTCCAGAAAGCTTTTGACAAGGTCCCCCATCAGAGACTTTTGGCAAAGCTAAAAAGTCATGGGATAGGAGGCAGTGTACTATTGCGGATCGGGAACTGGTTAAAAGATAGAAAGCAGAGGGTAGGGCTAAATGGCCAATATTCCCAATGGAAAAAAGTGAATAGTGGAGTACCCCAGGGATCTGTACTGGGTCCGCTACTTTTTGACATATTCATAAATGACCTGGAAAAGGGAATAACTAGTGAGGTTATCAAATTTGCAGATGACACAAAACTGTTTAAAGTTGTTAAAACCCAAGAGGATTGTGGAAAACTGCAGGAGGATCTGGATAAATTGGAAGACTGGGCATCCAAATGGCAGATGAAATTTAATGTGGACAAATGCAAAGTTATGCACCTAGGAAAGAACAACCCACACTATTGTTACACGATGCAAGGCTCCACCGTATCTTAAAAAGGACATAGCGTTATTAGAAAAAGTACAGAGAAGAGCCACCAAATTGGTGAAGGGGATGGAAGGCTACTCCTATGAAGAGAGGCTAAAAAGGTTAGGGCTCTTTAGCCTGGAAAAGAGACGGCTGAGGGGAGATATGATAGAGGTCTATAAATTAATGAATGGAGTGGAACGGATAAACGTGGATCAATTGTTTACGCTATCAGGATATAGAAAGACTAGGGGACATGTAATGAAGCTACAGGGTAAACTATTTAAGACAAATAAGAGAAAATATTTTTTCACTCAACGTGTAATCAAACTCTGGAATCTGTTACCGGAGGATGTAGTAAGGGCTGTTAATATAGCTGGGTTTAAAAAAGGTTTGGACAAGTTCCTGGAGGAAAGGTCCATAAACCACTATTAAAAAGGGACCCAGGATATCAATGCTTGACCCAGTACAAGCATTGTGGAACCTGTGTCTTTTGAGGATATTGCTAGGTACGTATGACCTAGATTGGCCACTGTTGGAAACAGGATACTGGGCTTGATGTACCTCGGTCTGACCCAGTATGGCATGTCTTATGTTCTTATGTTCTTATGGGATGGCCGGTACATAGAAAAGTCATGCTCGATGATGTAGCAACATTTGAACAGCATTTAAAGATAAACATACGCATTGTGCTTTACACAAATTTATGGGTTTATTTTAAGACATCAGACAGACCCGTGTTCCCTAAAACTGTTTTCTTGTTGCTACACGATGACCATTTCTATGGTATAACAGATGTCAAAAAATTCTACGGGGAGCGCAACCTCTGTAGTTACTATCAGAAACCATACAGTCATGATCATAATTGCACATTATGGTGTCGTCTTTATTTGACACTAACGTGTGTGAGTACTGTTAGTGTACAACAGAGATGTCCTAAATGCAAACTCTTTTGTCGTTCTAAAGAGTGTTTAGATAGACACACGTATTTGGCACTGAAAAAAGAAGTGGCGTGTTTATCTAAGATACTGTGCCAGAAATGTGAGTCTTATGTGGACAAGAAATATAAGTGGAAGGGTAGGCATTGTAAACTATGCCGTGAACCCTTAACCGGGGATGGCGTCCACTTATGTTTTATGACCCCTATTGGTAAAATTGAAACATCTGAAAAGTATATTTTTTATGATTGTGAATGTATGCAAGAAACAGGCTGGCTTGTCCCTAATTACATATATGTGACGGACTTAAATGATGAAAGAAACTGGGAATTCAAGGCCCTCAAATGTATTTCTGCCTTTATACAGATTTTTTGTGACAAAAAATTTAAAGGCTACACCTTCATAGCCCATAATTCCAAAGGCTATAACGGGTATTTTGTTTTTAAACAACTGCTAAAGGAAAAGATGAGCACAGGGCTGCTGGTTCAAGGTGCTAAACCTTTACAAATTACCGTTGAACCTTTGACTATCCGTTTTATAGACTCTCTAAATTTCCTGCCTATGAAACTTAGCAAACTTCCACAAGCCATGGGTTTTACAGGCTACAAGGGGTACTTTCCACACTTTTTTAATACTCTGGAAAATCAAAATTATGTGGGCCCTATGCTGGGTGTTGAACATTATGATGTGGGAAACATGTTGCCTGAAGAAAAAGAGGAATTTTTACAGTGGTACAAGGACAATCAGCATAAAACTTTTAATTTGCAAAAAGAGTTGGCTTATTACTGCCAACAGGATGTATCTATTTTGCAGCAGGCCTGTGTTCTCTACCAAGCAGAAATCATGAAAATGACAGAGAAAGAAGTGGTTGTAGAGCAGGGTGACGTATCAAAAATTCTAACAAGTTATTTAGACTCTTTCCAATATATAACCCTTGCATCTGTATGTATGGCTATGTTCAGATTAATGTTTTTAGAACCCAAGACTGTGGCACTCATTCGGTGATGTCATTTCCGATTATGTAGACTGGGGGGAGTGGTTGAGGGTGGGAGGGTATGGGTGTGGCACAAACCCGGACGTGGGCGCTGATTAGCTGATGTCATCATTGGGTGTGGGGTGTGGGTGTGTCAGAGGGGTGTGTGGCCACGCCTGGGGGCGGGGCGTGGTGTGTGGATGGGAGGAGCTAGTTCATCATTCAGTTCTATGGGAGGGGGTGTGGCCAGGGGTGGGGCATACCCTGGAAGTGAGTACTGATTGGCTGCTGCCATCCTTATCTCACCTGTCAATTAGTCTGACGAGTAGTGTACCCATTATACTACTGAAGAGTATATATATTTTACTTAGAAAATTGGCATGACCCATATGCACATCTGCTACACAGATTTGGAGACCTATTATAAAATCATCCCTTAAGAGAGTATCTGGGTGGAGATTTGAGGGAGGAGGGAGATGACTAAGAGAAGGCATGAAAAAGGAGGAAACAGTAATGGAGAGAGGGTTATGCCAAAGCAGGGGGAGAGAGTGACTTAGAAGGCTGATGGTGACAATAAAGATGAGAGTGAATGAATATTTTGAAACCATGGAGGCCAGTTTTCGAAAGCTTGATATTCAATGGGCTGACCGGTGAGTATGATGCTGCCTACATTACCTGGATAGTCAGTGGAAGTATCCAGCTAGTGATTGCCACTGAATATTTGGACTGAGCACAGTGATGGCTGCCAAAAATGACCTGATTGCAGATGCAGCTAACATTACCTCAAGAGCTGATGTTAGCTGCAGTCTGGCCGCATCACAGTATAAGCAGTGTCTGCAATGACAGGAGCCAAACCCCCTAATCTGCCAACATTGTAGATGCTGCAGATGTACAGATCCATGCCACCAACAAGGTAAAATGATTTACCTCCCCTCCTTCAGCACCAGTTCCGCCAGACAACTTCTGATCTCCATAGGGAACTATCCAAGGGGGATCAATGCATACCCAACACATGAAGAGCTTCCAGCTAGTCAGTTGGGCCCCCTATTCCCCCCTCAAGATCCCCAAAAAATTCAAGGCTATCCAATCGGGCTCCTGAACATCCCTCTGTCTTCCCTTCGATACTCAAAAGCCCAGCAAGACAGTCGGCTTAAGGGGGCCCCATGTGATAACCATCATTTTGAAGAGTGGCAACAATGGGGGCAGGAGCGTGGTGGACTGCTCCTGCTCTCAAGATGGTCACTAGACTAGCAAGGACATACTCACTCCAATTCACTATACTCTCTTTTTATCTCCTCCCAAGTCTCTTTCCCCCTACTCACTCTCTTACTATCCCTGTGCATTCCAGTCTCTTTCTATCTGTAACCAATCCCAGACACTTTCTCCTTCTCCAGTTACTCTGTGCTCCTCCTCCCTGTGTTCCCATCTTTTATCCTCTCACTAACATTCCCTCACTCACTTTACTTTTGCTTATCCTTCAAAATCTCTCTTCCCTATGCCCTCACTTCTTAATTTACATTCCCTTTCCTTTTGAGTCCCTCCCTTCTCAGTTGTATGTATCCGTGTCCTGCCTTATCACTCAAATATCCCATCCTTCCCCTGCTTCCCTTTCACCTTTATTTCTCTCCTGAGAGACCCATTTCCTTTTGTCCATTCATTCTCCTTTTAACTTCCCCTCAAAAAGAAAATCAAAACAATGCTGCCACCTTGCTCAGGAGATCCCTACCGGATTTAGCAGAGATTGAACAATAGAGCTCCATTGTAACCATTGTAACGGCTGAGGGGAGATATGATAGAGGTCTATAAATTAATGATGGAGTGTAACAGGTAAACGTAGATCAATTGTTTACGTTATCAGAATATAGAAAAACTAGGGAACATGCAATGACGTTACAGGGTAAACTATTTAAGACAAATAAGAGAAAATATTTTTTCACTCAACATGTAATCAAACTCTGGAATTTGTTACCGGAGGATGTAATAGAGGCTGTTAGTGTAGCTGGGTTTAAAAAAGGTTTGGACAAGTTCCTGGAGGAAAGGTCCATAAACCATTATTAAAAAGGGACCCAGGATATCAATGCTTGACCCAATATAAGCATTGTGGACCTGTGTCTTTTGGGGAAACTGCTAGGTACGTATGACCTAGATTAGCCACTGTTGGAAACAGGATGCTGGGCTTGATGGACCTTGGTCTGACCCAGTATGGCATATCTTATGTTCTTATGTTCTAACCAGCTTACTAAAAAAAAAGGTGGAAAAATGTTCTCTCCTGCATACCGCATTTGCCCTGCTTCCTGGGAAGGACTCAGATATTGTAAATTTGACAGAGTGTATGCCCCCTTTGGAGTAGAGGAATAGCCTAATGGTTAGAGTACTGGCTTCATAACAAAGAGATCAGGGTTTCATTTCCACTAGCACTTGCTGTGGCCTTGGGCAAGTCACTTAACTCTCTGTCACCTCAGACCTAGCAATCTACTGCCAAGAAAGCCCAGGAATCAACATGGAGTCAAAGGTATATGTTGAATGTCTCTTCACATTTAGAAACAATATATTTTATTTATTTTATTTATTTTATTTAACAGTCGCTTATATACCGCTACCTTCCACAGATCAGGTGCGGTTTACAATGAACGAGAAATGAACAGAATAACAGGTCTGTTTTACATGAAACATTAGTAAACTAAGTACAATTTTGCTATTACATTAAACATGATTGAACTATGTATGGTAAATAATTTGTTATATAAACATTCTGAACTATTTACATACTTCTATTTACAGGTTTTACAAATAGTTATTAAATTATCTTTTAATTGTAGTTAGTTTGAGAGAATTGAATTTGGTATTCCCTGAGATATCTATTAAGCATTTCCTGTTATGGGTAAAGTATTTTCTAGTGTGCCGAAGTGGGAGATGAACAAATATGTTTTTAATTTCTTGCGGAGCTCCTTTACATCATTTAAAGCTCTTATTTCTTCAGGGAGGGTGTTCCATAGGGTGGGAGCTGCATGTGAAAATACTTTTTTATTGGTTGTTTTTTTAGTATTTGTGAATTCTTTTGGAATCCTAATTTTATTTGTGTGGCCTCTCCGTAGCGCAGTTTGGGATGTGTCTTTAGTGATAAGTTTTGTTAAAGAGACTGGGGCAATATTATTTAATGCCTTAAATGTAGTGATTATCAATTTGTGATTTATTCTGGATTGTATTGGGAGCCAGTGTAAGTTAGCGAGTATAGGTGTTATGTGTTCAAATGGGGGGACCTTCATTGTAGTTCTTGCTGCTGTATTTTGGGCAAGTTGGAGTCTCTTGATGTTTTGTTTTGTTTTGTTGTGCCTAGTAGAATGAGATTGGCAAAATCAAAGTGTGGTGTAATGATAGCCTGAATAATGCTCAAAAAGTCATGTAGATGTACAAGTGGACGTAATTGTTTTAGAATTTTGAGTTTAAAGTATATTTTTTTAGTAACCGGGTAAGGCGGATGCGTCGCCCCCCCCCCCCCACATACCCATTGATAAAAGACCATCACACAATTTTGGACTTAAAACTGGTCGCAGCTTTATTAACCATTAACAATAACCCAATAACAATTCAACACACTAACATTTCCCCCCCCCCCTTTTTCGAAGCGCGACCCCTCACCAGCCATGTGAGTAGCAAGGTGACGTCGCTTCCGCTTCTCCTGAGTCCGGGCCCCGGCTAAAAAGCCTAGCCCTCCCTCGTCCGGCTTCGCCATATTACTAGCAAAAACCTGAGGGATTATCCGGGCAGGGGTCCCCCACCCCCGCCCACAAGCTTGCCTCCGGCTCCGGAACCCGGAAACCTCCGGGATCCCACCCCCCCCCCCCAGCTGCAACAACCCACAACAGAGACCCCAGCCCCACCCCCACTCCCACGCTAGGGTAGGAGGGCAGGAACCCGACGCGGCTGGCCCCGCCTCCCATTCAACCCCATTGGCTCCCTCCGCCTCCCGGCAGCCCAAAGGAGCCAATGGGGCGTCCAGCGCCGTGCCGGCTCGCCCCCCTTAACCCCTGCCGACATCGCGGCCCCCCGGGGGGGGATCGCGTCCTCGCCGCCCCCCCGGTTACCGTGGGGCCGCGTGCACTAGCTCCGCGGCCCTGAACTTATGTTTCTAATATGAGTGTTCATACTAAGGTGTGAGTCAAGGGTCACACCTAGGTATTTTACTTCATTTTTTATATTAATGTGATTTTGGAGAGTGATGTGCGTTGGAGGAATGTAGGATTGATTTTTTGTTACTATTAATATATCAGTTTTAGAATGATTGATATGGAGATTGTGGTCTTTTAGCCAAATTGTTAATTCATTAAAGCATTCTGTTAACAGTTGCAATGGGAGTACTGGGATTGTGAATGGGATGTACATCATCATATCATCTGCGTATATGTGATAGAGGACTTTAAATTTTTTGAAAATGTTGCAGACTGGTTGAATATAGATATTAAATAGGAGGGCAGAGAGGATGGAGCCTTGGGGGAGACCAATTACCCGTTTGTATGTTTTAGAAGTTTGTGTGCTGGTTCGGACGGTTTGGGTTCGATCAGTTAGATATGATGTGAACCAATTATGTACGGTTGAGTGAATTCCTATTTGTTTTAATCTGTTAAGCATTACAGCATGGTGTACACTGTCAAACGCCACAGAGATGTCTAGAAAGAGGAGAATGAAAGCTTCTTTAGGGTTATCAATACCTCTTGTTAAGGTATCGAGAAGTACTGTTAATAGTGTGTCTACACCATGATAGGGACGAAAGCCATATTGTTGGTCATCAAGGGGGGCTGAGTTTTCTATGTGTTCCTGTGTTTGAATTTGAACGACCTTTTCAATTAGTTTAGCCATAAATGGAATGCTTGAAATAGGTCTGTAGGAATTAGGTGATGTTTTGTCAAGGGTGTTATTTTTGATTATCGGGCGGATAATTTGATGCTGTGTTAATGAAATTTATTGCAAAATGTAGGACATTTATTTTATAAATAAAGTTTATTTTGTTCAAAAACATCCCTCCCTCTAGTTTGCAGTCCTCTGCTGTGTGACTTACTGCTTTCACTGTTAAGAGGCCCAGACCATGTCTAGCGTCTGCTCCTTATTCAGAGCTGAGTGATAAAAATCTCGCAGTTGCTGAAAAGAGAGAGGCACTGTTTTAAATAGGCCTAACTTAAGTCCCTACCAACCCCTGTAGCATATGACTATGAGATCCGGGGCTTTTTTGAGGGGATACTCCGAGATACTGAGTACCAGCACCTTTTTTCATTATATGCTAAAACTGACACATGATCCTTATATATTAATAAAAGAGCCCTGCATATGAATACCAGCACCATATTTGCTAGTAAAAAACACTGATGAGATGAATTCTAAAAATGGCCAGGTCACTTAGAATACGCCCAACTCTGCAAAGAGGCTGAAAAACTGAAAAAATAACCAAGAGAAGAGACTTATTTTATACTTTCTTGTGAAATGGAAACAGAAATTATCTGGTGCCCACTTGCTAATTGCTTTTGTTAATATACATTTGGCTTGTTAAACTGCCTAAAATTTGAATGGGAACTAAACTGATTTAACATGCATCAATCAACTTAGCAGGTCTTAATTCACCAGTTAGTTAATGTGTTAAATCAATTTAGCCCTCACCAAAAAGTCTCTATTAAAACAAATGCATAATACTAACTGAACATGCAAAAATCAGGAAATATTTGGGAAAGAAAGAAAAACTAGCAAAATTTTTCTTGTCGGTGCACAACCTGTTAATGATAGATGCCTATCCAGCAATTCACCTTTCCAAATTATTTAGAGATCACAGTCTTCTGGAACTCCCATTTTAAAAGGGTTTGGGGCTTATTTTTAATGAACATATCTCTGTTTATTTGTTCAGTTTCCTAATGCTTATTTATCTTGAAACCTAAATTAAGGTATACAATGATCAAGATTTACATATTTAACCACCGGATAAGAACTTTCTGTTGCAGTAAATATTATTAGAAAAATCATTTTTGCTGTTAAGATTCTTCAGCAATGCTGCAGTATGGGAAAGCAGACAGGTTTAGTAGGTTTTCTTGCTACCTCACTCTCCCTGAGGCAAGTATGGGTAATTCTGGACTTGCCCATCTCTAGTTTCACTGCAGAGCAACAAGAAAGAACTAAAGAGAAAATAATTTCCTTTGAAAATCTACTGATGTATTAACTAGTCAGACCTCAAGGGTAGCAAGACTTTCCGAACTCTCAGTTTTACTACTGAGAAGCTAACTTTAGTAATCCCAGGGGAAAACTCAGGAATGGTTCTATCCTACAGTTGAATACTCTGTATGCTTACAACATAATTGTCCATACATTTTGATGACTAATTCAACAGAATACAATCTTATGACAAAGAAATCAAGAAGCATATTAACTGGTTCATTCCTGCCTAGTACATACTTTGCATAATGTTCAAACAGGTGCCATAACATAATTTAACAAACTGCTAATGAAAAATCTTTATTTTTCCTCAGGTTCTTCACTAACAATTTTAGAAATCACTGTTGTCATCCGAAACATAATGAACATAATAAAAACAAAAGTTAAATAACAACAATGTTATAAACTTCAAACAAACAGATCATAAAAAAAAATAAAACTATAAAGTCAGGAATAAAGAAAGATACTGAGACGCTTTGGAGAGCACTGCCAGGAACTGTAATTTGCGTATTTAGTGTTTGTTAGATATTTAGATGAGGTATTGGGCTTTTTGGTAAAATGTATTCCTAATATTATAAAAAAGTAGTATCTTCCATCCCTAAAATGTGCTGAAGTTGGAAACATTTCTCAGCAACAAGCTAAAGTGAGTATGGATTTCTTAGTAGAGCTCACATCTTTAGGAGGAACTGTTATTTCTGATAATGTTAAGCTTTCTACTTTGGTGGTAACCTGTGGTTCAATGAGGGGCAGGGATAAAATCTTAAGGCTTTATTTTAGGAAATGTGATGCTAAATTTATGGGTACCTTGGTTCAGATCTAGCCTGATGTGACTAAAGAAACGCAAAGAAGGAGGTGGCAGTTTTTGCTACTGCGTCCTGGGCTGTTACAGCTAGGTGCTATGTTTTTTTTTCAAATTCCCACGTAAGTGTATTGTTAAATATCAATCTTTGAAATACATTTTTTATGACCCTAGCCGTCTAACTGATTTTCTTGCTACAAAACAATTTCCAGCCTTGACGCTTGCCTCAGTGTCTCTAAAGGGTGATGCTTAACCGCAAGGAACTTATATATACTACTGACACATGCATGGGGTACCTTTTTCCTTATGATAAGACCTCTATAGTTTGTTTTCTTTCTTTTTTACCTACTTGTCTCCTCACCACATTGAGGACTTAGATAGCTTCGGATGATTGATATTTAATTTTTCTTCTGATTCTTATCACATTTGTTATTTATTTCTTTTGAATGTTTTTTTGTCTGAAGCTGATTTCTGTATAAGTGCTTGTTGCTTGATTGTAATTTGATTTGGTTTGGTTAGTTACATTAGACGTGGTGGCCTTATATTCTAACATTCATCAGGAGGAGGCTTTGACTTTACTGCAATCAGCATTTACTACCGCGCCTGAGCGGATCCCAAAATCATTTTTATTGGAGATGACCAGACTGGTTCTTACCAGAAATTATTTTCGTTATCAGAGCCAATTTTATCAGCAGTGTCAAGGAATCGCGATGGGGGCTACGGTAGCCCCCTCTATTGCCACCCTTTATTTAGCGGCATTGGAGGAGCAACAAATCTATAGGGCTATGGCGTTTCAACATGTACTCCTTTGGGTACGGTTTTTAGATGACATTTTTTTCTTGTGGTCATCTACAGAGGTCGAATTGAAGCTTTTCATTGACTGGTTAAATTCCTTGAAGATTAATATAAAGTTCACAGCACATATGAATAAATCTCAGGTTGAGTTTCTGGACGTATTAGTGAGCAAAAAAGACGGTGGGTTAACCACATCGTTGTTTCAAAAAACTAGCCAATGGAACAGCCTTCTTCGGTTTCAGAGCCACCATCCGTACCCTTTGAGGAAGGGTTTCCCCTTTGGGCAGTTTCTTCGCCTTCGTAGAATCTGTTCATCTTTAGATGACTTTAAAGATCAGGCAAGAATATTAATGTCCCGTCTGACTGAGAGGGGTTACCCGAAATCGGTAATAAAAACAGCATATTGTAGAGCACGATTTTCACATCGGGAATGGTTGCTCCACCTCGAGATTCCTTTGGCGGATGGCTATTCAAATAGGGGGGGATCCAGAGCCTATTACAGGGGTGTTACCTTTTACCACGCATACTAGGAAGGTTTCACGGGTTTTACGTAAGTATTGGGGAGTTTTACAGGTCCACGATTGTTTTCGTAAACCAGTGTGATTTGCATACACACGGGTCCCAAATTTACAGGATAAGTTGATGCGGACAGGTCCACCTAGAGGTCAGTGGCCTCAGCTCTCTTCGGGGAGAGAGAGGGGCCCTCAGGTGGATCAACGTCAGGGGCATTGGGCTTGTAATCATTGCAAATATTGTCAAAACACTTTACAGGGTATTCAGTGGGTTCATCCGACCACGGCGCAGATTTATGAGTTTATGGGGGTTTCGACCTGTCAGACATCATTCGTGGTCTATATGCTTCAATGCCCCTGTGGTCTTTTATATATTGGTCGCACAATTTGTCCGGTAAAAATCCGTTTGGGAGAACATGCCTCTAAGATTAGGTCCAAAAATTTGACTGCGCCTATAGTAGAGCATTGTCTGGAGTTTTCTCATACTTTTTTTGATTTACATTGGCGGGTGATTGACTGGACCCCGCCACATCCTAGAGGAGGTAATCGAGAACAATGATTGCAGTGGAGGGAACAGTACTGGATTTATCGTTTAAACACTGTGATACCATCAGGTTTAAACATGGAATTGGATTGGTGGAGTTTATTGTAAAAGGGGTGGTCTTTAGATATTCTCCTTTTAAGAATGTTTTTTTGATGAATTCTTGAGGGGAAGGGTTTTCCTCCCCCTTCATTTCGTCATTTTAGGGATTCTGGGTAGTCCGTAGGAGGGAGGGGTTTCCTTCCGGCATATAGATGGTTTTGGCCAATCATAAGTTACGTATCCTGCCATATAAGGGTTATCCGGGAGGGAGGTGGAGTAAGGCAATTTCCTTGAGAGAAACATTGTAATCACTTGACACAGGGCCCGGAGTAGGTCCGAAACATGCATGTCAACCAAACATGCATATCAACCAATTCACCTTTTTCTACCTGTTTATTCACACCTTCAAAAAACATAACAGATTAGTAAGACAAGACCTTCCTTGGCTAAAGCCATGTTGGCTGTCTCCCATTAAACCATGATTATCTACATGTTCAGTAATTTTGTTCTTTATAATGGTTGCTACCATTTTTCCTGGTACTGACGTCAGGCTCACCGGTCTGTAGTTTCCCGGATCACCCCTGGAATCCTTTTTAAAAATTGGCGTTACATTGGCCATCCTCCAATCTTCAGGTATTACAGATAATTTTAATGATAGTTCACAGATTACTAATAGGTCTGCAATCTGATATTTCAGTTCTTTCAAAACCCTTGGATGTATACTATCCGGTCCAGGTGATTTGCTACTATTCAGTTTATCAAATAGTTGTAATAGTGGGAGCACCAGCACAGCAGCCAGCCACAGGACTCAAAAGCGGCGCCCCAGCACAATCGGGGCTGCCGCAGCGAACACCACCCTTCCGCTGACCTCCACAGCCCCCCTGTTCGGGGTAGAGTGCCCAAGCGGGAAATCGTCCCGCTTGGAAGCTCCTGCCCAATTGGGGCAGTGGCAGCACCAGCACAGCAGCCAGCCACAGGACTCAAAAGTGGCACCCCAGCACAATCGGGGCTGCCGCAGCGAACACCACCCCCCGCTGACCTCCACAGCTCCCCTGATCAGGGTAGAGCGCCCAAGCGGCAGTGGCGTAGTGTGAGTTGTCAGCACCCGGGGCAAGGCAAGTAATTTGCGCCCCCTAACCCGTGAAATGTGAAATGCTCTATGTTGCAGGGCACATCCAAAAAGAACCTCAGTATTCTCCAGAATGTGACAGTCAGAATTAGCTGCAAGGCCCGACTAAAAGATCACATCACACCCATCTTATACGAACTGCACTGGCTTCCAGTCGCCAGCCGTATAAAATATAAAACTCTAATGACCACTTCCAAGTTGCTCAACAATATCGCACCATCTTTCCTCACAACCCTTTTACACATCCCCACAGAAACTAGATCGAGAAGGGGAAACACTCAGCACACCCTAACAATCGCCCCTTCTATTCGTAAGACCAAACAGAACACAAGCATCAGAGCATTCACATACACAGCTCCCAGTCTGTGGAACACTCTCCTGGCCTCAATCCGTTCGATTAAAGACATCCAAGTATTCGGAAAAGAAATCAAAACACTTCTTTTCACTGAATATTATAATAGCATTAAAGATACCATTAGCACACACCTGATCCAACCCAACACACACTGACCTCCCCATATACACATAGGCAGGGGCGGCCCAAGGGGGGTGCGGGGCCATGTGCAGAGACTCGGTGCGGGGCCTCATTTGCATAAGGTGCCTCATTTGCATAAATATTTGCATAATGTTACCATACACTAACTTTTAGTAAACATGCCTCTTAATGAGTATATGGATAAAGAAAGACTAAAAGGTTTCTACATTACTATAATCCAGTACCAACCGCCAGGCACATTAGGAACTACTACAAACACTGCCCATTTAGAACCCATAGCAAACCCGCCGTATCCTAACAGCACTACCAGGACTCACAAAGCACCATACCCTAACTATCAAAAGGCAACACTGCAAATATTAAACCAATACATTTCAGAGAACAACAATACATGACCTACTGGGGAAAGAACAAGTGGCAATGTCAAATAGGAATTATATAAACAGAATACCTCAGCTCAGTTACACATGCACAACATAGACCATCACCAAACAAGGAATCACAATTTAGAAACAGGAAGACAATAATTAAACTGGGAACCCCAAAAGCCAAACTTGGAATATACAACACTGTAGAAATAAAACTATAAATTAATTTCCTCTTGTACTAAACAAAGCGCAAAAATTAATGATGCACATTTCCCAGAGCTGACATATTCCAGTTAATAAATTCAAAATAAAGAAATATTTTTCTACCTTTTGTGCATTTTCTTTCAGTTGCAATTGTTCCAGCCACTTTCTTCTGGTTTCTTCGTGTCTTCTGCTAACTCTCCATCTGCTGTCCATTTGTCCTTTCTTCTGTCTTCTTGGGGTTTTTTTCCATTCTCCCTCTACATCTGCTTTAACATACTAATCTTTCTCCTTTTGCTCTTTCCTCATTCCTATTTCATCTACTCAAAATTTACCCCTCCATCCTCAATCCCCACTTACTCTCCCAATACCCGGCCAATTGTAGATCTTTTATCCCTCCCACACAAAATATTTTTCCCCTCTCCATTTTACTCTCCCAGCCCCATCCCATTCTAATCCTCCCCCAACACCAGCTCCCTTCTAGTTCCAGCCTCACCCAGCATCCATTCCCTTCTAGTCCCTGCATCAGCCCATTTCCAGTCCTAGCCCCCCATCAGCCCATTTCCAGTCCTAGCAACCCCCCAACCCAATACCAGTCCTAGCCCCCCCATCAACCCATTTCCAGTCAGCCCCCCATAGCCGATTGCCAGTCCTAACCCCCCTCATCAGCCCACAGTCCATTACCAGTCCTAACCCCATCAGCCCACCTCAAGTCCTAACCCCGCCCCATCAGCCCATTTCCTGTCCTAGCCCCCCCCATAGTCCATTATCAGTCCTAACCCCCCATAGCCCATTACCAGACAGCCCCCATTAGCCAACAGCCCATTAGCAGTCTTAACCCCCCCATAGCCCATTGCCAGTCCTAACCCCCCCATCAGCCCACAGCCCATTCCCAGTCCTAACCCCATCAGCCCCCCTCACGTCCTAACCCCTCCCCATCAGCCCATTTCCGGTCCTAGCCCCCCCATAGCCCATTATCAGTCCTAACCCCCCCCCCCATAGCCCATTACCAGTCCTAACCCCATCAGACCACCTTCCAGTGTTAACCTCCCATCAGCCCATTTCCAGTCCTAACCCCACCCAACATCCCACCTCAAGTCCTAACCCCTCCCCATCAGCCCATTTCCTGTCCTAGCCCCCCATAGACCATTACCAGTCCTAACCCCATCAGCCCACCTCCAGTCTTAATCCCTCAGCCCATTTCCAGTCCTAGCAACCCCCCCAACCCATTACCAGTCCTAGCCCCCCATAGCCCACTCCCAGTCCTAATCCCACCAGCCCATTTCCAGTCCTAATCCCCCATCAACCAATTTTAGTTTAAGCCCCCCCATAGCCCACTTCCAGTCCTAAGCCCCCATCAACCCACTTCCAGTCCTAATCCCATCAGCCCATATAGACTTAGCTCCCCCATAGCCCATAGCCCCCCATAGCTCGCCCATAGCCCCCCCCATAGCCCATCACCACTCCTAACCTCCCCCAGCCCATCACCACTCCTAACCCCCCCATCAGCCCATTTCCTGTCCTAGCCCCCCATAGCCCATTACCAGTCCTAACCCCCCCAACAGCCCACAGCCATTACCACTCCTAACCCCCCCCAGCCCATCACCAGTCCTAACCCCCCCAACAGCCCACAGCCATTACCACTCCTAACCCCCAACAGCCCATCACCAGTCCTAACCCCCCAACAGCCCACAGACATTACCACTCCTAACCCCCCCCAGCCCATCACCAGTCCTAACCCCCCCAACAGCCCACAGCCATTACCACTCCTAACCCCCCCAGCCCAGCACCGCTCCTTACGCCCCCAGGATTTTTTTTACAAAAAAAGCTGTCGCTGCCTCTGCCGGGGCCGGGGCCGCCGCGGCAGAATCGAGTGTGCCGCAGGGCCCCCCCTGCCCAGCAGAGCCTGCCCTCCCCGGTATCACCTCTCTCACTCAGCTGCCTCCAGTCACACGCGCCGGCTTTCAGAGCGTGAGGGAATAGTTTCTCCCTCGCTGCTCTGTTAAGCCCGCGGGGGCTGATGGGACTTCCCATCAGCCCCCGCGGGCTTAACAGAGCAGCGAGGGAGAAACTCCCCTCGCGCTCTGAAAGCCGGCGCGTGTGACTGGAGGCAGCTGAGTGAGAGAGGTGATACCGGGGAGGGCAGGCTCTGCTGGGCAGGGGGGGCCCTGCGGCACACTCGATTCTGCCGCGGCGGCCCCGGCAGTGGCAGCGACAGCTTTTTTTTTTTTTTTTTAATTTTAATGTTGGATCAGAATGTTTTTGCGCGGGGCCCCCTGAAATACGGGGCCCTGTGCAAAAAACATTCTCGCTCAATGGACGGGCCGGCCCTGCACATAGGTCATAACAACAGAACGAGTGCGAGCGCGCCCCCCCAGATGTTGCGCCCGGTGCGGCCGGCCCCCCCTGCACCCCCCACGCTACGCCTCTGCCAAGCGGGAAATCGTCCCGCTTGGAAGCTCCTGCCCAATTGGGGTAGTGGGAGCACCAGCACAGCAGCCAGCCACAGGACTCAAAAGCGGCGCCCCAGCACAATCAGGGCTGCCGCAGCGAACACCACCCCCCGCTGACCTCCGCAGCTCTCCCGATCGGGGTAGAGCGCCCAAGCGGGAAATCGTCCCACTTGGAAGCTCCTGCCCAATCGTGGCAGTGGGAGCACCAGCACAGCAGCCAGCCACAGGACTCAAAAGCGGCGCCCCAGCAGGGCATGCCTGCGCCTGGCAGGCCCGTGCCTGAGGGCCTCACCAGAGGGCTCTTTGGCGTGGCCCTTAGGCGTGGCCACAGGCACACTCTCAAATGCCACACACCCACAAAGAGGACAAGCAAGTACTCGCCAGCAGAAAGCAACAGGAAAAGGCCCAATCGGCAGCGAAACAACAGAGAGCCTTCAGCCAAGTAAGCCCTTACAAACATAGCATGGCTGCAACCGTATACCTACCGGTATACCTCCTCCTAACCCACGTCATCCCTCAACACACAAACATTCACTACCCACCCTCAAAGACCATCTGGATACCAACACCCATACATACATACATACACTCCCCCACAGCACACAACCCGGATCACACCCAAGAAGTCCAAACACTCAAACCACAAGCACAGCCCACACGCAAACCCAACACACAACCCCAAGGGGAACAAACACCCCTAGCACCATCTCCATAGAACTGATCAACACCAGGTCCATAAGGAACAAAATAAACACAATCAAAGAACACATAGACAAGCAACAACCCGACATCCTATGTATCACTGAAACATGGCTCACCAACACCGACAATGTACTCCTCAATCAACTAATACCCACCACATACACAGCATTCAACAGCCCATGCACACAAAGGAGAGGGGGCGGAGTCCTGATCATAGCAAAGAACACACTAAAGCTCAAAACCCAAAACTCCTCTAACTCAGACATATGCAACACAATCACTGTAGAAAACAAGCACATAGCCATATGTCTCATCTACAGAGCTCCCCATGCTCCAACAGAAGACCTAGCCTCCATCCTAGAGACAGTCTGCACAATCAACACCAATCACAAGCCTCTAATAGTACTGGGAGACTTCAACCTCAGCTCGGCAACCAACAAAGACAAAGAGACCTTCCTGCAAGCTATGGACTCCCTACAATACACACAAGTAATCAACACCCCAACACACATACACGGATCAACTCCAGACCTCATATTTGCCCGCAAAAACCTATTCAACCAAGGAGGCGTCTCAACACCCACAGTCACTCCAGTCCCATGGTCGGACCACTACAGAATTAAAATAAACATCACTTCACAAGGCGATAGGGACAGCAAGACAGCAGACACACCAACAATGCAAAGAAGATTCAAAAACTTTGAAAAGGACCAATTCCTACAGGACACACTACCCCACCTGGACCTCGGAACCGAAAACTTGGAAGAACAAATTAAAAAATGGAACACTGTCATCCACACTACAGCAAGAACCAGCAAACACAAAACAAGGAAAACCCCTAACCCCAGAAGGCAGCACACCCCATGGTACTCAAAAGACATACGCAAAATACGCAAAAGACATACGCAAAAGACATACGCAAAAGACATACGCAAATTTGACTAATGTATTTCAATAATCTGTATATAGTTAACTAGCCTTATATAGTTGTACCTTGTTATTCCCAAGTTCAAAATCCCTGTTACTTGTAAAATGCATTACAGTTCTTTGTATGTATATGTTTGTTACATGTAAACCGCGCTGGTGACAATAGTGCGGTATATAAAAGATGTTAAATAAATAAAATAAAATAAAGAGACTCCTAAGAAAGCTAGAACGCCGCTGGAGGTGCTCGAAATCTCCCGCCACACAGGCCTTATACATGGCAAAACAAAAGAAATACAACCAACTAATTAATGAAACAAAAAGGGAGCACCACACAAACATCATACTAAAAGCCTACAACAAACCTAGGGAACTATTCGAGATAGTAAAAAACCTAACAAATGAACCCAATCCCGAAAAAGACATGAAGATTGACCCACAAGCCTACGCAGATCACCTACAAGAGAAACTGGACGCTAGACCACAGGCTCCTACAAATGGAACTACCAGCCCGACCAGAAACACCACAACTTGGGAGAAATTCAACACCCCATCCAAAAAACAGCTGGCAGACATCATCACAGTACTCAACACAAGCACCGCACCAACAGACCCATGCCCGGTCACCTGGATCAAGGCCTCAAAGGACAGCTACATAAACACCATACACAACATAGTACGCAACTCGCTGACACAAGGCATCGTGCCAGACCAATTAAAACTAGCTACCATACGACCAATACCGAAGAAATCCACATTAGACAAGAGCAACCCAGCAGCATACAGGCCAATCTCCAGCATACCACTAATGGCAAAAATCATAGAAAAAGCTGTACAACACCAACTTCAGGACCATATTGACACTCATGCCCCGCTGGACTTACACCAACACGGCTTCCGTCCAAACCACGGAGTCGAAACTCTGCTTCTTTACCTACTCAATGACATACTCCAAACCATAGATAACCACAAAAAAGGAACACTAATGATCTTCCTAGACATATAAGCTGCATTCGACACAGTGGACCACAAAATCCTCCTAACCAGACTACAACGCATCGGAATAAATGGCACGACCCTAAGATGGTTCAACTCTTACCTAACTGACAGAAAGTTCCAGGTCAAGATCAGTCCCAACTCATCTCAACAAGCAAAGATCGGGCAAGGAGTGCCACAAGGCTCCGCCCTATCAGCACTACTATTCAACCTCTATATACAACCAATCTGCAACATCATAAGAGAGCACTACACTATATACGCAGATGACATCATGATCTACACCCCAGTTAACCTCGACAACCCAGACTACACCACAATAACAGACTGCCTCAACAACATGTCCAACTGGCTACACGACAACAACCTGACCATAAACTACAACAAGACAGAAGCACTGTTCATCACACGAAACAACAACTTCAGCCCGCCACCCTCCATCAAGGTCAACAACGCATCCATACCTCTCAAAAACGAGGTGAAATATCTCAGTGTAACACTCGATAAGAGGCTAGACTTTCAATCACACATCAGCAAGACCACCAAAAATGCATACTTCAAATTGAGAATAATCAGACGCCTCAAACCACTCCTTACACACGAGCATTTCCGCACAGTCTGTCAAGCTCTCATAACACCCATACTTGACTTCTGCAACCCGATCTACACAGGCATGTCAAAACAGGCACTCAGACCACTACAAATGGTCCAAAACACGGCAGCACGAATAATAGCCGGTGCATCCAAACAAGATCATATCACTCCCATACTAAAAGACCTACACTGGCTCCCAATCAACTCACGCATAAAATACAAGACAATCCTAAACATATTCAGGATCAAACACAGGAACTCTGCCCATAGCCTTCAACCCCTCATAAAACCTGACACCAGTACAAGACCCAGAAGAAAAGCCACATCAGACACAATCAATACGCCAAAAGACTACACAAGAGCATGTAAATCCACCGCACAAAGAGCACTGTCACTGGCAGCACCTAGCATGTGGAACTCACTCCCGGACAAACTGCGAGCCACGGAAGACACCAAGGACTTCAGGAAACAACTAAAGACTCTGCTTTTCCTGGAGCACTACGGACCGAACACACAATGAGTGCTACAACCATGGACCAAGCTTACCTGCACGCTCCCTACACTTACCCTCTATATAGCTCATGCTGTAAATAGCACACACTAATCAACCCACCCACACACACACACTTTCATTGTACATGATGCACACACTGAACCCAAGCACCACTCCCACTGATTGTTTGCTGTGGAGCCGCCTTGATTGAAGAATAAGGTGGGATAGAAATACCATTAAATAAATAAATAAATGTTGTGACGTTTGCTGGTGCTTGTCGATGCAACAACACAGAGGGATAGTTCAGTTATCAACTACCTCTGGTTCCAGCACGGTTTGGAGTTTTATTGCCTTTGATAAAGTTAAGTTGGATGTGTTTGGTTTGACATTTACCTTCACCCGGTTATCTGTGGGTTCACATTGTTAAACTGTGTGAGCTGTGGCTCTCTTGAATAAAAGGGTCCTTCCAACATAGAGAGGTGGTGGTTTCCCCTGCCTCTCAGGTTGGTTGTTCCCGACAAAAAAAGAGGGAAATAAAAGAATAGTTACCAGAGTGGCGTCTGGTTAAAAATCAATGACTATTGTTCGAGATACTTAATGGTGTCATTGAATAGTTGGGGGGTTTTATATGTTTTGATTGTAATTTGATACTTGCATAAATTTTTAAAAAAATAAAGACACCGGGACCCTTTTGTAAAAGTGTGCTAAGTGGTCACTGTGGGAATTAGCATGGGTGCATGTAATATTACCTCAGTGGATCGCATTAAGTGCACCCATGTTAACTGCAACTACTGTTGCTGCCCGTTAGAATATGTTTCAGTGTTGCACTTACCGCATGCTAATATTTACTCAAAACACACTATAAGTGCATAATCATACCACACTTAGTAAGAGGGCCCCATTATCAATGCATAAAACAAATTGAAGAGAAATTAAGCTATAATAACAATTACAAATAGAAGGCAAATTAATATAGCTATATATTGAATATACTAATCTATAGGGCAGTTAGAGATTATCTCTTTGTAATGACAAGTGAAGAATTGTGTTGGCCATTAAAAATGCCTCCAACAGCTGTGGTAAACAACTTAATTTTGAATTATTTGCACAAATCAAAAATAATCAATGGCAGTATTCAAACATTAAGCATAAATAAATGTGAGGCCCTACTTAGACAATTTCATAGCAGAAGACTTTTCCATCTGATCTTCTTAAAAGACCAAAACATCTTTTCAACATGTACTGTATGTTAAAAAAAAATTATATTAAGAAACAACCTGAACTGAGCTAAAAAACAAACAGATTGTCAATCTTTAATAGATATTTTTGGGTCAACACCATTCTCAAATATATTTTTATCCTTGACCTTTTAAAAACGTCTCTTTACAGAAAACACAGTCATTAATTTTATCTGAACACTGAAATTTATAGTCAATAAATTCTGCGTAATTACTTGTGATTCTTAAGCTTTGTCTTTATCAGTCAAAATCTTCAGTTTCCATTTAAAAGTCATAGTTCATCTGTCAAAAATGCTTCCAAAATACTTCACAATTCAACACGATTAGGAAATTGTTATTACAGTAGAACTGGCATGGAGGTAAGATGAGAGCACAATGGTACAGTATGCATGCTATTGTATTGTGTACAAACAATGAAAATTAGAGATATAATATGATCACACTAGAGAATTTTAAAGGTTAATAGAACATTCTATAACATTCCTACATTTGTCTTTACAAGGGCCAGAGATCTGCCAGATCAGTTGGTTCATGCAGTTAGCAGTGAAATGGAGATGGGCTGCTTCTGAATCCTAATGCCCTCACTCTCCTATTCAAAACTAACCAGCCCCTAGCAGGCCAGCTATGTGTCGAGCAGCGGGGATGAGAGGGGCCAAAGCCATGGGAGTCAGGGGCACCTGCGGGGAGGACGTCCCTGCAGGTGGCAGGGTCATGCCGGGCCATCCACGGGCCTGATTCTGTTCATCGTGGAATGTTTTGTTCCCACAGTCCAGAATCAGGTACAAACAGGCCTGTCTTGCTTGGGGCCATCCAGAAGTGCCCCTATGTGAATCCAGCTCCACATGTGCAAACAGGAAGAAGTATTTCAAAACAGTTGGTCCGGTGGGAAAAGAGCTATCTATCTATCTATCTATCTATTCATATAGACACACATTTCAAATGGGATGTCATAGTGCAATCTAGGACGTCAAAGCTAAAATGTCTGAAAAGCAAGGCAGGTACATGCAAGTTCAGGAACAATTCCAGAAATGTGGACATGCTGATATGCAGTGTATCAAATATCTATATAGACATCCCCAGGAGAGCATTTCAGAACCAAAATGTCTAATAGCATAATGGTTAGAGTAGTGGCTTAAGAGCTGGGTGCTCAGGGTTTAAATCCCAGTGTAGAACTTTGTAATTAAAGTTAGTCACTTAATTCTACACTCTCTGGATGTTATAAGGTGAAAACAAACACTTTCCTGATGCCTGGATCAGGAATAAACATGCACGTGCCTGCAGACCGCTCTGCTGCTTCTGGGATTGAATGGGGACATGTAAATCCATTGCCTCTCTCCAGACATGACTCTGCCACAGCCCTATGCCTACTTAAATGTCCCTATACTGGAGACATGTGTGAATGGCATTTGTGAAATGGTTATGGAGATGTGTCTATGATTTTGACATTCACGTGCATGTCTGCAGATGTTCAAACCATGACTAAACCTTTTAGAATGACCCACATACTGTAAATGATAAATGCTGTCACTGGGTGGTTTGAATATTGAAATAGAATAGAAATTGTTCCTTCACTTGACCTGCCATTTGTTTGTTCCTAAGAACCTGGACAACCTCACTTGATCTCACAAATGCTCTGGACATCCCATATCACGTCTAAAGTTCAATCTGGTCCAGGCATCTGAAAAGTGTTCATTCTTCCCATCAAATATCTGGAAGGTGCAGAGAAGGAGCTACACTGATAATCTCTGTAATTTACACTATGCTAATGAACACGGATGCGGAATGGGGACTAATGTTTTGGATGTCCCCTTATGCTAGCTTGCCTGAGATGGACATTCCCGAGCTAGGCGTCTCTAACGGGGATGTCTAAGTGGGCACGTGTGTGCATATCCACGTTGAGGACGTAGATGTTCCTGATGATTTTCTGCTCATTCTGCCCTGGACATCGACAATTTCATTTGGATATACTTTCTAAAAATTTAAAATATAAACTTGGCAACAGAAATGAAGCTGGAGAAAGACTGCTAGAATTCTGCAACACCAACAATCTATTGATCTCAAACATCTTCTTGCAGCAACACAAACGGTGTCTGTACATATGGATTTCATCCAATGGATTGTGCAAAAATCAAGTTGACTACATCTGTGGAAGTCAACAATAGAAAAGCATTGTAACATCAACAAAGACAAAACCTGGAGCTGACTGTAGTACAGATCAGCAGCTAATAGTATGCAAACTCAAGCTAAAGTTGAAAAAAAGAGCAAGCTACTCATGAATGTAGCAAAATATAACCTTGAGAATATACCACCAGAATATAAACATTGTCTGCAAAATAAATTTGCTGCTTTAGATATAAATGACAAAGCTCCAGAAAAATTATGGGATGACATCAAGAGGTTTGTGTCAGAAGAAAGTGAGATGTCTCTACAAAAGATAAAAAAGCAAAAAACAGCCAAAATAGATTGCTGAAGAAACTGAAAATTACCCAGAAATGCAGGGATGCTAAAGCCAGAGGAGAAAGAGAGGTAATTGCAGAACTCAACAGAAATTTCCAATGTACAGCAAGACAAGACAAGGAGAAGTACTACAATGATGCATGCAAGGAAATAGAAGCAGAAACTATTAGAGGAAGAACAAGATCAGCTTTCCTAAAGCTACGAGAGTTAAAGAAAAAATCCCAGCCTTGAATTGGAATGTTAAAAGATGCTCAAGGATCCATGTTGAGTGATGCTGAGAAGATCAAGAAAAAGTGGAAAGAATACACAGAGTCTTTATACGATAAAGATCAAGTGGACCATCAGCCATCTCAATCTGTACCTTATGAAAGAAGTGGAAGCAGTATAAAAAGCCCTATCAAAGAAAAAAGCACCTGGCATTGATGGCATTCCCATTGAAGTATTACAGCAATTGGATGCAGCTGTTACCATACTTACAAGACTCTTCCAGGAAATTTGGAAAACAACATCATGGCCAACTGACTGGAAAAGATCTGTTTATACCAATACTAAAGATAGGTGATCCAATTGACTGTGGAAATTATTGCACAATCACTCTGATCCCACATGCCAGCAAGATTCTACTCAAGGCTATTCAGCAGAGACTACCATAATACCTGGAATGAGAACTGCCTGAAGTGCAAGCAGGGTTCAGGAAAGGGAGAGGAACGAGAGACATCATTGCGGATGTGAGATGGATCCTTGAAAAGACTAAAGAATACCAAAAGGATAGCTAAATGTGTTTTATTAACTACAGCAAGGCTTTGGACTGTGTAAACCATGAGAAACTCTGGGTCGTATTCAGAAGTATTGGCATACCAGAAAACCTGAGAGTTCTCTTGCACAACCTTTACATTGATCAAGAAACAATAGTTCGAGCAGAAGAAGGAGAAACAGAATGGTTTAAAATTAGCAATGGTGTATGACAAGGCTGCATACTTTCCCCCTACCAGAACAAATTATCAGAGAAGCAGGAATGTATGAAGACTACTGAGGTGTGAATATTGGTGGACGACTCATCAACAACCTTCACTATGCTGATGTAACACTTTACTGGCTGAAAGTGATGATGATCTGACATAGTCTTAAAATGGACCTGCACCTCAATGTAAAGAAGACAAAGATTCTTACAACTGGCAAAATCAATAAGTTCATCATTGATGGAGAAGAAATTGAAATAGTGGACAACTTTAACCTACTTGGATCAACTATCAATAAAGAAACAACAAGCAGTCAAGAAATTCAATGACGCATTGCTCTTGGCTATGAAGAACCTAGACAAGATTCTCAAGAGCAGAGATGTCTCTCTCCATACAAAGATTTGATTTGTTTAAGCTATGGTATTTTCAATATCGTCATATGGATGCAAAAGTTGAACAGTGAAAAAGACAAACAGGAAGAAAATCGATGCCTTTGAATTATGGTGCTTGCGACGAATACTGCGTATATCATGGATTGCTTGAAGAACAAACCAGTCGGTACAAGAAGAAATCAAACCTGAGCTTTCTTCAGAAGCTCAGATGACAAGACTTCGACTTTTATACTTTGGACACATCATGAGACGAGAGAGATCATTAGAGAAAGACATCATGCTTGGCAAGGTAGAAGATAACATAAGAACATAAGAACATAAGATATGCCATACTGGATCAGACCAAGGTCCATCAAGCCCAGCATTCTGTTTCCAACAGTGGCCAATCTAGGTCATACGTACCTAGCAGTTTCCCCAAGGGACACAGGTTCCACAATGCTTGTACTGGTTCAAGCATTGATATCCTGGGTCCCTTCTTAATAATGGTTTATGGACCTTTCCTCCAGGAACTTGTCCAAACCTTTTTTAAACCCAACTACACTAACAGCCTTTACTACATCCTCCGGTAACAAATTCCAGAGTTTGATTACACGTTGCGTGAAAAAATATTTTCTTTTATTAGTCTTAAATAGTTTACCCTGTAGCTTCATTGCATGTCCCCTAGTCTTTCCATATTCTGATAAGGTAAACAATCGATCTACGTTTACCCGTTCCACTCCGTTCATTAATTTATAGACTTCTATCATATCTCCCCACAGCCGTCTCTTCTCCAGGCTAAAGAGCCCCAACCTTTTTAGCCTTTCTTCATAGGAGTAGCCTTCCATCCCCTTTACCATTTTGGTGGCTCTTCTCTGAACCTTTTCTAAAATCGCTATATCCTTTTTAAGATACGGCGACCAGAATTGCACACAATATTCAAGGTGCGGTCTCACCATGGAACGATATAGAGGCATTATAATATCTTTTGTTTTATTTTCCATTCCTTTCCTTATCATACCTAGCATTCTATTTGCTCTCTTGGCCGCCGCTGCACACTGGGCCGAGGGTTTTAACAAGGTATCCACAATGACGCCTAAATCTTTTTCCTGGGTGGTGGTTCCTAATGTGGAACCTTGCATCGTGTAACCATAGTTTGGGTTGTTCTTCCCTAGGTGCATAACCTTGCACTTCTCCACATTAAATTTCATCTGCCATTTTGATGCCTAGTCTTCCAATTTATCAAGATCCTCTTGCAATTTTCCACAATCCTCCTGGGTTTTAACAACTTTAAATAGTTTTGTGTCATCTGCAAATTTGATAACCTCACTTGTTATTCCACTTTCCAGGTCATTTATGAATATGTCAAAAAGCAGCGGACCCAGCACAGATCCCTGGGGTACACCACTATTCACCTTTCTCCATTGGGAAAATTGGCCATTTAGCCCTACCCTCTGCTTTCTATCTTTTAACCAGTTCCTGATCCACAGTAGTACACTGCCTCCTATCCCATGACTCTTTAGTTTTGCCAAAGGTCTCTCATGAGGGACTTTGTCAAAGGCTTTCTGAAAGTCCAGATACACAATATCAACCGACTCACCTTTGTCCACCTGTTTATTCACTCCTTCAAAAAAACATAACAGATTAGTAAGACAAGATCTTCCTTGTCTAAAGCCATGTTGGCTGTCTCCCATTAGGTCGTGACTATCTACATGCTGAGTAATTTTATTCTTTATGATGGTTTCTACCATTTTTCCCGGTACTGATGTCAGGCTCACTGGTCTGTAGTTTCCCGGATCACCCCTCGAACCCTTTTTAAAAATTGGTGTTACATTGGCGATCCTCCAATCCTCAGGTATTAGAGATGATTTTAATGATAGTTCACAGATTACTGATAGCAGGTCTGCAATCTCAAATTTCAGTTCTTTCAACACCCTTGGATGTATACCATCCGGCCCAGGTGATTTGTTACTCTTCAGTTTATCTAATAGTTGTAAGACATCTTCCCGATGTATCGATATTTCCTTCAATTCTTCCACACCTTTAAATACCACTTCAGTCATGGGTAACATCCCTACATCTTCCTCAGTAAAGACCGAAGCAAAGAATTCATTCAGTCTTTCCGCTATCGCCTTGTCGCCTCTTAGTGCTCCTTTAACCCCTTTATCATCTAATGGACCAACTGACTCTCTCACAGATCAACGCAAAAGATGAAGGCAAGCAATGAGTTAGATCGATACCATTACAGCAACTACGGGGCCACTCTGTCAACAATGAGCCACCTGACTGAAACATAGAAACATAGAAAAATGACAACAGAAAAAAGACCACATGGCCTATCTAGTCTGTCCTTCCATATCAACAACTACAACAGTACCTTTTTTCCTTTAGTGATCCTCTATGTTTGTCCCATGCTTTTTTGAATTCAGATACCATCCTCATCTCTACCACTTCCACTGGGAGTCTATTCCACAGATCCATCACTCTTTCCGTAAAGAAATATTTCCTCATATCACTCCTGAATCTATCCCTTTTCACCCTCATCCCATATCCCCTCATAGCAGAACTTGCTTTCAATTGAAAGAGGCTCTCCCCCTGTGCATTTATGCCATGGAGGAATTTAAACATCTCAATCATATCAACTCTATTCTGCCTTTCCTCTAAGGTGTACATATTAAGATCCTTAAGTCTGTCCTCATATGCTTTATAATGAAGACCACTTACCATTATAGTAGCCACCCTCTGTACTGACTCCATCCTGTTTATATCCTTTTGAAGGTGTGGTCTCCAGAACTGCACACTATACTCCAAATGAGGTCGCACCAAAGACTAATACAGAGGCACTATCACCTCCTTTTTTCTGCTAGCCATTCCTCTCCCTATGCACCCATGTACATTTAATAGGAGAAAGCCAACATGGATTAAGCCAAGGAAAGTCTTGTTTTAGTAATCTGTTCTATTTTTTGTGTGAATAAGCAGGTAGATAAAGATGAGACAGTCAATATAGTGTATCTGGCTTTTAAGAAAGGTCCCTCATGAGAGGTTCTTGGTCGATCAGGAACTGGTTAAAAGTTAGAAAGCAGAGTAGGGATAAATGGCCAATTTTCTCAATGAAGAAAGACAAATAGTGGATTACCCCAGGGATTTGTGCTGGGCCAGCTGCTTTTCAACACCTTCAGAAATGACCTGGAAATGAGAATGATGAGTAAGGTGATCAAATTTGCAGATGACACAAAATTACTCAGAATTGTTAAAACACAAGAGGATTGTGAAAACTTGCTAAAGGACCTTGATAATTTGGAAGACTGAATGTCTAAATGGCAGATGAAATTTAATGTGGACAAGTGCAAAGTTATGCACATATGGAAGAACAATCCAAACTATGGTTAAACGATGCAAGGTTCAACATTAAGAACTACCCACCCAGGAAAAGGATTTAGGTGTCATCATGGATAATATGTTGAAAGCCTCTGCCCAGAATACAGCGGCAGCCAAGAAAGCAAATAGAATGCTCTCTGGCAAAGCTTCTGGTGGAGGAGAAAGATGTTATAAGGAAAAATAATTTTCTTTCAATATGAATTCGTAATGAGTGCCCAAAAAAAACCCTGAGGAAGGCATAGCTGAAACACAGCCATGTCAAGTTTGGCTCTTATCACTCCTGGATGGTGAAGTGTTTGAATAAAGTGCATTTCTGTATTTACCACTCTTTGAACTGGTTTACCTCTTTGGGCACCTGACAAGTACTTATGACCTGGAGTGGCCACTGTTGGAAACAGGATACTGGGCTTGATGGACCTTGGTCTGACGCAATAAGCATTTCTTCTGTTCTTATGTCCCATGATCCCTACATTGGCAAATAGCACAGGAATTCTTATTATGCCTGCCAATGCAGAAATTGTGGGCTATAGTGTGGGAACCTACTGTAAGATGTTGATCCTCCACATGGCACCCTCCATCTAAAGTCTTCCAGTGTCATGGACTGAGTAATATTTTAATGCTACTGTGCAGCACCAGAAGACCTATGCCATTTTATTATCTGCTAGAGAATTAGGCAGGAGCAGGAGAGGATTGTTGCTGCCCCATTGCCCTCAAGATCACCAGAACTTTGGAAAGTAAGGAAGTGGGACCAGGGGAGTATTTTACCTCTTAGAAGTTCTCTCAATTGGGTAGTTGAGATGCTTTTATTGGTGGAGAGGGCAGTGGGTTTGCGGATAGCCTGATTGGGGTCAGTTGGTAGGATGTGAAGGAGTGGAGGTTTGGGCAGACTAGCTAGCTGGTTCAATGAGGAGGGTATCTGACCCCATACCCTGGAAGAGTTACTTGGAAGTTGTCTGGGGTTGGGGTGTTGGAAAGTATTTAGCTCACACTTTTTGAAGTTACAGTCAGGTACTGTAGAGATTTCCCTGTCCCTGGAGGACTTACATTCTAAATTTGTACCTTAGGCAATTGAGGGTTAAGTGATTTTTCCAAGACCACAAGGAGTGCCAGTGGGATTTGAACCTTGACCTTACTGGTCCTAGGCTGCTGCCCTAACCTGTCTTCCACTGTTGTCAGTGCCATAGATCACTTGGGGATCGCGGGGGGGGGGGGGGGAGATCAGACAGGTGCTCCTTCACGTCCTTTTCCGATCAGCAGCAACCAGAAAGCAGCAGCTGTGGATAAGCTGCTCTTGAGGTAGCATCAGTGGGAGGAGTGGTCTAGTGGTTAGGACAAGGTACTTCAGGCCGGAGGGCCGGGGGTTCAAGTCCCACCTGGGGATAGCAATCTTGGGCTGGAGGGACTGGGATTTCTAGTCCTACAGGCACTCCTTGTGGTCTTGGGCAAGCCACTTAACCCTCCATTGCCCATGTTCCCTGTAAGTATTATCGTATGTGTCTCATATCCCCTCGTGTTAAATGTATCCCCCAATTGACCGCTTTGACCCGGTGAAAAGCGAGATATAAATAAATCTGCCACCATGATCTGCCAGTTTGGGTAGCCATCACATGACAATTTTTTGTATGGTGGATGCATAATATCACCCACCTTCTACCTGCCCTGATCCTGCCTCCTCCTGACTCTACTTCTTGAAATGTAGATATCGCAGAAAATTGCCTGGAATATTTGCATTTCAGCCATGCTAGCTGTCACAGTAGCAGTAACATTCCAGCATTACTGCCGTGATGACAGGTAAAACACCTTAGTAAACATGCCCTAAAAGTGCTGAGTGATTGTTTTAATGGTCAAGAAAAATAATGAGGGCATACTCATTTTAGAGTATCTGCAGTGTTGAGCCTCATTCTAGAGGTCACCTGTGGTCTATTAGGAAAAAAAATACAGACTTGTAATTTGTGGCTAGAATTGTCAGTATTACAAATTGCTTGAATATACTCTGTAAATTGTGTCTCAGGGAGTAAATGAGGTTACCACTGGAAATGGAATCTGGTTCTGCAAAGGAATGAGGCATTGAACTGAGTAAATATTGAATACTGCTGAGAAAAAAACCACAAGTTAAACTAGTAATGAGAGCTGTGGTCAGGGCTGGTGCAAGGGTATGAGGTGCTCTAGGTGAAACTGATTCCTAGCGCTGCCCCCACACTCCCTGCATCTATTGTCACCACTTCCACTCCTTTCTGGCATGTGCAGCGGTGGCAATTAAAAAAGGCACCATGGTGCCAGAGTTATCTTCTTTTCTGACACTGTGGTGACTTTTTTAATGTATTGCTGCCAGGTCACATCCCAGAAAGGGGCAGCAACTGGCGCTCTAGGCAACTACCTAGTTTACCTGATGGTTGTGACAGCCCTGTCTGTGTAATGATGGGGAAGACTGAATGGTGCAGGCCTGGAGGAGGGAAAAGAAACCTTTGGTCTCTTAAGCAGACTGAGCCAAAGGATTATCTTTTATTTTAACTGAGCAGGTTCATATAAATGAAGGGTCTGATATTCAAAAGGCATTTTCATAGTTTACAGCCCAGTAAACTGTGTAAATGTCTTAGATGGGGATATTCAATGGTACTTACATGATTAGAGCTGTTGAATATCCCCTCTGATTTCCCCTACACACCCCACTGCTTTCCGGTTAGCATCGGGGTGTGTCGGGGGTGTTCCGCGGTGGAGTGGAGGCAGCGACAAGCGCTAACTGGGCAGCAGCAATATCTATGCCTTAAAGATAGGCATAATCAACTGGCATAATCAACAGGTTCATCGTCGAAGGAGAAGAAATTGAAATCGTGAATAACTTTAACCTACTTGGATCAACTATCAATAAAGAAGCAACAAGCAGTCAAGAAATCAGACGACGCATTGCTCTTGGCAGAATGGCTATGAAAGACCTAGATAAGATTCTCAAGAGCAGAGATGTCTCTCTCCATACAAAGATTCGACTTGTTCAAGCCATGGTATTTTCAATAACATCATATGGATGTGAAATCTGGACAGTGAAAAAGATAGACAGGAAGAAAATTGATGCCTTTGAATTATGGTGCTGGCGGCGAATACTGTGTATACCATGGACTGCCCGAAGAACAAACCAGTCTGTACTAGAGGAGATCAAACCTAAGCTTTCTTTAGAAGCTCAGATGACAAGACTTCGACTTTCATACTTTGGACACATCATGTGGAGAGAGAGATCATTAGAGAAAGACATCATGCTTGGCAAGATAGAAGGTCAACGCAAAAGAGGAAGGCCAGCAATGAGATGGATCAATACAATAACAGCAGCTACGGGTACCAGGCTGTCAACAATAAGCCACCTGACTGAAGACCGAACACAATTTAGGATAGCTATCCAGAGGGTCACCATGAGTCGACTCCGACTCGGCGGCACTTAACAACAACAACAACAAAGATAGGCAAGGAAAACCCTTGCATTGAATCTCCGAGGTTAAGGGTTGGCGGGCAGGGCTATGTGCTGCAGGGGCACATGGCCTTCTCAAATCAATATCGGGCACAAAGTTATTAAGAGTAAGCCATTAAATAAAGGGTGAACAGTATAAATATTACATTAATAATTGAACCCTAGAAAAGATGAATTATCTAATTTTTGTCAGACTCCAATTAATTTTCTACCACACATGGGGGATATATTCAGCAGCAGAAAGCACTGTTAAAGTGACTGGCAGTTGCTGCTTTAACTTAAAACCGGATTTACAGTGTCATATCCTCTCATCTGCATGGATATATCCAACATGGCTCGATAGCTAAAACATCAAAAGTTAGGAGAGCCTTTTTTCCATTCTAACTAAACATTTTAGTTAGCCAGTTAGTGACTCAATTGCATCACTGACTGGATAACTAAGGTTGCTGTCCTGAGACACCCTGATCCTAGCCAATTAGAATCATTTATTTATTTAGAAAGTTGTGGGGGGCGGAGCCTGATGTCCAGCGGGTTAGACGCTTCGCGCTGAAGCTCCCGAGGGGCCTACTCAGAATCCTGACTTAATATCTGCATAAACCTAATATTTTACACCGAACTTACCGGGGTGCCTTGGGGGGAATGGCGGCCCACAAACCAGTGCGCTTGGACTTCGGGTCTCCCTCTTCTTCACATGGAAAACGCTCCAAAACAGAGTTGTCTTCCCCACCAAAGATGGTTCCACTTCGGGTAAGCCCCGAAATGCAACAGGAGATCTTGGAGGAAATACGTGGTGTGAAGGAACTGGTACAGTCCAACGGAGAAGCGCTCCGAGCCATGCGAGAAGATTTCGGTATGCTTCAAGACCAGCTTGAAGGTCTTTCACTACGGCTGGACAACATGGCGGGGGTCCTCGACTCGCACGCGGTGCGCTTGGTGAACCTGGACAAGGCTGAGCGTCAGATACAGAATCTTCAAAAAGAGTTAGAGGATTGCAATAATCGAGCCCGTCGCAACAATGTAAGGCTCATAGGAGTTCCGGAGGGGGCGGAAGCAGGAGATATCAGAGAATTTCTGGTCAAAACTCTCCCCTCCTTGCTGAAGATTACCTTTTGCAGAGATCTGGAAATTGACCGAGCATATCGTGCTCCTACCAACATCGCACTTAATCGGACGACCCCCCGGCCCATTATCTTCCGTTTACTGAGGTATCAGCAAGTTGAGCAAATTTTCAAAGCTGCCCGGGTGATGCAACATCTGCAGTTTGACGATCATAAAGTCTCTTTCTTCCCCGACTTGGCAAAGCCCACAGTTGACCGGCGGAAGGGACTCCTTGCTTTTCGACCTAGACTTCAACAGTTACAGGCTCGCTTTGGCCTCTTATATCCAGCGAAGCTCAGAGTGACTCTCCATAACCAAACTAGAACCTTCGAAGATCCTGCTCTGCTAGCAACATTTTTAGATTCCAAAGAGGCAGACCAGATGCGCTAAGTCAACAACTCGGATGGACTCCGCTGGAACTGCCCGCCATTTTGAATGGCCCGATGCGGTGATCATTGCCTGGAATAGAGACTGCCTGGACCTTTCTTTCTTTTATATCTACCTCTCTTGGTCTCCTTTTCTCCATGATGTGCACCTCGGTTGGATTCGGAGCACGCATAGATATACCGGTTATATGTTTCAATTTAGGCCTTCTCTGGGGTTTCACCCCGCAGACATCAGGTCGCCAGTAATTTCTGGGGTTTTGCTTCTTCTCTAAGGCACTTCGGTGCTTCTACTGTTATATAGGGCGCTTCATGATTTTTTATTGGCTTATTTTCTATCATATCGTGTGTACAGTCATTTATAGTTGATATGAGGGACATTGCGCAACTTGGTGCGCCATCATGTTCCTTTCTCAGAATGTTTGACTTTGTTGTATGGCCTTATGTATGCTCTTATTACTGAACGTAAGAGGCATCAATAGTCCAATCAACAGAATGACCATCCTTAGTTATTTTAATCATGACCATACTGATTTAGTGTTTCTTCAGAAATCCATTTCACCTCTGTCGAACCACTGAAACTTACTGCCAAACCTTATATGGTGGCTGCCTATTCTCCCGCCGTTTCTAAGCGGGGCGGGGTAGCCATCTTAGTTGAGAAATCTTTGCCAACCACTGTAATGGATACTAGCTCTGATGGGGAGGGTAGCTGGGCCTGTGTATATTTTAAAGTTGGAGATAGTGAATTTACGTGTATTGGTATTTATGCTCCGAATGTGGATGACCCTGTTATTGTTACTCGGCGGTGACTTCCACCAAGTATTTGAGCCTTAGATAGATAGACTGCCGCCTAGAACGAGTGGTCCGCCCAAGAGTTTCTACACCCTGCCAGCTCTGATGAAAGATTTTGCGTGAGTAGATATATGGAAGTTGCTTTACCCCTCAGACTTAGAGCTTATCTTTTCTCAGCCCCCCCCATCACTCGCAATCTAGATCAGATTTTTTCTTATCTCCTCAGTACTGCTATCCCAAGTGGACATATACTCCTGATTGGTTAGCCAATTGGAATGCCATCCAGTGCGCTTGATGCTGGACATGCCATGTGGCCTTTGGTTTACTAAACTCCTGTTAAGTATGATTGTCCCGCATTATAGTATTACTGGAGTCGGGTCTGGGGTCGTTTTCATTCTATTTTATATTTTCCGGAACCCCTCTTTTGGAAGATTGTGGGGCTCCGCTTAGCTGCGGGGATCCCCTCTCTTCCTAAATTGGCTTACTTCCTTTTAGCCTTTATGCTGGGCATTGCTATTTCCTATTTCCTTAATCACGAAATATTGGGAAAATAGCTCTTTTTTGAGTTCTAATGAATGGTGAAATATGTCTGTCTTTATAGTAAATATGTGCAAATACCTAGTATGTCAGCCTCTTCCGTTCAAACCATTCCCTATTGGTCTAGCAAGAAGACGCTCAACGATTATGTTCAAACTATTCAATGCTCTCAGTTGACTGTTTGATTCTGTATTACTCTTTGTCACATGCTCATCCGGTATCATAGATTCTACTTCTGTTTGTTTGATGTACAATAATTGTTGTATGTAAGCGCTTATATGATGATTCTTATCAGCTTAGAGAAGAAGCATTGGGGTGGGGGGTAATTGGGGTTGCTTTCTTTATTGTATGTGTGTATTTGTTTCTTTTGGTGTGTTGTTACGTTGTTTGTTGTAAAATGAAAATAAAAGTTTAAAAAAAAAGAAAGTTGTATGTACCATACTTCCTAAGATCAATATAGTTTACAGTGTACAATTTAAATTAACTTTACACAGAACTGGGGACAAATATGCAGTAATATTTTAGATGGAAAAGGTATATACATACAGCATTGGTAATCAAGATGCATAACAAATAAGGAATAGGAGAGAGGTTGATGACAAAATGATATACAGTATAGAATTTTTTACAATCTGAGTGATCAATGTTGTTTCGTGTGGATTACATGTATCAGTAGCTAGATTGGTGGTTTAGAAAATCAATGTGTGTGTGGGATCAGATGCATTTCTGAGTATTTGTGGGCTATGTGGTGGTAGGATGTAGAGAAGTTGTGGTTGAGGTTGAATTATGTTTTATTGTCAAAGTGTTCTTTGACTAGTAGAGTTTTCAGTTCTTTTCTGAATTGGTGGATATCATCAATGTTTCTGAGTTTAGGTGGCAGGTTGTTCCATAGTCCAGGTCCGTATAAGAACAAGGCCCTTGCACAAGTTGTTTTGTTACATTTCAGTCTCTATGTGGGTACTGTTAGAGTATATATTGAGGCTAATCTTCTGGATCTATTTGCAGGGAGTTTTTCAAGCATAGTTTGTAGGCTAATGGCAGACATGTCATGTAGGATTTTGAAGATAGTCATAATTGCCTTGTATTTTATGCGGTATAGGAGGGGGAGCCAGTGCAGTCTTATTAGGATGGGGGTTATATGGCTAATCCTGGCTGGTTCTTCAAGGATCCTGGCTGCAGTGTGTTGCACCACTTGTAAAGCAAGTAGAAGATGTTTGGGGAGGTCTTGTTTTGGCGACTGGGAGGATAGTTGCGAATTTGATAGGCTGAGGGACATAGCCTTGGGATAGGAAGGAGTTAACAATCTTGTGTATGTATTTGCAGAAATCATCTTTAGTTGATTTTATCCATGGGACCAGTGCAGTGCTGGTGTTTATTGTGGCAATGATTTGGGAGATCTGGTCCATGGTAGGCATGCTGAAGTCACTCCAGATGTGTTGGGGGGGGGGGGGTAATTACTCTGCTGAGGTTGTTGGCTGGGGGGGGGGGGAGGTCCGGTGCTGCTGAGCATTGTTTCGTGTGCTGAGGAAATTGGAAAAGGTCTGGGGTCAATCATCTCCATTCCTGGGGGGCTGGGTTCCTTAGGGAGAGTGCAGACAATTTTGAAAAGCTCCCTGGGTTTGTGTGGTATTCATGCTTGTGATTGTTGATGAGGTTGTTGTTATCATCCTGCTTTGTTAAGTAGTTGCTGTGTGGTTGGGGTCTTGTTTCTTCTCCAGGCTCTGCACTGTAGCTGATGTAGCTGATGTTGAGTTGATTTGTGGTAAGCCATTGGGAAACTTTGGTGAAGCAGAGTTGCAATTTCGTGTAGCTGGAGAGTTTAATATCAAAGGGTGCATAGAGCAGGATGTTGTCTGTGTAGATGTGGTAGAAGAGGTCATAGGATTTGATGATTATGCATGTTAAAGAACAGTGCATTGAGGATAAAGCCTTGTGGGATTCCCTGGGTTTGTGCGTAGGGGGTGGATGTGACCTCACTCATTTTGATTTGTTGCTTGTGGTTAGTCAGGTAGGACTGGAACCATCTCAGTATGGTGCCCTGAATTCCGGTGGCTTGTAAGCTTTGAAGGAGAATGGCATGGTTCACTGGGTCGAATGCTGCTGAGATGTCGAGGAAGACCGGGATGAAGCCATGTATATTCTGGATATCTTAAATGAGTCTGTTGAGGAGGGAGAGTAGAAGGGTTTCAACATTATGATGGGCTTGGAATCTGTGTTGTTGGGGGTCAAGTGGGGTGTGTTTGTCAATGTGATCTTGTTGGTGGAAAGCTTTTTCTATTATTTTTGCTATAAAGAGGAGACTGGTGATTGGTCTATAAGATGCTGGATCCATTGGTTGTGGTTGTGGTTTTTTCAGCACAGGATGTAGGGATGAGGTCTTTAGGCTGTCAATCCTGTGACCATGGGATAGGGACAGTTGGGTGATCTTAGTAAGGATAGGTCTGAGTTCCAATTTGGCTGCCTTGATCCAGGAGACTGGGCATGATGTGGTGTTGGTCTCACAGCATCCCAGCCACTATACAACTATCCAGACAAATGTGCAAACAACAATTGGAGAAGATTCGCTCATACTGGTCATATGGAGCAATTAAGGAAGTATGATGATCCTTGCAGGTGCCCATCCCAGGAGTAGGATGTGGCTGCATGTAATGCATAGATGTGATGGAGCCAAAGTTGCACAGTCACAGTGATGATGAAATAGTCAAATCATGTTTGTTATGTTTGATCTATATTTATTTATATAACTGGGTCTTCTTTATACCACCTCATCATCTCAGTCAAAGCCATTCACACTGTGGCCCAAACTTGGTAATATACATTAAAAACAGGGACATTGATAACTTGGAATATTCGGAGGCAATGGAGTGTGAAGTAACTTGCCCAAGGCCACAATGAATAGAGGTCATGCTTTGAAGGATTTTACAATCCATAAAAAGCCATGGTAAAATGCTGGTACTTGTCACACAAGGAGTGATACAGGGAATCAAACTCTAGTCTCTAGCTGGTGCCCTAGCCATTAGGCTACTCCTCCACTCAAGTGCAATGTCTGAGTGAGCATGTCTGATCCTCTGCAATGGCCTGCAGCAGATCTAAGAAAGTCATGCTCCCAGAAGTGCATGATTGCAAATAGCATGTGTACAGACCCAGTGTGCCATTGGAACACATAATAAAGCATACAAATGTGTGTCGGCCAGTCTAAGCAGACCCTGGATTGTTCCCACCTTCAGAATGACCTGAGTATCCCACAGCCACAAAGAGAACAAGTGGAAATTGAACCCTCATCCATCACTTGCCAAGCCAGTGGCCTAACATTAGGTTACACTTCCACACCATCTTGTACATTAATGACATGAATGAAAGAGACTGCATTACCCTGCCTGCAATGGGTGAAATCAAGCACATAAAACATGGCTGTCATATTATGAGAATGTGGTACACCACACCTAGAGCCTGTCTACAGTGGCACACATGCAGTCCACAATGCACAGGACATGTAGTATTGTTGCCGCTCAATAGACACACTGCTGCAGGATACAGCTCTTGTCCAAAGGCCAAAGCACACATGATGTCAAGATGCCCAACCCCCCACTGTTCCCGCAATGGGAACCAACACTCACATGCATGGGTCCGCTGTGCTGCAGTGTGGCACTTACCGCAAAGTCAGCACATGTGCAGGGTGTGTAGTCCCCTGTGACCTGCTACACATGCCAATATAGGTACACCTGTACACACACTGAACACAAACCGCATTACTGACCTATGCAGTTCATTGCAGATCATCCTGGTCTGCACATTGGTCCATGCACATGGCTTCCACCATCATAGATGAGAAGCAGATAGTGGGCAATGCCCCAGTGATCGCAGTCGCCACTATGGCTGCTATTTCTGCTCCCTGTGCTGGTATAGGTTAGCACCTCCATTACCCATGATGCATTGCACATTCTTAACTGCTTTCTGCAACTGATCACCAAATGAAGAATGCTGTGATCCATCACATCAGGGCAACATTGTGCAGGGATATTGTGAGCTTCAGGCACGTAACAGCTGCAAACTGTGCTACTGACCAGTTTCAGGGGTCCCCCTGAATGTAAGGGGGAGGGGTACATATCACCTGGTCCCCTGGGCTTGCACTGCACTAACTGGACCCTCCAGGTCCATGAGCATATCTATAACATTGGCTGTGTGCTGCTAGTCACTTTTTTGCCTGCATAATTGAGGTATACCAGACGATCCTGTCATATTCAGCCCTTTTGTCCTGCTAGTTTTGCGCAGGGACTGTCCAATAATTTCTCATTAAAGTCCTGAAGGTTGCAGCAGCTGTTTCTAAAGAACACAAATACAGTGACATGTGTTTAGACAGAAAGGGGAAGGGGGAGTATTGAAATCAACCTGGTGGGCCTGCAATATCATGCTTATCAGCCCAAGAACAGCTGCTTACCTTACTTTCTGGAGCCTTCAATCTACAACACCAGGCACAGTGAGTCTGCACGCGCTGGCCACCACAGGGCTGTGTTGGCCATTCACATCCAAACTGTACCCAGCCTGCTAGTCATCACACACTGCATGTGCACTCTGGCTTGGTACAAACAGTATGGACAGCCAGCACAGTGATTGGACTGGCCAGAAAGGTCGGCCCCCACATCACTGCAACTTTATAATATATAGCACAATGTGAACGCATAGCAGTGCCATGATCTCAGCTTGGTCAAAGTGAAAGTGGCCTCTCAGCATCAATTGATGTGTGTACCTTGGCTATGCTTACCGCAGACACATGTTAGGATGGTTCAGGTGCTTACCTAACCTCTGATTCATATACATCCTGTGCTAATAGCTCTGTTTCTGACAATACCCAGAATTATCTTCCCTCCGTTTGTGTACCCTTTGACTTTTACCCTCTGCAACGTGAACGCACACTGGGCATTGGGCCACAGAAAGGCTGTGAGTGCCTTTATCTGCCATCATATATATACTATGTTGGGCCACAGTGGCCTATGACTGACACATCCCAAAACACTCTGTCCCCTTACACAGCCTGTGGCAGTGAGCATGGCACATTGTGCCATGCTTGTACACCCACATTATGTTATTCCCTTACCATGGACTCTGCCGTACTGGCCATTGTAGCACATGCACTCACCCACACTTCAGATGCAGTGGACATCCTCCCTCAAGAATGCATCAGAGCATGCCAGCTTGTATATGAGGTCTCACACTGTATATAGAGTTTCTGAAGAGCTGACCGACTGCATGTTGTGTGCACAGACATAAAACCTGAACCAAAATCATTCTAGGATATGGTAATCTCAAAGGCATAATTTATTCAATATAATTCACAAATCGTGTGAAAAGAGCCAGACCCAGCATGGCCGTGTTTCGGCAATGCATTCTTCAAGGGTTCTATGGCACTTATTGTGGAATCACATTGAAAAAAACTCATTTTTATATTCCTACATCTTTTTACTTCATCAGGTTTCCACTTTCTGGCAAAATCACAGTTTAAACAAATGCCGACCTTTGCGCTAATCTCTTTTATATTTTGCACCAAAACGCGATTGCTCCCTTTCTTTCTCTATTGCCTTCTGTTTTTTCCTCTCTTACTCTCTCTGGCTGCCGGAACTCAAGCACCAAATGTGCTGCCCAATCATGATCCTCCTCATTCACCCAATAAAGCCTGGGCATCACATGCATACACACTGCAGCTCAGGGCTGGCGCTACCTGGTAAGCCAGGTAAGCATGGCAGGAGGGTGCTGGCAGCACGGGGGGTGGGGGGGGGGGGGGGGTTCTGTCTCTAGCCACCTGCTACCACCACTTTGAAAAAAAGCAGCCTGGGAACATTTCTCTGTTACAGCGGCTCTGCTCTCTTTTAATTTGCTCGGTTGCGGAGTTTCTAATAGCAAGAATAAGCATTTCTTGCTTCTCATAAGAAACAGGAAATGCTTATTCTTGCCTTTAGAAACTCCATGACCCAGCAGTTTAAAAGAGAACAAAGCCCTAAAACCACACTCAACTACCCACACACATACACCCACCACATACTTCCACCACATACACCCCAAAATGCTCCCAAGAGATGAAAAAAGGAAATAAATTCCTCCACACACAAACATATGAAAGGTAGAAAACTCTGACTACCTATAAAAAGGTAGAAAAACTCTGATCAACACTACGATACAGAAACTTATTAATGTATATAAAATGTAAATAGTTTTGACAATTAATGCACAGTTATTTGTATAAAGTTACAATGTTATAAATCTCTGTTAATAACTATTATCTGTATAAAGTTAAAAGAATCTCTGTTCCATGTAATGTATACATTAGTATACAAATTTGTTTACTTGTTCCATGTAAACCGCCCCTGATCTCTGGAAGGGGCGGTATAGAAGAAATAGATAAATAAATAAATAAATAAATAAATAAAGAGCCATGGGAAGAACACAGAAATGTCCCAGCAGCTGCTTTCTTTTTCAAAGGACAAATTGGAGCAGACACGGGGGAAGGGGGGCTGAAAGGGAGCAGACATGGGGAGGAGCAGACACAGGGGGGAGCTGGAAGGGAGCAGATACTGGGGAGCTGGAAGAGAGCAGACATGGGGGAGGCTACAAGGGAGCAGACACAGGGGGGAGCTGGAAGGGAGCAGACATGGGGGAGCAGACACAGGGGGGAGCTGGAAGAGAGCAGAATGAGGGAGGCTACAAGGGAGCAGACACAGGGGGGAGCTGGAAGGGAGCAGACATGGAGGGGAGCTGGAAGGGAGCAGACACGGGGGGAGCTGGAAGGGAGCAGACACGGGGGAGGGTGGAAGGGATAAGACACAGGTGAAGCAGGAAGGGAACAGACATGGGGGGAGCAGGAAGGGAGCAGACACTTATGGATGGGGCTGGAAGGTGGCTGGGTAATAAGAGGGGGTTGGAAGAGAACTGACAGGGGGGAAGGTAGGGGCTAGAAGGGAGCTCACATGGGGGATGGAAGGGAGTAGAAAAGAGGGGAAAGAAAAGGCTGGAGGGAAGGTGAGGGCTTGAAGGGAGCTAACACCCAGGGATGGCACTGGAAGGCAGATGGACAGAAGAGAGGATGACTGGAAGGGAACTGTCATAGGAGGGGGCACTGGGACTGGAAGTTTGCTGATACTTGGGATGGTATTTGGACTAGAAGGGGCTGGATGATGGAGAAGGAGGGGGACTAAAAGTCAACAGACACCAGTGGCAGTGCTGAGAATGCAAGGGGATTGACACTGGAAGGTACTGGGAGGGGAGGCTATAAAGGGGGCTGACACTGAAGGAGGGTTACTGGGACTGGAAAAAGGCTGATGGAAGAAAATGAAAAAAGCAAAAGGAGAGACAAGAAATGGCAGATGAACTATAGACCATAGAAAAAGAGCTAAGAGAAGACAGAGGAAAACAGAAACCTCATATCGGGACTAGCGTGATCAAAAATCATCAGATAACAAAGGTAGAAAAAATAATGTTATTTTCAATTTAATGAATGGACTTTGTACTATCTTTATATTTCAAACAGTATGGGGAACTGCCTCTCTTATCTGGTGTGGCACTGCATGCGGAGTCTGGCTTCTTGGGGTTTCATTTTAATTTTTGTCTACATATTTTTATTTTTACTTTAAATTGTGGTCACTTATTCTGTAGTTGGTGAGGGTCTGTGTTCTGAGTGTGTGACCAAAGCCAGGTGTTCTGTTAGCATGGAGCTTCTACATAGGGATCTGTACTATAGTAATTTTGATTTGTACAGCTTTTCAAATAGGTATTTGGTGGTTTTGGAGCCCATTGCAGTATTTGTAGTGCTGCTTTTTTCTTGGTAAGTCCCTTATTGTATGAGTTTTGAAAGTGCATGCTGGTATGGTATGATAGATTTGACTTTGTAGATTTTCAGTGACTTTTGCAGTGTTTTATATTAGTTCGCAGTATGCCTGGCACTGGAGAATGTTTATGTTGTTGTCAGTGAAATGACCAGAATCAAATTTTATTTTTTAGTTTTAGTTTTTGGACTATCACAGCCTGTTTGTATGATGCTAAGTATTTACTGCTAAGTATTTTTATTTTGGTTATGCATTTGCTCTTTTGCTGCAATTTTCTTACAACACGCCTTCTTCTACTCTATAATAGCTTCCACACAGTCTGTCAAGCATCCATCATCCCTCTCCTCGACTATTGCAACTCCACCCTACAAGGACTACCTAAGACCGCCTTCGTCCCCCTGCAGCTGGCTCAAAACACAGCTGCACGACTCATCGCTGGAGCAACCAGGCAAACCTACATCACGCCCATATTGAAATCCCTACACTGGCTGCCAGTTACATCCCGTATCAGGTTTAAGACCATTGTCCTCATGCACAGAGCCCTCCTCAACACTACAGCGGAACAGCTACAACTATTAATTGAGCGCCCCAACAGCAGCAGACTCCGGCACCAAAACGCAGCAAATCTCCTCCTTCTACCTGCACAGAGCTCCAAGAAACCACAACACACCTGCACAAGAGCCTTCCAAATCTATGCCCCCACCAACTGGAACAAACTACCCCCCACCTTATGGGCCCTCCAATTCCACACCCTCTTCAAAAACCATCTTAAGACCTTTATTTTCGAAGAATACTTCAACACATCTACCACCACAAACCACCCACAAGATCATACCCCGCCCCTCCTCACCACTCTCACCACTCATCTCCCATAAGCAGGCAAACACAATGCCTCACCGCATAGCCACTATGCCATGTGTAAATAATCATTTTGTTGTAACAATGTAATATTTATACCAGTTATCTGTCCATAGTTCTAAATGTTCCATGTAAATGTTACTACTTGTTCAATGTAAACTGTTTTGCCTTGCAGAAAAACGATATATAAAACCAGTTAAATAAACACATAAATAAATAAATAAATAAATAAAATATATCGCTTGAAAAGAGTTCACAAAGTGGTTTTGGGAAAAAGGAGGGTAGGGTGCAGCCAACATTAATAATAATGAGGGAGGGACACCGATTTATAGGTTGCAGAGGGGTACTAGAAACCCTAGCACTGACCCTGCTGCAGCTCACAGTCATCTGGGGACACACACACACACACACATATGACTCCGCTGTTTTAAAGTGGTGCATGTTGTCATTGTTACCTGCCCCTTAGACCTCCTGCAATGCTCTTCTATTGTCAATGACTATACACGAGCAGGCATTATTAGCATGCTGTGCAAAATATGGGTGCTATTAATGCCTGCTCAGTTTCCTGTAGATATATCCCTGTCTACACCTACTGTGTTGTCTGTATTGACTAGATTGTAAGCTCTGATGAGCAGGGACTGTCTCTTACATGTCTGTGCAGCTCTGTGTATGTCTTGTAGTGCTATTCAAATGCTCCTAGTAGTAGTAGTGTGCTGGTATGGTGCTCTGCCATCCAGCCTTACATTGTACAGTTACTCAGTTTGACAAATAGGTGTGAGGACCCATGCTGGACAAAGTGTGGGGGGTTGCACCTGATGCTTCTGAGAAGGTATGATGAAGTTAACACACCTGGAAATAAAATTCCTGGTCCCCAGGCTGACCTTGAACCCATGACCACTTACTCATATACACACACTGGCCTTGTGCTTGGAGCCACAGAACAGCCTTGTGGATTTATCAGTCCATGAGTTTATAGGTGCTCATTGTCAAGGCACATGAAGGCATGACTTGGGGTGCACCTATGTCTGCTTAGTTGTCTGTAGGGTCTGTGCCATACTTGTCTGATGGGGCCTGTTTGGCAGGTGTGTGACAGGGACGTCTTGTGAGGTCTGTATTTTGCACATCCCTGCTATGCTGCTGGTGCAACTGACATACATGTCATAATTCTGGGATATGTGTAGTGAAAGGGGATGACCATGATGCCTGAACACATGCATTCCATCCCATGGGTGTCCTAGCAGAATGTTCAATGTACCCATCGCATAGTGTGTGCTTGTGGTGATTCATGGACTACTCTCACATGTGGCAGACCACAATGGGTAATCTAAATTCACATGTGACTCAGATGGTTCTGTCTGACTGCGTACTGTTCTGGAAGGGTCACCAGAGCATTCACAGATTTTGGTCATCTTTTGACAGGTGAGAGAACAAGGTGCTCATTTTTTCCTCCGATCTGGGCTGCCATATTTGTGCAATCTGCAGAGATCAGGTAGTATGCTAGGGAAGGACAAGGTATATACCAGCCATCATAGATGTTCTCCCCAGGTAGCCGCCTTGTCATCCCAGTGAACCTGCCAGTCCCACAGCATCACCCACGTGACACCTCCTTTGCCATATTTGCACCATCAACATAGTGCCCTGTCATAATTGGGTACTATGCTGTTGCTGCTAATGGAGCATTACTATCACTTCTTGGGATCGCCTGTGTGTGGAGCATATTTATTTATTTAGCTGAGCTTATATACCAGTTTTCACCGTGTTAAAGTGGTTTACAGCAAACAAGTGAGGGATACATTATAACAGGAAGGGGGTAAATCATCATGGGGGGTGCAGACATTTAAATATCCCTTGAAAAAATATCCCTTTCCGTGAGGTTTTACTTGGCATTAGGGTTCTAACACACGATTGTGCAAGCAGGCGGTAAGGGAGCATGCACTGTCAATGCCCACTCTCCACCCCAGTAACACCCACTCTCCACCTCCTTTTCCCTTTACACTGTGGGCACCTCTAACATTCATTAAAGCAGCATTATTTGCCCTTTCCACAACATTAAGGGTTCAAGGGTGCCAATAACATGCATTAATGGCACACTTGCTCCCTTACCACTCTTTAGTAAACATACCCTTATATTTTTATTTATAAATTATATCAAACTTTAACTTGAATAAATACTACTCTTTACTACCCATTTTGAAAATTTGAGAAAAGGAATGGCATACTTTAACAGGCCTAATAAACGAGCATTCTGTCTTCTCTACCTCCTGCTATCTCTAATTTTCATGGTTATGATTTTTTCAGTTGCTAAGAAAAAATGGCTGAGGTAGCCAGGTATGTGAATGGCATGCAGGCTGATCAGAATTGGGTCACAGCCTTCATGTCCAGGCCTTAAACCTGATTCTGGCCCATGGGCATGTCTAGCCCCCCCCCCCCCACGGGATCAGTGATTGGACTGCCATGAATGGGGCAGCACCCACATCACCACTACTTGACACTATTTAGCACAATGTGGATGCATAACCATGACATGGTCACAGCTTGGGCAGAGTGAGCTTGGCCTCAAAGAGTGACATGATATGTGCACCCAAGTCATAGCAGCAGCAAGCCAACACTAATATGACTCAACCAAAGATCCTACCTCCAACTCATGCACATCCTGTACACACCGCTCTGTGTCATGCAATATCCACAAACCACTGCTCCTCATTATGCACCCCTTCAGTCAGAACCTGGGAACAGCCTCTGCAATACCAGGTGCAGTGCCTTGATGAACCTCAAATTACTCTGGAAACAAACACACACACATATATCACTGCAGTAGTGCTGCTTAGCATTCCTGCCTGCCCCTTTGAGCTCCTTAACTGCTCAATCCTTGTTAATGTGTGCTCATTGTGCAGACACTATTAGCATGCTTTGCACTTTTCAGGTGCTGTTAACACCTGCTTAGTGTGCTGGTGCTAGCAGCCTGCTCTGTCATCTAGTTGTGGGTGTTGGAGCTTGTCAGTGTGGCTGATGAGTGTGTGGACTCTTACTAGATGATTAATTGAGAGTTGCATTTGCTGCTGTAGACCCTGCAGCTTAGAATAAAGATAACACAACAGGATATGCAGTTCCTGATCCAAAGCTGGGTCTTGAACCTATGACTTTCTTCTCACATACACACTGGCATTGTGTGTGGAACCACAGAGGAGCCTTGTGGGGTCTACATTCCATGGGTGCAAATGTGGTCATTGTCGGGTGCATGTGCGCATGAGTGGGGAATGGCTGTGTCTGCTTAGATCTCTGAGGGCTCTTTTGCATACCTATCTGACAAGATCTGTTTGGTGGGCGTGGGAGGGGGACATGTTGTCCGGTCTGTATGGTGAGATGGCTTTCTATGCTGTTGGTGCAACTGACATTCCTGTCTCACACATAGGATATGTCAATTCAGAGGGGCAGCCCATGAGACACGCATACACACATCCCATGCCACGGTGGACCTAGCAGAATGCCATGGTCTCCCATACCTGTTGTGTGCTTGTGGTGCACTCATGGCATGATTGCACATCCTGCAGCCTGACCTGGCTGCTGTGGATTCACATGTGCCTCAAATGGCTGCTGATGACTGGGACCTTACATTTAGAGGGGGTCCCAGATCACACAAAGCCCCGGGATCTCTGAACGCACAACAGATACTGTTGTCCTCTCCATAATTACCTCCCATCTTGCCACTTCACCCTCCTCCTTGCTGGTCTCCCTCAGAGTTATTTCTCTCCTCTTCCAGCTCTTAAGAACTCTGCTGTGCAGCTGATCCTTTGCCAGACCCGATACACTCATATAAACCCTCTCCTGATACTACTTCACTGACTCCCCATCTGTTTCCATATCCATGTCACACATGCAATGCTGACACTATACCTCATTGGGGCTGCTATTAGATCCTTCTCTCTTGTTTCCCTGGTGTCTTCTCTCCCTATTGCACCCTTGTTTCTCTTGTATTGTAATGTCATCATCTTATTGGCAGCTCTTAGGGCAGGTACCATCTTTCTATGTGTTTGTACAGCACTGCGTATGCCTTGTACGCTCTATGAGTGATGTATAGTTGTGGTAGTAGGGTTATCATCTGGCAAGTGACGGTTCTGGGTGGGCATTTTGCCTCTGACATGCCCTGTTTCCCTATTTGTAGTATGCCTTCCACAGCATCATTCCCCCCCATGCACATATCCATCCCCTATGTGCAGGTGGGGGGCATCCTGATCCAAAGACCAAACAATCCACATGGTTAACTAGACCGATGCCATGGGCCAATGGTCATTGTGGGCAGCCTACCAGATGCTCCATCCCTCCCTTCCATCGTGGCACACCCACCGGTTTAGTACTGCAGGCAGCCTTCCTGATGTTGAACCTGTCCAGCTGTGCCCACTTTGCCGATTCTGCCCCCTCCACCCGGGGATGTGGGCATACATCCTGCTATGTCTGACCTTCGTGGAGAGGGATCAGCATGTGCTCGATGTCCCTGCTGCTAAAATGTTCGCCATCAGACAGACTTTGGCAAATGTTGCATTGCACCAGACACACAAGGCCAGGACAGTGCTTTTGTCTGCAGTAGGTGGAAGCCGCTGCACCTGCCACCACACCATGCTGACATAGCAGTATAGTGGCAGTGGGGGTGGTGCGCAGTGCCAGCTGTCCACTATGCAGGTTAGGCGGGCACCTAGGCCAGCAGGTCTGAATGGGTGCAGAAATGACACACATGTCTTGCCACATTGCCCCCCATCCAACTGTGGTCATCACCCCCCCTCCCCAGCTTCCACCGCTTCCATCTCAGGAGGTAGAGACGGACAGACACACCAGCAGTATTTTCGAAGGCGGCTGCTTGTTATAGCCCTCTTTAGTGATACTGCTGCTGCCAGCCTATCCCTCCCAAGGCGGCTTTGTCAGCAGGTGAGGGGGAGGGGGCTAGCCATAATCTCTGCCTGGGTGCCAGGGACCCTTGTGCTGCTACGAAGTTTGTGCATTACCTTTTCCACAGCAGCAGCATGTCTGTGTGCTGCCACTGTCACTGCAGGGTCATGGTGGACATCACAGCTGTGCCACCTGGGCAGCTGCCTGTTCAGTCTTGTGCACCAGGAACTACCACTGCATCACCCACATGGTACCTCTTTTGCCCCATTTGCAACATCAACATGTTTCCCTTTCATATTTGGCTGCTAGGCTGTTGCTGCTAATGGAGCACTACTATCACTGTCTTAGTTTCCCTTGTATGTGGCTCACATTGCAGACACTGAATAGTCTCTCTCCTATCAAAATAGCCCCTTTCTGCGAAGCTTTACTTGGCATTAGGGTTTCTGATGCTGAGGGTTCTAATGCATGATTGCACAACTGGCATTCGCGTAGCGCCTACTGTAAATGCTCACTCTCCACCCGCTAAAGCCCACTCTCTGCCTCTTTTTCCCTTAACGCTGCAGGACCCTTTAATATTGCAGCATTATAGGCCATTTCCACAGTGTTAAGGGTGCAAGGGTGCTGATAACACCCTTACCCCCTTATCACCCTTTAGTAAACATACCCCTTGGTTTTGCCCGAAGTGATACCAGGGGAATGAAAATTAGCATTCTGAGCTGACCCCACTTTGCTACCTGCCGTAGTGCCAAACCCTCAGCACCACTGCAAGACTTATTTGTCATCTGAGTAAGCCACAAATTCACATTTGGCATTTCCCAAGATATTAACTTACTCCTCCATTTTATCCTGAAAATGCTTGTCATAGTTGAGCCAATCCCAATCTTTATTCATTTATTTATTTAACAAACATTTCTATACTGCTCTTTCCTATGGTTCAAGTGCGGTTTACAGAGAACAATGGTTATAAGGTATGGAGGGGTTCATACCTAGTCGTTTTACATATAACAATAGTAACTTTTGCAGGTAACAGTATAACTAAATGCATACAAAACAATTAACAATATTACAAATTTTACAATACAGGTTACATTCCAAAGGATAATTTTGGGATGTGAACAAAATCTTTATAATCCTTATGTGCTTCAGCAATCATGTCAGTATAAGACAACAAAAAACCATAATGGGAAGGATCATAATGACCAACAATACTCACCAAATGAAGAACACACCCAGTTGAGAATAATCTAAGGTCTCCCATGCACCTGACCCTTAAACCTCTCTTTCTTATTTTTCTCACCCTTCACTCAACCTTTGTGTCCCTTAAGCAAATGAAAAATATCAATAAACTTCCACCGCCATCTCTTATTCCTGTATGACTTTAAGATCCCTTCCCACAGCTCCATTAGTGCTATCTCCCTCCTCACCAGGCTATACTGGACTCATAGCTGAAGACAACGAACAAGAAGATGTTGATGAAGATAACAATGTAGAAGATGAAGAAGATGACCTAGATGCAAGACCTGCTACACTTATGCTTCTTTTCATCCTTCACTGCACACCCTCTCTCTCCTGATCCCAAAACACCAGCAGGAATTGATGATGCAGAGTGCACCATAACCTTGCCAGACCCAAAACTCCAACAGCAGCCACTGTCACAGTTCCAGCTGGTAGAATACTCCTCCAATCTTCCCTCTGAGATTGACCAGGCTGACCATCACTAGATGGACTTACAAAGGTTCTACCCTGAATAGCTCTGAAAGCACCTGAAAAAAGGCCCACCAAGGGATGCTCTAGTCTGATGCACACTGTACTTTGGCCAACCCCATGGTTCTACCAAATTCCGAAAGCACGATGGCTCAGATAACACCTGCTGCCACATGCCTAACAGATCAATAGGACCTCCAGATCACCAATCCCACCCTGAAGGGGAAACCTGACCATGCACCCCAGAAAAACCTCCTGCCTGTGCAGGAGAAGCCTGCAATCCCACAGGAACATGCCATTCCTCGCTCACCAAGGTGCTTACCAGTAGTTGAAGGCCTGTGCACAAGAAATGTCTTTGTCTCACACACCTGCCTCTGAAACCTTCACTCCTCCTTCAGCACTGCCAGTTATCAGGCTCTGGGTTCCAGAGGCAGACATATCTTGACCTGCTACAAAATGTTTTCCACTAGCCTTGCCTCAATGCTCCATGGCAGAGATGCCATGGAGCACAGGCCCCAGACTCACACCTCGAGACACCTTCCCTCATGTTTCAAATGGCATCACCTCTGTGACAACCTCCAATGCCCTCATTGACACATCTACCACCAACTCAGAAACTGCTGATGTTGGACAAACATTGAGGGCTTGTTTGGAACTGTCATTATCGTCAACAGGCTCGATATGGACAGTAGAATATTTCAAGGTCAGATTGTATAAAGTGATCCGACTAACAGCAAGATGGGTAACAGCCCTCTTGAGGAAAGTCAGTGAATTCATATTAATGAATTAGTGCAAGAATCATGTGCAAGGTTACATGGAAACCAGTAGGATGTTTCTTACTTGTGACAAAAAGTCTAAGGGGTATGTTTACTAAACTGCATTAGTGCAATTCGCGTTAGGAGCCGCATTAGTGGAAGGAAAGCCAAAAAAGGACATGGGCGGTACATCGTTACTGATAACGTGCAGGAACGTGCGTCGTAAGGCGCCGCATAGCAACGATCGTTACAGGGCGCATTACTGCGCGTTAAGCGTAAGAAGTCACACTGACACACAAATACAGAAACAGAGCTGTAGCACAATGGTTACTACACAGACCAATGGTGCAAGGGTAATGGGGTCAATACCACAGTGTGCCCAATGAAGAAGGCCAGCTGATGCGTCATGTGGAACCCTTTGAAAGCCTACGATAATATTTTAATCCACAGTCTGCAGCTGGGTGAATGTATGAATATGGCTGGAAAAATGTACCCGTCATATGCAATATGTGCCAACAGTGATGTACCCCTGCCATGGTCATGTATCATAAACCATTTGATAGGAATATTTAGGCAGATGTTCGGAACCCGAAAGGTTTGTGCCTGGCCTGGAAAGGGTTAAGTATTGGGCTGTGAGGAAGTTTAGTTGTACGTGAATAGTGCTGCCAGCAAACACACCCTCACAGTGTGTAACCTAAGGTGCCACATAAGGCACCCCAGAAGGCACTACATAGGGCACATAATAAAGTGCCAAGGCACCCTATAATGTCCCCCATAGGACGCCATAGAAGGCACCTTATAAGGCACTGTATAGGTATCCAGAACTGTAGTACAATGGTCAATACACTGACAAATGGTGCAAGAGAGGTGAGTTTGATCCCCCCCTGAGCCCAATGAGTAAAGCTTGCAGAAACACCACCTTTTACTCGAAAGCAGTGCTATATGAAGCAGGTCGTCTGTTAATTTTAATTAGTGCTGCCAGCAAACATACCCTCACAGGGCCGCAACCGAAGGTGCTGCAGAAGGCACCTGAATTTGCACCCCAGAGGGCACAATTTAAAGTGCACTGTCCGCCAAAGCACCCTAGAATGTGCCCTATGGGTCACCCCACAGGGCGCAGTACAGGGCTCTGCATCAGGCACTGTATAGGGCGCCTGATGAGGCACAGTAAGGAGAAAGCACTATGAGAATCCCATGCTGGCAGCACCCACCGAACCTAAAAAAAGAAAATGCCACAGACAGCACTAACAAATATCCCCACTGTGGGATCAAACCCATGACCCCTGGCCCCACAGGCAGTGAAGTAACCAGTGGGCCAAATTGCTAGTGCTATGAAGAAATCCCTGGCTGGCAGATGAAGGTTGTCTGGTCACCCCAAAAACTGACGGCTGTGGTGGCCAGGATCAGGGTCAACCCACTCATACCCATGGTGCACTGCACATGCAGATCTGCAGTCCATAGATGAACACAAGATGGGGTATGCACCCTCACAGCACCCCGTCCTGGTTGAGGGAACTGACCGTGTGTCCCACTGGCACAGAGCACTGACAGACAGTAATCCAACAGGGTGTCCCATACAGAGCATGAAAAGGTGACTAGGAAGGCATCCAGAGCAACAGCACAATGGTTAATACACCGACTAATGGCGCAGGGCCCGTGAGTTAAATACCCCTGTGGGTTTAATGAGTAAAGCTGGTGGAGACATCACTGTGTACCCTCAAGCAGTGCTGACAGAAGCAGTTATTTTGTTAACTGTAAGTAGTGCTGCCAGCAAACACACCCTCACGGGGCCGTAACCTAAGGCGGTGCAGAAGGCACCCAATCATCTACCCCAGAGGGCACATCCTAAGGTGCACTGCCTGCCAAGGCACCCTAGCATGCCCCCTATGGCTCACCCCACATGGCGCATCAAAGGGTGCTGCACATGGCACGTGAAAGGGTGCCTGATGAGGTACCGTCAGGAGACAGCACTGTGAAGGTGAGGTAGCTGGCAGCATACACTACAAAGAACAAAAATAAAGGGCCTCACACAGCCCCACCAAGTAACTCCACTGTGGGATCAAACCCATGACATCTGGCCACACAGGCAGTGAAGTAACGTGTGGGCAATATCGCCAGTGTGACCAACAATATCCCAATAACAATGTGGCCAACCTATGGAGTATAAATGTCAGATGGTCAAAGCTCCCACACCAGATCAACAACAGGTTAGCTAAGTACAAACCAAACATGCCTGCCAATCAAACAAGCCAAGGTCTCAGCAAACAAGGGCATATGGCAAACATGATCCAGACCAAGGTCAAGACCATTACCAAAAACAACACGCCCAATAACATCACCGACCTTGTAAAATATGGACAGCCACTGTCAAAACCCAAGGAAACACCCAACCTACGATGAATACATGGAGACAGACTAGCCAGATGCCTGTTCCCCAAGCCCTAACAAATCCCAGGCTGACAGATGAAGGACGTCTCGCCACCACGCAAACTGTCTGCTGTGGTGTCCAGGATCTGGGTCAACCCACGCATACCCACAGTGCACTGCACATGCAGATCTGCAGTCCATAGATGAACACAATATGGGGTATGCACCCACATAGCACCTCGGCCTGGTAGAGGGAACTAACCGTGTCTATCACTGGCACCAGGGCCGGATTTACCTATACGCCACCTACGCCGTGGCGTAGGGCCCACAGCTGACAAGGGCCCACAAAAATAGCCTTTTTAAAATTAAATTTAAAAAAAAAAAAAACGCTGGCTGCCGCCACGGCAGCATGGGTTGTCCCGCGGGGCTCCCTACTGCTACAGGCTGAATCCCCTCCCTGCGCCCGGCTGAATCCCCTCCCTGCCTCCCTCCCTGCCGGCGCAGTGTGTAGTGATAGCACCGGGTTCGCTCTCTGTCAGCAACGGGAGAGCTGAACTGGGGGAGGAGGAAAAGTACAGCCAGGCGCACGGCAGAGGAATTGCCTGCGAGAGCGTCTCTGACTGGCCGCGGAGGTCCCCAGCATGGACCTCCACGTGGAGCACCAGACGTGGCCCGACTTCATCTCCGGAGAGAAGACAGCGGAGGCCCGCTCATTCCGGGTTGTAGACTCGGCAGAGGTAAGAGGGCGGGCGACCGTCGGACAGGCAGCGCGAGCAGCGCACGCTGCACTCTGCAGAGCAGGCCCGGCCACGTGGCGTCAGGGTGGGAAGCTCAGGCAAGCGGCGGGCTTCCGGGCTGGGCAAAGCAGCGGTTTTCAGAGCGCAAGCCTGTGGGATAATTTTCTTTTTGTCTGTTTAGAGCTCAGCTGAAGTTGTGAGGTGCGTGTTTGAAAAAAAAAAAAAAAAGCGAAGGAAGGATTTTAGAGTGCAAGCGTGTAGGTGAGCAGGTGGACAGGACGGGGCCTTCTCCAGGGGGTTATGCCATCAAGACCTCAGTGTTTCATTTGTGGGCCAAGTGTTTCATTTGTGGGGCCAAGAAAAGTTCCGTTTCAGTTTCAGACGTCTGTAAGGCCTGTGCTAAAGGGGGGTTAGAACTGGTAATGGGCTGTGGGCTGATGGGGGGGGGGGGTTAGGACTGGCAATGGGCTATGGGGGGCTGACTGGAAATGGGTTGATAGGACTGGAAGTTGGCTGATGGGGGGTTAGGACTGGTAATGGGTTATAGGGGGGCTTAAACTGAAAATGGGGTGATGGGGGGGTTAGGACTGTAAGTGCGTTGATGGGGGGGCTAGGACTGGTATTGGGTTGGGGGTTGCTAGGACTGGAAATGGGCTGATGGGTGGCTAGGACTGGAAATGGGCTGATGCAGGGACTAGAAGGGAATGGATGCTGGGTGAGGCTGGAACTAGAAGGGAGCTGATGTTGGGGGAGGATTAGAATGGGATGGGGCTGGAAGAGTAAAATGGAGAATTGAAAAATATTTTGTGTGGGAGGGATAAAAAATCTACAATTGGCCGGGTATTGGGAGAGTAAGTGGGGATTGAGGATGGAGGGGTAAAATTTGAGCGGATGAAATAGGAATGAGGAAAGAGCAAAAGGAGAAAGATTAGTATGTTAAAGCAGATGTAGAGAGAGAATGGAAAAAAACTAGAAGAGAGAAGAAAGGACAAATGGACAGCAGACGATGGAGAGTTAGCAGAAGACTACGAAGAAACCAGAAGAAAGTGGCTGGAGCAATTGCAGCTGAAAAAAATGCACAAAAGGTAGAAAAATATCTCTTTATTTTGAATTTATTAATTGGAATATGTCAGCTCTGGTAAATGTGCATCATTAACGTCTGCGCTTTGTTTAGTACAAGAGCAAATTTAATGTATAGTTTTATTTCTACAGTGTTGTACATTCCAAGTTTGGCTTTTGGGATTCCCAGTTTAATTATTGTCTTCCTGTTTCTAAATTGTGATTCCTTGTTTGGTGATGGTCTATGTTGTGCATGTGTAACTGAGCTGAGGTATTCTGTTTATGTAATTCCTATTTGACATTGCCACTTGTTCTCTTTCCCCAGTAGGTCATGTATTGTTGTTCTCTGAAATGTATTGGTTTAATATTTGCAGTGTTGCCTTTTGATTGGTAGAGTATGGTGCTTTGTGAGTCCTGGTAGTGCTGTTAGGATACGGCGGGTTTGCTATGGGTTCTAAATGGGCAGTGTTTGTAGTAGTTCCTAATGTGTCTGGCAGTTGGCACTGGATTATAGTAATGTAGAAATCTTTGTCTTTCTTTATCCATACACTCATTAAGAGGCATGTTTACTAAAAGTTAGTATATGGTAACATTATGCAAATATTTATGCAAATGAGGCCCCTTATGCAAATGAGGCTCCGCACCCCCCTTGGGCCGCCCCTGCTGGGGGCCCACAATTTTTGTTGGCATAGGGCCTCACTCAAGGTAAATCCGGCCCTGACTGGCACAGAGCACCTACAGACAGTAATCCATCAGGGTGTCCCATACAGTGCATGAAAAGGTGACGAACAAGCCATCCAGAGCTGCAGCACAATGGTGAATACCTCGCCTAATGGTGCAGGGGTTGTGAGTTCAACACCCCTGTGGGTCAAATGAGTAAAGCTCGCGGAGACATCCCCAGTTATCCTAAAGCAGTGATGACAGAAACATTATTTTGTAAACCATAAGTAGTGCTGCCAGCAAACACACCCCCATGGGGCCGTAACCTAAGGCGGCGCAGAAGGCATTGCAGAGGGCACATAATAAAGTGCACCATCTGTCAATGCACCACATAATGTCCCATATGGGAGACCCCATAGGGCGCCTGGAAGGATGACTCATAGGGCATGGTATAGGGCGCCAGAGGAGGCACCCTAAGGAGACAGCACTGTCACCATCACACATCAGAGCCATGCTGCAAGGTGCCCACCTGGCGCTGTCTGTGGACCCCAACCACCCTGCTTTCCACCCCACCGTTGTCACCCTAACCCCTGTCCCCCAGTCTGCCACCTGTCCTAACCAGACTGTACGATGTGGTGAGGAGGGTGCCAGCACGACATGTTGCCACAGTGCACACCCCCACCGTATGCACATCAGTTACCATCCCCAACCCCCCACAGACCCATGTTAAGCAATGCAGAGTCAACAGAGTCCATGCAACATCCCCAGTGACATGTCAATGTTCAACAACAATGCACAGGTGACCCCACCCAGCAGCAAACAATGAAACACCAAGACACGTCATGTCAGCGACGGTGTGTCAGGTATCCGAATGACAGTCAACAAAGTAGGCCAACCAGAAGGTCAAAAAAGGCTGTCCAACATGCAGAGGTCCATCTACCAGTGGCAACAACAGGCACGGACAAGTTCACAGAGATGCTGTGTCCAAAGAAATATGGCAGATGGTGCTCCAGAGGAAGTGCGGTAGATGTGTCATGTCTGTGGGCTGTGTCCTCTGTGAAAGGGGTAGAAAGAAGGTAAGGGAAGGGCACACCAACCATCAGGTCATAAACATCACCCTGCCATAAGAATATGTGCATCAGGAATGCTGAAACACTACAACATGACATGACCATAACAAACAGCATAGTGCACATGGACCACTGCAGGAGATTGGCCTGCAGACCAGGACACAAGCCCAACATGGTCATGTGAATGTCCATGGCACACAGGCATCCCAGAGGTCTACAGCATGTCCAGCAGTGGTGGTGCACAGAGATACCACAGAAATGAACGTTGCCACTAACAGGCCAAATGCAGCATCTGCATGTGGCCTATGACCCAGAGGAGGGAAGGTGAAGCCTACCTGAAAGGTACAGCAGTGGACTGATGGGGAAAGCCAGAGTCAGGCAAGGGCACAAGGGTTCCTAGGAGAGGCTGCAGACGTCAATCAACTGTGTCCATCCCAACGACCTCATAAACAGCTGTCAGTGGAGCATGGCCGAGGAACGCTCTGTTGCGGGGAAACATAATGGCTATGTGAAGTGTCCTACCAAATAAAAAAGAGACATGTCAGGGAACAGAATATGACCCATGCACACAATGTACAGAAGTGCAGAAACAGAAGGGCAGGGAGAGATGGATGAACATCGCCTGACAGGTGGGAAGACACACACGTCCCAAAGATACAGAGACACACACCGTGAGACAAGGTAAGCATGCTGCACATTGTAGTTGGCTGGACAGCAGACAATCAGGGACAGGTGGAGACCTGGGTGCACATCGGCTGTCCAATGCAGCAATGGCAGTGAGGTCTCTACGTGTACATAAGCATAGCAATTGCCTGTGTCCAGAGACACACACAGCCTGGTAACATGTGCACAGGTAAAGTATGTAGCCCCCAAGATGTGCACAGGCAATGGTCACATGTGTGTCAAACGGAGCATATGGCGGATGGAGTGTGAGGCCAAACACATGTGCAACACCAGAGAAACGGTGGAGAGGGAAACACATATGTGTCAAGTGGTGCTGCCACCACAGCACACCCAGCTGTATGTGCACCCATGCCAGCCACCCCAATGCCGCTGTGACATACACACACTCCTCACATGAACCACAGCAGTGGGAAGTATCGGCAGGCCATCCCTGGGAGGCAGGAACACAGCAGCCAATCCTGGTGAGACGAAACACAAGAGACAAATAGAGATATGTCATTACAGTGCTGTGAAACACACATACCAGTGCACACATGGGGACCCAGAAGCACATCCCCACACATGCAGAATTTACAGGAGAAGAGCTCCTCGATCATATGTTGCCTGGCCGCCATCCCCGCACGTGTGTCACCACGGCCATGTGCAGGAGGACACACAGGATCCTCCCCAAGATCCTCATTAATCTCGACTGGGACATTATGCCTGAGAGCAATGTTGTTGAGGATGCAACAGGCAAGAATGATCTTTGCCACAGTCAGGGGTCTGTATTGTAAGGCACCACCGGTCATATCCAGACACCTGAAGCGACTCTTTAGAACGCCAAAGGTGCGCTCAATGACAGAGCGGCTGGAGGCATGGCCCTCATTGTACCGCATCTCTGCACCTGGCCGAGGGAAATGCACAGGGGTCAGCAACCAGGCATGACACCCATATCCTGCATCACCTACAAATAGAAATGGAATAACGTCACACGTGAGATGATTGACCTATGGAATCACTGTTGTGGCAATGGTCAACTGGGCAGCTGAGAAGCATGTACACACACATATAACATCACAGCAAGTATGTCACCATCATGATACAGTGTAGACAGACCATAGGCTAACGGAACACAGCCCCGGGGGGGACAAGTGGAAGTGACATAGCAGACAGGCCAAAGTGAACATTCATGCATCAAACACGTGTGATAGCAGTTGCAACGACAGCTCAAGACACGTGTCATCCCCTACATGGTGACAGAGAGGAGGCCCCATACACACCGTACACCATGTGCATGGTCCTGTGCCCCCAACCCCCCCCCCCCCCCGGATGGCACATGCACAAACCTTTTGCAAATGGGGTGGGAGAGGACACACCCCAAAGGCAGACACATGTACAACTGCCTGTGCAGTATGGCCTAGGCCACGTGCAGGAGCCATGGCCAATCAAGAGGTGCTGCATGCATCCGTGGAAGGGACCCAACATACGCGGGCAGAGTGGTCCATGACACGGGAGCTTGGGAAGTAAACAGCTAAGGCAAGGTACAGCCCACACCACATGTGTGCAGGGACACCCAGATGAGCACCAACACACACATGGTAGGCAGAGAGACGTGTGGCAGCGCACAGAGGTATGTTACCACAGTCCCGGTAACAGGGTGTGATGTAGCGTCAGGCCCCCAATAGGTTGCACCAGAAGATAGCACCAAAATGGCAGGCATTCAGAGGACACAGGTGACAATGGCGCCCCGCGAACCATATAAGGAAGGCTCACATTAGATATGGTGTATACCTACCCAGCAGGACGTAGTCCTCATATTGTCCGGCCTCAAACTGGCCGAACAGTGCCGAGTGCTGCAGGATATAGGAGTCATGGGCAGACCCTGGGAACGGTGGAACCACATTCAGAATCTGCATACTTGCATCACAAACCACCTGCACATTTAGGGAATGGAAGTGTTTTCGGTTGCGGTACACAACCTCCCTGTCGCGGGGTGGGACCAGGGCAACATGTGTGCAATCTATTGCTCCCATCACGTGTGGTATCCCTGCGATCTGCTGGAACGCCTGTCCCAGGGCCACCCAATGTTGCCTACTGTTGGGAATTGCAATGTAATTCCCAACCCGGCTGACCATGGCCCGCAGTACCTGGTGGAGACAGCGAGAGAATGTTGGCCTACTCATCCCACCCACTGCGGCCACTGATGATTGGAAACAGCCAGAGGCAGCCAGGAGCTTTACCAATCCCGGTATAGCATGTGACCGGGTAGTCAGGGGCTCAAGATCAGGTCTAAGAGCCTCGTAGAGCTCCCTAATGGCCCCTGTGTCCAGCCAGTAGAGGGAGATCACCTGGTCTTCTCTCATGTCCTGGAGCATGGGTCTGGGCCTGTAGAGGCGTTGCAGGTGGGGCCGTGCCTCAGCACGCCTATGGCGGCGTTTGTCCCCCCCACCCGCTGGTGGAACCCCCACAGCTGCAGGCTGGAGTTGCAGCGGGATAACACCCATTCCCAGTGCCGCAGCCCCAGGGACATCATCTCCCTCCCCCGGAATGCGTAGGCCAGCCAGCTCCAGTAACACAACCACCGCACACCCTGCATTCACAGTTTGAGCCATGATAGACATGGAATGGAGGACAGGTTGCTGGGAAATAGGGTTTGGGGTGGGGTCCAAATAAGGATAAACAAGACGCACCTGATGAGCCAGGAATGGCGCAGCACGCATGGCGACGCGCAAACCCACAAAAATGCAGCAAGGCACAAGAATGACGCAGCGCACGCGGGAACGCGCGCATCACCGGAATGAACCAACCCATATCTACACGTTGGATGCCAGTGTGGTAAGGGCGTGCGTGGCCTCCTGTAGCAGCACGGTGCAAATATCCGGCGCTCTACATGGTGTACCTCACCCATAGAACCAGATCTGAGTGAAACATCAGACACGCAGCCATGTGCGTTGACGTAGCGTGCCGCGTACGTGCCACATCCCGTTCGCGAGACAGTGCACGATCCTCCAACGCGCGTGCCAACGTGCACGTACACAGTATACACTGACTGCAGGAGCAACGTGTGTGCATCTAGGAGGATTCACGATGAACCCCAATGAGTGCTCATAACCTGCCGTGTCCCCCGACCTTGCTGATATAAATGGATGATAGGGGAAAATGTACACAAAGCTACGTGCAAGCCAGAGTAATGAATGTCCAACACGCCAGCGTGACGTAGCGCGCGGCGTAACGCACGGCATCACGCTCGTAGACACACGCCCACGAGACACATACAAATATGGCAGGTAGGTACTGCAATATACCTCAGAACACAGACCCAACCACAGCATGGCGGACAGTGAGTCAGTGAACCAGAGGTCTGCAGAGGGACGCAGCGCAGAGACACCAGTGTGCACACCTGCTGGCACAGAGGACAGCGAGAGGCCAGGGCCATCTGGGGCTCAACCACACCCCAGCCAACAGGCCACTGTTGGAACATGCCAGAAGTGCCGTAGGAACCCCGTGGCCGAGGAGGCCAGAAAAAGGGCAATGAGGTTCAGCCAGGAGGAAAATGAGCTACTCCTGGCTAGCATCCTGGAGCATTATGAGGTTCTCTTTGGTCGGCAGAGCTCAACCACGACCAGTGCAACACGCAACAGGGCATGGGATGAGGTACAGACAGTGGTGGCGGCAGCAGAGGGACCCCACCATGACAGAGAAAGCCTCAGGAAAAGATATTGTGATATCAAGAGGAACATCAGGACGGAACTGGACAGGGAGTGACGTGCAGCACAGGGCACTGGAGGAGGCCCAGTACAGATGGCCAGGCTGACAGAGCTTGAGCAGCATCTGTCGGAATGGCTCAGGCCCATGTACATACATGGCTTGCCCCCTGCATTGGACATGGTGCACCCAAGTGCCGGTAGGTCAGAGTGAGCTGTACAGGTGGGGGACCATACATACACATCTGCAGGGGTGGGCTAGGGGGTGGAGGGGCAGTACCTTGGTGATGGGGATCCAGGGGGTGACGCGTTCGAAGGGTGTGTTGGGGGCGAACAGGCAGCCACGCCCTACCTAACCCATGTCTAATTGCGCCCTACAGGTAACATACCATCCATTGAGGGGCCAGAGGAGGTGAGCGAACACACTGACCCAGGGCCTGGGGGCTCTGAGGACGCTTTACCAGAGGTGTCACCAATGGGGGCCACATCGGTGCAAGCGGGAGGTCAAACCCCACACCTGGAGGAGGACGGCAGGCAGGGCCAACAGCAGGCAGTGGCCGGAACAACACCAGAGGTGTCTGCAGCTGACGCACTTCAGGAGAGGCAGGAGGCAATGTTGGCAATTGCAGGGGTCATTGGGGAGATGCGGGCACATTCCCAGGCGGCACAGAAGGATGCCGAGGGTCAGTGGCCAACCGCGTCGGTGTGTGTATGCCTATGTACAGCTGCCAGGTGGGTCCCCATCTCACAGCGTCCATTCTGCCCTCCCCTAGGTGTGCAGCATGTACTGTGTGTGGTCGCCCACAAGCAGCGGAGGCAAAGGCACGAGTCACGCCGTATGCGACATGCCATTACGAGGTTGACGTCACGGGTGGATGTGATGGCGGAACGGCTGGATGACCTGGCAAGCACAGCGCGTTCCATAGCTGCAAGCCTGGAGCTCCTAGTGGCAGACAGGGGGGCACCAACAGGGCTGCAGGGGCCACCAACACCACCACCACCACCAGTGGGGACAGCAGCAGCAAACGTTGCGACGGCCATGCCACCAGCACCACGGGGTGGGAGGGCCCGCCAAAGGCATGGCCGAGGGTGTGCTAAATAAATAGGTGTACATACAGCCAAGCTGATGTCATGTGTCCTGTGTTTCTTGTGGGGGGCCTTGTTACACACAGCCCACCCGTGTCCGCAACAGGGGACAATCACGTGGCCCTATGCAGCCAGCCGGTGTACCCACCGATACAGCTGTGGTCAGCATGGGATGCCCCACCTGCTGTGGCGCGGTCACCCGCAGGCACACACTACCCAGCAGCTGCAGCCGGCATCTGTTTCCATATATGTACCCCATGAGACACGGTGGGGGGGTTGGGACTGGTGATGGGCCATAGAGGGGGCTAGGTACGGACATGCGGTGGGCTGTGGGTGATGGGGGGGGGGAAATGGTATTGGGCTGTGGCCTGATGGGGGGGTAGGGATGGCAAGGGGTTATAGGGTGGCTGACAGGAAATGGCCTGATGGGGCTAGGACTGGCATTGGGCTGATGTGGGCATGGACTGGACATGGGTTATGGGGGTCCGACACATCAGATGGGGTGATGGGGTTTGGAACTGGAGGTGAGTTGATGGGGGGATGGGACAGGTAATTGGATTTTGGTTTGCAAGGACTGGGAGTGGGCTGGTTGAGCAGCCAGGATAGGACTGGACATGGGCTGTTGGGGGGGAGCATGTATTGGAAATGGGCTGTGGTGGGGGCCGGGTAAATGGTGGACCCATGGAGGTGCTGGAACGGTACATGGGCTCATGGGGGGGGGGGGTTGGACTGGCATGTTGCTGAGTGGTGGGGAGCTAGGGTATGGCATGGGCCGATGGTGGTGCCAGAAAATGACTAGCTATGGCGTGCTGTGGGGCAGGGAGCGGAAATGAGCTGATGAATGGATTCAGACTGGAGTGGGATGGCTATGCCCTTGTTCGTTGGTGGTCCGTCTCGTAGTTGTAAAGGATAGGACTCTGGAAACCAGGGTTCTGCCAACTAGAATGAGATCAAAGCAGATCAGCTTAACTCACCCGAACTCCTACTTCAGCATTGCAATAAGCTACCAGCCCCCACTGCACCCAGTTGTCCTTCACCCCCTTATCCTGGGGGATTATGCATTGGCAAGAGGCATTTCCCACCCCCTGGCAGCCTACTGCATCTGCCAGGGAGCTGAGGTGTACGATGGGAAGTAGAACCCCTGGCAGCAAACAGTGGCCGGTCCTCATGATGCAGGCGCAAAAGGTTCACAGCAAAAGTGAGATCAACAGTGTTAGCCATGACCATATTTAGCTATCTCTCACGAAAGCGACTTTCATTTTATGTGTGATGCCCCACCGGAGTCCTTTGGACCCAAGCTGTCCAACACTGCCCCTGACGCTGTGCATGAACCACAGCCAAGAAATGAAATGAGATGAGACCCTGCCATAGTAATGGATGGAAGGTCCTTCGGGAGGGCCTGTGAAGTTTTGCTAAGAAACACACAGGCACCTCCCCAGACCTACGTGCATGTAAGAAACTAGCAGTGGAATACAGCGATGACATTACACATGGTGGTCTGAGAGGCTGTTGACCGTGTGAACCTAATGGGTAATATGGTTTTGTGTTGTACTGCTCACCCCCCAGGAATGTGGGCAATGCGTACTATATGTGATGCATGACCAGCGCTGTCATTCGGTGGCCTCTAGGCCAGCCCAGCCCAACCACCTATACAGGAACTATGAGCTTTAGTTTCGGGTCATAGAAACTGGATTCTCAGAGCTTACATCATATCAGCGAGGCTCTGTGGTGAGGTCTCTCCTGACCTACAAATAATGGCTGCATACCCACAGTCATAGAAAAGCACTACTGAGTGTAACAGCTGCCCTCTGATGGCCATAGACCGTAGCACAGGCACGTCTTGGTTGACAGTCTAACTGCCAGTCTATCCTGTCATATATACTAAGGTTTCCTAAACCTGTCCCTGTGAATATTGGAAATCCTTCACTATAGAATACATAGGAGCACATGTCTAGGCTTTCCCACCTGCCAACTACAGGTCAAGGCTCTGCCCGTGGACCTAAAAGATGGCACTTTGCCTAATATCCTGGCCCTTAACAGATGCTCCTCACCGATGTGATTAGGTGGGAAAGACCATGTGGTATCAGGGATCCATGACAAACATGCTGTCCTGTTTTTATGTGTAGTCTTCTTTTTCCTATAAACAGGATTGCCAACGGTCCCCCTTAATGCTGGGGAACCCCCTGAGCTTCAGACATACACACCTCCAAACATACGACAAAGACAAACACTAGGCCCATTAAACAGCCTGTCCCCCTGCGGCCATGGCCACTCGGTCCACCCCTAGCCCTATGCACTGGCCGGCTCTGTGTCCATTAGCCACCTTGCGTTGTCCATACCAGCGTCCACCCTGGTCTGTGCCCATTGCCACTGCTGCACATACCCTTGCATGGTCCACCACAGCTGCCACATACCCATTGTTTCACGTGGGTGGGTTTGGCCATGTGTGGCAATGCCCCATGTAATGCCCCTAATATCGCCCCACCCCTGACATGGGTACAGTACCCTACATCCTCCCATTGTAGCTCACGCAGACACTCATGTGGGTGTCCACGTATCATTCACACAACGCTGACACAAAGTAATGAGGGACATCTGGCCACCATAGTTAGCTGAAAATACTATACAACTTTATTTACAGTCCCCCCGTTACATGGCTGCTCATGCCGACATATGTTAGTGACACGCCCACTGTCCCTGCTGTGTGTGGCAGGCCATGGCATGGGCTGTCACAGGGCAGGTGTGTCATGCGCATCCGCACGCTACACACCCCGGGGACCCCCGTCACATGGTGGCTGGCCTCGTGCGCCACCGGCTACATGCTCCTCCAGCATGCGCAGGCGGTCAGCCACCATGGTCAGGGTCGCCAGGACCTGCCCCATGATGAGGGCGTGCTGCCTCTGGGCGTGTGACTGGGCACGCACAGCTGCAGCCACACGCAGCCCGCACATGCAGCCGCACAGATACAGATCTCCCCATGTCTGTGTGGCTGCATTCATGGTGCGCCTGTCAGCAGCTATGTGTGGCAGGCCCACGTCCAGGTGGGACGCATCACCATCACCATGGAGCAGGTGGCTGGCACCCCCGTTGCCCTGTGACAGCCCATGCCGATGGTCACATGGAACAGGCGACAAACCCCTCCCCGCACCCGCCCCATCCCCCTCCAGCTCCACGTCGCCCAACTCATCTCCCTCCGACCCCTGGCCCCCCACAGCAGGGCCCCTCCCCTCCCCCTCCACCTGCACCCACCACTCCACCCCCTGCCCTCCCGCAACCTCCGCCCTCTCCCCCTCCCCACCTCCTCCCCCGCCCCAGCCACCCGAATCACCTCCATTTCCTCCGCTCCCGCCCCCCCCTCCTCCACGTCCCCCTCCTCCCCCTCGGCGTCAGCTGTAGCATCGTCCTCATATTGCGGGGTGCCGTACTCAGCCTCCATGGCCACTGGGGTGGCCACCACCTCCTGCCCGTTGTCTCCATGCGGCTCCTCGTGCCCCACTGCAGCATCCTGCCCCACAGGCTCCTCGGCAGCACGTGCATCCGCTGTGGGAGAGGGGAACACATGTCATCTCCATGGTCACACATCAGCCACAGCAGTCACATGCATCCTGTGGTCATGACAGCCAGTGCCCCACAGGGCCATGTCACATCACTCACCGTCCCGTTGGGCCATCCGCTCCCTCTGCACACGATGTACAAACCGGGGGTATCTTGCCCTTAGCTCCCGCGCCTTCTTACGGAGATCCTCCACCTATTGGAGTGACAACACATATTGACATTAGGGGACAGACACCCTTTCGGGGCCTCTGCCGCAACACATATATATCTCAGTGTGCAATATAGTTCGGCCCAGCGATCACAGACAGGGGCATTCCCCATGGCACCAGGATGGGTTATGGGGACCTGTGGTGAGGCCTACTGCATCCTGGGGATGTGGTTTGCCCTTGTATTCACAGACAGGGGCATTCCCCATGGCACCAGGATGAGGGGTAGGGCTCTGAGGTGAGGCCTACTGCATCCTGGGGATGTGGTTTGCCCTTGTGTTCACAAACAGGGGCATTCCCCATGGCACCAGGATGAGGGGTAGGGCTCTGTGGTAAGACCTACTGCATCCTGGGGATATGGTTTGCCCTTGTGTTCACAGGCTGGGGCATTCCCCACAGCACCAGGATGGGGTATGGAGACCTGTGGTGAGGCCTACTGCATCCTGGGGATATGGTTTGCCCTTGTGTTCACAAACAGGGGCATTCCCCATGGCACCAGGATGGGGTATGGAGACCTGTGGTGAGGCCTACTGCATCCTGGGGATGTGGTTTGCCCTTGTGTTCACAGACAGGGGCATTCCCCATGGCACCAGGATGGGGTATGGGGACCTGTGGTAAGGCCTACTGCATCCTGGGGATGTGGTTTGCCCTTGTATTCACAGACAGGGGCATTCCCCATGGCAACAGGATGAGGGGTAGGGCTCTGAGGTGAGACCTACTGCATCCTGGGGATGTGGTTTGCCCTTGTGTTCACAAACAGGGGCATTCCCCATGGCACCAGGATGAGGGGTAGGGCTCTGTGGTAAGGTCTACTGCATCCTGGGGCTATGGTTTGTTTCCTGTAATCACAAACAGGGCCAGATACCATAGCCCAAGGACAGGGGATGGGCTCCTCATTTGGGACCTTCAGCATCCTGGGGCTATAGATTGTTTCCTGTAATCACAAACAGGGCCAGATACCATAGCCCAAGGACAGGGGATGGGCTCTTCATTTGGGACCTTCAGCATCCTGGGGCTATGGTTTGTTTCCTGTAATCACAAACAGGGCCAGATACCATAGCCCAAGGACAGGGGATGGGCTCTTCATTTGGGGCCTTCTGCATCCTGGGGCTATAGTTGAGCAAGGTAAGCACAGACAGGGCCTGCATCCATAGCACCAGGACAGGGGATGGACTCCTCATTTGGGGCCTTCAGCATCCTGGGGCTATAGTTGAGCCTGGTAAGCACAGACAAGGCCTGCATCCATAGCACCAGGACAGGGGATGGACTCCTCATTTGGGGCCTTCTGCATCCTGGGGCTATAGTTGAGCCAGGTAAGCACAGACAAGGCCTGCATCCATAGCACCAGGACAGGGGATGGACTCCTCATTTGGGGCCTTCTGCATCCTGGGGCTATAGTTGAGCCTGGTAAGCACAGACAAGGCCTGCATCCATAGCACCAGGACAGGGGATGGACTCCTCATTTGGGGCCTTCTGCATCCTGGGGCTATAGTTGAGCCAGGTAAGCACAGACAAGGCCTGCATCCATAGCACCAGGACAGGGGATGGACTCCTCATTTGGGGTCCTCTGCATCCTGGGGCTATGGTCTGTTTCTTGTGAGCACAAACAGGGCCTGCATCCATAGCACCAGGACAGGGGATGGACTCCTCATTTGGGGCCCTCTGCATCCTGGGGCTATGGTCTGTTTCTTGTGAGCACAAACAAGGCCTGCATCCATAGCACCAGGACAGGGGATGGACCCCTCATTTGCGGCCTTCTGCATCCTGGGGCTATAGTTGAGTCAGGTAAGCACAGACAAGGCCTGCATCCATAGCACCAGGACAGGGGATGGACTCCTCATTTGGGGCCCTCTGCATCCTGGGGCTATGGTCTGTTTCTTGTGAGCACAAACAAGGCCTGCATCCCTAGCACCAGGACAGGGGATGGACCCCTCATTTGGGGCCTTCTGCATCCTGAGGCTATAGTTGAGCCTGGTAAGCACAGACAAGGCCTGCATCTATAGCACCACTACAGGGGATGGACTCCTCATTTGGGGCCTTCTGCATCCTGGGGCTATAGTTGAGCCAGGTAAGCACAGACAAGGCCTGCATCCATAGCACCAGGACAGGGGATGGACTCCTCATTTGGGGCCCTCGGCATCCTGGGGCTATGGTCTGTTTCTTGTGAGCACAAACAAGGCCTGCATCCATAGCACCAGGACAGGGGATGGACCCCTCATTTGGGGCCTTCTGCATCCTGGGGCTATAGTTGAGTCAGGTAAGCACAGACAAGGCCTGCATCCATAGCACCAGGACAGGGGATGGACTCCTCATTTAGGGCCCTCTGCATCCTGGGGCTATGGTCTGTTTCTTGTGAGCACAGACAAGGCCTGCATCCATAGCACCAGGACAGGGGATGGACTCCTCATTTGGGGCCCTCTGCATCCTGGGGCTATGGTCTGTTTCTTGTGAGCACAAACAAGGCCTGCATCCATAGCACCAGGACAGGGGATGGACTCCTCATTTGGGGCCCTCTGCATCCTGGGGCTATGGTCTGTTTCTTGTGAGCACAAACAAGGCCTGCATCCATAGCACCAGGACAGGGGATGGACTCCTCGTTTGGGGCCCTCTGCATCCTGGGGCTATGGTCTGTTTCTTGTGAGCACAAACAAGGCCTGCATCCATAGCACCAGGACAGGGGATGGACCCATTTGGGGCCTTCTGCATCCTGGGGCTATAGTTGAGCCAGGTAAGCACAGACAAGACCTGCATCCATAGCACCAGGACTGGGGATGGACTCCTCATTTGGGGCCTTCTGCATCCTGGGGCTATGGTCTGTTTCTTGTGAGCACAAACAGGGCCTGCAGCCAAAGCACATGGACAGGGGGTGGACCCCCTTTAGGGGCCTGCAGCATCCTGGGATGTCTTCGAGCTTTGTGATAGCTGACAGGGGCATGTGACAGACCCCTGTGTGTCTCTTGGCCTTAGTGGTGGGCCTGTGGTTTTCTGTGGATAGGGCACATCACTGAGGCTGCAACAGTGGCCCGTAGCATACCAATGTGGTCTTTAGTTCACCTCTGCTATGGTTGCAGCTACCCCCTGTGGGCTGGGGGGTTCTGATATTGGGTGTGTGGACGACCTAGCTACAAGCTGGACGCGACAACACCTGACATTCTCAAGCAGTGCAGATTTTATTGGTGCTTTGGTTACAGGGTGTTCTTCCCCACATCCTCATTTGGGGTGCCTGTCCCCAAACACTTACCTCACGTGGGTAATCAGAGCTCCTGTTATATCTGATTGTGAGGCGGTCCCAGGCCCTCCTCACCCTTGTTAGGTTCTGCCTCCTGGACGAACCAGGGAAGCGACGTTGCTGGCGGAGGCAGAACAGCTCTGTGAGCAGGTAAAGGTCCCTCTGCCTGAAGGCAGGCTTCCTCGACATGGCTGCCATCTGCTCTGACTGTATCTCAGCTGCATAGCCACGTGCGTTCATGAGGGCGTAGCTATGTGCGTTGGTGAGGGCGTAGCTACGTGCATTGGTGAGGGCATGGCCACGCGCACAAATACATCTTGGTGATATGACACGGCGCGTGCTTATGTGCGTTGCTGCCAGCGGGACAGCCTGCGTACGTACGTGCGGCGGGGCGTAACTACGTGCTTTGGTTCGTGCGTTGGCATTTTTGATTACAGATCCTTCATGGTGTAGTGCATCTCACATTAATGTTGCCATCTATACTTGTGATGGCCTATGGCTTATCCGAGCCTGTGGCCAGGAGCTGGATTTTGAAACCCCCACATTTTTGTCCTGCTGCTATATATTGCAGGGTCTGCATCACGTGTTATAACACCTTCTGCTTCTGACATCTCACATTAGGATACTTTCACATTCCTTTGTCTAGGAATGTCCTTGATGTGGAGATGTATCTCACATTTCTAATGTCCCTTTTGTTTAGATGGATTGAGGGGGGTGTGTGGAGACCACGGCACAGAGAGTGTCCCTGATTGGCAAACTGTGGAGGTGGCATCGGGACCAATGGAGAGCTTGTGTGTATCTGTCTGTTTGGAAATGTATAGCATTAGTTGTATCCTGGTCAAGCGTGCTCTTTCACTCTTTCTCTCGTTCCTCTCTGGGTTTTTGAAAACAAACATAGGCTTGCAGTCTGTACTTTACCTCTGCTATTATTGGGTTACAGACACCACTTCTCCAGATGGAGATGCACCTGGCAGCCCTGCCATGTATCACCACAGTGGGTTCAAACCCATAATATCAGGCTACACAGTCAGTGCATTTTCCAGTGGACTACATCTCTGTAGTTCCTTCTACATGCCTAGCTGGCTACAGACGGACTTCAGTTCACCACACAGTCCATCTGCAGTGGTTCACAGGGTTTGATTGGAGCAGTCACACCCATGATGCACTGCACATGCAAATCAGCCGTCCACAGATAAACACAAGATGGGGAATACACCCCCACAGCACCTCGGCCTGGTAGGGGGAATTGACCATGTGCACCCCCATAGCACCTCGGCCTGGTAGGGTGTACTGACCATGTGTTTTACTGGCACAGATTAGCTACACAGACACAAGGAGCAGGAGATTTTGGAAGAGCAAAGGGTCTTTATTATGCAAAGGAAACCCCAACGCGTTTCGGCAATGCCTTCCTCAGGGGGGGGTGACACTAATAAATAAAAATTATTTAAACATAGATTAATAAAAACAGTTAAACAAACAATTAAAAACAGTTAAAATATGATTAAAATGTGAAAGCACCGGCATGACATACAACATAAAATAGTCTAATAATAACAATGTGAAAAAAACGTAAAAGCAGGGCTGAGGGATCAGATAAAACATACCAACCTAATAAGAACAACAAGAGAACAAACTAATTGAAATTGAATGATAAAAATGGTGTGAAAGGGTACTGTATCTTAACTAAAACAGCCTATGGTTGCATAATGTACATAGAAAATTGAAATGATAAACTATGGAAATAAATATGCAATCATATAGCTGATAGAAATGTATTGTGCAATAATAAAATCGAGAATAACATATCCAAATAACTATAACAATAAATATAAATATAAAACACTTAGCTAAACCAATAAAATATAAATATAAATATAACAATAAATATAATTGTACCAAACATGCATAATAATGGGAAAAAATAAATAAATATAAAACTAAAAAACAAAAATTAAAAAATAAACTAAACGAATGGTAACTATGGAAGTTGATAAGTGACCGTAAAACTAAAATATTGTGAAATAGTAAACTAAGAACAGCAAGTACAAATAAATGTGACAATAAATATGAATATAAAACACTCAACTAAACCAATAAAATCTCAATATAAATATAACAATACATATAATAGTACCTAAAAACCATTCATAATAAGAAAAATTAAAAAGGACAAAACAAAGGAAGACAAAGCATATATGGTAGATCGCATTAAAAAATAAATAACAAGCAACATGAATTTAAAATAATAATAATAGAAAGAGATGATAAAACCATATATGAATTGATGAGCCAAGGAGAACAATGGTGTACCATGGACGAACAGATGTAAAAGCTGTGTAACTGATAGAAGCATAAAAAACATAATAAACTGTGTCATAATAAAAGAACTGCTAAAAACAGAAAATTAAAAATAGAATTAAACCGAAATTAAAATTAAAAAGGGGGGGGGGGGGTGAATAGTGCCATTGATATGAACCTATTTACTAGTCCCTCTGTAACACACATTGGATCCCATCATATGGCATAAAAGTGTAGAAAACTATGTAAAAGCAATTCACTGGTGGGCAGTTACCAAGTGACGCGCAGGATAACTTAGTGCCAAACCAGCAAAAAGAAATTGTAAAACTAAGCTCAAAACTTGTCAAATGCCGAAAAAATAACGTATAGCCGTAGGAATCGTTATAACACAAGCAGGAAAAATGTACAACGCTGCATGGTACGGCAATCTTTATAAATTAAAAATGACGCTGAAGCAAATTATTTAAGAAAATAAAACACGAGAAAGACTTCAACCATGTAAAACATGTTGGACAAATATCAATGTGAACGCAGACAGACAAAAAAATCAATCTCGAGGGAAGGGAGTAAATGCGATGAAAGATTCCTCTAAGGCTCATATCAGCAAGTAGCCACTTAAAAAGGGGGGTTCCTCCACGGCACACAGACCATGTTACTTGCATAATAAAGACCCTTTGCTCATCCAACATCTCCTGCTCCTTGTGTCTGGTTGGACTTTCTGCAGGAGGTTGCTCCTCTTTGTGTTACAGAGTAGCTACACACCGTCACATTGTGCGGCTACTATGCTCACCCTGAGGGTGCAGTGAGGTGCCCAGCACCAGGTCCACAGCACCATTCATGCTGGTGGTCCAAAGCAGTGTTAATGTGTGAGATAGGTAGTTTCTGCACAAACACCTTGGATATATCTGTCTGTCTCAGTCAGGTGTAGTCCCTATGGACCCTTAGGAGGATTATGCTGGTAAACAGGGTCTCCCATCAACAGATCCACATTCTACCTCCCTGCAATGGTGGCAGTAAAAGGGACCATCAACCCCAGTTCTGCTGTGGAGAAGACACCCTTCAGGGCAGTCAATGCAGCTCTCTACATATCCATAGCACAATAGCAGACAGACATTAGGCCTGTACATGCTAAGCTGCACCCCACCACTATCTGATATTCTCCTGCAGCAAGCCTTCAGCCACTGCACCCTGCAAGGTGCTCCATTAAGACACATACAAGCTGCAAACAGTCTGCTAGTTGGTCCATAATGCATGTTCCTGTTGGAAATGCATGCACCCAGCACTGGGATGGCAGCATACACAACAAGCAGATAGGTCAGTGACTGGCCCCCAAAAGTAAACACATAAATATCACATAACAGAATTACTGTGCAGCACTATGGGGATGCCTAGCCATGCTGTGGTCACTGCACAGTCATGGTGAGATTGATCTCCCTGCAGGACATACAGAGGTCACCCTGTCTGTGTAGGTGGTGGCCGGGCACTAATATGTCGCAGTCAGTGCCCTATGCGCTGTGCAGATGCAGCCTGGCCAGGCCACCCTGTCTGGGCTATACCCATGGTACCTTGCTCCTCATTATGCACATTGGCAGGCCAATACTGGCAACAGTGCTGGCAGTGTGGGCTGTGGAAGGTGTTTGCAGCCACCATACACTGTATAGACAGACACACACTCCGACACCTATGCCAGCATTGTGCTACTATAGAGGAGTTCAGCAGCCCTGCCCACCACACCAGTACTGGGCACAGTACAGGCATGGATATGGTACGCAATACTGTTGGGGGTCACTCCCCAGGGTGGTAAACACTGTCAGAGACCAGACCTGTAGCACACACCGCAGACATCAGAAAGATTGTTATGATGGTGCTCAATGAGCAAACTTTGCTTAACGTAGGACTTGCTATCTGCCAGTAATCATAGGAAACGTTTGATAGGTGTGTACCGTATACCCAGGTGTAGGGTGGCATTGCTAGGGTATGCAAGTGCTAGTATTGGGAGATGCATGCAGGGCCCAATGTCCTGCCTCTCCAGGAGGCATTAGCCCAGTGGTTCTGAACCAGTCCTCCTTGAACCCCTAGGCCAGTCGGGTGTTCAAGATAGCCCTAATGAATATGCATGAGATATATATGCATTAGAGATATCCTGCCAACCTGACTGGTTTGTGACCCTCTAGGGCTGGATTTGGAGACCCCTGCCTTACACCTCTGTCATTTAAGATTGTGAGTGGGCAAGGTGCAGATCTCCAAGACATCTAAAAGGTTAGATAGAATTTGTCACATGCCTCTTTGCTTCTCACCACCACCAAAATATTGTCTATTAGACAACTTTTTGGTGGTGGTGAGACTTGAGGAGGCATGTGACATAGTAACATAGTAAATGACAGCAGATAAAGACCAGCATAGTCCATCCAGTCTGCCCAGCAAATATACGGGAAGAGTAGGTGCACCCGTCGCTCCGTGCAGGCCACCCCTCCCCATGTCTTTGTTTAGGGGTGGACCCACCACTCCATGTAGGACACCCCTATTTGTTGAGAAATTAGATGGTTCCGTTTATTTTGTTTTTATCCTGTTGCTATACAGGGATCCGCAGTGCTTGTTCCATGCTGTTTTGAATTCCGTCACCGTGTTTGCTCCCACCACTTCCATCGGGACATATTCTATCTACCATTTTGATGTCTAGGACATCTGCACCTTGCCCACTCACAATCTTAAATGACAGAGGTGTAAGGCAGGGGTCTCCAAATCCAGCCCTAGAGGGCCACAAACCAGTCAGGTTGGCAGGATATCTCTAATGCATATATATCTCATGCATATTCATTAGGGCTATCCTGAACACCCAACTGGCCTAGGGGTTCAAGGAGGACTGGTTCAGAACCACTGCATTAGCCGATGGGGCCTGTGGGTGTGGGTGTGTCTGCCCCTGTTGGCTGCTGCTTTACGGCAGCGTTTCCCAACTCCAATCCTGGTGTGCCAAACACTGTTCGGGTTTTCATGCTGTCTCTCATTAATATGCATGAGCTACATCTGCATACCATGGGGTTGGTGCATAGATATGCAGCACAGGCATCTTTATTGGAGGCAGCATGGAACCTGAATGGTGTGTGGCCCTCCAGGACTGCATTTGGGAGACTCTGCTCTAGGTAATGCACCTGTTTATGGTGTCTCTGCTCAGTGGGGTAAATATAGGCGTATTAACCATGCGTATGTTCTCAGCAAGAAAGGTTTGCAATTACAATCACGGTTTAGTTGTGGGAAAAATATGTGGACTGGATTGGCAGTAGCCCTAGCTGGGCTTTGAACCTATGACCTTCTGTTCTTGCACACACTGTTGGTGTGCACTGCACCACAGTGTTGCCACAGAAATGCTGTATTCCCTGGGGAGTCCATGACTGTACATCCGACAGGGCCTGTCTGTTGCTGTGGATGTGCCAGCCTGCACATGGCTAGGCCACTGTATGCTGTGGCTAGCAGCCACTGCCCCCTCCATCATCTGTACCCTTCCGCCAACATGCTGACATGTCCTTATCTTGGAAAAAGCACATGACCTGATTGAGGTGTGGCACTCCAGGACTGAATTTGGTGGACTCGGCTGTAGGTACTGCCCATTGTTATGGTGTGTGTGCGGTGTAGGGTAACATATAGGTGTTTGAACCATGCCTATGTTCTCTGCAATAAAGGAGTGTCTTTACTATCTCTGTTTAGTGGTGGGTAAAATATAGGGATTGGATTGGCAGGAGCCCCAGCTGGGATTTGAACCTGTGACCCTCTGGTCCTACAGGTACTGGCTGGGTCTGCTGCACCACACTGTGGCCATAGTTCCCCTGGTTTCCTTCCCATGTTCAATTTCCTGTTCTCTGTAAAACTCAATGTTGTTTGTATACATTGTAGTATGCTTGTTTGATGTACACCGCGCTGATTTTAATAGCGCGGTATAGAAGCAAATGTTAAATAAATAAATAAAATAAATGGTGCAGTCCCTGGAGATAGGAAACCTGGCCAAAAGAGTCAGAAACCCTGCTCTGCACATTTTTACTGTGGGCTCATTCACCTTGTATGGAGACAAAAGTGCACATAAACCCCGAAAATGACCTCAGAATAAGGGGATAAAAACATAACCAAGCTGGCCACTAGTGATATTAATGGGCAACCATAGAAAACACTCCCAGGAAAGCTCATAAATAAAAATAGGGAATGATTTTTGGAAGGGTCTACGCTCCGTAGACCCTTCCAGAAATCATTTCTTTTTTTTGGAACTTTCCTGGGAGTGTTTTTTTATGGTTGCCCATTAATATCACTGTTGCCCAGATGGATTATAATTTTTTAGGATTTTGTTGTGGTCTTTTTCCATTTATATTTGCTATTTTGTTCTGTGCACATGTATCACACTGCTCACGTTTTGTAAGTTTCCCCGGTTTTGCTGTACATTACTGACGTAAATGGTTTCTCTTCTCTTTAATATGCCTTTAACGGCAGGTTTTCATTCGCGTTGGAATTCAGCTCAGATAATCAGCGCGTTGGTGTGGAGGGAGTCTCTCCACGCCCACTCTCCGCCCATTGACCCCTTCTCTCCGCCCTCTCTCCACCTTCTGCGGTGTTTTACCGCGCCGCGGGGGTTTACGATCGTTAACTACGGTTAACGCGCGTAATGTAACGTTAACGATCGTTTGCACGTCATTACGCGTGTTCTGACGTGCGAACGATCGTTAACGTTACATTACGCGCGTTGTTTGCGAATACCGCAGTTTAGTAAACATACCCCTAAGTCTTAAAAAGACTAGTCAGATGACCAGGTCTTGAGACGTACATGAAGGAGTGCAAAGGAGATCCTAGGATAAAGGATCTGGGTCCTTCCATAACTTCAGAAAAAGTTGGAAGAAAGGAACGCAACATAAGGAAATACCATGCTTGCCTCCTTTTGAGGGCAGTATGAGTATTATGCGTTCTTTACTTCTTATTGACTTCAATGAGGTATTGGAAAGTAGAAAAAATTGCAATAGATAAAGATCAACTGTAATGATTAGGAATGCAACCCTGTTGTAAAAGTTCTTTTGAAGACATAGAACAACCCAGGAAGTGGTGCCATTCCTTTACTTTCGAAGTCGTCTACGCCCTGGTTCTTTTTCCTTAAAAGAATTTTAAGGAAGATAACCTTTAAACCGACTGGAAGTTACCTGCCAGGAGCGGACTCTGATGCTCTCGGAGAAGGCCCATAGTTGCAGAGCTTCCTTGCATGGTTGGAGAGAGCATGCTGTAGGTGGCTTATGAGAGCCCTGGCTGTTAGATAGCCAGTGTGCAACCTAATCAATTCTGAAAATATAGAATTGAACATAGCTCCAGATAGTAGACAGGGTTTCTGTCTTAGAATGATAAGTGTACAAGAGGGTTTCGAAAATGTATTTTGGAGCCATCTGTTATAAGGACAGCAGAAAAAGGACTAACAGACATGAGCAGGAATGGTAATACTAAATTCCTGTCTGATAAGCTGTCATAAAAAGATTATTTGAGAGGTCAACTCAAAACTACGTAGGTAGCGTGGAAGAGGCAGAAACCCATGTGAGCTATCTGTTTAAGAAGCTCATATAACCCACTTGGTCGGTTATTTCCGTTATGGAGGGTTTTAGAAGCCATCTGAGTTGACTATGCTCAAATGGATAGAATAATTTGGTAGTAGTTTTCAGAATGCTGTTTTGCATCCTGTAAAAACCCCAGTGCAGGAGAGGCGGAGCCAGCAAGACTCCAACATGGCTGCTTGAGAATTTTCTCCCGTGGACCCCACCTTCTATTCTCTTGTATCTCTGCTGATATCCCTCGCTAATACAGGCGCACCTTGCTTGGGAGATTCTAATAATGGCCGGGAGTAAGCAAACTCGTTTGGAGTTCAGCAACCCACCGGCATCTGGCTCAAAACGGTCCAAGACGGACCCGCTCTCCCCACAGAAGCAGGCCTCCTCACAAGACAAGTCGGAAGGCTTATCCGAGCTTTTGCAAGAGGTGCGGGCCATCCGAACGCGGGTTGAGCTGAATGGGGACACCCTGGCCGATCTGCAAACTGACATGAAGGAGATGCGGTCGCAAATGCAAACCCTATCCCTCCGGCTGGAAAAGGCTGAAGCGGCAATAACCAAATGTGAGACGGGAGCCCTCCATTTTGCAAAGACGGCTCGGAGAGTGGATCATCTGGAGAAGTCTTTAGAGGATATGAATAACAGGGCCAGACGTAACAATCTTCGAATCATAGGCCTACCGGAGGGCCTGGAGGGGAGTGACCCGATCCGCTACTTGGAATCTTGGCTACCGGAGTTTCTACATCTCGATTTCGCCCGTCCCCTGGAGATAGAACGGGCGCATCGGATCCCGACTTCTTCCAGTCCACAAAGTAGCAGGCCGCGCCCGCTGAACTTTTGTGTATTACGCCACCAACACGCCATTCAGATTCTGGCTGCGGTCAAGGGGAAACAACTTTTGTTGCCTGCCGGGCAGAAAATTCTCTTCTTCCCGGACTACAGTAAACCCACGGTGGAGAAACGAAAGCTTTTTCTCGCACTCAGACCTCGTCTACAACACTTGCAGGCCAGATTTGGCCTTTTTAACCCTGCAAGGTTTAAAGTTACTCTGAACAACGCGACCAGGACTTTTGAGGACCCGATGGCTCTTAAGAGCTTTATCGAAGAGCAGGAGGCTCTCATGATGCACCAGAACTAGCTGACTGTGTGATCGGCCTTGCATTCAGATTCTTGGTGGGGAGGGGTAGGTCATTGGTTTGAGGGTGGTTTTCCTACCCGACCACCGGCCTTGTCTCCCAAGATGGAAGCCCCGGTCTGCCCCAGAAAGATGGGTGTTGTCTGCCCATGCCAGTGGCGGGCGGCTGGGGGGTCTCCCTAGCCTTCGACGAGAATTGTTTGGGGTATTGGGAGATGTATATTTACAGTCGATTGTGAGATGTTATAGTGTTGTTATAATGTTATTAGCTCATGTTTGGTGGGTAGTGGGGTCCCGGGTCAGCCATGTTTTTGGTCAAGCTGTCTCACCTATATGTGTGGTTGTGGGAGTGGGTACTATATGTTGGTTCTCTGAGGAAAATGGGGAAGTTTTGTTGTAAAAGTGTGTGCAATGGATTTTGTTATGTGCTGGGTGCTGCCTTTATCTTTTCTTTGAGGATACCATGGCTGCCAGATTAAAATTATTGTCCCTTAATGTTAAAGGCATCAAATCCCCGGCCAAACGCCAGAAAATCTTGGCCTACTGCAGGAGGCATAATGCCGACATCATTTTGTTGCAGGAAACACACCTCACGCCCGGGGAAACATGTAAATTAGGCAACAAATTCTTTAGCGTGATAGGCTCCTCCCCTGCATGTCACAAGAAAAATGGGGTTGTCACGTTAATCAGGAAGGCCCTGGGGGCTACGGTTGTAAGTTCCTCTCACGATGAGGTGGGAAGATGGGCAAACTCCCTGATCCAGGTTGGGAATATCTCTCTTCTCATTTCCAATGTATATGGCCCTAACTGTGACGATCCCTTGTTTTTCCGTTCTCTTTCGGGTCGGTTACAGCTGGAGATCCCGGCTTCCATTATTGTGGGAGGAGACTTTAATGCTGTAAGTGATCCGCTGGTAGATCGTAATCCCGGGAAGGTTGTGAAGCCTTCCAAAGCTACTTTAGCAATTCAAGCCCTGTGTGAGTCTAACGGGCTGGTGGATGTGTGGAGAATGCTTTACCCTAAGGGGAAAGACTTTACTTATTTCTCCCCTTCTCATAAATCCTCCTCGCGTATTGATTACTTTTTGGTGTCCAAATCCCTGGTCGCCTCGGACTGTACTGCGGGAATTGAAAGTATGTGTATTTCTGATCACGCTGCAGTAATTTTGGAGTTTGACCTCTCTGGGATAGAGCGGCCAGTACTGTCCTGGTCATTCAATAGAACTTGGTTAGCAGACCCCTCATTTCAAACAGAACTTCGGGGAGTTATCCGCTCTTATTTCGTGTCTAACATGGTGGGTGACACCACGATTTGGGCCTGGTGGGAGGCTTTTAAAGCCACCCTACGGGCCGCTATCACTAGTTATGCGATTCGGGAACGTAAAAAGCACAAGGCCCGCCTCATAGCGCTTGAAAAGCAGATTAAAGCGGGGGAGAGGTTGTGGGTGAAATGCCCTGATTCTAGTATCTTGCTTAGACTCCAAAGGTTAAGGTATCAGTATAATGAGGTAGCTTCCGCAGAGGTGGAACGAACCCTCCTAACACAATCAGCTAGATTTCATATTGAGCGGAACAGAGCGAGTAAAACCTTGGCTAGCGCTCTCAGGGGACAACAGGAAAAGAAAAGAATAGCTGCTCTACTAGACGATAACTTAGTGCAGCAAACTAAGAGCGAACGAATATTAGCTGAGTTCTCAAAATATTATGGGAAGTTATATTCCTCGGATATTACACCGGATCCGACTGCGTACACAACCTTTCTGGGAAATCTTACACACCCTTCAGCGTTGGCTCGGCAGGCGGGTGACCTGGGGGCTCCTTTTACCAGCAAGGAACTGCGTGCTGCTGTCAGGGATATGCCTAAGGGCAGGGCCACTGGCCCGGATGGAATTCCGGCTGAATTTTATTGGGTATTTTGTGAGGACCTGCTCCCCTATCTCCTGATTTATTATTCCGAGATGGTAAAGGGGCAGGGAACTACTGGCAACTTCTCCGAAGCCACAATTGTGGTTTTGGAGAAGCCTGGAAAAGATCCCGAGCTTGTGACGAATTATCGGACGATTTCGTTGCTAAATTCCGATTATAAAATCTATGCAAGTATCTTAGCGCAAAGGCTTACTAAGGTTATTGGTGATCTTATCCACCCGGACCAATGCGGCTTTGTCCCCGGGAGAGCAACCTCAGACAACGCACGGTTGCTATGTAACTTGTTGGAAAGAGCCTCCATTAGTCCTTTACCTTATATTGGCCTCTCGCTTGATGCGGAGAAAGCGTTTGACAGGTTGGAGTGGCCCTTTCTTTTGCAAGTGCTTCATTGGTTCGGTTTAGGGGATGGGTTCATTAATATGGTCAAAGTGCTATATGCGAATACTAGTGCCCGCATTTTTGCCAACGGCATTCTGTCCAGCTCTTTTCCCCTTCATAGGGGTACGAGGCAGGGATGTCCCCTCTCTCCTCTTCTGTTTAATCTAGCGCTGGAACCTTTGGCTATAGCTATTAGGCAGCACGAGGGGATTTCTGGATTCAGACTGGGTGAACTACAGGTGAAGCTTTCTGCCTATGCGGATGATCTCCTGCTTTTCACCCAGCCGGCAGAGGTTCCTGCAATCCTGTCTTTAATTGAGAGCTACTCCTCAATCTCCGGGTATAAAATTAATTGGTCCAAATCGGTAGCATTTCCAATGAATAATGTCTCCAACTCGCGCTTAATGGCGGAGTTTCCCTTTCGGTGGGTATCATATAAAATTTTATATTTAGGTACCCACTACTGTGCTTCCCGAGATGATACCATTGCTTCAAATTTGGCGGACCTTCTATTGTTGATTCGTAAGCGGACCTTATCCTGGTCCCCCCTTCACCTTTCTTGGTGGGGCCGGTTGGAGACCATAAAAATGTCTCTTACTTCCAAAATAAATTACCTGTTGGGAATGCTACCTTTTGAACTCCCGGTCGGCGCATACGGGGAGCTGGAGCGTGCGTTATTAGGCTTTCTGTGAAATGGAAAACACCCTAGAATAGCCACTAAGAAGCTCAAGGCTTCTAAGGAGGACGGGGGTGTTCAATTTCCCGATTTTCGGCGTTATCACCTGGCCCTTTTACTAAAACAAGGGGCCTTGTGGGTAGATGATGAGGGCCTGGGACATAGACCAATCTGGCTCGCAGTAGAGGAGCAATTGGCGGCTCCTTATCCCCTGCGGCACTTGCTGGGCATGCAACTTCCCAGGGACTCTCCGGCAGGGGGGGTCATTTGGGCTACGCAGGAGGCTTTTTTGCAATTGGTTAGACTCGCAGGTGACAGGGCTACTCTCTCTTGGCACACTCCTTTGTGGTGGAATCCATTATTTAAGATTCGGAATCATGTGTTCGCCTGGCGTAGGTGGATGAGCTGTGGTATTTGGGTGGTCGGGCAGGTGGCCGACGGGACTGGTTGGCGGGATTTCTCAGCCTTGCAGAAGGAGTTTGCCCTCCCCCGGTCCTGTTACTTTCAATGGCTGCAGCTCAAACATTGTTTAGCCGCTAAAGGCGTGAGGGGTGGGAACCTGGCAGCCGTTGGGTTTCCCCTCAGTCTTATTCAGGGGTCTCTCAGTCAACGGGGCGCTATGTCCTTTATCTACAGATCTATTAGGGATTTGACTCCCATGTCCTTAAAGGGATTAATTAAAACTTGGGAGGCGGACTTGGTGGCTGAGATCCCCTATACTTCCTGGAAGGTCTTGTGGGGCCCCATCACGAGGACCTCGCGCTCGGCAGCACTCACTCAATCTATGTACTTCCTTTTACATAGGGCTTACCTTACCCCAGTCAAGATATCTAAATGGGTTAAGCTGTCATCCGGTAGTTGTTGGTCATGTCAGCAGGAGTTGGGCACCTTTAGTCACATGTTTTTTGATTGTCCTTTGCTTCAGGGTTACTGGCAGAAGGTCGAAGCTCGGATACAGAGTGTGTTAGGTATCCCCTTTGTTTTTTCAAGGACAATGATCCTGCTTCGCTCTGCCGCACCCTCCTTGGTCCTTTCTAAGGAGCAGGCGTTTTTGTTAAATTTTATGATTGCCATTGCACTGAAACTTATCCTCACGCACTGGAAACAGTTTCGCTTGGTACACTTCGATTGCTGGTGGAATTTAGTATGTTATTATGCTAATCTTGAAAAATTGTATAGCAAGCTCCATTCTCCGAACAAGGTAGACCTAAATGTACAGAGATGGGCACTTCTTGACCAATATTGTGCCCGTTCTTCTGTCTACTGCAAGGGGGACATTGCCTTATAGGGGACAGTGGGCTAACCTTTATTTTATGTCAGTCCCAGCGGCTGTTTGTCGGGCTGTAGAGTGGTAGCAAACTTCCTCAGAGAACCGGGGGGTGGGTGGGGGGGTTTTATGTTGATGTTTTAGATGTACTATTTGTTAGTTTGGTTTTCGTGTGTTTGTATCCTTTGTTGGTATTTGGATTTATTTTGTAGTGTGGTTCTTTAAAAGCTTAAATAAACGTTTAAAAAAAAAAAAAAAAAAACAACCCAGTGCAGAAGGACCCAAAAGGGAAAAAACTCTGTATTGGAAGATTTAATGGAGTAGGAACTCCTATAGCTTCAGGAGAAGCTCTCCAGTTGAATAATATTCCTGTCAGAGACTGGATGTCCAGACTAACGAATAGAAAGTAATACAGAGTTGAAAAAACTTACTATATAGTAAGTATTATAGTTAAAGTCTTCTGCAACTAGGGTCAAACAGATGAAGTAGTGCTCATCCTGTTAAGTTTCTTGATTTTTCTTTCCATATATATATATATATTTTTTTTTTTAAAGGAAGTAGAAACTGGTGACCTGTAGGCATGAAATATCTCCGTAACTCTTGACTAGAAGAGTGGACTTCTGTTGAAGAAGAGATTCATGCCTAGAATTTAGTCAGTGTTGTCTCAGCAAGGATGAGATCTAACCAGAATGACCCTTTCAATAGAAAGAGAAATCTAGAGGTTGTGAACCTCATACAGGAAGGAAAAGAATTCAGAAACCCTGAATTATTGGGTTTGCTGAGCCTGTTGAGGTTTCTGTTTCCTTAGCCTGGTTTGATGTTGTCCCTGTTGGGAAACATCTGTCTGAAAGGTAGAAGATGGATAAAACTTTGTCCCCTTAGGTGAAGAAAGTTTTTTAGAAGATTTAGTATTGGCTGGGACAGAGGAAAGTCTTGACAATCCTCTGAGGGTAGGATCACAGGTCTGCGACTAAAAAGCTGTTTGATTATTTTCATCTAATTTCCATGTATTTTGATGTGCTGAAAACAAATAAAATATTGAAAAAACTCCTAGATGTCATGATTTGCCACAACATGCAAAATTGTCTTCAAATTTATCAATTTTTTTCAAATTACTATTAATTAATTCAAATTACTATTAATTAATTTACATAAGTGCATTTAAGATATAAAATGCCAAAAAAACCTTAAAGGGGTTGTCCGAGTTATGTAAAAAAAAATATAGCACTGTAAATCTGATGGTCAGCAATATATACATAAACTAAGCAAGTTTTAAGTCTCTGCTTCTAATGGTAGAAGGGGTTAATCTTTCCTGAAGAATCCAGTGGGAGGGAGACACAGGGCAGATAGCAGCAGCTCCGGTATGTGCAGGGGGGTGTGGCTAGCACTGTGACGTCTCGTGTACAGACACAGAGCTGCTCTCTCCTGCATGCCACAATTGTGCACGAATAATCATCAGGTTCTTGGTTCTAGGCTGTTCACACTTTTTCATCGCAATTCGTGTTAGCTCGTCATTCTTCAACTGTTATGTTATGGCTCTGCGAAAGTGTATTAATTCGCCAGACAGTTTCTGTTTCATCTGTGGTGAATATACAGTGTTGAAGCAACACCAGAATATTACAGACTTTGTGAAAAAAGTATACTTTGCATACTTTGGACTAAAAATTGGAGATCAAGATAAAGTCTGGGCGCCTCATAAAGTGTGCAAACGGTGTGTTGAGGACCTCCGAAACTGGTTCAAGGGTAAGAAAAAATCTTTCAGTTATGGGATTCCTATGGTATGGCGAGAGCAAAAGAACCATAGTGACGACTGTTACTTTTGTTCATGCGATGTGAAAGGGTTTAATTCCAAATGGAAGCATTCCATTTCATACCCCAATCTTCACTCGGCAATTCGTCCCATCCCCCATGGCACAGATATACCAGTACCCAAGCCCCCTGCCACCTTGGAAGAGATACCTAGCTCCGATGAAGGTGAAGTCATACCTGAACCAGATGACAAATCAAGTTCTGACTTTGAAGATGATACAAGACCAAAATCGTTTTCTCAGGAGGAGATGAATGATTTGGTAAGAGACTTGAATCTTCCCAAAGATGCCGCTGAGTTACTCGGATCAAGGCTGAAAAGCAGGAATTTATTGTTGCCAGGAGTGTCATCTTCATGGTTCAGACATCGTGAAAAGGAGTTTGTTCCTTACTTCGCCCAGGAAGACAAGTTGGTTTATTGCATCGATGTCAAAGGTTTGATGGGTCAATTTAAAATCCAATATGATTCAGAGCAATGGCATCTTTTTATAGATTCTTCAAAAAGAAGCCTCAAAGCAGTTTTGCTCCAGAATGGTTTTTATGCTTCCATACCTGTAGGTCATTCCGTACACTTGAAGGAAACCTACGAGAACTTGGAATTGGTTCTTCGTAAACTTAAATATGAAGACCATGGTTGCCAAGTGTGTGGAGACTTGAAGGTCTTGTGCATGCTGCTCAGGCAACAAGCTGGGTATACCAAATATCCTTGTTTTCTGTGTCTATGGGACAGTTGAGACTGACAAAATCACTGGACCAATAAGAGTTGGCAGCCGAGGGTGCTAACAGTCGGTGAAAAAAATGTCCTCCGAGAAATTTTGGTACCTTCCCATAAAGTTCTTCTACCACCTCTCCACATAAAATTGGGATTGATGAAGCAATTCGTAAAATCACTTCCAGGAGATGGAGAATGCTTCAAATACTTGGTCACCGATTTTCCAGGTCTGTTGGAGGCAAAATTGAAGGAAGGTGTGTTCGTCGGACCAGACATTAGAAGGCTTATAGTTGATCAAGAGTTTGTCAATACCATGACGGATCCTCAAAAAGAAGGGTGGATTGTATTTAAAGAAGTCATACAGAAATTTTTAGGCAATAGCAAAGATCCTCACTACAAAAAGATCATCGGACGAATGCTGAAAAGCATTTCAAGCTTTAGGTTGCCTGATGAGTTTGAAAGTGCATTTCCTCTAGTCCCACCTTGACTACTTTCCTGAAAATTTGGGAGCTGTGAGTGAGGAACAAGGTGAACGATTCCATCAAGACATTAAAGAGATGGAAAGGAGATACCAGGGAAAATGGAGCATTACAATGATGGCAGACTACTGTTGGATGCTTCAGAGAGACATTCCAGATGCTACTCACAAGTGTAAATGCACCAAGAGGAGCCTCACAAGGAAGAAGAATCGAGTTTAGTGTGTGTAGGTGAGCTCATTTCAGTTCAAAAAAGGATTTTCATGAAAATATTGTAATAAAACTTTCATTTTCTAAGTCTATTTCCATTTATTTTGAGGTATTGCCTTATTTAACATAGTTACCTAAATTGTCAGGAAACGTGATGTCCTATGACAAACTGGAGGTCATGTTTGGATTCAGCACACCAAACAACATAAAGATTACATGGAATAACCAAAACAGCTCTCAAAAAAACTTTTTTGCAGACCTGTGATCAGTATTTAACTGACTAGCCTGAAATAGACAATCCTTGTTGAAGAGATGTTCTCCAGTACAAGGACTATTCCCCAGCTTTTCTTGTACCCATTTATCCAAGTCTGAAGCTTGGAGCCAGGCTGTGCGTCGTGCTCCTATGGCTATAGCAGAAGATCTGCTGATAGATTCAAAAGAATCCAGGGAAGCACGATAAAGGAATGTAGAGATATCATGAACATGATTGACTAGTGATAAATAGTCTGCTCTTTTATGTTCCTGAAGGAAAGGGTTCAAAAGTTTTAAACTTTTTGCAACCTCTTCCAAAGAGAATGCTATATAGAAAATATATGAAATGATTCTTGCTGAAAGCATAGATGCTTGGAAGCATCGACGCCCAAAAGCATCTAAGGTCCTAGACCCACGACCTGGCGGATAAGAGAAGTGCTTTTTTGCACTCTTAACACACCTCATTGCTGATTCTACTACTACAGAATGATGAGGGAGTTGAGTCTTTTGAAAACCTGGAGAAGGTGGCACTTTATAGATAGTGTCAATTCTCTTGGAATGTGGGGATACCGTTAAGGGAGTTTTCCACATTCTTAATAACAGATCCTGTAGGATCTGATGTAAAGGAAGCATGATTGCCTTCTCTGGAAACCAGGGGGATTGCAGAATTTCTGAACCCCTTGGTATAGACTCTTTCCAAGGTATAGAGATGGCAAGTATTCTTGTCATATCAAGCAGGAAAGCTTGAAAAGAGATCTCCTCCAAGAGAAACCCTCTGAAAGGAGGAGTATAAGCTGAAACTGTTGAAAGTTCAGCTGCAGTACCGATGGATGCATCACCGACATCGGGCTTAGAAGACCGGGAAAGATGAAGCATCGGATTCTCTTTAAAGAGATGTGTTCGGTACCCCTCGATGTCGGTACCGAGATGAGTCGGTACCGAATCCTCCAGGCTAGATAGCGATTCCAGGCTCGGCATCGAAGGAAGCGAGCCTGTAGAAGGAGGTATCGAAGGCATCGATGCCGGTACTGATGTCGATACCCGCATTTGCACTGATGCCCAATCCGGCACCGGGAGTAACGCCGATGTTGGTACGCGTACCAACACCGACACCGGTGCCAGCACCGAAGCCGATACCGGCACCGGCACCGACGCCGATACCAGCAGTCGAAGAACGGTCTGTGGCGACTCTAGCGGTACCGAAGTAGCTGAGAGATTCGCCAGACTATGTTTGATGGCGAGGAGTCTTTCATCCAACACCATAGCCGATGCCGGGGTATCGGTACCACTCGAAGCGGTCCAGACCACCGAGCATGGCACAGGTGCATCCACGGAGGTAAAAACCTCGGGAGCAACCTGAGATCCCGATAATGCTTTGGAGGCGAAGACTCCCACCGGGATTGAGCCATAGTGTCCTCAAGGGCAAGGCCAGAGGCATCTCGATGCTTAGAAAGAGATCTACCTTTCGAGGACTGGCTAGTCTTAACAGACTGTTGTTTGGTTACCTGAGCGTAGAAGGAAGAAGAGACTCTGGCTGGTGACATCATGGGGGATGTAGACCCGGTACCAAACAGTGCTCGGTTCTGAAGAGCTCTTCTGTTGAAACTCCTAGAAGAGAAACACTCTTTAGGACAATGGTCAGGACCTAAACAAGGCAGACACCAAAAATGAGTGTCTATTAACCTAGTTGTACCGCCACACTTTCCATATTTTCTAAAGATAGTGGCTGGCTTTTCCATAATGGAAAGGATAGAGGCCTAGTAGTCAAATGAGGTCAGACACTAAACCAGAAAAAATTCTTAGTGAAAAGAAGAAATTTTCCAAGAAAAAGAAAGAAAAGCACCGGCGGTACCGGTGGGCATCGAACAAAGGCAGGCGCGACCACAAAAAATAAAAGTAAAAAAGATGAATTTTCTGCGGTGACAAGGACACGTCCTGTCGGCTCCATGGAAAACGAAGAACTGTTGTGAGGGAAGTAGAATGGCGGGAAGGCAGCGCGCATGCGTATGGGATGCTCCCAAAAGCGTTCTTTTTTGGACGCTGGGGAGCGTTCCCACGCAGGCTCCGTCGGTAGCGACGTACCCATATGTGAAGACTCATTCCTGCTTGTTCCTGGAGATACTCATTTTCACACTCTGGATATTTGACTTCACTGATGTTCTGATTCAGGCAAATCACTTCAGGCAAAGGGGTGTTTTTGTGCATATAAGTTTGAAAAAACAGCACTAAAATATATCATCAGCCTCATTATGGCAATAATGAGCCTCTATATGACATTAAAATTATCTATGTGATCTCAGCAATTTAGGGATTGGGGGACAAACAAACATGTTTGCTAAAGTGCACTAAGCAGTTAGCACAGGTTCTAGCACATGCAAACCATTAGCTCAGGCCCACAGTAATGGTTACTATGGGCCATAAACAGTCATATGGTAAAAATAATCCTCTGCTAATTGCAAGCTGGGGTGAAAGTAAGGCTGGTTCTGGGCAGAGCTTGGGCAAAGCCAACATTGACAGCTAGTGCATGTTATGATACATCATGTTATCAGTGCTGCCGATAACACAGGTGCACTAAATTCTGTCTCAAGAGGTATCTTTAAGTGCACCAACACTATCAATATCAGATAGTTTAGACATTCCAGTTAAAAAGAAAACTGGCACACTATGCCAAAAGCCATTCCCATAATCTCAATCATCATCCCTAATGATAGTACCGTAATCAAATCTCCCATGTCAAACCCCCTCACACTGAGCAGAGCCCCCTGAACCAAGCCATTCTGCTCCAATGAAACCCCCTTGATCCTATCACACCTGCTTGATCTGATCCCCCCCCCAAGTCAACCTCCAACCCCACCCCCCTCCCCAAATCCATAGCACTCACCCTGATTATCTTTGATAGTCACATAGATGGTGCCTTCTGTTCCTACTCCATTGCCATACAAGGTCCACGTGGTGGTTCTGACCTCTAGTGGTAATTTTACAATACTTCTAATAGGGGTCAATCTTCAGAGTGGGGACAATCAGATCAGGAGATTTCTGATCGTGATCAGGTTTTTTAATTTTTTTTAACAGAGGGCTGTTTTACACGGGGGGGGGGGGGGGAATTTATGTCTTATTTGCAATTTCCATGTGGAAAATCTAGCATTTATACTCAGACGTGGCATTGCTGTGTAGTGATGGTTAGATGTTACTGTGTGAGCAGCAGCACCATCTAGTGTCCCTTTTCCAAAATACTGATGGAACTGTGTACCTCCTGATCTCAGCGTCTCAATTCTGATCTCCATGTACTATTTAAAATTTGCCTTCACATGTACCATTAATTATAATAATAATAAATAATAACAATTATTATTATTATTTATTATTATTATTTCACGTGTGACACATCATAGTGCTTACTGGTTTTAATTCCATCAATTCAGGTCTACTCAAGAACATAAGAGATGACTGAATAATCTAAGTTATCAATGTCCCTGTTGCATGTGCATTACCAAGTTTAAGTTACAATGTAAACCTGTTAAATAAATAAATAAGAGATGCCATACTGGGTCCATCAAGTCCAGTATCATGTTTCCAACAGCAGCCAATTCAGGTTACAAGTACCTGTCAGGTTCCCAAAAAGGTACACAGATCCCATGCTTTTTATCCCGGGGTAAACAGTAGATTTAATAATGGTTTATAGACTTTTCATCCAGGAACCTGTCTAAATCTTTTCTAAACCCAGCTATATTAACAGTTTTTAATACATTCTTTGGTAACAAATTCCAGAGTTTGATTACATATTGAGTGAACTTAAGAAAATAAGATATGCCATACTGGGTCAGACCAAGGTCCACCAAGCCCAGTATCCTGTTTCCAACCGTAGCCAATCTAGGTCATAAGTACCTAGCAGTTTCCCCAAAAGACACAGGTTCTACAATGCTTGTATAGGTCAAGCAGTAATATCCTGATTCCCTTTTAATAATGATTTATGGACCTTTCCTCTAGGAACTTGTCCAAACCTTTTTTAAACCCATCTACACTAATAGCTTTTACTATATCCAGAGTTTGATTACACATCGAGTGAAAAAATATTTTCTCTTATTAGTCTTAACACTAGAAGCCCCAAAATGCGTCAATTGACGCAAATGCATCTTCGAAGTTGTATACCAGTGCCATTGCTAGAACTATGTCAGTCATGTTCCATGACTTTGTTAGCAAGGTCAAGATGTTCAAATATGTGCATCGAAAATTAATGACAGATGCACCACCTAGTAGGAAAATGAATTTATACCTAGAAGCCCCAAACTACGTCAATTGGCGCACTCAATTGTCTTAGATGCATCAATTGACATATTTTGGGGCTTCTAGGCATAAATGCATGTTCCCACTAGGTGGCGCATCTCAATCACTGTTTACAGTTTTACTCCGACATTACAAACAATAAACACACGATGACGTCATGTAATGATACCACCTACTGCACATATTTAACAAATAAGTAACTTCACATTAATTCACATCTGCATTTCATGCTAAACGCACTCATCGTGATAATGCGTCAATTGGCACACTTTGGGGTTTCTAGCTAAAATGCCTTTTGGGGCTTCTAGTGTTAAATATGTTACCCTGTAGCTTCATTGCATGTCCCCTAGTCTTTCTATATTCTGATGATGTAAACAATCGAAGTACGTTTACCCGTTCCACTCAATTCATTAATTTATAGACCTCTATCATATCTCCCCTCAGCCGTCTCTTTTCCAGGTTGAAGAGTCCTAACCTTTTTAGCTTCTCTTAATAGGGGTATCCTTCCATCCCCTTTAACATTTTAGCTCTTCTCTGTACCCTTTCTAATAATGCTATATCCTTTTTAAGATACGGCGACCAGAATTGCACACAATATTCAAGGTGTGGTTGCACATGGAACAAAACAGAGGCATTATAATATCCTTTGTTTTATTCTCGATTACTTTCCTTATGATACCTAGCATTCTATTTGTTCTCTTGGCAGCTGCTGCACACTGGGCGGAGGGTTTTAACATGTTATCCGCGATGACACCTAAATCTTTTTCCTGGGTGGTGGTTCCTAATGTGGAACCTTGCATCGTGTAACCATAGTTTGGGTTGTTCTTTCCTAAGTGCATAACTCTGCACTTGTCCACATTAAATTTCATTTGCCATTTGGATGCCCAGTCTTCCAATTTATGAAGGTCCTTTTGCAATTTTCCACACTCCTCATGGGTTTTAACAACATTAAATAGTTTTGTTTTATCTGCAAATTTGATAACCTCACTCGTTATTCCCATTTCCAGGTCATTTATGAATATGTTAAAAGCAGCAGACCCAGCACAGATCCCTGGGGTACACCACTATTCACCTTTCTCCATTGGGAAGATTGGCCATTTAGCCCTACCCTCTGCTTTCTATCTTTTAAACAGTTCCTAGTCCACTATAGTATACTGCCTCCTATCCCACGACTTTTTAGTTTTTCCAAAAGTCTCTCAAGAGGGACCTTGTCAACGTCCAGATATACTATATCAACCAACTCACCTTTGTCTACCTGTTTATTCACACCTTCAAAAAAACATGACAGATTAGTAAGACAAGATCTTCCTTATCTAAAGCCATGTTGCCTGTCTCCCATTAAGCCATGACTAGCTACATGTTGAGTAATTTTGTTCTTTATGATGGTTTCTACCATTTTTCCCGGTACTGATGTCAGGCTCACTGGTCTGTAGTGTCCCAGATCACCTCTGGAACCCTTTTTAAAAATTGGTGTTACATTGGCGATCCTCCAATCTTCAGGTATTACAGATGATTTTAATGATAGTTCACAGATTACTAATAGCAGGTCTGCAATCTCATATTTCAGTTCTTTCAACACCCTTGGATGTATACCATCTGGTCCTGGTGATTTGCTATTCTTCAGTTTATCAAATAGTTGTAGTACATCTTCCCGGTGTATCAATATTTCTTTCAATTCTTTCACAGTATCACTTTAAATACCACTTCAGTCATGGGTAACATCCCTACACCTTCCTCAGTAAAGACCAAAGCAAAGAATTCATTCATTTTCTCTGCTATGGCCTTGTCCCCTCTTAGGGGTATGTTTACTAAAACCCGGGTAATGTGCGGGCCGTGCTAGTGTGCGGGTGCCATATAAGGAGTGGGCGTGTCTGGCTGAAAAAAGCAAAACCGGGATTATTCATGCGCTAATAATGTGCTCAGCGCCCATGTGCGCCCCGCACATTAGTGCATGAGAAAGCTGCGCGGGAGGCATAAGTGGCGCGCTGATGGGCAAGCAAAGAAACAGAGCCACAGCACAATGGTTAAGACACTGACCAATGCTGCAGGGATCAGGAGTTCAATCCCCCACAGTGCCCAATAAAGACAGCTGGCTGAGACATTACTTTAGGAGGCATTTGCATAAGGCAGCATGCTATTGCTTTAGGAGGCATTTTAATATTGGGGCGGCATAAGGGGGCGCGCTGAGGCACAAGCACAGGAATAGAGCCACATTACAGTGGTTAAGACCCTGACCAATGGTGCAGGGATCATGGGTTCAATCCCCCACTATGCCCAATGAAGAAGGCTGGCTGAGGCATCGCCTGTTATGGGTAAGTTTGCTTTAGGAGGCATTTTATTTTTTATTTTAATTACTACTGCTAGCAAACGCACTCTCAAAGCGTGTTAACATAAGGCGCCACATAAGGCACATTTTAAAGTGCACTGTCCACCAAGGCACCCTAGAATGTTGCTTATAGGGCGCTTTATAGGGTGCCGTATGAGGTACCGCAAGGTCACAGCAATGTTTTTGATGGCAGCACTGTGCAGTTTAAGGAATGAAAAGCATAAGTAGGTGCGCTGACATGCAAGGAGGAGAAGCAGTGTAGCACAATGGGTAAGGCACTGACTGCTAATACAGGGGTCATTAGTTTGCTCCCCAGTGTGCCTAATACATAAGGCTGGCTGTGGCATCAGCTTTGCAATGTATGCACTTTTTCCTGCAGCACTTTAGTTGTATTTTATTAATTGCTGCCAGCAAACAGGCCCTCACGTGCCGTAATTGAAGGTGCCACATAAAGCACCCTATAAGGCACTCCATAGGGCACATTATAAAGTGCACTGTCCGCCACGGCACCCTAAAATGTCCCCTATAGGGCACCCTATAAGTTGCTCCACAAGATAACGTATAGTGCACCTTATATGGACGGTAACCATAAGGTAACCTATAGGGCGCCCTATAAAGCGCCCTCTGAGGCACCTTATGGGTACAGTACGATGAGGGTGTTTTTGCTGGCAGCAATAATGTACATTAAAAAGAGATAATGCTTTTGGCAGCCCCATCAAATAACCCCACTATGGGTTTGAACCCATGATCTCTGGCTTCGCAAGCAGTGACGTAACCATTGTGCTACAGCTCTATAGCTGCTAATAAGCACCTGGCTGGCTGCAGAGGGAGTGCACGTTACCACACAGACAGTCTGCTGTGGTCACAAGGGATAGGGTTAGCCCACCCGTACCCATGATGCACTGCACATGCAAATCAGCTGTCCACAGATAAACACAAGATGGGGTATGCACCCCCACAGCACCTCGGCCTGGTAGGGGGAAGTGACCATGTGCACCCCCACAGCACCTCGGCCTGGTAGGGGGTACTGACCATGTGTTTTACTGGCACAGAGTAGCTACACACCGTCACATTGTGTGGGTACTATGCTCACCCAGAGGGTGCGGTGAGGCGCCCAGCACCAGGTCCACGGCACCTTCCATAGCTGAAAGAGAGCAGTGTTAATGTGTGAGATAGGTAGTTTCTGCAGAAACACCTTGGATATCTCTGTCTGTCTCAGTCAGGTGTAGCCCCTATGGACCCCTAGGAGGATTATGTACCACCACTCTCCTCCTCCAGGGCTGAGGGTGGCAAACAGGGTCTCCCATTAACAGATCCACATTCTACCTCCCTGCAATGGTGGCAGTAGAGGGGACCATCAACCCCGGTCCTGCTGGGGAACAGACACCCTACAGGGCAGTCAATGCAGCTCTGTACACATCCATAACACAATAGCAGACAGATATTAGGCATGGATATGCTACGCTGCACCCCACCACTATCTGATATTCTCTTGCAACAAGCCTTCAGCCACTGCACCCTGCAAGCCGTTCCATCAAGACACATACTAGCTCAGGGGTGGGCACCTCCGGTCCTGGAGGGCCGCAGACCAGTCAGGTTTTCGGGATATCCCTAATGAACATGCATGAGATATATATGCATTAGAGATATCCTGACAACCTGACTGGTTTGTGGCCCTCCAGGGCTGGATTTGGAGACCCCTGCCTTACACCTCTGTCATTTAAGATCGTGAGTGGGCAAGGTACAGATGTCCTAGACATCGAAAGGGTATATAGAATGTGTCACATTTCTCCTCGATTCTCACCACCACCAAAAAGTTGTCTAATAGACAATTTTTTGGTGGTGGTGAAAAGTGAGGAGGACTGTGACAAATTCTATCTAACCTTTTTGATGTCTTGGACATCTGCACCTTGTCCACTCACAATCTTAAATGACAGAGGTGTAAGGCAGGGGTTTCCAGATCTAGCCCTAGAGGGCCACAAACCAGTCAGGTTGGCAGGATATCTCTAATGCATATTCATTAGAGATATTCCAAAAACCTGACTGGTCTAAGGCCCTCCAGGACCAGGTTTGCCCACCCCTGTACTAGCTGCAAACAGTCTGCTAGCTAGTCCATAGTGCATGTTCCTGGTGGAAATGCATGCATCCAGAACTGGGATATCAGCATACACAACAAGCAGATAAATCAGTAACTGGGCCCCAAAACAAAACCCATAAATATCACATGAGAGAAATACTATATAGCACTATGGGGGTGCCTAGCCATGCTGTCGTCACTGCACAGTCAGGGTGAGAGTGATCTCCCAGCAGGACATACTGAGGTCACCCTGTCTGTGAAGGTGGTGGCCGGGCACTAAAATGTCCCAGCCAGTGCCCTATGCCCTGTGCAGATGCATCCTGGCCAGGTCACCCTGTCCGGGCTATACCCATGGTACCTTGCTCCTCATTATGCACATTGGCAGGCCAATACTGGCAACAGTGCTGGCAGTGTGGGCTGTGGAAGGTGTTTGCAGCCACCACACACTGTATAGATAGACACACACTCCCACACCTATGCCAGCATTGTGCTACTATAGAGGAGTTTAGCAGCCCTGCCCACCACACCATTCCTGGGCACAGTACAGGCATGGATATGCTACGCAATACTGTTGGGGGTCACTCCCCAGGGTGGTAAACACTGTCAGAGACCAGACCTGAAGCACACACCGCAGACATCAGAAAGATTGTTATGATGGAGCTCAATGAGCAAACTGTGTTTAACGTAGGACTTGCTATCTGCCAGTAATCATAGGAAACGTTTGATAGGTGTGTACCGTATACCCAGGTGTAGGGTGGCATTGCTAAGGTATGCAAGTGCTAGTATTGGGAGATGCACGCAGGGCCCAATGTCCTGCCTCTCCAGGAGGCATTAGCCAATGGGGCCTGTGGGTGTGTGTGTGGGTGTGTCTGGCCCTGTTGGCTGCTGCTTTACGGCAGAGGTTCCCAACTCCAGTCCTGGTGTGCCAAACACTGTTCGGGTTTTCATGCTGTCCCTCATGAATATGCATGAGATACATCTGCATACCATGGGGGTGGTGCATAGATATGCAGCACAGGCATCTTTATTAAAGGCAGCATGGAACCTGAATGGTGTTTGGCCCTCCAGGACTGCATTTGGGAGACTCTGCTCTAGGTAATGCCCCTGTTTATGGTGTCTGTGCTCAGTGGGGTAAAATATAGGCGTATTAACCACGCGTATGTTCTCTGCAATAAAGGTTTGTCCTTACTATCACGGTTTAGTTGTGGGAAAAATATGTGGACTGGATTGGAAGTAGCCCCAGCTGGGTTTTGAACCTGTGACCTTTTCTTCTTGCACACACTGTCTGTGTGCATTGCACCACCGTGTTGCCACAGATATGCTGCATTCCCTGGGGAGTCCATGACTACATCCGACAGGGTCTGTTTGTTGCAGTGCATGGCACCCACCTGGACAGGGCTAGGCCATGGTCTGCTGTGGGCACCAGCCGCTGCCACCTCCACCATCAGTACCCCTCCATCCTTAGATTGGAGACAGCATAAACCCTGATGGATTTGTGGCCCGCCAGGACTGCATTTGGGGGATTCTGCCGTAGGTAATGCACATTTCTATGGTGTTTGTGCTGTGTAGGGTAAAATAGAGGTTTTTGACCCATGCTTATGTTCTCAGCAATAATGGTTCAGTCTTTACTACAATGCTTTCTTTTTTTTTTTTTTCATCAATATTACAACGTAATATGAAAAAGAAAAACTTCAATACAGAAGATTACAAACAAGAAATCAATACAAGATACAAAAAAAGCACAAGTCCACATCATGGGAGAGCATACCCAGCTTACAATATAATCAAAATTAAAGAATACCACAAAAGTTCAAAGAAAGCGAGACATTACCCCATTACTACCATGTTTTCTTCATGGGTAAAATAAGGAGACTGGTTTGGCAGGAGCCCCAGCTGGGATTTGAACCTGTGACCTTCTGGTCCTAAAGGCACTGGCTGTGTCCGCTGCACCACCATCTTAGCACAAAAACAGTTCATTACCTGGGGAGTCCTTGGCTGTTTGTCAGACAGGGCCTGTCTGTTGGAGTGCACTGCACCCACGTGAAGGGGACTAGGCCACCGTCTGCTGTGGGCAGCAGCCACTGCCTCCTCCACCAACGGTACCCCTCCGCCACCATGGTGACATGGCCTTATATTGGTGACAGCATCACAGCTGAATGATATGTGGCCCTCCAGGACTGCATTGAGGGGACTGTGGTCTAGGTAATGCACATGTTTCTGGTGTCTGTGCTCTGTAGGGTAAAATAGAGGTGTTTGGACCATGCTTATGTTATCTGCAAAAAAGTTTGGTCTTTACTATCATGGTTTAGTGGTGGGTAAAACATGGGGATTGGGTTTGCAGGAGCCCCAGCTGGGACTTGAACTGGTGACCTTTGGCTCCTGAACACACTGTCTGTGTTCACTGCACCACACTGTGGCCACAGAGACAGTGCCATCCCTGGAGATAGGAAACCTGGCCAAAGGAGTCATAAACCCTGCTCTGCACAATTTCACTGTGGGATCATTCACCTTGTATGGGGACGGAGCGCAGACCCTTCTAAAATTCATATTTCTTTTTGGGGCTTTCTTGGGAGTGATTTTTGATGTTTTCCATGACTATCACTGTTGCCCAGCTGGATTATAATTTTTTAGAATTTTGTTGTAGTCATTTTCAATTTTATTTGCTATTTTGTTCTGTGCACATGTATCACACTGCTCACGTTTTGTAGGTTTCCCTGGTTTTGCTGTACATTGCTGACAGAAATGGTTTCTCTTCCCTTTAAATCGGCTCTACCGCGAGGTTTTCACTCGCGGTATTTTTTTAATCGAATTTCAGCCCCACTCCTGTGCGGGGAGCCTCTCCCCTCCCACTCCCCACCCATTGACCCCGTCTCTCTGCCCCTCGGGAGCCTTCCTCCGCCCTCCGGGAGCCTTTCCACGCCTCTATCGCTCATTTGCGCGACGTGCACATGAGCGGGCCCGTTAGTGCGGCGCGCACGTGTGCGGGGCACAAAAATGCATCATTAGCGCATGCTCAAGTGTGCCCCGCACAGTAGCGCGGTTTAGTAAACATACCCCTTAGTGTCCCTTTTACCCCTCTATCATCTAATGGTCCAACTGACTCTCTCACAGGTTTTTTGCTATGAATGTACTTGAAAAAGTCTTTATTATGCGTTTTTGCTTCCATAGCAAGCTTCTTCTCAAATTTTATCTTTGCCTGCCTTATCAATGCCTTTCATTTAACTTGCCAGTGCTTATGCTGTTTCCAGTTTTCGTCACTTTGCACTTTTTTCCATTTCCTGAAAGATGATTTTTTTTGGCAACAACAGCTTCTCTGATCTCACCTTTAAACCATGCTGGAAGTCTTTTGGACTTCCTTCCACTTTTCTTAAAGCATGGAATACAGCTGGTTTGAGCTTCCAAGATAGCATTTCTCAACACCACCCAAGCTTGATGTAAGTCTTTAACCTTTGCAACTGTTCCTTTTAGTTTTTTCTTAACTGTTTTCCTCATTTTATCATAGTCTCCCTTTCAAAAGTTAAAAGGTTTTACTGTGGATTTCCTTACCATCCCTCCTCCATTAATTAAATCAAATGCAATCATGATATGATCACTATTGCCAAGTGGCCCCAATACTTTTATCTCTTGCACCAGATCTGGTGTTCCACTAAGGACTAGGTCCAAAATGGCTTCCCCTCTTCTTGGTTCATGAACCAGCTGCTCTAAGAAGCAGTCATTTATTTCATCTAGAAATGTTATCTCCTTTGCATGTCCTGCCGTGACACTGACCCAGTCAATACCGGGGTATTTGAAATCACCCATTATTATTACTGTTCTGTAACTTTTGTAGCTTCCCTGATTTCTTTGAGCATTTCATCATCCATTTGTTCATTCTGGCCAGGCAGTCGATAGTACACCCCAACTCCCATCGCCTTCCCCTTTTTACATGGAATTTCAATCCATAGAGATTCTACAGCAAATTTTGTTTCCTTCAAAACTTTAATCCCTTGTGACTCAATGCCCTCTCTAACATAGAACACAACCCTTCTGCCAATTTGATCTTCTCTATCATTACGATATAGTTTGGACCCAGGTATAAGTGTCCCACTGGTTGTTCTCCTTCCACCATGTCTCTGAGATACCAGTCATATCTAACCTCTCATTTAGTGCTATATATTCTAAATCTCCCACCTTATTTTTTAGACTTCTAGCATTTGCATACAAGCATTTTAGAGACTGTATTTTATTCATATTAATCTGGCCATCAGAAGGGAAGGGGTAATTTGAAATCTTTAAGCTCTGTCTGCTCCGTACTCAAGGGCATTAGGGCTACTTTTCTCTTTATTAGAACCTCTCTGCTCATATGCCCTAACTTCATTCTTTTGGTAGTATCCTTCATGGATACATTGTTCCAAACCACGCTCACTTGGGCAACTGTCGGCTCTCCCCTATTATCTAGTTTAAAAGCTGCTCTATCTCCTTTTTAAAGGTTAATGCCAGCAGCCTGGTTCCATCCCGGTTAAGGTGATGCCCATCCCTTTGGAAGAGCCCCTCCTTTCCCCAAAATGTTCCCCGATTCCTAACAAATCCAAAACCCTAATCCTTGCACCATCGTCTCATCCACACATTGAGACTGCGGAGTTCTGCTTGCCTTTTGGGTCCTGCGCATGGGACGGGAAGCATTTCGGAGAACGCTACCCTGGAAGTTCTGAATTTCAACTTCCTACCTAAAAGCCTAAATTTAGCCTCCAGAACCTCCCTACCAAATTTTCCTATGTCATTGGTACCAATTGTGATGAAGAAGATGCTAGTGAGCCTATGGAGATAGGAAAACTAGTGAATGTACCTTTAAAGAACGTGACAGGTCTGCAGTACACACACTGCAGAGTGCAGCTAGAGGGAGTAAGCACAGAGAGTCTGAAGTTAGGTTGCCACACCCAAGCTATCCTGAGGTAGTTACAAACTTAGGGGATGATCACACACACCTGTGGGGAGTGGGAGAGACCCTGACAGAGAAACAGCTTTATAAGCCTTGCTTAGAAGGAGAGAAAGGGAAGAAGAGGGAGAAGGCGATGAAGCAACACCAAGAGAGGCAGCCGGAGTGGCTGTTGTTGCAGGATAAGAGAAAGTTCCAAAGAGGCCAACAGTTCCAAGGTGGAGAGCTCCAAGGAGAAGCCGTCAGAAGAGGTACCAGGAAAGCACAGCTCACGGAGAGAGAGCATAAAAGTCTTTCCACGTCTATGCCGGATTGGAAGTCTCAAGGTGTTCAGAGGTGGGTGCCCAGGGCTCGAGCTAGGAGGCAGAAGAACCCAGCCTGGAACAGGGAACCATCGATTAACACCAGAGAGGAACTTAAGCAAGGAGGCCAGGAACTGTTTAACCGCAGCTGGAGAGAGGTTTGTGAATCTAGCCAGAAAGTGATAGCTCAAACCCCAGATACCAGGTAGACCACTGCTGGAGAGAATTACAGAGATCCCCAGAGAAAGTATATCCTGGGAGATACGGGGAAAGCTCAGAGCAAGTTGATGTTTCTTCAGAGCAGGAAGAAATGCAGATAGATCCTAGCGAACAGGATTCCTTGCTGCCTGAGTTTCCCATGGATTGCACATTATGTTTGGCTGGAAGCATGGAGTCCTTAACTGAAGTATAGCTTTCAGGATGTGCGTTTTTGGGTAACAGAGTAAAGAAGCCTTAACTTGTTGAAGGTAAGAGCTTGTTTAACTAAAGGAATATTGCCTAGCACCTATGCTTGGTGATACTAAAGAGAACATTTTTACTAAGATGAATGAAGAAGCTTTTGTTTTGTTTTATCTGCTATGTTTTGGATTAAAACCCCTGAACGGAAGTAGTGACTGTGAAACACATTCAACCTTGAGTTTTGTAAATATCTTTGGAAATACTAACAGGAGAGAATATCCTGATGCTTTATGATGAACCTTGTGACATTGGGGAAATAAAATCTTTATCATTTACCTTCATACTGGTTTATCATGGCTATACATTTAAAAGGGAAACTACAACTCCCAACATGCCTCAGTGCTGAAGATAGTTTTCAACCTGTTTATGAAGGACATAATGTCCACCCTAGCTCTTTAGGCAAGTGGCCAGGGGCTGGGGTGTGACACAATATGTACCAAGACAGCAGACTCCTCACCAGCACTATCTAAGACCTTGTCTAGGTGGCGCATGAGGTCCACTACCTTCGCATCAGGCAGGCATATTACCAGGTGATCCTCACATCTGCCAGCCACCCAGCTATCTACATGCCTAATGATCAAATCACCAACTTTAACGGCTGTCCTAACCCTTCCCTCATGGGCACATGGCCCTTGGAGAATCTACCTCAGTGCAAGAGGGTTTTACATCACCTGGAGGACAGATCTTAGCTACAGGATCACTTCCTCCACACCATGGTGATGCTCTTCTGTCACATGACCTTTCTCCTCCATGGCACAGGAATGCTGCCAGACTGGAGATGGGACTTCAGGACTATATCCCTGTAGGTCTCCTCTATGTACCTCCAAGTCTATGTCCTCCAAGTCTGCTACTTTAGCCTCCAGAGATCGGACTTGTTTCCTGAGAGCAAAGATCTCCTTGCACCTTTTTTCTTTATCTTTATTTCTGCACTTTATATACTGCCCTTGTTGAGACATCAGAGCGGTTTACAATAAAAGTATTTCAGCGCTGTAAGAAAGGAAAAGGAACTACAATGCAAAATAGGAAAGGGATAGAGGTAACAGTAGAGTCATTAGTGACAGTCAAAGAAGACAATAGTTAAATAGGGCTGGTACAGGGAAGGTCAAAAGCCTTTTGGAATAAGTGAGTTTTTAACAAATTTTAAAAATTTGGGTATGAAGGTTCCAGACGGAGGGAAGATGGTAGGGTGTTCCAGAGTGAGGGTCCAAGTAAAAAGAATGCAGCATGATGGGTCTGTTCTAAATGGGCCCATGAGGGGGATGGTAAGGAAAGCTGGTTAGCATGTAATGAACAAAGTTGACGGGAAGGTGTGTGAAGAGAAATGAGATTTGCTAGGTAGAGTGGATTCAATGAGTGGATGACCCTATGTGTCAGAATTAGAAGCTTGTATTGAAACCTATAGCGGGGTGGCAACCAGTGAAGATGGAGAAGAAGAGGTGTGATGTGATCAGATCTTCGAGCATGAGAGATAAGGCAGGCAGCTGTATTCTGTAATAGTTGTAGGCGCTGGAGCTGATAGAATGGTAAATTAGCTAGAACCACATTGCAATAGTCTAGTCTAACCTAGTGCAAACGTAAGACCCCTCACCAACTGGGAGAAAATCATACATGTTACACTCAATACAAAAGACTGGAATGCTCCCATCTCGCTGCTGGACTGCTTTCTGCATCTTAGTTTTAAGGTTGTGTTTAGATATTTAAGTTCTTTACTTACTAAGGTTTGCAGGGGATACTTATACTTATGGGGATATTTGAATATTTGAATGATGCTATTCTATAGCAATGAGGTTTTGATGTTCATAATACTTATTTAAATGGGTTTTGTCATTTTAAAAGTTGACATCACTGGAACACACGTATTTAGTCGGTTTGCTGATCAGCAGTTCGCATGTACGGTGTTTTTGTGCCCTGTGTCGCCCATGTTGAGGAAGGTGCGATCGGATGGACGTTTGCAGCATCATTGGTATCAAGATTTTGTTTTGAAGGCTTTAACATAAGTGGTTTGATTGTAGTAGTTGGGAGGTATGTTTTTAGAAATTTATGAGTAGTTTGTAGTGTATTGATATTGAAGCTGAGTGTTGTGATTCAATTTCACGGTTTATGGTTGTTTTGAGGTTTGGTATGAATGGATGATATGGGTAGCATTAATTGATTCTATGTGATTGAGTATTAATATATTTTTTGGTTTTTGTTGATAAGAGTTCTACCCCTGATGAAGCTTTTATGAAGCGAAACGTTTAAAAGGCGCCATTGTGAGGCATTGGGTAAAAGCAATTCAATCGGGAAGAGTACCTGAGTCACACAGCTTTTGAGAAAAAAACAGCAGTTAAGGAATTTTGGTTATTTGCATGGTTAAGGCTTGCGGTGCTCCAAAGGATGGTCATTGATGCAAATAGGCATAAGCATTCAGATATCTCTTTGCTTAAATAAATGATGAATAAGTCTGAGACCTCCTTCTGGGTTCTTTTGATATATTAACAACAAGTGGTGATAAGAAGATTCACTTGGATGAATTCAAATTAATAATTTTGTTTGATTTGAGTGATTGTTTTCAAGATTTTGGGGATACTTATAAAACTATTCCTAATATGTTTAATGTACTTTGTTCACCTGAAGCTTGAAAGAAAGCTTGATTGTACCGGGTTGGATACACAGTCAGGCCCTGTGTATAACATTATATTACTATACTCCCTAAGAAAGAGTTAATATCATTTGTAGCTCCTTATTTAATGCCATCCTTGAAAACTCTGTAGAAGAAATTGGGTGAAAGGTTTAGATAACATAAACATTAGCCTATGTTATTAGAAAGATAAGTAAAAGGCAAGCTGTTTCCCCATCCTCTCAGTCTCACAGTCTCTGGTCAGAGATATCAAACTGTGTATGTCTTTTCATGATTGTCTATGACGTGCATGCCTATAGAAAAGTATGTTATGAATATACGTAACACTAGACGTAGAATAGAATATGTATATTGTGAATATACGTGATGTGAGACGTAGAATAATAAAGTGAAATTATGCTCTGTAATGGAATCTTTCCATATAAATAAAGTGGCCTAAAGCTAGGATGTCAGAGTAAACATAGGCAGAGGCCTAGCTTGCTCTCCCAAAGCGCTTTGGTCCTGTGTGTATAATACAAGTGTGTTGTGTATTATTTACAGATTTGTTTTTTTTTAAATTCTTTATTTTCGTTTTATAACAACAAAGGAAAAGGAAGACATACAGCTAAAAGACAGATACATAAAGTGTGATACATACACCAAAGTAAACCCCTGCCACCCCCCTCCCCCCTGCTTCCTCTCTAGAAAACTAATCATTCCCGAAGCGGGCGTGTACTTACATTATTGTGTTACAAAACCTAACGGTGATCTGAAACATGATGAGTGCACATTATACAGGCATGTTGGAACAATGAGCAGATTGTACATAATCATTAAGCATCTGCCATTTAGACAAGCGAGAGTGAGTTTGGGCATGGGGAATAGCTCTCCGAGGTATCTGCTCATATTTACTATATAAGCAGACGAGGTTCCACCATTCATTGACAGTAAGTCGAGAGCTATCCTTCCAATTCCTCGTGATTAAGCATATGGCTATACCCAGCATGAAATCAAGGAGAAAGCGACCCTTCTTAGGAAGAGAGGGGACCTCCGCCACAGAGCGGAGTCCCACGATCTTCCAAGAGAGAGGTTCGTGAAGGTGTAAGATAAATTGAATACAACCCCAGACCCGCCCCCAATAAACCTGTAGTTGAGGACATTCATAAATAACATGAGCGAAGGTTCCCACAGCAGTATGGCAAGACCAACACTGGTCCCTAGCATTTGTGTTCCATTAGGCTATTTTTTCTGGGGTATAAAAGCATCTGTGTGCAAAAAAGAAGAGAGTTTGGGTAACAGAGGCAGACCGGGAAACCCGCACTACTTTGCTCCAGAAAACGCTCCATTGCACAGGGGTTAAAGTGGTTTGCAGTTCGCGCTCCCAGGCTTGTTGGGCTCTAAAAGTGGCCGTGTCTGTACCCTGACATAATATTTTATAAAAGTTAGAGGCTACCCCATGTGTACTACTAATAGAGTGAACTATCTCTAAGAGCCCGTCCTCAGTAGGGGCAGAGGGCGGCATGATTCGAGCACTTTTGAGGCAGTGTTGAAGCTGCATCAATTGAAAGTAGTGTTTCGCTGGTAACGCAAATTCCTTTTGTAAATCAGAAAAGGTTTTCCAACGAGCTGCAGAGAAAAGCTGTTGGGGTGTCCAGATCCCCCTTGAGTACCAGGGTTTCCATGCTATCGTTCTATTTAGGACTTGAATTCTGGGGTTATTCCATAGCGGGAGTCCGTCCTGAGGACATACGTTCGGGCCCAGTGATAGAATGAGAGTGTTAAAGGCCGCAAGAGTATCGACAATCATTGGTGGATGGCGGGTGTCTACTTGATAGGACATACCGGGGAGATGGGTCAACGGAATTGGGCTACTAAGCTCCTCTTCTATGTCAAGCCAAACTGGTCTGCTGTCTGTTGAGGCATCTAGCCATCGGGCACCTTGCTTAAGTAGGAAGGCTTGATGATATCTAAGAAAATCAGGAAATCTGGTACCCCCTCTTTCCTTTGCAGACTGTAGTTTTTGTTTAGCTATCCTTGGTGGCTTGCCCTGCCAGAGATAACGGACGAGAAGGCCCTCAATATCTTTATAAGTATGTAGCGGGAGTAAGCATGGCAGCATTTCTAAAATGTAGTTCACTTTGGGGACTATCATCATTTTCACAGTGTCTAAGCGGCCCCACCATGTAAGAGATAAGGGAGACCAACGATTTGTGAGCTCACGGACTTTGGAGACTACCTCTTTGGCATTAAAACTGATAGTGTCTTCTAAAGGAGAACAGTAATGGACCCCGAGATACTTCACCATGTGGGATTGCCAAAGGAAGGGAAAGGCCTGCATGTCAGCCTCATGTACCCAGCGGTTCAGTGGGAATGCTACAGATTTGGTCCAGTTAATTTTATAGCCCGATAATTGTGAGTATCCGTCAATCAGATCCAAGACAGCTGGAACCGAATCGAGGGATACGAAAAGCATAAGGTCATCTGCATATGCAGAGAGTTTAATCTCCCTATGACTGAAGGGGACACCTCGAATACGTGCGGACTGTCTAATAAGGAGGGCTATGGGTTCAAGAGCTAGATCAAAGAGCATTGGTGATAGGGGGCAACCTTGACGCGTGCCTCTTTGGAGATTAAATGGCTGAGACTTGATGGCATTTACACAAATACTGGCGACGGGTTGAGTATACATGACTTGGAGATATCGGAGGAAGCCCTCCCCAAAGCCATACCATCGGAGAACTGCAAATAAGAAGGGCCATTCTAGGCGATCAAAGGCTTTTTCGGCATCCAGGGAAAGACCCACCCACGGATGATCTAGATTGGCAGCACTGGATAGCACATGGCACAAGGTCCGAGCATTGTCAGCAGTTGATCTGCCGGGTATAAAACCGCATTGGTCGGGGTGAATTAGGGTGGCCATCCTGACAGATAGCCGGGTGGCCAAGATCGTTGCGAAGATCTTATAATCGGCATTATGTAGGGAGATTGGACGGTAGTTGGCGGTTAGTAGCGGGTCTCTGCCTTCTTTCTCAAATACTACCACATTAGCTGCAGAAAAGGATCCCAAAGAGGATGTATCAACCGCAAGGGCAGTAAAATAGAGTTTTAAATAGGGAACTAAATCTGCACTGAACGTTCTGTAGAATTCGGTCGGGAGACCATCGGGCCCTGCGGCACGGCCCGAGGCTGTTCGTTTTAGGGCAGATTGGATCTCTGAAGTAGAGAAGGGTTCATCCATCGCATCCCTATCATCTTCAGAGAGGGTCGGCCGCTGAATGCCAGAAAGCAATCGCTCGAATGTCTCTGACGAGAACTCACATTCAGATTGATATAGGCGGGTATAGAAATCCCGAAAGAGCTCTACAATGTCGGAGTCTGTGGTCACTATGCCCCCTCCCTGTGGAGCTCGAAGGGCCGCTACGTGTTTGGCTTCTTTTTGACCTTTCAAGGCGTTGGCTAAGAGTCGACCGGCTCGGTTATTTTCACGATAATATGTCCCTCGCTGAAGCTCAATACTCTTAGAAGCTGCAGTTGAGAGGATTGAATTATATTGAAAACGGAGACGCTGTAATCGAATTAATACACATGGATCAGTACGTGAAGTTAGAACTCGTTCGCCTGCTTTTATTTGTTGGTCTAGTATGAGTAGCTGCTGTTTGCGTTGTTTCCGCAGGCGGATTTGATAGCTAGTGATCGTTGCTCGAATGGCCGCTTTGAAGCCCTCCCACCAAGCCCAATTCGCAGTATCCTGGGGTAGATTAAAATGGAAGTAATCCTGTATGGCTGCTCGAATTTCTAACTGGAACTCTGGCTGAGTTAACAGGGCTCTATCAAAGAACCAGGCCCCCAAATTCCCTTGGGGTGCAGTAGTGTGTAATTGAAAGGAAATGGCAGCATGATCTGAAATATGTTGGGAGTGAATCTTTGCAGTGTCCACCTGAGGAACTAACAGTTTTGATATTAGAAAGAAGTCTATGCGAGACTGGGATTTATGAGGGGAAGAGAAGAAGGTGAAGTCAAGCTCATTGGGGTGTAGTAACCTCCATAGATCAACTAAAGCAAGATCTTTGATCAGGGAGGTAAGCGTGGTGTGACTCTTGGGGGGACCACTTGTCCTAGGCGGCTGTTTGTCAATCAGGGGATCAAGGACTAGATTGAAATCCCCCCCAATTATCAATGAAGTATTAGCAGAGGCCTGCGCAACCTGAGCAATGGTAGCAAAAAAGGCAGGGTCATCCACATTAGGAGCGTAAAGGCATATACATGTAACTTCAAGGCTACCTATCTTGAGGTGAACTCTGGACCATCTACCTTCTGTATCTGAGCTAGTCGCAATAATAGTAGCATGCAAAGATTTCCTAACCAGTATGGCAACCCCACATTTCTTAGAAACGGCTGGGGAATAGGCGGCCACCATGTAAGGTTTAATATTGAGTTTAAGAGTTTCCTTCGAATTTAAATGCATTTCTTGGAGAAAAATCAGATCCGCAGCTTCCTGACTTAGGTAGCTTAGGATTTTCTTCCGTTTTATCGGATTATTGATTCCTTTTACGTTCAATGAGAAAATCTTACATGGTGCCATCAATCGGTAATAGACATTTTAGGTAAGGGCGCTTGAAAACATACAACATAATCAGAATCTGTGCAACAATGACATAATCACCGAGTATTCTGGCTAATACACCCCATATTGAAAAGTATGTACCAAAGTATCTTAGAGAAGAAGCAAAACCCCCAAAGAATATGGCGACCATATGTCTGCGGGAGGAGGCCCTAGAGAGGAAATAGAAAGACATGAAAAAAAAGAAAAGAAACACCAGAGTCCATAGTTAACACTGTCTCTGATACTCATCGAGGCTACTGTGGGTAGATGAAGTCGGGTCACAGATATCATCAAAAGTAAGGCAACAAATTGCCCTCGCCAGACTCTTTGCTGGGTTGCGGCAGATCCAATATGGCGGGTGTAGCGGATATGAGAATACTTGCAGGAATATTCTGGAAGTCAGCGTATCAAGTCGGCTTCTTTGGAATCCAAAAACTCCGCTAGTAGATCAGGGTCCTCAAATGTTCTTGTCTGATTGTGAAGCGTGACTCGGAGCTTGGCCGGGTACATCAGGCCATAGCGTGCTTGTAGTTGTTGAAGCCTCGGCCGGAATTCCAGAAAGCGCTTTCGGCGGTCGACCGTGGGTTTAGCCAAGTCGGGATAGAAGGAGATCTTGTGGCTCTCAAACTCCATATGGCCCTTTGCCCGAGAGGCACTTAGAATTTGCTCCACGTGTTGATATCTCAAAAGTCGAAAAATGATAGGCCGCGGGGTCTTCCTGTTGAGCGTTATGCTTGTGGGTACACGATGAGCGCGATCGATCTCCAAATCTTTGGTAAAGGTGATTTGGAGCAGGGAAGGGAGGATTTTGCATAAAAACTCTTTCATGTCTCCCGATTCCGCTCCCTCCGGTATGCCCACGAGTCGTATGTTGTTGCGGCGCGCTCTATTATTACCATCTTCCACTTCTTTCTGCAAGGCCCGCACCTGACGTTCAACTTTGTCGAGTTGAGACAACCGGGCCGCATGGGAGTCCAATATGCTCTCCATTTTGTCCTGACGCGAAGAAAGCCCTTCTAGCTTGCTTTGCAGCACACCAAAATCTTCCCGCAGCGCTCGGAGTGCTTCACCGTTTGACTGCACGAGGTTTTTGACCCCTCTAATCTCTGCGAGGATTTCCTGCTGCATTTCGGGGCCCTCGCGCAAGGCCAGCCCCTTCTGCGGGGACGGAGGTTCAGTTTTGGAACGTTTGCCGTGAGAAGCCGCTGGAGATCCAAATTCCAGGCGCGTGGGTTTGGTCCCCGCCATCTCACCAATGTGCCCCGGCAAGATCAGAGTAGAAGTTCCAAGTATGTACGGTGTTAATTCAGGATTCTGAGTAGGCCTCTCGGGAGCCTCAGCGTTATGCGACCATCCCGCTGGACATCAGGCTCCGCCCCCCATTATTTACAGATTTGTGTATTATTTAAAGATTATGATCAATTAACCTTCTCCTTGCTTTGTGTGTGGATTTCTGTGACCCAAGAGCCCTATCTGTTATAGGTGAGGGGGGTGCAGAGTATTCTTTCAGTTGGTGCCGTACCGGATCAGATCTCTGCATTCAAGGCAAGGGCAGAAGGTACCTGAAGATTTGTGAGTATTATGAAAATTACCAGTGATGGATAATCTGTTAAGGAAAGGACAGAAGGTGCCTGAAAGATTTGTGAGTATTATGAAAATTACCAGTGATGGGTAATCTGTTAAATAGACAGGCTCTGTCTCAGATGCGTGAATGGCATGACAGATCTAGGGCTTTAGTGTTTAGAAAAGGTTGTCCTTATTGTATGCTTCTATTGTATGTGTGAAGCATAGGTGATGTAGCCATCGATTCCGCAGCACATAGGGATTCAGTGACAAAAGGTAATTTGAATTTGCAGTTTCCTTTGGAGGGAACTTTCTCTGTAGATAAGGTCCATTGCCTGAGATATGCGTTAGTGGTTAAAGGTAAACCGTGCAAATGTGCTTACATGGTGGGAACGGATGGTACATGATGAAAACATTAGGAATGTTTATGTTTTGAAACAAAAGTTGTTTGTGTTAGGAAATGTAACTATTGACCAGCTGAGCAAGTGTGGGTCACTCGTGTAGCAGAGCTAAGAAAAAAATAAAATATTTAAAGAGCAACAGCAGTTAGGGGGAGTAGAATTGTGTATTTTGGATATTTGGAATGTCTCCCAGCTCAAAGAATTGAGAGCATGTTTGAATCAAGAAACGGAAAGTGTTGTACTTGCAATAAGAATCTTGGAAGTAGCAATAGGTCATAGAGTTTCTGTTTCAAAAGAATTAGCATTCTCAGGAGATAAATTACCTATGCCTGGAGTTCAGGATAGCAGTAATGATTTGAAATTCAAAGGAGAATTTATAGGTCTTTAAGCAGATTTGTTATTGTGTACTTCTCATTTGTGTGTACTTCTCAAAAAAATTAAGTGTTTCTGATGAAGTGTGATCAATTATATTATGATTTAGGCTCTATTCAGGATGTTTTATTCAGACTAATTTATGTTCTGCCACTGTTAAACTGAAGCAGCTGTGGGAAATGATATTGTGACTACTTAAAGAAGTGTTTGATTTGACTAAAACTTTTCTGAATTACAGGGATAACCCTGGTAGATTTGTGTCTTTATGGTCTCAGATAATTAATAGTTATAATCCCATTTGGGCAGCTCTAGATAATTTTTGTTTTTTTAATCCATCTGATTTTCATAGGGTCACTTGTTCAGTTCGTGACAGACCCTGTGAAAGATTTCCATAAGAAGACTTAAAGAGATAATTTTGTTTTTGTGTAAAGAAAAAATTGTTAGAATTCCTTACAGTAGTATGCAAACTTGTAAAGGATTGGTCAAGATTAATATCTCTAAGGCAGGATAGGGGTGAAAAAGTTACAGATTTTCACACTAGGTGTATGCTAGCTTTTAAAGACTATTCTGGTGAGGTAGAAGACACACCTTCAGGATTTACTAATATTTTTGTAAATGGATTGATTCCAAGAATAAAGGAAATTTTAGATTGGCCAGCTAGAACAGCTGATGCAATTTTGGAAGGGGCTCAATACAGTGAGTTGAAGTTCCTCAAGGAACAACAGGAACAACAAACCAGATTAGATGTTAAAAAAAAAAAAGCAAAGTTGCTTAATTTGCAGATTGCTTCCATGCAAACTCCCATTGGAAGGGGGAGGGGTAGATTCAGAGCTGGAGGAGGTTATGTGAATTCTCAACGAGGGCATGGACAGTCCAGAGAGCTGCGTACGTGTTACACTTGTGGAGAGGCTGGACATTTGCAGCGAGACTGTCCTCGGAATCGGAATCCTGATGGTCAGAGAGCTGATTTCCCTCCTCCCCCTCCAGTACAAGCTGAATTCACTCTAGTATATCAGTGCTTCTCTAACCCAGAAGATTGTGGAGGTGATACATGGGATGCATGACTATTCCTGAATTTGACTGTAACTCCTCAGGGTGAGTTAGAAGCTAAACTGGGAGGTTCTAATTTGAAATTTGTTATTGATACTGGAGCTACAACATCAGCACTGTGTTTACAGGATTTGCCTGCCATCTATCATACTCAATTAGCACAAGCACCGATAGTACATTGTGAAGGCATTGAGGGAAAGATAATTCCTCATCATAGACTTGAATATTTACCTTTGCAGATTGGAGAGATTGTATATCCAAATATTTTTCTTGTGGGAGACACTTTGCCAGTGAATCTTCTAGGTCGGGACTTTTGGTGTCACATCATGCTACTCTATCCTGGATGGATGGCAAGTTCTCTTTCCAGCTGTGCTCTCTCTCTGAAGTGCCATCTCCTGCAAATGCCAGTACCATTCATCCTGCTCTTGGAGAACTTCCGTCTACCTTGTGGGCAGTGTTGGGATCTAATGTCGGATGTTTTTCTATCCCGCCTGTGAAAATCACCGTGAAACCTGGAGTTCAGCTTCCTAAACTCAAGCAGTATCCACTGCCAGCAGCTGCCATTGATGGAATTCGTCCTGTGACTGAAGATCTTCAGAAACAAGGTGTCATTTATTCTACAACTTCATTATGTAAGACTCCAATTCTTCCTGTACTAAAGGCTGACGGTAAGAATTATAGATTTGTGCAAGACCTGCGAGCAGTAAATAATGTGATTTTGCAAATTTTTCCCTTGGTGCCTACTCCACATGATATCTGGACACAGATGTCTTCAGGGACCACCTAGTTTTCTGTTGTAGATTTGAGTTCTGCTTATTTTTCAGTAAGAATTAGCAAAGAAAACCAATACACCGGTAGTCCTGCATATTTTCACAGGCCTTAAGAACTGCATTATTTGATTTAAGACTCGACCATTCCTTTTTAGTTCAGTATGTGGATGATTTGATTTTATGTTCACCATGTTATGAGTTTGTTTGTCAGATTCTTTGTCTCTATTAGCTCATATTACTAATTTAGGTTTGAAGGTTAATCTGTCTAAACTGCAATTTGTATCTCAAAATGTTACTTTCCTGGGTGTTGTTTTAACACCATCTGGTCGTGCAATTACCTCTGCTAGATTGAAACCTATTCTGTCATTGCCTTTTTCCAGCGACACCAGTGTTATTGTGTAGCTTCCTGAGTTTATTAATTTTCTGTAAATAATGGCTAGCAAATTTCTCAAGATCTTACTGCTCCACTTTATGCTCTTATTGGGAAAGAAGAATCTGAAGGCCTCATTGTACCCAGATTATCACAGTGGGAGGTTTGTTTTAAATGTAAAAATTGCTCTGGGAAATGTGCCATGTTTATTGTGTATGATTATTCTTTACCATTCAAATTGTATGTGGCTATTTCTGATTCCTCTGCTACCTGTGTGCTTTTACAAGCTTTCCCAACTGGTTGCAAGCCGGTAGGCTATTTCTCAAAGCGATTTGATGCATTGACTTTGGGACTCCCACTATGTCTACGTAGTTTGGTAGCAGTGGCTTTTGCAATTGAAACTTACTGATTTTCTGGTTCTACAGCGCCCTTTTGTTCCATCTAACCAAGACTCAGCCTTTGTCCTCCACACGTTTTATTGACTCTGGAATTAATCATTTCTCCACTTCATGTTTCAGTATGTACTACATCACTATGCAACCTTTCAACACTTGTGGAGGAGGATGGGTCTCATAATTGTTTCCAAACTGTACCTTTACCAGCCCCGGATTATACCTTTGTTTGTGGATAGTTCTGCTTTTAGAGATGACAAGGGCAAACTTCGTGTAGGCTATGCAGTCACTACGGTTTTGTGGAATTTTGGCAATATTTGGCAGCAACGAGGGTTTTGACTTCTGCTAATAAACCAATTAAACATGCTGCATACATTCACCATTTGTTACAGGCTGTCCTCTTGCCAGCACAAGTTGCAGTTTTAAAATGCAAAGGACATACTTCTGCTGAAGATTTTGTGTCAAAGGGCAACCATTTTGCAGACCAAGAAGCATGGTGTCACCGACAGTGCTGTATTTAACACCGTCTAATATGACTTTGTTTTCCCTTTCATCTTTCTTGCAGCAATAGCAAGATACTTCCTTTGAAACCCAGACTCTGACTTCGTGGGGTGCATCCTGTGATGCTCAGGGCTGCTGGAAAGAGGATCATCTGCTTATTTGTCCTGACAGTCTTTTGTTTCTACTTGCCCTGTTCCTGCATCATAAGCTTTACCGCTGTGGCTATGAATTATGTCTTTTTGGTTCTCTGGTATCACCTGAACTTCTGTTTTTTTTTTTTTTTGGCACAGCTTGTCTGCACTGTTTCAAGACTGGCACTGTAGGGTCATCTTAGGGTCAGTTATTCAGATTTCTGCCTTCCGAACTCTTTTTGATTTTGCAGCCTGTTTTGCAGATCTGCCTTGTGCCAGAGGAAGGAGGTGGTATTTGTCTGGCGGTCACTTGTCTATTCTCCGGATGGGTAGAAGCTTATCCATTACCAGTTTATTTCTGTCTGGGGTGTTCCTTTTGTTCTTTCTTGTCTGGGTCCAGCCATTGTTGCGAGTGTCTGGGAAGGTATTGAAAATTTGGTTTGGTATTAAGAGACAACTGCACACTCCTTATCATCCGCAAAGCTCTGGCCAGGTGGAACAGATGAATAGGACAATCAACAGTCACTTGCGCACTCTGACACAGGATTGGGCTACAGATTGGACGGAAGCCCTTCCTTTTGCCCTTATGGCAGTGTGTAATTCCCCCCAGTATGCTCGGGGAGGCCTGACTCCATATGAAACAGTTACTGGACGTCCAGCTACTTCTCCACATTACTTGGCAGTTATCCCAGATCCCCAATTGTTGCGCAGCGATATTTTGACTTATTGCTCACAGTTGCACTCAGTCCTGTCTGTTTCCCTTTTATTGCAAGTGAATCCTCAACGAGATGACAGAATCATCATATCCAGAATCATCATATCCAGAAGTGAAGTCACCAGACTGGGTCCTGATTAAGAATTTGCATCCAAAGACGCTTCTGGTTCCCAAGTTTCTAGGTCCATTTCGTGTGCTCCTGGTGGGATACTCGGCTTGTAAAGTGGAAGGACATTCTCGTTGGATACACCTTACACCAGTGTTTCCCAACCCAGTCCTACGGGGCACACCGGCCAGTCAGGTTTTCGGGATATCCCTAATGACTATGCATGCGATATATATGCATTAGAGATATCCTGCCAACCTGACTGGTTTCTGGCCCTCCAGGGCTGGATTTGGAGACCCCTGCCTTACACCTCTGTCATTTAAGATTGTGAGTGGGCAAGGTGCAGATGTCCTAAACATCGAAAGGGTATATAGAATGTGACACATTCCTCCTCGATTCTCACCACCACCAAAAGGTTGTCTAATAGACAATATTTTGGTGGTGGTGAGAATCGAGGAGGAATGTGTCACATTCTATATACCCTTTCGATGTCTAGGACATCTGCACCTTGCCCACTCACAATCTTAAATGACAGAGGTGTAAGGCAGGGGTCTCCAAATCCAGCCCTGGAGGGCCACAAACCAGTCAGGTTGGCAGGTTATCTCTAATGCATATATATCTCATGCATAGTCATTAGGGATATCCCGAAAACCTGACTGGCCGGTGTGCCCCGTAGGACTGGGTTGGGAAACACTGCCTTACACAGTGTAAAAAGGCTCCTTCACAGACTCCAGACGGTGGCTCCCTTCATCAGTGAATCAAGAAAATACAACGCAGAGACTTATTGAACATTACATTGATATTACAGAAAAGATCATCAGGATTTACATGCTTTTTGAATTAACTACTTATGCAAAAACCTTTTGTCCAGCATTTATACTACTGATTAGGTGGATAAAGGTGGTTTGATTTAGTATTTTACTAATATATAAGCAATGACCTTTGGGTACTTAACCTCTACTTCATGACGTAATTGAGAATTAAGGGGTAGTTATAGCTATAATATATATCTTCATCATCTTAAGAAGAGTAGGTGCATTTTTATTTTTGTCTTAGAACATTTATTTTTTTGAGTAATTATAGTTTCCGATGTTTAGAGGTTTGTTAAGAATGTTTCCGTATTTGGTCTTAGTTGTGCTATGGCATGTTATTGTTAATGAAGCAGTACTGCATTTAGAATCTTGGGAAAGTTATGGGGAATATCCAAATATTTTTGAGTCACATTTACACTCAGTTACAAAACATTTTAATCTGTCACGTTGTGCGGTCTGCCTTCCTACTGTGACAGCTATTCAACATGGGTTTCTACCACAAGTTAGGCCCAAAGCCTTTGAAGAGTTTCGTGATACAGCTTTTAATCTAACTACTGTATGATGGTCTCATACAAACACAGAACCTAGAGTAGTTAGTTCTATGCCTTTAAAGTCCCCTCCAATATGTTTTATGGCTCAAGGTACAGGGAAAAAGGTAGGGGACACCCCATGGAATGTTTGTAATATAATAATGCTACATAATTCTTCCATCTGGTATAAGAAATCCCACGTACAGAAACCTTATATTTCCGTAGTGCAATTAATGCAAGTTCAAGGGAATCAGGTGCATGATTATGACTTGTTACAGTATAATAGTTCTGGCTACCTTCTGAATGACTCAGTCCAAGGCATACCTAACTGGAGTTGCCCCTTATTAGGATATTACCATCCCTGGGAACGTAATCTATCTGTAGGAATTAAGGAAATGAACATTACTCAGTGGTATTTCAATAATTGTACGCAGAATCTAGTCTGTCCCCGTAACTTGACAATTTGGGAAAATGGATTAGTGGCTTTAAAGGGAGACTATTTTGTGTGTGGTAATCTTGCATATACAGAACTTCCCAGAGGCTGGTCAGGTACTTGCTATGTTGCTCAGTTAGATACCCCGTGGCGGTTTTTACCTTACCAAAATGTTACTTTATTATCAACCTTGAATAATTCCTTAAGAAGAAAATGTATGTTTCCCCTCAGGATGAAGCCATAATAGCAGCACAACAGTTGGTAGACTCTACAAGTCCTTTAACTAAATCTCAGATAGATGCATTTACAGGTACTGTTTGGCTCTCAACGTTTGGAGCCATAGCACCCACTAGAGAATATGGTACCCAGATTATGCGATTACAGGCAGTTGTTGAACTTACGGCCCTGGATCTCACAGAGGCTATTAGCGTGTTACAAGGTGCAGTAGACAAGGTGTCCACTTATGCAGCTCAGAATCGCATGGCTTTAGACTACCTACTAACGAAGGAAAATGGCGTATGTGGCCTAATTTCTGATTTCTGTTGCAGTATGCTTGATGATGAAGGGAAAGTAGTGAAAGGCCTACTAGATAAAGTTAGGAATCGTACATTTGTATCAAGTAGTAGTTATGTAAGTTCTTTTTCTGATTTTATTGGGTCTGTTTCTTCTTTCTGGAATTTATTATCTAGGACCCTGCAAGGCATATTAGCTTCATTATTTGGCTTATTAGGGATTACCATTTTAGGAACAATAATTCTTTGTGTAATATCTGCTTGCTGTAAGAAATCAGTGGAGACACTGACCCCTAAAATGATGTTACAGGTTGACCCAGAAGCTAGCTATGATACATTTTTAATACCGATGTCTGAGTTTCCTTAACTGTGAAATGATTCTTTACAGAATCAGAGGAAGGACTGAAAGAAAGCTTGATTGTACCGGGTTGGATACACAGTCAGGCCCTGTGTATAACATTATATTACTATAATCCCTAAGAAAGAGTTAATATCATTTGTAGCTCCTTATTTAATACCATCCTTGAAAACTCTGTAGAAAACATTGGGTGAAAGGTTTAGATAACATAAACATTAGCCTATGCTATTAGAAAGATAAGTAAAAGGCAAGCTGTTTACCCAGCCTCTCAGTCTCACAGTCTCTGGTCAGAGATATCAAACTGTCAGTGTTAGAATTAATTAGAATTAAGGCCTACATAGTCATGCCTGAGAATATATGTATGTCTTTTCATGATTGTCTATGACGTGCATGCCTATAGAAAAGTATGTTATGAATATACATAACACTAGATGTAGAATAGAATATGTATATTATGAATATACGTGATGTGAGACATAGAATAATAAAGTGAAATTATGCTGTGTAATGGAATCTTTCCATATAAATAAAGTGGCCTAAAGCTAGGATGTCAGAGTAAACATAGGCAGAGGCCTAGCTTGCTCTCCCAAAGCACTTTGGTCCTGTGTGTATAATACAAGTGTGTTGTGTATTATTTACAGATTTGTGTATTATTTAAAGATTATGATCAATTAACCTTCTCCTTGCTTTGTGTGTGGATTTCTGTGACTCAAGAGCCCTATTTGTTATAGGTGAGGGGGGTGCAGAGTATTCTTTCAAAGCTTAATTTATCTCAGGTCCTTAATGTATGCCTGATGAGGATAAACAGCTGCACCTGAGAATGAATATGGCACCTCCTTTCCTTTAAGAGGTGTAAGCACCTTTAAAGCTATGATAATCCCAGGGGTGGGTAGGGAGGTAAGGAGGAAAAGAAGACTTATTAAAAGCTGGCTGCTACACAGTACCCTGTCCCATGCTTCTAAGGTAATCTGTGGCCAATTTCCAGGGGTAGTCCCACAGCCCTTGATTGGAAAGAGGGAGGCTTGGGGTCTAAATTTAACCAGAAAGTTCTCTTCTGTGTTTTAAATTTAAACTGAAAGCTCTTTGCTGCTACCAGGTCCTGACTGATTTAACAAATCCACTGGGTTCACAGATTAATCAGCTTTAATCTAAAGAATTCCTTTTTCCTCAAGATTTATAAAAATTCCTAGAAGTACTGTAAATACTTACAGTTGCAGATCTCTCTCCAGAAGTAGCAGTCCCCTTTTGTAGTCCTTCAAGACTGAGAATCACAGAACTCCGGTGGAACTATTTATGCCTGTGCTTCTCCTACTAATCTAAAATGCATTACATTGTAGCTTCATTGCATGTCCCCTAGTTTTCTTACTTTTTGAAGCAATAAACAACAAATCTACGTTTACTCATTCCACTCCATCCATTATTTTATATACCTCCCATCATATCTCCCATCAGCATAATTTTTGTGAAATTGAAGAGCCCTAACCTTTTAAGCCTTTCCTCATAGGGGCATCCCTCCATTCACTTTACCATTTTGGTGACTCTTCTCTATACCTTTTCTAAATCTGCTATATTCTTTTTAAGATAGGGTGACCAGAATTAAACACAATATTCAAGGTGCAGCCATATCATGGAACAATACAGTGGCATTACATTATCTTTGGTTTTATTCTCCATTCCTTTCCTTATGATTCCTAGCATTCTATTTGCTTTCTTGGCCGCTGCTGCATACTGGGTGGAGGGTTTCAACATATTATTCGTGATGATGCCCAAATCCTTTTACGGGGTGATGGTTCCTAATGTGGAACCTTGCATCACATAACTGTAGTTTGGGTTGTTCTTCCCTACGTGCATAACTTTGCACTTGTACATATTAAATTCCTTTTGCTATTTGAACATAAGAACATAAGATATGCCATACTGGGTCAGACCAAGGTCCATCAAGCCCAGTATTCTGTTTCCAACAGTGGCCAATCTAGGTCATATGTACCTAGCAGTTTCCCCAAGAGACACAAGTTCCACAATGCTTGTACTGGGTCAAGCATTGATATCTTCGGTCACTTCTTAATAATGGTTTATGGACCTTTCCTCCAGGAACTTGTCCAAACCTTTTTTAAACCCAGCTACACTACCAGCCTTTACTACATCCTCCGGTAACAAATTCCAGAGTTTGATTACACGTTGAGTGAAAAAATATTTTCTTTTATTAGTCTTAAATAGTTTACCCTGTAGCTTCATTGCATGTCCCCTAGTCTTTCTATATTCTGATAAGGTAAACAATCGATCTACGTTTACCCGTTCCACTCCGTTCATTAATTTATAGACTTCTATCATATCTCCCCTCAGCCGTCTCTTTTCCAGGTTAAAGAGCCCTAACCTTTTTAGCCTTTCTTCATAGGAGTATCCTTCCATCCCCTTTACCATTTTGGTGGCTCTTCTCTGAACCTTTTCTAAAATCGCTATATCCTTTTTAAGATACGGCGACCAGAATTGCACACAATATTCAAGGTGCGGTCTCACCATGGAACGATATAGAGGCATTATAATATCTTTTGTTTTATTTTCCATTCCTTTCCTTATCCTACCTAGCATTATATTTGCTCTCTTGGCCGCCGCTACACACTGGGCCGAGGGTTTTAACATGGTATCCACAATGACGCCTAAATCTTTTTCCTGGGTGGTGGTTCCTAATGTGGAACCTTGCATCGTGTAACCATAGTTTGGGTTGTTCTTCCCTAGGTGCATAACCTTGCACTTGTCCACATTAAATTTCATCTGCCATTTTGATGCCCAGTCTTCCAATTTATCAAGATCCTCTTGCAATTTTTCACAATCCTCTTGGGTTTTAACAACTTTAAATAGTTTTGTGTCATCTGCAAATTTGATAACCTCACTCGTTATTCCACTTTCCAGGTCAATTATGAATATGTCAAAAAGCAGCGGACCCAGCACAGATCCCTGGGGTACACCACTATTCACCTTTCTCCATTGGGAAAATTGGCCATTTAGTCCTACCCTCTGCTTTCTAACTTTTAACCAGTTCCTGATCCACAATAGTACACTGCCTCCTATCCCATGACTCTTTAGTTTTGCCAAAAGTCTCTGATGAGGGACCTTGTCAAAGGCTTTCTGAAAGTCCAGATACACAATATCAACTGACTCACCTTTGTCCACCTGTTTATTCACTCCTTCAAAAAAACATAACAGATTAGTAAGACAAGATCTTCCTTGTCTAAAGCCATGTTGGCTGTCTCCCATTAGGTTGTGACTATCTACATGCTGAGTAATTTTATTCTTTATGGTGGCTTCTACCATTTTTTCCGGTACTGACGTCAGGCTCACCGGTCTGTAGCTTCCCGGATCACCCCTGGAACCCTTTTTAAAAAATTGGTGTTACATTGGCAATCCTCCAATCTTCAGGTATTAGAAATGATTTTAATGATAGTTCACAGATTACTGATAGCAGGTCTGCAATCTCATATTTCAGTTCTTTCAAAATCCTTGGATGTATACCATCCAGCCCAGGTGATTTGCTACTCTTCAGTTTATCTAATAGTTCTAGGACATCTTCCCGATGTATCGATATTTCCTTCAATTCTTCCGCACCTTTAAATACCACTTCAGTCATGGGTAACATCCCTACCTCTTCCTCAGTAAAGACCGAAGCAAAGAATTCATTGAGTCTCTCCGCTATCGTCTTGTCGCCTCTTAGTGCTCCTTTAACCCCTTTATCATCTAATGGACCAACTGACTCTCTCACAGGTTTTTTGCTGTGAATGTACTTGAAAAGGTCTTTAGTTCGCGTTTTTGCTTCCACAGCATTTCTCAAATTCTCTCTTTGCCTGCCTTATCAATGCCTTGCATTTGACTTGCCAGTGCTTGTGCTGTTTCCAGGTTTTGTCGTTTGGCTCTTTTTTCCATTTCCTGAAAGATGCTTTTTTGGCAACAACAGCCTCTCTGACCTCACCTTTAAACCATGCTGGCAGTTTTTTGGACTTCCTTCCACTTTTCTTAAAGCGTGGAAAACAGCTGGTCTGGACTTCCAAGATAGTATTTTTCAACAACACCCAAGCTTGATGTACGTCTTTAACCTTTGCAACTGCTCCTTTTAGTTTTTTCTTAACTGTTTTCCTCATTTTATCATAGTCTCCCTTTCAAAAGTTAAAAGGTAGTACTGTGGATTTCCTTACTATCCCTCCTCCACTAATTAAATCAAAGGCGATCATGCTATGATCACTATTGCCAAGTGGCCCCAACACCCTTATCTCTTGCACTAGATCTGGTGTTCCACTAAGGACTAGGTCTAATATGGCTTCCCTTCTGGTCAGTTCATGAACCAGCTGCTCCAAGAAGCAGTCATTTATTTCATCTAGGAACTTTATCTCCCTAGCATGTCCTGACGAGACACTGACCCAGTCGATACCGGGGTAATTGAAATCACCCATTATTATTACTGTGCTGTAACTTTTGTTAGCTTCCTTGATTTCTTTGAGCATTTCATCATCCATTTGGTCATTCTGGCCAGGTGCTCGATAGTACACCCCCACTGCCATTGCCTTCCCCTTTTATATGGAATTTCAATCCATATAGATTCTACAGCAGATTTTGTTTCCTGCAAAACTTTAATCCTTTCTGAGCCAATGCCCTCTCTAACATAGAGCGCAACCCCTCCACCAATATGATCAGCTCTATCATTACGATATAGTTTGTACCCAGGTATCAAAGTGTCCCACTGGTTGTCCTCCTTCCACCATGTCTCTGATATTCCAATCATATCTAACCTTTCATTTAGTGCTATATATTCTAACTCTCCCATCTTATTCTTTAGACTTCTAGCATTTGCATACAAGCATTTTAGAGAATGTATTTTATTCATGTTAATTTGGCTATTGTTAGACATGGGTAAATTGGGATCTTTAAGCTCTGTCTGCTCCATACTTGAGGGCATTTGGGCTACTTTACTCTTTTGTGGAACCTCTCTGCTTTTGGTAGTATCCTTCAAGGATACATTCTTCCGAACCATCCGCTATTGGGCGACTGTCGGCTTTCCCCTAATATCTATTTAAAAGCTGCTCTATCTCCTTTTTAAAGGTTAATGCCAGCAGCCTGGTTCCATCCCGGTTAAGGTGAAGCCCATCCCTTCGGAAGAGCCCTTCCTTTCCCCAGAATGTTCCCCAGTTCCTAACAAATCCAAAACCCTCATCTCTGCACCATTGTCTCATCCATGCATTGAGACTCCGGAGCTCTGCCTGCCTTTTGGGTCCTGCACGTGGAACAGGAAGCATTTTGGAGAATGCTACCATGGAAGTTCTGGATTTCAACTTCCTACCTAAAAGCCTATATTTTGCCTCCAGAACCTCCCTACCACATTTTCCTATGTCATTGGTACCGACATGTACCAAGACAGCAGACTCCTCCCCAGCACTATCTAAGACCTTATCTAGGTGGCGCGTGAGGTCCGCTACCTTCGCACCAGGCAGGCATGTTACCAGGCGATCCTCACGTCCACCAGCCACCCAGCTATCTACATGCCTAATGATCGAATCACCAACTATAACGGCTGTCCTAACCCTTCCCTCATGGGCACATGGCCCTGGAGAAACTTCCTCGGTGCAAGAGGGTTTTACATCACCTGGAGGAAAGGTCCTAGTTACAGGATCACTTCCTGCCACACCAGGGTGATGCTCTCCTGTCACGTGACCTCTCTCCTCCATGGCAACAGGGGTGCTGCCAGACTGGAGGTGGGACTTCAGGACTATATCCCTGTAGGTCTCGTCTATGTACCTCTCTGTCTGTCTTATGTTTTCCAAGTCTGCTACTTTAGCCTCTAGAGAACGGACTTGTTCCCTGAGAGCAAAGAGCTCCTTGCACCTAGTGCACACGTAAGACCTCTCACCAACTGGGAGAAAATCATACTTGTGACACTCAATGCAAAAGACTGGAAAGCCCCCATCCCGCTGCTGGACTGCTGTCTGCATCTTAGTTTTAAGTTTGTGTCAAGCTCTCTGCTGGGTATGAAATGTAACCAGAAAGTTCTCCTCTGTGTTTTAAATTCAAACTTTAATTGCTGCTGCTAGGCCCTAACTGATCCAACAAAAAACAGTGGGTTCACAGATTAAGTAGCTTTAATAGAAAGAATTCTTTTTAGAAAATTACCAGAAATATATACTCACAGTTGCAGATTTCTCTCCAGAAGTAACAGTCCCCCTTTCTAGTCTTTCAAGACAGAGCAATTGGATGCCCAATCTTCCAGTTTATCAAGGTCCTCTTGAAAATCTTCACAAAACTCTTGTGTTTTAACAACTTTGAATAATTTTGTATCATGTGAAAACTGATCACCTCATTCATTATTCCCATTTCCAGGTCATTTATGAATATGCTAAAAAGAATCAGGCCCAGCACAGATCTCTGAGGTACACCACTATTTATCTTTCTCCACTGAGAAAATTGGTCATTTAGCCCTACTCTCTGTTTTCTATCTTTTATTATATGTGTTATAAAAATTATACCTACAGTATTTATCAGGCTGGTTTAATTTTACCAGATCTATAAATCATGTATTTTTCTTTTCTATGGCCATGATGTTGGGAGTGCTGTTCCCAGTGCCTGTCAGCTTGCATTTTAAAATTCCACAAGAAATATAGAAACATGATGGCAGAATGACCATATAGTCTGCCCTTCCATGTCAACTACAACAGTCCTTTTTTTACCTTTAGAGATCCTCTGTGTTTGTCCCATTCTTTTTTTAATTCAGATATTGTCCTCGTGTCCACATATCATCTATCACTCTTTCCGTAAAAACATAGTTCCGCATATTTCTCCTGAGTCTATCCCCTTTCATTCTCATCCTTTGTCCCCTCATAGCAGAACTTGCCTTCAATTGAAAAGGAACCTCCTGTGCATTTATGCCATGGAGGTGTTTAAATGTCTCTTTCATTTTATTTATTTATTTAATGTGTAGTCAAAGTGGGAGGCTACAAGTGCCTGGAAAACTGTTCGGAAGTCTTCTGGTTGCAGCAAGGGTCGGAGATGTCTAACTGTCCACATCTTATGGTAGACTTTCTTGATGGTGTTGCCTATGTGCGCTTTCAAGTCAAGGTGCTGGTCTAGCATGACTCCTAGATAGCAGATGGTAGATCTACTCGGGAGCTCAGCATCTCTCGTCTTTAATGTTGCCGGTGGGGAGAAGGTTTGATTCCTCATGATGAACAGCATGTCTGTCTTGCTGAAGTTTATCCTGAGACTCTGTGAGTGGAGCCAGTCAGTTACGGCATCAAAGAATTTTACTAGTGATGAGAAGTCTGGTTGATCGATAGTGAATGGGGTGAAGAGTAGTACGTCATCCACATAAATCAGGAAGGAGATGTTGAAGGAGCAGATGATTGCACATATGGGCTGCATATATATATTGAATAATCCATTTAAATAAATAAATACATAAATAATAGGCCAGAGAATGAGGAGCCCTGGGGAACTCCATGCTTTTGTTGAAAAGGCTCGGAGGTCATAGAGCCTGTTCGTACCTGCTTCCATCTATCTGTTAGATATGATTTTCACCAACTCAAGGCTGAACCCTGGATTCCCTTCTCCTGGAGATGTATCAGGAGCTGTTCGTGGTTGATGGATTTGAAAGCCACGGCAATGTCCAAGAAGATCAGGGCATATCCTCGTCTGATGTTGTCAATCCCTGTGATTAATGTGTTGAGAAACGTGGCAAGAAGTGTTTCGATGCCATGTGATTCCCTGACGCCATGTTGACATGGGTCGAGAGGGGCAGTGGAGTCGATGTGGTCTTGGATTTGCCGTTGGACAAGCTTCTCAATTATAGAAACATGATGACAGAAAAAGACCACATGGCCTATCTAGTCTGTCCTTTCATATCAACAACTACAACAGTCCACTTTTTACCTTTAGAGATCCTCTGTGTTGGTCCCATGCTTTTTTGAATTCAGTTACTGTCCTCATCTCTACCACCTCCACTGGGAGACTATTCCATGGATCCACTACTCTTTCCGTAAAGAAATATTCCCGCATATCACTCCTGAATCTATCTCCCTTCACCCTCATCCCATGTCCCCTCGTAGCAGAAATTGCTTTCAAATGAAAGAGGCTCTCTCCCTGAACATTTATGCCACGGAGGTATTTAAACATCTCAATCATATCACCTCTATCCCACCTTTCTTCTAAGGTGTACATATTAAGATCCTTAAGTCTGTCCTCATATGCTTTATAATGAAGCCCACTAATCATTTTAGTAGCCACCCTCTGCACCGACTCCATCCTAAATTATCTTGGCTTAAAGTGGGATGCTTGAGATTGGTCGATAGGAGTCTACCTTCTGGGGGTTCAGTTTGTTGTTCTTCAGAAGGGGCCGGATTGACGTCTGTTTGAGGCATGCTGGGAAAATTCCTGTGGAGAAGGACAGCTCCATGATCTTGGCTAGAGTTGGGCTGAGTTCATTGCGCAGAGATCTTATCCAGAATGCTGGACAGGGGTCGTTTGGGGCAGTGGTGGAGTTGATGGCTGAAATGATGTCCTCGATGCCTCTGGCCGATGGTGTTGTGAGAGAAGTGAGCGGCATTAGTTGGTATGGGTTGTAACTAGGAATGGACTTGGTGGCTTCACTGACGTTGCTGGATTTGGCTAGTACGTAGTCTGCTTATGCCTGAGGGTGTAACATGATTGATTGCCTGGGCGAAGGTTCTTTTGTCAGGGTCTTCACTTTGTTGAAGAGGTCATGTTTAGGGAGCGGCGCAGGAGTTCGGAGTGGTATTCTTTCATTTTCACTGAGATTGAGTCTCAGTGTGCCTTCAGGTGGGAGATGTAGGCTGCCTGGTCAGCTGAGGACCGGGAGCGCCGCCATCTTCTTTCTAGTTTCCTAAGGAGAATTAGTGAGGTCGTAGATCCACGGAGAACCATCGTGCTGATTTCCTACCTCTTGGTGGCTTATCTGGGGCAGGTAGCTTGCCTGGGGCAGGTAGGCATGCGAAGGATCTCAGGCTATTATTCCATGTGGCCATCATTTCTTCCAGGTTAGGCGACGCCATATCATATCACCCCTATCCTGCCCTTCCTCTAAAGCAGGGGTAGGGAACCCTGGTCCTGGAGAGCCGCAGACCAGTCAGGTTTTCGGGATATCCCTAATGAATATGCATGAGATATATATGCATTAGAGATATCCTGCCAACCTGACTGGTTTGTGGCCCTCCAGGGCTGGATTTGGAGACCCCTGCCTTACACCTCTGTCATTTAAGATTGTGAGTGGGCAAGGTGCAGATGTCCAAGACATCAAAAAGGTTAGATAGAATGTGTCACATTCCTCCTCACTTCTCACCACCACCAAAATATTGTCTATTAGACAACTTTTTGGTGGTGGTGAGAATCGAGGAGGAATGTGACACATTCTATATAACCTTTCGATGTCTAGGACATCTGCACCTTGCTATTTGTGGGTGTTTTCTGAGGTCCTGATCCAGGCCCTTCATCTGTGAACACAAAACAGAAATATATGTTAAGCAATTCAGCTTTATCCTCATCAGTTTCTGCATATTCCTCCCCTGCACCTTTGATTCTGACAATACCATATCTGAAAAATGTTTTATCCTCACATTTTATTGCATTGGCTATTTCTTCTTCTTTTTCTACCTTTCCTTTCCTGACTACTTTGCAAGTTTCTCTAAGGGGTATGTTTACTAAACTGAGTTAGTGTGATTCACATTATTTATTTTATTTATTTATTTATTTATTTAGCTGTATTTATATCCTGCTTTTCACCGGGTCAAAGCGGCGTTACATAAAAAGGGGGGGGGGTGGAATTTAAGTGTAAGGGCGGGGCCATCACCGGGGAGGCGACATTGATGATTTCAACATAGGATAGACTTTGGACATGGGACAGACTTTGGATATGATCAGGTTAGTACAGGTTTGAGTTGGGGGGTCATGGTGGACGAGATCAAAGGTTAGTGTGCTATTTTAGTGGGGGTCATGTTAAGGTATTCCTGGAACAGGATGGTTTTCAGTTGTTTTCTGAAAGATAGTAGATCGGCATTATTTCGGAGACAACTCGGTAGAGAGTTCCATAAGGATGGAGCATAAAGTTCAAAGGCTCGATTGCAGGTCCGCTGTGAGCATTTGGTTCTTTTGTGAGGGACGGTGAGGGAATTGCTGGAGGCTTGTCTGGTAGTTCTGTCGTGGGCTGGTCGAGACAGTAGGGTGTGAAGTTGGGAGTTCTGAGTTTGATGGATGGCTTTATGGATGAGTAGGATGGCTTTGTATTTAGTCCTTGCTTCGAGAGGGAGTATGTGTAGGTCTTTCAGAATTGGGGTGATGTGGTCGGTTTTCTTTGCTCTCTGAATGATTCTCGCTGTGGTGTTCAGTGCTGTTCGGAGGGGGTTGGTCTGCGTGGCTGGAAGGCCATGGTATATTATGTTACAATAGTCCATATGTGGGAGCATCACAGTTCGGAAGTCTTGATGTTCAAGAAGGGGTCTGAGACGTTGCACTGTTCTTGCCTTGTGGAATATAGTTCCGGAGGTTTTGGTGATTTGCTGCTTTAAGGTGAGGGCTTGGTCAATAATAATGCCCAGGTATCTTATTTGTGGTTGTATTTGAATGCTTGTGGTACTTATGTTGAGGTGTGTAGGTGGTGTGAAGTCCGGGTCTTTTGTGACTATGAGGGCTTCTGTTTTCTTTATGTTGATGGATAAGTTGTTTGCTTGTAGCCAGTTGGACACCTCGGTGAAGCATGTTGATAGATGGGTGTTTGTTGGGTTCGTGGTTGTAATGGGGGCATAGAGCATGATATCGTCAGCGTATATGTGGAAGCTGATGTTGTGAGTGCGTATGACTGAGCAGAGTGGTTGAAGGTAAATGTTGAAGAGCATGGCTGACAGTGTGGATCCTTGGGGAACTCCTTGGTGTTGCTGGAATGGGGGGGATGTCGAGGTGCTGGTACAGATTAATTGCTCTCTGTTAGTTAGGTATGATTGGAACCACTTTAGTACAGTGTCTTTGATCCCAATTGTCCGTAGTCTGTGTATGAGGATGTTGTGGGAGATGGTGTCGAAAGCTGCGGATATGTCAAGGAAGATCATGGCATATCCAGAGTGTTTTTCTTGCGTTCCTATGAGGAGAGTGTTCATCAGTGTGGTCATGAGAGTCTCAACTCCATGTAGAGGGTGGAAGCCATGTTGTTGTGGGTCAAGTATGTTGTTGAGATCCAGGTGTTCCTGTAGTTGCTGTTGGACGTTCTTCTCGATTATCTTGGCAGTGAAGGATAGGCTTGCTATGGGTCTGTAGGAATCCGGGTCTAGGGGATCTAGGTTTTGCTTTTTTAATGATGGTCGGATGATTGTAGTTTTGAGGGCATCTGGCATGTGTCCTTGGGAGAAGGATTCCTTGACGATATGGGCTAATGGCGTGCTCAGTTCGTTTTTGGATTTCTTTATCCAGTCAGTGGGGCAGGGGTCTAGCGGGGAGGTGGTGGTGTTGAGAGAGGAGATGGTGGTTGATATTTCGTCTGGTGAGGTTTCTTTGAATGTGGTCCAGTCACTGTGTAAGTTAGGGTGGAGGTCTGTTGTAGTTGTCTCTCCGTTTAGCTGCAAGTTCTGTGGACATTGTAGTTGTTTATATTGACGAGCCAGTAGCTCTGGTGGGATCTTCGGTAGTTGGTCCGAGTTCAGGGGTGCTTTTGTCAGTTGTTTGACAATCCGAAAGAGTTCACGAGGTTTGTTTATGGAGGCATTTATGATTTTCATGTGGTAGAATTTCTTTGCTTTGTCGGTCTCGTAGTGATATGCATTGAGTTCATTTAAGCCATTAGGAGCCACGTTAGTGGAAGAAATGCCAAAAAAGGACATGGGCGGTACATTGTAACCGATAATGTGCAGGTGCGCGCGTTAGTACGCGCCGCACAGCAATGATCGCTAAGGTGCGCGCGCTACTGCGCGCAAGCTTAAGACAGCGCGCAGACACCCAAATACAGAAACAGAGCTGTAGCACAATGGTTACTACACAGACTGCTGGTACAAGAGTCATGGGTTTGATTCCCCAGTGTGCCTAATGAATAAGGCTGGCTGAGGCATCCTTTGAAAGCTGACTATAATATTTTAGTCTGCAGCCAGGTTAAAGTTTGCATATGTCAGGAAAATTGTACCCGTCTTATGCAATATGTTCCAATAGTGACGTTCCCTCTGACATGGTCATGTATTATATACCATTTGATAGGAATATTTAGGTGCTCCCTGTAGGGCGAAGTGTAAGGCGCGCCCTATAGGGCGACTTGTAAGGCGCGCTCTATAAGGCGAAGTGTAGGGCGACTTGTAAGGCGTGCCCTATAGGGTGAAGTGTAAGGCGTGCCCTATAGGGCAACTTGTAAGGTGTGCCCTATAGGGAGAAGTGTAAGGCGCGCCCTATAGGGCGACTTGTAAGGCGCGCCCTATAGGGCGCCTTATGAGCCACCCTAAGGTGACAGTACCCTGAGGGTGGTTCTGCTAGCAGCACTAATATACAATAAAAATAGACAATGCCTAAGACAGCCCTATCGATGAACCCCACTGTGGGTTGTGAACCTATGACCTCTGGCTCCATGGGCAGTGAAGTAACCAGTGGGCTAGAGCTGCTAATAAACACCTGGCTGGCTACAGGAGGACTGCACGGCACCACACCCACATTCTGTTGTGGTTACCAGGGAGATTACATACCACCACCCAACGCACCCTCTAGGGCTCAGGGTGGGGGACAGGATCTCCCGCCCACAGATCCACTTTCAACCCCCTGCAATGGTGGCAGTAGAGGGGACCATCACCCCAGTCCTACTAGGGATCAAACACCCTACAGGGCAGGCAATGCAGAGCAGTACACATCCATAACACAATAGCAGACAGACGGCAGGTCTGGAAATGCTCAACTGCCCCCCACCATTATCTGACATTCTCCAGCAGCAAGCCTCCAGCCGCTGCACCCTGCACGGTGTTCCAGCAAGACACATACTAGCTGCAGACAGTCCGCCAGCTAGTTCATAGTGCATGGTCCTGGAGGAGATGCATGCACCCAGAACAGGGATATCAGCATACACACCAAGCAGATAAGTCAGTGATTGGGCCCCAAAAAGAAACCCATAAATATCACATAAAAGAAATACTGCATAGCACTATGGGGGAACCTAGCCATGCCATGGTCACTGCTCAGTCAGGGTGAGAGTGACCTCCCAGCAGGACATGCTATGGCCACCCTGTCCGTGCAGGTGGTACCGGGCACTACAATGTCCGGCCATTTCCCTATGCCCTGTGCAGATGCGGACAGGCCAGGCCACCCTATCCAGGCTATTCCCACGGTACCTTGCTCCTCATTATGCACATTGGCAGGCCAATACTGGCAACAGTGCTCGCACTGTGGGCTGTGGAGGGTGTTGGCAGCCACCACACACTGGATAGACAGACACACACTCCCCACACCTATGCCAGCATTGTGCAACTATAGAGGTGTTGGGCAGCCCAGGCCACCACACCAGTCCTGGGCACAGTGCAGGCATGGCTATGGTACACAATACTGTAGGAGTCACTCCCCAGATTGGTAAACACTGTCAGACACAAGACCAGTAGCACACTCCACAGACATCAGAAAGGTTGCTATGATGCAGCTCACTCCGAAAATTGTACTTAACCTAGGAATTGCTATCTGCCAGTACTCATAGCAACCTTTTGATAGCTGTGTACCATATTCCCAGGTTTAGGGTGGCATTACTAAGGTATGCAAGTGCTAGTATTGGGAGATGCACGCAGAGCCCAAAGTCCTGCTTCTCCAGGAGGCTTTGGATAATGGGGCCTGTGGGTACGGGTGTGTCTGCCCCTGTTGGCTGCTGCTTTACGGCAGAGGTTCCCAACTCCAGTCCTGCGGTGCAAAACACTGTTCGGGTATTCCTGCTGTCCCTCATGAATATGCATGAGATACATCTGCATACCATGGGGGTGGCGCATAGAAATACAGCGCAGGCATCTTTATCAGAGGCAGCATGGAACCTGAATGGTGTTTGGCCCTCCAGTACTGCATTTGGGAGGCTCTGCTCTAGGTAAGGTGCATGTTAATGGTGTCTGTGCTCTGTAGGGTAAAATGTAGGTGTTTTGGGTATGTTCACGTCATCTGCAAGAAAGGTTCTGTCTGTATTAGCAAGTTATAGTAGTGGATAAAATATGAGGACTGGGTTGGCGGAAACCACAGCTGGGCTTGAACCTGTGACCTTCTGCTTACACTGGTTTTGTGCACTGCACCACCATTTTATCACAGAGATGGTGCATTCCCTGGTGATACCATGACTGTTGGTCAGACAGGGCCTGTCTGTTGCAGTGCATGGCACCCACCTACACAGGGCTAGGCCATGGTCTGCTCTGGGCAGCTGCCACTGCCCCCTCCACCACCAGTATCCCTCAGCCACCATGCTGACCTGCCCTTCTGCTGGTGGAGCTGGTGGTGCGCAGTCTCAGGCCATCCAGTGTGCAGGTAGGCGGCTGCATATCGTGCGGGTTCTGGGGTAGGGGTGCCTGCATAGACGTCCACGCTCCCCCCCAGCCCCGCCTGCAAATGTTCCATGCCCTTGGGGGTAGCTGTTGGGTACTATCCCCTGTGACACTTTGGGAAACCCGCTCGTGCACATGTTGGGCCTTCAGCAGTTGCTGTCTGGCTGCTCCGATGTTTCAGCATTTGCATAGGCCACCTAGGCATCACCTTAGTCCGCATTGTGGCCCTGCTCCACCACAGCATGTGCCGCCTGCAGCCCTCTGTATCCCCTTCTCCGGCATCTGTCCAGTTTCCATTCTGACATGCCTGCCCTGCTGTTGCGGGACATGTGCATGCCATAGGAACCCTGTCTGATGGTGGAGGAAACCCTGAGCAGTGCTATTTCACTGTGGGCCCCTTCACTTTGTATGGGGACGGAGTATAGACCCTTCCACGATTTATATCTGTTCTATGGTGCTTACTCGGGGGGGGGAGGGGTTGATGTTTCTCATTGATACCACTATTGACCAGCTTGGTTATTGTTTTTTTCCAGTTTGTTGGGGTCATTTTCAGTGTTTCTGTGCCCTTTTGTTCTGTGCACATGTATCACACTTATCACTCTTTTTGGTTTCCCTGCCTGGGCTGTACATTGCTGACATCTAAATGGTTTCTCTTCCCTTTAATATGCCTTTTAACGGCAGGTTTTCATTCGCGTTGGATTAGCTCTGAAAATCAGCACGTTAGTGTGAAGGGAGCCTCTCCCCGCCCACTCTCCGCCCATTGACCCCTTCTCTCCGCCCTCTCTCCACCTTCTGCGGTGTTTTAACGTGTCGCGGGGCATTGCGATCATTAGCGCGTCATAACGCGCGCTATGATGCTCTAACGATCGTTAACGTTACATAACGCGTGTTATTCACGATTACCGCAGTTTAGTAAACATACCCCTAAGTTTCTCCAAATACAGATGCCTGTCTTCCTCTCTCTGTAATCTTTTGTATTTCATGAAGGCCTCCCTCTTTTTCTTCACCTTCTCAGCTACTTCTTTTGAGAACCATAGCGGAGTCCTTTTCCTTTTACATTTATTTACCTTTCTAGCAAAAAGGTTTGTTGCCTATAAAATATTCCCTTTCAGTTTTGCCCACTGTTTTTCTACATCCCCCAGGTGTTCCCATCCCGTTAACGACTCTCTGAGGTATTGTCCCATCTTTGCAAAGTTAGTTTTCCTAAAGTCTAAGACTCTCTCTTTTGAATAGATTTTATTAGCCCAAGTACTAATACTGAACCATACCGTCTGGTGATCACTGGATGCAAGATGATCTCCCATTGTAACATCAGAAACACTTTCCCCATTGGTAAGCACTAAGTCCAGTATCACCTCATCACGTGTGGGTTCTGTTACCAATTGCCTGACTAGTTCTCCCTGTAGAAAATCCAGGATCTCCTTACTTCTAGATGACACTGCAGTAGGGATATGCCAAACCACATCCGGCATATTGAAATCACCTATCAGTAACATTCTCCTTTTGTGGCAATACTGTGCATGTCTTATATTAAATCTTCATCCACTTCTACCCCCTTGTGATGGGGATCTGTATATAACTTCAATGCAAAATAATATCCCTTTCCTTATTTCTAGTTTAACCTATAGTGCCTCCTCTCTTCCTTTTAAGCCTTGTGATTCTATAGCTTCAATATTATTTTAACATATAGTGCCACGCCGCCTCCACTTCTTCCTACCCTATCTTTCCTGAATAAAGTATAGCCCAGTATAATTACATCCCTGTCATGGTTTTCTGTGAACCATGTCTCCATAACTGCCACTAAATCCAAGTCAGCCTCTTCCATTAAAGCCTCAACATCTGGGATCTTATTTCCCATGCTATGGGCATTTATACAAATTGCTTTCCAGATGTTGCCCCATTACCCATTTCTACAGAGGTATTTAATGTTTCACTTATCTGGGGCTTTCACCTCTTACCTGGGGGCTCTTTTCACCCATCCCCATGGAAATCTAGTTTAAAGCCCTCTTCAGTAGGTTAGCCAGTCTGATGCTGAAAACGCTTCGACCCTTCTTGGACAGATGGACACCATCTCTGCTCTGCAACTCTTGGAACATTATTCATTATTATACTTTTTCAATGGTTTGTTGCAAATAGTTGTTTGCTAAAGTAAAACCATACTTTTTCCAAGATTCCAATGGATTAATTTAGCCACTCAATCATGACATGGCAATCGGTTTGGGCTGCTTTGCTCCAGGCACTCATTAGATGGTTTGCAGTTTCATTTTTGAGTGTGCTTAATCATCGTTTGTTGTCATCTGACATTTTTTCAGTCTTAACAATGCCTGTTCTTAGACTTCTAACATCATTCCTTCTGCTTATTTTTTTAAATGCTCCAATCAGTCATTGCCATGATAGGTTTTGACACATTTTTCTTCAATATCTTCTATATTGGCCGTGCAGTGGCTTGTCTTCCCAGTAGTTGAACCTGCATTTTGTTACTTGCTTTATGTATTTTATTTTTTATTCTGATGTTCTCAGCAATTTTTCTTTGTAAACCTCAATTAACATAGGCTCATTCAAACCAGTAGTTCTCAACCAGTGTGTTGGGATACATTGGTATATGACAAAGAGCTGAGAGATTGGTCATCAAAAATTTGGCATACAAAGCAAGCCTATGTTTACCTTAACAACCACATGAGCCTTCAGGTGGGACAAGTGCAAAGCAGAGAGCCAGGTACTTTACATCCCCATAATATCTCCCTAATTCTGCTTCAATAACCCTAATGGTCACCGTTATGCAGGACTGATGCAAGTTGCAATGCAGCGCTTACCTAAGGCAAAGTGCCACGTTGCGGTTTCTGCTTGCTATTATCTGCCTCCCCTATGATACAGACTTCCATTACGAGTCAACCTGGTCCCATTTTGAGCTCAGCATTAGATAGAAAGGAGCATCTGGGCCTTGCTTCTGCTGTGTAACTCTAGACCATCAAAGGTTTCTAGAGGTAGGTCCAGGGGAGCCAAAGGGGAATAGGGTTCTTTGAGGGAAAGGGGTCTTCTTCAAGGGGGTTGGTGAAGGGAGACTTTTTCAGGGGGGTTGTAAGCCCTGATAGGGGTCATGGAGGGGATCTTCAGGGGATAGGAGGTCCACACAGCTCCAGGATACTCTTTAAGAGGTATCCCGGAGCATCAGACCACATGCTAATGGCCCAAAACTCCCAATCAGATGAAGATTGCAGGGTTTATCATATGTCGCCTTATTCATCTAGCATGGGAGTCACTATTAGGTTACTGCATGTTAGTGACTCCTGTGATAAATAAAGCTGTGGAATAATGCAAAATTTTACCGCAGTCTTACCCCCAACAGAGACATGACTGAACAGCCTGCTACTTACATAGCCTCACAAACTTCTTTCAGCCTTCAAAGCTCTGACTTGAAAAGATGCATGCTGATTGACGTATTAATATAAGTTTTGGAGTTTCATAAGGACACAGTATTTTTAAAAAAAGACAAAAAATCTCCACTTAAGCTGAAGAAAAAAGCTATGATTTTGGCATGTATTGAGATGTAGAAATTATGCAGCATAATCATGCTGATATGATTGTCTCGTTATTCTAGATAATTTATTCCATGAAAGGTATAAAGTGCAGATTAAGGCTATCCACATAATGATTTCAAATACCCTGACAATGTTGTAATTAATCACAGTCATTGCTTTTCATATTTCTTTTGAAAAGAAGCACCTTGTCAGTGCAAATAAGAGAACTGACTAAACCCAGCAGTAACTTTGGCAGCTTCAGGCTTTAGAACTTCAGTCTTTCTATATTTGAAAACATTGCTGACTTGTTTAGCATAAACCCATCTAAGGTCCAATAAGTAGCCTGCAGCATCTTGTCAATTCATACTTTAAAATGCATTGTCTTCAGCATGTAATGGCCATGAGAAGTAGAATCGTGAAAATTGAATTTATGGATGTTCCATTTTAGTGCTGATTACATTAGGTATAAGATGTAGCATTCACAAACATTTAGAAACGTTACACAAAAGTAACAAATATGGGGAATCTGAGACCATAGATTGTGCAACATGACATTGATAAAGAGATCTGATTAGGGTCCTCACCCCTTTACTTAGAAAAGCTATCTTGGAAGATATTGCTTATGCTCTGCATTAGCTTTAAGAAAAGGAACACTAAACTGTAAATCTATGTATTCCGTTGACACAATAATATTGCTATTAGTAAAAAATTAGCTTAGCATGGAAAAATAAGGAATATATTCACTAGCAAGTGAAATTCTATAAATTTGCCACATTCATTTCTAATGGGCAGCTGCAGAGATGCCAAGTTACCCAGTTCCAGGAGTGAGATTTTAAGCCAGCCCTCGGACTACAAATAGCACACTGCATTACAATGCAAATTTAAAACCAGAACTGGCAAAAAAACCTTACTTACGGAGCTGGATAACTTGGCAGCTCTGCAGCTGTGGACATGTTCCCTTTTACAGCACAATCAACATTTTTATAGTATTATTAATGGTTAAAAATCTATGCACATTCTTTCCTGATCATATTTGTTATAGTCCTAAGATTCAATTCCCCCTCCCCCACCCCACCAAAATATTTTTGGGCTATGCCGATTATCTATCTCCAAATATTCTGACTTTGCTGAATAGAAATGGTGGCAAAGGGAGCATTTTGGAGATATGTAGGATGAGCAAAAATGTTCTGGCAGCATGCAGAAAGCAGTGGCATTATTATAATGAGAGCTGCAAGAGTGGTGATATATCTGGAGGCTGGCTACTTGGTATGATGGCACAGGGATCTCCCCTCCCATACCTACACAAGCCTGACCAGGAGAGCGCTGCTGCACAGCAGACTGTGGGTAGGCAGGCAGGGTTGTTCCACAGATAGCAGATGTATACAGACTGACATAAGCCAGGAAAGAAAATGGGACACTGTATGGGACAGGTGCAGCCACATGTAGGGAGCTGCTTTGTGAAATGCCAGTATCCATATATGTGGGAAACAGTTGTCACAGTCAGACAGCCATAGTCATTTGAAGAGTATTGTTATGTCCCTCAGCAATAAAATACATCCTTTGGGGAATTGCAAAATTTTCACGATTGGTAAGGGTTTTTAGAGATGGCCAATGAAAGAATAACTCTTCTAGTGCCATGTATATTTTGATGCAAGGTATATTATGACAAATATATCACTTTCTACTTACTGTTATTATATCTTTGTGTGCACTGAGATAACCTTGCACTCCTCTGGGGATGCAACAGACTAGTATATCTAATCTAGTTTGCATCAACATTTATGTAGCATCAGTATTTACGTGTAGTTTGCATCAGCGCAACACTGTCAGTGAGAGGAGCAGCTTAGGAGATGCACATTTTAACAGGAGGTGTGGCCATCGGAGACGTCCACGAGTATATGGCAGAGACGGGCAGGTTCGTAAACAACCATCTTTTCAGAATACAGTGAGTGCAGGAATGTCCAAACTGTTTGCTGCATTGTGATAACAGCAGGGCCCGTGTTTCTCCATAGTGGTTTGCTCGTGCCATGCCGGAGACGCCTTTGCCTTCATTCTGGAACCACAGGTGCATCTATACCCATGGCTGCATAATTAGGGTGAAATTGAGCCCTTTTTCAATTTGGACGTGTCCTCAGGCCGGACATGCATGTTATGGAACTGGTCTCCACATATCTAAATCCTTCTTGTTTACGCCAGGTTTGGAGCCATGCATTAAAGTTGGTTATGTGTTGCAGCCTCTCTTTCCCCTTAGCATGAGCAGGTAGAACTTCTAAGAATGCTATAGTACTGACAATGGGTTTAAGTTTCTCTCCCAGAATCTGGAAGTCCCTTTGTACAGTAGAGGTACTGTTTCTAGCCAGGTCATTTGTATCCATATAGATAACAACATCAATTTTGGAGTGCTCAGTTTCCGTGCTATGCTAACAATTTGGTTTGTATTTCTGTTGGCTGAAGAGCCTGGGATGCATTTGACCATCTTCTGCCCTTTGAATTATTTATTTATTTAACAGGATTTATATACCGCTTTATCCTAAAATCAAAGTGGTTTACAATGAAATTCAAAAACTTACAATAAACAAGGGAAGGAGCAAACAAGGGTTATATTAACTAAACTTAAATACATAGGCTAAATAAATGAACATAAAAATGAGATGGAAAAACAACCAAAAGGTATAAGTAATATAGATAATCAAGTGATGTTTCCAAAGTGTTCAGAGAAGAGTGTTGTCTTCAGATTTTTTCTTGAAATCCTTAGTATCAGTGATGGCTCTGATATGATCAGGGGTTGAATTCCAGAGTGAAAGAGCAGTTAAAGAATTAGTACTTCTTGATGTAACTCACTTAGCTTTTATATAATCTTTAGGGATAGCTAAGAGACGACTATTGGATTGTCTTCTGGGTCTGTTATTTGAATCAACAGAAATAAGAGATTTAAGAATGCCTGCAGTAGAATCTTGTAAGATTTTAAAAATGATCAAAATAGCCTTATATTTAATACGGGATATAATAGGTAGCCAGTGAAGATGATTTAGAAGGGGGGTAACATGATCCTCTCTAGAAGTGCCGGTTAAGATGTGAGCTGCAGTATTTTGTACCATTTGCAAAGGGTGGATTGATTGTTTAGGTAATCGAAGATATAAGGTATTATAATAATCAATAATTGGTGTGATAATTGCCTGAAAAACGGTACGGAAATGATTATGGTTAAGCAGTAGTTTTAATCTTCGGAGGATACACATTTTAAATTAGGCTGATTTGACTGTTTTCTTAATATGAGAGTGTAAATTTAGATTACAGTCCAGCATAAACCCAGATATTTTACCTCAGATTTAATGGGTATTGATATGTTGTTCATATGTATATATTTTATTTTTTGGGGGGGGAAACGTGTATTGCGAGTAACAAAAAGGGCTTCAGTTTTACTATAGTTAATATTTAGGTTGTTTTCCAATAACCAAGAATTCATGTCCTCCAGGCATGAAGTAATAGTAGAATAGCCTGGGTTGTCTAGGTTTATAGTAGTGTACTGTAGATCATAGGGGTATGTTTACTAAACTGCGGTAATGTCATTTGCGGTAGGTTCCACGATAAAGGTAGAGATGCCCATATAAAGGCATGGGCGTTGCATCATTACAGCAAGCTGACAGTTAACGCGTGTTAAAAGACGCCTTAGACTAACGAGCGTTATAAGGCACCTTGTAAGGCGCCCTGTAAGGTGCCTAGTAAGGTGCCCTGTAAGGTGCCTTATAAGGTGCCTAGTAAGGTGCCCTGTAAGGTGCCTTATAAGGTGCTTAGTAAGGTGCCCTGTAAGGTGCCTTATAAGGTGCCTAGTAAGGTGCCCTGTAAGGTGCCTCATAAGGCGCCCTATAGGGCCTCCTAGGCTAAGTGCCATATTAGGCACCCTTGGACAAGGCACCGCAGAAGGCACCTTGGGCTATGGAACCATAGCTTAAGGTGGCCTAACAAGGTTATGGTGTCCTAAGTTAGTGTGTCCTAGGGACTGCAAGGTGCCTCAGGATGACATGCATGACCTGTGCGGAACAGGTGGAGGAGTGGCCTAATGGTTGGGGGCAAGGTACTTCAGGCCGGAAGGTCGGGGGTTCAAATCCCACTAGAGGACAGCAACCTTGGGCCAGAAGGACTGGGGTTTCTAGTCCCACAGGTGCTCCTTGTGGTCTTGGGCAAGCCACTTAACCCTCCATAGCCCATGTTCCCTGTAAAATAGTTATCTCCAAGTTATAATGCCCTGTCAATGTAATTTCAGTTTGTTCAATGTAAACCGCACTGATGCAGAATAGCGCAGTATATAAGAGAATTAAATAAATAAAACAGAGACAGATGTAGCCCTAACACTAGATAGAGCACTCAGGAAAGGCAATGAACAGGTGAGTGAAGGAGGGAGAAGTGGGAGCCGCTGGACCTGCCATATCTGCGGGCATCCCATGTGCCTGCCAGTACTGATGACAAACATGGTGGGGCAGCTGTACCACAGCACAGGGTGTTGGCAATGTACAGTGCTAGAAAAACAGTTGGTGGCAGACAATGGGAATACATGTCCCCCAGTGGAGGAAGAGGTGGCAGGATAGTTACAATGATGGGTGGACAGAGGAGTGGTGGTGCCATGCAGATCAGGCACAGGCGAGGCAAGCATGAAGAGGTGCAATGCAGGAAAGGGTATGACATGGGCTGGCAGCCTGCACTGGCAGACAGGATTCTACACAGCTGACAGATGCAGATAGATGGACTGAGGGAATGTTGGCAATTGTGGCGAGGGTATTATGGACTGGAAGCACAGATCTGCAAAAATATGACCTCTACAGGCATGCACACTATATGAGTAGGACAGGCATGAGAGGGGGGAACAATGAGGAACTGAACCCATGAACACTGCCAAGAATGGCATTGTATTAACCAGTAGGTTATACCTCCGTGGTGCATGTCACAGCAATGGCTGGGTACAGAAGGACTGCAGGTCACCACACAAATTGTCTGCTCTGAGTGCCAGGATAGGGTAACCCCACCAGTACCCATGATTCTATGCACATGCTGAATAGCTGTCTACAGCTGATCACCAAATGGGGTCTGCACCTCTCCGGTCCCCCAGCTTGGAAAGACGAACTGACAGTGCGAGATACTAGCACGGAGTAGCTACAGACCATGCTTTTGTGCAGGTTCTGTGTTCACCTTGAGTGATAGGATGGGTGCTCAGCACTAGGTCCGCAGTACATGTGCTACTAGAGATAGGTCCTGCTGTACATCCCATCACTACCAGTGTGTGACAGGTGTTCCGTGAAGTGCAGCTGAAGGTAATTTGGTGTCCATCTGTATCCTGCAGTCACATGTGGCCCTGTGGGACCAGACACCAGCCAGATTAGTGTGCACCCTTTGTGAAGGTCTGGCTGACATGGGCAGCTGTTATCAGGGCAGAGGGGTTCTTAGAATTGCATGAGGTGTGTGTAGCAGTGGCTGTATAGGTCACAGTAGCATACACTACATACCCCAAAGGGCCCACATCACCTTTTTGTAGGTAAAGATCAGTGCCCCTGCCCCAGGGAAGCAACCTCCATCCTGTTTGTACAAGACAGCCCTCCAGGGCTGGTAGGCCAGAGTCATATCTATGACTGGGACAGTGGCAAAACAGCAGCAATGCTGGGATTTGCTCTGGAAACCCCAAGTGCCTCCCACCACTGGCTGCCAGTCACCAGCAGACTGTACCTTAAAGGTACTCCAACCATGCACAGTCTAACTGCAGACAGTCCACCAAGAACTATGTGCAGCAAACAGGCATCTCAGTGATTAGAACCTCAGCACTGGAGAACACACACATCACTAGAAACAAATAGCACAGAACGCTATGTGGGAACCTAGACCTGCCATGGTCACTGCTCGTTCAGAGTGAGTGCCCTCCCAGAATGCCATGCTGCGGCCACCCTGTCCATGCAGGTGGTGGTCAGGCACTACAGTGTCCTAGCCATTGCCCCACACCCTGTGAGGATGCATCCTGGCCAATCTGCCCTGTCCGGGCCATACCCAGAATACCTTGCTCCTCATTATGCATCTAATCAGGCTAACACTGATAACAGTGGGACATTTTGGGCCCAGTGAAGTGTGGGCAGCCACAGAACAATGGATAGACATACAAACATGCTCACTCCTTTTTCAGCATTATACAAAGATAGGGGTGGTTGGCAGCCCTGCCCGCCACACTAGTCCTGATCACAGTGCCAACATTGCTAAACTGTGCAGGGGGTAGTAGTAGTGCTTTGGTGATAACATCATCCCAATGCTGGGGCCAACAGCCTGCCGCTCTATGCATCATTGGATTGTGGAGCCTGTGCACAGAACAAAATTGCAAATAAAACCTGAAAATGACCACAACAAAAATGTAGAAAATTATAATTCAGCTGGGCAACAGTGATAGCAATGGGCAACAATAAAAAACACTCCAAGGAAAGCTCCAAAAAAAGAAATGATTTTTAGAAGGGTCTACGCTCCGTAGACTCTCTCAAAAATCATTTCATTTTATTGGAGCTTTCCTGGGAGTGTCTGTTATGTTGCCCATTGCTATCACTGTTGCCCAGCTTGGTCTTGGTTAATTTCCCCTTTTTGCGATGTCAATTATGAGGTTTATTTGCACTTTTGTCCCCATACAAGGTAAATGAGCCCACAGTAAAATTGTGCAGAGCAGGGTTTCAGCCTCATCCGGCCAGGTTTCCTATCTCCAGGGACTGCATTGTCTCTGTGGCCACAGTGTGGTGCAGCAGACCCAGCCAGTGCCTGTAAAACCAGAAGGTCACAGGTTCAAATCCCAGCTGGGGCTCCCACCAACCCAGCCCCCATAGCCCCACCCACCACCAAACAGTGATAGTAAAGACACTCCTTTATTGCAGAGAACATAAGCATGGTTCAAACAACCATATTTTACCCTACACCGCACACAAACCATAACAATGGGCATTACCTACAGCCGAGTACCCCAAATTCAGTCCTGGAGTGCCACAACTCAATCAGGTCATATGCTTTTTCCCAGATAAGGACATGTCTGCATGTTGGCGGAAGGGTATAGGTGGTGGAGGGGGCAGTGGCTGCAAGCCACAGCAGACAGTGGCCTAGGCCTGTGCAGGCTGGCACCGTCCACCGCAACAGACAGGCTCTGTTGGATGTACAATCATTTATTTATTTATTTATTTAGTAAACATTTGTATACCGCTGCTTCCTACGATCAGCAGCGGTTTACTTTACAGAATCATAGTGTATCGTAAAATACAGTGATTTTTTAGATTTACATTTCGATTAGGTAATGATTTACATAAAAACAGGAGAATCAATGGGATACAATATACATTTGGTTGGGGCACACAGTTCTGGGTATACATTTGATTGCAAGAGTGTGGGAGGGGTCCAATATATACAATTTATACATGATTACATGCCAGTATTCAAAATGCCGCCGTGGCAGGCAAAATACATCTGGTTGAGGTAGAAGTATCGCCCTCAGGTCAGGCTGTAGTGAGTCTGAAATAAATGGGTTTTGAGTTTCCTTCTAAATTCACTCAAGTTATTTGTGAGTCTCAACTCGTGTGGGAGCTGGTTCCAGTGGATTGGTGCTGTATATGTGAATGCCCTATTGCTTGTTTCTGCTTTGACGGTTCTTATGCTTGTCGGAACACAGAGAGCGTTGAGATTTATGGTTCTTCTGCTCCTGTTGTGTGGTTGAATAGCGATTAGATTATTGAGGTAGGCTGGTGCGATGTTATGGATGAGTTTAAATGTTGTTATGAGAAGTTTGAAAATGATGCGGGCGGCCACCGGGAGCCAATGCAGTTCCATAAGTACTGGGGTTATGTGGTCTGTGACTTTCTTTTCCATGATGACTCTTGCAGCAACATTTTGAGCCATTTGCAAGATGTTTAGGGTGTTCTTCGGCAGCCCTTGCAGGATGGCGTTGCAGTAGTCCAGGTGGGGAATAATGAGCGCTTGTGCAACAGACCTAAAGTCCGATTTTTTGAGGATATTGCGAAGTGGTTGCAGAACTTTCAGCTTGTAAAAAATGGCTCTGTTAATTGTTCGGAGGTGTTTATCCATCCTAAGGTTGCAGTCTAGTAGGACTCCTAGATATTTTATTGCAGGTTTCGTATGATAAATGTTATTGTTAAGGGTGACTGTGGTGGGAGGAATGAAGTTGGTTTTCTTAGAGATAAACATGACCTCTGTTTTCTTGTGGTTTATTGGCATGTTGTTTTGATGCAGCCATGATTGGAGCATGTCAAGGCATTCCTCTAGTGGAGTGAAATCCAGTTGTGTTATGTCCAGGTGTGTATACAGCATCACATCGTCAGCATAGATGTAGTAATTGATGTTGCGCTTCTGAAAGATCTTGCAGATCGGTTTTATATACAAATTAAATAAGAGGGATGATAAGGCAGACCCCTGAGGAATCCCCTGGGTTTGAGGGAAGGCATCAGCTTTATCATTGTTGAACTGAACTTGTTGCATTCTATTGGATATATGAAGCAAACCATTTTAGGGGGGTCCCTGCTATACCTATGGAGGCAAGACGGTTTAAGAGGGTGCTGTGGTGAACTGTATCAAATGCGGCTGAAATGTCGATAAATATAAGTATGAACATAGTGTTTTTGTTTTCAAGACCCCTGAGGAGATTGTCAAGGAGTGCCAGTAGTAGTGTTTCTACTCCGTGATGCTGACGAAACCCATATTGATGCTTATCTAAGGCTTTTCTATCATCTATGTGATCTTGCAGTTGTTGCTGAACTGCTTTTTCGATTGTTTTAGCTAAGAATGATATGCTTGAGATCGGGCGATATGATGCAGGGTCACTTTTGTTGAGAGATTTGTTCTTTAAGATTGGTCTTATAAGTGATCTCTTGTGATGGGTCGGCATGGTACCTTGTTGAAGTGACTGGTTTACAATGTAAGTGATAGGTTTTGTGATTTCCTTCTTTGTTGCTTTTATCCAGGCGGTTGGGCATGGGTCAAGAGGGGAGGTAGTGGTATTTAAATTAGTTATGATGTTTATGATCTGTTGTTCGCCTAATTGTTGGAAGGTGTTCCATTCAGCTGCAGAGTCTGCTTGAGTGACGGTGTCGGTTTCTCGAGGGGTGATGGCTAGCGATAAGCTTTGATCGATGATTGTGGGTAGTTGCGGATGTAATTTCTTGGCGTAGTGGTCAGCAAGCGTCTGGGCCTTTATTTCGTCTGCATAGACAGTGTTCTGGGTGGATTTGGTGAGTGACTTGACAAGCTCAAAAAGCTCCCTGGGTCATGGACTCCCCAGGGAATGCAGCATATCTGTGGCAACATGGTGGTGCAGTGCACACAGACAGTGTGTGCAAGAACAGACGCTCACAGGTTCAAAGGCCAGCTGGGGCTACTGCCAATCCTGTCCACATATTTTTCCCACAACTTAACCGTGATAGTAAGGACAAACCTTTATTGCTGAGAACATACGCATGGTTCATACGCCTATATTTTACCACACCAAACACACACACCATAAACAGGTGCATTACCTAGAGCAGAGTCTCCCAAATGCAGTCCTGGAGGGCCCCACACCATTCAGGTTCCATGCTGCCTCTAATAAACATGCCTGTGCTGCATATCTATGCACCACCCCATGGTATGCAGATGTAGCTCATGCATATTTATGAGGGACAGCATGAAAACCCGAAGTGTCTGGAACACCAGGACTGGAGTTGGGAAACTCTGCCGTAAAGCAGCAGCCAACAGGGCCAGACACACCCACACCCACACCCACAGGCCCCATTGGCCAATGCCTCCTGGAGAGGCAGGACATTGGGCCCTGCCTGTATCTCCCAATACTAGCAGTTGCATACCTTAGCAATGCCACCCTACACCTGGGTATATGGTACACAGCTATCAAACATTTCCCATGATAACTGGCAGATATCAATTCCTACGTTAAGCACATTTTGCTCATTGAGCTCCACCATAACAATCATTCTGATGTCTGCGGTGTGTGCTGCAGGTCTGGTCTCTGACAGTGTTTACCACCCTGGGGAGTGATCCCCAACAGTATTGCGTACCATATCCATGCCTGTACTGTGCCCAGGACTGGTGTGGTGGGTATGGCTGCTGAACTCCTCTATAATAGCACAATGCTGGCATAGTTGTGGGGGTGGCTGTCTGTCTATCCAGTGTGTGGTGGCTGCAAACACCTTCCACAGCCCACACTGCCAGCAATGTTGCCAGTATTGGGATGCCAATGTGCATAATGAGGAGCAAGGTACCATGGGTATAGGCCGGACAGGGTGGCCTGGCCAGGGTGCATCTGCACAGGGCATAGGGCACTGACTGGGACATTTTAGTGCCCGGTCACCACCTACACAGACAGGGTGACCTCAGTATGTCCTGCTGAGAGATCACTCTCACCCTGACTGTGCAGTGACCACAGCATGGCTAGGCACCCCCATAGTGCTATATAGTATTTTTCTCATGTGATAGATATGGGTTTTCTTTTGGGGCCCAGTCACTGATTTATTTGAGAGAAATATCGCTCCACCGGGAAGATATATTACAACTATTTGATAAACTGAATAGTAGCAAATCACCTGGACCGGATGGTATACATCCCAGAGTGTTGAAAGAGCTGAAATATGAGATTGCAGACCTGCTATTGGTAATCTGTGAACTTTCATTAAAAACATCTGTAATACCTGAAGATTGGAGGGTCGCCAACGTAACACCAATTTTTAAAAAGGGTTCCAGGGGTGACCCGGGAAATTACAGACCGGTGAGCCTGACGTCAGTACCAGGGAAAATGGTAGAAACCATCATAAAGAACAAAATTACACAGCATGTAGATAGTCATGGCCTAATGGGAGACAGCCAACATGGCTTTAGACAAGGAAGATCTTGTCTTACTAATCTGATATGTTTTTTTGAAGGTGTGCATAAACAGGTAGACAAAGGTGAGTCGGTTGATATAGTGTATCTGGACTTTCAGAAAGCTTTTGAAAAGGTCCCCCATCAGAGACTTTTGGCGAAGCTAATAAGTCATGGGATAGGAGGCAGTGTACTATTGTGGATCGGGAACTGGTTAAAAGATAGAAAGCAGAGGGTAGGGCTAAATGGCCAATATTCCCAATGGAAAAAGGTGAATAGTGGAGTACCCCAGGGATCTGTACTGGGTCCGCTACTTTTTGACATATTCATAAATGACCTGGAAAAGGGAATAACTAGTGAGGTTATCAAATTTGCAGATGACACAAAACTGTTTAAAGCTGTTAAAACCCAAGAGGATTGTGGAAAACTGCAGGAGGATCTGGATAAATTGGAAGACTGGGCATCCAAGTGGCAGATGAAATTTAATGTGGACAAGTGCAAAGTTATGCACCTAGGAAAGAACAACCCACACTATATTTACACGATGCAAGGCTTCACATTAGAAACCACCACCCAGGAAAAAGATTTAGGAGTCATCGTGGATAACATGTTAAAACCCTCCGCCCAGTGTGCAGCGGCGGCCAAGAAAGCAAATAGAATGCTAGGTATCATAAGGAAAGGGATGGAAAATAAAACAAAGGATATTATAATGCCTCTGTATCGCTCCATGGTACGACCGCACCTTGAATATTGTGTGCAATTCTGGTCACCGCATCTCAAAAAGGACATAGTGTTATTAGAAAAAGTACAGAGAAGAGCCACCAAATTGGTGAAGGGGATGGAAGGCTACTCCTATGAAGAGAGGCTAAATAGGTTAGGGCTCTTTAACCTGGAAAAGAGACGGCTGAGGGGAGATATGATAGAGGTCTATAAATTAATGAATGGAGTGGAACGGATAAACGTGGATCAATTGTTTACACTATCAGAATATAGGAAGACTAGGGGACATGTAATGAAGCTACAGGGTAAACTATTTAAACAAATAGGAGAAAATATTTTTTCACTCAACGTGTAACCAAACTCTGGAATCTGTTACCAGAGGATCTAGTAAGGGCTGTTAGTATAGCTGGGTTTAAGAAAGGTTTGGACAAGTTCCTGGAGGAAAGGTCCATAAACCACTATTAAAAAGGGACCCAGGATATCAATGCTTGACCCAGTACAAGCATTGAGGAACCTGTGTCTTTTGGGGATATTGCTAGGTATGCATGACCTAGATTGGCCACTGTTGGAAACAGGATACTGGGCTTGATGGACCTCGGTCTGACCCAGTATGGCATGTCTTATGTTCTTATGTTCTTATTTTGCTTGCTGTGTATGCTGACATCCCAGTTCTGGGTGCATGCATCTCCACTGGGAACATGAACCATGGACTAACTAGCAGACTGTTTGCAGCTGGTATGTGTCTTGATGGAGTGGCTTGCAGGGTGCAGTGGCTGATGACCTGCTGCAGGAGAATATCAGATAGTGGTGGGGTGCAGCTTACCATATCCAGGCCTAATGTCTGTCTGCTATTGTGTTATGGATGTGTATAGAGCTGCATTGACTGCTCTGTGGGGTGTCTGTTCCTCAGCAGGACTGGGGTTGATGGTCTCCTCTACTGCCACCTTTGCAGGGAGATAGAATGTGGACCTATTGATGGGGGGGGGGGGGGGGTGGTGGTGGTGGTGGTGCATGGCCCACCTGGCTGTAACAGACAGGGATATCCAAGGTGCTTGTGCAGAAACTACCTATCTCTCACATTAACACTGCTTTGGACCTCTGGCATGGCCTCTTTCAGCCATTTATTTATTTATTTATTTATTTATCTATATTTTTCTATACCGCCCCTTCCAGCGATCAAGGGCGGTTTACAAGGAACATTTTAACAATTGTACACAGATGTATACATTTACATTGAACAATCAGATTCAACTATTTACAATGAACGGTTAAGTTTAACTATTTACATTTAACAAAACTTCAACTTCAAGATGTATTAGTAATACAAACAACCATTAAATTATTTACATTGGATATTTACAGTGGTTGTGTTTTGTGTATATTTTGGAATTTATTTCCTTTTATGACGTAAATCGGGGGTGTGTATGGGGTTTCAGACGGGGGGGTGAGTTGTTTAGTTTTGAGCAAGGGGTTTCGTGTGTGTAATACCATGGTTATGGAGGTGTTTTGGGGGAATATGGGATTTCAAAGTGTTCAGTAAAGAGGTAAGTTTTTAGCTCTTTCCTGAACTGATAGAGGTCATTTATGACGCGAAGGTCTATTGGGAGGTCATTCCAGAGCGTAGGGGCAGTGAATGTGAATGCTCTGGAGCTAGTGGTTTTCTTTGTCTTCCTGAAGGCTTTTGGTGTGATAAGGGAGTGGGCTTCGTTTTGTCTGTGTGATCTAGTTTTGTTTGGTGATTGCAGTAGTGTGGATAGGTGTGAGGGGGCTATGTCTTTTATGAGTTTAAAGGTTGTTAGGATAGTTTTGTATCTGATTCGGCTATTGATTGGGAGCCAGTGTAGTTCTAGCAGTATTGGGGTTACGTGGTCTGTTAGACGTGCTTTAGCTATTACTTTTGCACAGATGTTCTGAGCTCTTTGGAGAAGGTATGTGCTTTTTTGAGAGAGGCCTATTAATAGACTATTGCAGTAGTCAAAGTGGGGGGTGATTAGTGTATTTACTACAGATCTAAAATCTTGAGTTTCTAGGAGTGGCCTTAGGTGCTGAATAGTTTTTAGTTTGTAGTAGATGGTTTTTACGGTTTGTTTTATGTGTGGTAGCATGGTGAGTGTGTGATCTATTATCACACCTAAATATTTTACTTCTTTTCTAACAGGTATGGATGTTCTGTTAATTGTGATTGTTTCTGGGAAGGTGTTCTCTGTGGTTGATGACCTTGTTACGAACATTGCTTCCGTTTTTTTGAGGTTGATGCTGAGGTAGCTAGATTCTAACCAGGAGGAGATCTCAGTCATACATTCTGATACTGTATCATATGAGGGGTTTTTAGTGGTTATAGGGATAGCGAGCATGATGTCGTCAGCATATATAAAGTGGTTAATCCTGTGTTTTTTAAATATGCTGTGGAAGGTGTTGTGGACCTGGTCCTGGGCGCCTCATTGCACCCTCAGGGTGAGCACAGTATCCGCACAATGTGACGGTGTGTAGCTACTCTGTGCCAGTAAAACACACGGTCAGTACCCCCTACCAGGCCGAAGTGCTGTGGGGGTACACATGGTCACTTCCCCCTACCAGGCTGAGGTGCTGTGGGGTGCATTGCCCATCTTGTGTTTATCTGTGGACAGCTGATTTGCATGTGCAGTGCATCATGGGTATGGGTGGGCTACCCTGTCCTGGTGACCACAGCAGACTGTCTGTGTGGTGACGTGCAGGCTCTCTGCAGCCAGCCAGAGGCTTGCTAGCAGCTATAGAGCTGTAGCCAAATGGTTGCTTCACTGCCTATGAAGCCAGAGGTCCATGGGTTCAAAACCACAGTGGGATTATTTGATAGGGTTGTCCAATGCCTTATCTTCTTTTAATGTACATATTTTGATGCCAGCAAAAACACCCTCAGCGTACTGTACCCATAAGGTGCCTCTGAGGGTGCTTTATAGGGCGCCCTATAGGGCACCTTATGATTCCTGTCCATATAAGGTGCACTATACACTGTCCTGTGACGCAACTTATAGGGTGCCCTATAGGGGACATTTTAGGGTGCTGTGGCGGACAGTGCACTCTATAATGTACCCTATGGAGTGCCTCATAGGGTGCCTTATACGGCACCTTCACTTACGGCACGTGAGGGCGTGTTTGCTGGCAGCACTTAATAAAATAAAAATAAAGTGCTGCAGGAAAAAATATGTACATTGCAAAGCTGGTACCACAGCCAGCCTTATGCATTAGGCACCCTAGGGAGCAAACTCATGACCCCTGTATCAGCAGTCAGTGCCTTAACCATTGTGCTCCACTGCTGCTCCTCCTTGCCTGTCAGTGCACCTACTTATGCTTTTCATTCCTTAAACTGCACAGTGCTGCCATAAAAAAAGTACTCTGACCTTGCGGTACCTCATACGGCACCCCCTAAAGCGCCCTATAAGCAACATTCTAGGGTGCCTTGGCGGACAGTGCACTTTAAAATGTGCCTTATAGGGCGCCTTATGTTAACACGCTTTGAGAGTGCTTTTGCTAGTAGTGATAATTAAAATAAACATGACATGACTCCAAAAGCAATCTTCCCCATAATATGTAATGCCTCAGCCTACCTTGGTCATTGAGCATTGTGGGGGATTGAACTCTTGATCCCTGCACCATTGGTCAGTGTATTAACCATTGTGCTGTGGTTCTGTTCCTGTGCTTACACATTAGCGTGCCGCCTTATGCCGCCCAATATTAAAAAGCCTCCTAAACCAATAGCATGCCACCTAATGCCCATCAGCTCGCTGCCTTATGCTGCACAATATTAGACTAGCTCCTAAAGTAATGCCTCAGCCAGCTGTCTACACTGAGCGGGATTGAATCCCTCATCCCTGCACCATGGGTCAGTGTTATAACCATTGTGCTGTGGCTTTGCTCTTCTGCTTGTACATCAGCGCGCCACTTATGCCGCCCAGTATTAAAATGCCTCCGAAAACATTAGCGCCCTGCCTTATGCCGTCCATTATTTACATGCCTCATAAATTAATGCCTCAGCCAGCTGTCTTCATTGGGTACTGTGGGGGATTGAACCCCTGATCCCTGCATCATTGGTAAGTGCCTTGACCATTGTGCTGTGGCTCTACTCTTCTGTGTGCACATCAGCGCGCCACTTATGCCTCCCGCGCAGCTATCTCATGCGCTAATGTGCGGGGCGCACATGGGCGCCGCGCACCTTAGCGCATATGTAAATTCCGGATTTTCTTTCTCAGGACGGAACGCCCACTCCTTATATGGCATCCGCACACTACCGCGGCCCGCACATTAGCGGGGTTTTAGTAAACATACCCCTAAGTTTTTCATCAAACCTAGTTTGATGTGAAGGGGTGGTAGCAGAATTTTGTGAGCCTCAACCAGAGCTGGGTGCTGGATATTCTTCTCTCCAACTGTTACATTTTGTCTGCGATTCCATTCCTTCCGCAAGTAGTGCCAATCCCTTGCTCGGCTATCCTACTCACATAAACACATGTATTTTATATATCCCTGCTGCAGTCCCATTAAAAGGGCAACTACCTTCAAGTCACCACAGAGGTGCCAGCTGAATGTTTATCTTTATGTTTATTTATTTGATATACCGCCCTACTTTATCAATCAGAGCGGTTTACAATTCACAAACAATTAGAAACAGGCACAGGGCCAGAAAGGAGGAAAGAAAGTTACAATTGTTGATATAATAGAACGAGAGAAAGGATACAGGACTATACGTAGGGGACAGGATTAGACAAGAGGGGAGGGAAGGTCATAGGCAAAGAGGTGGGTTTTTAGGTCTTGCTTGAAGGTGGTGTGATGGGGTTCTAACCGGAGGGAGGTGGGGAGTGAATTTCAGTATCGGAACAGAATACCAGATTACTTTCCTTTCCGACTGCGTATCTGGGCAGCAGCAGAATGGGATAGTGTTGACGGCGGAGGATCACATTTCTGTGACAACGGCAACAACACCAAACTTAAACTGCGCGGAAGGAAGGCCCGGCAATCTACTTCTGTATCTTGCCATGAAAACCCAATGGATAGTTACAACAAAACAAATTGTGCTATGGTGCTGGAAGATGAGACTCCCAGGTCGGAAGGCACTCAACTAGCTACTGGGGAAGAGCTGAAGACTTTTCAGAGTAAAGCCAGCATTTATGATGTGGTTGGATCAAAGCCCTCAGGAAGTCTGACTGCTGATGTAGCTGCGCATGAAATGAGAGTCAGAAGCTGTAAAGATGTCTTACACATTGGAACATGGAACGTACGAAGCATGAACCAAGGGAAGTTGGAGGTGGTCAAGAATGAAATGGAACGTGTACAACTTGATCTGTTGGGTGTCAGCGAACTGAAATGGACTGGCATCGGGCACTTTGCATCAGATGATCACATGGTCTACTATGCTGGAAATGAAAGACAAAGAAGAAATGGTGTTGCATTTATAATAAAGAAGAAACTTGCAAGAACTGTAATGAAATACAATGCAGTCAGCGAACGCTTAATCTCTATTCGTCTACGAGGATTGCCTATCAACACAACTATAATTCAAGTATATGCCCCAACAACAGCTGCAGAAGAGAATGAAATTGAAGAGTTCTATGAACAAGTACAAGCTGAAATTGACAGAACATGCAAACAGGATATCCTGATAGTCATGGGTGACTGGAACGCAAAGGTTGGCAACAAAGAAGAAGGCAAAGTAGTTGGAAAATATGGACTTGGCAACAGAAATGAAGCTGGAGAAAGATTGATAGAATTCTGCAAGACCAATGATCTATTCATCTCAAACACCTTCTTCCAGCAACACAAGTGACGACTGTACACATGGACTTCACCCAATGGATTGTATAAAAATCAAATTGACTACATCTGTGGAAGTCAACGATGGAAAAGCTCTGTAACATCAACAAAGACAAAACCTGGAGCTGACTGTGGTACAGATCATCAACTACTAGTATGCAAACTCAAGCTAAAGTTGAAAAAGAGCAAACCACTCATGAATGCACCAAAATATGACCTTGAGAATATACCACTGGAATTTAAAGACTGCCTGCAAAATCGATTTGCTGCTTTAGATACAAATGACAGAGCTCCGGAAGAGTTATGGAATGACATCAAGAAGGTTGTGCTGGAAGAAAGCGAGAAGTCTCTACAAAAGGTGAAAAAGCAAAAACGGCCAAAATGGATGACGGAAGAAACTCTGAAAATTGCCCAGAAACGCAGAGAAGCTAAAGCCAAAGGAGAAAGAAAGACAATCGCAGAACTCAACAGAGATTTCCAACGTGCAGCAAGACAGGACAAGGAAAAGTACTACAATGACACTTGCAAGGAAATAGAAGCAGAAACTATTAGAGGAAGAACAAGATCGGCTTTCCTAAAGCTGCGAGAGTTAAAGAAAAAGTTCCAGCCTCGAATTGGAATGTTACAAGATGCTCAAGGTTCTATGTTGAATGATGCTGAGAAGATCAAGAAAAGGTGGAAGGAATATACAGAGTTTTTATATGATAAAGATCAAGTGGACCAACAGCCGTTTCAACCTATACCTTATGATCAGGAACCATTGGTGATGAAAGAAGAAGTTGAAGCAGCATTGAAAGCCTTATCAAAGAACAAAGCACCAGGCATTGATAGCATTCCCATAGAAGTATTGCAGCAATCTGATGCAGCTGTTACCGTACTTACAAGGCTCTGCCAAGAAATATGGAAGACAACATCATGGCCAACTGACTGGAAAAGATCTGTGTTTATACCAATACTAAAGAAAGGTGATCCAACTGACTGTGGAAATTATCGCACAATCGCTCTGATCCCACATGCCAGCAAGATTCTACTGAAGATTATTCAAAAGAGACTACAGCCATACCTAGAACAAGAACTACCTGAAGTGCAAGCAGGGTTCAGGAAAGGGCGAGGAACGAGAGACATCATTGCGGATGTGAGACGGATCCTTGAAAAGACTAAAGAATACCAAAAGGATATCTATTTGTGCTTTATCGACTATAGCAAGGCTTTTGACTGTGTAAACCATGAGAAACTCTGGGCCACATTAAGAAGCATGGGTATACCAGAACACCTGATCGTTCTCTTGCGTAATCTGTACATTGATCAAGAAGCAACAGTTCGAACGGAACAAGGAGAAACAGAATGGTTTAAAATAAGCAAAGGTGTAAGACAAGGCTGCATACTTTCCCCCTACCTGTTTAATTTATATGCAGAACAAATCATCAGAGAAGCAGGACTATATGAAGACAACAGAGGTGTGAAGATTGGTGGAAGACTCATCAACAACCTTCGCTATGCTGATGATACCACATTACTGGCTGAAAGCGAAGATGATCTGAAACATTTGCTTCTCACAATCAAAGAACATAGTCTCAAAATGGGCCTGCACCTTAATGTAAAGAAGACAAAGATCATGACAACTGGCATAATCAACAGGTTCATCGTTGAAGGAGAAGAAATTGAAATTGTGAACAACTTTAACCTACTTGGATCAACTATCAATAAAGAAGCAACAAGCAGTCAAGAAATCAGACGACGCATTGCTCTTGGCAGAATGGCTATGAAAGACCTAGATAAGATTCTCAAGAGCAGAGATGTGTCTCTCCATACAAAGATTCGACTTGTTCAAGCCATGGTATTTTCAATAACATCATATGGATGTGAAAGCTGGACAGTGAAAAAGACAGACAGGAAGAAGATTGATGCCTTTGAATTATGGTGCTGGCGGCGAATACTGTGTATACCATGGACTGCCCGAAGAACAAACAAGTCGGTACTAGAGGAGATTAAACCTAAGCTTTCTTTAGAAGCTCAGATGACAAGACTTCGACTTTCATACTTCGGACACATCATGCGAAGAGAGAGATCATTAGAGAAAGACATCATGCTTGGCAAGATAGAAGGTCAACGCAAAAGAGGAAGGCCAGCAATGAGATGGATCGCTACAATAACAGCAGCTACGGGTACCAGTCTGTCGTCAATGAGCCGCCTGACTGAAGACCGAACACAATTTAGGATAGCTATCCAGAGGGTCGCCATGAGTCGACTCCGACTCGACGGCACTTAACAACAACATAGTACACTGCTGACGTCAGATGGCTTCAGCAGCCGTCTGGCAGTAGTATTGCATTGCATCAGAAAATGATGCAATCAACTGGATGATGTGTGCATGCTGGTATTATGCAATGTGATGCAATATTACATCATTCAAGGCTTATTTGGGATGTTGTTGATGTCCTACTGGATAAATTTACACGGTGAAATGTCAGAAATGAACTACATGCAATATCTTCAAAACGAAAGCCAATAATTTTTTTTTAATGTTATATTCGTGTTCAGCTCACCAAGATACTACAGATTAGGGCCTTTTAAAGTCAGTAACGATTTCAGTGTTGACCAGTATAAGAAGCAATAATTAAATGTTAGGCCTGATGAGCATTCGCAAAATCAGGGCTTCCAAAAGTAAACTTGGGAATTTTGTGTTTTCGGGATCTCCATATTGAACCTGCATGAGATAAATCAGAATGCAATGGAGATTTAGCATGTGCACATTTCTTTCATGCATATTCATTGTTAGGTATTTTGAAAAGTGGAGTGGCAGTAGGGTTCTCAGGAGCAGGTTTGGGACACCCTGCACCAAACAGTATGCAGAGGAGAGTATGCCATTCTCTTGTATGTGTACTCATTGGATCCTGATTTGCATTTCAGTTTCCTTCATTTGTATGTGCATATCTTTAGGTATGAAAACCTCCTACCAACAACAATTCACCTGCATTGCGGTTTTATGGATGACTTTGATGCAATCCCATTGAAATTTTAATTTTTAGGCAACTGTTAGAGACTTGTAGAACACAACGATGTAAGCAGAATTTCCATGTCTTTTTTAAGATAAGAAAGAAGGAGGTCCCATGTAGGCTCATACCTGCTACATTTCATATTGCTTAATGTTATTTTGAACACTAAGAAAGATACCCACACTGCTTTTTCCCCTTATTTCTGAGCAGATTACAGTCTGATCTGATTGAATCACAGTCATGGGATTATTTTTAATCCAGTCCTTGAGCAGCCCATTGTCAGTCTGGTGTATACAATATACGCATATGAAGGATTACCTGAGATAGATTTGCATCCCCTGCCTCCAGTGTATACAAATACATCTCCTGCATATTCCTTGTAGATGTCATGAAAACCAGGCGAACTGGGGGATACTGGAGGACTGGGTTACAAACTCAGGACTGGCTCAACCATTAGGCAAGTCTTAGAGATCACCTAAGGCAGAAGCTACTGAAGCACAGCAAAGAGCAGCAGCAATCAAAGGAAAGTAATAAATTCTAACAGGCACCCAAACTCAGAGCTATCAGAACATTTCTTTTACCTGCAGGAAGAGCAGACACCACATACATAATAAAGCAAATTGTAATATTAACCCAGATTTCTGAAAGACTAACTCCTGCCTAGAGAAGTTAGCCCTATGACTTTTGAATAACTACCTCAAGTTCAGTCTTGGTAAAACAACTGCTACTTGACTCATAGGCTCTTGCCAAGCTCTTTCCATCAGCCCCGTATTGAATGGTTCCGATATCACACTAACTTTCTTGTTTAGATATCTCGCCTTTATTATGGATTGTGAACTCTCTTTTTCTCAACAAGTAGATTCTGTAGCATGCTCTTTTTTCAACACCCTTCATCAGTTCTGTGCTATTTGTCCCTACCTTGACCTCCCTGCTCAGGCCACTGTTATTCTGAATCAGACAATATCTCAGTTGGACTATTGCAATACTGTCTATGCTGACCTTCCCAAGTATATTTTGAAATTCCTTCAATCAGTTCAAAACATGCCAGTCCATATCCTTTCTAAAACTGATAAATATGATTAACTCCGGTAATGAATTCCAGAATTTGATTGCGCGTTGAGTGAAAAAATATTTTCTCTTATTACTCTTAAATGGGTTACATTGTAGCTTCATTGCGTATCCCCTAGTCCTTCTACTTTTTGATGGTGTAAACCAGTAGTTCTCAACACAGACCTCTGGGACTCCAAGGCCATTCAGATTTTCAGGATATCCTTAATGAATATCCGTGAGATAGGTCTGCATGCACCGCTTCCATTGTAACAGATCTATCTTATGCATATTCATTGTGAATACCCTGAAAGTCTGACTGGACTTAGGGCCCCAAAGGTCTGGGTTGAGAACCACTTGTGTAAATCTACATTTATCCATTCCACTCCATTCATTAATTATTGACCTCTATCATATCTCCCCTCAGCAGTCTCTTTTTCATCGTTCTATGGTGATACCACACCTTGAATATCGTGTACAATTCTGGTCACCATACTTAAAAAGGATACAGCAGAATTAGAAAACGTAACGAGAAAAGCCACCAAAATGGTAAAGGGGATGGAGGGATACCCCTATGAAGACAGGCTTAAAATGTTAGGGCTCTTCAACTTATCAAAGACAACTGAGGGTAAATATGTTAGAGGTCTATAAAATAATGAATGGAGTGGAACTGGTAAACACACATCGATCGGTTACTTCTTCAAAAAGTAGAAAGACTATAGGAAACACAATTAAGTTACATTTACTGTAAAACTAATACGAGAAATATTTTTTCACTCAAGGCATAATCAAACTCTGGAATTTGTTATCAGAGGACGTGGTATCAGCTGTTAGTGTAGTTGGGTTTAAAAAAGGTTTGGAAAAGTTTCTGGAGGAAAGTCCAAAAGCCATAATTAAAGAGGACCAGGGAAATCCACTGCTTACTCTGGGATAAGCATTGTAGAATCTGTATACCTTTTGGGAAACTGACAGGTACTTCGTGACCTGGATTGACCACTCTTGGAAACAGGATACTGGGCTTGATGGATCTTGGTCTCACCTAGTATGGTATGTTCTATGTTCTTATGTTCTTAAAGGAATATCCTGGAGCCACTCTGTGTGGGTATAGCACGGAGACACTACCCATGCAGTGCTGAAACTGCCACTGTTCTGTGCATATGGTGCCTCTGTGGCACACTTGTGCACACAGATGTGGCCCACAGGGCACACGCCCCATGCCCATGGACTGGAGGATTAGCCTAGTGGTTAGAGCTTTGGCTTGAAAACCAAGAGACCAGGGTTTGATTCCCACTAGCACTCCTTGTGGCTTTGGGCAAGTCACTTAACCCTCATTGCTCAGAAAAATCCAAGTTATCAATGTCCCTGCTTAATGTAAGTTTACCAAGTTTAAGTTACAATGTAAACTGCTTTGATTGAAATGATAAAGCAGTATAAAAAACCTGTTAAATAAATAAATGACCCACAGTTCCCTACTCCACCCATGCAGAAACAAGCCCTGCTGCTGCAAAACTGACAATACCTTGTGATTCCAAGCCAGGAATAGTTTATCAGGAAACCTGTAACAGGTACAATAATGGCAGCAACAACAGTAGAACAACAATGGCAGTACAAAACAACAGAGATCCACACAGCAACAGGGACATCGTGCACTCATGTCCATGGCCACACAGTCCATCCCATTATGGCCATTACAGGGCAATCCCTGGCATGAGGATGGCCTATGGTGCAGGGGGGCCTTTCCTGTGCCCTGTCACTGCAGCAGTGAGGGCATCCAGGTAAGTGCCAATTGTCCATGCTGCTGCCCACATGTCCTCCCTGAGGAGCTGCACCTACACCAACAAGGCAGCCAGAGCCCAGTCACCAGATGGCTGAGTGGGTGGAGGTGCAGAGGGGCCTGGTGAAGCACAGCCATGCCATGCCCATGGGCTCTGGAGTGCCTGTGGGGGCCCATGGTCACAGAACATAGACCATGGTTCCAGTGCCCATTGCACATGGTCCATGCCAAGCCATGCAGTGGGCACTTGTCCCCCTGTTAGAGACATGGGCTGACATGGCTGTGGGCCACAGCCAGGGCAGGGGGCAGCTCCTCCTCTGACCAAATGTAAGCAGACAAACAAAACCCCCTTTATGGAACATTAACTGTCCCTCAATAGGAGGCTTTTAAAGGGGAAGAGCTAAAGGCACTGAAGCAGACAACACATGGGGCCAGGCAATCAGAGGTCATTTGCCTGTTTTTGTGCCTTTACCTCTTCCCCTTCAAAAGCCCCCTATCAATGGGCAGTTAGTGTTCTGTAAAGGGGGTTTTGTTGTCTGTTTACATTTGGTCCTGAGGCAGCCTATAATTATGAGGTGAAACTCGAGTCAACGACTATTTTAAAAGATGAGCAGCAACATTGAGTCCTGAGGAAAGGGCATGAGTCAACATCAGCTAAGTTATTTTGGAGTTTTAAATGCATTTAAAATTTATAAAATCAGGGAGTGGCTTGTTTAAGATGGCGGCGGAGATGGTTTGAGCAGAATGCCTAAACGTAAAGGCAAACCTCGGGCTCTTCCCGCTGAGCCCGTACCTGCCGTTTCCAGGCCAATGGACCGCTTCGTACAGCTCACGGAGGAACAGAAAGGGGGGATCCGGCAGGGCTTGGTCGTGCCGGCTGAGGAGGTTACGGCTGCTTCCGCCCTTGAAATCTCTCTTTCCCCCGATGTACGCTCTCCCCCTCTGGCTCCTGTTTCGTCAGGGAGGTCTTTGGCGTGTGGTTCCACGGTGCCGCCTGGGCAGGCTGACACTGTAAAGCCAGAGCGGGACGCAAAGAAGCTTATCCCTGATTTTGGTGTGACCGGGGCTGAAGTTTGGGTGGATACTCCTGGTGAATTACAACATCCCGGAGTGGATTCTGCCATCTGTGTGGAGTCTGAAGCTGATGGAAGGAGTTCGGATTTGGGAGTTCCCACTGCTGTGAGTCCTTCATTGATAGTTCTTGCTCGGCCGGCTAAGGTAACTCTGGAAAATATCTGGGGAGCTATCAATCAGCTTTCTCAGGTAGTTAATCAACAATTAACTGTATCCTTCTCCAACTCTGTTAAAATGGAGAATAATATCAAGAAGCTTTCTGTTGAGTGCATGGAAACTAAGAAGCAAGTGGGGGTTTTCGACCAGAAGCTTTCTCAAGTTTCTGGATTGACGGAAATGCTGATGAAAGATAATATCGTTTTAAAAGGGAAACTTGAGAACTTGGAAAATGCTACAAGGGCCTCGAATTTAAGGCTGTTGAATTTTCCTGTTATCTTGGGAGTCGCTCCACTGGAACCTTTTAAGAAATATCTCCATAAATCCCTACTGATTTCTTCTGATTTAATTCCACCGATCGTAAAAGCATACTATCTACCCACTGGGAAAAAAAAAAAAGAGGGGAAGCGTGTTGTTGGTGGTTTAGAAATGGATTCGCTGGATGTATCTGCTCTGCTCAAATCTCCTCAAGAAGAGGATGTAGTGGTTTCCACTTTATTAGTGACTTTTGCATTGTCTTCGGACAGAGACTGGCTCCTTAAAGTTTATTATAAAAGGAGAAGTAATATGTTTATGGGGAAGAGGGTGTCTGTCTTTCCTGATGTTTCCAGAGACACCCAGAGCAGGCGTAAAGCTTTTTTGTTATTAAAACCTGGGGTCCTACAGTTGGGAGCTTCCTTTCTATTAAGGTTTCCCTGTAAATGTATTGTGGTTCATAATTCTCAGAGGTTTATATTTTTTCAGCCTGGGGAACTTTCTAATTATCTCAGTTCTCATATTGTGATATCGTCTCCACCTTATGGCGTATAGTGTTCATCACGTGTAAATGTTCCTCGACCTTCGTCTCTATCTTTTTGCCTCTGTATTATTTTCATGATATATTCAGGGGGCCCTCCTTCCTCCTGTATTATGATATGTGCTCCTCCTCTCTGCTTTGAGGACTATTGATGTCTCATTTGGTATTTTTGTTTCCTTGTTATGTGCTATTTCATTGTATTTTTTTTTAATATGAGCATCTTTTCTGTACAAGCTGGTTGCTTGATTATGTTATTGAAAATACAAAAAGAAAAAGAAAAAAAATGTATAAAAAAACTAGTTGGAGGCCGATGATTGAAATATTTGGGGGTTAAATATTGGGTAGCTGCAACGTGATTCATTTGCAAGTGCAAACCTATCCCCTTTCACTGAGTCCAGCCCTTTTAACCTCAGGTTTCGTTTTTCTGTTCTTTGTTCCCCCAATGGACATTGAAAACATGTCCTTCATTTTGGTTCTTTTTTTATTTTGATTTGTATACGGTGTGAGAGTCGTAGTTGTTTTTTGTTTGGTAAATACCTCCATGGCATTAATGCACAGGAGGAGAGTCTCTTCTGATTGAAAGCAAATTCTGCTACAAGGGGACATAGGATGAGGTTGAAAGCGGATAAACTCAGGAGTAATATGCGGAAATATTTCTTTATGGAAAGAGTTGTAGATAAGTGGAATAGTCTCCCAGTGGAGGTGGTAGAGATGAGGACAGTATCTGAATTCAAAAATGCATGGGACAGAGGGGCGGAGCCTGGCGTTTGGCCAAGATGGATGTGTAAGAGCGGTGCTCCGGAGGGAAATTGACAAGAATCCTGATTTCTGCAATATTTGAAAAAATAGTTCCTACCTACTTGGATACCATTCGATCCCGGCTATGTCAGGCTCTAAACAGACGCGGCTGGATTTCCAAATATCTAAAAATGCTAGCACAAAGAGAATTAAGATGGAACCTCTCTCATTTCACAAGATGGAGATCATTCAGGAAGGTCCTGAGACCTCACAGGAGATCTTGGTTGAGATTCGGGCGGTCAAAGAGTTGGTCAAAGCTAATAGAGAATCGCTTTGTGCAATGCAAGAAGATATCAACGCTTTGAGATCCTCTTTGGAATCAAACATGGCTCATTTGGAGAAGGTAGAAAAGGTAGTGGCATCACATGGGGAGAGGCTCGAGGCCGTTGAGGAGCAGGCCAAGTTGATACATTCACTGCAAAGGGAGGTGGAAGACGGTGACAATTGCTCTCAGCGGAACAACATAAGAATCCTAGGAGTTCCTGAGGGAGCAGAGGGACATGATATGATATCATTTCTGCAGGCCATGATTCCAGGTGTATTAAGGTTGCATTTCAATATGCTGTTCGAGATCAAGTGCGCTCAGAGAGTGCCTACTCAGCCCGTGGTCACGGGAAAGCATCCACGCCCAATTATCCTGAAAGTGCTATGTTTTCAGCAAGTATTGCAAATAATGAGACCAGCTAAAACACTTTCAGCCTTGGAATATCAAGGGCATAAACTCCTGTTTTTCCCGGACTTCACAAAGGCAACGGTGGATCAGAGGTGTCTTTTGGCGTTGCGTCCACATTTGGTTCAACTGAAGGCCTGTTTTGGACTGCTATATGCTGCCTGCATGAAAGTCACGCTGCACAACCAGACCAAAACTTTTGATGATCCTGGAGATTTATGTGCATTTTTGGAGGATAAGGAGTCGGTGGTGATGTGGTGAAGGTTATGTCACATCTCCTACTTGCTACAGTTTGATGGTGCTTGCTATCATGGGCGTTTAACCAGTCTGTGCTCATGTGACAGAGACCTATCTACGCAGAAGTGTCATTTAAGCCTGTAATACTGGCATATACTGGGACATTTACTCTGTCTTCTTGAAGGACATTATCTCTGTTCTTAATAAGAGAGGTGGGCAGGATACGTAGAAGGGTTAGATTAATGAGCCCTCCGCATCTGTATTGTCCTAGCGGGGGCTCTCCCATTAAATTTTGTGTGTTATGTAACCCCCCCCCCCCCTGGGTTTTGGGTGGTTTGGGAAAATGTTTTGGTAGAATTAGGTGTATTATTACGTTGATCAAATAATGGGGCCTTCCCCCCCCCCCCTCTCTTTGGGCCACACCTTAAAAGCGCTGGGGAAATTGTTCTATGATATGAAACTAAATGCTACATTTTATTCTGTTTCTGTAACATATGATTGTTATGTCGGAGCTATATTGTAAGTATGCTTTCTTTAAGATTGTGTCACTGAATGTTAAGGCCATTAATAATTTGATTAAGAGGAATGGTTCCCTCTGAATGGTAGGAAGAAAGTGCTGGAGGAAACGTATTTGGAGGTAAGGAGTTGTCGATGTCGCTGAGATTAAGAGTTGGTTTTAGAGAGGAGATGTCAGCATTTTGAGGCAAGTGAAATGGGACTGTCTTAACATTCAGTTTTATTGATTTTCAATATGGAACCATATTAAGGCGGTGTTGGGATTAAGGGCCACTATCTCCTGATTTGGGGTCGTTTTCAATTAATAATTGGCAGCTTATCCTTATAAAGGAAATGTTTGTCTGAATTAGCACTATGTTGGGAGTGGCCCTGTGTCTATTATTTCTAACTGGACCCATACAGGGAGGAGTGGCCTAGTGGTTGGGGCAAGTTACCTCAGACCCAAAGGTTGGGGGTTCAAATCCCACTAGAGGACAGCAACCTTGGGCTGGAAGGACTGGGGTTTTTAGTCCCACAGCTGTTCCTTGTGGTCTTGGGCAAGCTACTTAACCCTCCATTGCCCATGCTCCCTGTATGTATTAGTGTATGTGTCTCATATCCCCAATTGTGGTATGACCACTTTGATTGAAGGAAAAGGTGGTATACAAAACTGTCTAAATAAATACAATAGATCTTGGTTGAGGCCTATGGTGGTATACTTGCATCTATGTTACTTATGGGTGCAAATATTATGGTGTAACAGTTTCTTTTATATCCTCCTCTTTCTTAAGTGGAAGGGGTTACCAGACAAATCTTATTTTCTGGAGTGGAGTGTTTGTCCCTCTATAGCCCCCTGCAGGCCTTACAGGCTTGCAGATGTTTTATGTTCCTTTCATATGGCCCCTGATGTTCGTATGATGATGGGAAGGACAGAGTGGGGTGGGCTGTGTTCAGCCTTTTGACTATCACATTTACCAGAGAAGGGTTGTATATTTTAATTTACTATAATTTGGTTTTATTTTTTGATTGTGTTTTGTTGGAAAATATAAATAAACAATTTAAAAAAATGCATGGGACAAACACAGAGGATCTCTAAAGGAAAAAAAGGCACTATTGTAGTTGATGGAATGGCAGATTAGATAGGCCATGTGGTCTTTTTCTGTCGTCATGTTTCTATGTTTCTTGTCTCTTCCCCTATGTTTGTGCCTCTGCTGGTCTCGCTTTCTTTCCCTGTATGGCCATTACCCTTTCCAAGCATTATTATGTGATTAGACTAGATTGTAAGCTCTAAGAACATTGACTGTTTCTTTTGAATGCGTCTTTACAGTGCTGTGTAACCAAATAGCACTTTGGAATTTAGAAGTCATGCTTTCACAACACTCACCCTTCTGCATCTCCCCCTGTCACACATACACACAGTGCTACTCTGCTAACTCTTACAAACTTAGCAAACTAGTGTAAGCCAGGCCTCTGGTGAATGGTTTTACCTCAGGTGGTGCTGTGATATTACCTCCGGCAGAGATACTCAGCAGGGTTGAATTTCAGAAATTCACTAGTGTCACCAGTAGCCACCCCACAGCCTAGGCATATAGAGTTAAGCTGCCTGGGATCCCTTATTCAGACATCACGGCAGGGCTTTGAGCATGCACTGCCTCATGGAAGTTGTAGTACCACTTTTACTATCCAAATAAGGAGCAGTTGTGAACGAATGGTTTCAGGCAAAAATGACAGGATTTTATTTCCCCTCCGGGCGGATTCAAAACAAAGGAAATTCAGGACAAATAGCCATACATCTCTGGCAGGAAAAACAATACAAGAACTAACAAAAATATCTTCTTACTTCAGCATGTGCATTTGCTTCACAGCACTCAAAGTTAAACAAACACTTCTCAGACCAAAAACGTTTGTGCTTTCTCTCTGCTGATTCATACAGCTCTCTGAACAGCCTGGCTTTAGCACAATGAAATTATATCATCGGTGATAGACAGTGTACAATCCATTTGTTCTTCTACTATATTTTCTACAACCGGTTCTGTCTCCATTGCTTCATATTGGCTATCAGCTGGGTACGTTTGAAACTTGTTACACGGCGTTTCTAAGCACACACCCAGTTTCTCTTCTCGAGGCTTCTCCTTGCAGCACTCTAACAGATACGGTTGAGAATTACCATATATACTGGATTTAGCAGGAAGAGAGTCCCACCCTTCTGGGTTAGCATAAGACAAATTCTTAAAAGCAGTTTTATCTCTGAGCCAATTACTCAGCCTACCTTTTGGCTTTCGTACAGGAGAACTTCTCAGTACTGCAGGGTCAGCTAAGGTTCCAAACCTTGGAGTTTGTGAGTGCTCCCAAATTAGCCTTCCCGGTATTCTTTCCCTTTGGCTGCCTTTCAGACACGGCACCAAACCTGGGCTGTTTCTACCTGGCTTCTTGGCACTGGTTCTCCAATTGTTTCTCTTGCTGGTTTCTCTCTCAGACTTATACCTCAGAGAGTCCTCTCCCAACTTCAGCTCCTCTGAGTTCTCACTCCAATACAGCTCCTTTTCTGCTTCAAATTCTCGTTTATGTTCTGAATCTGGCTCTGGCCCTTGCTCCGGCTCTGGCTATGATTCTGGCTCTGACTCTGACTCCAACTCCGGCTCTCTCTCTAGCTCTCTCTCCCGCTCTGGCTCTAACTTTCTCTCTAATGAGCATTTCTTATATCCCTGCTTTCTAGGGTTTAACTTAGCCCTTCCCCCGACCAGGTGTTTTACCTCAACTCCTGACTGTGGGGATAAACTGCAGCAGGGGCGTGTTTTCCTCTCTCTTGACTCATTCTGCTTGTGGTTTCCCTGGAAACCATGAGCCATGTGCTTTACCTGCCTGTCAGCTACTGAAGCCAATTCTTCTGTTTCACTTATCTCTACGGGATCAGAGGGACCTTCTACATCACACTAGCCATACTCAAATCCTCAAACCTTTGAAATACGGAAAAAGAAGAGATGAAGGAAAAAGAATCTAAACAATTATACCTAGAAGATCAAAGAGATGTTCCATGGAATGATGTTTTCTCTAGTGTAGTAATGCAAATAATGATTTCTTGCAAAAATAGTTGTAAATATTAAATGCTTGTTTTTATTTAGCATAAATATTACATAGAACCCATTAAAAGTAATTAAAATGTTATAGAAATCTAAGCAAAAGTTTAACTTTGAAGAACAGCTATTGCACATTTAAAAGGTATTGGTGCAATTTGAAACATCTACTGAAGTTTAATTCTTCTTCTTTTTTTAGGAGCTATTAATCCGTATCAGAAGACAGATAAGTATCTGTTCTAAAGCCCTAATGACACATTTATTTGGTTTTCAATTGAAATAATTTTCTTTCCCTTAAGATTCTCTTTTCCTTTTCAGGTAATTAGGATAACTTTACTGGAACTACCAGATCCCAAACAGTAAGTAATATAACTTTTCTGGTTTTGTTTTTTTACCTGTTCCAGAAATAATTTCTAAAAAACCTAATTAGATTCTTTTCTTTTTCTTGTAGGATTACAATCTCACTCTTTTACTAAAAAACATCAGTAAGTATCATTGAAGAAAACCCTTTGAGCTTAAAGCTAATGTTAGGTGCACTAATTTGTTTTGTAATGTCAATTTTACTTATCTCCCCATGGAAATGTTCTTGTGTTGGGGGCTCTTCTTTTTCTTCTGGTCCCTTATTTGCTTCTAGTAACTTGACTTGGCTCCTCAAGTCCACTGCTGATGCTTTTATTTATTTAGTATACCGCTACTTCCAGCGATCAGCAGCGGTTTGATTACAGATTGGAAATTGTCAAATCATGACAGGAAATTTTTGAGGTATAAACACATTGATTAGACAGGAAAGCACAGCACAGAGAACTATTTTACAGGGAACATGGGCTATGGAGGGTTAAGTGGCTTGCCCAAGACCACAAGGAGCACCTGTGGGACTAGAAACCCCAGTCCTTCTGGCCCAAGGTTGCTGTCCTCTAGTGGGATTTGAACCCCTGACCTTCCGGCCCGAAGTACCTTGCCCCAACCACTAGGCCACTCCTCCACTCCTACTTTTGGTCCTACTTCCTAATTTTAGGAACCCAAAAATACAAAAACCCTAATTCCCTGTCAGTTGGGGAATTTTCTTCTAGTCAGGATTGGAATTCTGACGAATTTCTCTGAAGAAGTGACACAGTCTCTAACTAGTTAAATGAGAAGGTCATTTGTGTGCCATTTCTATTTCTTGTTTCTTTCACACATACAATTCAGTCACCAATCATTGCAGTATTCTGCAGCATAAATATTCACACCTTTCAGCCAACTTGAAATATTTTTGTGCGCAAGGAACAGACATATAGTAAAGCAATTAATTTCAGAGGAGTGATGACTAGCTGGATAGTAGGCTTTCATAGACGTTTTTCCAACAGCCTTAAAATTTCAGGTGTTTTTCATCATTCCTGTCAAATTAAGATTTTTCTCAATAATACAAGGATAGCAAAAACTCAAAAAGCTCTGTCAATGTTCTGTGCTCTGTCCACATCCACTCACAGCAGTCAAGCAGAACCATCTGTCTCTCTCTTGGCAATTAATATTTGATTTTCAGCATAGGCTTCAGCAAAATCCAGAAAATAAGCTTTCAGAGTTTCCCAGAATTTCAATACTGAAAATAAAGTCACTCATTTGAATCGGCCTCTAGTTAGAGATCCTAATACATGCAGATCTCAGAATTTAGACATTTCCTTTTAATAGAACACCAGGTTTATTTTCCCCAAAGTCAAAAGCAACGTTGGTTGATAACTTCATTAATGGTAGTTAATTCCTTTGCTAGCTCTGACTACAACCTAAACAGCAAAGACCCCTGAAAGCTTCACCAATGTAAGCAATATTTTCTTTCACTCACCCAGTCACTTTACAAGGAGAACTAAGAAAAACTCAGAGATACACAGCTAAAATAATTAGCCCTCTTTCTGCTTTCCCTAAGTGACATAATATTCCAGCTTTACTTAAAATTATTTTTTTTTCTCTTTTTATACTCTCACAAGACAAACATTCAAACGCTTTCTGTTTTCTGTCACAACCAATACCTCAATTGTCAATGTAACAGCCAAGAATACAGGAAATGTAAATTCCACGCTGTTCCTCCAGAGAAAATAGTCCTAAAGCCAATTGTAGTTTAACATTAGCACGACAATCATGTTAATTTTCTCCCTTTTGGCAGCCATAGGTATAAGAGATCAATAATTTTCATGGCTTTGAAAGCACTGCTAGACTCTTGTTAAGTTTATAAATAAAACTGTGCCAGCCAAACCCCTCCCATGCTTCCTACGCTAGGAAGCATAAGAGAAGGGGGTTTGGCTTTCTCAATTTTATCCTTTTTCTTTTTTTCTTTTTGCTCTCCCTCCACCCTATGAGTCTGCTCATGCACAGGATCTGTAGCACATGCCCCAACCCACATAGGAGCATGGACTATTTCTGTATCTTTTATTATTTTATTAACTATTTGGCCCCTCTGGGGCCTTCCCATACTCACCTCAGCGGTTTCTCTCTAAAACAAGGCCTCTGAAGCCTGGACTGACTGCTGCACTGATGTTGTGATCTCTATCCTCTGCCATGCACAGCAGTAAACTTCTTCCTTTTTACATTTTGTCTCTGGCCACCCTCCAGCCCAACAACCATGGACCCTACTCCTGCCCCAGCCCAGAGTCCTAATCCTCCAAATGGCTCAGAACATTGACCTCAAACCGCCATAGTTGACCCAGGGTCTCAGCTGTGATTTTCATGACCTGCCAGTGAATCACCACCTGAAACTCCACTTCCTTAAAGGAAACAGAGCCTCCAGCAACCCTCGAAACACAGAGACCCTGTGCACCAGGCCACACCTTGGCAGCAACACAAGCCCATGGCTCAAATAGCCCCACCAACACCAACCCCACACACAGTACCACAGCACTGTTCCAGGTATTTATTATTATTATACTAAGCAAGTATAAAGCATAAACAAAGATATAATCTTTTCTTTCTTAAGCCCTCTGTGTATCTCCCTGCCACTATGCTGTCACTACCTCGCCCACTCTTTTCCTCCAAAATGAGGCAGACACAAACTTGAAAAGCCAAACAGCACAAATTTATTAGATTTGTATATGACATCACTCTGTTCTCTCTGGCAATGCGCATGGATGAACCATATAAAATAAGATCATAAGATATGCCATACTGGATTAGATCAAGGGTTCATCAAGCCCAGTATCCTGTTTCAAACAGTGGCCAGTCTAGGTCACAAGTACCTGCCAGGTTCCCAATAAGAAGACAGATTCCATGTTGCTTATCCCAGGGGCAAGCAGTGGATTTCCCCCAGTATACTTTAATAGTATTTTATGGACTTTTCCTCCAGGAACTTGTCCAAACCTCTTTTAAACCCAATTACACTAACAACTTTTACTGCATCCTCTGCAGTGCCTGTGAATCAAGAATTTTCCCATAGACATTAAAAGAAAAAAACCCGTTATGCAAGACCATTCTTTATGTTTAATGCTTTTGTTCTTGAAAAGCCAATCTGTTTTCATTAAATATTCGGAAACATTTCTGCAATAAATTCAAGTTCATGATAAGGGCTAAATTATAAAAGTGGTCTCTAGAAATGTCATCAAGGCTAAAAATGTAACGCATTTGACAGGTGGCAATAATTTTAAGGAGATTTTGAGTTTTGTCGGTAAAGTGTACAATGTGTACTACACAGGTATCTTTTATCATACCAGCAATTCAGGCAGGATTTAACTGCATCTCAAAAGTCCCTTTCCTAAGGAGTATGTTTACTAAACCTTCTTAACATGCGCGCTGTGCAATTATCGCACGCTAAGGTACCTTAGCGCGCAATAATGACGCTTTACGGGGCACAAATGTGTCCTAGTGCACGCTCACGCGTGCAGCGGCGCAAATGAGCGCTGAAGGCGGGGAAAGGCTCCCGGAGGGTGGAGGAAGGCTCCCCAGGGGCGGAGAGAAGGGGTCAATGGGTGGAGAGTGGGAGGGGAGAGGCTCCCCGCACACTAACGATGTGAAATCCGAGGCCAAAACTAACGCAAGTGAAAACCTCGCGTTAGAGCTGATTTAAAGGGAAAAGAAACCATTTCTGTGAGCAATGTACAGCAAAACCAGGGAAACCTACAAAAAAGTGATAAGTGTGATACATGTGCACGGAACAAAAGTGCAAATAAACATTGAAAATGACCCCAACAAAATAAAAAAAAAATCATAATCAAGCTGGGCAATAGTGATAGTAATGGGAAACATCAAAAAACACTCCAAAAAAAGCCCCCCAAAAAAGATATGAATTTTGGAAGGGTCTACGCTCCGTCCCCATACAAGGTGAATGATCCCACAGTGAAATAGCACTGATCAGGGTTTCCCTCTCCATTGGACAGGTTTCCTATGGCATGCACATGTCCCATAACAGCAGGGTAGGCATGTCAGAATGGGCAACTGGACAGATGCTGGGAAAGGTGATACAGAGGGCTGCAGGCGGCACATGCTGTGGTGAACCTGGGGCACAGTGCGGACTAGGCAGATGCCTAGGTGGCACTTAGGAATGCTGAAACTGTACAGCAGCCAGACAGCAACTGATGAGGGCCCAACATGGGTATGAGAGTGTTTATCACAGTGTCACAGGGGATAGTACCCAGCAGGTACCTCCAAGGGCACAGAACATTGGCAGGCGGTGTTGGGGGGAAGCGTGGATGTCTATGCAGGCACCCCTACCCCAGAACATGCACCATAGGCAGCCGCCTACCTGCACACTGGATGGCTTGAGACTGCACACCACCAGCGCCACCAGCAGAAGGGCATGTCAGCATGGTGGCAGAGGGGTACTGGTGGTGGAGGGGGGCAGTGGCAGTTGCCCAGAGCAGACCATGGCCTAGCCCTGTGTAGGTGGGTGCCATGCACTGCAACAGACAGGCCCTGCCAGACAAACAGTCATGGTATCTCTGTGGCAACACGGTGGTGCAGTGCACACAACCAGTGTGTTTGGAGGCAGAAAGTCACAGGTTCAAGTCCCAGCTATGGTGCCTGCCAACCCAGTCCCCATATTTTACCCACTACTACAACGTGCTAATACAGACAGAGCCTTTATTGCAGATGACGTAAACATGCCCAAAACACCTACATTTTACCCTACAGAGCAAAGACACCATAAACAGGTGCATTACCTAGAGCAGAGTCTCCCAAATGCAGTCCTGGAGGGCCAAACACCATTCAGGTTCCATGCTACCTCTAATAAAGATGCCTGTGCTGCATATCTATGCACCACCCCCATGGTATGCAGATGTATCTCATGCATATTCATGAGGGACAGCATGAAAACCCGAACAGTGTTTGGCACACCAGGACTGGAGTTGGGAACCTCTGCCGTAAAGCAGCAGCCAACAGGGGCAGACACATCCACACCCACACCTACAGGCTCCATTAGCCAATGCCTCCTGGAGAGGCAGGACATTGGGCCCTGCGTGCATCTCTCAATACTAGCACTTGCATACCTTAGCAATGCCACCCTACACCTGGGAATACGGTACACAGCTATCAAAGGTTTGCTATGATTACTGGCAGATAGCAATTCCTACGTTAAGCACAGTTTTCTGATTGAGCTCCATCATAGCAACCTTTCTGATGTCTGTGGAGTGTGCTTCAGGTCTGGTCTCTGACAGTGTTTACCACCCTGGGGAGTGACTCCCACCAGTATTGCGTACCATATCCATGCCTGCACTGTGCCCAGGACTGGTGTGGTGGCCAGGGCTGCTAAACACCTCTATAGTACCACAATGCTGGCCTAGGTGTGGGAGTGTGTGTCTGTTTATCCAGTGTGTGGTAGCTGCAAACACCCTCCACAGCCCACACTGCCAGCACTATTGCCAGTATTGGCCTGCCAATGTGCATAATGAGGAGCAAGGTACCATGGGTATAGCCCGGACAGGGTGGCCTGGCCAGGATGCATCTGCATAGGGCATAGGGCACTGGCTGGGATATTGTAGTGCTCGGCCACCACCTGCACAGACAGGGTGGCCACAGCATGTTCTGCTGGGATATCACTCTCACCCTGACTGAGCAGTGACCATGGCATGGCTAGGCTCCCCCATAGTGCTATGTAGTATTTTTCTCATGTGATATTTATGGGTTCCCTTTTTGGCCCAATCACTGACTTATCTGCTTGGTGTGTATGCTGACATCCCAGTTCTGGGTGCATGCATGTTCTCCAGGAATGTGCCCTATGGACTAGCTATCAGACCGCCTGCAGCTAGTATGTGTTTTGCTGGAACACCTTGCATGGTGCAGTGGCTGCAGACTTGCTGCAGGAGAATATCAGATTGTGGTTGGGTGCAGCTGAGTATTTTTGGGCCTAATGTCTGTCTGCTATTGCTTTATAGATGTGTACAGAGCTGCATTGACTGCCCTGTAGGGTGTCTGTTCCCCAGCAGGACTGCGGTTGGTGGTCTCCTCTACTGCTGCCATTGCAGGGACGTAAAGTGTGGATCTGTCAGTGGGAGACCCTGTTTCCCACCCACAGCCCCAGAGGGTGGGTTGGGTGGTGGTACATAATCTGCCTATGGGTCCATAATGGTCAAACCTGACTGAGAAATACAGATGTATCCAAAGTGTGTCTGCAGGAACTACCTATCTCACACACTAGCACTGCTGGGAACCTACAGCATGGCCTATTTCTGCCATCGAAGGTGCTGTGGACCTGGTGCTGGAAGCCCCACCGCACCCTCAGGGTGAGCACAGTACCCGCACAATGTGATGGTGTGTAGCTACTCTGTGCCAGTAACACACATGGTCAGTTCCCCCTACCAGGCCGAGGTGCTGTGGCGGTGCATACCCCATCTTGTGTTCATCTGTAGATGGCTGATTTGCATGTGCAGTGCATCATGGGTACGGGTGGGCTAACCCTATCCTGGTGACCACAGCAGACCGTTTGTGTGGTGACATGCAGTCCTTCTGCAGCCAGCCAGGGGCTTGATAGCAGCTGTAGCCCACTGTCTACTTCACTGCCTGTGGAGCCAGAGGTCATGGGTTCAAACCCACAGTGGGGTTATTTGATAGGGCTGTCCAAAGCATTACCTATATGAACTTGCTGCCTACCACTCAGAAACCGACAATGCAAAGAGAAACTACCACACCAAAATCATCACGACCGCTGCAAACAAACCTCGAGACCTCTTCCAAATTGCCAAAAAACTGACAAAGACACCAACCACTTCCGATCAACCCCCAGATATCCCCTCGGATCTCTTGGCCTGACAATACAAACAATTTCAGCAACCTCAACAACCTTACCGCTGCGCTACAGCCACAAGAACATACCCAGGAATCACCATAAACGCTAACTGGAATACATTCAATGACACCTCAAAGGAAGAAATATCCTCCACCATCTCCTGTCTGAACACCACTACCTCCCCACTGGACCCCTGCCCTACCGAATGGATAAAGAAAACCAAGGAAGACCTGAGTACCCCACTAACTCACATCGTAAACGAATCCTTTAAACAAGGATACATGCCAGATGCCCTCAAAACATCAATCATCCGACCAACCATAAAGAAGAACAACCTGGACCCCAAGGACCCCACCTCCTACAGACCAGTGGCAAGCCTCCCCCTCGCCACCAAGATAATAGAAAAGATAGTCCAACACCAGCTCCAAGATCATCTAGACACCAATGACATACTTGACCCACAGCAACACGGTTTCCGACCACTACATGGAGTTGAGACCCTCATGACCATCCTAATGAACACACTCATCATCGGAACACAAGAGAAAAATTCAGGATACATCCTGATCTTCCTAGACATATCAGCGGCCTTCGACACAATCTCACACGAAATCCTCCTACACAGACTACAAACAATCGGAATCAAAGACACTGTACTCCAATGGTTCAGATCCTACTTAACTAACAGACAGCAACGGATTCTCACCCTCTCCACAACTTCGCCCCCCTACCAACAACTTCAAGGAGTACCCCAAGGATCCACCCTATCAGCCATGTTGTTTAACATATATCTCCGTCCACTATGCTCAATCATACGCACCCACAACATCAACTTCCACATCTACGCGGACGACATAATGCTCTACGCACCAATTACAACCACCAACCCAAAAAACGAACAGCTATCAGCCTGCTTCAACGACGTGGCCAACTGGCTACAGGAGAACAATCTATCCATCAACATAAAGAAAACCGAAGCCCTAATAGTAACAAAAGAACCTGACTTCAAACCACCTACCCACCTCAACATGGGAACCACACAAATACAAATCCAGCCTCAAATAAGATATCTAGGCGTCATCATTGATCAAGCTCTCACCTTCAAACAACAAATCAACAAAACCGCTGGGATGATATTCCACAAAGCCAAAACTATCCAACGACTCCGGCCCCTCCTAGAACCTCATGACTTTAGGACAGTGATGCAAGCTGTGACACTCCCTCATCTGGATTTCTGCAACATAATCTATCATGGACTTCCTGCCTCGCACACCAACTCCCTCCGTACTGCCTTAAATACTACAGCAAGGATTATTCAAAATGCAAAAAAACGGGAGCACATCACCCCAATCCTAAGAGACCTTCACCTCCTTCCACTACAAGCAAGAATCAAGTACAAAGCCATCTTACTCATCCACAAAACTAGCCACCAAGCACGGAACACCTCATTACACTCCTTACTGCCTCGACCATCCCACAACAGATCAACCAGACATTCCTCCAATAACTCTATCGTTGTCCCCCACAAAAGAACCAAATCCACACAACGGACCTGCAACAGAGCATTCGAACTTTATGCTCCATCCCTCTGGAACTCTCTACCAAACCACATCAAGAACAACAACGACATCACATCATTTAAGAAACAGCTGAAGACAATCCTATTCCGTGAACATCTCACAACGGAAACACCACTATGACCTAATACTTAGATTTAGCAGAAGTAAATCATGTCCATGTCTACCCATAATCATTAATTGTTGACCCTGGTGATGGCCCCACCCTAAAAGAAATTACCCCTCCCTATGTTACATGTTACACCGCTTTGACCCGGTGAAAAGCGGGATATAAATGCAGTTAAATAAATAAAATAAAAAATAAATAAAATGTACATTAGTGCTGCCAGCAAAAACACCTTCAGTGTACTGTACCCATAAGGTGCCTCAGAGGGCGCTTTATAGGGCACCTTATGGTTACCGTCCATATAAGGTGCACTATACGGTATCCTATGGAGCGACTTATAGGGTGCCCTATAGGGGACATTATAGGGTGCCGTGGCGGACAGTGCACTTTATAATGTGCCCTATGGAGTGCCTTATAGGGTGCCTTATGCGGCACCTTAGGTTACGGCACGTGAGGGTGTGTTTGCTGGCAGCAATGAATAAAATACATATAAAGTGCCACAGGAAACAATACTTACATGTCAAAGCTGATGTCTCAGCCAGCCTTAAGTTGTAGGCACACTGGGTATCAAACTCATGACCCCTATATCATCAGTCAGTGCCTTAACCATTGTGCTATACTGCTGTTCTTCTTTGTATGTCAGCGTACCTACTTAAGATTTCCATGCGTTTAAATGCACAGTGCTGCCATCAAAAACAGTGCTATGACCTTGCTGTGCCTCATAGGGCACCCTATATGGCGCCCTATAGGCCACCCTTTAAGCAACATTGTAGGGTGCCGTGGCGGACAGTGCACTTTAAAATGTGCCCTCTGGGGTACCTTATGGGGTGCCTTATGCAGCACCTTATGTTACAGCGCTTTGAGAGTGCGTTTGCTAGCAGCAGTAATTAAAATAAAATTAAAAAGCCTCACAATGCAATATTACACACAAATGGTAGTGCCTCAGCCAGCCTTATTCATTGGGCACAGGGGGGGATTGAACCCATGACCCCTGCATCATCTGTCAGTGTCTTCACCATTGTACTGCAGCCCTGTTCCTCTATTTGCACATCAGTGCGCCTGCTTATGCTTCCCGCGCGCGTTTCTTGTGCGCTAATGTGCGTGGCGCACAAGAGCGTGCAGTGCAGCGTGCGCTAATCCCGTTTTGCTACTTTTGACTGGACCACCCACTCCTTTTATGGCATCCTGCAGACTAACGCGGCGCGCACGTTAAGAGGTTTTAGTAAACATACCCCTAAGTTGCTTAAAAGCTTATCTATTCAAAAATTTCATTCATTCCTGAGCAAAACTTAGATTGCTATTGTGTTCCGATATCATGAAAAATAACAAGAGGCCAATTCTATAACATTCACGTCCTGCTGGCAGAAGTGAAAACGGGCATGTAATATACCCCAGCTGTTGTCTGTCTGGCCAAATGGAGGCCAGACAAGGCCTGTGGAGGTTGCAGAGTCCTGTTATCTGGTGCCACCACCACCCTAGCAAGATCATTTGTGGACAAAGCCCCAGGGCAAGCACCTAATTTTATGGCAGTGGCAGTGAAGCTCCAGCAGGATCTCTACCATGGTAGCCTGTAGGGTGCTGGTAGCCATGGTCAGCTGCTCTGTGGTCACATGCCTCTCTTGCCAGGGCCAGTGCTAGGGTTTCTAGAGCCCCCCTGCAACCTATAAATCAGTGTCCTCCCTCATTAATATTAATGTTGTCTGCACCCTACCCTCCTTTTTCTCAAAACCGCTTTGTGAACTCTTTTCAAGCAATATTAGTATTTCTCCTTTAAATCCAGTGTTGGAAGAAAATTGCAGCAAAAGAGCTAATGCATAGCCAAAATAAAAATACTTATCAGTAAATACAAACAGGCTGTGATAGTCCAAAAAAAATCTGATTCTGGTCATCTCACAACATAAACATTCACCTGTGCCAGGCATATTGTGAACTAATATAAAACACTTCAAAAGTCACTGAAGATCTACAAGGCCAAATCTAGCATACCATACCAGCATATACTTCCAAAGCTCATACAATAAGGGGCCTACCCAGAAAAAAGCAGCACTATAAATACTGCAATGGGCCCCAAAACATCCATGCACTTATTTGCAAAGCTGTACAAGTCAAATACAGATCCTTACGTACAAACTCTATGTTAACAGAACACCTGGTCTCAGTCACACACTCAGAACACAGACCCTCACCAAGTACAGAATAAGTGACCACAACCTAAAGTAAAAATAAAAATATGTAGACAAAAATTAAAATGAAACTCCAAGAAGCCAGACCACATAAGAGATGCAGTTCCCCATACTGTGTGAAATATAAAGATAGCACAAAGTCCAATCACTAAACTGAAAGTTAAATTATTTTTTCTTCCTTTGCTGCTTGATGATTTTTGATCATGCTGGTCCTGATCTGAGGTTTCTGTTTTCCTCTGTCTTCTCTTAACTCTATTTCTGTGGTCTATAGTCCATCTGCCATTTCTTGTCTCTCCTTTTGCTTTCTTCGTTTTCTTCCATTAGCCTTTTTCCAGACCCAGTAACCCTCCCCAGTATCAGCCCCCTTTACCTCCCAGTGTCAACCTCCTACATTCCCAGCACTGCCACTGGTGTCTATTCCCATCCAGTCTTCCTCATTCCCCACCATCCAGCCCCTTCTAGTCCAAATACCATACCAGATATCAGTGAACTTCCAGTCCCAGTGCCCCCTCCCATGTCAGCTCCCTTCCAGTCACCATCTCCTCTGTCCATCCGCCTTTTAGAGCCTGTTAGCTCCCTTCCAGTCCCATCCACAGGTTTCAGCTCTAATCCAGTCCCTCCAGCCCCTTCCTTCCCCTGTTTTCCACTCCCTTCCAACCCCCATGTCAGCTCCCATCTAGCCCCCACCTTCCCCCCTGTCAGTTCTCTTCCAAACCTCCTCCTATTACCCAGCCACCTTCCAGCCCCATCCCCAATTGTCTGCTTCCTTCCAACTCCCCCCATGTCTGGTCCCTTTCAGTTCCCCCCATGTCTGGTCCCTTTCAACTCCCCCCATGTTTGCTCCCTTCTAGCTCCCCCCTGGGTCTGCTCTCTTCTGTCCCCTTTCCTTTCCTTCCCTCCCCTCCTCTCACTGATTCGTCCTTCAAAAAAGAAAGCAGCTGCAGGAACATTTTTCTTTTCCCGTGGCTCTGCTATTTTTCACACTATTGGGTTGCGGAGTTTCTAAAGGCAGTAATAAGCATTTCCTGTTTCTTACGAGAAACAGGAAATGCTTGGTACTGCTGGAAATGCCGCAGTCAGCAGTTTAAAAGAGAGCAGCTTTTAGGCTACATTAGAAAGGGAAATACAACAGTTGCCCAAGAGCTCATGCTTCAAAAGGATGTGTCCTTGAAGGTACTAGCAAAAGAGGGAAGTTAGGGAATCCCAACACAGAGGTTCCATTAAAGATAAAAGTAACCCAGACACCCTTAAGTACAGAGCAGACAGAACTGAAAGATTCCAAATTATTCCTGTCAACTGATAAATAGATTAATATGAATAAAATACAACCTCTACAATGCCTGTATGGAAATGCTAGAAGTCTGAAAAATAAGATGAGAGAGTTAGAATATATAGTAGTAAATGAGATGTTAGATATATTGGTATCTCAGAGACATGGTGGAAGGAGGACAACCAGCGAGATATTGTGATTCCTGGGTACAAACTATATCAGAATGATAGAACAGATCAAATTGGTGGTGGGATTGTACTCTATGTTAGAGAGAGCATTGAGTCACAAAGGATTGAAGTTCTGCAGGAAACAAAATTCACTGTAGAATTCCTATGGATTGGAATTCCATGTAAAAAGGGGAAGGGGAAGGCGATGGCAGTGGGGGTATACTATTGACCACCTGGCTAGAGTGAACAAATGGATGATGAAATGCTCAAAGAAATCAGGGAAGCTAACAAAAGTTACAACACAGTAATAATAATGGGTGATTTCAATTACCCCAATATTGACTGGGTCAATATCATAGCAGGACATGCTAGGGAGATAGTTTCTTGATGAAATAAATGACTGCTTCTTGGAGCAACTAGTTCATGAACCAACAGGATGGGAAGCTATTTTGGACCTAGTCCTTAGTGGAACACAAGATCTGGGCCACTTGGCAATAGTGATCATAGCATGATTCTGTTTGATTTAATAAATGGAGGAAAGATGGTAAATAAATCCACAGTACTACCTTTTAATTTCCAAAAGGGAGACTATGATAAAATAGGGAAAATAGTTGCAAAGGTTATCAAGCATGCTATCTTGGAAGCCCAGACCAGATGTATTCCATGCTTTAAGAAAAGTGGAAGGAAGGTCAAAAGAACTGCCAGCAGACACCATGCTTCACAGGTCTCTTTAAATGGCACCAGCTGCACAGCAAAAACCTTTCCAGCCCTGATCCAGCACCCGATCGGTGGCATCGAGGGAGAGTGGGCAGGTAAGCTGCTCCCCGCTCCCCACCGATGAGGCCAATCGGACCTCACACCACCCCATATACACTCTTCACCAACTGGCATGCCCGCGCCTGAGGGCCTTGCCAGAGGGTCCTTTGGCGTGGCCTTTAGGTGCAGCTGTACAGTGGATATGAGGAGGAAAGCCCAGGGGTCACACCGTAAGCGGCCAGGCTTCATTACTGAAATACTGGAGGAGCTGCAACCCCAAAAGGAAGCGATCACCGCCGGAGGCCCCAGAGGAAGGAAGCAGTGCAAGCTCATCACCAAACACTGAGAACCCCATCGGAGCACTACCAAAGACCGCCGGCAACCAGGAAGGTGAGCCTAACCTAAGAAATGTGCTGCTCCACCTACCACCTCACCACACCGAATGGAGAAACCCCCCGTATAACATTACATATTGTATACTGTGTTGTTTAATAGTCCACATGTGCAACCTTGCTACCTGTCTACATAATGCTAGTATAACCAAGCTCTGATAGGTCAAACCCCCCCCCCCCCCCAAGAATACTCTCCAGACTAACAACCAAGAACACAATCCAGCGGTGAGCAGTGCACCCCACATGGAGGACACTAACATGGGACATCAACTCCATCACGCTTTCCTTGCTCACAAAAGCTGCAAACCCTTATACGGACGGCAAAAGCACAAAGGAACACTAGTCAAAAAAATGTATGCATGTATACTAATTCTTACCCTATGCTCTTACCAAACAGATTAATTTCACTACACCAACTATATTACAGCCTTACAAGCCCCACCCTATTTATATATTATACTTCCCTACCATATAACAACCTACATACACATCTGCACACTACAAATGTCACAACAAGAAACCCACCAAATATATCCAAATAGAACCATTGTCACAAACATATGTACCTCAACCACACTCTCTACATACCACCCGCTTAAACATAGACCTGATAAATGCAAGATCAATATGCAATAAAACAAACACTATTACTGACTACATCTATGAAAACTACTTTGACATCCTATGCATTACTGAATCATGGATCAAGAGTACAGACCAGGTAATACTGAACCAAATAACACCACCAGCATTCACAGCTTACAACTGCCCCAGAACCCACAAACGAGAAGAAGGAGTATTAATCCTTGCCTGACCAGAATTAAGGCTCAAGACATCATCATGCAAAAGCTCCAAACACTGCAAAATCATCAACACTGAAAGCAAACATCAATCCATCTGCTTAATATACCAACCCCCCCAATGCCCCAACAGAGGACACATCCAACATCCTGGACATGATATATGCAGCTAACTCACCACACAAAACTCTCTTGGTGCTAGGAGACCTAAACCTCACATCTGCCTCAACAACAACTGAAGTCGCATTCCACAAGCAATGGAATCCATTCAACTTAAACAAATCTTAACGAGTCCATCCCATCCCTCTGGCTCCACACCAGACCGCATATTCGTTCCAACCAACTCCCTAGATAAAGGTCTCATAACACCACTTAAAACTATACATCCAAGGGTGTTGAAAGAACTGAAATATGAGATTGCAGAACTGCTATCAGTAACCTGTGAACTATCATTAAAATCATCTCTAATACCTGAAGATTGGAGGATCGCCAATGTAACACCAATTTTTAAAAAGGGTTCCAGGGGTGATCCGGGAAACTACAGACCAGTGAGCCTGACATCAGTACCGGGAAAAATGGTAGAAACCATCATAAAGAATAAAATTACTCAGCATGTAGATAGTCACAACCTAATGGGAGACAGCCAACATGGCTTTAGACAAGGAAGATCTTGTCTTACTAATCTGTTATGTTTTTTTGAAGGAGTGAATAAACAGGTGGACAAAGGTGAGTCGGTTGATATTGTGTATCTGGACTGTCAGAAAGCCTTTGACAAGGTCCCTCATCAGAGACTTTTGGCAAAACTAAAGAGTCATGGGATAGGAGGCAATGTACTATTGTGGATCAGGAACTGGTTAAAAGATAGAAAGCAGAGAGTAGGGCTAAATGGCCAATTTTCCCAATGGAGAAAGGTGAATAGTGGTGTACCCCAGGGATCTGTGCTGGGTCTGCTGCTTTTTGACATATTCATAAATGACCTGGAAAGTGGAATAACGAGTGAGGTTATCAAATTTGCAGATGACACAAAACTATTTAAAGTTGTTAAAACCCAAGAGGATTGTGAAAAATTGCAAGAGGATCTTGATAAATTGGAAGACTGGGCATCAAAATGGCAGATGAAATTTAATGTGGACAAGTGCAAGGTTATGCACCTAGGGAAGAACAACCCAAACTATGGTTACACGATGCAAGGTTCCACATTAGGAACCACCACCCAGGAAAAAGATTTAGGCGTCATTGTGGATACCATGTTAAAACCCTCAGCCCAGTGTGCAGCGGCAGCCAAGAGAGCAAATAGAATGCTAGGTATGATAAGGAAAGGAATGGAAAATAAAACAAAAGATATTATAATGCCTCTATATCGTTCCATGGTGAGACCGCACCTTGAATATTGTGTGCAATTCTGGTCGCCGTATCTTAAAAAGGATATAGCGATTTTAGAAAAGGTACAGAGAAGAGCCACCAAAATGGTAATGGGGATGGAAGGATACTCCTATGAAGAAAGGCTAAAAAGGTTAGGGCTCTTTAATCTGGAAAAGAGACGGCTGAGGGGAGATATGATAGAAGTCTATAAATTAATGAACAGAGTGGAATGGGTAAACGTAGATCGATTGTTTACCTTATCAGAATATAGAAAGACTAGGGGACATGCAATGAAGCTACAGGGTAAACTATTTAAGACTAATACAAGAAAATATTTTTTCACTCAACGTGTAATCAAACTCTTGAATTTGTTACCGGAGGATGTAGTAAAGGCTGTTAGTGTAGCTGGGTTTAAAAAAGGTTTGGACAAGTTCCTGGAGGAAAGGTCCATAAACCATTATTAAGAAGTGACCGAAGATATCAATGTTTGACCCAGTACAAGCATTGCGGAAATTGTGTCTTTTGGGGAAACTGCTAGGTACATATGACCTAGATTGGCCACTGTTGGAAACAGAATACTGGGCTTGATGGACCTTGGTCTGACCCAGTATGGCATATCTTATGTTCTTATGTACACCAATATCATGGTCAGATTACCATGCCATATCATTTGAACTCCACCTCAATACTGAACAGGCAGCTTGGAAAATGGAACAGCCAACAAGACACTTCAAAGCTTTTAACAAAGAGCAATTCCTCAAAGATACCGTGCAGTCCCTTCCCCAGGATTTCACTGACCTGGACAAAGCCGTCAACTCATGGAATAACACTATATTTGCTGCAGCTCAACTAACACCTCATATGAATCCACACTACAACAAAAACAGGACCAGATCTACACCATGGTACTCTAACACAATAAGACAATCCAAAAGAAAACTAAGGCAATTGGAACGGCGCTGAAGACACAGAATATCAGAAACTACACTGAAACAATACCAGGAGATGCAAAAAGACTACAATAACCTAATAAACAAACATAAACAACAATACCACACAAACCTTGTACTAAAAGCCTGTAATAAACCTAAAGAACTCTTCAACATCATTCACACCCTAACGAAAGACCCAACAATGAAGGATGAAAACGAAATGCACCAACAAACATTTGCTGATTACCTAACAGCCAAGAACAGCACCAACACACACCATAAGAACATCCCCCTCATGGACACATCAACAACAGATGGCTCTACAACTACCAATCAACAGAAGAACTTCAGCATTCCATCAACAAAACAAATAGAAAAAAACATCACTGCTCTAAACACCACCACCTCTCCATAGGACCCCTGCCCGGTAACTTGGATTAAATCCACCGAAAAAGAACTCAACACATTCATCCAAAAGATAGTGAGCACCTCTCTAACCCAGGGCTACAAGCCAAAAGCCCTCAAGCAATCTATTCTTAAATCTACTTCATCCAACAGTAACGACCCATCAACCTACCGCCCAATATCCAGCCTCCCATTCCTAGCTAAAATAACTGAAAAAATTGTACAGAGACAGCTCCAAGATCACATTGATGAATTTGCCCCACTAGATCCCCACCAACACAGATTCCGTCCAAAGCATGGCATTGAGACACTACTCATACATCTATTCAATAACATAATCAAAGGAATAGACAAGATAAAGCAGGGTTTCCTACTAATATTGATCGATATATCAGCGGCATTCGACACAGTTTCCCATTGCATCCTATTGAAGCGCCTAACAGAGAATGGACTACAAGACACCACAATTAAATGGTTCCAATCATACCTTGAAGACAGACAGCAGAAAGTAAAAACTATGAACCTCACCTCAGAACCCTTCAAGACTACTCAAGGAGTCCTCCAAGGCTCATCATTATCAGCCCTCCTCTTCAACATCTATATTCAATCCATATGCAAAATATTTAACAAACACAAGATACAATATGCCATATACGCTGACGACATCATGGCATATACCCCTATTCAACTGGACTCCCCAGACTATACCATGATATCAACCTGCATTCAAGAATTAACAACCTGGCTAACTAACAACAACTTAAACATCAACATAAAAAAACCTGAAGCAATTATCATCACAAGAGACTCCACATTCATTCCTACTACTACTATCAACATATCCAATACACGGATTACAATAAAAGACAAAGTCAGATACCTTGGAGTGATCCTAGACAAGCAACTCACCCTACAACCGCACATCAACAAGACACCCAGAACAGCCTTCTTCAAACTCGCAACCCTCTGGAGACTAAAACCTCTCCTCAATAAAGAATACTTCCATACAGTATGCCAGGCCATCATTATACCTCTACTGGACTACTGTAATTTACTATTCCAAGGGCTGCCTAAACAAACCACCCGCCCCCTACAAATAGTCCAGAACACTGCTGCCCGCATTATTACTAGCGCTTCAATACAAGACCATATAACTCCAATACTACAGGATCTACACTGGCTGCCAATCTCCTCACGGGCAAAATATAAATCAGCACTCACCATCTTCAAAATTGAAAACAACAGCTCAGCAGGAATACTACAGGAACTCATTGGAACCAAAACAAACAAAAGACCAGACAGAAACAGCACCAAAAACAATATACCAACACCTACTCTATTCACAAGAACAAACAAATCCACATCCACGCGAGCCTTCTCTCTCGCTGCCCCTGCTATCTGGAATGTCCTCCCAGATCATCTAAAATCAACAACAGATATAAAAGAATTCTCGAAGCTATTTAAAACCACCCTATTCATTGAACAATTCAATGAAGACCACCAATCCATACTAAGCACCTCACAAAACGAGTAACACATGACATGACATCCACAACATAAAATCCTATTACTCTCATGAAAATATATATAGCCCATTGTAGATAGCTCAGCCTGTATATACTGCACCCATTGTAGATAGCTCAACCTGTATATATCGCACCCCAAATCAATTTACCTTTCCACACACTCACGAACACTACCCTCACAGCCATTGCATGCCGACACCACCACACTACCCTACTTGATTGCTTTGCAGTGAAATCCGCTTTGATTCAAGGATAAAGCAGGATATAAATACTTTTAAATAAATAAATAAATGGTTTAAAGGTGAGGTCAGAGATACTATTTTAGCCAAAAAAGCATCTTTAGGAAATGGAAAGAGGAGCCAATTGACAAAATATGGGAAGCAACATAAGCACTGGCAAGTTAGATGCAAGGCACTGATAAGGGAGGCAGAGAGAAAATTTAAAAAAAGCCTGTCATGGAAGCAACAACACATAGTGAAAACTTCTTAATGTGTATTCATAGTAAAAAAACTTGTGAGAGAGACAGTTGGACCATTAGATGATAGAGAGTTAAAAGGACGCTAAGGGAGTACAAGACCATAGTGGAGACACTGAATAAATTATTTGCTTCAGTCTTTACTGAAGATGTAGGGAAGTTACCCATGCCTTAAATGGTATTTAAAGGTGAAATGATCAGAAGAATTGAAAGAAATTTTGATAAATCGGGAAGATTTATTACTACTATTTGATAAACTGAATAGTAGCAAATCACCTGGACTGGATGGTATACATCTGAGGGTGTTGAAAGAACTGAAAAATGAGATTCCAGACCTTCTATTAGTAATCTATGAAGTATCATTAAAATCATCTGTAATACCTGAAGACTGGAGAATGGCCAATGTGATGGCAATTTTTAAAAAGGTTTCCAGAGGTGATCCAGGAAACTACAGACAAGTGAGCCTGACATTGGTACCGGGAAAAATCGTAAACCATTACAAAGAAAAATATTACTAAACAAGTAGATAGTCATGGTTTAATGGGAGAAAACCAAAATGGATTTAGCCAAGGAAAGTCTTGTTTTACTAATATGTTCTATGTTTTTGAAATGTGAATAAACAAGTAGATAAAAGTGAGTCGGATTTTCAGAAAGCCTTTGACAAGGTCCCTTATGAGAGTCCCATGGCAAAATTAAACAGTTATGGGATAGGAGGCAGTGTACTACTGTGGATCAGGAACTGGTTAAAGATAGAAAGCAGAGGGTAGGGGCAAAGGCCAATTTTCTCAATGGAGAAAGGTGAATAATGGAGTACCTCAGGGATATGTTCTGGGTCCACTGCTTTTTAGCATATTTATAAATGATCTGGTAATGGGAATATTGAGTGATGGGAATAATGAGTGAGGTAATCAAATTTGCAGATGACACAATATTATTCAAAGTTGTTAAAACATAAAAGGATTGTAAACAATTGCAAGAGGACCTTGATACACTGGATGTCCAAATGGCAGATGAAATTTAATGTGCCCAAGTGAAGATTTACGCACTTAAGAAATTACAACCCAAACTACAGTTGCACAATGCAAAGTTCCACATTAGGAATCACCACCCAGGAAAAAGATTTAAGCATCATGTGACTAATACATTGAAACCCTCCACCCAATGTGCAATGGCAGCCAAGAAAGCAAATAGAATGCTAGGAATCATAGGAAAAGGAATGGAGAATAAAATCAAGGATATTATAATGCTTCTATATCGTTCCATGGTGCGACTGCACCTTGAATTTGTGTGTATTCTAGGCGCCATGCCTTAGAAAGGATATAGCATAATTCTGAAACAGAATAATAGGGGATAGAAAATGGGTATGGGGGAAATTAATAAACATCAAATTACTAGCCCTAGCAGCATTCTCAGAAACTTCCAATTGCTGATGTACTGTTTCATCAAGCAATCTCGAACAGAAGAAGAGAGAGTAGCTTGCGTGAGAGCCATCTGCCCCACTAACTTAGAACTAGCAGTGGATCAATTCTGTATGCGAATATCTTGATCAGATACTTTAGCCACAACTTCAGTAGAAAAATGAGCAATCTTGGACAGAGATGACCACAGGGAAACTTCCGTGTGGGTCACAACCTCCCAAATATCATGCAGAGATATCTCAGTAGTCCCAGCAGACTGTATTGAATGAGCTTCAAAAGTCAGAGGTTCCAAACTTTTAAAGGCTAAACTAACTAGCTTCTCGGAAGGTCCAGACCGAGAAAGGGACAAAAACCCCTCCCCCTCTGCTAGGTCAGGAGAGGGGCCTGTTCCCAAAACCTCCTTGTTGGGTGGGGGAAAATTCTTAAAAATTGGAGGTGTTACGTCCAAAGCAGTACTTACAGTCTCCAAGGAAAACTCCGCAGCTGGAGTGGAGGTTGATGGGGCGGTCGACTGTACATGTTGATTCATTGGCTCCAAAATCCTTACTGACTTTGCTTGCCATCATGTTTCTGTGTTTCTATATGGAACAAACACAGAGGCTCTCTAAAGGAAAAAAGGGGACTCTTGTAGTGGGTGATATGGAAGGGCAGACCACATAGGCCATGTGGTCTTTTTCTGCCATCATGTTTCTATGTTTCTATAATGCTGTTACTATTCTTTTGGGCCTATATTTGAAGCAAGTTATGTGTTTGCCAGCAGGAGATAAATTCTTAACTCAACTAGCCATATGTTTTCAGTTATTATACAGATAAAATCTGGCTTTTTAACTTGCTAAATGACCAGATTTTATCCATATAATAAAATGCCTTCTTTGGGGAGGAGAAAAGGTAGAGCTAGCAAGTATCTATTTAGCAGTGATACTCAGTTTTTTTAGGCTGTACCACTTAAATTTAAATTATGTTTTAGTGATTACTATATTTTATTTTCCTTGATTTTACTTTATTCTTCATTTGTATTATTGTTGTATTTATTTTATTCAATTATTGTATTTCTACTTAGCCTCCATTATTAAGTTTTAAAATGGGATATAAATAATTAAACTAAACTAGATTAGAGGCACTTCTTAAACAGATGAAGGCACATTCCAAATGTCCAAGTGCAATCTGGACATCAAAGCCAGAACGTCTGAAAAGAAAGGCAGGTACGTGTAAGTTCAGGCACAGTTTCAGAAACGTGGACATGGCCGATAATGCATGCATGCCTGATATAAAATGTCTATATAGAAATCCCCAGGAGAGCATTTTGGTGCCAAAATGTCTGATAGCATAATGGTTAGAATAGTGACTTGAGAGTTGGTTGGCCAGGGTTCAAATCCCAGGTGTGGGATTTTCTAATCTAAAGCTAGTCACTTGGTTCTCCCTCTTTGCTCTCCGGATGTTTTAAGGTGATACCTATTCATGCCTGGAGCAGGAATAAAATTGCAGGTGCCATGCAGATTGGTCAGCTGCTACTTGGATGTATAAGTCCATCATGCCTACTTGAATGTCCCTGTACTGGAGACATCTGTGAATGTAATTTGTGGAATGGTTACAGAAATGTGTCTGTGATTTTGACGTCTATGTGCATGTTTGCAAATATCCAAACAACTAAACCTTTTAGAATGACCTTCATAGTGCCTCTGAATATACATATAGAGGGTTATTTAACACTAGAAGCCCCAAAAGGCACTGGTATAAAACTATGAAGATGCATTTGCATCAATTGACGTACTTTGGGGCTTCTAGTGTTAAAAGCCCTATTCATGCTTTGGACATCTGAAAATGGGCATGGAGACATCCAAATCATGGAGATCTCCCCAGAGCCATTTTAGAAGCTGTCCAACTCTCAACAGGGGTATAGAATAGATGTGTCTGGAGTATTCCCAACATTTAGATATCATTGCCTGATTTCAGAAATTCCCTGCATGTCCCAAGCTGCTGTGTCCATGTTTATACCTGCTCAAGGCACAAATAGGCATTCGTTAGACAGACATTTGGAGGCAGGCAAAGAGAGAATTTGAGAAGAAGCTTGTTGTGGAAGCAAAAATGCGTAATAAAGACTTTTTCAAGTACATTTGTAGCAGTAAACCTGTGACAGAGTCAGTTGGACCATTAAATGATAGAGGGGTAAAAAGGACACTAAGAGGGAAGGCCATAGTGGAGAGACTGAATGAATTCTTTGCTTCGGTCTTTAATGAGGAAGATATAGGGATATTACCCATGACTGAAATGTTATCTAAAGGTGATGCCGAGAAGAATTGAAGAAATATTGATACACCGGGAATATGTATTACAACTATTTGATAAACTGAAGAGTAGCAAATCACCTGGACTGGATGGTATACATCCAAGGGTGTTCAAAGAACTGAAATATGAGATTGCAGACCTACTATTAATAATCTGTGAACTGTCATTAAAATCATCTGTAGTACCTAGGATTGGAGGATGGCCAATGTATCGCCAATTTTTAAAAAGGGTTCCAGGGATAATCTGGGAAACTACAGATCCGTGAGCCTGATATCAGTACTGGAAAAAATGGTAGAAACCTTTATAAAGAACAAAATTACTGAACATGTAGATAGTCATGGCTTAATGGGAGACAGCCAACATGGCTTTAGCCAAGGAAGGTCTTGTCTTACTAATCTGTTATGTTTTTTTGAAGGTGTGAATAAACAGGTAGACAAAGGTGAGTTGGTTGACATAGTGTATCTGGATTTTCAGAAAGCCTTTGACAAGGTCCCTCATGAGAGACTTTTGGCAAAATTAAAAAGTCATGGGATAGGAGGCAGTATACTATTATGGATCAGGAACTAGTTAAAAGATAGAAAGCAGAGGGTAGGGCTAAATGGCCAATTTTCTCAATGGAGAAAAATGAATAGTGGAGTACCCCAGGGATCTGTGCTGGGTCCGCTGCTTTTTGACATATTCATAAATGACCTGGAAAGTGGAATAACGAGTGAGGTTATCAAATTTGCTAATGACACAAAACTATTTAAAGTTGTTAAAACCCAGGAGGATTGGGGGCAGAGCCCGATGTCCAGCGGGATGGTCGCATAACGCTGAGGCTCCCGAGAGGCCTACTCAGAATCCTGAATTAACACCGTACATACTTGAACTTCTGCTCTGATCTTGCCGGGGCACATTGGTGAGATGGCGGGGACCAAACCCACGCGCCTGAAATTTGGATCTCCAGCGGCTTCTCACGGCAAAACGCTCCAAAACTGAACCCCCGTCCCCGCAGAAGGGGCTGGCTTTGCGCGAGGGCCCCGAAATGCAGCAGGAAATCCTCGCAGAGATTAGAGGGGTTAAGGACCTCGTGCAGTCAAACGGTGAAGCACTCCGAGCGCTGCGGGAAGATCTTGGTGTACTGCAGGGCAAGCTAGAGGGGCTCTCTTCGCGTCAGGACAAAATGGAGAGCATATCAGACTCCCATGCGGCCCGGTTGTCCAAACTCGACAAAGTTGAACGTCAGGTACGGGCCTTGCAGAAAGAAGTGGAAGATGGCAATAATAGAGCGCGCCGCAACAACCTACGACTCGTGGGCATACCGGAGGGAGCGGAATCGGGAGACATGAAAGAGTTTTTATGTAAAATCCTCCCTTCCCTACTCCAAATCACCTTTACCAAAGACTTGGAGATCGATCGCGCTCATCGTGTACCCACAAACATAACGCTCAACAGGAAGACCCCGCGGCCTATCATCTTTCGACTTTTGAGATATCAACATGTGGAGCAAATTCTCAGTGCCTCTCGGGCAAAGGGCCATATGGAGTTTGAGAGCCACAAGATCTCCTTCTATCCTGACTTGGCTAAACCCACGGTCGACCGCCGAAAGCGCTTTCTGGAATTCCGGCCGAGACTTCAACAACTACAAGCACGCTAGGGCCTGATGTATCCGGCCAAGCTCCGAGTCACGCTTCACAATCAGACAAGAACATTTGAGGACCCTGATCTACTAGCGGAGTTTTTGGATTCTAAAGAAGCCGACTTGATGCGCTGACTTCCAGAATATTCCTGCAAGTATTCTCATATCCGCTGTCCCTGCCATATTGGATTTGCCGCGGCTCAGCAAAGAGTCTGGCGAGGGCGGTTTGTTGCCTTATTTTGATGATATCTGTGACCCGACTCCATCTACCCACAGTAGCCTCGATGAGTATCAGAGACAGTGTTAATTATGGACTCTGGTGTTTCTTTTCTTTTTTCATGTCTCTATCTTCCTCTCTAGGGCCTCCTCCCGCAGACATATGGTCGCCATATTCATTGGGGGTTTTGCTTCTTCTCTAAGATACTTTGGTACATACTTTCAATATGGGGTGTATTAGCTAGCATACTCGGTGATTATGTCATTGTTGCACAGATTCTGATTATGTTGTGTGTTTTCAAGCGCCCTTACCTAAAATGTCTATTACCGATTGATGGCACCATGTAAGATTTTCTCATTGAACGTAAAAGGAATCAATAATCCGATAAAACGGAAGAAAATCCTAAGCTATCTAAGTCATGAAGCTGCGGACCTGATTTTCCTCCGAGAAACGCATTTAAATTCGAAGGAAACTCTTAAACTCAATATTAAACCTTACATGGTGGCCGCCTATTCCCCAGCCGTTTCTAAGAAATGTGGGGTTGCCATACTGGTTAGGAAATCTTTGCATGCTACTATTATTGCGACTAGCTCAGATACAGCAGGTAGATGGTCCAGAGTTCACCTCAAGATAGGTAGCCTTGAAGTTACATGTATATGCCTTTATGCTCCTAATGTGGATGACCCTGCCTTTTTTGCTACCATTGCTCAGGTTGCGTAGGCCTCTGCTAATACTTCATTGATAATAGGGGGGGATTTCAATTTAGTTCTTGATCCCCTGATTGACAAACAGCCACCTAGGACAAGTGGTCCCCCCAAGAGTCACATCACGCTTATCTCTTTGATCAAAGATCTTGCTTTAGTTGATCTATGGAGGTTACTACACCCCAATGAGCTTGACTTTACCTTCTTCCCTTCCCCTCACAAATCCCAGTCTCGCATAGATTTCTTTCTAATATCAAAACTGTTAGTTCCTCAGGTGGACACTGCAAAGATTCACTCCCAACATATTTCAGATCATGCTGCTATCCCCTCTTTTCCTAAGAAGGGTCGCTTTCTCCTTGATTTCATGCTGGGTATAGCCATATGTTTAATCACGAGGAATTGGAAGGATAGCTCTCGACTTACTGTCAATGAATGGTGGAACCTCGTCTGCTTATATAGTAAATATGAGCAGATATCTCGGAGAGCTATTCCCCATACCCAAACTCACTCTCGCTTGTCTAAATGGCAGATGCTCAATGATTATGTACAATCTGCTCATTGTTCCGACATGTCTGTTTAATGTGCACTCATCATGTTTCAGATCACCGTTAGGTTTTGTAACACAATAATGTAAGTACACGCCCGCTTCGTGAATGATTAGTTTTCTAGAGAAGAAGCAGGTGGGAGGGGGGTGGCAGGGGTTTACTTTGGTGTATGTATCACACTCTATGTATCTGTCTTTTAGCTGTATGTCTTCCTTTCCTTTGTTGTTATAAAACGAAAATAAAGAATTAAAAGAAAACCCAGGAGGATTGTGGAAAATTGCAAGAGGATCTTGATAAATTGGAAGACTGGGCATCAAAATGGCAGATGAAATTTAATGTGGAGAAGTGCAAGGTTATGCACCTAGGGAAGAACAACCCAAACTATGGTTACACGATGCAAGGTTCCACATTAGGAACCACCACCCAAGAAAAAGATTTAGGCGTCCTTGTGGATACCATGTTAAAACCCTCGGCGCAGTGTGCAGCGGCGGCCAAGAGAGCAAATAGAATGCTAGGTATGATAAGGAAAGGAATGGAAAATAAAACAAAAGATATTATAATGCCTCTATATCGTTCCATGGTGAGACCGCACCTTGAATATTGTGTGCAATTCTGGTCGCCATATCTTAAAAAGGATATAGCAATTTTAGAAAAGGTTCAGAGAAGAGCCACCAAAATGGTAAAGGGGATGGAAGGCTACTCCTATGAAGAAAGGCTAAAAAGGTTGGGGCTCTTTAAACTGGAAAAGAGACGGCTGAGGGGAGATATGATAGAAGTCAATAAATTAATGAACGGAGTGGAACGGGTAAACGTAGATCGATTGTTTACCTTATCAGAATATAGAAAGACTAGGGGACATGCAATGAAGCTACAGGGTAAACTATTTAAGACTAATAAAAGAAAATATTTTTTCACTCAACGTGTAATCAAACTCTGGAATTTGTTACCGGAGGATGTAGTAAAGGCTGTTAGTGTAGCTGGGTTTAAAAAAGGTTTGGACAAGTTCCTGGAGGAAAGGTCCATAAACCATTATTAAGAAGGGACCCAGGATATCAATGCTTGAACCAATACAAGCATTGTGGAACCTGTGTCCCTTGGGGAAACTGCTAGGTACGTATGACCTAGATTGGCCACTGTTGGAAACAGAATACTGGGCTTGATGGACCTTGGTCTGACCCAGTATGGCATATCTTATGTTCTTATGTTCTTATGGACCTTTCCTCCAGGAACTTGTCCAAACCTTTTTTAAACCCAGCTACACTAACAGCCTTTACTACATCCTCCGGTAACAAATTCCAGAGTTTGATTACAAGTTGAGTAAAAAAATATTTTATTTTATTAGTCTTAAATAGTTTACCCTGTAGCTTCATTGCATGTCCCCAAGTCTTTCTATATTCTGATAAGGTAAACAATCGATCTACGTTTAGCCGTTCCATTCCGTTCATTAATTTATAGACTTCTATCATATCTCCCCTCAGCCGTCTCATTTCCAGGTTAAAGAGCCCTAACCTTTTTAGCCTTTCTTCATAGGAGTATCCTTCCATCCCCTTTACCATTTTGGTGGCTCCTCTTTGAACCTTTTCTAAAATCACTATATCTTTTTTAAGATACGGCGACCAGAATTGCACACAATATTCAAGGTGCGGTCTCACCATGGAACGATATAGAGGCATTATAATATATTTTGTTTTATTTTCCATTCCTTTCCTTATCATACCTAGCATTCCATTTGCTCTCTTGGCAGCCGCTGCACACTGGGCCGAGGGTTTTAACATGGCATCCACAATGACGCCTAAATCTTTTTCCTGGGTGGTGGTTCCTAATGTGGAACCTTGCATCGTGAAACCATAGTTTTGGTTGTTCTTCCCTAGGTGCATAACCTTGCACTTGTCCACATTAAATTTCATCTGCCATTTTGATGCCCAGTCTTCCAGTTTATCAAGATCCTCTTGCAATTTTCCACAATCCTCTTGGGTTTTAACAACTTTAAATAGTTTTGTGTCATCTGCAAATTTGATAACTTCACTCGTTATTCTACTTTCCAGGTCATTTAAGGATATGTCAAAAAGCAGCGGACCCAGCACAGATCCCTGGGGTACACCACTATTCACCTATCTCCATTGGGAAAATTGGCCACTTATCCCTACCCTCTGCTTTCTATCTTTTAACCAGTTCCTGATCCACAATAGTACACTGCCTCCTATCCCATGACTCTTTAGTTTTGCCAAACGTCTCTGATGAGGAACCTTGTCAAAGACTTTCTGAAAGTCCAGATACACAATATCAACCGACTCACCTTTGTCCACTTGTTTATTCACTCCTTCAAAAAAACATAACAGATTAGTAAGACAAGATCTTCCTTGTCTAAAGCCATGTTGGCTGTCTCCCATTAGGTCATGACTATCTACATGCTGAGTAATTTTATTCTTTATGATGGTTTCTACCATTTTCCCTGGTACTGATGTCAGGCTCACCGGTCTGTAGTTTCCCGGATCACCCCTGGAACCCTCTTTAAAAATTGGCGTTACATTGGCGATCCTCCAATCTTCAGGTATTAGAGATGCTTTTAATGAAAGTTCACAGATTACTAATAGCAGGTCTGCAATCTCATATTTCAGTTCTTTCAACACCCTTGGATGTATACCATCTGGCCCAGGTGATTTGCTACTCTTCAGTTTATCTAATAGTTTTAATACATCTTCCCGATGTATCGATATTTCCTTCAATTCTTCCGCACCTTTAAATACCACTTCAGTCATGGGTAACATCTCTACATATTCCTCAGTAAAGACCAAAGCAAAGAATTCATTCAGTCTCTCTGCTATCGCCTTGTCGCCTCTTAGTGCTCCTTTAACCCCTTGATCATCTAATGGACCAACTGACTCTCTCACAGGTTTTTTGCTACGAATGTACTTGAAAAGGTCTTTATTTCGCGTTTTTGCTTCCGCAGCAAGGTTCTTCTCAAATTCTCTCTTTGCCTGCCTTATCAATGCCTTGCCTTTGACTTGCCAGTGCTTGTGCTGTTTCCAGGTTTCGTCATTTGGCTCTTTTTTCCATTTCCTGAAAGATGCTTTTTTGGCAACAACAGCCTCTCTGACCTCACCTTTAAACCATGCTGGCAGTTTTTTGGACTTCCTTCCACTTTTCTTAAAGTGTGGAATACAGCTGGTCTGGGCTTCCAAGATAGTATTTTTCAACAACACCCAAGCTTGATGTACGTCTTTAACCTTTGCAACTGCTCCTTTTAGTTTTTTCTTACCTGTTTTTCCTCATTTTATCATAGTCTCCCTTTCGAAAGTTAAAAGGTAGAACTGTGGATTTCCTTACTATCCCTCCTCCACTAATTAAATCAAAGGCGATCATGCTATGATCACTATTGCCAAGTGGCCCCAACACCCTTATCTCTTGCACTAGATCTGGTGTTCCACTAAGGACTAGGTCTAATGTGGCTTCCCCTCTGGTCGGTTCATGAACCAGCTGCTCCAAGAAGCAGTCATTTATTTCATCTAGGAACTTTATCTCTCTAGCATGTCCTGACGTGACACTGACCCAGTCGATACCGGGGTAATTGAAATCACCCATTATTATTACTGCGCTGTAACTTTTGATAGCTTCCTTGATTTCTTTGAGCATTTCATCATCCATTAGGTCATTCTGGCCAGGCGCTCAATAGTACATCCCCACTACCATTGCCTTCCCCCTTTTACATGGAATTTCAATCCATATAGATTCTACAGCAGATTTTGTTTCCTGCAAAACTTTAATCCTTTCTGACTCAATGCCCTCTCTAACATAGAGAGCAACCCCTCCACCAATTTGATCAGCTCTATCATTACGATATAGTTTGTACCCAGGTATCACAGTGTCCCACTTTTTGTCCTCCTTCCACCATGTCTCTGATATTCCAATCATATCTAACCTTTCATTTAGTGCTATATATTCTAACTCTCCCATCTTATTTTTTAGACTTCTAGCATTTGCATACAAGCATTTTAGAGAATGTATTTTATTCATATTAATTTGGCTATTGTTAGACATGGGTAATTTGGGATCTTTAAGCTCTGTCTGCTCCATACTTGAGGGCATTTGGGCTACTTTACTCTTTTGTGGAACCTCTCTGCTTTTGGTTGTATCCTTCAAAGATACATTCTTCCGAACCATCCGCTCTTGGGCGACTGTCGGCTTTCCCCTAATATCTAGTTTAAAAGCTGCTCTATCTTCTTTTTAAAGGTCAATGCCAGCAGCCTGGTTCCATCCCGGTTAAGGTGAAGCCCATTCCTTCGGAAGAGCCCCTCCTTTCCCCAGAATGTTCCCCAGTTCCTAACAAATCCAAAACCCTCATCTCTGCACCATTGTCTCATCCACGCATTGAGACTCCGGAACTCTGCCTGCCTTTTGGGTCCTGCGCGTGGAACAGGAAGCATTTCGGAGAATGCTACCCTGGAAGTTCTGGATTTCAACTTCCTACCTAAAAACCTAAATTTTGCCTCCAGAACCTCCCTACCACATTTTCCTATGTCATTGGTACCAACATGTAGCAAGACAGCAGACTCCTCCCCAGCGCTATCTAAGACCTTATCTAGGTGGCGCGTGAGGTCCACTACCTTTGCACCAGGCAGGCATGTTACCAGGCGATCCTCACGTCCACCAGCCACCCAGCTATCTACATGCCTAATGATCGAATCACCAACTATAACGGCTGTCCTAACCCTTCCCTCATGGGCACATGGCCCTGGAGAAACCTCCTCGGTGCAAGAGGGTTTTACATCACCTGGAGGACAGGTCCTAGTTACAGGATCACTTCCTGCCATACCAGGGTGATGCTCTCCTGTCACGTGACCTCTCTCCTCCATGGCAACAGGGATGCTGCCAGACTGGAGGTGGGACTTCAGAACTATATCCCTGTAGGTCTCGTCTATGTACCTCTCTGTCTGTCTTATGCTTTCCAAGTCTGCTACTCTAGCCTCTAGAGAACGGACTCGTTCCCTGAGAGCAAAGAGCTCCTTGCACCTAGTGCACATGTAAGACCTCTCATCAACTGGAAGAAAATCATACATGTGACACTCAATGCAAAAGACTGGAAAGCCCCCATCCTGCTGCTGGACTGCTGTCTGCATCTTAGTTTTAAGTGTGTGTTTAGATCTAAGTTCTTTACTTACTAAGGGTTGCTATGGATATTTATACTAATAAAACTGTACCTAATATGTGTAATATACCTTGTTCACCTGAAGCTTAAGTTATCTCAGGTCCTTAGTGTATGACTGATTTGGGTAATGAGCTTCACCTGAAAGCTCCTCCTGTCTTTTAAGATGTGTAAGTACCTATAAAGCTATGATTATCCCAGGGGTGGGTGGGTGTGGGGAGGGAGGGGGGAAATAACACTTAGTAAAAGAGGGCTGCTACACAGTACCCTGTCTTGTGCTGCTTAGGTAAGCTAAATTCTGATTTGATTTAAATTATAGCTCTTAGCTGCTGCTAGGCTCTAACTTCTTATGAAATTTAAACTACAAGCTCTCTGCTGGGTTCTAAATTTAACCAGAAAGCTCTCTTCTGTGTTTTAAATTTAAGCTAAAAGTACTTTGCTGATGCTAGGCCCTGAGTGACTATTAAATGTAAACTACAAGCTCTCTGTTGGGTTCCAAATGTAACCAGAAAGCTCTCTTCTGTGTTTTAAATTTAAACTAAAAGTACTTTGCTGTTACTAGTCCCTGAGTGACTATTAAATTTAAACTACAAGCTCTCTGCTGGGTATGAAATGTAACCAGAAAGTTCTCCTCTGTTTTAAATTTAAACTTAAACTGCTGCTACTAGGCCCTGACTGATTTAACAAAAAATAGTGTGTTCACAGATTAATTAGCTTTAATACAAAGAATCCCTTTTAGAAAATTACCAGAAGTATATACTCACAGTTGCAGATCTCTCTCCAGAAGTAACAGTCCCTTTTTCTAGTCCTTCAAGACGACAAGTTCCTGGAGGAGAGGTCCATAAACCATTATTAAAGGGGACCCGGAATATCCACTGCTTGACCCAATACAAGCATTGTGGAACCTGTGTCTTCTGGGGAAACTGCATACTTTTCTCTGCCAGAGAACAAAGATGGGAGCTCTAGGAATAATAGTGAAAAGTACATGTGAGGAACAGAGGTAATGTTGGAGGAGAGGATACCCATAGAATTGCCAAAAATGTGCTGTGCAATTGTGCGGCAGGTCTCCAGCTTCCTTTGCTCCTAGCTGAGGATTTGGTATTCTTGGAGATGCTCTCCAGGGTCCAGGCTTGTTGGGACAGAAAGAGTCACAACTTCTATCTTACCTTAATCCTTCAAGTAACTTGTGCAACAATTGTAGCCTCAGGGTTGTACAATCTCATCTTGTTTGTTCGTTTAATTCAGAGTTTAGCATTGAGTGGGGCAAGTGAACATGTGAGGGATATCAGCAGTTATATAAAATAAGATAAAATGATGGAATAGGAAGCCAGTATCCCAATAAGTTATCTTACTGTTATCTCAAAATAATGAATGTGTTTGAAATAATGTATAAATCACTTTCCTTGAATCAGCTACCCAAAGCAATGTACAATCCAAATACAAATACAACAAAAAAGCAAAAAAGCAAAACCATAATGCAATCAGCATTTCCTGTTAAATGTAATGACCAGACATATGTAAGTTGTTGGATGTTTCTGTTCCATGTAAACCGCGCTGAAGGCAAATAGTGCGGTATATAAGAAATGTTAATAAATAAATAAATATGGATTTATGCATGCCTGCCCTGTCTCCCAAAGATGGCATCTGTAAAACTGGTACTGATAGAAATTTGAACACTGGTGTATGTGCTTTTGTGTGATCCATGTGAATGTGAAGCTTGCAGCAGAAAGTAAACTGTTTTCCCCTGATGCAGTTTCAGAAATCTTATGAAACTTGAGTCGGCAGAATGTTGAAATCACTTTAGAGTGCAGCTAGAGAGCAGCAGGAGCCAACCAACAGATTTGCAGTTTCTTCTGCAGGCAATTAAGAGAATAGCTGAACGGGAGCTACTCTCTTCTTCAGATCATTCAGAAACTGAAGGGGCATGTTTACTAAACTGCAGTAACATAGCAGCGGCTACGTTAAGGCATGTTATGTAACGTTAAAGCGCCTTAACGTAACGTTACATAACGTTAACGCGCCTTAACGTTACATAATACGTGTTAGCGTTTCTGGCCGCGGTAAGTCCTGCAAAGGGTGGAGAGAGGGCGGAGAGAAGGGGTCAATGGGCGGGGAGTGGGCGGGGAGAGGCCCATCCACACTAATGCGGGGAAATGAAGGGCTGAATCTTAACGCAACTGAAAACCTGGCGTTAGATGCACATTTGCAGGAGAGAGAAACCATTTCAATGTCAGCAATGTACAGCATAGGCAGGGAGTCCAAGAAAGGTGATAGTAGTGCTCCATTTGCAGCAACAGCATAGTGCCCAGGTATGAAAGGCCATTATGGTGATGGCACAAATGGGGCATGGGAGCTGCAGGCGGGACATGCAGTGGGGGCTACTGGGGCACAGGGTGGACTAGGCGGTTGCCGAGGTGGCACATAGGAACACAGAAAATGGAAACCAGCAAGACAGCAACTGACCAGGATCAAACATGCTCTTGAGTCTGTGTCCCACAGTGTCCCATCCAGGGGAAAATACCCAGAAGGTACCCAAAGGGGCACATAACAGTGACAGACGGTGCCATGGGAAGCATGGACATCTATTTAGGCACCCCTACCCCAGAACCCACACCCTAGGCAGCAGCCTACCTGCCCCCTGGATGGCCTGGGGTGGCACACCACTGTCACTGACAGCATATGGTCATGGCGGCATGGCAGTGGGAGTGGGTGATTGTGCTGGAGGGAGCAGTGGCACCCGCCTGCAGTGGACCTAGGCCATGCCCTGTACCAGTACGTGGTGAGCATTGCAACAGAAGAGGTCTGGCCGAGGAACGTAAGGGTAGCCCCAGGGACCACTATGCTGCTATGGCAACAGTGTGGTGCAGTACACTCAGCCAGCATATCCAAGAGCAAAGGTTCACATCCCATCTGTGGATCCTGCAGAGCATCTCCTCATAGTTTTAGCCCACAATGCAGCCACAACAACAACATGGGCAAACCCCAATGCAGCGGTGCACAGGGGTACAGACACCCACTCACAAGGGCTCCACTATCCACAGCTTCATGGAGTATCAGGCTGTTGGCTCCAGCAGAGAGCTGCAGTTATCACCAGAGCACTACTACTACCCCCTGCACAGATTAGCAATGTCGGCACTGTGATCAGGACCAGTGCAGCGGGTAGGGTTGTCAACCACCTCCATATCTGCACAATGCTGAGATAGGTGTGGGAGTGTGTGTATGTCTCTCCATTATTTTGTGTCTACCAACACCTCACTGAGCCCACATTGCTCACACTGCTTCAAGCGTTAGCCTGCAAATGTCCATAATGTGCAGCAAGGTATTATGGGAATGGCCCAGACAGGGCGATGCATCTGCACAGGGTGGAGGGCAATGGCTGGGACACTGTAGTGCTTGACCACCACCTGCATGCACAGGGTGGCCACAGCATGTCACGCTGGGGGCGGTCACTCTCACTCTGACCGAGCAGTGACCATGGCATGTCTATGTTCCCACATAGTGCCCCCACATTATTTGTTTCCAGTGATACCTGTGTGTTTCTGATTCTGGGGACCAATCACGGAGTTACCTGCTTGGTGTCTGTGCTGTGCATCCTGCCTCTGAGTGCACAGGGTCCTCCTGTGAGCATGCACTATGGCCTGGTTAGTGGGCTGTCTGCAGTTCACCTGTGCATGGTGGGAACACCTTGTAGGATGCTGCAGGTGCAGTCTGACTGTGCTGTCTGTTGATGAATGGCAGACCATGGCATGGGGCAGTTGAGCCTTCCCCTGCCTACCCCAAGCATCACTACTAGTCTGCAGTGGTCACAGGTAGGGCACTGGCCCAGTAGCCCTGGAGGGCTGTTATCTGCCAGCAGGACTGTGGTTGCTGGTATTACAGCCATTCTGCAGGGTGCAGGCACCCGTCCCACCACACCCTCATCTACAACAGGGGTGATTGAGGCCCCTTGGGTATATAGTGCATATCACTTAGACCCATAGTGGCAGTGCTACATAATCCTCATGCGAGTCTAGACACCCCATGCCATGATAACAGGTACCCATAGCAGCCAGACTTTAACACTGGGTACGCACTAATCTAGGTGGTATCCAGTCCCACAAGGCCACATGTGACTGCAGAACACATCTGGAACAGATGTACCTTTGGTTGTACTGCTGGGAACACCTGTCACACACTGGCAGTGCTGGGGATCTGCAGCAGGACCTATCTCTAGCACCACATGTACTGTGGACCTAGTGCTGGGCACCCATCTACTGTTCCCTCTAAGCTGTGCACGTGTGCGTTCGCACACACCTCGCCGAGCGAGCGCACATACTTTACAACAGACCACACAAAAATTACGGTTCTGATTCTGATAGGCAACAACACAGACGTCTTAAAATTTAAAAGTTGTGATTGTAATTACTAGAAATTTTCCGCTTCATTTAGTAATCGTCTATTTTAATTTAATTTGATTAACATCAATGTGGTGTACATACTGTATTCTGACGTGTAGTTAAACTTTAAAGTATATTTATTTATTTATTTATTTAGTAAACATTTGTATACCGCTGCTTCCTATGATCAGCAGCGGTTTACTTTACAGAATCATAATGTATCGTACAATACAGCGAGATCTTTCAGATTTACATTTTTGATTAGTCAATGATTTATATAACACGGAGAATCAGTTGGATACAATATACATTTGATTAGGGCACGCAGATCTGGGTATACATTTGATTGCGATAGCGTGGGAGGGGCCCAATATATACAATTTATACATGATTACATGCCAAAAAGTACAATCCATACATGATTACATGCCAGTATTCCTAAAGCCGCCGTGGCAGGCAAAGGTCATCTGGTTGAGGTAGAGTATCGCAGTTAGGTCAGGTTGTGGTGGGTCTGAAACAAATGGGTTTTAAGCTTTCGTCTAAATTCACTCAAGTTGTTTGTGAGTCTCAACTCATGTGGGAGTTGGTTCCAGTGGATTGGTGCTGTATATGTGAATGCCCTATTGCTTGTTTCAGCCTTGACAGATCTTATGCTGGTCGGAACACATAGAGTGTTGAGATTCATGGTTCTTCTGTTCCTGTTGCATGGTTGAATAGCGATTAGGTTATTGAGGTAGGATGGTGCGATGTTATGGATGAGTTTAAACGTTGTTATGAGCAGTTTGAAGATGATGCGAGCAGCCACTGGGAGCCAGTGCAGTTCCATTAGTACTGGGGTTATGTGGTCTGTGACTTTCTTTTCCATGATGACTCTTGCAGCAACATTTTGAGCCATTTGCAGGATGCTTAGGGTGTTCTTTGGAAGCCCTTGCAGAATGGCGTTGCAGTAGTCCAGGTGTGGAATGAGCTTGTGCAACAGTCCTAAAGTCAGATTTCTCGAGGATATTGCGAAGTGGTTGCAGAATTTTCAGTTTGTAAAAGATGGCTCGGTTAATTGTTCGGAGGTGTTTGTCCATCCTAAGGTTGCAGTCCAGTAGGACTCCTAGATATTTTATTACAGGTTTCGTATGATATATGTTTTTGTTAAGGGTGACTGTGGTAGGCGGGATGAAATTGGCTTTCTTGGAGATAAACATGACCTCTGTTTTCTTGTGGTTTATTGACATGTTGTTTTGTTGAAGCCATGATTGGAGCATGTCAAGGCATTCTTCTAGCAGATTGAAGTTTGGTTGTGTTATGTCAAGCTGCGTGTATAGCATCACATCGTCGGTATAGATGTGGTAATTGATGTTGCGTTTCTGAAAGATCTCGCAGACCGGCTTTATATACAAATTGAATAAGAGAGATGATAAGGCGGATCCTTGAGGGATCCCTTGGGTTTGGGGGAAGGCATCAGCTTTATCATTGTTGAACTGCACTTGTTGCATCCTATTGGATATATATGATGCAAACAATTTTAAGGGGGTCCCTGCTATACCTATGGAGGCAAGACGGTTTAAGAGGGTGTTGTCGTGAACTGTATCAAAAGCAGCTGAGATATCAATGAATATAAGTATGAACATAGCGTTTTTGTTTTCGAGACCCCTGAGGAGATTGTCAAGGAGTGCCAGCAGTAGTGTTTCAACTCCGTGATGCTGACGAAACCCATATTGATGCTTATCCAGGGCTTTTCTTTTTTTTAAATTCTTTATTTTCGTTTTATAACAACAAAGGAAAAGGAAGACATACAGCTAAAAGACAAATACAAAAATGTAATACATACACCAAAGTAAACCCCTACCACCCCCCTCCCCCCTGCTTCTTCTCTAGAAAACTAATCATTCCCGAAGCGGGCGTATACTTACATTATTATGTTACAAATCTAACGGTGACCAGAAACATGATGAGTGCACATTAAACAGGCATGTTGGAGCAATGAGCAGATTGTACTTAATCATTAAGCATCTGCCATTTAGACAAGCGAGAGTGAGGTTGGGCATGGGGAATAGCTCTCCGAGGTATCTGTTCATATTTACTATATAAGCAGACAAGGTTCCACCATTCATTGACAGTAAGTCGAGAGCTATCCTTCCAATTCCTCGTGATTAAGCATATGGCTATACCCAGCATGAAATCAAGGAGAAAGTGACCCTTCTTAGGAAGAGAGGGGATCTCCGCCACAGAGCGGAGTCCCACAATCTTCCAAGAGAGAGGTTCGTGAAGGTGTAAGATAAACTGAATACGACCCCAGACCCGCCCCCAATAAACCTGTAGTTGAGGACATTCATAAATAACATGAGCGAGGGTTCCCACAGCAGTATGACAAGACCAACACTGGTCCCTAGCATTTGTGTTCCATTTGGCTATTTTTCTGGGGTATAAAAGCATCTGTGTGCAAAGAAGAAGAGAGTTTGGGTAACAGAGGCAGACCGGGAGACCCGCGCTACTTTGCTCCAGAAAACGCTCCATTGCACAGGGGTTAAAGTGGTTTGCAGTTCGCGCTCCCAGGCTTGTTGGGCTCTAAAAATGGCCGTGTCTGTACCCTGACATAATATTTTATAAAAGTTAGAGGCTACCCCATGCGTACTACCAATAGAGTGAACTATTTCTAATAGCCCGTCCTCAGTAGGGACAGAGGGTGGCATGATTCGAGCACTTTTGAGGCAGTGTTGAAGCTGCATCAATTGAAAGTAGTGTTTCGCTGGTAACGCAAATTCCTTTTGTAAATCAGAAAAGGTTTTCCAACAAGCTGCGGAGAAAAGCTGTTGGGGTGTCCAGATCCCCCTTGAGTACCAGGGTTTCCATGCTATCGTTCTATTTAGGACTTGAATTCTGGGGTTATTCCATAGCGGGAGTCCGTCCGGAGGACATACGTTCGGGCCCAGTGATAGGATGAGAGTGTTAAAGGCCGCAAGAGTATCAACAATCATTGGTGGATGGCGGGTGTCTACTTGATAGGACATACCGGGGAGATGGGTCAACGGAATTGGGCTACTAAGCTCCTCTTCTATGTCAAGCCAAACTGGTCTGCAGTCTGTTGAGGTATCTAGCCATCGGGCACCTTGCTTAAGTAGGAAGGCTTGATGATATCTTAGAAAATCAGGAAATCTGGTACCCCCTCTTTCCTTTGCAGACTGTAATTTTTGTTTAGCTATCCTTGGTGGCTTGCCCTGCCAGAGATAACGGACGAGAAGGCCCTCAATATCTTTATAAGTATGTAACGGGAGTAAGCATGGCAGCATTTCTAAAATGTAATTCACTTTGGGGACTATCATCATTTTCACAGTTTCTAAGCGACCCCACCATGTTAGAGATAAGGGAGACCAACGATTCGTGAGCTCACGGACCTTGGAGACTACCTCTTTGGCATTAAAACTAATAGTGTCTAAAGCCCTCCCACCAAGCCCAACTCGCAGTATCCTGGGGTAGATTAAAATGGAAGTAATCCTGTATGGCTGCTCGAATTTCTACCTGGAACTCTGGCTGAGTTAACAGGGCTCTATCAAAGAACCAGGCCCCCGTATTCCCTTGGGGTGCAGTAGTGTGTAATTGAAAGGAAATGGCGGCATGATCTGAAATATGTTGGGAGTGAATCTTTGCAGTATCCACCTGAGGAACTAACAGTTTTGATATTAGAAAGAAGTCTATGCGAGACTGGGATTTATGAGGGGAAGAGAAGAAGGTGAAGTCAAGCTCATTGGGGTGTAGTAACCTCCATAAATCAACTAAAGCAAGATCTTTGATCAGGGAGGTAAGCGTGATGTGACTCTTGGGGGGACCACTTGTCCTAGGCGGCTGTTTGTCAATCAGGGGATCAAGGACTAGATTGAAATCCCCCCCAATTATCAATGAAGTATTAGCAGAGGCCTGTGCGACCTGAGCAATGGTAGCAAAAAAGGCAGGGTCATCCACATTAGGAGCGTAAAGGCATATACATGTAACTTCAAGGCTACCTATCTTGAGGTGAACTCTGGACCATCTACCTTCTGTATCTGAGCTAGTCGCAATAATAGTAGCATGCAAAGATTTCCTAACCAGTATGGCGACCCCACATTTCTTAGAAACGGCTGGGGAATAGGCGGCCACCATGTAAGGTTTAATATTGAGTTTAAGAGTTTCCTTCGAATTTAAATGTGTTTCTTGGAGAAAGATCAGATCCGCGGTTTCCTGACTTAGGTAGCTTAGGATTTTCTTCCGTTTTATCGGATTATTGATTTCTTTTACGTTCAATGAGAAAATCTTACATGGTGCCATCAATCGGTAATAGACATTTGAGGTAAGGGCGCTTGAAAACATACAACATAATCAGAATCTGTGCAACAATGACATAATCACCAAGTAGTCTGACTAATACACCCCATATTGAAAAGTATGTACCAAAGTATCTTAGAGAAGAAGCAAAACCCCCAAAGAATATGGCGACCATGTGTCTGCGGGAGGAGGCCCTAGAGAGGGAATAGAAAGACATGAAATAAAGAAAAGAAACACCAGAGTCCATAGTTAACACTGTCTCTGATACTCATCGAGGCTACTGTGGGTAGATGAAGTCGGGTCACAGATATCATCAAAAGTAAGGCAACAAATTGCCCTCGCCAGACTCTGCTGGGTTGCGGCAGATCCAATATGGCGGGTGTAGCGGATATGAGAATACTTGCAGGAATATTCTGGAGGTCAGCGCATTAAGTCGGCTTCTTTGGAATCCAAAAACTCCGCTAGTAGATCAGGGTCCTCAAATGTTCTTGTCTGATTGTGAAGCGTGACTCGGAACTTGGCCGGGTACATCAGGCCATAGCGTGCTTGTAGTTGTTGAAGCCTCGGCCGGAATTCCAGAAAGCGCTTTCGGCGGTCGACCGTGGGTTTAGCCAAGTCGGGATAGAAGGAGATCTTGTGGCTCTCAAACTCCATGTGGCCCTTTGCCCGAGAGGCACTTAGAATTTGCTCAACGTGTTGATATCTCAGAAGTCGAAAAATGATAGGCCGCGGGGTCTTCCTGTTGAGCGTTATGCTTGTGGGCACACGATGAGCGCGATCTATCTCCAAATCTTTGGTAAAAGTGGTGTGGAGCAGGGAAGGGAGGATTTTGCATAAAAACTCTTTCATGTCTCCCGATTCCGCTCCCTCCGGTATGCCCACGAGTCGAATGTTGTTGCGGCGCGCTCTATTATTGCCATCTTCCACTTCTTTCTGCAAGGCCCGCACCTGGCGTTCAACTTTGTCGAGTTTGGACAACCGGGCCGCATGGGAATCCAATATGCTCTCCATTTTGTCCTGACGCGAAGAAAGCCCTTCTAGCTTGCTTTGCAGCACACCAAGATCTTCCCGCAGCGCTCGGAGTGCCTCCCCGTTTGACTGCACGAGGTCTTTGACCCCTCTAATCTCTGCGAGGATTTCCTGCTGCATTTCGGGGCCCTCGCGCAAGGCCAGCCCCTTCTGCGGAGACGGAGGTTCAGTTTTGGATCGTTTGCCGTGAGAAGCCGCTGGAGATCCAAATTCCAGGCGCGTGGGTTTGGTCCCCGCCATCTCACCAATGTGCCCCGGCAGGATCAGAGTAGAAGTTCCAAGTGTTTACGGTGTTAATTCAGGATTCTGAGTAGGCCTCTCGGGAGCCACAGCGTTATGCGACCATCCCGCTGGACATCAGGCTCCGCCCCCCTATCCAGGGCTTTTCTATCGTCTATGTGATCTTGCAGTTGTTGCTGAACTGCTTTTTCGATTGTTTTAGCTAAGAATGATATGCTTGAGATTGGGCGATATGATGCAGGGTCACTTTTGTTGAGAGATTTGTTCTTTAAGATGGGTCTTATAAGTGATTTCTTGAGATGGGTCGGCATGATACCTTGTTGCAGAGACTGGTTAACAATGTAAGCGATGGGTTTTGCGATTTCCTTCTTAGTTGCTTTTATCCAAGCGGCTGGGCATGGGTCGAGAGGGGAGGTAGTGGTGTTTAAATTGGTTATGATGCTTATGATTTGTTGCTCACCTAATTGATGGAAGGTGTTCCATTCTGCTGCAAAGTCTGCTTGAGGGACAGTGTTGGTTTCTCGAGGGGTGAGGACTAATGACATGCTTTGCTCGATGATTGTGTGTAGTTGCGAGTGTAGTTTCTTGGCGCAGTGGTCAGCAAGCATCTGGGCCTTTATATCGTCTGCATAGACAGTGTTCTGTGAAGTTTTGGTGAGTGACTTTACAAGCTCAAAAAGCTCTCTGGGTCTATTAAGAGCTTTATTGAGTAGGTTAGTGTGGTGACTCTTTTTGGCGAGGTTGACCTCATTCTTGTATTTCGAGAGGAGTGTTAGGTATAGTTGCTTGCCTTCCTCAATTTGTGTTTTCCTCCATTTCCTTTCCAGGTTGCGCAGCTCTCTTTTCATTTTGCAGAGGGTAGGAGAGTACCATGGTTCGGTTCTTGTTTTTGCTGCAGCGTTTGTGGCTTTCCAGGTTGGTCTTGCAGCTGCTTCGATCCCTGAGTTCCATGAGACTACCAGCTTGTCTAGGTCCGTGATGGTGTACTCAAAATGTGCAGATATAGAAGTTACCAATGCTTCACTATTGAATTTTTGGAATTTCCTCTGTTGATGCGTTTTTGGGTCGGCTTGAGACTTTTCCTTTAAAGATGGTAAGTGGATTTCAAATTCAATTAGGAAGTGGTCAGACCATGGGACCGGGGTTACTCGAGGTTTGGGTTTTTGAGTTTCATTTTATTGGATGTTGTGTGATAAGAACACCATATCTAAGGTGTTACCTTTGTTATGGGTGGGTTATTGAATGATTTGTACGTATCCGAGCTGGTTCATGGCTTCAAAGAAAGCGTCCTCCTGTAATGGGGGTATGGATGGTAGGTTCAGGTCACCCAGTATGATGCGCTGTTTTTTGATTGCAGAGGTTGAGATGATTTCTAGAGCAGCGGCCAAAGTTATATAACTCTGAGTGTCATTATGTGGGGCAAAAAAATTTAACCATCCTTCAAAAGCTGTACAGCTGATATTTTATGCGCACACAGCCTACAGAAAATTAGAGGGAACATTGCACCCATCCTATCCCTCAGGGTAAACACAGAACCTGCACAATGGCAGGGTCTGTAGCTACTCTGTGCCAGTATCACGGACTGTCAGTCCATCTTACCACGCTGCAGTACCGAAGAGGTGCAGAACCCATTTGGTGGTCAGCTGTAGGCCGTTGTTCTGCATGTGCAATGCATCATGGGTGCTGGTAGGGTTACTCTATCCTGGCACACAGAGCAGACGGTTTGTGCGGTGACCTGCAGTCCTTCTGTACCCAGCCATTGCTATGCAACAAGCCATAGAGGTATAGCCTACTGGTTAGTACACTGACATTCTAGGCGGAGGTCATGGTTTTGATTCCTCATTGTTCCCTCCTGTCCAAGGCAGATATTTTGCTTGCCTGTGACAGTCATATCTTTGCAGATCCGTGCTGCCAGCCCATAATACCCTCACCACAGTTGCCAACAATCCTTATAAGGCATTATAAGACTCCTAATTAGGCACAGTACAAGGCACGTTACAGGGCACCTTATTAGGCACAGTGCAAGGCACTTTATAAGGCATGTTACAAGGCACCTTATTAGGCACATTACAAGCCACGTTATAAGGCACGTTACAGGGCACCTTATTAGGCACAGTACAAGGCACGTTATAAGGCACATTACAAGGCACCTTATTAGGCACAGTACAAGCCACGGTAAGGCACGTGCCTTGTACTGTGTCTAATAAGGTGCCTTGTAACGCGCCTTATAACGCGCCTTATAACGCACCTTATAACGGGCGTTACCTGACACGGCTTATCATAATGATGTCCTGCCCACGCCTTTATATGGGCATCTGTACCTTTACCGTGGAACCTAACGCGAATGACATTACCGCAGTTTAGTAAATATACCCCTAAGATAAATATTATGTTTCAATAATTTTGAAAGCTGAATTCTATTGAGTGCCATACTGTACAGAGAATTGGAAAGGAACATTAACGTTAATTATTTTGCAAAAGCTGATAATATTTTAGCTCAGGAAATAACCCTAATTACTAAATGGTATTTTAGTAATTAGGGGTATTTCCTAATTACTAAATTTTTGTTGAGACTAGCAAAAAAAATGTTGTACAGGGTCCCTTGGAGTTCTGTTTATGAAGTATTCTTGGACCCTTGTAGATAGATTTGTTTTGCACCATCATGTCTTTAGATTTTTGGCCTTTTTTGGTATTGACAGCAGTAGCTATAGTAGTATTCTCTATATGTAAATGTAACAATTCTGTAGTATGCCCTCAGCTGCTGAAAACTAGTGCCCTTGCATCTCACTAATACAGAAGAGGAAAGGAGAACATTGCTAAAGTTACACTAAGGGGTATGTTTACTAAACCGCGCACACGTGCGCTGCACACATTAGCGCACAGCAATGATGCACTTAAGTGCCGCACATGCGTACGCGTCACACTAATGGGCCCTGCTCATGTGCGACGAACACGCGCACATGTGCGGTGCGCTGATGTGCGATAGAGGCGTGGAAAGGCGAACGGAGGGCGGAGGAAGGCCCCCAAGGGGCTGAGAGATGGGGTCAATGGGCGGAAAGTGGGAGGGGAGAGGCTCCCCGCACAGGAGCGTGGCCGAATATTCAAGTGAAAACTACCGCGAGTAGAGCGCATTTAAAGGGAAGAGAAACCATTTCCGTCAGCAATGTACAGCAAAACTGGGGAAACCTAAAACACGTGAGCAGTGTGATACATGTGCACAGAACAAAATTGCAAATATAATATGAAAATGACCACAACAAATTCTAAGAAAATTATAATCCAGCTGGTCAACAGTGATATTAATGGGCAAAAATAAAAAACACTCCCAGGAAAGCCCCCCAAAAAAGAAATGATGTCTGGAAGGGTCTATGCTCCGTAGACTCTTTCAAAAGCACTGCATTGTAATGGAGCATTCCTGGGAGTGTATTTCAGGTTGCTCATTGATATCACTGTTGCGCAGCTTGGTTTTTTATTTTTCCCCCCTTTTTTGGAGGGCATATTTGATTTTTTTGTGCACCTTTGTCCCCATACAAGGTAAACGAGCCCACAGTAAAATTGTGCAGAGCAGGGTGTCTGACTCGTGCGGCCAGGTGTCCTATCTCCAGAGACTGCACTGTCTCTGTGGCCACAGTGTGGTGCAGCGGACACAGCCAGTGCCTGTAGGTCTAGAGGGTCACAGGTTCAAACCCCAGCTGGAGCTCCTGTCAACCTACTCCCCATAGTTTTACCCACCACTAAACAGTGAGAGTACAGACACTCCTTTATTGCAGAGAACATAAGCATGGTCCCAACACCTATATTTTACCCTACACCGCACTCAAACCATAATAATGGGCATTACCTACAGCCGAGTCCTCCAAAGTCAGTCCTGGAGTGCTACAACTCACTCAGGTCATATGTTTTCCCCAGAAAGGGACATGTCTGCATGCTGGCGGAAGGGTACAGGTGGTGGAGGGGCAGTGGCTGCAAACCACAGCAGACAGTGGCCTAGGCCTGTGCAGGCTGGCACCGTCCACCGCAACAGACAGGCTCTGTCGGATGTACAGTCATGGACTCCCCAGGGAACATAGCATATCTGTGGCAACACGGTGGTGCAGTGCATGCAGACAACGTGTGCAGGAACAGAAAGTCACAGGTTCAAAGCCCAGCTGGGGCTACTGCCAATCCAGTCCACATATGTTTCCTACAACTAAACCGTGATAGTAAGGAGAAACCTTTGTTGCTGAGAACATACGCATGGTTCACAAGCCTATATTTTACCACACCAAACACAGACACCATAAACAGCCGCATTACCTAGAGCAGAGTCTCCCAAATGCAGTCCTGGAGGGCCCCACACCATTCAGGATCCGTGCTGCCTCTAATAAAGATGCCTGTGCTGCATATCTATGCACCACCCCCATGGTATGCTGATGTAGCTCATGCATATTTATGAGGGACAGCATGAAAACCCGAACAGTGATTGGAACACCAGGACTGGAGTTGGGACACTCTGCCGTAAAGCAGCAGCCAACAGGGCCAGACACACCCACACACACACCCACAGGCCCCATTGGCCAATGCCTCCTGGAGAGGCAGGACATTGGGCCCTGCCTGTATCTCCCAATACTAGCAGTTGCATACCTTAGCAATGCCACCCTACACCTGGGTATATGGTACACAGCTATCAAACGTTGCCCATGATAACTGGCAGATATCAATTCCTACGTTAAGCACATTTTTCTCATTGATCTCCACCATAACAATCATTGTGATGTCTGCGGTGTGCGCTGCAGGTCTGGTCTCTGACAGTGTTTACCACCCTGGGGAGTGACCCCCAACAGTATTGCATACCATATCCATGCCTGTACTGTGCCCAGGACTGGTGTGGTGGGTATGGCTGCTGGTCTCCTCTATAGTAGCACAATGCTGGCATAGGTGTGGGGGTGGCTGTCTGTCTATCCAGTGTGTGGTGGCTGCAAACTCCTTCCACAGCCCACACTGCCAGCAATGTTGCCAGTATTGGGTTGCCAATGTGCATAATTAGGAGCAAGGTACCATGGGTATAGGCCAGACAGGGTGGCCTGGCCAGGGTGCATCTGCACAGGGCACTGACTGGGACATATTAGTGCCCGGCCACCACCTACACAGACAGGGTGACCTCAGTAAGTCCTGCTGAGAGATCACTCTCACCCTGACTGTGCAGTGACCACAGCATGGCTAGGCACCCCCATAGTACTATATAGTATTTCTTTCATGTGATAGATATGGGTTTCCTTTTGGGGCCCAGTCACTGATGTAACTGCTTGCTGTATATGCTGACATCCCAGTTGTGGGTGCATGCATCTCCACTGGGAACATGCACTGTGGACTAACTAGCACACTGTTTGCAGCTGGTATGTGTCTTGATGGGGCAGCTTGCAGGGTGCAGTGGCTGATGACTTGCTGCAGGAGAATATCAGATAGGGGTGGGGTGCAGCTCACCATATCCAGGCCTAATGTCTGTCTGCTTTTGTGGTATGGATGTGTATAGAGCTGCATTGACTGCCCTGTCTGTTCCTCAGCAGGACCCAGATTGATGGTCCCCTCTACTGCCACCTTTGCAGTGAGGTAGAATGTGGATCTATTGATAGGAGACCCTGTTTGCCACCCTCAGCCCTGGAGGAAGGGGGAGTGGTGGTACATGGCCCACCTAGGGGTCCATGGGGGCTACACCTGACTGAAACAGACAGAGAAATCCAAGGTGTTTGTGCAGAAACTACCTATCTCACACATTAACACTGCTTTAGACCTCCAGCATGGCCTCTTTCAGTTGTGGAAAGTGTTGTGGACCTGGTCCTGGGTGCCTCATTGCACCCTCAGGGTGAGCACAGTACCCGCACAATGTGACGGTGTGTAGCTACTCTGTGCCAGTAAAACACACGGTCAGTACCCCCAACCAGGCCGAGGTGGTGTGTGGGTGCACATGGTCACTTCCCTCTACCGGGCCGCGGTGCTGTGGGGGTGCATTGCCCATCTTGTGTTAATCTGTGGACAGCTGATTTGCATGTGCAGTGCATCATAGGAATGGGTAGGCTAACTCTATCCTGGTGACCACAGCAGACTGTCTGTGTGGTGACATGCAAGCTCTCTGCAGCCAGCCAGGGGCTTGTTAGCAGCTATAGAGCTGTAGCCCAATGGTTACTGCACTGTCTCTGAAGCCAGAGGTCATGGGTTCAAACCTCCAGTGGGGTTATTTGATAGGGTTGTCCAACACATTATCTTTTTTTAATGTACATATTTTGTTGCCAGCAAAAACACCCTCAGCGTACTGTACCCATAAGGTGCCTCTGAGGGTGCTTTATAGGGCGTCCTATAGGGCACCTTATGGTGCCCATCCATATTTTTTTTTTTAATTTATTTATTTATTTATTTATTTATTTATTTATTTATTTAACAGTTGCTTATATACCGCTACCTTCCACAGATCAGGTGCGGTTTACAATGAACGAAAAATGAACAGAATAAAAGGTCTGTTTTACATGAAACATTAGATAACTAAGTACAATTTGCTAATACATTGAACAAGATTGAACTATGTATGGTAAATAATTAGTTATATAACAATTGAACTATTTACATATTTCGAACTATTTACATATTTCTCTATACAGGACTTCCACATAGTTGTTAAATCATCTATTAATTGTAACTAGATTGAAGAAATTAAATTAGGTATTTCCTGAGATATCTATTAACCATTTCCTGTTAGTGGTAGGGTATTTTCTAGTGTGCCGAAATGGGAAATGAACAAATATGTTTTTAATTTCTTGCGGAGCTCCTTTACATCATTTAAAGCTCTTATTTCTTCAGGGAGGGTGTTCCATAGGGTGGGAGCTGCATGCGAAAATGCTTTTTTATTAGTTGTTTTTTTGGTGATTGTGAAATCTTTTGGGATCCTAATTTTATTTGTATGGCCTCTCCGTAGCGCAGTTTGGGATGTGTCTTTAGTAATAAGTTTTATTAAAGAGGCAGGGGCCATATTATTTAATGTCTTAAATGTAGTGATAATCAATTTGTGATTTATAAGGTGCACTATACATTCTCCTGTGATGCAACCTATAGGGTGCCCTATAGGGGACATTTTAGGGTGCTGTGGCGGACAGTGCAATTTCTAATGTGCCCTATGGAGTGCCTTATAGGGTGCCTTATACGGCACCTTCAATTACGGCATGTGAGGCCGTGTTTGCTGGCAGCAATTAATAACATAAATATAAAGTGCTGCAGGACAAAATATGTACAATGCAAAGCTGATGCCACAGCCAGCCTTACGTATTAGGCACACTGGGGAACAAACTCATGACCCCTGTATCAGCAGTCAGTGCCTTAACCATTGTGCTCCATATCTGCTCCTCCTTGCCTGTTAGCGCACCTACGTATGCTTTTCATTCCTTAAACTGCACAGTGCTGCCATAAAAAACAGTACACTGACCTTGCGGTACCTCATATGGCACCCTCTAGAGCGCCCTATAAGCAACATTCTAGGGTGCCTTGGCTGACAGTGCACTTTAAAATGTGCCTTATAGGGCACCTGATGTTAACACGCTTTGGGAGTGTGTTTATTAGTAGTGGTAATTAAAATATGACTAAAATGCCTCCTAAAGCAATCTTCCCCATAATATGTTATGCCTCAGCCAGCCTTGTTCATTGGGCACTGTGGGGGATTGAACCCCTGCTCCCTGCACCATTGGTCAGTGTCTTAACCATTGTGCTGTGGTTCTGTTCCTGTGATTGTACATCAGCTTGCCACCTTATGCTACCCAATATTAAAATGCTGCCAAATACATCAGTGTGCTGCCTTATGCCCATCAGCACGCCGCCTTATACTGCCCATTATTTCTATGGCTCCTAAATTAATGCCTCAGCCAACCTTGTTCATTGCGCACTGTGGGGGATTGAACACCTGATCTCTGCACCATTGGTAGGTGCCTTAACCATTGTGCTGTGGCTCTGCTTTTCTGCTTGCCTATCAGCACACCACATATGCCTCCCGCGCAGCCATCTGATGCGCTAAGGTGCGGGGCGCACAAGGGCGCCGCGCACCTTAGCGCATATTTAAATTCCGGCTTTTCTTTTTCAAGACGGAACACCCACTCCTTATATGGCATCCGCACTCGACCGCGGCCCGCACTCTACCGGGGTTTTAGTAAAAATACCCCTAAATGCGATAACAGCAAGAAAGAAATTATCAATGTCACCTCACCAATGACATCATAACTGCTAGCAAAATTGAAAGACATTTAAGAAAATTTATTTCCCATCAATTTATGATTAAGCTGTGGAATTTTTTTTTACCAGAGAAGTTGGTCAAGATTAATAGTCTAACTGGGTTTATAAAAGACTCTGGAGTCAGTTTTCAAATTTTTGATATTTTGTTCTTCTCTGTGACTCTTATGATACTTTGGATTAGACACACTGCATCTGCCTGGATGTGGTTACATATGCCAACAAAGTAAAAATTTGTGTGCCTATAAGAAAGATTATTCAATATCTGCAAAAGGTAGTTCTTCTGGTATGTGATGATTTCGGAGGCAGGGGAGGGGAGAAAATGTAGAGAAGGAAACTGGTAACAAAGTGGCAATAGAGTCCAGCAGTTCTCAACTCAATTCTCAAGACATACCTAGCCAGTCAGGTTTTTCAGGATAACCACAATTAATGTGCATGAGAGATTTGCATGTACTTGATGTACTGTATGAATGCAAGGAGGCAACTAAAGATATGTGTGTGTGTGTGTGTGTGTGTGTGTGTGTGTGTGTGTGTGTGTGTGTGTGTGTGTGTGTTTGGTCTATAGGTGTGGGAATATGCGAGGGTATGATTTCTGAAAATGTGTCTTATGTACAATATTGGTGTATTACTATTCAGATAATAAACATTTAATAATCTCCTCCTTAATTGTCACTCATTTGGTTTATCATTGACATTTTTAATTGATAGCTTTTGCATCACTGAGTTGCACACAAATTTGGTTGGTGGAAAGTTTTGCACATGGACTGCAAATTTTGCACAAAGCCGTCAATCCTTAGAGAGAACATTCCTCACCACCACAGTAATTTTAGCCAGGTCAGCAGAAGATGTCTGTTAATTGACAGAGTTGTTATTTTGCCACTCTGTTGCTACATGTCTACAATTCTAAAATGGCAGGCTGGGGCTTGTATGTATCATAGCATAGATGCCCCTGTCCTGAAATACCTCAACTGGCACGTCTATGTACCCATGACTGCAATCGTTCATTTCGAGGACGTCCACATTTCTAATATGGTCTGCCTACATGTATCTGGCCTTGCCATATGCACTGACCCCTCTCCTGAACAATTTTCAGGGATGTGCATCTTTTGGGATGCAGAAGAAGCGATTTCAGAAGGCATTTACAGTGCCTTCCTTCATTCCCGCCACTCCCTTAGTATTTTGTATGTTTTCACCTGGCTGTTCCAGATTTATCCTGGATGTCCTTTCTAAAATGCTACTTCAAAGCTATGTTTTGCCACAAATTTGTTACATCAAGAGAAATTCAAACACATCTTAAAGTTGATTTAGTATTATCTCATTTATCCTGACTATACTTCGACTTTACCACACTGGATCATGTAGCGTTATCTTTCTGTCCATCTTAATACTGGTAAAGTGTTTATTATAAAAGTATCTATAACCTGGAGTGGTGTATTCTATTTAGGGACTGTTTTACTAAAGTGTGCCAATGAATTAATGTGGGTATTAGTGGCTAGTAACTGTTAACACATGTCGCTCTGTTAACACACTGACATGAAACTTGCCACATGCTAATTCCTATGTTAATCATCCTATGTTAATCATTCCTATGTTAATCATCCGACATTAATACATCATGCAAGAGTGGCGATTGAGTAGGTTAGGTTTAAGAGTGGGCATGGACTGCACATTGCAGTTTGTGTGGGAGTTCATACCTTGTGCTAATTGTACACTGGTGCACTTAATGTCACGCTGGTGCACTTAATTGTACGCTGGTGCACTTAATGTCATCCCAATGGGTCACATTACGTGCATCTGTGTTAATTGCAAATGATGCTGACAAGCATTAGATAACCTTTCAGTGTGGTAACTGTCAATAACGTGATGGCCATACCTTCAACAATTAACGCAAGTGCTGTCAATGCCAAATTTCCACCTACAGCCCTCCCAGCGTCCACTCCACAACACTGCAAGGAGTTAGCATTCACATTTTATTAGGGGTGTGGTCATTTTTGAATGAAAACAGAAGAAAAATAAAACAAAAATTGTCATGACTCGTCATTCATAGTGTATGCTATTGCTTAATCGTGTTCACTATTGCTTAATGATGTACACTATTTGCCCATAGCATGCACTATTGAGTGATAACATGCACTATTAATGACATTTCCCCATAAACAAAATAAAAACAACAAAAAACAGGAAACTGAGTAAAAGAAAATTTTTGTTCTGCACACCCCTAATTTTTATCACACTAGCTCTTTGTTAGCCAGTTGTAGCTGTTACAGCAGGCTCATGCTAACAGTTATTGCATGCTTGGAGACCTGTTTACATTCATAAACAGGCCCCCAAGCTTTGATGCACGGCCTGTATCGAGTTTCTTGGAACATTTTGCATTCATTTAATAGATTAATAGTAAAAAGGTTTGGAAGCACTATCATTTTGCTTCTAACGGAAGATATTCCTCTTTATCATCCATTCGAAAGATACTGTCCTTGTAGAAAAAAGAACCATAGTCTTGAGTGAACTAGCTCTGGTCTATCCAAAATTCACATTTATAGGAAACAATAGCACAATTTACAAAAACAAATATGAAAGGATTCTGAACCTTTTTAATTTTGAAAAGAACTACTTGTTCCTTTCATCTTATGTAGAGATGTAGCGTTCTTGTAAGTAGCAGCCCATTTCAATCAAATCTAAGCCAATGGTTTATTTTTATAAGCTTAAAGAATAATAGCTGCAGCCTAGTTTCATGCCCCTTTGTTTTCTGCTTTATTTTCTTATTGCCTGGACCCCTCTGTCATAAAAGCAATAGCATTAATGCTTCTGAAGAACTTCTGCTCCACTGTAATGAGCGTGTCACATAATATTACAAGAGCAATGTATGAAACAGACCCAATCCCATTAAAAAGAACTGTGTGTATGGTCTATGGTCTAATTGCACTGGTGGATCAAAGAGTTTTATTTATGTTTTGCATGAGTGTAAAAGGAGAGCAATTTCTTTTTGTGGTTAAAAAACTGGTTTATCAGAAGATCCTATGGAGATGAGATTTCTTTTGTATGCAGATAATTTTGCACCACTTGGCATGAACTCTATTTTTAACAAAGCCTCGTTATATTTTCATTGTAAATGCCTAAAGTTAGTAAATAAATCAGCATGAGCTGAAGATAAATTTTGGACACTATGGGGTATGTTTACTAAACGGCTCTAACAGTGCAGCTGCGACATTATCGCGCAATACGTGACATTATCATGCGAGAACGTCATGTATCGCGCAAAAACGTCTCCGGCAGTGTTAAGGTGCGCAGAGAGTGGACTATGGCTCCCCAGAGGGTGGAGTAAGGCTCCTCAGGGGTGGAGATAAGGGGTCAATGGGCGGAGAGTGGCCAGGGAGAGGCTCCATGCACACTAACGCCACGAAATGAAGGTCTGAAAATTAGTGCCAGTGAAAACCTCGTGCTAGAGGCACATTTGCAGGAGAGAGAAACCATTTCAGTCAGCAATGTACAGCAAAGTCAGGGAGACCAAGAAAAGTGATAGTAGTGATACATGTGCAGCAAAGCATAGTGGTCAAGTACAAAGGGCACGACGGCGAGGCTGCAAATGGGGTACAGGGGGCTGAAGGCAGGCTGTGCAGTGGGGTAGCTGGGGCACAAGGTGGACTAGGCAGCTGCCTAGGTGGCACATAGGAACACAGAAACTGCAAATCAGCAAGCCAGCAACTTACCAAGGTCAAACATGCCCACGAGTGTGTGTCCCACAGTGTCCCAGGGGACATCACCCAGCAGGTATCCCAAAGGGTACATAACAGTGACAGGTGGTGGAAGGGGGAAGCATGGATGTCTATGTAGGCACCCCTACCCCAGATCCCACACCATAGGCAGCCGCGTACCAGCAGACTGGATGGCCTGGGACTGCGCACCACCAGCACCACCGGCATAAGGGCATGTCAGCATGGTGGCGGAGGGGTGCTGGTGGTGGAAGTGATAATGGAATCTGCCCACAACACACCAAGGCCAAGCCCTGTTCAGGTGGGTGCCATGCACTGCAACAGACAAGGTCTGTCTGACGAACAGTCATGGAATCCCCAGGGAATAATATGCCTGTGTGACAACAGTTTGGTGCAGTGCACACCGCCAGTATATTCAGGAGCAGAAGGCCACAAGTTCAAGTCCCAGCTGTGACCCCTGCAGACCAGGTCCCCACATTTTACCCAGTACTAAGCCATGGTAATAAAGATGGAATCGTTATTGCTGATAAAAGAAACACGCCATAAACGCCTATACTGTACCCTATAGAGCACATACACCATAAACATGTGCAATCCCTAGAGCAGAGTTTCCCAACTACAGTCCTGGAGGGCCAAACAACATTCAGGTTGTCAGGATGACCCTAATAAATATGCATGAGATGCATTTGCATGCACCACCCCCATTGTATGCAAATGTAGCCATGCATTTTCATTAGGGACAGCATGAAAATCTGAACCGTGTTTGGCCCACCAGGACCAGAGTTGGGAATCTCTGCTCTAGAGTAGCAGCCAACAGGGGCACAAACACCCACACCCACAGGCTCCACTAACCAGCGGCTCATGGAGAGTCAGGCTGTTGGGCCCTGCACGGAGCAGCATCACCTGCATACCTTAGCAATGCCATCTTAAATGTGGAAACACGTTCCACATATATCAAAAGGTTGCTATGAATAATGTCAGATAACAAATCCTAAGTTAAACACAATTTGTTGACAGAGATTCATCATAGCAACCTTTCTGATATCTGTGGAGTGTGTTTCAGGTTTTGTTTCTGACACTGTTCAACACCCCGGGGAGTGACCCTAACAGGATTGAGTACCATAGCAATGCCTGCTCTGTGCCCAGGACTGGTGTGGCGGCCTTGGTTGCCAACCACCTCTATATTTGCATAATGCTGAAATAGGTGTGGGAGTGTGCTTATGTCTATCCAGTGTTATGTGCCTGCCTACACCTTACTCAGCCCACAATGCTTGCACTGTTTCCAGTGTTAGCCTGCCAATGTGCATAATGAGGAGCAAGGCACTGTGGGTATGGCACAGACACGGAGGCCCAAGCAGGATGCATCTGCACAGGGCATAGGGCAATGGCTGGGACATTGTAGTGCCCAGCCACCACCTGCATGGACAGGGTGGCCACAGCATGGCATGCTGGGAGGTCACTCTCACCCTGACTGAGCAGTGACCACGGCATGGCTAGACTCCCCCATAGTGCTATGCAGTATTTCTTTCAAGTGATATCTATGGGTTTCTTTTTCTGGGGCCCAATCACTGATGTATCTGCTTGGTGTGTGTGCTCACATTCTATTTTTGGGTGTACATAGTTCCTCCAAGAACATGCAGTATGTACTAACTAGCAGACTGTCTGCAGTTAGCATGTGTATGGCTGTAACTACTTGCAGGGTGCAGTGGGTGGAGACTGACTGTGCCCTCTGCTCGTGAATGTCAGATAGGGGAGAGGGCAGCTGAGCTTTTCCAGACCTACTGCCCTACGTGATGCCTTGACTGCCCTGTAGGGTGCCCAGTCCCCAGAAAGACTGGGGTTGATGGTCCCCTCTACTGCCACCATTGCAGAGATGTAGAATGTGGATCTGTTGGTGGAGGTTCCTGTCCTCCACCCTAACCCACAGAGGGCAGGTTGGGTGGTGCTACATAATCTGCTTTTGAGTCCAAACACCACCCTTTACTTATAACATGTGACCATGACACCCACACAGGATATGCACTATTCTGGGTGCATCATAGTCCACAAGGGCTAGACATGACTGGGAAATACAGATGACCACGGGGGGGGGGGGGGGGGTGTTGGGACTACCCATCACACACTAGCACTGATGGGGACCTGCAGCACGGCCTACCTCAGCCAAGCCAGGTGCTGCGGACCTGGTGCTGGGCGCCCCACCTCGCCCTCAGGGTGAGCACAGAAACTGCACAATGTCACAGTCTGTAGCTACTCTGTGCCAGTAACACACACGGTCAGTTCCCCCTACCAGGCCGGGGTGCTATAGAGGTGCATACTCCATCTTGTGATCAGATGTAGGGTGCTGATCTGCATGTGCAGTGCATCATGGGTACGGGTGGGTTTACCCTATCCTGGTAACCACAGCAGACAGTTTATGTGGTGACCTGCAGTTTTTCTGTAGCCAGCCAGCAGTGTGCTAGACATTATAGAGATGTAGCCCACTGGTTGCTTCAATGACTGCAGAGCAGAGGCCATGGGTTTGATCCTACAGTGGTGTTATTTAATAAGGTTGTCTGAGGCATTTCCTTTTAATGTAAATCAGTGCTGCCAGCAAAAACACCCTCACAGTGCCGTAGCCTAAGGCGCCCTATAGGGCGCCCTATAAAGCACCCTATAGGGCACATTATAAGGTGCCTTGGTAGACAGGGCACTTTATAATGTGCCCTATGGAGTGCCTTATAGGACACCTTAGGTTACGGCACTGTGAGGGTGTTTTTGCTGGCAGCACTGATTTAAATTAAAAGGAAATGCCTCAGACAGCCTTCTTACAAAGCACCACTGTGGAACTGAACCCATGACTTCTGCCTCCACAGTCATTGCAGTAACGAGTGGGCTACATCTTTATTGTGTCTAACACTGTGCTGGCATGAACTTAGGGTCAACGCGCATTAACGTGCCACAGCACCCACTATCGCGCGATACAGATTCTTGCTATCTTGCTGCCGGAATGCCCACTACCTTATATGGCATTCCTCACATTAACGCTGCAACTAGTGCCGGTAACATTAAGAAGGTTTAGTAAACATACCCCTATGAATCCTCTCCCAACTGTGGTTTCCTTATTAGTCATTACTGATCAAATATATATGTACAAATTAAGAATATTGATAAATATAAGAAGATAACAGAATCACAGAGAGCGATTTTATTACAATAGAAGGCATTATATATAGAGAAAAAAGAACGTTTGTACTATATGCGTTTAAGCCATGCGTAAACATGTATATTTTCTCAGTAAGACATGACTCAATCTAAATTTGTAAGATGACCCCAGGCAGCTATAATCAGCTTTTCAATATCACATTCATTTTCTCCACGTACAATTCTGAAATAACCATTTTCACCCCATGACGTCCCCCAGGAATTTGCTGCAATCTGAAAGGATATGAAAGAGCCGTCAGTCATGAAATAGATATTTTATCACCTCAACTTAATATACAATGGTATACCATGAATGTTTACTAAGAAAGTCTAAGGGGCATGTTTAGTAAAGTGCTCTACCATTTGCTGCATACTAAAACATGCGCTCAACAGTTATCACAGAACTGCAATAACTGCTACTGTGCGCTAAAGCAGTCAGCAGGGTAAAACTCCCATGCAAACTGCTTAGCACATGGCAAGGTGGCAACTGGGTGTGTCGAGGTGGAGAGTTTATAGTTTAATAGGCATTTTCTATACTGCCTCTTATAGCAAATTCAAAGCATAAACATTGCCTGTACATCGCAGTTAGCCCAGAGGTGCACAGCATGCACTGGGTGGGTGAGCTTACCACTGCCTCAATAGGTGGCTTTAAGCGCACCCACATTCATTGAGATTGTACTTTTAACACAATGAGGTGCTTCGCACCTTGGTAACTGCAGGAGGACATATCAGGCACCCCCTCTCCAACTACTAGCATGGTCTCTTTCACCTCCGTGCTAATTTTTTGCCTCCTAATGCATACTAAGATGTCAAGCCTTGGTGCACGTTTTAGTAAGCATGCCCTTAAATGATTTCATAATACTGTTATTACTAGTCATGTCTTCTTATGAAAGAGAATAATGAAATCCTTTCAGTCTAGAATGGCTGTTACTGGTTTAGAGCAGCTCGTCCTTTTATGAAGAAACTCTATAAATGCGCTCACTCTATCATATACTGAACTTCTTGGGTGTTATTTTAAAAGCAATATTCACAATTTGAACATCTGCAAACAGGCATGCAGACCTCTAAATCACAGAGACATCTCTGGAGTCATTTTAGATGCCAGGTCTGCCCCAGTATGACGATGTCCAAGTCTGAATAGGGGTGTGGTGGAGGTGTTTCTGGGGCATTCCTAAGTACCTGGATGTCCCCATCTGATCTCAAAAATGCCCTGGACTTCCCAAATTGCATCTAAGGATAAACCTGTTCCAGGAACAAATAGGCATCTGAAAATCACTAGTTTTGTCAGGCAAACATTTGGAAGGTGTGGAGAAGGAGCTACTCTAATATTTTCTGTATTTTACAAGATATCGTCAAACACTGACGGTAAATGGGGACTCATATTTTCACTTTGTTATGCCGCTGGATGTCCCCTTATACTAGCTTGCCTGAGATGGATGTCCTCGACCCAAGCATCCCTAATGGGACGTCTATGTAGCCCCCCATGTGTACATGCATGTCAGGGATGTCTACGTCCCTGAAATCAGCCAGAAACATACACATGCTTGTTGGTTTTCTTCACATTCCACCCTGGATGTCCCCGATTTAACTTGGACATCCTTTCTATAATCACCCTCTATATGCTCCTTTAGGTTTCTGTTATACAAATTTCAGGAGTATACAAAATATTATGCACAGAAATAAAAGGTTGTGGTAGAAAAATAAATATCTTCATAAATCAGCCTGAATATCTTTTTTTTTAATTGTTGCAGGTCAAATATTCATAGCTGCTGTATGTATTAATCTATAGCCTTTGTTCTTAGACATTTAGATTCAAAACGTTTATTCTCTGTTGTATCATATGAATGACTTGAATTTAATACATCTTTTTATTCATACTTTGAAGTCAATGTACATACTAACTCAATTGGCAGGATATCCCATAGGTGAGCAGTCTCCTGTTGTGAAAAATCTCTATGCATGCAAATGAATGAGATAGTAAATATGCACGAGAAACTTTGCTTCCATGCCAGCTAATAGAAGGAAACTATATCTTGTAGATGGGTAGTTATGTCCTTTGTCAAACCAGCATGCTTATTTGCAGACACAATTAATGAACTGCTTGCATCACAGCAGCTCATGGTTTATGAATTTGCATAAACTTTCACGAATAGCAGATGTGAAGCCCCATTTCGCATAGGAAATCTAGGTTGGAAAAGGAAAGTGCAAGCTGGCACATTCACAGTTTCCAGACTCTTTCTCAAACAGGTTCACAGAGTCTTTTCTAAAATACAGATAGGGCCATAGGAAATGTATGTACAGTATATTTCCCTATATGTGGAATATGCTTACAAAAAGAGCAACATTACCTACCAGCACTTGCACGTGTAATTGCCAATTTTCAGAACTTGCATATGTATCAGAATCTGGTCTAACGCTGCACACCCCAATTGCTGCAGGCCAAACAGGTAGGAGATGGGCAATACAGAATGGGACTCTTAGCGCATGCCCATAATACCCACACTAAACATGATACACTGTCAACACCCGCATTCCACCCCTAACCTGCCTAGTCCCTGCCCATCACATCCTACTCAGCATGGGGCCCTCTGCTAACTTTCAGTGCGGCATGCTTATCGTGATCTAAACTGCATGCTAACAATTAGCACATTTTATTAAACTTGCCCCTATGTGTGAAAAGTTGCAAATTATGCAGAAAGCCTCAGTATGAACTGGTGGCATTGTAGACGCTGCAACCGTCTGTGAAAAAAGTTTGCAGTTTAGGCCATTGACCTTTTTGTTTACAATTTGCAAATAATGGCAAAGGAGAATATATTGAATTCCATACTAATAGAGCACTAAGGAGCATGTTTAATAAAGTACACTACTTGGATAGCTCAAGGCTAGTGTGCATTGTTTATACCTTGCTAAAAACTAGCATGAGGTCCTGCACTAAAAAGCTTGTGTTACTTTGGCAGCATGCGTCTGCGTGGTGTCAGGGCGGGACATGGGCATTCCTCCTCTGGTGCTGCTAGCACAGGCCTTGAAGCCCATGCTGCTGGCCCTTGGCAGGGAGCAGCTGCTGCCAGTACAATGGGTGGTGGTAGTTGCTCCCTGTGGCTGTCCCTGCCACCTCCATCTAGTGCAGTGCCCCAAACAAGTATTGTGGTCCAAGTCCAAGCCCCTAAGCTGTTTATTGTCTTAAAGACATTCAGATCAAGGCATGTATTTACACTTACCCAGAATTTCTGTTTTTTTCCATTGGGGCCTTTACCTTCACCCCATCTGAAAAAGTAAATAATAATAATTAATTGTATGTAAATAAATAAACAGGTAAATGTAACAGTCTGGTGAAACATTTGCTGTGTGTGGTAACTGCAGGGCAGATACTGGCCATGTCCCTGATACAGGTTTTGCACCCAGCGCACCATCAGTATTGCACCTAAAGTACCATAAATGCAAAAACATATTGCATTCCCCATAATCGTTTAACCAAACTATCAGAATGTGAATCATGATCCACCTAGTTCTTGGTATTGCGCAGAATAAATAATGTTAGTAAATATAGTAATTTAAAAAAAAAAAATATATATATATAAAGCACCCCTTTGGGTGCACTTCCATTGGTCCTTATCAGTTTGATGCCTGGTGCCTCCACCTGGGGAAGAAAGGTGCTAGTGGGTAGGATTTCCCTCCTTTCACCCCAGGAAACCTCTCAAATACACTGCTGTGAACAAGATTGACTTAAATATTTACAATGAATTTATAAAATATATTGTCACCCACCAACGTACCCAGAGGCAAAAAAGCTTGGGTAGTTTAATGGGGCAGTATTTTAATGGCTGTAGACTTTCCTGTGAAGGCTTTTAGAAAGGCCTTCTGGGACCTGTGGTTTTTAACATTAGCCAAAGAAGTGTAGTTGTAGGCGGAGGGTAAGGTTAAACACAGGCTTTATTCCCCGTCCGGGGTGGATTCATAACAGTGGAACACAAAGAATTGCAGACCCTTCGTCTGGTGACACAATTAAAGAAATGTTTCAAGCAAAACTTGGCTTACTTCAGCATTAGTTAATGGAACAAAAAGCAAAAAGAAAACAGTTCATTTCACTTACAGAACTTTTCCTCCTGTTTCCTTTTCTAAACAGTTCTTGCTGCTTTCAACAAAGAGATGATATGCAATCAGCCAGAGTGTATGTACAGTCCATCTCACTCCCGTCTAAAGACTCTCCAATAGTCTCAAATTGCATTCCTTCCTCATCAGAATAAACCTCTCCCAGCACACAGCTGCCGTTGAGGTTATAATGTTCTTGCCGGTGAGCTAAAGCATTCCCCTCCTCCACTAAACTAGTGGCCCGTGGGAAATTACCATATTCACTGTAGTCAGGCCCTTGAGAGTTACACAGTTCCTGGTAAGTGCAGGGCAAATCAGGGTATTTTAAACCTCTTCTACTAGAGTAAATACGCCTACCTTTAGGCACTGCTACTTCCAGTTCTCTCACTCGAGCAAAGGTCTGTTCTGAAGAACCCTTTCCACGGTGTTTCTCTGTTAGCTTCAAACTACCTTCAGGGTAAAGGTTTTCCCCTGCTGAATCCCTGGTGTTGGGTAATCTATACCTCCTGGACTTGACTGCTGGACTGCCACCTCTGCTTACTTTGTAGCAATGCTCCTGGGGAAATTGAAAAGCTGCGCACTGCTGCTCACAACAGCTTCCCTGGGAATCACCAGCCTCATATGCCCCGGGCAATCTCTCTGGCTCCGTCCTTGCAGCTCCACTGGTTCTACTTTCATGCTTAGCAGTTCTCTCCGTAGCATCTACTACTCCTCCAGTAGCTCCTGCCACTCCTCTCTCCCTACCTTCCGGTAAGTGAGTTTTAAATGTGTTTAAGCTGGTGTTAGTTTGGGCTCTGCCCCCATGCAGGTGCTCCTCATTTCCTAATGAGTTTTGTGCTATGCTTCTGTTTGGGCGTTCCCTTACACCTTGTGGCTTTGTTTTTATCTGTTGCTTATAGCAACCTTTCCCCATGTGTGAACCTGAGCTGTCAGTTTCCCTTACATTTTGCTCAGAGTTCCCTAGTTCCATGGGTTCTGACAGCACTACCTTATGACAGATCCCCCCCCTTAAAATATTATGGGCTGCCGGACCACTAACCGGACAGCTCGTAATCCGGGAGAGCGCATCCGCGTTCCCATGTAATTTTCCTGCTCTGTGCTGTATAACGAAATTGAATGCCTGCAGTGCCAGATGCCACCTAGTCAACCGCGCGTTGCTATTTCGCATCTGGTTTAACCATTTAAGAGGGGTGTGGTTCATGACCAGGAGAAACTTTCTGCCAGTTAAGTAAAACCTTAATGCTTCAATAGCCCATTTTATGGCCAGGCACTCCTTTTCAACCGTCGAATGATTTTTTTCTGCCTTTGAGAGTTTTCGACTTAAATAAGTGACCGGGTGCTCCACCCCCTCAAACACTTGAGATAGTACCGCCCCCAACCCGCTCTCGGAAGCATCTGTATGGACCACGAAGGGTAGATTAAAATCTATTCCCCGCAGCACTGGGGCTGTACACAGCTTCTCTTTTAGGGAGGTGAAGGCGATCTCAGCCTCTGGGGTCCACTGCACTTTATTGGGAGCATTTTTCTTGAGCATTTCAGAGAACAAAATGCTTTCCTCGGCGAACCGAGGTATAAACCGTCTATAATATCCAATGAGCCCCAGAAAACTGCATACCTGTTTTTTGGTAATGGGTTGGGGGAAATCCCTGACGCTCTCCACTTTGTTAGCTAAGGGTTTAACTACCCCCCTTCCCATATTGTGGCCCAAATATTTGGCCTCCTCGCTGGCGAATACACACTTCACCAGGATGAGGTTCAAATCTGCTCTGCGGAGGGCCTGGAGCACTGCCTCAACTCTAGCGAGGTGCTGGGACCAAGTCGTGCTGTAGATGACTATGTCATCCATGTATGCGAGAGCATAATCATGGTGAAGCCTCAGTACTTGGTCTACTAGGCGCTGGCAGGTGGCTGCTGCCCCATGCAGCCCAAACGGCATTCGCTTAAAATGAAATAACCCTATAGGGGTACTGAACGCCGTCTTTGGTTTGGAATCACGTGTAAGGGGTATTTGCCAATACCCCTTTGTGAGATCTAGCGTGGTCAAGTATTTTGCCTGACCTAGCCGGTCCAGTAAGTCGTCGATGCGGGGCATCGGATATGCATCGAATTGGGAGATCTCATTTATTTGCCGGAAATCAATACAAAATCTGAGGGTCCCGTCCGGTTTCGGAACTAAAACTATGGGACTTGACCACGGGCTGTGGGACTCCTCAATAATGCCCATCGCGACCATTTCCTTTACTTGTTTAATAAGCTCATTTTTCTTGGTCTCCGGCATGCGATAGGGCCGTTGTCTGATAATCCGGCCTGGGGTCGTAATTACCTCGTGGGCGACCAAGCGGGTATCGCCCGGTTTTGTTGTAAGGACATCCGTAAATCTCCCCAACAGCTGTGTCAGCTCCCGCTGCTGCTGTGGGGATAGCCCAACACCTAACCTCGGTTCTGGCCTTTCTTTCCAGTCGGAGGTTTGAGGCCCGAGGTCCTCCTCTCTCCTCTCCTCTGCCAGGGCCGTCATGCCCTTAATCTCCCTCTGGCCAGTGGACCCGAACCCGTCCGTCCCCCTAGTGGTAGGTGTCAATGCGGGCACCTCTTCCACGACGGGGAAGCCCACGCGTTCACACACTAACTGTGCGATGCGATCTCCCTCCTGTATTTTGAAGTCAGTTTTTCCAAAATTGAAAATGAGGACTTTGACCAGGCCTCTATAATTGGGGTCTATCACTCCCGCCCCGATGTCTATGAAGTGTTTGACCGCTAAGCCTGACCTTGGGGCTATTCGGCCATAACATCCCTCGGGAATCTGCACTTGTACCCCAGTGTTAACTAAGGCCTTCCCCCCTTTCGGGACGACTGCTTCCTCGGCGCTGAAGAGGTCATATCCGGCTGCTCCAGTGGAAGCTCTTTGTGGGCTTTTGGCTCTGGGTGTGGTTCTACAAAATTTTAGCAGAAATTTCTGCTTCACTGGAGGTACTCCAGTAACACGGGCGTTGGATGGAGTGCTAGCCTTTTTTGCTTCACCAAACAGGGGACTAGGAATTCCTGCTGTTAAGGCTTCTACCCTCGCTCCTGTTGCCTCTGGTTGGGGTGGTGCGAACTCATAACCTATTTTATGAAGACCCTCTCCTAATTCTTGGCAAAAGGGGGCCCAATCACGCCCTAAAACTATCTGGTGTGGCAATCGCGGAACAATGGCTACCAGCAATGGTTGTGTGACCCCCAACCCTCTGACAGACACCCTGTGTAAAAGATAAGGTGACGATGCACCGTGTACGCAACGTATCCGCACCTGGCCCTCTGCTTGACTCGGCGCTGACTGATGGTGCCCCTCAATGGCCTCCCAGAGCCCCCGTGAAATCATGCTCTGGTCAGCCCCCGAGTCAAGCAGCGCCAGTGCTTCTACCCCTTCTACATGCACATGGATAAGGAATCCATCTTGCGCTGGATTGTCCTTCCCAGCCATGAGGATAGTCCGCTCCGTGCAGTCCTTTTGGAAGTGGCCTGCTCTCCCGCACACATAACATTTCCCTTTATGCATAAGAAAAATGTCATCATTAGTACTTTTACTAGACACATTAAACATTTTTCCTTTAAAACATTTTTCTCTTTTAAACTCTGCCATGCCTGCTGCTTTCCTCAGACCCAACTCTGAGGTGCCAACCATCTGTGCGTCGAAATAGCGTTCGGCCAGACTGGCTGCATCATCGGTATTTTGGCAATTTTGCAATGTGAGATACGTTTTTACTTCGGTGGGTACAGCCTGGAGAAACTGCTCCAAAATAATTGTATCTAACACCGAGTCAGTAGTCCTCCGTTCAGGAGTTAACCACTTGTATGCCAAATTTTTCAGCCTCTGCTGCAGAGCTTTAGGGGTTTCTTGTGCCCTCATCTTAGCTTCCCTAAATAACCTGCGGTAATGCATGCTAGATAGCCCTAACCTATCCTTAACTGCCCTTTTTATTTCCTCGTAGTCAGCAGCAAGGATGGCAGGCATTGCTTTATAAGCGGAGAGAGCCTCCCCAGTGAGTGATACCGCAAAGCGGGTTGCCCACTGCTCTTTTGGCCATTTCAATGCCTCCCCTATCCATTCAAAGGCATCTATAAAATTGTCTATATTGTCCTTTGGACTTAACTGTCCCAATGTGAATGCATGGCTAGCATTGAGTCCTACCCCTGGAACTACGTAGGGGTTCTCAGTCCCATGTCCTGGCGATTTCTCCAAAAATGCTCTCATGGTATCTAGGAGTGGCTTCTGCTGCTCCATGATCATTTTTGCCGTCTGCTCCTGCATATGCCGGGCCAGCTCCAGCTGCTTGTCCCACTGGTGTTGCATCCAGCTCATTACGTCTTGGACCTCCATCCTTCGGCCGTGACCCTGTGGAGAAAAGAAAGAAAAACCACCAAGTGCGGTACTTTTACGTCTCTTCACCCCCTTTCCCGCAACACAGGAGCGCCCTCTTTCTTGCCCTTTATCCAACTATGCTAGTGCCCTAGGTATCCGTTACCTTAGGATCTGCATAGATTCTAGCTTTGGCAAGAAAAATCACTATTCAGCGTCTGTTCTGTCCTGTGTGCTTGCTTCTCAGGGGTCCCCTGGTACAGTAGTATTCTTCTTTAAAAGTGTCCTTTTATTCCAAAAGTTAAAAAAAATCCTCTAGACGACGCCACTATGTCACCCACCAACGTACCCAGAGGCAAAAAGGCTTGGGTAGTTTAATGGGGCAGTATTTTAATGGCTGTAGACTTTCCTGTGAAGGCTTTTAGAAAGGCCTTCTGGGACCTGTGGTTTTTAACATTAGCCAAAGAAGTGTAGTTGTAGGCAGAGAATAAGGTTAAACACAGGCTTTATTCCCCGTCCGGGGTGGATTCATAACAGTGGAACACAAAGAATTGCAGACCCTTCGTCTGGTGACACAATTAAAGAAATGTTTCAAACAAAACTTGGCTTACTTCAGCATTAGTTAATGGAACAAAAAGCAAAAAGAAAACAGTTCATTTCACTTACAGAACTTTTCCTCCTGTTTCCTTTTCTAAACAGTTCTTGCTGCTTTCAACAAAGAGATGATATGCAATCAGCCAGAGTGTATGTACAGTCCATCTCACTCCCGTCTAAAGACTCTCCAATAGTCTCAAATTGCATTCCTTCCTCATCAGAATAAACTTCTCCCGGCACACAGCTGCCGTTGAGGTTATAATGTTCTTGCCGGTGAGCTAAAGCATTCCCCTCCTCCACTAAACTAGTGGCCCGTGGGAAATTACCATATTCACTGTAGTCAGGCCCTTGAGAGTTACACAGTTCCTGGTAAGTGCAGGGCAAATCAGGGTATTTTAAACCTCTTCTACTAGAGTAAATACGCCTACCTTTAGGCACTGCTACTTCCTGTTCTCTCACTCGAGCAAAGGTCTGTTCTGAAGAACCCTTTCCACGGTGTTTCTCTGTTAGCTTCAAACTTCCTTCAGGGTAAAAGTTTTCCCCTGCTGAATCCCTGGTGTTGGGTAATCTATACCTCCTGGACTTGGCTGCTGGACTGCCATCTCTGCTTACTTCGTAGCAATGCTCCTGGGGATATTGAAAAGCTGTGCACTGCTGCTCACAACAGCTTCCCTGGGAATCACCAGCCTCATATGCCCCGGGCAGTCTCTCTGGCTCCGTCCTTGCAGCTCCACTGGTTCTGCTTTCATGCTTAGCAGTTCTCTCCATAGCATCTACTACTCCTCCAGTAGCTCCTGCCACTCCTCTCTCCCTACCTTCCGGTAAGTGAGTTTTAAATGTGTTTAAGCTGATGTTAGTTTGGGCTCCGCCCCCATGTAGGTGCTCCTCATTTCCTAATGAGTTTTGTGCTACGCTTCTGTTTGGGCGTTCCCTTACACCTCGTGGCTTTGTTTTTATCTGTTGCTTATAGCAACCTTTCCCCTTGTGTGAACCTGAGCTGTCAGTTTCCCTTATGTTTTGCTCAGAGTTCCCTAGTTCCATGGGTTCTGACAGCGCTACCTTATGACAATATACATCAAGTATTGTGATAAAATAATGCTGTATGTACAACCCATATTATGATAAGTGGTTCAAGCAGGTAACGTAAAATAGCAATACAGGATAAGAGGTATGGCAGTTCAAACAACCACTACATAGTGACTTAAGCAAACCTTTCACGATTATGGATTTACCCTTACTAACCTGTCTCCTAACTACCCTCCCTTTCCCATTGCCCACCAGCCCCAAGTCTCACCCACTGCTGAAGCTCTGGACTGGTGGTTGTTTGTAAAAAGAGAGATGTTTGTAGTTCTGTCCAATCACTTAGGCTGTAGCCTTGACTCTGCTTCCTCCAAGCTCTCATCCAATCTGGAGAGGGTTTTGAACTCTGTCCAATCAGGAACAACTGTTGCAGCTCTCTCTTGAGCTGATGTGCTAATGGACCCCCCTGGGTCTTGTGGCTCCTAGTCCAGAATGGATTCTCTGCAGCTGCAGCTCTCCCTTGAGCTGATCTGCCACTGGACCTCCCTGGGTCTTGTGGCTCCTTGTCTGGAATGGACTCTGCTGCTGCAGCTCTCTCTGGAGTAATTTTGCCACCACAACTGTCCCCTAGAGCTGACTGCTGACTCCCAAGCCTGGATTAGGCTCTCCAGAGTCCCTCCACTGCCATTTTCACTCCCTGGGTGGGGAGGAGACTGTCCGCCCCCATCTTTTCTCTTATACTTGACTGGGTCTGTAGGAAGCTCTCTGCTAGCATCTTCACTCCAAGCCTGCCTAGGTTCCCAGGAAACTTTCTAGTATAATCTTCAGGAGGAGGGCCTTCAGAGCAGGGAGAGTTCCCTCCTTCCCTCTCAGATAAGGATTAAGCTATTTTAGATAAAGAGGCCTGATGCCTCTAAACCCCAGGTAACTCTTCTCCAAGCTCTTTCCTGCACAGAGCTGCTGATGCCAATGACAATTGATACCATTTCTCTTAGGATAAGCAATTCCCACCGGCCCCAGTATTTACTTCTCCACCCTCTGTCTAGTGTGTGTGCACTTTATTCCCCTACACTATTCCTTATGGTCCTCATTCTGACCCACATTTAGCTGGTCTAGACATCTGATCCGGGTGTCCAGACCCACTAAATACCTGGATCGCGCTGGCGGGAACAGAACTCCCCACACATAGATGCAAGTTGTGTGTGGAGCTCTGTTCATGGGTGAGAAGGAGCAGGCCAAGGGAGGAGAAAGGATGTGTGGTGGAGGCGCCATGATCCTGGATGTACAGAGCCAATTCTGAGGTCAGCCCTGTGCATCTGGGGTCGGCCATTTAAACAGGGAACTTATTAACCCTTGGAGGTGTAATAAGTCCCCTTAGACGTCAGGGATGCAGGAGCCTGGGGCCACCCAACAGATGAAGGGATGCAGGGGGTTCCCTGCAGCATGACTCTGGCCATGGCAGGCCCAATTGGGGGTCAGGCTGCAGGAAAAGCATGTTTTGGAGGACCGCTGGGGATCACAGCTTCTGCATGGAGCCTTGGTGCCATGGCAACTTGATGCCATGGCACTGCGACTCCATGCGGGAGTTTGGCTGAGCTAGCCGGGTAGTTGGCTGGATGTCCATCCACTATGTCATAATTCTGCTGCTGCAGGGATGTCTAGCCCTCATGGGAGTAGAATTGGGTGTATCCCTGGGCCATCCAGATGTCTGGATGGTAAGGGGAAGCACAACTTAGAATTGGCCTCCACAGATTTAAAGTTAAATCTTAATAATAGATATAAATGTGAGCAAATATTATCCTGGCTCCTTCAGCACAGGCAGTGATTTTTATATCCCCCCCTAAATGTTTCCTTTCCAACTCTGCTAGGACAGAGTGTTGTCCCACATCTGATCTCCCCAGCAGCCACCTCTTCAGCAGCATACAGTGACCATTTACCTTTGATTCTACATTATTCAGCACACTCTCAAACACCCACCTTTTGGGGGTGGTTCATATAAAATCATGTATAAAATGCTAACATAATAAAAATAGCATCACAAATAAGTAAATAGTGAAAATTTAAGAACAGCAATATAATATCCAGTCGCTTATATATCATTAGCTACCATTAAAACAATTATAATCTTTCTAACATACTGTGAAAAAGCCAAGTATTTAGTTTCTCTCTGAATGGCAGATAAGTCTCACTCTTAATTTCAGCTGACAACTGAGGAGAAGCACTCAAACAATATAAATTTCAGTTCCTTAAAGGAAGGAATATCTAACAGCACATCTGTGAGTGAAACATAAGAACATAAGATATGCTATACTGGGTCAGACCAAGGTCCATCAAGCCCAGTATCCTGTTTCCAACAGTGGCCAATCTAGGTCATATCTACCTAGCAGTTTCCCCAAAAGACACAGGTTCCACAATGCTTGTATTGGGTCAAGCATTGATATCCTAGGTCCCTTTTTAATAATGGTTTATGGACCTTACCTCCAGGAACTTCTCCAAACCTTTTTTAAACCCATCTACACTAACAGCCCTTACTACATCCTCCGGTAACAAATTCCAGAGTTTGATTACACGTTGAGTGAAAAAATATTTTCTATTATTTGTCTTAAATAGTTTACTCTGTAGCTTCATTACATGTCCCCTAGTCTTTCTATATTCTGATAGCGTAAACAATCGATCTACATTTACCCGTTCCACTCCATTCATTAATTTATAGACCTCTATCATATCTCCTCTCAGCCGTCTCTTTTCCAGGTTGAAGAGCCCTAACCTTTGTAGCCTCTCTTCATAGAAGTAGCCTTCCATCCCCTTTACCATTTCGAATAACGCTATATCCTTTTTAAGATACGGTGACCAGAATTGCACACAATATTCAAGGTGCAGTCGTACTATGGAATGATACAGAGGCATTATAATATCCTTTGTTTTATTTTCCATTCCTTTCCTTATGATACCCAGCATTCTATTTGCTGTCTTGGCCGCCGCTGCACACTGGGCGGAGTGTTTTAACATGTTATCCACGATGACTCCTAAATCTTTTTCATGGGTGGTGGTACCTTGCATTTGGTAACCATAGTGTGGGTTGTTCTTTCCTAGGTGCATAACTTTGCACTTGTCCACATTAAATTTCATCTGCCATTTGGATGCCCAGTCTTCTAATTTATCCAGATCCTCCTGCAGTTTTCCACAATCCACTTGGGTTTTAACAACTTTAAACAGTTTTGTGTTGTCTGCAAATTTGATAACTTCACTAGTTATTCCCTTTTCCAGGTCATTTATGAATATGTCAAAATGTAGCGGACCCAGTACAGATTCCTGGGGTACTCCACTATTCACCTTTTTCCATTGGGAAAATTGGCCATTTAGCCCAACCCTCTGCTTTCTATCTTTTAACCAGTTCCCGATCCACAATATTACACTGCCTCCTATCCCATGACTTTTTAGTTTTGCCAAAAGTCTCTGATGAGGGACCTTGTCAAAGGCTTTCTGAAAGTCCAGATACACTATATCAACTGACTCATCTTTGTCTACCTGTTTATTCACACCTTCAATAAAACATATCAGATTAGTAAGACAAGATCTTCCTTGTCTAAAGCCATGTTGGCTGTCTCCCATTAGGCCATGACTATCTACATGCTGTGTAATTTTGTTCTTTATAATGGTTTCTACCATTTTCCCCGGTACTGACGTCAGGCTCACCGGTCTGTAGTTTCCCAGATCACCCCTGGAACCCTTTTTAAAAATTGGTGTTACATTGGCGATCCTCCAATCTTCAGGTATTACAGATTATTTTAATGAAAGTACACAGATTATTAATAGCAGGTATGCAATCTCATATTTCAGTTCTTTCAACACTCTTGGATGTATACCATCTGGTCCAGGTGATTTGCTACTATTCAGTTTATCAAATAGTTGTAATACATCTTCTCGGTGTAGCGATATTTCTCTCAATTCCTCTGCAGTATCACCTTTAAATACCACTTTAGTCTTAGGTAACATTCCTACATCTTTCTCAGTAAAGACCAAAGCAAAGAATTCATTCAGTCTCTCCGCTATAGCCTTGTCTCCTCTTACTGCCCCTTTTACCCCTCTATCATCTAACGGTCCAATTGACTCTCTCTCTCACAGGCCTTTTGCTACGAATGTACTTGAAAAAGTCTTTATTTCATGTTTTTGCTTCCGTAGCAAGTTCCTTCTCAAATTCTCGCTTTGTCTGCCTTATCAGTGCTTTGCATTTAACTTGCCAGTGCTTGTGCTGTTTCCAGTTTTCATCGTTTGGCTCTTTTTTCCATTTCCTGAAAGATGTTTTTTTTGGCAGCAACAGCCTCTCTGACCTCACCTTTAAACCATGCTGGCAATTTTTTGGACTTTCTTCCACTTTTCTTAATGCATGGAATACAGCTGTTCTGGGCTTCCAGGATAGTATTTTTAAACAACACCCAAGATTGATGTAAGTCTTTAACCTTTGCAGCTGCTCCTTTTAGTTTTTTCTTAACTATATTCCTCATTTTATCATAGTCTCCCTTTTGAAAGTTAAAAGGTAGTACTGTGGATTTCTTTACTATCCCTCCTCCACTAATTAAATCAAACACGATCATGCTATGATCACTATTGCCAAGTGGCCCCAACACACTTATTTCTTGCACCAGATCTGGTGTTCCACTAAGGACCAGGTCCAGTATGGCTTCCCCTCTGGTCGGTTCATGAACCAGCTGCTCCAAGAAGCAGTCATTTATTTCATCGAGAAACGTTATCTTCCTAGCATGTCCTGCCGTGACACTGACCCAGTCGATACCGGGGTAATTGAAATCACCCATTATTATTACTGTGCTGTGACTTTTGTTAGCTTCCTTGATTTCTTTGAGCATTTCATCATCCATTTGTTCATTCTGGCCAGGCAGTCGATAGTACACCCCCACTGCCATTACCTTCCCCTTCATACATAGAATTTCAATCCATAGAGATTCTACAGAAAATTTTGTTTCCTGCAAAACTTTAATCCTTCCTGACTCAATGCCCTCTCTAACATAGAGCGCAACACCTCCACCAATTTGATCAGTTCTATCATTACGCTATAGTTTGTATCCAGGTATCACAGTGTCCCACTGGTTATCCTCCTTCCACCATGTCTCTGAGATTGCAATCATATCTAACCTCTCATTTAGTGCTATATATTCTAACTCTTCCCATCTTATTGTTTAGACTTCTAGCATTTGCATACAAGCATTTTAGAGACTGTATTTTATTAATATTAATCTGGCTATTGGTAGGCATGGGTAATTTGGAATCTTTACGCTCTGTCTGCACCGTACTCAAGGGCATTTGGGCTACTTCACTCTTTTTTGGAATCTCGCTGCTTTTGGTAGTATCCTTCAAGGATACCTTCTTCCGAACCATGCACTCTTGGGCGACTGTCGGCTTTCCCCTATTTTCTAGTTTAAAAGCTTCTCTATCTCCTTTTTAAAGGTTAATGCCAGCAGTCTGGTTCCATCCTGGTTGAGGTGAAGCCCATCCCTTCGGAAGAGCACCTCCTTTCCCCAGAATGTTCCCCAGTTCCTAACAAATCCAAAACCCTCATCCTTGCACCATCATCTCTTCCACGCATTGAGACTACGGAGCTCTGCCTGCCTTTTGGTTCCTGCACGTGGAACGGAAAGCATTTCGGAGAACACTACCATGGAAGTTCTGGATTTCATAAGTACATATTTAATTATGAATTTGGCAATATATTGAAGGATATGCATTTAGCAATCTATTGAAGGAGTTTAAAGACAAAAGTAAGCAATGATTCTTAGATCTACAGCTTGCCAGTGTGGAGTGTAGCTTTGCCCATCTTTTACCTTTTAGGACCCCTCTAGTTGTAGTAATTTGCAGTAGTTATAAATGGCCTTATCGCCTTTTTGGTAGCCAAAGATGCATTTCAAATATAGTTGAAAGACTATGATGGAAAGTTAGCCAGTACTTTTAGACATTATCATTTTCAACCCAGACCATCAGATTTCATAAATCCTTAATACTAACGTCTGTTATCATCAGAATAATTGCTTAATTCATAAACATTAATGCACATGAGGACAATTTTCAAACTACCCACATACATACATTTACCCCTCTCCCATCCACACAGGCACACTTGCACATCTTTTTTCTCCAGGTGCTTTTGTGACTAAACTGTAGTGTACTTTTGAAAATACAAACAAATGCACATTGTTGCAATCCCTACCATAGCCCCTTCTCCTGCCCCAGAAAATATCCTTCTCTTAAAGGGAACAATATTGGATATGCAAGCTGGGTTCTGTGTGCCCCAATGGTATGAATATAGATACCGATTGGTCCAGCTTTCTGTGACTGCTTCTTAATGATACTATTATCAACCAATTAGATTTCAGAGTATCTGAGCTGCTTCTGTTCCATTTTAACATGAATGTCATGTTCATTATTTAGAGGGTGATTGTTGTACAGAAAAGGATGTGGTGGAAGTCCGAGTCTCTGAAGAAATTAAAGAAACATGGATCTTTGCATAACATCTACAAGGTATAACAATAAGCACAGGAACTGGAATTTCATTTGTAATTGTGAAAACAGTATAATAGACTGTTGATTCTTAGAATTTCTGTTTATTATATACAGTGATTCTTGATATGAAGGTCCACTAATATAAGCTTCACAGAGTTGGTCTCTATATTGTGACAGGAGGGATAGTGCATGGTATATGTAAGTATTTTTACCTATGTTATTGGACATTTTTCGGGTCATCCTGAACACCATTTAGCGGGTCTGGATGTCCGATCCAGATGTCCAGACCCAATAAACCTCCAGGCAGCCTGCTGGGACAGAGCTCCCCGTATGAACAGGCAATTTGTATGGGGAGCTCTGTTCGTGGGAGGGAGGAGGTGGGACAGAGGTGGAGCAAGGGCAGGCAGTGGGCGGATGTACAGGATGATTCCGAGATCGGCCCTGTACATCCGGTAGGCCATGGAGACAGGGACTTATTCCACCCTTCTTTCCCTGCAAACTGATCCTGGCCATGGGAGGCCAAATCAGGGATCAGGCTGCAGGGAAAGAAGGGTTTTGTCTGTGGCCGTGGATTGCAACTCCTGAATGGAGCCACAATGCCATGGTGACAGGACGCCATGGCACTGTGGCTTCATTCAGGAGCCTGGCTTAGTTAGCTGGGTATGTGGACTGGACGTGTGACCGATCAGAATTGAGGCATGGCCTGCACATCCGGGCTGTAGACCCAATTCTGATCCCATGGACACATATAGCCCCCAGCAAACCTCTTAGAACATTACAAACTGTAGACACAGGAATCCCAAGGTATTTGAAAATGCCCTTGTAACCCTTTGAAGTTTGATGTTTGGTGATAATGGCTTTTATGACGGTCTTGTTTTATTTGATTTTTTTATGTGTCAAATATGTTTGCATATTTATTTTATTTTTATTTATTTATTATTTCATTTTTATACCGCGCTCTTTAGAATCAGTGTGGTTTACATGTATACTAACAGGTACTTTTTATTCCCTTGTCCCCGAAGAGCTCACAATCTAAGGGGTATGTTTACTAAGGTGCGGTAAACGTGAATAACGCATGTTGTACAACGTTAACGATTGTAAGTGCAGTATAACGCACGTAATCACGCGCCAACGACCGTTAACGTCACACTACGCGCGTTAACCGTAGTTAACGATCGTAAAGCCCCGCGGCGCGTTAAAACAGCGCAGAAGGTGGAGAGTGGGCGGAGAGAAGGGGTCAATGGGCGGAGAGTGGGCGGGGAGAGGCTCCCCTCACACTAACGCAGTGAAGTGCAGAGCTCAATTCCAACGCGAATGAAAACCTGTCGTTAAAGGCATATTAAAGGGAAGAGAAACCATTTCCGTCAGCAATGTACAGCAAAACCGGGGAAACCCACAAAACGTGAGCAGTGTGATACATGTGCACAGAACAAAATTGCAAATAAAACTTTAGAATGACCACAAGAAACAGTGTAAAAATTATAATTCAGCTGGGCAACAGTGATAGCAATGGGCAACAATAAAAAACACTCCCAGGAAAGCTCCAAAAAAAAGAAATGATGTGTGGAAGGGTCTACACTCCGTAGACCCTTTCAAAAATCATTTCATTTTATTGGAGCTGTCCTGGGAGTGTTTGTTAATGTTGCCCAATGATATAATTGTTGCCCAGCTTGGTTATGGGTGTGTGCCCCTTTTTCCGAGGTCTTTTTTGAGGTTTATGTGCACGTTTGCCTTCATACAAGGTAAATGAGCCCACAGTAAAATTGTGCTGAGCAGGGTTTCCGACTCGTCAGGCCAGTTTTCCTACCTCCAGGGACTGCACTGTCTCTGTGGCCACAGTGTGGTGCAACAGACACAGCCAGTGTCTGTAAGACCAGAGGGTCACAGTTTCAAATCCCAGCTGGGGCTCCTGCCAACCCAGTCCCCATAGTTATACCCACCACTAAACAGTGATAGTAACAACACTCCTTTATTGCAGAGAACATACGCATGGTTAATACGCCTATATTTTACCACACCAAACACAGACACCATAAACAGGTGCATTACCTAGAGCAGAGTCTCGCAAATGCAGTCCTGGAGGGCCCCACACCATTCAGGTTCCATGCTGCCTCTAATAAAGATGCCTGTGCTCCATATCTATGCACCACCCCCATGGCATGCAGATGTAGCTCATGCATATTTATGAGGGACAGCATGAAAACCCGAACAGTGTTTGGAACACCAGGACTGGAATTGGGAAACTCTGCCGTAAAGCAGCAGCCAACAGGGCCGGACACACCCACACACACACCCACAGGCCCCATTGGCCAATGCCTCCTGGAGAGGCAGGACATTGGGCCCTGCCTGTATCTCCCAATACTAGCAGTTGCATACCTTAGCAATGCCACCCTACACCTGGGTATATGGTACACAGCTATCAAACATTTCCCATGATAACTGGCAGATATGAATTCCTACGTTAAGCACATTTTGCTCATTGAGCTCCACCATAACAATCATTCTGATGTCTGCGGTGTGTGCTGCAGGTCTGGTCTCTGACAGTGTTTACCACCCTGGGGAGTGACCCCCAACAGTATTGCGTACCATATCCATGCCTGTACTGTGCCCAGGACTGGTGTGGTGGGTATGGCTGCTGAACCCCTCTATAGTAGCACAATGCTGGCATAGGTGTGGGGGTGGCTGTCTGTCTATCCAGTGTGTGGTGGCTGCAAACATCTTCCACAGCCCACACTGCCAGCAATGTTGCCAGTATTGGGATGCCAATGTGCATAATGAGGAGCAAGGTAGCATGGGTATAGGCCGTACAGGGTGGCCTGGCCAGGGTGCATCTGCACAGGGCATAGGGCACTGACTGGGACATTTTAGTGCCTGGCCACCACCTACACAGACAGGGTGACCTCAGTATGTCCTGCTGAGAGATCACTCTCACCCTGACTGTTCAGTGACCACAGCATGGCTAGGCACCCCCATAGTGCTATATAGTATTTCTCTCATGTGATAGATATGGGTTTTCTTTTGGGGCCCAGTCACTGATTTATCTGCTTGTTGTGTATGCTGACATCCCAGTTCTGGGTACATGCATCTCCACTGGGCACATGCACTATTGACTAACTAGTAGGCTGTTTGCAGCTGGTATGTGTCTTGATGGAGTGGGGTGCAGTGGCTGATGGCTTGCAGCAGGAGAATATCAGATAGTGGTGGGGTGCAGCTTAGCATATCCAGGCTTGATGTCTGTCTGCTATTGTGTTATGGATGTGTACAGAGCTGCATTGACTGCCCTGTGGGGTGTCTGTTCCTCAGCAGGACTGGGGTTGATGTTCCCCTCTACTGCCACCTTTGCAGGGAAGTAGAATGTGGATCTATTGTTGGGAGACCCTGTTTGCCACCCTTGGCCCTGGGGGAGAGGGGTGGTGGTCCATGGCAGCTACACCTGACTGAAACAGACAGGGATATCCAAGGTGTTTCTACAGAAACTACCTATCTCACACATTAACACTGCTTTGGACCTGCGCCATGGACGGTGCTGTGGACCTGGTGCTGGGCGCCTCACTGCACCCTCAGGGTGAGCACAGTACCCGCACAATGTGACGGTGTGTAGCTACTCTGTGCCAGTACAACACACGGTCAGTACCCCCGTACCAGGCCGAGGTGCTGTGGGGGTGCACATGGTCAGTTCCCCCTACCAGGCCGAGGTGCTGTGGGGGTGCATTCCCCATGGGGTGCATTCCCCATGGTGTGGACAGCTGATTTGCATGTGCAGTGCATCATGGGTGTGACTGGCACAATCCAACCCTGTGAAAATCCAGCACCTGCTCACTGGCTCTGATAATCCATAGGCCATCACACGTACATCTGTTAGCATAATGCATAGGTGCAAGACACCCTAAAGAGTCTGTAATATAAGGTGCCCATACTGGTAAAAACACATGTACCCACGCACGATTGTACGCACGCACCAACGCACGCAGCTACGCACGTACCAACGTACGTGGCTAGGCACACTCCGAGGGTGTGTTTCTGACACCACTACTCAACGTAAAGAAAAACATGCCTCCTCATTCCCTATGTAATGTACAGGGTGATGCCTGGGCTGGCTTTCTGCGTTAGGCACACTGGGGACTCGAACCCATGCTGCCTGTAACAGCGGTCAGTACCATAACCATTGTGCTACAGCTCTGTTTCAGTGCTTTGTGTCTGTACGCCTTCTTACGATTAACGCGCAGTAACGCACCACGGCGCCCTGTAACGCTCGTTAGTTTTTGGAACGCGCGTTAGTGGTAACGATGTACCGCCCATGTCCTTATTTGGGGTTTCTGTCACTACCGCGGCTCCTAACGCGAATTGCACTAACGCAGTTTAGTAAACATACCCCTAAGTGTACCTGAGGCAATGGAGGGTTAAGTGGCTTGCCCAAGGCCACAAGGATGTACCTACCATCTCCTTAGTCACATCAGTTGTGAAGTTCAGGTCTATGGTGAGTCACTATCTCGTCAGCCTCATGCGGGCCTTGAAATGCTCTTCAGGTCTGGTGAGATGTATGGAGATAAATCTGCCCCTCACCAGTCTTCATCTGCTGTGCATTATTTTCATGCTTCCATGCTAACTTTTGCTTTGTTTTAACAACTTGTATAGAAAAGCGCATTATTATGCCAGTTCAGTTCTACCACATTAAAAAAGAGTTATGTGCAAACTTGAATATTTTAGTGAATTGGCCCCCAAACAACATTAAAGAATGAACTCATAACCGTTCACTTACCCAGTGATTTTGACTGAATGTGTTCCTTGCCTTCTGTACTTCTTGGGTTGGTATCTTGTGGCATCAGTGTGTTTATAGATTCCAGTTTTGTAAAGGAAGAAGTCTTCATGGACTTGCATTATGGCTAAGATTCAGAAAAGCGGTCGGCATAACAAGCACACATTTCTTTATCATTTATTTGTTCTTTAATGAAAAAAAAACCCTACCAGGTCAATATTCAAATTCAGTTCTAACAATAACATTTTTTTAAAGTGCCATCAAGTCAATGCTGACTCCTGGCGACACAGCAGCCTCTGTGTTTTCTTGACAAAGTATCACCTATTCTTCCGAGGCAATGGAGAGTAAAGTGACTTGCCCAAGGCCACAAGGAGTGACAGCGGGAATCAAATCCTAATCTTTTGGGTTGTAGGCTGTTGCTCTAATCACTAGGCAACCCCTTCACTAAACAACAACATAAATGGTTTTTATTTTTTAACTGTGGCTCAGGGAATGGCTCAAGTTTCTGTTTTGGTGAAGGCGGGTGTTCTAGCACCAAGCTTAAAAGTGATTCATTCATTGGGAAAAGTTAGCTACTGAAAAGACAGCTTACAAGTTCAGGTTAGGGTTGCCAACTGACTCCAGATGCACCCGCCAGGCTTGATCCAGTCCTGGGTTTACCCCATTGCATGCAGGGACATTTAGTTGTCCATTGCACTCCATAGGAAATAGATAACTACAAGTCCATGCATGCAATGGGGTAAACCCAGGACTGGATCAAGCCTGTCGGGCGCATTTGGAGCCAGTTGGCAACCCTAGTTCAGGTGTGGACATATTAATAGTAGGAATAGGCAGGGCTGGCATGACTCACTGTGCAAACTGTGTGCTCACACAGGGCAGCAGCCGCTGGAGGGCAGCACAGTCAGCACAGTGAGCTGCACATACAAACAGCGCGGACATGCAGAGATCAGAACCAGCCTCCATGGGATTTCAGAGAAAGAATATCTAAAATGTATCTCAGTTATGGAGTACTCAATTTGAAAGTAGCAATAAGGAAACCTACAAATTCTGTATTTTGTACACTTGCTCAGACTTTTTTTCTCAGTGATTGCACTCATAATTACTCTACAGAGAGAGCTTCATTTTTATTTTTGAGTTGGATCTTCTTGAACTCAGAAGCTGGCATGCCCACTCTTCTCCCTCTCCTTTCCACCCTCAGTTTCTCTAGGAAAAAAGAACCAAAGGTAAACAGACACATAAGGTGTTATCCAGGGCTTTTTTTGTGCCGGTATGCAATGGGGTGGTGGCACCTTAGAAAAACCTCAGCAATTTACTCCCCTTCTCCCTGCCACTGCCGCTTTTCATGTGTCTGCAGCGGCAGCAGGCATCAGACTTTAAACAGCAAAAAAACCGCAGGTCTTTGTGATTCTGCACTTGGAAGACCTGCAAATGCCCACCCTCTCTGACCTGATGTGACTCCAGACGTGGAGTCGTGAAGACCCAAGGTTTTTATTTTCATTGTTTAAAGCCTGATGCCCGCAGCCGCTGCAGATAGAGAAAAAGCACAGCAGCAGTGGGGGTGGGGGATGGGGTTAATGGCTGGAATGGAGATGCTGGCTGCAGGGAGGTTAATTGTTGGAAGGGAGATGCTGGATGCAAAGGGGGATGAATGACTGGTCACTGGGGGTGTGGATACCTTGAGGGTATGGCTATGTAGGGAATGAAGCCATGGACAATCACCCGCCTCTAAAGTTAACCAAAGTAGTACCAGCACATTGCTTTCTTGTATAGGAAAAGACATATTTTATCAATAAAGTTAAGACCGATTCCAGAGATATTAATGATATGCTGTATTTACTGTATAACCTCACCCATATAAAAACCTTATAGACTAACCAATTTATTGAGGCATGAGCTTTCGAGGACAATAATTCACTTTGATGTGGGCTCTTATCCTGGAAAGTTCATACCTTAATAAATTGCTTAGTGTAAAAGGTACCACCTGCCTGTGTCATTTTTGCTACTCCAGACTATCACGGCTAGTAGCTCAGAATTTTCAACATGTTGGGACAAAAGAGAGGCTTGTGATGGGTCCACTACAATCAATGAGGTTAGGGACAGCAGTGACATTGGTGGCAGGTGATGGGGCAGCAGAGTAATTATTTGCTCAGGGCAGCAAAAAAAGTAGCACTAACCCTAGGAACAAGAATATTCTGTGGAGGTAAATTTATGACTTTAAACAGATAACTTATCTATTTAAAGCAGCCCGTATTGTCACTCACGCTTCTTGCACTGACCATGTAACACCCCTCCTCATCCGCCTTCATTGGCTCCCCATTGCCTACCGGATCCAGTTCAAGTTTTTAATCCTTTTTCACAGAACTATTCACATCGGCTCTCCTCAGTACCTCTCTAACCTGGTACATCTCCACACATCCCACCACACGCTCCAGCACCTTCACGTCAACTGTATATCTCTCTCCTCCCCCTCCCTTGCACATATTGAATCAACCCGAAACTCTGCCTTTTTCTTCCTTGGCCCCAAACTCTGGAACTCCCTCCCCCCAGACCTTCAACTAGAACTCTCTTTTAATAAGTTTAAGTCCCTGTTTTTGTCTTCTGTCCCACTTTTAACCTTCCTACCCTGTAAAGATACATTGCCCATCCTGCATATCTATCCCTAGATGTTTTCGTCATTAACATGAATACTTAAGCTAGGGTCTGAATTAGTAAGCTTTTTTGCCCATAGACACAGAAGAGGAGAAAGCCTTAATAAATCAGTCCCTTAAGGAGTATTGCTGTCAGAACTATAATGCCTTCAAATGAAAGCAAATTCAGTAAATGTGCCTCCTTAGAATAAGCAAACTGGGTCAAGTAAAATAAAGGAAAATCTGAATAAGCCTTTAATATTCAGGGACAGCTTAAGAGACAAACAATCAATTGTCATCGGGGCAATATTCAAAGAAACGTATCCGGTGAGCAGGACCTGCTAATCAGATAAATGCGAGTGAGAGGGATTTTCAGTGGTACTGCCTGGTCTGACTGGAAAGTGACCACCAGGCAGTCAGGGAGTAGAGTGGACAGTACCAGTAATTATCCAGAGAGCAGCAATTTTCTGTGCTGCTTTCCAGATAAGCTGTTCAAAGTGCTGCAGATTATTTGCTACACAGATGGGATATCAAGGGAAATAGCTGAATATCGCTGCTATCTGGATAGGTGCCGAGCTGACCACAAAATCTGGATATTCAGCAGCAGCTGCTATCTAGATACCGCCGCTGAGTGTCCAGATTTTATATAACCATGGTAGCCTGCATTTAAAAAAAAATTGCCGCAGTTGATATTGACCTGATTAAATATAAACTGCATACATTAAGAAAAATCATATTGTAAAACATAAAACAGCTACGATTATTTCCTCCTTTAGCTCTGCTCGGCTAGATGGAACAAATAAACATGCTGAGGTATTTCAACATTCATTTTGAATCTCAGTTATAAGGACAGCAGTAGAACGCTGGTACAATATTGCATCAGACTTTGCCAAAGTCACCACTTTTAGGGGGTAGTTACTAAAGTGTGTTCCTTTAAAGGCAATAATAACACACAAAGTTCTAGCTGCTATTGTTCTGGCCACTTGTCACTGTCCTCATAGTGATACAATAAATATATATGGTCTTTTTGGAGCGAGGAACTCAATGAAAAAATATATCTAAATTGCTCCACTCTAACTTACAGCTAAATCGAGATTTAGCTGTAAGTTAGAGTGGAGCAATTTAGATATATTTTTTCACTGTCCTCATAGTGGCAATTTTTAGCCATCTCTCTGGGCTTTCCTATGTCATACGGATAGCTATCTGAATAGCGGTGTTGAAAATTGCTGCTATTCGGATACGTTTCTACTGTGCCCTAACTCCACCCCCAGACCATCCTGACACAATCTGGATAGAGCTGAGGCTGTCTGTTGTGATATTCAGTGGCACTGTCCCAATTTCACCACTTTATATCATGGTCAGTGACAGAGCTATACCAAGGTCTGTGTGAGCAGAACGTACAGAAAGGGCACTGATTTAATCACCGGGCTTCCAGAAAGTTCAAAAAGAGTGAGTTACTGCACATGGCTGGAGCAGAGATTCATTGGTCGCACAGTGCCCATTTCTAGCTTGGTACAGTCCTGGTCGGTGAACTTATGGGGTTAATATATTCCATCATTGGGCTTAGCCTTAGTAAATAGTCACTTTATTTATTTATTTACTTTTGATATTTAAATTTTTATTATATTATTAACATCACATTTAACCAATTCAACACCTACATTATCAACAAGTATACAACATCGCCCCTAAGAGGGGCATTATACATATGTTCCACTCTTGTATTAACGGGCAAAGGAACTCTCAACATTCACCACTTAGGTTTCAGTCTATGGACAATTTATGAAGTCTTACTGTTACCATTACAATTAACCTCTGATCCTGAAGTCATACTCTAGTTCCCTGACTTCTTTTACCCCTCCCTCTTTTCTGTCTTTCCCTCTATTGTACCCTGAATGCTCTCCCCCTTTCCCTCCACACCTCCAGGTCTCACAATTCCTCCCCTTCCCTCCCCTCCTTCAGTATTTACTTGAAATTCCCTTGCAATTGCCCTGTTTCTTCCATTGTGCATAGGGCTGCCACCACTGTTCCCTCTAAGCTGTGCGCATGTGCGCGCGCACACACCTCGCCAAGCGAGCGCACATGCTTTACAACAGAGCGCACAAAAATTACGGCTCTGATTCTGATAGAAAACAACACAGACATCTTAAAATTTAAAAGTTATGATTGTAATTACTAGAAATTTCCCATTTCATTTAGTAATCGTCTATTTTCATTTAATTTGATTAAAATCAATGTGGTGTACATACTGTATTCTGACGTGTAGTCAAATTTTAAAGTATATAACTCCGAGTGTCGTTATGTGGCGCACAAAAATTTAACCTTCCTTCAAAAGCTGCACACAGCTGATATTTTATGCGCACACAGCCTACAGAAAATTAGAGGGAACATTGGCTGCCACCTCTTATAAAAACATGCAGTAGATTGATTTTGTGCCATTATCTCACACATCCTATAGACATGTCCCAAACGCTTCAAGATGGCTGTGGGATCTGGTACTTTATTACCCCTCCACCCTTTCACTAATCAGATTGCCTGATTATTCTTCACCAACTGCAATTCAGGAAAAGTCTCAAACACCACCTCTTTTTAAGCTTTTTTCCAGTTTAATCTTCCACAAGAGAAATATTCCCCCATGTCCAGACCAAGACAATTTCGACTGTGACTAATGTTTATAGTTTTACTGTATATAGTTCTAGCTATAACTATATAGTTATATAGTTGATATAGTTTACCTGTACTCCCAAGTTCCTTAAATTCCTGTTACTTGTAAAATGCACTACAGTTGTTCTGTATGTATATGTTTGGTTCCATGTAAACCGCACTGATGACAATAGTGCGGTATATAAGAGATGTTAAATAAATAAATAAATAAATAAATAAAACTGCAGGAGAAATCTTTGCAACCTGGTAGCTAGAATCTTAGCAAATAGTTTGGCATCCAGATTAATGAGTGAGATTGGCCTATATGATCCACAACTCCCCACATCTTTACATGGTTTGGGTAATACTGAGATACTGGCCACTCCCATCGATTTGGGATGTTCCTTGTCCTTAAGCACACTGTTAAAGAGTTCCGTTAACAATTCAGTTATCTCTCCAAATAACTTTCTATAAGATTTTGCGGTTAGACCATCTAAGCCCAGGGCCTTCCCTTCTTTTAGAGATTTCATAGCTTTTAACACGTCTGCCTCTTCTATTTCCCTGTCCAGACAATTACCTTCTTCCTCGCTTAAAGTAGGTAAGTTTGTATCTTTCAAATATTGATCTAAGTTAAACTCTACTTTGCCATGTTCTGATTTGTACAACTGTAGCATTTGCAAAAAATGTTTTGCATCTGTGCCATCTTATATGCCCACCCTCCTTGGGTATCCCATATTTTACATATATAATTTTGCCTCCTGCAATTCTTTAATTTCCAGGCTAAATTCATTCCTAGTTTGTTACTTTGTACAAAAGAGGTATGACTTAATTGGTTTAGTTGGTATGCCCACTTGGCTGCTCTCATCCTGCTCAGCTCTCCCTTTATATACTTAATTTGATGTAGCCGCTCTTTGCCTCCTCTCTGCTAATGGAGTGCAACAAATTCCTCCAGCTGCTTTAATAGCTGCTGCTCCTATTGAGCCTTTAATCTTTCTTGTTGGTTGCCACTGAATCAAGTGCCCCCTCATGATTGCCCCCCAGGTAGGGCGACTTCCCCAGACTCTCTGGGTTATGTACTGAAGAGGGATTCATTTAATCTTCAGAATCATAACCCTGTCTCAGTACTTGTCAATTTGATATCTATTCCCACTGGCGCATGATCCAACCACATGATCTATCTGATCTCTACATTGTGCACTCCCTCCACCAGCATCCTGTCTATCAATAACATATCTAGTCTACTGTAAACTTCATGAGGGTGGGAATAGAAAGTATAATCCCACTACATGGCCTTCAAATATCTCCAGGACTCCCTCACTCCCAATTTAACCATCAGTTTTTCCAACTGTACTCAACTATCTTGGGGACCTGCCCCTTTACCAGTTGTATTGAGTTTGGGGTCTAGTATTATATTAAAATCACCTCCTATCATTAAGGGATCCCCCAATCTTTCTTTCACTTGTGTGTATAATTGTTGGAAAAAGGCACCTTGTTGGACATTGGGCACATACTTACAGCATAGGCTCACTGATCGGCCCTCTACTTCCCCATTCCATATTAAGTAGTGTCCTTTGGGATCTCGAATCAATTCCTTCTCTTCCAGTCCTAGCCCTTTGACAAATAAACCGCCCACACCCGCTTTTTTAGGCTGCTTTTTCTGGGCAGCCAGAAATATCTTATCATATTTTTCCTGCCTCAACCAACATTCCTGAGATCTTTTCAGATGTGTTTCTTGGATCATCAGGATATCCGCTTTCAATATGGTGCCTTCCTGTATCAGGGCTTTTCTCTTTTGCCAAACGATGAACCCTTTAACATTTAATGACACATTTCTCAAACCCCCCCCCCCCCCCTCAGTGCTGGCTGGTTTGGTCAACAATTTTTTCAAAGTTACAGAGAATATCCCCATGCTTGTGAGACCTGGAACCCCCACTTTTCCTCTCTTCCCAATAGCTAGATTTTTTTCTGCCCTCCCCCTTACCCTTTATTCCCTGACCCCTCTCCCTCCTCCCCCATGTCCCACCACTCATAAGAACATAAGAACATAAGATATGCCATACTGGGTCAGACCAAGGTCCATCAAGCCCAGTATTCTGTTTCCAACAGTGGCCAATCTAGGTCATATGTACCTAGCAGTTTCCCCAAGGGACACAGATTCCACAATGCTTGTATTGGTTCAAGCATTGATATCCTGGGTCCCTTCTTAATAATGGTTTATGGACCTTTCCTCCAGGAACTTGTCCAAACCTTTTTTAAACTGAGGGTTTTAATATGGTATCCACAATGATGCCTAAATCTTTTTCCTGGGTGGTGGTTCCTAATGTGGAACCTTGCATCGTGTAACCATAGTTTGGTTACACGATGCAAGCTTCTTCTCAAATTCTCCCTTTGCCTGCCTTATCAATGCCTTGCAATTGACTTGCCAGTGCTTGTGCTGTTTCCAGGTTTCGTCGTTTGGCTCTTTTTTCCATTTCCTGAAAGATGCTTTTTTGGCAAAACAGCCTCTCTGACCATACCTTTAAACCATGCTGGCAGTTTTTTGAACTTCCTTCCACTTTTCTTAAAGCGTGGAATACAGCTGGTCTGGGCTTCCAAGATAGTATTTTTCAACAACAGCCAAGCCTGATGTACATCTTTAACCTTTGCAACTGCTCCTTTTAGTTTTTTCTTAACTGTTTTCCTCATTTTATCATAGTCTCCCTTTCGAAAGTTAAAAGGTAGTACTGTGGATTTCCTTACTATCCCTCATCCCACTCCCCTACATCCATCCCACAATGACCTCAACCCTCACCCATCTCCCCCTCCCTTCATTCATGCCTGGTGTCTGTTCCCTGTAGTCATTTTTTCACACCCTTATCATATCACACCCCATACATTATACATTGAAACATCATCTTAGTTCTTCACTGTCAGCCCTTTTCCCACCTTAGTTTACTTAAGTGACTGAGAGTCCATAAGACCTTACAAGTCCTCAGGTAGCAGGTAGCTTCTTCCCAGCGCAACATTTGTTTCTTTTGTCCTTTTTTTCTGCCTTTTGCCATAAGCTGTTTTGTTCACCCCCCTGGGCCCTGAGATCTTCAATAGATGGTATCCCCGCCAGTCCTGCTTCCTTCATAGCTACCACCAGTAGTGATAGCATGGTCACCCATCCATCACTCTTTGCTAGTAAAGGCAAGTCCAATTGGGCATGGCCACCTATACTGCAGTTTCTCATCCTGCAGCCGCTGTGTTAAACTATACCATGCTTTCCTGCACTGCAAGGTCGCCAATGTTAAATCTGCATAGATATCCACTTTGTGGCCTTTCCAATAATATATTCCCGTTGCTCTCAGCTTCACCAAGATCTTTTTTTTTTTTTTTAAACTTTTATTTTCATTTTGCAACAAACAAAAGAAACAACACACCAAAGGAGACAAAACAAGTATACAATAAGGAAAAGTAAACCCAATTACCCCCCACCCCCATGCTTCTTCTCTAGCCGATTATGTCAGCATGTGAGCGCTTCCAAACAACAGTGATTATACATCAAAACGATCAAAAGAGCATCTACGATACAGAATGATCATGGGACAGAAATATATACAAGTTTAGACAGTCAGGTGAGAACATTTAGCAGAATGTACATAGTCATTGAGCATCTTCCATTTAGACCGATGATGAGGAGTCTGAATGGGGGAAGCAAACATACGAGGTATTTGTTCATATTTACTGTAGAGACAGACATGATTCCACCATTCATTGGGGCTCAGATGGGAGCTATTTTTCCAGTATTTCGTAATTAGGGAAATAGCAATGCCAAGCATAAAGTCCAAAAGGAAGTAAGCCGTTTTTGGAAGAGAGGGGATCCCCGCTGCTGAGCGAAGTCCCACTATCCTCCAAGAAAGGGGCTCTTGAAAGTGCAAAATAGACTGAATACGACCCCAGACCCGACGCCAATAATACTGTAGTGCGGTACATTCATACATAACATGAGGTAGTGAACCAATGGCCGCATGGCATGTCCAACAACTATTGCCCTGAGTAGTGTTCCATTTGGCTAATCTATCAGGAGTGTAAAAACACCGGTGGGCTAGAAAGAAGAGTGTCTGAGTGAGTGAGGCGGATCGGGAAACCCGTGTCACTTTACGCCAGACAAGGCTCCATTGCTCCGGGGTCAAGGTCACATGTAATTCTCTCTCCCATGCTTTCTGCGCTATAGGGGTATCTCTAGTTATAGCATTACATAAGGTTTTGTAAAAATTGGATGCTACACCCGGTGAACCACCGATAGATCGGATAGTCTCCAACCAACCTTGTGTAGGGGATGCCAATGGCCGGAGCACCTTAGCACCCCGAAGGCAGTGCTGAAGTTGCACCAACTGAAAGTAGTGTTTCGCTGGGAGACCAAATTCAATTTGCAATTCACTAAAAGTTTTCCAGCGACCTTCATGGAACAACTGGTTAGGAATCCAAATGCCCCTGGTGTACCAGGGGCTCCACGCCATCGGCTTATTTTGTATTCGAAATCGAGCATTGTACCAAAGCGGGAGCCTGTCTAACGGACAGAGTCGGGAGTCTAAAGATTGCATAAGAGTATTAAAGGCACCTAAAGTGTCTAAAAGCATTGGTGGATAGTGGGAGTCTGGTGGGAGAGTCATACCAGGGAGAAAAGTAAGAGGAATCGGTTTGCAAAGGTCCTCTTCTATATCTAGCCACACAGGTCTACTCGGTGCTGGATCTTCCAGCCAACGAGCGCCTTGTTTGAGAACAAAAGATTGATGGTACTTCAGGAAATCAGGGAATCTGACACCCCCATTTTCCTTAGCTGCTTGCAGCTTATGTTTCGCTATCCTAGGTGTCTTGTTTTGCCATAAGTATCTAGTCAGAAGGCCCTCAATATCTTTATATGTACGTCGAGGTAAGAGACAGGGCAACATTTCTAAAATATAATTCACTTTCGGAACAATCATCATTTTTATGGTGTCTAAGCGACCCCACCAGGTAAGTGTTAAAGGAGTCCAACGGTGAGTAAGCGCCCGGACCTTAGAAGTTAAGTCTTTGGCATTAAAGGAGATAGTGTCTTCCAATGGAGAACAATAGTGAACCCCGAGGTATTTGACCATGCGAGATTGCCATAAGAAGGGGAAGGGTTGCATATCTGCCTGATGAAGCAAAGGATTTAATGGAAAAGCTACCGACTTGGTCCAATTTATCTTATAACCGGACAGTTGTGAGTATTTACCAATTTGCTTCAGGACAGCCGGTACTGAGTCTATAGAGACAAAAAGCATAAGATCATCAGCATACGCTGAAATTTTGATTTCCCTATGGGAGAAGGGGATTCCATGAATCTCCTCCGATTGCCGGATTAGTAAAGCCAAGGGTTCGAGTGCAAGATCGAAAAGAAGTGGAGACAGTGGGCATCCCTGGCGAGTACCGCGTTGAAGGGGAAAAGGCTGAGACTTTAAAGCATTGGCACATATACTGGCTGTAGGCTGTGCGTACATGGTGCGGAGACAGCGGAGAAAACCTTCCCCGAATCCGTACCAGCGGAGGACTGCAAACAGGAAGGGCCACTCTAAACGATCAAAGGCCTTTTCAGCATCAAGTGAGAGGCCAACGAATGGGTGATCAAGATTAACTGCGGTAGTCAGTACATGGCATAAAGTCCGAGCATTGTCAGCAGTTGATCTACCAGGAATGAAACCGCATTGATCTGGGTGTATTAAAGTAGACATCCTATCAGAGAGCCGGGTGGAGAGAATGGTGGCAAATATTTTATAGTCCGCGTTTAGGAGGGAAATTGGACGATAATTAGCTGTTAGTTGCGGGTCTCTCCCCTCTTTCTCAAAGACTACTACATTTGCCATTGAAAAAGACCCAGAAGGAGAACCCTCCTCGGCAAGAGCAGAAAAATAAAGTTTCAAAACTGAAGCTAAGTCAGCGTGAAAGGTTTTGTAGAATTCAGCAGGGAGACCGTCTGGGCCTGCGGCTCGACCTGAGGCACATTTCTTAATAGCAGAATGAATTTCTGATACAGTAAATGGTGTATCCATGGCCACTCTATCTTCGTCAGATAGGGTCGGTCTTTGTACCCCTGAGAGTAAGCGTTCAAATACTTCTGGCTCAAAATCACATTCAGATTGATAAAGCCGAGTATAAAAATCACGAAAGAGTTCTAAGATTTCTGTATCTTTAGTGACCAGGCCCCCCCCCCGACGGATGACGGAGGGCGGTAACACGCTTGGCTTCTTTTTGACCTTTTAGGGCATTTGCTAATAATTTGCCAGCACGGTTATTTTCCCGGTAATATAGCCCTTGTTGTGATTCAATATTTTTAACAGCAGCAGTGTACAAAAGCTGATTGTATTGAAAACGCAAGCGTTGTAAACGGAGTAAAATACATGGGTCAGTACGGGACGTGAGGAGGCGCTCCCCAGCTTGTATCTGCTGCTCTAGGATCAGTAAGTGCTGCTTTCTTTGTTTCCCCTGCCGAATTTGATAGCTAGTTATAGTTGCGCGGATAGATGCTTTAAAACCCTCCCACCAAGCCCAGCTCGCTGTGTCATGGGGTGAGTTAAAATGAAAATAATCTTGGATAGCGGCCTTTATATCAACCTGAAAATCTTTTTGACCCAGTAGGGATCTATCAAAAAACCAAGCCCGGGGAGAATCGTCCCGCGCAGTGACATGTAATGATAAAGATATGGCGGCATGATCTGAAATATGGAGAGGATGAGTCCTAGCTGTGTCCACTTGAGAAATCAGTGCTTTGGAAATAAGAAAGAAATCTATTCTAGATTGGGAGTGATGGGGGGCAGAAAAGAAAGTAAACTCTAAGTCGGAGGGGTGAAGCAGCCTCCATATATCTACCAGCGCAAGATCTTGCATCAGAGCTGTAAGGGTAGCAAGACTCTTGGGTGGACTACTCGTTCTAGGCGGCTGTCTATCTATCAAAGGGTCTAACACTTGATTAAAATCACCACCAAGTATTAATGGAGCATTGGCAGAGGCCTGTGCCAACTGCGCAATACTTGCATAGTAAGCAGGGTTGTCTACATTCGGGGCATAAATGCAAATACACGTGAATTCACTATCACCAACCTTAAGATGTGCACGGGCCCATCTACCCTCCTTGTCAGCGCTAGTATCAATTACAGTAGCTTGCAAAGATTTCTTAACCAGAATGGCTACCCCGCACCGTTTAGAAACGGCGGGAGAATAGGCAGCCACCATGTAAGGCTTAGCATTGAGTTTCAGTGTTTCAGCAGAGTTTAGGTGCGTTTCCTGAAGAAACACTAAATCAGCATGCTCATGGCTAAGATAGCTAAGGATTTTCTTTCTTTTGATTGGACTATTAATGCCTTTGACGTTGAGTGATAAGATTTGCTGTTCATAGAGCACTATGGTCACATCACATAACCTAAGAGAATGGATAACAGCATTCCAATCCTCCTAAACAACTGTATGTATATAAAATGTGTTTTTAGCACCACTGTAAATAGCCCACCTTGTACATAGCTCAAACAAATCAAGCACCCAACACCGCCATCACACAACCAAGTTTCATCCTCACTGCATGTACAACACACACACTTTACCTGATTGCTTGCTGTGATACCACCTTGATTATTAAGATAAGGCGGTTTAGAAATACTGTTAAATAAATAAATAAATAAATAAGGCCATTCAAAAAAGTTAAAAATTCTAAGCATGATAGCGCACATAATTTCACAATGTCCCTCATATTGACTGTATCTGGCTGTACACATGACATAAAAGAAAATAAGCTAATATAATACAATGAAGCGCCCCACATTAAAAAAGAAAACCCGCAGTGCGGTAGAGAAGAAGCAGAACCCCAGAAATTACTGGCGACCATGTGTCTGCGGGGAGAAAACCCCAGAGAAGGCCGAAATTGAAAAAACACATAACCTGTAGGACTGTACGTGCTCCGAATCCGACCGAGGCACACATCATGGAGGGATAGTAGACCAAAAAAAAACAAAAGGGTCATATAAAGAAAGAAAGACAGTCCAGGTAGTCTCTGTGCTTGACTATGACCACCGCATCGGGCCCTTCAAAATGGCGGACAGAGCCGGCAAATAAAAGTCCAAGACTTTGGATTAGCGCATCTGCTCTGCTTCTTTGGAGTCCAAGAATGTTGATAGGAGATCAGGATCTTCGAATGTCCTGGTTTGGTTGTGGAGAGTCACTCGGAGCTTCGCTGGATACAACAGGCCAAAGCGGGCCTGTAGCTGTTGAAGTCGAGGGCGAAAAGCAAGGAGTTTCTTCCGACGGTCAACGGTAGGCTTTGCCAAATCAGGGAAGAAGGAGACTTTGTGACCTTCGAATTCCAAATGATGATTCGCCCGGGCAGCAGTTAAAATTTGTTCCACTTGTTGATATCGTAGCAAGCGAAAGATAATAGGCCGGGGGGTCGTTCGGTTGAGCGCCATGTGGGTAGGAACACGGTGTGCACGATCGATTTCCAGTTCTCCATGAAAAGTAATCTTCAGCAAGGAGGGAAGAGTTTTGAGCAGAAATTCTCTTATATCTCCCGCTTCCACCCCCTCCGGTATTCCAATGAGCCTAACATTGTTGCGACGGGCTCGATTATTGCTATCTTCTAACTCCTTTTGGAGATTCTGTATCTGGCGCTCAGCCATGTCCAGTTTGCCCAAGCGCACCGCGTGCAAGTCGAGGACCCCCGCCATATTGTCCTGCCATGAGGAGAGACTTTCAAGTCGGTCCTGGAGCACTCCAAAGTCTTCTCGCAGGGCTCAGAGCGCTTCTCCATTGGACTGCACCAATTCCTTCACGCCGCGTATTTCTTCTAAAATCTCCAGGTGCATTTCGGGGTTTTCCCGAAATGGAACCATCTTCTGTGGGGAGGACACCTCTGTTTTGGAGCGTTTTCCGTGAGAAGAAGAAGGAGACCCGAAGTCCAAGCGCGCTGGTTTATGGGCCGCCATCCCCCCCGAGGTACCCCGGTCAGCCCGGAGCGAAATAGTAAGTTTGTATAGGTATTAAGTCAGGATTCTTAGTAGGCCTCTCGGGAGCTTCAGCGCGAAGCGTCTTACCCGCTGGACATCAGGCTCCGCCCCCTTCACCAAGATCTTTTCATTTATTTCATAATCATGAATCAAATGGTAATGTCCCTGGGCCTCTCACTCCTTCAGGAGCCCAGCGCCCTGTGTGCCCAATCAAATTTAATGGTGCAGCCACTGCCTTGCTCTTCCATCTCCTGAAGAACCCCCAGGCAGAATCTGTGGGTGACCTGCATACAGTCCCAATAATACTCCTTCTCTGGGACCCCTTTTAACTGCAAATTATTTCATTTGGACCTGTTTTCCACGTCTTCAACTTTTCATTCTAGCAGTGCCTTGGCTTCTGTTAACTCTTTCAATGAGTCTCTTATGACTCCCACTGAGCCCTTCAGTTCTATTTGGATCTCCGACACCACCACTCTGCTCCCGACTTCCGCCAGCTCTACCCTCATTTCAGCCAGCACTCCCTCTATATCGATGTGGATCCCAGCCATTTCTTTCAGCAGATCTTTAAACCAGGCATGCAGCTCCTCCTTCGTAATTTACACAAGTGTGTTGGTACTGCTCCCGGGCTCTTCCATCTTTGCTGATTCCACCTCCTTGTTTTCACCTCCCACCTCCACAGCCATCTTGTCTGCCGCCTTGTGCTCAGCTTTAGTAGTGCTATATGCAAACTCTTTTAAATCAGTGGTCCATTTTCTCGTGTACGTCATTGAGGCCCTCGCTGTTACGGCTGATGTTCCCTTCGATTTTCGGCTACTTTGGGGGTCTAGTTCACCTTTTTGCCCTTTTTTTAGGGGGGGGTTTGGACGCAGGAACTGTTGCTCAGTCATCCATGCGAGTGGGTGACATCCAATAGTTACTTTATAAGAATTGCTTTGACTTATAAATTTTGGTGGTTCAACAGCTATTCTCAGTCAGGAAAAACAGTCACTATACAAGGAACTATTCTATCTTTGAAAATCAGGGGTTTTTTTTTCCTTTGCCTGAAGGGTTAGTTTCCTTTCCATTATGGATCTTCCTGTCTTATCCTTCCTTTTCTATCACTCAGGTAGGGGTGTTTGTGCATATGTGTGTGGCATTTCAGCCAACCTAACTCCTAAGCAGAGTTGGTGCAACATTATTAGGCACCTAGGCAAACCCTAGCTGCGTGTCTCTCTGAAATAACTTTCAGGCCCCTTGTCACCCCAATAGCCAAGATTCAGAGACTCAGACTCAACAATATAGATCACCCCAATACCATCCCTTATTGGTCATTTATATACTAAATGAAGGCAACACAGGTACACTAAAAAAAATTTTTTTTAAACTGCCTCTAATGTTTCGATTGATTTTTACGTTTTTTGGTGCGCTGAATCCAAATCTGGTAACCAATTTGCTCCATCACGTACAGATTTTTTGCTACATTGGGTTAGCAGTTTGAGGTGAACGTTTCAGATTGAGTGCGATCGAGATAAAAGTTTCTTGGATGAATTCTTTATACTAATTGTTTAGTAGTTATTCAAATAAGAATAAAGAAAATTGTAACAAGGCAGCACATAAGAATAGAGTAATGTCAACAAAACACTCTGTGATGGTAGCAAAATTGTCTGCACTTAAAACAGCCACATACATGTGCACAAACATTGAGCATATAAGAGCGAGGTTAGACACAAAGCAAAGCAAAGAAATGTGCAAAAAATGTTGTACAGGTATGTATGTAAGAATAGAAAACGCAAACCGCACCATTGCAATACATGAAGACAAACACCCGATGGTGTGAAAATAAAATTCTAATAAATGAGATCCGACACTGTGATAATAACTAGCAAATTTTTATTTCAAAGTTTAGTAAAAACACGATATTTGTCAACACAGTTTAGATTTTAAAGTCATTCTTGGGTCAATCAATCTCCTGGTGGGCCCGTTTCTTCTTCCCCCGAATGCTTCTCTTGGTGCGCTGCTTGGCGTATTTTTCATCTGGGGTTTCCTGCAGCAGCAACCAGCAGAAATCAGCCATCATAGTGGTGTTCCATCTTCCTTGGTACCTTCTCTCTGCGTCCTTGATGTCCTGGTGAAACCTTTCACCTTGTTCTTCACTGTATGCCCCCAAGTTTTCGGGAAAGTAGTTCACATGGGAGTGCAAGAAATGGACTTTCAGGCTCATGTTACAGCCTTGTTCTTTGAAGGCATTGAGCATCCTGGCAACAATATCCTTATAGTTCTCATCCCGCCTGTTCCCCAAGAATTTGAGAACAACATCCTTGAAGGAATCCCAGGCTTCTTTTTCCTTCTCAGACATCGTTTCAGCGAATGCTCCATCTGAAATGAGTTTCCTTATATCAGGGCCAACAAACACTCCTTCCTTTAGCTTTGCTTCAGAAAGTCGGGGGAACTTTGAGCAAAGGTACCGAAAGCACTCACCATCTTTTGGAAGGGACTTGATGAATTGCTTAATGAGACCCAACTTAATGTGGAGAGGTGGTAATAAAATTTTATCACGAGGTATCAAGCTCTCATGAAGAACATTTTTCTCACCGGGTCTCAAATACTCCCGAATTGGCCAGTCTTTTTTCCCCCAGTGTAGGTCGCGGGCCCGGCTATCCCACAAGCAAAGGAAGCAGGGATATTTGGTGAAACCGGATTGCTGCCCTAATAGCATGGATAGAATTTTAAAGTCTCCACAAATCATCCACTTATGCTCATCATAACGAATCTTCTGAAGAATCAGGGCCAAATTCTCGTATTTTTCTTGGAGAATAACAGAGTGAGCAATAGGAACTGAAGCGAATGTGTTGCCATTATGAAGAAGAACACCTTTTATGCTGTCTTTTGACGAATCAATGAACAGCCGCCATTCAGCAGGATCATACTTGAGTTTAAACTTTTCCATCACTCCGTATATATCGTTGCAAAATACCAAATCTTCCTCTTTGCTGAAATACTTCAAAACTTGTGTCTCGCGGTTGCGGGTACCAATAAAAAGTTGTTCCTGGTGACAATAGATTTTTCTGTTTAAGCCGAGAACCTAGCAGTTGGGCAGCATCTTTTGGGAGTCCTAAATCCCGGACTAAATCATTCAATTCAGCTTGAGAGAAAAGTTCAGGTTTCGGATCTGGTTCAGTTTCAAACTCGGAAGTACTGGACTCATCGGGAAAAGCCATCTGATGAGTCTCATCATGATCAGAACCGTCCACACAAATATGATCCAAAGATTTTGGTGGTTCAGGCACAGGTACTTCTTTGCTATGAGGCATAGGCCTAATTGCTGAGGGAAGGTTGGGGTAACTTATTACGTTCTTATTTTTTAAGTTGTATCCCTTCACAATGCAAGAGCAAAAATAGCAGTCACTGCTGTGGTCTCTTTGTTCACGCCACATCATAGGTATTCCGAAAGGAAATGCTTGTTTTTTACCTTTCATCCATAAGCGTAGATCTTCCTCACATGTCTTGCACACTTTGTGAGGAACCCACGGTTTGTCTTGATCGCCTAACTTCAAACCGAAATAGGCGAAATATACTTTTTTAATAAATGCAGAAATGTTCCTCTGCCGCTTTTTCATGGTATATTCCCCACAAATAAAACAAAAACTGTCCGGAGAGTTGACGCAACCTCTGGCTCTGTGAGCCATCACAAATACACAGCACTGCAAACTACAACTGTAGTGAACCACTTCGGAATAAAGCTGGATTACGACTGAGCAAACAAAAGGTAATAATGAACTTGCAAGAAACTGAAATTTGACAGGAACGTTCATGTCGCAACCACCGTGTTTGAGCGAGCGAACGAGGCGAGGCGAACAGGAAAGAACATGCGCCAGCGCGAGTACTGGATTTAGCCCCCCGCCTCCCAATTGTCCTGTTAATGTATAAAATGAATACAAAACACTCTAAAATATCATGAGGGAGTGTTTCTAGTTAGTTAACCATTACAACCTCTATTTTGGGCCAAGAAAATAAACTGCAGTCGGCTAAAAAGAAATTATGTGAACATTCCTTATGTGGGTAAGAAATCTAATTTTGCAAGAAAACGTGACGTGATGGAACATTTTGGCTATTTTTCCTGGATTCAGCACCCCAAAATCTATAGGAATCAGTTGCAAAACTGGAGGCAGTTTTTTGGTAGTGTACCTGTGCAATTTATAGAAACCATTTATCCAGATAAAGAGGCTATTTACCCAAAGAAATGAGGTATTTGAAAATTGCCTACCATCCATGGTAGTCGAAGTATGCACTGATGGCTCCTTGAGCTTGTGTGATCAGAGCTTATTGTTTTGTTTTAATTGGAGCTATTTGCTGTTACCTAGGAGCTGCTGCCCCAGTCTTCATTTTAGGGATGCAAACCAAGCAAGTATTTTAGGTTTTGTTTTTAGTAGGTTTTAGCTTTTTTTCTCAGTTTTGGAGGTTTTTTTTTATTTCACGCATTAATTTTAATTTAAAAAATGTAACATACATTAGAACATTTTGACACATGCTAATTGACTAATCATGTTAATTTGCAAGTTAATGTGTGTTAAATTGATTTAAATCTTTAAAGCCCACTTATGAAGTAAATATGTACCTCATTTGATCCCTGGTTGCAAAATCTCTTGAAACTATGAAGCTCTTTCACTAAAGTACAGTAACCTTTTGCACTTACCACACATTAGGAGTAAAAATTAGAGCATAGTAAGTGCAAAAGCCATGTGATAACTCTTGGGGACATGTTCAGCATGTTTCTGGAAGGGAGGAGTGGCTCAGTGGTTGGGACAGATTACCTCAGGCCAGAAGGCCAGCTGTTTAATTCCTGCATGGGGACAAGCAACTTCAGGCCAAAGGGCCTGGGGTCTCTAGTCTCATGGCCACTCCTTGTGGCCTTGGGCAAGCCACTTAACCCTCCATTGCCTCAGGTTCACTTAGATTGTGAGCCCTTCAGGGACAAAGGAATAAAAAGTACCTGTTAGTATACATGTAAACTTCACTGATTCTAAAGAGAACAGTATAAAAAAAATTACCCTGAAAAGTTCCTTAACAAGTAGCAACATCATTCAAAATTAATGCAGGTGCACTTAAAACCTCCTCTTGAGGAAGCAGTAAGTGTACCCACACTAATACAAGACTGACAATTAACATGTTAATTCTATCTGAGCTCTGCCCCTAATCTGCCTAGTTCCTGCTAAGCAATTAGCATAGGATTTTTATCATGATGGCTACTTTTAGCACACAGTAGTCATTACCGTGGATCCATGCTAACTGCTTAGCGTGTGCTAAAATACTTGTCAACCATTAGCACAATTCAGTAAAAGTGCCCCTTATTGTTCTTTTCTGCTGTATGGCCTTTACCTTGGATTTGTGGCAGTCCTCTGAATCCCTCACCTATACATAGGAACATGTGCTACCTGTTAAAATGGCAGATGACAAAGCCAGATAGCGCATGCTAGCCGTGCAGAAAATCACTGCGCTCTCTGTACTTGCCCTGTGCTATCTCCACAAACTGTGTTAACTGTCAGAGTGGGCAGGAAATGGGTGGAGAGCTGGGCTTTCTGCAACATGTAGTTACCATGAGCATCAACAACCATCAAAGCTGCAGATAGCATGAGTGCAGATAATGCTACCTCAATGGGTGGCATTATCTGCATCTGTGGTGCTACCATAAGAACATAAGATATGCCATACTGGGTCAGACCAAGGTCCATCAAGCCCAGTATCCTGTTTCCAACAGTGGCCAATCTAGGTCATACGTACCTAGCAGTTTCCCCAAAAGACACAGGTTCCACAGTGCTTGTACTGGGTCAAGCATTGATATCCTGGATCCCTTCTTAATAATGGTTTATGGACCTTTCCTCCAGGAACTTGTCCAAACCTTTTTTAAACCCAGCTACACTAACAGCCTTTACTACATCCTCCGATAACAAATTCCAGAGTTTGATTACACGTTGAGTGAAAAAATATTTTCTTTTATTAGTCTTAAATAGTTTACCCTGTAGCTTTATTGCATGTCCCCTAGTCTTTCTATATTCTGATAACGTATCCAGATTAATGTCCTTTCCTTGAGTCATGCTAGACCAGTCCAGACACGTGTTCCCCTACCAGCAGATTGGTGGAGACAAAGAACCAATGAAAAGGCTAGGCTTCAGTGACGACATTCCTATGCCTCTATCTGCCACAGCCACCAGAGGGCTCTTCAGTATCCATCCCAAAGCATATGGGAGAATATGGTAAGCCTCACACAACCTCAAAGTGGGCAACAATGAGAGATCAGACCAAAGAGAACTGTAGAATATGGATCTGCAGATCCAAGCATATAAATCATAGCAGACCTGTAAAATGTCACCTTCCATATCATCCTGCTAGACCAATCCAGACAAGTGGGAAGTACCAAAGCTACGACTCCACTGGGCCACACTCTCTGCAATTTTGGTGAGTTATCTGCTGGAGAAGTGCTGTGCACGTCCCCAACAGATGTTGCGCTGTGTCTGCAGCCAATACGGTACTATTTGCACAAAAATGTCATCCTAGCTACAAAAGCCTACTGCACTTTAATAAACACATCCCCTAGTGATGAACTTCCTGTAAAGGAGATGCACACCGTTAGCCCATCAACTGAAACCATGTATTACACCAGCATTTTAATAAGGCGGGGTAACTATATTATGATAAGGATGTACAAGTAAGAAGAATGTTTTTCGTTTTAAAAACTCACCTTGCACTGGTCCATTTTCCATTATCTCCTTCATTATTTCTTTTTCCTTAAGAAAAAAGGAAAACCTATTTCAGTCAGCTCTGTAATCACATGGGGATACATAGAAAACTCATTTCACCCAAGTTCATGAATTTATGGACTATATTATTCCCTGACATAGTGATAACAATTCAGTTCAAAACCTCTGTTAGAAAAAAAAAACATGTCTCAGAAGCCCTACATATCTCAGAAGCTGCAGAAACGCTTTTTATGTTTCATTATCTGTTTCTCAAAATTCACACTTGCTTTCATGATATCACCAATATCTAAAATGGGGCAAAGGAAGCACTCAATTATTTTTAATCTGCTTCTTATCCTTTATTGTTCTTCAGTGGGTGATGCTACTTTTGTAAATTGCTTTGAATGCTCATTTGGTTAAGAAAGTGCTGTATAAGTTGTTTCAAATAAAAAAAAAAGACATAAATAAATCTATGAAAGAATTGACTATGAAATTCAGGAATAAAACCAAGAAGACAGAAAGGGTTGCTTATACTTCATCTAGCAGAAAGCCTCATATAAATATGCTGTAAAACATGCATCTGTTCTTACCCTATAGTATTTCATTGGGGCAGACTAAAGATAAAATAAACAGGCCTTTGTATAAAAATTATACTAGCATTGCCATTGAATTTAGAAAGAATATTAAACACCTTTTAACATGCCTTCTTTCCTTGTTAAAATATGGGTGTTATTTTAGAAACCTTTTGTACAATTTCTACAAGGAAAATTAGGCATTTCCATGTGGAAATGGAATGCACATGTACAGTAAAGGATGATTTTGTAAAAGGGAAAATTTACAAGTGGATGTCCACAACATGTAGAAATTGCAAGGCGACATGCTAAGGATGTGGTTGAGACATGAACTGGGTGGGTCAAAAAGTTACTCATGCATGCCCTGTTTCATTTCATGTCCACTTGAAGATTTTCAGCTGCTTCTGTCAAGTACAGGTTTTTAAAAAGTACTTGTTTCAGCCACCCCCCCCCCCCTGCATACATTCTAATTAAGGGTCCCTTTTACTAAAGTCCACTAAGAATGTTCCATTAATGCACCGATTTCACACGTTAACAGTAAAGGCTGAATTTTAGCTGTTGAGGGCATGTTCAGTATGTCCCCCGGAACTAACACACAAAGGGTTATCCTAATGTGCACTCCACTACATCTGGTTCACTTAACAACTCCAATAGAGGAGTCATTAAGATAACTCACGTTAAGAGTCATGTTGACGCTGAGCATGCCCTGGCGTTAGCAGTAATACGCTCTCCATGCCTACCCTCTGCCCCATCCCATGATCACCAATTAATGTGCATTTTAGCATGCAAAGGTAGTCACTATCATACATTTGTGTTCCTGAATGCCTGTAGCTGACCAGGCATTAGTAAAAGAGATCCTAAATAAAGATAATGGTTTCTGTAGTTAATTAAGCAGAGCGACTTACAACAGTATCTAAAAGTAAAGCATTAAGGGAGGAGTGGCCTAGTGGTTGGGGCAAGGTACCACAGGCTGGAAGGTTGGTGGTTCAAATCCCACTAGAGGACAGCAACCTTAGGCCGGAAGGACTGGGGTTTCTAGTCCCACAGGTGCTCCTTGTGGTCTTGGGCAAGCCACTTAACCCTCCATTGCCCATGTTCCCAGTAAGTCCCTGTTAGTGTATATGTCTCATATCCCCCTTGTGTTAAATGTGACCCCCCAACTGCTTTGATCTGGTTAAAAGGGATGTAAATGCAGCTAAAATAGAAAAGGACTCCAATAAAAACAGAAAAGAATCATTCATACGACAAATAAAAGAAAACACAATGGAATAGTTAGACAAGCAATCACAATTAAGCAGACAAATCATAAGGAATGTTAAACAAATGTGCTTTCAGATAGGACTTGAAAGAGGGGAATGAGGATTCCAACTGAATGATAGGAGGAAGTGAATTCCATAATGCAAGGGCCAAGAAATAAAATGCAGGGGAGCAAGTGGAGGTTAATCTAGCCTGTGTGGGTGATGGCAGATGTAGTTGATATGTATGAATATCTCAGAGGAGGTAATGAGTAGAATATGGAATTAATAAGTTTGAAAGATACTGAGGAAACCCAGAATGAAATACATGGTGAACTATGGTAATGAGTTTGAACTTTGAGTAAAACTTAACAGGAAGCCAGTGATTATGTAACAGAAGAGGGGTAACTTGCTCATACCTATGAAAGAGTGTTCTGCTTTATTCTGTATAAGTTGTAACCTACACACCTGAGATTGAGGGAGACCAAGATAGATAACATTACAGTAGTCCAACCTTGAAATCACCAAAGAAAGAAGCAGAATGAAGAAAGAGAGAGAAAAGGACAAACAACATGAATACAATGGAGAAAAAAGAAAAAACAATGAACTATCACAGTAATATGGAGGTGAAAGGATAATGAGACATCTAGAATAACACCCAGATAACGTATTGAGGAGACTAAAGAAATGGGACCAATAGGAAGAGAGGGAGCTAGAGAAGGTATAGGATTCACAAAAGTAATCCAAAGGACAGAGGATTTGGCAAGGTGCAGACAGAGAAAGTTATCCTGAAGCCATTGAGAAATAAGGGATAGTCAGTCATTGAGAGGGACAAGATCCAGAGAAAGTGCTGGTGTGATGAATTAAGAGGATATCATCCACATAAAAATAGAAAGAGATCCTGTGTTGCTGAATAATAAACAGTAGTGGGATCAAAAAGATATTGAACAACAAAGGTGCCAAGATAGAACCCTGAGGAATCCACATGGAAGTGAAAAAAACCCAGAAGAAACCCTAGAAATCATGAAAGAAGAAACCCCCCATGTCCACTGTAAAAGAACATTGAGAGAGATAACAATGAAACCACCTAAGAACAACCCCACCTAGACCCAAATCATGAAGATGAGAAAGGAGAGTAGAGTGATCAACAAGGTGAAAAGCAATTGAAAGATCAAGAGAAGCTATCACCAAAACATCATCCCGATCATGAAATTGATGAATCTCGCTGATGTTGGGGTTTTTCTGGGCGTTCCCTAAGATTATTTGGGGAATTTTCTATTTTTGTTTGGCTGTTTGTGTTCAACCCCCAGCATACATACAGGACTGGCTTTAAACAAATTGCTCATGCCACCATAAAAGCATGGAAACTTTTTTATTTTATCTTGTCAGGTCTGTAACATCACAAGCTTTACTTTTGATTTATAAGGTACAAATTTCAATATCAATCCATAGCATCAATACATCTATAATAAGCAACGCACCTGACTTAAGTGTAAAAAGGTCCTGGAGACAGAGAAAGCCTCACTCCAATGAGATCAGCTAATGTCTGTCTGCTTATTAGAATGTCTTCTCTATATTTATATTCATTTTTAGGCTCAAATTGCTGATAAATAGATTTCTTTTCTGTTTCTTATTCTCTATTATTTCAAGCAAATCTGCTTCCCAATCTTTTACCCTCTGTTTTCTCTGTAGCATCCTGTCTCTCCATTCTCATTTGCTTTGTGCTAGTCATGTTTCCTGCAGATAAACTGCAGATACTGATGTTTGTCTTCCTTGTTTATGTTCCCCTTTGTTCATTCAGGAGGCCCAGGTGACAGCTTTTCACTAGCTTTGTAGTTTTCAGAGCCTCTCATTATGTCAGCTCTCTGGGACAGGATATTAGCTCATTTCATTGCTCAATCTTGCTGATTTTGAAGTTTCAGTGTGAAAAAGTCAGAGCAAGCTGTTTCTTAGGCCTGAGCTATAGACGTTAGCACAAGATGGATTCAACCTGTAACAAAGGTACCTGAAGGGGTATTCATTTTTCCCCTTCACTGATAAGTGAAAGAAGAATAAACTCGGTGCTGTGACCTGGGTGAAATCCTGACTGGGATGTAAAGCAGGAGTAAAAGTATGACAAAAGTTGAGCAAAGACGCATTATTACTAAGCATTTATAAAGTTCTGCAAAATACGAAGTGCTGTACAAACATAAAAAGAGACAGTCCCTTCCCGTTAGAGCTCACAATTTAGTTAAGACAAAATATAAAATAGATTAGATAATACAAAAAACAAATTAACAAGACAAGAACAAATGTTTATGGAGAGAACAAGAAAGGACAAATTAGGAACAAAAAGCAATAGTGAAGAAATGGGATTTCAATTTGGATTTGAAGATGGCCAGGGAGGAGGCTTGGCAGACTGAGACAGGTAGAGTATTCCAGGAAAAGGGTGCAACCAGTTGAAAGGAGCAAAGTCTAGAATTAGCAGTACAAGTAAAAGTCATAGATAAACAAAGACAATTAGATGAGTGGAGTAGGCGAGAGGGGGTGTACATAGAGATGAGGGATGAAAGGTAATGAGGGGCAGAAGAATGAATACATTTATAGATTAGAAGGAGGAGTTTGAACTGGATACAGAAGCGGATGGGGAGCCAGTGAAGTGACATGAGGAGAGGAGTAATGTGTGAAAAACGAGACTGACGGAAAATCAGAAAAGCTGCAGAATGTTGAATAGACTGGAGAGGAAAGAGGTGGTTAGCAGGGAGGCCAGCAAGGAGAAGGTTACAGTAATCAAGGAGGGAGGTGATTAAAGAGTGGACAATCAGTTTAGTAGTGTAATCAGAGAGGGGCGAATTTTGGAGATATTGTAAAGAAAGAAACGTCATGTTTTAGCGATGTTTTGGATATGTAAAGAGAAGGAGAGAGATGAGTCAAAGATAACACCAAGGTTCCATGCCGAAGAGACAGGAAGGATAACAGAGTTATCCACAGAGATTGAGAAAAGGGAAGGAGGAGGGGAGGCATTAGGGGGAAAGACAAGGAGTTCAGTTTTGGCCATGTTCAGCTTCAAGCAGTGATAGGACATCCAGGAAGCAATGTCAGAGAGGCAGACCGAGATCTTAGCTTGAATTTCAGGAGAGATAACAGGCATAGAGAGGTAGATTTGAGAGTTGTCAGCATAGAGATGATAGTGAAAGCCATGCGAAGAGATAAGGGCACCAAGGAATTGGGTATAGAGAGAGAAGAGGAGGGGACCTAAGACAGAACCTTGAGGTACACCCACAGGTAAAGGGGTAGAAGAGGAGGAGCAGCCACCGAAGTACACACTGAAAGAGCGGTGGGAGAGATAGGAGGAGAACCAAGAAAATACAGAGCCTTTGAAACTGAGTGAAGACAGGGTGATAAGAAGAAGATTGTGGTCAACAGTGTCAGAGGCAGCAGAGAGAGCCAGAAGAATGAGGACAGAATAAAAGCCTTTGGACTTAGCCAGAAACAAATCATTGGCGACTTTGGTAAGAGCAGTTTCAGTAGAATGTAGGGGACGGAAACCGGATTGTAAAGGATCTAGGAGGGCATGAAAGGAAAGGAAGTCGAGACAGCGGTGGTAGACAGCACGCTCAAGTAATTTAGAAATAAAGGGAAGGAGAGAGAGATGGGATGGTAGTTAGAAGGACAGGTGAGATCGAGTGAGGGTTTCTTGAGGAGGGGTTTGATAATAGCATGCTTGAAGTCAGAAGGGAAAGTATCGGTGGAGAGCGATAGGTTGAGAATATGAGTGATGGAGGGGTCGATAGTGGAAGAAATGGAGCTAAGGAGGTGGGTGGGCATAGGATCAGAAGGGCAGGTAGTCAGCTTAGAGGAAGAAAGGAGGAGTGTTGTTTCCTCATCAGAGACCAGAGGGAAGGAAGAAAGGGAAGCAGAAGTAAGGGGGGAGAATTGGGAAAAAGGGGGGAGGAAGGGATGGTAGTGAACTGGAAGGCAATTTTATGGATTTTGTCATGGAAGTACTGTGCCAAGGTTTGGGCAAGAAGGGAGGTAGGAGCCAGAGGTGGGGGCACACGGAGGAGAGAATTGAGTGTATAAAAGAGACAACTAGGATTAGAGACAAGAGAGTTAGTCAGATTGGTGAAGTAGATTTGTTTGGCAAGTGCAATGGCTGATTGAAAGGAGAAAAGCATGAATTTAAAGTGGAGAAAGTCAGCATGAGAGCGAGATATGAGCCAGGCACGATCAGCAGAGCGGGCACAGGAGCACAAATAGCGGGCAAAAGGAGAGAGCCACGGCTGTGGAGGGGAATGCCTAACAGGACGTGAGATGAGGGGAGCAAGAGAATCCAAAGAAGAAGAGAGTACAGCATTATAGGAGGTCACAGCCTCATCAATAGAAGTAGAAGAAAGAGTGGATGAAAGGGGCGAGGAAATAGTGGAGGAGAGAGCTAAGGGATCAATAGCAAAAAGGTTTCTAAATAGATTAGAGGAAACAGGACGAGGCTGAGGTGGAGGATGATGAATAAAGGAAGAACAGAATTAGAGAAGTTGGAAGGTGAGCAGTTAGAGAAGAAAATTAGGTCAAGGCAATGACCATGTTGGTGAGTAGGAGCAGTGGAAGAGAGCTGAAGGTTATACGAGAAGGTAAGAGAGAGGAGTTTTAGAACATGGGGATTGGAGGGGTCTTCAACATGTATTTTAAAGTCACCGAGAATAAGGGTGGGGGAGGAGGAGTGAAGAAAAGTAGACAGCCAAGAATCAAAGTCAGAAAGAAAAGTGGAAATAAAAGTATCAGAAGGATGGTAGAGAACGGCTACTTGGAGTGGGAGAGGAGCGAAGAGGCGGATCGAGTGGAGTTCAAAAGAGAGAGAGGAATGAGATTGAGGTAGGATGAGATACTGGAAATGACAAGAGGGAGAGAGAAGAAGCCCAATACCCCCACCACGACCAGTAGACCGAGGAGAGTGGGAGAACTGGTAGCCCCCATGACAAAGAGCAGCAATGGAGGCATTGTCTTCAGGAAGAAGCCAGGTCTTAGTTAAGGCAAGGAGGTGAAAAGAGCGGGAAATAAAAAGGTCATGTACAAAGGCAAGTTTATTAGAGATAGAGTGAACATTCCATAAGGCACAGGAAAAGGGAAGAGCAGACGGGGAAAGGAGAGGAATGAGAATAAGGTTAGAAGGATTGTGAAAAGGCCCAGGGGGAGGAGTGGCCTAGTGGTTGGGGCAAGGTACTACAGGCCAGAAGGTCGGTGGTTCAAATCCCACTAGAGGACAGCAACCTTGGGCCAGAAGGACTGGGGTTTCTAGTCCCACAGGTGTTCCTTGTGGTCTTGGGCAAGCCACTTAACCCTCCATTGCCCATGTTCCCTGTAAGTATTAGTGTGTCTCATATCCCCTCGTGTTAAATGTATCCCCCAACCGCTTTGACCCGGTGAAAAGCAGGATATAAATGCAGATAAATAAATAAAATAAATAAAATAAATAAATAGTTCTAATATGAGAGAGATGTTTAGGGAGGGTAGGGAACCTCAAAGAGTGAGAGGTAGATTTATGGAGACCAGAATTGGGGAATACGTAGATCAGGTTAACCAAGACGCGTAGTTGCTTCATCTTTCCTTAGAAACAAGGCAAAGTAGAGACTGGACGGTATTGATAGGGGTCAGATGAATTGCAGAAGGATTCTTTAGAATGGGCTTAACAATAGCATGTTTCCAAGGGTGAGGGAAAACTCCATTAAACAAACTATTGTTAATCATGGATAGCATAAGTGGTTGAAGATCCAGAGATGGTGCAGAAAGCCAAGTGGAAGGGATTGGATCAACTGATGAGGTTGTCTTACAAGAAGAATTAAGGATTTTAAGGAATTCTACTGCAGAGACTGGTGAAAAGGATGACCAAGAATGAGACAGGGTTAAAGGTGGATCCACAAAAAAAAGTCATACAATCGGAGGAGGGCAAACTAGGAGGAGACAAAGGTAAAGGATAATTGTGAAAATTAGCCTGAAGAGATTGCACTTTATCAATGAAGAAGGAAGCAAGAGCAGAAGGTGATGGCAGGGAACCCCTAGAAGCATTCTGAGAGTTTGTAGAAAGATTGGTTAAGGAGTCCAAGACAATATACAATTTAGTGGCAGTAGCTATTTGCTGAGAATAGTACTCCTTCTTAGCTGAATGAACTTGAGATCTATATCATTTTTGCAACTCATTTTGCAACTCATAATAATGGAGAGCTGAGGATGAGTGATACTTCCTCCACAACCATTCAGCACAGCGAAGTTGACATTGAGTGAGAAAGAGCCCTTGATGATGCCAGGGATGTTTGTGGCAGGATGGATGGCGGACAGGACAAAGAGGAGCAATATGATCTAAAAAAGCAGCCAAAGTAGCATGCAAAAGCTCAGCTTGGGCCTCAACCGAAAGGGTGAAGAAGTTAGGGGGTAAGATATCAGCTAATGGAAAGCAAGCCAGAGTAGAAGATGATGCAATACATTGAATCTTGCTGGGATCAGGCAGACAGCTAGAAGAAATAGAGGTTGCACAAGGATAGCAGACCTAGAAGAAAATGTCAAAGTGATCAGACCAGGGGACTGGGGCAGCAGAGAAGGCAGATAAGGCCCTCCTGGAAAGGGCAGAATAAGATCTAAGGTATGACCAGCAGAATGCGTAGGGAATGCAAGATATTGCAGAAAAGACAGATCGGATAAAAAATGAATAAGGGCAGAGTCTTTGGATCTGGGAGCATCGAAATAGATATTAAAGTCACCTAACACAACTAAATGAGGAAACAGTAGAGAAACTTCAGAAAGGGTATGCAAAAGTGAATCCCAAAGATAAGAGTGAAAGGAAGGGGAGACATGCATAAGAAGAAAATAGAAAGGAAGGGAGCCATCAAGATGGAGCAGAAGAGACTCAGGATATGTCAAGACAGGAGAAGAGACCTCAGAGACTGGGATGCTGTAGCGGAAGAGGGCCACGACACCTACACTGGCGTGACCTGGTTGAACAGTGGAAAAGGCCGCATAGCCAGAGGGAAGACACTGGTGGAGAACTGGGTCCTCACCCTCCCATCCACCCCTTGCATAATCTTAGCTTTATAGGCTCTTAAACCTATTAAAAGAGGAAGAGGTCTGTCAAATTCACTTTCAGGTTCAACTTATTATCCTCACCAGGAATAGATTAATTAAAACCCTGAAATTAATTAATCTTGAGATGAGCAAAGTCCTTTAAACTTAATTGGTATAGTTGTATCAGTACAAGTATTTCTAGCAATTTTAAGTAAACAACTTAAATAGTTAAACAAAACCTTAAAACGAAGATGCAGACAGCAGTCCAGCAGCGAGAAAGGGGGTATCCAGTCTTTTGCATTGAGTGTCATATGTACAGTTTTCTCCCAGTTGGTGAGGGGTCTTATGTGTGCACTAGGTGCAAGGAGCTCTTTGCCCTCAAGGAATGAGTCTGATCTCGGGAGATTAGAGTAGCAGTCTTGGAGGACATAAGGAAGACAGGGAGATACATTAGACAACACCTACAGGGATGTAGTACTAAAGTCCCACCTCCAATCTGGCAGTTTCTCAGTTGCCATGGAAGAGAAAGGTCATGTGAAAAGAGATCATCACTTTGGTGTGGCAGGAAGTGATCCTGTAGCTAGGACCTGCTCATCAGGAGATATAAAACCTCTCACACCGAGGAGGTTTCCCCAGGACCGTGTGCCCATGAGGGAAGGGTTAGGATAGCTGTTATAGTTGGCAATTTGATCATTAGACATGTAGATTGCTGGGTGGCTGGTGGACATAAGGATCACCTGGTAACATGCCTACCTGGTGCGAAGATAGTGGACCTCATGCATTACCTAGACAAGGGGAGGAATCTGCTGTTTTGATACATATTGGCACCAATGATATAGGAAAGTGTGGGAGCGAGGTTCTGGAAAAATTCAGGTTTTTTAAGTAGGAAGTTGAAATCCAGAACTTGCAGGGTAGTATTCTCAGAAATACTTCCTGTTCCATGCACAGGACCCAAAAGGCAGGAAGAGCTGTGGAGACTCAATGTGTGGATGACAATGGTTCATAGAAGAGGGTTTTAGATTTGTTAGGAACTGGGCAACATTCTGAGGAAGGGAGGAGCTTTTCCGAAAGGGATAGAACCAGGCTGCAGGCATTAACCTTTAAAAAGAAGATAGAGCAGCTTTATACTAGATAATATGGGAAAGTCGACAGTAGCCCAGGAGCGCATGGTCCTGGAAGGATGTATCTTTGAAGGATATTAGCAAAAGAGGGAAGTTAGAGAGGTTCCAGTAAAGATAAAAATAACACAGATGTACTTAAGTACAGAGCTGAAAGATTACAAATTGCCCCTATTAACTGATAACCAGATTATAATGAATAAAATACAACCCCTAAAATGCCTGTATAAAAATGCTAGAAATCTAAAAAATAAGATGGGAAAGCTAGAATATATAGCATTAAATGAAAGGTTAGATATGATTGCCATCTTATAGATCTGATGAAAGGAGGACAACTAATGGGGCACAGTGATACCTTGGTACAAACTATAGAGCAAAGATAGGGTAGATCAAATTGGTGGAGGGGTTGCACTCTATGTTAGAGCGGTTATTGAGTCACACAGGATGAAAGTTTTTCAGGAAACAAAATATGCTGTAGAATCTCTATGGATAGAAATTCCATGTTAAAAGGTGATGGCAGTGGGGGTTTACTACCGACTACCTGGCCAGAATGAACAGATGAATGATAAAATGCTGAAAAAAATCAGTCAAGCTAACAAAAGTTACAGCACAGTAATAATGGGTTATTTCAATTACCCCAGTATCGACTGGGTCAATGCCATAGCAGGTCATGCTAGAGAGATAAAGTTTCAAGATGAAATAAATGACTGCTTCTTAGAGCAGCTGGTTCATGAAAAAGAGAGGCAGCTATTTTGGACCTAGTCCTTAGTGGAACATAGGATCTGGTGCAAGAGATAAGGGTTTTGGGGCCACTTGGCAATAGTGATCATAGCATGATCACATTTGATTTAATAAATCAACTCCCCCCCTCCTCCAAAGCAATTCTCAACCAGACCCCTCATAAAGAAACCCCAACTGGACCCAGCAGCTTCATACTGATATTTTTGGACATCTCTGCAGTGTTTGACACCCCCGCCCCCTATACTCTGCCTCAAGGAGTTCCGCAAGGATCCACACTCTTCCCTACTCTTCAACACATACATAAGGCCCCTATGTTCAACCATCCAGAAGTTCAACATCAGCTATTCAATCTATGCTGACGATATAATGATTTACACTCCATTCTCCACAACTGCTCCTAACTACTCTAAACTCACAGCCTGCTTCAAAGAAATAGTCAACTGGCAGTCAACGTTAGCAAGACAGAAATTTTTCATATCACAAAGGACCCCATCTTCATGCCCCCCACATCCATCAATTTTGACAGACATAGATCTCCAAGTCAAAACTCAAGTCAAATCATTCAAGGATACATTTTTCCGAACCATGCATAAGAGTACATGGTTCAGAAGAATGTATCCTTGAAAGATACTACCAAAAGCAGAGAGGTTCCAAAAAAGAGTAAAGTAGCCCAAATGCCCTCGCATATGGAGCAGACAGAGCTTAAAAATCACAAAATACCCATGCCTACCAATAGCCAAATTAATATGAATAAAATACAATCTTTAAAATGCTTGTATGCAAATGCTAGAAGTCTAAAAAATAAGATGGGAGAGTTAGAATATATAGCACTAAATGAGAGGTTAGATATGACTGAAATCTCAGAGACAGGGTGGAAGGAGGACAACCAGTGGGACACTGTGATATCTGGGTACAAACTATGTCGTAATGATAGAGCTGATCAAACTGGTGGAGGAGTTGTGCTCTATGTTAAAGAGGGCATTGAGTCAGAAAGGATTAAAGTTTTGCAGGAAACAAAATTTGCTGTAGAATCTCTATGGATTGAAATTCCATGTAAAAAGGGGGAGCCAATGGCAGTGGGGGTGTACTATCGACCGCCTAGCCAGAATGAACAAATGGATGATGAAATACTCAAAGAAATCAAGGAAGCTAACAAAAGTTACAGCACAGTAATAATAATGGGTGATTTCAATTACCCCGGTATCGACTGGGTCAGTGTCACGGCAGGACATGCTAGGGAGATAAAGCTCCTAGATTAAATAAATGACTGCTTCTTGGAGCAGCTGGTTCATAAACCAACCAGAGGGGGAGCCATATTGGACCTAGTCCTTAGTGGAACACCAGATCTAGTGCAAGAGATAAGGGTGTTGGGGCCACTTGGCAAATAGTGATCATAGCATGATCGTGTTTGATTTAATTAGTGGAGGAGGGATAGTAAGGAAATCTACAGTACTACCTTTTAACTTTCAAAAGGGAGACTATGATAAAATGAGGAAAATAGTTAAGAAAAAAATTAAAAGGAGCAGTTGCAAAGGTTAAAGACTTACATCATGCTTGGGTGTTGTTGAAAAATACTATCTTGGAAGCCCAGACCAGCTGTATTCCACGCTTTAAGAAAAGTGTAAGGAAGTCCAAAAAACTGCCAGCATGGTTTAAAGGTGAGGTCAGAGAGATTGTTGTTGCCAAAAAAGCATCTTTCAGGAAATGGACAAAAGAGACAAATGGTGAAACCTGGAAAAAGCACAAGCACTGGCAAGTCAAATGCAAGGCATTGATAAGGCAAGCAAAGGGAGAATTTGAGAAGAAGCTTGCTGCGGAAGCAAAAACGCGTAATAAAGATTTTTTCAAGTACATTTGTAGCAAAATAAATGGTGAGAGAGTCAGTTGGTCCATTAGATGATAGAGGGTTTAAAGGGGCACTAAGAGGCGACAAGGCGATAGCAGAGAAACTGAATGAATTCTTTGCTTCAGTCTTTACTGAAGAAGATGTAGGGATGTTACCCATGACTGAACACCACCACCTCCCTGCTGGACCCCTGTCCTACCGATTGGATAAAGAAAACCAAAGAAGACCTGAGCACTCCATTAACCCACATCGTAAATGAATCCTTTACCCAAGGTCACATGCCAGACGCCCTCAAAACCACAATCATTCGACCAACCCTGAAAAAGCATAACCTAGACCCCCTAGACCCCACATCCTACAGACCAGTAGCAAGCCTCCCCTTCACCGCAAAGATAATAGAGAAGATAGTCCAACGTCAGCTTCAAGAACACCTGGACATCAACAACATACTAGACCCGCAGCAACACGGATTCCGACCACTACATGGAGTCGAGACCCTCATGACCACACTGATGAACACTCTCATCATAGGAACACAAGAGAGACACTCCGGGTACATCCTGATCTTCCTAGATATATCAGCGGCCTTTGACACCATCTCCCACGACATCCTCATACACATACTCCAAACAATTGGAATCAAAGATACTGTACTCCAATGGTTCAGGTCCTACCTAACCAACCGGCGCCAATTGATCCGCACCAACTCCTCAACCTCGCCCCCCTACCAGCAACATCAAGGAGTACCTCAAGGATCCACACTGTCAGACATGCTCTTCAATATCTACCTCCGTCCGCTTTGTTCAATCATACGCACCCACAACATCAACTTCCACATCAATGTTCCCTCTAATTTTCTGTAGGCTGTGTGCGCATAAAATATCAGCTGTGCAGCTTTTGAAGGAAGGTTACATTTTTGTGCGCCACATAACGACACTCGGAGTTATATACTTTAAAATTTGACTGCACATCAGAATACAGTATGTACACCACATTGATTGCACTAGAAAATATTGTAGAACTTGTGAAAACCATAAATACACAACAACTTTTCAATTTTAAGAACATCTGTGTTGTTTTCTATCAGAATCAGAACCGTAATTTTTGTGCGCTCTGTTGTAAAGTATGTGCGCTCACTCGGCGAGGTGTGTGCGCGCGCACACGCGCACAGCTTAGAGGGAACAGTGTTCCACATATATGCTGATGACATAATGCTCTATGCGCCAATTACAGCCACAAACCCAGCAAATGACCAGCTATCAGCCTGCTTCACTGACGTATCCAACTGGCTTCAAGAGAACAACCTATCCATCAACATAAAGAAAACTGAAGCTCTTATAGTGGCAAATTCAAATACAACCTCAAATAAGGTATCTTTGCATTATCATCGACCAAGCTCTAACCCTTAAACATCAAATCAACAAGACCGCAGGAACTATATTCCACAAAGCTAAAACTGTACAACGTCTCCGACCCCTCCTCGAGCCTCAGGACTTCAGGACAGTAATGCAGGCTGTGACACTCCCTCATCTGGACTTCTGCAAAATAATCTATCATGGACTATCTGCCACACACACCAACCCCCTCCGAACTGCTTTAAACACTACGGCAAGAATTACCCGCAATGCGAAAAAACGGGACCACATCACCCCAATACTAAGGGACCTACACATTCTTCCCATCGAAGCAAGAATCAAGTATAAAGCTATTCTACTCACACACAAAACCATTCACCAAACTCAGAACACCCCGCTCCACACCCTACTGCACCGCCCGACCCACAGCAGAACAACCAGACAAGCCTCCAACAACTCCATCACCATCCCCCACAAAAGAACCAAGTCCACACAACGGACCTGCAACAGAGCATTCGAACTTTATGCTCCAGCCCTCTGGAACTCTCTGCAGAACCACATCAGGAACAACACTGACCTCACATCATTCAAAAAACAGCTGAAGACAGTCCTATTCCGTGAACATCTCTGAACAGAAACCCCGCCCCCCTCTTCAAGAACTCTTAACTGGAGACTGCAGGAATGAACATGTCTATGTCTATACCGAATCATGTCTATGTCTATCCCAAATCATGAATGTTGTCCTCTGGTGCTGGCCCCTCCCTACAACCATTGATTCCCCCCTGTTATGTGTTACACCGCTTTGACCCAGTGAAAAGCGGGATATAAATACAGTTAAATAAATTAATTAATTAATTAATCTCTAATGCCTCTGTTTCTTTCTCTGCTAGGTGTAACATGTCCTATAATGTGCAAAATGCTTCGTGGCATATACGCCCCATACTACCTTACCTCTATGGAGGGGTCCCAACTTTACTAACCTTACTCTACTGTACTCACTCTTGCACTCCCGTGACTTATGGAAAAATACTTCTGCAGTTGATTTTGTTGTAGATGCCACATACTGGAATAACAGTTTTAACATTGGCCCCATGTATGCCAATGGCACCGTAATGGTTTCATTGGGTAGAGTGTCCCCCGCCCCTTACAGGTCCTGTTATATGCCTATGAATTCATTTTACATGACAATGTCGAAGAGCTCCCCAAATGGTGGCTCTTTGTATTCTGGTTATCATATGACCCATAGGTGGACTCTGTCCTCATCCCTTGAGGCGGTGGTTGGTCACTACTGGTTATGTGGACATACCCTGTATCAAACTGCCAACCTTTCTCTTTTGCCATGTGCTTTAGTTAAAACTTCCTCTTTTTCTGTTTTAATCCCTCTTAATGTTACCCATCATTCTGCTGCCCACTCCCCTCTGCACAGATTTAAGCGTAGTTTTTCTCCTGACTCAAGCCCTTGGGATTCCTCTGTAGCTGAGAATGATGCTATCCAGGCTTCATATCAGTACATCAATTCCACTTATCCCATGACCAAAACCCATTTGGCTGCCCTTATTGCAACTGCCTGAATCCCCTTTGCAACCCCTGCCCTTACTGCTGAACTTGTTATGGCTATACGTCGCCTTCAGTGTTTACTACATATTCAGATGAAAGCTGTAACCGATTCTATTTCATGCTTAGCTGAATCCCTTGAGCAAAATACGCAAATGACTCTGCAGAATAGGCAAGCTTTAGATTTGTTCTTGGCTGCTGAAGGCGGCACGTGTACTTTTTTTTTTAAAGTTTTTATTTATGCAATTTTCAAAATACAACAAGCAAAACAACTTGTACAGAAAAGGGCCCTTAGGTCCACAAGTCCACCATTTTTGGCAAGATGGGTCACAAAACAAAGGAAAAGTCGTTACTAGCAATTACAAACAGGCAAAATGGATGCAAAGGAAAGTTCATAACACACTAACCACAATTAAAGGACCACCTAATCAGGGGGCCCAACTAGAGGGAGAGAGGGAGAAAAAGCTGATGGATCCCCTTTGGAACTTTTTAAACAGTTTCTTGTTACTGTTTTGAAGGTCTCAGTGGATGCTATTCCTCCAATTTCAAAAGCCTTCTACTTGCCGACTTTGAAGATTGGTCTGAAGGGTGAAGGAGAAAATCTGCTAATGTCTTCGGACAGTTTAGACCTTTCTACCTTCTTGGAACGGTCCCCCACTGTGGTAGGGATGACTGCTACGTTGTTGGTGACCTTCGCTCTTGAAGTGGATAGAGACTGGCTCCTGAAGCTATTTTTCAGATCTCCCAGTAAAATGTTCTTGGAGTCACAGATCAGAATGTTCCCTGACGTCTCGAGAGCAACCCAGAGAAGGAGGAAGCAGTTTCTTATGTATCGTCTGGGGGTTGTTCAGTTGGGGGGCTTATTTTTTCTATGATTTCCTTGTAAATGTCTGGTAAAGTTATCTGGGAACAGGTATATTTTCTTTGAGCCATCCCAATTAGCCTCTTTTATAAATTCAAAACGGGTGGATCCATCGGCGGCATGTGTACTTTTATTAATGCTACCAATTGTTGTACTGTCATTGTTAACCACTCTATTTTTGTTCTTGATGCTATGAATAAGATAAAACACCTTTCTGAGCTACATATTAATGATTTTAAGGGGGGGCTTCAGCTTGATAGTATTTGGGGTAGTATTGCCTCCTGGTTTGCTAGTTTAGGTGTAGTAAACAAAAATGATAACAGGTCTCTCTCCAGAGTGAACTACATTCACAACAATATATCATTCATTCACTCTCTATAATGTTTAACTTTAGATTTTATATACCAAATGGCCACCGGTCTCAGCTAAACGGTATATATATGACACTTATTTGTGGGTAATGTAACTCCCCCATCTAGTGTCCGTTTACATCAATGACCTTAGGCCAGTATGGTTCTGATTTTTTTCTTTTATGTATTGCTCATTTTTTATATATAAATGTCTTTTTTGTTTTTCTTAAAAACTTTAAATAATTACACCATTCGACTTATCTTGTGCAGAATGGCGTTAACAGATGCCCCTATTCAATTGCAGACAAATAGGGGTTTTCTATTTGTCTGCAATTGAATATGGGCATCTGTTAACGCCATTCTGCACAAGATAAGTCGAATGGTGTAATTACACAAGTACACTAAAAAAAAATTTTTTAAACTGCCTCTAATGTTTCGATTGATTTTTATGTTTTTTGGTGCGCTGAATCCAAATCTGGTAACCAATTTGCTCCATCATGTACAGATTTTTTGCTACATTGGGTTAGCAGTTTGAGGTGAACGTTTCAGATTGAGTGCGATCGAGATAAAAGTTTCTTGGATGAATTCTTTATACTAATTGTTTAGTAGTTATTCAAATAAGAATAAAGAAAATTGTAACAAGGCAGCACATAAGAATAGAGTAATGTCAACAAAACACACTGTGATGGTAGCAAAATTGTCTGCACTTAAAACAGCCACATACATGTGCACAAACATTGAGCATATAAGAGCGAGGTTAGACACAAAGCAAAGCAAAGAAATGTGCAAAAAATGTTGTACAGGTATGTATGTAAGAATAGAAAACGCAAACCGCACCATTGCAATACATGAAGACAAACACCCGATGGTGTGAAAATAAAATTCTAATAAATGAGATCCGACACTGTGATAATAACTAGCAAATTTTTATTTCAAAATTTAGTAAAAACACGATATTTGTCAACACAGTTTAGATTTTAAAGTCATTCTTGGGTCAATGAATCTCCTGGTGGGCCCGTTTCTTCTTCCCCCGAATGCTTCTCTTGGTGCGTTGCTTGGCGTATTTTTCATCTGGGGTTTCCCGCAGCAGCAACCAGCAGAAATCAGCCATCATAGTGGTGTTCCATCTTCCTTGGTACCTTCTCTCTGCGTCCTTGATGTCCTCGTGAAACCTTTCACCTTGTTCTTCACTGTACGCCCCCAAGTTTTCGGGAAAGTAGTTCACATGGGAGTGCAAGAAATGGACTTTCAGGCTCATGTTACAGCCTTGTTTTTTGAAGGCATTGAGCATCCTGGCAACAATATCCTTATAGTTCTCATCCCGCCTGTTCCCCAAGAATTTGAGAACAACATCCTTGAAGGAATCCCAGGCTTCTTTTTCCTTCTCAGACATCGTTTCAGTGAATGCTCCATCTGAAATGAGTTTCCTTATATCAGGGCCAACAAACACTCCTTCCTTTAGCTTTGCTTCAGAAAGTCGGGGGAACTTTGAGCAAAGGTACCGAAAGCACTCACCATCTTTTGGAAGGGACTTGATGAATTGCTTAATGAGACCCAACTTAATGTGAAGAGGTGGTAATAGAATTTTATCACGAGGTACCAAGCTCTCATGAAGAACATTTTTCTCACCGGGTCTCAAATACTCCCGAATTGGCCAGTCTTTTTTCCCCCAGTGTAGGTCGCGGGCCCAGCTATCCCACAAGCAAAGGAAGCAGGGATATTTGGTGAAACCGGATTGCTGCCCTAATAGCATGGATAGAATTTTAAAGTCTCCACAAATCATCCACTTATGCTCATCATAACGAATCTTCTGAAGAATCAGGGCCAAATTCTCGTACTTTTCTTGGAGAATAACAGAGTGAGCAATAGGAACTGAAGCGAATGTGTTGCCATTATGAAGAAGAACACCTTTTATGCTGTCTTTTGACGAATCAATGAACAGCCGCCATTCAGCAGGATCATACTTGAGTTTAAACTTTTCCATCACTCCGTATATATCGTTGCAAAATACCAAATCTTCCTCTTTGCTGAAATACTTCAAAAATTGTGTCTCGCGGTTGCGGTACCAATAAAAAGTTGTTCCTGATGACAATAGATTTTTCTGTTTAAGCCGAGAACCTAGCAGTTGGGCAGCATCTTTTGGGAGTCCTAAATCCCGGACTAAATTATTCAATTCAGCTTGAGAGAAAAGTTCAGGTTTCGGATCTGGTTCAGTTTCAAACTCGGAAGTACTGGACTCATCGGGAAAAGCCATCTGATGAGTCTCATCATGATCAGAACCGTCCACACAAATATGATCCAAAGATTTTGGTGGTTCAGGCACAGGTACTTCGTTGCTATGAGGCATAGGCCTAATTGCTGAGGGAAGGTTGGGGTAACATTACGTTCTTATTTTTTAAGTTGTATCCCTTCACAATGCAAGAGCAAAAATAGCAGTCACTGCTGTGGTCTCTTTGTTCACGCCACATCATAGGTATTCCGAAACGAAATGCTTATTTTTTACCTTTCATCCATAAGCGTAGATCTTCCTCACATGTCTTGCACACTTTGTGAGGAGCCCACGGTTTGTCTTGATCGCCTAACTTCAAACCGAAATAGGCGAAATATACTTTTTAAATAAATGCAGAAATGTTCCTCTGCCGCTTTTTCACGGTATATTCCCCACAAATAAAACAAAAACTGTCCGGAGAGTTGACGCAACCTCTGGCTCTGTGAGCCAGCACAAATACACAGCACTGCAAACTACAACTGTAGTGAACCACTTCGGAATAAAGCTGGATTACGACTGAGCAAACAAAAGGTAATAATGAACTTGCAAGAAACTGTAATTTGACAGGAACGTTCATGTCGCAACCACCGTGTTTGAGCGACCGAACGAGGCGAGGCGATCAGGAAAGAACATGCGCCAGCGCGAGTACTGGATTTAGCCCCCCGCCTCCCAATTGTCCTGTTAATGTATAAAATGAATACAAAACACTCTAAAATATCATGAGGGAGTGTTTCTAGTTAGTTAACCATTACAACCTCTATTTTGGGCCAAGAAAATAAACTGCAGTCGGCTAAAAAGAAATTATGTGAACATTCCTTATATGGGTAAGAAATCTAATTTTGCAAGAAAACGTGACGTGATGGAACATTTTGGCTATTTTTCCTGGATTCAGCACCCCAAAATCTATAGGAATCAGTTGCAAAACTGGAGACAGTTTTTTGGTAGTGTACCTGTGTTATTTAAAGTTTTTAAGAAAAACAAAAAAGACATTTATATATAAAAAATGAGCAATACATAAAATAAAAAATCAGAACCATACCGGCCTGAGGTCATTGATGTAAACGGACACTAGATGGGGGAGTTACATTACCCACAAATAAGTGTCATATATATACCATTTATCTGAGACCGGTGGCCATTTGATATATAAAATCTAAAGTTAAAGATTATAGAGAGTGAATGAATGATATATAGTTTAGGTGTAGGACTTAAGGCTTTCTTTATTATGCTTTTAAGTATAGCTTGTTTTGCAATTATTGCATGATGTGTCTTATCCATTTTACTTGCCTGTTGTAAACGTATGATACTGCAAAGCACTAAAACTCTGTATATTGTCTCTAGGGACCAGTACGAGCTCTTGCCTCTCCATGATCCTTCCCTTTCTCAATTGGTTGTTGTCCGTGGCCCTTAAATTTGGGTTTCCTTAACTCCTTCCCCCCCCCCCACCCCCCGAGAAAAGAAAAAGAAAAATTGGAGAATGTTGGGATATTCTGGTTTAGGAATAGGTTTTGCCTTATGTGCTGTTTGTGACTATAATCCTGCCGCCTGTGGCTTGCACAAGCACCCTGCATGAATGGCACAAGAAAACAGAGCAAGTGGGCTATCCAGGAACAAGAAGGTGTCTGTGGCTTAGTACAGTCTGGAAGAAACCTTACTCTGCATAGGAATATGCGGTGTTAGGCCCAGAAAGCAAAACACAGGCCAGGCCAGAAAATAATTAACAGAAAAATAATTAAAAGAAAATTCTCTAGCCCTGAAGAATGAATGCAATCAGTGCCGGGAAATAGAAGACCATAAGTGGGCCCCAAGGAATGCAGGAGAGATACGCTCCACAGCACAGATAAGGAAGACCTTGGAATACAGCTGCAGACCCTAAGACATAATCATGAGGGAGGGGGTCCTACCTGGAGAGCTTTTGCAAACTTCTGCAAGCGGTACTCTAAGTTTTGCAAGCAATGCTAGCAGATTTTTGCAGAAGGTTCAAAATTGTGCAGACGGCTCTACAACTTTTTGAAGGAAGTATAGCAGATTTTTGCACACGTAACTAAGGCTTTGTGCAGGAATTGCTATGGAGGGTATAGGATATATAAGAGAGTAAGCTATGCAACTCAGGTGCATGACTTTCTCTCTCTATTCAGGGGAAGAACGTCTGCCCAAACTCAGATTCCCTGAGACAGACCTTTTTCTGTGCTTATGTTTTTTTCCTGCTTGTACTAATAAAATATTTTTGCTGACAAGTAACTGTGATTTGAGTTCTTGTTTTTTTTTTTTTTTGGTTTTTCCCCTGGTGCACAGGTCCCATGTGCCCAGGCAATCTTGATAAATGTTAAGGATGCTTTTATAGGTAAGAACCCGCCTACATACCTTAAAAAAGATATAGCATTATTAGAAAAGGTACAGAGAAGAGCCACCAAAATGGTAAAGGGGATGGAAGGATACTCCTATGAAGAGAGGCTAAAATGTTTAGGGCTCTTTAACCTGGAAATAAGACGGCTGAGCGGAGATATGATAGAAGTCTATAAATTAATGAATGGAGTGGCATGGGTAAACGTAGATTGATTGTTTACATTATCAGAATATAGAAAGACTAGGGGACATGCAATGAAGCTACAGGGTAAACTATTTAAGACTAATACAATAAATTATTTTTTCATTCAACGTGTAATCAAACTCTGGAATTAGTTAGCGGAGGATGTAGTAAAGGCTGTTAGTGTAGCTGGGTTTAAAAAAGGTTTGGACAAGTTCCTGGAGGAAAGGTCCATAAACTATTAATAAGGGACCCAGGATATCAATGCTTGACCCAATACAACCATTGTGAAACCTGTGTCTTTTGGGGAAACTGCTAGGTATGTATGACCTAGATTGGCCACTGTTAGAAACAGGATACTGGGCTTGATGGACCTTGGTCTGACCCAGTATGGCATATCTTATGTTCTTATGACATCACACTGGATCAGCAACTGAACTTCCAGACCCACATCCGGAACACCACTAGAACAGTCTACTTCAAGCTCAAAATGCTATGGAACCTATGCCCCCTCCTCTCCACTGAATACTTCCGAGCAATATGCCAGGCCTCCATTACTCCCATCCTTGACTAGTTCCTCCCCAAAACCATTATCTTTCCTCTACAGCTTGCCCAAAACAATGCCGCACACCCATTTTTGGAATCTCCAGATTCCACATCACATCTATACTGAAATCACTCCACTGGCTACCAGTTGCTTCAAGAATTAAACCATCATTCACAAAGCCACCAAAACACCACCTCTGAACAACTCAGGCATTATTCAGCACCTCCAGCACCAACAGGCCACAAAGGCAGAGCATGTAGAACCTACTCAACCTGACTTCAGAAATTTGTAAGAGCACCCAATACACTTTATGCGCCACCCTCTGGAATTCTTTATCCCCCACACTGCGGAGCATCCAGTTGTCTCCATCCTTTAAAAAACACATCAAGACATACCTCTTCAAGGAACACTATGGCACAGAGCAGTAGATCGTATCACCATATGAATGCCCTCATGAAACACACAATATAACTGCTCCATAGGCACCCAAGTTCCTATTCATACAACGAAGATTCATCTATCTGTTTCTTCAATAACAAACATGTTGATGTTTGATGTAAACGTTATTCCCCATTGCCTGTACATTGTTTATTGTATATCGTATTGCTAGCACTTGTTGATTGCACACCATTTTGATTGGTAGAAAAACGGAATAGCAAAACCAGTTAAATAAATAGATCATAGAAAGACTGCAAGGAAATCCACAGTACTACCTTTTAACTTTCAAAAGGGAGATTATGATAAAATGAGGAAAATAATTAAGAAAAAACAACAAGGAGCAGCTGCAAAGGTTAAAGATTTACATCAAGCATGAGCATTGTTTAAAAGTACTATCTTGGAAGCCCAGACCAGCTGTATTCCACGCTTTAAAAAAAGTGGAAAAAGGCCAAAAAACTGCCTGCATGGTTTAAAGGTGAGGTCAATGAAGCTGTTGTTGCAAAAAAAGCATCTTTCAGGAAATAGAAAAAGGAGCCAAATGACGAACATGGGAAACAACATAAGCATTGGCAAGGTAAATGGAAGGCACTGCTAAGGCAGGCAAAGAGAGAATTTGAAAAGAAGCTTGCCGTGGAAACAAAAATGCATAATAAAACCTTTTTCAAGTACATTCGTACCAAAAATCCTGTAAGAGAGTCAGTTGGACTATTTGATAGAAGGTAAAAGGGGTGCTAAGTTTGAACAAGGTCATAGCAGAGAGATTGAATGAATTCATAACTTCAGTATTTATTGTAGAAGAAGAAGGGAAGTTACTTGTGCCTGAAATGGTATATAAATGTGATATATCAGAAGAATTGAAAGAAATACTGATAAACCAAAGAGATGTATTACAACTATTTGATAAATTGAAGAGTAGCAAATCATCTGGACAGGATGGTATACATTGGATGTTGAAAGAATTGAAATATGAGATTGAAGACCTACTATTAGTAATCTGTGAACTATCATTAAAATCATTTGTAGTACTGGAAGACTGTAGAATGGCCAATGTAACACCAATTTTTAAAAGGGGTTCCAGGAGTTATCCAGAAAACTACAGATTGGTGAGCTTGATGTTAGGATTGGGCAAAATGGTAGAAACCATTATAACGAATAAAATTACTGATCATGTTTATAGCCATGGTTTAATGGGAGAAAGCCAACATGGATTTAGCCAAGGAAAGTCTTGTCTTACTAATCTGTTATTTTTTTTTAAGGTGTGAAAATACAAGTAGACAGAGATGAACCGGTTGATATAGTGGATCTGGATTTTCAGAAAGCCTTTGACAAGGTCTCCATGAGAGGCTTTTGGTAAAATTAAAAAGTCGGGTGATAGAAGGCAGTGTACTATTGTGGATCAGGAACTGGTCAAAAGATAGAAAGCAGAGAGTAGGGATCTGTGCTGGGCCTGCTGATTTTTAACATATTCATAAATGACCTGAAAATAGGAGCAATAAGTGAGGTGATCAAATTTTAGATGACACAAAATTATTTAAAGTTGTTAAAACACAAGAGAATTGTGAAAAATTGCAAGAGGACCTTGATAAACTAGAAGACTTTATGTCCAAATGGCAGATTACTAAACAAAGCTAAGGGCGCACCATTTGCGAGTGTCAAATGGCATCGTTAAGGGCTCCAACGTATGTTAAAGGATGGGACGGGGAGTAGGCATTCCAGCAGTAAGAATGCTAGTGGTTGGTTAGCAGGCATTAACTGCACTTCTGGCGTTAAGGGCATTAAGAAAGCAGGTTAACATCCACTAAGGCTGGTTACTTGGGAGCCAATGTAGAAGTCAGAAATGAGGTGCCGGATGGGAACAAATAGGAGTAGTGATGGACAAGTCAGATGCAAATCTCACATATGTGTGAGACAGTGAGTGTGTGGATAATTTGGGAGGCAGTTGGACTCTATGAGTTAGGGGTGTACATGTAATCCATTGTGATGTCCGTGGGAGGCATAGGATTGGGTAGAGTGCACCATGGAGTAGCTACCATGGCCGTGATGTAGTCATAGAAAGAATGCCTGGGCAGCAATAGTGACCTACACATCAGCTACGGATGAGGTGCAAATGATGTGCCCCAGTAAGTAAAATGCCACAGTGTGGACCAGAGTGTAGCAACTAGCAGGAGAATCCATGACTGAACATGATGGATATATGTAGATGTATGGGCCAAAGGATGGATGGGGATAAACGAGAATGCTGTATGGCCTTGCTACTCCATTGTACCTGATGTGACCTCACAAATGCAGCTAACCTCATTTGTAGTTTGTATGAAAAATAGTTGCTGAACCACAGGGAAGGTCTAATACAATCTTTTTGTGTTTCACAATTGTCTCAGCTGTTCTAATCACCATGCAATCATCCATATAACAACTGGACAAGTAAGTAGGCTATGATCTAAGGACATAATAGCTGCACATCTGCATGCAAATGCCAAGTGCTCTTGGATAGATAAGGTCTACACTCTTAATATCTGCTGGAACAACGTCACGTGCATGATGTTACACACTTTGCATCCACTCATGCTTCTGAACAGATTTATCACTCATATTGCCTATATGGAGCAAGTAAGGACATGTGATCTTCTGTGCAGGTGGCCATTCCAGGAGTGTTCATGCACAGTTATCACGAAAGTTTATAATCACATAGAACTCTGGTGTCATACATCTACAGGGTGAAGTTGTGCGACCCTTTGCAATGTGCTGCAGTACAGCCAATAAAATCATGCTGTTAGATGGGCATGATTGCAGTGTGCATGCTTGTAGAACCAAAATGCTATCATAACACATAAAAATGAATGATAATATGTGTCCTCAAGTCAATGCTGATTCCTGGTGACCCAACAGCTTCTGGGTTTTCTTGACAGTGTTACCAGAAATATATTGCTAGGCCTTTCATCACAGGCAATGGAAAGTGTTATGACCTTGCCAAGGCCACAAGTGGGATTCAAACTCTGGTCTGTTCCTTAGTGAAGCTGTGCTCTAACCATTCAGTTATATCTCCACACTGTTTGCTCCTACATTCTCTAGAATAAACTGGACTATAGGTCCCTGCCTGCAATAGCCTATACCCAGGAATTGAAACACATTCTGAGACAGTTGGCACATTCTGAGACAGTTGGAAACCACATCTAGGGCCTTCCTGAAGCGGTGCTCATGCAGATTGGCGGCATTATGTGCTCAGTACAGCATCTGCATAACAGACACACAGCAGCAGTCTTAATCTCCTGTCCAAAGGCTAAGCCACATGTGAAGGCAAGATGTCCTTCCTTCCACTGTACCACCTAAGCCAAACAACATTCTCACACAGAGCTCTGCTGGGCTGCAGTGTGGCACCAATCTGGGCACACTGAATAGCCAGCACAAGGCAAGTGTCTGAAAAGAAAGAGTAGTCACACAAATTTAAGCCTTAATATTATATCCTCCACTGAAGATGAACCTAATAGGCACAGGGAAAAAACATAAGAGTAACTTGGGAACCAAGAAACCAGGGTTTGATTTCCATTAGCACCCCCTGTGGCCTTGGGCAAGTCACAACCCTCCATTAAAGTTATCAATATCCCCGTTTAATGAGCATTACCAAAGTTTAAGTTACATTGTGAACCACTTTGACTAAAATGATAAAGCAGTATGAAAAACCTGTTAAATAAATTAAAAATATTGCCTTTGTGCTGTAATATTCTATTGACATTGGTTCATGGTCATACCTAAAAATGTGCAAGATTATCTATAACAGTGCTGGACAGAACATAAGATTCAGAAATTTGTTTATTATAGCTTCACTTTAAAATAATAAAAAATGAAATCTATTTTTGGATGTTTGAAAATCAGCTTTACTTGAAATAATATTTTAGCAAAGGTTCTACTTTTGTTTCTAGAAATGAATAAAATATCATAAAAAAATCATAAAACTATATATTTCTATACTGTTTCTGTCATTTGTGTATGTTATTTTTCTATTTATAGACAGATATATTGAACTTACTTTAGAATGTATCCTATATGGAGGTGTACTCTGATATATATGATTAGACTTTTCTATACTGTTTGGACATGGTTGAGTCGCATGTCTTTTTCCACGACCATCAGAAACACTTGACATTCGACAGTTGGTATCACCATTATACTGGTCTTTGAGGAATGGGTAGCAGGCAAAAGAAACTAACCTAAAGGAAAAAAAATTGATGTTACCATACATAAAATATTTTTGTAAAATGCAATTAATTTCTTATTGTTTTTATCTTAGTTTTCATTATTTATACAGTTGGTGCTTACAGTATAGGTAACTGGCAAGACACATTTTATTTATTTAGCTGCATTTATATCCTGCTTTTCACCGGGTCAAAGCAGTTGGGGGATACATTTAACACAAGGGGATATGATACACATACACTAATACTTACAGGGAACATGGGCAATAGAGGGTTAAGTGGCTTGCCCAAGACCACAAGGAGCACCTGTGGGACTAGAAACCCCAGTCCTTCCGGCCCAAGGTTGCTGTCCTCTAATGGGATTTGAACCACTGACTTTCTGGCCTGTAGTACCTTGCCCCAACCACTAGGCCACTCTAAATCCAAAGCTGACAAAGCAGAGCAAGTATTGGACTTCTAGAATATCCTTTGTCAGTATTCAATAGGGCTAGGAAGCTATTACTAGGAATAAAGTGCTTTGGAACTGTCTTCTCCTAGAAGCTAATTCAATAGAACTGCAGAGCTAATAACTATTTCTGTGATTACCCAAATGGGCTTTCCAGGCTTTTTATTGACGGGTTCTACACAGTGATATCGAAAGATGTATGTCTTTAGTTCACCCCCCCACCCCCCCACACACACACACTTCTTCCTTCCTGTTTTTTATCAACTGCTTACCACAAATTCTAGTAAATGTAATAAACTCTGCTTTTTGGCTTTAGTAATTCCCAGAATTAACAAAGTGATATCTTCTCTTGAGCAACTACTTACTTATACTACTGTATTTTAGGGATAGACATCAACAGCATACTTAATATCTCTGCACCCCTTATTTACACAATTTCACAGCAACGCCTTAAGCTATTTGCTGCTATTAGGGACTTTGACAAAGCAATAGCTCTATTTAAAATTATATTAGATGGTAGAGATGTGCATTTCTTTTCAAAATAATTGTAAGAAGCAACAAATGAGGATTTTTGTTTTTTAGTTTGTTGCCTTGGAAAGAACTAAATGGTAAGAGCAAACAAAAAAAATCATGTCATTTCATTTTGGTTTTAATTGCAGAAAGTTTTAATTTAGTTTTGCATCATTTCTGTTTTTTGTTCTTTTCCTGTCTTCTGTTAATAGTGCATGCTGTCACATAATGGTATGCCACAATATGCAACAGTGTGCGCTATGACTCAATAGTGTGCACTACTTGCCCTAAGTGCGCACTACTACTCGATGGTGCATATTATTAAGGAAAGATGGGAAATGATGAAAATTTAGGCATTTTCTGTTTGTTTTCCTTGGAAAATGATACATGAAATGGGAAATATTTTTGACATTTTCCATTTTTTTAATGAATGTACATCTCTACTGAATGGTTATATGATCAGAAAACCTCTCATTTTCATTTGTTTTCAGATTCTTGTATTCTGTGGGGCCATGAAAATAGGCTGTCTAAGTGGACAGGCACAGTGGAGCCACTGTAAGGGAGGACAACAAAGAATCAGGAGCTACTTCACCACTTCATGTTGAAACCTCTTTAAAAAAACAGCCAACAAAGCTGATGCCAGCCTCACTTTTCCAAATGCCATTGTAGTCGATGTCAACTGAAAATTCAAAAACTGAAAGCAACACCATTTTCTGTTCATTTCTTTTCTGGGTTTCCAAGGCATAAAGTAGCTTGTTAGTTTCAGACAAGGAGAGTTAAAGTGAAAATTGAAAAATGTCATCAGCTTTAGACATAAATAAATCAAATAAGCACACACAGGCACAGGTAGAAAGGAGCTGGGCTGCCTGATTCAATCTATGTGAACCCTCCCTCCCCCCCAAAACCCCCCTGAAAATGTGTGTTTTGCCACTGCAGACCATATAGCAGAATATACAGTAGAGGACAGACTTTATTTATTTATTTATTACAGTTGCTTATATACCGCACTATTCGGCATCAGCGCGGTTTACAGTATAACAAAATGACCAAAACACACATTCTGTTTGGTTTTACATAGAACAAGGGTATGAACTTGGATAACAGGGGGGGGATGAACTATATACATGAATTATATACATGAGATAGGTTACATGCATGACGCAAAAGTCCTGTAACATGGTTGAGTTGAACAATATGTAATGAGTCCGTTTCGAATACAAGAGACATTGTGTGCCCTTTGCAAGACTTCATAATGAGGGGTTTAAGTGTGAAAAAAAACAGAGGTTTGAAAGAAATAGGACATCTGAAAGCAAGGCAAAGGGCACACACAGACCATTTTAGTAAGGTCACTCTGCTAGAAAAGTTTGGGATGATCTATGGGTACATAGAAGTAAATGACTGTCATGACTTCTTAATTAAGCAGGGCAGGGGGTACACACAAATTGATAATGTACTATGTGCCAGCTAGGCATGTACCCTTCAAAGATCTTTGGAACTGGATGATGGTGGATGAGAGGGCACCTGTCACCCCGTGATAGCTAGGATTGTATCAGCTAATAGGCTGGCTAGGCAGGTGACCACCTCCTCCATCAGTGCTCCATGATCATCCCTCCTGACAGAAATACTGTTCTTAAGTAAATGGTATAACAGTAGCTGTGCCACTACAATAATGGAAATTTGAAAAAAAATTATGAAGGGAGAGCTCAAGGGAGAACTTCGGTCTTTACTGAGGAAGATGTAGGGACGTTACCCATGACTAAAGTGGTATTTAAAGGTGTTGCTGCAGAAGAATTGAAAGAAATATCGCTACACTGGGAAGATGTATTACAACTATTTGATAAGCTGAAGAGTAGCAAATCACCTGGACCAGATGGTATACATCCAAAGGTTTTGAAAGAACTGAAATATGAGATTGCAGACCCCCCCCCCCCCACCCCAGGAGCTTCTGGGTTGCCAGGAGTCAGGACTGACTTGAAGGCACACAGAAGATTGGTAATCTGTGAACTATCATTAACATCATCTATAATACCTGAAGATTGGAGGATCACCAATATAACTACAATTTTTAAAAAGACTTCCAGGGGTGATCCGGGAAACAACAGACCAATGAGCCTGACATCAGTACTGTGAAAAATGGTAGAAACCATCATAAAGAACAAAATTACTCAGCATATAGATAGTCATGGCTTAATAGGAGACAGCCAACATGGCTTTAGACAAGGAAGATCGTGTCTTACTAATCTGTTATGTTTTTTTTAAGGTATGCATACACAGGTAGACAAAGGTGAGTCAGTTGATATAGTGTATCTGGACTTTCAGAAAGCCTTTGACAAGGTCCCTCAGAGACTTTTGGCAAAAATAAAAAGTCATAGGATTGGAGGTGATATACTATTGTGAATCAGGAACTGGTTACAAGATAGAAAGCAGAGGGTAGGGCTAAATGGCCAATTTTCTCAATGGAAAAAGGTGAATAGTGGAGTACCCCAGGGATCTGTGCTGGGTATGCTGCTTTTTTTTTTATTATTATTTATTTATGAATTTTCAACAAATAAATCAAGTAAATCAAGTATAAACAGAATAATAATACTTGGAATCAGAAATAAGTACAACAAACATATGAAAAAAGAAATGAAACAGCAAGGATTATTAATAGCCCCCTATATCTGGAGGAGAGAAACCATGAAAAGGAGATAAACTCCAAAAAGGAAATAACAAAAGAGGTAAATTAAGAGGAGACGGTGCCCCAAGGAGATATCTAATAAATCGATGGAGTCATGTCACAGGTGTAGAGCTAATTGATAAATGTGAGTTTAGGAAAGCGGTAAGATCCTCAGGGGAGATAAATACATACTTCTGAGTTTTATAGGTAATTAGACATTTACATGGAAATCTTAGCATAAATTGTGCACCAAGCCGCGCTACTCCCGGTTTCAATAATAGAAAGGCCCTTCTACGCTTCTGCGTCTCCCATGCAACATCTGGGAAAAGAAGAATCTTTTTTCCCATAAAACAATTGTCCCCGCTTCTTATAAAACAATTTTAGGAGCCACTCCCGATCTGAGGAAAGAGCTAAAGTTACTAACAAGGTTGATACAACTATGTCCTCCTCTTTAGGTGTACTAAGCAAATCTGAGACATTGAGAGAGTCTATCTCCAAATGACCAACAGACACTTTCCCAATTCTTTTCCCAAAAGGGAGATAGTAAACCTTAGAAACTGGGGGCAACAATTCTGGAGGGACTGCAAGAACCTCCTGAAGATAACTCTTAAACATATCTAAAGGTGCCTTCCCAGATATAACAGGGAAATTCAAGAGACGAACATTACATGCTCGAACAGCGTTCTCCAATGTCTCAGTTTTAGCCCAAAGATTTATATTATCTTTAACCAAAGAAGCAGTTAAATCAACAACTTTAGTTAATTGATGATCCATGGTTGATTGTTTGCTGGTAACATCCGAAATGGAAGCCTGTAGCAATGGAGACTCTACTTCAAGTGTAGCAATCCGATCCGAAAGGGAAGAAATTTGAAGACCCACCATTTGGCTAAGGTGCGAAATAGCATCCCAAATGCTGTCCAAAGTCACTGAAGCGGGACGAGCGAGAACAAAAGAGAAACCGGGAGAGCCGGAAGAAGCTTGATCTGATCCACCCGGAGGTAAGGTAATAGCCTCAATTACCTGAACAGAGGCCCCGGTCCCAGGCTGAGATGGAGATGGCAAACCAGTCTGTAAACCTCCATCACGGTCCTTACCAAGCTCCAGAAGCGGGTCCCGCATATGCGACGCAGCAGCTAACACCTCGGAAGGCCGCCCGTCATCACCAAGCACCTGAGCAGGCAAAGACCCAGGAGGCCTCGGGGGAAGTCGTCCATCAGGGGAGAGCGTGGTATCAAGGGCGGAAGACGCCGAATCTGAGTCCAACGGCACTACCAAGCCCGCTCGAATCCCCTCAACCTTCTCCTTGGGCAACTGAACAAAACGATCCATAGGTCCCTCGCCGGTAGGTAAGAGCTCCGCGGGAAGAGCTTTCACCTTGGGTTTCCCCTTCCTCTTAGGCATGTCAGTTGGCTAAACCCTCACCGCCGCCATCTTAGAAAAGCCACTCCCCCCAAGTCCCATGCTGCTTTTTAACATATTCATAAATGACCTAGAAAAGGGAACAACAAGTGAAGTTATCAAATTTACAGATGACACAAAACTATTTAAAGTTTTTAAAACCCAAGAGGATTGTGGAAACTTGCAAGAGGATCTTGATAAATTTGAAGACTGGGCATCAAAATGGCAGATGAAATTTAATGTGGACAAGTGCAAAGTTATGTACGTAGGGAAGAACAACCCAAACTATGGTTACACGGTGCAAGGTTCCACATTGGGAACTACCATCCAGGAAAAAGATTTAGGCGTCATCGTGGATAACATGTTAAAACCCTCTGCCCAGTGTGCAGTGGTGGCCAAGAGAGAAAATACAATGCATAAGGAAAGGAATGGAAAATAAAACAAAGAATATTATAATGATTCTGTATCATGCAATGGTGCGACCGCACCTTGAATATTGTGTGCAATTCTGGTCACCGTATCTTAAAAAAGACATAGCATTATTAGAAAAGGTACAGAGAAGAGCCACCAAAATGGTAAAGGGGATGGAAGGCTACTCCTATGAAGAGAGGCTAAAAAGGTAAGGGCTCTTCAACCTGGAAAAGAGAAGGCTGAGTGTAGATATGATAGAGGTCTATAAATTAATGAATTGAGTGGAACGGGTAAACGTAGATCGATTGTTTATGTCATCAGAATATAGAAAGACTAGGGGACATTCAATGAAGCTACAGGGTAACCTATTTAACACTAGAAGCCCCAAAGTGCATCAATTGATGCAAATGCATCTTCGAAATTGTATACCAGCACCCTGCTAGAACCATGTCAGTCATGTTCCATGACTTTGTTAGCAAGGTCAAGATGTTCAAATATGGGCATTGAAAATGAAAGACAGATGCACCACCTAGCGGGAAAATGAATTTATACCTAAAAACCCCAAAGTACGTCAATTGATGCACTCAATTGTCTTGGATGCGTCAATTGACGTACCTTGGGGCTTCTAGGTATAAATTCATGTTCCTACTAGGTGGCGCATCTCAATCACCGTTTACAGTTTTACTCCGACATTACAAACAATAAAAACACGATGACATCATGTAATGATGTCACATACTGCACGTATTTAACAAATAAGTAACTTCACATTAATTCACATCTGCATTTCATGCTAAACGCAGTCATTGTGATAATGCGTCAATTGACACACTTTGGGGTTTCTGGGTAAAATTCCTTTTGGGGCTTCTAACGTTAAGACTAATAAGAGAAAATATTTTTTTACTCAACGTGTAATCAAACTCTGGAATTCGTTACCGGAGGATAAGTACAAGCTGTTAGTGTAGCTGGGTTTAAAAAAGGTTTGGACCAATTCCTGGAGGAAATGTCCATAAAACATTATTAAAAGGGACACGGGATATCACTGCTTGACACAATACAAGCTTTGAGGAACCTGTGTCTTTTGGGGAAACTGCTAGGTACTTATGACTTAGATTGGCCACTGTTGGAAACAGGATACTGGGCTTGATGGACCTTGGTCTGACCAGTATGGCATATCTTATGTTCTTATATTCTTATATAAGGCACATCAACGGTGGCAGTGTGGTAGTGTACCAGATTCATTTTCTCCTGGACTCAGGTTGTTTTTAACTGCATGCCAATAAAGGTAGCAAAACAAGTCAAAGATACCCACAAAGGTTCAAAGCAGGAAGAGGAGGTCAAGGAATGGCCCAGAAAAATAGAAACCAAACACGAACAAGAGCTCCTGCTCGCAGACTTGGCTCAGAAACACAAACAGCAAGCAGAGTTGAGGTCACTTGCACTTTATTGAAAATACAAACCCCCGACGCGTTTCGGCAGATGCCTTCATCAGGGGGACTAGAGGACTGCAAACAAATAAAATAAAATGAAACAGAAAACTCAATAAACAATAATAAAAAAATGAAGAAACTTAAATTTAAAAACACAGCTATAAATAATCATGAACAGTATAAAAATGTACAAAAACAATCATATTGTACTCACAAATTGTATTATATCAATACATTAGATGAAGCGCACAGAAGTATATGAACGTATGGCACAGAACCAATGAAATAAAAAACGAAATAAAAAGCTGTGGGAAACCCAGACCCAAGAACATAAATATACAACTATATAAAATTATGGTGCAACTATAAGGAACTACCTATGTTGCAAACCGTTTGTGAATAATCTATATTAAGATAGCCCATGACCACAGGACATGTACTTATTAAAATGGTGTAAAAATATTGGTTTGAAAGACTCAGAACAATCTCGTCACATTTATTAGCATAATATACAAACAGCAAAACACCAATTTAGATGTAGTGTTTAAAAACAAACTATTCTAAGGAATAGCAGAATAATGTTAAAAAATGCTAAAACTAATGCGCTTTAGAATCATGTGTAAAAAACCAAAATACTGACCAATGAAACCCAAAATAGTGAAGAACTGTATAGTGCTGAAGTAAAACTCCATGGAACCAGCACTGTACAATCATAAACTGAAACTCCTTATCAAAGCCAAATAAAAAGGTAAAAAAACTCTGTTGTGCTATATTGTTTTTTCGAGAGCGGTGCTCTGCACTCACAAGCTAAACCTCTTTACAGAGTCAATTAGTAAAGAACTTTATATAGCTATGTTGTCTGACCCTATGAATACCGACGTATATGCATTCGCAAACTGAAAACTCTTTTAAAATTGAAGTTATCTACAAAAGGAAACACATTATATTTTTATTTCGTTTTTTATTTCATTGTTTATTTATTTGGTAGATTCATTATCTGTACTTTTTTACCTTCTTGTATTTTAATGATATTGTTGTTTTTTCAGCACTATCATCTGCAATATTGGTTCTGTGCCGTACGTTCATATACTTCTGTGTGCTTCATCTAATGTATAGATATAATACAATTTGTGAGTACAATATGATTGTTTTTGTACATTTTTATACTGTTCATGATTATTTATAGCTGTGTTTTTAAATTTAAGTTTCTTCATTTTTTTATTATTGTTTATTGAGTTTTCTGTTTCATTTTATTTTTATTTGTTTGCAGTCCTCTAGTCCGCCTGATGAAGGCATCTGCCGAAACGCGTTGGGGTTTGTATTTTCAATAAAGCGCAAGTGACCTCAACTCTGCTTGCTGTTTGTGTTCCCAGAAAAATAGAAGGCATGCTGGTCACAACTAGAAAGATGGTTTGAAACATTCAAATCAGCAGGGGAGGAGCTAAGGGCAGTAGTGAGGTAAACCATGAGAGCAGTGCCAACAGACTGATGCAGGAAGTAGCAGCAGAGAGAGATAAGCAAGGGGAAAAGGTGGGGACGATGTACATTTTTGTTTGTTTATTTCATTTTCTTTCTTTTTTTTTTTAAGATTTACCACGTGGGCCTAAATGGAAATGTGACAGCAGATTGCAGAGTTTTTATATAGGCTGAAGCGGGATTTTTGACCGTTGCAATACGGTTGTGGTTTGGATTTCAACAGAAAAACTAGCTGGCAACAAAAGACTAGTCTATGACAGAAATAGCAGGACTGTTAAATTGGCAGAGGGATATTTTATTCATTTTTTTGTTTTGTTTTATTTCTGTTTGTTTAAGTTTATGCTTTATTATTTTAATTTCTTGATTTTTTTTAACTTTTCGTCATAGGGAGTTGAAAATTAGTCACTGGAAATGAATATCATTCCAGAGAGACCACAGTGCATGCTGTCAAAAGCACAGCTAATAGATACACTGAAAGCAGAGATTGTGGACAACTGCCCCTCACTATAGCTCTACACTCATTCCTTCATCTGATCGCATGAAAATAAAGGGAAACTAAGCAAGGGGAGGTTTGTCTTCAGAAAAAACAAGTTTTTCCACCAAGTCTGATGCTAGCCATGAACAAAGGGGAGTTAAAATATACTCTGCTATGGAGAACATACATTCATTGGACACATTGGTTGAAGGAGCAGGACAGGAAATGCTGCACGTTTCTGACTTGCATGCCCAATATGCCAAGAGATATGTGTTCATGGTCCTAATGGGTCGGCAAAGTAGCATGTCACTGAAATGCATGCAAGAGTCTGACTTGTGGCAGGCTGATCTCTGCAACTTAGCATTGTAGCTAGCGCTTTGGTCACCAAAGATCCAAAGATAGACCCTCTCTGGGAATCATGGACCAGAGACATGTAAAGCCAGGAGGGGAGCAGTGGTAGATAACAGGGTGGTACTCATGATACCAATACTGCTTGCTAGCATGCCTAGTATTTCCCTTGCTGCATTACCACCACCACCACTTCCTGCCTCCGGTGCTCCCTTTCCAACATCTCGGTCATCCAGTAAGTCAGCGAGCTTCACCTCAAAACTTCAGTTGCTTTAATCTGTGGGTCACAGAGACCAGCTAACAAATACACGTCTTCTATCAATGCAATGGAATACATAGATTTAGATTCAGTAATCTCTGTTTGCTTCTGCCAGTGCCACTAGCTCTGTTGTATCAAAGCACACACAGAACAGACCTCATACACTTCCACCAATGCTTAGGAGCAAAAGCAATTGAATTGGGAAACTAGTATAATACAATGTCTGTTGTTGAGTCAATGCTAACTCCTGGGTTTTCTTGGCAGTGTGACCAGAAGCAGATTGCCAGGCCTTTCTTCTGAAACAATGGAGGGTGAAGTGACTTGTCCAAAGCCACAAAGAGTGCTAGTGGGAATCATACCCTGGTCTTTTGGTTACCAAGCCACTGCTCTAACTACTAGGCTACGCCTCCACTAGCATAAATGTGCTCTCTGCTTTACTCAGACCTCTCAAGAACCTAGTTCTGAAAACAGATTCCACTGCAATAAGGTTATCCCTTCCAATCCTAAATCCCAATCAACATTCCTTCCTCGCTCTCTGAAAGTCAGAAACAAAATGGTTCATTGGAGTTAGGGCTGTTCTAGCCCTGTTGTGACTCAGCTATTAGATATGCAGAACTTAGGCAGGTATAGTTTTCTCTGGCTACATGTCGAGTATTTGCTGCTTGATTGGCTCGAGTGCTGGCTGCTGGTGACCCTCCTTAACCTCTTTCCATTCAGAGATTGACTCCAATATGTCTGGCCGCCAGGGGCGGCCCAAGGGGGGTGCGGGGCCATGTGCGGAGACTCGGTGCGGGGCCTCATTTGCATAAGTGGCCTTATTTGCATAAATATTTGCACCATGTTACAATACACTAACTTTTAGTAAACATGTCTCTTAATGAGTGTATGGATAAAGAAAGACTAAAAGATTTCTACATTACTATAGTCCAGTGCCAACCGCCAGGCACATTAGGAACTACTACAAACGCTGCCCATTTAGAACCCATAGCAAACCTGCCGTATCCTGACAGCATTACCAGGACTCACAAAGCACCATACCCTACCTATCAAAAGGCAACACTGCAAATATTAAACCAATACATTTCAGAGAATACTGGGGAAAGAGAACAAGTGACAATGTCAAATAGGAATTACATAAACAGAATACCTCAGCTCAGTTACACATGCAGAACATACACCATCACCAAACAAGGAATCACAACTTAGAAACAGGAAGGCAATAATTAAACTGGGAACCCTAAAAGCCAAACTTGGAATGTACAACAACACTGTGGAAATAAAACTATAAATTAATTTCCTCTTGTACCAAACAAAGCGCAGACGTTAAAGATGCACATTTCCCAGAGCTTTCATATTCCAGTTAATAAATTCAAAATAAAGAGATATCTTTCTACCTTTTGTGCATTTTTTTTTAGTTGCAATTGCTCCAGCCACTTTCTTCTGGTTTCTTCATGTTTTCTGCTAACTCTCCATCGTCTGCTGTCCATTTGTCCTTTCTTCTCTCTTCTAGTTTTTTTTCCATTCTCTCTCTCAACATCTGCTTTAACATACTAATCTTTCTCCTTTTGCTCTTTCCTCATTCCTATTTCATCCACACAAATTTTACCCCTCCATCCTCAATCCCCACTTACTCTCCCAATTCCCGGCCAATTGTAGATTTTTCATCCCTCCCACACAAAATATTTTTCCCCTCTCCATTTTACTCTCCCAACCCCATCCCATTCTAATCCTCCCCCAACATCAGCTCCCTTCTAGTTCCAGTCTAACCCAGCATCCATTCCCTTCTAGTCCCTGCATCAGCCCATTTCCAGTCCTAGCCCCCCCCCATCCATTTTGAGTCCGAGTCCCTTCATCAGCTCATTTCCAATCCTAGCCCATTTCTAGTCATTTCCTAGCCCCTCTCCACTCAGCCCAATTCCAGTCCAAGCCCCCCCATGAGCCTACCTCCAGTTCTAGCCCCTCCATGTCCATTTCAATTCAAGCCCCCACCACAGCCCATTTCCAATCTTAGCTCCCCCCAACAGCCCATTTCCAGTCCTATCCTAGCTGCTCCATCAGCCCATTTTCAGTCCTAGCTCCCTTCCCTCACAGCCCATTTCCATTCCAAGCCCCCTCCCCATCAGCTATTTGCAGTTCAAGGCTCCCCGTCCACTCAGCCCAGTTCCAGTCCTAGCAACCCGCCAACCCATTACCAGTCCTAGCCCCCCATCAACCCACTTCCAGTCCTAACCCCCCATCATCCCATTTTCAGTTTAAGCCCCCCTATAACCCATTACCAGTCCTAACCCCCCATCAGCCCACTTCCAGTCCTAACCCCATCAGCCGATTTCCAGTCAGCCCCCCATAGCCCATTGCCAGTCCTAACCCCCCCATCAGCCCACAGCCCATTACCAGTCCTAACCACATCAGCCTACCTCAAGTCCTAACCCCTCCCCATCAGCCCATTTCCTGTCCTAGCCCCCCCATAGCCCATTATCAGTCCTAAACCCCCCCATAGCCCATTACAAGTCCTAACCCCCCATCACCCCATTTCCAGACAGCCCCCATCAGTCCACAGCCCATTACCAGTCCTACTCCCCATAGCCCATTACCAGTCCTAACCCCCCCCCAACAGCCCACAGCCCATTACCAGTCCTAACCCCATCAGCCCCTCAAGTCCTAACCCCTCCCCATCATCCCATTTCCTGTCCTAACCCCCCATAGCCCATTATCAGTCCAAACCCCCCCTCACCCCATTTCCAGACAGCCCCCAACAGCCCACAGCCCATTACCAGTCTTAACCCCCCCCATAACCCATTATCAGTCCTAACCCCCCCAACAGCCTACAGCCCACCTCAAGTCAAGTCCTAACCCCCTCCATAGCCCATTACCAGTCCTAACCCCCCCCCCCCATCAGCTCATGGAAAATTTAAAAATAAAAAAAAAGCTGGCTGCTGCTGCTGCCGCCGTGGCAGCAGCAGAATGGAGGGTCCTGCGAGGCCCCCTCTGCCCGGCTGAGCCCCTCTGCGCTGGCTTTCAGATACACGAAGGGAGAGTGTCTCCCTCGCGTCTCTGTTAAGCCCGCAGGGGCAGATGGGAAATTTCCCATCAGCCCCTGCGGGCTTAACAGAGACGCAAGGGAGACACTCTCCCTTCGCGTATCTGAAAGCCGGTGCAGAGGGGCTCAGCCGGGCAGAAGGGGCCCCGCGGGACACTCCATTCTGCTGCTGCTGCAGCGGCAGCGGCAGCAGACAGCTTTTTTTTTTTTAATTTAATATTTAAAAAAGCAAAATGTTCTTTGCGCGGGGCCCCTTAAAACACGGGGCCCTGTGCAAAAAACATTCTTGCTCAATGGACGGGCCGGCCCTGCTGACCGCATACATGTGCAAGACAAAAGCAAAGTTCACAATGGCAATTCATGCACATTTTTCAAGCATGCACGCTTGGTTAGTTGATGCTGGGATGAATTGAAAATTATGATTTTCATTGATTATTCCATTTGAATGAAAACTAATCTAATGCCTAGAGTGGCTGTGAAAGTCACTCTGCTATTAAAGTGTAGTATACTGTGGTCTATGGTTCTGCTGCCAAAGTATCTGTATATCTCCAGGAACAAGCAGGAATGAGTCTTCACATATGGGTACGTCGGTACCGACGGAGCCTGCACGGGAATGCTCCCCAGTATCCAATCAGAAAGCTTTTGGGAGCATCCCTCGCGCCTGCGCACTGCCTTCCCGCCTTTCCAACTGCCTCTCCTCAGTTTTCGTTTTTCCGCAGAGCCGGCAGGACGTCCTCCTGTCACCGCAGAAAATTTCTTTTTTAATTCTTTAATTCTTTGTTTTCTTGTGGTCGCGGCTCTTTTTCCCGCCTCCACCGGTACCGCCGGTGGGTTTTTTCTTTCTTTTTCTTAAACTCAGGGAGTGTTCTCCCTCAGTTTCTGTCTTAAATTTTTGGGCCTGTAAGGCCTCTCCATCATGGAGCCTTCTTCTCCTAAGAAGTGCCTTAACTGTGGAAGTACAGTTTTCTTTTTAGACTCCAATAACTGGTGTCTAACCTGTTTGGGTCCTGACCCTTTCCCTCCGGAGCCATTAGGCTACAATTTTATGAGAAGAGATTTTTCATTTTGAGTTTCCCTTGATACCGAGTTTCCCTCCAGTGTCAGGGCACCGACCATTTCTTCTCTACAGGATCAGGTAACCCACAAACAGTCTGTTAAGACTAGCCAATCCTTGAGTGGTAGGTCTCATGCCAAGCATGATGACGGCTCCGGCCTTGCCCTCACGACTCTATTGGCTTCAAAACCCCAGCGGGAGTCTTCAGTCTCCAAAGCATTTCAGGGGTTTCAGGTTGTTCCTGGGGCTCACCCCTCACAGGACATACCTGAGCCATGCTCAGTGGTGGCATCTGCTTCGAGCGGTACCGATACCCCGGCATCGGCACCGGTGTTGAGTGATCCACTCTTCACCAGGGATAGTCATCTGGCGCCCTCGGTACCTTCAGGACCGATCGATACGTCCCAGATTGACTTTCCCGTATCTGAGCCATGCTCAGTGGTGGTATCCGCTTCGAGCGGTACCGATACCCTGGCATCGGCACCGGTGTTGAGTGATTCACTCTTCGCCAGGGATCGTCATCTGGCGTCCTTGGTGCCTTTGGGACCGATCGATACGTCCCAGATTACCTTTCCAGTATCAACAGCATCGCCGATACCACCACAGAGTCTGGAATTGATATCTAGTCTAGAAGACTGGGTACCGACGCGTCTCGGAACCGACCCTTATCGATTCCGGATACGCAGTACCGAGGATATTCACCAAGGGTTTCTGGTTGCCTCGGTGCCGCTTGAGCGGCCTCCGATGACTGCTTCAATGGCGTTATCGCCTCTGATTCCGGCACAGCTACCGGTATCGGTATCGATGTTGGTTCCTGCAGTTACATCGGGACCAGCCACTTCCATGCTTTTTTCTCCATCGCTCCTTTCTATGCCTAGTTTGGAGTCGATATCTGGCATGGACGATGCAGTACTGACTGTCTCAAATCGTGACTGCCAGTACCAGTATCCATCTAGTGGGGTTCTTTTTCTGCACCAGACCAGTACATCCTCTGGTGCCCAGGCTGCTGCTTCAACTTTACCCTATCCAGGGATAGTTCCTATTGGAGATCCTTCTTTTCAGAAATTTCTCCTTGACTTAGCAATATTCCTTGCTATTCCTATCACTGGTTGTGATCCTACTCGACACTCTCCTGCAGAAAAGGAAAATATAGTGCTTCCTTTACATCATTCTTTGCAGGATCTTCTTCTGAGAATATGGGAAACACCTTTAAGGGTTTCCTCATCTTCTACAGCAACTGATGTTCTGTATCAGGTGCCCCCCTCTCCAGGGTTTCAAAAGACTCAACTTCCCCATCATTCCATTGTAGTGGAATCAGCAATGAGGAAGGTGAAAAGCAAGAAAAAGCATTCTTCTTATCCGCCAGGTCGTACATCTAGAGCACTTGATGCCTTTGGACGTCAAACCTTCCAAACATCTATGCTGGCAACAAGAATTATCTCTTATATTTTCTATATGAGTCTATCTCTCCAGGAGGTCACAAAGAAATTATCTCTTTTGACTCCTTTTCTATCAGAGCCCAAGGCTGCAGACTATTCCTTACTTCTTAGTCATAGCCAGAATCTTTCTTGGTTTCTTTCTCGTGCTTCTCTAGACTCTTTTGAGTCTGTTAGCAGAACCTCTGCTATAGCCATAGGAGCACGACGTAGAGCCTGGCTCCAGGCTTCAGACTTGAGCAGATGGGCACAACACACACTGGGTAATTCTCCTTGTACTGGAGAAAATCTCTTCAATAGGGAGGCTTTACGTCAAGCTGTTCATTGCTCCACTGACTTCCCTGGTTCTGGGAACCACCCTAAGCCTTCTTCTTCCCCAGGAGGTAGGAAATGTCCTACCAAACTTTCTTTCCCTAAGAAAAGAAGGTTTCACTCTTCTCCTGCCCATCATCCAGATGTACCCAAGCAGGGGACACCTCGTCCTGCTCTGAAGAATCCAAACTCTAGCCAGACTCAACAAACCCAGCAACCATAGGTTCCTGAAGGTTGCAACCTACAGTTAGCTTCTTCTTAGCAGAAGTTTGTTCACTGTTTTTTCTTAAAGCTCTACACATGGTTTCCTTTCTTCACTAGATATGCTCAGCTGTCAGGATATTCATGTCTATGAGTTACAGATTTCTCCTCTTCTTCCTACCAAGAAGAGACGTTAACAACTATCCCATGATAGTTTTCTGTTCCAACATGAGCATTTTTTCCTTCAGCAGACCTACCATATGGTAAGTCACCCTTCAGCTCCTGTTTTTCTACCCTCTCATCCAGGGTTTCCCCTGAATGACTGGTACCATACTGCAGAGCTTCTCTAGCCTTTCTTCCATTGTAGAGGTTTTTCCTTGAATAAAATTCTCTTCACAGGAAGATTCTCTCTGCTCTCTCTTTCAGCTGCTGCTCATGCAGGAGTTCCAGTGATTGACCTACTGGTACTTTTCCACAAGTTCCAGTCTGTCTTACACTACTTTCTGTCTAGCCTTAGTAGTGATTCCAAGATAGTGCTTCATCTATCTTGGATAATCCTAATCACTTCAGGCTTTTCACATTATCTTCTTTTCTTGCCATATCCATTTTCTTGGATTTGGCAGCACAGCTGACCTACAGTCAGTTTTATCTCCTAATTCTCCTGCATAATGCTCTCTGCAATCTTCAGAGAAGCTTTCTACTATGGGCCTTTGCTTGAGAGCATTGGACTTTGTCTCTGATGGCTATTCTATATGGTGGGAAAGGCTTATCAGTCATTTTTGATGACTGTGAGGGTTCTCCACACCATGTTGTCTCCTGTTATAATACAGGTTATAAGCCTTTTCTGCGTGAATGTCCAAAGAGTTTTCCAATCCTGCAGGAATATGTTCTTTTTTCCTTACAGCTTGTCCTCATGCTATCCTACTCTTTTATGGACAGCACATATTCTACTAGTAACGCATGATACCCCTGTATCCCTCTAGTGGGTCATCCTGGTATCTCCTCCTATGCGTTTTCTGTCCATTTACCATGTCAGAGTCTTACAAAACTCAGGACTTGCTATTTACAGACGGATATTATCCTCTCTTTTTTCACACAACCATCCTGGTTATTTCACTAGATAGCATTCCTGCATCTTCTTAGCCCGTAGGAATAGATTCTCTATATATCTTCTCAAGTAGGTTCCACCTTCTTGTTATTAGATGAATCTTTCTCCTTCACATCTCTCATGTGAATGTTCTTATGGGTCTTAGTTGCAGACATATATCTTCAGACATACATATTCATGTATGTATATATCTCTATATATTTCTATCGATACATATGTCTGTAAGCTGTGTGTGCATAGGTTATGCCCCTATATATATATCTATATATATACATATATATATACACAGTATATACATATATATATATATATATATATATATATATATGTATATATATATATATAGATAGATAGATAGATAGATAGATTTTATTTATTTATTTATTTATTTAACAGTTCTTCTATACCGCTCTATTTTAGATCAGAGCGGTTTACATTCAACATCAACCATACAACACAGGAACCCTGAGTTGTATTTACAATAAACAGGAGATCAACTTGGCAGTAACTGGCAGCAACTTGGCAGCAACTTGGCAGATAGATAGATAGATAGATATCCCTATATATATATATATAGATATATAGATATATAGATATCCCTATATATATATATATGTATCTGTCGAGATGCTTCTTATAAGTAGATTATGTATCTACATTCTATCTCCCTAACTGTCTATGCTATAAAGGTTTTTACCTTCTTAGAGGTTCCAGACAGTGGACTTGTATATGTTCATACTGTCCGTCAGTATGTTGGGGGTGTTATGCACACAACCACTACTGTGGTACTGACAGCTTCCACTTTACTCTAGGTCTCGCTATCCCTGAAGCATCATGCTTCAATATCTTTCCTATCTCTCACCAGCTAGGACAGACAGTGTAGATCTTCAGTAATTTTGAGGTTTCAACCCTTCACACATCTGTCCTCCTTGGGAATACAGGTTTTTCTCCATACCCCTTCTTCCCTCCAGGACTGGGCTAGTTGTCCAAATCGGTCAGTCTTCCTCTTTTACTCCTAAATGTTAATGTCTCTGTAGCTAAAAGAGTTTTTCAGCTTTTCCCATAAAGCTTTCCACTGAAGACTTGCCGTTTTATACTACTCCAGTTGACACCTGGGTCACCTGCCAATTCCAGATTTGGACCTTCACCCTGACTGCTGTGAGGTCACCTTGAGGATTCCTCTACTGAATCTCCAGTAGACTCCATCACGCTTTCTACTTCCTACAATCCAGTAGGTAAGCTCCATATTATGATTGTTCATTGAATAATTTTAATGGTACTTATCATACATACCAAGGACTCCTCTCCTGTAGTCCTTAGGTTCGCTGTTTTTTCTTACAGCTTCTCTCTTTTCAACTCCTACCCACCATCCCTCATGGGATGCCGGAGATCCATGTGTGGGAAGTGCAGTCCTGATCCAGGGACACGCATTTTATGGGATCTCCCCCTGGCATCTATAGCTAGGGAGTCCCCATATGTGAAGACTCATTCCTGCTTGTTCCTGGAGATAGCACAGTTACTTACCTGTAACAGGTGATCTCTGGGAACAGCAGGAATAAGTCTTCACAACCCACCCACCTCCCCTAGGAGTTGTATCTATCGATCTTCCTTTCCTCTTTCTCTCCCTTTGTCTCAGCTATGAAACTCAACTGAGGAGAGGCAGTTGGAAAGGCGGGAAGGCAGTGCGTAGGCGCGAGGGATGCTCCCAAAAGCTTTCTGATTGGATGCTGGGGAGTATTCCCGTGCAGGCTCCGTCGGTACCGACGTACCCATATGTGAAGACTTATTCCTTCTATTCCCAGAGATCACCTGTTACAGGTAAGTAACTGTGCTTTACTGTTCATGTATTCAAATATCTTCTTGCTCCCATAAAGAAAGGAATGAGACTACTATCACCATCAATTAGCTCTACCAAAAGGCCCCTTTGATTACTATGCAAATGCAAAACATAAGAATGCTGATGATGGCATTAAAGAAAGATAAAGGGAGCTTTCTTTCTTTCTGTCATGAAAGACTGAAGAACCTTTAGGGGTTATTTAAGAAGCCCTATTCTTGCTTTGGAGGTCTAAAAGAGGCAGAGAGATATCCAAAGCACAGAGATGTACTTGGAGCAAATTTTAGAAGCTGGGTTTGAGGCATCCAAGTCAAAAACCCGGGCATGATATAGGTATGGCTAGGGCATTCCCAATAACTTGGACATCCTCGCTCAACTTCAGAAGCATCCTGGACCTCCCAAGCCACATCAAATAGTTATACCTGCTCCGAGCATAAATACGTATCTGAAAAGTGCTTGTCCTCTCGAGCAAAGATCTGGAGATGTGGTGAAGGCGGTACACTCATGTTCCTTTTATTTTACAATTTGACAGTGAACACTGATGGGGAATGGGGGCTCACGTTTTCATTTTGCCATGCTGCTGGACATCCCCGTATGCAACCTTACTTGAGATGAATACCCCACCCCATGGGTTCATAGTGGCAACGTCTATATGGAAGCCGGCATGGGCATCCACGTTGAGGATGTCTATGTTTCTAAAATATGTCACCAGCATTGTTCTGCATGTTCCGCCCTGGACATTCCAGACTGCACTTGGACACCCCTTCTGAAATGCCACTTTTAGTACAGTTCTTTATCAACTTGTATAATTCCACAGTTAAAGATCAGATTTTGTGGCCTTTCCAATATCTAGGTATGATATTGCTGCTTGAATTCCATTTGCTGAGAGAACTTTATCTTTTTATAGTCTCTTAGGTGATTTTTCAAATCAGTCTGACACCACTAGCTCAGAGGTTTGCTCACACCTATATGATGTTTGATGAAAGTCAGAAAATGTTTCCATAATTCATTGAGACTGAGGAATGTCTGGTTAACTTAATTGAAGTTCACCTAATTTGCCATAACAGAAGGTTACTGCTGTTTCCATATTCATAAAAGTGACATTTACAGCCACTAAGCCTTTTCTTCTGTTGATCAGCCCAAGTTGATATACAGTGGGTGCATTGTTCAAGGTGTAAATTTTCTCTTTAATTTTCATTAACTCATCAACAATGTTTCCTTTTCTTGTGGCCTTTACGTTTTGTTTCAAGTGTGAGAGTTTCAGTTTTAGTTCTGCTACTTTAGCTGCTTACTGCTTTTTAATAGCCTGACTGCATCCCAAATGCTAAAGAAATTAGTCAATCAAATTTTAAAGCTATATACGTCAGTAAATCAAGATTTATCCATGTAAAATGGTTGTGTGAAAACTGCCCTTCCTGAGTACAGCTGGAAGTACATAATGAGTATACCGTTTAGCCACATTCAGGGGAGGTGTCTTAGGGATGCATTTTGGATGGGATGTAGACGAAAAAGGTTTCAATATGTAAAGATTGAATTTATAGATAAGCACACAATTCAAATAGATATAGAATTTCAGTTTAACATGAATCTCCTTTTCCCCAAGCTTTAAGACAATTTCCCAGCAGGTTTGTTTATAAATTCAGCTAAGTCCCGGTTTAGCTGTAAAATCTTTCTGTTAGTCTATTTATAAATTTAGTTATCCCGGAATGGGATTCCAAGATTGCATCAGAATGACCAGTTTGATATGAACTGTGCCTTATATTGCCTCTGCATATGACTTCCACCTATGATTTTTTATACCTTATGAGCCATAAGCTTAAAGTCAAACAAAAGCAAGCAGCCACAAAATCAGCTGGGCTGATAGATACAGTACCTTTCTCAGTTGGCCTAATGCAACAGTTCTATCTACAGAGAGTTTGCTGGGACTAGCGGGGGTGGAAGGAGGCTCCACACTGTACCTGAACTAGATACATAGAAACATAGAAATATGACGACAGAAAAAGACCACATAGCCTATCTAGTCTGTCCTTCCATATCAACAACTACAACAGTCCCCTTTTTACCTTTAGAGATCCTCTGTGTTTGTCCCATGCTTTTTTGAATTCAGTTACAGTCCTCATCTCTACCACCTCCACTGGGAGACTATTCCATGGATCCACTACTCTTTCCGTAAAGAAACATTTCCGCATATCACTCCTGAATCTATCTCCCTTCAACCTCATCCCATGTTCCCTCGTAGCAGACTTGCTTTCAATTGAAAGAGGCTCTCTCCCTGAACATTTATGCCACAGAGATATTTAAACATCTCAATCATATCACCTCTATCCCACCTTTCCTCTAAGGTGTACATATTAAGATCCTTCAGTCTGTCCTCATATGCTTTATAATGAAGCCCACTAATCATTTTAGTAGCCACCCTCTGCACCAACTTCATCCTGTTCACATCCTTTTGAAGGTGCGGTCTCCAGAATTGCACACTATACTCCAAATGAGGTAGCACCAAAGACTTATACCAGCGGTTCTCAACCTGTGTGTCGCGACCCCCACGGGGGTCACCACAGGATTTAGCAGGGGTTGCCTCACTCCGCCATTAAAAATAAAAAAACGCACAAGTTGCTGCCACTGCCAAGTCCGCTTCTCGGCAGCGGCAACTCACCGCCTCCTTCTTCTGCAGCCGCTCTTAGGGAACCACAGCTATGCCTGTAAAACCATTGCGGAGCCTTCCTGTCTCTTGACGGGCTCCATCTAGTATTGACCCGCCTCCAAAGGAAGTTGTTTACCACTTCTTTTGGAGGTGGGACAATGCTGCACAGAGTCCGTTTAGAGACAGAAAGTCTCTGCAACGGCTTCACAGGCATAGCCACGGTTCCCTAAGAGACAGGGAGCCACGGTTGCAGAAGAAGGAGTCAAACATGGGGAGAGGGGAGCAGGGAACCTGCAATGGGGCTGACATGGACAGAGGGGGGCTGACATGGACAGAGGGGGGCAGACATGGATGGAGGGAGGGAGGGAGGGGGCTAATATGGATCGATCTAGCTATGGTGCTAACAGCGATCAAGGGGGGCTGAGAGGGATGGATGGATGGTGGGGGGATGACTTGGAGGGAGGGGGGGGGGGGGGCGGACATGGACAGAGGGGGCTGGCATGGAAGGAGGGGGGCTGACATTGACAAGGGGGCTGACATGGAGGGAGTGAGGGGGGGTGACATGGACAGGGGGGCTGACATGGACAGAGGGGGCTGACATGGACAGAGGGGGGAGGGGAGTGGAGGGCTGACATGGAGGGAGGGAGGGAGGGGGGGAGGAGGGCGGACATTGATGGATGGAGGGAGGGAAGGAGGGACGGAGGGGTCTGACATGCACAGAGTGGGGCTGACATGGATGGAGGGAGGGAGGGGGGGCTGACATGGACAGAGGGGGCTGACATGGAGGGAGGGGGCTGACATGGACAAGGGGGCTGACATGGAGGGTGTGAGGGGGCTGACATGGACAGAGGGGGCTGACATGGACAGAAGAGGGAGGGGAGGGGAGGGCTGACATGGAGGGAGGGAGGAGGGCTGACATTGATGGATGGAGGGAGAGAGGGAGGGAGGGGGGCTGACATGGACAGAGGGGGGTTGACATGGAGGGAGGGAGGGGCTGACATGGACAGGGGGGCTGATTGGAGGGAGGGAGGGAGGGGGCTGACATGGATGGATGGATGGAGGGAGGGAGGGAGGGGGCTGACAAGGACAGAGGGGGGGCTGATATGGAGGGAGGGAGGGAGGGGGAGCTGACATGGACAAAGGGAAGAGGCAGGGGGACAGACAGTGCGGGTTAGGATTATAATAGGCAGATGGGGGGGGCTAGGACTGGTCATGGGTTGATTAGGGACTGGGAATGGACTGATCAAGGGGGTTTGGGACTGGTAATGTGCTGATTAGAGGAGGCTAAGACAGGTAATGGGCTGATGGGGGGGGTAGGACTGGTAATGAGCTGATTAGGGGAGCCTAGCACTGGTAATGGGGTTGAGGAGGGACTAGCACTGGAAATGAGCTGATTAGGGGCGGCTAGGACTGGTAATGAGCTGATGAGAGGGGTAGGACAGGTACTGGGCTGATTAGGGGAGGCTAGCACTGGTAATGGGCTTGAGGAGGGACTAGCACTGGAAGCGAGCTGATTGGGGGGCTTCGACTGGGAATGGGCTGATTGTGGGGAGGGGAGGATAGAGCTGCTGGCACTGGAAGAAAACTGGAGGCTAAGGCTACAAATGGGCTGATACGAGCGGATGGGAGAATGGAACTGGAAGGGAGTGGATCTGAGAGGGGCTGCCATGGTATTTGTACTAGAAGGGACTGGTCAGTGGGGAAGGGGGGGGACTGGAAGGGAATGGATACCAGTGGCAGTCATGGGAATGCAAGTTGACATTGGAAGGCACTGAGTGAGGACTGGAAAGGGGCTGATACTGGGGAGGGTTACTGGGACTGGAAATAGACTGATGGAAAGACGTGAAGAAAACGAAAGAAGAGATAAGAAATGGCAGATAGACTATAGACCACAGAAAGAGAGCTAAGAGAAGACAGGAAAGCAGAAGCCTCAGATCGGGACCAGCATGATCAGGGAATAAATTGGTCAGTCAACAAAGGTAAAAAAAATAATTTTATTTCATATTAGTGATTTGACTATAAAATCATCATAATTTTGAAATCAAATATTGTTACTTGTTATTGTGATTAATTATTGTGGTCTAAATACGTACATTTTTAAAATAAAAACATATTGCAAAGGCCTATAATATATTTCAACAAATTATTACAGCGACAATGCATTAATGGTAAAGGAAGAGAGACACATTTGATTTTATCATTGGGGTCACCACAAGTTGACCAATGGTAAAAGGGGTCACGGTACAAAAAAGGTTGAGAACCACTGACTTATAGAGAGGCATTATCACCTCCTTTTTTCTGCTAGCCATTCCTCTCCGTATGCACCCAAGCATCCTTTCAGCTTTTGCTGCCGCCTTTTCTACCTGTTTAGCTACTTTAAGATCATCAGACACAACCATGCCTAGGTCATCTTTAGTGGACAAAAGTACTTCACCCCCTATACTATATTGCTCCCTTGGTTTGCTGCAGCCCAAATGCATGACCTTACATTTTTTAACATTAAATCCCAGCTGCCAAATTCTAGACCATTCTTCAAGCTTAGCTAGATCCCTCCTCATGTTATCTACACTTTCCTGGGTGTCTACTCTATTGCAGATTTTGGTATCATCCGCAAAGAGGCAAACCTTACCCAACAGCCCTTCCGCTATATTACTAACAAAGATGTTAAAAAGAATCGGACCAAGGACAGATCCCTGGGGCACACCACTGGTAACATCCTTCTCCTCAGAGTGAGCTCCATTTACCTGTACTCTTTGTCGCCTCCCACCCAACCAATTTCTAACCCAAGCAGCAACCCCAGGGTACATCCCCAGGGTGCTCAGTTTGTCTACAAGTCACCTGTGAAGAACAGTGTCAAAGGCCCCACCGAAATCCAAATACACCACACCTAGGGCTCTCCCCCCGTCCAACTCCCTGGTCACCAAGCCAAAGAAATCAACCAGATTTGTCCGACAAGACCTGCCTCCAGTGGATCCATGCTGCCTCGGATCCTGTAATCCACTGGACACCAGAAACCCCACTATTCTCTCCCTCAGCAGGGCATCCAATAACCCACTCACCACTGAAGCTAAACCAACCGGCCTTTAGTTTTCAACCACATCCCCACCTCCGCCCCCGCATAAAGGCACCACACGAGCCTCTCTCCAGTCCCCCGGCACCACTCCCGACTCCAATGAGGCACAGAAAAGGTCAGCCAGTAGAGCCGCCAGAATGTCCCCAAGTTCCCTCAGCACACCAGGGTGTATCCCATCCGGTCCCATCGCTCCGTCCACTTCAAGCTGAGTCAGCTTCTCATGAACAAAATCCCCTGAAAATCACTCAAGATGTCCCTCGCTTCTGTTTCTGTCCATGAGTGCCCTCCGAGGTCCCGCTGCCGGTTCCCCATCTGTGAACACAGAACAGAAACATCTGTTAAGCAACTACGCTTCATCCCCATCAGCCTCTACATACTCTTCCCCTGCACCCCCGAGTCTGACAATACCACCCCTGCCCCTCCTCCTCTCACCAACACATCCGAAATATGTCCCATCCCCCCCATTTCATTGCATTGGCCACTTCCTCCTCCCCTTGAATCCTCGCCCGCCCGACCACCCTGCTAGCCTCTCTAAGCTCCTCCAAATATAAATGCCTGTCCTCCCCCTTCATGATCTCCTGTACCTCATGAAGGCCTCCCTCCTTTTCTTCACCTTTTCAGCTACTTTTTTCGAAAGCCATAGCAGTCTCCTTTTCCTTTTACCTTTATTTACCATTTTAACAAAAAGGTTGGTTGCCCTTAAAATATCCCCTTTCAGTTTTGCCCACTGTTTTTCTACATCCCCCAGCTGTTCCCATCCCACTAACGACTCTCTGAGGTATTGGCCCATCTTGGCAAAGTTAGTCTTCCTAAAGTCTAAGACCCTTACCTTTGAAAGGATTCTAACAGCCCTGGTCCTAATACTGAACCACACCATCTGGTGATCACTGGATGCAAAATGATCTCCCACTACAACATCAGAAACTCTTTCACCATTGGTAAGCACCAAGTCCAGTATGGCCCCTTCATGTGCGGGGTCTGTTACCAATTGCCCGAATAGTTCTCCCTGTAGAGAATCCAGGATCTCCTTACTTCTAGATGATACCGTAGCAGGAATGTGCCAATCAACATCTGGCATATTGAAATTCCTATCAGTAGCAATTCCCCTTTCCTAGCAATGCTGCGTATGTCTTCAATTAACTCTCTGTCCACCTCTTTCTCTTGTGAGGGAGGTCTGTATATCACACCAATGCAAATATATTTCTCTTTCCCTCTTTCTAGTTTAACCCACAATGCCTCCTCTCTCCCTTTTAAGCTCTGTAATTCCAAAACTTTAATAGTAGTTTTTACATATAGTGCCACTCCTCCTCCCCTTCTTCCTACCCTGTCCTTTCTGAATAAAGTATAGCCAGGTATAGTTATATCCCAATCATGGATTTCTGTGAACCATGTTTCTGTAACTGCCACTAAATTCAAGTCAGCTACTCCCACCAAAGCTTCAACATCAGGGATAATAGTTCCCATGCTACAGGCATTTATACACACTGCTTTCCATATGTTACCTCTGTTACCCATTTCCATAAAGGTATTTAATGTATCACCTAACTGGGGGCTTTCACCTACCTGGGGGCTTTCTTCATCCATCCCCAATGAATCTAGTTTAAAGCCCTCTTCAGTAGATTAGCCAGTCTACTACCGAAGACGCGTTGACCTTTCTTGGACAGATGGATGCCATCTCCGCTCTGCAACCCTTGGAACAGCATCCCATGGTCAAGGAAACCAAAACGCTCTCGATGACACCATCCACACAGCCATGCATTCATCTCCAGGATGCAAGTCTCTCTGCCTTGGCCTTTATCCTCAACAGGGAGGATTTAAGATAACACCACCTGTGCACCTAACTGCATCACCCTCTGTCCCAGAGCCATGAAGTCACTTTTCATACGTTCCGAGGGATACCTGCCAGTATCATTTGTTCCAACATGGATTAGCAACATTGGACAATAGTCAGTGGGCTTGATGAGTCTCGGCAAACTGTCCATAACATCTTGGATTGTGGCACCAGGCAGACAGCATACCTCTCTGGACATCAAGTCTGGTTGGCAGATGGATGCCTCAGTACCCCTCAGAAGAGAGTCTCCAACCACCACTACCCTTCGCTTCCTTGTGGTCACTGATTCTGAAACTTTGGGGTACTTGAGCTTTGGTTCTTCCATTTCCAGGGATGCTTTCACCTCCTCCACTTCCAGGGCTGCATAATGGTTCTTCAGTTCAAAGGCTGGAGAAGTTGGATTGGTGATTCTGCAGGCCCTGGTGACTTGTGTCCAACCATCGACATTCTGTTGGCACCCATCTTCTCCTCTGCTGGAGTGCTTGGTTGCTGCAAGAAGCATCTCATCAATGTACTTTTCACTGTCTTGAATGCTCCTCAGCCTCGCCACCTCCTCTCTAAGTTCCTCCACTTGTTTTTATTTATTTATTTGTGTTTTTTCTATACCGCCCCTTCCAGAGATCAGGGGCGGTTTACAAGGAACTTAAAAACAATATAACATACAGTGAAATATTGTATTACATAGAACATTAATGGAAACATAATAACTATGTTACAAAGAAAACAGTGTGTAAATTATTTACATGGTTAAAACAAAACTATTTACAATAGTTATTTGTTTCCTCAGAGCTTCAGCATGCAGGCACCCTGAACATGGAACCGGTCCTTCAGCTCACATTAGGACCTCTGTCTGGACAGAGGCAGAAGCTGTAATGGGGGCAACAGCTTTAGAGATATGATTTTTCCCAGCCATTGTTCTGTTTGTGGAGCTTAGGTATCTGTTAAAGCAAAAGAGAGAGATCTACCAAGTACCATCTGGTTTCCCAGCTGTCCTTTTAGAGAAAAATCAGTTAAATCTCTTTAATTATATTCAAATTATGCTGCTCCAAGTCTCTGTGCTTTGTTAAATGGGGAGGTGCCCTATAAAGCAAGACTGCTCACTAGGGGTGGGTGGGAGTCGGGGTGGGTGGGGAGGGAACTAACTCCTGATTAGGTGTCAGCAGTTCCCAAAGCTGAGAAGGTTACTAGAGTTGAACAACCTACTCTGCTCAAGAAAATTTCTCCTAAAGCACCAAAAAGAAAGTAACTTTGCTTTAAAAATATACAAAAACCCTTTTAAGAGCTCCCAGTCAGAGAGTTATCCTCAGATCTACGACTTTTGGCATATAATAACAGTAGCAACAAAAACAAACAGAAAGTGCAGGAGGTACAAGTGAAGGTTAATTTATCTCAGGAGAGGGAGGGAAGCCCTGTTGAAAGATTCAATTGTTCTTCATAGGAAAACTGAGACACTAGAGACCTCTGTAAAATGGCAGAACCTTCATCTTTGAAAAATTTCACAAATTCTTTCTATTTCTCCAGTAAAATGTTTAAAAAGTATGCATTGATGATGCTAAAAATCCCATTAGAGTCTGTTCCTCCTCTATCTAGAGCAGGGGTATCAAACTCAAATTGCTTTAAGGGCCAAATGAGGACTTGTAAAGTAACCCGCGGGCCGCATCGTCGGAACTTTTTTTTACAATGGAAAAAAGTAAATAAAAAAGTCAACCTAATAAGAACATAGTGCTGACTCATAGTGCCCAAAGGGGGAATTTACCTTGTGTTCTCTTCAGAGTCACCCACCAGATGTCTCATGTCTCCGCCGGATGGATCAGCTTCCCGCTCGGACAATGTGGAATGCAGGACCCCTCATGCGTTCCACCTCCACGTGGTAATGGCCGCAGCCATCCAGGGACAGAAAATCACCCTCAGGCAGCCAAATCTCAGGGCCATAACAACAGCAAGAGCTCCACATTCACCTCTGAACATGCCAGCCTCTCCTGCATTCGATCTGCACTCAGTAGCACTTTTTTAAAATATGGGTGAGTTTTGCCATTAAACCGGGCTCTCCGATCCCTCCATCAGCTCATTTCCAATCCCAGCCCCCCATCAGCCCATTTCTGGTCCTTTCCTAGTCCCACCATCAGCCTTGTCAAATTCTAGATCCCCTCCACTCAGTCCATTTCCAATCCAAGCCCCCCATGAGCCTTCTTCCAGTTCTAGCCCCTCCATGAGTCCATTTCAATCCAAGCCCCCACCACAGCCCATTTCCAATCTTAGCTCTCCCAACAGCCTATTTCCAGTCCTATCCTAACCCCTCCATCAGCGCATTTCCAGTCCTAGCTCCCTCCCCTCACAGCCCATTTCCATTTCGAGCCCCCCTCTCCATCAGCTATTTGCAGTTCAAGCCCCCCTTCCACTCAGCCCATTTCCATTCCAAGTCCCCTCCCCATCAGCTGTTTGCAGTTCAAGCCCCCCCCTTCCACTCAGCCCATTTCCATTCCAAGCCCCCATCCACATCAGCTATTTGCAGTTCAAGCCTCCCCTTCCACTCAGCCCATTTCCAGTCCTAGCAACCCCCCAACACATTACCAGTCCTACCCCCCATCATCCCATTTTCAGTCTTAGCTCCCCCCCATAGCCCATTACCAGTCCTAACCCCCCATCAGCCCACAGCCCATTACCAATCCTAACCCCATCAGCCTACCTCAAGTCCTAACCCTTCATCAGCCCATTTTGAGTCCTAGCTCCCCATAGCCCATTACCAGTCCTAACCCCCCATCAGCCCACTTCCAGTCCTAACCCCCCATCACCCCATTTTCAGTCTTAGCTCCCCCCATAGCCCATTACCAGTCCTAACCTCCCCATCAGCCCACAGCCCATTACCAGTCCTAACCCCATCAGCCTACCTCAAGTTCTAACCCCCCATCAGCCCATTTTGAGTCCTAGACCCCCATAGCCCATTACCAGTCCTAACCCCCCATCAGCCCACCGCTCATTACCAGTCCAACACCCCACCCCCCATCAGCCCAGGGAAAGTTTAAAATAAAAAAAAAGCTGGCTGCCTGCTGCCGCTGCCGCCATGGCAGCAGCAGAATCAAGTGTCCCGCGGCCCCCCCTCTGCCCAGCAGAGCCCTCCCTCCCTGCATCAGTCCCTTCAGCGCGGCTTTCAGAGCAGCGAAGAGAGATTTTCTCCCTCGCGGCTCTGTTAAGCCTGCTGGAGCTGATGGAAAACCAGCATTTCCTGTTTCCCATTAGCCCCGGTGGGCTTAACAGAGTCGCGAAAGGGAAATTCTCCCTTCGTGGCTCTGAAAGCTGCGACAAAGGGACTGATGGAGGGAGGGAGGGCTCTGCCAGGCAGAGGGGAGGCCACGGGACACTCTATTCTGCCCCGCCACGGCAGCAGCGGCAGCAGCCAGCCAGCCATGCATCGCAGGCCACACAAAATTGTCTCATGGGCGTGTGTTTGAGACCCCAGATCTAGAACATACAGTGCTATCTTCCACGGCTAAGAGTAGGATGAATAGCACAGCAGGCTCAGCTATTTATTTATTTATTTTTTTTATTTATTTTTTTTTATTTAATAATTTTCAATCAACTTACAAAAGCAAAGTACAAGCAACTTAAGTGGTGTTATAGTATTAAAAAGAAAAACAATTGCAGTGTTACTTGTATGCATACAAGTAACTCAATGTTACTTGTATGCATTGTAGTATGTTCTTGTTCTATGTACACCGCACTGATTTTAATAGCGCGGTATAAAAGAATTGTTAAATAATAAATAAAAAATAAATAATAAAATATCTAGCCCTCTATATTGGGGAGATACAAAATTAGGAAATAAAAAAAGGAAAAAACATTAAGAGTTAAATCACTCTAGTTACTGAACAGCTTAAACTATCACTCCACACCCTCCCTACCGTTACTCTGACTCTCCTTACCAACCAAAAATAATTCCAATTGAGAAAGTTCCATGAAAGTAAATTTTGATCCCTGCAACGTAATTAAACATTTGCAGGGATAACGAAGAAAAAAAGAAGCAGTGAGGGCTAACACTCTAGGTTTCAGTGCCAAAAAGGCCTGTCTCCTAACCTGCGTAGCCCTACACACATCTGGAAATATTTGTATTTTTGCACCACAAAACAAAGAGGACATTTTCTTGAAATAGCTACGTAATACCAGAACCTTATCCTTATCAGATACAAATGTTACAATCAAAGTGGCACGTGATAGAATAATATCCTGGGAATCTTCCAGGAATTTGGTGAGCTCAAGCTCAGAACGGGCCTGAACCACATCAAATTCACCCAGAGAATTAGGCACAACCCCACGTCCAGTCAGGTAATATAATTTAGAAATAGCAATTGAGTCCGCAGTAGCTAAACCCAACACTTCTCTAAAATATTTCACAAGAAGAATTTCAGGAGAAAGTAAATGGCAAACTGGGAAATTCAAAAAACAAATTTTCATATAATTCTAATTTGTGGTGAATATTTAAACTATCCTTAATAGTAGAGGAATACACAGTTTTTAAGGAGAGACATTGGTTTTCACAAACTGACACATGAGAAAGAATATTACCCATATGCCCGTCTACCTCACTAATCTTACAAGAAGTCTCAGAAGAAAACTCACACAACAATTTAACAGTAGGAACTAGGGAATTTTCAATCCGGTTAACAGCTTTCCAGATATCTGCAAGGGTGACCTGAGCATCAGGTACATCCCCTGCAGCACCCGTAATGGCTGACCAAGTAACAGGCTTCAGCTTGTCCCCCACAGTAGACAAGGGCACAGGGGAGATTATACATGGCGGGGAAGGAGGAGTGCGATCCGGAGAACTAAGGGAAGCAGCGGGTGACCGCAGAGTCAGAAAGTCAGGGCCCAAAGGCACATCAGTAGTAGACAGTACCTTAATATGTTTGTCCATAGGACCCACTGTTGCAGCAGCCTCAGCCGTAGCTTCAGGGACAATCTTCTTCTTTCTCTTACCCATCCAAATGCTGTGTAGCCCAGGGTCCCGACTACACTTCTCCTGCGGTTCTCCAAGGGGCTCCCAAGGGGCCTATCACGCCCCTTGTATCTAGCCCCTTAGATCGCTGCCCCGGGCTCGCGCCTCCGGCTGCGCCGGTGAGATGGACTTATAACGAGGCCCCCTGATGACGTCGGGGCCACCGGAGCAGGAGCCTGTTCTCTCTCAATCCGGGCGCTGTTCCTCTGGCTCTCCCAACTGCTCACCGCACCTCCCAGGCTTTAACGAGGCCCCCTGATGACGTCGGGGCCACCGGAGCAGGAGCCTGTTCTCTCTCAATCCGGGCGCTGTTCCTCTGGCTCTCCCAACTGCTCACCGCACCTCCCAGGCTTTAACGAGGCCCCCTGATGACGTCGGGGCCACCGGAGCAGGAGCCTGTTCTCTCTCAATCCGGGCGCTGTTCCTCTGGCTCTCCCTCAGCTATTTATAGTTTGGAGTAGATGGAGTTTTTGGAGAAGACCAAGTGCCTACTTCTATTCTCCTTATAATGTGTGTTTTAGACTCTGATAGAGATTGGTTATTAAACATTTACTTTTGTTCTATGGATACTTTGTTTATGAATAGTCAAATGAGGAGTTAGCCAAGCTTACACAACAGAAGAAGAAGCAGTTCCTCCTCTCAAGACCCAGAGTTCAACAGATTGGTGCATTATTTTTATTATGTTTTCCTTGTAAATGCTTGATTAAATTTCAAGGTGTTAGATATATCTTCTTTGAACCTCAACAGCTGACTTTGCTTCTTAGTAATATAATGCAATCCTCAAGCCCTATAGCAAAGACTTTTGAGGTGCCTGGTCTCCTATTGTCTGTGGTGGAGGCTAGATAATTGGTTTTAGTACGTCTGCTTTTGTTTTTCTTAAAACTTTTGATTTGTGACCTGGATCCTCACTTATTTTTATGGATTGGAAGAGAATGCTGATAGTTTGATATCCTTACATCCCTCTCTATACCCCTCCCAGGGAGCTCTGCTCTTCTGCCAGATTGCTTCTATCTGTGCTCGTCTCTTCCAGTGTCAATTCTAGACTTTAGTCTTTCCACTTTGCTGCTTCTTATGCCTGGAACAAATTATCTGAGTTAGTACATCAAACTTCATCTCTGGACCTTTTCAAATCCAGGCTAAAAATGAATCTTTTCAAAGCTGTTTTTGCATCCTGATCCACGTAGTTTCCTGCTCTCTAACTATTTAATTATTTATTTCTGTGTTTTCTTATCGCTGAATCAAAGCAGTTTACAGAGAACAATAATGCCCTACAGGTAACATGATTAGTACAAGCAACTAAATAGGGTAATCTTACAAGTAACGAGTGCATAAACATGGACATATACAAAATAAATATGTTAATTAACAAGAAGCATAGATTAATAACATTGTAAACCTTAATACACATGAACTAAAATGTTACTAGTACCTGTATGGAGGAGGGACTGTGGGAGTATGCACGGTTTTGTCATGATGGATCCTCATTTCATTATCATACTGTGATCTGTGCTGCCAATTATGTTGGGTAGATATTAGGGCAGTTTAGCTTAGTTCCAAAATATTCTGTAAATAAGAGTGCCTTGAGATGCTTTCAGAAAGTTGAGAGATCTGGTATATTTCTTATTCTGTCAAGTAAGAAGTTCCAGGGAATTGGTGAGTAGAATGAGAATGCTCTATTATTTGTTTGGTTCGTTTTTCTGAATTCCGTTGTTATTGCTAGGGTATTCTCTGTGCAAAATCTCCTATCTCTTTTGGTCAGTGTTGTGTGTATTAGTGACTTTAGATAGGTTGAGGATTAATTGTGTAAAAGCTTGAAGTTTATCATGGCCAAAATAATTGAAAAAAAAACATCCGAGGAGGGGTGTAGAGAGAGATAAGAGAGGAAAGGTAGTAAGGAACAGTCGAATGAAAGCAATTAAAGACTTTCACAAACGCTTCCACAAAGTCCCCAGCAATGTACAGTACTTAGCTTAGGAATTTGCTATTGAAGTATTAATGTTGATAGCTTGAGATATTCAATGATTGTGGGAGTGTATTAATATTCTTTTTGTGATATTCTGCTGCCAGTGCGATTATTTGGTTTAATATGCATATTCATTAGGGACATCCTGAAAGCCTGACTGGTTTGCAGCCCTACAGGACCAGAATTGGTGTTCAGAAAAGAAGGAACAAATTTTGCCAACATTATAGAGAAAGAAGCAAAAGGTTGTAGATATCCTTTGAATGTGTGTGAAGGAAACAAAGATGATCCCAAGGTTGTGAGCTGAAGAAACAGGAGGAAGAAGTAGTGTTATCCACAGAAATAGAGAAAGGAGGAAGGAGGGAGATGGGCTTAGGGGAAAAGATAAGGGGCTCAGTTTTGGTCATGTTCAATTTCAGATGGCAGTGAGACATTCAGGCAGTGAGACATTCAGATAAGCAGGCAGAGATCCGGGTCTGGATTCTTAAAGAGATTTTATGTGCAGAAAGGTAGATCTGGGAGTCATCAGCATAAAGATGGTACTGAAAATCATGGGAAGAGATGAGGGCACCAAGTGACTGAATGAAGAGAGAGAGAAAAGGAGGGGTTCCAAGAAAGAATCCTGGGTTACACTGACTGAAAGTGGGATAGCAGTAGAGGAGGATCCACCAGAGCATACACTAAGGGGTACATAAGAACATAAGATATGCCATACTGGGTCAGATCAAGGTCCATCAAGTCCAGTATCCTGTTTCCAACAGTGACCAATCGAGGTCTCAAGTACCTAGCAGTTTCCCCAAAGGACACATGCTCCACAATGCTTGTTTTGTGGCAAGCAGTGAATTTCCCAGGACCCTTTAAATATTGGTTTATAGACCTTTCCTCTAGGAACTTGTCCAAACCTTTTTTAAACCCAGCTACACTAACAGATTTTACTACATCTTCCAGTAATGAAATCTAGAGTTTGCTTACGCGTTGAATGAAAAAATATTTTCTCTTATTAGTCTTAAATAGATTACACTGTAACTTCACTGCATGTCCCCTAGTCTTTTTATATTTTGATGGCATAAACCATCAATCTACGTTTACCCGTTCCACTCCATTCATTAATTTATAGACCTCTATCATATCTCCCCTCAGCTGTCTCTTTTCCAGGTTGAAGAGCCCTAACCTTTTTAACCTTTTGACCATTTTCATGGCTCTTCTCTGTACTTTTCTATTAATGCTATATCTTTTTAAAAATACGGCGACCAGAATTGCACACAATATTCAAGGTGCGGTCACACCATGGAACAATACAGAGACATTATAATATCCTTTGTTTTATTCTCCATTCCTTTCTTTATGATTCCTAGCATTCTATTTGCTTTCTTTGCCGCCACTGCGCACTGGGCGGAGGGTTTAACATGTTATCCACGATGACCCTAAATCTTTTTCCTGGGTGGTGGTTCCTAATGTAGAACCTTGCATTGAGTAACCATAGTTTGGGTTCTTCTTTCCTAGGTGCATAACTTTGCATTTGTCCACATTAACTTTTATCAAGGTCCTCTTGCAATTTTTCACAATCTTCATTGGTTTTAACATCTTTGAACAATTTTGTGTCATCTCCAAATTTGATTACCTCACTTGTTATTCCCATTTCCAGATCATTTACGAATATGTAAACCCAGCACAGATCCCTGGGGTACTCCACTATTCACCTTGCTGCATTGGGAAACACTGGCCATTTAGTCCTACCCTCTACTTTCTATCTTTTAACCAGTACCTGATCCACAATAGTATACTGCCTCCAATCCCATGACTTTTTAATTTTGCCAAGAGTATCTCATGAGGGACCTTGTCAAAGGCTTTCTGAAAATCCAGATACACTATATCAATCGACTCACCTTTGCCTACCTGTTTATTCACACTTTCAAAAAAACATAACAGATTAGTAAGACAAGACCTTCCTTGGCTAAAGCCATGTTGGCTGTCTCCCATTAAGCCATGACATGTTCAGTAATTTTGTTCTTTATGATGGTTTGCTAATGAACCAAATTGTACCAACAAATGTACATCTTTATGCATAATTTATATGTTCAGCTGATGAATTTTACTCCTGAACTGATATGTTTTTCTGCTGCCCTTGCCCCATCCAAAACTACTCCCCTTTTCCAAATAGATAAAATTGGCCCTTCTGGGCCTGATTTCATAACAGAACGCCTATCTACAAAGTATAAAAATGTACCCATTTCAGATAGCTCTGTCAGTTTCAAAGGCTTTCATCTAGTTAAGTTTTTATTTAGCTGGCTATGGGCTGTCAGACGGCTGCCTAGGGTGAGAACTTACACAATCTTGACGATGCATATATTCATATGATTCTTGCAAGGTATTGTGGGTAATGTAGTTCTTTCACTCCCAAACACAGCTGAAGACAATAATTGAGTTGTGATACCAGTGGTAAGGCCAATAAAATACTTCTTTTATTGATGGGGTTTAATTCACCCAGCACAAATATGCTTGGTAGCAATATAAATGAGGTTACTTGCTTGCAATGTTTAAATGGATAACATAAAGTCACAAAGCAAATCAGAAAACAACCTTCAGCTTGTCAGGCAATTAGCTAATGTTTTCTTAGCAAATAATTACCAAATAAAAAGGCACAAAGAAATGAATAAACTTTGCTTGTTAGGTTAACTTCTGCTTATTTTCCACGCAGATCCCAGCAGTGATTCTCCCATGCTCACACACACAATCAGGTGCAGATTTAATTACTATCAATAGCTGGCTGGCTGCTACTGTGTGAACCCAAATCCTGCTTTAAGAGCTGTTTGCAGTGGAAATAAAGAACAAAGTTAGGTTTCTTTGTGATGGCTGATGTGTTTGCTCACAGAAAGCTAGCAATAGCACTTGGATAAAGAACAGTCCATGTAATTAATAGTCTCATCTGCTGTATCTCCCCCTTCATCAATCAGCATAGGGTCACTATCATACATTGGCACAGACGAGTCTTTCATTAAGGCACTATCATGAGAATGCTTATTCCCTTGCTGCCATTCACTATTATAGATAGGGTCTGGATCAGTGTTCATACCTGAGCCTCTCCTGCTATCATAATTCCTCTCTGTATAGCCTGGCCAGTATGTAATCCAATTCTGATGTCCAGCCTTCCAATCTTGATCCCTGGACACTGGATCTTTCCTCACATACCTTCTGGCATAGGTCTGAAAGTCCTTTCCACGTGCAGTCTTCTCTCTTCCAGGTAGCCACTGGTGATTCCTATCTCTGCCAATCCATTCCTCTGGCTGACTCCAGTCCAATGGACTCTGCTGGCATTTGGAATACCTCCCAGTATAGGTACTGCCTTGGACTCTCCCAGACCATCCAATGGGCTTTCTTCTCTTCCTTCCAGCGAGTTTCCTTCTTTCTCTATCCGCTTGACTTGACTTCTGTTTCTCCAGGTGATACTGGTGCTTGAGCTTGAAGCTGTTGCTGTCTCCTTTCCTGAAGCTCTTTCTGTAGCTGTCTCTGAAGCTGTTATCTGAAGAATAAGCTCTATTCTTATTCTGTTCTAATGTGTGCTCCTCCCTAACACAGCGCAGCTGTGTTGAATCAGGTCCTGCCCTTTGAGTTGAGTGCTTAGGGATTACCTCATAGCTCTCTTGATTGCACACACGTTTTCTCACTTCAGCCCCTCTCATGGCTGCTGGAAACCTGGTGCATTCTGGGACTGGTAGTCTTTTATGTGAAAACTCTGTTTTCTTACTTCTACCAAAACTGACAGGTTGCTTGTTCAGAGTCACATCATCTTTTCTATAGCTCCTACCTGAGCTATGATAAGCTTCCTTATCACAGGGCCCAGTTCCAAGTCACAACTTGTGGGGATGCATGTCCCAGTGGGAAGTGCAGCCCCACAAGCCATCCTGCACTATTCCTCCTCTGACTCTCCCCGCATGGCTAGAGCAGCAGGATGGGGAGAGCTGGCGGGGAGTGGGAGTGAGCGGAGTCTTCATGGAGTGGGAGCAGGCTGAGGTGGCAGGATTTCAGGGCCGATTCAGGTCATGGCCCTGAACATCCTGTGGGATCAGGGGGAACATGCTGCTTATTCCACCTCAAAGGTGAAATAAGCAGCACAACCTGGCCAATCAAGTCCAGATACCCCTCCCCCCAGGGCCGGGGCCAGGTGTGGGTAGGTCCCACCTGCCTGATCCAGGCCCCTGCCCCCTGCCCGATCCAGCCGTGGGTCAGGAGGTGGGGAAGAAGAGGGTCAGTGCTTCAGGAGCCAGGGGGCCTGCAGGGAGAAGATCTCCCCAGGCATACAGGGGCATGCTGGGCCATCCTCGGGCTGGATTCTGTATGCCACTGGAATGTTTGGCTCCCACTTTACAAAATTGGGTCCTAATAGGCCCGTTCTGCTTGGGGCCATCCAGACGGCTCGGATGTGCCCCTTTCAGAATCGGACTCTTTATCTGTTTATTTATTTATTTAATCACATTTATTAATCACACAATTGAAAAACTGTGCAGTGCAATGTACAAAATAAGACAACAATAATACAATTATAAAACATCTACCAAAACCCCTTTAATGACCCTAACTCCTCAACCCTTCTCCCTCACCAATCTTCACAACCCCTAGATAATCCCTTTAGTAGACATAACCTTCCCCACCATTACCTGCTTCTCCAAATGCCCTCCTACACAATACCTCAAAGGTTTTCTCTATTTTGAGATTATGAGAGTACCTTTCTTAGTGTAGCTAAACCAATTGTTAAACTGGCTTGGTGTTTGAATAAATGATGATATATTTTATTTTATGTAGGAAATGTTTAATTGTCAGTGCTATGCAAAGTACAGGTCTTTAGAAACTATTGTAATGCGGAGGCACATTCCAATGTGGTTGTCCGGGCCTCTGTGCATCCGATCAGAATCGGAACGCCCAGAGGTAGACCCGATTCTGATCCCGTGGGGGCTAGACATGCCCGTGGGATCAGAATCCGGTCTAGGACCTGAACATGCAGGCCAGGCCCCAATTCCGATCAAATAATAAAAAATACCTTTCATTCATAACAACGATATCGTACAATTTTCTTATGATGTCAACCACAGGTCTCAGATAAACAAACGCACCATGCTTCTGGGTACTATATCTCCCCCAGTCTTGTGCATGTTCACATCAATGACCCATGCAGTTTATTCTAAATGTAATAATAGCACTTATCTTCAAATGTTTATAACTTCTTCTCGGCAGCCCCTAGTGCTTTTTATTTCCTACAAAAATGACAACAGATGGTAATCGAACTAATGTAGTGTCTTTATATATATCAAATCTCAAGTTTACTGTCGCTTTAAGTCAGAAATAATACCTGCACATCATAGCTGCCCACGTTCTTCGCTTGTTAACTCATTTCGCTGTTATCTTAAAGTAAATGAAAAACGCCGCGCATGCAGGCCAGCATACTTGCAGCGTATTGTTGTGGTTGAACCATTGTGATATCAATATAAGATTAACTTATGAGTTTAATAATCAACATATCACCTATCTAGATATCAATATTATTAGAGAACAAGAACATTGGGGTACTTTAGTTTACCGTAAGTCCATTGACCGAAATACATTTCTCCATTATGAGAGTGCACATCCACCCAGATTAAAAGGAAGCCTCCCATTATCTCAGTTTTTGAGATATTGACGAAATTGTTCCAACATTAAGGAATTTAAGACCTTGTTGAAACAATTAAAGATGAATTTCCAAGAGAGAGGCTACCCTCAACGTATAATACATCACGCCTATTTGAGGGCATTGCAGAATAACAGAGATTTGTTATTAGCTTCGGGACAACGGAAGGAAGATAAACAGGAAGATCAGTTTGTCAATTTTGTTACCACCTATTCTCCTTTGAGTTTTGGACTTCAAAAAGTATTGAGAAAACATACTGCCTTTTTAGGCATAATACCCGGGATGCAAAATAAGTCAGTGCGATGTGTATGGAGAAGAAGTAGAAACTTCAAAGAATATCTTAGCCCTGCGATATTGCAAACAAATAAGTCAGTTGGTGAAAGGAACAAAATGGGGAGTTGTGGGCAATGTACAGTTTGTAACATCACTGCAGAAATATCAGAGTTTGTCCACAACCAAGTAAAATACAAGTTGAAACATGTCACGACTTGTGCATCCACTCATGTAATATACGCGATAAGATGTCCGTGTGATCTTTTATATATTGGAAAAACTATACTCCCTTTTCGAACAAGAATAAAAGAGCATGAAAGTAGATTACGCTGCCAACAAATAGAAGCCCCAATGGTCCAGCATTGCATGGCATATGAGCACAGTTTTGAACAACTATGGTGCTGGTGTATAGAAGAAGTAATCAGTGGTTCACAAGGTAAATCGCGGGAGCAGATGTTATTGCTTAGAGAACAATGGTGGATCTATAAGTTGAATACGGTCCAGCCAGGGGGTTTAAAGGTTAACATCGATTGGTCAGTATGTGTTTAAAGGCATGGTGGGAATCCCTCAGTTGATCAGGATTTTCGTGAGAGTCCTGTTTTGGAGATACGGCGTGTATTCACAGCTGTGGGGCATTCATTGATTGGTAAAGGTTTAAATACGCGGCAAGTATGCTGGCCCGCATGTGCAGCATTTTTCATTTACTTTAAGATAACAGTGAAATGAGTTGACAAGCAAAGAACGTGGGCAGCTATGAAGTGCAGGTATTATTTCTGACTTATAGCAACAGTAAACTTGAGATTTGATACATATAAAGACACTACATTAGTTTGATTAGTCCCGACGGCGCGGGCAGGGTCCCGGCGCCGGAGAGTAACCGGGTGCGCGGCCCAGCCCGGACCCTGCCCGCTGGAAGAAGGAAGTGGGGGGGCAGCGTGAGGCGGTGCGCGCAGCAGGTCGCGTCACCGCGCGGGTGCATCTTTTGAAGGGATTGGCTCCGCTCGAGCGTGCTAGAGCGGAGCCAATCACATGGCGTCCAGCCATGTGCTTCAGCGTGCGCGGGGGCGCGCGTGAGCACATGCGGCCGGACGGGAAGACGATCAGGTGTCGGTGGTGACCGCGGACGCCAGCGTGGGTGTTCTTCGGCAGGCGGGTCAGCTTCGTATCGCCGGTCAGGAGTCTTTTGGTGCTGTAGTCGGTGTGGTGCTGGGTGGACAGTCGGAAAGTGGTGAGGTGAAGCGCGGCATTAGATCTCTTGATTGCTTGGGGGGGGGGCGCCCTGTGTATTTTGGCTAATCTACTCTGATCTACATCCGTCATTTCCTCACCCCTTGTTAAGGGTATCAATATATTTGTTTTGTGTTGCTCTCTTCATTGCTTTTGGGGCTTAGCAGTTATGGCAGGGAAGCAGGACGGAAAAGGTCGGGGGAGGTGCGGCGCTGCGGTGGGCCAGCCGGTGGGGAGACTCCGAGGCCTGGGAGTGTCCAGGGCAGGACGGTCTGGGCATCATGGGGCCAGGAACAGTGTTAGTGCTGGCAGGGGTGTAAGAAGGGCTGCACGGGAACGGGGCAGGCTCGGTGTTTCAGGCAGGGGGACTCGCAGGTCTGGCCAAGGTCAGGGTAGGGGTGCTGTGGGTGCTGTTAGCCCAGGAGCAGCGGGTTCGGGTGCTGGGGCTGAGGGGTCTTTAGGACCGGGTGCCGAGGCGGAATTTGGGGCCAGGGCAGAAGCCGAGCAGAGGGTGGACTTGGGCAATAGGGGGCTTGAGGGGGAGGGGGGGTGAGCCGTATGTATGCCGGGGTAGCCGGCACAGGTGGTAGCGTGGGAACTCCTGTAGGGCATCTGGTTTCCCCTGGGGCATATGGTATGTCTGATCAGCGGATGGTGTGGGATCACTGGATGCGTGGGGGGCAGGGATCTTCTAGAGCGGACTGGGCTGGGGCTTGGCAACCGGCTTGGTCCCCTGCTGTTCCCTCTTTTGGTTTCCCCTTTTTCTCTCCGCAGGTTCCTTTTTTGTCTACGCCTGGTGGCGGGCCGTCTACAATGTTGTCACCGGCCGCTGTGAGTGCGGATGCAGGAGCGGTTCCTTCCAGTGGGACTTCGAGGGAAGTGGATCGGCCTCAAGGCGATGGTGGAATCCAGAGGACGGCAGCTTCATCCCGTGTCTCTGACACTCTGACTGCTGCTGACGGGACAGGTGAGTCGTTGTTCGTGGCGGGCGACGTGTCTGGCGGGGTGGGTTGAGGGCCGAGGCATCGCGACAGGCGCGCACGAAAAGAAGGAAACGTGGGTGCCGTCATAGGCATAGTTCAGACTCTTCCTCCTCATCGTCTACTGACTCGGCCGACTCATCGTTGGGCGAGGGTGGGTCCAGTGTGCAGATGCCGGGCCAAGGCTCGTTGGGGATGCATGCGGGTGCCGGAGCGTCATTAGTCGCTTTATCTGAATTATGGGAAGGTGTGTCGAAGAAGTTGCGGCGCAAAATTAGGAAGCGTAGGTATATTGATATTTTTCGTTTACTTGAGGGTCGCAAGCGTTCGGGAGATAGTAAGAAGAAGCGCAAAGAAGATGAGAAGGCGGGCCGTTTGCGGAAAGTTTCTAGGAATGTGGTGAACTGGGTTCGAGCTTTTCTACGGTTGGCGAGTGTATGGGGGCAACATTTCCCGGCGCAGTACGGTATGTTATTGTCTTATGCCGATTTGATTTTGGAGGCTTCTCAGGTGCATGAGGGTTGGTCGTGGTTAAATTATGATGAGAAGTTCCGCGACAAGATGGAAGAAAATAAGTTCTTGACATGGGGTACACAGGACATTAACCTTTGGTTAACACAGATGTCGGTGAAGGGCGGTGCGTCTGGGGGGGGCAGTGGAAAGGGGGGCTCGGGTACGGGGGCGGTGGCGGGTCATTCCTTTCGGGGAGGCGTTGCCCCGGTTACGAGCCGAACTGTGCCCAGCGGCGGGAGCGACGTGTGCTGGCGATTTAACAGGTCAGCCTGCCCCTTCGCGGATTGTAAATTCCGTCATGCGTGTTCGCTCTGTGGTGGCCCCCATTCGGCAGCAAAATGCGTTAAAAAAGGGGCCGTCATGCCCCCTGGATCTGGTTCCAAATAGGCGTGTTCTGTTGGAGTTAGCCCCTTCGCCGATTCGGGTCCCTCTCTTACATCGTTTGCTACAGGGTTACCCGAAGAAAAGGGATAAGTTGATTTTGCAGTTAGGTTTTCAGTCTGGTTTCATGGTCCCGATTCAGGGTTCTTTGGGATGCTCCATGGCCCGCAATTCCCCTAGTGTGTTGAGATCGGCCACGATTGTGCGGGAGAAGTTGCATTCAGAATTACGTTTGGGCAGAATTGCAGGCCCTTTCTGTCATCCTCCTTTTCCTCGTTTTGTGGTGTCCCCTTTGGGCATTGTCCTGAAGAAAGAGCTGGGGAAGTTTCGATTGATTCACAATTTGTCCAGCCTGGCGGAGTTCTCGGTGAACGATCTTATCCCCCGCGAATATTGCACGGTTCGGTATGCCTCTTTTGATGCGGCGGTGGAGTTAGTCCGGAGGGCGGGGAGGGGTGCTTTGATGGCCAAGGTAGACATCGAATCGGCTTTTCGTTTGTTGCCAGTCCACCCGTCTGCTTTCCGGTTTTTGGGTTTCCAGTTCGAAGGGGAGTTTTATTTTGACAAATGTATGCCGATGGGCTGTTCGGTATCTTGTTCCTATTTTGAGAAGTTTAGTACTTTCCTGCACTGGTTGGTCACTCGGAGAGTAGGGTACTCGGAGGTGGTCCATTACCTGGACGATTTCCTGTTTGTCGGTCAGGCGGGGTCCTTGCGCTGTAGAGAGCTTTTGGATGGTTTCGTCGGCTTGTCCAACGAATTGGGTGTACCCTTGGCTGAGGGAAAAACCGTTGGCCCGACGACGATTCTTACTTTTCTGGGTGTCGAATTGGATTCGGAACAGATGGTGGCTCGCTTGCCGGTGGAGAAGGTGGAGAAATTGCGCGTGCTCGTTGCTAATGCCTTGGGCTCTGCTAAGTTGACCTTGAGGGAATTGCAGGCGCTCATGGGATCGCTCAACTTCGCTTGCAAGGTGATTCCTATGGGGAGGGTGTTTAGTCGGCGCTTGGCTGTTGCGACGGCGGGCGTGCTTAAGCCCCATCACCGCATTCGGGTGTCGCGGGTTATGAGGGAGGATCTGCGGATTTGGAATGTCTTTTTGCGCGACTTCAATGGCCTTTCTGTGTTTCGCCAGTCGGAGATCTCCAGTGAGGACTTGCAATTGTATACGGATGCGGCAGGCGGCATTGGTTTGGGGATCTACTTTGGTGGGGCTTGGTGTGCTGACAAGTGGCCGCAGGAATGGGTCGACGACGGGTTATTGTGTAATATTACATTTTTGGAGCTGTTTCCCATCCTGGTAGCGCTGGAGTTATGGCCGCACAGGTTGGCCAACCGCAAGGTGTTATGGTGGTGTGACAACGAGGCAGTAGTGGCCGTCATCAATCGGTATTCTCCGCGTTGTAGGCAGGTAGCGGCATTAATGCGTTTGGTTGTGCTGGCATGTTTGCGCTTGAATGTAGACCTGAGGGCTCGGCACATTCCGGGGCGTACTAATGAAATTGCTGATGCTCTTTCTCGTTTGCAGTTGGGGCAATTTTGATCCTTGGTTCCAGAGGCGGACGAGGAGGGGCTCGTTGTCCCTTGGAGGCTGTGGAGCGTTGGCCAGCTGAAATGAAGAGCTTACTCAAGAAGTCGGTGTCAGAGAGGACTTGGGCCGCTTATCAATGGGGTTGCGAGCGGGTCGTGGAATACCTTCAGCAAGCGGGTTGGGGCGGGGGGCTGCTGTCAGAGTTTGTCCTGGGCGGGTATGTTGGTTGGGCTAAGGGTCGTGGGGTCAGCAGATCGGCTGTCAAAATGCATCTTGCGGGGTTTGGATTTTTTGCCAGGGCAGCGGGTGTGGGATTTCAGGACCGTGGATATTTAGCGTGGCAACTGCTGCAAGGGTGGGAGCGTTCTTTTCCTGGGACTGGTGACCACCGGCGGCCGATTACGCACGACTTGCTGAGCCGGTTGTGTCAGGGGCTGCCTGGAGTGGCGGAGTCACCTTTTGAGGCAGTGCTTTTTCGGGCGGTTTTCTGTTTGGCCTTTTTTGGCGCATTTCGGGTGGGGGAACTGGCGGCAGCTTCGGGCAGGGCGGGTATCGGCAATTGCTTGCTCCTTAGACATGTGTTTCGGGAGCCCGGGGGCTTGCGCGTTTTGTTGGCAAGGTCCAAGACGGATCAGAAGGGGCGGGGTTTGTGGGTGGTACTCCGCGGGATTGGTGGTCCCACGTGTCCGGTGGCTGCCCTGGATAGCTATTTGGGTGTGCGCCCTCCGGGTGGGGATGGGTTGTTTGTTCATAGCGATGCTCGGCTGCTGACGCGATTCCAGGTGACGGCGGTCCTGCGCCTGGGTTTGCTTCGGATCGGGGAAGACCCTCTGGTTTTCTCCGCTCATTCTTTCCGCATCGGGGCAGCAACTAGCGCGGCGGCGTTGGGTTTGTCCGGAGAGCAGATTAAGAGTATTGGGCGGTGGCGGTCCAAAGCGTTTCAGGGGTATGTCCGTTTCTAAGTTCTTGTTCTGCTGGGGGGGGGGGAACAGCTTAATGATATTTTTTCTGTTGCAGATGTGAGGCAGCGGGCATGGGGCTGTTGGATATTGGGGCATTCTTACGTCTTTTGGGCCGGACAGCGAGCAGCAGTATGGCCGATTGGGCTGAATCTTGGACTTGATCCAGCGGTGGTGGCGGTGTCATGGCTTGGCGAGCGTGGGCTGCGGTGGCCTCAGCTGCTCCATTTGCTTCGCCATCACCAGCGCATCCGGGAGTTGCCAACGATTTTGATATTGTATTTGGGGGGCAATGTTCTAGCCGACTGGTCTTGTAAGCAGTTGATCAGAGCGGCTAAGAGGGACCTTGCTATACTGTTGCGTATGTTTGGGGGCATAGTATTGATCTGGTCTGATATTATTCCCAGACCGTCGTGTTGGGGTGAGAGGAGATGGTCCCGGGGTTTGACAAAAATTAATAGGCAAATTGGGAGGTGGGTTTGTGAAATGGGGGGGTTTCAGGTCCAGCACTCTTGGGATGAGGTTACCTGTTCTGGTCTTTATCGGGCAGATGGGGTGCACCTATCTCCGGTAGGAACAGATTTGCTCCTCAACGACTGGCAGGAGATGCTGGAACGGGTGATGCAGGATGTAGCACGCTGGTCGCAGCTTCGGTAGGTTTGGGGGTGGCACAGTTAAGGATTGCTCCCTGTGCCGGTGGCGGGATCCTGGAGGTTTCCGGGGTCCGGAGCCTTAGGCGACTTGGGAAGGGGGCGGGGTGCCCTCGGCCCGGACTACCCCTGGAAGACTTTTGCTAGTAATATGGCGAAGTCGGATAGGGGTGGTCGGAACGTTGCCATGGTGGGACCGGGGTTGGAGCGGAGGCGGGTGTCGCTTTGCTAGTTGCATGGCTGGCGATGCATTGCTGCACTCTGGGGTTTGTTGCATTCCTGTTTATTGTAAATATGTTGTTTGGAAAATAAAGCTGCGACCAGTTGTTACCACTATAATGCGGTCTGTGCAATTTTGTGGGATGGGGTAGGGGAAGAAAAATGGGGTATAATGTGTGGTAAATTGGGGGGTGGGGGGTTTTGGGGAGCGCCGGGTCTGGCTAACCGGTTAGTCCCGACGGCGCGGGCAGGGTCCCGGAGCCGGAGTGTAACCGGGTGCACGGCCCGGCCCAGACCCTGCCCGCTGGAAGAAGGAAGTGGGGGGGCAGCGTGAGGCGGTGCGCGCAGCAGGTCGCGTCACCACGCGGGTGCATCTTTTGAAGGGATTGGCTCCGCTCGAGCATGCTAGAGCGGAGCCAATCACATGGGGTCCGGCCATGTGCTTCAGCGTGCGCGGGGGCGCGCGTGAGCACATGCGGCCGGACGGGAAGACGATCGGCCCACCCGCCCACCCCTTTGTTGTGGCGGTTGGGGGCGAGTGACTGTATCGGGTTGTCGCAGCTGGGGGGGGGGTAAATGGCGGATCCCGGAGGTTTCCGGGGTCCGGAGCCTTAGGCGACTTGGGAAGGGGGCGGGGTGCCCTCGGCCCGGACTACCCCTGGAAGACTTTTGCTAATAATATGGCGAAGTCGGATAGGGGTGGTCGGAACGTTGCCGTGGTGGGACCAGGGTTGGAGCGGAGGCGGGTGTCGCTTTGCTAGTTGCATTGGCGATGCATCGCTCCACTCTGGGGTTTGTTGCATTCCTGTTTATTGTAAATATGTTATTTGGAAAATAAAGCTGTGACCAGTTGTTACCACTATAATGCGGTCTGTGCAATTTTGTGGGATGGGGTAGGGGAAGAAAAATGGGGTATAATGTGTGGTAAATTGGGGGGTGGGAGGTTTTGGGGAGCGCCGGGTCCGGCTACCCGGTTACCATCTGTTGTCATTTTTGTAGGAAATAAAGAACACTAGGGGCTGCCGAGAAGAAGTTATAAACATTTGACGATAAGTGCTATTATTACATTTAGAATAAACTACATGGGTCATTGATGTGAACAGGCACAAGACTGGGGGAGATATAGTACCCAGAAGCATGGTGCGTTTGTTTATCTGAGATCTGTGGTTGACATCTTAAGAAAATTGAACGATATCTTTGTTATTAATGAAAGGTATTTTTTATTATTCGTAAAGTATTCATTCAAGAAAAAGACCCAGGCGAACTTTGTTTAGAACCCAATTCCGATCAGCCTGCATGCACAGACGCATGCCTGGCTACTTAGTCAGGTTCCATTCAGGAGCCGTGAATGCTGGCTGCTGCCAATTGATATCTTTCCCCACAGCCGGACCCTCAATCCGGTTTCCCATGGCCAGGATCTGGCTGCGGGGAACTTCCCGCACCACCTACCTTTTTATACCGGGCCCAGCAGCAGGATCCCTCAACATCCACGGGGACATTCCACCCCTGTGGTGCAATAAGTCCCCAGTCTATGTTCACAGCCCCAGATGCACAGGGCCCTGTACATTTGGGGTCACGGACCTCTCATGCTCCGCCCTTGCTGTACCTCAGCAATGCCCCCTCCCTCCCCTGTCTAGGCCTCCCCGTACAAATGCACTATTTGTATGGGGAGGCAGTAGCAGGAAAGAATGACCCCATAATAAATAAATTAATGTCACTGAAAGTACATTTCTGTACTAAAATTTCCATCATTCTCCTAAGGAGATTTCAAAATAAAATGCCATTTAGTGTGTAGAATTGGATTTTTTTCTGTAATGTATTTAAAAAGAAGGGAAAAAGGCAACTAGATAGAGGAAATTGTATTTACCCACGTTTTCTTAGGTACCACCAAGCAGTATCAATGCTCCCTCCGTCACACCCATGCTGGTCTTTGACAGCACAAGAGATCAGGTTCTGGGGAGACAGATTTGCTGTGAAGCGACCCTGGGACTGAATTGCTATGCGGTCTGCAGCAACAGCTGAATTAAAAAAATATAGAAATCAGTTTATAAAAAGCAGATATTTCAAGAGTTATTCTGCAGGGTTTGTTTTTACAATATCCAATTTGATTGAGGTTGTATAAGGGCTTCATTAACTTGTATCAGTTTTGTAAGGGTTTTCATTAACCTTTTTCAGTTCCTACTTGAGCAGAAATAAATGAGTTGAAAATGAGTCAGAGATTCAAACCTTATAAAGTTTCTGTTTAATGACTGCCATGTTACAAACTAAGGGCTAGATTTCTAAAGTGCACTACAACATGATCTTAAACTAGTGCAACTAATGTGCAAAATTAGTAAAATAGTTCCAGTACCACTCCTCCACTACTGCTTATCATTTGTGTAACACTTCAAGGCATACGCAACCCTGTACATACACATGTCATAGAAAGTCTCTTCTCTATAGAGCTTATAATCTAATCAAGACAGGCAATATAACAACTAGGGACTAGGGGAAATCTAAGGGGCATGTTTACTAAAAACCGCTAATTAGCGCGCCGCAAAATAGCGCACTAAAAGCGGTACTTAAGAGCGCTTAAACGCCCCGCAAACGTGCGATGAAGCCCAGCACACTTGCGCGTCACAGTAACGGGTGCCGCACAAGTTCGTGCCCGCAAATGTCCGATAGAGGCGTGGAAAGGCTAACGGAGGGCGGAGGAAGGCCCCGGAGGGGCGGAGAGAAGGGGTTAATGGGCGGGGAAGGGGAGGGGAGAGGCGCCCCGCACATTATCGGGGCTGAATTTCCAAAGAAAAATAGCGCGAGTGAATCACTCGCGTTAGAATGCATTTAAAGGGAAGAGAAACCATTTCCGTCAGCAATGTACAGCAAAACCGGGGAAACCTGAAAAACGTGAGCAGTGTGATACATGTGCACAGCACAAAAGTGCAATTATAAATAGAAAATGACCACCACAAAAATATGAAAAATAGTAATTCAGTTGGGGAATAGTTATAGTGATGGGCAAAACTAGATAACACACCCAGGAAAGCTCCAAAAAAAAAGGAAATGATTTATGGAAAGGTGTACGGAGCGGAGACTCGTCCAAAAAACATTTCCCTTTTTCTGGAGCTGTCCTGGGAGTGTTATCTAGGGTTGCCCATTAATATCACTGTTGCCCAGCTTGGGTATATGTTTTCCCCCTTTGTTCCGTGGTCATTCCCGGGTTTTATTTGCACGTTTGTCACCACACAGGGTGAAGGAGCCCACAGTAAAAATGCATACAGCAGGGTTTGTGACGCCATCCTGCCAGGTTTACTACCTCCAGGGGCTGCACTGTCTCTGTGGCCATAGTGTGGTGCAGAGGACATAGCCATGACCTCTAAGACTAGAAGGCCAGAGGTTCACATCCCAGCTGGGGCACTTGCCAGCCCCATCCATATATTTTACCCACCACTAAACAAAGATAGAGCAGACACCCCTGTATTGCAGGGAACATAAGCATGGGGGAAACACCCATATGTTACCCAACACCGCACACACTACAACAATGGGCATACCTACAGCCAAGTCCCCCAAATGCAGTCCCGTACTGCCACATTGCAATCAGGTCATCTGCTTTTTCTGAGAGAAGCTCATGCCAGCATGTTGGCGCACGAGTACATGTGGTGCAGGGGGCAGTGGCAGCTAGCCACAGAGGACAGAGGCCAAGCCATGTGCAGGCTGGCACAGTCCACTGCAACACACAGGCCCTGCCGGATCCACAGGCATGGATGTTCCAGGGAATCCAGCCAATCTGTGGCTACAAGGTGGTGCAGTGCACACAGACAGTACATACAAAAACAGAAGGTCACAGGTTCAAAGCCCAGCTGGGGCTACCACCAATCCTTCCCACATATTTTTCCCACAGCTACACAGTGATAGTAAGGACAAACCTTTCGTGGCGAGGCCATATGCAATGGTACTACGTCTATCTTTTACCCCACTGAGCACAGACACCATGTACAGGGGCAGTACCTAGAGCAGAATCTCCCAAATGCAGTCCTGGTGTGCCACACCAGTCAGGGTCCATGCTGCCACTCATACAAATGCCTGTGCTGTATATCTATGCACCACCCCCATGGCATGTAGATGTAGCTCATGCATATTCATGAGGAACAGCAGGTAAACCCGATCAGTGTGATGCACACCTGGACTGGAGTTGGGAATCTCTGCCGTAAAGCAGCAGCCAACAGGGGCAGACACACCCACACCCACACCCACAGGCCCCATTGGCCAATGTCTCCTGGAGAGGCAGAACATTGGACCCTGCGTGCATCTCCCAATACTAGCACCTGCATACCCTAGCAATGGAACCCTACACCTGAGGTATACGGTACACAGCTCTGAGACGCTTGCTAGGAGTACTGGCAGATAGATATCCATACGTTACGCACATACTGCTAGTTGACCCCATCCGAACAATCTGTTTGGTGTTTGCGGTGCGTGCTCCAGCCCTTGCCTCTGACGGTGTTTACCACCCTGGGGAGTGACCCCCAGCAGTACTGCGTAGCATATCCATGCCTTGCCGTGCCCAGCACCGGTTTGGTGGGCAAGGCTAATTACCTCCTCAATAGTAGCACCATGATGGCATAGGTGTGGAATTGTGTGTCTGTCTATACAGTGGGTGTTGGCTGCATGCCCCTTCCACAGCCCACACTGCCAACACTGTTGCCAGTATTGGCCTGCCAATGTGCATAATGAGTAGCAAGGGACCATGGGTATATCTCAGACAGAGTGGACTGACCAGGATGCAGCTGCACAGGGCACTGGCAGGGGCATGGTAGTGCCCGGCCACCACCTACACAGACAGTGTGACCTCTGTATGTGCTGCTGGGGGATCACTCTCACCCTGAGTGTGCAGTGACGGCAGCATGGCTAGGCACCCCCATAGTGCTATATTGTGATTCTCCCATGTGATATGTATGGGTGTCCTGTGGGGGCCTCTTCATGGACTTATCTGTCTGTGTGTACTGCCACCCCAGTTGTGGGTGCATGCATGTCCATCAGGACCAGCCAGCAGACTGTTCACAGCTGATATGTGTTGTGATGGAGTGCCTTGCAGGGTACAGTGGCTGATGACTTGCTGCAGGTGAATATCAGATAGTGGTGGGGTGCATCTTTGATTATCCAGGCCTAATGTCTGTCTGATATTGTGTTATTGATGTGTGTGGAGCTGCTTGGACTGCCCTGTAGGGTGGCTGTTCCCTAGCAGGACTGGGGTTGATGGTCCACTCTACTGCCATTGGGGTGGGGATCTGTTGAGGGGAAGCCCTGTTTTATCCACCTGGGGGTCCATGGGGTGGGGGTCCCCACTAACTGAGCCAAACAGAGATCTCCAAAATGTTTATGCAGCACCTACCTATTCCACAGGTTATTGCTGCTTTGGAGCTCTGACATGGCCACGCCTGGTGTTGTGGACCTGGTCCTGGGCGCAACATCTCACACTCAGGGTGAGCACAGTAACCGCACAATGTGATGGTGTTTAGCTACTCTTTGCCGTTTGTCCACCCACTCAGGACACCCTACCAGGCCGAGGTGCTGTGTGGGTGCACTCGGACACTTCCCCCTACCAGGCCGGGGAGCTTTAGGGGTGCATTTCCCATCCTGTGTTCAATCGTGGACAGCTGATTTGCATGTGCAGTGCATCATGGGTACGGGTGGTTCACAACAGCAGACTGTCAGTGAGGTGACATACAGGCTATCTGCAGCCAGCCAGGGGCTGCTTACAGCTATAGAGCTGTAGCCCAATGGTTACGTCCTTGCCTGTGCAGCCAGATGTCATGGGTTCAAACCCACAGTGGGGTTATGTGATAGGGGTGTCCACAGATTTATTTTAATTTACTGTACATATGTTGCTGCCAGCAATACCACCCTCAGCGTACTGTACCCATAAGGTGCCTCTGAGGGTGCTTTATGGGGCGCCCTATAGGGCACGTTACGGTTGCCAGCCATATAGGGTGCACTATACATTATCCTGTGTCGCAACATACATGCTGCCCTATAGGGGACATTCTAGGGTGCCTTGGCGGACGGTGCACTGTAACATGTGCCTTATGGGCCGCCTTATATTAATATGCTGTGAGAGTGCGTTTGCTAGTAGTTATCACAAAATAAAATTAGAAAGCCTCCTACAGCACTCCACAACATATAACATACTGCCTCAGCTAGCCTTTTTCACTGGGCATTGTGAGGGATCAAACCCCTGGTCCCTGCACCATTGGTCAGTGTCTTAACCATTGTGCTGTGGCTGTGTTCCTTTGCGTTGGCATCAGCGTGCCGCCTTATGCCCATCAGCGCGCCACCTCCTGCTGCCCACAATTAGTGCGCCGCCTTGTGCCGCCCAAAATGAACAGTGCGCCGCCTTGTGCCGCCCAAAAAGAACAGTGCGCCGCCTTGTGCCGCCCAGATAGTACAGTGCGCCGCCTTATGCCGTACAAAACGAACAGTGTGCCGCCCAAAAGTACTTTGCCTCCTGAACCACTTTTACACATTCAAGGTGTTGCCTCAGCTGGCCTTTTTGTTGCGCACAATGGGGGATTGAACCTGTAGCCCCTGCACCATTGGTTAGTGTGTTCACCGTTGTGCTACAGCTCTGTTCTGATATGTGTTCAGCAGCGCCCCACTTAGCCTTCCCACGCGCAAATGTGGGCCCCGCAAATTAGCGCGACGCGCACACGTACGGTCGGGTTTTTTTCTTCTTTCTGCCTGAACCGCCCACTCCTTATATGGCACACGCACACTACCGCGGCCCCGCACGTTAGGAATGTTTAGTAAACATGCCCCTAAGGGAATGGTAAAGATTCATATAAGCAAGGGATCAAGATCCAAAAGCAGCCTTGAAGAGGTGGGTTTTTACTCTGGATTTGAATAGGGCCAGGACTTATGTGCGTGAATGGGCCCTTCTGCATGCACTTTGGCCAGTTGCTATTCAGCATTGTGTGTACCTTCCATTGGGGTGTGCATGGGGACAGGGTGTGGGAGGAGTGTAGGCACGGCCCTGAAGGATGCACATATATTATAAAATACTATGTTGTGTGCATGTCTTTGTGCTTATTTACACATGGCCAGCTACATCTGCTATAGGGAAAGTGTAACGGCCTCATCTAAAGTACAGCATGTCGGTACGCCAATATTTTATAAAGTGATCGCTGTATAAATAGGGCTTCTACACATTTGCGGTGACCTGCATTGCTTGTGCGGATTTTAAAAAATTACCCTTCACATGGCTGAATATCACATCTAAATGTTTAATTTTGTAGCTCGCTTTTTTGCTTTCTTATATGGAGAGTATTGAGTCATCCCTTCTTATATGGATAGTATCGGACCAAATATTTGTCTCAGATATTCAGCCCGATACTATCTATGTAAGTTCTGAAAATACACAGTGAACTTATACGTCCACCTGACAACAGTGAACACAACTTCTTTTGGCTAGTGGTCATATTTGGTGTCATCTCTGCAGCATCCTAACCCCCAAAAGACTTGGGAGCAAAAAGCCTGACCTGGGAATGAAATTTTTAATGAATAAATTTTGAATTTCACCGGATTGGTTCCTCAAGAGCACTGTCAACTTATAGCTTATATTTTGTGGGTTATTACTTAAGAATTAGAAGCATAATACTGTGTATATAAACTATTACTTGCAGTGGAAAAGGCCCAGGATGCAGCACAGTTTTTCTGATCTAGAGGACCATGGATGCAGTCAGGCCATTTATATGGTGCTATGAAAAATAGAGGAAGCTCTTCATCCAAAGGGTCACGTTCCTAAAAATGAAGCAAAGATTCACTTTACTATAACACACAGTATGTCTTCTATGAGTATAATCTGCATTGAAAATGTTAAACGTAATGTAACATTCTAGTAGCCTATGACTGTGATAGCTTGTGTTGAACTGATATAAGACTAATTGAGGTAGTGTTGTACATGAATATTCAAAGCAACACTGGCCCCTTATTGGGTACTTCTTAAAGAAACAAATTGGCATCTTCTTATCCTTGAAACTACTAAGCTACAATAAAAACAAACTTGTGAGAGTTGATTTTGTAAAAGGACACCTAGGTGAAAAGTTCAAAAAGACACTGGCAAGATAGAAGGTCAGCGCAAAAGAGGAAGGCCAGCAATGAGATGGATCGATACAATAACAGCAGCTACGGGTACCAGTCTGTCAACAATGAGCCGCCTGACTCAAGACCAAACACAATTTAGGATAGCTATCCAGAGGGTCGCCATGAGTCGACTCCGACTCGACGGCACTTAACAACAACAATGTACCTTTATAAAAGACATCCAGAACCAGCCCTAATAGCTGGAAATTCACACACATACAAATTTACACCTGCTCCAAAAATGATGCTAATTTATGCTTGTACTCTATATGCATCTACATATTTTATAAAATGCATATGTACCTTGCAAATTCCCCATCTGTTCCAACCTACATGTGAAAAACCTACATGTGACACATAGATGTGCGCAATACAGTTCAGCACACCTACATTTTGCAGGAACTCACATAAATTATAATAATATTTTCTAATTTATGTGCGTAAAGTTTCACTCTGTCCATGCTTGTCCCAAACTCCACCTCCTGTATGCTCGCAGTGGAAGTACGTGTCATTGGTCCAACATGCATATTTTCAGAATAATGACCACCTACACAATGGGGCATGTTTACTAAAGTGCACTACTGGGCAGCATGGGGTCCTGCATGTGCCAAGTGCACCCCAGTAAAAAGTACCATTTGTTAAAATTGCAGCCATTCTAAAAATCCCATGCTACCTAAATAGTGTGGATTGGGGCGGAAACTGGGAAGCTCTGGGATGGAGTATGCACATCGCAGATAGCGTGGGTATTTATAATGTATATCCCCTGTTTATGTTGCCTTATACATGTTTCTGTACAATGCTGCATATGCATACTACAGTAGTAGTAGTAGTAGTAGTAGTAGTAGTAGTACTATGAGTTCATTTAACACTACCTCAATGGTTGGTGTTAAGTGCACCTGCGCTGAATGCACCAAACAGAAGGAGAATGGAGGTGGTGCAAAACCCACACTAGCAGCATGGGAACATAACTGGCACACCTCCATTTTATAGCATGACTCATTTTCGGAGCTGAATGTGAGCTACTGGTGCGAATCTCAGTAAACATGCCCCATATACATGAGTGGTTATTTATGCTCATAAACCATTAAAATAAATTATTTGTGTGTCTAAACACGCACAGACATGTTGGCACACCTTATAAAATTACCCTCTTAATATCCTGTAGCACTTATAAAGGGGGAAGATTCAAACTGTCTGCAATGGACCTATGGACTTTGCAATGATTTCCCAAACAAAAGTACTGGTGTTGCTCTTTCATATTTCCTGTGAGTTAAAGGTTCCTGTGTAAATTTTTGACTGCTTCTAATATGGGTGAAATTTTGCTGGAAAAGTACTTGGATAGATTTAAAATGTTTGATTCCTTTTATGAGCTCAACAAACTGTTTTTCTAACACATGAACTTTTGAGTCAGTTAGGCACTTTTTTCAAATGTAATTTTTATTTATTTATTATTTATTTAACAGTTTTTATATACTGTCTTATCGTTAAATCAAATTTTGCAAACTATCCAGGATCCTCTTGGGAATGTACTTGCTAGACAAATCTATTTACTATTATCCTAGGTGGGAACAAATCTCTTTGACTGCTATTGCAGATGTACAGCTCTATGTAAATATGCAGGAACTGCTTTTCTGCTGTCCTTTCTTCCTTTTTGACTTTCCTGTTCTACAGACCTCTCTCCTGTTTCTCTAATCCACTTCATACATTGTATTCCTCCCTCTCCTTTTTTAACTATTTGGGATTCCTCATTTCTATCTACAAAAGGCCATACTCAGAGATGTGTTTTATATTTTGCCTTTCTCCTATTCTCTTGTCATGCTAACCTCTTTCTAGTCAGCCATAGCTCTTGCCAAGCAAGAGTGCTATGTCCATCTGACTAACTCTGACCCTCGTCGTCTTTTTGCTACGCTCAAATCTCTCCTCAAGGTCCCGCCTCCCCCAATCCCTCCTTTACTGTCTACCCAGACCTTGGCTGACTACTTCCATGGCAAAGTCCTAAAGATTAACCTTGAATTTTCTGCAAGGTCACCTCTACCTCATCTTCCCCCTCTTCAATCCTAAATCCTTCCCTCAACCTTCAGTCACTCTTTCTTCCCTTTCTAAAATCACTGAGGAGGAAACTGCAAATCTTCTCTCCTCCTCCAAACTGACTACCTACTCCTCTGATCTCATCCTCACCTATCTGCTAAGCTCTGTCTTTTCAGCCGTCATCATTTCCATCTGTCAAATCCTTAACCTATTCCTTTCCACTTCAACTCTTCCTACAGCCTTCAAACGTGCTGTGGTTACACTTCTCTTCAAAAATCTTTCACTAGATCCTATCGACTTATCTCTCTCTTCATCTTTGTTTCAAAACTCCTTGAACAAGCGGTTCACCATCACTGTCTTGACTTTCTTTCCTCTCAAGGCCTTCTGGGCCCACTGCAATCTGGCTTTCATTCTCTACATTCCACAGAAATGGCTCTTGCCAAAGTCTCTAGTGACTTGTTCCTCACCAAATCCAAAGGCCTCTACTCGATCCTCATCCTTCTTGACCTTTCTGCTGCCTTTGACACTTTTGATCACCACCTTCTCCTTGATACCCCGTTCTTGCTTGGATTTAGGGACTCTGTTCTGTCCTGATTTTCTTCTTCTCTCTCCCATCGCACTTTTATTGTATGTTCTGGTAGTTCCTCCTCTACCATCATGCTGCTTTTAGTTGGTGTACCTCAGGGCTCTGTCTTGGGACCTCTCCTTTTCTCTCTCTACACTCAGTCCCTTGGTGCACTTATTTCCTCATCTTTAAGCAGATGACTCTCAGATCTACCTTTCTGAAATCTCTCCAGGAATCCAGGACCAGATCTCTGCCTGCTTATCCGACATTGCTGCCTGGATATCTCACCATAATCTGAAACTGAATATGGCCAAAACTGAGCTCCTTTTCTTTCCCCCTAAACTCACCTTCCCCTTTCTTTCTCTATTTCTGTGGATAACACCACACTCCTTTTTTCTTCAGCTCAGAACCTTGGGGTTATCTTTGACTCTATTCTCTCTTTCTCTGCACACATCCAACAGATAGCTAAAACCTGTCGCTTCTCTCTCTATAACATTGGCAAAATGTGCCCCTTCCTTTCTACACACACTACTAAGACACTTATCCACTCTTTAGTCACTTCTCATCTAGACTATTGCAGCCTCCTCCTTTCTGGTCTCCCTCTGAATCATTTCACTCCCATTCAATCTGTTCAACCAGCTGTGTGGTTAATCTTTCACCAGCCTCAATATACCCATATAACACCTCCTCTCAAGTCGCTTCACTGGCTCCCTATTCATTTCCACATCCAGTTCAAACTTCTGCTGACCTATAAGTGCACTTATTCTGCTGCTCCTCATTACATTTCCTCTCTTATCTCTCCCTACACCCCTCCTCGGGAACTCCTCTCTTCTGGCAGATCCCTTCTATCTGTGCCTGTCTCTTCTACTGCCAACTCCAGACTTCTATCCTTCCACCTTACTGCGCCTTTTGCCTGGAACAAACTACATGAGTCTGTGCATGAAGCTTCATCTCTAGCCCTTTTCAAATCCAGGCTGAAAACTCACTTCTTTGAGGCTTCTTTTGGATCCTGATCTCCTTAGTCTCCTATGTGTTATCTGTATAGACTAGATTGCAAGCTCTGATGAACAGGGACCGTCTTTTACATGTATCTGTACAGCTCTGTGTATGCCTTGTAGTGCAATATAAATGATAAGTAGTAGTAGTCACCCTACTAACTTAGCTCACCCTTCTCATGCTGTCTTTTTTCCTTTTTCTCTTTTATGTTTCCCCCTGAATTTTTAAAGTCAGCAATGCTTCTTACAGATTACATCAGTAGATGCAGCTAGACCTTCAATATCAAGTGAAACTGGCGGATTTTCATAAACATTGGAAATTATTGAGCAAGCATTTAATAGTATAGAGAAGCATGAGAAGATGGACTTTATCATTTCAGTACTGAATTTGCTTAGTTTTATATTTGTAGTGTTTTATTATGTTTTGTGTTATTTATAATTCTGATTTGGATGGTTTATGGTAAACCTTTTTATGGGTTTTCTTTGATGAGGTCATATATTAGGTATGAGATCTAATTAATGAATTAATTGATTCATTAACAAATCTTGCAGATAATATTTCCATCCTCATATGTAAGTAATGCCTCAAGAAAAGCTGAGTATGAAAAATAGTAAGTTATTTGGTATACCTAGTATATATAACTTGCAATATTTACATAAATCACATGACCACATAAAGTTATCAAAATCAGGTGACAAACAATTTCAAAATTTGAGCAATTTAAATCAAAATTACCTGATAACAATCAAATTTACCCCAATAAAATAGACTAGAAGAAATAAAAGCAAGCAAAAGCAATATGAATTAAAAATAACATAATAATTAAATATAATCTAGAACTCAAACTAAATCATGCTGAGTCAGATCAAGGTCCACTGAGCCCAGCATCCTGCCATCACAGTGGATAGTCCAGGTCACAAGTTCCTGACAGATCGCAACAGGTAGATAAAATTTCTCCAGCTCATTTCAAGGGATAAGCAATGGCTTTTCCAAGTCTACTTGGCTAATAATATTTATAGGCTCTTCCTCCGGAATTTTGTCCAAACCTCTTTTGAAAATTGCTACACCTTGACCATGTATTCTGGCCACAGATTCCACAGCAAAGTTTCTATGATTGTATTCAATCTGTTGGTGGCTAGTTTTATGGAGTATCCCCTTGTTTTTGTGTTTGAATGGTGATCAGTCATTCTCTATATAACTCTTCCACCCCAGTCATGATTATTAAACTACTATCACATCATTCCTCATTTATCTATTTTCCAAACTAAAGATCCCTAACCTGATTACCCTTTCTACATAAGATGAGTATTCTATCCCCTTTATCAATTTTATTATCCTTCTATGAACCTTTCTAGATCTGCTATTGTTTTTGAGATAGGGCAACAAGAATTGTACATAATTCTCAAGGTGCAGTCTCGCAATGGACCAATACAGAGGCATAACAATATTCTCATGTTATCCTCCATTACTTTTTTGGCAGCTACGGCACAATGGCATGAAAATTCCAAGATCTTTTTCTAAGTCAGAACTCATCATTTTGTACCTATAATTATAATTTTTTCCCTACGTATATCACTTTGCACTTGTCCTCATTCAATTTTATAGGGTGTGCATTCATGAGCATTCTGGTACCTAAAAAGTGCATGCAAACAGCTTGTTTGCATGTACTGTATACCCATTAATTAATGTTCATACAATTGACTGCACATTTTAAGCTCTTGTACGCATACAAGACATGCCTAAAATGGACACAAAAAGTGCCATAAAAATAGGAAAATGCATTTAAAATGGAGCATGAACCAAACTTTTTGGTTCTGCACACCTCTACAATTTTATCTGCAATTTAGCTGCCCAATCTCCTCATAGTCTGATAAAATCTGTCTACATCCCTTCACAATCTTCTGTCATTTTGGCAGAGTCTTTTTGCAAAAACCCATCAAGATTGAGCACATCTCAACCTGGATGTCTCAATCCCAATTTCAATGACCTATTCAAGGGGTGGGGGAGTGGGGAGGGACTTTAAATGTCTCAATAGCTAAAAATAATTGCAATTTAGGTTTTAAATCCAAATCTGAACCCATACTAAAGGTAGACACCTGGAATAATCTCCAGATGATCATCTCCAGGGGCGGCCCAAGGGGGGTGCGGGGCCATGTGCGGAGACTCGGTGCGGGGCCTCATTTGCATAAGTGGCCTTATTTGCATAAATATTTGCATAATGTTACCATACACTAACTTTTAGGAAACATGTCTCTTAATGAGTGTATGGATAAATAAAGAGTAAAAGATTTCTACATTACTATAATCCAGTGCCAACCGCCAGGCACATTAGGAACTACTACAAACGCTGCCCATTTAGAACCCATAGCAAACCCGCCGTATCGTAACAGCACTACCAGGACTCACAAAGCACCATACCCTACCTATCAAAAGGCAACACTGCAAATATTAAACCAATACATTTCAGAGAATACTGGGGAAAGAGAACAAGTGGCAATGTCAAATAGGAATTACATAAACAGAATACCTCAGCTCAGTTACACATGCAGAACATAGACCATCATCAAACAAGGAATCACAATTTAGAAACAGGAAGGCAATAATTAAACTGGGAACCCCAAAAGCCAAACTTGGAATGTACAACAACACTGTAGAAATAAAACTATAAATTAATTTCCTCTTGTACCAAACAAAGCGCCGACATTAATGATGCACATTTCCCAGAGCTTTCATATTCCAGTTAATAAATTCAAAATAAAGAGATATCTTTCTACCTTTTGTGCATTTTTTTTCAGTTGCAATTGCTCCAGCCACTTTCTTCAGGTTTCTTCATGTTTTCTGCTAACTCTCCATCGTCTGCTGTTCATTTGTTCTTTCTTCTCTCTTCTAGTTTTTTTTTCCATTCTCTCTCTCTACATCTGCTTTAACATACTAATCTTTCTCCTTTTGCTCTTTCCTCATTCCTATTTCATCCACACAAATTTTACCCCTCCATCCTCAATCCCCACTTACTCTCCCAATAACCGGCCAATTGTAGATTTTTCAACCCTCCCACACAAAATATTTTTCCCCTCTCCATTTTACTCTCCCAGCCCCATCCCATTCTAATCCTCCCCCAACATCAGCTCCCTTCTAGTTCCAGTCTCACCCAGCATCCATTCCCTTCTAGTCCCTGCATCAGCCCATTTCCAGTCCTACCCCCCATCAACCCATTTCCGGTCCTAGCTCCCCCATCCATTTTCAGTCTGAGTCCCTTCATCAGCTCATTTCCAATCCTAGCCCCCCATCAGCCCATTTCTAGTCATTTCCTAGCCCCACCATCAGCCCATGTCAAATCCTAGCTCCCCTCCACTCAGCCCAATTCCAGTCCAAGACCCCCCATGAGCCTACTTCCAGTTCTAGCCCCTCCATGAGTCCATTTCAATTCAAGCCCCCACCACAGCCCATTTCCAATCTTAGCTCCCCCCAACAGCCCATTTCCAGTCCTATCCTAGCTGCTCCATCAGCCCATTTTCAGTCCTAGCTCCCTTCCCTCACAGCCCATTTCCATTCCAAGCTCCCTCCCCATCAGCTATTTGCAGTTCAAGCCTCCCCTTCCACTCAGCCCATTTCCAGTCATAGCAACCCCCCAACCCATTACCAGTCCTAGCCCCCCCATCAACCCACTTCCAGTCCTAACTCCCCATTACCCCATTTTCAGTTTAAGCCCCCCCTATAACCCATTACCAGTCCTAACCCCCCATCAGCCCACTTCCAGTCTTAACCCCATCAGCCCATTTCCAGTCAGCCCCCCATTGCCCATTGCCAGTCCTACCCCCCCCATCAGCCCACAGCCCATTACCAGTCCCAACCACATCAGCCCACCTCAAGTCCTAAACCCTCCCCATCAACCCATGTCCTGTCCTAGCCCCCCCGCCATAGCCCATTATCAGTCCTAATCCCCCCATAGCCCATTACCAGTCCTAACCCCCCATCACCCCATTTCCAGACAGCCCCCATCAGCCCACAGCCCATTACCAGTCTTAACCCCCCCCCAGCCCATTACCAGCCCTAACCCCCATCACCCCATTTCCAGACAGCCCCCATCAGCCCACAGCCCATTACCAGTCTTAACCCCCCCATAGCCCATTACCAGTCCTAACCCCTCAACAGCTCACAGCCCATTACCAGTCCTGACCCCTCCCCATCAGCCCATTTCCTGTCCTAGCCCCCCCATAGCCCATTATCAGTCCTAACCCCCCATAGCCCATTACCAGTCCTAACCCCCCATCACCCCATTTCCAGACAACCCACATCAGCCCACAGCCCATTTCTAGTCTTAACCCCCCATAGCCCATTACCAGCCCTAACCCCCATCACCCCATTTACCGACAGGACCCATCAGCACACAGCCCATTTCCAGTCTTAACCCCCCCATAGCCCATTACCAGTCCTAACCCCTCAACAGCTCACAGCCCATTACAAGTCCTGACCCATCCCCATCAGCCCATTTCCTGTCCTAGCCCCCCCATAGCCCATTATCAGTCTTAACCCCCCATAGCCCATTACCAGTCCTAACCCCCCAGCCCCCCATTTCCATACAGCCCCCATCACCCCACAGCCCATTTCCACTTTAAACCACCCCCATAGCCCATTACCAGTCCAAACACCACCCACCGCCCCCACGCCATTACCAGTCCTAGCCCCCCCCAGCCCATTACCAGTCTTAACCCCCATCACCCCATTTCCAGACAGCCCCCATCAGCCCACAGCCCCTTGCCAGTCTTAACCCCCCCCCCAGCCCATTACCAGCCCTAACCCCCCATCACCCCATTTCCAGACAGCCCCCATCACCCCACAGCCCATTATCAGTCCTAACCCCCCATAGCCCATTACCAGTCCTAACCCCCCCAACAGTTCACAGCCCATTACCAGTCCTAACCCCTCCCCATCAGCCCATTTCCTGTCCTAGCCCCCCCCCATAGACCAATAACAGTCCTAACCCCCCAATAGCCCATTAGTATTCCTAACCCCCCAACACATCGTTTCCATACAGCCCCCATCAGCCCACAGCCCATTACCAGTCTTAACCCCCCCATAGCCCATTACCAGTCCTAACCCCCCCCAACCGCCCACAGCCCATTACCAGTCCTAGCCCCCCCCAGCCCATTACCAGTCTTAACCCCCCCAGCCCATTACCAGTCTTAACGCCCATCACCCCATTTCCAGACAGCCCCCATCAGCCCACAGCCCATTACCAGTCTTAACCCCCCCAGCCCATTACCAGTCTTAACCCCCCATCACCCCATTTCCCTACAGCCCCCATCAGCCCACAGTCCATTACCAGTCTTAACCCCCCCATAGCCCATTACCAGTCCTAACCCCCCAACAGCTCACAGTCCATTACCAGTCCTAGCCCCCCCCAGCCCATTACCAGTCTTAACCCCCATCACCCCATTTCCAGACAGCCCCCATCAGCCCACAGCCCATTACCAGTCTTTACCCCCCCAGCCCATTACCAGTCATAACCCCCCATCAGCCCATTTCCAGACAGCCCCATCAGCCCACAGCCCATTACCAGTCCTAACCCCCCCAACAGCTCACAGCCCATTACCAGTCCTAGCCCCCCCCAGCCCATTATCTGTCCTAGCCCCCCCGCAGCCCATTATCAGTCTTAACCCCCCCCAGCCCATTATCAGTCTTAACCCCCCCGCCCCGCCCATTACCAGTCTTAACACCCCCCATCACCCCATTTCCAGACAGCCCCCATCAGCCCACAGCCCATTACCAGTCTTAAACCCCCGCCCCCCGCCGCCCCCTACCAGTCTTATCACATCCCCCCAGCCCCCGACCATACTTATCACCCCCCCCGCCCCGCCCATTGCCAGTCTTAACACACACCCCCAGCCCATCCCAGCCCCAGTCTTAACACCCCCCACCAGCCCAGCACAGCCCCAGTCTTAACACACACCCACCCCCCCAGATCGGCATATGGCAAATGGAAAATTGAAAAAAAACCCTGGCTCTGGCTGCTGCCGCGGCCGCCGCAGCAGCGGCAGAATGGAGTGTCCCGCGGGGCCCCCTCTCCTCGCTGAGCCTCTCTGCAAAGGCTTTCAGATTCGCGAAGGGAGAGTGTCTCCCTCGCGTCTCTGTTAAGTCCGCAGGGGCTAATGGGAAATTTCCCATCAGCCCCTCACGTCTAAAGGGGTAGATGGTAAATTTCCCATTAGCCCCTGCGGGCTTAACAGAGACGCGAGGGAGACACTCTCCCTTCGCGAATCTGAAAGCCCTTGCAGAGAGGCTCAGCGAGGAGAGGGGGCCCCGCGGGACACTCCATTTTGCCGCGGAGGCCACAGCAGCAGCCAGAGCCAGCTTTTTTTTTTTATATATATAATTTAAAAAAAAAAAGCAGAATGTTCTTTGCGCGGGGCCCCCTGAAACGCGGGGCCCTGTGCAAAGAACATTCTTGCTCAATGGACGGGCCGGCCCTGATCATCTCTTTTCAGTCTGCTTTAGCACTCCCCAAGCATCCATCTGACCTGCACTATCTGTACTATTTGCACTGTGTTATGCTCAAAGCTCTCTAAATTACTCCACCTCCAACCCTCCCTTTACATTCTACCTAGAACTTGGCTGACTATTTCCATCACAAGGTTCACACGATTAGTCTTGTGTTCTTCATTGGGTCACCTCCATTAACCCTTCCACTGCTTCATTCTCAAAATTTCCCTTCATCCCCTTCCATCCTTTCTTCCTTTTCTAATGCCACAGAGGAGGAAAGTACGTAACTCTTTTACGCTTCCAAACTCACTATCTGCTCCTCTGATCCCATTCCCTCTTGTCTCCCATTCTCTCCTACATATTAAGCTCTATTTCCCTCACTATTATCCCTTCCATTTGTCATATCATCAACCTATGGTTTTCGATTGCAACTGTTCCTGCAGTCTTCAAACATACTAGTTATTTTCAAGTAATCTTCCCTGTACCCTACTTGCTCTTTCAGTTGTCAGCTCATCCCCCTCTTCCCTTTCCCATCAAAAAATGGCATTCTTTACCCTCAAGCCATCCTGAATCCACTGCAATCTGCCTTTCATCCTCTACATTCTACAGAAATGGTCCTTTCCAAAATCTCCAGTGACCTGTTTCTGGCCAAATCCAAGGGCCTTTACTCAATCCCTATCGTTTTTGACCTATCTGGTACTTTTGACACTGTTGATCATGACTTTCTCAATACCCTGTCATTGCTTGGATTTTGAGGCTCTGTTCTGTCTTGCCTGCACACTGCAAAGTATGCATGTATGCATTGGGAAGAAGAGCTCCAGCATGAGTACACAGTCAAATGAGAAAGAGGTAGTCATGCAGCAGCCACAATTCTCCCATGGAGAGACCAGAGATGCTCTGCCTCATGGTCATCGAACATGAGGATGTCCTCTACCCACTGCAGGGATACAGGTCAGCCTACTGCCATGCACACAGGATCTGACAGGGTATCCACCAGACCCTTGCCCAGTAAGTAGCAGAAATGTAAAGTACACAAGGGTGCCTGTGGCTATATCTCTAAGATCTGTGCAGAGGGATGTGGAGTGGGGGAGCAGCCTAATGGTTAGAGTACTGGCTTGGAAACCAAAAGACAAGGCTCAATGGTAGAAACCATTATAAAGAATAAAATTACTGATCATGTATATAGTCATGGTTTAATGGGAGAAAGCCAACATGGACTTAGCCAAGTAACATCTTGTCTTACTAACCTGTTATATTTTTTTGAAGGTGTGAATAAACAGGTAGACAAAGGTGAGCCGGTTGATATAGTGTATCTGGATTTTCAGAAAGTCTTTGACAAGATCCCTCATGAGAGACTCTTGGCAAAATTAAAAAGTCATGGGATTAGAGGCAGTGTAGTACTGTGGATCAGAAACTGGTTAATAGATAAAAGGCAGAGAGTAGGCCTAAATGACAAATTTCTTTCAATGGAAAAAAGTAAATAGTGGATTGCCCCAGGGATCTCTGCTGGACCTGCTGCTTTTTAACATATTCATAAATGACCTGGAAATGGGAATAATGAGTGAGGTGATCACATTTGCAGATGACACAAAATTATTCAAAGTTGTTAAAACCCAAGAGGGTTGTGAAAAATTGGAAGAGGACCTTGAAAAATTGGAAGACTGGGCGTCCAAATGGCAGATGAAATTTAATGTGGACAAGTGCAAAGTTATGCTCCTAGGAAAGAACACCCCAAACTTTGGTTACACAATGCAAGGTACCACCTTAGAAGCCACTACACAAGAAAAAGATTTAGGCGTCATTGTGGATAATATGTTGAAACCCTCCGCCCAATGTGCAGCGGCAGCCAAGAAAGCTAACAAAATGCTAGGAATCATAAAGAAAGGAACGGAGAATAAAACCAAGGATATTATAATGCCTCTGTATCATTCCATGATTGGACCACATCTTGAATATTGTGTGCAATTCTGGTCGCTGTATCTTAAAAAAGATATAACAGAATTAGAAAAGGTACAGAGAAAAGCCACCAAAATGGTAAAGGGGATGAAAGGATACCCCTATGAGGAAAGGCTTAAAAGGTTAGGGCTCTTCAACTTGGAAAAGAGAAGACTGAGGGGAGATATGATAGAAGTCTATAAATTAATGAATGGCATGGAACAGGTTAACATATATCAGTTGTTTATGCCAGCAAAAAATAGAAAAACTAGAGGACACACAATGAAGCTACAATGTAACTCATTTAAGACTAATAAGAGAAAATATTTGTTCAATCAACGCGTAATCAAACTCTGGAATTTGTTACCAGGGGGAATGTAGAAAAAGCTGTTAGTGTAGCTGGGTTTAAAAAAGGTTTTGACAAGTTCCTGGAGGAAAGGTCAGAAGACCTGAAAAATCCACTGCTTACCCCAGGATGAGCATTGTGGAAGTGAGGACTCTGGATACTTTTCAGGTTCTTGTAACCTGGATTGGCCACTGTTGGAAACAGAATATCGGGCTTGATGGACCTTAGTCTGACCCAGTATGGCATTTCTTATGTACTTATTAACACTCTGTGTGGCCCTAGGAAAGTCACCTAACTCTCCATTGCCTCAGAAAAATCCAAGTTATCAATGTCCCTGTTTAATGTACATCACCAAGTTTAAGTTACAATGTAAACTGCTTTGACTGAAATAATAAAGTATAAAAAACCTGTTAAATAAATAAAATAAATACGTAGGCAGGGGCCACAAATAGATAGAAATCAGTGAACACACAGGTGATAGCTAAATTTATAGGTGCAGTAGTCACTGAGTATACCAAATGGGAGTGCACAACTCAGGGAGTAAGGGAAAAGGTGCAGCAGCCCTTCTGAACATAGCAGAGGCATGTACTGGCTTCATGGGAGTAAGGTAGGCTGTAAGGATACCGTTGATGTCAGAAATCAGGAAAGAAGGTAGGTCGGGTAGGGATGGGGTCATAACCACAGATGTGGGCAGCTGGAGTCTGCATTGTGCAGCAGGAAGGAGCTTATAGATTAACCCAACCAAGAAAGAAAACACATGCACCCACAGAAAGACCTTAAAGGGCACCATGCAGAGAGGTGTGCAGCCAGCACTGCACAGAAGGCTCCAGAGGAGCTGGAGTAGAGGGGGATATGGACCTGAACACCCCCATCCCAAAGGCAGGGTGTGATCAATTGGTCATTAACAGCATGCCAGGCAATGTGCTTCCAAAGCTGAAGTAGTCAGTGAATAACACAATAAGAGAGGGAGGACAGAACATGCCAGAGCTCCTGGATGGCTCCACTTAAAATGTATGTTATTTCCCTTATCCACAGGAGATAACATATAAGGCAGGACATAGAGACCTGACCCATCAGATGCCAGGAGTCTGTAGTTGCTCTGGAGAAAATAATAGCAGCCACTACATGTGGCATGTTTGTGGGAACAGCTGTGACATTGGCATTAGGTGCAGGAGCCTTGTGTGATATATCCCTGAGTAGGGCTGTACATGACACGGAGCAGGTGGCATGGATGACACAGCAAAGGGAAGGGTGTCCAAGAGTTACACAGACACAGCGAAGACAGCATATGTAGGATCAGAGTAAGTAGGCACCCAGAGCCAGGTAACTGCTGCAAGGTCATCAGAAAAGGGCATTGAATTGCATGGCAAACATGGCTGGATGAATTCAGCATGGGAGAGGTGTAGACTACAGGAGGAGTGTGATCTATCCACAGGTGAACAGCCTATGTCTCAGGGCAAAGCCTGCAGTGGTAAAAAGAATCCATGATGGAGGGCATGGCAGAGACACAGATGTGAGAAGCAAAGGAATATGAGAGAAGCATTCAGATGACACTGTGGAATTGCAAGCAGGACAGGTTGTGCATGTGCAATAGATGACAGCCAGAGATGAAAGGATCTTACAAGTGTAGGTTGTAGAAGTGGCACTATGAACACTGCAGCTCATGAGCACTCTGTGAATTGGGTTAGGACAACAGTAGGCTAGGTCAAAGAGGTCCAGCTGTCAGATGATGCAAAGGAGGAATAAGCCAGGCCACATGGCCCTCACAAAAGATGGTGTAGAATACAGCACATGCCCTCTGTCATCCTCTCTCCAGCTCCATATGGGTGCTTCCAACAGCCTGATGGGGTGAGTCAGATAGACCAGCTGATGTGGAGCAGGCAATAGATGGAATTTAATATTGGTACAATGTCAGACAAATCACACAGTTGACCTTAAATATCTTACCCACAGAAGCAGCAGAAGTAGCAGCAGCAGTGGAGGTGGTAGCAGCTGTGTACTTGGCAGCAGCAGAGGAGGGAATAGCTGATGGTGAAAGAAGGCACTGGGAGACCACCAAAGAACCTCAGCTATTTGAGCCAGGACATCCACCACCTGGTAACTGACACCTCTGTGGAGGATCAGGAAAAGGAGATGGTGGAAGAGGAAAAGGAGGAGGAGAAGCTGGAAGAGAAGGGGGTGCTGCAGATAGAAATGGAAGAGCAGGTGGTGCTAGGAACCCTCTATGCTCTGTGCTTTGTAGCCACTGCAAAGGTGACTGATGGACATATGAGGCTGGATCTGGCACTCCGCATCACCAAGACCTGAAAGACTTTGAGTCAGTATAGGTCTACCTCTATCCTTGTCCAGCCTCAAACCAGTACACAGGTTCGTATTTCATAACACACAGATTACCCTCTGCCAGACATACCCCATCCAGCCACAGAGGTAGATGCCTAGCAGCCTCCCATACCATGCAGAGCAAGCCTCCACTCCACCCCATGGCTCTAGTCCCAGCTCATGCTTCCAAGACTTCCACAGTGCCAACCAAAGAGGAGCAGAGTCATCCAGTTTGAGCGACACAGAAACATAGAAACGTGACAGCAGAAAAGACCACATAGCCTATCTAGACTGCCCTTCCATATCAACTATTAAACAATCCTGTTTTTGCCTTTAGAAATCCTCTGTGTTTGTCCCATGCTTTTTTGAATTCAGATACTATCCTCAACTCTACCACCTCCACTGGGAGACTATTCCACACATCTACCACTCTTTCTGTAAAGATGTATTTCTGCATATTACTCCTGAGTCTATCCCCTTTCACCCTCATCCTATGCACCCTTATAGCAGGTCTTGCTTTCAACCAAAAGAGGCTCTTCTCCTGTGCATTTATGCCATGGAGGTATTTAAACATCTCAATCATATCACCTCTATCCTGCCTTTCCTCTAAAGTATACATATTAAGATCTTTAAGTCTGTCCTCAAATGCTTTATAATGAAGACCACTAGCCATTTTCGTAGCACCCTCTGTACTGACTCCAACCTGTTTATATCCTTTTGAAGGTGCAGTCCCCAGAATTGCACACAATACTACTACAACTACTGAGCATTAGTATAGCACTACAAGAAATGTGTAGCGCTGCACAGACATGTAAGAGACAGTCCCTGCTCATCAGAGCTTACAATCTAGTCAAGACAGGCAACACAAGGAAAAAACAAGGAGATCAGATGAGTCAATATCCAAAAGCAGCAGTGAAGAGGTGACTTTTTAGCCTGGATTTGAAAGGGGTAAGAGAAGGTGTCTGACATAGAGACTCAGGTAGTTTGTTCCAGGCGTAAGGTGCAGCAAGGTGAAAGGAGCGAAGTCTGGAGTTAGCAATAGAAAAAAGAAGGCCAGATAGAAGCAATTTGCCAATTGGGGTGGAGAGGGGGAGATGTAGAGAGAGATAAAAGAGGAAAGGTAGTGAGGAGCTGCAGAGTGAATGCACTTTAGGTCAGCAGGAGAAGTTTGAACTGGATGCGGAAACAGATAGGGAGCCAATGAAGTGACTTGAGAAGAGGAGTAATATGAGCATGATGAGGCTGGCGGAAGATTAGCCGTGCAGTAGTGTTGAACAGATTGAAGGGGAGAGAGATGATTCAAAAGGAGACCAGCAAGGAGTAGGTTACAATAGTCAACATGGGAGGTGATTGAGGAGTGGATAAGTGTCTTAGTAGTTCAGAAAAGAATGGGTGGATTTTGTTGATGCTATAGAGAAAGAAACCCACTAAAAAAGATGAAATACCGTGGAACCCCTCCTTTTCACTCAAATTAATTTTTGTCGGGCATAAACCTTAAGAGGAAGATACTCCCACTCTCCCTCACATACAGTACATGTCCCTTTCATTCATCCCACAATTCTCAAAATGAGGACTTTTTCATATCAAAAATCACACTTATCTAGTCACACACACGACGTGCACGTTTCGGGAAAAACCCTGTATGAAGTGCTCCCAATGTAAATTCAGTGTGTCCAAATCTCCTAACTGCCAAAAAAAGCCAAGCACTTGACTGCTAAAATCAGGGATACCTTCTCAGGATTGGCTACCTGCAATACTGCCCATCATCTGAGAACACCAATCACATAAAGGGGATTCCCACACGTCAAGGAATTCCTTGCTGTGAAAGGCTGTGTGTCAAAAAGGTCCTAACCAATCAATATCTCGATTCAGTCCCACTGGAGAAACAGTTTGCAAAAGAAATATCCAACGCTGTTCCAATCTGTGTAATTTTGCTAAGCGATCCCCCCTCTAGGGTCCACCGGGATATGGTCAATTACAGTCCATTTTAGTTGTTCAAAACTGTGATGTAAATCTAGGCAATGTTGCACCATTGGGGCTGTTTGTATAGATTGGCGAAGCCTGGAGGCATGCTCACCCAAACGTATCTTAATCGCTCTTGTAGTACTCCCAACATATCACAATGGACAAGTGCACTCCAAAAAATAAATCACAAAAGTAGAAGTGCATGTGGTTTGCCATTGGCGGTGAAAAATCCGATCTGTCAATAAAACAGACCATGAGGCTCCAGATATAGTAGTGGGAGTATCTTCCTCTTATGGTTTATGCCCGACAAAAATTAATTTGAGTGAAAAGGAGGGGTTCCACGGTATTTCATCTTTTTTAGTGGATATTTATAGTTTGAATCCTGTTTTGGGGGGTTTTCGTGTTTGATAGAGAAAGAAACGGCAGGTCTTAGCTATCAGATGGATGTTTGTGGAGGAGAGAGAGGAGTCAAAGGCAAACCCGAGATTGTGAGCTGAGGAAATAGGGGGGAGAAGAAAGTTATCCACAGAGACTGAGAAAGGAGGAAAAGGAGAGGACATTTTAGGGGGAAAAATAAGAAGTTCAATTTCAAGTGGCAGTGAGACATCCAAGCAGCAATGTCAGAAAGGCAGGCAGAGATCCAGGTCTGGATTGATGGAGAGATTACAGGTGTACAGAGGTAGATCTGGGAGTCATCAGCATAAAGTTGATGCTGAAAGCCATGGGAAGAGATGATCACACCAAGGGACTGGGTAAGGAGAGAGAAAGGAGTAGACCCAAGACAGAACCTTGGGGTACACCAACTGAGAGCGGGATAGCAGCCGAGGAGGATTCACCAGAACAAACACTGAAAGAGTGATGGGAGAAATAAGAGAAGAACTAGGATAGTAGAGAGCCCTTAAAACCAAGTGAGGACAGGGTATCAAGGAGAAGGTTGTGGTCAATAGTGTCAAAAGCAGCAGGGAAATCAAGAAGGATGAGGACAGAGTAAAGGCTCTTGGATTTTGCCAGGAACAAGTCAGTGGAGACTTTGGCAAGAGCCATTTCAGTAGAGCGTAAAGGATGAAAGCAAGATTGTAAAGGATTCAGGAGGGCTTGAGAAGAGAGAAAGTCAAGGCAATGGTGATTAACTGTAAATTCAAGTAGTTTAGAAATGAAGGCGAGGAGGGAGATGGTTTGATAATTAGAAATGAGGTCGCACCAAAGACATACAGAGGAACTATCACCTCCTTTCTTCCTCTCCCTATGCACCCAAGCATCCTTCTAGCTTTGCTGTTACCTTCTCTACCTGTTTAGCTACTTTAAGATCGTAAGACACAATCATGCCTAGGTCCCACTCTTCTTTTGTGGACAGAAGTACTTCACCCACTATACTATATCGCTCCCTTGGATTGCTGCAACCCAAATGCATGACCTTGCATTTTTTAACATTAAATCTCAGCTGCCAAATTCTAGACCATTCTTCCAGCTTAGCTAGATCCCTCCTCATGTTATCTATACCTTCCTTGGTATCTACTCTATTGCAGATTTTGATATCATCCAACAGCCCTTCCGCAATATTACTAACAAAGATGTTAAAAAGAATCGGACCAAGTACAGATCCTTGGGGCACAACACTGGTTACTTCCTTCTCCTCAGAGTAAGCTCCATTTACCTGTACCCTTTCTTGCCTCCCACCCAACCAATTTCTAACCCAAGCAGTAAATTTAGGGTCCATCCCTAGGGTGCTCAGTTTGTTTATAAGTTGCCTGTGTGGAACAGTGTCAAAGACTTTACTGAAATCTAAATACATCACATCTAGGACTCTTCCTCAGTCCAACTCGCTGGTCATCCAGTCAAAGAAATCAATCAGATTTGTCTGACAAGACCTGCCTCTGGTAAATCTATGCTGCCTCGAATCCGGTAATCCGTTGGATTCCAGAAACCTCACTATTTTCTCTTTCAGCAGTGCATCCAATAATTTACTCACCACCAAGGTTAAACTAACCAGCCTAAAGTTTTCAACCACATCCTTACTTCTGCTTTTGTGTAAAGGGACCACATGTGCCTCTCTCCAGTCCTCTAGCACCACTCCCAACTCCAACGAGGCATTGAAAAGGTCAGTCGGTGGAGCTGCTAGAATGTCTCCAAGTTCCCTCAGTATTCTCAGGTGTACCTCATCTGGTCCTATCGCTTTGTCTACTTTAAGTTTAGCTAGTTCCTCATGAACACAGTCTTCTGAAAATTGTTCAAGATGCCCCTCATTTCTGTTCCTGTTTGTGGGTCTTGCTCCTGGTTCTTGATCTATAAACATAGAACAGAAATGTTTGTTAAGCAATTCCGCTTTATCCTCATCAGCTTCTACATATTCCTCCCCTTCACTCTTGAGTCCGACAATACCACTTTTGCCCTTCCTCTTCTCACTAACATATCAGAAAAATATCTTATGCCCCCATTTTATTGCATTGGCTCTTTCCTCCTCTTTTTGAATCTTTGCTTTCCTGACTACTTTGCTAGCTTCTCTAAGTTTTTCCAAATATTGATGCCAATCTTCCTCTCTCTGTGATCTCTTGTATTTCATTAAGGCCTCCCTTTTTTCACCTTTTCATCTACTTCTTTTGAAATCATAGCGGTCTTTTTCCTTTTACTTTTATTTACCATTTTAACAAAAAATCCCCTTTCAGTTTGGCCCACTGTTTTTCTACATCCCACAACTGTTCCAGTCTTACTAATGACTCCTTGAGGTATTGGTCCATCTTGGCACAGTTAGTTTTCCTAAAGTCTAAGACTCTCACTTTTGAATGCATTTTATAAGCCCTAGTCCTAATATTGAACCACACTATCTGGTGATCACTGAATGCAAAATGATCTCCTACTATAACATCAAAAACACTTTCACCATTGGTAAGCACCAAGTCCAATATGGCCCCTTCAGATGTGGGTTCTGTTACCAGTTGCCTGAATAGTTTTCCCTGTAGAGAATCCAGGATCTCCTTACTTCTAGATGATACTGCAGTACGGATGTGCCAATCAACATCTGGCATATTGAAATCCCCTGTCAGTAGCAGTTCCCCTTTCCTGGCAATGCTGCATATATCTTCAATTAACTCTCTGTCCACCTCTTCTCTCTGTGAGGGAGGTCTGTATATCACACCAGTGCAAATAGATTTCTCTTTTCCTCTTTCTAGTTTAACCCACAGTGCCTCCTCTCTCCCTTTTATGCCCTGTATTTCCATTGCTTTAATATTATTTTTTACATATAGTACCACTCCTCCATTCTTCCTACCTTGTCCTTTCTGAATAAAGTATAGCCTTGTATAGTTACATCCCAGTCATGGTTGTCCGTGAACCATGTTTCTGTTACTGCCACTAAATCCAAGTCAGCCTTTCCCAGTAAAGCCTCAACATCTGAGATCTTATTTCCTATGCTATAGACATTTATATACACTGGTTTTGATATGTTGCCCATTTTATCCGTTTCCATAAAGGTATTTAATGTTTCACTTACCTGGGGACTTTCTTCACCCACGCCCAATGAATCTAGTTTAAAGTCCTCTTCGGTAGGTTAGCCAATCTGCTACTGAATACATGTCAACCCTTCTTGTACCGATGAGTGCCATCTCTGCTCTGTAACCCTTGGAACAGCATCCCATGGTCCAGGAAACTAAAACGCTCTTGATGACACCATCCACGCAGCCATGCATTTATCTTCAGGATGCGAGCTTCTCTGCCTTGGCCTTTACCCTCAACAGGGAGGATTGTAGAAAACATCACTTGCGCATCTATTTTCTTCACCCTCTGTCCCAGAGGCATATCTGGCAGTATCATTTGTGCCAACATGGATGAGCAACATCCCGCCTACATGGATGAGCAACACAGCAGTGCTGTGGCCTCCACCCCTCTTTGCAATCCCTCCAATCAAGTCAAGACAGGATGCAAAGGTTAAGGGCACATGAGGATGGGAGAGAGGGGGAAGACATGTAATCTAGCTCACCAGGAATCATGGAATGTGGTGGAATGTGCAGCTGATTCCAACACCGTGGAATTTCCTATGGCCTCTATATGGCCATATGGCCTTTGTTTCCCCATAAATTCTCATGGGTTCACTGGTGGGATAGAACAAAGTAAGCCATGAGGGATGTGGGTAGAAGAGATTGATGACTGTGGGAATGTGTGCTGTTGTGTGGCGGGAGAAGTGTAGTGGTTTAGCATGGAGGGTGAGAGTTGGATGTGATAGGGAGTTTGTAAGTGAGAAGGGGATGTAGGCTCAGATGTGCATTATGCATGTGTGTGTGGTGTTGGTGATGGTGGAAGATGGGTAAAGGTACCTGTGCTCCTGTGTTGTGGTGCTCATGATTGTAATACAACCCTTATCTTCACATTCCTTCACATGAAATGTCTCTTTATTAGTTCATTTCTGGCTGACTGGTCTTGTTTGCATGACTGCTCCATCTCCGCATGGCTAGAGGGTTGGTCCATCCTTAGTATCTGTCTCCAATGGTAGGTCTGCAGGTGGCATGGATTGTCACCTTCTCAGCAAAAGGCTGTGCAACATGCAGCACACCATGAAGATCTTGCACAATGTGGTCGAACTGTAGAATAGCTCACCTTCAGATTTGTCTAGGCACCTAAAATGAATTTTCAGTTGTCCAATCATCCTTTCAATGACTGCTCTGGTTCTGTGAGATCAATTATCTTACTCCTCTACCTCAGTCCTGAGTGCCACAATTGGTGTCATAAGCAAGCTCCTTAGAGAATATCCTCAGTCACCTGTAAGAAATGTGGGTAGAGAGGACACTGAAGATGAGTGCACAAAATTATGGATATAGCTGTCTCTTATCCTCTGACCTCCATGCAGCATTATTTTATAGACCTCTGCTATGCACAGATTCAGATCCATGGATGTCTGTAGCTGCTGGAAGCTATGGTCCTACTATATATCCCCTCCCTCCTCCTCATTGGTAACATTGCACACACACGCTTCCCTCAACTGTGCCATAACTTCATCCTTCCCTCTCAACAGCAGGCTATAGTCACAGATTGGCATATGAGAGTGCATTGTGACACAGTGCCTAGTATAGCTCACTGTGGGAGCAGCTGCAACAGATAGGGTGAAGCAGTGGCGTAATTCTGCCCAAGCAGCCCTTGCAATGCAAGGGGTCCAGGCAGAAAAGGGGCCCATACAACAGGGGCAAGGCAAGGCAGGAAACTTACTTCTCATCTCGCCACTCTGCCTCTGCTCTTTTGAGTTTGGTGCAAGCCCAGCAGCTGTTTCCCACTGGGCTGAAGCCTCATGATAAGAGATGCACCATGAGACTTTGGCCCATGGGGAACAGCCACTGGGCCTGCACCAAACTTACAAGAGCTGAGGCAGCTTGGCAAGATAAGAAAATAAGTTTGATACCACCACTGCAGCCACATCAATGGCCCATATGATGAAAGGTGAAGTAAAATTTTGCTTGGAGGCCCCTCATTGGAACTTACGCCTCTGGGGTGAAGTTGTGGAATATTACAGAGTATGCACCTGAAAAAGGGTCTTTTTCCACTTCCCATGCTGTGGCTCCTGCCAGCATGTGCCCCAGAACCCAGTATCCAATGACTAGGCGGCTGCCTATGCTCACCTAGTATAGGCCTGCTGGCTGCGTTTGGCTGTCCTCTTCCCCATACTGATGATATGTAATGCTGTTCTTTCACTTGATGCAAAGCAAATTATTTTAGGTGGTTCCTCTGATACTTGTATGTGTGGGATAGAAATGGAATTTGCACCCAGCTCCCCAGGTACAGTGCCCATCATTCTCTCCAATGGGCTATGTGTGACCTCCTTTCTTGCAGTCTTGCTGCTTGTTCTGTAGTCTCACAAGCAGCTTGGGTCATGTTTTAGAGTAATAAATTACTGAGAAAATTATGAAAATTACTCCAATCAAACTGACTTTAACAGAAAACCTCATTCAGGGAATTTTTAGTGGTGCATATAGTCCAAACATTAACTGAAAATAGAAACTCACATTTAAAAACTTATTAGCTGTCCTAAGTCTAATACAAATTCTTATTAAAAACGTTTATAAGCTACTACATACCCGGTAGGGACTTTCATTCCACTCAACTTTCTCTAGCAGATTTTTTTGTAGTTTTTATCAGCAGCCATCAGCTGTTATCTTCTCTTTTCAACCTAGAGAAACATTGCGCATGTGCTCTCTCTCTCTCTCGACACCGTATTTTATAGTCTCCACCCCCCATTAACTAATAGACTAACTTAATTCACACACTCCTTCCTCTTTGAATCAGTGGATCAGTGATCAGTTTTTTAGCTGGAGTTTCCCCATTCTATCTCTAAATTTAACCCATTAGGAATTAGTGTCTGTAGCTGGAAAATCCAGCGTTGTTCATGGATAAGTAGAGTTTTTGCTAATGACTTTCCATATTTGGGGACTGAAACTTGTTCTATGCAAAAACATCGTAACTGCTCGAACAACGCTGGATTTTTAAGTTTTTAAATGTGAGTTTCTATTTTCAGTTAATGTTTGGACTATATGCACCACTAAAAATTCCCTGAATGAGGTTTTCTGTTAAAGTCAGTTTGATTGGAGTAATTTTCATAATTTTATCAGCTTGTTCTGTAGTGGCACATGCTGCAAGTACATTGCTCTGGGACTGCTGGTAGTCTTCATATCCCTTACATACACTGCACACCTGTGACCTAGGTTCTCTGCCTGCTTACCTAGGAGCCAGCCTCCGATCATTTCTCTACAGGTGAAGCACTCATACAGTAAATGCCTGAATGTGAGAGGATATACAAATCATGGCATGACCCTGGAAAATGTGGTAAGACATCAGTTATTTTGCCCTGGGCATTGCAGACCACCTGCATATTCATGGAATGGAAGACCTTCCTATTTCTCTAGGTTGATTCCCTCCCTCTTGGGGGCCTATTTCTCATCCTCTTCTTCCAATAACCCTCATTAAAATATCAGGAGCCTGTGTTCTCACAGTTACGAAGAAATCCTAGTCCTAGAAAGCCCCAAAGGCCTAGAAACCAGAACCACTAGTTAGCCCCAAAGTCCTGAGTAAACAGCCAGACCTTAATAGATTTCCAGAAAATGAGAAATCTAGGGGTGGGGGCATATCTAGCATCTGGGTGTCCCAGGGGTGAACTGAGGGTAGCACCACGGATTAATGTTCGGTTGCTGCTCTATTATCCTAACTGGCTAAAGTTAGGACGGCTGAATGCCAATTGCCAGCCAATTTTGCAATCCGGCTAGCAGCTGAATATCGCCGGTGACCGGACTGCAAGATCACAATTCAAGTAACTCAGGTATTCAATGCTGGGGCCCAGATATGGCCCCAGCATTGAATATCTGGGGCAAAGTTAAAAGAGCAAAAGCCAACTGCTTTAAGTGTGCTGGCCACCGCCATTGAAAATCCCCCCTAGGTTTCTGGTATATAATCTAAAAGGACCAGATTCCATAAAGATTTTTCCCTCCCCCTTGCACTCTCCCCTGCCCCTTTGTACTCACTACTTCTTCCTTTCTCCTACACTATGCCCTCCCCACACTCTCTTGCACGCTGTCACCTTCTTCAACCAGCAGGTCAGCTTCTCTGCCGCTGCCTCTGCTTGCCTCCTCTTCTTCTGCCAGTAAAGGTTGCATTTCTTTGTTATGGCTCACCTCTTTTCTTCTATCAGCTGGTGTTGCATCCCCACCAGCACTCTGCTCACTTCTTTGCCATGGCAATGGCTAGCCTCCTCTTCTGTGTCAGCAGGGTTGGTTTCCTCTTGGCATACACAGATTGTTCTGCTATGATTTTTTTTTCACTTTTTGCGTGTTGTGGGGGTTGGAAAACCTGCAGCACTGACAATTCTCATATCCTGTTTGTCCTTGCACCGCCGCCGCTTTTCCTGTTCTCTTGGCGGTGGTGGATCTCCAATTTAAAAAAAAAATGGATCTTTCTGATTCCACGCTTGCATGGCTGGTCTGATCCCTCCCTCCTCTAACGTATGCTCATGTCAGAGGAGGGAGGGATTAGACCAGCCCTGCAAACGTGGAGCCAGAAAGACACACTTTTTTTTAAAATTGGAAGTCCGCCGCCGCCAAGGGAACAGAGCAAACAGGTGAGGAGCAAGGGTAGGCAAAGCAGGGGGGAGCTGAGGCCAGCGGTCAGCAGAAAACCGGCCCTAAATGTGTCCTTATTCTTTTGCACCCTGGGCGACTGCACCACTGGCACAGGACTAGGTATGGCGCTGAGTGGCGGGGCTTGACTTCCTCACCAGCCCACTGCTTTCTGTTCCCGGTTCCTTCTGCCTCCTGCCTTTATCTGTATGCATATGGAAGTACAGACAAACAGGCAGTGATATGGGCAGGCTCTCTCCAACAGGCACTATTGTTTGAGTGAAATGCACCTAAAAATCAAGAGGCCTTCATGCTTCAATCTGACCTCTACTTCCCTCCCACTGCCCACCCCTCTTTCAATATTCTAGAAGCAGACTATAGCAAGACTGTTCAAAAAAACATTTTTATCTTCCAATGATATCTGAGGAAGTATGATCCTCAGAAAAAAAATTGCCAATCAAAGTAAATTGAGATGAACAAACATATTCATAAATCCTGAACTGTGATTTTTATTGAGCACGATATTCCCCTGTTGGTTGATCACAATTTCATAATCTGATTTATGAAAAATAAATCATGAACAATCAGTTTTGTCAGTACTGAAAATTAGATTTCCTGTCTAGGCCTTGGGAAAGTCAAGTTGCAAAGAAGAGGTAAGATTCTTCTTAATGCTAATTTGTAGAAGAAGCCCAGGACTGACTACGCACAGTAAGAAAATACCTCTTTCTGAAAATATATCATTCAGGCTACAAAAATGATATAATTATTCCATTAAGCATTACTCTATTTTTCTCTTTCTTTATGGCTTACTTTTCTCTAATTGTGTATAACAAATTCCAGGCACGAGTGACCCTCAATTGCTTAGAGGAAGAACGATCAACATGTATGCTGCAAGAAGGATTTAGCATTTACTGTATAACAGAGGTTGGATAGGACCAGGTCTTGTTGAATACTGAATCAGTATTGTTAAAAGAGATGTTGGTACTTTCTGTCACTGTATGGTTCTTCAGGAAAATATTTCTGCTCCAAATATTCTTTTTGGCAAACAGTGTTTGCAATTACATTCTGTGGTACCAATCTAAAATATATTAGTGTGAGTACATATGAAACGCTAGGTCATAAGAATTCCAATTTATTTCTAGTCCACCATGCATGCTATATACAGTACTTCTGTTGTAAAAGATGTATTGACAATGTTAAACAATAATTCATAATACTTACTGTCATTTCATTCATGCTGAGAAGTGCAGGAGATGGCGGTAATGTACCAAGGCGATACTTGATCCCATCATCTAATGACATTCCCCAGAACTGACTGTAGTTATCAGCTTCCCAGCTACCACAGGGATACAAAAATTTAAACGAGTTCAAGAATTACCAGTGCTTTTGCTCTTACAAATTCTCTAGGACAAACATTTTTTTGTTATTGTACTAATCTCTGCAGAATTTTATTTTATTTGATAATGTCTGTTTCTTATAAATCTAAATATTTTCCCATCATTTTGAATGACATTATCTAATAACTTTTTAATGTGTGCATGCAAACTTGTCAATTGTTGTATGTTTCCTCCAATAGACTGGAGAAGTAGAGAAAATAAACAATTCATATTTTAATGAAGAGACTAATTTAAAAAAGAACAAAGGTGACGGTGTTTTAAATGGATCTGTTTTACTTACCCATAATCTCTGCTGTTGATATGTTGAATTAATTCTGGCCTAACAAGACATACCTCATCTGTGCATTTCCATTGCTTTTCTGTGCATACACTAGACAATGAAAACAAATTCAGCCAATCAGCTAGAGAAATGCATCTATTAAAATGCTATATAGTCATCATCTTTACTATATCTGCTTGCCCCTATAGATTCCATTATTTCAGATGTTTCTAGTCAGGGTGGCTTTAAAAGGCAAATACGTTGAAAGCATCAATAGAAGTCACTTCTTGCTGCCCAAATAACTCCTTGTGAAGATTCTAGAGCTTTTCAGTTGTCAGATCACTTCTAAATGTTCTTCAAAATAGGGTTTACAGTTCCCAGGTAGCACTAATCTTTAGCAGTAGAGAACCATTGCCAGTTTTTCTCAATATTAAAATAACCTTCTGTGCATTCTTTTGTAATGAATATCAAACACTTGATTCACCCAAAATCTTTTTGATCTCTGGAGGGCAAATAGTAAGAACTATTTAGAATTGGCATAAAAAAGCATATTCTCAAGATAACCTGATAAAATATAATAATCTGAAAACATGTTTGCAATGCATATGAAGTTTTGTCATAGAGACTCCAGTTACACATTCCAAGCCACCGAAATATGTTATCACCTTGAATTCACCCTTCGACCCAAACAAGTAGAGGACTAGCCTTATGGTGAGAGCAGTACACTAGGAACCAGGAAAGCCAATATTCATATTTCGCTGGTACTCTGGGGCCTTCAGCAAGCCACCTAATTCTCTATTGCCTGAGGTAAAACTTAGGACCCCTTTAACTAAATCCTGTTAAGGACACACATACTTTTTTAAATTTTACATTTATAGAATTACAATATACTGTATATTACAAGGATACAATCACTTGCACGGAAATCGGGGAAAACCAATGATATAAATAAAACTTAAGGAAAAAAAAGAGGAAAACATCAAATAGATAACCCCGCTCTAGCCCAAAATACAGGATCCAAAAATGAAGAGAAAAATAAGACACACATACTTAATGCTCTTTTTTAATGCACAGTAGGTGCACAGCTTCAGTGATAATTGTCAGGGGAATGATCAGTACTTCTCCGGAAGTTATTGTTGGCCCAATGACTCCCATAAAGGTGTCATTAGGTGCATGCAACAATTTTCTTTGTGCTAGCGGCAATGTGCTTTCCACACCCATACTCCATTCATTCTCTTTCCTACTGTACAATGGCTGATTACTGAGCATTTTAACATGCGTCCACCTGCATACCAACAAGTTAGTGTTTCCAGCTGTCAACTGCCATGCATTAAAACACATGTTAATCATTTACCAGATCTTAGAAAAAGGGGCCCTCAGACTGCAATTTCTCTGGGGACTGGAAAATCCTGTACATGAATGTAACTCACCTTGAATTACTATTAAAGTCTGTGGGTTAAATTCAAAAACCCAAATACATACTGTATATTTCTATTCCAGGCTGTCATAACATCACATGGGTGTGTTTCTGTCAGATTAAAATATAACTAAGGGAGGACAAGACCATAGCAAAGAGACTGAATGAATTATTTGCTTTAGTCTTTACTGAAGAAGATGTACAGAAGTTATTCACGTCTGAAAAAGTATTTAAAGGTGATGTATTAGAAGAACTGAAAGAAATTTTGATGAACTGGGAAGATGTAATACAACTATTTGTAGACTGGCTAATCTACTGAAGAGGGCTTTAAACTAGATTAGTTGGGGATGGGTGAAGAAAGCCCCCAGGTAAGTGAAAGCCCCCAGGTAGGTGATACATTAAATACCTTTATGGAAATGGGTAACAGGGGTAACACATGGAAAGCAGTGTGTATTAATGCCCGTAGCATGGGAAATAAGATCCCTGAAGTTGAAGCTTTGGTGGGAGTTGCTGACTTGGATTTAGTGGCAGTTACAGAAACATGGTTCACAGAAAACCATGACTGGGATGTAACTATACCTGGCTATACTTTATTCAGAAAGGACAGGGTAGGAAGAAGGGGAGGAGGAGTGGCACTATATGTAAAAACTACTATTAAAGCTTTGGAATTACAGAGCTTAAAAGGGAGAGAGGAGGCATTGTGGGTTAAACTAGAAAGAGGGAAAGAGAAATCTATTTGCATTGGTGTGATATACAGACCTCCCTCACAAGAGGAAGAGGTGGACAGAGAGTTAATTGAAGACATACGCAGCATTGCTAGGAAAGGGGAAGTGCTACTGCTAGGAGATTTCAATATGCCAGATGTTGATTGGCACATTCCTGTTGCAGTATCATCTAGAAGTAAGGAGATCCTGGATTCTCTACAGGGAGAACTATTCAGGCAATTGGTAACAGACCCCACATGTGAAGGGGCCATACTGGACTTGGTGCTTACTAATGGTGAAAGTGTTTCTGATGTTGTAGTGGGAGATCATTTTGCATCCAGTGATCACCAGATGGTGTGGTTCAGTATTAGGACTAGGGCTGTTAGAATCCATTCCAAGGTGAAGATCTTAGACTTTAGGAAGACTAACTTTGCGAAGATGGGCCAATACCTCAGGGAGTCGTTAGTGGGATGGGAACAGCTGGGGGATGTAGAAAAACAGTGGGCAAAGCTGAAAGGGGGTATTTAAAGGCAACCAACCTTTTTGTTAAAATGGTAAATAAAGGCAAAAGGAACAGGAGACCGCTATGGTTTTCGAAGGAAGTAGCTAAAAAAGTGAAAAAAAAGAGGGAGGCCTTCATGAAATACAAGAGATCACAGAGAGAGGAAGTCAGGCATCTGTATTTGGAAAAACTTAGAGAAGCTAGCAAAGTAGTCAAGAAGGCAAAGATTCAAAAGGAGGAGGAAATAGCCAATGCAATAAAATGGGGGGATAAGACATTTTTCAGATATATTAGTGAGAAGAGGAAGGGCAAAAGTGGTATTGTCAGACTCAAGGATGCAGGGGGGGGGGAATATGTAGAAGCTGATAAGGATAAAGAGGAATTGCTTAACAAATATTTTTGTTCTGTGTTCACAGATGAAGAACCAGGAGCAGGATCTCAGAAAACACCCACAAATAAGAACAGAAGCGAGGGACATCTTGAACAATTTTCAGAAGACTGTGTTCGTGAGAAACTAGCTCAACTTAAAGTAGACAAAGCGATGGGACCGGATGGGATACACCCTAGAATACTGAGGGAACTTGGGGACGTTCTAGCAGCTCCACTGACTGACCTTTTCAATGCCTCGTTGGAGTCGGGAGTGGTGCCAAAGGACTGGAGAGAGGCTCATGTGGTGCCTTTACACAAAAGCGGACGTAAGGATGTGGTTGAAAACTACAGGCCGGTTAGTTTAAATTCAGTGGTGAGTAAATTATTGGAAACGCTGCTGAAAGAGAAAATAGTGAGGTTTCTGGAGTCCGGCGGATTACAGGATCCGAGGCAGCATGGATTCACCAGAGGCAGGTCTTGTCAGACAAATCTGATCGATTTCTTTGACTGGGTGACCAGGGAGTTGGACCGAGGGAGAGCTCTAGATGTGGTGTATTTAGATTTCAGTAAAGCCTTTGACACTGTTCCTCACAGGCGACTTATAAACAAACTGAGCACCCTAGGGATGGACCCTAAAGTTACTGCTTGGGTTAGAAATTGGTTGGGTGGGAGGCGACAAAGAGTACAAGTAAATGGAGCTCACTCTGAGGAGAAGGATGTTACCAGTGGTGTGCCCCAGGGATCTGTCCTTGGTCCAATTCTTTTTAACATCTTTGTTAGTGATATAGCGGAAGGGCTGTCGGGTAAGGTTTGCCTCTTTGCGGATGATACCAAAATCTGTAATAGAGTAGACACCCAGGAAGGTATAGATAACATGAGGAGGGATCTAGCTAAGCTTGAAGAATGGTCTAGAATTTGGCAGCTGGGATTTAATGTTAAAAAATGTAAGGTCATGCATTTGGGCTGCAGCAATCCAAGGGAGCAATACAGTATAGGAGGTGAAGTACTTTTGTCCACTAAAGAAGAGCGGGACCTAGGCGTGGTTGTGTCTGATGATCTTAAAGTAGCTAAACAGGTAGAAAAGGCGACGGCAAAAGCTAGAAGGATGCTTGGGTGCATACGGAGAGGAATGGCTAGCAGAAAAAAGGAGGTGATAATGCCTCTGTATAAGTCTTTGGTGCGACCTCATTTGGAGTATGGTGTGCAATTCTGGAGACCGCACCTTCAAAAGGATGTGAACAGGATGGAGTCGGTGCAGAGGGTTGCTACTAAAATGATTAATGGGCTTCATTATAAAGCATATGAGGACAGACTTAAGGATCTTAATATGTACACCTTAGAGGAAAGGCGGGATAGAGGTGATATGATTGAGATGTTTAAATACCTCCGTGGCATAAATGTTCAGGGAGAGAGCCTCTTTCAATTGAAAGCAAGTTCTGCTACGAGGGGACATGGGATGAGGGTGAAGGGTGATAGATTCAGGAGTGATATGTGGAAATATTTCTTTACGGAAAGAGTAGTGGATCCGTGGAATAGTCTCCCAGTGGAGGTGGTGGAGATGAGGACAGTGACTGAGTTCAAAAAAGCATGGGACCAACACAGAGGATCTCTAAAGGTTAAAAGTGGACTGTTGTAGTTGTTGTTATGGAAGGACAGACTAGATGGGCCTTGTGGTCTTTTTCTGTCATCATGTTTCTATGTTTCTATTTGATAAACTGAAGAGTAGCAGTCTTCCAGCATCAGGTGGTATACATCCAACGGTGTTGAAAGAAATGAAATATGAGATTGCAGACCTACTATTAATAATCTGTGAACTATCATTAAAATCATCTGTAGTACCTGAAGATTGGCGAATGGTCAATGTAATGGCAATTTTTTTAAAAGGTTCCAGGGGTCATCCGAAAAAGTACAGATCAATGAGCCTGACATCAGAATGAGGCAAAATGGTAGAAACCATTATAAAGAAGAAAATAACTGAACATGTAGATAGTCATGGTTTAATGGGAGAAAGTCAACATGGATTTAGCCGAGGAAAGTCTTGTCTTACTAATCTGTTGTATTTTTTTGAAGGTGTGAATAAACAAGTAGACAAAGGTGAACCAGTCGATATAGGGGTATACGAGGTCTGTCCCAAAAGTAATGAGAATGCTTTAAAAAAATATTGAAAATACAAGCAATTACAGTTTATCCCCTTTAAAATAGGCTCAGTGTGCTCGAATACAGCGATTCCGGCATTGCTGCCACTCTTCATACTTCATACTGTAGCAGTGGAGGAAGTCTTCACTTGAGATGATGTTCAAAGCCCACACCACAGCTGCATGAACATTTTCAACTTTCCCAAAATGATGTCCTTTGAGGTGGGTTTTGAGCTTGGGGAATAAAAAGAAATCACACGGAGCCAAGTCAGGGTTGTACGGTCGGTGGGGAAGCATTGTGATATTATTTTGAGCCAAAACTTCCCTCACAGTAAATGATGTGTGACTTGGCGCATTGTCGTGGTGAAGGAACCACATGTTTGCGATTTCACAGCAGACATGCACTACTCTGTTTCTCAACTACTCGAGTACCTGTAGGTTAATATGTTTGATTCACAGTCTGTCTGGGTGGCACAAACTCCTTGTGAACAACTCTCTTTGAATCAAAAAAAAAAAATGATGAGCATGGATTTCACTCTTGATTTGTTCATTTGGGCCATCTTTAGCCGAGGTGACTGGGAAGTGTGCCACTCTGAACTCTGTCTTTTGGTTGTGGGATCGTACTCAAAAACCCAAGTTTCATCTTAGGTTATCACTCACTGCAGAAAGTCAGGCTCACTTGTCACGTGATCCAAGAGTTCCCAAGAAACCAACACATGATTGTCCTTTTGTTCATCGGACAAATTCTTCAGGACCAGTTTCAGGACCAAATTTTTCTCATGTACAGATCTTCCATAATGATTTGTGGACATTCATTTTTGGTAGTCCTACCCCCTCTGCAATTAACCACACATTCAAACATCAGTCCCTATCCAGAACAGTTTTCACATGAGCCACATTGTTCTCAGTTCTTGAAGTTGAAGGATATCCCTGTGTGCTGTTTGTCCTCAACACTCTCCCTTCCATACTTGAACGCCTTGTGCCACCTGAAGACTTGGGCTATAGACAAAACGGCATCCCCATAAGCTGTCCTCAACAACTGCAATGTTTTGGAATCAGATTTTCTGAGTTTTGTGCAGAACTTGATCGTGTAACGCTGCTCCAGACTCCTCTGCATTTTTGCCCATGACAAGACACAAAAACTGCTACGCACTTTGCTAACATACCGACTGCTACAAAGGTGCGGACTCAACTGAGGAAAATCAAACTGTATACCTGGGTTCTCCCTCCACCTGCCTCGACCCCCACTTTCCTTTCCTGGTGAAGCACAAAAAAATCATTCTCATAACTTTTGGGACAGACCTCACATCTATTTAAGGGCATTAATGGAGCAAGTGTGCTACCTACCTCATAAGCTTCCGGGTCACAGAAGTCTATAGTCACTGTTAATTACTCTCGCATCTATGGCGATTTAAGATTTAAAAAAAAAAAAATATATATATATATATGTATATATATATCCACTGTTAATACTCTTTTATATATGGCGATTTGAAATGTATATATGTATTCTTCCCTCCTCTGATCAAATGTATAACTGTAAATGATTTGCTTGACGTGCACTCCTCCCCATTAATCAGACTGTATTCTTAAATTGTTCTGTATGTACTCCCCTGTTTGTTCCCCAAGTAGACCGCTGCTGATCGCTGGAAGTAGCGGTATACAAATCTATACCAAATAAATAAATTAAATAAATAAATGTTAGCGACACTCTTGTCCTCTTAATTGTGCAGAAAGGGCCGATAATGCTGCATTAATGAGCATTAGAGGGGCCCACAGCATTAAGGGAACAGGAGGTAGAGAGTGGACATTAATGGCAATCACGCGTTAGAGTCCTCTGCACTGGAAACTCTAACACCAAGTAAAACCTCATGGGAAGGGGTACTTTTGAGGTGAGAGAACCTATTTTAATGTCTGTAATGTGCTGCACACACAAGGGATCCCAAGAAAGCGATAGTAGTGCTCCATTAGCAGCAACAGCATAGTACCTGATTATGACAGGGCACTATATTGATGCTACCAATGTGGCAAAGGAGGTGTCACATGGGTGATGCTGTCTGCCTAGGGAAAACATTTGTGATAGTTGGAATGACTTTGCTGTGCAGCAGCAGCAGAACACATACATGCTGCTGCAGTCAGAAGGGAGTTCTGCCACCCCCACTGTCACCATGTCACTATGCCAGCATGGTGTGACTGTGGGGGTGATGGTGAAGTAGGTGCAGCCTGAAGCTGGAGAGATCTGTGTTCTGGCACTGTGTGACAGGTGCAATGCGGCAGTTGCCATTATCAGTGGGATGCCAAGCATGTCAGCAGGAGGTACATCAGTGTTGCAAACCCATACCACACTCTCATCTAGAAGTGACCTAGTGGTTGGGGCAAGTTACCACAGGCCTGAAGGACAGGAGTTCAAACCTCACTAGAGGACAGCAACCTTGGGCCAGAAGGACTGGGGTTTCTAGTCCCACAGGTGCTTCTTGTGTTCTTGGGCAAGCCACTTAACCCTCCATTGTCCATGTTCCCTATGAAATAGTTATCTCCAAGTTATAATGCCCTGTTCAATGTAATTTCAGTTTGTTCAATGTAAACTGCCTTAATATCATGAAATAGTATATAATAAAGATACCCAACCTCAATCAGTGACCATCAAACTAATTATTTTTTTGTCGGAGCTAGCCGTAGGAAGGTCGGAAGGGAAACCGACCTACACCAAGCGGGCAGCTACTTTTATTTTAAAGGTTCTTCACCAAAAATTAAAGTTCAAATAACCAATAACAGAGACTTATCTCAGTCCAGAAATGCCAGTTATGATGAATCCAATACACGACGCGCACGTTTCGGGCACTTTTGCCCTGTATCAAGTGTAGTAACCAGAATTTCATAATCTTTGGAATACGGCTTCTGAAGATTATGAAATTCTGGTTACTACTTTAATTTTTGGTGAAGAACCTTTAAAATAAAAGTAGCTGCCCGCTTGGTGTAGGTCGGTTTCCCTTCCGACCTTCCTACGGCTAGCTCCGACAAAAAAATAATTAGTTTGATGGTCACTGATTGAGGTTGGGTATCTTTATTATATACTGTTGATTTGTCCTAACCTGAAGGTTTCTCTGATATTGCATTAATATCATGAAAGGCAGTATATAAGAAATGTTAAATAAAAAATCTACCACCATCCATCCTTCAACCAATCCATCTGCTTCTGCCAGCTTTGTGCAGTCATGTATTCTCTTGCTGCTATACCTTGGATCACACAAGTACTTTTTCCTCATTTCAATGTATCACTCATGCCTCTCCTGTGACTGATCTGCATGTCACCATTCCTGTTCCATCATCCTTTTGATGCAGACATCATGGCAATTCTGCATTGCAGGGGGATATGTCTCCCCATCTTATGCCACACACTGACATTACAGCATTTTACATGGGCACCCCTCAATGAATCAGTAAAGCTGTCTCCCACATGCTAATCCCAATTACTGACTGCCACATAGGCTGGCCAAGGATCAGTCAGGTCCAACTCCACCTGTCCTTCCATCCATCACCTTTCAAGTAACTTTTGCTGGGGCTCCCTTATACAGCATTAAGGTGAGTACCATTTTTGGGCATTAAGGTGCACACTTGGCACCTTAATGCCCAGTGTCCTGTTAGCGCACACTAAGCAGTCCCTTGTGCCATTACCGCCGGAATGCCTACTACCCACCCCTAGCCTTTATCCCATGCAAATACCCTTAATGTTGCCGTTATCACTCAATACCCCCTGCTCCTTTAATGATCTTTAGTAAACATACATCATAGGGTATGTGGATTTTCAGAAAGCCTTTGACAAAGTCCCTCATGAGACTCTTGGCAAAGTTTAAAAGTTAAGGGATTGGAGGCAGTGGATCATTGTGGATCAGGAACTGGTTAAAAGAAAGAAAGCAGAGAGTAGGGCTAAATGACCAAGTTTCTCAACAGAGAAAGGTGTATAAGGAAAGGAATAGAAAATAAAACCAAGGCTATTATAATGCCTCTTTATCGCTCCATGGTGTGACGGCACGTTGAATATTGTATACAATTCTCGTCACCATATCTTAGAAATTACATAGCAGAAATTGAAAAGGTACAGAGAAGAGAGACCAAAATTGTAAAGGGGATGGAAGGATATCCCTATGAGGAAAACCTTAAAAGGCTAGGGCTCTTCAACTTGGGAAAAAAAGACAGCTAAGGAGAGATATGATAGAGATCTATAAATTAATGAATAGAGTGAAACGAGTAAATGCACATCAGTTGTTTGCTCCTTCAAAAAGTAGAAAGACTAGGGGACACAAAATGAAGTTAGAATGTGGCACATTCAAGACTAATCGGAGAAAATATTTTTTCTCTCATTGTGTAATCAAACTGCAGAATTCATTACTGGAGGATGTAGTAAAAGCTATTAGTATAACGGTTCAAAATAGGTTTGGATAAGTTTCTGAAGGAAAAGTCCACAAACAATTAAAGAGGATTGGGGAAATCCACTGTTTATCCCAGGAACAAGCAGCATGGAATATATATATATCTTTTGGAACCCAACCAGATACTTGAGACCTGGAATGGCCACTGTTGGAAACAGGACACTGGGCTTGATAGACCCTTGGTCTGACACAATATTGCATATCTTATTTTTTTTATGTTCTTGTGTTATCCTCCCACCATATATTAAATCAAATGCGATCATGTTATGATTGCTATTGCCAAACAGTCCCAACACCATTACCTCATAGAAGAGTCGTTCCATCCCCTTCATCATTTTGTTAGCCCTTCTCTGTACCTTGTCTAGTGCCACTATATCTTTTTTGAGAAGCGGAGACCAGAATTGCACACAATACTCAAGGTCCACTTGGATATCTGGAAATAAAGGTCCATGGATAAGTTGTAGGTGATACCTTTTTATTAATCTAATGTGGTATATCTGATAGGCTTTGGAATTTTATCATGACCTGATAAAGAAAGGATAGCTCTTAAAAGCTTGTCATAGATTTATACGTTTAGGCCAATAATAGGTATTACCTACAACTTGACCTTTATTTCCACATTTGCAAATGTGAAGTATTGAATTGTGTATGACACAAAAGTACTCTTGTATTCAAAGTTGCCTACTGTCACCACGTGGCCAGCCCTCCGCCTAGGGCGCAGAGGGTTGGTCTGCCATGATAATTTCTCTATGCAGAAAGTGAGACTACTGCTAGGGCTCTTGCAAGGCCTCTTGGGATTTGTAGTCCCTTTTTAGCTCTCTGATAAAGAAGCAGTTGTAGTCCGAGTGTTTAAGGCAAAATGACAAGGATTTATTCCCCTCACAAACAGAACTTTGGTGCAGAACAAATAAGAACAGTGTCCAGGAGTTTAGCATGAGGATTATATACAATAACTAATGTAAGTGCTTCTTCACTCTCTGGTTCCCAAAACAATACAGTGCTCGTAGTAAGTACAAACTGAAAATAAACAGCTTCTTGGAACAAAGAAAAATACCTCCTTTTTCTTTGCTGTTAACTTAGCACTCTTGCTTCCAGGTTTCAACACAGTGACTCAATGTGGACAGCCAAACACAGCGTGCAATCCATTCGCATATCTGTTATCTCCTCAACATTAGAGTCTATCTGCATATCTTCTATATCAGGGCTGGCAGTGTTTGTTTGCAGACGGTTACTAAGGGATTTAAAATAACTTCCCTCTCTGTACCCAGGTGTTTTCCCTTTATACAACTCTACACAGCAAGGGTTTAAAATACCTGGTGCACTGGAGTTTCTTCTGTGGCTCTCCTCTAACTCTTGGCAGTTATAAGGGAAGGTTTCTGTGCTGGGCTCCCACCTGTGTAAACTCTGAAAGCTCCCTTCTGATTGCAGGACTCCCTACTCTCTCCGTTCCAGCAAGTTCCTGGTCACAGGGCGTGCCTCCCTTCCTTCAAGTATGCTGGCTTTTCTCACAGACCGGTAAGACGTTTCTCTATCAGGTCTCCAACTCCCTGGAGTTTCTGAGCCTCTCCAAGCCTGCCTTACAGGAGCTCTCTCTTCTCTCCTGTCTTTCCTTCCTTGAGCTGCTTCTCTGCCACAACTCCAACTCTCTCTGCTGCCATGGCTCCAACTGCCGTCCAAGCTGCAATTACCCTTCCAGCTTGCCCTCTGGCCTCTTCTCCAGCCTTTGTCTGCTGCTCCTCCACCTGGCTTTGCTTCCTTCTCTGCTTCCCTTGTGGCCCTCTTCCTGGGAGCTAATGACGACGTTTTATAATTCTGTTTCCCTGGGCTTGGCTCTACTCTCATCCTGAACAGGTGTGCTTGATTAAGCTCGGGGCTTGTTACTACGTCAGAGTCTGGGCATGTCAATTCAGCTCCTGTCTTTCCCTGTTTACCTTTTCTATGTAAACAGTGAGCCATGTGCTCTAGCTGCCTGTCAGTTTTAAAGGTGGAATCTTCCTTTCTCTCTATTTCCATGGGTTTGGTAGGGGTCTCTACATCACACTAATTGAAAGAAGGATTGTGCATATATTTTACCTGCAGGCTTTGCACCAGTTCTCAGCATGCCTGTACCTTGCCGTGGGCACAAAGTGTGAATCCCCAACTGCTTTTTCTGAAGGTAGATTTTTTTCTGGAAAAGTATACTAATGATTTGAAAATGCATTCAGATTTCATACTTTTCCTTCTCTTCTAACCTACACAGGCCCTGGGGAGCATCTCCTCTCAGTGCAGCTGGGAGTGCCCGTGTCATGAAATAACACAGGCTTTTTTGATGGAAGTCAGTTTTCAGAGACTTGATTTTTACCTGCTTAATTGCTTGGAAAATTATCACCTTGGATACAAGCAGAATTCATTGCAGCAATGAAATAAACAGTTTTAAATACCTCTGTGCATACCAATAGGTACAAACATTCAGGAAAAAGCTTCTGAAATATTAACATAAAGTTCCAATAGGGAAAAAAGAAAGAGAGTAATATCTGTAATGAACAAAAATATTTAAGTTCAGATGAACAAAAATCCCTTAAGGAAATGAAAATGCAGATTTCAAAGTCATTACCAGTAATTGCAGTTGTCTTCAATTATTGAGTCTTCTTTATAAAATTCACCATCTCTGAAACAACCTGCCAACATAACAGTGAAATGATTCTGTCAGCATTGTAGACATGTTCAAAAGCATTGATTTCCTGTCTTTGATTCGCGGAACACTATGGGCCCAATATTCGAAGGGCAATTGCATGGTTTATGGCTCTGCAAACTGTCTAACTGCTGCTAAATGGGATATTCAACAACACTAGCACAGTTAGTGCCGCTGAATACCCCCTCTCTTCTCCCTTACACACTCTGATGCTAAGTGCTTAGCATAGGGGCATGTTGGGGGCATTCCGGGGAGAAGCGGAGATGGCGACAAGTGATAAATGGGCAGCGGAGATATTGCATGTTGCCCGGTTAGCCACCCATGCCAAAAAGATAGGCGGGGACAACTCTTGCCTGTCTTTAAGGTGCAGGAGCTAACTGGGCAGCATGCAATATCACTGCTGCCCAGTTAGCTAATGCAGCTTCCGGCATGTGCATCAAACCCCGGATATTCAATGCTGGGGCCACATATGACCCTGGCATTGAATATCCAGGGTTAGGAGTCGGCAGTGCATAGCCTGCCTAATTGAATATTGGGCCCTATATAAATAATATATTTTGTTTATTGAAACTGAAATTTGCATTTTTAAAATATATGTTTGTCCATTCCAAGTTTTGTTGATTTTTTCATGAGGCCTGTAGGAAACACTGGAGAGTCACCAGAGGGTATTCAGCCCCAGAACCCAGTTCCTAGACCTCACTAATGAACCATGCTTCATCAGGTTCTGATTTAATAATGCAGTCATCCACCATTTCTTCCAGGATCTAGATTTGTTCCTTTTCTCCACAGTACAGAGATGCCAGCCCATGCCTGTCTAGTTCAAGCTCACCACAGCCCTCTCCTTCCTAGCCATTGGTAATCTCTAGTCCATATTGGCCGTCACAGCAGATCTCAGCCAGTCAACTATCTCACAGTTATATCTCACCGTTTCTGAGGCCTTATTCACCCACACTGAAGAATATGTTGACCCAGTTCTTTGATGTGGCTAATTCCCATCTGTATTGGGGATCATTGACTGCATACATGTAGCCATCAGGCCTCCATGAGGGAGGGAGGCTATATACCACAATAGAAAGGCACTCCATTCACTGAACATGCAGGTAGTCTGCTTTACTCATTGTTATAAAAACAATACATGTTCATTCTACCTAAGATATCCTTTCTTTCTTATTTATTTATTTATTTGCACATATTTATATACCGCCCCTTCCAGAGATCAGGGGCAGTTTACATCATAACAATTTAAGCTTTTACAAAGAACAGTATTTGTGAACTTTATACAAAGAACAGAGAAGATGAGGTAAGAGGAACAACTTCTAACTATTTACAGAGCTATGTACAGGTGACATTCATATAAGTATGAGCATCAAATTATATCAGGAATTAAATCAACAGATTCAAATCAGAGGCTGTTGGGGGTTGCAGTAGTAAGGGGGGAGGGGGAGGGGAGGGAGGAGGACAGCGGGGGCTAATAAGGGTGAGGGAGGGGGAGGGAGAAAGGCAGGGAGGACGGAAGACCTTATGTGTTGCTGGTCTTGGGGTTGGTAAAATGTTCTATAAATAAATGTGTTTTTAATTGTTTACAGAATGAATTCAGGTCTCTAATCCCTCTTAGCGCTCTGGGGAGGGTGTTCCACTGCAATGGTGCTATGTATGTATACACTCTATTGCTGGTAGATTGTTTGGTGTTGCATATTGTATGGGGTACTTTTAGCATGTTTTGGTTGGGAGTTCTTCTGAGTCTGTTGGATGGTTGTGTTTGGATGAGTGCTGAGAAGTGGGAGGGTGCTAAGTTATGAACCGATTTGAATGTGGTCATTAGAATTTTGTTAACCGGGTAAGGCGGACCGGCCTCCGCCACACCGCAACACCCCCCCCCACCATCATAAAAAAGGTAGACCACACATATATGGGAATTCAACTGGTCGCAGCTTTATTGCCATAAACCATAACATCAACAATCCAACTTTACATTGTATTTCCCCCCCCCCAGCAGAGCGGGCCCGCACCAGCCAAGTGTCTAGCAAAGTGATGACGCTTACGCTTCCGCTGCCGCCTTGTCCAGGCCCCGGCAAATTGCCTAGCCTCCCTCATCCGGCTTCGCCCTATTATTAGCAAAAGCCTGAGGGACCGCCCGGGCGGGGGTACCCCACCCCCGCCCTACTGCTTGGCTCCGGCTCCGGACCCCGGAAACCTCCGGGATCCCGCCACACCCCCTCCAGCTGCAACACCCCTCCATAGCCACCACCCCCCCGAACCCCAGTTAAAGGGCGGGAGGGCGGGACGTCCGTCACCTCCGGCCGCCTCGAGAGAAAGGCCGGAGGACGCCACAACGCTCCCCTTACTCTCCCCCCGAAACTCCTCCCCTCTTCCCATTGGCTCCCGCGCACAGCCCTGTGCCTCGGGAACCAATGGGAGCCCTCCACGCACTGCGGGCCCCAACCGGGAAGCCACGCAGCCACGCCGCGGCGGGCACGCGGCCGGCCGCCCCCCCGGTTAATGTCGGCCGCTCGCACGCCCCGGGGGGGGGGCCACGCGGCCTCACCATAACCGGGTAAGGCGGACCGGCCTCCGCCACACCGCAACACCCCCCCCCCACCATCATAAAAAAGGTAGACCACACATATATGGGAATTCAACTGGTCGCAGCTTTATTGCCATAAACCATAACATCAACAATCCAACTTTACATTGTATTTCCCCCCCCCCCAGCAGAGCGAGCCCTCACCAGCCATGTGAATAGCAAAGTGATGCCGCTTCCGCTTCCGCCTTGTCCAGGCCCCGGCAAATTGCCTAGCCTCCCTCATCCGGCTTCGCCCTATTATTAGCAAAAGCCTGAGGGACCGCCCGGGCGGGGGTACCCCACCCCCGCCCGACTGCGTGGCGCCGGCGCCGGCCCCCGTAAACCTCGGGTACCCCGCCACGGGCTCCGGCCACCCGGCCCTTCCCCGCCCCCCCCCCCGGCAAAGCTGCGACCAGCGCCCCCCCGGTTCAGCCATTCCTCCAAGGCCACCTGCCAAGCGTTGCGGAGCACATCCATCCCACCGGGGATAGGTGGACCCCATCAGCCCGAAACAGGCCCGCACCCTCCACCCCCAGCCCAGGGGTGCAAAAGCGGGCCCCCGCCCTGCTCCCCCACCCATCTGCCAATTCAGTGATTGATCTTTGCTAGACCCCGCGACCCCCGCCGCTGAGCCGGGCAAGCAGGCCTTGGATCGATAGCTGACCACAGGAAAATCACAACCATGAAACATCTCCAATAGCGCTTCCTTGTCCCGAATCCCGGCCCGACGCCACTGCAGGCCCAGGACACCAGATCGTGGCCACCCCAGTGTAGCAAAGGCGAGCTGAAGCCATCGCAGACGCGCTCTCCCAGCCGTGAAACGGGCACCCGAACTGGTCCAACCAATCTTCCACTCATCCAGGCGTGTTGCTGCTCGCCAACCGGCCCCACTCGAATGAGTGGCCAAGCACCCAACAGCGACACGAGCCAGGAAGAACTTCTGCAAAAGAAAACAGATCCAAAGTTAGCCAGCCCCCCCCCCCGGCGCCCTTACCGACGCACACATCCCCGACACGCGCAGGCCTTCCATCTTCCGATCCGCGTGATGTCCTGCTCAGGTACACCCACCGCCGCCGCACTAGCAGCTGCACAAGGACGAACTCGCCCAGAAGCAGATGCCCTCGTAACTGGACAACACCGCCGCTGGCCAAACAGCACGCGAGCGTTGCCGCAACTCAGGCAGAATGGGCCCCCCGCTGTCCCTGGCGACGGGCCAGAGCGCTTCCAGCCCTAACAAGGAACTCGAACCCCGCCCCAAGCCCTACTCGCCGCAGCCCGAGACACTCCGGCGGAGTACGCCGCTGCCACGTACAGGCCAATCCGGCGATCGGAGGGTGATCCCCCCTTCGTCCACGCTCACCCCAGAACCGCACGTGGATCCAACCCTCCGTCAGTCGCGCCACTACTTCCCCAGCCTCCCGCTCGATCCCGAAAAAGGTTAACTGAGTATGGGGGCCCTCCGGCTTCCCCCCCGCCATCAGAACTCCCCACTCCCCCTCTATTTGCATGAGCCGGACCAACAAGGCGTCAACGCGCCCAATCCGCGCCTCCCCCACACCAGACAATCCTCCAGGCAACGCACCACTTAAGCACCCCGCACCCGGCCTACGAACGCCCAATGCAGGAACGTACCAAATCGTTCCAGGTGCGCACCAGAGATAGAACACCCCAGAGGCAAACCCCTATCAAATCATTAACCAAAACCCCCAACAATGGGAATGCCTAAGGGCGCACGGGCAATAGCCAACAAGACAAGATGCCATGTCCCCCTGGCCATCCGGCACCCCCGCCCGGCCCCCCACACCAACTCCACCGCCGCGACCAAGGAAGCCTACGCACGTCACTGAATTCCGTGGGGGGATGATCATACCCTGAACCCCAGACGGGGTGGGTCAGGTGACGGATCAACCCCTATGCGCCTGGCCCCCCGGGACGGGTGTCGCCCTGAACGGGCCCGCCACCCCCACAACAGGATATTCACCGCTAGCTTATCCCGGAGAGAAGCCGTGGGAGGGGGCAAAGAACAAAGAAATCTGTAACTGACTGTACGCAACTAACTGTAACCACCACTGCCAGCGTACCAGCCCGCACTGGGCCAATGCGCCCTCCCCCACCCTAGCCAGCCGCAGCAATGCCCGCGGGTTGTGCACCCCTTCGGCACCCTACCCGCCGCGCCATCAACCGTCTGCTACTGCCTACGGTCCCCAAAATGCTTCCGACCCTCCCGCGCCGCTCCGCCAGTTTACGCCGCAGCTTCCCCGGCACGCCGTCCCACGCACCGTGAACACTACCACCTACGACGGCGCCCCCCCCGAACCAACCAACCCTGTCCTCGCCCTCCCCCCCCCCCGCCCTCGACCCGGCTCCCCTCCGACCCCGCCGAGAACCGACCCTGACGAGAACAACGACGTCACAGCGGACGTAGATGAACAGAAACCCGACGCCCGACGCGAACGGCCTGAGCGCCGCCATTTTCGGGCCGCCCACACCCCTCTCCCCCCGCCATGATTCCCCCCGCCCCCACAGACTCACCTGCCGCAGCCGTCGCCTGGTCAGGCACCACTCCTGTCTCCGACCGACCTGGCACAACATGCCAGCGGACTCTCGAGCCTCGGGGACTGCCTTCGCGAAGTGCCCTGTGGGGAGAAACAAGGGAAAGACCCCGCAGCACCCGCTCCCGCTCAAGGCAGCTGCCCCTCCCCCAGCCAAGCCGCCCGGGAAGGGCCTTGCCCCCCACCTTGCAAAGTTCCCAACCAGGAGAGCCGCAGCCCCCCCGTCCACTCCCACCCGTATTTAATAAGCCAGTTAATACGACCAACAGCTGGAAAATAAGCCAGCGTCAGTACAAATATACCCAAAGTTAGTGATATGACCATAGCACTGGCCCTGAATGAAATCAGCCGCCATGACATTGAGGGCTACGCTTAATGAAACGGCAATCACTTAACCCGCACATCTACAAGGAAACCGTGACCATGCCCTTGCCAAGGCGCAGCGGCCACAAGTGTCCTGTGTGATTTGCGTTACTACCCCACAAGGCGAGCCACTCTCACATAGCTAGAGCAAGTGTGCGAGTCAGCCAAGTTTGAGTCAAGAATAAGCCACCTAGCTGTAATTCTTTAACCAAATCATGCACAAGATGCCATTTATATGTTCGTTTATATTGAATTTTGCAAACTGTACAATCAGTGCTAGGACAGGCAATCATAAGTAACAGGCAATTAATCCACAGTACTTAGCCCACATGAAGGGAGCAGTACGAAGATAAGATTACACAAAGAAAATCAAGATGCATCGCCCCTGAAATAACTCAGAAAAACTGAAAATAGAAAATTGGAAAAGAGAAGATACTAGGGCAGACCTTGAACCACTACACCTGCCCAGTGGGCTATTTGCCTTTCAGGAAAGCTTCGTGCTGCAAGCAATCAAAATGACATGTTTGCTCTGAAAAGAAATCAAATACTCACAAGGAATATAAAAGAAAATAGCACCACTAGCTAATACTCTAGGCTTTAACTGAAGAAAAGACTTCCTGTGTAACTGAGTTGCCCTAGCCACATCAGGAAATACAAACAATTCCCCTCCACAGAATAATGTCCGCTTTTTTCCAAAGTACAATTTCAAAACAATACTTTTATCAGTATCGGTAAGGAACGTCACAATCAGGGTAGCCGGACTTGAAATTTCCTCGAGGAGGTTTCAAGAAAGTTAGAAATATCGAAGGTATTTACCAATTCTTGGGCTACTGCATCTGGGGCTTCCATTAACTGCTTACCAAACAAATAAAAGCAATTAGAGACAAAAATTTGATCAAGGTTAATTACACACATGTAGAACTTCACTAAAAGATTTCTTTAACCCAATTAAATATATTAAATAACGTGTTCTGGGAAAATTGAGAAATCTCGAATTCCCAGAAAGCATAACATTTTCCATGGATTCTCACTGCCTGTGCAGCACAATACCATCCTTAAGACTGGAGGTCACCGACTGCTAAATGAACTCTAAGCAGATAGATCCTCCACTTGAAACACATTCTCATGCAACTGCTCTTCTGGGAAAGTCAACAACATTGAGAGTAGCACGAGAAAATGCAGCAACTTGATCTATAGTGCCTCTTAGTAGTTGAATATTCTGTGAAGCCGTATTCCAAGTATCCATCTAGGTCATATTAGGGGATGACAAGGGCAACTGTTGTGCAGAATCCCAAGCTGGAAAGGAAATAATCTTTGGCAAATTAGGTGTTTGCCGACAAAGCCTGGCACAGCAATAGGGGTGGCAAAACCGGCCCGAAGCGTGTTCAGGTGTGTTCCCTGCACACATCCCTGCACTTAACCCGTCGCGCTCCCCCAAGCTCCACCCGCTGAAGCTCTCCCGAGGCCAACTCCTCCCCTGTGGCAGACCCAAGCCAGGCTCGGCAGAGCTGCCGCCAGCCCCAGAGGAGATCTGCCGACCTTCCCAGTCAGCACCGAGCCCGATCCAGCTCCCCGACAGCCAGAAGCCAGCCCAGAGCCCGCTAAAAGCATCAGGCCCCTCTCTCCAGCCCCCCCGACAGCACAGCTGCAGTGCCAATGCCAGCCGTGAACCAGAGCTCCCAGCGAAACCTCTGCGGCCGATCCGCAGCCACCCCACTCACCCACCCACCAGCCATCTCAGATCGCGAACACGATCATGGCTCCATTCCCTGCAAACCAACTAAATCAAACAATTGGCCCCTTTCTCTACCCACGACACCCATCCATTCAAGCCACCATTTAACCTGCTGCCACTCTCGCATGGCCACAGCCCCAGCTCCAATCCCCAACCGCTCCCCGCACTCCTCTATCCATACATTCAACCGACCTCTGTTTATTTGTTCCTGCTGCACAGCGCTGCAGCAACGCCAGCCAGCAACCACCATGAGACCAGGGGGCACACAAATGGAGCCAAGGCCAACACAACCCTAATCTTCAAACATCTGGCTACACGCGACGTCCGTCACCTCCGGCCGCCTCGAGAGAAAGGCCGGAGGACGCCACAACGCTCCCCTTACTCTCCCCCCGAAACTCCTCCCCTCTTCCCATTGGCTCCCGCGCACAGCCCTGTGCCTCGGGAACCAATGGGAGCCCTCCACGCACTGCGGGCCCCAACCGGGAAGCCACGCAGCCACGCCGCGGCAGGCACGCGGCCGGCCGCCCCCCCAGTTAATGTCGGCCGCTCACACGCCCTGGGGGGGGGGGGCCACGCGGCCTCACCAATCTTACTCTTGATGCAATTGGAAGCCAGTGCAGCTCAAAAAGAATAGGTGTACTGTGTTCAGAGAGTCATGTTTTCATTATGATTCTGGCTGTGACATTTTGGGGCATTTGTAATGTATTTAATGTTTTTTTGGGTATTCCTTGCAGGAGGCTATTGCAGTAGTCGAAGTGAGGTGTTATGAGAGCTTGAACTACTGTTCTGAAGTCAGACAGCTCAATGAGGTTTCTCAGGGGTTGTATTATCCTTAACTTATAGAATATGGTTCTGTTTCAGATTTTTAAGTGGGGTTCCATGCTGATAGTTCTATCCAGTGTGACTCCGAGATATTTAACTTCATGTTTAACTGGAAATTGATTGCTATTTAAGTAAATTGTTGATGGAGGGTTAAATTATGTATTTTTTATATGAACATAACTTCTGCTTTTTTTAAATTGATACTCATATTATTCTCATGTAGCTAGGTTTGAGTTTCTTTCAGGCAGTCTGCTATTTTATCGTAAATTGGATTACTTATGTCCATTTGGGTGTACAACATAATGTCTTGCCTATGTTTGCACAATGTGGACTGAGGATGTCATTCTCAATGCTGCCCATCTTCTTATGACACCAGCACATCCTATGCCAAATCATTCCATGCAAGTACTAAGCCTAAGGTTATGGCAAGACCCACCCCGTGAAGGATCAGAATGCTGTGTCATACCATGCCACACGCTCTGCATATCTAAAGCTTGAAAAACATTCCCTTGCATATATTTGGAAAGAGTGTGGCCAAGCTGGAAGATGAGGAGGTGGCCTTTCCATGTATCTAATTACCACTCATGCACCTGAGCGCATGCAGTGAAAGCTGGGCTGACTAGATACGCATGATGGACATACCTCTAGGCTGATTAGGCACTATGAAGGACACTCAGTTGGGAAAACTGCTGTTGGACAAGAGGGAGGTGATCAGCTTAGCACAAAGCACAAGCACAAAGGATAGAAAATTATGTCAGATCTGAATAGTGCTTTCCAACCCCCATAGCAGCAGGTCTGGATAGTGTTCTGTGTGTCTTATCAAGCCCCATTCTAACTTGGCTACTCCACCCTTATTGGTTGTAGGGTGATACCTAGAGAATAATCAAACCCCAGAGGATCATCAGTGTAGTTTCGTTTATCTGCACATACAGAGCCACATGGAATGGACGATGGAAGGGCAGCGACCACATCATTATAGCATTATAGGTGCTAGGAGGAGAGACCACACCATAGCATGGCATTATAACACCTTTGTTGACCAGTACACACCTCTCTCCCACTGCACACAACACAAATAAGACATGCCACATTCACTTCTACCATTGATGGAAGCAGCAATAGTAGAGTGCATATCCCTACATCAGACATGGCCTGACACATCATCAAGCCCACCTGTACAATGCATATCTTATGTTCTTATGTTCTTAAGAGGAAGAGGTGGACAGAGAGTTAAATGAAGACATAAGGAGCATTGCTAGGAAAGGGGAAGTGCTACTGATAGGGGATTTCAATATGCCAGATGTTGTTTGGCACATTCCCCCTACAGTATCATCTAGAAGTAAGGAGATCCTGGATTCTCTATAGGGAGAACTATTCAGGCAATTGGTAACAGACCCCACATGTGAAGGGGCCATACAGGACTTGGTGCTTACCAATGCTGAAAGTGTTTCTGATGTCGTAGTGGGAGATCATTTTACATCCAGTGATCACCAGATGGTGTGGTTCAGTATTAGGACTAGAACTGTTAGAATCCATTCAAAGGTAAGGGTCTTAGACTTTAGGGAAGACTAACTTTGCCAAGATGGGCCAATACCTCAGGGAGTCATTAGTGGGATGGGAACAGCTGGGGGATGTAGAAAAACAGTGGGCAAAACTGAAAGGGGACATTTTAAGGGCAACCAACCTTTTTTGTTAAAATGGTAAATAAAGGTAAAAGGAAAAGGAGACCACTATAGCTTTCGAAAGAAATAGCTGAAAAGGTGAAGAAAAGAGAGAGGCCTTCATGAAATACAAGAGATCACAGAGAGAGGAAGACAGGCATCTATATTTGGAAAAACTTACAGAAGCTAGCAAAGTAATCAGGAAAGCAAAGATTCAAAAAGAGGAGGAAATAGCCAATGCAATAAAATGGGGGGAAAAGACGTTTTTCAGATATGTTAGTGAGAAGGAACTTAGGGACATTCTAGCAGCTCCACTGACTGACCTTTCCATTGCCTCGTTGGAGTCAGGAGTGGTGCCCAAAGACTAGAGAGACACTCATGTGCTGCCTTTACACAAAAGCGGAAGTAAGGATGTGGTTGAAAACTACAGGCCGGTTAATTTAACTTCGGTGGTGAGTAAATTATTGGAAACCTTGCTGAAAGAGAAAATAGTGAGGTTTCTGGAGTCCAGCGGATTACAGGATCCAGGGTAGCATGGATTCACCAGAGACAGGTCTTGTCAGAAAAATCTGATTGATTTCTTTGACTGGGTGACCAGGGTGCTGGACCGAGGGAGAGCCCTAGATGTGATGTATTTAGCTAAACAGGTAGAAATGGCGACAGCAAAATCTAGAAGCATGCTTGGGTGCATACGGAGAGGAATGGCTAGCAGAAAAAAGGAGGTGATAGTGCCTCTGTATAAGTCTTTGGTGCAACCTCATTTGGAGTATTGTGTGCAATTCTGGAGACCGCACCTTCAAAAGGATATAAACAGGATGGAGTCTGTACAGAGGGTGGCTATTAAAATGGTTAGTGGTCTTCATTATAAAGCATATGAGGAAAGACTTAAGGATCTTAATATGTACACCTTAGAGGAAAGGCAGGATAGAGATGATATGATTGAGGCATTTAAATACCTCCGTGGCATAAATGCACATGGGGAGAGCCTCTTTTGATTGAAAGCAAGTTCTGTTACGAGGAGACATGGGATGAGGGTGAAAGGGGATAGATTCAGGAGTGATATGTGGAAATATTTCTTTATAGAAAGAATGGTGGATCCGTGGAATAGTCTCCCAGTAGAGGTGGTAGAGATAGGACAGTATCTGAATTTAAAAAAGCATGGGACAAACACAGAGGATCTCTAAAGGAAAAAAGGGGACTGTTGTAGTTGTTGATATGGAAGGACAGACTAGATAGGTCATGAGGTCTTTTTCTGTCGTCATTTTTCTATGTTTCTATGTTTCTAAACCCAGCTATACTGACAGCTTTTACCACATCCTCTGGTAATGGATTGCAGGGTTTAATTACGCATTGACTGAAAAAATATGTTCACCTAGAGGACCCAAATGGGTTACACTGTAGCTGCATTGCAGGTCTCTTAGTCTGTCCACATTCTGATGGAATGAAAAAGCAATCTACGTTTACCTGTTCCACTCCGGTCAATAATCTATAGACCTCTATCATATCTTCCCTCAGCTGTCTCTTCCCCAGGATGATGAGCCGCAACCTTTTTAGCCAATCCACAAAGGGGTATTCTGCCATCCGCAGAATCATCTGTGATGTTTGTCATGATCCCACAGTGATCCTACTGCTGCGGAAAAGCAATGTGCCACATGGGGCGGTCAAAGGGTCCTGGCACCCCAGGCAGAGATCCAAGCTGCCTCCCCCTCCCGCTGCCAGAGAACCCAGTTTTGTGGGAAGAGACCGATAGTGCCAGATGCTGTAGCCCTCCAGATAGCTGGAAAATGCAGGTGCCCAGGGAAATTCTACAGCAGTGGCTGTCATCCTCCCCCTGAGATGTGTCGGTGGCAGGCGGTGATGGGGCCAATACATGGGCAGCTCGTGGGGGGCTGCATGGCCATCCATGTGCCCCTGCCCCCCCCCCCCATCCAAACCTTCTGCCCAAGGCGACTGCCAAATCTGCATGTTTAACATGCTGTGACAATGACCACCACCACTGACTGTGCATGGGCATGTCTGCATGGTAGAGTGCTGGTAGTGGCGTGGGAAGTGGCACCAGCCTGCAGCAGACAGAAGCCTTTTCCTGGTCTTGTGCACCATGTGCATTGCAGCATGTGCCAAAGGTTAGCTGAAGGGAAGCATGTCAGCAACAGGAGCTGTTCTCCCCATAAGGCAGCACTGTGGTGCAGTTGGTGTATATATGTGTGGAGGGTCACAGGTTCAGGTCCGTGCTGGGGTTTCTGTATTGCATATTCTTGTGGACAAGGTTTAGCTGACAGTGTAAGTACAGCTCCAGCATGTGCAACTCCCAAGGAGATGACCAGCAAGCGTGGAAACACCCACCAGCAGCACTGACAGGCTCCACTGTCCGCAGCTGGTTGGAGGCTAATAGCACACTGTAATATAGTACATGCAAGCAGAGCACACATTCCTTGAGCTGATGTTGAGACAGGAGTGTCAAGCAAAAATGCCAACCATCTCCACTTTTACTCAGTGTACCAATGAGAGAGAGAGTGTGTCTGTGTGTGTTTGTGTGTGTGTATGGCTCCCCTTTGTCCTGTGGTTTTCTGCACTGCACCAGAGGATTGTGGGTATCACCTGAAACAGCGCAGATTGGCCTGGATGTGTCTGCCAAAATGGTAGGGTCACTGGCTGAGATGCCATTGTTCCCATCTGCCACATGCATTGCCTGGGTGGTCACTGTGTGTCATGCTGAGATGGCACTCTCACTATGACCAAAAAGTGACCATGCAATGGCTATGTATCCACAAAGAACTATTATAATGTCTGGCTCCAGTGATGTGGATGCATTTTCTGTGTCAGAATGCTAATTGCTGAGTATCCCAAGGAAGAGTGCTTGTGGCCCCACTTGGCAGATGTGATGCATGCTGACCAGCAGACCTACAGTAGCTGCTTTGTGCTTAGCTGACACAGCCCAGGGAAGGGCAGCAGGGCAGTCTTTCTGCCCATGCTGTAATCAATTGTTAGTCCTCAATGGTTGGGGAAGCAGTTGATTAAGGCCTACTCATTGGAGTCCTGACAGGATTGTAGCAGTAACCCCACAGCAAAACTCGACCCTGTGTTCTGCCCAATGGGCACTAACCCTCCAATAATAATGCAGGTTAGTGGCCAGCGGACAGCCTGTACACCCCCCACTGCAGTGGCTGTCCGCTGGTCACTAACCTGCATTATTATTGGAGGGTTAGTGCCCATTGGGCAGAACACAAGGCCGAGCTTTTGCTGTCACCCTCACTCTCAGCATGCAGGAAACGGGGAAAAAAAGCAGAACACACTGCAGACAATACCTGCTAAACATTAGCAGTGATGTGGACCTATAGCAGAGATCATCTATAACAGTGCAGGTTCAGTGGACCAGGTGCTGGACACCCCTTCTCACCCTCAGGATGACTGCTGAAACCACTCTGCAGCATTGCTTGCTGTTGTTATGTGCATTTAGCACACGCAGCCAGTGCGTCTTAGTGAGCTGATATACTGGATCAGTGCATTCTCCATTGGTTCTTCAGCTGCAGACCGGTTGCATGTGCAGTACCTCATGGGTAGTGGAGGGCCCAACCTATGCCAGCAGACAGCAAACATTTTGATCAGAGATCTGCACGATCTATACATCTGCATAGATCTGTGTGGAGGTGTAGCTACTGGCTGGTGCAATGTCTCTATGGTCAAAAGTCCAAGTTTTGATTCCCACTTGTTCATTTTGTGCCTGGATGCACTTGCACCGTCCTAGCTCTGCTGTAACCTGCAGACAATCATTCTTCTATATTTCTATGCATTATGGCCTCATGTTAGGTAGCCCAAAATGGCATTCCCCATCATGGACAACTGTGAACATGGCTTTAGTGGCTCTACCGCAGCGCACTACAGTGGGTCAGTGATGTATACACAGCAGATTTCTGGGTCAACTGGTATGGATGCGTTTTCTGTTTTGTCATCATTGTGACCTCCCAGATTTACATAAAGAGGATATATCTCATACATTCAGGCACATAACACTCATTGCATAGCCATTCTCTGCACTGTTCTGCCATCATTACTTGTCCCTCATGGGACAAATGGGTTCAACTTGTCCCTTTCTATCATGCCACTCTGTCGGGTGTATTGTCTTGCAGTTGCACAGGCTAAGGCACCAGTCCCACCCGCATAAATGTTGTTTCATGTACCCCATGGCACTGCTACTTTTGGTTCACACACACACCAAATGCTTTTGGCCTGCATGATCTCATACATCCACCCATCACACACAATGCAAATTCTCTACTTGACGATCAATGGCACAGCCCTGCACCCACCATTCGACCATCAGGGAGATTCATGTTGGGGCAGCTTACTGGCAGTAAGCTGCCCCACCATGGCCCTAAGGGATCATTTGCAGCAGTAAGCCATATCATGCACACCTCTCTTGTGACTCCTCCAGATGCACACTCATGGACAATCCTCCCTTTGTTGCCCACATCAGGCACATGCTGCCTCCACCCAGACGCTGTCCTGGCATATGGTATGCCATACTCTGTCCACAGATACTATAATGTAGCTTACGGCACGGTGTATGCTTTCAGGTGCATTCAGGACTGCATGCCTGTCACAGCACTCTCCCACCCCCGCTGACTCCGCTGCCATCACCACCACCCACCTATGACACAGCCAACACCTACACTGACCTTCATCACTAGGCAGCCACCTATCTCGCCTAGTCAACAGAATAGGCCTGCTGTATGGTCGAACATGCTCATCACACATACTGCCACATGGCCAGGCTTCAGGTGAGTCAACTCCATCAGCTACTAATTGTGCTTGCATCCATACCTTCTCCAGTGGCTTTTCTGCCCCCTTTTAGCATTTCAGTTGCTTTTCTGCATTAAGTTGCATGCCATACACTTTCCTGCAGCATGTGCTATTACCACACAGAAAGTATCCACTACCACCCCTTAATGTCCTATTACCGCCGGCTAAGTGTCCGCTACTGCCTCTTAATGCAGCATGTGCTATTACTGCCCACCTAAGTGTCCACTAGCACCCCTTAATTCCAGAACGCCTCTAACATGCCCAGAACACTTACCGCATGGTAACCCCTTATCGCTGCCATTAACACACGGAAAAGACTGCTCCTTTACTGCGGTTTAGTAAACATTCTCCTAAGTTCACTTAGCTTCAAGGTTCCACCAATGATCTTGTTATGCTTTATAAAAGATTTATATTTGATTCTCCAGTGAACTTATTTTATGTTCTAGATGTGCTGGTCAGTTCATTGTACTTCCAGAGAGTAAGAGAAGGCTGACTGAAACAGTGGTGATCAATCTTAGCGCTCATTGAATGCAGAGTGTTAAGATTTACTCATATTCATGTTGCTGCTAAAAAATGCAATGTTAAATTTTAAATGAAAAATTTGATAAAATGAAAAATTTGACCAGTGAATACAATAAAAGTAGTTTTGCAGTTAATCAATATCTAGCTAAGCTTAGTGGGATTTTTAAGGATTTGATTTGTTAATAAAGTTATAACAATAGGAGGAGTTTTTTAGACCAGTAATGCTGTGAAAGGCATCTCCCCTTTGGCAGGTATCTGCCCCATAGATGGATACCAGCTCTTGGACTGAGGTCTTTTCTCCTTCTATTATGTTTATTCTTTTGAGATTTACCTTTTAGTGGTTAATAGCCCCCAGACCCTCAAAGTCTTTTAAGAGCTATAATAAGTCTTAAATAGTTAAAACCTATATAAATGTATAAAAAAGATTTAGTTAATGTAGATGACTAAGATCTTCTTATATAGTGAGATCTGGGAGTTGTTCCTTGTTTTGGTTGTATCCCATAAAGGGGCCAGTTCCCATAAGCAGTGGTTTTCTCTTGGACTACTTTAATAATGGTTTATGGGCTTTTTCTCCGGGAGTTTGTCCAAACATTTTTAAAACTTCACCTATACTACCTGCTTTTACCAAATCTGCTGGCAATGATTTCCAAAGACTAATTTTACATTGAGACAGAGCTGGCCCAAGGGTTTCTGCTGCCTTAGGTAGGTCCAAAGCTGCCACCACCGGGGTGGCCCAAGTCCTACCCTCCTGCCTCCAACATCCATCATTTATTTTATTTATTTATTTATTTAGCTGTATTTATATTCCACTTTTCACCGGGTCAAAGCGGTCAATTGGGAGATACATTTAACACGAGGGGATATGACACACATACGTTAATACTTACAGGGAACATGGGCAATGGAGGATTAAGTGGCTTGCCCAAGACCACAAGGAGTGCCTATAGGACTAGAAATCCCAGTCCCTCCGGCCTGCGATTGCTGTCCCCAGGTGGGACTTGAACCCCCGGCCCTCTGGCCTGAAGTACCTTGTCCTAACCACTAAACCACTCCCACTCCTCCCATCATCTCATCTGGGGAGGGGAGCACCAAGACTCTTTGATCATTCTTCAAAGTGGCAGCTTTCAAGCCCTCATGAAACAAGCAGAGATGCTCAGAGAAGAGGTGGTGAGGCTGAGAAGCATTCAAGACAGCGAGAAGCACATTGGTGAGATGTTTCTTAAAGCATCCAAGCTCTTTGACAGATGCAAAGATGGAATGCTACAGAATGAGGAGAGTTAGACACAAGTCGCTAGAGCCTGCAGAACTGACAACCAATTCCTCAAGTCCTTGAATTAAAGAACCTATATGCAGCCCTGAAAATGAGTTGAAGCATCCCAGGAAAGAGAAGAACCCGAGCACAAGCACCCCAAAGTTGTGAAGTGACCACAAGGAAACAAAGGGTAGTGGCAGTTGGTGATTCTCTTCTGAAGGGTATTGCGGCATCTATCTGCCGTCCAGATTTGATGTCCATAGAGCAGTGCTGTCTGCCAGGTGCCAAAATCTGAGATGTTATGGAGAGCTTTCTGAGACTCATCAAGCCTATTGACTATTATCTGATGTTGCTCATCCATGTTGGCACAAATGATACTGCTAAGTATCCCTCCAAGTGTATCAAAAGTGACTTCATGACTCTTGGAAAGAGGGTGAGCAGAAAGGTGTGCAAGTTGTGTTCTCTTCAATCCTCCTTTTTGAGAGTAAAGGCCGAGGTGGAGAAGCTCGCGACCTGGAGTTGAATGCATGCCTGTGTGGATGGTGTCATCGAAAGCGTTTTGGTTTCTTGGACCATGGGACCGAAGGGCACATAGCTCTCCTAACTCAATTTCGGGCTCTAAATACCTCTGTTGAAATGGACAAAAAGGGCAACATCTGGAAAGTATGGAAAATAAGTTATAAATACATGTGTAATAAATAATTAAAACATATAAAAACATTGAAAATCATAAATAAATAAATAAATAAATAAGTACATATAAAACTTTAATTGTATATGCTATGAGAAAACTCACTCGCCAGGGGTGTGACAAATAATCTGGTACAGACATACCTGTGTGGTCTAATATATGTCCAAATCGATCTATATCTCTAAGGGAGGGAAGATAACATGAATAATAAAGAAACACCGAAGTGGTTTTCTCATAGCACATACATATTTATAACTCATTATCACTTTTATTATAATTTGCATGTTGGTTTATATTTCTTTGGCTCCGATTCAGTTATAGTGCTGTAGATGAATGTGATTTTAGCTAAGTAGTAATTTTCATTTTTAATTTTTATTTGTGATTTATTAATGTCAATGGTATTATTGTTTCATTCTTATTATTATCTTTTATATTTGAAAGTTCAATTAGTTTCCAATATATGTTTTTATCATTGTATTTGTATCTTTCAGCAATATTTGTATCCTTTAGCCATATTATCCCCTGAGGAAGGCACAACGAAACACGGCCTGTGTTGGGCCAATGGCTGGATTCGATCAATAAAATAAATTTTTCTTATGCTATCCACAGTTTGTACTGGATTGATTTGTTGCATGTGGATCTGTGCTTTTTTGTTGGACGGATCTGGATTCTCTACAGGGAGAACTATTCAGGCAACTGGTAACAGAACCCACTCATGAAGGGGCCATACTCGACTTGGTGCTTACCAATGGGGAAAGTGTTTCTGATGTTATAGTGGGAGATTATCTTGAATCCAATGATCACCAGATGGTGTGGCTCAGTATTAGGACTATGGCTGATAAAGTCCTTTCAAAAGTGAGGGTCTTAGACTTTAGGAAAACTAACTTTGCTAAGATGGGACAATACCTCATGAAGTCATTAGAAAGATGTGAACAGCTGGGGGATTTAGAAAAGCAATGGGCAAAACTACAAGGGGATATTTTAAGAGCAACAAACCTTTTTGTTAGAAAGGTAAATAAATGTAAAAGAAAAGGAGGCTACTATGGTTCTTAACAGAAGTAGCTGAAAAGATGAGAAAGAGAATGGCCTTCATAAAATACATGAGAACACAGAGAGAGGAAGACAAACATCAATATTTGGAAAAACTTAGAGAAGCTAGGAAAGTAGTCAGGAAAGCAAAGATACAAAAAGAAAAATAGATAGTCAATGCAATAATGGGGGTGGGCAACAAGACATTTTTCAGATATGTTAGCAAGAGGAGAAAGTGCAAAAGGGGGATTGTAAGGTCAAGGGGAAGGGGAGGAATATGTAGAAACTGATGAAGATAAAGCGGAATTGCTAAACAAATATTTGTGTTCTGTATTCACAGATGAAGGGCCAGGTGAAAGACCTCAGAAAATACCCATAAATAGGATCAGCAGTGAAGAGTGTTTTTCGAGGAGAGAGAGACTAATTTACGTCTGCAATGTGATACACAGAGAGAGGGAGCCCAAAAGAGTGAAAGTAGTGCTCCATTAGCAGCAACAGCATAGTGCCCACATATGATAGGGCACTATGTTGATGATGCAAATGGGGGCAAAGGAGGTGGCACTTGTGTCATGCAGTGGGAGCTGCTAGTGCTCAAGGAGGACTAGGCAGTTGCCTAGATGGCATATAGGAACATAAGACTACAAAATATGCCAAACCTTGCCAGACCAAGGTCCATCCTGCCCAGTATCCTGTATCCTGTGCACAATCTAGGTCCCAAGTATCTAGCAGTTTCCCCAAATGACATTCAGGATCCCCAATAATTGTAATGGGGCAAGCAGGGGATAGCTCAGATCTTGTTTAGCAATGGTTTATGGACTGTTACCCAGGAACCCATCCAAACCTTTTTAAACTAGATTCGTTGGGGATGGGTGGTGAAAGCCCCCAGGTAAGTGACAGCCCCCAGGTAAGTGAAACATTAAATACCTTAATGAAAATGGGTAAAAGGGGTAACATATGGAAAGCAGTGTGTATAAATGCCAGCAGCATGGGAAATAAGATCCCTGATGTTGAAGCTTTGGTGGGAGTGGCAGACTTGGATTTAGTGGCACTTACAGAAACATGGTTCACAGAAAACTATGACTGGGGTGTAACTATATCAGGCTATACTTTATTCAGAAAGGAAAGGGTAAGAAGAAGGGGAAGAGGCGTGGCACTATATGTAAAAAATAATATTAAAGCTTTGGAATTACAGAGCTTAAAAGAGAGAGAGGAGGCATTGTAGGTTAAACTAGAAAGAGGGAAAAAGAAATCTATTAGCATTGGCGTGATATACAGACCTCCCTCACTGGTCTTTATTGAGGAAAATATAGGGATGTTACCCATGACTGAAGTGGTATTTAAAGGTGCGGAAGAATTGAAGGAAATATCAATACATCGGGAAGATGTATTACAACTACTAGATAAAATGAAGAGTAGCAAATCACCTGGGCCGGATGGTATACATCCAAGGGTGTTGAAAGAACTGATATATGAGATTTCATACCTGCTATTAGTAATCTGTGAACTATCATTAAAATCATCTCTAATACCTGAAGACTGGAGGATCGCCAATGTAACACCAATTTTTAAAAAGGGTTCCAGGGGTGATGTGGGAAACTACAGACTGGTGAGCCTGACGTCAGTACCGGGAAAAATGGTAGAAACCATCATAAAGAATATAATTACTCAGCATGTAGATAGTCATGGCCTAATGGGAGACAGCCAACATGGCTTTAGACAAGGAAGATCTTGTCTTACTAATCTGTTATGTTTTTTTGAAGGTGTGAATAAACAAGTGGACAAAGGTGAGTCGGTTGATATAGTGTATCTGGACTTTCAGAAAGCCTTTGACAAGGTCCCTCATCAGAGACTTTTGGCAAAACTAAAGAGTCATGGGATAGGAGGCAGTGTACTACTGTGGATCAGGAACTGGTTAAAAGATAGAAAGCAGAGGGTAGGGCTAAATGGCCAATTTTCCCAATGGAGAAAGGTGAATAGTGGTGTACCCCAGTGATCTGTGCTGGGTCTGCTGCTTTTTGACATATTCATAAATGACCTGGAAAGTGGAATAACGAGTGAGGTTATCAAATTTGCAGATGACACAAAACTATTTAAAGTTATTAAAACCCAAGAGGATTGTGGAAAATTGCAAGAGGATCTTGATAAATTGGAAGACTGGGCATCAAAATGGCAGATGAAATTTAATGTGGACAAATGCAAATTTAAGCACCTAGGGAAGAACAACCCAAACTATGGTTACACGATTCAAGGTTCCACATTAGGAACCACCACTCAGGAAAAAGATTTAGGCGTCATTGTGGATAACATGTTAAAACCATCGGTACAGTGTGCAGCGGCGGCCAAGAGAGCAAATAGAATGCTAGGTATCATTAGTGGAGGAGTGGCCTAGTGGTTGGGGCAAGGTACTTCAGGCCAGAAGGTTGGGGGTTCAAATCCCACTAGAGGACAGCAACCTTGGGCTGGAAGGACTGGGGTTTCTAGTCCCACAGGTGCTCCTTGTGGTCTTGGACAAGTCACTTAACCCTCCATAGCCCATGTTCCCTGTAAAATTGTTATCTCCAAGTTATAATGCCCTGTTCAATGTAATTTCAGTTTGTTCAATGTAGACCGCACTGAGGCAGAATAGCACGGTATATAAGAGAATGTAAATAAATAAATAAATTAGGAAAGGAATGGAAAATAAAACAAAAGATATTATAATGCCTCTATATCGTTCCATGGTGAGTCCAGCCCTTGAATATTGTGTGCAATTCTGGTCACCGTATCTTAAAAAGGATATAGCGATATTAGAAAGGTTCAGAGAAGAGCCACCAAAATGGTAAAGGGGATGGAAGGATACTCCTATGAAGAAAGGCTAAAAAGGTTAGGGCTCTTTAACCTGGAAAAGAGAGGGCTGAGGGGAGATATGATAGAAGTCTATAAATTAATGAATGGAGTGGAACGGGTAAACATAGATCGATTGTTTACATTTTCAGAATATAGAAAGACTAGGGGACATGCAATGAAGCTACAGGGTAAACTATTTAAGACTAATAAAAGAAAATATTTTTTCACTCAATGTGTAATCAAACTCTTGAATTTGTTACTGGAGAATGTATTAAAGGCTGTTAGTGTAGCTGGGTTTAAAAAAGGTTTGGACAAGTTCCTGGAGGAAAGGTCCATAAAGCATTATTAAGAAGGGACCCAGAATATCAGTGCTTGACCCAGTACAAGCATTGTGGAACTTGTGTCTTTTGGGGAAACTGCTAGGTACATATGACCTAGATTGGCCACTGTTGGAAACAGGATACTGGGCTTGATGGACCTTGGTCTGACCCAGTATGGCATATCTTATGTTCTTATGTTCTTAAGAGGAAGAGGTGGACAGAGAGTTAATTGAAGACATAAGCAGCATTGCTAGGAAAGGGGAAGTGCTACTGATAGGGGATTTCAATATGCCAGATGTTGTTTGGCACATTCCCCCTACAGTATCATCTAGAAGTAAGGAGATCCTGGATTCTCTATAGGGAGAACTATTCAGGCAATTGGTAACAGACCCCACATGTGAAGGGGCCATACAGGACTTGGTGCTTACCAATGCTGAAAGTGTTTCTGATGTCGTAGTGGGAGATCATTTTACATCCAGTGATCACCAGATGGTGTGGTTCAGTATTAGGACTAGAACTGTTAGAATCCATTCAAAGGTAAGGGTCTTAGACTTTAGGGAAGACTAACTTTGCCAAGATGGGCCAATACCTCAGGGAGTCATTAGTGGGATGGGAACAGCTGGGGGATGTAGAAAAACAGTGGGCAAAACTGAAAGGGGACATTTTAAGGGCAACCAACCTTTTTTGTTAAAATGGTAAATAAAGGTAAAAGGAAAAGGAGACCACTATAGCTTTCGAAAGAAATAGCTGAAAAGGTGAAGAAAAAGAGAGAGGCCTTCATGAAATACAAGAGATCACAGAGAGAGGAAGACAGGCATCTATATTTGGAAAAACTTACAGAAGCTAGCAAAGTAATCAGGAAAGCAAAGATTCAAAAAGAGGAGGAAATAGCCAATGCAATAAAATGGGGGGAAAAGACGTTTTTCAGATATGTTAGTGAGAAGGAACTTAGGGACATTCTAGCAGCTCCACTGACTGACCTTTCCATTGCCTCGTTGGAGTCAGGAGTGGTGCCCAAAGACTAGAGAGACACTCATGTGCTGCCTTTACACAAAAGCGGAAGTAAGGATGTGGTTGAAAACTACAGGCCGGTTAATTTAACTTCGGTGGTGAGTAAATTATTGGAAACCTTGCTGAAAGAGAAAATAGTGAGGTTTCTGGAGTCCAGCGGATTACAGGATCCAGGGTAGCATGGATTCACCAGAGACAGGTCTTGTCAGACAAATCTGATTGATTTCTTTGACTGGGTGACCAGGGTGCTGGACCGAGGGAGAGCCCTAGATGTGATGTATTTAGCTAAACAGGTAGAAATGGCGACAGCAAAATCTAGAAGCATGCTTGGGTGCATACGGAGAGGAATGGCTAGCAGAAAAAAGGAGGTGATAGTGCCTCTGTATAAGTCTTTGGTGCAACCTCATTTGGAGTATTGTGTGCAATTCTGGAGACCGCACCTTCAAAAGGATATAAACAGGATGGAGTCTGTACAGAGGGTGGCTATTAAAATGGTTAGTGGTCTTCATTATAAAGCATATGAGGAAAGACTTAAGGATCTTAATATGTACACCTTAGAGGAAAGGCAGGATAGAGATGATATGATTGAGGCATTTAAATACCTCCATGGCATAAATGCACATGGGGAGAGCCTCTTTTGATTGAAAGCAAGTTCTGTTACGAGGAGACATGGGATGAGGGTGAAAGGGGATAAATTCAGGAGTGATATGTGGAAATATTTCTTTATAGAAAGAATGGTGGATCCGTGGAATAGTCTCCCAGTAGAGGTGGTAGAGATAGGACAGTATCTGAATTTAAAAAAGCATGGGACAAACACAGAGGATCTCTAAAGGAAAAAAGGGGACTGTTGTAGTTGTTGATATGGAAGGACAGACTAGATAGGTCATGAGGTCTTTTTCTGTCGTCATTTTTCTATGTTTCTATGTTTCTAAACCCAGCTATACTGACAGCTTTTACCACATCCTCTGGTAATGGATTGCAGGGTTTGATTACGCATTGACTGAAAAAATATGTTCACCTAGAGGACCCAAATGGGTTACACTGTAGCTGCATTGCAGGTCTCTTAGTCTGTCCACATTCTGATGGAATGAAAAAGCAATCTACGTTTACCTGTTCCACTCCGGTCAATAATCTATAGACCTCTATCATATCTTCCCTCAGCTGTCTCTTCCCCAGGATGATGAGCCGCAACCTTTTTAGCCAATCCACAAAGGGGTATTCTGCCATCCGCAGAATCATCTGTGATGTTTGTCATGATCCCACAGTGATCCTACTGCTGCGGAAAAGCAATGTGCCACATGGGGCGGTCAAAGGGTCCTGGCACCCCAGGCAGAGATCCAAGCTGCCTCCCCCTCCCGCTGCCAGAGAACCCAGTTTTGTGGGAAGAGATCGATAGTGCCAGATGCTGTAGCCCTCCAGATAGCTGGAAAATGCAGGTGCCCAGGGAAATTCTACAGCAGTGGCTGTCATCCTCCCCCTGAGATGTGTCGGTGGCAGGCGGAGATGGGGCCAATACATGGGCAGCTCGTGGGGGGCTGCATGGCCATCCATGTGCCCCTGCCCCCCCCCCCCATCCAAACCTTCTGCCCAAGGCGACTGCCAAATCTGCATGTTTAACATGCTGTGACAATGACCACCACCACTGACTGTGCATGGGCATGTCTGCATGGTAGAGTGTTGGTAGTGGCGTGGGAAGTGGCACCAGCCTGCAGCAGACAGAAGCCTTTTCCTGGTCTTGTGCACCATGTGCATTGCAGCATGTGCCAAAGGTTAGCTGAAGGGAAGCATGTCAGCAACAGGAGCTGTTCTCCCCATAAGGCAGCACTGTGGTGCAGTTGGTGTATATATGTGTGGAGGGTCACAGGTTCAGGTCCGTGCTGGGGTTTCTGTATTGCATATTCTTGTGGACAAGGTTTAGCTGACAGTGTAAGTACAGCTCCAGCATGTGCAACTCCCAAGGAGATGACCAGCAAGCGTGGAAACACCCACCAGCAGCACTGACAGGCTCCACTGTCCACAGCTGGTTGGAGGCTAATAGCACACTGTAATATAGTACATGCAAGCAGAGCACACATTCCTTGAGCTGATGTTGAGACAGGAGTGTCAAGCAGAAATGCCAACCATCTCCACTTTTACTCAGTGTACCAATGAGAGAGAGAGTGTGTCTGTGTGTGTTTGTGTGTGTGTATGGCTCCCCTTTGTCCTGTGGTTTTCTGCACTGCACCAGAGGATTGTGGGTATCACCTGAAACAGCGCAGATTGGCCTGGATGTGTCTGCCAAAATGGTAGGGTCACTGGCTGAGATGCCATTGTGCCCATCTGCCACATGCATTGCCTGGGTGGTCACTGTGTGTCATGCTGAGATGGCACTCTCACTATGACCAAAAAGTGACCATGCAATGGCTATGTATCCACACAGAACTATTATAATGTCTGGTTCCAGTGATGTGGATGCATTTTCTGTGTCAGAATGCTAATTGCTGAGTATCCCAAGGAAGAGTGCTTGTGGCCCCACTTGGCAGATGTGATGCATGCTGACCAGCAGACCTACAGGAGCTGCTTTGTGCTTAGCTGACACAGCCCAGGGAAGGGCAGCAGGGCAGTCTTTCTGCCCATGCTGTAATCAATTGTTAGTCCTCAATGGTCGGGGAAGCAGTTGATTAAGGCCTACTCATTGGAGTCCTGACAGGATTGTAGCAGTAACCCCACGGCAAAACTCGACCCTGTGTTCTGCCCAATGGGCACTAACCCTCCAATAATAATGCAGGTTAGTGGCCAGCGGACAGCCTGTACACCCCCCACTGCAGTGGCTGTCCGCTGGTCACTAACCTGCATTATTATTGGAGGGTTAGTGCCCATTGGGCAGAACACAAGGCCGAGCTTTTGCTGTCACCCTCACTCTCAGCATGCAGGAAACGGGGAAAAAGCAGAACACACTGCAGACAATACCTGCTAAACATTAGCAGTGATGTGGACCTATAGCAGAGATCATCTATAACAGTGCAGGTTCAGTGGACCAGGTGCTGGACACCCCTTCTCACCCTCAGGATGACTGCTGAAACCACTCTGCAGCATTGCTTGCTGTTGTTATGTGCATTTAGCACACGCAGCCAGTGCGTCTTAGTGAGCTGATATACTGGATCAGTGCATTCTCCATTGGTTCTTCAGCTGCAGACCGGTTGCATGTGCAGTGCCTCATGGGTAGTGGAGGGCCCAACCTATGCCAGCAGACAGCAAACATTTTGATCAGAGATCTGCACGATCTATACATCTGCATAGATCTGTGTGGAGGTGTAGCCTACTGGCTAGGGTTGCCAACCGGCCGGTTTTCAGCCGGCCTGGCCGGTTTTTCCATGGCCAGGCCGGCTGCCGGCACAGATGTCAAACCGGCCGTTGAAAAGCCGGTTTTTTGCTCTGGCCGCAAGATCGGAAGCGGCCAGAGCAAAAAACCGGCTTTCCTCCCGAAGTCCGCGGCGCGAATGCGAACGCGAACGCGATTCCCCATAATAGTGCAGCCGCTGCTTCTGCTTTGTACAGAGCAGCGGCTGCAATGCACTTACTTTGAAAAGTAAAGAAACTGTGTGAGAAGCCCTCCGGTCATGGCAGAGCCCGAGGAAGTGATGTCATGGGGGCGGGTTCCTCACAGGCTGTCTTTCCTTTCAAATTAACTTTAGTTAATTTGAAAGGAAAGACAGCCTGTGAGGAACCCGCCCCCATGACATCACTTCCTCGGGCTCTGCCATGACCGGAGGGCTTCTCACACAGTTTCTTTACTTTTCAAAGTAAGTGCATTGCAGCCGCTGCTCTGTACAAAGCAGAAGCAGCGGCTTGGGCAGGGCAGGGCAGGGCAGGGGTGTGAGTGAACCAGCAAGGGGGGGTGATGGTGTGATTAAACCCGCAGGCGGGCGGGCGGGGGGTTTGGTGTGAGTGACCCAACAGGAGGGGGTGAGTGAGTGACAGGGGGGTGGGTGAGTAACCAGCAATGGAAGGGGGGGGGGTGGTGTGAGTGAATTAGCAGTGGAGGGGGGGGTGTGTGAGTGAATCAGCAGGGGAGGGGGGTTGGTGTGAACCAGCAGGGGAGGGGTTGGTGTGAGTGAACCAGCAGGGGAGGGGGGGTGATGGTGTGAGTGAACCAGCAAGGGGGGGGGGGTGAGTGAGTGACCCGGGGGTGGGTAAGTGAACCAGCAGGGAGGGGAGGGGAGGGGAGGGGTGGTGTGAGTGAACCAGCAAGGGGGGGGGGTGAGTGAGTGACACGGGGTTGGGTAAGTGAACCAGCAGGGAGGGGAGGGGAGGGGTGGTGTGAGTGAACAAGCAGGGGAGGGGGTGAGTGAGTGAACCAGCAGGGAGGGGGGGCGAGTGAGTGAACCAGCACTGAGGGGAGGGGGGGGTGTGCGAACCAGCACTGAGGGGGGGGGTGTGCGTGAATCCTCGGTAATTTTTGTGGGTGGGGCTGGGGGCGGGGCAGGGGCGGGACTGTGGGGGGAGAATGGGTGGAGCATGGCAAGCCACAGGTGTCGGGTTTTTCTCGGTGAAAAAGTTGGCAACCCTACTACTGGCTGGTGCAATGTCTCTATGGTCAAAAGTCCAAGTTTTGATTCCCACTTGTTCATTTTGTGCCTGGATGCACTTGCACCGTCCTAGCTCTGCTGTAACCTGCAGACAATCATTCTTCTATATTTCTATGCATTATGGCCTCATGTTAGGTAGCCCAAAATGGCATTCCCCATCATGGACAACTGTGAACATGGCTTTAGTGGCTCTACCGCAGCGCATTACAGTGGGTCAGTGATGTATACACAGCAGATTTCTGGGTCAACTGGTATGGATGCGTTTTCTGTTTTGTCATCATTGTGACCTCCCAGATTTACATAAAGAGGATATATCTCATGCATTCAGGCACATAACACTCATTGCATAGCCATTCTCTGCACTGTTCTGCCATCATTACTTGTCCCTCATGGGACAAATGGGTTCAACTTGTCCCTTTCTATCATGCCACTCTGTCGGGTGTATTGTCTTGCAGTTGCACAGGCTAAGGCACCAGTCCCACCCGCATAAATGTTGTTTCATGTACCCCATGGCACTGCTACTTTTGGTTCACACACACCAAATGCTTTTGGCCTGCATGATCTCATACATCCACCCATCACACACAATGCAAATTCTCTGCTTGACGATCAATGGCACAGCCCTGCACCCACCATTCGACCATCAGGGAGATTCATGTTGGGGCAGCTTACTGGCAGTAAGCTGCCCCACCATGGCCCTAAGGGATCATTTGCAGCAGTAAGCCATATCATGCACACCTCTCTTGTGACTCCTCCAGATGCACACTCATGGACAATCCTCCCTTTGTTGCCCACATCAGGCACATGCTGCCTCCACCCAGACGCTGTCCTGGCATATGGTATGCCATACTCTGTCCACAGATACTATAATGTAGCTTACGGCACGGTGTATGCTTTCAGGTGCATTCAGGACTGCATGCCTGTCACAGCACTCTCCCACCCCCGCTGACTCCGCTGCCATCACCACCACCCACCTATGACACAGCCAACACCTACACTGACCTTCATCACTAGGCAGCCACCTATCTCGCCTAGTCAACAGAATAGGCCTGCTGTATGGTCGAACATGCTCATCACACATACTGCCACATGGCCAGGCTTCAGGTGAGTCAACTCCATCAGCTACTAATTGTGCTTGCATCCATACCTTCTCCAGTGGCTTTTCTGCCCCCTTTTAGCATTTCAGTTGCTTTTCTGCATTAAGTTGCATGCCATACACTTTCCTGCAGCATGTGCTATTACCACACAGAAAGTATCCACTACCACCCCTTAATGTCCTATTACCGCCGGCTAAGTGTCCGCTACTGCCTCTTAATGCAGCATGTGCTATTACTGCCCACCTAAGTGTCCACTAGCACCCCTTAATTCCAGAACGCCTCTAACATGCCCAGAACACTTACCGCATGGTAACCCCTTATCGCTGCCATTAACACACGGAAAAGACTGCTCCCTTTACTGCGGTTTAGTAAACATTCTCCTAAGTTCACTTAGCTTCAAGGTTCCACCAATGATCTTGTTATGCTTTATAAAAGATTTATATTTGATTCTCCAGTGAACTTATTTTATGTTCTAGATGTGCTGGTCAGTTCATTGTACTTCCAGAGAGTAAGAGAAGGCTGACTGAAACAGTGGTGATCAATCTTAGCGCTCATTGAATGCAGAGTGTTAAGATTTACTCATATTCATGTTGCTGCTAAAAAATGCAATGTTAAATTTTAAATGAAAAATTTGATAAAATGAAAAATTTGACCAGTGAATACAATAAAAGTAGTTTTGCAGTTAATCAATATCTAGCTAAGCTTAGTGGGATTTTTAAGGATTTGATTTGTTAATAAAGTTATAACAATAGGAGGAGTTTTTTAGACCAGTAATGCTGTGAAAGGCATCTCCCCTTTGGCAGGTATCTGCCCCATAGATGGATACCAGCTCTTGGACTGAGGTCTTTTCTCCTTCTATTATGTTTATTCTTTTGAGATTTACCTTTTAGTGGTTAATAGCCCCCAGACCCTCAAAGTCTTTTAAGAGCTATAATAAGTCTTAAATAGTTAAAACCTATATAAATGTATAAAAAGATTTAGTTAATGTAGATGACTAAGATCTTCTTATATAGTGAGATCTGGGAGTTGTTCCTTGTTTTGGTTGTATCCCATAAAGGGGCCAGTTCCCATAAGCAGTGGTTTTCTCTTGGACTACTTTAATAATGGTTTATGGGCTTTTTCTCCGGGAGTTTGTCCAAACATTTTTAAAACTTCACCTATACTACCTGCTTTTACCAAATCTGCTGGCAATGATTTCCAAAGACTAATTTTACATTGAGACAGAGCTGGCCCAAGGGTTTCTGCTGCCTTAGGTAGGTCCAAAGCTGCCACCACCGGGGTGGCCCAAGTCCTACCCTCCTGCCTCCAACATCCATCATTTATTTTATTTATTTATTTATTTAGCTGTATTTATATTCCACTTTTCACCGGGTCAAAGCGGTCAATTGGGGGATACATTTAACACGAGGGGATATGACACACATACGTTAATACTTACAGGGAACATGGGCAATGGAGGATTAAGTGGCTTGCCCAAGACCACAAGGAGTGCCTATAGGACTAGAAATCCCAGTCCCTCCGGCCTGCGATTGCTGTCCCCAGGTGGGACTTGAACCCCCGGCCCTCTGGCCTGAAGTACCTTGTCCTAACCACTAAACCACTCCCACTCCTCCCATCATCTCATCTGGGGAGGGGAGCACCAAGACTCTTTGATCATTCTTCAAAGTGGCAGCTTTCAAGCCCTCATGAAACAAGCAGGGATGCTCAGAGAAGAGGTGGTGAGGCTGAGAAGCATTCAAGACAGCGAGAAGCACATTGGTGAGATGTTTCTTAAAGCATCCAAGCTCTTTGACAGATGCAAAGATGGAATGCTACAGAATGAGGAGAGTTAGACACAAGTCGCTAGAGCCTGCAGAACTGACAACCAATTCCTCAAGTCCTTGAATTAAAGAACCTATATGCAGCCCTGAAAATGAGTTGAAGCATCCCAGGAAAGAGAAGAACCCGAGCACAAGCACCCCAAAGTTGTGAAGTGACCACAAGGAAACAAAGGGTAGTGGCAGTTGGTGATTCTCTTCTGAAGGGTATTGCGGCATCTATCTGCCGTCCAGATTTGATGTCCATAGAGCAGTGCTGTCTGCCAGGTGCCAAAATCTGAGATGTTATGGAGAGCTTTCTGAGACTCATCAAGCCTATTGACTATTATCTGATGTTGCTCATCCATGTTGGCACAAATGATACTGCTAAGTATCCCTCCAAGTGTATCAAAAGTGACTTCATGACTCTTGGAAAGAGGGTGAGCAGAAAGGTGTGCAAGTTGTGTTCTCTTCAATCCTCCTTTTTGAGAGTAAAGGCCGAGGTGGAGAAGCTCGCGACCTGGAGTTGAATGCATGCCTGTGTGGATGGTGTCATCGAAAGCGTTTTGGTTTCTTGGACCATGGGACCGAAGGGCACATAGCTCTCCTAACTCAATTTCAGGCTCTAAATACCTCTGTTGAAATGGACAAAAAGGGCAACATCTGGAAAGTATGGAAAATAAGTTATAAATACATGTGTAATAAATAATTAAAACATATAAAAACATTGAAAATCATAAATAAATAAATAAATAAGTACATATAAAACTTTAATTGTATATGCTATGAGAAAACTCACTCGACAAATAATCTGGTATAGACATTCCTGTGTGTTCTAATATATGTCCAAATCGATCTATATCTCTAAGGGAGGCAAGATAACATGAATAATAAAGAAACACCGAAGTGGTTTTCTCATAGCACATACATATTTATAACTCATTATCACTTTTATTATAATTTGCATGTTGGTTTATATTTCTTTGGCTCCGATTCAGTTATAGTGCTGTAGATGAATGTGATTTTAGCTAAGTAGTAATTTTCATTTTTAATTTTTATTTGTGATTTATTAATGTCAATGGTATTATTGTTTCATTCTTATTATTATCTTTTATATTTGAAAGTTCAATTAGTTTCCAATATATGTTTTTATCATTGTATTTGTATCTTTCAGCAATATTTGTATCCTTTAGCCATATTATCCCCTGAGGAAGGCACAACGAAACACGGCCTGTGTTGGGCCAATGGCTGGATTCGATCAATAAAATAAATTTTTCTTATGCTATCCACAGTTTGTACTGGATTGATTTGTTGCATGTGGATCTGTGCTTTTTTGTTGGACGGATCTGGATTCTCTACAGGCAGAACTATTCAGGGAACTGGTAACAGAACCCACTCATGAAGGGGCCATACTCGACTTGGTGCTTACCAATGGGGAAAGTGTTTCTGATGTTATAGTGGGAGATTATCTTGAATCCAATGATCACCAGATGGTGTGGCTCAGTATTAGGACTATGGCTGATAAAGTCCTTTCAAAAGTGAGGGTCTTAGACTTTAGGAAAACTAACTTTGCTAAGATGGGACAATACCTCATGAAGTCGTTAGAAAGATGTGAACAGCTGGCTGATTTAGAAAAGCAATGGGCAAAACTACAAGGGGATATTTTAAGAGCAACAAACCTTTTTGTTAGAAAGGTAAATAAATGTAAAAGAAAAGGAGGCTACTATGGTTCTTAACAGAAGTAGCTGAAAAGATGAAAAAGAGAATGGCCTTCATAAAATACATGAGAACACAGAGAGAGGAAGACAAACATCAGTATTTGGAAAAACTTAGAGAAGCTAGGAAAGTAGTCAGGAAAGCAAAGATACAAAAAGAAAAATAGATAGTCAATGCAATAATGGGGGTGGGCAACAAGACATTTTTCAGATATGTTAGCAAGAGGAGAAAGTGCAAAAGGGGGATTGTAAGGTCAAGGGGAAGGGGAGGAATATGTAGAAACTGATGAAGATAAAGCGGAATTGCTAAACAAATATTTGTGTTTTGTATTCACAGATGAAGGGCCAGGTGAAAGACCTCAGAAAATACCCATAAATAGGATCAGCAGTGAAGAGGATCTTGAACGATTTTCAGAAGACTGTGTTCTTGAGGAACTACTGTAGCTAAACTAAAAGTAGACAAAGCGATGGGACTGGATGTGATACATCTGAGAATATTGAAGGAACTTGGGGATATTCTAGCGGTTCCACTGACTGACCTTTTCAATGCTTCTTTAGGGTCGGGAGTGGTCCTAGAGGACTGGAGGAAGGCATATGTGGTCTCTTTACACAAAAGCAGAAATAAGGATGAGGTTGTGAACTACAGGTTGGTTAGTCTGACCTCTGTGGTAAGTAAATTAATGGAAACACTGCTAACAGAGGATAGTGAGGTTTGTGGCATACAATGGAATGCAGGATCCGAGGCAGCATGGGTTTACCAGAGTTAGGGCTTATCAGACAAATATTATTAATTTCTTTGACTGCGTGACCAGAGAATAGGACTGAGAGAGAGCCCTAGATGTGGTGTACTTGGATTTCAGTAAAGCCTTTGACACCATTCTGCACTGGTGATTTATAAATAAATTGAGCACCCTAGGGATGGACCCTAAAGTGACTGACTGGATTAAAAATCGGTTAGGTTGGAGCAACAAAGTGTACAGGTAAATGAAGCTCACTCTAAAAAGAAGGATAAGAACATAAGATATGCCATACTGGGTCAGACCAAGGTCCATCAAGCCCAGTATCCTGTTTCCAACAGTGGCCAATCAAGGTCACAACTACCTAGCAGTTTCCCCAAAAGACTCAGGTTCCACAATGCTTGTATTGGGTCAAACAGCGATATCCTGGGTCCCTTTTAATAATGGTTTATAGATGTTTCCAGTGGTGTGCCGCAGGGATCTGTCCTTGGTCAAATTATTTTTAACATCATTGTTAGTGATATTGCGGTAGGGCTGTTGGACAAATTTGCTTCTTTGCAAATGATACCAAAATCTGCAATACAGTAGACACTCAGGAAGGAGTAGATAAAATGAGGAGGGATCTAGTTAAACTTGAAGAATGGTCAAGAATTTGGCAACTGAGATTTAATGCTAAAAAATGCAGGGTCATGCATTTGGGCTGCAATAATCCAAGGGAGCGGTACAGTGTAGAGGGGGTGAAGTACTTATGTCCATGAAAGAAGAGCGGACCTCGGCGTGATTGTTTCTGATGATCTTAAAATGGCTAACAGGTAGAAAAGGCAATGGTAAAAGCCGGAAGATGCTTGTGGTGCATAGGAAGTGGAATATTCAGCAGAAGAAAGGAGGTGATAGTGCCTCTGTATAAGTATCTTGGTGTGACCTCATTTGGAGTATTGTCTGAAATTCTGGAGACCGCACATTCAAAAGGATATAAACAGGATGGAATTAGTGCAGAGGGTGGCTACTAAAATGGTCAGTGGTCTTTGTTATAAACCATATTGGGACAGACTTAAAGATCTTAGTATGTATACATTAGAGGAAAGGCGGGATAGAGGAGATATGATAGAGACGTTTAAAAACCTCCATGGCAATTCACAAGAGCAGAGCCTCTTTATATTAAAGGTAAGCTCTGCAGTGAGGTGGTATGGGATGAGAGTGAAAGGAGATAGAAGCAGGAGTAATATGTGGAAATATATCTTTACAGAAAGATTGGTAGATGTATGGAATAGTCTCCTAGTGGAAGTAGAGACAAGGACATTATCTGAATTCAAGAAAGCATGGGACAAGCACTGAAGATCTCTAAAAGGAAAAAAAGGGACTGTAGCATTTGATATAGAAGGGCAGGCTAGATAGGCCATATGGTCCTTTTCTGCTGACATGTTTCTATGTTTCTAGCACTTCTTTGGCAGGCCTTGAAGTACATGCATGCATGTGCACACTCATAGCCTGCCACACCTTTCCCCTTCTACAAGACGTTACATTGGAGGGGGGCAAGAGCAGTAGGCCAATACTGTGCATGCATCAAACCCTCCTGCAGTGCCAAAGCAGCAGCAGAAAGTTGACGCTTTGAAGAATGGGGAAGTAGTAATGGTGCTGCCCACCAGAGTCTGCCACCCTAGGTGACCACTCTGTCTGCCTAGTGGATAAGCCAGCCCTTCATTGAGAGAAAAAAATTGTTTTCATATCTCTTTTACATATACTATTTTGTAGCTTCATTGCATGTCCACTAGTCCTTCTATTTTTTGAAAGAGTAAACAATTGATTCACTTCTAGCCATTCTACTCCACTCATGATTTTATAGATCAAACCCCCCAACCTAACAGATCAAGACAAACCTCTACTAGAAACACCCTTGTCATTCCCCATGCCAGAACCAAATTCAACCAATAGGCCTGTGGGCAAGCCTTTCAACTCTATGCACCTTCAATCTGGAACACACTACCAGACCCACTGAGAAACATCACCGACCTCAGCACCTTCAGGAAGCACCTGAAGACACACCTCTTCTCTGAACATTTCAGCCCCACCACGTAATTCCCCACAGAAGCTATGCCCCCACGTATGACATTCACTGTGTATAGTTAACAGCCCTATATTACTGATACATTCCGCAACTGTAAATTTGTAGATAGCAATCCAACTCTAGCTATCCAATGCATGCTGTATATAGTAAAATATTACACTGTAACTGTTAACTGTTTTGTTTCATGTACATCGCTTTGACCCGGTGAAAGGTGGTATAAAAATGCAGCTAAATAAATCAATAAATAGATGAATCTCTATCATATCTCTCCCTAGCCATCCCTTCTCCTTTCCAGCTACAGTGAGTGGTTGATAGATAGGTTGGAGAGTGTGCATGCCATGTTATTTAGCAAGTATGTGCTAAACCATTTGCATTTAGGTTTTGCGCATGTAGATGTACATTTTAATGTGCTTACATTAATATTAATCAGGACCTCCTATAACATGCACGGCAAGCTCTTTCTTCATAGCACATTATTTTTAGTGTGCACAAGGCCCTTAATGTACATGCTAAAGTTTATTGTCTAAACTCCACATTGCTATTATAGAAAGTAAGTAATTGTCAGCTTGCTGCAGTAATATTCAGTAAAATCACACTGTACCATTTTAAGTGAATTGACAATGTAATGCAAGATGACAGCAGATAGTGTGCATAGCTTGAAAGACAGTGGTTTAAAGTGAAGACTAGGAAACCCAAGACAAATGGAATAGGACTTGGGAGCATTTCATATCCAGGTACAGTAATTAATTCAACTCTGCCTCATGTTAGTGAGAGCAGTTTAAAAAAAGTGATCTCTTTGGAATGAATTGCTGGTTGCAGTCCGGTACCCAGTGGCCCAGTTTCAATATCAACAAACCATTAGGGGTTTGCACTTCTTGTCACCACTATTTGTTGTCCTGGCTGAAAGGTCAAAGATTGATGTGGTAGGAACATTGAATTACCTCTCTCCCTTAGACATAGTTCCTCTAGAGCAGGTTCGTTTAGAATGCTGTCAATCTTTAACCTTTCAGAAGCACTGGAAAAAAAAAGCTACAGCTCAGTTTTTCTCTCTATTTTTAACTCTGTGTATGTCAGAAAATTGCTTGACTTTCCTAAGTTCAAATTTAAATGATAAGATCTTTGTAATAGATGCATGTAACTGCATGATTATTTTCCTGCATTGCACTGTGTACATAGGTGGTGCTATCTAATAAACATATAATGAAATTGATAAATAGAGCAAAATGACAGGTCCAAGAAGTGAAAAGGCAAAAAAGACAAATGATAAAGTAATTGTAAAAAGGCACCAAAACATGGCCAAGCCTGAGGCACTCTGGGCCTGAATGGTGTCTGTATGAGCAATGAGAGAGGGACCTCCTGGGCCTATCTGCCAACAGTGCAACTAACTGAACTGTGTCCTGAAAAACTATTTTGTCTCCACTCTGGGTCTCTTGGCATTGTGGCATGTGTCAATTGAGCCATGCCTGGTGGGCATGGATGGGAAGGGGAGGTCTCTCTTCTCTTTCCCCTGTGAGTCTGCAATGGGATGTTGGGGGTGGCAGGGCATAGTGGCAGAATGTGCCTGTGGACCCACAGTGAAGGCTAGAGCTTGGTTGGTTAGTTAGTTGGTTCATAAGTACTGTGTCGGAGTCTTTTAGCCAGGTCTCAGTTATGCAGAGGATATCAGTCTTTTGGGATATGATCAGGTCTTGGAGCATGGGGAGTTTGTTTCTCACTGAGCGTGCATTTATTAGGCTGATTGAGAGCGTTTGTGTGCTTGTGAGGGTAGAGGTATGGGTTGGAGTGGGTGGTGCATGTGGATTTCTCCTTGTGGGGGGAGGATTGGTGGTGCATATTGGTTGTGTAGGTGTGTTGTTTGCGATGGAGTGGTTTGGGTATGTGCCAGCAAAAATGGGTGAGTATGGCAGGATGAATGGGACTGGTGCTAGGACCAGGAAGGGTGGTATGGTGTTTGGATACCTCAAGTGACCTGGGCAGGTTTTATTTAACCATTCAGAATAATCACCGGCATCACAACTCATGCCCACATCATCCCCATCCTCAAAGAACTCCACTGGCTCCCAATAAGCCACCGCATCAAATATAAGATGATCATAAATATATTCAAAATCAGACACAAGAGCTCTGCAATCAGCCTCCAAGCCCTCTTACTCCCTAACACCAACAGCAGACCAAGAAGGAAAACCACATCAGACACCCTCAGCACCCCAAGTAACTGCACAAAATCATGCAAATTCACTACACAAAGAGCACTTTCTTTAGCGGCCCCGTTAATATGGAACTCTCTCCCTCCCGACTTAGGATCAATCGAGGATATAAAGGACTTCCGAAAGCAATTAAAGACTGTACTATTCACAGATCACTACGGCTCAAACACCTAACTAGAATCCTTTTATTGTAACCTTTATGTAAAATGATTGTCTGTAATGGTTTACCTATGTTATGTATCCCACCTTACTACTTCGATGTTTTGATTAAGCAGTGCATGTTTCCCTTGCTTTTGTATAACCTTTGTTTGTCTTTGTAACCGCTTTGATTGAAGGAAAAGGCGGTATAAAAAACTTGTTAAATAAATAAATTCAGATGGGTGGAATTTTCATTTTATTCCATTCCATTTATTTATCAGTTTTATCATTTCAATCAAAGCAGTTTACATTGTAATTTAAACTTGGTAAATGTACATTAAACAGGGACATCGATAACTTGGATTTTTCTGAGGCAGTGGAGGGTTAAGTGATTTACCCAAGGCCACATGGAGTGCTAGTGGGAATTGAGCCCTGGTTGCTGGGTGCCCAAGCCAGTGCTCTAACCACTAGGCTACTCCTCCATTTGCTGTTAAGCAGTAATTGGCTACAAGCAAAGGATCTTTCTGCCTATTTGGGCTGCTTAATCCCTTGAAAATCTGCTTTTAAATAATGTTTTTGTCTTAATGTATTTTGCAGTTGTTCACCTAAGCTACTGGCAAGCTTACCAGTAACAACTGTGGATATGAAAGTGGATTAAACATAGGTTTTTTCGGGCCCGATATTGAGTTATGCCGACTGTGTGCCGCTACAGCACATAGCCATGTGTGCCGACCCTTAACCCCGGATATTCAATGCTGGAGTCATATGCGACCCCAGCATTGAACATCTAGGTTTGCTGCACAGCCTCCCAGATGCAGTAGATAAGCGGGCAGCAGCGACATTGCATGCTACGCGGTTAGCTGCAGCGGGTAAAAGACAGGCAAGCTTTTGCCTCGCCTATTTTTTAGCCGCAGGTCACTAACCGGGCCACAGCCTGATTATCGACTGTCGCTGCCTTCGCTCCTCTCCAGAATGCCCATGACATGCCCTGATGTTAATTGGTTGCTGTCGGCACGTGTAAAGGAGAAGATTGGGGATATTCAGTGACATTAACCGTGCTAGTGCCATTGAATATCCCGATTAGAGGCATTTGTCAGCCCTCTTACTGTGCTACATCTCTGTAATCTATTGAATGTTTCTGTCATGCTTGTTTCTGATGTTGTCTTATGAAACTGATTCACTTAGAATCATGGGTAAGTGAAATATAATTGAATTTAAATTAAATAAATAATTATAAAGTAGAATGGTGTAGAATGTTAGGGTATGTGGATTCTCATGATGGATGCTTTGGTTTTGTTGTAAGCTGGCATTTACTAAGCATTTTCCTTATAGAGGCAAAGGGGGTACTTATGTGAAATGTCCCAAAATGCATGTATTTTATGCCTGTTTTCTAAAGCAACATAACAGTATGCAAAATAGACTCTCAGAGCAAGCCTTAAGAACAGACACATTTTCTTACACAAATTTGCATCCTATCCAAAGAAAATATAAATGGGTGCTTGTATGTTTACTAAAATGTTAAAGGCTTTTGCAGCTAAGGTCTGGTGTTAGTGGAAAAAGCAAAGTGGTAGCTGCAAAAGTCACACATTATGTGTTGGGGTGTGTCCAGCATTTCCCCAGCAGATAATGTGTTGAAAATGCAGGGATCACGGCAAGACAGCATCGCTGAGGCAACTAATGCCGTCCCTAGAGGTGGTGTTAGCTGCAACTTTAATGTCTGCAAAAAGTGTGACTACTGTTTGCTGCCAATGCCCACACTAACTGCACAGTAAAGGCACATCCAATCTCCATCCACACCCCGCACACTCTTGCCACTAATGCATGGCATGCAGCTATGATGAAAAATTGCCTACAGTAGATGCATTTCTCCCACGTTAGCTTTCGTTGCAACGTGATTTTCCCATGTTAGTGCCATGATAACAGCTAATGCTCTTTAGTAAACATCTCCCTAAGTCTGTACAAGTGCATTTTATAAAATACACACCCACGTATATTGCAATTCTGGCCTAACTATGCACAGATCTTTTAAAAGTGCATATACTCTTGTTGGCATGCCTATTGTTACACATGTATAATCACATGCATGTTACAAGAAGACATGATAAAATGCTAGCAGAAATTAGGGAAGCTAGCAAAGTTTACCACACACTAAGGGGTATGTTTACTAAACCGTCTTAATGTTACCGGCGTTAGTTGCAGTCTTACGAATGCCATATAAGGTAGTAGGCGTTCCGGTCTTAAGGTAGCATTTCGGATTATCACGCGATAAAGTCCGTTATCGCGCGAAGAGAGGGAGCCGTGGCACGTTAACGCACGTTAGCCTTAATTAGGCGTGCTGACCAACAATCAGAGCAACAGAGGTGTAGCACACTGGTTAATACATTGACTGCTGATAACAGTGGTCATGAGTTTGATTACCCCAGTGGGCTCAGTTGAAAGACTGTCTGAGGTAATCCTGTTTTGTGCTTGTAACAGTCAGACACATCCCAACAATTTGAACTGCCAGCCAAAAAAGCCTCACCCCAGTGCTGCAACCTAATGCACCTTTTAGGGCACATCATAAAGAACCATGTCATCCAAGGCAGGTCATAATGTGCCCCAGAGGGTGGCAGGAAAGGTTGGTACCCTCCAAGGCAGCATATAAGGCACCCCATAAGCTGGTCAAACCTAAGGTGATGCAAAAGGTGCCCTAGGGATGCCAAAGTGACACAGGAGATGGTGCCCAGGGGCACAAAGGTGCCCCAAAGTCACAAGCATGAAATGTATGGCTCAAGCACAGATGTAACCATAACACTGCACAGAGCACCAAGGAAAGGCAATGAACAAGTGATGGAAGAAAGTAGATGACGGAGTTCATGGACCAGCCAAATCTGTGTGCAGCCCATGTGGCAGCAGGTAAAGTGGACAAACATATTGGGGGCAGCTGTACCGTTGTACAGGGTGATGGTAATGTACAGTGCAACAATGACAGTGTGTGGCAGAGGATGGGGATATGTGTCCAACAGAGGAAGTAGAGGTGGCAGGATAAGTGTAATGACAGGAGGGCAGAGGAGAGCAGTGCCATGCAGAGCAGACACAGGAGAGGCAAGCATGAAGAGCCGCAATGCAGAAAAGTGTGCCAGTGCAGGACATGGGATAGCAGCCTGCACATTAGGGCAGGATGCCACACAGCTGGCACACACACATAGATGGACAGAAGGATGGATGGCAACAGTGATGAGGGTATAATGTGGCGGCAGAACAGATCTGCACAGATATGACTGTTACATGAATGAAATGTAGTTGTGTAGGACAGCCATAAAAAAAAGAGGAATCAAACCCATGACCTATGCAACTGAAGTCATTGCATTAACCATTGTGCTACATCACTATTGGAGCTATCAAGCCCATGGCTGGCTACAGAAAGAGTGCACGTCACCATAAAACTGTCTGCTGTGGCTACCAGGATAGGATAGAACCAACAGTACCCATAATGCAATTCACATGCAGAACAGCAGTCTATTTCTGCTCATCAGATGGGGTATGCACCTCTACAGCATGTCAGCTTGGTAGGGGGGAATGACTGTGCATGTTACTGGCACAGAGTACCCACAGGCCATGCCAATGTGCATGTTCTGTGCTTACCTTGAGGGTGAGGTAGAGTGGCCAGCACCAGGTCTGCAGTACCTGGGTTGGTTCAGGTGGGCTATGCTGTAGGTCTCCATCAGTGCCAGTCAGGTATTTGTTGCAGACACCTTTAGAAGATCTCTGTGTCCATTTGCAATTGCCAGTCATGTTTGGCCCTTGTGGACCATGATGTCTTGCTGCTTAACAGTTTCGGTATTCCTATTTACCACCTAGGCATCTGCCTAGTCTGCACTGTGCCCCAGCTGGACCACAGCATGTGCTGCCTGCAGCCCCCTGTAGCCCAATTACAGCATCAGTACAGTTGCCCTTTCCTACGTACCCACTTTTCTGTTGCTACACATGTGCATGCCATAACAAACCTGCCCAATCTAAACGACAGAAACCCTGATCAGCGGTATTTCAATGTGGGATCATTCACTTTGTAGGGGGACAGAGCATAGACCCTTCCAAACATGATATCTTAATTTTTACGCTTTGTCAGTAGTGTTGCTTTATGTTTATCATTAATATCTCTATTGGCCAGCTTGGTTATTGAGATTTTAAATGTGGTTTTGGTCATTTTATATGTTTATTTGTCTTTTTGGTTCCTGCACATGTATCACAACTATCACTTTTATGGGTTTCCCTGCCTTTGCTGCACATTGCTGACTTAAATGATTTCTCTTTCCTGCAAATGTGCCTAACGCGAGGGTTTCACTGGCATTAGTGTTCAGACCCAGATTTCACAGCATTAGTGTGCCTGGAGCCTCATCCCGCCCACTCTCCACCCTTTGACCCCTTCTCTCTGCCCTTTGGGAAGCCTTACTCCACCCTTCAGTCCCGGATTTCACAGCGTTAGTGTGCCTTAACGCCGCTGCTGCGTTATCGTGCGATAAGTGACTTTATCACGCGATAATGTTACATTATCATGCGATAACATCACTTATCACGTGATAATATCACTGCTGCGACGTTAAGACAGTTTAGTAAACATACCCCTAAGACTGTGGGGTATGTTTACTAAAACCCCAGTAAAGTGCGTGCCGCGGTAGTGTGCGTGTGCCATATAAGGAGTGGGCGTTCCGTCTTGAAAAGGAAAAGCCGGAATTTACATATGCGCTAAGGTGCGCAGCGCCCATGTCCGCCCCGCACCTTAGAGCATGAGATAGCTGCGTGGGAGGCATAAGTGGCGTGCTGAAGTGCAAGAAAAAGAGCAGTGCCACAGCACAATGATTAAGACACTGACCAACAGTGCAGGGATCAGGGGTTCAATCCCCTACAGTGCCCAATAAAGACTGCTGGCTGAGGTGTTAACTTATGAGGTGCAGAAATACTGGGCATCATAAGGCAGCAAGCTAATGTTTTTGGCGGCATATTAATACTGGGCGGCATAAGGCTGATGTTTATGGAGGCATTATAATACTGGGCGGTATAAGTGGCGCGCTGATGTGCAGGAAGAAAAGCAGAGCCATAGCACAATGGTTAAGACAATTACCAATGGTGCAGGGATCAGGGGTTCAATCCTCCACAGTGCCCAATGAACAAGGCTGGCTGAGGCAGAACATATTAAGGGGAAGCTTGGTTTAGGAGGCATTTTAATTATCACTACTAGCAAACGCACTCCCAAAGCGTGTTAACATAAGGTGCCCATAAGGCACATTTTAAAGTGCACTGTCAGCCAAGGCACCCTAGAATGTCACTTATAGGGTGCCGTATGAGGTAAAGCAAGGTCAGTGTACTGTTTTTTATGGCAGCACTGTGCAGTTTAAGGAATGAAAAGCATAAGTAGGTGCGCTGACAGGCAAAGAGGAGCAGCAGTGGAGCACAATGGTTAAGGCACTGACTGCTGATACAGGGGTCATGAGTTTGCTCCCCAGTGTGCCTAATACATAAGGCTGGCTGTGGCATCAGCTTTGCATTGTACATATTTTGTCCTGCAGCACTTTAATTTTATGTTATGAATTGCTGCCTGCAAACACGCTCTCACGTGCCGTAATTGAAGGTGCCGTATAAGGCACCCTATAAGGCACTCCATAGGGCACATTAGAAATTGCACTGTCCGCCACAGCACCCTAAAATGTCCCCTATAGGGCACCCTATAGGTTGCGTCACAGGATATTGTATAGTGCACCTTATATGGACGGGAACCATAAGGTGCCCTATAGGGCGCCCTATAAAGCACCCTCAGAGGCACCTTATGGGTACAGTATGCTGAGGGTGTTTTTGCTGGCATCAAAATATGTACATTAAATAAAATGCATCAGACAACCCTAACAAATAATCCCACTGTGGGATTGAACCCATGACCTCTGGCTTCAGAGGCAGTGAAGTAACCATTGGGCTACAGCTCTTTAGCTGCTAGCAAACCCCTGGCTGGCTGCAGAGAGCATGCACGTCACCACACAGACAGTCTGCTGTGGTCACCAGGATAGGGTTAGCCCACCCATACCCATGATGCACTGCACATGCAAATCAGCTGTCCACAGATTAACACAAGATGGGCAATGCACCACCACAGCACCTCGACCCAGTAGAGGGAAGTGACCATGTGCACCCACACACCACCTCGGCCTGGTAGGGGGTACTGACCGTGTGCTTTACAGGCACAGAGTAGCTACACACCATCACATTGTGCAGGTACTGTGCTCACCCTGAGGGTGCAATGAGGCGCCCAGGACCAGGTCCACAACACCTTCCATAACTGAAAGAGGCCATGCCCAGTGGTCCAAAGCAGTATTAATGTGTGAGATAGGTAGTTCCTGCACAAACACCTTGGATTTTTCTGTCTGACTCAGTCAGGTGTAGCCCCTATGGACTTCTAAGTGGGCCATGCACCACCACCCCCCCTCCTCCAGGGCTGAGGGTGGCAAACAGGGTCTCCCATCAATAGATCCACAATTCTACCTCCCTGCAAAGGTGGCAGTAGAGGGGTCCATCAACCCCAGTCCTGCTGAGAAGCAGATACCCCACAGGGCAGTTAATGCAGCTCTATACACATCCATCACACAATAGCAGACAGATATTAGGCCTGGATATGGTGAGTTGCACCCCACCCCTATCTGATATTCTCCTGCAGCAAGTCATCAGCCACTGCACCCTGCTCCATCACAACACATACCAGCTGCAAACAGTGTGCTAGTTAGCCCACAGTGCATGTTCCCAGTGGAGATGCATGCACCCAGAACTGGGATGTCAGCAAACACAGCAAGTAGATAAATCAGTGACTGGGCCACAAAAAGAAACCCATATCTATCACATGAGAGAAATACTATATAGCATTATGGGGGTGCCTAGCCATGCTGTGGTCACTGTACAGTCAGGATGAGAGTGATCTCTCAGCAGGACATACTGGGGTCACCCTGTCTGTGTAGGTGGTGGCCGGGCACTAAAATGTCCCAGTCAATGCCCTATGCCCTGTGCAGATGCACCCTGGCCAGGCCACCCTGTCCGGCCTATACCCATGGTACCTTGCTCCTCATTATGCACATTGGCAGCCCAATACTGTCAACGTTGCTGGCAGTGTGGGCTGTGGAAGATGTTTGCAGCCACCACACACTGGATAGGCAGACAGCCACCCCCACACCTATGCCAGCATTGTGCTACTATAGAGGAGTCCAGCAGCCATACCCACCACACCAGTCCTGGGCACAGTACAGGCATGGATATGGTACGCACTACTGTTGGGGGTCACTCCCCAGGGTGGTAAACACTGTCAGAGACCAGACCTGCAGCGCACACCACAGACATCACAATGATTGTTATGGTGGAGATCAATGAGCAAAATGTGCTTAACGTAGGAATTGATATCTGCCAGTTATCATGGGCAACGTTTGATAGCTGTGTACCATATACCCAGGTGTAGGTTGGCAGTGTTAAGATATGCAACTGCTAGTATTGGGAGATACAGGCAGGGCCCAATGTCCTGCCTCTCCATGAGGCATTGGCCAATGGGGCCTGTGGGGGGGGGGGGGGGGTCTGGCCCTGTTGGCTGCTGCTTTATGGTAGAGTGTCCCAACTCCAGTCCTGGTGTTCCAACCACTGTTCGGGTTTTCATGCTGTCCCTCATAGATATGCATGAGCTACATCAGCATACCATGGGGGTGGTGCATAGATATGCAGCACAGGCATCTTTATTAGAAGTAGCATGGATCCTGAATGGTGTGGGGCCCTCCAGGACTGCATTTGGGAGACTCTGCTCTAGGTAATGCGGCTGTTTATGGTGTCTGTGTTTGGTGTGGTAAAATATAGGTGTTGGAACCATGCTTATGTTCTCTGCAATAATGGAGTGTCTGTACTATCACTGTTTGGTGGTGGGTAAAGCTATGGGGACTGGGTTGGCAGGAGCCCCCAGCTGGGATTTGAACCTGTGATCTTACAGGCACTGGCTGTGTCTACTGCACCACACTGTAGCCACAGAGATAGTGCACTCTCTGGAGATAGGAAACCTGGCCGCACGAGTCAGACACCCTGCTCTGCACAATTTTACTGTGGGCTCATTTACCTTGTATGGGGACAAAAGTGCAAATAAACCTCAAAAATGACCTCAGAAAAAGGGGAAGAAAACCAAAACCAAGCTGGGCAACAGTGATATTAATGGGCAACCATAAAAAACACTCCCAGGAAAGCTCCAATAAAATGCAGTGATTTTTGAAAGAGTCTACGGAGCGTAGACCCTTCCTAAAATCATTTCTTTTTTTTTTAGCTTTCCTGGGAGTGTTTTTTATGGTTGCCCATTAATATCACTGTTGCCCAGCTGGATTATAATTTTTTTGGAATTTGTTGTGGTCATTTTCAATTTATATTTGCTATTTTGTTCTGTGCACTGCTCACGTTTTGCAGGTTTCCCCGGTTTTGCTGTACATTGCTGATGGAAATGGTTTCTCTTCCCTTTAAATTGGCTCTAACGCGAGGGTTTCACTCGCGGTATTTTTTTTGCTGAAATTCAGCCCCGCTCCTGTGTGTGGAGACTCTCCCCTCCCACTCTCCACCCATTGACCCCATCCCCCCGCCCCTCGGGAGCCTTCCTCCACCCTCGAAATGCCTTTCCACGCCTCTATCGCACATCAGCGCACCGCACACTTGCGCGGCCCCGTCAGTGTGAGGCGCACGTGTGTGGGGGCCCGTTAATGTGACGCACACGTGTGCGGGACACTTAAGAGCACTTAAGTGCATCATTAGCGTACACTACTGTGCGCTGCGCACGTGGGCGCGGTTTAGTAAACATACCCCTGTGTGTGCCAGGTAAATTTCTCTCAAAGAAATTGTGGTCTTCAGAAAGAAAGTCACAATCTAAAATACAGCTATGGTCAACATTATTAGAACCCTTGCAGTTCAACCCATTAATGTCTAATATCTCCTAAAAAAAAAGTGGCCAGTGAAATGATTTTGGACTATATATGCAACATATTTGACACATAAAAGAATCAAATAAAACAATACCAATTAAAAAAGGAAATAGTAGGAAATAGTATAAAATCTGGGACATTGCAGGGACATGATTATTGGCACCCTTAGAAGCAATTCAAATCAGTTTGAACAGAAGAATCACATTTTCAAAGACCTTGGAATTCCTGTGTCTACAGTTTACAGTTTTATTATGGGGTTTTCTGCTCATGGAACTGTCAAGAACCTTCCAGGATGTGGTGGGAAGAGAAAAATTAATCCAAGAAGTCTTTGAAAGTTAGTGAGAAATATTGGAAATACACCACGTACAACATTCAAAGAGCTTAAGGCTGACCTAGAGCAATCTGGAGTGGTGGTTTCAACCCTTACCATATGCCGAGGACTAAACAAAGAAGGACTTCATGGGTGAAGGCCAAGGAGGACTCCACTTCTCAAAGATGGTGATAAAAAGGCATGCCTGATCTTTGCCCAAACCACCTTGAGAAACCAAAGTCTTTTTAGGAATAGAGGAGTGGCCTAGTGGTTGGGGCAAGGTACATCAGGCCAGAAGGTCAGGGGTTCAAATCCCACTAGAGGACAGCAACCTTGGGCTGGAAGGACTGGGGTTTCTAGTCCCACAGGTGCTCCTTGTGGTCTTGTGGCCACATAACCCTCCATAGCCCATGTTCCCTGTAAAATAGTTATCTTCAAGTTATAATTTAGTGGGAGGAGTGGCCTAGTGGTTAGGACAAGGTACTTCAGGCCGGAGGGTCAGGGGTTCAAGTCCCACCTGGGGACAGCAATCTCAGGCCAGAGGGACTGGGATTTCTAGTCCTATAGGCACTCCTTGTGGTCTTGGGCAAGCCACTTAACCCTCCATTGCCCATGTTCCCTGTAAGTATTAGCGTATGTGTGTCATATCCCCTAGTGTTAAATGTATCTCCCAATTGACCGCTTTGACCCGGTGAAAAGCGGGATATAAATACAGCTAAATAAATAATAATGCCCTGTTCAATGTAATTTCAGTTTGTTCAATGTAAACTGCACTGATGCAGAATAGTACAGCATATAAGAGAATGTCAATTAAAAAAAAATGTTTTGTGGACAGATGAAACCAAACTTGAGCTCTTTGGCAATGCAGACCAGCGATACATTTATAGGTAAAGAAATGAAGCTTATAAGAAAAAGCACCCTTCCTACAGTTAAATATGGTAGAGGCCCCATAATGTTTGGGGGCTATTTTGCTGCCTTAGGAACTGGAGGCCTGGAATGTATTCAAGGAATTATGAAGGTAGAACTACAAAAGTATTCTGGAGCAAAATGTGCTACCTTGTGTCAAAAAACTAGATCTGAGTCGAAGATCATGGGTCCTCCAGCAGGACAATGACCAAAAACACGCATCCAAAAGTACAAAAGAATGGTTAAAAAGGAACAAATGGACTGTTTTAAACTGGCCAGCAATGAGTCCTGATCTCAATCCAATCTAGAACCGTTGGAAAGAGCTGAAATCTGCCATTGGTAAAAGGAATCCTGGGATCATTCCTGAACTGGAACAAATCACATTTGAAGAGTGGGAGAAACTACCAGCAGACAGATGTATGAAACTTATAGATGGCTTCAAGAAATGTTATGAGGCTGTCATCACTGCCAAATATTAGTGAAGAGCGCCATTAATTCTCTCCAGGTCTTTTTTTTTTTGTTATTGTTTTTTTTTTCTCAGAAATTACTACATCTATGCTGCACAGATATCTTTTTTTATTGTTGTAGACCTTTGAACATACTATTAAAATATCATGATGACATACAGTTGGAATATTGCCAATTATTTCTCAAGATATTTTACACAACTTACCTAAAATGCAAGGGTGTCAATAATGTTGACCACAACTGTATAAGAACTCTGTATATCATCTCCCATTTGGATAGATATTACGCTATAGAACTTAATTGGCAGTGCCTATATGACCCTTGTTTCTGTAACATTGCAAAATAGTGTTTCCCATTACTTACTTGGTGCATCCAAAATGGAAGTAACAGTCGCATGGTCAGGGACCTCTGTTACATCAGGGTAGGGTTTTGATGGGTCCCGTTTGTTGCATACAGTCCAGAAGTCAGGGCAACAATCTACATTGCCAAATAGATCATCATCACAGAAAAAATCACAATAACATGTTGCATTTTTTTCAAGGTAAGGGAAGCTGCAATCATCGTCTCTGTTTGGACAGCAGCCTCTTGTCCTACAGTAACTTCCTTCTCGTAGAACTCTCTGGATCCTGGCATCTGCTCGCTCCCCAGTAACATACCAATTTGGGGTCAGATTCCATCCAGCGAGCAAGTGTTTGACTAGAAAAATCACAGTTAGAGCAAGATAGCAAAGGACCAAGTGTTGGTCTTTAAATAACATTCTCTGTGTTCCAGCTAAATTCTGAGTCCAAGGGTTTGGAGTTTAGTAATCCCTAGGTCCTTTTCATTTGTGTGGCTCACAAATCTATTTAGCCAGGACTGAAAAAGGAATGAAAGCAATCATGCAGGCTAGGATTTTATTAGATGTTTTGAAAGCTTGTATGGTTAACCATTAACCAGCTGTGTCCTAAAGTACAAAACCAGCTAAGTGTGCACTTATAATGATCATAAAAATATGTTAAATGTAGACCACAACTATATTTTTAAAAATATGTCATTTCAGTCTTTCATTAATAAGAAAATGAGGCCAGATTCATTGGTCAGCTATCTCTAGGAATATCCCAGTTTTTAATAACTCACAGATGCAAAGTTTAAGCAATCAAAAAATTTCAAGTTCAAGGTCCTGCATACACAATACACGAATGGTTTCACATTAGTAAGGAGACTCTGAAGGGCAAAATACAGTATCTTGGAGGTATGTATTTATTTATTTATTTAAAGTTTTTATATACTGCCTTTTGTGTTATCAAAGCAGTTTACAATGAACTTCAAGGGTACATAGAACAGAGAACAATCACATGAACAGTGAAACAGCAGTAACTATGTACAATAGTAACTATGTGTAACAGAAGCAACTATGTACATGGGAAGGGGTGTACCTACTCCCTAAAGACATGGGAAGAGGTATACCTACTCCTGCCATCTTGCTGGGCAGACTAGATGGACCATACTGGTCTTTATCTGCCGTAATTTACTATGTTACTATGTTACAAGGGATTGTCTTGGAGTGGAACTTTTTGTTCAGGTTGCAGGGCTAAAGTACTCCTGGAAAAGGAAGGTCTTCATTTTTTTTTTCAGAAGTCCCCACAGTCTTCAATACCCCTCAGGTTATTAGCGAGAGAGTTCCATAGTGTGGGGCCATATATTGAGAAAGCTCCCTGGCATGTTGCTAGGATACTTTTCTGCTTGTGTGCTGGAATGCTGAGTAAACTCTGGTTTGAGTTCTTCTTGATCTCAAATTTGGGTTTGTTTGTTTTTTATGAGGCTAAAGAGGCATTCTGCAGCTTGGTTGTGCGTGGTCTTGTAGGTGAGCATATTTGCCTTGTATTTGATGAGGGCCTGTATGGGGAGCCAGTGTGGTCTCTTCAGTACAAGGGTTATGTGTTCATGTCTTGGGGATCCTGTTATCAGACATGCTATAGAGTTTTGAACTAGTTGCAGAGGGAGTAGGATCTGTTTTGGTAGATCTTGGAGAATGGAGTTGCAATAATCTAGTTGTGGGGTGATAATGGCCTGACAGACTGTGTGGAAATAGTTCGGATCTAGCCTAGGAGTGATCTGAGGTTATATAGGCTTTTTATTTTGTAATACGCTGAGGATGAGTTTTATAAGCAACTTCAGAGTTATACACATGATTGTAGGAGCTTTAAAATTACCCCAACATAAGCATGCAGAAAAGAAGGGTCTAGGAACAGATGTGCCTGCTTTTATGTCATTGACATTTCCAGGGATGAAGAATGAGTGGAGCAGGGGTAGGATCAGCACTTACACATCTTATAAAATACAGTTTCAAGAAAAACGTTTCCCAAATACTGAAGGAAAATACTCAATTCAACAAATAGAATCCTTTACTACTCTCAAAACACTATACGGAAGCTCTCTGAACAAAATCAGTCATACCACCAATATCAAAACTATATAAAAGGGACCATCATTTCTCCCTTAACCACCATCACTCCTTGTTCACAATGTTACATGTATTTTTTGTTAAATGTACTGTTCAATTCTTTTAGTTCATTGTAAACCACTTTGATTCACGAAAGACGGTAAATAAGCACCAATAAATAAATAAAATAAATATGCATGCCCGATGTAACAGCACGACCCTTGTTCCCAATATCAGTCATCAGTCCCATTGAAGTAGTTTAGACTGTCTTTTTTCTTATGCATGGCAAATTCCTTTCCAGTTTGAATAATCACACACAATAAAATTGCTTCCATCGCAATGCAAGTTCAATTGATTTCGGTTCACACGTGCTGAGGAGTGATGACAGAGTTTTTGCTGCTATCTCTGAAATGAAATGTACTACTGTTTTTGCTGTTATCTTTGCAATGAAATGAATTGCTGTTTTTTTGGAAGCAAAATGAACTGTTTTCAATGTTTGTAGACTGCAGTCTTTACAATAACAGCAGTAATTAGGCACTGGAAAATATGAAAGTGTGAGTTTTGCCTAGTGAACTGTGATCAATTGAATCTGTACTGCAGTGGAAGCTGCCACCAGTAAAATCCCATCATTACATGGCAATTGCTGGTTGAATTGATTCACTATTTGTCAAATGTGATCACGCTGCTTTCAGGTGCACCAGGGTGCAAACTTGCAACTTTGAGGATCAGAGGCAACAATTATCTAGCAACAACCACAGAGGTCATGGAGAATGAGCACTTATTCTGTTATTAAGACCATGAGTGGCAGAAGGGGAAGCTCCACCCCTCAAAGGAGCCCATTGGACCAACAAAAACTGTGTCTTATGAGCCACCATACATGTAACTGTAGTTTTGGTTGTTCTTACCTAAGGAGGTCATTCTGAACTCCATTTAGCTGACCTGGACATCCAATCCGAACGTCCAGACCCACTAAACCGCAGGGCAGCCTGCCAGGGTCAGATATCTCTTTGTAGGAACAGAGGATTTGTATGGGGAGCTCTGTTTGTGGGAGGGGGTGGGACAGAGGCGTAGTGAGGGCGGGCAGTGGGCGGAGAGTGACCCCGGATATACAGGGCTGATTCTGAGGTCGGCTCTGTATGTCTAGGGTCAACCATGGAGACAGGGGACTTATTCCACCTTGGAGGTCGAATAAATCCCCCTGGATGTCGGGGGACTGAGGTGCCAGGCAGAGATGAAGGGGTGCAGGGGGATTCGCACAGCTTGATCCTCATGATGGAAGTCCAAATCAGGGGTCGGGCTGCAGGGAAAGAGGATTATTTTCTGCGGCCGGGGATCACAGCTCCTGAATGGAGCCATGGTGCCATGGCTGAGTTATCTGGTTTGTGGGCTGGGCATGCAGCCGATCAGAATCAGGGCCTGGCCTGCACGTCCAGGCTGTAGACCCAATTCTGATCCTGTGGGCACATCTATCACCCGTGGGATCAGAATCGGGTCTACCTCTGTACACCCTGATTCTGATCAGCCATACAGGGGGTTTTCGGCCAATACAGAATTGGCCTCTAAGTGCATAACTTTGCACTTGTTCACATTAAATTTAATCTGCTATTTGGATGCCCAGTATTCTCAGTTTCTCAAGGCCCTCTTGGAATTTTACACCATCCTCTTGTGATTTAACAAATCTGCAGATTTGATCACCTCACTCGTTGTTCCCATTTTCAGATCATTTATGAATATGTTAAAAAAACAGCAGGCCCAGCACAGATCACTTGGGTACTCCACTACCGTATTCACCTTTCTCCATTGAGAAAATTGTTCTTTTAGCCCTACTCTCTGTTTTCTATCCTTTAACCAACTCCCAATCCACAGTAGTATTTTGCAACCTTTCCCATGACTTTTTAATTTCCCCAAGAGTCGTTCATGAGGGATCTTGTCAAAAGCTTTCTGAAAATCCAGATATACTTTATCAACCAGCTCATCTTTAACTACCTGTTTATTCACCTTCAGAACATATAGCAGATTAGTGAGAAGACTTTCCTTGGCTAAATCCATGTTGGCTTTGTCCCATTTAACCATAATCTTCTATATGTTCAGAAATTTTGTTCTTTATAATGGTTTCTATCATTTTGATGTAGGGCTGGCACTACTATCAGGCAAACTAGGCAGTTGCCTAGAGCTCTGGTCCTCCAAGGGCATCCGCTGCTGCCCATTGCCACCGTTGCTGCCCTTCTCCAGGGCTGGCAGTGATGGCAATTGCCCAAAAACCTTAACAAAGCACTTACCCGCCATTTTTGAGGCTGCCTCCTAGTTTCACTCTTGCCCAATCTCCTACTTCAGCCCCCTCCGATGCAGACTTCCGATTTATACAAAACCAGAAGTCACATCGGATGGGGTAGAAGCGGAGATGGTAGGTAAGTGTTGCATTGTAGCTTAAGGGGTATTTTCACCACTGCTATTCTGAGAGGGATGGCAGTGGTGGCAATGGACATGGGGGAGAGTGGGGGGTAGTAGTGTAACCTTAGCTTGTCCGAGTTCACCTTCACCTCTAGATATGATGGTGGTAGTCGTGGCCAAGAAGTGACACAAACCCAGACAACAAGGCACAAAATAAACTAACCTCGTTCACTGCTCAAAGCAAAATGAAGGAAATAAACTAAAAGGATTTCTTGAGCTCAAGTTCCAAGTGATAAGTATAACAATTTTATTTGTTATTATAGATGGTTATACCTAATAACAGATTTAATTTACATTGCATTCAGAATCTTTTTCTCTTTTTCTTTACTATTATTTATTTTACTATAGAACATTTCACCATTAAATGCAATAAACAAAAGTCAAGTATGAGATTCGTCGATCAGAGGCTAACATCTCTGGAACAACATATCAGATAAGTAGTAGTATTTACTTTCTTCATTCCTTATTATTTTCTAAATAACAATTTACTTGTTTGGTTTCTTTTTCTTTTAACCTGAACGTTTATAGAACTTTTATCTTTACAGAAAACTTCATACAGAACTTCTATCAACTTCTATTCACAGGTTCGTATCTATTATCCTTCTTCTCACAAAACAGAGTCTCTATGAGCACTTAACTCTCCATAGTTGCAGTAGTTGTTGTTATCTGTAGCTGTAGAACTTTCTTGATAGATTTGATGACTTTGGAATTCCTTTCGTTGGAGCTCTTGTTGATGTAAACGCCGGTGTTGCTCAGCTGACGGTAGTTCCCGAACATCCAGTAAGCTTTAAGTAAACCAAAAATAGAAAACCCTATCTATCTTACAAACCAGCGAACAATCACTGTAAAACTATTCAGTACAGTTTTAAAATTCCCTATCTGATTAAATAAAAACAAAGTATAATTAGTGTCCCTAAATAATGAAGCCTATTCTTTACTGTTTTCCCTAACTACTAACAGAGCTTCATTTAAGAATTCACTTCCCAAGACAATGCATTCATTCATCAATCTCATTATATGGCTTCAGGCATATTCCCCATCATCAATGACGTCAGACACTTACTGTGCAAGTATCCTTTCACTTTAAGGTTTCAGGCACAACATACTATAGGCTACTTAATAGCAAAGCACTCCTCAAATAACACTTCCACTTCCTCTCAGTCTCTTTCTTTTAGAGAGCTCTCATGGAATCTTCAACCAATGTCACTTGCTTCACTACCTGGCAATACTTCTCAATCAGTACTGTCCAGTGCCACACAAAATCAGTGTTATCATTTACTTAGCCTGATTTTCATATAGTCCTAACAGCAATTCCACTCTCAAAAACAATTTCTCACATATTGGTACCTTTTTACTGGCAAAAATAGTACATCTTTTCAGACATAGCACAACACACTTCTGCTTTCTTTCACAGTTCAAGCTCTTCTCTAACTATATTTTTCCTGTTGTCAAGGTTACGGTGACTCTTCTGACATCACCTATTTGCATTCAAGCTTTGTCAAGGTTACGGTGACTCTTCTGACATCACCTATTTGCATTCCAGAGCCGCTAACCAATCAGAGGCATGCTTTAGGAATATGCAAATGAGGCATTAAAACTTGTTCTGAATTCTGCAAAAATCAGTTTATGTTTATGTTTATGTTTATTGCATTTGATAAAAACCGCCTTTCACAATAACCAAGGCGGTGTACATTAAAATTCAATAAAAGAAGGCCAATGGCCAGCGAAAAGGAAAAGAAGTGTACAATATCTGACAGGACAGTGGAAGAATCAAGAAAACAGGACAAAGCGTAGGCAAAGGATGGGCCTAGGGAGGAACAAGAGATGGGGGAGAGTATAGATCACACAAAAGGAGAGGGAACATTAAAAGCTAGGGAAAACAGGTGGGTTTTTAAATTTTGTTTAAAGGTAATAAACTGAGGTTCTGTGGCAGGTGTAGGCCTGTGATCCACAATGTCTGACATAAGCAAGCCTAACTAGCTTGACCTGTAAATGAAGCTTGTGAAGAGGCCCATAGGAATTGCACATCCCCCAATATGCTGCTATAAAATTAAGAACTCAGTAAAAATATTGAATTAGCTTAGACAAGCAGAACAGATGGAAAAATACAGAAATTCATGTTTAAAACTGCTGACAGAGAAGTTATAGAAGCCTGCTTCACTGCACGTAGCAACTAGCCCAATAGCCTTGAAAGTAGGAAAGTAACAAGTTAGTGAACTGACCATTGTAATTGGGACTAGAAGGGGGGTGAGCAGGTGCTAAGCCCACTGAAAGAATATAATTGGATAATCATATCAGTACCGGGACCAATAGAAGAGGTACGGGAGGTACGGGAGGTTACCGGGACCAATGAAATGTTTTTCTATACCTAGAATGAAGCTAAAGTCTATAAAAGTTGTTGTATCGCCAGAGAACTTTGCTCAGCCATTTTGAATTTGATTCTGCTTGAGACTTGTGCACAAATAAATGATTTGGACCTTCTGAACAGACTCCTGGTATCATTGGTTTGTCTGCGCTCTGCTGCTACATATTCTTGGTGCGTTGGCCGGGAAGTTGTGGAATCAGAGTGTATATAGGGCAATATACCACGACATTCCGCCTCTATAGGCTTGGTCCTGCCGGGATCGCGCCCTACCGACGGGGGCTGCTTCCTGGCGCCACCGGTCCATTGCATCGGAGGAAGTTGGTCAGACCTCGGCAGGTGCCGGGCCTGGCTGGAGCCAATGCCTCGAACCCGAGTGAGGGGAGTCCGAGGTCCAACTCATGCGCCTGCTTGGGAAGTTTGAGGACCGGATTCGGTGAGTATAGTTTTGATTTGTTGTCTAGACAGATATAGAAAGAGCAGTGCTGCCATTGGAACTTGGAACTTGGAATTTGTAATCTCGAGAACTTGGAAATTGGTAAGAGAGCTTGATCACCTCTCAAAGACAGACCGAGTACCCCCGCATGAGTATTCGCAGGGCGAAACTCCCGTCTTCTTGTATTTTGGTAATTGAACAAGACTAGTCAGAATATATAGAAACGAATGCATTCTGGGATACGTTGCTAGCATGAATGTGTGAATGAAGTGTGTATGAGAGGTCTGGCAGCACAGACCAAGCGAAGGTGGACCCCTCATTAGCGCATTTCCTGACCGGGCGACCGCGTTCAGGTCGCGAAAAGGGGGAAGCGATTGTCGTCTTGTCCTGTTATTTGTTTCCCTTATATGTTTCCAGGACCGTGAGGACCCCTTACCCACGGTCCGACTTCCTTTTTCCTTCTGTCTGTTGTTGCGCGCACACATCGAAATGGGAGGGGCGGGGTCTACTAGGAACACTCCATTAGAATGCATGATCGCACATTTTAAAGAGGGATATTCAGGAGATTATGGTATTAAAATGACTGCAGCCTGTTTACAGATTTTGTGTACTAGGGAGTGGCCTGATCTAGACCCTACCTGGCCCCGAGAGGGAACCTTCAATGTAGGAATTATCCAGTTAGTGCACCGTAGAGTGCGGATAGCGCACCCCGATCAGTACCCTTATATAGATTCTTGGTTAAGTATTTGTGAAGATCAGCCCCCTTGGGCGCAACGCTGCTATGAAGAGCAGTGCAGAATAATGTTAGCGAAAACAGATCATAGTCAGAAAAAAGAAAATAAACAGCTTAGTAAGAAAGGGAAAGATGAGAAGTCCAGGAAGAAGCCCATCCTGGTCAATCCTGATTCTCCCGAGGTAATTCCCCGACAGCCCAGAACCCCAGGCCCAGTAAGAGTAGCCCGGCGTCCTGCCCCAGAGCCCCGAAGACAGCGGGTGCGGGACCCAACCCCCGAGCCACCTCCCGAAGAACAGGAAGATGAGCTCCCTTTAGTTGAAGAAGATGATTCTACAGAAACAGAGACAGAGAAAGGCGAGTCAGATTCAGAAACAGAGAGGGAAGAAACTGAGAATTCCCCGAGTGAGACTGACAGTATAGAAGCGACTGCCAGTGTTAGTCTGCCAGTAAAGAGTAAATCCAAGATGAAGCATATAGAAAAGAAAGTAACTCATGATAAGCCTGTAGAAAAGAAGAAAAAGAGCCCTGATAGTAGAAGTACGAGAATATCACATAGATCCCAAAAGACCTCTACTGCTAAGATGATGCCCTTAAGGCAAGTCCTGGGAATACCTGTAAGAAATGATGATAATGAGGTGGTAGCGGGACCCCTAAGCTATGTGTATGTCCCTTTCTCTACAACTGATTTGTTAAATTGGAAGTCGCATTATGCTTCCTATACCAATAAACCCCAAGAACTTACAGAATTAGTGAATACTATTATGGAAACCCACCAACCCACATGGGCAGATTGTCGTCAGCTCCTGTCCACCTTATTTACTACGGAGGAGCGGACACGAATTAGAAAAGCAGCTTTAGACTGGCTGGCAGATAATCCTGCAGCTCCAGAACGAGGAGAAGATAGGATAGACCATCGGGAGGCGGCCCAGAGGTAATTCCCGAATGAAGACCCCCAATGGGATCCGAATACTGAAAGAGGATCCAGAGCCCTAGCCCGTTTTCGCCAAGGCTTGTTACAAGGCCTGAAAAGGGGGGGCAAGAAAGCTATGAACCTTTCCAAAGTTACTGAAGCTAACCAAGGCATAGATGAGAGTCCAGCAGTGTTTTATGAAAGGTTAACTGAAGCATACAGAATGTATACTCCCTACGATCCCGATGCACCAGGAAGTTTATGCATGGTGAATTCTGCTTTTGTAAATCAGTCTCAACCAGACATTAGACGTAAATTACAGAAATTAGAGGGGTTTGCGGGCATGAATGCAACACAGTTATTGGAAGTCGCTCATAAAGTGTATGTGAATCGTGATAATGAAAGACAGAAAGAATGTGATCGAAAGATGAGGAAGAAAGCTGATTTTTTGGCCGCAGCCATAGTTGAAAAGAAAAGGGGAGCTGTCCCTAGTCGAAGGAGCAGAGGAAGGGGGCGGGGCCGAGGTGGAAGCCGGCCCCAGCAGCTAGGCGTAAACCAATGCGCCTATTGCAGAGAGAAAGGACATTGGAGAGATGCATGCCCGCAACTTGAAGACGCCCACGAAGATGACGAAAACAATCATCAATGGAGAGAAGAAAGACGAGGCTGTCCCCAACATCGCGGAGGAGCAAATCGAGAACAATTCCAGCGAGAAAGAGGAGAAGCCGTGCAAGCATTGGCGGCAACAGCCTATGATGAAAATGACGTGGATTAGGACAGACCGGGCTCCGAGTTTGCTTTAGGTCTCCAGGAGCCTATGGTCGGAATACAAATAGGAGACCAAGTTGTGAACTTTATGGTTGATACTGGAGCAGAACATTCAGTAGTGGACAAGAAGATAGCCCCATTTTCCACAAAAGCAGTCACCATTATAGGAGCAACTGGTGCCAAAGCTACAAAACCTTTTCTTCAAAATTGCATATGCAGTCTAGGAGGACAGCAAATAACTCATCAATTCCTTTACATGCCAGAATGTCCAGTACCACTACTGGGACGAGATATGTTAGCCAAGCTACAAGCCCAAATATCCTTCTCCGAGAGAGGAGAAATGCAAATGACAGTAAATTCGCAAACCAAACCAGCAGGAATAATGCTGCTCACAGTTCCCCGAGAAGAAGAATGGAGATATTACAGTGATGATTCTGTCCAAGACACTTATTTTGAACAAACCTTGAAAAGTATTGATGCCCCACCTGGAGTATGGGCAGAAGGCAGTCCTCCAGGCCTAGCCAAACATATAGCTCCAGTAATTGTGATTCTCAAGCCTAGTGCTACACCAGTACATGTCAAACAGTACCCTCTCCCAAGAGCCGCAATTGAAGGCATTCATCGCCACTTGCAAAGATTACTGGAACATGGTCTACTGAAAGTATGTCAATCCCCATGGAACACCCCACTTCTGCCAGTGAAAAAGCCTGGAACAGATGACTACTGCCCAGTGCAAGATCTAAGAAGAGTGAATGAAGCAGTTGAAACTATACATCCAGTTGTACCCAATCCTTACACTCTTCTAGGACTGATTCCTGCTGAAGCCACCCACTTTACTGTTTTGGATTTGAAAGATGCATTCTTTTGCATAAGACTAGCCCCCGTGAGTCAGATATTATTTGCATTTGAATGGCAGGACCCCATCTCTGGAAGAGGGGGCCAACTTACCTGGACACGATTACCCCAAGGATTTAAGAATTCACCTACCATCTTTAGTGCTGCACTGAATCAAGACCTTTCTAGCTATCCAGTGGCCCCGGGGAAGAGAGTGCTTCTCCAATACGTGGACGATCTGCTGATAGCTGCTGTATCAGAAACTGAATGTATACAAGCCACCAAAGACCTCTTGCAGTTACTAGATGAAGCTGGATACAAAGTTTCCAGAGCAAAAGCACAACTATGTCAAAAAGAAGTGAAATACTTGGGCTTTCGTATAACCCAAGGAAGTCGAAAATTAGGCAGAGAGAGAAAAGAAGCAGTATGCAGAATTCCAACCCCAACAACCAGAAAGCAAGTCAGAGCCTTTCTGGGGGCAGCAGGATATTGCCGAATCTGGATACCCAACTTTGCCCAAATTGCCAAACCACTGTATGAAGCCACAAAAGGAGAAGAAAAGTCGCCACTGGAGTGGGGATCTGAGCAGGATACAGCCTTCAAGACGTTCAAGGAAGAATTAATGTCATCACCAGCCCTTGGATTACCAGATGTTCATAAACCTTTCCACTTGTTTGTACATGAAGCACAAGGAAATGCCTTAGGCATGTTGACTCAGAAACTGGGAAATTGGGAACGACCTGTAGCATACCTATCGAAACAATTGGACACTGTGGCCAAAGGATGGCCACCTTGCCTGAGAGCAGTTGCAGCTACAGCATTGTTGGTGAGTGAAGCAGACAAGCTCACACTAGGACAGAATATACGAGTCACTGTGCCACATGCAGTCCTTGCCCTTATGGAACAGAAAGCAAATAATTGGCTCACCAATTCCCGAATGTTGAAATATCAGAGCATGCTATGTGAAAACCCACAGATACAACTGGAAGTGAGCCATGCCTTGAACCCAGCCACATTGATACCCATTAGTGAAGAACTCCCAGAGCATGACTGTATAGAAGTCATGGACACTGTTTTCTCAAGCCGACCTGATCTGACAGATGTGCCCATAGACAATCCTGACCAAATCTATTATGTTGATGGAAGCAGTCTCATCATCAATGGACGACGCTGTGCCGGATATGCAGTAGTCACTCAACATGAAGTTGTTGAATCATCAGCCTTAGCCTCAGGCACATCAGCCCAGAAAGCAGAATTGATAGCACTCACCCGAGCACTACTACTAGGTGAGAAACTTGTGTTGAATGTATATACAGACTCTAAGTATGCCTTTACCACCTTACATGCCCATGGAGCTCTCTATAAAGAAAGAGGACTCATCACATCCGGAGGAAAATCAATTAAGTATGGCCCCGAAATACTGATGCTACTTGATGCAGTATGGGCCCCAACTCGTGTAGCTGTCATGCATTGCAGAGGACATCAATCAGGAAAAGGAGAAGTTGCCCGAGGAAACAGATTCGCAGATGCCTCAGCACGACAAGCAGCTATGACAGGACAAATTTTGCCACAAGCCACGCCGATGCAGGCAGCATTGTTTCCAGTACCCTTGAACTCATGGACACCACGATATACCACCAAAGAATTAGACTACTACTGTGACAGAGAAAATGGAGTATTGAAAGATGGGTGGATTGAACTGCCACCAGCAGAGGGCAGTCAACCCCCAGGACAAATAGTAATTCCTGAATTGTTAGGACCAGCCTTTGTCAAAGCTTTCCATGAAACCACACACTATGGGAAGACCGCTATGGAAAAAGCACTGAGACCACATTTCTATATTGCCATGTTACCAGCTCTATCAGCCTCAGTAGCACGCCAGTGTCAAATTTGTGCCAAAAACAATGCCAAGCAAGGTCCTACACCACCACCTCGAGTTCAGTCAGGAGGTGTAACCCCCATGCACCACCTGCAGATTGATTTCACTGAAATGCCAAAAGCCAATGGATACCACTACCTATTAGTATTAGTTTGTACTTTCTCTGGGTGGGTAGAAGCTTTCCCAACCAGAACCGAAAAAGCCAGAGAAGTCACCAAAGTTCTGTTGAGAGAGATTGTCCCTAGATATGGAATTCCAGCAGTAATAGGGTCAGATAATGGACCCTCATTCGTTTCCCAGGTTACCCAACAGTTAGCAAAAGCCCTGCAGATACAATGGAAGCTCCACACTGCATACAGACCCCAGAGTTCAGGGAAAGTTGAGCGAATGAATCGTACCTTGAAAGCCCAAATGTCTAAGCTTTGTCAGGAGACACACTTGAAATGGCCCCAAGTGCTCCCAATAGCTTTACTTAGAATACGCTCAGCTCCTGTGAAATCAACAGGTTTTTCTCCTTTTGAAATTCTGTATGGTAAACCCCCACCAATAGTGCAAGGAATTAAAGGAAGTCTAGCCCAAATTGGTTCAGAAATAACCAGGCAAGAACTCCTAGCTCTTAGTTTTGTTCTGCAGACTCTCCATGCGTGGATCCAAGACCAGTTGCCTATCAACTTGATTGAACCCCTGCATCCCTACCAGCCTGGGACCTCAGTGTGGATCAAAGATTGGAAGAAGACACCGCTGGAACCCCATTGGAAGGGACCATACACCGTCATCCTGTCTACCCCAACTGCAGTAAAGGTAGCGGAGATCGACGCCTGGATCCACCACAGCAGAGTCAAGCCCGCAGCAGTTCCAGAGCCTGAGCAGTGGACAGCAGAGCAGCATCACGATGCACCTTTACGAGTTACTCTGAGACGGCAACCAGCAACGTAGACACTTTGTCACAGTGCCTTGCAGTAGCCAAGTCTTTCGAAGAGGATTGCTGTTTTCCATACAGCAACAGTTTTGTTTCAACGAACCCAATCTACGTGTGATTTTGCACACTGCTTTGATTAAACATACTTCAAAAGCCAACTGAAATTGCTAAGTTGGTTACTGTGTGATGGACAACTTGAGGATCTTCAATCAACACTCAGCACCCGTTGAAATTGCTTTATTAGCGCACGGGACGAAGAAAAGATCGTCGTAGTCAAGATTTGCAAGCTGAGGATTCAGAAGAACTCCAATCAACATGTATCTTTATCTTTGCTTGGCCCTGGTTGCCTGTTTTGGAGGTTTTGAAATGACTCATGCTTTACCTCCATGCACTGCTTGTGTTACGTCTACTCGAACTGGACTGAAAGTAACTCAGACTTTGGTCTACCATTCTCACTATAAGTGCACTGGAAAAGTGACTCGGTGTATTTATAACACCACTGAACTAAATATTTGCATTAAAGGTAGCTCCAGAGTATGCTATAACCCGCATCAGAACCCATCATACTATACATTGGAAATACGATGGAAAGATGCAGACGGACCTATAATTAATGCTACCCGACCACTTAAAGATGCTAGTATACCTGCTGTTTTATATTTTGATGCATGTGATGTTATAAACAGAGATAGTCGTTCCAGATGTGGTACTTGGGAGAAAGCCTATCGTAATGATCATAAGTATATGTGCCCAGAAGGTGCCACGGGATGGAGAAAGTGTACTGGTAAGAAAGAGTCATATAGTACTGCTCCAGCTGCAGATTACTATTGCCCAAACTGGGAGTGTGTTTTTTATGCTACATGGAATGCTGGTATTATAGATGAACAGAGAGATAAACGAGTTGCCACTTTGACTAAGTCAAAAACAGATGACAAATGTAAGAAAGGTGCTTGTAACCCTTTGCAATTAAGAATTCGTAATCCTAATGCATGGAAACAAGGATATAAGTTTGGTTTACGTATTGCAGGAGGAGCAGTAGATCCAGGAACTATTGTGTATATAAGATTGAATACCCAAGCTTACAAATCATCTAAGTACCAAATCCATAACACTTTCTATGAAGCTATGCATGTAAATAAATTCAAAATTCCCCATCCATCCCAGAATTTGTTTCTAGAATTAGCTGGAGCAGTAGTATCCAGTCTAAAGATTTCAGACTGTTATTTCTGTGGCGGAACCCAGATGGGTGACCAATGGCCATGGGAGGCCCAAGAATTGAATTATTCTCTGACTTACAATCAGACTAAATTACACAAGACTACTAGCGAATGGGTGTTAGCACACTCAATTGTTGGACGTCTTTGCTATGCTAGAACTGGACCACAGTTCACCCAACTGGTGGGACAGCTGGTCTGTCTTGGCCAGAAGTACTATAATGCCACTACCAAGAAGACATTATGGTGGTCAGGAAGTAAAGAACCTGAACCTCCTAACCCATTAACCAGATTTCCTGAACTTGCTAGTTTATGGACTAACCTTGCCAAAACTCATGCTTGGCAAGCCCCACCTGGCCTATATTGGATCTGTGGAAACCGAGCGTATGCTCAACTCCCATCACACTGGGGAGGAGCATGTGTCTTAGGGACCATCAGACCTTCTTTCTTTCTCCTACCCACAGAGCATGGAGAACAATTAGGATACCCAGTGTACACTACCCACAGACACAAGAGAGCATTACGACAGAAGAGAGCACCCCTCCAAATAGGTAAATGGGAGAAGTGGGAGGGTGATGATTGGCCACCAGAGAGGATTATTGAATATTATGGACCTGCCACTTGGGAGCAAGATGGCACATGGGGATATCGTACCCCAATTTATATGTTGAATAGAATTATACGTTTGCAAGCTGTTGTAGAAATAATAACTAATGAAACTAGTCATGCTCTCACACTTTTAGCTAGACAAAGCACCCAAATGCGCACTGCCATATACCAGAATCGTCTAGCACTTGATTATTTGCTAGCAGCTGAAGGAGGAGTATGTGGTAAATTGAATTTAATCAATTGCTGTTTAAAAATAGATGACAAAGGTCATGTAGTTGAAGAAATTGCTGAAGATATGCGTAAACATGCTTATGTGCCAGTACAGACTTGGCACCCACTAAGGTTACCTAACTGGTTTGCTAACCTTTTCTCATGGCTAGGAGGACTGAAGACTTTTCTAATACTGGTATTATTGATTGTTGTTGTTATTTTTCTATTGCCATGTATAATCCCATGCTGTATGCGTTCCATACACAGTGCTATTGATAGTACAGTAGAGCGGAAGACCGCAACTAAGATAATGGCTTTATATCAATCTCGTCCTCCTGGATATAGCCGAGCTCCTCTAACCACAGTATAGTTATTTTAAAGTGATTTAATCCTCACACCTTATTAACTAATAGGGTGAGATTAATCAAAGGGGGGAATGTGGCAGGTGTAGGCCTGTGATCCACAATGTCTGACATAAGCAAGCCTAACTAGCTTGACCTGTAAATGAAGCTTGTGAAGAGGCCCATAGGAATTGCACATCCCCCAATATGCTGCTATAAAATTAAGAACTCAGTAAAAATATTGAATTAGCTTAGACAAGCAGAACAGATGGAAAAATACAGAAATTCATGTTTAAAACTGCTGACAGAGAAGTTATAGAAGCCTGCTTCACTGCACGTAGCAACTAGCCCAATAGCCTTGAAAGTAGGAAAGTAACAAGTTAGTGAACTGACCATTGTAATTGGGACTAGAAGGGGGGTGAGCAGGTGCTAAGCCCACTGAAAGAATATAATTGGATAATCATATCAGTACCGGGACCAATAGAAGAGGTACGGGAGGTTACCGGGACCAATGAAATGTTTTTCTATACCTAGAATGAAGCTAAAGTCTATAAAAGTTGTTGTATCGCCAGAGAACTTTGCTCAGCCATTTTGAATTTGATTCTGCTTGAGACTTGTGCACAAATAAATGATTTGGACCTTCTGAACAGACTCCTGGTATCATTGGTTTGTCTGCGCTCTGCTGCTACAGTTCCAGACGGAGGGGGGAGGAAGGGCATTCCAGAGGGCGGGACCAGCAAAAAAGAAGGCAGAGGAGCGGATAGACTGCAGGTGAGCACGAGAAGGGGAAGGGAGTGTAAGGCGATTGAGATGGAAAAAGCGAGGGGTGTGTCTGGGAGAGTGAAAGAAGAGGAGATCCGTTAGTTTTCATTTCAACTGTATGTTTCCATTAAAGTGAATGGCAAAACCTTAGCTTGGAAGTTTTACACATTAAAGACTTTCCAAAATAGTCCAAAATCTATAATCTTATTCAGCGTATCTAACTTAAATACTCTATTATTTCCAAATTTAAATTCATACATTTAACCCTTAGGTTACAGTAGGATGGAGGGCTGGCCTAGGATTTCTCCAGTCCTTGCAGCGACCCTGCACTGACCTCACATAATAAACCATAAACTGTAAACTACTCACCTTTTCCAAATGTAAATTTCAGGTGAGTTGCAAGCAAGACGGAATACAACCATAGCAGTTGCAGCTGTGGGAAAAGAAGCAGGAGGTGGGGGGGAGGACATGGAGAGGGGCAGATGCTGGAACATGAGGAGGGGTAGGGAAGTGAGAAGGGAGATATTGGATGTTAAGAAAGAAGCTTTGGCAATGGAGTGGGTGATCCTAGAGAGCTAAAAGAGAGTGGATGAGTTATTGAGTCTGGGGAAGGGAAATAATTAGAAAGTAAACATTGGTAGAGAGAAGGGGATGAACCTGGGGGGTGAGAGAAAAATTATGAGCACAGATATGAGAGAGGGAATGAATGGAAAAATCTGGGAGACTGCCTGATTATATTGATAATATTCAAAGAGAACCTCCTCCTCCCTCTATCAGTCAGCCCGCATACAGCAATTTTTTTGACACTGCTGCCCGACTTGAAACTTGGTTTGACACCCCTACACTAGGCTATTCCTCCAGAATATTCACTGGGAAAGAGAAGAAGGAAAAAATACACCTTCCGTACACACATCACTCTGGCATATACTGTACATGCACGCATGCACCACATACACACCTCCTGCATGCACACAAGTACACCCACTAACAAACACATATCATATATGTACATACCCATACTGCATGTGTACACACGCACTTCCCATACACAGCCTTCCCCCATATACCCCATGTGCACATACACATATCCTGCACACATATGTGCATTCCTGCACACACACATGCACACATTCCTTTTATGTATACACACACACACACACACATAATGTACAGACTCAGGAATCCTCCCAGATGCATACACATATACCACAGCACATATACACACCTCTGCATACATCTCTCATATGCAAATAGAAACATAGAAATATTTGAGCTATTCAGTCTGTCTTTTCATCAATGCACACAAAACCACACTTACATATACCTCAAACCCCCACGTACCCTTAACTACACTAGATATTCCACATCCATCTAACACCTACTACACATACGCCGCACATCCACACCCCCTATCACCAATACCCCCCTCCCCATCAGATATACCACCAAGATAAACACATCCCTACCCATATTCTCACCCTTAACATGTACGCATCCAACCCATGATATACCACCTCCTATCTTTTACCCCTCCCCTATCATTTACATCCAATACCCTTTACCATAAACCTCACACCAAGGAACCTAAATCTCCTAACAGAGAAGAAAGAAACATGCTATTGTGTCACACTGTAAGTATGCACTTTCCAAATTATCTTCTACCGTATAGAATGTTTTAAAATGAATACTTTAAATAAAAGTGATAAGTCTGCAGTAGCATTGACATTGAGGGATGGCATAATAGAAAAAGGCAAACAACAATCCAGCCTTTTCATCCTGAGCATAACAGTTATTAGTGCTTTCAGCTGGAATGAGCAGCTTCAGCCCTGGGCATTCTGGAAAAACTTACTAATAGTGCTGTTTGTATCCTTTTATTTAACAATGTGGCAAAATTCAAAGTTTTAAGCACTTCAGCCAGAAGTTATAGAAAAATACTTAATTGAGCACAAAGTCTCCATTACATACATTAGCTTCCTTAATCTCTTTAAACAGAGCAAACTTTAATGATCACTTTGGGAAATCAGACCCCGAGAGAGCTATTGTTAAATATATTGCTTTCTGTACGTCTTCATACAGCTGTATAGGAAAGAGAATCCATTATAAATGCATGACTATTTTAAATGCATGACCTTTATATAAAAGTATTTTCTGATAATGAGATTAAATTAAGGCCAGCAATATTACTTGTAGATTAGCTGATATTTTTGTTTTTCTGGTATGCAATTCATTGTGCCCTGAATATCTGATTTGAATTGTGACCCACGTGTCTGAGAGTTTGCTCTTCTAAGTCATTCCCATTAGCACTGATCTAAATAAATTGGAGTACTGCTGTTCATTTCAGCATGAGAAATCAGAATCTGTTGGTCGTACTACACAAGTTTATAGCTTTATTTGATGGGTGATTCAATAATTTAATTCTTGGCAAATTTCCATACCACACTTATAGTTTGTTCAATGAGGTTCATAATATATATATAATAAGATAAAAAATTCTACCATAATAAAATAAAACAAAATATAAATACACAGTTATTTTGATGGCCCTCTATCTGGTCTTCTACAACCATAACATATGTTGTGCGTGAGAACAAAATACATGAAAGGGATTATTTTAGAAGCCTTATTCATGATTTACATATATATTAGACATATGCATGTGTAAATCGCATCCATGTATAAATGGCCATCATAGACAGGGTCCAATTTATACATCAATAATCTTATCACTTCAAAAAAGCATGAGGGTGTGTTGTGGCATGTCATGGGCATGGCCTGGACAGGTCAAAAATCTACACGTGTTCCTCATTTCATATAGGGAATGCACGTAGAAATCCAAATTGTCCATGTTTAGATTTACATCTGCTCTATGATAAGAATAGGTATTTGAAAAGTTCTCCTTTTGGCCATTCCTTTCCAGAAGAGATTAAGGGAGATATTGACTTTAATCTCCCAATGTTTATTTCCTCCTCAAATTGAAATGAGGTTAAGATAGAGTCCCCTATAGTTAATTAAGAGCATCTGCACATCAAAGTTTGCAAAATGGCTCGTCTATACATGCAAGTGTTGCCACTTATATGTGCATGTTGTGACTTGCCGGCACTTATTGGTGTAAGTTGCTGGGTTTCTTCCACTGATTTGTGAAATGGCCGCTCATAATGTACATGAATATACATCCTTGTGCATCCTTGCATCTCCTAATTCATATTTTGCAAACAGCTCCATCTTTAGCACAGCTGTTTCTAAAATATTGGCACAGTCGTAAATGTGGTGACCTCAATGTCTCAATTCTGATCTCTGCATCCTATCTAAAATGTGCCTTTGAATGCCCTGCACAATGTCCTTGTTTTAACATTGCAATATTATCTATTCTGGTCTACTTTTACATAAGCTTAAAAGGCTTCAATTGGTCCAAAATACAGCTGTTCATCTGCTTTGCAATGCTCACAAGTATGACCATGTGACACCGTTATTGAATGAACATGACTGGTTCCCAATTCAAGCTTGTATCCAGTTTAAGATTCTGACACTTGCTTTCAAAGCTCTGCTAGATGAGGCCCCTCACCTTTCCTCCTTTATCTCCCTTTAGACTCTGACCTGAGTGCTCTGATCAATCCATGGTAATTGTCTTTTCATTCCACCTTCATCTAAAGCACTTTACGAATCCACCAGACACTCAGCTTTCTTTTTCATTGCCCCTTCATTATGGAACAGCTTACCTCCTCATATGTCTTGCTTTCATGTATAAAAGCTTTAAAATTGACCTTAAGACTTATCCCTTTGAATGTTCTTTTGGAATTCCTGTCAGGTAGAGAAGTCTTGGCAATGGTGTCAGCCTGAATTTATCCTTCTGTTTGAACCCTGCCCTCTTTCCTGTCTTTTAATGATATTCCTCCAATGAATTCTTTTGTATCCTTAATTGTTTTATATTGTTTCTCTCTTCACCTAATTTTATGCCATAGTTTATGTTTGATTAATTTTACTTTGTAAACTGCTCTGATTGTGCTTTAAGAGCAGTATATCAAGTTTTTATTAAACCACAAACCATAAACAATAGCACTAGACAGAAATTATTGCATTGTCAGGGTGGTGCAGGTGAAATATTCAAGTCCTCTTGATATCAACTTCAACTTCTTAATAGTCATGGTAAGTGGAGATTCAGAGTGGGATCAACAGCAACAGCAGAGATTTAGAGAGGCAAAGTTGCTGCAATAATGGCATACAAGAGCTAGCTGCAATAAGAGGGCAATTCTCTAAGTTCCCCCATAGTTAACATTAATTTTTATGTGTGTTAATTATGCTGCACAGATTTGATTTCATAGAATACTAGCCAAAGTGGCCACTAACATGCTTAAATTTATGCTGCAGTCACTTTCACCATTTCTAGAGCTGGTTTAAATGATGGCACTTATGCACGTAATTACATGCAATACTCATACTCCGACCAAGCTCTGCCCATATGCACTTCCACAGTGAAAGCACATGGGAAAGGCTCTATGCACTTATTTAGAAAATCACACTTGCATAATTTAAGTGCTCACTTACTCCCAAAAATTACAATACAGTGATTTACATCTGTCAATGGCACATACATTTGCATTGCTCCATGCATAATTGTCCTCTAAATGTCTAACAATGGCAGCAACATGAATTCACAGAGGCAAAGGGGCTCCAATGTCATAGTTAGCATGGTCAGTAGAAAGTCAGGGTGGGAAAAACTCAGCTTTCAAGGTTAAACTCAAGCTTCATTCTTCATTTTACATAATGATATACATTAAGGGCATATAATGCACAATTTGGCATTTAAAATGCATTATTTGGCAAAAATGGTGTGTTATTCTCTTAACAAACATTAGTAGTTATGGCCCTTAAACTGCCAAATTTCTTCATGTGGAGTGTGATTCCATAATGTGCACAACTGGGCTACAGGCATTTATAAATCAAAGATGAGCCCAATTTCAACCCGATCCCGCAATTATGGGAATAGACACATCCGCACTTCCAGAATCGAGGACATAGATGGTTCCAGCACAGCATGCACAAACCATGGGACACGGGTATATGCAGCAAGCAACCTAGACTTCCCTGCCCTCGTGAAGTCTGAACAGATGTACGTATCTGATGCTGCCTGTCTCCTTGCGGCAACGCCTCCCCAGATAAAACGGCATCCCGGAAGCTGCTCCTCACACTGACAATGTGGCGCTCATGCAAATTACCCATGAAAATGGATGATACAGATGTGCTGATGCACAACAGACCAGATAAGCTAGTCCTTTGCATGATCACTGCAAAGAGAGCTCTGTGCACTCAGAGATGTTACAACTGCAAGTAGAAAGTGATATGTTTGTCCTGACATACTCTACAACAAAACATACACAGCAATAGGAGAACATTTTAGTTGTGTTTGCATTGGTCATTTCTGACAACAGTCTGTACAATGTCATATATGGAGCAGAAGACATCAGAAAAGCTAAATATCAGAGCATATCCCTGACAATAATTAGGGACCCTCAGACTGTGTGCATGCACCAGTGCAAACAGCACTACTAGATACCTAAGAGTACAAGCCTCTATCTCTACAAATGTATACTTTCGTGAGCCCTCTTTTGGTGCTGTGCGCCCTGTTGCATGCACTCATTCTGAGGATCCATTATTGTTGACACACACACACACTCTCACTTGCAGTCATACAAAACATACATCTGCAGTAAAGATACCTTGCACCTCTAGAAAACAGCTGGGATAACATAATGGCATGGAGCCCCAGGACTACTAATTGGAGCTGCATTTCTCACCCACACATGAATCCGTCTTATACTCACCCACACACATTCTCTGCATCAACAGTCCCACTTCTCAGATGACAGGAACTGTTAGGGTGCCCTAGATTTTCTCCTCTAGCTCCTACAGCAGTGGTCAGCATAGCCAGGATAATCACTATTGCACCTCTGAATATTTCTGTAGGCAGGGCCAGCTTGTCCATTGAGCAAGAATGTTGTTTTCACAGCGCCCCGTGCAAACAACATTCTGCATCAGCCCAGGTAGATTAAAAAAAAAAAGACTGGCTGCCGCTGCCACCATGGCAGTGGCAGAATCAAGTGCCCACGCCCCCCCCCTCCCTTGCCTGACAGAGCCCTCCCTGCAGCATCAGCTCCCTCAGTGCCGGCTTTCAGATCCACGAAGGGAGAGTTTCTCTCTCGCAGCTCTATTAAGTTGCCGGAGCTAATGGGTAACAGGCTTTTCCTGTTTCCCATCAACCCCGGCGGGCTTAACAGAGCCATGAGAAAGGGAAACTCTCCCTTCGCAGCTCTGAAAAGCCCACGCTGAGGTAGTTGATGCTGCAGGGAGGGCTATGCCAGGCAGGGGGCTGCAGGACACTTGATTCTGCCACAGTGGCAGCAGCGGCAGCAGCAGCCATTTTTTTTAATTTACCTGAGCTGATGGGGGGGTAGGACTGGTAATGGGCTGATGGGTAGCTTAGGACTGGAAGTGGGCTGATGGGGGTGGTTAGGACTGGTAATGGGCTGATGGGGGGCTTAGGACTGGAAGTGGGCTGATGGGGGGTTAGGGCTGGTAATGGGCTATGGGGGGATAAGACTGGATATGGGCTGATGGGGAGTTAGGACTCGAAGTGGGCTGATGGGGGATTAGGACTGGTAATGGGCTATGGGGGGCTGAAAATGGGGTGATAGGGGGTTAGGACTGGAAGTGGGCTGATGCGGGGCTTAGGACTGGTAATGGGCTATGGGGGGCTAGGACTAGTAATGGGCTGGAGGGCTTGCTAGGACTGGAAATGGGCTGAGTGCAAGGGGGGCTTGAACTGCAAATAGCTGATGAGGATAGGGGCTTGGAATTGAAATGGGCTGAGTGGAAGGGGGGCTTGAACTGCAAATAGCTGATGGGGTGGGGGGCTTGGAATGGAAATGGGCTGTGAGGGGAAGGAGCTAGGACTGGAAATGGGCTGAGTGGGGGAGGGGAGCTAGGACAGGAAATGGGCTGATGGAGGGGATAGGATAGGACTGGAAATTGGCAATTGGGGGTGCTAAGATTGGAAATGGGCTATGGTGGGGGCTTGGATTGTAATGGATTCATGGAGGGGCTAGAACTGGAAGTAGGCTCATGGGGGGCTTGGATTGGAAATGGGCTGAGTGGAGGGGAGCTAGGATTTGACATGGGCTGATGGTGGGACTAGGAAAGGACTAGAAATGGACTGATGGGGGGCTGGGATTGGAAATGAGCTGATTGAGGGACTCGTATAGGACTGGAAATGGATGGGGGAGCTAGGACTGGAAATGGGCTGATGGTTGGGCTAGGATAGGATTGGAAATGGGCTGATGGGGGGATAGGACTGGAAATGGGCCGATGCGGGGACTGGAAGGGAGCGGATGCTGAGTGGGGCTGGAACTAGAAGGAAGCTGATGTTGGGGGAGGATTAGAATAGGATGGAGCTGGGATAGTGAAATGGAGAGGGGAAAAATATTTTGTGTGGGAAGGAAGAGAAATCTACAATTGGCTAGGTATTGGGAGAGTAAGTGGGGATTGAGGATGGAGTGGTAAAATCAGAGTGGATGAAATAGGAATGAGGAAAGAGCAAAAGTAGAAAGATTAGTATGTTAAAGCAGATGTGCAGGGTGGCCCAAAAAAGTGAGAACATCTCGTAGTATATAAGTTATTTAAAAATTCAAAAAGACAGATGTAAACGATTGACAAATTAAAAAAAATATATGGTGTCCGGAAATTTTCGAAATAAAGGCGTTATATAGCTAAAAAATAAAAGGTAAATAAGTAAACTATTTAAGCTTTTAATTTACGAGATGTTCTCACTTTTTTTGGGCCACCCTATAGAGAGAGAATGGAAAAAAACTAGAAGAGAGAAGAAAGGACAAATGGACAGCAGACGATGAAGAGTTAGCAGAAGACACAAAGAAACTAGAAGAAAGTGGCTGGAGCAATTGCAACTGAAAAAAAATGCACAAAAATGTAGAAAAAGATCTCTTTATTTTGAATTTGTTGTTGTTGTTAAGTGCCGTCGAGTCGGAGTCAACTCATGGTGACCCTCTGGATAGCTATCCTAAATTGTGTTCGGTCTTCAGTCAGGCAGCTCATTGTTGACAGACTGGTGCCCGTAGCTGCTGTAATTGTATCGATCCATCTCATTGCTGGTCTTCCTCTTTTGCGTTGACCTTCTATCTTGCCAAGCATGATGTCTTTTTCTAATGATCTCTCTCTTCGCATGATGTGTCCAAAGTATGAAAGTCGAAGTCTTGTCATCTGAGCTTCGAAAGAAAGCTTAGGTTTGATCTCCTCTAGTACCGACTGGTTTGCTCTTCGGGCAGTCCATGGTATACACAGTATTCGCCGCCAGCACCATAATTCAAAGGCATCAATTTTCTTCCTGTCTATCTTTTTCACTGTCCAGCTTTCACATCCATATGATGTTATTGAAAATACCATGGCTTGAAGAAGTCAAATCTTTGTATGGAGAGAGACATCTCTTCTCTTGAGAATCTTATCTAGGTCTTTCATAGCCATTCTGCCAAGAGCAATGCGTCGTCTGATTTCTTGACTGTTTGTTGCTTCTTTATTGATAGTTGATCCAAGTAGGTTAAAGTTGTTCACGATTTCAATTTCTTCACCTTCAACGATGAACCTGTTGATTATGCCAGTTGTCATGATCTTTGTCTTCTTTACATTAAGGTGCAGGCCCATTTTGAGACTATGCTCTTTGATTGTGAGAAGCAAATGTTTCAGATCATCTTCACTTTCAGCCAGTAATGTGGTATCATCAGCATAGCGAAGGTTATTGATGAGTCTTCCACCAATCTTCACACCTCTGTTGTCTTCATACAATCCTGCTTCTCTTGATGATTTGTTCTGCATATAAATTAAACAGGTAGGGGGAAGGTATGCAGCCTTGCCTTACACCTTTGATTACACAGGTACACTACCAAAAAACTGCCTCCAGTTTTGCAACTGATTCCTATAGATTTTGGGGTGCTGAATCCAGGAAAAATAGCCAAAATGTTCCATCACGTCACGTTTTCTTGCAAAATTAGATTTCTTACCCATATAAGGAATGTTCACATAATTTCTTTTTAGCCGACTGCAGTTTATTTTCTTGGCCCAAAATAGAGGTTGTAATGGTTAACTAACTAGAAACACTCCCTCATGATATTTTAGAGTGTTTTGTATTCATTTTATACATTAACAGGACAATTGGGAGGCGGGGGGCTAAATCCAGTACTCACGCTGGCGCATGTTCTTTCCTGTTCGCCTCGCCTCGTTCGCTCACTCAAACACGGTGGTTGCGACATGAACGTTCCTGTCAAATTTCAGTTTCTTGCAAGTTCACTATTACCTTTTGTTTGCTCAGTCGTAATCCAGCTTTATTCCGAAGTGGTTCACTACAGTTTTAGTTTGCAGTGCTGTGTATTTGTGATGGCTCACAGAGCCAGAGGTTGCGTCAACTCTCCGGACAGTTTTTGTTTTATTTGTGGGGAATATACCGTGAAAAAGCGGCAGAGGAACATTTCTGCATTTATTAAAAAAGTATATTTCGCCTATTTCGGTTTGAAGTTAGGCGATCAAGACAAACCGTGGGCTCCTCACAAAGTGTGCAAGACATGTGAGGAAGATCTACGCTTATGGATGAAAGGTAAAAAACAAGCATTTCATTTCGGAATACATATGATGTGGCGTGAACAAAGAGACCACAGCAGTGACTGCTATTTTTGCTCTTGCATTGTGAAGGGATACAACTTAAAAAATAAGAACGTAATAAGTTACCCCAACCTTCCCTCAGCAATTAGGCCTATGCCTCATAGCAACAAAGTACCTGTGCCTGAACCACCAAAATCTTTGGATCATATTTGTGTGGACGGTTCTGATCATGATGAGACTCATCAGATGGCTTTTCCCGATGAGTCCAGTACTTCCGAGTTTGAAACTGAACCAGATCCGAAACCTGAACTTTTCTCTCAAGCTGAATTGAATGATTTAGTCCGGGATGTAGGACTCCCAAAAGATGCTGCCCAACTGCTAGGTTCTCGGCTTAAACAGAAAAATCTATTGTCACCAGGAACAACTTTTTATTGGTACCGCAACCGCGAGACACAATTTTTGAAGTATTTCAGCAAAGAGGAAGATTTGGTATTTTGCAACGATATATACGGAGTGATGGAAAAGTTTAAACTCAAGTATGATCCTGCTGAATGGCGGCTGTTCATTGATTCGTCAAAAGACAGTATAAAAGGTGTTCTTCTTCATAATGGCAACACATTCGCTTCAGTTCCTATTGCTCACTCTGTTATTCTCCAAGAAAAATACGAGAATTTGGCCCTGATTCTTCAGAAGATTCGTTATGATGAGCATAAGTGGATGATTTGTGGAGACTTTAAAATTCTATCCATGCTATTAGGGCAGCAATCCGGTTTCACCAAATATCCCTGCTTCCTTTGCTTGTGGGATAGCCGGGCCTGCGACCTATACTGGGGGAAAAAAGACTGGCCAATTCGGGAGTATTTGAGACCCGGTGAGAAAAATGTTCTTCATGAGAGCTTGGTACCTCGTGATAAAATTCTATTACCACCTCTCCACATTAAGTTGGGTCTCATTAAGCAATTCATCAAGTCCCTTCCAAAAGATGGTGAGTGCTTTCGGTACCTTTGCTCAAAGTTCCCCCGACTTTCTGAAGCAAAGTATTAGTGTGTGTGTCCCTGTAAGTATTAGTGTGTGTGTCTCATATCCCCGCGTGTTAAATGTATCCCCCACTTGTGTTGTGACCGCTTTGATTGAAGGATAAGGCGGTATACAAAACTGTCTAAATAAATAATTAAAATAAAGGAAGGAGTGTTTGTTGGCCCTGATATAAGGAAACTCATTTCAGATGGAGCATTCGCTGAAACGATGTCTGAGAAGGAAAAAGAAGCCTGGGATTCCTTCAAGGATGTTGTTCTCAAATTCTTGGGGAACAGGCAGGATGAGAACTATAAGGATATTGTTGCCAGGATGCTCAATGCCTTCAAAGAACAAGGCTGTAACATGAGCCTGAAAGCCCATTTCTTGCACTCCCATATGAACTACTTTCCCGAAAACCTGGGGGCGTACAGTGAAGAACAAGGTGAAAGGTTTCACCAGGACATCAAGGACGCAGAGAGAAGATACCAAGGAAGATGGAACACCACTATGATGGCTGATTTCTGCTGGTTGCTGCTGCGGGAAACCCCAGATGAAAAATACGCCAAGCAGCGCACCAAGAGAAGCATTCGGGGGAAGAAGAAACGGGCCCACCAGGAGATTGATTGACCCAAGAATGACTTTAAAATCTAAACTGTGTTGACAAATATCGTGTTTTTACTAAACTTTGAAATAAACATTTGCTAGTTATTACCACAGTGTCGGATCTCATTTATTAGAATTTTATTTTCACACCATCGGGTGTTTGTCTTCATGTATTGCAATGGTGCGGTTTGCGTTTTCTATTCTTACATACATACCTGTACAACATTTTTTGCACATTTCTTTGCTTTGCTTTGTGTCTAACCTCGCTCTTATATGCTCAATGTTTGTGCACATGTATGTGGCTGTTTTAAGTGCAGACAATTTTGCTACCATCACAGTGTGTTTTGTTGACATTACTCTATTCTTATGTGCTGCCTTGTTACAATTTTCTTTATTCTTATTTGAATAACTACTAAACAATTAGTATAAAGAATTCATCCAAGAAACTTTTATCTCGATCGCACTCAATCTGAAACGTTCACCTCAAACTGCTAACCCAATGTAGCAAAAAATCTGTACGTGATGGAGCAAATTGATTACCAGATTTGGATTCAGCGCACCAAAAAACGTAAAAATCAATCGAAACATTAGAGGCAGTTTAAAAAAAAAAATTTATAGTGTACCTGTGTTATTTTAAACCATTCTGTTTCTCCTTGTTAGGTTTGAACTGTTGCTTCTTGATCAATGTACAAATTGTGCAAGAGTACGATCAGGTGTTCTGGTATACCCATGCTTCTTAATGTGGCCCAGAGTTTCTCATGGTTTACCCAGTCAAAAGCTTTGCTATAGTCAATAAAGCACAAATAGATATCCTTTTGGTATTCTTTAGTCTTTCCAAGGATCCATCTCACATCCACAATGATGTCTCTCGTTCCTCGCCCTTTTCTGAACCCTGCTTGCACTTCAGGTAGTTCTTGTTCCAGGTATGGTTGTAGCCTCTTTTGAATAATCTTTAGTAGAATCTTGCTGGCATGTTGGATCAGAGCGATAATGCGATAATTTCCACAGTCAGTTGGATCACCTTTCTTTAGTATTTGTATAAACACAGATCTTTTCCAGTCAGTTGGCCATGATGTTGTCTTCCATATTTCTTGGCAGAGCCTTGTAAGTACTGTAACAGCTGCATCAGATTGCTGTAATACTTCTATAGGAATGTTATCAATGCCTGGTGGTTTGTTCTTTGATAAGGTTTTCAATGCTGCTTCAACTTCTTCTTTCATCACCAATGGTTCCCGATCATAAGGTACAGGTTGAAATGGCTGTTGGTCCACTTGATATTTATCACATAAAAACTCTGTATATTCCTTCCATCTTTTCTTGATCTTCTCAGCATCATTCAACATAGAACCTTGAGCATCTTGTAACATTCCAATTCGAGGCTGGAACTTTTTCTTTAACTCTCGTAGCTTTTGGAAAGCTGATCTTGTTCTTCCTCTAATAGTTTCTGCTTCTATTTCCTTGCATGCATCATTGTAGTACTTTTCCTTATCCTGTCTTGCTGCACTTTGGAAATCTCTGTTGAGTTCTGTGATTGTCTTTCTTTCTCCTCTGGCTTTAACTTCTCTGCGTTTCTGGGCAATTTTCATAGTTTCTTCCGTCATTCATTTTGGCCGTTTTTTCTTTTTCACCTTTTGTAGAGACTTTTCGCTTTCTTCCAACACAACCTTCTTGATGTCATTCCATAACTCTTCTGGAGCTCTGTTATTTGTATCTAAAGCAGCAAATCAATTTTGCAGGCAGTCTTTAAATTCCAGTGGTATATTCTCAAGGTCATAGTTTGCTGCATTCATGAGTGGTTTGCTCTTTTTCAACTTTAGCTTGAGTTTGCATACTAGTAGCTGATGATCTGCATCACAGTCAGCTCCAGGTTTTGTCTTTGCTGATGTTATAGAACTTTTCGATCATTGACTTCCACAGATGTAGTCAATTTGATTTTTATACAATCCATTGGGTGAAGTCCATGTGTACAGTCGCCGCTTTTGTTGATGGAAGAAGGTGTTTGAGATGAATAGATCATTGGTCTTGCAGAATTCTATCAGTCTTTCTCCAGCTTCATTCCTGTTGCCAAGTCCATATTTTCCAACTACTTTACCTTCTTCTTTGTTGCCAACGTTTGCATTCCAGTCACCCATGACTATCAGGATATCCTGTTTGCATGTTCTGTCAATTTCAGCTTGAACTTGTTCGTAGAACTCTTCAATTTCATTCTCTTCTGCAGCTGTTGTTGGGGCATTCCTCATAAACGAATAGAGATTAAGCGTTCGCTGACTGCATTGTATTTCATTACAGTTCTTGCAAGTTTCTTCTTTATTATAAATGCAACACCATTTCTTCTTTGTCTTTCATTTCCAACATAGTAGATTATGTGATCATCTGATGCAAAGTGCCCGATGCCAGTCCATTTCAGTTCGCTGACACCCAACAGATCAAGTTGTACACGTTCCATTTCATTCTTGACCACCTCCAACTTCCCTTGGTTCATGCTTCGTATGTTCCATGTTCCAAAGCGTAAGACATCTTTACAGCTTCTGACTCTCATTTCATGCGCAGCTACATCAGCAGTCAGACGTCCCAAGGGCTTTGATCCAACCACATCATAAATGCTGGCTTTACTCTGAAAAGTCTTCAGCTCTTCCCCAGTAGCTAGTTGAGTGCCTTCTGACCTGGGGGTCTCATCTTCCAGCACTATAGCACAATTTGTTTTGTTGTAACTATCCATTGGGTTTTCATGGCAAGATACAGAAGTAGATTGCCGGGCCTTTCTTCCACGCAGTTTAAGTTTGGTGTTGTTGCCGTTGTCACAGAAATGTGATCCTCCGCCGTCAACACTATCCATTCTGCTGCTGCCCAGATGGGTGGTTTGTCTTGGTCTGGCACCTCAGCTGAGACCTGTCCATCTTGGGAGACCCTGCCAGTAGTTAAACTACCGATAGTTTAGCTCTCAGCATCACTGATGCATACAAGCATAAGCTGCAAACCAAGTGAGGGATTTTGAATATATTTTGAATTTATTAACTGGAATATTTATTTTGAATAAATATTCCAATTAAAAATATTTATTTTGAATAAATATTTATTCAAAATAAATATTCAAAATATTTATTTTGAATAAATTTTGAGTTTATTAACTGGAATATGTCAGCTCTGGGAAATGTGCATCATTAACGTCTGTGCTTTGTTTACTACAAGAGGAAATTAATTTATAGTTTTATTTCTATAGTGTTGTTGTACATTCCAAGCTTGGCTTTTGGGGTTCCCAGTTTAATTATTGTCTTCCTGTTTCTATATTGTGATTCCTTGTTTGGTGATGGTCTATGTTCTGCATGTGTAACTGAGCTGAGGTATTCTGTTTATGTAATTCCTATTTGACATTGCCACTTGTTCTCTTTCCCCAGTAGGTCATGTATTGTTATTCTCTGAAATGTATTGGTTTAATATTTGCAGTGTTTCCTTTTGATAGGTAGAGTATGGTGCTTTGTGAGTCCTGGTAGTGCTGTTAGGATATGGCAGGTTTGCTATGGGTTCTAAATGCCAAATACAAATCTTGATTCCGCTCATAGCACCGTGTGGAACTACTACTCCATTGCTAGATACACTCATGTGCTCCCAAAGTTTCGAAGACTCGTATATGTGCTACCAATGAATTTTTTTTCCCTGACTTCGCGACTATCGATCCCCTCTCCTTCAATACTGGTGACTCTGGACGTTGTCTCCCTCTACACTAACATACCCCAGAGGGAGGCTTATGAGGTGATCTCTGGTCTAGTTTGGCAACCTCCTTCGCGGTTGCCTCGTCACTTTGTATTGAGGCTTTTGAAATTGGTATTGGAATCCAACTATTTTGTTTATGCAGGAAGATTTTACCATCAACAATTTGGAGTCGCAATGGGGGCGACTGTAGCGCCATCGGTAGCGTCTCTATATGTGGCCAACTTTGAGGAGCGGTATGTGTACCCTTCTGGGGACTTTCAGAATATTTCAGTTTGGAGACGGTTCCTCGACGACATCTTCTTCATATGGACTGGATCAGAGGGTCGCCTACAGCAATTCTTAGTTAACTTAAACATGTTTGATGTTAACTTACAATTCACTCCTAAATATCATAGTCAAACGATTGAATTTTTGGATTTGCAGTTATACCTACAGGGAGCCTCTTTGATGTGTACGTTGTACCGGAAGCCCATACAGAAGAATGTGTTATTACATTGCTCGAGTTTTCACCCCCCTTCTCTCAAGCGGAATTTACCCTTTGGGCAATTCCTGCGTATTCGACGCCTGTGTACCTCAATTGATCAGTACCGTCAGCATGCACAAACTTTGAGTCAAAGGTTGTTGGATAAGGGTTATCCTGAGACCCTGGTGAGGATGGCTTTTAAACGGGCTCTTTATAACCACCCGGTGTGGTGGGAGGGTTCTGATAATACATCGGGGAGGGGTGCGCGGAAGGATGTAATAACTGGGGTACTCCCTTTTGTGCCGAAGGCTCCAGGGATACTCCACATCTTGAAGAAGCATTGGGAAGTACTCTCTTTGCATCCATGTTTTCGGAAGCCCCTAATGATAGCCTATCGTCGGTCCCGCACAGTGGGTAATTGGATTGTGCAGACGGCTGCCCAAAGTGGGTTAGGGTCCGAATACCGTGATAGCACTCGGGGCCATTATGCTTGTGGCCATTGTGACTTTTGTGCCACCACAGTACAGGGACAGAATTGGGAGGATCCCCATACAGGTGTACAGTATCGTTCTCTGCAAGCTTCTGATTGTTACACGGAGTTTGTAATCTATGTACTGGTCTGTCCTTGTTTACCCTTATATGTGGGTAGCACAGTTCGGTCAGTGAGGAAGCAACTGCAAGAACATCGCTCTCGAATTAATCGGCAGCAAGAGGGGGCCCCTGGGGTGCAACACTGTCAACAGTTCGGGCATTACTTTACAGATTTGAGATGGCGCATATTGGAGGTGGTCCCAGTCCCCAGTCGTGGGGGGGATCGAAGGGCCCGCCTTCATCTGCGGGAGCAGTATTGGATCTATCAATTGGCCTCTATGTCACCACGGGGTATGAATGTGGAGATTGACTGGTGGGGTTTGTCGGTGCAATAAAGTTGGTGAAGGATTTGCACGTTGGGATTCCTCTGATGTCACATTATCACGGCATTTAAATGGAACTTTGTGGGGAGGGGTTCAAAAGCCTGATGAAGAGCTGAATGAAGACGCGGCTTGAAACACTAGTAGTGTCGCAAGGACCCCTGATATTCGGCATTGGGAAGGAGTGCCTTATCGGCGTTGGAGCTGTACCCATTTGATTGGATGAACTACGGAGAAAGTGTTTGTGCTCCAGCCGATTTATCTTTTCCTTCTATCCTGTTGAGGAAGCTAAGTACTTTTTTTCTACCTTATGTCAGTCACGGTATGAAAGATGGACTGATTTGGAGAGTGGTTTACCAGCATTAACGAGCTTCCTAACTTTTATCGACTTGATATGTGGATTCTGACGGCGACAGGTGTCGTGGAGTCAGGTTTTTAAATAGCCCATGGGTGGCATGTTATAAAATTGATTAAAATGGAGGGCTCACTCCGAGAATGGGATACTTCCCTTTCAAGGTGAGCGATCCGACAAAAATTCATTGGTAGCACATATACGAGTCTTCGAAACTTTGGGAGCACATGAGTGTATCCAGCAATGGAGTAGTAGTTCCACACGGTGCTATGAGCGGAATCAAGATTTGTATTTGGGATTTGGAGTGTTGATTCCTTGGGGTGTATATGTATGGGTTCTAAATGGGCAGTGTTTGTAGAAGTTCCTAATGTGTCTGGTGGTTGGCACTGGATTATAGTAATGTAGAAATCTTTTAGTCTTTCTTTATCCATACACTCATTAAGAGGCATGTTTACTAAAAGCTAGTGTGTGGTAACATTATGCAAATATTTATGCAAATGAGGTCTCATGCAAATGAGGACCCACATCGAGTCTCCACACATGGCCCCTGCACCCCCCTTGGGCCGCCCCTGTCTGTAGGGCTGTTTATTAATGTGTCTTTACCATACCACCTTCTCCCATCTCTGCATTCTGTTCTTTACAACTGCATCATGTGGTCCTCCAGACTGCAGACACACCAATTCAAAACATCTTTGTCACAGCCATTCATCTCTATGGGATGCATTGCAGAGCAGAGCAGAATAGTTTCTAAGTCCTGGCCTTATTCCACATTTCCTCTGATATAACGTGGATGTCAGAGGGAAACATGTAGAACGTACATGGTCCTTTCCTGATTACACATTGTCTCTGCTGCTGACCATGCTCCCATTCTGTCCCCTCCCTCCACATTCTGAGATCCCTGTGCTAGCTCTGTGTACTTGCTGGGCCACAGGGGTTTCAGTATACAGTCGTAGGTGTTTTCACTAGAAAAATGTCTACGCTGCACAACAAAGGGCTTATTCATGTTCTGGAATGACCCCCATAGTGGCCTAGATTTGAAAATTAAAAAAAAAGCAGTTTATTTACATTCTCTTATATACTGTGCTATTTTGCATCAGTGCAGTTTACATTGAACAGGGCATTATAACTTGAAGATAACTATTTTACAGGGAACATGAGCTATGGAGGGTTAAGTGGCTTGCCCAAGACCACAAGGAGTACCTGTGGGACTAGAAACCCCAGTCCTTCTGGCCCAAGGTTGCTGTCCTCTAGTGCAGGGGTGTCAAACTCAAATACACAGTGGACCAAAATGTAAAACTTGAACAAAGTCGCGGGCCAGCATTGAACAAATGAACCTTTTAATATGGACCCAAACAAGATTTGCTTTAACATTGAATATGAAGCAACACTTATTACTATACAATTTATAACTTAATAGTTCAGATATGCAAAAACCAATTTCAAATAAAAAAAAACATCAATGACATTCATTTATTAAATAAGATTTAAATAATAATAAATAATAATTTTTAAAATAAAATAACAATAATAAAATTAATCAACCATTCAAGCCCATGTCTTGGAGTAGCAAGAAAAAGTGCATAAAGAAAACGTTAATTATTGCTCAGTTTGCTGCACACTGATCTAATCTGATGTGCCCAAGCCAGATACCTGGCATCTCTTCTTGGATGATAGTTCATCAATGTCTGGGCTCAGGCTTTGAGCTGAGGAAATCCTCAGTATCGAGCGAAGGTGTTCATCAGTCAGACGTCTCCTGTGAGATGTTTTGGTCATCTTCATCGAGGAGAAAAGTTGCTCACATAGATAAGTGCTGCCGAACATGGAGAGCATCTGAGCAGCTTGGGTGCGGAGCTGAGGCATTGTGTCAGGGATGAACTGTGGAAACTGGGTGGCGCCCACAGCATCATACTTTGACTTCAGTGTGTCATTACACTGGAGTTCAATTAGCTCCATTTGGAGGTTGGTTGGTGCGTTTTCCACATTAACTGCAAAGGGATTACTGAGCAGTTCAAACCTACATTTCTGGACATCAAAGTCGGCAAATCGCCGGCTAAACTCAGCGCCGAGTACACTGAGTTTTTCAGCAAACTGTGCGCATGGGAACAAGTTGGTAAAGAACTGCGTTTTCATGGTTTGGCAGCAGGGAAAATGGCCAAGGTTTCCTTGCAGCATCTGATTCTCCCACAGGCACAGTTTAGTTTTAAAAGCCCTCACTGCAGCATACATGTCTGTGATGATGCGCCCCCGCCCCAGAAGCTGCAGGTTCAGCGCATCGAGATGGCTCGAGATGTCACACAGAAAGGCCAGCTCACACAGAAACTTTTTCTCCCGAAGCTCTGCTGTGTCCTTCCCTTTGCTTTCCAGAAACTGACATATTTCCTCATGCAGCTCAAAACATCTATTCAGTACTTTTCCTCGGCTTAACCATCTCACCTCTGTGTGATACGGCACGTCTGCGTATTCTGAACCACACTCCTCCAGAAAAGACTTAAACTGGCGGTGATTCAGACCTTTGGCTCTTATAAAGTTAACTACTTGTGTTACTGTGGTCATAACATGTTCCATCTTTAGGGCTTTGCCACACAATGATTCCTGATGTATGATGCAGTGATAAACAGTTAGTTCACCTGCACAGTTCTCTTCCTGCATCTTCTCCCGGACCCTGCCCACCAGTCCACTCTTTTTACCGCACATCGCTGGCGCACCATCTGTCGTTAATCCCACGGCAGCTTTATTTCAGTTACGCATTTGAAAACCTCCTCAAAAATTTCCTTTCCTGTGGTTGTGCCATGCATTGATTTGAATCCCAATAGCTCCTCCGTAACACACATATTTGAGTCCACTCCACGGATGAAGACTGACAGCTGAGCAGTATCAGATGCGTCGCTGCTCTCATCCACAGCAAGGGAGAATGCAACGAAATCTTTTCCCTTTTCCAAAAGCTGGTCATACAGATTGGTGGCAAGATCACATGTGCGATCAGCTACTGTGTTTCTGCTCAGGCTCACGTTTGAAAAGGCTTGCTTTTTCTCTGGGCACACGATGTCACAAACTTTCAACATGCACTTTTTCACAAACTCTCCCTCATTAAAGGGCCGGGCTGATTTTGCGATCTCTGCTGCCACAATATAACTAGCCTTTACAGCAGCCTCACTTTGTGATGTGGCTTTTTTGAACATATTCTGTTGTGAAACCAAACTTCTTTTCATCTCCTCCACTTTCTGGCTCCTTTGAGTCATGTCCAGGTCCTTGTACTTGTCATGGTGTTTTGTTTCATAGTGTCGTCGAATGTTATACTCCTTAGTTATAGCCACGTTGACTCCACAAATCAGACAAACAGGTCTGTCTTTTACATATGTAAACAAATATTCTGTCTCCCACCTGTCCAGAAAGTTCCTGTTGTCTGCCTTTCTTTTTGCCATTTTTGGGAAGGGGTTCCACAGTGACAGTTGTAGCTTGAGATCGCTATGACTTCTGTCACACAGGAGAGGGCGTTTCTGGGACCTGTCCTGATTGACGTGCCAAAACAACAGCAAGGCATTATGGGATTTGTAGTATTAGCGATGAATGAATGCGCTGTATAATACCGGCGGGCTAGCTCTAGTAGTCATTTGGTATAGCTCGCGGGCCAAATATAATTACACTACGGGCCAAATTTGGCCCGCGGGCCAGAGTTTGACACCTATGCTCTAGTGGGATTTGAACCCCTGACTTTCTAGCCTGAAGTACCTTGCCCCAACCACTAGGCTACTCCTCCACTCCAGTTTACTTATGAAACTCTGATATTTGGCTTTTGTTTAGAATGTTTATGAAAAGGCAAAGCTGCCAAGGAGAGTCCATGAATGCCCTCTGCTTTGCATCTAGACTGAGCCATAAAGGTTTATTTGTCAACACAAATACACAAATGTATTCACGTTGCTGAGAAATCTGCCATGAATACATCACTTTCATTGTTTTCCCTCCCTTGAAAAACTATGAGAACTGAGGCATGCCACCTTTCCTTTAATTCTTTCTCAGAGCTGCCCTGTCCACTAAGTGGACTAAGCCTCCACACTTGAGCAGTAAAACTTAGGGGGGGGGGGCAGCAGCTTGGCACTAGCACAGCAGGCAAGACAACGACAGAGCAGCAAACTTCTGTCAATAAGGCAGCAGCCTTTGAACGCCCACACATGTGCACTCAAGACCTGCTGCTCTTAGACCTGATGAAGAGAGTACAACTCCGGAAAGCTTATGAAAAATATACTGTTAGTCCAGTAAAAGAGTATCGCCTACAACTTGTTTGTTGACTTTTGCTTTGGAAATATGAATACCATTCAAAACAAACACTTTTCAATCACTCTAATATACAGATCCCCTTCTGCCTCCCCTGACAACCTCTCATCCATACTAGAAGTAGCATGCACCGCGTTACTAAACAAAGTCCACATCATACTTGGTGACTTCAACCTACCAGCTCTCCATAGCACACCTCCCATTTCCAAATGCTATGTTAGATATAGGCTTCCAACAAGTGGTACAGGTCCCTGCACACAGAAAAGGGAATACATTAGATCTCATCTTCCTCCAAAACAATATCATACAAAATATGCACTATTCCAGACCTATAGCACCCTCTTTACCCTGGACTGACCACTTCTTGATAAAATGTACCCAACCTGCAGCACCCCCTCTATCTCCCCCAGCATTCCATAAAAAATTCAAGCCCTTTGACAAACAGGTCTTTTTGAACAATTCTCTCCCTCAGCTAGTTATCTCATACTTAATTGGAACTCCACCATCTCCAATGCCACACTAGCCCTACTATCTCCAACACCCAACAACTCAAAACAGAAAACTTCCAACAGAACTAAGAGCACTAAAACAAAAATTGCATAAAATAGAGTCTAAATGGAGATGCACAAGATTGGAAAATGATAACAAATTATACATGCTTATGCTAAAAACTTATAAAGAGGCCATAAACAACAAAAAGAAGGAATACCATGCCTCCCTCCTCTCTAATCTCTCAACAAACCAAGGGAACTATTTTCTATTGTAAGGTCTTTAACTAGAACACATACACCAGATGAAGACAAAGTAAGTATTCATCACAAATTCTGGCCAATCATTATATGAATAAACTTAAACCTACTATTCCTGATGATAACTTCCTCATTCCCTTCAGCTCACAACCAAGCAGCCTTGACCCTCCCAGACAAGACATTTGGTCAACATTCCACCTTATAGACTTAAAACATCTCAAAAATATAACCACTTGCATCAATACAACCACGTCACCCAGTGACCCTTGCCCGGTCAGTTGGATGAAATCAACAAAAGATGAGTTAGCACCAACCATCCTAAAAATAGTTAACCATTCATTACGCCAAGTACAAATGCCAGCTTGCTTAAAACAAGCCATAATCTGATCAATACTAAAATCATCCACTGCAGACAAAAATCTGCCCAATTCGTACAGACCCACAGCAAGCCTGCCGTTCTTAGTTAAGGTCATTGAAAAAGTTGTGATAAACGAACTGCTTGACTTCATTGAACTAAATGCTCCACTGGATGAGCAACAGCATGGATTTAGACCAAATCACAGTGTAGAGACCCTAATGCTAACTCTTTTTAATAATCTCATATGTGTCTTGGATTCCAGCAACTAAACTTATCTTAATTTTTCTTGACATTGCCTCTGTGTTTGATAGTATTAAAATAAAATACTAATCAAAAGGCTTATGCAAATTGGTCTTCAGGGAACAATCATTTAGTGGTTTAGGTCCTACTTATCCATCTGCAAGCAACAGGTCCAGATTGGCCAGGTAACCTCCCCAACTTTTAAACAAGAACAAGGTATTCCACAAGGCTCCTCCCTCTCTGCCCTATTATTTAATCTTTATATTCAACCAATATGCAACATCTTCAAAAAGCACAAGGTAAACTATCATCTCTATGCCGATGATGTAATGATGTATCATCCCATAGATACATCATTACATCATCCCTCTGACCTCGTATGCCTCTGACCCATCATCCCTCTGACCTCGTATGCTCTCAGATATTCTCCTTCCTAGATGAGATAACTGAATGGCTCAAAGCACACAGCTTAAAAATCAACATTAATAAAACAGAAGTACTCTCTGTCTCTAGAAATCCTAATTTCATCCCCTCCCAACCAATAAAATCCAAAGGAGGTGAAATACCTTGACATAATCTTAGACCAGATGCTAAAAATGGTCACCCATATAAAAGCAGTCACTATAGTCGTATACTTCAAACTACACGTAATTCAACATCTCAGACCCCTATTAGAGGAACAAGATTTCAGAACAGTCCTACAGGCACTAATAACATCACATATTAGTGCTCGGCCAAGTTTCTTAATGTGGGCTATATCTGAGTGATGTTTTTTGTTTCTTTTTTCCTTTTAATGTAATGCATATCTAATGTGTTAACTTGCCCTGGATTGACTTTATTTGTATTGTTTAAATGCAATTTGGAAATTAATAAAAAAAAAATAAAAAAATAAAAAAAATCACATTTTGATTATTGTAACAGTATCTTCCAACACTCATCAGCCCCAGCTAGCGCAAAATCTTGCTGCATGCATTGTGTGCAAGGCACAATGTACCTATCATATGAACCCAATTCTTCATAGCCTGCACTGGTTGTCAGTAGTAACAAGGATAAAATATAAATACTTAATGATTGTCTTCAAGCAGCACAACAAAATAGCCAATATACCTCTATCCTCACTCCATATGTCCCCCACATTCCCCAGAATAAGAAGGCACTGCTCCCAAAACACCTTAACCATACCTCATCACATCCGTACCACTAACCAATGTACCAGCTCAAGGGCATTCTCATACGTTGCCCCAGTATTATGGAATGCTCTGTCTGATACTCTTAAGAGCTATAAAAGACTTACAGCAGTTCCGCAAAGAGCTAACGACTCAGCTATTCATTGAGTATTATGGTACCGCCCATGAGCGACCCCCAAGTTCAACCTAATTAATATCTCCCAGCACAATTTTGCTCCCAAGCTTATACCTACTGCAACATTGTACATAGTTACTGATAACAGGATTATATCTGTTGATATAATGTATATAGTTGTAGTATAGTTCTCCTAAGTTGAATGTACATACGTTATTGAAGTTTCAATGTAAAGTTCCTTTGATGTTCTTTGTAAACTGCCCCTGATCTTGGGAAGGAGCGGTATTTAAAAGCATGTTAAATAACCACAAAACAATTTAGACGCAAACAGTTTTTGGAGTTAAGATCTAGAGTTGTAACTCTGGGAGCGTCCTTTTTTTTAAAAATTTCCCTGTCGCTGCCTGGTAACTTACCAGGGGCAAAGTTATGCTTATACTGATGTGATGCAGTTGCAGAAATTGTTGTCTGATAAAGAATTGGCTGAGAAGTAGATAGGTGGTTTTGTTTTTCTCTTAAGCTCCCTTATGTGGAGTGTAAATCACTCTCTATTGCCTGATTGTGTATGAGTAGGTTTTGATTGTCTCTCCTTGATGTGATCTACTTATGTGATAATTCTATTTTCTGAATTTATTATTGTATTTTTGTTAAGTTTACCTTTCTTAATTGTTTGTAATCATGAAAAGCATTAAATAAAAATTTTTAAAAAAATAAAAGCATGTTAAATAAAGAAATAAGGAAGTACTGTATGTATGCTAAGGAGCGAGAACAAATAAGGCTACCTTAAAAATATGAATATTTTTCCTCACTGATAAAGGTGTTTGATTCTTTTCCATATTCTACCTGTATAGTTATGATACTTTTCGTAATATGGGCCCTTATTCACTAGGAACTGCCCTAAGACCACCAGTTCAGTTCATGCATTATAAGCCAAGTCATCTAATGAATTTAGATTACTATGGACTTTGCAGAAATGGAAATTATGGAGTCATATTCTCAAACTGATGGAATCATTGCATTCCCTTTATCACTTTCCTATTCTCTAATCCATAATTCTGCCCTTCCCTCTCACACAATTAGCATTCTAAGCTATTTTCTTCAAAATATAAAGATGTCCTTTCATTATTTGATATGGATTTTCTCCATAGGTTAACAATTAGCATGAATTTTTACTGATGAGGTCGTGTGGTGTGTCACTTGCTATTATAGATTTTTAACACTCCTGAAGGCACTGAACCTTAGTATTAAGAGATCCTTCAGCCACTAGTTAGCACTTCAATAAAGCCCCAGCTCATCAGCATTTAAAAGGAACTTCAATGCAACAAATGTACTTCTTTGTCTCGAGAGCATTCCTGTATCTTTGTGCTTTAAGAGCTTTTATATGTCTTGCTACTATTTCAGTGCCTCAAGTGAGCCTTGATTTTTCTGATTTGCATTTTTATATTAAGAAATTGTACTTCTCTTAAACAGAGCATGCTAATGAGGTTCCACTATGCATTTGGGTGAATGAGCTCCAGGAAAGGTGACCTTGTGATGACGTGTGTTTTGGTGATGAATAGCAAGGTGTGGAGCCTGATTCAGAAGGAGGTGCATCCCGGCCGTCTGGATGGCCCCGAGCAGGATGGACCCATTTGGACCCAATTCTGAAACAGAGGAGCATTCAGAACTGGGCTGAGGATGGCCCAGTGTTCTCCTGCGGCCATTGGGAGATGTCTGCACTGCCTCCCAGTCAGCCCACCACATCCCGGATGCCCTTCTCCCACCACATGACCCCCAACGTGGCCAGTGGAGCCTGAATAGGGTGGTGGGGACCCACCATGTGCTGCCTGCTGCTCTGGGGGGGGGGGGCTGCTGAGCTCTTGGGGGGCTGCCGGGAATGTTTGGGGGGCACCACTTGCTTATCCCACCTCAGAGGTGGAATAAGAGAGGTGTCCCCCCTGCAAACCCTGGATATACAGAGCCATCACTGGAATCGGCCCTGTATGTCCGAGGGTCGGCCCACCCACTCTCCGCTCCCATCATGCGTCTATCCCTCATAGCATGCATACAGCGGGGGATGGAAGCAAAATACCGGCAAGGCGGATAGCAGAGTGGCACGTCCCAGCGGGATTTGCTGCCCCGTTATCTGCCTCTTAGAATCGGGCCCATAATGTCTGTATATGTAGTTATATTATTACTATCAGAAAAAAAATAATAAGTGCCAAAATGAAGTGGAGGAGTGGCCTAGCAGTTAAAACCATGGCATTGGAAGTTAGGGTTCAAATCCTACTTCACCTATTAACACTAGAAGATCATTTTGTGTCATTAAATAGAATCCACCTAAAAAAACACTAAACATTTTCCTTTGTACTGTGAATACACTGATAAATCCCTTTTTATGACCATGGGAAAGCACATAATTGCCTTGAAAATAAATTCCTAAATTTCTAAATGATCAGCAGCTGGAAGCCCTATTCATAATTAATGCACGCACTTGCTTAAACCGCCCATGCACCACCCGGACTCTATGTGCTCACCCACAGTGAAAGTATGTACCATTCAAGCAAGACATGTATTTTTACACAGGACTGTATTTTATGAGGTCATTTACATATGTAAGTGGCCACTTACACACATAAATGATTAACATACCAGCATTCACATGTACTGTTAGTGCCTAAAACTATGCACCACTTTATAAAATGACCCCCATAAGGATAATTTCATAAACCCCTGCAGAGATAATGTGCATAAGCACACATATATTTGAGGCCTATTTTTTAAATTGAAATACGCACGGGGCTTAACTGGTTTAAAAATACGTGCAAACTAGGCTTGAGCACTTTTGCCTGCTCTCTATGCTCCACCTACACTCCACCCAGCTCTGCTCCTGTGAATGCCTACTACTACTACTACTGCTTATCATTTGTATAACACTGCAGGGTGTACACAGCACTGTAAAAGATGGTCCCTGCTCATGAGAGCTCACAATCTAATTAAGTTAGACAACACAACAGATGAGGACAAGGGCATATCTAGGGGAGTGGAAGGAAAACACACAGGAGTGGAGGAGTGGCCTAGTGGTTGGGGCAAGGTACTTCAGGCTGGAAGGTCGGGGGTTCAAATCCCACTAGAGGACAGCAACCTTGGGCCAGAAGGACTGGGGTTTCTAGTCCCACAGGTGCTCCTTGTGGTCTTGGGCAAGCCACTTAACCCTCCATAGCCCATGTTCCCTGTAAAATAGTTATCTCCAAGTTATAATGCCCTGTTCAATGTAATTTCAGTTTGTTCAATGTAAACTGCATTGATGCAGAATAGCATGGTATATAAGAGAATATAATAAATAATAAAATAGGAGACCAGGTGGATCATGATCCAAAAGCAGCCTCGAAGAGGTGAGTTTTCAGCCTGGATTTGAAAAGAGCCAGAGGTGAAGCTTGATGCACAGATTCAATTTGTTCCAGGCATAAGGAGCATCAAGGAAGAAGGCTCAAAGTCTGGAGATGGCAGTAGAAAGGAAGGGCACAGATGGAAGGGATCTGCCAGAAGAGTGGAGCACCCAATGAGGGGTGTAGGGACAGATAAGAGAGGAAAGGTAGTGAGGTGCAGCAGAATGAGTGCACTTCTAGGTCAGTAGGAGAATTTTGAACTGGATACAGAAATGGATTGGGAGCCAGTGAAGTGACTTGAGAAGAGGGCTTAAATAAGTATGCCCAGGCTGGCAGAAGATTAGCCACGCAATTGAAATTTGAACAGATTGAAGAGGAGAGAGATGATTCAGAGGGAGACCAGGGAGGAGGTTGCAATAGTCTAGACGGGTGGTGACTAAAGAGTGGATAAGTATCTTAGTAGTGTGTGTACAAAGGAAGGGGCAAATTTTGCAAATGTTATGGAGAAAGAAGCGACAGATTTTAGCTATCTGTTGGATGTGTGCAGAGAAAGAGAGAGTAGAGTCAAAAATGACCACAAGGCTGAGGGCTGAGGAAACAGGGAGAGGTGTAGTATTATCCACAGAAATAGAGAAGGGAGGAAGGGGGGAAGTGGGTTTAGGGGGAAAGATAAGGAGCTCAGTTTTAGCTATGTCCAGTTTCAGATGGCAGTGAGGCATCCAGGCAGCATGCCGGTTAAGCAGGCAGAGATTCGGCCCTGGATTCCTGTAGAGATTTCAGTCACAGAAAGGTAGATCTGAAAGTCGTCAGCATAAAGATGGTACTGAAAAGCAGAGGAGGAAATAAATGCACCAAGGGACTGAGTATAGAGATAGCAAAGGAGAGGACCCAAGACAGAGCCCTGAGGTGCACCAAGTGAAAGCGGAATGACTTATATGCGTTAATGGTGCATATCATTATACAGTTCCTTATAAAATCAGCCTGTATGGAATCTGTTCTGGCCCATGATGTATATTCCCCACTAAACGCCTGGGTTGTATTCCTGACAAAGAGCTCCCCGCACATACAGCAGAACTGTGTGGGGAGCTCTGTACAAGGGTAGGAGGGGGTGGGCTGGAGGCATGACCCTGAACCCGGATTTACAGGTCCTATTCTGGTGATAGTCCTGTACATCTGGGCTTTGGGACTTACACAGAGAACTTATTCTACATCAGATGTGGAATAAGACAACACCCCCCCCCCCCCCCCCCGACAGCAGGGTACAGGACAGCCATGCCAGGACACAGGTGAGCAGAGGAAGGGATTCCTTACAGGCCGATCCTAACCCAGAAGGCCCAATTGGGGATCAAGCAGTGGAGAAAATGTTCTTTGAAGGCAGTGCGGGCAATCGGGGCTCCTGCACAGAGTTGCGGTGCCATGGCAATGGGACGCCACAGAACCGTGGTTCCATGCAGGAAGTCGGCTGGGCTAGCCAAGTGGATTTGTGCACATACAGCCGGCCTGAATCAGGACACATCTGGGATGTCCCAGCCTATGCCCCGATTCTGCTTCCACGGTGCCATCTAGCTCCCACTGGAGCAGAATCTGGTGCATATCTGGTCCATCCAGGTTTTGGATGTGTCCCAATTGGAATTAGCCTCTACATGTATAGAGAGGCACTTTAACACAAGAGAATATTTTTGCCATCTTGACTCAATGCACTTACAGTAACTATGCAGACAGAGGTTGAATATCTCTGTACAGATGGGTGGAATGCAAATGTTCCACCTGAGCTTGGCCCCAGCACTATCTGGTTTGTGCTGGGGCGTTTAGAGAGATTTTTGGTATCCAAACTATCCATATAGGGGGTCATTTTAAAAGGAGCCCAGGGCCAGCCCCAGAGTCGGTTGAAGGTGTTGGTTCCCTAGGAAACCCTTAAGTCTTATGCCCCCTTGCTGTCAGACTCTATTGTTTAGCTTTGAATGCCCTGCTCTTTGCTGCTCCCCCAGAAGCTGCCACCCTTTAGGCATTGCCTGGTTTGACTAGTGGTTGGGCCAGTTCTGAAGGAGCCGCATCAAGATACACCCATCATTGTGCATAAATATATATTTTTTAATCACTTGCATTTGTCGATGGGCCTTTACATATGCATTTTAGACACTCAATCTTCTATAACACACATGAAGATGACAGCACATACTTTCACTGTAAGCACTTTCATAGGCAGAGTTTGGACGGAATGTGGGTGGAGCTCACATTTGCATCTGTACTTTCTTAAATACAAGCATATATTAGTAATTGCGCCAAGAATGAATATGCATTCCCCATTACTTAGAAACAGAAACACGATGGCAGAAAAAGACCACATGGCCTATCTTGTCTGCCCATCCATATCAACTACTACAATAGTCCCCTTTTTTCCTTTTGAGATCCACTTTGTTTGTCCCATGATTTTCTGAATTCAAATACTGTCCTCATCTCTACCGCCTCTAATGGGAGACTATTCCATGGATCCACCACTCTTTCTGTAAAGAAATATTTCCACATATTACCCCTGAGTCTATCTCCTTTCACTCTTATCCTATGTCCCCTCGTAGGAGAGCTTGCTTTCAATCAAAAGAGGTTCTTCTCCTGTGCATTTCTGCCACAGAGGTATTTAAATATCTCTATCATGTCTCCTCTATCCTGCCTTTCCTCTAAGTATATATATTAAGATCCTTGTCCTCATTTGCTTTATAACATAGACCACTAACCATTTTAGTAGCCACCCTCTGCACTGACTACAACCTGTTTCTATCCTTTTGAAGGTGTGGTCTCCAGAATTGCACACAATACTCCAAATGAGGTTGCACCAAAGACTTATACAGAGGCACTATTACCTCCTTTCTTCTGCTGGCCATTCCTCTCCCTATGCACCCAAGCATCCTTCTAGCTTTCACAGTCGCCTTTCCTACATGTTTAGCTGCTTTAAGATCATCAGACACAATCACCCCCAGGTCTGCCTCTTCTTTTGTGGACAAAAGTACTTCACCCCCTACACTGTACCACTCCCTTGGATTATTGCAGCCCAAATTCATGACCCTGCATTTTTAGCATTAAATCTCAGCTGCCAAATTCTCAATCATTACACAGGTACACTACCAAAAAACTGCCTCCAGTTTTGCAACTGATTTCTATAGATTTTGGGGTGCTGAATCCAGGAAAAATAGCCAAAATGTTCCATCACGTCACGTTTTCTTGCAAAATTAGATTTCTTACCCATATAAGGAATGTTCACATAATTTCTTTTTAGCCGACTGCAGTTTATTTTCTTGGCCCAAAATAGAGGTTGTAATGGTTAACTAACTAGAAACACTCCCTCATGATATTTTAGAGTGTTTTGTATTCATTTTATACATTAACAGGACAATTGGGAGGCGGGGGGCTAAATCCAATACTCGCGCTGGCGCATGTTCTTTCCTGTTCGCCTCGCCTCATTCGCTCACTCAAACACGGTGGTTGCGACATGAACGTTCCTGTCAAATTTCAGTTTCTTGCAAGTTCATTATTACCTTTTGTTTGCTCAGTCGTAATCCAGCTTTATTCCGAAGTGGTTCACTACAGTTGTAGTTTGCAGTGCTGTGTATTTGTGATGGCTCACAGAGCCAGAGGTTGCGTCAACTCTCCGGACACTTTTTGTTTTATTTGTGGGGAATATACCGTGAAAAAGCGGCAGAGGAACATTTCTGCATTTATTAAAAAAGTATATTTCGCCTATTTCGGTTTGAAGTTAGGCGATCAAGACAAACCGTGGGCTCCTCACAAAGTGTGCAAGACATGTGAGGAAGATCTACGCTTATGGATGAAAGGTAAAAAACAAGCATTTCGTTTCGGAATACCTATGATGTGGCGTGAACAAAGAGACCACAGCAGTGACTGCTATTTTTGCTCTTGCATTGTGAAGGGATACAACTTAAAAAATAAGAACGTAATAAGTTACCCCAACCTTCCCTCAGCAATTAGGCCTATGCCTCATAGCAACGAAGTACCTGTGCCTGAACCACCAAAATCTTTGGATCATATTTGTGTGGACGGTTCTGATCATGATGAGACTCATCAGATGGCTTTTCCCGATGAGTCCAGTACTTCCGAGTTTGAAACTGAATCAGATCCGAAACCTGAACTTTTCTCTCAAGCTGAATTGAATGATTTAGTCCGGGATTTAGGACTCCCAAAAGATGCTGCCCAACTGCTAGGTTCTCGGCTTAAACAGAAAAATCTATTGTCACCAGGAACAACTTTTTATTGGTACCGCAACCGTGAGACAAAATTTTTGAAGTATTTCAGCAAAGAGGAAGATTTGGTATTTTGCAACGATATATACGGAGTGATGGAAAAGTTTAAACTCAAGTATGATCCTGCTGAATGGCGGCTTTTCATTGATTCGTCAAAAGACAGCATAAAAGGTGTTCTTCTTCATGATGGCAACACATTCGCTTCAGTTCCTATTGCTCACTCTGTTATTCTCCAAGAAAATACGAGAATTTGGCCCTGATTCTTCAGAAGATTCGTTATGATGAGCATAAGTGGATGATTTGTGGAGACTTTAAAATTCTATCCATGCTATTAGGGCAGCAATCCGGTTTCACCAAATATCCCTGCTTCCTTTGCTTGTGGGATAGCCGGGCCCGCAACCTACACTGGGGGAAAAAAGACTGGCCAATTCGGGAGTATTTGAGACCCGGTGAGAAAAATGTTCTTCATGAGAGCTTGGTACCTCGTGATAAAATTCTATTACCACCTCTCCACATTAAGTTGGGTCTCATTAAGCAATTCATCAAGTCTCTTCCAAAAGATGGTGAGTGCTTTCGGTACCTTTGCTCAAAGTTCCCCCGACTTTCTGAAGCAAAGCTAAAGGAAGGAGTGTTTGTTGGCCCTGATATAAGGAAACTCATTTCAGATGGAGCATTCGCTGAAACGATGTCTGAGAAGGAAAAAGAAGCCTGGGATTCCTTCAAAGATGTTGTTCTCAAATTCTTGGGGAACAGGCGAGATGAGAACTATAAGGATATTGTTGCCAGGATGCTCAATGCCTTCAAAGAACAAGGCTGTAACATGAGCCTGAAAGTCCATTTCTTGCACTCCCATGTGAACTACTTTCCCGAAAACTTGGGGGCGTACAGTGAAGAACAAGGTGAAAGGTTTCACCAGGACATCAAGGACGCAGAGAGAAGGTACCAAGGAAGATGGAACACCACTATGATGGCTGATTTCTGCTGGTTGCTGCTGCGGGAAACCCCAGATGAAAAATACGCCAAGCAGTGCACCAAGAGAAGCATTCGGGGGAAGAAGAAACGGGCCCACCAGGAGATTGATTAACCCAAGAATGACTTTAAAATCTAAACTGTGTTGACAAATATCGTGTTTTTACTAAACTTTGAAATAAAAATTTGCTAGTTATTACCACAGTGTCGGATCTCATTTATTAGAATTTTATTTTCACACCATCGGGTGTTTGTCTTCATGTATTGCAATGGTGCGGTTTGCGTTTTCTATTCTTACATACATACCTGTACAACATTTTTTGCACATTTCTTTGCTTTGCTTTGTGTCTAACCTCGCTCTTATATGCTCAATGTTTGTGCACATGTATGTGGCTGTTTTAAGTGCAGACAATTTTGCTACCATCACAGTGTGTTTTTGTTGACATTACTCTATTCTTATGTGCTGCCTTGTTACAATTTTCTTTATTCTTATTTGAATAACTACTAAACAATTAGTATAAAGAATTCATCCAAGAAACTTTTATCTCGATCGCACTCAATCTGAAACGTTCACCTCAAACTGCCAACCCAATGTAGCAAAAAATCTGTACGTGATGGAGCAAATTGGTTACCAGATTTGGATTCAGTGCACCAAAAAACGTAAAAATCAATCGAAACATTAGAGGCAGATTAAAAAAAAATTGTTTTAGTGTACCTGTGTTATTCGATGTAAACCAATTTGAATAAATGATAAGTCAGTATAGAAAACCTGTTAAACAAATAAAATAAATAAAAAATTGGGGAGTAGCCCTATAAAGCAAGAATGATCACATGGAGTGGGTGGGAGCTGAAGTGAGTAGGGAGTGACCTAACACACAATGAGAATAGTGGCTTCAAAGAGCTAGCAGGGAACGGATAGCTGGAACAAAAAACAATGAGCTCTAACTGACTGAGCTTCACCTAATACCACAAAAATTTTCCCCTTTGCAGTATAGAAAAAAAGAATTAGCTTTTACAAATGAAAATCAAAACCCCCTTCAAGATTGTAGCTAAAAGCCAAATAGTATAACCTTGCTTGCAACTGAGTCCCTGTTAGAAATGTCCACTCCTATTTTTTAAAGTATGCATGTACTTGACTTTATAAAGTACTAGGTGCAATTGACATGCGTAAAAACGCATGTTAACTTAGGCATGCCTTATAAGATTTCTTCATAATGTCACTGAAAATCAAGGAACGGGGGAACTTATATGTTTAGTGGCAGCTGCTAAATGTATAAGTCATAAGAACATAACATAAGATATGCCATACTGTGTCAGACCAAGGTCCATCAAGCTAAGTATCCTGTTTCCAACAGTGGCCAATCTAGGTCATAAGTATCTAGCAGTATCCCCAAGAGATACAGGTTCCACAATGCTTGTATTGGATCAAGCATTGATATCCTGGGTCCCTTTTTAATAATGGTTTATGGACCTTTCCTCCAGGAACTTGTCCAAACCTTTTTTAAATCCAGCTACACTAACAGCCTTTACTACATCTTCCGGTAACAAATTCCAGAGTTGGATTACATGTTGAGTGAAAAAATATTTTCTCTTATTTGTCTTAAATAGTTTACCCTGTAGCTTCATTACATGTCCCCTAGTCTTTCTATATTCTGATAGCATAAACAATCGATCTATGTTCCACTCCATTCATTAATTTAAAGACCTCTATCATATCTCCCCTCAACCGTCTCTTTTCCAGGTTGAAGAGCCCTAACCTTTGTAGCCTCTATTCATAAGAGTAGCCTTCCATCCCCTTTACCATTTTGGTGGTTCTTCTCTGTACCTTTTCTAATAACGCTATATCCTTTTTAAAATACGGTGGCCAGAATTGCACACAATATTCAAGGTGCAGTCGTACCATGGAATGATACAGAGGCATTATAATATCCTCTGTTTTATTTTCCATTCCTTTCCTTATAATACCTAGCATTCTATTTGCTTTCTTGGCTGCTGCTGCACACTGGTCGGAGGGTTTTAACATGTTATCCATGATGACATAAGAACATAAGAACGTAAGATATGCCATACTGGGTCAGACCAAGGTCCATCAAGCCCAGTATCCTGTTTCCAACAGTGGCCAATCTAGGTCATACGTACCTAGCAGTTTCCCCAAAAGACACAAGTTCCGCAGTGCTTGTACTAGGTCCCGCAGTACTTGATATCCTGGGTCCCTTCTTAATAATGGTTTATGGACCTTTCCTCCAGGAACTTGTCCAAACCTTTTTTAAACCCAGCTACACTAACAGTCTTTACTAAATCCTCCGGTAACAAATTCCAGAGTTTGATTACACGTTGAGTGAAAAAATGTTTTCTTTTATTAGTCTTAAATAGTTTACCCTGTAGCTTCATTGCATGTCCCCTAGTCTTTCTATATTCTTATAACGTAAACAATCGATCTACGTTTACCCGTTCCACTCCGTTCATGGACTTCTATCATATCTCCCCTCAGGCGTCTCTTTTCCAGGTTAAAGAGCCCTAAACTTTTTAGCCTTTCTTCATACGAGTAGCCTTCAATCCCCTTTACCATTTTGGTGGCTCTTCTCTGAACCTTTTCTAATAATGCTATATCCTTTTTAAGACATAGTGACCAGAATTGCACACAATATTCAAGGTGCGGTCTCACTATGGAAAGATATAGAGGCATTATAATATCTTTTCTTTTATTTTTCATTCCTTTCCTTATGATACCTATCATTCTATTTGCTTTCTTGGCCGCCGCTGCACACTGGGCCGAGGGTTTTAACATGTCATCCACAATGACGCCTAAATCTTTTTCCTGGGTGGTGGTTCCTAATGTGGAAACTTGCATTGTGTAACCATAGTTTGGGTTGTTCTTCCCTAGGTGCATAACTTTGCACTTGTCCACATTAAATTTCATCTGCCATTTTGATCCGCAGTCTTCCAATTTATCAAGAACCTCTTGCAATTTTCCACAATCCTCTTAAATGTCTTTAGCTTCATTTTAGCCATGATTTCTGCAACTTGTTTGGAGCAATTTTATAAAGACACATGGAGGCCTATTCCCTGCTGGACATTCAGCCCCTTGTGTGGCCGAACAGAATTCAGGTGTACAGCATATAACCTCCGTGAAATCAGAATGGAGTCTACTGCCTGGACATGCAGGCTGGCCCCAATTCTGATTGGCTGCACGTCCATCCACATACCCAGTAAACTCAGCCTGGCTCCATAATGGAGCTGCAGTATCATGGCATCCTGTAGCCATGGCACTGTGGCTCCATTACGGAGCAACAAACTCTGGCCACCCCAGAGATTGTCCATTCCCTGCAGCCAGACCCCTGATCTGGCCTCCCATGGCCAGGATCCAGCTGCGGGGAACCTCCTGCACGCCTCATGGCCTTGTCCCCTCTAGCCACCGCTGCTACCATCTGTCCAGGGGGACTTATTCCACATTTGAGGTGGAATAAGTTCCCTGTCTAACTGGCCTACCTCAGTTGTACAGAGCCAAACTCCGAATTGGCCCTGTACATCCAGGGTGATGGCCTGCCCATGCACCGCCCTTGTTCCGCCTTTCACCCGCCTCTTCCTGCCCCTGTCTAAGGCTCCCTGTACAACTTCACTGTTTGTACAGGAAGCCTTGCGTGGGGAAGGCAAGGGGGACAAATAGCAGGGATGTATGTCCAGCCACTTTTCTTGGCTTAGAATAGACCCCATAGGCACCTATGGGACCCTTTTAATAAAGTGCTGTGAGGTTTTGCACTTACTACTGAGTATTGATCATTTGTATAGCGTTACAAGGTGTGCGCAGCACTGTACAGACACATGTAAAAAAGATGATCCCTGCTCATCAGAGTTTACAATCTAGTCAAGACAAACAACACAACTGAGGACAAGGACTAATCTAGGGGAATGGTAAGGAAACACATAGGAGACTAAGCAGATCAGGATTCAAATGCAGCCTCAAAGAGGTGAGTTTTCAGCCTGGCTTTGAAAAGGGCAAGAGATGAGGCCTGATGCACAGGCTCAGGTAGTTTGTTCCAGGCATCAACATGATTAAGTGCATAGTTGGTGCGGTAACAGTTGGAGGTATTTACCACACAGGGCAGACACTGCATGGTAAATGTATTTGTGCTATCTGTTGATATATTTACCACAGTCTGCTGCAGAAACAATACCTGATCACAACTAGCATCACTCTTCTACCCTCCGAGATCTCATGATCGGCATTATACCTTTTCCACTAATCAACATCATCCCCCATCCTCCACCTCCCTGAAGAGCATCCCCCCCCCCCCCCCCCCATCAGCACCCTAAACCCTCAACCCCTCCAGATCCTGGGTGGTGGTTCCTAATGTGGAACCTTGCATTGTGTAACCATAGTTTGGGTTGTTCTTCCCTAAGTGCATAACTTTGCACTTGTCCACATTAAATTTCATCTGCCATTTTGATCCGCAGTCTTCCAATTTATCAAGATCCTCTTGCAATTTTCCACAATCCTCTTGGGTTTTAACAACTTTAAATAGTTTTGTGTCATCTGCAAATTTGATAACCTCACTCGTTATTCCACTTTCCAGGTCATTCATGAATATGTCAAAAAGCAGCGGACCCAGCACAGATCCCTGGGGTACACCACTATTCACCTTTCTCCATTGGGAAAATTGGCCATTTATCCCAACCCTCTGCTTTCTATCTTTTAACCAGTTCCTGATCTACAGTAGTACACTGCCTCCTATCCCATGACTCTTTAGTTTTGCCTAAAGTCTCTGATGTGGTACCTTGTCAAAGGGTTTCTGAAAGTCCAGATACACTATATCAACCGGCTCACCTATGTCTACCTGTTTATTCACACCTTCAAAAAAACATAACAGATTAGTAAGACAAGATCTTCCTTGTCTAAAGCCATGTTGGCTGTCTCCCATTAGGCCATGACTATCTACATCAGGGGTTCTCAACCCTGTCCTCGAGACCCACCTAGCCAGTCAGGTTTTCAGGATAACCACAATGAATATGCTTGGGAGAGATTTTCATATAATGGAGGCAGTGTATGCAAATCTCTCTCATACATATTCATTGTGGTTATCCTGAAAACCCGACTAGCTAGGTGGGTCCCGAGGACAGGGTTGAGAACCCCTGATCTACATGCTGAGTAATTTTGTTCTCTATGATGGTTTCTACCATTTTTCCCAGTACTGACGTCAGGCTCACTGGTCTGTAGTTTCCCAGATCACCACTGGAACCCTTTGTAAAAATTGTCATTACATTGGTGATCCTCCAATTTTCAGGTATTACAGATGATTTTAATGAAAGGCCAAAGATTTCTAATAGCAGGTCTGCAATCTCATATTTCAGTTCTTTCAACACTCTTGGATGTATACCATCCAGTCCAGGTGATTTGCTACTATTCAGTTTATCAAATAGTTGTAATACATCTTCCCAGTGTAGCGATATTTCTCTCAATTCCTCTGCAGTTTCACCTTTAAATACCACCTCAGTCTTGGGTAACATCCCTACATCTTCCTCAGTAAAGACCGATGCCCTGTTGTATACTTTTAATGAACTAATTTTTTTTACCCCAGGACCCAATCTGCCACACCTGCAACTCTTCCTCATTTTAGATGAATAACTTTTGGCTGTGAAATGTAAAAGCAAACATCTCCTTAACACTCAAAGTTAATAGTATAAATGCGCTTGGATACTGATTCTGAAGTTTCTTGCTTGTAATAATGCTTTTTTAAAAGTTTTTGCTTATTTATAACAGCCACAGAGAAACATAAAAACAGAAACAAAAGGTACAACAAAAGACAATGCAATGTACCATCAAATATGACAACTCTACATTGTCAAAAACTATTAATGTAAATGTTCAGTTCCATGTAAACTGCCTTGATTCAGGAAAGGCAGTAACAAATACAAATAAATAAATAAATTAATAAATTAATTAATCTTGAAATATCATGAATTATGCAGGCCTCTATGGGTTTTAAAATTTGAAAACATTTCAGCATTTATCTTTTCTTTTCTTTTTCTTTTTTTGTGGAAGAAACTTCAAATCTGTAAGTCAAACAAACCATATTCCAACTGCTAAAGAAAGAAATCAAGTCAAATAACCTCCATTTGGAAGGTGATAGTAGCTTAAAAGAGCAAGGGATTTTAACATTCAAATTAAGATTATACAAAAAAGGTAGGGTTATTTTCCATAGTTTTTGCTATGACCCATACTAAATGATTGAAAGACTGAAGAAAAGAAAAACATGAAAAAAAGTATCTGGCAGCCCGTTACATGATCAATACATCTAAGAAAGTGACAGGCTATCCTTAAGTTTAACATTATCTATGAGCAATAACTATTAAGCCTAATTAACAGACTGGGAAAATTTTGTGGGGATGCTACAATATAAAAACTATTGAATAGAGTCCTCTTAGTATCTAAGATTATGTCTCCATGTTTTAACAATCCCGATTGTGAAATCTTTACCTAGGCCTTTGTACAGTTTATAGAAATTTGAAGCAGCATGTCCATTTTCTAACATTTGTAACAGCTAGGCCAAGTGGATGCCTAGCTTGTCCTACTTTTTAAAGACATACAGGTGCATATTGGGGTCATTCCAGAACCTGAATAGGCTGTTGGCATGTGCACAGGAGACATGTATCTCGTGAAAACATCTATGAGCATATTCTGGAACATTCACAAGGGGACATTCAATGTGCTTGCACAGGTATCTCTGCCACATCTGGGAGGGGCAGAATGACGGCATGCTTTGCCACGGAGACATGTATAATATATTCTGAAAGGTCCTTCTACTTTTTTTGACTTCCTTGCAGATGTGCCCATTATTCCTGCCAGAGTCGTGAAATAAGGCCAGTACTTAGAAAATTTTCTGCTGTGTGCTACAACTCATCCCTGCAAGGGAGAGTGTGTATGTGTAGTTTGAGGATTGCATGGGTGGATCTGGTGTGCTGATTTACAATTCAGGGAGGACATGAATGCCTGGCCAGTACCTGGACCTTATGGATGACCATAGTGTCACGTGGTATCATTGTGAAAGGACGATGTGACTGATGTTGTGCCAACATTCCCCAGATTGTGCCATGAGGCCAACATCCTTACCCAATCCAGGATCTATGCAAACTGCAAGAGTGGTGATATATCTGGAGACCAGCTACTTGGTGTGATGGCACAGGGATCCCACCTCCCATGCCCTCACAGGCCTGACCAGGGCAGCTTTGCCACAAATCAGACTGTGGAAAGCAGACAGGCTTGCCCCACAGATAGCAGATGTATTCAGATCAAAATAAGCTGACAGAGAGTGGATAATGTATCGGACAGGTGTAGCCACATGGAGTTGCTGTGAGAAATGCCAGTACCCAGATATGTGGGAAACAGATGCCATAGCCAGAAGGCCATAATCATTAAAAGAGCATACTTTTGTAGCTCAGCAATATTATGCATCCTTTGGGGAACTGCAAAGTTAGTTTAGGTTTTTGTGAACTTGGTAATGACCTACACTTAGCATTTTAAAGAGTGTTTTTAGAGATGATCAGTGCAAGAATAACTGAAGCATTTTTATATTTTGAACATTCGCCCTTGAGGCATAGCTCAGAGATTATTAATGGGCTCAAAACACAGTTTTGTGTCCGCTTCAGTTGGACGGAATTTCTTTGACTATTCGGGTTGGTCTTTTGTCATAAGAATTTGATGAACCATCAGATTCATGGACACTTGGCAGTTGCCATTCACAAGTTAAATATCTGCATTCAAAAGCTAAGTTGCACGTTTTTAAAGCTCTGCTTGTGTGTTCTACTTTTGTGAGTTTAACACATATTTGGTGATTTGTTCACTTATATAAAAAAAGAATAAAACGAAGAGTTTGGTCATGAGACAGGATTTTCTCTTTTCATGACAAACATTCCAACATTTCCATGTATATTTAGAAAATGATTTTTTGTTTTGGCAGAAAATAATGTCCTGGCAATGTTCCGGCTGTTATGTGTCAAATATGTGTGCATATATAGTCCAAAGTCATTTCACTGGCCACTTTTTTTTAGGAGATATTGGACATTAATGGGTTGAACTGTAAGGATACCAATAATGTTGACCACAACTGTAGTATACGTAAATGCTTGTATTTTACAAAGTTAGTGCATAAATTGTGACTTTACTTGTGCTGTACCAAAAACCGGCCTATATCCATGTTGCATATAAGTATGCATGTTCTTGTCACAGCATGCATTTATATCAGAGGCTAATTTTTAAAGTGGCATTCTATGCACATATATTTACATATATACACAACGGGTGTTATTCTGTGCCACAAATAGCGGGGATGGACGGCCCAATAGGACGTCCATCCCTGCTATTCGCACCTTCACCCGGTCCTGACTAACTTCCCCACTGATTGTGCGGAGAAGTTAGACGGGGACAGGAAATGGGCAGCTCGGGGTGAAGTCTGGGGTGGTTGGTGGCCCTGGATGTACAGGGCCGATTCTAATGTTGGCCCTGTATGTCCAGGGCTGGCAACATGTGTGGGGAGGTTATTCCACTTCCGAGGTGGAATAACTTCTCTGGACGTGTCATTTTGTAAATGCCAGGGCACAGATGGGCGGGGGTGGGGGCCGGAGAGCATCACCCACAGCCCAACCCTGGTCTTAGGAATTCACTCTATTTTGCAGCAGCTGGCATCGCGGCTCTTCAATGGAGCCATCGTGCCATGGCAACATGATGCCATGGCGCCGCGGCTCTATTGAGGAGCCTTGAATGAGTTAGTTGGGGACAGTCCTGCATGTGCAGGCAGGACTGAATCGCAATCCTGGCCTGCAGGACTGTTCGTGATTCTGATTCCGGACATAAAGAGGGGATCGGCATCCAGGACAAAAGTTTTTCGGGGGTGTTCATTCATGAGCGCATATTTGGTTTATTTGAACACTTAAGAATTTTAACTCTGCGCAAATTGCTTAGAGTTACATATACCTATGAACACATGTACAATTGATTTGTATGCTTAAAAAAATTCTAATATGCATATTACAAAGAACAAATAGGTGAAACAAACACAAAAGAAATGACCAAAAATCAGGAAATATTTATTTAAAATGAACATGAAACAAATGTTTTTTGGCCATGCACACCCCTAATATTCTTTATAACATTACTCTCATAAAACTAAGAGGGTAAGGTGGTCTGTACATTTTTTACTATCATATGTCTCTCCGATACAATGCATTAGTACACAGTGGTAAAAGCATTTAGGAGTCAAATCCAATTTCTTAGAAGTCTTAATGAAAGATTAGTTCAACAACCCAAAGTGCCAGGATATCCATTGTAATGTATTCTTTTTAATAATAACGAGCTGGTTAAACAACAGTTTAGAGGACTTTGACCATGGCATAGGTAATTTTTTTTAACCAATTCAACCAACTGCTGGTAAAAAGCCAGTGTGTACACTTAACAAATCATCAATTTTTTGCCAACATTAATACACACAATATAACTGGAGGAAAAAGCCCTCATAAATGCCCTATGGAGTCCTTCATAAAATGTTTTTCAGAATTGTCTATCAATCTTATAGAACTCTAACAATCTTCCCTCAGTCGTCTTTTTTTCCAAGCTGAAGAACCCTAACCTTTCAATTCCTTCCTCACAGGGATATTTTTACATCCCCTTTATCATTTTAGTCATGTTCCTCTGTACATTTTGTAATTCCAGTATATCTTTTTTTAGATGTGGTGATCATAAATGCATACAGTACTTGAGGTGTGGTCATACTACAGAGCGATACAGAGGCATTATGGTATCCTTTATTTTATTCTAGCATTATATTAGCTTTCTTGGCCACTGTTACACATTGAGCAGAGGATTTCAATATATTATCCACAGTGACGCCTAGCTCCTTTACTTATTGTGGAACCTTGCACAGCGAAACCATAGTTTGCGATGTTCTTACCAAAGTGCATAACTTTGCACTTGTCCATGTTAAATTTCATTTGCCATCTGGATGCCCAGCCTACCAATTTCTTGCAATTTTTAACAACCCTATTGTGTTCTAACAACTTTAAATCATTTTATGTTGTTTCCAAATCTGATCACCTTGTTTGATGTTCCCATTTCCAGATCATTGAGAAAACTGACCATTTAGCCCAACTCTGTTTTGTATTTTTAACCAGTTCCCATTCCATATTAAGATACTACCTCCTATCCCATGACTTTTAATTCCCTCAAGAGTCTTTCATGAGGGGTCTTCTCCCTCTCCATATAATTCATCATACTGATACCCTTATTATCAATGTAGTTCTTACGCTTTTCTCCTTCACCGTTATTTCAGGTTTTCTGGTATCAAACTTTTTATCAGCAAGGGAATACCCTAGATGATCACAATCTCTTCATTCTCTATAATATTCTAAGGGTCATGATCCCAGTGCTTTTCTGGTATGGCAATGTTGTGGTGTTTGGCAAAGTGTCTGGTGAATCAGGTATGCCGCTTCATTGTGCCTTTCTGTATAGAAATTTTCTCTGAACTGAATGTCACAGCCAGCTATGAAATGAACAACTTTTCCAGTTCTTTCTTGCGGAACCTACCTATGTCTGTTTTCTATACTTGCTGTGAATCGTCTTGTCTGCAACTCTCAGTCTGTCATCCTTAGTTTTTTCTCTCAGGTGTAATGTCTCCAAAGGAGTTACTTTTGCCCAGAGCATTACAGTAATGAACTTCACTTCTAAGCTAGGGTACACTGAATATGAACTCCATCTCTCAAATTGATGGCTAACACTGAAGTTCATAGGATGTAATATGGTTAGGCAACCTCTCAAGGTATGCTTGGAAGTTGCTTTTAATTAGGCCTGTGATGCTTAATAAGATGGGAAATATTTCTGCTTCTTTCTACCATATTTTGTCAGGCTCTGACTGCATTGCTTTGTACTTGAGGATTTTTTCCTTCTCTACATGTTGTCCTAAATTTATCTGGATAGTATCATTGCTCTCTTGATAACTTTGTGCTCCATCCATATTGTACCCATGCACTGCCCGGCACTATCTGCATAATGCCTAGATGGTCTGTATAGTGCCAGTGAAAATCCACAGATACTGTGCTTAGGGGAATTAGCTGGATAGCGACTGCTATTATCTAGATAATGCCTTTTAAATATTGACCCACTTTTATACTATTATCTTATCCTTCATGAGCATTCCTTTTACTTCTTGGTCATCCAGCTGTACAACTCACTTCTTCAATCACTTCTTTGCTCCAAATATACTTGGAAAAGGTTTTTATATGAACTTCTACCTCCACAGCAAGCTTCTTATCAAAGTCTCTCTTGACCTTCCCTATTACTGTTTTACATCTAACTTGCCAGTGCTTATGCTTATCTCTATTTTCCTCATTTCAATCTGTTTTACATTTCTTGAAAGATGTTCTTTTGTCTTTAACTACCTCTTTCACCTCGGAATTAAATCACAGTGGCAATGCTTACAGCTACTGCATTATTCCCATGTCTACAGCTACTGTGTTGTCTGTCTCTATTAGATTGTAAGCACTGATGAGCAGGGACCATCTTTTACATGTCTGTGCAGCGCTGAGTAAGCCTTGTAGTGCTATACAAAAGTTCAGTAGTTCTTTTGGCCTTTTTTAATAAATGGTATATACTTTATCTGCACTTCCAAAATGGCATCTTTATACAATGTCCATATCACATGCAAATCTTTGGCCTGACAGTACTCCTTTTAGTTTCTACTTCTAAAGGATTTACTTATTTTATCATAATCTCCTTTCTTAAATTTAAATACTATAGCAGCAGTCTTCTGCATTATCCTCCTTTCAGTGATTATGACAGATTTGATCACATTATGATCACAATTCCAAAGTTAGCCGCAACTCATACCCTTCACATCAAGTCCTGTGTTCCAGTAAGAACTAGATCTAAAGTAGCTCACCTTCTTGTCAGTTCTATCACCAATTGCTCCATTAAGTAGTCAATTATGGCATCTAGAAACATTTGGGTTGACATTCAAAAGCACCTATTCAGATAATAGCTTTCCTGATTCGCAGCCTGCTGCTGCAACCATTAGGTTACTTCTAACTAGAATATATTAATCTAATTATCTTTGGTTTAAATGGATATGGTAGAGGCAAAAAGCAATATTAATTCAGTTCTCTTTGGGTTAAAGAGATATGGAGAAGGCTAAAACAGTAAACCAATTCAACAAAGAATGTAAACCAGCTTTTGAGGAAGAAAGGAAAATCCATTGATCAACTGGATCTATGGTACTGCACAAGGAAATTAAGGCTCTGTTTTATGTAAGCATGCGTTAATTTGAATACATGGGTACTAAATAAATCCCTTTGAGAATAAAGGGGCTTTTAACATACAGCAATTGCATTCATACTCCTCAGCCAGTCAATATGGCAGACTAGAAAGGTTTTGAAGCTTTTCTCTATTATCCTATGCTCTGTTTCTATGTGTTGCTTAATACAGCGTGAATTGACTCATCTCATATCTAAAGTACTACAAAATATAGCCTTGATCATTGCAGTTTTCCAGGTCATGCTGCGTCTAAGTAACTGGTAGATCCTCATACTAGCTGCAGAAGCCCAAGAGAAAAAATATATATCATTATTTTCACCCAGTATTTAACTGGAGAGGAGAAATCTTTTTATAAATTTCCTATAAACTATTATCGCCAACATTTAAAAATTAGGCTAACTCTATAGGCAAGGTAAAGGGTTATTCCAAACAAAGTCAATTTTTACACTTTATTTTTAAAAGTACTTATGATTAGAATCAAGGCTTAATTTGTAGACAAAAAGGACATAGAACTGCAGAGCCAGTGGGTGGGCCAGGGGTAGGAGTGGCAGGAAAAGAGGGGCTGGATTAGAGCAGGTAGGAGTGGCAGGAAAAGAGGGGCTGGATTTAGAGTGTTCTGTGCTGTACCTCAGGTTCACCCCTTCCCTCCTCTTCCCTGCAGGCTGTCTGGGAGGGAGGACTGAAGCAAAACCCTCCAGCTGCCCTGGAGTCTGAAAAGAAGTGATGGACTTGCGTCCAGGCCCTTCCCCCACAAATTAAGCCCTGATTAGAATTATACAGTGAAAAAATCACAACCACTTTTCTATTTACATGCTATTTTATTCCATTTCAAAATATAGCTTTTTATATTAATATTCTATTCTTTAATGTGCAACATGCAACAACATTATGACATTCCAAAGGGTGGCAGAAGGATCTGTTATGTTCACGTCAACATGTGAGCTGTTATGGCACAGAAACCCATTGCAGATCAGCCAAGAGAATGAACAGTCTGTTCCCTGCTGAAGCAAAAAGTGAGACGTAAAATTCTAAAGAGTAAAATGTAAGTCGTGTATCCAAGCATAAGTAAGTCAGCATAATAAAAGTCTTCAGATATTCATTATTTGCTTCAACTCTTATTTCTTTCCTGTAAAAGAAAAGAAAATAGTATAATGTATTTCTCCATATTTCTAAAGTACAGAAGATACATTTGTTGTTTCATGTCATTTTTTAAATGAAAGGCAAAATAATGAATACTGTAATTGTTCTTGTTGTTTCTGTTGTTTTATGTTTAGTTGCAGTATACACATATGAAGTGGCTTTTTAGAAAGAATAGCAGAATAGCACAGTATGTAAGAGAATAAAAATAAAATAGATGTCCCAACATGGACACCTATGTCAGCATCCACATAGATGTCCCTGCTACGAAAACCTGCAACTTTGCATACAGGCACATCCATTGGCATGGTTAAATGAAAACAAGAGCCCTCATTCCCAGTGTTCACTGTCAATATAGAGAATCTAGAGGATATGTTATACCTTTTCTGGATACACTCCGCATATCTGGTTGGCAAAATGAACATTTTTCCAATGCCTATTCATGCCTGGAGCAGATATGACTCAGAAAATGCAAGACAGTTCTGAAATTGAGCTAGGACATCCCTTCAGGATTTCAATGTCTTTGTACCTGAAACGTCTCCAGAGTCGACTTATTCTAAAATGCCTCTGGAGATGTCTCTGCGATTTGGACCTTTTGTGCCCAATTGCAGACATTCAAAACATGAATAGCTCTTTTGAAATAATCCCCATAAAATATTGACAATATCCTAACATGTAGAAGTACACATGATAAGAACATTCCATGTGTACATGACTTTGCATGTTCAGGGTAGAAAAAGGCTTTGGGTAGAAAATGGGAGGAATCGTGATTTGCGTGTATACTTAAATACACATATTCTTGAGCAGGTTTAAATGTCTTTGGCTTCATTTTAGCCATGATTTCTGCAACTTGTTTGGAGCAATTTTATAAAGACACATGGAGGCCTATTCCCTTCTGGACATTCAGCCCCTTGTGAGGCCGAGCAGAATTGAGGTGTACAGCATATGGCCTCCGTGAAAGCAGAATTGAGTCTACTGCCTGGACATGCAGGCTGGCCCCAATTCTGATTGGCTGCACGTCCATCCACATACCCAGTAAACTCAGCCTGGCTTCATAATGGAGCTGCAGTACCATGGCATCCTGTAGCCATGGCACTGTGGCTCCATTACGGAGCAACGAACTCTGGCCACCCCAGAGATTGTCCATTCCCTGTAGCCAGACCTCCGATCTGGCCTCCCATGGCCAGGATCCAGCTGCAGGGAACCTCCTGCATGCCTCATGGCCTTGTCCCCTCTAGCCACCTCTGCTACCATCTGTCCAGGGGGACTTATTCCACATTTGAGGTGGAATAAGTTCCTTGTCTAACTGGCCTACCTCGGATGTACAGAGCCAACCTCCGAATTGGCCCTGTACGTCCAGGGTGATGGCCTGCCCATGCACTGCCCTTGTTCCGCCTTCCACCCGCCTCTTCCTGCCCCTGTCTAAGGCTCCCTGTACAACTTCACTGTTTGTACAAGGAGCCATGCGTGGGGAAGGCAAGGGGGACAAATAGCAGGGATGTATGTCCAGCCACTTTTCTTGGCTTAGAATAGACCCCATAGGCACCTATGGGACTCTTTTAATAAAGTGCTGTGAGGTTTTGCACTTACTACTGAGTATTGATCATTTGTATAGCGTTACAAGGTATACGCAGCACTGTACAGACACATGTAAAAAGATGATCCCTGCTCATCAGAGTTTACAATCTAGTCAAGACAAACAACACAACTGAGGACAAGGACACATCTAGGGGAATGGTAAGGAAACACATAGGAGACTAAGCAGATCAGGATTCAAATGCAGCCTCAAAGAGGTGAGTTTTCAGCCTGGCTTTGAAAAGGGCAAGAGATGAGGCCTGATGCACAGGCTCAGGTAGTTTGTTCCAGGCATCAACATGATTAAGTGCATAGTTGGTGCGGTAACAGTTGGAGGCATTTACCACACAGGGCAGACACTGCATGGTAAGTGTATTTGTGCTATCTGTTGATATATTTACCACAGTCTGCTGCAGAAACAATACCTGATCACAACTAGCATCACTCTTCTACCCTCCAAGATCTCATGATCGGCATTATACCTTTTCCCCTAATCAACATCATCCCCCATCCTCCACCTCCCTGAAGAGCATCACCCCCCCTCCCCCCAATCAGCATGCTAAACCCTCAACCCCTCCAGATCAACATCCCAAACCTCAGGACCATACCAAGCTAGAAATATGCCCTGTGCGACTAATGAATTGCCCCTCCACTCAGCCACATTCAGTAACCAAGTCCTTTTGAGCTTCTGGGGGCTCAGCGACCCCTTCTGTGCTTGCATCCTTTGCAGGCGCACTGCTCGCACAGCCTTTGCTACGGCCCTGCCAAACCCCCAATACCCAACAGCATGCCAAACCCACTCCCAATCCCAATCAGGCTTCTGAGTGAACAGGTTGGTTTTAAGAGGCACCTTAAAACATGTTCTGGAAGCCTCAAAGCTAATTGAAACAGGTGGACCATTTCTGAGAAGGAGGTAACCAAGGGAAGGTAGTGATGCTTTTGCTAATGCTGCTTGAAGGGGGGCTGGGAGTGGGTCAGATTTTTATTTACCTGTAGTGACTGCAGTAGTGGGCTGCACATAGCAGCTGTCAGCGTAGATCTGGCATGCACTAGAGGTGAGCATTGGACATGTGTTAACAACTAGCCCGAGGCTTTGTCACAGCGCTGCATACACCTTGTAGTGCTATACAAATGATAAGTACTAGTAGTTAGTACCACTGGATTTTGGCGCTAACTGTCCATGGCACGTTAGAGTTGCAAGTGGAAAGGTTAGAGGTGGAGAGTGAATAGAATGAGGGCCACACAGGCAGTGCAGAGCAGGTTAGTAACACAGGTGCACTCACCGCCACCTCCATGCCGCAGCAGGGCCGTGCGCTCTGCAGAAACTGTTGGGAACTTGCTTTCCATGCTCTTGGCAGTTAACACTGTGGTGTTATCCAAATGTGCCATGAATTTGCACATTAGGGGCATGTTAGGTACAACACCACAATGTCCTTTAATAAAAAGAGCCTGTTGAGTTCAAAATGGGCCAGATCAAACAGGGGGTTCCAGAGAAATAAGTGCTCCACCCCCCCAAAAAAAATGGTCCAATACATTCCATGGGAGAAGGAGATCTAACATTTGTGGCATAGAAACTTACATAAAGCAAAACACAGCAGATACTAGGGAACTGCTCCTTTCAAATTGCCTCTCTCATGTTCCTAACTCTCCCCAAACCCTACACTGTTGTCCGCAAAACACACCCCCTGCAATTGTCCTCTAAACCCCAAACTTCCTCAGCCCCAAAATTAGCTCCCACAGCTGCACCATGATTCCACACACACTGTTCTGCCCAAAACACTACCCCCACAACTGCACTGCTACACCCTGCAACTGCCCCACCCTCAAAACTACACCCTGCAACTGCCCCAACCCCTAAAAACTACCATCTTGCAACTGTTCTAGCACCCTGCAAGCTGCCTCCATCCCCAAAAACGACTTCAAACAACCAGCCTAGAACACCCCAAACTCCCTCACCCTCAAAACTACTCCTACAACTGCCCCTATATCCCATAAACTGCCTCACCCTAAAAACTACTCCATGCAATTGCCCACCCTAGGAAAACTGCCCTACTACTACACAAATTGACCTCCCCCAAAACCTACGCAACAGCCCATAAAATACCTCACCCCAAAAACATCTCCCTGCAACTATTCCACTTCCTAAAGATACCACCTTCTAAATGTAAACTGTTCCACTCCCGCAAACTACAACCAATAAGTACCCTGTCGCCTCACAAACTGTACCCCACAACTATTCCACCCCTCACAAACTACACTCACCTCCAAAGACTACCTTTGCAACTACCTCATCACTAGGGACCAACCAAATTCACGGGAAAAAATGCACTATTTCACAGGAGGTCTTTGAAAATTCAACATATTTCACAGAAAATTCATGGGCCTTTATTTCAACGTTTTATGCGAACCTTAACTAGCAGTTATAGTGTCTATTTCAAGTAATTGCTGTCAACTGTCAGAATGGAGGACAAAAACCACGGCCAACACAAGGAATATCCAAAAAGAACTTTATTGAAGAAGACACAATTAAACAACAAATACTCAGGCATTCATAGTTTTGAGTTCTTTGCAAAAATCACTTGATTTGTCAAATTGCTCATCAACAGTCTCTGGCGCTGCGGTGCACTGGCAATCATGTATTGGCTCACACTCCTTTCAGCATCAACATTGTTTGTGGGCACAGATAAGTATCGTAGCACCAACCAGCTCAACAGCGGGAATCTGCCAGTGCTTGCAAACCACAATGATGTGACAGATGTTTCTGCAGGAACATCTACAGCCACTGCTTTGTAAGCTGCAAATTCAGCCAAGAGATGACGGTCATCCATTCCAGGTATGTTCTGTATCAACTCATCATATTGCAAAAGCAAGACCTGGGTAAAGTCAAACACTCTGACCAACTTCAAGAAGTTCAGCCCTGGCTGGGAGAAACATTGACGACCTGTAGGTTTGTAGTACTGACTAAGCTTGTCAGCGGTATCTTCAAAGGCCTTTTTGTACTTGGCGACAATGGCAATATTTGCTTCGTATTCTGCCCAAGCCAGAACGTCTATCACTTTGTTGTATGCCAGATGTATGCGAACATCGATGGACTCAAACCATGTGAGCAAGTCTACAAGCTTCACTGCATTAGCAGCGATGAAGTTCACATCTTCTGTGACGACAGCAGGATCATCAGTCAGGGCATTTGTTGCATCTCTCAGTTGCAATTCTTCAGCAATGAAATCTTTGTAGAACTGGATGAATTTGGCATGGTGCATAACAGTTTTAAACCAGCTGTTCCACCTGGTAACTACTGGGATAGGAGGCAGCAGCACTTCTGTTTCAGCTTTCACAGCCAAGAACTCCTTGTATCTGTGCTTCCTAGCAGAGCAGTAACTAAAAATGGACTTGAACAATGCCACCAGATGATCAACGTGTTTGAAGTTTTTCACCAGGTCTCGCCAACCAGCCTAACAATGTGCGCATTGCATGTACAGTGAACAGCGTTCAGTAGCACTGCTGCTATTTTCTCAAACGTTTTGGACATGTATGATGCATTATCAGTTACGAAAGCACTAATGTTATTGTAAGAAATTCCCATGTTAGCCACACAGGCAAGTACAGCTTGGCTAACAGTAACTGCATTATCCTTTTCAAGATAAATGACATCAGCTAAATAAGCAGTCGGACGAGCTGCAGACGCTTTAACTTCAGTAACAAACAAAATATGCAAACAAAACCTGTCCTGAGAATCGCTGGCTTCGTCAGTAACAATTGCAATGGATGGCGCAGCTGACAAAAGTTCCTTCAATTGTTTGTGGTTGGAAAAATCTTTCTGTTGGAAGTCTGTTCGCAGGTGTTGTGAAGCAGGCAACAGCCCGAGGTTCGGGATGTGGTTTTGTAGGTAGGAGCGCAAGGTGGGATGATCTAGTTTTTCCAAAGGAATGTTAGGTTCAGTAAATGCTTCAACCAATTCAAATACAGCTATATTGCGCCCATCCCTCACTTCCGTGCTACATGAAAACATTCCCGTAACCGTCGCCTGCTTTTTTGCCTTTCTATCCAGTGCTTCGTCTGCTGCTTTTCTTTTGGAAGCATGAACTGATGATTCCAAGTGCCTGTCAATACTTCCTTTCCTGGTGTGATCAACAGTAACGTTACAGTACGAATAAAATAATTTTCCAGAATCGGCATGTAAAGTTACCTTTGGATACTGCTTAGCTTGTTCTGCAGAAGAGACAAGTTCAGCTTTCTTCATTATTGACTTCATTGATGCACTTTGACATAATTCAATTTTTAATTCAGACTAAACGCTCCCAAATTGAAGCACCCTGCCTTCAAATTATGGTGGTGGCAAAGAATACTGTGTATACTATGGACTACCTGAATCAGGCTGTAAGTAAACGCTCCCAATTGAAGCACCCTGCGCAGTTCTTTTTATCGGGGTTCAGAGATGACGTTGGAAGGGCTGCCACACACAGGTCAGCAGCTCAGTTGGTGGTAGAAGAGATTGAATCACCATGCGCAGTTCTTTTTATCGGGGCCAACAGATGACGTCAGAAGGGCTGCTCCTGAACCGGCTCTCTCACCCCTCCGCGGGAATCAGGCTGTAAGTAAACACTCCCAAATTGAAGCACCATGTGCAGTTCTTTTATCGGGGCCCAGAGATGATGTCAGAAGGGCTGCCACACACAGCTCAGCAGCTCCCGAACCGGCTCGCTCACCCCTTTGAGGGAATTTCACATTTTTCATGGAAGATGGCCAAATTCACGGAAAATGCCACGGCCGTGAAATCATGAATTAGGTTGGTCCCTACTCATCACCCCACACACTGTCCTACCCCAAAAACTACCCCTGCAAGTGCCCAAACCACAAAACAAACATCCTCACACCTAGTCATCACTTTGCAAACAGTCCTCATCCCCAAAATTCCTGCCCATAAATGCCCCAACACTATGCAAATTCCCCACACTGAAAGACTACTCCATAAATTCTCCACCCCCAAACTTAAGCTACCCCCATAAATTGTCCTCCACACCTGCCCTACCACCTTGGAAACTGCTCCACCCCCAAAAACTACCCCCGTATCACCACCCCTCATCCTCAAAAATACCTTCAACTGCCACCTACCCCATAAACTGACCCACCCCGAAAATCCACCCCATGCAACTGCTTCACCATTCCACAAATAGCCCGACCTCCAAAAGCTAACCCCCTGCAATTAATCCACCACCCCGCAAACTACCCTCTGCAATTGATATTAGTTAACAGAACACATAGAAACTATTATTTATTTATTTATTTCCTTCAATCAAGGTGGTCACGTCACATCATGATTGGAGGGTTACATTAGAAAACTCTCATTGGTTACTTTAATAAACTAATTAACTTGTTAGACAAGTGTTTTTAAAATGAATACAACTCACAAACTGCATCTTAATCTCGGAAATGTGCAAATCACCATGAAGATGACAGTCTAAAAAGATATAAATAATTAGAAATAGTTACACTTCTGCTACCTTTGCTATGCTTAGCTGCAGTATTCTCCAAATCTTCTCTGATCAGAAGCAGCTGGCCACTGTAAGGTGTTTGCTCATTTTTCTGACATGCTCCTTTGCTTGTTTTTCCATTTCTGTCATGTTGTCTCAGGTCTGATTTGTTTGCTCGAGACGTTGAATGAAGTAACTACAAAAGCATGAAAGAAAGTAATTAGTTTTATCTTGTAGACAAAGTTTGACATGATTTCTATATTGTTTAAAAGAGAAAACTTAAAAGTATATTTTATCAACCTTCTTCTGAACAAAGGTTGAAACCTTGAGAATGGTGTCACTGTTTATCAGGTTTAACTTTGGCTTATTCAATTGCCTTTGCATGATAATAAAAAGAAATGGAAAATTCCCAGTGCCTGTCATTGGCTTAGACCGAGGCTACAATTTGCTTCTGCAGCTAACCTAAACCAAAAGACAGCCACCACCACCTGTGGGAGAAATAGTCCATGCACTGAGTTTAGCAAGTTGCATGAAAGAAGTACACCCACTCAGCTGGTTGACAGTTTGAACCACAATACCGACAATTTATTTAACAGGTTTTTTATACCACTTCATCATTTCAGTCAAAGTGGTTTATATTGTAACTTAAACTTGGAGATGTACATTAAATAGGGACATTGACAATATGGATTTTTCTGAGGCAATAGAGGGTTAAGTGACTTACCCAAGGCCACAAGGAGTGCTAGTGGGAAACAAACAGTGGCTTTTGGGTTCCTAAGTCAGTGCTCTTAACCATTAAGCTATGCCTCCACTCTGATAGTCTTGTATGCGGGCAAAGAGAAGAGAAGACATCAAAGGGGACTGAGCCGAGACCAGTGTAAGAGTATGAAAGGTAGAAGGATGGGGCATGGATTGACAAACCAGATAGAAAGAATAGGGGCAAAGGGAAGCAACTGGAACACGGGTGAAGAAAATGAGAGGGGCTAAGGCAGGGCTTCCCAGCTTTTATCCAACATGGCCCCGTTTGAACACTTTAAAAAAATCAGATGACCTAGATGATGATGTAAACAAAGTAGCAGACCTCCACTCTCCACACCTCACTCATCCATTTCCTCCTTGCCCACTTATCCAAAGCACAAAGACAGCAGCAACCATGCCAGCAGCAGTCAGCGTTCAGCACAGGATCCTGTGTGCCAGTTTGCTCTCAGTGACCCCAGTACTCCGTGTGGTTTTCCAATCTAATAGAAAGCCCACACAGGGGGAGTAGCAACAGGCCCCAAGCTGAGTGCCACTACTAGGCATAGGTCACAGTGGAGGGAGGAAGAGCAGTTCTGTGTCTATGGCCCCTTCTACTGATGACGTGACCCCATCTGGAGTCTCGACCCACAATTTGGGAAATGCTGGGCTAAGAGGTAAATGATGGGATTAGGTACAGATAGGGAGTCAACAAGCATGGATAGGTAGGATATTGCTAGGGAGGCATTGGTTGGCTTGAAAGCATGAATCCTGTCACAAAAGAGTGAGGAGTGGGAGGGGGGCTGAATAAGTACAATATAAAAGCCAGACCCCTTCCTACTGCCATACGTTTGAGCTATTTATTTATTAATGCTTGTATACCACTTTTCACCCCGTCAAAGCTGTGTACATGCAGGTACAGTATATATTTCCCTTGTCCTTGAAGGACTCACAATCTATATTTTGTACCTGAGGCAACAGAAGGTTAAGTGGCTTGACCAATGAGCACCTGTGGGAAAAAAAACAGTTCTTCCAGCCAAGGTTGCTGCACTCCAGTGGGACTTGAACCCCCAATGCTGTGGCCTGAAGCAAGTTGCCCCAACCACTAGGCCACTGACCCAATTGCTACTACATGACTGACCTTTATTGCATTCAGTAGGAAGAGAATCATACTGCTTCAGGGGATCCCTTTATAGTACTATTACTACTATTGAGCATTTATAAAGTGCTACAGACACACACAGAGCTGTACAGACAAGTAAAAGACAGTCCCTGCTCATTAGAGCTTACAGTCTAGTGAAGACAAAAACAAACAAAACATAGAGCAACAGTCTGATCAGGGCAAAAACAAACCATGGCAATTACAACCTAAACAGGACAAAGGACAGAAGTCAAGATCTGAAAGCGACAGTGAAGAGGTAGGTTTTCAACCTGGATTTGAAGAGGGCTAGGGAGGATGCATGGCATATAGACATAGGTAGGTTGTTTCAGGCGTAAGGTGCTGCCAGGTGAAAGGAGAAAAGTCTGGAGGTAGCAGTGCAAGTGGAAGGCCTGTATAGAGCATCTAATATTCGATCCACAGAACACATAACGCCCATCTTATCTGACCTCCATTGGCTACCAATCCATTGCCGCATTACACACAAAATACTTGTCACCACATTCAAAATCATATATAATATAGCCCCATCCTTCCTCAATACATTAATCTCTAGTGACACCCCAAACAGAAGCCAAAGAATGCAACATAAAAACAAACTGGAATTCCCAAGATTTCAGACATGGCATAAAACAAACAAACAAAAAGGCATTTTCTCATGCAGCACTCTGGAATGAACTCCCGGAGGAAATTAGGGCACAAAATGATATTAAATAATTTAGAAAAGAGCTGAAAACATACCTATTTACATCCCACTATGGCACTCAATCTACTCAATGGACCCATGATGCACAACCTAGCCAAACAGTAACACATATACAGAACAGTACAAACACCGACACAATTACAAATCCAACAGACAACAGCGACGCACAAATAGATGTCTCTTAATTCGAGAATATCACTGATACTGTACATAGTTCATAGTTTTTGCTATGAGTTGAAGGTTCAATGTATAAATTGCACTGTAAATAGTTAAATTAGTTCTATGTAACTGAATAACAATATGTTCATTGTCCTATTCAAAATTTCTGTTCCATGTAAACCGCACTTGATCTTGTGGAAAGCGCAGTATAGAAATGATTGTTAAATAAAAATAAAATAAATAAATAAATAGCAACAGGATAAAATCAAAATACACATAATTATCTCTTATATCAGAACAAATAGGGGTGACCTACACGGAGCAGTGGGTACACCCCTAAACAAAGGTATGTGGAGGGGTGACCTGCACAGAGCAGCAGGTGCACCTACTCTTGTCGCCTTGCTGGGCAGACTAGATAGACCATACTGATTTTTATCTGCCATCATATACTATCCCATCATATACTATGTTACTATGGATCCTGATACAATCCAATGACCAGATCTTGAAGATTTGCCGCCTTTCTCTAGTCCCATGCCCCTTCCTGGTGATTGGCATTGGAATGGACATAGTTTGTAGCAGAGGTCCATCTCTCATATTGGCAGTCTAGATATTATAGTGAAATGGAAAGGCAATAGTCTACCTTTGCTGGGTAAGAAATGGGGGACATTGCTGCAAAGAGGTTGGCATATAAGGGAGGCATCAATGTGGGATCTCTCTGAGCAGACATTGCACCAGCCCTTATGTGGGCACTGGCAAGAGTAACTAGTTTTCCAGATTGCATGGCATGGTTTTGTCTTGTCTTCTTAGATCAGGTTATGGAATGGGAGGTCCTCCAAAATACATAAGAACATAAGATTTGCCATTCTGGGTCAGATCAAGCCCAGTATCCTAGTTCCAATAGGGTCCAATGCAGGTCACAAATACCTGGCAGAATTCTAAATGGCAGACAGAGTCCATCCCCAAGCATAAGCAATGGATTTCTCCCAGTCCACTTTAATAATGGATTATGACCCCGCTCTAACAGCTACCATGGGCCTTAGTGTGTGCCTAACACACCAAAACTCCCACTACCAGCATAAAGCACTTTAGTAAAAGAGTCTGTTTAATAACCTGTGCTAAAGTTTAGCACCTAATGCATGCTCACACAAATCTAAGGAAGATTAGGAGCAAAATGCCTGCATTAACTGTTAGGGACACGATCAACACTTTGGGGAAGGCAGCTGTGTACTTATCGCAAAGTAATGATTTCTGTTGTTAAGTGCCCTCAAGTCGGTGTCGACTCATGGCGACCCTCTGGATAGTTGTCCTAAAGTGTGTACGGTCTTCAGTCAGAAGGCTCATTGTTGACAGACTGCTACCCGTAGCTGCTGTTATTGTATCAATCCATCTCATTGCTGGCCTTCCTCTTTTGTATTGACCTTCTATCTTGCCAAGCATGATGTCTTTCTGTAATGATCTCTCTCTTCGCATGATGTGTCCAAAGTATGAAAGTCAAAGTCCTGTCATCTGAGCTTCTAAAGAAAGCTTAGGTTTGATCTCCTCTAGTACTGACTGGTTTGTTCTCCAGGCAGTCCATGGTATACACAGTATTCACTGCCAGCACCATAATTCAAAGGCATTAATTTTCTTTCTGTCTATCTTTTTCACTTTCCAGCTTTCGCATCCATATGATGTTATTGAAAATACCATGGCTTGAATGAGTCAAATCTTTGTATGGAGAGAGCATCTCTTGTCAGACGGCTGCCTGGGTGAGAATCTTCACAGTCTTGGCAATGCATATATCTATATGATTTGCAAGGTATTGTGGGCAATGTAGTTCATTCACACCAGATACAGCTGCTGACAATAATTTAGTTGTGCTCTTGGGTAAAGCCAATAAGATATTTATTTATGGGGTTATTTCTCCCAACACAGATATGCTTGGTAGCACATAAATTAGGTTACTTGCTTTCAGTGTTAACTTGGAAAAACAAAGTCAAAATCAGGAAAACAACAAATGAAAAGCCACAAAGCAAGAAACAAACTGTTCTTTTCAGGTTAACTTCTGATTACTTCCCACATAGATACAGAAGTGATTCTCTCCTAGCTCACAAGCAATTAGGTAAGGCTTAATTGCTAGCAGTTACCAGCTGAAACCCCTTAGCTGGCTTGCCTTCCATGTGTGGGTCAAATCCTGCTTCAGGAGCTTTTCTGAGTAGATTAAAGAACAAATTTGTATTTCTTTGTGATGGTTGCTGTACTTTATAACAGAAAGTTACCAACGGAGTTTAGATAGAGAGCAGTCCATATAAACAGGATCCTCATCTGCTATTATTCCCCCTTGTTCAACAAGCATGGGTTCAATATCATGGATTGGCACAGATGAATCTCTCAATGGAGCATTTTCAGGAGAATACTTGTTTCCCTGCTGTCTTTCAAGGTTATAGCTAGGGCATAGATCAGTGTTCATACCTGAGCTTCCATTGCTGCTAGAGTTCCTCTCTATATAGCCTGGCCAGTATGTAGTCCAGTTCTTATGTCCAGCCTTCCAATCCAGATCCCTGGACACTGGATCTCTCTTCACATACCTTCTGGCACAGGTCTTAGGGTCCCTTCCACGTGCAGCCGTCTCCCTCACAGGTAGCCTCTGGTGATTCCTAGCTCTGCAGCACCATTCCTCTGGCTTTCCCCAGTCCAATGGTGTATGCTGGCCCTTGGAATACCTCCCAGTATACGTACTGCTTTGGACTCTTCTAGACCTCTCAAAGGCTTTTCTCTTCCTTTTTCCAAAGGGTCTCTTTCCCTCTCTGTCCGTCCGGTTTGGCTTCTGCTTCTGATGATCCTTCAGATGAAACTGATGATCAAACTCAAGCTGATTCTCAGGATACTGAGGACAATTCTCTGGATATCCAAGGTGATCATGAAGATCATGAAGATGGTCATCTGTAGAATAAACTCTACTCTTATTCTGCTTAGATGAGTGTTCCTCCCTAACACAGCGCAGCTGTGCTGAATCAGGCCTTGCCCTTTGAGATGAGTGTTCCATCCTAGCACAGCACAGCTGTGCTGAATCAAGCCCTGCCCTTTGCAATGAGTGCTTGGGGATTACCTCATAGTCCTTTTGATTGAACACACGTTTTCTCACTTCAGCTCCTCTCATGGCTGTTGGAAACCTGGTGCATTCTGGGACTGGTAGTCTTTTATGGCAAAATTCTGTTTTCTCATTTCTACCAGCACCGACAGGTTGCTTGTTCAGAGACACTTCACCTTTTCTATAGCCCCTTCCTGAGCTATGATAAGCTTCCTTATCACACTCTGCTCTTGAGAATCTTGTCTAGGTCTTTCATAGCCATTCTGCCAAGAACAATGCATCGTCGGATTTCTTGACTGCTTGTTGCTTCTTTATTGATAGTTGATCCAAGTAGGTTAAAGTTGTCCACAATTTAAATTTCTTCTCCTTCAACAATGAACTTACTGATTTTGCCTGTGGTCTTCTTTACGTTAAGGTGCAGGCCCATTTTAGGACTATGTTCCTTGATCGTGAGAAGCAAGTGTTTCAGATCATCTTCACTTTCATCCAGTAATGTGGTAGCATCAGCATAGCGAAGGTTGTTGATGAGTCTTCCACCAATCTTCACACCTCTGTTGTCTTCATACAATTCTGCTTCTCTGATGATTTGTTCTGCATATAAATTAAACAGGTAGGGGGAATGTATGCAGCCTTGTTGTACACCTTTGCTTATTTTAAACCATTCTGTTTCTCCTTGTTCCATTCAAACTGTTACTTCGTGATCAATGTACAGATTGTGCAAGAGAACGATCAGGTGTTCTGGTATACCCATGCTTCTTAATGTGGCCCAGAGTTTCTCATGGTTTACACAGTCAAAAGCCTTGCTGTAGTCAATAAAGCGCAAGTAGATATCCTTTTGGTATTCTTTAGTCTTTTCAAGAATCCATCTCTCGTTCTTCGCCCTTTCCTGAACCCTGCTTGCACTTCAGGCAATTCTTGTTCTAGGTATGGTTTTAGTCTCTGTTGAATAATCTTCAGTAGAATCTTGCCTGCATGTGGGATCAGAGCGATTGTGCAATAATTTCCACAGTCAGTTGGATCACCTTTCTTTAGTATTACATTAATAACTCTGTTGATGTGGAGATGTAGCTGACTGTACCTCATTGTCCACAATGTTAGCAGTTAATGTGCAGGAACAGCCTCCACGTTAACTGTAAGGCACAATCCCTGCATATTGCTTGTCCATACCATGTCCCCTAATAGGAATTTCTATATTAGATGTTTAACATGGCAATTATTGCACAGTAACAGTTAGGGGCATATTTACTAAACAGTGTTGCCTGTTAATATGGCAGACAGTGCATGCTGTCTGGACATATTATCAGATAACACAGGCAAACTGCAACATTTTTTTGTGCTATCTACAGACCTTGTGCTAGCTGCTGGAATGGGTGGGATATGGGCTGAGAGAGGGTATGTCTACTGTCTATAATGCGCAGCTACTGCTGGTATACTCAGCACATGATAGAGTTACAGACAGCATGGGCACTCATAACGCCACATCAGTAGTTGACATTAGCTGCATCCATGATGCTGTCATGGTGGACTCTCTACAATTACAGTGTGTTATGTGCTTGGGAAACGCCGTGCATGCATGGCTTTTCCAGCACTTTTTTGCCAGGTTACTAATGTGCTTTAGTAAACAGACCCTAACAAGACTTAGCTTGAACTGTTATAGTGATGATATGCTGCTAGTGCACATTAAAACAGTATCAAACATCTAACTCAGCTTGTTAAATAGGCTTCCTCTAGATACACCTAGAGTATTGACACTGCCTCAGCAAAAATTAGATGACAGACATTAGGTCCAGAATCCAAAAAGGCACACTAAAACAATTAGGGGGTTATCTTAGAAGCCCTATTTGTGCTTTGGACATCTGAACCGGGGGCATATCCAAAGCACAGAGATAGAAACATAGAAACATGATGGCAGAAAAAGACCACATGGCCTATCTACAGTTGTCTGCCCTTCCATATCAACTACAATAGTCCCCTTTTTTTCCTTCAGAGATCCTCTCCACAGCTATTTTAGAAACCAGGTCTGTGGACATCCTCAGCGCAAGGACATTCAAGTCTGAAAGGGGGAATGGTGGAGGCATGGCTGGAGTGTTCCCAAGAACTTTGGCTTTTCTGCCTGATCTCAGAAATGTCCTGTATGTCTGGAGTCATGTGCAAGGTTATACCTGCTCCAGGCACAAACAGGCATCTGAAAAGTAATCGTTTTGTCAGGCAAATGTCTGAAGAGTGTGAAGAAGGAGCTGCACTAATACTCCCTTTATTTTACAATAAGCCAACCAACACTGACAGGAAATGGGGGCTCGTGTTTTCATTTTGCTATGCTGCTGGATGTGACTATATCCTAGCTTGCATGAGATGAATGTCCCTGTTCCACGCTTTCCTAAAGGGGATGTCTATGTGGCCATTGGCTGGCATGGATGTCTACGTCAGGGACATCTATATTGCTAAAATCGGCCAGAGACATTGATGTCCCTGGCGTTTTTCTGCATGTTCTACCCTAGACATCCCCAGTTTGACTTGGACATCCTTTCTAAAATGTCACTTTTAGTCTTTAATGAAACTATTCAGTTCAGGAAGTCAGGTAACATCTATGGGTGGGGTTTTTATAAGACAATTAGTGATAGCCACAATAGGCCCACAAAAGCATCACTATCACATTAGAGTAGTATGAGCAATAAAACAAGACTTTGAGGTCTGGACAACTTCCTGCAATTATTCAACATCTTAGCTTTTATTCAGATGATTATTTACTGATGCTTCAGATAATGAAGGCTTCAGCATCTATTTCAGAGGTCCCTGGTGTATGGAGCATAGCTACCTTCTTGATAAGCCCTAAGAACAATGAAGAACATTACATTTTTAAAAATTTCCAGAATCATAGTAGTGCCATTCATATGGGGTAAGGATCAGACTAACAAGCAGGTGGTCTTCAGACAATATCCCTGAGTCAAAGCCATTAACCGGCTGCAATCAAAGACTCTGGGGTTAATCTCACTGCTCAGGAAGTAAGTACTAGTAACAGTCTTAACATCCATGCTAAGCTTTCTTTCATAGATGAAATTTCCCTTGAACAATGCTGAATGTCTTATGAAGCATATCTCCAGCAAGCTGATCATTTACACCACTCAGCAATTTTGTAAAACTGAGGCCATTATGCTTTGAATAGTGTAGTGTATGAAAAGTTTGTGTTAATGAAAAGTATTTTGGGATTGCACTGAAGAGTTGTAAAAAAAATGGAATAATCCCAGTATTATTTACTGTTGATATTTATTTATTTAGCTAGGTTTATATACCACTTTTCTACAAGTCAAAGTGGTGCACATTCAGATACTGCTTATACTGTATATATATATAGTATATATACAGGGTGGCCCAAAAAAAGTGAGAACATCTCATAGCATATAAGTTATTTAAAAATTCAAAAAGACAGATGTAAACGATTCACAAATTTAAAAAAAAAAGATGGCAACCGGAAATTTTCAAAATAAAGACGTTATATACCTAAAAAAGGTAAATAAGTAAACTATTTAAGCTTTTAATTTGTGAGATGTTCTCACCTTTTGTGGGCCACCCTGTATATTGTACAATATATACAGTATCTGAATACTGTCAAAGTGTTGTACATTCAGGTACTTACAATCTATGTTTTTGTATCTGCTGAGGCAACAGAGGGTTAAGTGGCTTCCCCAAAGAGTACCTGTGGGACTAGAAACCCCAGTCCTTCCAGCCCAAGGTTGCTGTCACCTCTAGCAAGATTTGAACCCTGGTAACTTGTCCCAACCACTAGGCCACCCTGCAGCACTGAATACTTCCCTGGCATCTACATTATTCTATGAATAAGAAAGTGTGACAGATATGCATCAAAAAGTGGGTTTCAAATTTTTATTTAGACAGTTTTTGTATACCACCTTATCCTTCAATCAAAGTGGTCACAACACAATTGGGGGATATGAGACACATACACTAATACTTACAGGGAACATGGGCAATGGAGGGTTAAGTGGCTTGCCCAAGACCACCTGTGGGACTAGAAACCCCAGTCCTTCTGGCCCAAGGTTGCTGTCCTCTAGTGGGATTTAAACCCCTGACCTTCCAGCATGCAGTAACTTTTCCCAACCACTAGGCAACTCCTCACTCTATGTGATTAATTTCCTCAACCAAACTGTATTAGAGGAGACTCATCTTTACCCTCACATTGCCACAGCTAAGGATCCTCTGAACTGTGCTTTGCTGATATCTGATACATTCTTTGCCCCAGTCAGGTTCAGAGAGGGGTTCACAAATACCTTATCATCTTTTCTGTGATATAATATTTCAGTATGCATCTCTTAAATCTACCCTCTTTCATACAGTATCAAGAATTTCCTTTCCTCTAGGAAATGTTTGCCTCTTAAACATTTTCTTTCAGTTGGTGCTGTAAGTCTATATACCCTTGAATTTAGTGGGAAGAAATGATATATAATAATGGCTGGAATAATGAGAAAGAGTATGAAAAGTTTAGTGCTGATGAATTTATTCTCTAGCATAAAAAAGTCACAATAAATGTAGGCATTGTAGCTATATCGGCTTGCCCTTAAAGTTCAGATTTGCCTGCATTAATTTTAAAAGCAAATTGTTGAAGGCTTTTTAATTATGTGCACTCTTTTTAAACGACAATATATTAAAATTATGTCATTTCTGGCTAGGGATGTGTATTCATTAGCAAACATTTGGTTCAATGTCTACTAGTTTCTACTTCAGGGCTAACACAAATTTAATGTCCTCCAGTAGCAACTAACCCGTGAAAAAATTGGGTACCACAGGCATTTTTTTTGCAATATCTGATTATCACGTGCTACAAGGCTGCAGGGAAGGGATAAGGGCAGGGAGTGGGGGGTGGAGATGGTTGGCAGTTACCATGCAAAAATGTTTTTGTGTGGTGGCTGCTAATATCTGGCCTGATCGCAGCAGCAGATAACGCCTCCTCAGGAGATGGCATTATCTGCCTGGAGGTCCGATAACACTGCAGTGCAGCGGCAGCCAAACAGCAGCAGTCATCTGCCCTGGAGGCGATCAGGCCTCCAACAGCACCAATAAGGCCTTCCCCCCTCCATAATATTATCAGTGCCATGGTGTTGTGATCCACAGCACTGACAGTATTTTTTTTTAAAGTGATGGTCCCCTTGCACCTCCCCCCCCCCCCCAAACCACTAGTCCAAAGGGGGAGCCATAATCCCCTCCCTCCCCCTCCAACCTCCCTCTTACAAAAAAATCTCCCTGCTAGCCAGTCAGCAAAGGAGCAGGCCCCTGAGGCCCCCCATTTCCTTGAGCCCCCCTAAGGCCTACCTTAGCTTCTCCTGGTAGTCTAGTGGGTCAATGGGGCAAGAGTGGCCCTCTCCACTCCTGCCCCATCATCTAGTCATTTCAAAATGGCCACAATCATGGGGTGCTGCCCTATAGCCTCACACTAGGGGACATCACTGAGAGATCACGGACCTAACAGAGATGGCAGGATGACAGGGCAGGAACAGGGAACACTGTTCTTGCCTCATTAACCCACTAGACCACCAGGGAAAGCTAAGGTAGGCCTCCGATGGGCATGGAGAGATCGGGGTACAGAGCTACTGACAGTTCTGTGCACTTGATCACTACCATCCTCCACTTGGATTTACCACAGGGATCCATGTAAATCATTGCCCACACAATTCAACCATTCAAAAACAGGCATCTTTGGGGATGTTCCAGGGACAGTTAAATCGTGGTCGATCTGTGGTGATTTTCAGTGTTGGCCGGTTAAAGTTGTCCAGTTAAATCTAGTCACCACATAGATGACCTAATATTACTAGGCAGCCTAATGCCTGACTATAAAAAGGAAATGGTAGGCAGATCCTCTCAATTAAGACTAAAGGGGTACCCTGATCCTCCCTCATCATTTTTCACAAAAAAATGAATCTATCCCATGCTTCCTCAATCCTTCCCCTATCTTCTTTTGGCTTTTTCTTAATGGTCCCACAGTGGTGCACTGATCCCATTGCAGAGCCACTAAAAAGTTGCTAAATAAACAAATAACTCAAATGGCCTAGATTTCCCACCCCCAATCATTCCGCAAGCTGAACAGGAGGTGGAAATAGTTTTACCACCTTCTGCTAGGCTACATACTAAATGTTGATACAGATGACAGCTGCAAACACTAAGGGGTATGTTTACTAAAGGGCGGTAAGGGAGCCGCGAATAACAAGCGTTAACAGCAGCAATAAGGGTGTTTCCAAGTGGTAAAGTCCGGGGCGGGGAATAGGTGTTTCGTCAGTAAGTACACTAGGCTCCACTTATCATGTGCTAACAGGGCATCGGGTGCTAAGGTGTCAAACGTGCACCTTTGTGCCCGAAAATGCCTGTCACTAATGCAGGATAAGGGAACCCCAGCCAAAGTCAAGTTAAAGGTGATGGATGGAAGGAGAGGTAGGAGCGGATGGACCTGACAGATCCATGGGCATCCTACATGGCAGTCAGTAAGTGGGATGAGCATGTGGGATGCAGCTGTTCTGATTCAGTGAGAGGTGCCCATGTAATATGTTATAATATCAGTGTGTGGCATAGGATGGGGAAGATGTGTCCCCCTGTGGAGCCAGAATCGCCATGATGTGTGCATCCAAAGTATGACTGAGAAGGAGTGGTGACGTGCAGATCAGTCATAGGAGAGGCATGAGTGATACATCAAAATGAGGAAAAGGTTCCTGTGTGGACCATGGTATAGCAGCTGGCAAGAGAATACATGACTGCACATAACCAGCAGATGATGATGGATGGGTTGAAGGAAGAATAACGGTAGATTAGAGTGTGGTATGGGCTTGCAGCCCCAATGTACCTGATGTCACCTCACAAATGCAGTTGTAGTGTATGGGGAAAAAAGTGTGGCTGTGCTACAGAGAAGCCCCAATACTAGCTATGTGGGTCTCACAGCTGTCCTAGCCTCCCAACCGCCATACAACCCTCCTGACAAATCTGCATACAGCAACTGGACAAGAGTTGCTTATACTGGCCATTTGGAGCAAGTAAGGAAATGTGATGATCCCTGGTGGCCATCCCAGGGGTAGAATGAGGCTGCATGTAATGCATAGATGTCATGGAGCCAAAGCTGTACAGTCACAGTTATGATGAAATAGTCGAATCATGTGCAACTCAGGTGCCATTTATCTGCAGGGTGAACATGTCTGACCCTCTGCAATGGGCTACAGCAGAGCCAATAAAGTCATGCTGTTAGAAGGGCATAATCACTGATTGCATGTTTGCAGATGCAACGTGCTATCGGCACACATAAAAAAACATACAAATGTGTGTCCACCAGTCAAAGCAGATCCTGGACTGTTCCTGGCATTAAAATGAACTGAGTATCCCATGGCCACAAAGAAAACAAGTGGTACTCAAATCCTAGCCCATCATTTACTAAGGCAGTACTCGAACCATTAGGCTACACCTCCACACTATGCTATACAGCAATGTCTAGAATCAGAGACTGCAGGTCCTTGCCTGCAATGGGTGAAATTCAGAACATGAAACAAATGTGGCTGGCACATTCTGAGACAGTGGTACATCACACCTAGGACATGCCTACAGCGGTGCACATGCAGTACGTAATGCACATGACATGCAATGCTGTAGCTGAACAAAAGAGACACTGCTGCAGGAAACATCTCTTATCCAAAGACCAAGGCACACGTGAGATCACAATGCATGTTCCTCCACTGTACCCCCAACGGCAAACAACAGTCACATGCAGGGGTCCACTGTGCCGCAGTGTGGCATTAACCCCAGAGGCAGCACATGTGTGGGGTATGCAGTCCCTTGTGACCTAATGCACACTGTGAGATAGGTACACCTGCACATACACCAAACACAAACCACTGTAATGACCCATAATGACCCATGTGGTCCATTGCAGACCATCCTGGCCTCCCTGGGGGGCCATGCACATGTCTCCCACCAGCATAGACAACAATTAGATACAAGACAATGTTCTAGTGATCACAGTTGCCACTATAGCTGCAATGTGTGCTCTGGGCACCAGTATAGGCTAGCCCCTCCATTACCCATGATGCACTGCACATTTTTAACAGCTTTTTTGTGACTGTTCACCAAAAGTGGAATGCAGTGATCCATCACATCAGCTCTGTAATACACAGGCGCATTGTGTTCTTCCTGCACATAACAGCTGCAAACTGCTTTGGAATGGTTCCAGCGGTCACTCTGAATGTGTGGGGGGGGGGGGGGCACATCATCTGGTCCCCAGAGCTTGCAATGTAATAGATGGACTCTCTAGGTTCTGGAGCATATCTACAGCCCTACCAGTGTGCTGCAGGTATTGTCTGCAGTGTGTGGTGCTAGCCACATGGCTACTTACACAATTGCAGTATGCTGTAGTGGTCTGCCTGAATTGGGTCTTCTGTTCGTCTCCTTTTGGCTAGGGTTTCTCCTATAATATCTCAAGTCAGTCCCTAAGGTCGTGGCAGCTGTTACCAAGAAACCAGAGTGCAGTGATTGTTGTCGAGGGAGAGGGAGAGGGAGAGGGAGAGGGAGGGGGGGGGGGGTGCTGACACCAAACTGATAATAAAGGATAGATTCTAGTTATGAGGCCAAGTCTACTAGTCACCACACATGGCATTTGAACAGAGCAATCATATACACTCTGGCTTGGTGCAATCAGCATAGACACCCAGCAGTCTATTCATTGATTGGACTGCCTAGAAAAGAATAGTACCCATATCACTTCACAGTATAGCACAATGTGGCTACATAGCTATGATATGGTTACAGCTCGGTCAGAGTGAGAGGCGCCTTTCAGCATGAAATGATGGGTGCACCCAGAACATGGCAGTGGCAGACCAACACTAAGATGGTTCAGCCTACCTCTGCCTCATAAATATCATGTGCAAACCGCTCTGTTTCGTTCAATACCCACAACCCTCTGCTCCTAATTATGTACTCTTTCAATCTGAACTTGGGAACAGCTTATGCTACATAGCGCCATGTTTCAGGCCATCTGTATTCGCCCGACCCTTCATCAGTCAAGACGGCCTAAAACATAGTGCTATGTAGCAATGTGACTTTGAGTCTTATCTCAGCAGAAGGAATTTGATTTTGAATTTATTTGCTTTAGCAGAAGTGTTCGATAATTGGAGTATACGTGTGATGTGACCTGATGGAAAAGAGAACACATTCACGTTAGCAAGATTTGTTGCAACAATAATGAAAATGAATGGATGAATTTGAACAAAGCTAAGTTGGCATTTTTTCAATCATTACTGAACTGATCTTTTTTCCGTTGTTAATATCACATCTATTGGAGGGGCTTGAGCTGTGCAATTTCCCTCATTTTAATAATGATAATGTAACCCACCCTTAAGGGGTTAAGATTTTTTTATTAGAGAGAGAGATGGGTTAAGTTTTTTTATTAGAGTGTGCAGCGCCTGAGGAGTGTGTGGATTTGAATTTGGAGATGATGGAATGTTTGAGTTAGATAAGTTTTAAAGGATTGTAGATTTTGGGTTGTTTAGAGGGGTTTTTGATGTGTGAAACATCCAAATTGAGATTGTGCCATTCATTTTAATGAAACATGCAGTTGAGAATAAAACTGATTTTTTCCTGCAGAATTTGGAATGGGTTCTACTGCTTCATCTGCATATTCCATAAACACGCCTCTGATTGGCTAAGGGATCTAGAAAACAAATTGATGATGTCAGCAGAGTCATCGTCTCCTAGACAACAGAAAGAAAGTTTTTGTTTTGGTTTGTTTTGATGAGAGAGAGGTTTGTTTTTTTGAACAGAGAGAAAAAACAACAGTTTGGGCTGTGTTGAGAGATGTGCTATTTATGCCATTGTAAAAATATCAATTGGTCATACATTGTTCTGAAGAGTGGAACTGGAGTTGGATTTTAGGGACATAAGGCTAAGTAAGTGAATACCTTGATTTGGAGAGGTTTTGAACAGTGTTGGTTGAGACTCTGCTGGTAGTAAAGCCAGGGGCTTTGACTGAAGATTTCTTGGGAGTCCTCTGTAAGAAAGAGACAGAGTGGAATTGTCAGAGTTTTCTTTAAAAGAACTGTGCTATTTAATAGCTTGTTTTAAGAAGTGTCTGAAGCCTTAAAGAAAACCAGCACAGTAAGTGATTGCCTGCTGTGATAAAGAGGAATGAGTCTGAAGTCTGGAATGTATAAATAACTGCTTTGTTTGTGGAAGTGTCTGTTTGAAATGAAGCTCTGTTAAAAGATAGGGTAACACTGAAGAACAGGCTTCCTTAGTTAAGGATATTTAAGTATATGTTGTTTTACCTAGTGTGCAATAGCATTGTTAAAGAAAGGGAATGAAGCTAAACATTGTGGAATGGACATGTAGAGCTGTTACTCTGAGTTCAAGACTGAGTAAATTAGGTGCAAGGTATGATCTATTAAAGAGGGGGGTTATTAAGCACTTCAGCAAAGGGACTAAAGTTTAGACAGGTGACTTTTAGCTTGGGACTTTGTTTAATTTTATTTTTTTAGTTAGAGAGATTAATAAAGTTTGAGGAATAATAGTAAATTAGAATGTTATGTGTCAGCAGTAGGGAATAGTTAGGATTTTGCCTCATTTTATTTTCTTTAAGTTAGGGAGACAGGTACACCGGATTCCAAGGATCTTGAGGTGCGGCGGTTCCTGCGCAAAATCTGGGCCCCAACACTTCAACCTCACCGTCATCTGGATAAAGACACCTTACCTGAATGTCAAATTAAAGCTAAGTGAAGCACTGGACTTGAGTTTTGTAGTTTTAACAAGGAAAAGGAAAGCAAAGAAAAGAGAGCAAACTATTCTTATTTGTTAATCAAATAATACGTTTTCACTCTAAGGAAAAGTAAAACTACAAAAAACCTCTGAATTTATGAGATAACAAATGAAGTTGAGAGAGAAATACACTTTAAATGCTGCAGTAGTCAGAAGAGTTGCTGAACTGTTTAGAATAGTTAGGATTACCTTTATGAGAGTTGTAACATGTTGTGATTGATACTAATTAATACCTATCTGTTAATACAATAAATGATGAAATGTAAGATGGGTTATTCTTTTATGTCCACTTAAGAAACTAGAAAAATAATTTCAGCGAGAAGTTCAACAAAGTGTTAGAACCTGCATAAAATAAATATTAAGACACTTTGCTGTAACTTCATTGGTAAACTTTGTACATAACATCCGAGTTTACTTATTGTAAACTTCCCCAGTACTTTTTGAAGGAACTGGTGTGTACTGTACCTTCCCCCTTTGCAAGTCTGGTGATACCGCCTCCCCCCTCCCGCCACTGACTACACAATTTAGTAATGAAGATACATCAGGGCGTGTATCATGAGTTTGCAAGGAGGGGTGGGTTACAGGTTTGGCGTAGTCGGCAGGATATTGTGATAAAGTTTTGGGGGGTATAGTAGTGAGTGGTAATTTCAATTGGTGACTCTGACCTTTCTTTGATGTAGTTGGTTAAGGTGAATAACTTACAAGCATTAGAAATTTTCGGTTAACGCTGGAAGAGCACTACAATAAAGTTTGATTTGGGTGTGTTTGAAAATTATTGTAGTCAGGAGGGTAAGTTCTGCTTTGCAAAAACATTTGTTTCCTTAAAATTAATAATTAAAAAAAAACAGTTATTGGAAGATGGAAGTAGGAGCTGGAACAATTGGAACTCGAATGCCACAGATTATCACCAACACAGTAGTGATCCCTCATGAACAGATGATTCCAGAATTTTCGGGGTTCCAAAAGGAAATTTCTGATTTAACTGTGGAGGATTGGATAGAGAAAGTGAGAGTTAGGATGAGAATTTTAAAAATTTCTCCGGAAGACCAAGTGGACATAATCAGAGATCATCTGAAAGGCCTTGCAGCTGATACAGTGAAATATTCTCTATCTAGAGACTGTACCGTGGAGGAGATTTTTGAAATGTTAAGACAGGTGTACGGGGATAAGATTGCCTTAGGAATAAGGATACAAGAATTCTACAATGCTAAACAGGAAGAGAACGAAACTATTTGAGTTTATGGGTATAAACTGCAACAAAAAATGGATGTAATTTTAAAAAGGGATCGGAGAAGAATGGGAACGCCAGAGGAACCTTAAAAGAACAGTTCATTCTGGGGTTAAGAGATGCCACATTGAGAAGGGAAATCACTAAACGAAATGAAGACAACCCAGGGATGGAATTTTCAGAACTGTTACAGGCCGCCATAAGGTGGGCAGGAGAAGAGAGAGTCCCGGTCATAGTAGAGCTGAAGAAAATTCTCCAGAGGCCTAGAGAAGATGCAGGTGATGATGCAAGTAGAGATACCACTGCAGCAATGATTGGACAACTGACCCGGTTGTTTACTCAGTGGACTGAGTGACAAGAGCAAGAGTGGGAGATGCAGAGACGAGAAAGGTGGAATAGAGGAATACGGAAGGAATATAATGACGGTAGAACCAGTGATCATCAAGCCATGAGGAGAGATTTTGTTTCTGGAGAAAGATCAAGGAGGACACCCACAGAACAAATTATTTGTTTTAAATGCCAAGAACCGGGACACATAGCTCGATAGTGCAGGAGTGAAAAATATCGGCAAGTACCTCATTCAGACAGTGGAAATGGGAGTTTAAATAGTAATGGTATACCAAGTACCAGTAATGAATCGTTTAGAAGTCAACTGAGTGATACCGTGGAAAAAAAGATTGGACGAAAAGCTGTGGTAAGAGGACAAGTGACTGAAAACAAGGGAGACAAATCTGAAGAGAAATTATTTGGGGAACAGGCGGTGGGACCAAGTCCGCTCCTTAAAATGAAAATTAATGGAATTGAAATAACTTGTACTGTTGATACTGGGTCGAGCGTATCCACTATCTTAGCTAGTTTTTTTTATAAAAATTTTCCTGATCCGTATTCTCTTCAGGATGCCTCACAATTGAAGTTAATAGCTGTGAACGGAACTGAACTCCCAGTTCTAGGGTACATTGATGCTAACGTGCAGTGCTTAGGACAATTGGTTCCAGAAAGATGCATATTTGTAGTTCAAGACAATTTCAGGAACGGAAGAATGGAAGAAAACATAGCTCAAGGTATCGTGGGAATGAATGTGTTGAGGCACTTGGAAGGACTGTTTCGGGATTTATCCTGTTTTACGTTGGAACCGACAAAAATGTCAACTGTTATCAAGGAAATAAGTCTTCAAAAGCAAAGTCTAAAAGAGCACCGAGTACATTTTGTTAAAGTATTAGGAAGAGTGGGTCAATTGATTCCCACGAGGTCGGAAAGGATAATTGTAGGGAAATGTAACAGTGTTAGAAAATGGGTAGGACCATTGTTGGTAACCGCCACCCAGTCCGCAAGTATGTCAAACAGCATCATGGTAGCTAAAGTACTAGCACAACAAGAAGAAGGTAGAGTACCAGTACGAGTGATAAATATAGGAGAAAAAGATGTCAACCTTCCTCCTAGGATGAGAGTGGCAGAGATTAGTAAACCCATGAAAATTTTTGAAAATAAAAACTCAAAAATTGCAGAAATAGGAATTAATAGAGAAGAAGAAGATAATGGTGGGAAGTATTTTTTGAGACTCAATTTATTAGTGTGCTAAGAAAACAAATACAAATAAAGTTATTCAAATGAAGCAGGTGACGGTGTCAAATAAGTTGACTTTATCTGAACAATTACAGGAAGAAATTTATCAAGCTCAAATGGTTGATGCGGTAATAAAAGTAATATTAGAGTGGTTAAGACAAAAACCTACAGAAGTGAATTGGCAACAAGTAATGGAAGAGATAAAAATTCTCTGGAAACAAAGAGATAGATTAATAATCAGAGATAATGTATTATTTAGAAAGTTTGAAGACTGCCGACATGGAGATGTGGTGTGGCAGGTGGTGGTACCTGAAGTACTAAAAAACAAAGTATTGAGAAATTTCCATGATACAGCAGGACATTTTGGAGTAGAAACCACCTTTAAAAACATACGTAAGCAGCATTATTGGGTGCATCTAAAGAAAGATGTTGAAAAATGGATAAGCAAATGTTTTCAGTGTTGTTTTGCAAAGTTACCATGTCCTCAAGAAAGAGAAAAAATGGGTTCTTTCCATGTAAATAGACCCTTAGAAGTTTTGGCAATGGATTATACGATACTAGAAAAAGATCGTAGGGGTTTTGAATCTGTGCTTATCTTAACAGACATGTTCACCAGATTTACTATTGCGATACCTACTAGATATCAAACTGCAAAAACAACACTCCTCCTTTCTTCCTCTAAGTTGACTACCTGCCCTTCTGATCCTCTGCCCACCCACCTCCTTAGCTCCATTTCTTCCACTATCATCCCCTCCATCACTCATATTCTCAACCTATCGCTACCTTCCCTTCTGACATCAAACATGCTATTGTCAAACCCCTCCTCAAGAAACACTCACTCGATCCCTCCTGTCCTAACTATTGTCCCATCTCTCTCCTTCCCTTCATTTCTAAATTACTTGAGCGTGCTGTCTACTACTGCTGTCTCGACTTCCTCTCCTCTCATGCCCTCCTAGATCCTTTACAATCCAGTTTCCATCCCCTACATTCTACCTAAACTGCTCTTACCAAAGTTGCCAATGATTTGTTTCTGGCTAAGTCCAAAGGCTTTTATTGTGTCCTCATTCTTCTGGATCTCTCTGCTACCTTTGACACCGTTGACCACAATCTTCTTCTTATCACCCTGTCTTCACTCGGTTTCAAAGGCTCTGTACTTTCTTGGTTCTCCTCCTATCTCTCCCACCGCTCCTTCAGTGTGTACTTCGGTGGCGGCTCCTCCTCCTCCTCTTCTACCCCTTTACCTGTGGGTGTACCTGAAGGTTCTGTCTTAGGTCCGCTCCTCTTCTCTCTCTATACCCAATCCCTTGGTGCCCTTATCTCTTCCCAAGGCTTTCACTATCATCTCTATGCTGACGACTCTCAAATCTACCTCTCTATGCCTGTTATCTCTCCTGAAATTCAAGCTAAGATCTCGGCCTGCCTCTCTGACATTCCTTCCTGGATGTCCTACCACCGCTTGAAGCTGAATATGGCCAAAACTGAACTCCTTGTCTTTCCCCCTAATGCCTCCCCTCCTCCTTCCCCTTTCTCAATTTCTGTGGATAACTCTGTTATCCTTCCTGTCTCTTCAGCACGGAACCTTGGTGTTATCTTTGACTCACCTCTCTCCTTCTCTTCCAAAACATTGCTAAAACATGCCATTTCTTTCCTTACAATATCTCCAAGATTCACCCTTTTCTCTCTGATAACACTACTAAACTGATTGTCCACTCCTTAATCACCTCCCACCTTGATTACTGTAACCTTCTCCTTGCTGGCCTCCCTGCTAACCACCTCTTTCCTCTCCAGTCTATTCAACATTCTGCAGCTCGTCTGATTTTCCATCAGTCTCATTTTTCACACATTACTCCTCTTCTCATGTCACTTCACTGGCTCCCCATCCGCTTCCGTATCCAGTTTAAACTCCTCCTTCTAACCTATAAATGCATTCATTCTTCTGTCCCTCATTACCTTTCATCCCTCATCTCTATCTACACCCCCTCTCGCCTACTCCGCTCATCTAATTGTCTTCGTTTATCTATGCCTTTTACTCGTACTGCTAATTCTAGACTTCGCTCCTTTCAATTGGCTGCATCCTTTTCCTGGAATTCTCTATCTGTCTCTGTCTGCCAAGCCTCCTCCCTGGCCATTTTCAAATCCAAATTGAAATCCCATTTCTTCACTATTGCTTTTTGTTCCTAACTCGTCCTTTCTTGTTCTCTCCATAAACATTTATTCTTGTCTTGTTAATTGTTATTTGTATTATCTAATTTATTTCATATTTTGTCTTGACTAGATTGTGAGCTCTAACGGGCAGGGACTGTCTCTTTTTATGTTTGTATAGTGCTTCGTATGTTGCAGCACTTTATAAATGCTTAGTAATAATAATGCTTAGTATTCAGTAACTGCAAAAACTGAATGGTAAGGTAAAACAGGATGAATTATGTTAAACTGTAATGCAAGGAAAGGGGGGGGGGCAGGATGGTGAAAAATAAATCAGTCTCACTAATAGGTCAGCAGGAGAAGTTTGAACTAGATGCGGAAATGGATAGGGAGCCAATGAAGTGACTTGAGAAGAGGGGTAATCTAAGCATGACGAGGCTGGCAGAAGATTAGCCATGAAGCAAAGTGTTGAATAGATTGAAGGGGAGATAGATGAGTCAGAGAGAGACCAGCAAGGAGTAGGTTAAAATAGTTTAGACGGGAGGTAATTAAAGATGAAGATTAGTCATGCAACAGAGTGTTAAATAGATTGAAGGGGAGATAGATGATTCAGAGGGAGACCAGCAAGGAGTAGGTTACAATAGTCTAGATGGGAGGTGACTAAAGAATGGATAAATATCTTAGTAGTGTGTTCAGAAAGGAATGGGTGGATTTTGTTGTTGTTATAGACAAAGAAATGGCAGGTTTTAGCTATCAGATGGATGTGTGTGGAGAAAAATGTTTCCAACTACCCCACCACCTCCTTCTATAAAATCTTGGCAAACATGGCCAACAACAAAATTCACCTGAGATTCTCATAGACAAGATTTTCCCCCTTCTTAGGGATGGGGGTTACCATAACCTCCTTTAGCAGATGTGGATGCGGCAGGAGAAAAATCTGCAAGGCACATCCACATTGAAAACATGATTCCAGAAAGCCCACATGCTGTACTTAGTAACATAGTAAATGATAGCAGATGGAGACCAACATGGTCCACCTAGTCTGCCCAATAAGGTTGCTACAGTTAAACCTTCCATTCCATGTATGCTATTTCCCCACCCCCCCACACACACACACCCATTTTTGTAAAGAATACTAGTTATTTGCTTTGATTCCATCCTCTTGCTTTATAGGGATCCTCTGTGTTTGTCCCATATCTTTTTGAATTCTGGCACTTTTTTCACCCATGTCAGACACCAGTAGGACATTCCAGACATCTACCAAGGTTTTCATGAAAAAGTACTTTCTCATGTTGTTTTTAAGTTTACCTACTTGCAGTTTCATGTTTTGTCCTCTAGTTCTATGGTTTCACCATCTTTGAAAAAGGTGTTTGTTCATTTATTCCTTTCAAGCATTTAAACATCTTTTCATGTACTGTTCTCGTATTCATCTACGTTCGTTAAAAAAATTGGCCATTTAACCCTACTCGCTGTTTTCAATATTTTAACCAGTTCTTACTCCACAACAGAATATTGCCTCCTATGCCATGATTTTTTAATTTTCTCAGGGGTCTTTCATGTGGGACTTTGTCAAATACACTGTCAGGGTCATTCGAAGGTGCAACTAGTGGGGATGGACATCCCAGCTATTTGGGCCCTTTTCCAACCTCGACTAACTTCCCCACACGTTGTATGGAAAAGTTAGATGGGGGCAGGAAAAGGGCAGAGCAGGGATGGTATTAGGGCAGGCAGTGGGCAGTCGCGGCCTAGGATGCACAGGGACGATTCCAATGTCGGCCTTGTACGTCCAGGGCTGGCTGTCTGTATGGGGAACTTATTCTATCTCTGAGGTGGAATGAGTTCCCCTAGTCGATGGGGGATGGTGGGCTAAGCCAACAGAGGAGGTAGGAGGAGGTAAAGGGGATTCCCCACAGCCTGACCCTGACCTTGGGAGGCCAGATCAGGGATCAGGCTGCGGGGAATGAAACTTTTTTACTGGCAGCTGGGTATCGTGGCTCCTGAATGGAGCCACGGTGCCATGGCAACCAAATGCCTTGGCGCCGTGGCTCCATTGAGGAGCCCTGACTGAGTTATACGGGCAAGGTCTGTACATGCAGGCTGACTAGAATCAGGGTCCTGGACTGCATGTACAGGCCTGGATGCAATTCTGATCCCATTGGGCTAGACGTGCCCTGCAGGATCATAATCCCGGCTAACTCTGTGTGTCCAGTTCCAACCAGGTGCACAAAGGGCCAGGATGTCCAGGACTGAATCATGCATTATGGGGGTTATTCCATAACCCGAATAGGCCATGAATCTTGTGAAAACGGGGATGTCAGAACATGCCTGGGAGGGGCAGAATGGGGGCATGGTTTACCACAGAGATATATATAACGTTTTCAGGAAAGGCCCATATACGTTTTTTACTTTCCCGCAGACGTGCCTGTTATTCCTGCCGGACATGTGGAATAAAGGTCAGTACTTAGAAAATATTCTGCTGTGTTCTACAATTCATCCCAAATTGTATAAAGGTTGTGACAAGTACTGCATGTTTTAAACTGGCGTGACTGCAGTCTGGAAAAATACCACAAGATGCAGCTATAAAGAACAGAACTCAGAGATCAGGGAATCTTGTAAGCTAAAGAGTCATATGCATAATGCATTTGCATTTACATAATAGCTATTAGATGTCACCATCACAGAATAACTGAGGTTTTGTCTCCCCCATGGACTTTGAACCTTGCTTCCACAGAATCCTCAGTCTTGGCCAGTACGAGGAGAATGCATTGACACAGAAGACCTGAGCCAGGAAATAAATCCAGGCCTTCACAGGACAGTACATACAGCAGGGCAGTTCTTTATTTCTCACAGACTCTACCAGTGGGCAGGAAACTATTCTGCAGGGTCCCTTTCTCTGTGTGAGGATTTTCTTTTGTAAAAGTAAAAGCAACATATCAGAACAGATTTGCTTGCCAAAAATACAAAAGAATACATAACTACCACTAATCTCTTAAAACGTATCATAAATAAAATAATACCACGGAAGGGCACTTACGTGTTGCATTTCCCTTCCTGAGGTACCTTCAGCATATTTTTTGAAAGGATTGGGGCGGCATCCTTCTTCTTTCTTAAGTATTATTTTAGCTTTCACCGGTACAGGACGAATTACTCCAGGCTTTGTCTATATATTTATAAAACATGAAAGAGCAAAGAAATGAACCTGATTATACAACAATAAAATTGGTGCACAAACATATTTCTCAATGTTCCTAATTGTTTAATTAGTCTATCTAGGAGTACCTTTCTCAGAAAGTTCATCTATTCAATTTATCACCTGTCGTCCAAAGAAGCAGAAAGGCATCTGGCCTTATTTCAAGCTGTGCGTTTATTGAGCAATTCCTTATACTGTAAAAATGGATTTGGGCCAGCATTAAACCTCAGAAACTATTTGATGTTCCTTCAATTTTGAGAACATCGTTGGCAAGACCACTGGAGACAGGAATTATTTACACTATCACAATTTCATGTTAAAATACAAAGAAACCAAAAAAATCCTTCTGGTTCTCCTACACAGTCGCATCTAGCCTGGGTGGATATCAGATTCTGTTAGTTATTCAGTCATAGACCAGATTGATTTTTGATTCCTTTTAAATGTCTTTGTAGACAAATATAATTTAAGTTTGTTTGGAATTTTTGTACTTCTCTGTAAACCTGTGAGAATAATGGGCCTGATTTTCGAAGGCATTTACACGGTTAACAACCCATGTTGACCATGTAAATGCCTTAATTGGGGATTTTCAAAGGCACCTACATGGCCAGGGCCTTTGAAAATCCACAATTAAGTCCCCTACATGTCCCAATGCTATTCGGTTAGCATTGGGGCGTGTTGGGTCATTCCAGGGTTGAGTGGAGTCAGGGAATGGCGCTAACCCTCTCCTATCTTTAAGGCGCTAGGGCTAATCAGGCAGCATCAAAATCACTGCTGCCCCGGTAGGCTCTTTGGTTTTCTGGCTGTGTGGCGAACCCCAGATGTTCACTACCGTCTCCGTGGAAGTGAAAATCCAGGGTTAAGAGGTTGTGGGTAGGGCTTCGCGGCTACGGTGCTTAGCCCCGCACAATTGAAAATTGGGCCCAATATTGCCAAAGAATTAAAATTCATCTACCTGATTTAATGGCATTATAAACATTTCTAAATGAGTTCCTTTATGCCCTCAAGCAAGATTTTGTGAAAATACCATAAACATAACTTTTTTTTCTTTCACTCTGTATTATGTTTACTAAAGTGTGCTACGGATTTGCATTTAATGCTTGTTTGAAGTAAAAACAAACACGCAGTAAATTTATTAAAATTTGATATACCACCCTCGGGTAACCGCCCCCCACCCCAAACCAGCTGCAACAAAAAAACCCACATGACTGCAAGCAACATCCTCCCTCACTGAAATAAGGATGGATGGGCTGGGCAAAAACAGATTCTGTCCCGCAGTCCAAAAGCAGTGAATCTAATAAGCCCCAACCTACTGTCATCTAACTACTCACACTACTCCTCCCTTTTTTCCTAATCAGGACTATCCTCCTACTATCTCAAGCCAGCAATTCAAAAATTGCCTTAAACTCCCCTTTCCTCCTCGTACCCAATGGTATTTCTAACCATCACCTCATAACCCCCCCTCCCCCCACACACACCTTTTCCTAAAGCCTATCTGCCACCCTGCTAACTCCAGAACTAATACACAAACATAAACTGAGCATGACCTCAGACCCTGGGCACCCAGTTATTATTCGGCCACTGGGACCATTTATATGAAGAGCTGTTTAAACCAAATAATACACTGAACATCTTTCAGATCTATAGAGAAAACCAGTTGGCAAACACTGCACTAACAAAGCCTCACAAAATAGCATTTGATTTTTAAGATAGTAGTATATGTTTTTATGTTCTTTTTATAACACACATGAAAATGCATAAAAGAGCAAGGCCTTCATCAGCATCCTTAAAACATCAATGTCACCCACATGCAGCATGGTCTTGGAGAGTCAAGAGTCCAAAAAATTAATATTTTGAGCAACAAAACTGATATTGCTGCTTTAAAAATGATTGAAATCAATTTGGGCTACATTGAATGAATGTTAAATGAGGGCTGAACTATAGGCTCCTCAAGGACTCTCTTTTCTCCTGCGGTCAATTATCTACTCTTTTATTAACTTTTATAATCCTGTCTTCTATTCATACTTTTTATTTTTTATTTTATTTTTTTTATATTATTTTATTATTTTTTATTGTTCTTAGTGATCTGGATTGCTTTTACGACCTCCTCCTTTTTACTTTAATTTTAATTGTTCATCAGCGTGTTCTGCATGATGCCTCATTTGTAAGCCTCCACTGGTGCTCATTGTATTTATACGATTGTTCCACTAACAAATCCAGTTTTTAGTGTGTCTCCATGCTTGCCTTCCCTGTTCAATATATTATATTTTTTCTCTATGGCAGCCCATCCTCTATTGATTTGAGATGTTCTCTATGATCACACATATTTAAATATCCACTTTTTATTTACTTCTGATTGCTTTTATATGTTGCAGATTGTTTTTATGTTTCTTTTTACATATGCATATTTTTTGCTATCTCTTTGTTTGATTGGTTTTACTGATATATTATTTTTACATTCACTTTTCAACATAAATTGGGTCATTTTCAGATATCCTTCTGACATATTTGTTTGGAAATGGTCAGGTCCCAGTGGGCATAGTGATGCAGAGGCTTCAGTGAAGAGCTGGATTGGAAGTGGCTGTCAGTGACATGCGTGGGTTTCCTTTTGGGGGGGGAGCGATTTTTTTGTCCCCAGCTGGGGCAAGTATGTTGACAGCATAGTAGAGGGGTTGAAGATCAAGGTAGATGAGCCCTGATACGATCAATAAGATCTGCCCCAGGATCTCACCTCACTGCTGAACTGAGGAACACCTTGCTAAACAGATTCAGTCCAAGTAGCGCTAGGCATATATTTCTTCACTACCAACACGTTCCTATTGTCGGCTACCAATATAAGCGCATAATGACATGTATCTCCTTCTAAGATAGTCTTTCCTGCATCAATAGGTTCATCACACACACTACGTTTTTAACTACCGTACTCATGGTTTTAATATGCAATTAGTTTTTAGTTCAGGTGCACGCATTTTTCATTCCTTCCATGTCATTTTATTACTTTTAAACTTGGCTGTCTTTTTTAAAGCACCCTCCCTGTTTACCATTTATACACTCACACACACTGCTCATTAATTCTTAGTAATACACTGCAGTGGACACAACGGGCCCAGTTCTGAACAGCGAATAGTAAGGATGTACATCTGGTTTGGACATCCAGCCCCACTATTCGCCGGGACCGTATACTGAAAATGAGAATAGTTAAGGCTCTCAGACCACTCTTTGACCAGACCCACTTCCGGACAGTTTTCCTGCCTTAATTCTACCCCATCTTGATTTTTGTAAAATACTTATCAAGGGACTACCAGCATCATCAATCCACCTGCTGTAGATGGCCATGAATACAGCCGCAAGAGTGCTAACTGGCAGCCCAAATGCAATCATATTTTATTTATTTATTTTATTGTATTTATTTACATTCTCTTATATACCGCACTATTCTGCATCAGTGCAGTTTACATTGAACAAACTGAAATTACATTGAACAGGGAGATAACTTGGAGATAACTATTTTACAGGGAACATGGGCTATGGAGGGTTAAGTGGCTTGCCCAAGACCATAAGGAGCACCTGTGGGACTAGAAACCCCAGTCCTTCCGGCCCAAGGTTGCTGTCCTCTAGTAGGATTTGAACCCCTGACCTTCCGGCCTGAAGTACCTTGCCCCAACCTTGCCCCAACCACTAGGCTACTCCTCCACTCCGATATTACCCCGATATTACCCCGATACTCAAAAACCTCCATTGGCTTCCTATAAGAGCCCACACTAAATACAAAGCATTGGTCGTTATCTTCAAGGTGCTCCATCATCTATCACCAGAGTATCTAGAAACCCTTATAAAAAGTCTATCAGACAATCAACCAAGAAGGATCAGCACACAAACCACTCTTGCTATCCCTGCAGACAATAGGAAATACAGCACTCGAACTTCAAGCAGGGCATTCTCCCTCTTCGCCCCGAGACTCTGGAATGCCCTACCAGCACATTAAAGGATCACAAAGACTTCTTAAAGAAAATAAAAACATACCTGTTCCTCAAGCATTTTTCCATGACTCCAGACTAACTATGCACACCTAGCGACTCATCACTACCTGCCCTATTCCTGATATCCTGCCCCTCCTACTAGCGCTACCCCCCCCCCCGCCTTTCCTACCCTCTCCCCTAGCCTACTCACTAGCCAAGTCCCATGTATGCTTCACATCTCATGCATGTATTGTTGCAGTATGCCAATGTATATAGTTATTTAAGTTACATGTTGACATGAAAGTTTTATGTATGTCAATTATGGTTCTATGTATGCCACGTTAAGTTACTGTTCCATGTAAACCGCCTTGATATGTTGAAAGACGGTATATAAAACCAGTTAAATGAATAAATTAAAAAATAAACGTAATAGGTATACTTGGAAGAAAGAGGGGAGAGGGGAGATATGATAGAGACATTGAAATACCCCTATGGCATAAATGCACAGGAAGATAGCCTTTTTCAATTTAAAAAAAGCTCTTTAATGAGGGGGCAAAGGGTGAAGGCGAAAAGGGATAGACTCAGGAATAATTTGCAGACATATTTATTTATGGAAAGAGTAGTAGATACTTGGAACAGTCTCCCAGTGGAGATAGTAGAGGCCAGGAAAGTATCTCAGTTCAAGAAAGCATGGGGCCAACATACAAGCTCTCTAGAGGAATTAAAAAGGACTATAGTAGTTGGTATAAAAGTGTAGACTGAATAATCCATGTGGTCTTTATCTGCCATCATGTTTCTATGTTTCATCACATACTGCTCTTTGAATTATTTGAATTTAATGACATTAGAGGATCTCACTATATCATATGATATGCCCCCTCCTTGGATACCTGGAGCCTTTAATGTATCATTAAGTTTTGACTAGTTTATAGCTTTAGTTACTCGTGTTAAGGGGCATAGTTTAGATTTAATTTTTGCAAAGTTAGGTTCTCTAAATTCTCTCTCCTTGTCTCAATTGATTCTGGTTCGAATCAATTGGTGAGATCATTTGTTGGTAGTTTGGTTGATCTATGTAACATCACTAAAGGAATCACCCAAGACCAGACACAATGGTATATTTCTCCTTCCTCTGCTGGTAAACTCAGGGGCCCTTTTACTAAAGGCCGCCAAGGTTTCACACTTAACATTCCTTACAAATGCAAAGCCTCCATGTTAGTTGTCGGGAGCATGACCAGCCTGTTCCTAGCATTTAACATGTGGTGCACTTAATACTGATGTTTCTAGCAGCACTCATAGAGTTGCCACATTGCCACGCCTAACATTTCCTGCCTCATCATGCCATGGCCAATTACAATACACTTCAATGCCTGGTCACTGGCATGCCCTGACATTAGCGTTCCAGCTGCCAGCTGAGCCTTGAAATGCATATTAACTGGTTATTGGGCTTTAGTAAAAGGGCCCCTCAATCTCATCTGTGTGAGTAAATCGCAAGCCATCCGGGCCCAAATCCCCCTCCAGCTCTCCCCACAAGTCCAGAGCATCAGGATGGGGAGAGCCGGTGGGAGGGGGGAGGGGGCGGGATCTGGGCGGAATGGGGGTGGGCCATACCAGTAGGACATACATGGTCAATTCAGGTCACAGCCCTGTATGTCCTGCCGGGTCATAGGCGACGTGCTCCTTATTCTACCTCAAAGGCATCCCCACAGGCAAGAAGGGGCATGCCAGGCTGTCCTCAGTCCCGATTCCGTGTACCATGAGAACGTTTTGTTTCCATGCTCCAGAATTGGGTCCTAACAGGCCCTTCCTGCATGGGGATGTCCGGAGGCCTGCATGTGCCCCTTTTGGAATCGGGCTCCACGTGTATCCATAAGTAGTCAGAAGAAGTGTATATATATAGAAACATAGAAATATGACGACAGAAAAAGACCACATGGCCTATCTAGTCTGTCCTTCCATATCAACAACTACAACGGTCCCATTTTTCCTTTAGAGATCCTCTGTGTTTGTCCCATGCTTCTTTGAATTCAGTTACTGTCCTCATCTCTACCACCTCCACTGGGAGACTATTCCACGGATCCACCACTCTTTCCGTAAAGAAATATTTCCACATATCACTCCTGAATCTATCCCCATCACCCTCATCCCATGTCCCCTCATAGCAGAACTTGCTTTCAATTGAAAGAGGCTCTCCCCCTGAACATTTATGCCACGGAGGAATTTAAACATCTCAATCATATCACCTCTATCCCGCCTTTCCTCTAAGGTGTACATATTAAGATCCTTAAGTCTGTCCTCATATGCTTTATAGTGAAGACCACTAACTATTTCAGTAGCCACCCTCTGCACCGATTCCATTTGGTTCACGTCCTTTTGAAGGGGCGGTCTCCAGAATTGCACACTATACTCCAAATGAGGTCGCACCAAAGACTTATACAGAGGCATTATTACCTCCTTTTTTCTGCTAGCCATTCCTCTCCGTATGCATCCAAGCATCTTTCTAGCTTTTGCCGTTGCCTTTTCTACCTGTTTAGCTACTTTAAGATCATCAGACACAACCACGCCTAAGTCCCACTCTTCTTTAGTGGACAAAAGTGCTTCACCCCCTATACTATATTGCTACCTTGGATTGCCGCAGCCCAAATGCATGACCTTACATTTTTTAACATTAAATCCCAGCTGCCAAATTCTAGACCATTCTTCAAGCTTAGCTAGATCCCTCCTCATGTTATCCATACCTTCCTGGGTATCTACTCTATTGCAGATTTTGGTATCATCTGCAAAGAGGCAAACCTTACCCGACAGCCCTTCCGCTATATCACTAACAAAGATGTTAAAAAGAATCGGACCAAGGACAGATCCCTGGGGCACACCACTGGTAACATCCTTCTCCTCAGAGTGAGCTTCATTTACTTGTACTCTTTTTCGCCTCCCACCCAACCAATTTCTAACCCAAGCAGTAACTTTAGGGTCCATCCCTAGGGTGCTCAGTTTGTTTATAAGTGGCCTGTGAGGAACAGTGTCAAAGGCTTTACTGAAATCTAAATACACCACATCTAGGGTTCTCCCTCGGTCCAACTCCCTGGTCACCCAGTCAAAGAAATCAATCAGATTTGTCTGACAAGACCTGCCTCTGGTGAATCCATGCTGCCTCGGATCCTGTAATCCGCTGTTTACATATTTGCATCTATGGGGCTATATGTGTCTCTCAGGGGAGATTGTGTAGGGTTTGTAGAAGAGGTGAGAATAGGTATTTGTGGAAAATATTTGGTTTGAGATGGATGTGTGAGGGAGTAGATGGAGGAGATAGCTAGGATGGTGGTGGGGTGTAGAGTATGGAGATTTAGAGTGGAGAGTAACATCTTTCCTCATTTTCCTTTTCCACATTCTACCCCACTCATTTTAAAGCATTTTTATTAGTATTTTTGCTCACACCTTTTCAGTGGTATTTGAAGACAAGTTACATTGAGGTAGGTATTTCCCTGTCCCCAGCAAATCGCAAGCAGTCTCAGTTTGTACCTGTCCGCCTATGTATTCCCCCATCTCCAGTGTGTCAGTGCATCATCCTGATGACCAAGGCAGAAGAAGGTGAAGCTTTAGTCATTATTGCTGTGCTGCTACTCCTTCAGGTCATGAGACCTGCCTTCTTGCTACCCTCCTACATCTTACCTCCTGCAGACCACCTTTACTTGAGGTGGTGGGGACTGGCCTTCTCATCACCCTGATTTCGCATTCACTATCTGTCCAAATAGTGGAGTCTAGTCTCCCTTCCACCCTGTGTTTCTTCCCCTGCCATATTCCCACTTATTGGGTAGTGCAGCCTGACTCACTGTGCCCTCTGACCCCTGTTCTCTCTGTCTCTCTTTGTGTGCATCTGTCTGTGCATAATCCATATGAATGAATGGAGTGAAGGACAGACAGATGAAAAAAGCCTGAGCAACAGGAATTCCCACTGTACTGAAACATGCCTAAAATTGTACAGGTCAATATTTAAATCCTGCAGTTAATGTTTTCTTTAAACGATGGTCATGGAGCAGCACTGAATATACATGAAGAACAGTGATCACCACAATTTAGTGATGTAAATTCCACCCTACTACTACTACTACTACTACTATTAATAATATTACTACTTGTGACACAGCAGCTGGCACAGAGCCCATGGAGTTAGGGAAAGTAAGGAACTTACCTCAGAATCAGCTGGGCAGCAGACAAACTCAGCACATGTAGAATTAGCTGAGCAGCAAACAAACTCAGCACAAGAAAAGCAAAAAGGCATTAGAGTAAAATGTCCTTGCACTAGTCCTGACGTAGCTAGAAGCAGGAAGGCTAATCAGGAACACCTGTTCTCAGAAACCCAGGCAGCATGCAAAGAGAACAAGGATAAAAGCTGCAGGGTAGAACCAGGGAAGGCCAGTAGGGGCAGCGACCTGGGAGGACTAAGCCAGCATCCAGTGAACACACGTCATGCTGGAGGAAATCCACTGAGGGAAGGAAGCAGTAGGTGTGGCAGCAGAGCAGAAAACAGCCAGTTCTCCTAGGACAAGCAGGATGTGTCAGCCACACCTGGTGACGTCATCCGACGGCGCCGTGACGGAAGTGCTCTCTAGCTCAGAAGCTTCTGAGCATGTGTGAGGTGACCCCACCTCCCCGGTCTGCCCCCAGCCTGACCAGTTTTCAATTCTTCCGCCTTGCCTCAAGACGGATCTCAGCTCTCTCTCTCACCAATTGCAAGAATAATGCCTAAACCTGGATTCAAGCAATGTCCAGCATGCAAGAGGAAAATGAACATCTCCGACACTCACCTGAGCTGCCTCCGATGCCTCGGGGCGTCTCACAAGGTAGAGGACTGTGCCTGCTGCACCCAGATGTCCCCCAGGGCAAAGAAAATAAGGGACCACTCTTTAAAGGAATTCCTGGCGGCTCCGGCTCACTCCACTGCTACCGGCTCCTCAGAACGCGGTAAGCCCGCTAAAGGGAAGGCCCCCGCGAAGAAAAAAACTCCGGCCGGGCCTAAGCCCTGTGCCTCCCCCTCCGCCGGAGAGATCTCATCCCTCTGTGGCCTCCGCGGTGCCTGGCACATGCGCCCCCACCGCCGGATGCTCCAACGATATCCTGCAACGGGGCCCCAGAGATTCCATCGTTACCCCGCGCTCTGGAGGCTCCCCTGATGCCTGCCGCTTCTCCGGACAAACTCCTTCACCATGCGGTCCAGGCAGGGGCGGTCAAGATGGCGCCGCCCACGTGGTCCCGCCTGACTCCGCCCCCAGAGACTTGACTCCCAATCAGATGGCCAGGAGCGCCTCCTCCCACCGTGATGACGTCGGGACTCTCCCTCACCACGGGCTTCCCTCGCCTCGAGCCAGCCCACGGAGGGATTCCCCGGAGGCTCCCCCTCGCGCCGAAGACTCCATCCATGCCAAGGGCTCCCACCGCAGCAACCACAGCCGCAGCAGCCCCCTCGCGCCGAAGATTCCATCCGCGCCAAGGACTCACGCCGCAGCAACCACAGCCGCAGCAGCCGACACAGATGCCGTGCCGACAGCCGGGACTCTTCCCGTCGGTGCGGGGATAGCGTCCACAGCCATTCGAAACGGCACAAAAGAAAAAGGCACTCTCCCCGCGGTGACAGCACTGGCAGCGAATCCTCCCGCGGGAGAAGCAAATCTAACCCCCGGAGTCTCCGGAGCAGCGGGTCCTCTCGTTCCAGCACCTCTGAGGCGATATTACAACTGTTGCAATGGCTAGTGCAACAGACTGCTCCTGCGGGCAAAGACAGCTCCATAGCAACCCCCTTGGAGATACAAATCCCAGAAAGGGGGGAGACTTCACCCACTCCGGCCTCTCCAGAGCCTTCTAGGGAGAGGAGCCCTTCCCCTTTGCTGGGGCAGGACTCAGAAGGGAGCGCCCCAGAAGAAGGGGACCCAGATTCTCCATCGTCCAGATCTCCTCCCGAGCAAGTGGAGGCACAGGCTCTGGTGCAGGAAGACCTCACATACCCGAAATTTTTGAAGAAGGTGGTGGCAAAGCTAGGCCTCACCAACGAAGAGCCCTCTGACGAGAAGGATCCAGAGGTGATGAAATACCTCAGCGGACCCAAGCCAGCCTTGTGTCTCCCTCTTCACCGGAAACTTAAGGACAAACAATCCACCCTCTGGCAGTCCCCTGCCTCCGGGCAAGCCTGCGCCAGACGTCTGGACAACAAATACCTTCTCCAGACAGCCCCGGGCTTTGACAAGGCCCAGCTGCCTCACCAATCTATCTTGGTAGCTTCAGCTCTCAAGAGGGCCAAGTCTTCACGCACCCTAGCTACACATCCCCCCGGTCGGGACCCTAAACTCCTCGACGACATAGGGCGGAAAGTTTTTCCAGGGAGCGATGCTGAATGCCAAGATATCAGCTCACCAATTCCAACACCTGCTGTTCCAAGATGCCCTCCTGGCGGATCTTAAAGACCAACTGCTCAATCCTCCCAAGCAATCACAACATTCAGCCACGTTCCAGGAGCTAGTGGAATGTTCCAAACACCTGATGAGCACGGCTTTCGATGCCTTCGACACAGCCATCCGGACAGCGGGCACGGCCATTGCAGCCCGCCGCTGGGCCTGGCTGCGAGCTTCTGGCCTGTCAGACAACACTCACGACAGGATTGCTGACGCGCCCTGCCTAGGAGACTCCCTCTTTGGGGACAAGGTCGCAGACACGGTGAATGGGCTGAAAGAGGACTGCACCACGCTAAAGACATTAGCGGCGGACGGACTCGAACGCCCCTCCTGCTCACAGAAAGGGAGCTATTACCGCAAGCCCTTTGTCTCTTCAAAGAAGTACTACAGTTCCAACCGGCAGTGGCAGGCACCTAAATTCAAGCAAAACTACAACAAATCGTCCTTTCAGAGACAGCCACAAAGAGAACGCAAACAGAAACCAGCAAACTCTCAACAAGCCAGTAAAAACACCTCCTCCTTCTGACAATCAGCTGCGGCTGCCCACAAGTGTCCTTGCTGCCCCGCCGGTGGGAGGCCGCTTATCCAGCTTCCTTCCTGCCTGGCAGGAGATCACCACGGACAAGTGGGTCATCCAGATTATCCAAGAGGGCTACCGTTTACGGTTCTCCTCCCCACCATGGCAGCGCACACAACCCAGCAGCAAACCACCACCGCATCTGGAAGCTGCCCTTGCGGACCTCCTACAGCAGCTCATCAGGACTCGGACAATCGAACGAGTTCCCCCCGAGGAGATCAACACTGGCTTCTACTCACGATACTTCCTTATTCGCAAGAAGTCCGGGGGCCTACGCCCTATCCTGGACCTCCGCAAGCTGAACAACGTCCTCTGGAAGGAGAAGTTTTGAATGTATTCCCTGAACTCCATCCTTCCCCTCATCAGACCGGGAGATTGGATGGCAACGTTGGATCTACAGGATGCTTACTCTCACATTCCAATCCATGCCTCTCACAGGAAGTTCCTACGGTTCATAGCAATGGGGTGCCACTACCAGTACCGAGTACTTCCTTTCGGACTATCCCCAGCCCCCAGGGTCTTCACGAAGTGCATAGCTGTGGCAGCGGCACACCTCGGCAAACAAGGGCTCGCCATCTTTCCCTACCTGGACGACTGGCTGATATCGGCACCCTCCGCCACGAATCTCAGGGCGGCTGTGCAAGAAACTACCACCCTGCTATCCAAGCTGGGTTTCCTGCTCAACATGGAGAAGTCTCGCCTGGAACCCACCCAACGCACGGAGTTCATCGGGGCCATAATCGACACGACCTCAGCCAAGGCCTTCCTTCCCAGGCAACGGCAGGAGAACATCATCCGCCTTGCGAAGAAGGTGTCCTCCACAAGACAGACCACTGCCCATGACATCTTGCGCCTATTAGGTCACATGGCAGCGACCACTTCCGTCCTAAACCTGGCCAGGCTGCACATGCACACACTACAGTGGCACCTGCGCTCCAACTGGAAACAACGGTCTCAAGCTCTCACCACCCTGATCCCGATCAAACCGAGGGTATCCCAGAGCCTCCATTGGTGGATGGCGCCTGCCAATCTCTCCGAAGGCAAAAGTCTTCAGCCCTGCGGCTGCCAGCTCGTCCTGACCACGGACGCCTCCTCCACTGGCTGGGGAGCCCACCTGTCGCATCTCAGTACGCAAGGGGCTTGGAACAGGACGGAGCAATCCCTCCACATCAACGTCCTCGAACTCCGAGCGGTCAGGTATGCGCTCCAGACCTTCATGTCACATCTCGCAGGGAAGACGGTTCTGATCCAGACCGACAACCAAGTGACCATGTTCTACCTCAACAAGCAAGGGGGTACGGGCTCTCGCATTCTCTGCAGGGAGGCCCTCCAGACTTGGACATTGGCCTTAGCGCACAACTGCCTCCTACAGGCGACTTACCTCCCGGGGGAGCAGAACGCGATAGCGGACAGACTAAGCAGGCAACTCCAGCCCCACGAGTGGACGCTGCACGAGGAAGTAGCGGAGTCCATCTTCCGACGTTGGGGAAATCCATGGATCGACCTCTTTGCAACCGAGGACAATTCCAGATGCCCTCTGTTCTGCTCAAGACGCCCCTCACCCCAGGGAGTGGCCTCAGACGCGTTTGTAATACCCTGGGGGGAGTGGGAACTGGCCTACGCCTTTCCCCCAACCCCCCTCATGACAGCCACCGTACAGCGCATCATCAACGACAAGGCACACGTCATCCTGATCGCGCCCCACTGGCCAAGGCAGATGTGGTTCCCCCTGCTACTGCAGCTTTCACAGGAGCCTCCCATCCGGCTACCGTTGAGACCAGACCTGCTCACGCAGAACGACGGCACCACCTGGCACCCCAATCTCCAGACTCTTGCTCTTACAGCCTGGAGGCTGAGAGGTTGAACTTCCAGGAACAGCATCTCCCGGCAGAGGTACAGCACATCGTACTGGCATCCAGGAGACCGTCCACGAGAAAGTCTTACAGTCTCAAGTGGAAACGTTTCAGTATCTGGTGCACGGGCCAAGGAATCACGCCGGACTCTTGCCCCGTTCCGGTGGTGCTACAGTATCTCTCCTCGCTCTTCGGTCTTGGTTTGAAGCCTCAATCAATTAAGGTGCACCTCGCAGCCATCGCGTCCTTGCACCAGCCGCAGAGCGACTCACCCACGGGCTCTATAGCCGCTCTGCCCATTGTGACCCGCTTCATGAGAGGCCTCAGGAACCTGCAGCCCCCCATCCGGAGGCCCGTCCCCTCGTGGGACCTCAACATCGTCCTCCAGCAACTGACACGAGAACCTTTCGAGCCTCTGCCCTCGGCGGACGCAAAATTCCTCTCCTGGAAGACGCTCTTCCTCATCGCCATCACCTCCGCAAGGAGGGTGAGCGAGCTACAAGCCTTGGTAGCTCACCCCCCGTACACCAAGATTCACCACAACAGGGCGTCTCTCCGGACACACCCGAAGTTTGTTCCGAAGGTCTCCTCGGTCTTCCACGTCAACCAATCAGTGGAACTACCGTCCTTCTTCCCTGCCCCTCATGGGTCACCAGAAGAGCAATGACTACACTCACTGGACTGCGTCCGGGCCCTACGCATCTACATCGAAAGAACGGCCTCAGTCCGCCAAGGGACCCAGCTGTTCGTGTCCTTCGACCCCAACAGACCGGGACGGCCAGTCACCAAGCGCACACTCTCCCACTGGATATCTGACTGTGTCTCCTACTGCCTTCAGAAGGCGGGCAGACATCCAGCAAACAAGGCGAGCGCACACCAGCTCCGCGCTCTGGCCACCTCTCTCGCAAGCGCCCAGGAGGTCCCAGTAAGCGAGATCTGTAAAGCCGCCACCTGGTCCTCGCACCTCACCTTCCAGAAACACTATTGCCTTGATCTCCAGGCAGAAGCCGACAGCTCATTTGGACGAGCGATCCTGTCCACTGTAACAAGCTCCACCCTCCCGGATGTGACAGGAGCACCCGACCCAGTCGCAGCCCGAGGGCAGTAGCTCCTCTACTCATAACCACCATGGACAAGGGTGGCCCACCTCGGCCCCCCCCCCTCTTATTGTTGTTGCACAATGTGATTGCTGTTTGCACAATGTTTTGCACAATGCCATTGCACTGTTGTTCCCTGCACTGTGGTTTATTGCACCATGTTCTACCTCACGGCGTATTGCACGACTGTTGCTGCTTTGGGCCTTGCCGCTCATGCACGCATAGTATTGCATTAGTTGCACAATAAACATCTGTTCTTGCACTATAAACTTTTGTTCTTCTCATGACTTGTCAGTGGTGTCCCACAGGCCTACTAGTTTGGCTCAGGCCCCCCTCAGCCTCAGCGTGTAACAAGTAGCTGGGGAGACACCAGGTGTGGCTGACACATCCTGCTTGTCCTAGGAGAAAGCAGAGTTACTTACCTGTAACGGAGTTCTCCGTGGACAGCAGGATAGGTCAGCCACACGATCCCGCCCACCTCCCCTCTGAGGGTGGCCTGCGATCCGCGCCCCAGCCTCTGGCCGAAGCTACTGACTCACTGGTCGGGCTGGGGGCGGACCGGGGAGGTGGGGTCACCTCACACATGCTCAGAAGCTTCTGAGCTAGAGAGCACTTCCGTCACGGCGCCGTCGGATGACGTCACCAGGTGTGGCTGACCTATCCTGCTGTCCACGGAGAACTCCGTTACAGGTAAGTAACTCTGCTTACCGTGCCCAGGACCCTGCTAGGATTCCTGGTAGTTGGAGAGCCCAGGAGAGAGCTGCCAGAAGCCGAGATATAAGAGACAGAACCACAGCTAAGAGGTGGGAACCTAGCTTTGCTAAAGAAAAGGCAAGAAGTTCTGTTTGGTTTGAAAGGCAAGGGCGTGGCACCAGAAGTAACTTTGATACTGAAAGTTATACAGTAATTCCACCAGCATGGAGAAGAAGGGAAAGCCAGAAGGAAGCTTTTAATATACCAGGCATTCAGAGCCCTGGATTGAAAGAGCCCTTTCTGGAAAAGTTAGCCCATGACTCACAGGAGAGTTTTAAGGAAGACAGCAGCTGTGAAGAATGTGACCCATATGCAATCGTAAGTGACTCTGAGTTAATGCAGTGGGAGAACAGCAGCTATAACTCTGACCCTGTGCCCATGGATTGTACAATTTGTTTATCTGACAATATTGTATCTTTATGTTGAACGTGTGCAAAGCAACCAGCTGATGGTGCCTAAAGGAAAGAAGATATTTTTCTGTGCAACAGTTCTTTTGTTTCATATTGTTTGTTGTATCCCAGGAATATCTCATCAGGACAGGGAATAAAGCCCTAATATTATTTTTGCCTTACCACTTGACTACAAGACTCTTTTTGTATCAAAGGCAACTTAAATCTTAACACCCTAGGCAGCCGCCTAATAGGGTTATAAAAGGTAGCTATCACTCACTATCTCTTACATACTATAAGTAATATCACTAAGATTAGTAATAGTAATAGTAGTGAGGTCAATTCCACCCAAGCTGTTCTCCCTGCTCTGGGGGCCCTTTCCAATATTTTGCTTGGGGGCTCTCAATTTGAAATTCTGCTACCCCACCGCTGCATGGAGAGTGGCAACATTCAGTCCATTGTCTGTATAACTTTGTGATTGTGATGTGCAAGAGTGCATATCATGGTATGTTTGCCGTTCAGGAGCTACAGGGAGCTCTGGAAAATGGCAGAGAGCTCAGGTAATATGTAAACCCAGGGGAATGCACAGGAATGCTTTAATTCTCCTTAAGAGCATTTCCATCTTGGACCACCTTAAGAGACTGAGAACAGGTTATCCTGGCCAGAAGAGTCTGTTCCAGGCAAGCAGCTTAAAATGTTGGGTGAAGTCAAGTTTGGGAAGAGGAAAGGAAAAACTTCAGTACCCTGCCAGCCACTGTGATAGGAAGCAGGGGAAAGTTTGTGGCCTGCTAGCTGGATTGCTGCAGAAAGCCCTGAGCCACTGTTGGAAACAGGATACTGGGCTTGATGGACCTTGGTCTGACCCAGTATGGCATATCTTATGTTCTTATGAGATGTGGTTCAGGCAGGGGCGGCTCAAGGCAATCTGTTGCCTGAGACAAGGGATGAGATGACACCCCTCTCCCTGTAGTGTGTGTGGGGGGCTTTCTCAAAACTCCATTCAGGGACTAAACCAAACTAAACAGCCGATTGGATAATATGGAGGAAATGCAAGATGTTTGCACACCAAGGAACTAAAAGAATGAGCGAGAACCACAGCACAGTTTATAAAACTAAATTATACTAATTTTTATTTTGTTATAAACTGCATTATGGTTCTTGCTTTTTCTTTTTGAACATATATTTTGCATCCACTGAACCCCTTCCCTCAACAATGGGTGCAGAGCAGAACTAGAACATTCACCCTTGAACTCAATATCTTAAAAAAAAAATCTATAAGAACATAAGATATGCCATACTGGGTCAGACCAAGGTCTGATTCTGGTTATCTCACTAACAAATATTCTCCAGTACCAGGCATATTGAGGAAGAGGAAGGGCAAGAGTGGTATTGTCAGAATCAAGGGTGAAGGGGAGGAATATGTAGAAGCTGAGGAGGATAAAGCGGAATTGTTTAACAAATATTTCTGTTCTATGTTCACAGATGAAGAACCAAGAGCAGGACCTCAGAAAACACCCAAAAACAGGAATAGAAGCGAGGGACATCTTGAGCAATTTTCAGAAGACTGTGTTTGTGAGAAACTAGCTCAACTTAAAGTAGACAAAGCGATGGGACTGGATGGGATACACCCGAGAATACTGAGGGAACTTGGGGACGTTCTAGCAGCTCCACTGACTGACCTTTTCAATGCCTCGTTGGAGTCGGGAGTGGTGCCAAAGGACTGGAGAGGCTCATGCGATGCCTTTACACAAAAGTGGAAGTAAGGATGTGGTTGAAAACTACAGGCCAGTTAGTTTAACTTCGGTGGTGAGTAAATTATTAGAAATGCTGCTGAAAGAGAAAATAGTGAGGTTTCTGGAATCCAGCGGATTACAGGATCCAAGGCAGCATGGATTCACCAGAGGCAGGTCTTGTTAGAAAAATCTGATTGATTTCTTTGACTGGGTGACCAGGGAGTTGGACCGAGGGAGAGCCCTAGATGTGGTGCATTTAGATTTCAGTAAAGCCTTCGACACTGTTCCTCACAGGCGACTTATAAACAAACTAAGCACCCTAGGGATGGACCCTAAAGTTACTGCTTGGGTTAGAAATTGGTTGGGTGGGAGGCGACAAAGAGTACAAGTAAATGGAGCTCACTCTGAGGAGAATGATGTTATCAGTGGTGTGCCCCAGGGATCTGTCCTTGGTCCGATTCTTTTTAACATCTTTGTTAGTGATATAGCGGAAGGGCTTTCAGGTAAGGTTTGCTCTTTGCGGATGATACCAAAATCTGCAATAGAGTAGACACCCAGGAAGGGGTAGATAACATGAGGAGGGATCTAGCTAAGCTTGAAGAATGGTCTAGAATTTGGCAGCCGGGATTTAATGTTAAAAAATGTAAGGTCATGCATTTGTGCTGCAGCAATCCAAGGTAGCAATATAGTATAGGGGGTGAAGTACTTTTGTCCACTAAAGAAGAGCGGGACCTAGGCGTGATTGTGTCTGATGATCTTAAAGTAGCTAAACAGGTAGAAAAGGTGACGGCAAAAGCTGGAAGGATGCTTGGGTGCATACGGAGAGGAATGGCTAGCAGAAAAAATGGAGGTGATAATGCCTCTGTATAAGTCTTTGGTGCGACCTCATTTGGAGTATAGTGTGCAATTCTGGAGACCGCACCTTCAAAAGGATGTGAACAGGATGGAGTCGGTGCAGAGGGTGGCTACTAAAATGATTAGTGGTCTTCATTATAAAGCATATGAGGATAGACTGAAGGATCTTAATATGTACACCTTAGAGGAAAGGCGGAATAGAGGTGATATGATTGAGATGTTTAAATACCTCCGTGGCATAAATGTTCAGGGAGAGAGCCTCTTTCAATTGAAAGCAAGTTCTCCTACGAGGGGACATGGGATGAGGGTGAAGGGAGATAGATTCAGGACTGATATGCGGAAATATTTCTTTACGGAAAGAGCACTGTATCCATGGAATAGTCTCCCAGTGGAGGTGGTAGAGATGAGGACAGTAACTGAATTCAAAAAAGCATGGGACAAACGCAGAGGATCTCTAAAGGTAAAAAGGGGACTGTTGTAGTTGTTATGGAAGGACAGACTAGATAGGCCATGTGGTCTTTTTCTGTCATCATATTTCTATGTTTCTATATTGGAAACTACTATAAAACCCTACAAAAGTCAACAAAGATCTACAAGGCCAAATCTACTATACTATTACCAGCATAAACTTTCAAAACTCATTCAAGGTGCCTACCCAGAAAAAATCAGCACTATAAATACTGCAGTGGACCCTAGAATATCTAACACCTATTTGAAAAGCTGAACAAGGCAAATTACTACAGTACAGATCCCTGCGTACAAATTTCATGTTAACAGAACACACAGCCTTGGTTACACACTCAGAACATAGACTCTCACCAAGTACAGAATAAGTGATCACAATCTAAAGTAAAAATAAAATATTTAGACAAAAATTGAACTGAAACCCCAAAAGGTCAGACTTTGCATGCAGTACAACACTAGATAAGAGATGCAGTTCCCTATACTTTGTTAAATATAAAGATAGCACAAAGTCCAGTCACTAAATTGAAAATAAAATTATTTTTTTCTACCTTTGTTGTCTGACCATTTTATTCTCTGGGCATGCTATCTGCCATTTCTTGTCTCTTATTTTGTTTTCTTCATTTCCTTCCATCAGCCTATTTCCAGTCCAAATAACCATCCCCACATATCAGCTCCCTTCCAGTCCCAGTGCCCTCTCCCTGCCAGCTTCCTCCCCATTACCCAATCACCTACCAGTCCAATCCCCATGTGTCAGCTCCCTCCAGTCCTACCCCCAGGTGTCAGCTCCCTTCCAGTCTCCCTCCAGTATCATTCCCGGGTCAGCTCCCTTCCATCCCCCTCCTCCCATCCCTAGGGTCATCACCCTTCCAGTCCTCCTCACTACCATCCTCAGGTATCAGCTCCCTTCCAGCCCTCTTTCCACCTCTGTCAGCTCCCTTCCAGCCATCTCTTTCACCCTCTATCAGCTCCCTTCCATCTTTCTTCCCCCTCCGTCAGCTCCCTTCCAGAAATCTTTTCCCCCCTTTGTCAGCTCCCTTCCAGCCCTCTCTTTCACCCCATGTAGCTCCGTTCTGCTCCCTCTCTTCCTCTCCTCCCCATGTAGCTCCATTCCATTCCCTCCCTTCCCCCTGTGTAGCTCCATTCTGCCCCCTCTCCTTCCCCCCCAGTAACTACATTCCACTTCCCTTCCTGACACACATGTCACCTCCATTCCCTCTCCTTCTCCCGTGTAGCTCAATTCCGCTCCATCTTCTGTCACCCGTGTCATCTCCATTCTGCTCCTTCCCCTTCCTCAGCAGCTGCAATAGCAGCAATTTAAAATGAAAAGGAAACTGATGTGGAGCCTTCTGACCCTATGGAACCCCTGCTGCTGCATCCCGCTCTAATATCACTTCCTTTTGGGGGCGGGATGCAGCAGCAGGGGATGCATAGGGCTGGAAGGCTCCGCATCTATTTCCTTTTCATTTTAAATTACCGCTATTGCAGCTGCTTGTCTGCTTTTTTTGTTTGTTTGTTTGTTTTAAGCTGAAGGTGGAGTGAGGTGGCTGTTTTGGGGGCATTTTTTGCTGCCCCTAAAGGTTTGCTGCCTGAGGCCACCGCCTCACTCCACCTCATTACAGAGCTGCCCATGTCAGGAAAACTGGAAAGGTTGAGGCACCCAGGATTTTGTAATAAGAAGCTTAGTAAACAGGCTGAAACACCAGGTGGTTTGGAATAACGTTAAGGTAGGACAAGCCTAGTCAGCAGAAGTATCTGTGTGCTAAGGAGACACGGGTGAAAATCCAAGGGGTGGTGGACTGTAAAGAGTAAATGCTTTAACCCTGTTACTGGAGTAACCTAGAGTTAAAGGTGGCCAACCTGGGTGGCAACCAGACAGGGCATTTCTTTTTTTAGGAGAATGTCCAATGTCTCCTAAACTAAAGTGCCCAGTGAAATGGCTTTGGAATATAAACACATATATTTGACACATAAAATAATCAAATAAAACAAGAACAATTAAAAAAGGAAATAATAGGAAATAGTATAAGAACTAGGACATTGCCAGGACATGATTATTGGCACCCTTATAAATAATTCAAATCAATTTGAACAGAAGAACCACATTCCCATTGCAGTAAAATTAGATGCACTTGTGATCAATTGTCAGTACTAACATCACTTGAATCAACCAATGAAAGATGACTAATGTTTAAAATGGCCATATTCAATCCCTGTTCCATCATGAGAGAGCTGCCTGAGACAGTCAGCAAAGCCATTATCATCAAACATCAAATTTCAAAGGACTACAAAGCCATCTCCAAAGACCTTGGGATTCCTGTGTCTACAGTTCGCGATGTTATTAAAAGGTTTTCTGCTCATGGAACTGTCAAGAACCTCCCAGGACATGGTGGGAAGAGGAAAGTAAATCCAAGAAGTCTTTGAAGGTTAGTGCTAACTGTTGGGAAAACACTATGTACAACATCCAAAGACTTAAGGCTGACCTGGAAAGATCTGGAGTGGTGGTTTCATCCCATACCATATGCCGTGCACTAAACAAAGGATTTCATGGGTGAAGGCCAAGGAGGACCCCACTGCTCAAAGACAGACATAGAAAGAAATGACTGGTCTTTGTTGAAACCCACCTTGAGAAACCACTATCCTTCTAGGAAAATGTTCTGTTCACAAATGAAACTAAATTTGAGCTCTTGGCAATGCAGACCAGCGATATATTTACAAGCAAAGAAATGAAGCTTAAAGGAAAAAAAAAAAATCCTACAGTTAAATATGGTGGAGGTTCCATAATGTTCTGGGCTGATTTGCTGCCACAGGAACTGGAGGACTGGAATGTATTAAAGTATCATGAAGTCGGAGCGCAATGTGCTACCTAGTGTCAGAAAGCTAGGTCTGGGTCAAAGGCCATGAGTCCTCCAGCAGTACAATAACCCAAAACATACATCCAGAAGTACAAAACAATGGTTAAAAAGGAAAAAATTGACTGTTTTAAACTGGTCAGCAATATGTCCTGATCTCAATTCAATTGAGAACCTTTGGAATGAGCTGAAATCTGCCATTGGTAAACGGAATCCTGGAAACATTCATGAGCTGGAACAAATCGCAGTTGAAGAGTGGGAAAAACTACCAGCAGACAGATGTACAAAACTTATAGATGGCTACAAGAAATGTTTGGAGGCTGTCGTCACTGCTTGTGCAACCAAGTATTAGTGAAGGTTGCCATTAAACTTGTCCAGGTCAATTTTGTTTTTCTCTCAGAAGTTACTACATCTAAGTTTCACAGACATCTTTTTTTTTGTTGTATACCTTTGAACACACTATTAAAATATTATGATTCCATACGGTTGAATATTTCCAATTATTTCTCGATATTGTACCAACATACCTAAAATACAAGGGTACCAATTATGTTGACCACAACTGTATTTTTCCAATTCATGTTTTTCTGATAGTTAAAACTCTTTTGCCTAAGTCGTATGTTTCTACTGAACAAATTGAAAATGGTGCTCTCTTACCACCATGGAGCAAGCATATAGAGGCATGTATACTAAAGTGTGCTACTCAGTCAAATGGGCCTCGGCACTAAAATCCCACACTTCTAAAATAACATGTGATAGAGTGGGGAATGGGAGGGTCAGAGTGTAATTGAGGCAACAATGGCAATTTCCAGGTAGTATGGGCATTAATAGTTTGTGCTAATTACTCTTGCTGCCCTTAGCATGGGTGCAATTATTGCCACCTCAATAGATGGCATTAAATGCATCCTCATACCAGCTTGCATGGCGCTGTGTCTTTGCACCATACTAACTGCAGGGGGACGGATGCACATGCCCCCTGAAGTTAGCTTGGGTCTCCCTACCCTGGGACATGGCCCATGCATGCGTTACTCACACAGGCTTTAGTAAACATGTTTTCATTGTTAAATGCTGTTGAGTTGGTGCAGACTGGTGGCAACCCTCTGGATAGCTGTCCTAAACTGTGCCGTAGTCAGCATTTCAATCAGCCACAGTATTTAAATTATCCCGATATATTCAGCACTCCTAACCATATAGCAAGCAGCACTGAATATCTATGGAGAAAGTGACCACTGCTTCTCTTTGGATAGCAGCAATATTTGGCCGCTATCCATTTTAACTATGCAGTTCAGTTTAGGATAGATTTTAAGTGCCCTAAATTAACCATCAAACTGTATAGATAGTGGCAAAATATCAGCGACTATCCATAGAGCTAGGTGAAACACGCACACTCAGCTCTTGCTCTGCCATGGTACTGTCCAGATAGTGTTGCTAAAAATTCATAGATATGGCACTTATCCATATAGCGGCGGCTGCTGCTATATAGGTATGTGCTTTAGAATATTAGGCTATCATTGCTTAGAATGCATGCCATCTCAAAATACATCCAAAAAAGCATAGGGCACTCAACCTCATAGAAAAGTGGAGCAGAACTGAGTCAGGAGCATTATGTTTAATACCTTCAGTTATTTCTATGGAACAATGATATGAAACAATACCCACCCACTGGCCCTCAGTGGTTGCTGGAACTGGTGGGCATAGCACAGCCTATAAAACACACATGAAATTCATGTTAGTAAACAAGCAACTTATTAGAACATGACCAACAAATGAATAATGATAAAATAGAATAAATACTTATTCAGGCAGTAAGAAAATCAAAATAATACCTAATTTTGGAACAAACAACTAATGTAAAAATGACATGACGATTGCAATCCATTTAATCAGCTTTCCACTTTCTTTTGATATTGCTGAATTGGGAGACCAATGAATACAGAAAATGCAATATTTTAAATGCTGAGATTTAAGAAGTGTATGGCACAAATAGACCAAAAAGAAATGAATAAATATGAAAACAGCATGTGATTCCTTGGGTAATGTGTCATACATAGAACTGTCATTGGACCAGGTAATGCAGCTTGGACTAAGAATGGTAACTTAAAAATGCACAGCACTCTCCAAACCTAAAAAGACTTCTAGAACTATGTTTATAGAAGATAATTTAAAACAGTACCTGGACTATGAAGGCACAAAGGCGCATATGCTGCACAAATTTTATAAAGACAACATATGCACCTATGTGCCTTTAAAAAATTTCCTAGGAAAAAAGGGAGACAGGAGAACCTCCACAGAAAACAGGAGCCAGGCGGAGGCGAAGTGTCAACACTAACGAGAGGGAAGGGGAGACCAGGGTCGGGCTGCGGGGACTGCCATCAGGCCCACCTGCCCACTGCAAGCCCCAGACCCACCACAAAATAACACACAGGGAAGATATTCCACCTCAGAGGTGGAATAACTTCCCTGTATAAGTCACAGGCCCTGGGCGTACGGTCAAAGGTTGTCCCTGAGACAATGAAGGGTTAAGTGGCTTGCCCAAGGCCACAAGGAGCACCAGTGGGACGTATGGGACCGACATTAGAATTGGCCCTGTACGTTCACAGAAACATAGAAACATAGAAATATGATGACAGAAAAAGACCACATGGCCTATCCAGTCTGTCCTTCCATAACAACAACTACAACAGTCCCCTTTTTTCCTTTAGAGATCCTCTGTGTTTGTCCCATGTTTTTTTTAATTCCGTTACTGCCCTCATCTCTATCACCTCCACTGGGAGACTATTCCATGGATCCACCACTCTTTCCATAAAGAAATATTTCTCGATACCCTTGCGGCCTTTAACACTCTCATTTTTTCACTGGGCCCGAACGTATGTCCTCAGGATGGACTCCCGCTGTGGCATAACCCCAAAATTCAAGTCCTAAATAGAACGATAGCATGGAAACCCTGGTACTCAAGGGGGATCTGGACCCCCCAACAGCTTTTCTCAGCTGCTCGTTGGAAAACCTTCTCTGATTTACAAAAGGAATTTGCGTTACCAGCGAAACACTACTTTCAATTGATGCAGCTTCAACACTGCCTCAAAAGTGCTCGAATCATGCCGCCCTCTGCCCCTACTGAGGACGGGCTATTAGAGATAGTTCACTCTATTAGCAGTACACATGGGGTAGCCTCTAACTTTTATAAAATATTATGTCAGGGTACAGACACGGCCACATTTAGAGCCCAACAAGCCTGGGAACGCGAACTGCAAACCACTTTAACCCCTGTGCAATGGAGCGTTTTCTGGAGCAAAGTAGTGCGGGTTTCCCGGTCTGCCTCTGTTACCCAAACTCTCTTCTTTTTTGCACACCGATGCTTTTATACCCCAGAAAAAATAGCCAAATGGAACACAACTGCTAGGGACCAGTGTTGGTCTTGCCATACTGCTGTGGGAACCTTCGCTCATGTTATTTATGAATGTCCTCAACTACAGGTTTATTGGGGGCGGGTTTGGGGTTGTATTCAATTTATCTTACACCTTCACGAACCTCTCTCTTGGAAGATCGTGGGACTCCGCTCTGTGGCGGAGGTCCCCTCTCTTCCTAAGAAGGGTCGCTTTCTCCTTGACTTCATGCTGGGTATAGCCATATGCTTAATCACGAGGAATTGGAAGGATAGCTCTCGACTTACTGTCAATGAATGGTGGAACCTCGTCTGCTTATGTAGTAAATATGAGCAGACACCTCGGAGAGCTCTTCCCCATGTCCAAACTCACTCTTGCTTGTCTAAATGGCAGATGCTTATTGATTATGTACAATCTGCTCATTGTTCCAATATGCCTGTATAATGTGCACTCATCATGTTTCAGATCACCGTTAGGTTTTGTAACACAATAATGTAAGTACACGCCCGCTTCGGGAATGTTCAGTTTCTAGAGAAGAAGCAGGGGGGAGGGGGGTGGTAGGGGTTTACTTTGATGTATGTATTACATTTTATGTATCCGTCTTTTGCTGTATGTCTTCCTTTCCTTTGTTGTTATAAAACGAAAATAAAGCATTTAAAAAAAAAAAAGAAATATTTCTGCAAATCACTCCTGAATCTATCCCCCTTCACCCTTATACCATGTCCCCTCGTAACAGAACTTGCTTTCAACTGAAAGAGGCTCTCTCCCTGAACATTTATGCCACGAAGGTATTTAAACATCTCAATCATATCACCTCTATCCTGCCTTTCCTCTAAGGTGCACATATTAAGATCCTTAGGCCTGTCCTCATATGCTTTATAATGAAGACCACTAACCATTTTAGTAGCCACCCTCTGCACAGACTCCATCCTGTTCACATCCTTTTGAAGGTGTGGTCTCCAGTATTCCAAGCCCTGTTACTTCCTCACTTCGATTATGCGAACATCATTCTACACGGGATCTCCAAGAGTTCCCTAAACCAGTTGCAGCTTGCAATGAATGCCGTGTCACGTGTCCTCTGCGGAGTCTCAAGGAGAGAACATATCACCCCTACTTTAAAGGACCTTCACTGGCTACCAATAGAAGGCAGTATCACCTACAAGGCACTACTCATTACGTTTAAAGCCATCAATAAGTTATCCCCCTCGTCCATCATGGCACATTACCCATACACCCGATAATAGGTCAAGAAGGTCAATAGGCGCTAACACACTGGTAACCCCGATCGACGTGACGAAATGCACGCGAACAACCAGAAACAGGGCATTCTCTTTCTACGCTCCAAGGTATTGGAATAATCTCCCATCCAACATCAGATCAATGATCTCTCACAATTCAGGAAAGCCATAAAACTCAATTTATTCCTATCATACTACTCACAGTCCAACTGTTCCCCTACACCTTACACAAGCACAACCACCCAACAGCTTTAAGAATGTAAAAGCGACACTAGTAAGCTGTCATTGTTCAGATGTAAATAGTTCAATGTTATTAATCCCAGTTACTATGTCCTGTTTGATGTAAGCATAAGGCACTTCCCTGACTTGTGTAAAATTGTTAACTGTAAGCCGCGCTGATGTCAAATAGCGCGGTATAGAAAAGCTAGAAATAAATAAATTGCACACTATACTCCAAATGAGGTTGCACCAAAGACTTATAGAGAGGCACTATCACCTCCTTTTTTTCTGCTAGTCATTCCTCTCCGTATGCACCCAAGCATCCTTCTAGCTTTTGCCGTCGCTTTCTACCTGTTTAGCTACTTTAAGATCATCAGACACAACCACGCCCAGGCCCTGCTCTTCTTTAGTGGACAAAAGTACTTCACCCCCTATACTATATTGCTACCTTGGATTGCTGCAGCCCAAATGAATGACCTTACATTTTTTAACATTAAATCCCAGCTGCCAGATTCTACACCATTCTTCAACCTTAGCTAGATCCCTCCTCATGTTATCTACACCTTCCTGGGTGTCTACTCTATTGCAGATTTTGATATCATCCGCAAAAAAGGCAAACCTTACCCGACAGCCTTTCTGCTATATCACTAACAAAGATGTTAAAAAGAATCCGACCAAGGACAGATCCCTGGGACACACCACTAGTAACATCCTCCTCCTCAGAGTGAGTCCCATTTACTTGTACTCTTTGTCACCTCCCACCCAGCCAATTTCTATCCCAAGCAGTAACTTTAGGGTCCATCCCTAGGGTGCTCAGTTTGTTTATAAGTCTTCTGTGAGGAACAGTGTCGAAGGCTTTACTGAAATCTAAATACACCACATCTAGGGCTCTCTCTCGGTCCAACTCCCTCGTCATCCAGTCAAAGAAATCAATCAGATTTGTCTGACAAGACCTGCCTCTGGTGAATCCATGCTGCCTCAGATCCTGTAATCCGCTGGACTCCAGAAACCTCACTATTTTCTTTTTCAGCAGCGTTTCCAATAATTTACTCACCACCAAAGTTAAACTAACCGGCCTGTAGTTTTCAACCACATCGTTACTTCTGCTTTTGTGTAAAGGCATCTCATGAGCCTCTCTCTCCAGTCCTTTGGCACCACTCCTGACTCCAACGAGGCATTGAAATGGTCAGTGAGTGGAGCTGCTAGAATGTCCCCAAGTTCCCTCAGCATTCTAGGGTGTATCCCATCCGGTCCAATCACTTTGTCTACTTTAAGTTGAGCTAGTTTCTCACGAACACAGTCTTCTTAAAATTGTTCAAGATGTTCCTTGTTTCTGTTCCTGTTTGTGGGTGTTTTCTGAGGTCCTGCTCTTGGTTCTTCATCTGTGAACACAGAACAGAAATATTTGTTAAGCAATTCTGCTTTATCCTCATCAGCTTCTACATATTCCTCCCCTTCACCCTTGAGTCTGACAATACCACTTTTGCCCTTCCTCTTCTCACTAACATATCTGAAAAATGTCTTATCCCCCCATTTTATTGCATTGGCTATTTCCTCCTCTTTTTGAATCTTTGCTTTCCTGACTATTTTGCTAGCTTCTCTAAGTTTTTCCAAATATAGATGCCTGTCTTCCTCTCTCTGTGATCTCTTGTATTTCATGAAGACCTCCCTCTTTTTCTTCACTTTTTCAGCTACCTCTTTTGAAAGCCATAGCGGTCTCCTTTTCCTTTTATCTTTATTTACCATTTTAACAAAAAGGTTGGTTACCCTTAAAATATCTCCTTTCAGTTTTGCCCACTGTTTTTCTACATCCCCCAGCTGTTCCCATCCCGCTAACAACTCCCTGAGGTATTGGCCCATCTTGGCAAAGTTAGTCTTCCTAAAGTCTAAGACCCTCACCTTTGAATGGATTCTAACAGCCCTAGTCCTAATACTGAACCACACCATCTGGTGATCACTGGATGCAAAAAGGCTGGTGATCACCCAGACTCTGCCCCTTCCCCGCCCCCATCTAACTTCCCTGCACAACTGCAGGGAAGTTAGTTGCGGCCGGGTGAAGGCATGAATAGTGGGGATGAATGTCCCATTGGGTTGTCCATCCCTGCTATTTATGGCACAGAATAACCCCCTTAATATACCACCTATAGCAGGTAGCAGCTAGGTGGTTAAGGAAGTTATATTTAGGTACTGTGTGTATTTCCCTGTCCCCAAAAGTTGAGCCTGCCAGCGCTGATGGGAAACAGGCATTTCCTGTTGTGCAGGAAATGCCTGCTTCTCATCAGTGCTGGCGGGCTCAACATTAGCAGAGCTGCAGAAATCATGGCTCTGTAAAGCTGAGCTGGCGCAGGGGAAATCAGATGGTCAGGCTATTCCAGGGTGGTGGGGGGCCATGGGGCACTTCATTCTGCTGCTGCAGCAGCAGTGGCAGCAACTTCTTCGTCCATTTTATTTTGTTTGTTTTTTTTATTTTGAAGGCCGTGTGAGACGGTCTTTTTGGGGGCAATTTTTGCTGCCCCCAAAAGGTTGCTACCTGAGGTGATTGCCTCACTCAACCTCATTATAGAGCTGCCCGTGAGTAGGGCTAAATGGACAATTTTCTGAATGAAGAAAAGTGAAACAGTGGAGTACCCCAGGGATCTGTACTGGGCTTGCTGCTTTTTACTTGTACTGTTTATTCCACTTTTTTGATACAAGTTATACAAGTGGTTATGCCTGCAATATGTCATAAACCTTAATAAAGAATAAAAATAACTAAATAACCTGGAATGGGACTAATGAGTGAGGTGATCAAATTTGCAGATGACACAAAATTATTCAAAGTTGTTAAAACACAAGATGATTATGGAAAATTGCAAGAGGACCATGAAAAATTGGGAGACTGGGCATCCAAATGGCAAATGAAATTGAATGTGGACAACTTCAAAGTTATGTACATAGAGGATCATTTTAAAAGGTTTAGATGAGATTTGGATGTCTGAAGACATGCACATCGAAATGATGGACACATCTCCATAGCCATTCCACAAATGATGTTCACAGATGTCTCTGGTGCAGGGATGTTCAAGCAGGCCTGGGTGCGTGGCAGTGGCATGTTTGGGGAGGAGCAATGGACTTACGCATCCCCATTTGATCTCAGAAACAGCAGAGACGTCTGAAGGCACATCGATGCTTATACCTGCTCCAGGCATGAACAGGCATCAGAACAGTGTTTCTTTTCACTTTAAACCATCCAGAGATTGCAGAAAAGATGGAGAATTAAGAGACTAGCCTTAGACCACAAAAGCCAACACAGGGATTTGAACCTTGGCCACTGTACTCTTAAGTCTCTACTCTAAACATTCTGCTATTAGATATCATGCATCTGAAATGCTACCCTGGGGACTTCTATATAGACATTTCATATATGTGCATATTGGATACATCCACATTTCCAAAATTCTGACTAAACTTGCACGTGCCTGCCTTTTTTTCAGACGTTCTGGTTTTGACGTCTCAGATTGCACTTGGATGTCCCTTTGTGAGGGAGGGAGTAGTGAGGGAGGAGTAGCCTAGTGGTTGGGGCAAGGTACTTCAGGCCAGAAGGTCGGAGGTTCAAATCCCACTAGAGGACAGCAACCTTGGGCCGGAAGGACTGGGGTTTCTAGTCCCATAGATGCTCCTTGTGGTCTTGGGCAAGCCATTTAACTCTCCATTGCCCATGTTCCCTGTAAGTATTAGTGTATGTGTCTCATATCCTGCATGTTAAATGTATCCCCCAATTGTGTTGTGACTGCTTTGATTGAAGGATAAGGCGGTATACAAAACTGTCTAAATAAATAAATAAATGTGCCTCTTAAGGAAGAACAACCAAAACTACAGTTACACAATGCAAGGTTCCATATTAGGAATCACCACACAGGAAAATGATCTGGGCATCATCATGAAACCCTCTTCCCACTGTGGAGCCACAGTCAAGAAAGCAAATAGAATGTTAGGAATCATAAGGAAAGGAATGTAGAATAAAACCAAAGATATAATGACTCTGTATCGCTCCATGATGCAACTGCACTTTGAATACTGTATGCAATTCTGGTCACCATATCTGAAAAAGGATATAGCAGAATTAGAAAAGGTACAGAAAAAGAGCCACCAAAATGGTAAAGGGGATGGAAAGTTATCCCTATGAGAAAAGGCTCAAAAGATTAGGGCTCTTAAACTTGGAAAATAGATGGCTCAGGGGAGAAATTATTATTTTTTAAAGTGCCATCAAGTCAATGCAGACTCTTTGCGACCCAGCAACTTCTGGGTGTTCTTGGTAAAGTATAATCAGAAATAAATTGCCAGGCCTTTTCTTCTGAAGCAATGGAGGGTAAAGTGACTTGCCCAAGGTCACAAGGAGTGCCAGTGGGAATCTAATCCTGATCTCTTTGGGTACTAGGCTGTGTCTATAAAAGAGTGCATGAAGTGGGACGGGTAAATGTAGTTTGTTTTTTTTACTCCTTCAAAAAGTAGAAAGATTAGGGGACATGCAATGAGGCTACAATGTAGCAAATTTAAGACTAATCGCAGAAAATTTCTTCAGTCAATGGGTAATCAAACTCTGGGATTCATTACAAGAGAATGTAGTAATGTTAGTGTAGCTGGCTTTAAAAGAGATTTGGAAAACTTCCTGGAGGAAAGGTCCATAAAACATTATTAAATTGGACTGGGGAAATGTATTGCTTACCCCTGGGATAAGCAACATGGAATCTTTCTACCTTCTGGGAACCTGACAGGTATCTGTGTCCTGGACTGGTCACTGATGGGAACAGGATATTGGGCTTGATGGGCTTTTGGTCTGACCCAGTATGACATTTCTTATGTTCTTGTGTTCTTATAAAGGACCATTTTAATAAAGCTTAGAACATGCTAAATCCATTAATGCGCAGTCTTCACAGCCTATTTTATTCCTATAGGCCACAAGGCATTTAGCACTTGCTAATATCTCTTAGCATTCCATAGGTGTTAGTAAAAAACAAAAAAGATAGACAGGAAGAAAATCAATGCCTTTAAATTATTGTGCTGGTGAAGAATACTGTGTATATCATGGACTGCCCAAAGAACAAAGCAATCAGTAGTAGAGGAGATCAAACCTAAGCTTTCTTTAGAAGCTCAGATGGCAAGACTTCAACTTTCATAATTTGGACACATCATGCAAAGACAAAGATTATTATTAGAGAAAAACATCATGCTTGGCAAGGTTGAAGATCAGCGTAAAAGAGAAAGGCCACCCATGAGATGCAGTGCCGTACCTAGCTCTGTGCGAAAAGTGCAGCCGCGCAGGGCGCAAAGGAATAAGGGCACATTTGGGGCTGCAGGCCTTGGCACCCCCCCCCCCCCCACGCTGCCTGCCATTGCCCTGCCGTCACTTTTCGTGTTTCCTTGGTGGTGGCAGTGGGGGTGGCAGCAGCAGAGCTGACATTCAATTCTTTTAAAAAAAAAAGAAAACATGCGGGTCTTTCTGACTCCATGGGGGTTTTGAGATTTCTATATTTATTTCAAGTGGTTATGCGTATGCCTGCCTTGGATCCCTCATCCTCCATGTGTTCATTTACTGTAAGGGATTCACAGAAAAACAGATGGCTGTTTATATTACCATTTATTGTGAACTGTGACCTCTCTTTCCATGGATTGATGTCCACAAACCACCCTCCTATAATCCTCAAATAATATGTCCTTCCCAGTGCTATAAATATGTTATAGTATTGTCCCTTCTGACGTATCTTTTATGTTTCAATGACCTTTTAATGTTTTATACTTTATTAGGTTTGGTCTTTTATAGCTGTCTTATTTGTTACAACATATTGTTTTTATTCTTTTTTATCATTTGTTTTATGATATATTTTCTTAATTATGCTTTTGATTTATACATTAATGTTTATTTATGCTTTCTGTTTGTTGGAGGTTTGACCCCCTGAAGAAGGCGTTCTACCAAAGTACTACCAGTATAGAGGGGTTCTCAACAAAACTGCGTTTACACTGATCAAAGGGTTGAGCTTCTTTTTTCGCCTTGCTCCTGTCTGCTGCTCTGTGTATCTTTGCAAGTACATATGCCTTGTTGAGGACTATTGGCTTTCTATCTATTTGGTCTCCTTAAAATCATCAGATATAATCATCCCCAGGTCCTCCTCCTCTTTTGTGCACAAAAGTAGTTCATTCCTATATTGTCCCGTTCCTATGAGTTTTGAAGCCCAGATGCATGGCCCAGAAGATTCCCAAAAAGGTATGCAGATTTCATATTGCTTATCTCAGAGTAAGTAGTGAATTTCCCTGATCCCGTCTAATAATGGTTTATGGGCTTTTCCTCCAGGAGCTTGTCCAAAGTTTTTTGAAACCCAGAGAGCTTGTAGTTTAAATTTCATAAGAAGTTAGAGCCTAGCAGCAGCTAAGAGCTATAATTTAAATCAAATCAGAATTTAGCTTACCTCAACAGCACAAGACAGGGTACTGTGTAGCAGCCCTCTTAATAAGTGTTATTTCCCTCCCTCCCCTGGGATAATCGTAGCTTTATAGGTACTTACACATCTTAAAAGACAGGAGGTGCTTTCAGGTGAAGCTCATTACCCAAATCAGTCATACACTAAGGACCTGAGATTAATTAAGCTTCAGGTGAACAAGGTATATTAAACGTATTAGGTACAGTTTTATTGGTATAAATACCCATAGCAACCCCTAGTAAGTAAGAACTTAAAGATCTAGACACAAACTTAAAACTAAGATGCAGACAGCAATCCAGCAGCAGGATGGGGGCTTTCCAGTCTTTTTCATTGAGTGTCACATGTATGATTTTCTCCCAGTTAGTGAGAGGTCTTACGTGTGCACTAGGTGCAAGGAGCTCTTTGCTCTCAGGGAACAAGTCCGTTCTCTAGAGGCTAAAGTAGCAGACTTGGAAAACATAAGACAGACAGAGAGGTACATAGACGAGACCTACAGGGATATAGTCCTGAAGTCCCACCTCCAGTCTGGCAGCACCCCTGTTGCCATGGAGGAGAGAGGTCACGTGACAGGACAGCATCACCCTGGTGTGGCAGGAAGTGATCCTGTAACTAGGACCTGTCCTCCAGGTGATGTAAAACCCTCTCGCACCGAGGAAGTTTCTCCAGGGACATGTATCCATGAGGGAAGGGTTAGGACAGCCGTTATAGTTGGTGATTCGATCATTAGGCATGTAGATAGCTGGATGGCTGGTGGACGTGAGGATCGCCTGGTAACATGCCTGCCGGGTGCGAAGGTAGTGGACCTCACGCGCCACCTAGATAAGGTCTTAGATAGTGCTGGGGAGGAGTCTGCTGTCTTGGTACATGTCGGTACCAATGACATAGGAAAATGTGGTAGGGAGATTCTGGAGGAAAAATTTAGGCTTTTAGGTAGGAAGTTGAAATCCAGAACTTCCAGGGTAGCATTCTCCGAAATGCTTCCTGTTCCACGCGCAGGACGCAAGAGGCAGGCAGAGCTCCGGAGTCTCAATGCGTGGATGAGACAATGGTGCAGAGATGAGGGTTTTGGATTTGTTAGGAACTGGGGAACATTCTGGGGAAAGGAGGGGCTCTTCCGAGGGGATGGGCTTCACCTTAACTGGGATGGAACCAGACTGCTGGCATTAACCTTTAAAAAGGAGATAGAGCAGCTTTTAAACTAGATATTAGGGGAAAGCCGACAGTCGCCCAAGAGCGGATGGTTCGGAAGAATGTATCCTTGAAGGATACTACCAAAAGCAGAGAGGTTCCACAAAAGAATAAAGTAGCCCAAATGCCCTCAAGTATGGAGCAGACAGAGCTTAAAGATCCCAATTTACCCATGTCTAACAATAGCCAAATTAACATGAATAAAATACATTCTCTAAAATGCTTGTATGCAAATGCTAGAAGTCTAAAGAATAAGATGGGAAAGTTTTAATATATAGCACTAAATGAAAGGTTAGATATGAATGGAATATCAGAGACATGGTGGAAGGAGGACAACCAGTGGGACACTGATACCTGGGTACAAACTATATCGTAATGATAGAGCTGATCAAATTAGTGGAGGGGTTGCGCTCTATGTTAGAGAGGGCATTGACTCAGAAAGGATTAAAGTTTTGCAGGAAACAAAATCTGCTGTAGAATCTATATGGATTGAAATTCCATATAAAAGGGGGAAGGCAATGGCAGTGGGGGTGTACTATCGAGCGCCTGTCCAGAATGACCAAATGGATGATGAAATGCTCAAAGAAATCAAGGAAGCTAACAAAAGTTACAGCGCAGTAATAATAATGGGTGATTTCAATTACCCCAGTATCGACTGGGTCAGAGTCACGTCAGGACATGCTAGGGAGATAAAGTTCCTAGATGAAATAAATGACTGCTTCTTGGAGCAGCTGGTTCATGAACCGACCAGAGGGGAAGCCATATTAGACCTAGTCCTTAGTGGAACACCAGATCTAGTGCAAGAGATAAGGGTGTTGGGGCCACTTGGCAATAGTGATCATAGCATGATCGCCTTTGATTTAATTAGTGGAGGAGGGATAGTAAGGAAATCCACAGTACTACCTTTTAACTTTCGAGAGGGAGACAATGATAAAATGAGGAAAACAGTTAAGAAAAAACTAAAAGGAGCAGTTGCAAAGGTTAAAGACGTGCATCAAGCTTGGGTGTTGTTGAAAAATACTATCTTGGAAGCCCAGACCAGCTGTATTCCATGCTTTCAGTAAAGTGGAAGGAAGTCCAAAAAACTGCCAGCATGGTTTAAAGGTGAGGTCAGAGAGGCTGTTGTTGCCAAAAAAGCATCTTTCAGGAAATGGAAAAAAGAGCCAAACGACGAAACCTGGAAACAGCACAAGCACTGGCAAGTCAAATGCAAGGCATTGATAAGGCAGGCAAAGAGAGAATTTGAGAAGAAGCTTGCTGCGGAAGCAAAAACGCGGAATAAAGACCTTTTCAAGTACATTCGTAGCAAAAAACCTGTGAGAGAGTCAGTTGGTCCATTAGATGATAAAGGGGTTAAAGGAGCACTAAGAGGCAACAAGGTGATAGCGGAGAGACGGAATGAATTCTTTGCTTCGGTCTTTACTGAGGAAGATGTAGGGATGTTACCCATGACTGAAGTGGTATTTAAAGGTGCGGAAGAATTGAAGGAAATATCGATACATCGGGAAGATGTCTTACAACTATTAGATAAACTGAAGAGTAGCAAATCACCTGGGCCGGATGGTATACATCCAAGGGTGTTGAAAGAACTGAAATATGAGATTGCAGACCTGCTATCAGTAATCTGTGAACTATCATTAAAATAATCTCTAATAGCTGAAGATTGGAGTATCGCCAATGTAACACCAATTTTTAAAAAGGGTTCCAGGGGTGATCCAGGAAACTACAGACCGGTGAGCCTGACGTCAGTACCGGGAAAAATGGTAGAAATCATCATAAAGAATAAAATTACTCAGCATGTAGATAGTCACAACCTAATGGGAGACAGCCAACATGGCTTTAGACAAGGAAGATCTTGTCTTAATAATCTGTTATGTTTTTTTGAAGGACTGAATAAACAGGTGGACAAAGGTGAGTCGGTTGATATTGTATATCTAGACTTTCAGAAAGCCTTTGACAAGGTCCCTCATCAGAGACTTTTGGCAAAACTAAAGAGTCATGGGATAGGAGGCAGTGTACTATTGTGGATCAGGAACTGGTTAAAATATAGAAAGCAGAGAGTAGGGCTAAATGGCCAATTTTCCCAATGGAGAAAGGTGAATAGTGGTGTACCCCAAGGATCTGTCCTGGGTCCGCTGCTTTTTGACATATTCATAAATGACCTGGAAAGTGGAATAACGAGTGAGGTTATCAAATTTGCAGATGACACAAAACTATTTAAAGTTGTTAAACCCAAGAGGATTGTGAAAACTTGCAAGAGGATCTTGATAAATTGGAAGACTGGGCATCAAAATGGCAGATGAAATTTAATGTGGACAAGTGCAAGGTTATGCACCTAGGGAAGAACAACCCAAACTATGGTTACACGATGCAAGGTTCCACATTAGGAACCACCACCCAGGAAAAAGATTTAGGCGTCATTGTGGATACCATGTTAAAACCCTCGGCCTAGTGTGCAGCGGCGGCCAAGAGAGCAAATAGAATGCTAGGTATGATAAGGAAAGGAATGGAAAATAAAACAAAAGATATTATAATGCCTCTATATCGTTCCATGGTGAGACTGCACCTTGAATATTGTGTGCAATTCTGGTCGCCGTATCTTAAAAAGATATAGCGATTTTAGAAAAGGTTCAGAGAAGAGCCACCAAAATGGTAAAGGGGATGGAAAGATACTCCTATGAAGAAAGGCTAAAAAGGTTAGAGCTCTTTAACCTGGAAAAAGAGACGGCTGAGGGGAGATATGATAGAAGTCTATAAATTAATGAACGGAGTGGAACGGGTAAACGTAGATCAATTGTTTACGTTATCAGAATATAGAAAGACTAGGGGACATGTAATGAAGCTACAGGGTTAACTATTTAAGACTAATAAAAGAAAATATTTTTTCACTCAACGTGTAATCAAACTCTGGAATTTGTTACCGGAGGATGTAGTAAAGGCTGTTAGTGTAGCTGGGTTTAAAAAAGGTTTGGACAAGTTCCTGGAGGAAAGGTCCATAAACCATTATTAAGAAGTGACCGAAGATATCAATGCTTGACCCAGTACAAGCATTGTGGAACTTGTGTCTCTTGGGGTAACTGCTAGGTACATATGACGTAGATTGGCCACTGTTGGAAACAGAATACTGGGCTTGATGGACCTTGGTCTGACCAAGTATGGCATATCTTATGTTCTTATGTTAGCTTTTACTACATCCTTTGGTAAAAAAAATCCAGAATTTGATTACACATTGAGTTGAAAAAATTTTTCCCCTATCAGTCTTAAATGGACTATATTGTAGCTTCATTGCATTTCCATGAGTCTTTCTACTTTTTGAAGGAGTAAACAATCAATCTATGTTTATCCGTTCCACTCCATTCATTCTTTTATAGACGTCTATCATCTCCCCTTAGCTGTCTTTTTTCCAAGTTGAAAAGCTCTAACCTTTTAAGCCTTTCCTCATAGGAATATCCTTCCATCCCCTTTACCATTTTGTTTGTTCTTCTCTGTACCTTTTGCAATTCTGCTATATCCTTTTTACGATATGGCAACCAGAATTGCACACAATATTCAAGGTGTGGTCGCAACATGGAATGAACAGACCCAGTCCAAAAACGTGGAATGCAGAGGAAGAATATCTTTTATTGAATAACTTAAGCCACAGGCCCGACAAAGGCCGTGTTTCATCAGTTTTTTAATTTTTAACTTTTTACTTTTATATTGATGTATTTACAATTATACTTGTTTTTATATGTTGTAGGTAAGCCAGCTTTAGCCCCTGATGAAAGCAGAACTTAACACGGCTTCTGTCGGGCCAGTGGTTTAAGTTATTCAATAAAAGATATTCTTCCTCTGCATTCCACGTTTTTGGACTGGGTCACAACATGGAATGATACTGAGGCATTATATTATCCTTTGATTTACTCTCCATTCCTTTCCTTATGATTTCTAGTATTCTATTTGCTTTCTTGGCCACTGCTGCTCACTGGGCAGGGGGTTTCAATGTATTATCCAGAAAAGCATCTAGATCCTTTTCCTGGATGGTGGTTCCTAATGTGGAACTTTGCATCGTCTAACTGTAGTTTGGGTTGTTCTTCCATAAGGGATAGATTCTGATCCCCGAATAGCGGGCTTGTATGTCCTGCTTAGACATGCAACCGCTATTTGCAGGGATCATATTCTGCTCTTTATGTGTGGGGAGGGCTGGACTGGGGCAGGAGGGGGCGGGATGGAAGCAGAGAGAGGGCAGAGCAGGGGGGGTGCCAATTCACCTGGACATACAGGGCCTATTCTAGTCAGGGCTTTGTACACCTGCCAGCAGCCACTTAGATGCCCTGCTTATTCCGCCTCGAGGTGGAATAAATGCCATTCATGGGGTGGATTTGGCCCTGCAGCCCCTCCAAAGACTATGTGCCACTGTGAGAGATGCCCCATCACCCGATCCAGGCCTTGCTGCCCCTATCAAGGGTCGGGTAGTGGAAAAACGGAATCTTTGTGGGGTAACGCATTGGATGCTCCTGCTGGACATGCCAATGCCTTGGCGAAAAGACGCCACTGCACCGTCATAGGAGCTGGAGCTTTGGGAGGGCTGGCCGGGCAGTGATCAGTTTGTGTCCCATAGCAGAACAGAGGGCACGCAAGGTCGTCTAAATGCCCTGATTCTGCAACAGTTGCAGAATCGTGCATAATTGGGACCTATACAATTTTTGGATGTCCGGATGGCCCGGACATGTCCCACTTAGAATCAGCCTCCACATGCGTAACTTTGCACTTGTCCACATTAAATTCCATCTGTCAATTTATCAAGGTCCTCTTGCAATTTTTAACAATCTTCTTGTGTTTTAACCACTTTGAATTATTTTGTGTCATCTGTAATTTTGATCACCTCCTTATGACAACTTGTGGAACTTGTGTCTCTTGGGGAAACTGCTGGGTACATGTGACCTGGATTGGCCACTGTTGGAAACAGAATACTGGGCTTGATGGACCTTGGTCTGACCCAGTATGGCATATCTTATGATCTTATGTTCTTATGACAAACCATAGGTGACATCCTTATCCTCAGAGTGAATTCAATTTACTACTACCTTTTATAACCTTCCACTCAACCAGTTTCCATTCAGTCACTTTAGGGTTCATCCCAAGGGTGCTCAGTTTATTTATAAGTTAGCTATATAGAACCATGTCAAAGGCTTTTTATTTTGTAAAATACCGTGCACCTGTGTTTTGTTTTATAAAACAGGCCTCAAATATGCACTGGCTAATGTGCCTTAACTCCGTGGAAGTTTATGAAATTACCTGTTATGAGAGTAATTCTAGAATATCGCGTGCAGGTAAAGCACCCTGCTGAGCACGTATTGGGGAACTAAGGCATGTACGGCCTTTACCTTATAGAATAGGGGCATACGGACATGCTTTATCCTAGGCACCATGGTTATGCCTGCTCTAGAGTAGTGGGTTATCCAGGGCACTCTACTAAATAGTACCAATCTACAGTATCCTTTTCTTTCTCAAATCTTAAATATGTTTAGTTATTGCTGATGTAATAAGAGGAATTCTTACGACTCAGCAATATAAATATTTTATTCCGCTGTTAATGGGGCATTTATTCCATTATATATAATCTAAAAAAGATTTGTTTTGAACAAACCATGCAGTAATAAAAATTTTAAAATGCTTACATATCTAGTTTCTCGTCCAGTGACTTTTGACAGAGTCATAGGCATCTGTATTCACAAAAGAAGGATTAACATAATTAAACAGGTAATGCAGCAAAGCACCAGATGTTTCACTTGCCTCATATCGATGACCCCCCTGAAACTAAGAGCTAAAATGAAAACGTTCTGTTACTGTAATTTAAGTTGAAAGTTTATCTAGATGCGAGAAGATGCCAGACACGCACTCAATGACTTTAATATGCGTTTGTGAGAAATAAGCAAACACGTACTGCAGATCAAAAGGAAACATTTGCTTTTTATTTGCTTCCAGATTACATTTGAAGTTATATTATCACTTTCAAATGTAATATTTTCAGTTATTCTACAGCAAAAGTAGTTCCTAGATTCATTATCTGTAACAGTTTTGAACTGAGACAACCGGGAGTTCTCAGTTAACCCTTTGTCAATTTGCTTTCTCTAATGTTTTTTGAGAAATTAATATTTTTCCAGTGCTCCTGTACGGCTGTTCATTTTTTAGTATAAACATTACAAAATTTAGATTGAAAGGCATTTGTATGCTTTTTATGCAAGCTCATATCATTTTTATTGAATTCTCGAAAAAAATTTTTTAATGCACTTTAGGTTGGTGATGTTCCTAACAAACTTCCTTTCTTAGAAGTATGTTTACTGTGCACTGTTAGTGTATGTTTTAATGTGCACTATGCACTTGGTGTGTGATCATGGCAACAGCTACGATGTGCTGAAAGTAGTAAACATAAATTGGTTGCTTACTCCTTCGAAGAGTACAAAGACTAGGGACACTCAATGAAACTACTAAGTAGTACACTAAAGACTAATTGGAGAAAATATTTTTTCACTCAATGGAAAATCAAGCTCTGAAATTTGTTGCCAAAGGATGTAGTAAAAGCTGCTAGTTTAGCTGGGATTAAAAAAAGATTTAAAAAGTTCCTGGAGGATAAGCCACTGTTAAAGTGGACTGGAGAAAATCTAGAATCTGTCTACCTTTTGGGATGCTGCCAGGTACTTATGACCTGGCTTGGCCACTAACAGGATATTGTGCTTGATGGACTGATCCACTGTGGTAAATCTTATGGTCTTACGTTCTTAGTGCAGTAAAAATCCTACGCTAGCTGCTTAGCGCATGACAGAATGGGGATTGGGTGGGTTAGGAGTGGAGAGTGGGTATTGACCACACATTGTGGTTAGTGTGGGGTAATTAACATGCTATTATCAGTGCTGTTGATGGGCACATAGCACCCCTCAATGGGAGGTGTTAAGTGTATCCACATTAACTGCAAATGTTGCTGCCACGTGTTGCGGTACTTTTCGATGCAATACCTGTCACATGCTGGGTATGCCCCCAACAGTTAACATGGGTTGTAGCACTTACTGTGCATTAGTTTTTTCTCCAAACACATAATAAGTGTAATCCTTAGTGTGTTTTATTAAACATAGCCTTTAGTCTCCATCTACACATTAGATAGCTCCTTTATGAATGTGTGTAGTGCATTTAGATCCTCAAAACTCTGTATCACATTATTAATTGTAACATGCATAGTGGATGGAAAAAATAGTCCATATCATGCTTTGTGTTGCTGCAGCCAGAGCCAGCGTGACCATTAGGCAAACTAGGTAGCCGCCTATAGCACCAGTGGTCCAGGGGCAGTCCATTGACACCGTTGCTGCCCTACTCTGGGACCTGCAGCAGTGGCAATGGCTTCATACAACCATGTGATGCTTACTTTATAACTTCAGCACTACAGGGCTGTTTGCATCTGCCCCCTTGGACTGCCCGATGCCACTTCCTGTTTGCAAACAGGAAGTCAGCATCAGGCATTAGAGGGGGCGGAATCAAACAGCCCTGTGTTGCTTAAATTTAAAGTAAGCATCATGGGGTTATTTGTAGTCATTGCTACTGCTACAACTCCTGGAGAGGGGCGGCAGCGGCATCAATGGGCACCAGAAATGAGGAGAGGGCACAAAGGATGAGGTTTGTCTGAGGCACCTCATCTCCCTGCACCAGCCTTGGCTGTAGCTGAGGTCTTAATGCAAACAGAAACTTATGTTGTTGCACTATTGTACTATGCAAATCTTGAACAATTGCAACTTTAATTCCTGTACTATGAATGGAGCCTTCGATCAGGTTGCTTGCTGAATTTTAAGGGCATCCTGTTAATGCAGTAACTAAAATAATAGACCTTGGATACTTAGACCCCTACTGTTTCTGTGCCAGGGATCTATGGGCCCTTCTACTTACAAAAAGCAATCCAACTCTAGGTCTACCAATTCCAGAAGGAGGTCTTAAAGAAATAAAAGTATATCAATTCCTTCCATACATTCCAGCACATCCAGGAAACATAGAAACATGATGACAGAAAAAGACCACAAGGCCCATCTAGTCTGTCCTTCCATAACAACAACTACAACAGTCCACTTTTTACCTTTAGAGATCCTCTGTGTTGGTCCCATGCTTCTTTGAATTCAGATACTGCCCTCATCTCTACCACCTCCACTGGGAGACTATTCCATGGATCCACTACTCTTTCCGTAAAGAAATATTTCTACATATCACTCCTGAATCTATCTCCCTTCACCCTCATCCCATGTCCCCTCGTAGCAGAACTTGCTTTCAATCAAAAGAAGCTCTCCTCCTGTGCATTTATGCCATGGAGGTATTTAAATGTCTCGATCAAATCACCTCTATCCCACCTTTCCTCTAAGGTGTACATATTAAGATCCTAAAATCTGTCCTCATATGCTTTATAATGAAGACCACTAGCCATTTTAGTAGCCAGTCTCTGTACTGACTCCAGCCTGTTTATATCCTTTTGAAGGTGTGGTCTCCAGAATTGTACACAATATTCCAAATGAAGTCGGTCACACCAAAGACTTATACAGAGGCCTTATCACCTCCTTTTTTCTGCTGGCCATTCCTTTACCTATGCACCCAAGCATCCTTCTAGTTTTCGCTGTCACCTTTTCTACCTATTTAGCTAGATAGAGAATTCCCTCATAGCACAGGACCTTCCTGGCTAGGATCTCTGCCTCAGCAGGATGAAAATTCTCCATCCCCCTTGTGGTCATGCTACTGCTGTGTATGAGCCCACCCAGAGGGGTTTCCTGCACTATCATCGTCATTACCCAGATATGGTGGTACATGTTACCCGTGTTTTGCATGGTTGGGTCGCCCGCACCTGTTCATGGGGCGCCATACCCCTTTGTAACCCTGGCTTATTTCCCGTTTTGTCCTTATTTCACCATTGTGCGGTTTGCCCCACTTTTCTGCGTCTTTCATGGTTTATGGGCCACTATTGTTTTGGGTGTGTCTACGCGTATAGAAGGAATATGGACTGCTCTGCACTCCCCGAGTATGTGGATTTCGCCGCCAGCTACACTTCTTCCGATACGTGGCAATATCCTCCTCTTGCCCACGTGTACTCCGCCTTACTCTCAATTCGTACCCCTTTCCTGAGCATTTTTTCTTAGCCACTTATCAGTTGCTTCAGTGTCTCATGCAATATCGGGCCCTTTATGTAGATAATACACTTGTGGTGCAACTACAAGTTATTCAGAGACAAATGGTAAAGTTAATCAGTTGCTATGTTGCCTTATTTCTATATGCATATACAGTATATACATGGCGGCCCAAAAAAAGTGAGAACATCTCGTAGCATATAAGTTATTTAAAAATTCAAAAAGACAGATGTAAACGATTGACAAATTTTAAAAAAAGAAGGCGACCGGAAATTGTCGAAATAAAGACGTTATATAGCTAAAAAAGGTAAATAAGTAAACTATTTAAGCTTTTAATTTACGAGATGTTCCCACTTTTTTTGGGCAATGCTGTATATTTTTTGAGCATTAAGATTCCCTCTTTCACATTTATAATAAAGCTTTTGTTGAACTGTTTACCATATTATCACTGATACTAATTGTGACATTTGTTTAGGATTTTTTATTTTATAGAATATTCTTTTAGGGCCTGATATTCAAAGGCATTTACATGGTTTACAGACCTGTAAACCATGTAAATGCCGCTTAGAGGGACATTCAGCGGTACTAACATGGTTTGTGATGCTGACTATCCCTGATTAATGCCATTACATGCCCTGATAGCATCGGGTGTGTTGGGGCATTCCAGGGTGAAGCAAAGGCAGCAACAGTCACTAATTGGGCAGCTGTGATATTATACCGCTGTCCAATTAGCGACCCATGGGTAAAGACAGGCGTAGCAAATGCTGGCCTATCTTTACCTGTGGGAGCTATCCAGGCAGCGGTTCAATATTGCCCCTATCTGGTTAGTTTCTGCAGTGTCAGAGGCTGTGCAGTGACCCCAGATGTTTAATGCCAAGGCCGCATGTGACCTCCAACTCAAATCGAAGAGCTAGATAACGAATTGATTGTAAACATTATCAAAATAGCCACAAAGGGGGAAGCGATCATATTGGGTGACTTTAATCTACCCGATGTGCATTGGATTACTCCTTCTGCAAATCTGGAAAGAAGCAAAAAAATTGTGGATGCTCTGCAAGATGCTTTACTTAGACAAATGGTGATGGAACCAACAAGGGAAAGCTCAATGCTGGATTTAGTCCTCACCAACGGTGATAACATGTCGAATGTCTGAGTGGGTGCACCTGTGAGCAGCAGCGATCATCACACGGTGTGGTTTGAGATAAAAACCAAGGTGCAGTCCAACTATAGCAAGCTCAAAGTCCTAAACTTCAAAAACACTGACTTCAATAAAATGGCCATGTACCTAAAGGAAAAGTTGACAGGGTGGACGGAGATAAGGGAAGTGGAATTGCAATGGGCTAAACTAAAGGTGGCAATAAAAGGGGCAATGGATAAATATGTAAGAAACGTAAACAAAAACAAAAGAAGGAAACCTATTTGGTTTTCCAAAGAAGTGGCTGCTCAAATAAAGGCAAAAAACTGAGTTTTCGCAAAATTCAAAAGCTTGCAAACAGAGGAACACAGAAATAAATACAGGATCAAACTCAAAGAGACAAAAAGAGAAATAAGGTTATCAAAATCAAAGGCAGAGGAAAAGATGGCTAAAGATGTGAAGTGTGGCGACAAAACTTTCTTCAGCTATATTCAGGAAAGAAAGAAGATCAGAGGTGGAATCGCAGGACTCAGAAGTGCTGGGAATGGACTAGTGGAAAGGGGCTTTGAAAAAGCGGAATTGCTAAACAAATACTTCTGCTCTGTTTTTACTAAAGAAAACCCTGGAGAAGGACCAACTGTGACTCCCAAATATAAAGATGCGAATGAAGAAGATACCACGCCATTCACAGAAGATCGTGTGTTAGAACAACTTGCGAAACTGAAAGTGGACAAGGCCATGGGTCCAGATGGGATACATCCCAGGATACTGAAAGAGCTCAGAGAGGTTCTTGCAGGGCCATTAAAGGATGTTTTCAAAAGTTCCTTGGAAACAGGAGTAGTTCCTCAGGACTGGAGAATGGCTGATGTCGAACCTCTACACAAAAGTGGTGACAGGGAAGAAGTGTCAAACTATAGGCCCATGAGCCTTACCTCGGTGGTGGGAAAAGTAATGGAGGTGCTTCTGAAGGAGCGAATAGTGTACTTTCTCAAAACCAACAGGTTGCAAGATCCGAGGCAACATGGTTTTACCGAAGGATGATCTTGTCAAACAAATCTGAATGAGTTCTTTGACTGGGTGACCAGAGAAATAGATCAGGGGCATGTGATGGATGTCATCTACCTGGATTTCAGCAAAGCTTTTGATACTGTTCCTCATAGGAGGCTTATCAATAAACTCAGTAGTTTGTGGATGTGTCCCAAGGTGGTAAACTGGATCAGAAATTGGTTGACTGATAGACGACAGAAGGTGATGGTAAATGGAGCTCACTCGGAGGAAAGGAAGGTGATTAGCGGGGTACCCCAGGGTTCGGTCCTGGGCCCAGCACTGTTCAATGTATTTGTGAGTGATATTGCTGAAAGACTGAATAGAAAGGTCTGTCTTTTTGCAGATGACACAAAAAATTTGCAACAGAGAGGACTCCCCCAAGGGAGTCCTTAACATGAGAAAAGATCTACAAAAGCTGGAAGAATGGTCAAATGCTTGGCAATTAAGATTTAATGCAAAGAAGTGCAGTCATGCACTTGGGTAGCAGAAACCCAAGAGAAATGTACACGATAGGAGGCGAGAGGTTGGTGTGCACAGATCAGGAGAAAGACCTTGGTGTGATTATTTCTGTAGATCTCAAGGTGGCAAAGCAGTGTGACAAGGCAGTGGCAAAAGGCAGGAGGATGTTGGGCTGCATACAAAGAGGAATTACCAGCAGAAAGGAAGAGTTAATAATGCCACTGTATAAGTCACTGGTGAGGCCTCCCTTGAAATACTCTGCTCAGTTTTGGAGACCGTTTCTTGTAAAGGATGTAAAAAGAATGGAAACTGTTCAGAGGAAGGCGACCAAAATGATTTGGAGCCTGCGTCAGAAGCCTTATGAGAAGAGACTTGAAGACTTAAATATGTACACTTTGGATGAGAGGAGGGATAGGGGAGATATGATTCAGACCTTTAAATACTTAAAGAGAAATAATGAACAAACAAACCTCTTCCAAAGACGGGGAAGCTGTAAAACGAGAGGGCATAACATGAAGCTGCAAGCTGGAAAATTGAAAGGCAATATCAGGAAACACTTTTTCACTGAGAGGGTGGTGGATGCTTGGAATGCCCTCCCACAGTCTACAGAAAGTATCTTTATTGCTACAAATTTGAAGTCCTTTGAAGTTTGATCAATTCCCTTCCTACAGAGTGTTGCATTTTTTTCCATTAATTTTTTTATTCACAAAAGAAACATCATAAATCAATACAATAATCGTCATCTTGCACACATTTTTAGTGTAACCACCCTTAACACCCCCACCCCTTCCTCCTGTCCCACCCGGATCCCCTGCCCAGGGGGGGATCATGGGAGCATTGTAAGGCAATGTATTCTTGCAGCGAGGTGTGAAATTGCACTGTACTGGCGGAGGGATGTTCTGCCGCCCTTGGACAGAGTGTTGCATTTTAAAGACATTGTAAATGAAGGTTGTTACTCACGTACCTTGGGTACATCCAAACTTTGTGAAGACACTTGACCAAGATCATGGTGGTGCTGGAAAACAGGTAAGAACGTGCATAGACAGGTTTCGTTGTAAACAAAGAGTAAAGGGAAATTCAGAAGCTGCTAATGTAACATATTAGTGGTGTTTTACCATTGGCAAGGGTTCCTGTAAGACTTTATCAATAGCAGCACAGACTTCTTCAGTTTGCTGTCTGAGCTGTGCAGGGGAACACAACTGTGAAATGAAACCAATTATTTGCCTTAGCTGCTGTGCTTCAATGTTCCAAGAAAACAAAACACAAAACAAGTGGAGAAGATCCTGACCTCAGAATGGGTTTCTAACTTGTCCTCTTCAGCAATATCTGGAGTCTTCACTGGTTCATCTAATGCCTAGCAAAAAAACACAGTAGCTTTGCTTTTGGACTGATGAACATTGCATAATAAACAAAACAGTACTTGGCTGTAATTTCCTTGCTTGATGGCATGCATTATTTCAATTTATCATATGAAAGCTTACCAAAGAGCAGCCTAATAACTAGAGCAATGGACTGGAGACCAGAGTTCAAATCCCACTTCACACCAAGCTACTCTGTATGAAGCAAGGAGTCCCACAAAGATTGATACAATCAGTAGTGTTTTTCAACATCTATTTATGTCCTTTTTGCAATCCTACTAAAGTACGTGGAAATGGCTTAATGATATAAAAAGGATTACATTAGAAGCCTTATTAGCAATTTACACCAACAAATACCTGCACTTACAGGTGCAAATGGCAACTGCATACAACTGGTGATTTTAGAAAGAGCTGAATTTACACATGAATGTCCTCATTACATGCTGCATGCCGGGGGTGTGGTTACGTTGTGGCATGATTGGTCATAAATCTAAACATGTATTCTCAACTTCATATGGGGAATATATGTGTATAACCAAAATTGAAATTGCACATTTTGTTCAACCTTTCACAAGGGGGTTGTCCTCCTTAATCCTCCATTGTTTCTTTCCCCCTCCATATTAAATTTTGAAAAAGATACCAGCATGTGAAGTTCACTGGCAGCATTTATATGTGAGACTTGCCTAAAGATTTGACGCATACTTGTAGAATAGGTATGCTCAGGCGAGACGTTTGGAAAGAGCATGAGTAGGGTCAGGATTTACACATTTATTTTATCAAATACACATTGTGTGTAAAGTATATGCTAACATTTAAACCTCAGCGGCACACATAATGTCTGTCCTTTTAATCGATATGCCATTTCTACAAGATTTGTGCTAGTAATTGTGACGCTCGCGCCCCTACCAGGCGGTTGCCTAGTAGGGACGGCTGGCCATCTGTATCCCTTCGAGGGTTGTAGTTGTGTCAATAAGGAAAGCCAAGTGGTTATTTAAAGCGCACAGGAAATTTTTATTCGGTTTCCAAAGTTGGCAAGTGATGAACATAAAAATTCTTTAAGCACTTTTTCCAGACAAAAGAAATACAGGATAATTTCTCCAAATCAAAATGTCCAAACAAAACTCACAGCAGTTTCTATGCTTCACTGCAATTGCCTGCCATTTCAAAACACAAAAGCATTTGTAAAACTCTTCACAGCTTCCAACCTGCTGTTGCCACGCCCCATACAAACAGTTCTAGCTGTTTGGGCCTTCACTGAAGTTTTGCAGTTTAAGCTTCCTAAAAGAGAGATTCCTAACCTCTTGTCTTCAGGGTTACTCTTCTCTTTCAACTCTTGAAACTGCTTTAACTTGCAACAGCTTCCTTTTGTATTTCAGTGTTTCTAACACACATTACTATTATATTTTAGTGCACAGCTCACATTCCATCTCAGAAGTTTCTGACTCAACAACACTTTCTTCAGGGCCTACTTCCATGCTCTCCAGTGAGCTACAGCTAGGTGCTCTTTGAAAGTGCTCTGGTAACTTTTCCTTAAGAGTCTTTGCAATGTTAAACAGTCTCTCACACTGCCTGGCCTTGGCTCCTCCAAGCCAGTCTCCTGTGTGTCTCTCTTGCTTAACCTCCCTCCTGAGATACTTCTTGCTGTGCTGAGGCTTCAGATGTCTGAAAGTCTCCTCTGAGTCAGAGCAAGAACTATTCTGGTGGCACTGCTCATTCTCTGCGTACCTTCCTTGGCTGCCTTTGTAAGGGTTCCTCCATTTGCTGCTCTCCTTGGCTGCAAGGGTTTTCCACAGCTTGGCCCCAGATCTCTCCTGTCTGTGCCTCCTGGGAATTGGACTTGAACCTGGGCTAGGGCTTGAACTGCAGCTGCCACTGGTGCTTGCTCCTGCACTCCTCCTGGACCTTCTGCTCACAGCTCCTTCCTCTTCCTGCCTCTTCAAACTCAAACTGTGCCTCCCTCTTTTGTTTGTTCTTCCTCTGTTAACTGTTGAGCTGGGCAACTCCCTTCCTAGCTCCTCCCACTTGGACCTCCTACTCCTCTGCAGGGTTGTCCTGTGGTCTGTGATTGGCTTACCTTTGGCTCTGCCCTCTAGGTTTCTTTCAGTGCTTCTAGTATGGAGCCTAGGATTTTTTGCTCCCATCCCCCGCAATGAAAAAAAATCCTTCTTTTTTTCCATTTTCCCTAGCTGGGCTGCACTCACCTCATCACATAATTTTTTGTTCACTCTTTTTTATGAAGTTTCAGTATTCCAATAACAAAGAATTATAGTACATTAAGGTCACGATGGCCCTCTAAAGACAATTACAATTATTCAATAAACAATATTCCTATACATTAAAGGGCATGTTTACTAATGGTTAGTGTGGGGTTTATCTCATGTTAAACCTATTACTTTAAATGTAACCAAGTGCTAAAAATGTAGCCATGCTAAAAATCCTTTGCTAAGTGGGTTGGGGCAGAGTGGGGAAGTGACTGCACATTGCAGTTAGTGCAGGTGTCTTTAGTTTATGCTCACTGTCAATGTCACCCACAACTGTCATATCAGTGCAGGGATGGTGCAAGGGGGATGCAGAGGGATGTGGGGGCCATGTGCAGAGAGTGATTGCAGAGTTTTATTTGCATAAATCAGTAGGGGCTGAAAAGTGGGGCCATGTGCATAAAACACAGTCACTCAATGGTAGGGATCACCCTCGGGATGGATCTGGACCCATGCTAATTGCATTGGGAGATGCCATGTATGCCCCCATTCTGGCACTACCCCCACGTAAATTTTAGGGTTGAGCACATGGTAAACATACTTTTAAACCCTCAAAAACCAAGAGATATAATGAGGATCCAAATATAATAGTAATTAAAAAAAAGGATTGTCAATAATACTAACAAAAGTGTCAACAAACATCTAATATATAACAATTCTCACACCACAAGTATTGATCAAGCAAAATCTGAATCTTTATGAGTCATCAGACCTCGCAGCTAAAAGGCTTGCAACTGATTAGGTTCAAAGAACATATATATATTGGAAGCATACCAAAGTTTAGATTTGCTATACTAACTCTGAGGAGTAGCCTAATGGTTAAGAACACTGGCTTTGGAACCCAAAGATCAGGGTTCAATTCCCACTAGTACTTCTTGGGCAAGTCACTTAACCAGAAAAATTCAAGCTATCAATGCCACTATTTAACGTACATTACAATTTTAAATTTCAATGTAAACTGCTTTGATTGAAAAAATAAAGCAGTATATGCAACCTGTTAAATAAAATAACTAATTCAGTGGCACCTGAGATCTTAGTGCTAAAAGTCCATCATTGTTTGGGTCTCAAAAGAACCATCAAGAAATATCGGACTGCCTGCTTGTGCCCTGCACCTTTCTGCTGTTACCTATTGGCTGCTCTGCTGAGTACCTCCTTGCTTTCTATCCCCCGCTGCAGGTACCTGGGATCTCTCTACTGGCATGCTTGGTCACTATTTGCTGCTCCGCCCACCCAAAAGTGATGTTTCCTCTGCCTGCACAAGCACACACTATATAATCATGCTGTCTGTGGCATTCTAGGGCGCAGCAGTGCACGCCCAAGGAGCAGGACATGCTTGGGGCAACCCTGGGGCACTTTCAGCCCAAAGTATGCTTCATAGGCTGTCTCAGTTTGGTCCTCTCACATCTCTACCAGCTGCATTGGTTACTTCCTTCCTAACTGCATGTAAGTGTTTCTGTACCCTTCTGTCTGCTTTGCTCTTCCTGTCCACCATATTGGTTGGTTCCTTGCTCTTCCCTTCTATGGCTGCTATTCCGGTTCACAGGGGTTGGTGTCCCAGCTCCCCACACCCATTCATCCCACCCCATCTTTCCTGCTCTACTTCTAACCTCCTCCCTTGCCATTCCCTCCCAATTCTCCCCTCTCCCATGTGCCCCATCATCTCTTCCTCAGCCTGGTCCTTGTCAACTGTCACTCTTTTTGTGCTAAATCCACTCTGATCCATGATTTAATTCTCCAGCACTCTCTAGATATCTTCTTTGCCACAGAAACTTGGCTCCAAGAAGGGGGGACCCCCTCCTTATTCGGTGCCTAACCCCTGGTTTTTCCACCCTATCAGTCCCCCACATGGATCAGACCAGGGGGGGGGAGGGATAGCAGTCCATCATTCTTCTCTCCCTCTCCAGGAAATCTGCTCCCCAGCCCTTCATTACTGTGAGGAATTCTTTCTCCACTTGGACTTTCCCTGCCCCCACCCACTGCATTTTCTACTTTTATTTATTTACATTCTCTTATATACCACGCTATTCTGCATCAGTGCGGTTTACATTGAACAGGGCATTATAACTTGGAGATAACTATTTTACAGGGAACATGGGCTATGGAGGGTTAAGTGGCTTGCCCAAGACCACAAGGAGCACCTGTGGGACTAAAAACCCCAGTCCTTCCAGCCCAAGGTTGCTGTCCTCTTGTGGGATTTGAACCCCCCCCCCCCCCCCGCGCGACCTTCCAGCCTGAAGTACCTTGCCCCAACCACTAGGCCACTAGGCCACTCTTCCACTCCACTCCACTCCACTTTTGTATTTTCCCCCAGCTGTCTCCCCTCCTAAGTGGGATGATCTCCTCCTATCCTCCTATCCATTTCAGAAATTTTGTCTCTCTACTCTTTTTTAATAAATTATTTATTTAGGCAATTTATAACAAATGTACAAGAATTAATCTTGCTAGAAAAGAGCAATATCCAAGAATAATACAAAAGTAAAAATCCAAAACTGATACAATAAATCAAAGAAGTCCTATTGGATACACCCACTAATCCCCAAAAATAGAGGAGAAGGATACACAATATAAAAGAAATAATATAAAAGGAAACCAAAGCGTACACATGAGAGACGACAGGAGTTACATATTAAATCCAATCAGCTCGCCCTACCTAATAATAGGGCTTGTTCTAGGGGAGTTTAACTGTGTCAGCTTTGGAAATTACCACCTTGGAGGAAATAAAGGTGGACAGCTGCTGGGGATCTAAGAAAACATAGTTAATCCCATCCAACCTAACCAAACATTTACAAGGGAAACAAAGAAAAAACAATCCCCCCCCAGCTGAATCACCCCGGGTCTAAGAACCAAAAATTGTTTCCTTCTCTTTTGTGTAGTCCTGGAAACATCTGGGAAAATCCTAATGGTGGAATCTATAAACTCTTTAACTGAGGATCGAAAAAACATTTTTAGTAACCAATCTCGGTCAATATCTAATGCCAGGGTGACCAACAGGGTAGCAGTCACCCTAGAATCAGATCCCAGTCAGGTCCAGGCTATCAGAGGAGAGGGCCAGAGATGAACTTAAAACCTGACCCCCGCACCCCACCCTCAACCAGTCTAACCTTAACAGCAGGTAAATAATAAGCAAGAGAAACTAGCGGAATAGATTCAGAAGGAATCTTCAAAACATTAATCAGGAATTTCTTAAAAAGTTCCACAGGGGAAACAGATGGAACTTTAGGAAAATTCAATACCCTTAAGTTTCTGCTTCTAGACATGTTCTCCAGAGCTTCGGCTTTCTGCTACAAATTGTCAGAATCACACATAACAGCAGTTACTGAGTCCTGGATACAGTCCACCCTCTGCTCCAATGTAGAAACTTTCATCAGCAGTTCACTCAAAAGTTGTTCATGTGCGTCATCCTTGCAAACTGGTTAGAAATAACCTGTAATTGTCCAGACAATGACAGTTCAAGTTTGAAAAGTGCCTCCCATACGGTCTCAAGTGAAAAAACCTCAGGTCTCGCCAATACCGCCTGATGCTCCAATGCTGAAATCTGCTCTCCCACTGTTATTCTCGCTGGCCTCCCCCATTACCAATTGCACCATCTACAATTGCTTCAAAACACAGCTGCTCGCATCCTCACTCACTCCTCTCATTTTGATCAATTCTCACCTCTTCTTGCCTGTCTCCACAGGTTCTGTCTGTTTTAGGGTCCAATACAAAAGTCTAATCTTTGTTCACAAGATTCTCCACACCTCCACACTGCCAATACCTAGCTGACTTACTTCACTTTCATCATCCTCATTGACTACTCCGTTCTGTTCACACCCATTGCCTAGCCCTCCCTGCAGTTTCCCAGGTGCACCTTGAATGCATACAAGGTGCTGCATTCTTTTTCTTGGGTCCTGCCCTGTGGAACTCTCTTTCCCTGTCCCTCCACTCTGAGTCCTCCTTCCCCAGGTTTAAGACTGCATTAAAAACCCATCTTTTTCACCTTGCATTTGACATGCCTCACAACCTCTCCTAAGTGACCAGCCCAGCATGATTGACTTCCAGGTTTATTTCCTTTGCTTCGTCTGTCTTTTTGTGTTATCCTCCAGCCTTTTCTCCTTCTAGCCTTTTTTTTTTGTGTCTCTCTTCCATCCTGTATGAATATTGGCATTCCGCTTTTTTTCTTTCTGTTGGCAGCCCATTACTTTTTGTAAACTGCTTTTATGCTCCTGGTAGTATATCCAAAGCTGAATAAATAAATACACAGCCAAAAAATGTGTCTCAAAGTTAACAACAGCTTAAAAATCAGTCTCGGCCTGATTTCAGTAGCATTCTCAGAAGTAAAGTTGCTTTGCAAGTTACTTTAGGAAGTAATTCTTCAGAAGAGTTATCCGACAATTCGATCCTAAGAACTAGAGTTTCTGTCCTCAAACAGTCCTCTTTAGGACACAGATTTATTTTACTTTTATTAATAACTGGAAAATAGTAGACAGATAATATTGGTAGTAAAAATACTTCTGGAACCTCCAAAACATCTTGCCAATAACATTTCAACAAGTTCAGTCCAGAGACATTGTCTAACGTGGGGAAAACTGATAACTCATATTCTGACACAACAGTATACACAATATTTTCAACTCTCCAAAGTGTAGTAACACTTGATTTGTTTAGTCTTGACATTCTTGACTTTAGTGTCTTCCTCAATTTTAGCCATGGACTGGGAACCTTGTTACTCAGAACTTAAAATTCTAGACTCAAACTTGACCAGAACCTCATGCTATAACTATTACCAGCTTTTCTAAACTAGAAAAAGCTTTCAATAATACAGCCTCCAATGAAGCTTTGATTCCTTGTGCTTGCTACTCTTCCCCCAGTTCACACGGTGTAATTTCTTAGGTGTCGCATTATGTGATTCTGTAACTGTAAGCGAATGCATATAACTCACATCTCGCAGCACATCGCACCTCAGTGACAGAAACCATGAGGCGTTATCACACAGACATACTAAAAAGATCTCTGAACAAACCACATGACCTGTTTGCTCTCGTCAAGCGTTTGACAAAGGAACCTGCCTCAGAGCAAATAAGCGATATCCACCCTCAAACATTCGCCGACTATCTGCAATCCAAACTCTGCAAGATCAATAACAACTCATCACCTAGCACTATCCCTGAACCATATGACCAAACACCACTCACCATCTTCTCAATACCATCCAAACAACGCATTGAGGACACCATTGTTGGCATCAACATGACTACCGCCCAAATTGATCCATGCCCAGCGTTCTGGATTAAAGAACTTCGGACCGAATTCAGTCCCTTCATATCTAGACTCATGGAACAATCTTTCACTACAGGAGCTTTCCCAAGTATCCTCAAGCGCACATCTATAAGACCCTTACTAAAAAACAACAAGCTCAACCCTCAGAAGCCTGAATCATATAGACCGATATCAATTATACCGTTTCTGGCAAAAATAATGGAAAAGGAAGTTCAAAGACAAATCCAAGATCATATTGATACCAATGCACCACTGGACCCATGCCAGCACGGTTTTAGAGAAGCCCATGGTGTTGAAACACTTCTCACCACACTCTTCAGTAGCATAATAACAGGCATTGACAACATCCGCCAAGGGTTTGTCCTTGTCTTCCTAGACATTGCAGCAGCGTTTGACTCCGTTAGCCATGAGTGCCACCTTGAACGACTCAAGGAGAAAGGAATCACCGATAAAGCACTTGAGTGGTGTATGTCCTACCTTTCTGATAGATGGCAGCAGGTACGATCCAGCGATACATCATCTGTTCCGTTCCACCAAAAGCAAGGTGTTCCACAAGGGTCCTCCCTCTCCTCCCTGATGTTCAATATATACATGCAGCCTATCTGCAACCTGATCCGGTCCTTCAGTGTTGACTGCCTTATTTACGCTGATGACGTGCTGTTATACATGCCTTTTGCAACAGAGAAACCCAACCTCACACCTATAACAAACTGCATAAATGAAGTTTCTAACTGGCTGCAATCCCAAAACCTTAGGATCCAACACAAGAAAACGGAGGTTTTATTTATTACAAGGAATCGAAACTTCACTGCTCCGTCTTTCATAAAAGTGAAGGATGTAGATCTCCAGACCAAGCCCACTATCAGATACCTTGGTGTGACCTTAGACCAGCACTTGGATATGAAGGCGCACATAGGAAACATTGTAAGAGCGGTATACCATAAAATCCGATCCCTTAGACATCTAAGATCCCTGCTTGCACCTGACGATTTCAGAACCATCTATCAGGCACTAATCATACCGCATTTTGATTATGCAAATTCAATCCTGCAAGGTCTCCCTCAAGCCACCTTAAATCCACTTCAACTTGCAATGAATGCCGCAGCAAGAGTTCTACATGGCGCTTCTAGGAAAGATCATGTCACACCCATTCTAAAACATCTCCACTGGCTCCCGATACAAGGTAGAATCACTTACAAGACCTTACTACTTACCTTCAAGGTTATTAAAGGGCTTTCTTCGGCATCATTGACTGAACTAATCCAGAAAACTCCTCTCAATAGGGACAGAAGGTCAGTAACACTTAACACTCTGGTAGTCCCAAAATTAATAACACAATGCACCAAGGCAACAGTAGGCAGGGCCTACAATTTCTGCGCACCAAGATACTGGAACAGCCTCCCACATGGCATACGATCAATCCAGGACTTATTTCAGTTCAGAAAGGCCTTAAAACTTCACCTCTTCCTCCAGTTTTACCCAGAAGCCAATGTGGACACTGCACCATCCTCACAAGCCTCTCAGAACCCCCTTGACTGAAGTCAAAAGAGTTCCCAATTATGTCTTAAATTGTAAATAATTACCCTGTTATCCAAGTTGCATTACCTGTTCAACTGTAAACACAAAGTACCATCGGAAATGTGTATTTTATTGTTCATTGTAAACCGCACTGATGCTGAATAGCTCGGTATAAAAGAGACTCTAATAATAATAATTATTATTATTATTATTATTGCCTACAAGCTGAATCATATCCAGCTTGTCCCTGAATTTAGACTACTTCAGTCATGTCCCCACTGCTTTATTAATTTGAGTGGTCACAAAAGAAGAAATTGAATATGCCGTGACTCATGAGCAGGTGTAATTCTTTGTGCATGTATACTTTATGCAAGTACACACATAAAGCTAAGGTATCTTATAATTTGTGCATGTACATGAAAACTCTGCACACAAAATGCCCCAACTATGTCCACCAGCAAAGCACATGCCTTCCTAGGACACAGTATTTTATAAAAGATCATCTACACACATATGTGACCACATACACATGGAAATTATAAAAGTTTCTCCCGTATGTATAAAAATTGATAATTCTTCAGCGAATTTGGAAACAGAGGACTTACATGCCTATGAAGCAGCCAGACTGGCCCAAGATCACTGACAAGATAGAGGGCTGAGACTCAGGCTGCAGTTCTTAGTGCTGCACAGGAGAGTCGGATTCATGTCCCCTGTGCAACAGAGCTGGCATATTATGGTGGCCAGGGCTGGCCCCAGAGTTTCTTCAAGGTGTTGGTGCCCTAGGCAAACTTTAAGCCTTATACCCCCACGGCTGTCAAAATCTATTGCTTAACTTTGAATATCCTGCTCTTTGCCACACCCCCTCCCCCCCCCCCCCCCTGAAGCTACTGTCCTAGGTGACTGCTTAGTTTGCCTCAATGTTTGGCCCGGCCCTGATGGTGGCTTATGTATCCATAAAGAATTACTCAGAGGGATCATCTCTTAGGAGATATCCTTCATGTCCTTCCAACCTGCAAGGTCTCCTGATGCCTCTCAGGTATGAAGTTTAGGTAGGATCTATAAAAAAAGAGGCATGATAATCAGTTGTTCTCTTTTTCCCAGTGAGAAAATGAAAATAAATTATAGCTTTAAATTGCAGCAGAAGAGATTTGGGCTGACCAATAGGAAAAAAAAAGATTCTAATTCTGTGAGTAATCAATCAGTTGGGGTCTGATACTCAAGTCAAATTGATATTCATTCCATGAAGATGGCGAACACAAAATTCACTTGGCCATCAATTTTTTAGAGGTAATCAAGGAAATTGGTCTGTTCCACCTGCTAAATGGACAACTTTTATCAGGAGCAAGTGAGGCCAGCATTGGGGTGGAGATGAAGGTGGAGCTAACATGTATACATTTAGCAGGGATATTTGGCCAAATAGAGGGTAATTTTATAATGTCATAAAAACACACATAGGAAATAGTAGATATGTTTTCCTCTGCCCTCTATTTAGTGTGTGCTTATAAAGCCTAGGTTTTAATACCTCCTTCAAACCAAGTGTTATCTTTTAGTGTGAACCCTATAAAAAGGACTCAGCTGCCAGTCTACATTAAGAGGGTTCTTTTAGAAGCCTTATTTGTAATTTATACATGGAAATACCAATATATGATTAAATGGAATGTGTGTGTAAATGGTAACTTTAGAAAGAGCAGAAATTTACATGGTAGAGTCCATACTATATCAAAATGGCAAGGGGGCGTGTTGGGGCCATGATTAGGAAGTGGCTTGGGTGGGGTAAAAATCTACACCTGCATTCCCTTCTTCAGACAGGTAATACATATGTATAATCAAAATTGTGCACGTTAGGATTTACATCTACACCCTGGCACATTTATGCTTGTAGAACATGCTTGGTTTGGTCAGCCCTTTATAGGAGGGATTAAGGGGGTTATCTTCTTTAATTCTCCCTTGATTATTTCCCCTCAAAAGTGAGATAGCAGCGTCTGTGGTTAACTAACCCTTATGCGTTTCAAGATGGAGATGGTATGGCTATTGGAGCAAGAAGAGCTGTGCAGGCATGGGAAAAAGATCAAAGTAGAGACAGAGAGAAAAAGAGTAAGAGAGTGGAGAGAGAAAGGTGTATGTGTGAAAGTGCAAAGGAACACTAACAACACCATTCGAGCAGCAGGCTGGAAGCTTGTAGCAGGTTCACTTTTCCTACTAATGCATGGAAGTGTGCAAGTGCGGCAAAACTCAAGTTTTCACAGTAGTTTGAGGATTCATGTCTGAAAGATTTATTTAAAAAATTAATAGAAGCTATGGTATATTTGCTAAAATTCTCATAACATTTAAATAATTGGATTCAAAACTATGTTCGCAAGATGAAAATTAGAGAAAAATCCCCAGTAGTCAAGAAAGAACATTTTTACAGTATTCCCAATAGTAAAATCAGAAAAACGTTAATTCAAGTCTCTAAGAAACCTGTTCTCACGCATGATCTCTTCATCTCTAAAGCGCTACACTTGCTTGCCCTGAGACCTGTCTCCTCCCAGATGATACCACATCCCTTGTTGCTCTCTGTCATGGGGGCTACCAGTTCTCCCATACACCTCGAACCACTGGTCGCGGTGGAGGTGTTGGGCTTCTACTTTCTCCCTTTTGCCAATTCCAACCTCTCCCTCTGCCTCAGTCACACTCCTCCCTCTCTTTCGAAGTCCACTCCATTCGCCTCTTCTCACCACTTCCCCTCCGGGTAGCTGTTATTTACCACCCACCGGACAAATCCAAATCGACCTTCCTTACCGACTTCGACTCCTGGCTCTCCGCCTTCCTCGATCCCTCTTTCCCACTCTTATTCTCGGCGACTTTAATATTCACGTTGATAACCCCTCTGATCCCCACGCTTTAAAGTTCCTTGCCCTCACCTCCTTGTTTGACCTACAACTCTGCTCCACTGCCCCCATCCACGTACACGGCCACTGCCTAGACCTGGTACTCTTCTCTAACTCCTCTCCCTCAAACTTCCACAACTCAATCCTTCCTTCATCTGATCATCACCTCTTAACCTTTAATCTTCAGCTTCCACTGTCTCAACCTCGTCCTGTCTCCTCCAGCCTATTTAGAAATCTTCATAATATTGATCCCTTGACTCTCTCCTCTATCATTTCTCCATCTCTCTCCTCTATTGTGTCCTCCAAGTCCGTCGATGAAGCAGTATCCTCTTATAATGCTGCACTATCCTCTGCTCTTGATACTCTTGCCCCACCCACCCCTCGTCCTGTCATACATTCTAACCCCCCCCCCCCCGTCCCTAGCTTTCATTCACAACCCGCTATTTACGCACATGTGCCCGTTCTGCTGAACGCGCCTGGGACAAATCCCGCTCCCCGTAAGACCTTATTCACTTCAAATTCATACTCCTCTCCTTCCAGTCAGCCATAGCACTTGCCAAACAAGAATACTACATCCATCTGACTAACTCCCTTGCCTCTGATCCTCGCCGCCTCTTTAATACCCTCAATTCTCTCCTCAAGGTGCCCCCACCCCCGGTCCCTCCCTTTCTGCCCAAACCCTAGCCGACTACTTCCACGACAAAATCCACAAGATCACCCTCCAATTCCGCACTCCCTCATCTACCTCCCCCCTCCCCAATTCTCCTCCCCCATCCATACTTCCTCTGCTACCCTCTCCTCCTTCCCTATGATCTCCGAAGAGGAAACCGCACTCCTCCTCTCCTCCTCCAAACCCACCACCTGTTCCTCTGACCCTATCCCCACTCATCTCCTACATCCCATCTCCCCCACCATTGTTCCATCCATCTCTCATATTCTCAACCTCTTACTCTCCACTGCAACTGTCCCAGTCGACTTCAAACATGCTATTGTCTCACCTCTCCTCAAGAAACCCTCACTCGATCCCACCTGTCCTTCTAACTATTGACCATCTCCTTCCTTCCCTTCATTTCTAAACTACTAGAACGAGCAGTCCACCACTGCTGCCTCGACTTCCTCACCTCCCATGACCTCTTGGACCCACTACAATCAGGCGTCCGGCCCCTACACTCCAGTGAAACGGCCCTTACAAAAGTCTCCAATGAATTGCTCCTGGCTAAATCTAAGGGCCTCTACTCTGTCCTCATCCTTCTCGACCTCTCCACGGCCTTTGACACTGTTGACCACAATCTTCTCCTTAACATCCTCTCCTCGCTTGGCTTCAAGGATTCTGTGCTATCCTGGTTTTCCTCCTACCTCTCCCATTGCTCCTTTAGTGTATGCTCTGGGGGCTCCTCCTCCTCCCCCACCCCGCTCCATATTGGTGTTCCACAGGGATCCGTCTTGGGCCCCCTTCTTTTCTCCCTTTATACCCAATTCCTTGGAGCACTTATCTCCTCCCATGGCTTTCAGTACCATCTCTACGCTGACGACTCCCAAATCTACCTCTCTACACCTAATATCTCTCCAGCAATCCAGACCAAGATCTCAGCCTACCTTTCCAACATCGCTGCCTGGATCTCCCATCACCGCATGAAACTGAACATGGCCAAGACTGAACTCCTCGTCTTTCCCCCCAGCTCCTCCCCTCCTCTTCCCCCTTTCTCAGTCTCAGTGGATGGATCTACAATCCTTTCTGTTCCCTCAGCCCGCAATCTGGGGGTTATTTTTGACACCTCTCTCTCCTTCTCCACACACATCCAGCTCATAGCTAAGACCTGCTGCTTTTTCCTCTTCAACATTAGCAAAATCCGTCCCTTCCTTTCTGAACACACTACCAAAATGCTTATCCACTCCTTAATTTCCTCTTGCCTAGATTACTGCTACCTGCTCCTTGCCGGTCTCCCCGCGAATCATCTCTTTCCCCTTCAATCTATACAAAATGATGCTGCCCGACTAATATTCCGCCAGTCTCGCCATGCCCACATTACTCCTCAAGTCACTTCATTGGCTCCCCATCCAATTCCACATACAGTTCAAACTTCTCATACTGACCTATAAATGCATCCACTCTGCGGCCCCCTCAATACCTCTCATCCCTTATCTCTCCCAACATCCCCTCTCGGGAACTTCACTCCGCTAACAAATTACTTCTATTTAGGCCTTTCACTCGCACAGCTAACTCACGCCTTTGCTCCTTTCACCTCGCTGCATCCTACGCCTGGAACAACCTACCTATGTCTATACGCCAAGCACCCTCACTGGCCCTCTTCAAATCCAAGTTGAAAACCCACCTCTTCACTGTTGCCTTCAGATCCTGACTTCCACCCTTATCCTAACCCGATTCCCATCAATCTTTCATGACCGATTTACATAGACCATATTATGCTTTGCACCGAATTGACTATCGCTTTGTAGATTGTAGGCTCGGATGAGCACGACTCTGATGAACAGGGACTGTCTATTATATGTATATCTTTTATATGCATGTCATACCTGTACAGCACTGCGTGCTCAGCGCTATATAAGTGCTAAATAGTAGTAGTAGTAGTAGTAAGTCAGGGTTCTAAGGTATATGAAGGCACAATAAAATGTCTATCTTCATCAATCAACACTGACCTTCTGCTCCAGTAGCAAAGTATTTGTAGGGATAGCAGCCAAAGCTTTGTAGCGTGACTTGATCTTGTATTCCTTTTTAAGGCCAGCCAAAAGGTAGATGTAGAAGGGGGAAAATGAAGAAATATTAACAGAAATAATGACTGGAACCAAAATTGTCACCAAGAGGCTGATGTATCATACAGCAAACCCATTCTCAGAAGTGATAAGGAGCAAATAATTAGGATACAGCATCAGCATGCATTATCACATTTTCTCATATTTCCATGCCCTATTTCCCCTTTTCAAATCCAGAATTTTGTTATCTGAAACTTTATAGCTATTATGTCTAATTGCTAAAAAGCCAAGGGGCATGTTTACTAATGTGTATTACCAGGGTAGCATAGAGTTAGAGCACAGTTTTGATGTCATGCTAAAAAGTAGCACGGGTCTGCATGCTGAAAACTCCGTGTTACCATTGTTGTGTGGGTCGGGGCAGTCCCAATACAGTTCATCTAGCATAGGAATTTGTGGCCTGCATTCCTGCCCTTGATGCCAGTTGCACAAGCGCAACCAGCATCACCTCAATGTGTGGCATTAGATGCACCTGCAGCAGGTTCGCCACATTGAAGAGCAGTAACAACTTGGGAACAGATGTACCCACACCCCTGCAGTTAACCTGAAGCTCCACATTGGTAACAAGGCCTACATGTGCATAAACATGCTCTTGAAAATCAGGCAGATCAGCTCACTTACAATTTTACATTAGCAAAATGGCAAAATCTCCTGATTTCTCACAAAGCCTAAGTACACCTCAGGGAAGTGTGCTTAAGCATTCTTGCAATAAAATCCATAACTATGCACAGACTTTATTGCAACGAAAATAGTCTGCATATTTTAATTCTTGTGGTGTGCCACCTTTCAGCAAAACATTTGCCTTTGATAAATTGGCCTCATAATAAGTTATTAAATGTAGAAAAAGTAATTGAAGCATATTATTAGATTATGTCATGCTTTACAAAAAGAACAATGGTATTGTGTATTTGCAGTATTTGAACTTTGCTATGTTTGCACTAATAAGTAAAATAAAACAGTGATAATCAATCAACAGTATTTTAGCAGGTTACTAACCCGGTTCAATTGAAAACCAGTCCATTATTGGATTATACAAAGACATGCAGCAAATGCTACTGACAGCAAGAGTTTGGTTAGGTTTCATGTTAGAGAGACTTCTAGCTATTCCCAAACCTATGGACTTCTCAACCTATGGAAATCTACGTATCCTGGCAACTTCGCAACTAGCCAGGTTTGGGGGATATCCACAATGAATGTAAATGATATAGATATGCATGGACTAGGTCTACAATGTATGCACATTTATCATATGGATATTTATTGTGGATATCTTTATCATTAACATTTAAGCTGTTTAGAATAAAGGGGAGTGTTTTCAGAAAAATCAGCTGTCAAAAATCCATCAGCGTAGAGGAGTAACCATTTGCTGAGTATGTGCAGTTGCTTAGCAGTGGTGAGAGTAGTGGGCTATAATCAGGGAATCCAGGCTTCAGATTCCACAGATGCTCATTGTGGCCCTAAGCAAGTCAAGTAACATTCAATTGCCACAGGTACAAACTTAGATTGCAAGCCCTCTGGGGAAAGGGAAATGCTTACGTTAACTCATCTTGTACTACTACTAGAAAAGAGTACTCTAAATACAAATCAATAAATATCTATCTTGAAACTCAGCTGGTGAAGAGATCACCAGGACAGGTTTGATAAGAAAAGAAAAAGTTGCAGATGACAGCACAAAATACACATTAGCTCAGATCTGTGAATCAGCAAATTAGTCCCTTGCTTTGGTGAAGATGGCTTGTGAATGAATGGGAATTCCAGAAGTTTGTCACGGTATTTAGCACCCTAAATGTTCATATGGATTTAATGACCTAAAACAAATCTGATAGTTCTGAGATTAATTTGATAGCCATTAATTGATTTTGTATAACCTCCTTGGCAGTCTCACTGTTCCTGATACTCCACAGATGATCATGCGCAGAATTATGGAGAATGCAGAAGTTATGATTACTTGAGACATTCCCATTTTGATGGCTAAGAAATTGGATGCCTGGAAACCAGACACAGTGGTAAAGGAGAAAAACAAAAGAACAACATTGATAATAGAGGTGTTGGTTACAAACAATTTTTCAATGAATCATATTGAGATGGAAAAGATCTTGAAATACCAAGAAATGCAGTCAGAGACCAAAATATGTGGCAGAAATATACAGAAATATTTCCCATAACATAAGAACATAAGATATGCCATACTGGGTCAGACCAAGGTCCATCAAGCCCAGTATTCTGTTTCCAACAGTGGCCAATCTAGGTCATATGTACCTAACAGTTTCCCCAAGGGACACAGGTTCCACAATGCTTGTATTGGTTCAAGCATTGATATCCTGGGTCCCTTCTTAATAATGTTTTATGGACCTTTCCTCCAGGAACTTGTCCAAACCTTTTTTAAACCCAGCTATACTAACAGCCTTTACTACATCCTCCGCTAACAAATTCCAGAGTTTGATTACACGTTGAGTGAAAAAATATTTTCTTTTATTAGTCTTAAATAGTTTACCCTGTAGCTTCATTGCATGTCCCCTAGTCTTTCTATATTCTGATAAGGTAAACAATCGATCTACGTTTACCCATTCCACTCCGTTCATTAATTTATAGACTTCTATCATATCTCCCCTCAGCCGTCTCTTTTCCAGGTTAAAGAGCCCCGACCTTTTTAGCCTTTCTTCATAAGAGTATCCTTCCATCCCCTTTACCATTTTGGTGGCTCTTCTCTGAATCTTTTCTAAAATCGCTATATCCTTTTTAAGATACGGCGACCAGAATTGCACACAATATTCAAGGTGCGGTCTCACCATGGAAGGATATAGAGGCATTATAATATCTTTTGTTTTATTTTCCATTCCTTTCCTTATCATACCTAGCATTCTATTTGCTCTCTTGGCCGCCGCTGCACACTGGGCTGAGGGTTTTAACATGGTATCCACAATGACGCCTAAATCTTTTTCCTGGGTGGTGGTTCCTAATGTGGAACCTTGCATCGTGTAACCATAGTTTGGGTTGTTCTTCCCTAGGTGCATAACCTTGCACTTCTCCACATTATCAGGTCCACATTATCCCATCATATCGGGAGCTACAGACCTGATTAATAGGAATTTCCAGTCTCACCTTGACAAGTTCCCTATACTGTACATGCTACATCTTATGTTCTCCAGAAGGAAGTGCTTTTTGGCACAACGCAAGTATTACAATGATCATTAGCAGTAAATTTGAGAGACTGAGATCATGCTCCACATATCCTGGTGTAGGAGTGAGGTTCATGACCGTCATGGTATATGCAAAACTAATCCATTTGGAGCAATTGCTCCCAAGTGGCATTGAGAGTAGAAGACCCAGGAGCACTCTCAATGCCATTGGTTTGTCAGTAATGAACACCACTGCAGTGGCAGCTAAGCATTTGCATTAGTATTTGTATGAATGGGAACATCAACAAAAATCACCAAATTCTGTTAGTCCAGGTCCAACTAACCAACTGCACATGCTCAGCAAATTTTCCCAAATTGCGATTCATAAACTTCATTTTTGTCATGAGCACGTGTGCCCAGATCACTGCGGCCAATCTGGGATGGGGAGTAGGTAAAGGAAGGGTGACCAGCAGGCAGTATGAGGCACTTCAGCCAATCATGATGCAAATCATTGACAAGCAATCAGAGAAAAGTATCCCTGCCTGAATTATGCAAATCCCATGTGTCATGATGTTACGGTAGTGCTGCAAGACCCAGTCCAACCCAAGCTCCAGAGAACTATTTTGTGTCTGACTTTAAGGGATTGAGGAAGGGGTGCTGGGGCTTAGAAATTTAAGGCAGAAAAAAAGAATGAAAAAAGAAACAGATTGAAGTCTGACTTTGAGTGAGGGAGGAAGGGGTGCTGGAACTTACCAGCTGAAAGCAGCAAAACAAATTAATGAAAATAAAAAACAGTTTGAAGCATGTCTTTGAGGAAGAAAGGGTATTGGGGACTTTAAAATAGAAAAAAAAGGATTAAAAAAAGCAGTTTGAAGTCTGACTTTAAGGGAATGAGGAACAGGTGTTGAAAGCAATAAAAAATAGAGTGAAAAAAGAAACATCTTGATGGGATTAGAGTGTTCCTGCCTCTCCTTTTTAACTTTAGGAATGCTGCTGTGACATTGTCTGGTTTTCCAACTAGGAATTTGAAAATTTTCCAGCATTCCTGCCTCCTATCTGGTCCCTTTGACGTGCTCTAGGGCCTGGAAACTGATCTCTACTGATCTGCTTGCCATGCCTTAGGGCCTTGCAGCCAATCAAGGTGTTGTGCTGGTCTTTTTAGCATGTTTTAGGACCTTATAGTGCAAGTAGGGTTCAGGAAAGGGTGAGGAACGAGACACATTATCATGGATGTGAGATAGATCCTTGAAAAGACAACGGAATACCAAAAGGATATCCATATGTGTTTTATTGACTACAGCAAAACATTTGACTGTGTAAACCATGAGAAACTCTGGACCACATTAAGAAGCATGGGTATACCAGAACACCTAATCGTTCTCTTGCACAACCTTTACATTGATCAAGAAGCAACAATTTGAACAGAACTAGGAAAAACAGAATGGTTTAAAATCAGCAAAGGTGTATGACAAGGCTGCATACTTTCCCCCTACCTGTTTAATTTATATGCAGAACAAATCATCAGAGAAGCAGGACTATATCAAGACAACCGAGGTGTGAAGATTGGTGGAAGACTCATCAACAACCTTCACTATGCTGATGATACCACATTACTGGCTGAAAGTGAAGCTGATTTGAAACATTTGATTCTCAAGATCAAGGAATGTAGTCTTAAAATGGGTCTGCACTTTAACGTTAAGAAGACAAAGATCCTGACAACTGGCAAAATGAATAAGTTTATCATTGATGGAGAAGAAATTGAAATAGTGGACAACTTTAACCTATTTGGATCAACTATCAATAAAGAAGCAACAAGCAGTCAAGAAATCCGACGATGCATTGCTCTTGGCAGAATGGCTATGAAGGACGTAGGTAAGATTATCAAGAGCAGGGATGTCTCTCTCCATACAAAGATTCGACTTGTTCAAGCAATGGCATTTTCAGTGTCATATGGATGCAAAAGTTGAACAGTGAAAAAGATAGACAGGAAGAAAATTGATACCTTTGAATTATGGTGCTAGCGACGGATACTGTGTATACCATGGACTGCTCGAAGAACAAACCAGTCAGTACTAGAGGAGATCAAACCTAAGCTTTCTTTAGAAGCTCAGATGACAAGACTTCGACTTTCATACTTTGGACACATCATGCGAAGAGAGAGATCATTAGAGAAAGACATCATGCTTGGTAAGGTAGAAGGTCAAAGAAAAAGAGGAAGGTCAGCAATGAGATGGACTGATACAATAACAGCAGCTACGGGTGCCAGTCTGTCAACAATGAGCTGCATGACTGAAGACCGAACAAAATTTAGGGCAACTATCCAGAGGGTCGCCCTGAGTCGACACTGACTTAACGGCACTTAACAACAACAACAGGGCTTTATAATTGATCAAGGAGAAATGCACATTCTCTTGACATGTTTTAGCACCTTGCAGCTGATCTGAGTGCTGGTTTTCTTGCCATTTAACTCCTTTCAAAGTGCCTTAGTGGACTTCCACCAACTGTGGTGCTGCTTTGTCCTCTTCCACTATCTTGAGGTGTTCATTTCACTCTTTGTACCATTTGCCCTTCTGATGGTGGCTTCTAGTATTCATCCTGCCACTGTCTTTGCTTTTTGCAAGTTTGATTGTGAATAGATTGCAAGTCTCACTGTTTAATTGTAAAATAGCTTCCCCCATAGACTTTAATGGGGATGAATGCAAAAACGGCTCCCAAAGGTTATCCAAACAGATATATTCTGACAAATGCAAACAAGCACGAACATCTATGGCATGCAGATGCCTCGTGGCAGCCGTATTCCAAAGTCTGAGTATAAGATGAATTTAAAAGCAATAATTTGCACGTTCCACTGATTTTTCTGAAACACTCCTTTTATTCTTAACAGTTCAAATATTAAATTACTTTTCTATGGTAATCTATACTATAAGTAGTGACTGGAAATCAAAAAAGCTCAAATTTACCTTCATCTATAGTTTTTATGTTGGAAATGCCCAGATTAACTAATTCAGTGGAATATGTTAAGATTTTCTGGTATATAAAGGTATAAAATGCAGATATTAGGGTATACGCTATGAAAGGCAAACTAAAAAACTATGGTAAGCTAGGACAAAAAGTAACATCCATGCAAAAACTCTACTTATCCTACAGTATGTAGAGTTTTTACTTCAGTATATTACTTTTTGGCAATTAGTTTGATTATGGTAGCAGTCTGCCTCCCAAAAAACAACCATACACGCTGCTACCAATTGAAATCCCCACTGTAAGGAGCCTGCAGCAAGTACATCCTTCCTCTTTCTCTCCAGACAGTGACATGTGTTCAGATTAGAGGCCTCCAAGCAAAACTTTGCTGAGGGTCCCCCATTGTTGCGACAGTGCTGGCAGTATGAGGTAACATCCCTCTCCCATACAGTTCAATAAAGCATGGCAGCAGGAAAATATCACTTACGTTAAAATAAGTTTGCAAAGATGGCACCGTGAGAGGGCTGAGAGCGGAGCATTGTGTAGCATCCGGGGTGAGCGACCTACCCTTGTGCCATAATGGCATCACGAAAGGTGGCCAGAGGAGTGACACCACCAAGGGATCACCAAGGACATCATGTTCCTCGAGATGTTCCTGATAGTGATTGCCATGGCCATATGAAAGTCCCAGTTCGTGAACAGGAGGATGGAATTCAGGTCAGATAATGTGGCAGTTGTATACGCCATCAATGAACAGTCAGCCAGGACAGGCAGATCGATGGGATGGGTTAGGAAGTAGGTTCTGCTGAGCCTGGAATTGAATGCGTATATCATGGCCACTCTCATGCCAGGGGAGATCAATGCTGATTTTCTTTCTCATTTCAAGCTCTAGCACTTCCGGCAGCTCACCCTGACTGCAGCACCTAGGGCGATACATATGCCCAAGGAGATGTGTAACCTTGGATGCAGACTGCTGGCAGAATGATGATGGCATCACTGTCGATCTGGACATGGAAGATTTATTGGAGATCCTGGGCCCAACTTGGGGCCTTTGCCAGACAGCGGGGCAGCAACCTCAGACAGGGAGTAATCACAGGGCTTCTACTGGAGTTCTTGACATGTCTTCAGGTCGAGGGGACCTTGGTCAGGCAGGCTAGTCTAATGCTGGCTGGGTTGGCTTTCTTCCTGGGGGGAAACAGAAACGTGACAAAGGAGTTCATAGTTAGAAAGGTGATGGAGGGCTGGGCCAGGGAGGCTGCACCATGGCAGGACAGCCAGAGGCCTGTTTTCCTGTCCATGCTAACAGGGATTATCCTAAAGGCAGTGAATATAACCAGGGATGGGTTTGAGGAAAAACTGTTCAAGGTAGCCACATTGCTGATGTTCTTTGGGGCCTTCCGGATGATCGAGGCTATACCTCTGTCCACCTCGGACACAGCGGGCATGGCCTCATAGGTGGATGATGTCTCAATAGTGAGGAGCAAGGTCCAACTTTCCCTAGCCTGATCCAAGATGTACCAGCTCCAGAAGGGGAGAACTGTGAGGCTGAAATCCACGGCAGTGCACGACCTGTGCCCAGTGTCAGCCATGAGTGAGTACCTATGGGTGTGCTCGCCCACAGGGGGAACCCCTACTACAGCTCCAGGATTGGTCCTGTTTATCGCAGTATCAGTTTAGGGCCATGTGGCGGCAGGCAGTAGAACTGGCAGGGTTCGAGCAAATGGGCCTTACTTTATACTCCTTTAGGATAGGGGCGGCAACCACAGCGCACGACTTAAGTCTGGGAGCAGGTCAGATACAGATGATTGGGAGTTGAGCTTTCAGCACTTATTTGTTGTACATCAGGCACTGAAAACACTGTAACACCATCTCCCCTTGCCCACTAGGTCACAGACAGATCTCATCCTGGAAATTAAGTCATTCCTATATTTCCCAGGCAAGAATGAGGGCTACAGCAAGCTGTCTTGGCAAGCAAATCAGCTTCCACCCAGACACCACTCACATACAATGGATGGGCAAGAAAGGGGGGGGCAGCCCATGCTTGCCAGCAGGTGTCAGCAGAGCCAGCCACCTGATTTTGTGATCCTTCATCTGGGCAGTAATGATCTGGTGTCCATAAAGGGCATAGATCTTATCATCAGGATCAACGCAGACTTGGATTTGCACTGACCTGGAGCGGGCATCATCTGGTCCCAGATCATCCCCCATCAGAAGCGGCGGGTGGCAATACAGCCTAAGGACATTGAGAGAAGCAGGAAGAAGCTGAACACAGAGGTGGGGAAGTTTCACGGGCATTGGGGGGGTGGTCATGGGGCATGAAGGCATAATAGCAGGGGCTCAACTGTGTACATGGGGGACGGGGTCCACCTGAATGAGACTGGTCTTGTTTATTAATGCTGGCTTGTGGAGGGCCATCAGTTCAGTACTCACTATGGGGTGAGTCTGGCTGTGGCCCCGCCTGGTGGCAAGACCTCACTGATAAGGGCAGGGGAGGGGTACCACTGGAAAGGGGGACTGGGATCTCGGGTACCACTCAGGGGGGAGGGGATGCCTTGGATCAGTGAAGGGGGCCAGGTACCAGGGCGAAGGGTGCTTAGTCTCAGTTGCCATGACCTGAAAACATAGGGTTACTCTGGATGACAACAGAGCAGTGCGTGATGGGAGAAAAATGCAAGGCCTAGGCCATGGTGTGGGACGAGGCCTCGACCAGACAACAAAAGGCAGTAGTACCCCACCACGTCAGGCATAGGGGATGGTGTGTTTTTTATGATTATGATTATGATTATTGTTATCATTGATGTTATTGTAACTATCCTCAAATTGTGGTCATAAAAATTCACTAATAAAGCAAGTTTTGTAAGAACGGAGAGTCCTGGTTATATAAGGAGGAACGGAGGGGGTGGGGATGTTGGGAACAGTCAGGGACCCAGAGGTCATTCCAGCATGCCTGGGTTATCTTTCCTGGCAGTAAGATACTTGAAGGTGAAAGAGGCCAAATACTTGAAGGTGAAAGAGGCCAAACTTCAAGCAAAACCCACAATTCGTTACCTGGGAGTTACACTGGATCAAAACCTTGACATGAAGGCACACATAGCTAACACTGTAAGAGCAATCTATTTCAAGATCCGTTCACTCAGACATCTATGCCCCTTGCTTGAACTGGAAGATTTTCGGACAATTTACCAGGCCCTGATAATACCACATCTGGATTATGCCAATGCCATATTACAAGGTCTCCCACAATCCACCTTGAACCCCTTACAACTTGCCATGAATAGTGCAGCAAGGGTTCTCCAGGGGTTATCTAAAAGAGACCATGTGACGCCCCTTCTAAAGCAGTTACACTGGCTTCCTGTACAAGCCAGGATCTTATTCAAGACAGTGCTGCTGACATTCAAAGCGGTCAATAAGCTCTCTCCATCTTCACTTTCTGACCTTATCCAAGCAACAGCGCCTAATAGACCAAGAAGATCCACTGCGATAAATATGCTATCATTGCCGAGAGAATTAACAAAATGCACTTCAATAACTGCAAACAAGGCCTTCAGTCTCTGTGCACCAAGATTCTGGAACTCACTACCAACAAACATCAGGGCAATAACTAACCTAACCCAGTTTTGGAAGGCCCTTAAACACTTCCTTTTCATTAAATATTTCCCAGAGAACAATGAACCACATCCCCACTCAATTACTTACAACTGTCCCACCACACCCTGTAAGCCAGGCGTCCACACCATGTAAGGAGTCCTTGACCATTAAATCTCTTGCTATGTCTTATGTGACTTCATTGTGTAAATAGTTACCTTTTGTTATCCAAGTTGTTTCTCCTGTTAATTGTAAACTCAGACCTATGTACCCTGTCTGATTGTTATGTTCCATGTAAACTGCGCTGATGCTGAATAGTGCGGTATAGAAGAAATTGTAAATAAATAAAATAAATAAATAAATAAGAGAAGCATCTCCCAATGCCTAACTGAAATCTCATGATAATAGCTGTAAAATCATGCCGTTGTTATTGTGTGACTTCAGCCTCAAATCGGGAACTGCTTCTCCAGCTGCCTGGAAAAAATACTGTTAATGGACAGAGATGAAGAGAGGCAGCATGGCAAACATATGTTTAAATTAAGTGATGTCTGCCACACTCTATCTCTTCTACCACAGTGCGGGGTTGCTGGGCTGTGCAAGCTCCTGTTCTTGCCTGGGCCCTTCCCTCCTACACTGTGAGGGCTGCTTTGGTGGAATTTATGCCACTGCTTCCAGAGATACTTTATGGGGTCCTGCTGGGTATTTCTGACATGGATTGGCTACTCTTGGAGACAAGTTGCTGGGCTTAATAAACCTTTGGTCTGATCCAGCATTAAAATATCATATGCTCTTCTTTGCTTAACAATGCAGTGCATCTCAATTCCTCCTTTGTGTGCTGTATCAAGAAGTCCCCATCATGGCATTACACAATTGGCTTTGCAGAGGGACAGTACCTTCCCACTGATATCAATGCTTGACCCAGTACAAGCATTGTGGAACTTGTGTCTCTTGGGGAAACTGCTAGGTACATATGACCTAGATTGGCCACTGTTGGAAACAGAATACTGGGCTTGATGACCCAGTATGGCATATCTTATGTTCTTATGAATTTCAGAACCTCTTGCAATGCAATGTGTGCCTTTGAGTCAATGCTGACTCCTGGTGACTCAGAAGCTCCTGGGTTTTCTTGGCAGTGTGACCAGAAGTAGATTACCAGGCCTTTCTTCTAAGGCAATGGAGAGTTAAGTGACTTGCCCAAGGCCACAAGGAGTGCTAGTGGGGAATGAACTCTGGTTGCTTGGTTACCAAGCCAGTGTTCTAACCACTAGACTACTCCTCCACTCCTCAGAACCTCTTACCAATTCTAAAAACACCTACACCAAAGTCACTGACCACTTCTAGCTCCCTCTTTCTCAGAGGCATCTCTTCCCTTCCCTCACAGTAGCATCACAGTTCTTCTGGTAGTGCCATTGATCAAAGAACCTCACTTTGGATGAGAAGGTTTTTCTTCATTTCTGCCTTTCAATACTCCCAAAATTCTGAAAAGGTAGGTTAGCCTTCCAGAGGGTTGCTTGGGGGAAAGAAGTTGGGGCTAGTGATACAGGAAGCAATTTTCAACTCAGGTGAGGGGAGATTTGTGATCCCCTGACTTATGTTTCTTGCAGTAGCAGGAAAGAAGGGTGTTTAGGATATCTAGCAAATATCTTCTTGACACAGGAGGAGGGAAAGATAAAGATTAAATATTTTCATGGGAGGGAGGGAGGGAGTAAACTCCCCCAAATAAGCACCACATTCATCTTGGGCTGCTTAGCAGAGAAAATTTCATCCCTTAATCTCCATAACCATTTTGCAGCCTCTCATGACGAGTGAGCATTAGCAAATGCTTTATTAGGAGTGGGAAATGCACTCATTTGCATACAAGGTTGTTCAAAAGTATCGACACTTGTACAATAACACAAGAAGTATAACACTGACAGTTATTGCACTCAGTTTCCTTCAAAGTAGTCCCCTTCCAATAAAGCACACTTCCTCCAGCATTCCTGCCACTGCTGGAAACAATTTTGAAATGCCTCTTTTGTTATGCTGTGAAGCTGCTGTGTCGAATTTTGCTTAATGGTCTCCAAGTCATTGAATCTCCTTCGTTTCAGTGGAAATTTCAGTTTTGGAAACAAGAAAAAGTCACAGGGTACAAGGTCAGGTGAGTATGAAGGCTGACAGACTTGCTCGATGTGGGGTTTGGCCAAGAACTGGACAAGATGTGATGCTTGAGCTGGGGCATTATCATGATGAAGCAACCATTTACCATACCTGGGCAATTCTGGCATCTTACGATGAACTGCTTCTCTCAAACGAGTCAGAACTTAGACGTAGTACTCCTTATTGATGGTTTGGCCTTTTGGAGCATACTCATCATGAACAAAACCCTGGTAATCAAAGAAAACTGTGAGCATGACCTTGACATTGCTCCTCACCTGACAGACTTTCTTGGGTCTGGGAGAGTCTGGAGTCTTCCATTGTGAGGACTGAGCCTTAGTTTCTGGGTCATAACCATAAACCCATGATTCATGACCAGTAATCTTTTTGATGAAATCTGAGTCATTTTCAACGCATTCCAACAACTCCCTGGCTGCAGACAGTCGATCTTCTTTTTGGTCAGGGGACAGGAATTTCGGCATGAATTTTGCAGACACACATCCCACCCCCAAATCGACATTAAGAATGGACTGTACTGATCCAAAACTGATGTCTATGTCCTCAGCAAGTTCCCTGAAATAGTCAATCAATGATTTGAATGTATTGCAGCACGCACTGCTTCAACTTTGTCTTCATTCCAGCTCGTGGATGGCTTTCTAGAGCATTTGGCGCTGTCAACACTTTGGCGGCCCTATTGGAAATGTATGTACCAGTCATAAACTCGAACACGACTCATGCATTCATCGCCATACACTTGCTGTAGCTTGTCAAAAGTCTCTTTGTTCAAATCTCCAAGTTTCTGGCAGAATTTAATGCAAATTTGCTGTTCAATTTTTTTCATTCATCGTAAATCTGACAAACTGCTTTAACACAATACCAAAAATCACATGATTAAAAAAGTACAGGTGTGCTACAGCCATGCTACACTCTGCACATGCAGCGCACATAACTAGGTCACCGTATGATTAATAGCATCGTGGAGCAGCGTATTGTTATATAGCTACACAAGTCTCGATATTTTTTGATCACACTTCGTACACTGCTGCTTAATTTACATGTGCATGCTTGAAATGTTTTGCAAACCCATGCAAATATTTTTGAGGAATCCTTTACCTTAGCTTAGCTTAGCATGTCAAGTGTTTCTCTGAATACATGATGACATTTATTGCATAGCCCCCATTATCTGACCAAAATACTTTGAAATGTGCTCCTAAAGAGTCTACATAAATAATAATTTTCTACTTTTTTATCTCTTTTCTTCTCGACAGTATATTTTCACTACTTTTTTAATTTCTTTCCATTCATGAAAATGTACTTTCAAACATTGCCAGCTATAGCTTTTTCACTCTTTTTGAGGTCAAGTTCTATTAAAAAAAAAGTTGATAAATATTTTGCCAATTGTCATTCTTCAAAGTTTTCTGCAAGTCATAGATTTAGTTGGGTTAGGAAAATGTAATTGTAGGCATGTACATTACTATTATTAGGGCACTGAACTGCAGCATGTAGAGCACTTGGTGGTATGTTTACTAAACAGCGGCAGCAATTTCAATGGGGTCGCGGCTCCAATATCACACGGAAGCTGCTACCGCTGTTTAGTAAACCTACCCCTTGGTTGAGTTAGTGCTACCGGAACCAAAATAGAAAACATTAGGAACCACAATAATTTGAGAATAACTTTGTAATTTCCACCATTGCCACAATTTCTACAATGCAAATGGATGGTACATGAAAACTAAATAGACTCAAAGGGACAGGGGCTTTTTGAAGGGTTACCTTTTTCTTTCCTGCTAAAATTGACCCATGATGGTCATATTAATTAAAGAGCCCTGCATATGAGTACCTGCACCTTTTTTGCTAGGAAAATGCACTGCAGAGGGGTATTGAATAAGCTGCAGTAAAATAATGCATTTACTGTGGGACTGTACCTTAGTACCACAGGTTAGATTCCTGTGGTAAATATAAATTTGTGTTGCCGCAGCCAGGAACACAGATATCAGTCCAAGTCAGGCCCGCTAACTTTTGAAAGGGCTGATGGTATCCTAAGTCCTGCATCTCCCCTCCATCTCCCCCAGTAAAGCCTTCTCTGATTAAAGCCTCCCCAACCCCTCCTCCCCCCACACAAAGATACCCCTCAAAACTACCAAGGCTATACCTGATATCTAGAAACAGGGGGCAGGAATGATCCCCAGTTATTCCTCTCCCATAGATTGTTGACATCAAAATACAGTCAAACCTCGGTTTTCGTTTGCCCCAGTTTTCGTTAGCTTCGGTTTTCGATGACTTTTTTTGGTTGCAATTTTGTCCCGGTTCTCGTACATCCGCTCGGTTTTCGTACTTGTTTTTGCGATTGAGCTCTTTGCTTTCAGCGTTCCTTACTGTAATCAAGGAGTGAGAGTGTGGCTTCCGATGTTCCCTGCTGATTGGCAAACTTGAGGGATCTGTGTGTGTGTGCTGTCCGGTGAGGTGAGAAAAGTGCCGCTGTTCTGCTGATGCTGAGAATTTCAGGCGGGGGAGAGAATCGGCGATCAGAGGTGTGTGAAAGAAGTGCCCGGAGCTGTTCTGCTGATGCTGAGAATTTCAGGCGTGGGAGAGAATCGGCAATCAGAGGTGTGTGAGAGAAGTGCCCGGAGCTGTTCTGCTGATGCTGAGAATTGCAGGCGGGGGATAGAATCGGCGATCGGAGGTGTGTGAGAGAAGTGCCCGGAGCTGTTCTGCTGATGCTGAGAATTGCAGGCGGGGGATAGAATTGGCGATCGGAGGTGTGTGAGAGAAGTGCCCAGAGCTGTTCTGCTGCTGAGAATCGGAGGCAGGGAGAGAGTCGTTCTGCTGCCTGGTTGAGACTTCGGGGCTCGTGCTGCTGCAGCCATTGCCACATGGCTCTGGAACGCATGCTCAGCTCTGGGTGTCTGGAACGGATTAATTGGATTTACATTATTTCTTATGGGAAATATTGCTTCAGTTTTCATACGTTTCGGTTTTAGTCAGACTTTTTTGAACGGATTAATCATGAAAACCGAGGTTTGACTGTAGTGCCATTCAATTCCTGGAAGTAATCTTGTGATATCACTTCTAGAGGTCAAGCCTTTAATTGGTAGCTTGACCTCCAGTGGTAATACATAAGGGTGTCTTTAGGGGTTAATGGTGCCATTTTGATGTTGGCAGCCTACAGAGAGGAGCAGCTGGTGATTACTACTGCCACCTACTGCTACATGGCAGTGATAACTCTGGTAGGTTCATGGGGATCTCTGTGAGGGGGCTGAAAGGTCTGCTTCAAAGGCCAAGGATGTGTGTCTGTTGGGGGGGGGGTGTCTTTCAACGGGGAGGCTTTACTGAGAAGGGAGATCATGGAATGGATGCAGGAATTAGCACTGGCTATTTTAGGATGGTACCCGAGCATCAGGCTATGCCTTACTAACATAACATCATCTTAAAGATGAGGTTATTTTCCACAAATAATTCAACTTGTGAAGACACACACAAGCAGTGTTATTAAATTTACATAATAATGAGATGCTTTGCATGCAACTCAGCTACCTGCTTTGTTTGCATCTCACGATGTTGCTGATGTTATGGTAAACTAATATGTGTTTAGGGCAAATCATACACAATACAGATTTAATGGCAAAAATCCTGCACCATAATGCACTTTACTAACTACCTCCTCACTCTATAAATGATAGTGTTTGACATAATGGATCCTTGTAAATGTAAGATACCGACTTTAGTGATTATACTGTGTCCTGGGGATGTGCATTTTCAGTACACATATAGTTCATTAGCAAAATTCAAATACTTAGAGGGTAATTACAAACAATGTTTGCTTCTTGGTGTACTTTAAACAGTAAAATCATTAGTTATTTTACCATAATGCATGCTAGTTTATCTTAATGTGTATTGTATAATAATGAGATGCCAAGCATGCAAATGGATGCAAAATACCTCAGCATTATGTAAATTGAATAACTCAGCTTGTGTTGAACTTCACAAGCTGCATGATATCTGGAAACATAATGTACATAAGAACAAGGGAGCATTGTGCCACTAACATGTAGCCCATGCAGCACAGGTGCAAGAGACCAGGGTTCAAATTCCCACTGGCACACCTTGTGACATTGAACGAGTCATTTTACCCTCCATTGCCTCGGAAGAAAAGGACTGGCAATCTACTTCTGGTCATACCTTGCCAAGAAACCCAGGGGCTGCTGGATCACCAGGAGTCAGCATTGGTTTGATGGCACTTTAAAAAAAAAGTACCAAGAAGATGCCCTTATATGGCAGCTTGATTCCCTAGCAGTAGTAGCATAAGACTACTGCTAGGAGCCAACTGGTGCTATTTTGAACCTGGTGCTGAATGGGGTAGGACAGGAGGGACTGGGAACTCTCTAGTAGGTACCAGTGTGGTCTAGGGCATTGAAGTTCAGGCATTGGGCCTATGAGAAGGCTTCAGTGATGCCTTCATGGGGTTAGAGGTATGCCTTCTGGGGATGCCTTCTGATGGAGTCAAATGTTGCCGTTGTTGGATTGGGGATCTTGCAGGGAGTTTGGCAGATGCCTTTGGGAGATAGGATTTATGATTAGAGGGGGCTATGCACCATTTTTGTACCAGAGAACTGAATAAACACAGCTTGAGAAGTTGATTACAACTTGTATTATTCATTTACCACTAGAGTTATGAGTTAATTAAGCATGGTAAAATGTGGTATTTTACCACAGCTTAGTAATTAGCCCCCTTAGTGAGCACTAAACTAATTTAACTTTTCTTTACCTATTAATGTGTGATGTCAATATGTGCCTTTGAGTCAATGTTGATGCCTGGTGACCCAACAACTCCTGGGTTTTCTTGACAGTGTGACCAGACGTTTATTTATTTATTTATTTAAACAGTTTTATACACCGCTTTATCCTAAAATCAAAGCGGATTACACAGCAAACAAGTCGTATGTGTGCGTGAGTGATGCGAGGATGATTTGTAGTGTACTATATACAGTAGAAGCTCTGTACAGGAACAATATATATTTTACATTTACTTGCTGCAGGCTATCTACAGCTGTAGGCTATATACTATACAGTATGAGCTATTTACATTTTTACATCTTATCAGCAGAGTGAGTTTGTTTGAACAGTTCGTGTGATGTCCTTGTAGTGTTCTGTGATGAGCGTGGTTCTTAGTGTCTTCCAGAGGTCTTTGAGGTATTTTGTTGATCTTAGGTTGTCGGGGAGTGATTTCCTGAGTGCGGGAGTGGTCCGTAGCTTGCCAGGCCTTTCTTCTGAGGCAATGGAGGGTTAAGTGACTTGCCCAAGGCCACAAGGAGTGCTAGTGGGAATTGAATGCTTGTCTCTTGGTTACCAAGCCAGTGCTAATGCCATTAGGCTACTCTTCCACTCAAGTATGAGTATTAAAAATTGTATTAAAACTAATGTGTTAAATGAACCAAAAATATGCTCAAAAATGGTGAAAAGTTTAAAAATGAACCATTCTTATTTTATGACATCTTTGTCTTCAAGCAAAATTTCTCACTTGTTCTTTCAAGAACACTCTCAAAGATATCTTTTACTACTACCTGAAAAACAGGGCCAATGATTCAGATAGAAATAATCAAAGTAATAATGCTACCAGCAGAGTTGTGTTGCCTTTCTTTAAAGTACTCTGCAGATATCTATCAAATTAAATTGTAAGTACAAGCTTAAAAATTTGGAGGTAGAAATTTAGGAGATTAGTTACTAAAATATGCTACAGCAATAATGCACATTATTCACCCTTATCACATTTTAAAGGGCATTTTAATGTGCATTATTGCACCGTAACGCAGTTTATCATGGCATCACGCTTTGACTACTAATGAGATCCAAGCAAGCAAATGCATGCAAAAAGATCTCATTACCATTTAAATTAAATAATGCAAGACGAGTTATTCATTGAAAAATATTACTGGCTAACAAACGGCCCAATGTTCCGGACGCCATCTTAAAGAAGCCATGTTGAAAACCGACCATCAGAGGTCTGAAGGTCCCCAGTGTCTGGTACCACAGAGAGTCATGGCTCCCCCTTTGAATAATCATACTCCTGACAAATATTCCTCCAACCCCCCATCTTCCCTTCAAAAGAATGATCACAGACCGCCCCCCTTCAGACCCCCAACCCTCCTGGGCTGCAATCCAAAGGCCCCCACCTCCTAAGGCTCCATAGGTCTATCTTAAGTCAATCCTGTTAGTTCAGTGATACGTAGACATGAGTGATCCCCGCTCGATCCCATCTGGTCTGGCGCCAAGCTGAAAATGGCACCCATGATCCCTCTTTCAATAGATTTGTAGTACTAAGACTTAATTTCAACCCCAGCTGTAGTACTGTTGATGGGGGGGGGTGGACAGCTTGGAAGCAAGTCTGGGGAGGGGGTTCATTCAGGGTGGCTGACTCCTTAATGATGCTGGAGGGTGAGGACCCCGAACCACTGGTGATATGCCTACCCTTTAAGGTGGTGGCTGGGAGCATTAGGCTGCATGTTAGATGCTTGATGCTCCAAGCCAGGAAAAATAACACTAGATTTGAGCTGGCATTATATGTGCCTTGGAATCATGCAGCTTGCAATGATCACCACAAGCTGTGTTATTCCTTTATTGTGGGGGTCACCAACCGGTGATACTTCATTAAGGCAGGTTAGTGACCCAGTGGTAAACTAAGCTGCAGTGAAATATTAGATTTTCCCATAGCTTAGTAACTACCCCCCTCAATGGAATGCTAAGTGTATATAATAAGTTTAAAGCTAAATTAATATATAGTGACCCTAAAAGTATAAGTTGGATCACTGACTATATACATCAGGTATTAAGGACACAATATTCATTTGTGACAGCTATGCACTTCTAAGGCCAAACTTTAACCACAGATATTCAATTCAGGGCCATATCTGGCCACTGGCATTGAATATCCGGGGTTGCCGCACAGCTGCACATGGTACTGAAGCTAACCGTGCAAAGACAATATTCAGCTGTTGCCCAGTAAGCTCTGGCGGCAAAGGTTAGGACAGCTTTTCCTGCACCTAACTTATGCCACTGAGGGATAACCGGGCAGCAGCTGAATACCACCACTGCATGGTTATCCCTGGTTACCACCCCTGCAATGCCCTCGACACACCCCTATGTTAAGTGGTTAGCATCGGGGCATATAGCGGCATTATTTGGGGATATTCAGTTAGTGCCGCTGAATACCCCACTTAGGGGCATTTACATGGTTTACATGCCTTTGAATATCAGGCATGTATGTTTAAAATTATGCCTGCTATTTGACAGACCAAACTGGAACATATAAGTTATTGGAAAGTGGCTGAATGTTGTCAATCCTCATAAGTGTAATGAAATCCTAGACTATCCCTGCACTGTCCTACAAAATGTGTTAATTTTGGCTAGTGACTTAGATGGCCAACTCTGGATTTTGATTGAATGCCAAATGGTTGCCACTTGCAGTTGGTTTTTCAATATCAGGCTCTCAGGAGGTAATTTTATAAGGAACCACATAACGTTATGAGTCATCAATGCACATGTGTAGATGGGCCTTTACCTGTGTACTTCAGACAGTCATTATTTTGTAAGTACATGCATTAGGCTGATGATGCGTACTTTTGGTGTGAGTGTGCACTGGGGTGGAGCTTGGGCAGGGTGCAAATTTACACATGTAAGTTATCAAATACGACTTATATGCATTCTTTAAAAATCTAGGTCCATGAATTTGTGCCGCCCCTGAGTGCCCATGCCTAGCTCTAGCATATATTTCTGCCATGTGCACCTCTATTTTATAAAGGAAAGCACTTGCTTTTCTTTATAAAATAGACTTAAGATAGGTGCACATTCTGGGTGTCTAAAACGAGGCAAAAAATGCAATGTGTGCCTTGGAGTCAGTCCTGACTCCTGGTGACCCAGAAGCTCCTGGGTTTTCTTGGCAGTGTCACCCACCAGAAGTAGATTGCCAGGCCTTTCTTCTGAGGCATGGAGAGTTAAGTGACTTGCCTAAGGCCACAAGGAGTGCTAGTGGGAATTGAACCCTGGTTGCTTGCTTACTAAGCCAATGTTCTAACCACTAGGCTACTCCTCTACTCCAAAGCTAGGCACCTGGTTATAAAATTACCTTTTTAATGTTTAATGTAAAAATATATTTATTATGCCTATGTAGATCAAATTCAATTGACTATTTCAATCACTTAAAACAATTGTGAAAGTTTGGTGGTTTCTAATTGATAGAATTACTCAAAAATATACTATATTTAGTTCACATATAGCTTAAATATTGATTGTATGTCAGTTGCATTGACCTGTTATACAAACAAATTAGTTATCACAGAGATCACTTAGAAAATGCACATGCAAAGGTTAGATGGGGTACCTTGGGTTTCTTAGTTTCATGATCAGGAGACTGAGAAAAGGATTGTGCCGAAGACAGGTCACTTGATCTTGACAGAGCTGAGTGTGATGAGGGTGAATGCATTGAGATAGGTGATGTGCATTGTGCTAAGAAAGCAGTGGGTGATTTTTCAGGTCTTGGAGATGCAGAATAAGGTCTGTAATTTGGGTATGGTGATAAGGAAGTAAGGTATGGGGAACTGGAATGAATGTTATAAGTCATTAAAAGGGAATATCTATCATCAGTCTGAGAAGGAGATGAAACATTCAATTCTTCAGTGTGCAACGGTGACTTAGCTTGCTTTGTTTGGAAAGGTGTCGATTGGAAAAGCTTTGGAGGAGAGAGACCTATTTCAGGAGTTGGTGAAACAGTAACTCTTTGATTGGTAGGAGAGACTGCAGGCGAAAATACAGGTACTTTCCTTGATTTTACAGGCACTGGGATTTTTTTGAGTGAGTGTTTTGTTTCTTTGTTTAGTGGAGGCTTATGGTGCAAGGAAGAAGCATATCCTGGGGTTGGGGAAGGGGTTTTAGAGCTGCATGTTTGCAATAGAGCTGGAGACATAACTTTTTCTCTCGAGGATGACCTGGAAGGTGGTCTTCTACTTTCTCTACTAGGAGAAAGAGCTCTATGCCATTTTGTAGGGGAAGGTGAGATGGCATGGAAAGAATGATTGACAATATTAAGTTCTGATTGAGAAGGTACGATTTTATACTGATAAGGAGATTGGTCAGAAAACAATGAATTCAGATAATCTTTTTGATTAGAAGCACCAATAGTAAACCTTGAGGAGGATTTCTTAGATATAGCGGGGTATGGGTATAATTTAGATATCTGATCAGGTGACTGTGAAGGTGATTGGGGTGATTTGGAAGAAAAATTAGAGGAAGAAGGTTCAGGGGAAAGTGTTCTATGGTCAGTGGATTTTCCTGACTTTAAAACAGTGGTTAGAAAAGAAAGTCGTGCTGGCAAGGGAGATTTAACTCCTGATCTTGAAAGATCTGTGTTAGATAGTACCGGACTGAAAGGCTCATTGCTACTGCATATTGTGGAACATGAACCATAGAAATGTGGTTCCATAGGTTTAGGGCTTGGGCACAAAGAATGGGTTGTGACTTTTATTGATATTGGTGATAAAGTACTAGATCTTACGGAGGGGTAGGAAGTTGGAGACTGAACACGTAAGTTTGATATTTCTGATTCACTGGAAAAATGTGAAGATGGAATTTGATTTTTTCTAGAACCAACTTCTGCTTGTTTATGTACAGTGTAAAAAGAATTTGGTATTGTATATGCTTTCATTTGAATTTTAATGGGTAATTTTGTATCAGAAGGTGTATTCAAGGTGGAGGATCTACTTTTCAAAGTCTTAGATTCACTATTAATAGAGCAGGATGGAGAGTGACCAGTAGTCTTAAAGAATTCAGATGAGTCTTGTTTAGATGGCCTAGATGAAGATTGACTCTTGCTATAGGTTTCTTCAGATGAGACTTGATTCAGGTTAGCCAAATTATGTTCTAGTTTTTGATTAGTTGGAGGTGCTATATGAATGTCAGGTGCTTTATGGGAAAGATGATCAGTGTTGGAAAAAGAAGACATTAACTGGAGGAAGAAGAAAAGAAAAGGGAAAACAGAGTGAGAATTATTAAATCTTTACGCTGTATTCAAAATGCTATAAACACAAGTGGGGTCAATATTCAGTGGAACAATGATCAACATAAAGATACACAGATAAGTGTTCCTTATATCTTCATGTACATATTTAACCAAGATATCCATCTGAGTCAGAATGTTGTATATGTATTCCTAACTTTATACAGATAAGTTATCTGGGTAGCTGATAATTATTGTCACTATTCAGATAACTTTTGGCCTTGCCTCCGGCATACTTCTCATCCCACTCAACTTTATTTGCATTACATTTAATTATATATTGGCTTACACAGCCAAGCTTTATCTGTTCAAAGGGCAGGGATTTCAAAGCAAAGGAATTATCTGTGTAACTCTGTAAGTTTCACATAATTTCTACATATTTTCACAATTTTCACAAATACATTATAGGTAGATACCAATATATGTTAATTAATAACAAGAATGAAAATATAGTCCTACAACTTATATTGATTATTTTCTGCATCATCTCTGACCAAAATGTTACAATTTCTTTTTAAACCAGAAATTTCCTTAGAAGATATTTTTCTAAAGATATGTAGAAAAAAGAGAACACAAAATGCAGCATGTATTCTGTCTGTGCTTGCTTTTTTAGTTCAATATTTTTTCTTTTTAGTTAACATAGTACAAAGACAAAAACAAAAATCAAATACATATTGGTGTTCAAAAATAAAATTCTTCAGTATACAAATATTCATTCTCAAGGTCAAACCTTGTTACATTTCAAATAAAAGTCTTCCATAGGGGACTACACTTTATTTATTGTTCTGTATATATTTTTGTTTTGTCAGTGTTTGTCCTATCTTCTGTCTATCTTTACCCAGTTCCTGCCCTCTGCAGTGCTGTCTTCCTTCTTAACTCTTTATTACCCACCTACCTCCCTGCCTCTCATCCCCCCACCCCCTCCCTCCTGGCTTAACATTTGTTCATAGTCTTCCTCAGCTCATTGATGAAATTACTCCAGTGCACTTGAAGCCACCAGGACTCCCCCCCCCCCCCCCCCCCACACACACACCTATATCTCCTTGATTTACATTCTCTCCTCTTACTGCTCTCCTATGGCTCCACATCACTTTTTGTTTTTGATGTTAACTCTCTCTAATCTTTTCCGCTCGTTCCCTCAGCTCCATGGCCCTACTTCTATTACCCACTCTTTACTGTCCCCACCTCCCCCTACAATTTTGTCTTTGACCTTATCATCTACCCTTGAGCTTCATCTTTTTCTTCCTCTCATTCAGCCATCTCCACTCTCACTGTGGTAACCTTACCCTTGCTTCCATCATGCCGCCTCCTCTCTATCCCTTTATCTTCTACTGCTTCTCCTTCTCTCATTTGGAGATTTGAGTGAATTCAGAAGGAAACTCAAAACCCACTTATTTCAGGCTCACTACAACCCGACCCAAGTGCGACACCTTACCTCAACGAGATGGCTTTTGCCTGCCATGACGGCATTTGGAATACCGGTATGTAATCTTGTATATATGTATATTTTAGGCCCCTCCCACGCACCTACAATCAAATGTATTTTTAGATTTGTGAGCCCCAATCCAATGTATAATGTATCTAATTGCTATTTCCTGTGTTATGTAAATCAGTGCCCAATCGAAATGTGTATCTTAAAAATCACTGTATTGTACGATACATTATGATTCTGTAAAGTAAACCGCTGCTGATCGTAGGAAGCAGCCGTATACAAATGTTTACTAAATAAATAAATAAATAAATAAAACCCCAACCCCCCACAGACCTTTTTCACACTCCCAGGGTAGATCAATGCATAACCTTTCTAATCTTGTTCATATCCCTCTCCTCTTTCCCTCTTCGCTCCCTTTTTCATGCGCATTGTGGAATGCACATTCTGTCTCCAATAAACTTGCCTTCATTCATAACCACTTTATCTCTAGTACTCTACATTTCCTGGCTCTTACTGAAACTTGGCTTCTCCCTGAAGATTCAGCTTCAGTTGCTACCTATTTTCCCATACAGCTCAGCCCATTAGAAGTGGTGGCAGTAATGGGTTCCTATTCTCTCATTCCTGCCATTCCAGCCCCTCCTTCTGCCTTCAACTAATTCCTTTGCTTCCTTTGAAGTCCATGTCATCCACCTATTCTCTCCACTACCTCTCTGGATAGCTGTCATTTATCAACCCCCCAACAAATCCACCTCTACCTTTCTCACAGACTTTGAACCCTGGCTCTCCTCCTTGTAGGATGTGTCTTCCTCTTCCCTTATTCTTGGTGATTTTAATATTCATGTTGATGACCCTTCTGACCCTTCTGCCTTAAAGCTCCTTTCCCTAACCTCATCTTTCAACCTTCCTTTGTGCTTTACCACTCCTACTCATAAGCATGGTCACTGCCTTGACATTGTCTTCTCCAACTGTTCACCCTCAAACTTCTCCACCTCAGGTCTCCCCTTATCTGACCATCACCTGCTAAACTTCACCCTCAGCCATCCCCCATCTTGGTATCACCTGATCAGGGCCGGCCCGTCCATTGAGCGAGAATGTTTTTTGCACAGGGTCCCACGTTTCAGGGGGCCCCGCGCAAAAATCATTCTGATCCAAAAGTAAAATTTAAAAATATATAAAAAAGCTGTCTGCTGCCGCTTCCGGGGCCACCGCGGCAGAATCGAGTGTGCTGCGGGGCTCCCCCTGTGCCCGGCAGAGCCTGCCCTCCCCTGTATCAGCTCTCTCTTTCCAGCGGCAGTCACACGCGCCGGCTTTCAGAGCGCGAGGGGAGAGTTTCTCCCTCGCTGCTCTGTTAAGCCTGCGGAGGCTGATGGGAACTTCCCATCAGCCCCCGTGGGCTTAACAGAGCCGCGAAAGGGAAACTAGTCCCTTCGCGCTCTGAAAGCCGGCGCGTGTGACTGCCGTTGGAAAGAGAGAGCTGATACAGGGGAGGGCAGGCTCTGCCAGGCACAGGAGGGGCCCCACGGCACACTTGATTCTGCCGCGGCGGCCCCGGAAGCGGCAGCAGACAGCTTTTTTTTATTTTAAATTTTCCCTGGGCTGGGCTGGGCTGGGGGGGGTTAGGAGTGGTGATGGGTGATGGGCGCTGGGGAGAGGTAGGAGTGGTGATGGGCGCTGGGGGGGCTTAAACTAAAAATTGGGTGATGAGGGATTAGGACTGGAAATGGACTGGTGGGATTAGGACTGGAAGTGGGTTGATGGAGGGTTAGGACTGGTAGTGGGCTATGGGGGGGCTTAAACTAAAAATTGGGTGATGGGGGATTAGGACTGGAAATGGGCTGGTGGGATTAGGACTGGAAGTGGGTTGATGGGGGGTTAGGACTGGTAATGGGCTATGGGGGGCTTAAACTAAAAATTGGGTGATGGGGGATTAGGACTGGAAATGGGCTGGTGGGATTAGGACTGGGAGTGGGCTGATGGGGAGGTTAGGACTGGTAATGGGCTATGGAGGGGTTAGAACTGGAAGTAGGCTCATGGGGGGCTTGGATTAGAAATGGGCTGAGTGGAGGGGAGCTAGGATTTAACATGGGCTGATGGTGGGGCTAGGAAAGGACTAGAAATGGGCTGATTGGAGGCTGGTATTGGAAATGAGCTGATAAAGGGACTCGGATAGGACTGGAAATGGATGGGGGAGCTAGGACTGGAAATGGACTGATGGGGGGCCAGGACTGGAAATGGGCTGATGTGGGGACTAGAAGGGAGCGGATACTGGGTGGGGCTGGAACTAAAAGGGAGCTGATGTTGGGGGAGATTAGAAGGGGATGGGGCTGGGAGAGTGAAATGGAGAGGGGAAAAATATTTTGTGTGGGAGGGAAGAAAAATGTACAATTGGCCGGGTATTGGGAGACTAAGTGGGGATTGAGGATGGAGGGGTAAAATTTGAGTGGATGAAATAGGAATGAGGAAAGAGCAAAAGGAGAAAGATTATTATGTTAAAGCAGATGTAGAGAGAGAATGGAAAAAAACTAGAAGAGAAGAAAGGACAAATGGACAGCAGACGATGGAGAGATAGCAGAAGACACAAATAAACCAGAAGAATGTGGCTAGAACAATTGCAACTGAAAAAAAAAATGCACAAAAGGTACAAAGATATCTCTTTATTTTGAATTTATTAACTGGAATATGTCAGCTCTGGGAAATGTGCATCATTAATATCTGTGCTTTGTTTAGTACAAGAGGAAATTAATTTATAGTTTTATTTCTATATTGTTGTTGTACATTCCAAGTTTGGCTTTTAGGGTTCCCAGTTTAATTATTGTCTTCCTGTTTTTAAATTGTGATTCCTTGTTTGGTGATAGTCTATGTTCTGCATGTGTAACTGAGCTGAGGTATTCTGTTTATGTAATTCCTATTTGACATTGTCACTTGTTCTCTTTCCCCAGTAGGTCATGTATTGTTATTCTCTGAAATGTATTGGTTTAATATTTGCAGTGTTGCCTTTTGATAGGTAGGGTATGGTGCTTTATGAGTCCTGGTAGTGCTGTTAGGATACGGTGGGTTTGCTATGGGCTCTAAATGGGCAGTGTTTGTAGTAGTTCCTAATGTGCCTGGCGGTTGGCACTGGATTATAGTAATGTAGAAATCTTTGTCTTTATTTATCCATACACTCATGAAGAGGCATGTTTACTAAAAGTTAGTGTATGGTAACATTATGCAAATATTTATGCAAATGATGTCCCTTATGCAAATGAGGCCCCGCACCGAGTCTCCGCACATGGCCCCGCACCCCCCTTGGGCCGCCCCTGCACCTGATCTCCATCAACATATTTATGAATCTTCATACTGTCAACCCTTCAGCTCTCTCCACTTCTGTCTAATCACCTCTTTCCTCCACTATGCTATCTGAGTCCATTGATGGGGCCATATAGTCCTATAGCACTATACTCTCCTCTGCTCTGGATGCACTTGTTTCTCCCATTCTACATCCTGTGAGGTATACCATATCTCAACTCTAGCTGTCCTCAACAACTGGCTACCTACGTTCCTGTGCCCGCTCAGCTGATCAACTTTGGCTTAAATTACGTACCCTTGCTGACTGCCTACATTTCAAATTCATGCTAACCTCCCTCCAGTCATCCATAGCGCATGCCAAGCAAGAGCACTATGTCCATCTGACTAACTCTCTTGCCTCTGACTCTCTCCATCTCTTTGTTATGCTCAACTCTCTCCTCAAGGTCCCTTCTCCCCCAGTCCCTCCTTCACTGTCTGTCCAGACGTTGGCTGACTACTTCTATCACAAAGTCCAGAAGATTAGACTTCAATTCTCTGCAGGTTCATCTTCACCTCATCTTCCCCCTCTTCAATCCCAAATCCTTCCCTCACTTTTGGGCATCCTTTTTTCCTTTTCTGAAATCATTGAGGAGGAAACAGTAAATCTTCCCTCCTCCTCCAAACTAACTTCTTGCTTCTCTGATCCCATCCCCTCCCATCTACTAAACTCTATCTCTTCTACTGTCATCCCTTCCATTTGTCATATCTTTAACCTTTCATTTTCCACTGCAACTGTTCCTGTGGCTTTTCAAAAAGCCTGTGGTTACACCTCTCCTTTAAAAGCCTTCACTACATCCTACATGTCCTTCCAGTTATTGACCTATCTCTCTCCTCCCCTTTGCTTCAAAACTTCTTGAACGAGTGCTTCACTGCCGCTGTCTTGATTTTCTTTCCTCTCAAGACCTTCTGGATCCATTACAAGCCGGCTTTTGTTCTCTACATTCCACAGAAATAGCTCTTGCCAAAGTCTCCAGCGATTTGTTGCTTGCCAAATCCAAAGGCCTCTAATCAATTTTCATCTTTCTTGACCTTGCTACTGCTTTTGACACTGTTGATCACCACCTTCTCCTCGATACCCTGTCCTCGCTTGGATTTACGGGATCCATTTTGCCCTGGTTTTCTTTTTATCTCTCCCATTACACTTTTAGTGTATGTTCTCATGATTCTTCCTCTACAGCCATCCCACTTTCAGTTGCTGTACCTCAGGACTCTATCTTGGGACCTCTCTTGTTCTCTCTCTACATGCATTCTCTTGGTACATTTATTTCCTCTCATGGTTTTCAGTACCATCTTTATACTAATGACTGTCAGATATACCTTTCTGTGCCTGAAATTTCTCCAGGAATTCAGGCCCAGATCTCTGCCTGCTTATCCGACATTGCTGCCTGGATATCTCACTGCCATCCAAAAGTGAATATCCAAAAGTGAATATGGCCAAAACTGAGCTCCTTATCTTTCCCCCAAACCCACCTCTCCCCTTCCTCCCTTCTCTATTTCTGTGGATAATACTACACTCCTCCCTGTTTCCTCAGCTTGCAACCTTGGAGTCATCTTTGACTCTACTCTCTTTCTCTGCACACTTCCAACAGATAGCTAAAACCTGTCACTTCTTTCTCTGTAACACTGGCTACACATGCTACTAGGACACTTATCCACTCTTTAGTCACTTCCTGTCTAGACTATTGCAATTTCTTCCTTGCTGATCTCCCACTGAATCATCTCTCTCCCCTTCAATCTGTTCAAGACTCAGCCATGCGGCTAATCTTCCACCAGTCTATAAATGCTCATATAATATCCCTTTTCAAGTTGCTTCTGTTTCTGTATCCAGTTCAAACTTCTCCTACTGACCTATAAGTGCACTCATTCTGCTGCTTCTTGCTACCTTTCCTCTCTTATCTCTCCTTATACCCCTTATCGGGTGCTGCGCTATTCTGGCAGATCCCTTCTATCTGGGCCCTTCTCTTCTACTGCCAACTCCAGACTTCGATCCTTCTATCTTGCTGCTCCTTATGCCTGGAACAAACTCCCCGAGTCTGTACATCAGGCTTCATCTCTGGCCCTTTTCAAATCCAAGCTGACAACACCTCTTCGAGGCCACTTTTGGATCCTGATCCGCTTGGTCACCTATGTGTTTCCTTGCCACTCCCCTAGGAGTGTCCTTGTCTTCAGCTGTTGTGTTGTCTGCCTTGACTAGATTGTAAGCTCTGATGAGAAGGGACCATCTTTTACATATGTTTGTGCAGTATTGTGTATGCCTTGTAGCACATTACAAATGATAAGTAGTAATAGTATTAGTAAAGTTGAGACACAACTATTTTTTTTCTGCCACTACTGCCTTATACTTATCAATTAAAGAAGCTTGGCCCAACCATGCAATCTGATATAAGAAAATTAGATCATACGTGTATATCTATACACCTCCAAAATTTACATTGGATGCCTATACAGGAATGAAGTGAGTTCAAATGTAGATATCTGGTGCATAAAGTGATTTTGCAGGGAATGGAGAAGAGTTACTTGATATAGTAAACAGATATTCTTTGCAGAGGAAGTTATGTTAAAAGGAGGAAGTGATGTCACAGGGCTGCATGGTTACATAAGCGAGAAGCTCTGGGGCCTGGAACCACAGAGTGGAAAAAAAGTGAACAAAAATCCTTTACTTACACCAAAATAGGTGTCTGATAGTGGGACAGCAGAGCTGAGAGTCAAGTGTAGCAGTGACGTGGTGAAAAAATGCCAATTTAAAAGAATTTGAGTACCGCACAACTAAGGTGTAGACATAGGCGAGTGGGAAGATGGTGGACCCCTGGAAACTGCGAAGCGACAATATAGAAACACTCTTGGAGGTCTACTGAAGAGGGCTTTAAACTAGATTCTTTGGGGATAGGTGAAGAAAGCCCCCAGGTAAGTGAAACCCCCAGGTAGGTGATACATTAAATACCTTTATGGAAATGGGTAACAGGGGTAACATATGGAAAGCAGTGTGTATAAATGCCTGTAGCATGGGAAATAAGATCCCTGATGTTGAAGCTTTGGTGGGAGTGGCTGACTTGGATTTAGTGGCAGTTACAGAAACATGGTTCACAGAAAACCATGACTGGGATGTAACTATACCTGGCTATATTTTATTCAAAAAGGACAGGGTAGGAAGAAGGGGAGGAGGAGTGGCACTATATGTAAAAACTACTATTAAAGCTTTGGAATTACAGAGCTTAAAAGGAAGAGAGGAGGCATTGTGGGTTAAACTAGAAAGAGTGAAAGAGAAATCTATTTGCATTGGTGTGATATACAGACCTCCCTCACAAGAGGAAGAGGTGGACAGAGAGTTAATTGAAGACATACGCAGCATTGCTAGGAAAGGGGAAGTGCTACTGATAGGAGATTTCAATATGCCAGATGTTGATTGGAACATTCCTGCTGCAGTATCATCTAGAAGTAAGGAGATCCTGGATTCTCTACAGGGAGAACTATTCAGGCAATTGGTAACAGACCTCACATGTGAAGGGGCCATACTGGACTTGGTGCTTACCAATGGTGAAAGTGTTTCTGATGTTGTAGTGGGAGATCATTTTGCATCCAGTGATCACCAGATGGTGTGGTTCAGTATTAGGACTAGGGCTGTTAGAATCCATTCCAAGGTGAGGATCTTAGACTTTAGGAAGACTAACTTTGCGAAGATGGGCCAATACCTCAGGGAGTCATTAGTGGGATGGGAACAGCTGGGGGATGTAGAAAAACAGTGGGCAAAACTGAAAAGGGGTATTTTAAGGGCAACCAACCTTTTTGTTAAAATGGTAAATAAAGGCAAAAGGAAAAGGAGACCGCTATGGTTTTCGAAGGAAGTAGCTGAAAAAGTGAAGAAAAAGAGGGAGGCCTCCATGAAATACAAGAGATCACAGAGAGAGGAAGACAGGCATCTGTATTTGGAAAAACTTAGAGAAGCTAGCAAAGTAGTCAAGAAGGCAAAGATTCAAAAGGAGGAGGAAATAGCCAATGCAATAAAATGGGGGGATAAGACAATTTTCAGATATATTAGTGAGAAGAGGAAGGGCAAAAGTGGTATTGTCAGACTCAAGGGTGCAGGGGGGGAATATGTCGAATCTGATAAGGATAAAGCGGAATTGCTTAACAAATATTTTTGTTCTGTGTTCACAGATGAAGAACCAGGAGCAGGACCTCAGAAAACACCCACAAATAGGAACAGAAGCGAGGGACATCTTGAGCAATTTTCAGAAGACTGTGTTCATGAGAAACTAGCTCAACTTAAAGTAGACAAAGCGATGGGACCGGATGGGATACACCCTAGAATACTAAGGGAACTTGGGGACGTTCTAGCAACTCCACTGACTGACCTTTTCAATGCCTCATTGGAATCGGGAGTGGTGCCAAAGGACTGGAGAGAGGCTCATGTGGTGCCTTTACACAAAAGCGGAAGTAAGGATGTGGTTGAAAACTACAGGCCAGTTAGTTTAACTTCGGTGGTGAGTAAATTATTGGAAACGCTGCTGAAAGAGAAAATAGTGAGGTTTCTGGAGTCCAGTGACTTACAGGATCCGAGGCAGCATGGATTCACCAGAGGCAGGTATTGTCAGACAAATCTGATTGATTTCTTTGACTGGGTGACCAGGGAGTTGGACCGAGGGAGAGCTCTAGATGTGGTGTATTTAGATTTCAGTAAAGCCTTTGACACTGCTCCTCACAGGCGACTTATAAACAAACTGAGCACCCTAGGGATGGACCCTAAAGTTACTGCTTGGGTTAGAAATTGGTTGGGTGGGAGGCGACAAAGAGTACAAGTAAATGGAGCTCACTCTGAGGAGAAGGATGTTACCAGTGGTGTGCCCCAGGGATCTGTCCTTGGTCTGATTCTTTTTAACATCTTTGTTAGTGATATAGCGGAAGGGCTGTCGGGTAAGGTTTGCCTCTTTGCAGATGATACCAAAATCTGCAATAGAGTAGACACCCAGGAAGGTGTAAATAACATGAGGAGGGATCTAGCTAAGGTTGAAGAATGGTGTAGAATCTGGCAGCTGGGATTTAATGTTAAAAAATGTAAGGTCATGCATTTGGGCTGCAGCAATCCAAGGGAGCAATACAGTATAGGGGGTGAAGTACTTTTGTCCACTAAAGAAGAGCGGGACCTAGGCATGGTTGTGTCTGATGATCTTAAAGTAGCTAAACAGGTAGAAAAGGCGATGGCAAAAGCTAGAAGGATGCTTGGGTGCATACGGAGAGGAATGGCTAGCAGAAAAAAGGAGGTGATAATGCCTCTGTATAAGTCTTTGGTGCGACCTCATTTGGAGTATAGTCTGCAATTCTGGAGACCGCACCTTCAAAAGGATGTGAACAGGATGGAGTCGGTGCAGAAGGTGGCTACTAAAATGATTAGTGGGCTTCATTATAAAGCATATGAGGACAGACTGAAGGATCTTAATATGTACACCTTAGAGGAAAGGCGGGATAGAGGTGATATGATTGAGATGTTTAAATACCTCCGTGGCATAAATGTTCAGGGAGAGAGCCTCTTTCAATTGAAAGCAAGTTCTGCTACGAGGGGACATGGGATGAGGGTGAAGGGAGATAGATTCAGGAGTGATATGCGGAAATATTTCTTTACGGAAAGAGTAGTGGATCCATGGAATAGTCTCCCAGTGGAGGTGGTAGAGATGAGGACAGTAACTGAATTCAAAAAAGCATGGGACCAACACAGAGGATCTCTAAAGGTAAAAAGTGGACTGTTGTAGTTGTTGATATGGAAGGACAGACTAGATAAGCCATGTGGTCTTTTTCTGTCATCATGTTTCTATGTGGTGGAAAGGCCGGCAGATGCGGATACAATTGACCAAATCACTCGAGCAGAAATGCAACATTGGTTTCCAGAAGTGAGACGTGATATTGCAGGAGTGAAGAAGGAAGTCATGGATATGGTGGCAGGCCTCAGAACAGAAGTAGCGGAGGTCTGACAGCATGTGGACGAACTGAGAGGCCAAGTGGAGGAGACTGAGACAGCTGAGGATGAGGTACAATCTGAGCTGCTGCAGCTACAATCAGAGAGAAATGAGCTCGCCCTAAAATTAGAGGACCTGGAAAACAGTCACGGAGACAAAATTTGCATATCAAAGGTGTCCCAGAAAGAGAGGAGTTCTCTGACTGTGTTACAATTGTGAAAGAAATCTTTGAACCAATGCTGAGCACTCATCAAGAAGGAGAAAAGGAGGATATAATAATTTATCATGCGCACAGGACTTTGGGATGGGCAAAGAACCAACAGGCAAGAGACACTGTGGTATGCCTGCACAAATATAGTACAAAAGAATGCATAGCCGTCCAAATGCGCAAGGCGGGGAAATTCTAGTGGAGAGGACATACTATAGCTGTTTTTGCAGATCTGGCCTCCACAACACTGGCCAGACCACAAACACAGAGTGGATATACAGCTTGATGTGTCAGGAGAATGTGAGATACTGCTGGCTGTACCAGCAAGGATTGGCTTTTACAAAAAATGGGATTACAAAGCGCGCAATGACAGAAGAAGAACTGAGGGAGGCAATACAGGAGATGGGCTTCAAGGAACAGCCAGGAAGCACCGGAAGCCAGGCTACCTCAAATTGCTGGTGGGACCTACAGATGAAGTAGGAGACAGCAGAGTGGAAGCACCGAAGGAAAGGCCCAAGGGGGCCTGATTGCTCCTGAAAGTGACTAGTGACTCTTTTGAATTTGCTGCACTCAATTTTCAGTGTATATGTTAACTGGGAAAAGGTGGATCAATAGGGGGAGTTAGTAGATATGTGTGAGGGGAATGAATGGAGGACTGGGTATTTATACAGAAGGATGATTGGGCAGGAGAAGGGGGGAATGGCGGGAAAGGGGGTATATAATTGAGTGGCTGTGAAGTCATAAGAAGGAATGGGGAATGAGGGGCTAAAAGGGGGGTAAGGGAGAGGTAGAGCAATGGTAGCAGGTGCTGGGCTGGAGTAGAGATAGCTGAGACAACGAAGGGAATAGTGGGCGGAGGAAGGATGGGAGGGGGGTACAGATGGAGAGAGATGGAGAGAGATGGAGAGGGGAAAGGCAGGGGAGCCGGGGGGGGGGGGGGAGGAAGGAGGGATAATGGAGTAGTGTTTCTCTCATTGAATGTTAAAGGGTTAACATCTTGGTAGAAGAGACGTAGCCTGATACGGGAGGGAGGGCGAAAAAAAGCAGACATTGTGCTAATTCAGGAGACTCATTTGAAGAGCAATCAAGAGGGGATACTCTGTTCGAAGGAATTCCCCCAGGTGTGTCTGGCAGCTAATAGAGTCAAGACACAGAAAGGAGGGGTGGTATTATATTCTCCAAGAATTTGTAGTTTGAGGAGAACAAAATTACCAGAGATGGGGAAGGTCACTGTCTGTTATGAGAGGGTAAGCTAAATGAGTGGAGGAGTGGCCTAGTGGTTGGGGCAAGGTACTTCAGGCTGGAAGGTCAGGGGTTCAAATCCCACTAGAGGACAGCAACCTTGGGCCAGAAGGACTGGGGTTTCTAGTCCCACAGGTGCTCCTTGTGGTCTTGGGCAAGCCACTTAACCCTCCATAGCCCATGTTCCCTGTAAAATAGTTATCTCCAAGTTATAATGCCCTGTTCAATGTAAACTGCACTGATGCAGAATAGCACAGTATATAAGAGAATGTAAATAAAATAAATAAATACCAAACAGGTTACCATTGGGTGTGTATATGCACTGAATGAGGGACAAGGGACCTTTTTTTATACGGAGCAAACCAGGATAGCAGAAGTGGCTGAGGCCCCAATCATACTTGGGGAAGATTTTAACATGACAGTGAATCCACAAATAGATCACTCGGGGATGGAGGGAGGAGTTGGGCAGCAGAAGCATAGGTGTGCACTGCAAAGGCTGGTGGCCTCTTTAGGGCTAGTGGATGTGTGGAGACAGAGGGTGGGTAACAAACAGGATTATACATATTTTTCATCTGTACACCACACATATAGCCGCATTAATATGATTTTTATGGATGCTTTATTTTTTCACAAATACAGGATGTGGAGATAGGGAAGATTGGCTGGTCGGACCATGCCCCTGTTGTGGCAAGCATAGACTGGCAAATGAAAGAAAAAGGCCTTCAGTTTTGGTGACTTAATGAATCGTTTCTTCGGGATAAAGCAGCAGTAGAGCAACTGAAAGTAGAAAGTAAGATTTTTTCAAGAGAATAGCACCCCAGGGATAGGGGTGGGGGTGATCTGGGATAGCTATAAAGCATTTATAATGGAGAGTTGATCCGGATATGGGCACCAAAGAAAAGAGAAAGAGAGAAGAGTGAAGAACAGTTGGGGGATGAGCTGGCCTACTGGTCGGACTGGCATAAACGGGAGGGGGGACTAAGCCAATTAAAAAGAAGAAGAGAGTTAGAAGCCCTGCATGATATATATGTGTAGGAATGGGCCTTTAGGCTAGAGAAATTGTAATTACACAATTATATGCATAAAAATAGGCTCAGTAGGTGATTGGCATGAAAACTGAAGGCTTGGAGGGTTCAACAGAGATTCTGAAGATTTGAAATGGACAAGGGGACATGGAGTTTACTACAGATATGATACAGCAGGCCTTTGTAGAATTTTACCAAAAGTTATATACCTCAGAAGTAGCAGAAGGGGAAGAAGTTGGATAGAACTTCTTGAGGGATCTCCAGATGGAAGTCCTATGGAAGGAGGATCGGGACTTTTTAGGGCAAGCAATAATGGGAGAGGAGGTGATTTTAGTAATCAGGAGTCTGAAGGCGGGAAAAGCTCCAGGGCTGGACAGATTTACAGCACAATCCTATAAGGTCTTTGGAGGGCGGGTGGCAGAATTACTGGCAGCAATGTTTAACACCATGGTAAAGGGGGGGAGGCTCCCAGAGACTGTGGTGGTGGTGGGAATAATGGTCCTGCCTAAGCATGGGAAGGATGTGATGGTCTGTGGATCCTAACGACCTATATTACCAATTAACTTAGATGTAAAGATTTTAGCAAAGATCTTGGCAATGCGGGTACAGCACTTTCTCCCCAGGCTTATAGGGGCAGACCAGACGGGCTGCATTCCAGGGCATCAGGTGAAGGACAATGCCTGGGAGCTTCTGAATATTATTTAGCAGATCCAAAAACGAAAGACCCCACGGTGCTGGTAGCTGTCGACTCTGAAAAAGCATTTGACAGAGTGGAATGGGGATTTATGTTCATGGTGCTATATAAAATGGGGGTGGGAGACACTTTTATGGCTTGGATTCGTGCACTATACCACAGCCCGAGAGCTCGGATAAGGGTTAAAGGTACTTATTCAGAGGAATTCGGCTTAGGTAGGGGAACAAAGCAGGGTGCCTCTTGTTGCCGCTGCTATTCGCAATAGTTTTAGAACCACTGGCAGTGGCAGTTCGGGTCTCAGTGGACAAACAGGGAGTAGAAGTAGAAGGCAAGGAGTACAAAATGGCGATGCATGCATATAATATCATATATGTTGTGAGTAAGCCACTGGTGACACTGCCCAATCTGTGAGTGATTGAACAATACAGCCAAGTATCCAGATATAAGCTGAACTTGACAAAAACTGAAATTTTGAAAACTGACCTGGACCCTAACATGGAGGCCCGACTGAAAGCAGCCTTTACATTTAAATGGAGGAAAGAAGACATTTTCTACCTGGGCAAACAGTTGGGGAATTATCTCAAAGGCCTGTTTAATTTGAGCTACATACTGCTGTGGATACAGATAGGCCAAGATATGAACCTGTGGGATAAACCATACCTTTCCTGGGGGGGGGGGGGGGGGGGTTGGAAAGCAGTACTAAGATGAATATACTGCCCCGCTTGCTGTTCTTATTCAAGATGTTACCTCCGAAGATGCCAACGGAGGATGTTTGCATATATTTGGAAACAAAAACAACCCAAGGTAAACAGACAGGTGATGAGTTGGCAAAGGCGGGAGGGAGTAATGGGAGTCTCTGACCTGAGAGGTTATTAACAGGCTGCGCAATTGTAGGCAATGATGGAGTGGGGCGATAAGACAGAGCATGCGCATTGGGTGGAAATGGAGTGGGGGTGATGAAGGGAGACCCACGGAATGGGATATGGATGGAGGAGGGAGGGTCAGGGAAGGGGAAGCTAGATAATCTGCATGTCAACTGGATCAGAGATATCTGGAGGGGTGTGCACTCCAAACTGGTAAGAAAGTAGGGGTATATATGCAGCATATGTGAGATACGAGAAGCTTTGTATCCGGTCGAGATACAAAGGTATTTAAGGAATGAGGAAGATCAGGATTTAATACACTGGGGCAATTAGTGATGGAAGGAGGACGGATTAGGGATTAGGATTAGGTCCAGTAGGTCATTTTGGGTATCTGCAAGCAGTGAATTTTTTATGGGAAAGCATGCGGAGGAGGGCAGGCAGGACCCACTCAGTTCCAGAAAATGGTAATTAAGGGTAAAACTATGACAGGCCAACTAGCAGGGATGTATCAACAAATTATCCAGCCAAACGGGAAAGGTGCTTTTATGGAGGCATGGGAACGGGATTTGGGAATAGAGTGGGATGAGAATACCTGGGACCAGATTTTCATAGTGGTGGAAAATGTGTGGGGGGGTTCCACAGCAATGCAGGAACACTGTTGGTAGGTGTTGTATTGGGTATATTTATTTATTTTATTTAGCTGTATTTATATCCTGCTTTTCACCAGGTCAAAGTGGTCAATTGGGGGATACATTTAACACAAGGGGATATGAGACACACACACACAGGGAACATGGGCATTGAAGGGTTAAGTGGCTTGCCCAAGACCACAAGGAGTGCCTATAGGACTAGAAATCCCAATCCCTCCAGCCTGAGATTGCTGTCCCCAGGTGGGACTTGAACCCCCGACCCTCCGGCCTGAAGTACCTTGTCCTAACCACTAGACCACGCCTCCCACTATTTAATGCCACAGAAAATGAGCAGATGGTCCAGGGATGGTCGTTCAGCATGTTGGAAGGGGTGTGGGCAGATAGGGAGGTAGTAGCAAGTATACACAAGGAAATAATGGTCATAGAGATGGACAATACCCCTGAGTTTACACTTCTGTTTAGAGAGGTAGAAGAAGGAAGGGAACCTACCAGGAATTTTACAGTTCAAGTGGTGCTGGTAGTGAGGTTGGTGCTGGCTGAAGTATTTATTTATTTTGCTATATTTATATCCTGCTTTTCACTGGGTCAAAGTGGTCAATTGGGGGATACATTTAACATGAGGGGATATGAGACACATATGCTAATACTTACAAGGAACATGGGCAATGGAGGGTTAAGTGGCTTGCCCAATACCACAAGGGGTGCCTATAGGACTAGAAATCCCAGTCCCTCTGGCCTGAGATTGCTGTCCCCAGGTGGGACTTGAACACCTGGCTCTCTGGCCTGAAGTACCTTGTCCTAACCACTAGACCACTCCCCCCCTGTATGGCATGGTGACAAAATTCCCACACAGGGGGTCATATTACAGAGGCTGTACCATGCTACGTCATGAGCAGATTAGCGGCTCTCGCACAAAATAGATGGGAAAAGATCCAAGAGAGTTAGGTTCAATATGAAGTCCGGAGAAATGAGATCTGAAGAAAGGTCCTGTTCACCACACAGGAGAAGGATGAATGGCCAATTTTCCCAATGGATAAAGCTGAATAGTGGAGTACCCCAGGGACCTGTGCTGGATCCGCTGCTTTTTAACACATTCATAAATTACCTGGAAATGGGAATAACGAGTGAGGTTATCAAATTTGCAGATGACACAAAATTATTCAAAGTTGTTAAAACCCATGAGGACTGTGGAAAATTGCAAGAGGATCTTGATAAATTGGAAGACTGGGCATCCAAATGACAGATCAAACTTAATGTGGACAAGTGCAAAGTTATGCACCTAGGAAAGAAAAACCCAAACTATGGTTATACAATGCAAGGTTCCACATTAGGAGCCACCACCCAGAAAAAAAGATTTAGGTGTCATCGTGGATAACATATTAAAACCCTCTGCCCAGTGTGCAGAGGCGGCCAAGAGAGCAAATAGAATGCTAGGTATCATAAGGAAAGGAATGGAGAATAAAACAAAGATATTATAATGCCTCTGTATCGTTCCATGGTGCAACTGCACCTTGAATATTGTGTGCAATTCTGGTCACCGTATCTTAAAAAGGATATAGCATTATTAGAAAAGGTACAGAGAAGAGCCACCAAAATGGTAAAGGGGTTGGAAGGATTCCCCTATGAAGAGAGGCTAAAAAGGTTAGGGCCCTTCAACCTGGAAAAGAGACGTCTGAGAGGAGATATGATAGAGGTCTATAAATGAATCATGGAATGGAACAGGTAAGCGTAGATCGATTGTTTACACCATCAAAATATAGAAAGACTAGGGGACATGCAATGAAGCTACAGAATAATCTCTTTAAGACTAATAAGAGAAAATATTTTTTTACTCAATGTGTAATCACTTTGGAATTTGTTACCGGAGGATGTAGTAAATGCTGTTAGCATAGCTAGGTTTAAAAAAGATTTGGACAAGTTCCTGGAGGAAAGGTCTATAAACCATTATTAAAGGGGACCCGGGAAATCAACTGCTTGCCCCAATACAAGCATTGTTGAACCTGTGTCTTTTGGGGAAACTGCTAGGTTCTTGTGACCTAGATTGGCCACTGTTGGAAACAGGATACTGGGCTTGATGGACCTTGGTCTGACCCAGTATGGCATATCTTATGTTCATATGAACAAAGGAGGATACTGCTGCATAGGAGCGTCTTGCTATGGAGCCCACCTGGACTATTGTGAAATGTGATCGGATGCCAGAAGAAACAGGTGGTCATGCTAGGGTGGCAAAATGTTGTACTGGGGGCATAAAAGATGGACTTTAAATGGAAGGGTAGAAAGCAGAGTGGAGGGATGATGATGGGCTGGAGGTGTTGCTGTATATGTAAGGAAACATTTTTTATTTTTCGCAATAAAGTTCAAGTTCTAAAAAAACCCAAATAACTTGGAATTTCTACATATTCCATTTTTAAAAGAAGGTGGTTTAATTTGTGTATGCAAAGGGCTTTTTCAGTGTGTGCCCCCATGCTGTGGAATACTATGAGGCACATTTCACAATGGGACGTCCAAGTGCAATCTGGGATGACAAAGCCAGAACATCTGAAATAAAAGCAGGCATTTGCAAGTTCAGGCATGATTTCAGAAACATGGATGTGCCTGATATGAAACTCTATCAAACGTCTATGTAGACGTCCACAGGATAGCATTTCAGAACCAAGATATACCATAATGGTTAGAGTTGTGACTTAAGAGCAGGATGGCCAGAATTTTATAGAATTGTTACATCCAAAATAAATAGCAATCAAAACCCAATAAAATAAATTAGCAATGAATTAACATTTTTGTCAGACCACTTCTAAACAGATCAAATCTATAACTTGACCATTCTGTTTCAGTCCTTTTAATCGTTTTAATTATCCACACTACATTTTTATATTTTTGTCACTCAAAAGAATTTTTTAAAAAGTTGAATCCATTCAAAAACTTATAACATAGTGCCTGCAATGTAATGCTGTAAGACAATGCCAACATAGCAATCATCTCAAGATAAGTATATGTGCCCTGAAGCAGATCTTTTAAGTCAGTTTGGATATAAGTTCAAAACACAGTGCTATGTTGGCATTGTCTTACAGCATTACATTGCAGACACTGTGTCATAAGTTTTTGAATGGATTCAACTTTTTAAAAAAATCTTTTGAGTGACAAAAATATAAAAATGTAGTGTGGATAATTAAAACGATTAAAAGGACTGATACAGAATGGTCAAGTTATAGATTTGATCTGTATAGAAGTGGTCTGACAAAAATGTTAATTCATTGCTAATTTATTTTATTGGGTTTTGATTGCTATTTATTTTGGATGTAACAATTCTATAGAATTCTATTAGTTTCTATATTATAGATGAATAGAGCAAGACCCAACATTAATATTACAGAAACAGATCACTGATATTGTTGAATGTCAGCTGAAAGTGGCACGGTAATGTCAAAAGAGGTAGAGTTTCTGAAATCTAAAGCTAGTATGGCAAAATCATATATTCAAGATAGTCTGATGGCCCTTTACACATCGAATATTCTTCTGCCACCATTTTTTTCACAGATGAGTAATCAGAGAGGAACAAACTTTTGGGCTTTAAGAATGAATCCCTAATGCAGGCCTATCTCAAAAGATAGTAAGTACCATGTTGGATGGATATGCTGCACTGTGGTAAAAATAAATTAACCTGAATATTTATATATATATAATACATTTGAATGAATAGATATGAATATATCCATGAGATGAATGGTATTGGGTTTTTCATTATGAAATTAAAAATTGTTGAAAAAATTATTTTGGACCAATGATTATAATGAAGAGTAATTTATATACTGGCATATGAATTAATGAGCATGCAACAATAAGCAGTTATGCCTGAAAATATTTAATGAGCTAAGTATGTCGGTGTATGAATTAGTTGAGGGTTGTTGTTTTTTAAATTGACCATAAATATTTTATCTTTTCCTTATTGCATACAGGGCAATGGCATAAGACAGATCCAGGCAGCAAGTGGCCAGTGCTGCACGCTCAAGTGATGGACCAGAGCCAAACATTGGCCCGCATCTTAGAGGATGATGGTGAGACATATCAGGCTTTGAGTGCTCGTGTCTGCTCATGGCCTTGCGATGGCTGCTTTCGCTAAGTTTTAGAGTTGGTCTAATAGAGATCAGTGGCAGCAGCAGCGGTAGCTTATATTTAGGACTACTGAGGGCTGTCAAGCAGCTGCCACCCCCATATTTTTACCACCCTAGGCTGATGCCTAGTTCACCTTAGTGGAAGGACTGGACATGCATAAGAGCCCTGAGTTCAGCTATGGCAATCTTCAACATGGTTAGCCCCTTGCTCAGCCTGTGGAAGGAGAAGTTAAAGTGTTTCTGGAAGAAGCAAGGAATGGCAATGGAGACCCTACTGCTGATGACATGAACTCATCTGAGTTCTTAATGCCAATCATGCTGTGTGACCTAAACGTGAAAGTGAATATTGACCTCCAGAATAATGCTAGGACTTACTGCAAGGAGATAAGAGCACAAGAGTTACTTGTGACCTGAATTGGCCACAGTTGGAAACAGGATACTAGGCTTGATGGACCTTTGGTTTGACCCAGTATGACATATCTTATGTTCTTATGTTCATAGCTTAAGGGTGGTGGAGATGCAGTATTGGAAAGAGTGGTTTGTTCCTGCACCACTGTTAGCTACCATTTCCTTCCTTTCCTCCACAACCACCATAGGATAGAGTCTCCTAACATTGGTCACAGCTTCAGCTGTTAGCTTCAGAGATATGTACTATATTTCCCAATAAAATAGATCCCTGTATAAACTTTAGTCACATTTTACCTTGAGGTGATGGCCACAGACCCCTTTGCATAATGGGGACACAAGTCTACAGTCTTGCCAGACCTCACTAAGATCACCAAATATTTCCTTTCCTAACCACTGATGAATGGCCTGATGAATGGCTATTTTCAATAATGAGACATTGCTGGAATGATATTCAGAAGTTTCTACAGTACGTGGCCAAATGATTGCTTTTGTTTGAATTTTATGACACAGATAAAAATTGTGGTCATATAAATTGCTATATGGTCAAAATGTATTCATGTACTGTAAAGTAGTGAAAGATTATAGGCTATCTGGTGCAGGGCCTGAACTTACAGATAGTAGTGATATTCAGCAACTATCAGTATAACTTATGTATTCACATCTAAACACAGACACAACGCCAACAGTGTTACACAGATAAATCAGCTGGCTCTACCAGTAATCTCATATAGCTTTGGGATTGTGGATTGGCCTCATAAAGGTCTTGAAAAACTGGATGAGTGAACAAGAATACTCCTCCATGTTCATGAAGTAATTTACAAGAATCACTGTATGCCAAGATTGTACATTCCTAGAGATGAAGGAGGGCTAGGAATTATAGAGATTGACTACACCTACAGAACTACTAGTGTAGGCCTCCAAGCCTATCTGACAGCCTCATCGGATCCAAATACACAAAAAGTGATGAAATATGAAAGTAAACATCCAGAATCTGTCTCCATCATCAAACTTGGACAAGTGTTCCGATGATTAGAAGAAATGAGTGAAAATCCACAGGCACACACTGGAAAGAACATAATAGAATTTGCAAAACAAGAGAAAAAACTTTTCAAAGAATTAGATCAGCAGGCGAGGAAAAACAAGTGGCAAATGCACAAATACAGTGGAAAATGTAGAGTGTTAGTCCAAGAACGTTTTGTCAATCAAGAACGGACTCATGAATGGTTAAGGAGAGGTGACCTAAAACCGAAGGATGAAAGATTAATAGTTGCAGCCCCAGGACAGTGGATTATGGATGAGACGGTTTACAAAAACTGGCAAAGCAGACACATGTTGATTCTGTAAGAAAGAGCTGGAAACAGTGACTCACCTAATAGCAGGCTGTGAAGATCTGATGGCGGAAAATGTCTATACAGAAAGGCACAATGAAGTAGCACGCCTCCTCCACTGGAAATTCTGTAAACTCTACAACATCACTGTCCCTGAAAAGCACTGGGATCATGACCCTAAGAGAATAACAGAGAATGAAGAGGTTATGATCACCTGGGACATTTCCGTTCTGATGGATAAGAAACTAGATGTGAGGAAACCTGACATAGTGGTAAAGGAGAAGAATACCAGAACGGCATTGATAATAGACGTGTCGGTACCAAGTGATTATTCTGTGAATCACGTGGAGAGGCAGAAGATCCTGAAGTACCAAGAAATGCAATCAGAGATGAAGAAAATGTGGCAGAAAGATAAAGAAATCTTCCCCATTGTATTGGGAGTGACAGATTTGATAAAGAAGAATTTCCAAGCACATCTTGACAAACTACCCATACCTGTAACATCTTATGAACTCTTTGGTATGATGCAAGTATCATGCCGAGCATTAGCAGTAAATATGAGAGACTAAGATCTACTCCACATACCCTGGCTTAGAAGTGGGGTTCACAACTGTCATGGAATCTGCAGAATTAACCCATTTGGAGAAACTGCCCCAAATACATCATCTGTATAAAATTATGCCAGCATATTCGGTGGTCAAGATTAAATACTGAATATACACAGAAATATATAAAGATAAATTATCCGCTGAATTGTGACCTTAAGAGTCAGTATCATTCACAGTTTGCACCAGAGTTTATGGAAAGGTTCATCTTCATTAAGATAAACCTCCTCCTGCTGTGTTTTCCTGATTTTCCACAAAAGTGGTAGAAGGCTGAGTGCATAGCTACATTTCACATTTTTGGATGTATTCTGTCCACTGTGAGCACCAATGGCCACCAAACCTAGGAGGTTCATCCATGTTGAATCAATACCCAATTTTTTTGCCCTCAGTCCCTTGCAATGTTTTGCTGTTCTTCTTATCGACTAAAGTGTCTTATCATTTTGACTTCAAAAGTCTTACATTCTTAGGGGTATGTTTACTAAAGCATGAACGGTTTTTGAGCTTATTCCAGGTGATAGATGCAAAAAGCTGGCATTAGCTGCAAATGTCCTGCCATATGTGCAAGGAGTGTTGCCAGCATTTCCACTGCAGATACTGCAGAGAAAGTGCCGTCAGCTTTATGGATTCAGCTATCATCACCCTGTTGAAGCCTGCAGAAAGAGCTACCCACAGTAACTGCTCAAAACAGGAATGCCCACTCTCCTTCTACATCACACCCTTTTGAACATCCACAATGAGAATGCAGCTATCATGGAAAAAGGCCCGCAGTAGTTGCATTTCTCCCAAGTTAGTTGTCCTTGCAGGACAATAATCCCGATTTAATGTTGCAAAGACAGCTAACAAGCATTAGTACACATACTCCTTAGATAATTTTTTTATCTGTTTATATTTATTTATTTAATTTGATACGTCACATCAGAGCAAGGTATCTATGCAGTTTACAGTAGAAATAATGCTGCAGTATAATGGCCCTTATTTTAGAAGCATCCCCACATATAAATAGCAGCATTTACATATGTAGATCACACACACATGTAAATGTCATTTTGGAAAGGGGCTATTCTATATGTGCGGAAGCTGAGTATCTGTCCTATCAAGAATAGACAACAGAGAAGAGGTGGCAAACTACAGGCTGGTAAGGCTTTTCTCGGTGGTGGGAAAAGTAATGGAGACACTATTGAAAAAAAGGATAGTGATTTTTATGGAAGCCAATGGGTTGTGAGATCTGAGGCAAAATGGATTTATCAAGGAAAGATCACGCCAAACAAATCTGATTGATTTCTTTGACTGGGTGACCAGAGAACTAGATCGAGGATATGCAATTGATGTGGTCTTCTTGGATTTCTGCAAAGCCTTTGATACTGTTCCTCATAGAAGACTTGTAAATAAACTGAGCAGCCTGGGGATGGATTACAAGTTGGTGAACTGGATCAAGAACTAGTTGATTGATGGACTACAAATGATAGTGGAACTTACTCTGAAGAAAGGAGCGTGAGTAGTGGAGTGTCTCAGGGATCGGTCCTAGGACCGCTACAGTTCAATGTCTTGGTGGGTGACATTGCCAAAGGGTTAAAAGGAAATGTTTGCCTTTTTGCAGATGATATGAAGATTTGCAACAAAGATGTTTAAATAAACCATTTTCAAAGTAGGGGAAGCTGTAAAACTAGATGACATGAAATGAAGCTACAAGGAGGTAAACTTAAAAGCAACTTCAGTGAATATTTTTCATGGAAAGGGTGATGGATGCTTGGCAAGTTTTCTTGAAGGAAGTGGTGATGGAAGCAAAAGCAGTGACATAATTCAAAAAGGTATGGGACACAGGATCACTATATAGCAAAAGGATGGAATCCAAACAAATGCAAATAACTTCTTAATAGAGCAGCGTGTATAGCTCTACAACACTGGCACCTTACTGGGCAGACCATGCTGGTCTTTATCTTCCATCATTCAGTATGTTACTATATGCCACTGCTGTTCTTATGGTGCCAGATTCCAAAATGACACAAGGGATCCCTAGTGGTAATCCTGTGGTAATGCAGAGTACTACAAGATTACTATTAGGCTGCCAATGGGGATCAGGGAGTGGGGGGGTCTGCTGGTGGAAGCCTCAGAGAGGCCTTTGTGTCAAGGAGTTTTCTTGTGGGGGGGATTGGATGCTTTAGGAAGATAGATAGGGATTGGATATGCTGGGGAACTGGCTGTCAGGAGGTTCGGGGAAGCACTGGCTGGCTTGGGAGCTCATTAGAGGAGGGATGGAGATTGAGTGGGATTGGGGAGATCAAGGTCAGGAGTGATGGGAGAAGGATGCTGCTGGCTCAAGGTGTTCATTCACATCAGGAGCGATTTTTAAAAAGCTGATCTGATGCATATGTGGGGAGTATTTGCACAGTTTTTTACCTCTATGCAGCTTTTTAAAATTGCTTCTCCAATTAGACATGGGGAGAGATCAATGAGCAGTCCAGCACCTATTTTACAAGAGCCTCTATGTTTCGCAGAGCCTCTTGCAAAATACTGTGGGAATTCTCCACATCCCAATCTAGACCTAGGAATTCTCCTCCTCTCCGAATCCTAAAATCTGCCTTCCTATGTAGAGTCACAAAGTTATATAACAACCAATTTTCCTTTACATAACCTGCTCATAAGGTCAGCGATGCATCGATCTGATTCCAAAATATACTTCCCCATGAAGTATATTTGATTTGCCCAGTGGCATGTGATCTTGGATCTTTAAAGAAAAGATTCCGAGGTCCTTTTTTCCCCTCATAAAAACATAAGAAAAAAGAAAGTGCTGTTATTTTAAAAGGCTGATGTGGTCTTATGAGACAGAGGTATGTTGGTTCTTGCCTTTAACATGTAGTCGGTCTCATCACTGTTGACTCCTAAATACTGAAAACCTCACTTCATATTACACATGACTATCCTTCTAAAACCTCTCAATTTTGTCTGAGTTGAAAAATAATCACTTTGCCCCTTAAGAAAGAAAAACAAAAAATAAAAATGTTTGATGTTGAGTTTTCCCTGTTATATTCAATACTTGTACTACAGCTATGCAAAGTTTCAGCTTCCTAGTTACTCCATAACCTATACAAGTAAATGCAGTGATTTATATTAATTGAGTAGCTCTAAAATAAGCACTCATTTTGCAATCAAACAGCTATAAAGACTGCCAACAATACAGCTATATGCCAGCCTTATATTATCCAGTTACAATTCTGTGTTATAGTATTTAACGTACTATGAGGCATGTTTACTAAACTGTACTAACCTCTAACACGGGGTTCAGCATACAGAAAACACACCATGCTAAAAGTTTGCATGGGCGCCCCCGTTGACAATCTCGTGCTAGTAGGTTAGTGCACAACTGGGTGGAAACAGGGTGAGTTGAGGGCAAAATGTGGGCATGGCATATCACAGTTAGCGGCCCTTTTACTAAAAGGCATTAGCTGACAATGCATGCTCTGGTGTGCGATGAATGCGTGTTGGGACACGCTTTGCCAGCTAATGCAGGACCATGACATTGTAGGATGATTCCCGTGCTGTTTAAGTAGCGTTAAGGTCGTGAGTGGGTGGGGCAAGGACAGAAAGTGGGCATGGTATGCTCTGTGCTGTTAACGTGGGGTTCACACCACATGATAACTGCATTAGTATGGGATCACTTAATACCACCTCATTAGGAGGGCTCCATGTTAACTACCAGGGAAATGCTTTCTCCTCCCCTGATAGTTAACGTGGACGTGTTGCACCTAACATGCCATTGTTTCAGTGCTTTTGCCGTATTAGGTGAAACACCATAGCACCCTTTTGTAAAAGGCCTCTTAGTGTGGTGTAATGGGTGCATGTTAACCATGAATTTTGCCATTTTAACATGTATGCACTTAATGCCCTCAATGGATGGCATTAGCCATTCTTTAGTAAACATGCCCCCTCATTCTAAAGTTTAAACACCAGCTCGTGCCTTCTTCCAATTCAGAAACTTCAGTTCAGCCATGGGAACACTGAGATCTGTCTAATTCCAGCTCTGTTTTAAATGAGACCTATAAGCTTGACCTGAACATCTGAATTAAAAAGTTGTACCTGAGGTTGATTCTGTTGACATCGTTCACTGTGCTGTGCTTTAGGAGCATCTTGTATACCAACAGTTAATTCTGCTGGACCTGTTCTCCCAGTGGAATCCCAGGGTGCAGTCAGTGATTGAACTCTTTCTTGTCTATGGTCAGTGATTACTGCGATTACTGTGGGCTGCTTTTTATTGCCCCTAGTGCTGCTTTCGTCGTCTCCATCAGAATCTGTTATCAGGACAAATTCTGCCTGGTACACATCATTCTTTTGCATTTCTTTTGATTCGCTTACTGTCCTTTCTTTCTCTTGCAGGATCTCTTGTTTGTTGATAACTTTGTGAGAGGGTGAATCCTGCATGGCAGCTGCTTGATTGGCTCCTCTTCCTCTGAGAGTCTCAAAGTCTACAGTGGACTACAAAACATAACAACATCAGACAAAATACATAATTTGCTTCTTACATAAAAAAGATCTTTGGTTAGCCTGACATTCAAATGATATTTAAACAAAGATGATGAAAAGTTGTGTCAAAGGACTTTGTGCCCATTGTGTTAGTAGTGAAGAAGAGTACATATTTATTTATTTTATTTTTTATTTATTAACAATTCTTATATACCGCACTATTAGACATCAGCGCGGTTTACATTGAACAAAAAACATCCGACAATTTACATATGTCTGGTCAATTACATTTAACAGGAGATAAAAACTTGGGAAATAGGGGAAACTATATACAAAGGTGTGTTATCTGAGTCACCTAACATTATATATCTCTCTAGAAATAATAAGTTGCACCAAAACTGCATTTGCTTACTCAGCATCTTTAGTATACTATGGCAATAATTTTAGAAGCCCTATTCATGCTTTGGATGTCTGAAAACGGCCTACAGACATCCAAAGCATGAAGATATCCCCAGCACCATTTTAGAAAGTAGGTTTAAACAACCCTGGCAAAAGAACATCTAAGTCAGAATGGGGCCGTGATGTAGGAGTATCTGGGTCATTCTCAAGAACTTGGATGTCCTTGCCCCATTTCAGAAATGCCCTGCAGTTTCCGAGTTGTGTCAGAGTTTATACCTTCTCTAGATATGAATAGGTATCAAAATGTGGAGAAGCAGGTACACTCATACTGCTTATATTTTCCATGTTCACAATGAAGAAAGCCTCCAGGTAAATGAAAGCCTCCATGTAAGTGATACATTAAATACCTTTATGGAAATGGGTAACAGGGGTAACATATGGAAAGCAATGTGTAAAAATGCCTGTAGCATGGGAAATAAGATCCCTGATGTTGAAGCTTTGGTGGGAGTGGCCGATTTGGATTTAGTGGCAGTTACAGAAACATGGTTCACAGAAAACCATGACTGGGAAGTAACAATACCTGGCTATACTTTATTCAGAAAGGACAGGGTAGGAAGAAGGGGAGGAGGAGTGGCGCTATATGTAAAAAATACTATTAAAGCTTGTGATAAGGAAGCTTATCATAGCTCAGGAAGGAGCTATAGGAAAGGTGAAGTGATTCTGAACAAGCAACCTGTCAGTTCTGGTAGAAATAAGAAAACAGAATTTTCCCATAAAAGACTACCAGTCCCAGAATGCACCAGGTTTCCAACAGCCATTAGAGGAGGTGAAGTGGGGAAACGTGTGTTCAATCAGGAGGGCTATGAGGTAATCCCTAAGCACTCATCTCAAAGGGCAGGGCCTGATTCAGCACAGCTGCGCTGTGTTAGGGAGGAGCACTCATCTAAGCAGAATAAAGGTAGAGTTTATTCTACAGAGAATCCTCATCTTCAGAATTATCCTCAGTTTCATCTGGAGGATCATCAGAAGCAGAAGCCAAACCGGACGGACAGAGAGGGCAAGAAACCCTTTGGAAGAAAGAAGAGAAAAGCCTTTGGGAGGTCTAGAGGAGTCTGGAGCAGTACGTATACTGGGAGGCATTCCAAGGGCCAGCATACACCATTGGACTGGGGAAAGCCAGAGGAATGGTGCTGCAGAGCTAGGAATCTCCAGACGGTACCTGTGAGGGAGACGGCTGCATGTGGAAGGGACCCTAAGACCCATGCCAGAAGGTATGTGAAGAGAGATCCAGTGTCCAGGGATCTGGATTGGAAGGCTGGACATAAGAACTGGACTACATACTGGCCAGGCTATATAGAGAGGAACTCTAACAGCAATGGAAGCTCAGGTATGAACACTGATCTATGCCCTAGCTATAACCTTGAAAGACAGCAGGGAAACAAGTATTCTCCTGAAAGTGCTCCATTGAGAAATTCATCTGTGCCAATCCATGATATTGAACCCATGATTGTTGAAGAAGGGGGAGAGATTGCAGATGAAGGATGTGTTTACATGGATTGCTCTCTGTCTAAACTCCTTTGGTAACTTTCTGTTACAAAGTACAGCAACCATCACAAAGAAATACAAACTTGTTCTTTAATCTACTCAGAAAAGCTCCTGAGTAGGATTTTTAGCCACGCAGTAGAAAGCAAGCCAGCTAAGGGGTTTCAACTGGGTAACTGCTAGCAATTGAGCCTTACCTAATTGCTTGTGAGCTCTGAGGGAATCACTTCTGAATCTATCTGTGAAGATATAAGAAGTTAACCTGAAAAGAACAGTTTTTCTCTTCTTTGTGGATTTTTGTTTGTTGTTTGATACACTGCTAAGAAAATATTAGCTACCAGGTCTTATTTCTTTTGCTTTGATTGCCTGACAAGTTCAAATGTTGTTTTCCAGATTTTGTTTTTCCAAGTTTAACACTGAAAGCAAGTAACCTGATTTATGTGCTACCAAGCATATCTGTGTTGGGAGAAATAACCCCATAAATAAATATCTTATTGGCTTTACCCTCAAGCACAACTAATTACTGTGAGCAGCTGTGTCTGGTGTGAATGAACTGCATTGCACACAATCCCTTGCAAATCATATTGATATATGCACTTGCCAAGACTGTGAACATTCTCACCCAGGCAGCCGTCTGACAAGCTTTGGAATTACAGAGCTTAAAAGGTAGAGAGGAGGCATTGTGGGTTAAACTAGAAAGAGGGAAAAATAAATCTATTTGCATTGGCATGATATACAGACCTCCCTCACAAGAGAAAGAGGTGGACGGAGAGTTAATTGAAGACATACGCAGCATTGCTAGGAAAGGGGAAGTGCTACTGATAGGGGATTTCAATATGCAAGATGTTGATTGGCACATTCCTGCTGCAGAATCATCTAGAAGTAAAGAGATCCTGAATTCTCTACAGGGAGAACTATTCAGGCAATTGGTAACAGACCCCACACGTGAAGTACTGGACTTGTTGCTTACCAATGGTGAAAGTGTTTCTGATATTATAGTGGGAGATCATTTTGCATCCAGTGATCACCAGATGGTGTGGTTCAGTATTAGGACTAGGGCTGTTAGAATCTATTCAAAGGTGAGGGTCTTAGACATTAGGAAGACTAACTTTGCCAAGATGGGCCAATACCTGAGGGAGTCATTAGTGGGATGGAAACAGCTGGGGGATATGAAAAACAATGGACAAAACTGAAAGGGGATATTTTAAGGGCAACCAACCTTTTTGTTAAAATGGTAAAGCTAAAAGGAAAAGGAGACCACTATGGCTTTTGAAAGAAGTAGCTGAAAAGGTGAAGAAAAAGAGGGAGGCCTTCATGAAATACAAAAGATCACAGAGAGAGGAAGACAGGCATCTATATTTGGAAAAACTTAGAGAAGCTAGCAAAGTAGTCAGGAAAGCAAAGATTCAAAAAGAGGAGGAAATGGGGGGCGGAGCCTGATGTCCAGCGGGTAGGACGCTTTGCGTTGAAGCTCCCGAGAGGCCTACTTAGAATCCTGACTTAATACCTATACAAACTTATTATTTGCTCCGAGCTGACCGGGGTACCTTGTGGGGGGATGGCGGCCCATAAACCAGTGCGCTTGGACTTCGGGTCTCCTTCTTCTTCTCACGGAAAACGCTCCAAAACAGAGGTGTCCTCCCCACAGAAGATGGTTCCATTTCGTGAAAACCCCGAAATGCACCTGGAGATTTTGGAGGAAATCCGCGGTGTGAAGGAATTGGTGCAGTCCAATGGAGAAGCGCTTCGAGCCATGCGAGAAGACTTTGGAGTGCTCCAGGACCGACTTGAAAGTCTTTCATTACGGCAGGACAATATGGCGGGGGTCCTCGACTCGCACGCGGTGCGCTTGGGCAAATTGGACAAGGCTGAGCGCCAGATACAGAACCTTCAAAAGGAGTTAGAAGATAGCAATAATCGAGCCCGTCGCAACAATGTGAGGCTCCTCGGAATGCCGGAGGGGGTGGAAGCAGGAGATATAAGAGAATTCTTGCTCAAAACTCTTCCCTCCTTGCTGAAGATCACTTTTCATAGAGAACTGGAAATTGATCGAGCACACCGTGTTCCTGCCCACATGGCGCCCAACCGCACGACCCCCCGGCCTATTATCTTTAGCTTGCTACGATATCAACAAGTGGAACAAATTTTAAATGCTGCCCGAGCGAATCATCATTTGGAATTTGAAGGTCGTAAAGTCTCCTTCTTTCCTGATTTGGCAAAGCCTACCGTTGACCGTCGGAAGAAACTCCTTGCTCTTCGCCCTCGACTTCAACAGCTACAGGCTCGCTTTGGCCTGTTGTATCCAGCGAAGCTCCGAGTGACTCTCCACAACCAAACCAGGACGTTCGAAGATCCTGATCTACTATCAACATTTTTGGACTCCAAAGAAGCAGAGCAGATGCGCTAATCCCAAATCTTGGACTCTTATCTGTCGGCTCTGTCCGCCATTTTGAAGGGCCCGAAGCGGCGGTCATAGCCAAACACAGAGATTGCCTGGACTTTCTCTCTTTCTCTATATGACTTTGTTTTTTGGTCTCCTATCCCTTCATGATGTGTGCCTCGGTCGGATTCGGAGCACGCACAGTCCTACAGGTTATGTGTTTTTTCAATTTCGGCCTTCTCTGGGGTTTCTCCCCGCAGACACATGGTCGCCAGTAATTTTGGGGTTTCGCTTCTCCTCTACCTTACTGCGGTTTTCTTTGTTAATGTGGGGCACTTCATTGTATTATATTAGCTTATTTTTCTTATGTCATGTGTACAGCCAGATACAGTCAGTTTGAGGGACATAGTGAAATTATGTGTGCTATAATGCTCAGAATTTTTAACTTTTCTGAATGGCCTTATGTAAAATTTTATTAATCACCGTAAAAGGCATTAATGGTCCACTCAAAGGAACGAAAATCCTTAGCTATCTTAGCCATGAGCATGTTGATTTAGTGTTTCCTCTTGAAACGCATTTAACCTTTGCTGAAACACTGAAACTCAATGCTAAGCCTTACATGGTAGCTGCCTATTCTCCCACCGTTTCCAAATGGTACGGGGTAGCCATACTGGTTAAGAAGTCTTTGCATGCTACTGTACTTGATATTAGCGTTGACAAAAAGGGTAGATGGGCCCGTGTACACCTTGAGGTTGGAGATAGTGACTTCACGTGTGTTTGCATTATGCCCCGAATGTGGACAACCCTGCTTACTATGCAAGTATTGCGCAGTTGGCATTGGCCTCTGCCAATGCTCCATTAATACTTGGTGGCGATTTTACTCCAGTGTTCCCTTCATCTTTTCTTCTCAAATAAGGCGCTCGTTGGCTGGAAGATCCAGTACCGAGTAGACCTGTGCGGCTAGATATAGAGGCGGGCCTTTGCAAACCGATTCCTCTTGCTTTTCTCCCTGGTATGACTCTCCCATCAGACCCCCACTATCCACCAATGCTTTTAGACACTTTAGGTGCCTTTAATACTCTTATGCAATCTTTTAGACTCCCGACTCTGGTCAGTGCAACTTCAGCATCGCCTTCGGAGTACTAGGGTACTCCCGCCATCGGCATTCTCTGCATAAGGTTGATTGGAGACTTTCCGATCTATCGGTAGTTCACCGGGTGTAGCCTCCAATTTTTCCTAAACCTTATGTAATGCTATAACTAGAGATACCCCTATAGCGCAGAAAGTATGGGAGAGAGAATTGCATGTGACTCTGACCTCGGAGCACTGGAGCCTTATCTGGAGTAGAGGGACACGGGTTCCCGATCCGCCTCACTCACTCAGACCCTCTTCTTTCTAGCCCACCGGTGTTTTTACACTCCTCACAGTATACACCCCTCACAGCTTAGACAAATGGAACACTACTCAGAGCAATGGTTGCTGGACATGTCCTGCGGCCATTGGTTCATTGCCTCCTGTTATGCATGTATACCCCGCACTACAATATTACTGGTGTCGGGACTGGGGTCGTATTTAGTCTATCTCGCACTCTCAGGAGCCCCTTTCTTGGAGGATAGTGGGACTTCGCCCAGCTGCGGGGATCCCCTCTCTCCCCAAAAATGGCTTATCTCCTTTCGAACTTTATGCTTGGCATTGCTATTTCCCTAATTAAGTAATACCGGAAATTTAGCTCCCAGCTGAGCCCCAATGAATGGTGGAATCATGCCTGTCTTTACAGTAAATATGTACAAATACCTCGTCTGTTCGCTTCCCCTGTTCAGACTCCTTCTCATTGGTCTCAATGAAAGATGCTCAATGACTATGTACATTTTGCTAAATGCTCTCATCTGACTGTCTAACTTTGTATATATCTCTGTCCCATGATCATGCTGTATCGTAGATGCTCTTTTGATCGTTTGATGTATAATCACTGTTAATTGGAAGTGCCCACATGCTGATCTAATCGGGTAGAGAAGAAGCATCGGGGTGGGGGGTAATTGGGTTTACTTTTCCTTATTGTATACTTGTTTTGTCTCCTTTGGTGTGTTGTTTCTTTTGTTTGTTGCAAAATGAAAATAAAAGTTTCAAAAAAAAAAAAGAGGAGGAAATAGCCAATGCAATAAAAGGGGGGGATAAGACATTTTTCAGATACGTTAATGAGAAGAGGAAGGTCAAAAGTGGTATTGTCAGACTCAAGGGTGAAGGGGAGGCATATGTAGAAGCTGGTGAGGATAAAGCGGAATTGCTTAACAAACATTTCTGTTCTGTGTTCACAGATGAAGAACCAGGAGGATGACCTCAGAAAACACCCACAAACAGGAACAGAAGTGAGGGACATCTTGAACAATTTTCAGAAGACTGTGTTCATGAGAAACTAGCTCAACTTAAAGTAGACAAAGCGATGGGACCATATGGGATACACCCTAGAATACTGAGGGAACTTGGGGACGTTCTAGCAGCTCCACTGACTGACCTTTTCAATGCCTCATTGGAGTCGGGAGTGGTGCCAAAAGACTGGAGAGAGGCTCATGTGGTGCCTTTACACAAAAGCGGAAGTAAGAATGTTTAATTTCAGTGCTGAGTAAATTATTGGAACCTCTGCTGAAAGAGAAAATAGTGAGATTTCTGGAGTCCAGCGGATTACAGGATCCAAGGCAGCATGGATTCACCAGAGGCAGGTCTTGTCAGACAAATCTGATTGATTTCTTTGACTGGGTGACAAGGGAGTTGGACCGAGAGAGAGCCCTAGATGTGGTGTATTTAGATTTCAGTAAAGCCTTTGACACCATTCCTCACAAGCAACTTATAAACAAACTGAGCACCTTAGGGATGGACCCTAAAGTTACTGCTTAGGTTAGAAATTGGTTGTGTGGGAGGTGACAAAGAGTACAGATAAATGGAGCTCATTCTGAGGAGAAGGACGTTACCAGTGGTGTGCCCCAGGGATTGGTCCTTGGTCCAATACTTTTTAACATCTTTGTTAGTGATATAGCGGAAGGGCTGTCGGGAAAGGTTTGCCTCTTTGCGGATGATACCAAAATCTGCAATACAGTAGACACCCAGGAAGGTGTAGATAACATGAGGAGGGATCTAGCTAAGCTTGAAGAATGGTCTAGAATTTGGCAGCTGGGATTTAATGTTAAAAAATGTAAGGTCATGCATTTGAGCTGCAGCAGTCCAAGGGAGCAATATAGTATAGGGGTAAAGTACTTTTCTCCACCAAAGAAGAGTGGGACCTAGGCATGGTTGTGTCTGATGATCTCAAAGTAGCTAAACAGGTAGAAAAGGCGACGGCAAAAGCTAGAAGGATGCTTGGTTGCATACGGAGAGGAATGGCTAGCAGAAAAAAGGAGGTGATAGTGCCTCGTATAAGTCTTTGATACGACCTAATGTGGAGTATATTGTGCAATTCTGGAGACCGCAGCTTCAAAAGGATATAAGCAGGATGGAGTCAGTACAGGGGGTGACTACTAAAATGGTTAGTGGTCTTCATTATAAAGCAGACTTAAGGATCTTAATATGTACACCTTAGAGGAAAGGCAGAATAGAGGTGATATGATTGAGATGTTTAAATACCTCCGTGGCATAAATGTACAGGGGGAGAACCTCTTTCAATTGAAAGCAAGTTCTGCTACGAGGAGACATGGGATGAGGGTGAAGGGGGATAGATTCAGGAGTGATATTCAGAAATATTTCTTTATGGAAAGAGTGGTGGATCCGTGGAATAGGCAGAAAGAACAGGAGGGAGCAGAGGACGATCCCCGCAGCCCAACCCTGGCCTTGGGAGGCCAGATCGGGGATCGGGCTGTGGGGAATCCACATTTTGAGCTGGCAGCCGGGGATTGCGGCTTTTCAGTTGCGCCACAGTACCATGTCAACCGGACACCATGTCATTGCGGCTCCCTTGAAAAGCCCTGACTGAGCTATCTGAGCAATACCTGTATGTGCAGGCTGGACTGAATCAGGGTCCCAGCCTGCACATACAGACCTGGACATGATTTTGATCCACGGGACTAGACATTTATTTATTTATTTATTTAACCATTTTTATATACCGTCTTTCTACAAATCAAGACGGTTTACATAAAACATTTCGTGGCAGTATGTTTCAACTGTTTACATAGAACAACTTAACAGGGATAAATAGGTTTCAACTGTATACATAGAACAAGTTAACAGGGATAAATAGGTAAACAATATAATCTAATTAAATGAACAATGAACAAATATTTACAAAGGTATATACAGAGATATCACATGGTTGCATAAAAGATAATTGAGAGGGTATGGGCGGGAAGTGGAAGTAAAAGGTAGGTTCTAAGGTGGTAGGGAGAAATGTTCGAGGAAAAGATGAGTTTTTAGTTGCTTTCGGAACTCAGAATGGTTTTGACAGTTTCGCAGCTCGTGAGGAAGGGTATTCCATAAAGACAGAGCATAGAGGGAGAAAGCCCTGTTACAGGTAGATTGTTTGGAATGTCTTATAGTTGAAGGGATGGGCAGTTGGTTTTTGGTATTGGAGCGGCATGTTCTTGTGTTATTGAGGAAGGAAAGGAGTGGGGAGAGACATGGGGCTGACTCGCTGGAGATGATTTTATGTGTAAGGGTAAGCAATTTGAATTTAACTCTGTATTGAATGGGGAGCCAGTGGAGATCATATAGAACTGGAGTGATGTGTGATCGTCTGGGGTTGTTGGTTATGAGTCGCGCTATCATGTTCTGGGCTAGTTGGAGCGGTTGTATGGTGTTCTTGGGAAGGCCATGATAGATGAGGTTACAATAATCTAGAGAAGGGATTGTGAGGGCCTGACAGACAGAATGGAAAGAGTCAGGACTTAAAAGAGGTTTGAGGTTCCGGAGGGTACGTAGCTTTGCGTATATTGTATTGGTGGTTCTCTTTATTTGCTCAGTGAGGGAGAGGTTCTGATCAAGGATAATACCAAGATATTTCACTTGTTTTTTTATAGTGAGTGTGAGATCGCCAATATTAATGGTTGGAGGTGGGGTGTATGAGGTATTGGAAAATACCTGAAGAACCTCAGTTTTGGATTGATTAATTAGGAGGTTGTGCTGGGAGAGCCAAGATTTTAGGCTGGTTAGGCATTCACTTAGTTTAGTAAAGTTAGGGTTAGTAAGGTTAAATGGGGTGAAACACATCATGTCATCCGCATATAATTGGTACTGAATGCCATAGCTTTGAAAGATCTTGCAGACAGGTTGAAGGAAAATATTGAATAGAAGAGCAGATAGACTAGATCCTTGGGGGACACCTTGTTTTAGGGTACATGGAAGGGAGGTTTCATTTCCAGGACCTGTTGTGTTCTGTCATCTAAATAGGATCGGAACCAGTTTAGGGTTGTACCTCTCAGTCCTATTTCATGGAGTCTGCTTAGGAGTTGATGGTGAGGAAGGGAGTCAAAAGCAGCGGATAAGTCAAGGAAAATGAGTAGGCATCCTTGAGTAGGATTCTGGGTGTGCAGGTATAAGGAATCTAGTAGAGAGGTAAGAAGGGTTTCAACTCCATGGTTCGTTCTGAAACCATGTTGGAATAAATCTAGTGGAGAGCGATCATCAATATAGTTCTGAAGTTGGGTTTGAACTAGTTTCTCGGTTATCTTTGCTAAGAAAGGGATGCTAGAAATGGGTCTGTAGGAGGTGGGGGAGGTAGGGTCAAGTTTTGTTCCTTTAAGGATTGGACGGATAGTGGCACACTTAAGTGGAGGTGGTAAAGATCCTGTCTGGAAGGAGGTTTGTACAATATACAGGATGTAGGGGCTGAGAGAACTTTTGGTGGATTTATTTATTTATTTTATTTATTTATTTAACATTTTTATATACCGCACTATTTATTATCAGCGCGGTTTACATAGAACTACAAAACATCAGATAAGATAAGATACAAATATCTGTTTTTACATGGAACAGGAAGAAAAACTTGGAAAACAGGGGTAATTGTAACAAAGGATAATAGAACTTGAACTATATACATATGATAGTAATATTACTTGAAAAAGTATCATGTTAGATAGGGATGGGATTGGAGCTGTTTAGATGAACTTGTGTTATTGTGTTCTCTGGAAAGTATATGATGAAAAGGTGATGCTTCAAGGCCTTTTTGAACTGGGGGATATCAGAGATGGCCCTAATGTGTGGTGGGAGGGTGTTCCACAGTTTTGGAGCACATAAGCTGAATGATCGGTTCACAGTTGCAGAGATGTATTTTAAGGATTCTTTTGGAACTTTAAGCATGTTTAGTTCCGAGGTTCTTCTAAGCCTGTTGGAGGGGATAGGTTGGATCAACTCTGATAGAGAGGAGGGAGCAGGTCCTTTGTGAGCTTTGAAGACTAGTAGCAGGGTCTTGAAGGTGATTCTCGCTTGGATAGGGAGCCAGTGTAATTGTTTCAGGAGAGGTGTTACATGTTCTCTTTTTGGTGCCCCGAAAAGCACTCTTGCAGCACTGTTTAATGCGAGTTGAAGCGGGTTGAGGGTTGATTGGGGGAGCCCCTGTAGTATACAATTTGCGAAGTCAAAATGTGGGATAATTAAAGCCTGGTAGACAGTACGGAAATCATCTGGATCAATTAGTTGGCGAAGATTTCTAAGGGAGCGAATCTTGAAATAAATTGCCTTTACAGTGTTGGCTATGTGGGTCTTCATGTCTAGATTCTGATCCAGGGTAACACCAAGATAACGGATGTGGGGTTTTACTTGCAACTTAGCATCTTGGACTTCAAGGAATGAAGGTGGTGTGAACTTGGGGTTTCTTGAAATGAAAAAGTACCTCTGTTTTCTTGTTCTGGATTCTGAGATTTTGAGTCAGTAGCCAGTCTGAGATGGCGTTAAAACAGTTGGTTATGGTGGTGAGATTCATCTTATCAATGCAAAATGGCATATATAATAGGACATCATCAGCATAGATCATATAATTGACTTTGAAGGACCTGATAATGTTGCATAAGGGTTGCATGTAGATGTTGAATAATAATGATGACAAAGAGGAACCTTGTGGGACTCCTTGACCTTGGTGAAATGGCTCTGATGTTTCACCATTTGAGCGAACTTGCTGCCATCTTTCTGAGAGGTAAGAGTTGCACCATTCAAGAGCATTTCCACAGAGGCCCTTCTCTCTTAGGCGGACAATAAGAATGTCGTGACAGACCGAGTCGAAAGCAGCCGCAATATCTAAAAAGATGAGAACAAAGCCCTGTTTGATGTTGTCGATGCCAGAGTTTAAGCTGTTGAGAAGTGAGGTGAGGAGCGTTTCGACCCCGTAAGATTCCCGGAATCCATGTTGACAGGTATCAAGAGGCGCTTCAGTGTCGATATGGTCTTGCAATTGTCTGTAGACTATCTTTTCGATTATTTTCGCAAGGGTGGGTATGCTGGAGATGGGTCGGTAAGAGTCTGTTTTTTGCGGATCTAATTTGAGGTTTTTTAGTAGAGGTCGGATGGAAGTCTGTTTGAGGGCAGAAGGGAATGAGCCAGTGTCAAATGATAGGCTTATGATTTTGGATATTGTTGGAGCAAGTTCTTTGATCCAAGTTCTTTGATCCAAGGGACAGGTCAAGGGTCAAGGGCAGAGGTTGAAGCATTTAAATCTTTTATGACATTGGATACGTTATCCAGTGTAAGGGGATCAAATTCATTCCATAAATTTAAGGGGGTTGGTTCATGTGGTTGAGTGCAGAAGTCAGCGATAGGTTGGGGGATATTGGTTAATGAGGGCAGGGGGAATTTAGAGATCAGGTGGTTAGCTATAGATTGTGCAGATATTTTTGGTGGCTGGTCCTGCTGCGAGGGTTCATTTATTAAGGATTTGGCAATGGAGAAAAGCTCTCTAGGTTTATTAAGTGACCGTTGGATCATGTTTTCATTATATTCTCGTTTTTGGTTGAGGGTTTCAGAGCAGTAGGTATGGAGTTGGAGCTTGGAGACATGCCCTATGGGATCAGAATCCCAGTTAACTCTGTGCGTCCAGTTCCAACCGGGCGCACAGAGGGCTGGGACAGCCATGTCTGAATCGAGCCCACTGTGTATACCATGGAGTGCCCAAAGAACAAACCAGTCAGTAGTAGAGGAGATCAAACCTAAGCTTTCTTTAGAAACTCAGATGACAAGACTTTGACTTTCATATTTTGGACACATCATGCGAATAGAGATCATTATAGAAAGGCATCAAACTTGGCAAGGTTGAAAGTCAATGCAAAAGAGGAAGGCCAGCAATGAGATGGATCTATACCAAAAAAAGAAGCTATGGATGCCGGTCTATCAACAATTAGTCGTCTGACTGAAGACCAAACAGATTTTAGGACAACTATGCAGAGGGTTGCCATAAGTCAGCACCAACTCAATGGCACTTAACAACAACTACAAGAGAAAAAGAGTCAGGAGGTGAGGCTTTGTTAGATGGAGTTGTTTCTTTGGCCTTCAGATGGGGGAGAAAGGTATGCTTAGGTGTTTGTCTACTGAGGAGTTTATGTTTGTTTATGTTTATTCGACAATTTGATATACCGCCCTTTATGATCTCAGGGTGGTTTACAATAAAAACCATAACAGTGGCCATGGCCAGAAAAGGAAAAGAAATACAATAATTAACAGGAAAGTGGCAGTACAATCACATAAGGAGGAGAAAGCCAGAAAGAAGGTGACAGATAAGGAGTCACATGAGGCTGGGAGATAAGTCAAATGCACTGCAAAAGAGATGGGTCTTCAGTAGCCTCTTAAATGTGGAGAAAGAAGGCTCATGATGAAGGGCAGGATGGAGGACATTCCAGAGAGAAGGACCTAGATAAAAAAAAAAGGCGCAAAGTTGGGTGGTCTGGAGGTGAGCCCATGATGGAGAAGGAAGAGTAAGCCGATTGACGTGACAGGAGCGGAGACTACAAGAGGGAATGTGGAACTGCAGAAGGTCTGCTAAATACTGGGGGGTGGAGGTGTAGATAGTATGATGTAAAATGATAAGGACTTTGTAGCGAATATGGGAGGCCAATGGGAGCGTATCAGAATGGGTGTAATATGATATCTGCGAGATGTGTGAGGGATGATTCGAGCAGCCGTATTCTGAATTAGCTGTAAATGGTGGAGCTGTGATTGAGTAATGCCTGTAAGAGCCAGGTTGCAGAAATCTATCTACGACATAACCAGGGAGAGAAGGAGGGTGGTCAGGGCTTGAGGGGACAAGAAAGGTCAAATAGCTTGGATCTGCCAAAGGTAGAAGAAATATCGATGGGTAAGATGAGAAATATGATCATGGAAGGAAAGAGCATTGTCAAGAATCACATCAAGATAGCGCATAGAAGAGACAAGTGGGAGTGGGTGATTAGACAAAATCGGAGTTTGCAGAAGACATGGACCACCAAAAGGAGCCATATTGCTAGGGTCTTAGAGATGTTCAAGTGTAAACAATTAGCGGTAAGCCAGTCAGAGACTCTTGCTAGGCAGTTATTCAGTGGCGCGATATTGAGTCTATGGGGTTGGTGTGATGGAGCAGTAAAATATTGTTAGCGTGATATTATGCCGAGAGGCCAGATTGCTGTATAATTAATGTAAGTGCCCCTGGGCAAAGGGGATTATCTCTAAGGGGGAGATGACTGCTGGAGGGAACAATGTTTCAGGCTGAGGTCACAAGCTTATGTGCTCCTTTTTTGTTAAAGGATTGAGGGATGGCTGCTTTGTGCTACTGCAGCTGGTAACGATCATATGCTACCACCACAGTAACTGCACAATGTGGTATTTCCTAAGGTTTTCATACTTGCTAGTAATACTCTGTTTATAGTGAACTATTTACATGCTTTAGTGAATAGGGGCCACAGTTCTATTCTGACTAATGGAAGTAAATTAGAAAAGGAACATAAGAACATAAGATATGCCATACTGGGTCAGACCAAGGTCCATCAAGCCCAGTATTCTGTTTCCAAGAGTGGCCAATCTAGGTCATATGTACCTAGCAGTTTCCCCAAGGGACACAGGTTCCACAATGCTTGTATTGGTTCAAGCATTGATATCTTGGGTCCCTTCTTAATAATGGTTTATGGACCTTTCCTCCAGGAACTTGTCCAAACCTTTTTTAAACCCAGCTACACTAACAGCCTTTACTACATCCTCCGGTAACAAATTCCAGAGTTTGATTACACGTTGAGTGAAAAAATATTTGCTTTTATTAGTCTTAAATAGTTTACCCTGTAGCTTCATTGCATGTCCCCTAGTCTTTCTATATTCTGATAAGGTAAACAATCGATCTACGTTTACCCGTTCCACTCCGTTCATTAATTTATAGACTTCTATCATATCTCCCCTCAGCCGTCTCTTTTCCAGGTTAAAGAGCCCTAACCTTTTTAGCCTTTCTTCATAGGAGTATCCTTCCATCCCCTTTACCATTTTGGTGGCTCTTCTCTGAACCTTTTCTAAAATCGCTATATCCTTTTTAAGATACGGCGACCAGAATTGCACACAATATTCAAGGTGCGGTCTCACCATGGAACGATATAGAGGCATTATAATATCTTTTGTTTTATTTTCCATTCCTTTCCTTATCATACCTAGCATTCTATTTGCTCTCTTGGCTGCCGCTGCTGTGACAAGGCAGAGCCCCAGAAACAGGAGAAAATGGGTTTAAATCACTTTCTGTCACCTCAGATGCTTGGAGAGGCAGGACAGGAAGGGGTTAAGTTTCCTGCTCACAAACATTCTCTGCAGAGAAGAGCAGGGAAAGAACCACACCCTAGCTCTAGGCTAACCCAGAGACATAGCCAATCAGGGAGGTGGGAGGAGTCAGACCGGATTGGGCCACTTTGCACTCATAACCAGGAAGCAGCAGTTAGTAGGCAGAAGGGGCTCGAGGAGCAAGCACTGGAGCAGCAAGCCCTCGAGGAGCAAGGCCTGGAGAAGAAGAACTGGTTACAGAGCAGTGCAAGCAGAAAGGCTGAGCCCAGAGGAACTAAGGAGAGACCCAGGGAAGGGAGAGTTCCTGCAAGTGGTCCAGGGAGAGACACAGGCAGACCTCAGCTCCATGAGAGAGAAAACCTTGGAGGTGACCCAGAACTGGATTCAGAAGCCTGGAATACTGACTTGGAGTCAGGGGAGTTCCCCAGAGGCAGACGCTGCAAAAACCAGGTCAGAGCAAACTCTTCTAAGCCTTGTAAAGTAAATAGCTTTGAAAGAAGTCAGTCTATAGGAACTGACAATAGACTGCTTCCTAAAGGAGGCAGGGATAAATCAGGCCCTGAATATAAACCTGAAGTTAATAGAGGGAAGAGGGGCTATAGAAAAATCCCTGTTAGAAAGCTGCAAACATTTCCCTACGATAGACAGCGTGAGCTAAGCTCTAGTTCAGAAGAGCACACACCTGCTTGCCAGCAAGAAGCTAATTGGCAGCAACCGTGCAGAGAGCTAAGAGGAGCCTTTGAAGACCAGGCAGAGCTGAGGGATCTTACAAAGCAGCTACCTAAGGATTTGTATGATAGAGTGAAGAAATATAAGTATTCCTAATTGATGATTGAGTGCTGAGAAGCCTTAAGCCAATGTTCTAGAACTTGCATGAGAGACAGCAGCGTTCTAGTGAATGGAATGAATCAAAGCTTCATGTGGTACAGCTGTGAATAGAAGGCAATATAGAGAGAAACTGCTCCTACACAAGAAGGCAGTCATTAATAAGCCAGAGTTGTGGAGATTGCCATTTCTATGGGAAGCTGTTTGACACTAGAAAGAAGTACAACAGGAGAAAGATTCTTTATTACCAGTAGATACTGAGAAAGCAATACTAGAAGATTGAAGCCCTGTTGTAGTAATGAAGCTGGAAGAATGATGAAAGTTTGTAAATATTTTATGTGTCCCTGAGAAGTATCAGGAGAAGCTATATAAACACTTGAACTTTTATTTGGTACAGAAGGTTACCATTATACTTCTGTGGCGGGGGAGTAAGTCCTGTACGGTGTCCTTTGCTATACTTTGTGCAAATACCTTATGCATGAATAAAGCATTACTTACTTTGGAAACCCAACCTTGGCTGTCGTCACTCACTCCACAACTACAGTAGGAAGGCTTCAGCACTAACAAGGACTCTTTTAAACTCACCCCACTGTGTGGCTCACATCCCCTTGGCCTGCTTACGCCACAGGCTAGGCGGTGCGTTGTCACACTGCACACTGGGCCGAGGGTTTTAACATGGTATCCACAATGACGCTTAAATCTTTTTCCTGGGTGGTGGTTCCTAATGTGGAACCTTGCATCGTGTAACCATAGTTTGGGTTGTTCTTCCCTAGGTGCATAACCTTGCACTTGTCCACATGAAATTTCATCTGCCATTTTGATGCCCAGTCTTCCAATTTATCAAGATCCTCTTGCAATTTTCCACAATCCTCTTGGGTTTTAACAACTTTAAATAATTTTGTGTCATCTGCAAATTTGATAACCTCACTCGTTATTCCACTTGCCATGTCATTTATGAATATGTCAAAAAGCAGCGGACCCAGCACAGATCCCTGGGGTACACCATTATTCCCCTTTCTCCATTGGGAAAATTGGCCATTTAGCCCTACCCTCTGCTTTCTATCTTTTTTATTATTATTATTTATTTATCAATTATCAAATTAAACTATCTTTTAACCAGTTCCTGATCCACAATAGTACACTGCCTCCTATCCCATGACTCTTTAGTTTTGCCAAAAGTCTCTCATGAGGGACTTTGTCAAAGGCTTTCTGAAAGTCCAGATACACAATATCAACCGACTCACCTTTGTCCACCTGATTATTCACTCCTTCAAAAAAACATAACAGATTAGTAAGACAAGATCTTCCTTGTCTAAACCCATGTTGGCTGTCTCCCATTAGGTCATGACTATCTACATGCTGAGTAATTTTATTCTTTATGATGGTTTCTACCATTTTTCCCGGTACTGATGTCAGGCTCACCGGTCTGTAGTTTCCCGGATCACCCCTGGGAATGGCAAGAGAACACATTTAAGCTCCTGTTCCCAAAATAAAGCATGATGTCCTTTCTCCTAAATGATGCAACGTTTGGCCACTTAAGCATTATAGCAATTTAGTAATATATACACTTTATTATTTCATTAAAGTATTTGAGATTTCAGCCTTATATACCTTGCCAACTCTTCCTTGTCTGTGTGTACCTTTACACACAAAAAAAGAAAGTAAGAAAAAAAACCCCAAAACATTGACAAAGATTTAACACTATCTACCTTGTTTGCAATTTCTCCACATCTGTCTCTCTTTGGCTCCTCTGCAGGTTTGAAAGTGAATTCTGAGGGTTCTACAATCAGAAAGCGAGATGGAAGTCTTCTGACAGTTGGCACAAATGTGAAGGTCAACGGTTTAGTTCCAAGTCCATCTGAGAGAGTCTGGAAAGCATAATATAAAATGGAATAACTTCTTACCCTTCCTAGAGGCACTGGTTTCAGTTAATGCTACCATTTTCTTTTTTTTTTTTTGCTATTAATTGTCAGAATCCCAATATAAAGAGTTATGATTTACAAGGCAAACATTCTAACTATAGACTAGAGTCTAAGAAATAGCATAAGTTCTGATGACATTTGTAGTGCTTTATGTCACGCCTACCCACTTTCCAGCTTTTCTTTTATAGATTCTTCTCTGTGAAGGGGGTAAGAACTTTCTGTAAATTTGCTCAAAATGCAAGCAGTCACTGAATTCTGATCTGATAATTACTGCACACTATTTTTTCTACTTACAAGAAAAAAGAAGTAACAAGAGATTTGAAAAGTTAAATTCAGTTTGTTGAAAAAAGAATTATGGTAGTGAAAATGAAGGGAGCGGTACAGTGCTGAAATTGTGAGACCCCTGTTCTTAGATAGAGCTTCTGCAGGCTACATGCTCTGGACTTAGAATGGAGACTGATCAGTGTAGGTCAGAATGACAGTAAATGACTCTCTTCCCATATCCCGAGTTCTCTGGAGCCTCGATGCAGCAAACCGCGCTATGCTCTAACAGTGTTTTGCATACGATTTTCCCATGCTAGCCTTGCTCCTCAAAGCAGAAAGCAAGCTAGCATGGAAAATCCAGAGCAGAACCACTGCACTAAAGCATAGCATAGTGAGCATGCTAATCACATGCAAAGGAAGGAATAGCTAATTGTATGTGCACAGAAGATGACAGAACTTAAACATACAAAGTTAAATACAATAGACCCAATTTCCAAAATTGCCAATATTAATTGCCACAGGAGTGAGTTGTGGCACTTCAGTATTGCCAGGATATTCCAGAGCATCCAGATAGGAGCTGCAGCTGAATATCTGGGCTGGTGTTTGCACAACTCTCTGCACATCTTGATGCTACACATGTCCTCTACCTGCGTCAATCTGGTTTCCGCCCTAGTCACAGCACTGAGACTATTCTTTCTTTCCTTACTGAGCTGCACTCCTCTCGGGATTATGGTGACTTCTCTCTGGCGGTTTCTCTGGATCTCTCTTCAGCTTTTGACCTCATCAATCACTTTACCTTCCTTTCTCATCTGCACAACTATGGCATCCGTGGATCTGTCCTCCATTGGTTCCGTTTATTTCTTTCCTCTAGGTCCTTCTCTGGTCTCTCCAGTGACTCATCTCCCCCCACTTCCCTTCCCTGTGGTGTCTCCCAGGGCTCAGTGCTGGCTCCGTTGCTTTTTAATATTTTCCTTGTCCCCCCGACACTCCTCACCCACAGCACAGCATATTGGCATATTTCTATGCTGATGACATTATTTTCTTACACCACACCAACCCCTCCACTCCAGATCTAACACCTCTCAACTCTTGCCTCACATCGATTTCCTCCTGAATGTCTGACAACTTTGTGCACCTTAACCCTGCTAAGACTGCCACTATGTGGTTCACAGTCGGGGGCCCCTATTCTTCACAGGCCCCCATACTCCTGGACTCCACTGTTCCACTGGTTTAGTCCCTCCGTTACTTAGGCATTGCCCTCTGTTATTTCATGATCATCTCTCCTCTCTCATCTGCCGTTCATTCTACTCTCTCTGACAAGTCCATATTGTCTGCTCATTTCTACTCTCTTTGTCCTTAATCATCCTTTTCCTTTCTCTTGTCATGTCCAGGTTTGACTATTGTAATGTGTTTTTTGTGGGTCTTCCTCAATATCATCTTCACCCGCCTCCAGCTTCTACAGAACACGGCTGCCCAGATTTGTCATGCATGCATCTCGCACTGACCACATCACTCCCTCCTTATACAACTTCACTGGCTCGCACTCAAATACCGTATACATTATAAGCTACTCACCCTGTTTCATAAGGTCCTGCACACTGGCACCCCTATTAATCTCTCAGACATTCTTCACCTCCATTCCCCACACCGTGATCTCCGCTCTATTCATGATAACCGTCTGCACCGTCTCTCAGCCTCATAAGCACATCTGGAATCCACCCGTAATTCTGCTTTCTTCTTCCTTGGCTGCACTTTGGAACACTCCACCCTCCAACCTCCATCTTAAACAGTCTTTCCCAAAGTTTAAATCTATGCTCAAGACCCACCTATTTCAGTTAACCTTTGATCTGCCATCATCCTGCACATTGCCCCTATGCTCCATCCTTCTCTCTCCTTTTTACCCACACCTCTGCTCTCTCCACACATTGTGTGACTGTGACTTCTGTAGGGATGGTACCAAGGGTATGTTCTGAACCACTGTGGCCTGCTCAGACACCAAAAGCCTGAACCTAAGATGGATTCCTGGTACAAAAAAATTCTGCTGTGTTCAAACTTTAAACCTGCTGACTTCAAGCAATTGCCTGTCAAATTTATGTGCACATACAGCAAAGCTATTGTTCCCAGCTATGACTATGTGCAAGAGAACTCACTCCTGAAACCATCTCATCCAGAGACTGTTCTACTGGTCCTAACATTTACAACAATGTATGAACCAGCATATCAGCATCTTTCTCTCACCATGGACCTTTGTTTGGAGAAGGACCACCTTACAACTGGCAACCTGACAAATATTAGGACTAGTAGAACAGTCTCTGGATGAGATGGCCTCATGAGTGAGTTCTCTTGCACATAGTCATAGCCGGGAACAATAGCTTTGCTGTATGTGCACATAAACTTGGCGGGCAATTGCTTGAAGTCTGCAGGTTTAAAGCTTGAACACAGCAGAAGTTACTTATACCAGGAATCCATCTTGGGTTCAGGCTTTGGTTCAGGCATTTGGTATCTGAACAGGCCCCACTAGGCTCATAACAGGTCCCAGGTACCAGCTCTACACTTCTTTCCTATCCGACTATGGTGTCCCTTTCCATTTCTGCTCTTCTTAACTGGTTTTCTAAATTTTGTAATCCGCCCTGCTGTACTACAATGGCGCCGTATATCAAGTTTGCAAATAAAGATAAAGATAAAGTGGTTAGCATTATTCTCGGCCAGTATTTGCCTGGATTACAACTTAGGCCTGCTTTCATGAGGCCTAGGTTGTCTGGATGAGGACCACCTAAAATGATGCTAACCATGCATTTGACCAGGGATGCCTAAAGTTTTGAATACAACTGTATATCAGGTAAAAATTTCAGAGCTAGAAAGATAGGAATGATTAATCTTTGGAATTCATTGCCAGAAGATGTGGTAAAAGCATTTAGTGTAGCTGTGTTTAAAAAATGTTTGGACAAATTCTTGGAGGAAAAGTCCGTAAACTATTATTAAGTTAGACCCACTGCTTATCTCTGGGGATTAATAGTATGGAATCTGGTTACTTTGGGATTATGCCAGATACTTGTGATCTTGTTTGGCCACTATTGGAAACAGGATACTGGACATGATGGATCTTTGGTCTGACCCTGTATGGCAATTCTTATGTTCTTTTCTTAAATGCAAGATAATGGATGGATGGGGAGAGAAAGAGAGAGAGAGAGAGGATATGTTGGCAGTTATTGAGCATATGAGTAGGACAGGGGGGAAATCTGTTGGGATATGGGTCTGATGCTGGAGCTCAGAGAAGAGAGCTGGAGAATAGCACAAGGGCTGCAAGCTAGAAATTGCTGGGGACTGACAAGGAGCCAGGTGAAAAAATGGGACTTTTGGCTGACACAGAGGCTCAGAATGAGAGAAGTGGGTTTAAGCTGACAGAGAAAGTCAAGACAAGATGCTTGATGGAAGAAAGAGAGAGAGAGAGACCAAAGGCATGATAGCAGACAGGGGTGACTCTATAGTGAGACAGAGTGAGGCAGATGCCTCAGGCGGCAAAGTTTTGGGAGTGGCAAAAAATGCCCCCCCAAACAACCAAGTGGCCGTTGCCTTACACTGCCTTCTATGAAAAAAAAATATATGTTCAGGTGGACCAGCTGCTGCTGCTGCCACCTCCACTTCTCCCAGGTCAGCAGTGGCAGAATCATCCACCATCCCCCCTCCACCCCCCCCCCCTGCTGCCACTGCCCCTGCCCCTGTCCCAGATCCGAGGACAAGCAATGGCAGAGAGCTATCAACTTTGTAAGGCCCTGATAGGTCTCGCCCCCTCTGATGCATGCTTTTCGTGTCAGAGGGGGTGGAACCAGCAGAGACTTACAAGTGTGCTGAAGTCTTGATCCCATGCTTTTGCTTTCCTTTTTTCTTCTCCCTCCCTTTTTTTTAAGTCATCGTTACTGCCGATATTGAGAGAGGCATCAGCAGTGGTTGCAAGAAGGAAGGTGGAGGTGGACAGTAGATGCTGGACAATGGGGGGGCAGGAGGACAAATGCTGGACAATGGGGGAGAAGCAGGAAGACAAATGCCTGACCCAGGGTAAGCAGGACACAGGTTGTTAAGGTGCCAAGCGTGTACCTTAATACCTGAAAATGGCTGTCACCATAACGCTGGATAAGAGAGCCTCAGCGAAAGGCCATGAAAAGATCATGGATAGAAGGACAGGTGGGAACTGATGGATCTGACAGACCTTTGGGCATCCTACATGGAAGTCAGTAAGTGGAATGAGAATGTGTGCTGTAATATCAGTGTGTGGCATAGAATGGGGAAGACATGTCCCCCTGTGGAGCCAGAATCACCATGATATGTGCATCAAAAGGATAACTGAGCAGGAGTGCTGACTTGCAGATCAGCCACAGGAGAGGCGTGATTGATACATTGAAAAGAGGAAAAAGTTCCTGTGTGGGCCATGGTGTAACAGCTGTCAGGAGAATACATGACAGCATGTCATGACAGCAGAGGCAGATGGATAGGCTGAAGGAAGGATGGTGGTAGATGAGAGTGTGGTATGGGCTTGCAGCACCTATGTATCTGATGTGCCATCACCCATGCAGCTGTAGTGTGTGAGGAAAAAAGTGTGCCTGTGCCACGTGGAAGCCCCAATACCAGCTATGTGGGCTCACAGCTGTACCAGCCTCCCACCATTCAACTCTCCAGACAACTGTGCATACAACAACTAGACAAGAGTCACCCATACTGGCCATATGGAGCAAGTAAGGAAGTGTGATGATCCGTGCAGGTGGCCATCCCAGGGGTAGGATGTGGCTGCATGTAATGTATACATGTGATGGAGGCAAAGCTGTACAGTCAGAATGATGATGAAATAGTCGAATCATGTATGCTATGTATTGTATATATGTATTTATTAAAATGGTTTCTTTTATACTGCTTTATCATTTCAGTCAAAGCGGTGCAAATTGTAGCCTTAACCTGGTAATGTACATTAAAAACAAGGCCACTGATAACTTGGATTATTCTGAGGCACTGGACGGTTAAGTGACTTGCCCAAGGCCACAAGGAGTAGACAACATGCTATGAAGGATGTTTCATACATAAAAAGCCTCTGTAAAATGTTCCCACCAGTCACACAAGGCGTGTTAGTGGGAATCAAACCTTGATCACTTGGTTCTCAAGACAGTGCTTTAACCATTAGACTATTCCACTACACAGATGTCATATATCTGCATGCTGAATATGTCTGACCCTCTGCAATGATCTGTGGCAAAGCCAATAAAGTCATGCTCACAGAAGGGCATGATTGCAAACAGCATGTGTACAGATCCAATGTGTTATCGGAACACATAAGAAAGTGTGTCAGCCAGTCAAAGCAGACCCTGGATTGCTCCTGGTATCTAAATGAATTGAGTATCCCCCTACCACAAAGAAAACATGTGGGAATCAAAACCTTGCTCATCACTTACTAAGCTAGTGCTCTAGCCATTAGGCTATACCTCCACACTGCCCTGTATACCAATGCCTTGAATCAAAGGACTGCAGGTCCCTGCCTGCAGTGGATGAAATCCAGGACATGAAACAATGTGGCTGGCGCATTATGAGACCGTGGTGCACCACATCTAGGGCCTACCTATAGCAGCAAACATGCAGTACGGTATGCACAGGAAATGCATTACTGCAGCTGCACAACAGACACACCACTGCAGGATACATCTCTTGTCCAATGGCAAAGGCACGTGTGAGGTCAAGATGCCCATCTCTCCATTTTACCCTCAATGGCAAACAACACTCTAAAAAAATGAGAAAAACCTGACCTCAACCCCCTGAATCCCGCTTCATACAGACCTATTGCAAGCCATTCACAGCCAAAATCATTGAGAAGACTGTTCAATATCAACTACAAGACCACATCAACAGAAATGCCCTCCTGGACCCGCAACAACATGACTTCTGTCCCCTACACGAAGTTGAGACACCCTAATAAAAGGAATTCAAAACAAACAAAACGGATACATCCTAATCTTTCTGGACATGCACATACTTGAATATTAAAGTATGATATCCAGTTATACATTTTTACAGGATTGTTATGGAAGGGGTGGTATGACAATGATCCTGATTGTTGAGTTTAATTATCAAAACCTTGGGTAGAGCCATAAGGCTGAAGGTTTGCTGAGGGTACCCAATACCCTTGCACTGGCCGTTGAGAGGGCATCTACCTTGTCTATATTCCTTTGCATATGTGACCTCCAATACTAACAAAATACTCCAGATGAGGAAGTCTCACTAATCACTGTATAGACATATTAGCATCTTTTACATTTTTTTTGCTGATTATAACCTTTTCCTTTACATTCCTATCACTGCACTGACTCTCTTTACTACCTTCCCAAATTATATAGCAACTATGAGGTCTCTGAATATGATCTCATTCAACTTCCTCTATTGATTACTGAAAACCGGTACCTCATTCCACATCATATAATATTCCCTTGGATTTCTATACTCCAAATGTATAACTCTCCACTTCTGTACACTGCATACTTGCTTCCAAACCCTTGATCACCTCTCAAATGTTCTTAAATTTCACATTTTTTTCTTCTGCCTCTGGAATGTCAATCCTGTTGCAAGTCTGCACAAGAGCACTTAACAAATATATGGAATAAGATCACACCAGGATAAAACCCCATAGTATCTCATTTGAAGGTTATTCTTCTTTCCTAGAATTTAATTTAATTTACCACTACTACTGATGCCTAAATGCAGAAGACATGGAAGACAGTGAAGTAAGATATTCTGTTCATTAAAAACTGGCTTAGTAGATAAAAAAAATGATACATATTCAACAGAGGGAATATAAATTTGTTTCTGAAGAAAAACATCTTGGGCCATGTTTACTGAAGGTTAATGTGTGCTGAGCTTCTGCATCCATAGACGTAAATGGAGCATGGCGATACTTAATACACATTAACCGTTAGTAAACATGCCCTTTTATCCTTAAAACTACATTATTTGTAAAAACATCAAGCTAAAATGGTTATTTATGGCTAATCAGCACATCATATGCTGCTGAAAGAAATTATTTGTTGCCAAGCCAATAAAAACCTAGAGAAATCTACGGCAGGTCCTGCTATGAAATATTTGTTGTTTGAAGATTATAAGGAAGCCTTCAATCATCTAAAGAAATATCCAGATAGCAGTGAAATAATAAATTTAAACAAAAGGGAGCTTCAGAAAAACTCAAAGTGCCTCCAGAGCAGTTAAATACTGCAACTGGCAGACTCCTCTTTTCATTCAGTCGTCCCATTAAAGGTCTTTGTTAAATACTAGTCCTCTTCTTATTGATTAATTTCATTTTTATCAGTTTTAATTCAATTAATTACATTTTTATATTTTTACTAAAGAAAGCTTTTTTATCAAAAAGTACTGATGCAACATATAAATCAAAGTGCAGAACCAGCTCAGCCTAACACAGATAATCACTCCGAAAATATACTCAGTGCATCCAAAAATACATATTGTTTATCTTGTTCAATTTATGAGATGTGCTGAGTTAATATTGAGTTTTGCCATTAGTTTCAGGGGTCAGCACACTACAGCTTACTTCTAATGATCATCGTTTTAGCCAGATTCAAAGGGTCACCCACTAGTTGATTTTCTATATTGTCCTCTTGATTAGTTGGGAGTTTTGGATGAGCACTAGTGTATCAGCTATTTAATAGGCACTAGGCTCTTGCAAGTATGCCATTGTGGTGTTTTATCTTTCTTTTATATGTTAGAATTTTGGGGTTTCACTGTATTTAGTAGGAGATTTTTGTAGCGAATCCATGGGGTTTAATTTTTTGTAAATAATATACTATGCATGAATCAAGCGCACAACTTAGCTAGGATTCCTTATCACACAATGAAAGGAAATGATGGCACAATGTGTCCATTTAAAGTAATGCAATTAACACAAGATTGATCATTTCCATTTCAAAACCGGCATTGCGCTAGAATAACCATAGAAAGTTTCATACCATGTTTATAAGAAAAAAATATAATAATTATCCTCTTACTCTACCTGCTCTGGGTCAAGTAAAGTCCCATCTATGTCTTTACCCGCAATCTGTTTTCTGTGCCGCGTAGGATATAGCTTTGAAAAACAAGAAGAGAAAAGAAGAATGAATTAATACGAGTGAAAACATTACTTCTTAATGAATACACATTGTGGTATATGAGCAACAATTATATATTATGAGAGCAGCTCTCTGTGGGATGAAAAAATGTCTGGTATAAAGAACTATTGTATCTGTTGCCTAAATTTTGTATTATGCTTGAATAATGCGTTCTTTCTAAAAGCCAGATATTTGCATAATAGCTGTAAATACCTTCCTTGTCACATGATTTTTAATTTGTTCAGCTTGTCTGGAAAAAAATAAGCTCTCATTTCTAATGTTTCAACATAAGCTCAGTTTATAACCAACACAAATTGTGATTTTTCTGTCTAGCAAATTATCACTTCCAAAGTGAAAGAAAAGGCTTGTTTGTTCTCAACCGGAATGTACATTTTGTACTGAAATAGTGGCCATATTTTAATGATCATGATAGGAAGATCAAACAGCATGAAGAAATGCCCTGGACAGATGTGCACAAGCAAAAAATGCCAGGTTCATTTTCGGATTTTGCTGATGTTCTCTTGGTTTTCAGGTATTTTTTTCAGTCCATTAAATATAATAATTTTAATTTAAAAAATTGAATGTGCATTAGAATCTTTTTAACACACACGAATGAATTGTATGTGCATCAGCGCAGAGGTAATCTCATGCACTAAATTGACTGCACACTAAAGAGCCCGTTTACTAAAGCGTGCTAAGCAGTTAATTTTAGCACATACTGGTACATTTTAGCACATACTGGTACATTTTAGCACATACTGGTAATTGTTAGTGCAGGGCCACGATAACAGTTACCACGTGAGCTCGACAGTAACTGCATGATAATTCCCATGGTATCTACACATCACATGATGGGAACAGGGAATTAGTGTGCTGGGGCGGACAGTGGGGGGGGGGGAGAGCACATTGCAGTTAGCACAGGTGCTATTAACGTCACCTCAATGAGTGGTGTTAAGTGCACCCATGTTAATTGTGAATTCCACTGCCATGAGTTAAGGTATTTTCTGTGCAATAACTGCTGGAAACAGAACATGACTTTGCACTTTTGTTTTTGTGCAAAACACATGATAAGTGGAAAAACCTACCTCTTAGTAAATGCAATGTGTGCCTTCGAGTCAGTCCTGACTCCTGGCGACCCAGAAGCTCCTGGGTTTTCTTGGCAGTGTCACCGGAAGTAGATTAGGGCCCCAAACTGTTTTTAAGGTTCATTAACAATCTGAGTGCATGTTAGTGAACATACATCTCTAGTATTCAGCCATCACCAGTATCACTTTTGTAAAAAGACACTTTTGTTACACCATGGCTCTAATAATCCAGTCATCACTTCTCAGTTTCTTATCAATATTCTTCATATCTAGATTAATTATTCTACCATACTCGTCTAGATCTTTAAAATATAGAAAATAATCCAAAGTTATAAAAAAATGTTACTTATGTATAGATTCAAATATTTCCTCCTCTATATTATGGCGAATGATTACTTTAAAAAGATCACATTTTAATTGGCTTACATTTTATGTTTCCCATTTTTGAAAGTTCTTGAAAAGGCCAAAGTACAAGAATATAGCTCAGTCCTTTCCTAACCTATATATAAACCTCCTTTAAATGTGGTCTAAGATACTGCCATTGCTGTTTTTGACTAGCCAAGATACTACACAAAAAATACACACTTTCTACATTTCAAGAGAACTAGGAATTGATATAGAGATGAAGTAAAATGGATCCCTAAAATGTCAAGTTTTACTAGACGTTAAAGACTCGATTTACGCAGAAACAAGATCAAATATCACAGAGATACCCAAGGTAACACCTACTTGGGAGAACGCTTCGGTTACCTTATGATTTGGTTACAATAAAGGAAATTCCAAAGAATCCAAAAACATTAAGATTTTTAAAGTTAAAATGATGAGACCCTTTGAAACTGAGAAGAAAGGCCTGAAACATAGGTCTGTTAACATGCTACATACCATAAATTTCCACTACCTCTCACTTCAGAAGAGGAAGTGGCCTAGTGGGTAGGAACCACGGAAACTAGGGTGCAAATATTGCTACTACTACCGACACTTTTAGAGGGTCTTTTACTAAAAGGTGCTAACTAGTAGTACATGTTCAGGTGCATGCTAAGGACATGCTGGGAGACGCGTTCTGTATGGTGCAGGATGATTCCCATGCTAACTGTGCAACCCATGTTAGAGGCATGAGTGGGCAAAATAGGGGTGAAAAGTGGGTGTGGTGAGCTTGGTGCTATTAGTGTTGTGTTAACACTGTGCACTAACTGGCGGTGTTAGGTGCACCTGTGCAAATGCAGCACATACTATGGGGCAGGGGTCTGCATTAATTGCAAGGAAAATACTTTCAATACCCCTGACAGTTAACACAGAGGTGCTGCACATAATGTTCCATGGTCTCAATACTAATTGCGCATTAGGTGCAACACCTTAGCTCCCATTAATAAAAGGCCCCTTTGTGACCGTAGACAAATCTTCCATTGCCTCTAGTACTCACTTAGGGAACATTTTTATATAGGGGTATGTTTACTAAATCGCGCTAATGTCACCTGCGGTAGTTCCCGCAGTAATGGTACAGATGCCCATATAAAGGAGTGGGCGGTGCATCATATGACAAGCAGTGCCAGGTAACGCACATAACAATGTGCCTTCGGGTAACGCGCATCGCAAGGTGCTATATAGGGCATATCACAAGGCACCTTAACCAGAGGTGCCTCACAAGGTACGTTGTCATGCGCCCTACAAGGTGCCCTAACCTAAGGCACCATGAAGCCACCCCCAGAAGGCCCCATATTAGGTGCCATTCAAGGTGCCCCATAAGGCACCATAGGTTAAGGCACCTGAAAAGCAGGACATGGGGTAGAAGCCTGTACATGAACACTGGATGCCACACATCTGACAGACGCAGATAGATGGACAGAAGGATGGTTGGCAACTGTGATGAGGGTAATATGTGCTGGCAGCACAGATCTGCAGAGATATCACTGTTACAGGAATGACAAGTACCTGTGTAGGAAAGGCATACAAGAAGGAGAACAAAGAGGGAGCGAACCCATGACCACTGGCCTGAAAAATCACTGCACAAACCAGTAGGCCACACCACCACTGCAAGGTCCACAGCAATGGCTGCATACAAGAACACTGCAGGGCACCACACAAAATGCCTGCTGTGTGCCAGAAGAGGGCAACCCAGTCACCATGATGCAATGCACATGCACAACAGGCATCCACAGCTCATATCACAGTCTGTAAGTGGGACGGGAGCCACATAGAAACACATGCACACACACCATGAGATGTAATGCAGTGTAAACAGCATGCAAAAGAGCATGGGAGCGATACAGAAAGGGTGTCAGGGGCCGGCTGAAGGGACAGCTATGTGGACGGCACGTGGACCAGGGCAACAGAATGAAAAAAGAGCATGGGAGAATCCAACCTGCACAGTGACGTGGCACAGACCAGCCAACAACAGCAGTACCAATCCATCAAACTGACTGTTCACATGGACACTACAAAGATATAGCCACATGTAACACACAATATGAGACAAATAGGCTGCAGAGAGGGCACACTGTGGTGCACAGTGCAGTGATGGAAGGGTGTGTAGAGCGGTGACAAGGCTGCAGCTATTGTTCCCTGTAAGTATTAGTGTATGTGTCTCATATCCCCACGTGTTAAATGTATCCCCCAATTGTGTTGTGACCGCTTTGATTGAAGGATAAGGCGGTATACAAAAACTGTCTAAATAAATAAATAAATAAAAATTGCATGGGCAGGTTAGCAGAACACAGGAAAGGAAAAGGAATGGAACATTTGGGAATCAAACTGGCAACCTACGGACCGCCAACGGGCGTCTGTGACCACTATCCCAAACAATCCCAACCAGCACAATGCAAACAAGTTACCACAAAAGGCACACATTGGATCACAGTGCTGAAACGGATGGCCCCTCTGCTCCACTGCGAACTGCAGACATCGCGTCCCTCACCCTGATGCACCTTACGCCTGGAATAAACTCCCAGGATCCATGTGCCAGGCACCCTCTCAAACACACATCCAATCCATGCTGAAAGCTCACCTACCCGCTGCTGCCTGTGGACTCTAACTACCCTGATACCCCTCCTCCTTCGCCTCTCCTATCCCTTCTCTCACTTCTCCTAACTAGAATGTAAGCCGTGGTGAGCAGGGTGTCTGTCCGACATGTCTGTGCAGTGTTGTGTACAAGGGGCAGTGCCAGATATTAGTACTCAGTTATCTATGTAATTAACCAGTTGTCTATCCCGCCTTATCCATCAATTAAAGCGGTGGCCAATGGAGAGCCACATGGCGTGCCCAAGGCCACAAGGAAAGCCAATAAGACTAGAAACCCCAGTCCCACAGGCCTGACATTTCTGTCCCCAGGTGGGATGTGAATCCTCGGCCCTCTGGCCTGAGGTACCGTGTCCTAACCAACAGGCCATGTCTCCCACTGTGCAGGTGCAGTAGGTGTGGTAGTAATGAAATTATTGAGATATTACTTTGTGATGTAACTATACCCATACACGGTACACCGTAACAATACCTGTACACCTTCCCTCTCCCCCGCAACCCCACACCCGGATGGTGTACCACAAGGATCTGGCATGGATCCCTCATTACCCCCTCCATTCACAGTCCCCTGGTGTGCCCATCACAGCCCATGGCTGGCTGTACCAGTTAGATACTGATGGTTCACAGAGCCACCTCCGCACACCTGAACCCTCCCCGGCTAACCAAACCCTGATCCATGCCTGGCGTGATGACATTGCTGCCTGGATGTCTCACCACAGCCTGAAAGTGAACATGGCCACGACCGAACCTCCCATCCATCATCGTAACACCTCCCTCCCCTGTTGTCGGAGTCTGTGGATAACTCTGTACCTCCCCCAGTGTCCCCAGACCACAATCTGGGGCCATCCCTGACCCCTCACCCCGATTCATGACACACAGCCATCTGATAGCTAACACTTGCCCCCCCCTTTCTCTACAACAGCAGTGACCCCCGCCCCATCCTCCCTGAACACACCACCAATATGCCCATGCACTCCCCAATCGCATCCCATCAGTACCTCAGTAGTCTGCCCCCTGCAGGTCCCACCTGGACACACTTCATTCCCCGTCAATGTGTGCAACAATTTGCTGTTCATCCAGTCCTGTGCAAGGTCAGTCATGGCCACACTACCCCCCTTGTCAGGTCATGTCAAAGCCTCCCTATCCTTTACCGCATCCATGTCAAACATCCCCTGCTGAGCTCAAAATGCAGAGACCCTGTGGCTCCCCACCTCCTCTTGTCTCCCATCTCCCCGTACAAACCTCCCTGAAAACATCGGTCCCCAGCAGACACCCTCTACCTGTGCAGTACACCCCTACTGCTATCTCCATACTTCGCCCCTCTCACCGTGATGCCCCATATGCCGTGAACAAACTATCACTGTCCGTATACCAGGCACCATCTCCAACCCCCCACAAATCCAGGATGGAACCACATGTCCTTGCTGCAGCCATGGAAGCATGATTCCCCGGCTCGCCCCTGTCCCCAGCGGTATCCCTCCCACCCCATCTGTGTCCGTGCTGACTAGATTGTAAGCTCTGATGCACAAAGCATGTCGCCTACCTGTCTGCACAGTGCCGCATACGCCATGTAGCACTATACAAATGCTCAGTAGTAGTAGTAGTACATGTCTGCACCATCACGGCCACAGCACCAGAACACACAGCTGACAAGGGGCACGTTTCAGGCAGGCACAACAGACTGACAACACACACACAAGGAAATAAGGTCTGAAGGGAAGATACAGAGATATAATGTCATGCTGCCACACAGTGAAGTGCAAACGCAGTGCACAGGCAAATGCACAAACATGCCAATGATGTCATGTTCCAATGGCCCAGCACCACCCCTCAGATGTGTAGACCTAATGTGTGGGTATCCATGGGTCATACAGCATTGTAGATGCCTCTAGAACAGCATGTGATGTGCTGACAAAGACCAGACGTCAGGTAGTCATGTAAATAATCACCTTTAACATAGAAACATAGAAACATGATGACAGAAAAAGACCACATGGCCTATCTAGTCTGTCTTTCCATATCAACAACTACAACAGTCCACTTTTTACCTTTAGAGATCCTCTGTGTTGGTCCCATGCTTTTTTGAATTCAGTTACTGTCCTCATCTCTACCACCTCCACTGGGAGACTATTCCATGGATCCACTACTCTTTCTGTAAAGAAATATTTCCGCATATCATGAAGCCCATTAATCATTTTAGTAGCAACCCTCTGCACCGACTTCATCCTGTTCACATCCTTTTGAAGGTGCGGTCTCCAAAGCTAAAAGGATGCTTGTGTGCATACGGAGAGGAATGGCTAGCAGAAAAAAGGAGGTGATAATGCCTCTGTATAAGTCTTTGGTGCAACCTCATTTGGAGTATAGTGTGCAATTCTGGAGACCGCACCTTCAAAAGGATGTGAACAAGATGGAGTCGTTGCAGAGGGTTGCTACTAAAATGATTAGTGGTCTTCATTATAAAGCATGTGAGGAGAGACTTAAGGATCTTAATATATACACCTTAGAGGAAAGGCGGGATAGAGGTGATATGATTGAGATGTTTAAATACCTCTGTGGCATAAATGTTCAGGGAGAGATCCTCTTTCAATTGAAAGCAAGTTCTGCTATGAGGGGACATGGGATGAGGGTGAAGGGAGATAGATTCAGGAGTGATATGCGGAAATATTTCTTTACAGAAAGAGTAGTGGATCCGTGGAATAGTCTCCCAGTGGAGGTGGTAGAGATGAGGACAGTAACTGAATTCAAAAAAGCATGGGACAAACACAGAGGATCTCTAAAGGTAAAAAGGGGACTGTTGTAGTTGTTGATATGGAAGGACAGACTAGATAGGCCATGTGGTCTTTTTCTGTCATCATATTTCTATGTTTCTAAAAACAGTGACACAATGCAACATAAGGACATGGTATCAGGTACGAGAGTCACATGTGGGCAAAGAGCAAAGAAGACAGGATCTCACTGACCTACAGAGGTAGCACTATGTGGATGGCCCACTGCAATGGGTGCCATGGAAACAGGAGCAGTCATAATATGGCAATGTACAAGGACTGCACAAATGAAGCCTGGAAATGGACACACCCGCCGCCACAGTGCAAAGGTGCTGGCACAATGTGAGTGGTGCAATGTCATGTCAGAAAGAGGACTGTGCACACATGCAAAGATAAGCCGGCAAATCAATGTACATTGCCACATCTGTCCAGTAAACACACATAATTACATGTAAGTAGAGGTTCAAAGAGACGTCCACAACGGTGCACGTACCCACACAAATCCCACCTTAGCACATACACCAGTGTAAGAGATGAGTCAGGCACATGCACATGCACCGTGTACATTGAAACATGACAGAGTGCTGCCCCATATCCACTGTAACACCCCCTGCGATGGTCAAACAGCAATCAGAGATGGTGGCACGCATCACATTGTTCTGGAGGCAAATAGTGTTTCATGTACAAGTGTAAGTTAGTCATACAAATAAGCAGGACCTACAGAATGTATCTCCTGTGCCACATACGTGGCTGCATGCACCTGTGTATCCAAATATTGGTGCAATGACTGTGATGCAAGCCCCATACATTGGCCACACACAGGTACACAATGTCAGATGGATGTACAACATACAGCGCACATGTGAGTTCCTGCTGTAGATGTACAGACAAGTGTCCACAATGCAAATGCCACCTGTGACCCCACAAGTCCGGCTATGACCATCCCAGAGTACATGGCCATGTAAAGTCACGAGTGATGTCTCAATGATCCACAGCAATGCAAAGGTGACGTGTCTCTGCTGCGATAAATGCAACAACCAGATAGAGCATGGCAGCAATGGTGTGTCGGTCCCCCCGGTGATGCTCAAAGTATCAGGCCAACAATGATGTCCAACATAGGCATGTGTCAGACTTGCATAGGTCCATCTCCCACTGGCACCATCACCCAGGGACCATTGCATGGAGGTGTCCTGTCCACCCACAGTTGGGCGATGGAGACTCCAGATGCAGTGTAGTAGATATGCTGTGTGTGTTGGCTGTGCCCTGTGTTAAAAGGAGTAGAGAAAAGGTAAAGGTATGCTACATACACCATCAGGTCACAATGCAGACAGTGACACCACAATATGTACATAATGAATCCCCAGAAATGAAATCATGACACGACCACAATAGACAGCACAGTGCATGTTGACCACAGAAGGAGATGGCACTGCAGACAAGGTTGCCATCTTGACATGGTCATGTCTATGCCCATGCCACACAGGCATCCTAGAGGTCCACAGCATATCCAGCAGTGGTGGTACACAGAGATCACACAGAAAGGCACGATGATACAAACAGGCCAAAAGAAACATCTACACGTGGATGTCAGGCAAAGAAGATCTAACGTGCAACCTACTGTCAGTGTGCAGTAGGTGTCTGATGGGGACTGTCTGAGCCAGGCAAAGAGCACAAGGGGTAAGAGTAGAGGCAGAGGATGTCAATGAAATATGTCCAATCACCACATCATCATGTTCAGCTGTCAGTGGCACATGTCCAAAGTATGGTGAGATGCGTGTAACTGAAACATTGATACGTAGTGTCCTGTCAGCAAACATGAGACAAATCAGGTGACAATACATGACACATGCATAGACACATACGCACAATGTACAAAAGGGCAACAGAAGAAGGTCACAGATAGACGAGTGATCACCACTGCACAGGTGCCCAGACATATCCCTGCACCAGACAATGCCAAAGGGCATCAGAAGGTACCATCACCTAGATACGCCCCAAAGACATAGAGACATACACAGTGAGACAAGTTGAGCATGCCGCAAGTAGCATGCAGCATATCTGTGCACAATCAGCGACCAGTGGAGACAATCATTACAGTCCATGCAATGATACCCTGATGTTGTGTAATGCCACAATGCCAGAGAAGGCTATATGTGCTATCCACCAACCCCAAACCCTGTCCCTGGAGACACACACAGCCCAGTCACTTGTGCCCCAAATACAGTGTGCAAACACCAAAAATGTGCACAGGCCAATGGCCATATGCATGTCAACAGGAACATGTGGGGGATGGAGGCGCAGGCCGAACAGGCATACAACAACATAGGTACAGTGGAGAGGGAAACACAGACATGTGCAATGCTGCACTGCCCCCACAGTACATTTACCTTTATGTCCACCCACCCCAGTCACCTGCAGGTCTGAATGACGTACACACAATTTCCACATGCACCACAGCACCGGGCAGGGTCTGCAGCCTAACCTGGGGAGTCAAAAACACATGATATATATATATGTCATGATAGTGTCATGAAACACATAGGGCAACACGTACATGGAGACATATATAAACACATAAATAAATAAAATAAAATATATGCACATCCCCACATATGCAGAACTTACAGGAGAACAGCTCCTCGATCAGATGTTGCCTGACTGCCATCTCCTCACATGTGTCACCACGGCCACATACAGGAGGGCATACAGGATCCTCCTCCAGATCCTCATTAATTTTGACTGGGACATTGTGCCTGAGAGCAATGTTGTGCAGGATGCAACAGGCCAGAATGATACATGCCACAGTCATGGGTCCGTATTGTAAGGCACCGCCGGTCCTATCCAGATACCTGAAGTGACTCTTCAGAACACCAAAGGTACCTCATCTCTGCACCTGGCTGTGGAAGATGAACAGGGGTCAGGAACCAGGCACGATAGCCATATCCCGCATAAACCTGCAGAATGAAATGTGGTAAGGTCAAGCGGGAGATGATGGACACACAAAAGCACAGAGGCATCAACGTGTAACTGGACAACAGATAAACAGGGACACAAACATATGAAATCATAGAATTGCACAGGATGACTCTATACCAGCATCTGGAGCTGGGAGACGCAGAACCCCAGGGAAGGCTAATGAGGGCAACACACATCAACTGTATCCAGGCCAAAAACAGGCCAACCACCTCTACCCAAACGGCAATAGTGGCAGGTGTGAAGGCATCTGGCCGACAGTGGCAAAGCACAATGGAAGGGGCAGAGATGCGCATGTGTGCAACCATGTGATGCCCATGATACAGTGAACACAAGGCAAATGGCACCGAAACACATACCTGAGGGGTCAGGTCGGAATGGCAGTAGAGACAAGATAACGTGGACAGACATACAGCATACATGTGTGATGTAAAGTGCCACCACAGCTCCACCCACATGTTGTCGCAGACATGGACAATAGAGAATGGCCCCCACACACACCATACAGCATGAGGAAGGTTCTGGGCACATACCTAACCCCCCCCCCTCCTGGACCACACCCACACCCACACACACGCATGTTGCATATGGAGTCCACAAGGGATACACCACAAAGGCACACACATGTACATCTGCATGTGCAGTATGTCCGAGGCCATGTGCCGGAGTCATTGTCAACCAAGAGGTGTCACACACAACCATAGAAGGGACACACCATATGTGCCCAGAGTGTCCCTATACATAAGACCTGTGCAACAGAACAGCAGTAGCAGATGCCAGTGTTACACGCATGTGTGAAAAGACACCCAGATGAGCAATGAGCCACACATGGTAGACATAGCGACGTTTAGAATTACACAGAGGTCTGTGACCATGTTCCCGGTGATGGTGACAGGGTGTGATGGTGTACAAAGCCCCATACAAGGCAGCTCCCCACAACCACAATGCAAGGAAAGGCATGCAGAGGACACAGGTGACAATGGGACCCCAGATATCATACACCGTACGCGCTTATGAGATATGGTAAATACCCACCCAGCAGGACACAGTCCCCATATTGTCCGGCCTCAAATTGGTCAAAGAGTGCTGAGTGCTGCAGGATATAGGAATTATGAGTGGACTCTGGGAACCATGGAACCACATTCAGAATATGCATATTTGCATCACAAACAACCTGCACATTCAGGGAATGGTAGTGTTTGTGGTTGCAGAATACAACCTCCCTGTCATGTGGCGGGACCAGGGCAACATGTGTGCAATCTATAGCTCCCATCACATGTGGTATCCCTGCAATCTGCTGGAATGCCTAGCCCAGGACCCCCCAATGTTCCCTATTGTTAGGATCGCAATGTAATTCCCAACCCGGCTGACCATGGCCCACAGTACCTGGTAGAGACAGCGTGAGAAGGTTGGCCTGCTCATCCCGCCCACTGCAGCCACTGAGGATTGGAAACAGCCAGAGGCAAAGAAATGTAGGGCAGCCGGGAGCTTGGCCAATCCCGGTATGGCATGTGACCGGGCAGTCCGGGGCTCAAGGTCCAGTCATAGATCCTCATAGAGCTCCCTAATAGCCCCTGTGTCCAGACAGTAGAGGGAGATGACTTGGTCCTCACATATGTCCTGGAGCATGGGCCTAGGCCTGTAGAGATGTGGCAGGCGGGGCCATGCCTCAGCATGCCTATGGCGCCATGCTGGTATCACATCTGCCTGTGGAGCCCCCACAGCTGCAGGTCTGAGTTGCAGCAGGACTGTACCCATACTCAGTGCCACAGCCCCAGGGACACCATCACCCCCATCAGGCAACCGCAGCTCCGCTAGCTCCACCAATGCCACCACTGCACAACCCGCATTCACGATCTGAGCCATGATAGACATGAGATGGCGCACAGGTAGATGTTAAATAGGGTGTGGGGTGTGGCAAATAATCAGAGCAAACCTAACACACCTGGTGATGATGGGACGCACACCAGAAACAGCATGAGAGAACACCCAGCACATACGGAAGCGTAACAATGTAGCGCACGCAGAAACACGCGTTCCCGAAAATGCATGTTCCATGATTGGCTCTGCTGAATGCAGGTAGGAGGAGCATGCGGCGTGTCCCCGCACCCTAGCATCGCACAAACATATGGCATGACTCACTGCGTGCCCCACCCAGACAACCTGGGGTGTGCAGAACGTAAGGCCAGTCAGCAGGGAAGGGGACGGAGGGGGACCATGGATCGACAGACCAGCCAATGGGGAAGGTGGTGGGACCAGGTCAGAAGGGGGGGCTGGCCTGGCATGCAGGGGGGTTCCAGGCCCGACACCTCCACCCCAGCCATAGGGACAAGGCAAATGTGTGAATGCAGGGACCCCATGGCAGAGCATGGAACTAGGTGCTGTCCCATCAGGGGGGTCGGCAGGTGTCAGGCAGTGCATGCTGGGGCAGACCAGCAGAGATGGGGGAGCATGTCCAGCAGCTGGAGCAGGATGGGCAGAGCATGCACCCCACATGGCTCTAGAAAGCGCGTGGGTCATGGGGTGGGTGGGGGCCCTGGATGTGCATCACGCATGTTGCATGCCGATACCCTCCAAGGGAGTGACAGCGATCCGTGGGAGCAGGTGTCAGGGGTGACAGCACTGGCAGAGAGAGAGGGTGCAGGGGGATGGGGTGGTGGCCAGAGAGGGGTTGTCACAGCAGAAGCAGGGCATGGCTGCCATAGATCGAGGGGAGGGGACCAACACAGATGCAGTGAGTGGGGTGGCACAGGCGCAGCTGAAGGTGCAGGGAACAGAATGGAGGTGGATGTTGCAATGGTGAACGGGGGTGGGCACAGCACGGTGTTAGGGTGCAGGGGCGGGGGGGTGACAGGTCCGTGGTAGCAGTGTTGGGTGACAATGTGATGTGGGGACATAGTGCAGGGGTGGTGAGAGCAGCAAGGCCACAAGGGTCAGTACATGGGGGAGACAGAGGTGGACTGCACCTGTGTGTACGATAGGTGCTGGGTGAAGGGATGCAGGTGGCAATGGGGAGGCATGGGGTGGGTGGCTGCATGTGGTGGCGTGGGGGGGGGCATGTCCATGGTAGCATCATATGCCAGATGCAGGAGGCAACAATATACAAGGGGCAGCATGGGTGGGGAGCATACCGGCCCCAACACAGACCCATGCAGCACACACCCACATATGCTCCCGCTCCACGCAGCCACCCACAGCCCACCACCAGTCACACCACCAGGGCCCCACCCCACCCCAGGCCATGCACCTATGCATGCATATCCCTGCCACCACAGGGCACACCTGTCCCTAGCTACAGCGGCACAGCACCCCAGCCCCACCCAACAATCATGCCTGGCCATGTGGGGTGTTCCCAGCCATACGCACATGCAGGCACCAGTGACCCACCGCAGGCACCTGGGACACGGACATCAGATGGTACCACACACATCCCTTCACCGGTAACATCCCTGGCCACATGTACACAGCCTGGGTACCCGCACACTGACCGATGTGCCCTGCGTCTTACATGGTCTGTAGGTATAGGATGTGACAGGGGTAGCCAGCCACACCTCACCTGAGCTGTGTGCCCTGTTCCCCCACAGGTGATATACATGCCATGGAGGAGATGGTGGAGGGGGCAGAGGTCACAGACCATGGGCTGTGGCCCCTGGCCAATGAGGGACCTGAAGCGGGGGCATCAGGAGGGGCAGCTGTAGCACAGGCAGAGGTGGGGGGACCAGCACCACTATTGGCGGGCGATGGTGGGCCGAGCCAGGGGCCGGCCAAAGACAATACACCATTGGCCGCTGCAGCCACTGGGGTGGCGGAGCCTGCTGCACCTGGACACGCAATGCAGGACGCACAGTCTGCCCTGGTGGAAGTGATTTGGAAGATGTGGGTACACTCGGAAGTGGAAATATTTCTTTACAGAAAAAGTAGTGGATCCATGGAATAGTCTCCCAGTGGAGGTGGTAGAGATGAGGACAGTAACTGAATTCAAAAAAGCATGGGACCAACACAGAGGATCTCTAAAGGTAAAAAGTGGACTGTTGTAGTTGTTGTTATGGAAGGACAGACTAGATAGGCCATGTGGTCTTTTTCTGTCATCATGTTTCTATGTTTCTATGTTTCTAAGCTTCGCATGGTGATGCACAGGATGAGTGTCCTACCGTGTTTATATGATGTGGCACGTGTACAGGTGGCAGGTGCAAACCATGTCTCACGGTGCACAACGTGTCTCCCCCACAGGCATACATCTGGCATTTGGTGCAGTCCTGCATGAGCAGTGCCAGCAGCGGCATGAGGTGCATCGCATGTGGCATGTGGTAGAACACCAGGGGCTGGCGGTGGAGGGGATCCTCGCTGAGATGAGGGGCTTTGCCGCATCAGTACGGGACATAGCTACCAGCATGGAGAGTATGGCAGCTGCCCGGGGGACCCCCTCAGAATGTCAAGGACAGCCAGCAGCAGCAGCAGCAGCTGTGGCACCTGCACCATGGGGTGGGAAGGGCTATGCACAATGCAGCAGGCCATGTGGAAAATAAATGGCTGTGCATGCGGCACTGACTGAGGTCACATGTCCTGTGTTTATTCCAGCAGCCTCATGTATGCCCTGCCCTACCTGTGGCCACACCAGACACCGATCCCATGCCATCCCCTAGGGAAATCTGTGTCCCCCCCCCCCCTAGCTGAGAGTATCATGGATCCTGGCATCAGCCATGCCACCCCTGCCCCCTCCGCCACCTCCCAACACCCCTATCACCACCCTGCTTCACCAGTGTCTGAACCCCCGCCCTCCCTGTCCCTCTGCTCCCCTTGCCACCTATCCGTACTGTTACTTGCTGAAGGCATGTTGGTGTGGTGACGGATACATCTCCATGCAGTGACGTCCACATCTCATCGCTTGGATATCATATCCTGTACACCCAGTGGCATATCCGTGCTGTCTGTCCTGTCCACATGTCCACCTCTGGTAGCACACTGCTGGTGTCCCATTCTCTGTCCTCTCCTGGTCAGTGTGATCTGTGCCATGGGGGTGCCCCTCCATCACAGGCCCATCTTATGAGACACGGACACACTGTTGCTGTACGCAGTCAGACACATGCTGCATGTCCTGGTCAACTCAGCCCCTTCCCATTGGGCCTGCAACAGTTCCCCAGTGTTTGCAGGATACAATGTGGATCTCCCATAGGTGTCCACAGGGCATGTCGGTCCAGTACCTCATCCCACCTCACTGCCCAGGTACATCCCCACTCCCTTCCCCATATGCCCATGTCCAGCCATAGTGCTGTGAGTTAGACTTCCCCCCCAGGCCCCTGACCGCCACCTGTCCCTCGGCATCCTGCATCCCTGGTCCTGGTCTCTGGGCCCTCCCTGCCCTCTGCCTGGATGCACTATCCCACTCACTACTGACCTGGGGCCCATCCCATCTGCTCCGCATATGGGCACCCCGCCCATCCCTACCCCTGCCCCTCGCATACCGTGATGGGGGGCACCTCTCCATCCTTCCTGGCCCAACTCCCTGCTCGCCCCCATGTCCGCCATCCCCATGCCTACGTGCATTGAACTGGCCACCCTGTGTCGTAAACCTCACCACTAGTGGCCATACCCTTGCATGTCCCACCACTACTGATCCATGCCATCCCTGTCCTGTGCATGATGGTGTTTCTGGTGACCCCCTCTGCCATTGTATGCAACCCCATGGATGTGGCCATTTTTACCACACTGGCCAGATGCTACTAGGTATGGCCGGTATGTGCAGTTAGGATGGGACATGCACATACATATATACATGGCACACAGACCCACTGGCACGCCGACCACTGTCCGCAACATGCACCACAGAGGGGGTGTGTGCACTTTCCTGGCTCCATCCCATGCATGTGGGTACTGTGTGCCACCCATGCCAGGTGCCATACCATGTGTGCACCGGTATAGGTCACTAGGCCCATGGAGTGATATTGGCAGGCCGATACCCTGGAAACACCCCTTATACACACCCTCATATAGGGGTTCCCCACTATTCAGTGTTGGATATGTCAGCATGGGGGGATCTCCCTCCAGCGGTGTGGCATACCCTTGTACACGCTTTATATGAGTTAGACCTACCAGCTCAATATGCCAACCTATCAGTATTGTGATTACCTCAGGGGACATGCATCAGGGGGCCACCCTTCTGACTACATACCTGCAGGTGTGGTGGCCATCAATATGGTTTGGGGCCACTGTACCTATATGCCGATCCGTTTCCAACATATGGCATCTTTTGTCCGCCGTTTGTAGTTGCAGTGATCTGCCCCCACCTCTGCTACCATCATAGGGGCTGTCCAGGGCTCAGCCACTCTCCAGCCAGTCTACATATGCAACATGGCGCCATGTTGGCGGCGTAATATCTGTCGTGGCCCGCCATCAGGATCGACCCCGACTGCATCCAGCACTGGGTTTGGTTGAGTCAGGGACTGGCCTGGCAATTATGATGTCGGACACATGGTGCTATATTGTGTATGTGGTATGACTGGGAGGTGGAGAAGCTGTTGGGTGCCCCTTCAATGTGAGCATTGTTGGGGGTTCCTCTTGCAAGTATGGCTGGTACACAGTGGACATAGTTTGGGGTAGACAGTTTGGGCATGTAGGTGGTTGGTCTCCCACAGGTAGTGCTGTTCTGCAGGTATCAGGTATGCTGGGGGGGGTTGCGTACGCCTACTCCTTGGGGTGTGTGCTGTAAAATTTGTGGCATGTTTAGCTGGTGTCTCTGGCTCGTATCACACATGCATATCGGGTACATTCACTGCAAGAGGGGGTCCCCTCATTGTGACACATCCAACACAATACGTTTTCAGACGTATATATTGGGGTTGGGGCCTGGGGGGGTGTTGCATGTATAGATTTGTGTGCACCGGTGGCATGTGCGTGACACCATGCCTATTGCCATGGTGGTGGTCCTTAGCGAACCACCGGTACATGTGTTTGTCTGTGGTGCTACATCGGGCGCCGCCCATGCCCATTCCCTGCCCTTGCCACGGGTATGGTACCATGTATGGTACCGTTGTCATGCACACAGACACACACATATATGCTCACACCTGTCATTTGCAACCCATTGACATGTTGCAATAAGGGACAGCTGACCATCATGAATATTTCAAACATATGTACAATATTTATTGGTGGGGGGAAACAGCTGTGGGAACCTGTGCGGGCATGGGCCCTAGCGTCCCAGTCCCTGGCGGGGGTGGCAGTCCCAGGGTACGGCCCACAACAAGGCAGAGGTTGCATGTGTGGGGCCTCCACTCACACCCCCTGGGGGTCTTCATTGCCGGATGGCTGGTCAGCTGCACTTGCCCTGCATCTGTTGCTCAACATGCGCAGCCGGTCAGCCATCACAGCCATGGTCTCCAGCACATGCCCCAGAATGCGGGCATGCTGCCGCTGGGCATGTGCCTGGGCACACACCGCCATAGCCAGGCGGAGGCCGCACATGCACCCACACAGACACACATCTCCCCTTGTCTGTGTGGCTGCATGTATGGCACGTCTGCCTGCGTCAATGTGTGCCAGACCCATGGCCAGATGGGGGACATCACCGGCACTGTGGGCAGATGGCTGGGGCCCCCAGTGCCCTGTGGCAGCCTGTGTCGCTCAGGACTGGCCATGCCCTCACCCCCACCCCTGCCCCCTCCCAATCCCCCACCACCCCCACCCCCACCCAAGCCTCCCACCCCCTCTTCCCCACTACACCCACCATCCCCATCCCCCTCCCCAGCCTTCACATGCACCTCCCCCCTCCCCCCTCCACCCCTTGCACCTCCCCCCATACACTCCCCCCTCCTCCCCCTCCCCAGGCTCCCAGCTGCCCTCCCCCTCCACTCCACTCCCCTCCCCCTCCTCCCCCCTCTCTGCTTCTGCTGGCCCCCTCCTCCTCAGCCTCCTCACCATCAGCCGCCTCCAGGCCCTCCAGGTTGTCTTCAGCCGCCACTGGCTGCCTGGCTCCGGCATCCATCCCTGCTGGGCCCTCGTCTGCATGTGCGGCCACTGTGGGGGAGAGGTGCATACATTACCTCCACGGTCACACATCTGGCACATAATTCAAACATGTCCTGTGGCCCCACAGGCCGTTGGCCCACAGGAACGTGCCGCATCACTCACCGTCCCATTAGGCCTGCTGTTCTCGCTGTACCCACGCCACAAAGCGGGGGTATCTGGCTCGCAGCTCACGGGGCTTCTAGTGGAGGTCCTTTACCTGTGGATAAAGCAATGTGTGGGAACATTAGGGAACAGACATCCATGGCCAGCTGGTGTTGCACCACACACATACCTGGGTGCAGCAGGTGGCTGCCCCTACTCTGTGCTGTGTGTCGACTGCTAGCTGTTGCCCCTGCCACACACATGTGTGTGTTGCGACTGCGCATGTCTGGGTTGGCCCTTACGTGCCCTGCGTGCAAACCTCCTGACACCCATTGCCGTCCCGGTGGCCTATCTATGCTTGGGCCTACAACACAGCACCATATGTGCCATTGCCGTGTGTGGGTCACAGCCGCCATGCAGGGGGGGCTGCATGGTGTCAGCATACATGCACGTTGTGCCATGGGGGGGGCAGGGCATGCGCCACATCCTGCACATATGCACCACTGTGTCAACATGTCTGCTATACCCATCAACCTGGCTGCGACCCTTGTCCAACATATGCACAGACTGCTTAGGCATGTGCTACTGTACGCACTGGCGGGGGCGATGATCATGTGTCTCACCAGTGGCCCTTGTACACAGCAACAGCCACACTTGGGTGTGGCCTGGGGATGTGCCGCCATATGCCCTCCAGGGTCTAGTCACAACATGAGGATAGGTGTGGCCTGCACACATCAGCCGGTGCACCTACCATAGCAAAAGAAGGGATCATAGACCTCTGTAATGAGGCCTGGAGTATCCTGGGGATTTGGCAGACCTGTGAAACTTAAACAAGAGCAGGTACCATAACACCAGGATGGATAGTAGGCCTCTGTAGTGAGGCCTGGGGCATCCTGGGGATTTGGCACATCTGTGAAACCTAATCAGGAGAAGGTACCTTAGCAACAGGATGGATATTAGACCTCTGTAATGTGGGCTGGGGCATCTTGGGGATAGGGCACATCTGTGAAACTGGAAAAGGAGCAGGTACCATAACAATGGGATGGATAATAAACCTCTGTAATGGGTTCTGCGGCCCCCTGGGGACGGGGCAGATCTGTAAACATCGACAGGGGGGCCTACATTGATCCCATTTGGACACACAGCCACCTGCTTTTCCCTTGCTCTGCGTGTCTGATATATGTGTTGGTTACCAGCTATTTCCTTAACGTTCTAGGTTTAGGTGCCTGTCCCAATGCACTTACCTCACGTGGGTAGTCAGAACCTCTATTATATCACCTTATAAGGCACACCCAGGCCTTCCTCACTCTGGTGAGGTCCTGCCTACGGGAGGAGCCTGGAAACAGGCGCTCCTGGCAGAGGCATATTAACTCTGCAAGCAGGTACAGGTCTGCATGGGTAAATGCAGGCTTTCTGGACCTGGCAGCCATCTTGTCTGCTGTATGTGATCAGACCTTGTATGATGCAGTAAAAACACACCTGTGCAGTGCACGCATAGCCATGTGTGTAACCCCATGGGTAGCAATGCATGTACCTCAGTTTGCGATGTGTGTCAGTCTATTTGTTTATGTTACAGGTATCCTTTTATATATCTGACTACAACTGGTCTTTCTGATTGGTACATGCCTTATACCCATCTTCTATCCCATTGTGGTATCCCCTTCTGGGATTTGAACTCCCAATACAGTGTAGTCTGACATATTGCCTAACCACTGTGCTACACATACCATGTTATATTGCTCTGATGGACCATGTTCTTGTGGACATTGAGGCCTGATGTTACAGCATATCAGGCTTTCAGCCATCTGGGCCTCGGGCGTGTGTTACGTGAATGTTGATTACGGCACCTTGGAGCGTGCCTTATGCAACTGTACACTAAGGAGCGCGTCCTGGGTCTCCTCAGCCATAATGGCACATTGCATGTCACTCAATACCGCGCTTCAGAACATGGCGCATTCGAGGGTTCCTTCTATGGTATATTGTGCTACGGCACCTTAGTAGGCACCTTACTGGGCGCCATATTGTATGGTGCCATATAGGATGCTCATCAGGTGCCTTGTGAGGCGCCTTCTATGGCACCTTATCGGGGTCCCTAGGCAGGGAACCATACTGGGCACACCTGGACAGGTCATCTTCATGGGCTCCCTGGGATATTTTGCCATTGTTTACAGTGGCATAACAATGTTACATTGCCCTAGGTTACTTTGCCCTGCAGCCTGCAAGGTGCCTCAGGTTGACATGCATTACCTATGGCCATAGATACTAATGTCACCCTAACACTGGATTGGCCACAGGGTACTGGCACTGCACAGGTGATTGTGGGTGAGGGTTGGAGGCTCCTGGACGTGCCATATCTGCAGCTAGACCATGTGGCTGCCAGTAATGTTGACAAACATGTTGTGGGCAATTTTACCACAGCCCAGGGTGTGGGCAATGTAAAGTACTGGGAGGACAGTGGGTGGCAGATGTTGGGCATACGTGTCCCCCAGGGGAATTGGAGGGCCAGGATGGTTACAATGATGGGTGGACAGAGGTGTGGTGGTACCATGCAGCTGAGGCACAGGTGAGACAGGCAACGTAGATGCACAATGCAGGACAGGGTCACAGTGCATGACCTGTGGTGGCAGCCTGCACAGGCAGTCAGGACTCTACACAGCTGACAGATGCAGATAACTGGACCAGAGTAATGTTGGCCACTGTGGAGAGCCTATTATGGGCTGGCAGCACATATCTGCAAAAATATGAGTGTTAGAGGCATGCAAGATATCTGAGTTTGACAAGCATGGGATGGGGGAACAATAGGAGATTGAACCCATGGACACAGTTTGGGACGTCATTGTACAAACCAGTGGGCTATACCTCTATGGCCTGCTGTACAGCAATGCCTGGGTACAGAGGGACTACAGGTCACCGCATAGACTGTCTGCTCTGTGCGCCAGGTTAGGGTAACCGCACCAGCACCCATGATGCATTGCACATGTGGAGCAGTGGTCTACAGCAGATCACCAAATGGGGTCTGCACCTCTCTGCTACTGCAGACTGGTAGGATGGACTGCCATGTGTGATACTGGCACAGAGTAGCTACAGACCCTGCCATTGTGCAGGTTCTGTATTCACCCTGAGGGTAAGGATGGCTGCCCAGCACTAGGTCCACAGTACATGTGGTGCTGTATATAAGTCCTGCTGCATATCCTCATCACTGGCACTGTGTGGCAGGTGTCCCTGGCAGTGTGACCAAAGGTGCCTCTGTGTTCTGCAGTCACAGGTGTCCCCCTGGGACCAGAGACCACCCAGCTCAGTGTGTACCCAGTGTTAAGGTCTGGCTGCCATGGCCACCTGTTAGCAGGGTGGAGGGGTGTCCAGTGTCTTATGAGGGTTATGTATCACAGCCCCCTACTGTTCAGAGTAGTAGACACTATGTGCCCCCCAGAACCCCATAGCACCCATCTTGTAGGTGGGGGGCATGGAGGGACAGGTGCCTGAGCCCACAGGACTGGCAATCCTGTTCCTGATGGCAAAGGACATCCCTCTAGGGCTAGTGGGCATGGGACATACCTGTGACTGGGGCATTGGCAGACCAACATTAATGTGGGGTTGGAGTGTGAATCCTCATGTGCCACAAACCACAGTCTGCCATGCATCATCAGACAACACTGTCGTACTGCAGCTGCATACACAGTGGTCTCAGTATGCACAGACTAACTGCAGACATGCTACTGGCCAGTCCCTGGTACATGGTCATTGGAAAAACACATACACCCAGACACTGGATGGGTGGGTGGGTGGACGGATGGGCGGGCACCAAGCAGGTATGTCAGTGATTGGGCCCCAGAACTGGGATCACACAGGTATCACTGCAGACAAATAGCATAGAACACTATGGGGGAACCCGTACATGCCATGGTCACTGCTGAGTCAGGGTGAGACTGACCTCCCAGCACGACATGCTGTGGCCACCCTGTCCATGCAGGTGGTGTTCGGACACTACAGTGAACCAGCCATTGCAATACTCCCTGTGCAGATGCAGCCTGCCCAATTTGCCATATCTGGCCCATACCCACACTACCTTGCTCCTCATTATGCACATTCGCAGGCTAACGCTGGTAACAGTTGGACAATGTGGGCCGGGAGCGGGGTGGGCAGCCACAAAACAATGGATAGACATACACATACACTCCTACTGCAGCACTGTACAATGATAGGGGTGTTTGGCAACCCTGCCTGCCACACTGCCAACATTTCTGAACTGAGCAGGAGGTAGTGGTGGTGCTGTGATGTTACCTGCAACTCCGTGCTGAGGTCAGCAGCCTGACTGTACAGCATGATTTGGATAGTGGAGCCTGTATGAGTGGGTGTTTCTACCCCTGTTGGCCGCTGCTGTGGGGATTGCACGGTTTGATGTTGTATCTACATAGTAGGGCAAACGTTTGGGATGTGTTCTGCAGGTTCCAGCAGCTGGGACCTGTACCTGTGACCCTCTGCTCCTGGACACACTGGGTGTGTGTACTGCACCACGGTGTTGCCACAGGGGCACAGCAGTCCCTGGAGCTACCTTTACTTCTCCTCGGCCAGACATTTCATGTTTTTCTGTTGTATCTACATAGTAGGGCAAAAGCTTGGGATGTGTTCTGTAGGGTCTGCAGCTGGGACCTGAACCTGTGACCCTCTGCTCTGAGTCACACTGGCTGGGTGTACTGCAGCACAGTGAGACCACAGAGGCACAGCAGTCCCTGGGCCATACCTTTATGTCTCCTCAGCCAAACCTTTTCTGTTGCACTGCACACCACGTACTGGTATAGAGCATGGCCTGGGTCCACTGCAGACAGGTGCCACTGCCCCCTCCAGCACAGGCACACACACCCATGCTATGCTGACATAACCATATGCTGTTGGTGCTTGTTGTGTGCCGTCCCAGGCTATCCATTGTACAGGTAGGCAGGTGCCTACGGTGCGGCGTCTGGGGTGGGAAGACATACATGGACATCACCATCACCCCCTCCCCCCCATCACCGCCTAACAACATTCTGTCTCTTCAACATGGTTGTGGGATGGATGCGGGGATGTCCAGTCTCTGCCCTGTCCCACTAGAGGACAGCAACCTTGGGCCAGAAGGACTTGGGTTTCTAGTCCCACAGGTGCTCCTTGTGGTCTTGGGCATAACATAAGAACATAAGATATGCCATACTGGGTCAGACCAAGGTCCATCAAGCCCAGTATCCTGTTTCCAACAGTGGCCAATCTAGGTCATACGTACCTAGCAGTTTCACCAAAAGACACAGGTTCCGCAATGCTTGTACTGGGTCAAGCATTGATATCCTGGGTCCCTTCTTAATTATGGTTTATGGACCTTTCCTCCAGAAACTTGTCCAAACCTTTTTTAAACCCAGCTACACTAACAGCCTTTACTACATCCTCCGGTAACAAATTCCAGAGTTTGACTACACGTTGAGTGAAGAAATATTTTCTTTTATTAGTTTTAAATAGTTTACCCTGTAGCTTCATTGCATGTCACCTAGTCTTTCTATATTCTGATAACGTAAACAGTCGATCTACGTTTACCCGTTCCACTCCGCTCATTAATTTATAGACTTCTATCATATCTCCCCTCAGCCGTCTCTTTTCCAGGTTAAAGAGCCCTAACCTTTTTAGCCTTTCTTCATAGGAGTATCCTTCCATCCCCTTTACCATTTTGGTGGCTCTTCTCTGAACCTTTTCTAATAACGCTATATTCTTTTTAAGATACGGCGACCAGAATTGCACACAATATTCAAGGTGCGGTCTCACCATGGAACGATATAGAGGCATTATAATATCTTTTGTTTTATTTTCCATTCCTTTCCTTATGATACCTAGCATTCTATTTGCTCTCTTGGCTGCCGCTGCACACTGGGCCAAGGGTTTTAACATGCTATCCACAATGACGCCTAAATCTTTTTCCTGGGTGATGGTTCCTAATGTGGAACCTTGCATCGTGTAACCATAGTTTGGGTTGTTCTTCCCTAGGTGCATAACTTTGCACTTGTCCACATTAAATTTCATCTGCCATTTTGATGCCCAGTCTTCCAATTGATCAAGATCCTCTTGCAATTTTCCACAATCCTCTTGGGTTTTAACAACTTTAAATAGTTTTGTGTCATCTGCAAATTTGATAACCTCTCTCGTTATTCCACTTTCCAGGTCATTTATGAATATGTCAAAAAGCAGCTGACCCAGCACAGATCCCTGGGGTACACCACTATTCACTTTTCTCCATTGGGAAAATTGGCCATTTAGCCCAACCCTCTGCTTTCTATCTTTTAACCAGTTCTTGATACACAGTAGTACACTGCCTCCTATCCCATGACTCTTTAGTTTTGCCAAAAGTCTCTGATGAGGGACCTTGTCAAAAGCTTTCTGAAAGTCCAGATACACTATATCAACCGACTCACCTTTGTCCACCTGTTTATTCACACTTTCAAAAAACATAATAGATTAGTAAGACAAGATCTTCCTTGTCTAAAACCATGTTGGCTGTCTCCCATTAGGCCATGACTATCTACATGCTGAATAATTTTATTCTTTATGATGGTTTCTATCATTTTTCCCGGTACTGATGTGAGGCTCACCGGTCTGTAGTTTCCCGGATCACCCCTAGAACCCTTTTTAAAAATTGGCGTTACATTGGCGATCCTCCAATCTTCAGGTATTACAGATGATTTTAATGAAAATTCACAGATTACCAATAGCAGGTCTGCAATCTCATATTTCAGTTCTTTCAACACCCTTGGATGTATACCATCCGGCCCAGGTGATTTGCTACTCTTCAGTTTATCTAATAGTTGTAATACATCTTCCCGATGTATCGATATTTCCTTCAATTCTTCCGCACCTTTAAATACCACTTCAGTCATGGGTAACATCCCTATTTCTTCCTCAGTAAAGACCGAAGCAAAGAATTCATTCAGTCTCTCCGCTATCGCCTTGTCACCTCTTAGTGCCCCTTTAACTCCTCTATCTTCTAATGGACCAACTGAATCTCTCACAGGTTTTTTACTACGAATGTCCTTGAAAAAATCTTAATTTTGCGTTTTTGCTTCCGCAGCAAGCTTCTTCTCAAATTCTCCCTTTGCCTGCTTTATCAATGCCTTGCATTTGACTTGCCAGTGCTTGTGCTGTTTCCAGGTTTCGTCATTTGGCTCTTTTTTCCATTTCTTGAAAGATGCTTTTTTGGCAACAACAGCCTCTCTGACCTCCCCTTAAGCCACTTAACCCTCCATAGCCCATGTTTATTTTATTTATTTATTTATTGAACAGTTTTATATACCGCCTTTCAGAAAAATCAAAGCGGTTTACATAGAACAAAACTTGAACATTACATTGAAACTTATTCAAATTATTGAAATTACAGTGAACATTAAATTGTATATAATAAAAATGGTAATTTGAGGGTTACAATGCTGAGTAAATACTGATTAGGTATATAGATAGTTTAAACATATATACAGATTTAAATATTTACAAATTTCAAAAATCTTATCATCTTATCTGAGCAAGGAAAAATGTATTGTAGTTCACTAGAATTATTAGTGTAAAGAATAAATGTGATAATGTGGAGAATTGGGTATTGTAAGATAGAGTAAGAAAAAGGAAAAAGTAAGTTGTGAATTAATGAATATGAGTATACATGAGTTTGTGGGAAATATTTCACCTATTGGGAATGAGTCTCCAAAGTACTCTATAAATAGGTGAGTTTTAAGATCTTTTCGAAATGCTGCAAGATCTTTGATTTCTCTGAGTTTATCCGGCAGAGCGTTCCATATTAAAGGAGCATTGAAGCTGAATGCCCTATTTGTTGTAGTTTTATTGAGTTTTGAAAAGTTGTTTGGAACAAGTAGTGTGTTCAGGTTCCTTTGTCTCACTGTTCTGGTCCTTGAATGAATTGTCAGTAGATCAGTTAGATATGATGGGGCTATATCTCTTATCAGTTTGAATGTTGTTATGATAACTTTATACTTTATCCTACTTTGTATAGGTAACCAGTGAAGTTTGTACAGTATAGGGGTTATGTGTTCAGTTGGACCTGCATTTATAAGCATTCTTGCAGCAACATGTTGTGATACTTTTAGTTGGTGTAAAGCATGTTTTGCAATACCTTGAAGAATTATGTTACTAAAATCTAAGTGAGGCAGGATCAGGGCTTGAAGGACTGATCTGAAGTCCAGATTTGAGATGTTCCCTGTTAAATAGTTATCTCCAAGTTATAATGCCCTCTTCAATGTAATTTCAGTTTGTTCAATGAAAACCACACTGATGCAGAATATTGCGGTATATAAGAGAATGTAAATAAATAAAAATAAAAAAATAAAAAAAATTAACTATTGGCTAGTGCGGTCAATGTATTTGTATATTGTGTTTGGCCTTTGTCAGAAGCTGTCTTTCTGACTTCCAATTTCTATGTTCCTATGTGCCATCTGGGCGACACCCAGGTCTGCCCTATGCCCCGGCTGCCCCCACTACATGTGCCGCCTGCAGCCCTCTATGCCCATTTACACCATTTCATACTTGGGCACTATGGTGTTGCTGCAAATGGAGCACTAATATCATGTTTCTTGTGCTCCCTGCCTATGCTGTACATTGCTGACACCGAAACAGTTTCTCTCTCTTGCAAATGTGCATCTAATGACAGGTTTTCATTCGCGGTAGGATTCAGCCCTTCAGTTCAGTGCATTAGTGTGCAGGGAGCCTCTCTCTGCCCACTCCCCGCCCATTGACCCCTGCTCTCCGCCCTCTCTCCTCCCTCTGCGGTGTGTACCGCGCCGCGGAAAGCTTCCGTGCAGTTTGTAACGTTACTGTGCGATAACGTTACATACCATGCGTTAACATTACCTAACGCGCGGAAATGTTACCTACCGCATAGTCTGTAATGTTACCGCAGTTTAGTAAACATACCCCATAGTGTGGTAAATTTTAGCACTTAGGGGTATGTTTACTATACTGCAGTAATGTCATTTGCGGTAGGTTCCGCGGTAAAGGTAGAGATGCCCATATAAAGGCATGGGCATTGCATCGTTACAGCAAGCTGACAGCCAACGCGCGTTACAAGGTGCCTTGTAAGGTGCCATGTAAGGTGCCTTATAAGGTGCCTAGTAAGGTGCCCTGTAAGGTGCCTCATAAGGCGCCCTATAGGGCCTCCTAGGCTAAGCGCCATATTAGGCACCCATGGACAAGGCACAGCAGAAGGCACCCTGGGCTATGGAACCATAGGTTAAGGTGGCCTAACAAGGTTAATGTATCCTAGGTTAGTGTGCCCTAGGGACTGCAAGGTGCCTCAGGATAACATGCATGACCTGTGTGGAACAGAGACAGATGTAGCCCTAACACTAGATAGAGCACTCAGGAAAGGCAATGAACAGGTGAGTGAAGGAGGGAGAAGTGGAAGCCGCTGGACCTGCCATATCTGCGGGCATCCCATGTGCCTGCCAGTACTGATGACAAACATGGTGGGGCAGCTGTACCACAGCACAGGGTGTTGGCAATGTAAAGTACCAGAAAAACAGTTGGTGGCAGACAATGGGAATATGTGTCCCCCAGTGGAGGCAGAGGTGGCAGGGTAGTTACAATGATGGGTGGGCAGAGGAGTGGTGGTGCCATGCAGATCAGGCACAGGCGAGGCAAGCATGAAGAGGCTCAATGCAGGAAAGGGTATGACATGGGGTGGCAGCCTGCACTGGCAGACAGGACTCTACACAGCTGACAGACGCAGATAGATGGACCGAGGGAATGTTGGCAAGCACAGATCTACAAAAATATGACCTCTACAGGCATGCACACTATATGAGTAGGACAGGCATGAGAGGGGGGGAACAATGAGGAACTGAACCCATGAACACTGCCAAGAATGGCAATGTATTAACCAGTAGGCTATACCTCCATGGTGTATGTCACAGCAATGTCTGGGTACAGAAGGACTGCAGGTCACCGCACAAATTGTATGCTCTGAGTGCCAGGATAGGGTAACCCCACCATACCCATGATGCAATGCACATGCTGAATAGCAGTCTACAGCTGATCACCAAATAGGGTCTGCACCTCTCCGGTACCTCAGGTTGGAAAGACGAACTGACAGTGTGTGATACTGGCACAGAGTAGCTACAGACCATGCCATTGTGCAGGTTCTGTGTCACCCTGAGGGATAGGATTGGTGCCCAGCACTAGGTCCGCAGTACATGTGGTGCTAGAGATAGGTTCTGCTGTACATCCCCATCACTACCAGTGCGTGACAGGTGTTCCGTGCAGTGCAGCCGAAGGTAATTTGGTGTCCATCTGTATCCTGCAGTCACATGTGGCCCTGTGGGACCAGACACCAGCCAGATTGGTGTGTACTCTGTGTTAGGGTCTGGCTGACATGGGCAGCTGTTATCAGGGCAGAGGAGTTCCAAGAATTGCATGAGGTGTGTGTAGCAGTGCCTTTATAGGTCACAGTGGTATATACTACATACCCCAAAGGGCCCACATCACCCTTTTTGTAGGTAAATAACAGGTGTCCCCACCCCAGGGAAGCAACCTCAATCCTGTTTGTATGAGACAGTCCTCCAGGGTTGGTGGGCCAGAGCCATACCTATGACTGGAACAGTGGCAGACCAGCAGCAATGCTGGGGTTAGGTCTGGAAAACCCCAACTGCCTCCCACCACTGTCTACCAGTCACCAGCAGACAGCACAGTCAGACTGTACCTTACAGGTGTTCTGACCATGCACAGTCTAACTTCAGACAGTCCACTCACAGAGGAACTATGTGCAGCAAGCAGGCAACTCAGTGACTGGGATTCCAGAACTGGGGAACATAAATACATCAATGGAGGCAGATAGTGTAGAGCGTTATGTGGGAACCTAGACCTGCCATGGTCACTGCTCGGTCAGAGTGAGTGCCCTCCCAGCATGCCATGCTGTGACCACCCTGTCCATGCAGGTGGTGGTCAGGCACTACAGTGTCCCAGCCATTGCCCCACACCCTGTGAAGATGCATCCTGGCCAATCTGCCCTGTCCGGGCCATACCCAAAATACCTTGCTCCTCATTATGCACCTATTCAGGCTAACGCTGGTAACAGTGGGACATTTTGGGCCCAGTGAAGGGTGGGCAGCCACAGAACAATGGATAGACATACACACACGCTCACTCCTATTGCAGCATTGTACAAAGATAGGGGTGGTTGGCAACCCTGCCCGTCACACTGGTCCTGCTCACAGTGCTGACATTGCTAAACTGTGCAGGGGGTAGAAGTAGTGCTCTGGTGATAACTTCAGCTCAATGCTGGGGCCAACAGCCTGACTCTCTATGCATCTTTGGATTGTGGAGCCTGTGTAGGTGGGTGTTTGTACCCCTGTTCACCTCTGCTTTGGGCTTTGCACATGTTGCATCTGCATTGTAGGGTAAAACATATGGACATGCTCTGCAGGAACCACAAGTGGGTTTGAACCTGTGACTCTCTGCTTCTGGACACACTGGCTGGGTGTACTGCACCACACTGTTGCACAGATGCACAATGGTCCCTGGGGCTACCTGTACTTTTCCTCAGCCAGACTTTGTATGTTGCACTGCACACCATGTACTGATGCAGGGCATGGCCTAGGTCCACTGCAGGGAGGTGGCACCCCCCCCCCCTGTCAAGCTGACATGGCCATTTGCTGTCAGTGCTGGTAGTGTGCAGTCCCAGGCCATCCGCTGTGTAGGTAGGCGCAAGCCTAGGGAGTGGATCCCGGGGTGGGGGGCCATACATGGACATCCTCACATCCCCCCATCACTGCCTACCAATATTATGTCCCTTCCACATGGGTGTGGGATTGCTGGGGGGATGTCAGGTCAGTTCCCTAGCAACTATTGGCTAGGGTGAACCAGATAGATATAGGTGGATTCTGTTTGGCCTTTGTCAGCTGCTGTCTTGCTGATTTCCGGTTTCTATGTTCCTATGTGCCACCTAGGCACCCACCTGGTCCACCCTGTGCCCCAGCTGCCCATACTACATGTCCCGCCTGAGGCCCCCTATGCCCCATTTGCACCATCACCATAGTGACCATTCATACTTTGGCACTATGGTGTTGCTGAAAATGGAGCACTACTATCACAATTCTTGGGCTCCCTGCCGAGGCTACACATTGCTGACACTTAAATGGTTTCTCTCTCCTGCAAATGTGCATCTAATGGCAGGTTTTCATTCGCGGTAGGATTCAGCCCTTCAGTTCAGCGCATTAGTGTGAAAGGGGCCTCTCCCCGCCCACTCTCCGCCCATTGACCCTTTCTCTCCGCCCTCTCTCCACCTTCTGCGGTGTTTACCGTGGCCGGGGACGTTAACGACGGTTAAGTAACGTTAACAATCGTTAACATTATATAACGCGCGGTGGGTAACATTGTCGCAGTTTAGTAAACATACCCCAAAATGTAAATTAAAATAATTGGTATCTCAGAGACTATTAATCCAATATACACAAAAAAATCTCTTCACACCACAATTGATTGCAAGAAGCCTAATTAATTTCTTAATACAATTTAAAATTTAAAAATAAGAAGAAAAATACCTCTTTTTTATGTATGGTATCACTCCCTCTGAAATAGGGGATGCAATAAGTAGTTCAACATCATATTTATTTATTTATTTGGACAGATTTGTATACCACGTTATCCTTCTATCAAAGTGGTCACATCACATCACAATTGGAGGGTTACATTTAACATGAGGGTAATTAACAACATTATACAATGAACTCATATGTCTAGTTGGGATGAGTGGGTGTCGAGTTGGCAGAGGTATATCATAGGTCTAAAATAACTCCTTATATATTAAGTTCATTTTTATTAAAGTTCATACACATTCCAATTTTTTAACTAATTCTTTATCTATAATTGTTTTTCTTTCTATATTCTATAATTCATATTCCTTTTAAAATTCAAAAATAACAAATATTTTCTTAAATAGTCCATCTACATTACAATCTTCAATCTTACCATTTTCAAAGGAGCGCCCCTTCAATTTGTATACCAAGACATTTTTCTGAAAATCCTCACAATCAACTTCTCGTTGCCTGACACAGATCTTTGTTTTGCCAGTTGCTGCTTCCACAGAAAGCTCCTGATGAAGAGAAGTTGATTGCAAGGATTTTCAGATAAGTTGTCTTGGTATATAAATTAAAGGGGGTGCTTCTTTGAAAATTGTAAGATTGAAGATTATAATTTGGATGGACTATTTAAGAAAATATTTTTGTCATTTTTTAATTTTAAAAGGGATGTGGCTACAATGATTTCAACTGACTAAAATTTTGGATTTTTTTTAACATTGACTTGCCATGTCTGTTCTTGCTGCTTTACTCATATATAGTACATTCATGGAGTACGTGACTATCAGTTTTTTATTCTGGGATGGCGCTATCCGGTAAGCAGGGTAAGTGCAGCATGGGGGGCAATGATCTCTGGGGGGTGCCATTGCTAGCCACCCCAATCCCCAAGCAGGAAGACAAGTGCGACATGAGAAGCAGAGCCTGCCCATGGGAATAGCATGTTCCATGGGCAGAAAGCTGTGCAACGCTGCGATCACTACCTTAAACAGCCTCTGCCCAAAGGACAGGCTACTCCCACGTGCAGGCTCAGCCCTCTGTCTGCCACGATTGCTGCCTTAAAGTGCCCATGGGACACACTACTCCCACAGGCAGGCTCTGCTCCTTCTCTTGGCCATGAAGGGAAAGGAGTAGAGAGGGGGGCATTGGGAGGTGGAGGAGTTATACTGGACCTGGTGGGGCACCGGGAGACAGATGGGAGATGCTATATGCATGAGGGGAATAGGGACGCAGAGAGGACAAACTAGATGTTGGGGGCTAGGGAGTTGAAGGAAGATACTAAACATGGGAAGGGGCATAGGAAGAATGGGCATAGGGATAAGCAAGAAGGGGAGATGGAGTAGTTTTAGGATGACTATAGGAAGATCCTGGGAATGGGGATGGGAGGACAGAGGGATACAGAGGAAAGATGCTAGACACAGGGGTAATAGGAGGAGGGGGAAATGTGGGACATGGGGGTAATAGGGAGTAGTGTATCTCATCAGGGGATGGTATGGCTATAGAGATGGGGGAAATTCTGGACGCAGGGGAATAAAGAGGGAGAGGGCAGACATGGAAGGATAGGGAAAGAGAAAAAAGCAGAGATACTGGGTGGAAGGAAAGAAAGAGTGAGTGAGACTGGGGAATAATGTACCAGGAAGAAAGAGGTGGGGAATTGGAAGGTTGGGGTGAGGGTTGAAAAGTGGTAGGTAGATTGAGTAAAAAAGAGGGGGATGGAGGATAGGATTGTAAGAAGGAGTAGTGAAATTTGAATGGACAGAAAGAGAGAAAAATAAATGGAAGAAAGCCGAAGAAAAAAGATCAATATGCAAGCTGGAACAAAGTGAAGAAAACAAAAGAAGAGACAAGAAATAGCAGATAGACTAGAGACCATAGAAAGAGAGCTAAGAGAAGACAGAGGAGAGCAGAAACCTCAGACTGGGACCAGTATGATCAGAGAATAAAATGGTCAGACAACAAAGAAAGAAAAAATAATTGTATTTTCAATTTAGTGATTTGATTTTGTGCTATCTTTATATTTTATATAGTATAGGGAAATGCATCTCTTTCTATTTCTCTGGAGTTGCATTGTATGCAGAATCTGGCTTCTTGGGTTTGCAATTTAATTTTTATCTACATATTTTTATTTAAGGCTGTGGTCACTTATTCTGTACTTGGTGAGGGTCTGTATTCTGAGTAAGTAACCAAGGCCAGGTGTTCTGTTAACACGGATTTTGTATGTAGGGATCAATAGTGTAGCAATCTGAGTTGTTCAGCTTTTCAAATAGGTGTTTGGATGTTCCAGGGCCCACTGCAATATTTATAGTGCTGCTTTATTGGGGTTGACTCCTTATGTGAGTTTTGGAAGTTGGTGCTGGTATGGTATGGGAGATTTGCTCTATAGATCCTCAGTGACCTTTGTAGGTGTGATGAAGTCTATAGAATGTTACCCATACCTCTCCAAAGGGATTATCAACAGTCCCCTTTAAAAAAGTCTGCAGCCCAAAGTTCAGGGTTGGAAGGATGTGGCTGAAAGGGAGAGGTTAAGAATCCAGCAGGCTGCAGGAGGGAGAGAGGCCCATGGAACCAGAAGTCCTTCCAAGGCAAGCTATGAAAAGGAGTTCTGAGGTAGGAGCTTTAACTGGGGCTGGAGGAAGGGCCGAGAGAACCAGCTTGTGGAAATTTAACAAGCTGGGACAACATAAAAGCTAATTTTATTTTCCCTGGACTGCTGTCTATCCTGTGTTTTAGCTTTGTGAATATTTAACAAGTTGGGACAGCATAAAAGCTAACTATTTACAATGGACTGCTGACTGTCCTGTGTTTTAGCTTTGTGAAGGTTTAACAAGCTGGAACAGAATAAATACCAATTTTGGTTTCCCTAAACAGCTGCCTGTTCGATGTTTTAAAGAAAACCACTTCCCATCGCATGCCACACTACTATAATAGAGTTTTGTATTAGTTCACAATGTGCCTGGTACTGGAGAATGTTTATGTTGTTCTTAGTGAGACAACCAGAATCATATTTTATTTTTTAGATATTGAGTTCTGTGGGTGAATGTCCTAGTTCTGCTCTGCACCCGTTGTCAAGGGAGGGGAGGTTCTGTGGTTGCAGAATAAATGTTCAAAAAGCAAGAACCATAATGCAGTTTATAGCAACAAAATAAAATGAGTTCTAATTTTATAATTTGTGCTGTGATTTTCACTTTTCTTTTAGCTTCTTGGTGTGCAAAACTCGTGCATTTCCTTTCTTTTTCAAAATATATATTTATATTAACACTATGTTGGTCCAGTGCACAGTTCTGAGTTATATTGAAGATGCCAAGCCCTCTTAATGTTTATGTTGGAGTGGAAAGTGTTGTGTTGTGGACACAAAGAACATGCTCCCTGATCTGGCCGGAAAGTAACCATGTTATTTTTGCTTTTCTGTTGCTCCAGCTTCACTTCCTACTGCCAGTACATTGTCTGTATGACTGTCTACAGGAAGTGAAGCTAGAGATAGAGAAAGCTAGAATAACACATGCTTGTTCAAGAAATAAAAACACATCCACAAGGGGAAAGTATGGATTTATGGGTTTGTCACTGAAACCTGCTTAGTACATGTGGTTTCAATTAGCAATATATTGATGTTGTCTCTGTCTTTCTATATTGCGACTATTCTTTGCATCAACATTATATAGTACCAATTTTTCTTATAGTTTCTAGATGTACATTGACTGTATAGTTATTATGTTTTTGACTCCTACATTCTGTACAAAATCTTTCTCCTGCATATTTTCTCAATGAGTAACCTATTTTTGAGCTGTCCATACAGTTGAGTGATTTTCTTTTGATCCATTTCTAAAATTTAGTATGCTCTTGGACTGTCACATCCTGTTCATAAGATGCTAAGTATTTACTGCTCAGTAGTTATTTTTATTCTGGCCATGCATTTGCCCCTTCACTGCAATTTGCTTGTTGTTGTTAAGTGCTGTTGAGTCGGTGTCGACTCATGGTGACCCTCTGGATAGTTGTCCTAAAATGTGTTTAGTCTTTAGTCAGGTGGCTCATTGTTGAAGAGTGGCACCTATTGCTGCTGTTATTGTATTGATCCATCTCATTGGCCTTCCTCTTTTGCGTTAACCTTCTACCGTGCCAAGCATGATGTCTTTCTCTAATGATCTCTCTCTTTGCATGATGTGTCTAAGGTATGAAAGTTGAAGTCTTGTCATCTGAGCTTTTAAAGAAAGCTGAGGTTTGATCTCCTCTAGTAATGACTTGTTTGTTCTTCAGGCACTCCATGGGATACACAGTATTTGTCATCAGCACCATAATTCAAAGGCATCAGTTTCCTTCCTATCTTTTTCACTGTCCAACTTTCGCATCCATATGACTTATTGAAAATAACATGGCTTGAACTAGTCAAATCTTTGTATTCTTGAGAATATTGTCTAAGTCCTTCATAGACATTCTGCCAAGAGAAATGTGTCATCTGATTTCTTGACTGCTTATTGTTTCTTTATTGATAAATGATCCAAGTAGGTTAAAGTTGTCCACTATTTCAATTTCTTTTCCATCAATGATGAACGTATTGATTTTGCTAGTTGTCAGGATCTTTGTCTCCTTTACATTAAGGTGCAGGCCCATTTTAAGACTATGTTCTTTGATCTTGAGAAGCAAGTGATATAGCGGAAGGGCTGTCGGGTAAGGTTTGCCTCTTTGCGGATGATACCAAAATCTGCAATAGAGTAGACACCCAGGAAGGGGTAGATAACATGAGGAGGGATCTAGCTAAGCTTGAAGAATGGTCTAGAATTTGGCAGCTGGGATTTAATGTTAAAAAATGTAAGGTCATGCATTTGGGCTGCAGCAATCCAAGGGAGCAATACAGTATAGGAGGTGAAGTACTTTTGTCCACTAAAGAAGAGCGGGACCTAGGCGTGGTTGTGTCTGATGATCTTAAAAGTAGCTAAACAGGTGGAAAAGGCGACAGCAAAAGCTAGAAGGATGCTTGGGTGCATACGGAGAGGAATGGCTAGCAGAAAAAAGGAGGTGATAATGCCTCTGTATAAGTCTTTGGTGCGACCTCATTTGGAGTATGGTGTGCAATTCTGGAGACCGCACCTTCAAAAGGATGTGAACAGGATGGAGTCGGTGCAGAGGGTTGCTACCAAAATGATTAATGGGCTTCATTATAAAGCATATGAGGACAGACTTAAGGATCTTAATATGTACACCTTAGAGGAAAGGCGGGATAGAGGTGATATGATTGAGATGTTTAAATACCTCCGTGGCATAAATGTTCAGGGAGAGAGCCTCTTTCAATTGAAAGCAAGTTCTGCTACGAGGGGACATGGGATGAGGGTGAAGGGAGATAGATTCAGGAGTGATATGCGGAAATATTTCTTTACGGAAAGAGTAGTGGATCCGTGGAATAGTCTCCCAGTGGAGGTGGTAGAGATGAGGACAGTAACTGAATTCAAGAAAGCATGGGACCAACACAGAGGATCTCTAAAGGCAAAAAGTGGGCTGTTGTAGTTGTTATGGAAGGACAGACTAGATAGGCCATGTGGTCTTTTTCTGTCGTCATATTTCTATGTTTCTATGTTTCTAAATGTTTCAGATAATCTTCACTTTCAGCCAATAATGTGGTACCATCAGCAAAGCAATGGTTGTTGATAAGTCTTCCACCAATCTTCATACCTCTGTTGTCTTCATACAGTCCTGCTTCTCTGATGATTTCTTCTGCATATAAATTAAACAGGTAGGAGGAAAGTATGCAGCCCTGTTGTACAAGTACACCTTTGCTGATTTTAAACCATTCTGTTTGTTCTTGTTCCGTTTGAACTGTTCCTTCTTGATCAATGTAAAGGTTGTGCAAGAGAACGATCAGGTGTTCTGGTATACCTATGCTTTTCTCATAGTTTACACAGTCAAAAGCCTTGCTGTAGTTGATAAAACTCATTACCAGAGAGACTTAGAAGAATTGCAGACCTGTCCACATTCCCCACTCAACTCAAAACATTTCTATTCATAAAACACTTCGGCCAAAATGAAGTAACCTCAAACGTCGACCCAACACAATAGATATTCCCCAGCATAGCATATACGAAGCTTTACAATACACAGTCTACCCCCTCCCCCACACAACTCATTCACCATCCACTCATTTGATTCCACAATTCCTATACAGAAAAAAAGCAGTAAAATATGCAAATATGTAAAATCTAAGGGGTATGTTTACTAAACCGTCTTAATGTTACCGGCGCTAGTTGCAGCGTTAATATGAAGAATGCCATATAAGGTAGTGGGCGGTCCGGAGGTAAGGTTGCAAGGAAACGGTATCGTGCGATAGTGGGTTCCATGGCACATTAACGTGCGTTAACCCTAAGTTCATGCCAGCGCAGTATAAGAAGCTATAAAGATGTAGCCCACTGGTTACTGCAGTGACGGTGGAGGTCATGGGTTTGATCCTGCAGTGCTGTTGTGTAAAAAGGCTGTCTGAGGCATTTCCTTTCTTTAATGTAAATCAGTGCTGTCTGAGTCATTTCCTTTTTTAATTTAAAACAGTGCTGCCAGCAAAAACATCCTCACGGTGCCGTAACCTAATGTGCCGCATAAGGCGCCCTAGAAGGCACTCCATAGGGCACATTATAAAGTGCCCTATCCACCAAAGCACCTTATAATGTGCCCTATAGGGTGCTCTATAGGGTGTCCTATGAGGCACCTTAGGCTACGGCACTGTGAGGGTGTTTCTGCTGGCAGCACTGATTTAAATCAAAAGGAAAAGCCTCAGACAGCCTCATTAAAAAACACCACTGTGGGATCAAACCCATGACCCCTGCCTTTGTAGTCAATGAAGTAAGCAGTGGGCTACAGCCCTATAGTGTCTAACACACTTCTGACTGGCTACAGAAAGACTGCAGGTCACCACACAAACTGTCTGCTGTGGTTATCAGGATAGGGTAAATTCACCCGTTCCCATGATGCACTGCACATGCAGATCAGCAGCCTACATCTGATCACAAGATGGGGTATGCGCCTCTATAGCACCCCGGCCTGGTAGGGGGAACTGATTGTGTGTGTTACTGGCACAGAGTAGCTACAGACCGTGACATTGTGTGGTTCCTGTGCTCACCCTGATAATTCGGTGGGGCACCCAGCACCAGGTACACAGCACCAGGCTTGCCTGAGATAGGCTGTGCTGCAGGTCTCTATCAGTGCCAGTGTGTGATAAGTAGTTCCTGCAGATATACCTAGGACACACCTGTATTCATTTGTATGTCCCAGTCATATTTAGCCCTTGTGGACTATGATGCACCCAGAATATCCTCTGTGGTTGCTATGGTCACATGTTATAAGTGAAGGGTGGTGTTTGGACCCAAAAGTGGATTAAGTAATACCACCCAACCCACCCTCTGTGGGTCAGGGTGGGTGGACAGGATCTCGCACCAATAGATCCACATTCTACATCTCTGCAATGGTGTCAGTAGAGGTAACCAGCAGCGCCAGTCCTGCTGGAGAAAAGACACCCTATAGGGCAGTTAATGCAGATCTGTATGCATCACATAGGGCACTGGCAGACAGGCAGTAGGCCTGGAAAAGCTCAGCTGCACCCCCCCCCCCACCACTATCTGACATTCAATTCAATATATTTCAATAATTCAATATATTGCAATCTTATAGGAAATTGTATAGTAAATAAATTAATAGTAAATTACATCTTTAAAAATACACAATAGGTGGGTCATTCTATAAGCCGTAGTCATGCTTTGAACATCTGAAAATGGGCACTCAGATGTCCAACTCACAAGGACATCCCTGGGCCATTTTAGAAATCAAGTATATGTACCTCCCCAGCAAGAGGACATCCAAGTAGAATGACAGCATGCTGGAGGAGTGGTTTGGGTGGAGCAATGAAGATGCAATTGCAAAATGGCACAAGCACATCTGGCCTTGAGTGTGGAGGTGCCTAGGCCTATTCCTGCTACTGACCATGAACAGCAGGCAAAAAGTGCTTGTTTTATGGCTGCAATGCTTCCAGGGGATAAAGCAAGATGTGCTTTCACTGTCTCTGTTCATATCTTCTAGCCAACAAAACTGGGATCTAAATACACACCCCAAACATATTAGTGGGCCCCTGTCTGAAATGGCCAGCCGAAACATGCATGTCACTGAACATTGACACCCTTCTTCTGAAATACGCTGGCTGGGACATCAAGAAACTTGATTCAGTGACTGTTCAAATTGTGAATGTCCGGATTTCTAAAATGCCCTACAGTCATGCATACAGTATACCCAAGCTTGCTAGCTGCAGAGGGCTTCCGCCAGACATAGCTGTTGGGACATCCATCTTTCGCAGTGGGAACAGAACGATTTCAGATAGTACTTATACATGCCTTCCTTCACCACTGCCCCTTCTCTGGATTTTTGTACATTGTGCTCTTGATGTCTGAGAGTATCCCTAAATATCCTTCTAAAATTCCCCTTTACATCTTTATTACACTTATTGAGTGTATCACCACTATGATGTTGATGATAAATCATTTATTTAAAGAACCATCAATAGTCAATATCCCATGACTCTCATCCACCACTGCCATTCTCAATGTTTTGCAGATTTTTTTTCATCATTTATAAAAAAAGTATTTTTTTCATCATTTATAAAAAAGTTTTTGGTAGAACTGCACATAAACATTGAGTGATTGGTTAAATCTTTCAAAGCTATACACACAAACAGACTTTTTGCTCATACTTTAGCCAGTCCTTGAGTATGGCCTATCATGAGATGTCATATGGCTAAAATGATGATTACCTTTTCTTCTTTCTACACCACATTGTACCTGGGAACAGTGTTCAATGACTTAACAAGTTGCTGTCATTAGGCTCTTGACTTGTGGGATGCATCTGAACAGTGGTCCCCTAGACCAGCGTTTATCAACCACTGTGCCGCGGCACACTAGTGTGCCGTGAGATATTGTCTGGTGTGCCGTGGGAAAAATTCCAATTTCATCCGTAACATGTGGCCTCGGCTCACAAATTAGGGTTGCCAACCGGCTGGTTTTCAGCCGGCCTGGCCGGTTTTTCCATGGCCAGGCCGGCTGCCGGCACAGTTGTAAAACCAGCCATTGAAAAGCCGGTTTTTTGCTCTGGCCGCAAGATCGGGAGCGGCCAGAGCAAAAAACCGGCTTTTGTGCCGAAGTCCACGGCGCGAACGCGATCGCGATTCCCTATAGCAGTGCAGCCGCTGGTTCTGCTTTATACAGAGCAGCGGCTGCACTACACTTACATTGAAAAGTAAAGAGAAACTGTGTCAGGAGCCCTCCGATCATGCAGAGCCCGAGGAAGTGATGTCATGGGGGCGGGCTCCTCACAGGCTGTCTTTCCTTTTCAAATTAACTTTAGCTACAATAAAGTTAATTTGAAAAGGAAAGACAGCCTGTGAGGAGCCCGCCCCATGACATCACTTCCTCGGGCTCTGCGATGACCGGAGGGCTCCTGACACAGTTTCTCTTTACTTTTCAATGTAAGTGTAGTGCAGCCGCTGCTCTGTACAAAGCAGAAGCAGCGGCTTGGGCAGAGGGGTGTGTGTGTGTGTGTGAGTGAACCAGCAAGGGGGGGGAGTGTGAGTGAACCAGCAAGGGGGGGGGAGTGTGAGTGAACCAGCAGTGGAGGGGGGGGGTGGTGTGAGTGAACCAGCAAGGGGGGGGGCGATGGTGTGAGTGAACCAGCAGGGGAGGGGGGGTAAGTGAGTGAGTGACCCAGCAGGAGGGGTGAGTAAGTGACAGGGGGGTGGGTGAGTGAACCAGCAGTGGAGGGGGGGTGGTGTGAGTGAACCAGCAGGGGAGGGGGGGTTGGTGTGAACCAGCAGGGGAGGGGGGTTGGTGTGAGTGTTTGATTCCTATTCAAGAGAATTACTTTATATATAGTCAATATAGGCACAGAGGTAAATTTTTTTAACATTTTCTAATGGTGGTGTGCCTCGTGATTTTTTTCATGAAAAAAGTGTGCCTTTGCACAAAAAAGGTTGAAAAACACTGCCCTAGACTATAAAGCCTTAGACCGGAAATGCATATTGGATTCCTTTACCTTTTCTTACTATACTACAGGATCCTTTTCAACTGTATAGAAATGGTAGTATGAGTTACAATAGAGGAATACAGGAATTTTCTGAGAGACCTACAATCCAGTGATTATCACCCTCACCTGAGTGATTAGAGTTGAGGAACAGTATCATCAATAGCTTTATTTTCTCTCCTGAACTCTCTGCCCTACAAAATATAAGGAAAAGTCCTCCTAAAGAAATGAAGGCAGGACCTTTTACACACATACTGCAGCGATGGGTGCCACTTTATCAACAATGAGCCGCCTGACTGAAGACCTAGCACAGGTTAGGTCAACTATCCAAAGGACCGCCATGAGTTGACACCGACTCGATAGCACTTAACAACAACAACAACTTAACTGTGGTCTTTGTGAAAGAACATTGCATCTTTGTTACTTGTCAGTATTAGAGCTCTGTTTTTCCACTATTTCCAATTAATCAGTCTACTTCTTCATCTTTGACATATACCATGATTCAGTCCTTGTCTACTAGACTTTTCCTATTCATGTTTCTGGCACTTAGACCATATATAGGAAATGTACTAAGCCTTTTGCCCATTACACGCTTCATGAAGGTGTATAAACTAATGGAGATGAGTTGACAGACCACCAAGAGGGACTGCTACTGCTGAAAAGAAATCTGTACATGAAAGTGTTTACCTGCTGGGAAATTCTCTATATCTTGGGGTGAACAGGACTTCTTTGCATTAAATCTGATAGAATTGGTGTATTTTAGAAATTCAATGCTGTTCTTAGGTCAGTTAGAGAGTACTAAAGCAAGTCAGATTTCATTAAATTAAAGGCAGTTAGGGCTTACTACTACAAGACAGCTTTCATTTAACTTAAAGTCAGAGTATAGTTTAGTAGAGAAAACAGAACAGGGTAAATATTCTTTGAATATAAAGAATTAAATTGTTTCTAGAGACCTATACAAAGAACTCTTCCAGTGAGGAGGCAAAACAACTGTGAAATTGTTTTAAATGGGTGTTAAAGCCAAGTAACAGATCAAAGAAGCAATTTGAAAGACTCCCTTTATCCAGCCAAGGGCAGTGTAAATCACCCAGGAAATGGGTAATAACGTATCTTAGAAACACAGGTATAAATAGATCAACCAGAGCTCTGTGATTTTCAGTCTTGAAGGAATACCAAGAGGGACTGCTACTGCTGGGAAGAAATCTGCACTTGTATTTACCTTCTAGGAAATTCTCTAAATCTTGGAGGAAAGGGAATTCTTTGGATTAATGCTGATAGAATCTGTGTATTTTAAAAATTCAGTGGTTTTTTATGTCGGTTATGGCATACTAAAATAAGACAGCTTTCATTTAAATTAAAGGCAGTTAGGGCTTACTATTACAAGACAGCTTTCAGTTAGTATTTCTTTCCCTCTCACCCACCCACCCTGGCTCCTACCTACCATGGCATAATCCTTGATTTATAGCCTCCTAAACCAGTTAAGGGGAAGGGAGTGGTGTTGCTTACTTTTAGGTTTAACTGATTATCTTTGTTTTTTAATTTTTTATTCATGAATTTTCAAATAATCATCCAAATAATATGAATGAACAAGAAACAACAAAAAATCTAAACAAATAAAGAAAAAGTAATATGAAGTACGATACTCAGATAATGGTCTATCAGTCCACAAATCTAGAGGGGCAAGAAAGACTACAATGAAGAGGGCTCTCTCACTAGCAGCACCTGCCCTCTGGAACTCACTACCAGAGATAGTAAGGACAACCAAGGACATTAAGGACTTTGGGAAACAACTCAAAACTTTCCTGTTCACTGACCACTTCAGAGGAGACACCTAGTCCACCACTTCATAATGCACACCTATACAAAAATTGTACCTATATACATTATTTGTAAATAAGTTATGCTCACAAGCATCTCCCACATTTTACCCCCAAACTACATTTACTACATGAGTTCCCTGTACTTATTTTGAGTTATACTGTAAATCGCTTTGATTTCAAGATAAGGCAGTATAAAAAAAGTCTTAAATAAATAAATAAAATAAAACTATTCAAAATTACTCATAAATCTAAGGAAGTTTATTTCAAATGGTAACAAATATACAAAGGAGAGGGTGGGAGAGAGTAATATCAGTCAGATCAGAATATCACAACTTCACTTCAACCTCTCCTCTTAAAGATAGAAATTCTAAGAGCTGTTTGGGCTCATAGTACACATACTGTCTGTTGGAAAAAATAATGCAACACCTACATGGAAACTTGAGGAAAAAAATTGCCTCTAAAGCGAGGACTCTAGGCTTTAAAGCCAAGAAAGTCCTTCCTCCTTCTCTGGGTTTCTTTGAAGAAATCAGAGATGTGCACCCTACTACTATTACTACTACTATTTAGCACTTATAGAGCGCCATGCACGCAGCGTTGTATAGCTGACCTATAAGAGGCAGCCCACATACAAAAGAGAGTCCCTGCCTGTCAGAGTCATGCTCATCGGAGCTTACAATCTAGTCAGAGTAATACAGAGCATAAGTCAGTTCAGTGCAAGGCATAAGATAGGGACAGAAGTCAAGATCTGAAAGCAATGGTGAAGAGGTGATTCTTCAATCTGGATTTGAAGAGGACCAGGGAGGGTGCCTGGCGTACAGACACAGGTAGGCTGTTCCAGGCATATGGTGCAGCGAGGTGGAAGGAGCGAAGTCGTGAGTTGGCGGTGCGGGTGAAAGGCATAGATAAAAGTAATTTGCTAGCGGAACGCAGGTTCCGAGAGGGGACGTAGGGAGAGACAAGAGATAAGAGGTATTGAAGGGCTGTAGAGAGAATGCATTTATAGGTCAGTAGGAGAAGCTTGAATTGGATGCGGAAATGGACAGAGAGCCAGTGAAGCGACTTGAGAAGTGGAGTAATGTGGGCACCCTAGAGCCCAAAAACAATTCATTCAAATTTTTATAAAATAAACATAATAATAAATTATGGTCTATTCTAAGGCAAAAGTGGCAATCAATGTTACTTGCTCAGTGATGGTATTGAACGAGCTTTCAAGAAACCCAGTGAGGTACAAGCCCTCAAAGCCCTCAAACCTGGGACCCCTCGAGTGGAACTACAGATAAATATTATGTCCTAATTTAAGGGGAGCATTATCCTGAGGTATCTTGAGAATCTCACAGAAATACTTCAAAGGGGACAGCAAGAGAGCTTTTGGGAAATTCAAAAATCTCAAATTGTTCTTTCTTATTTGATTTTCTATAAACTCCAATTTCTTAGACAGAATATTCTTGTCTTTCATTTGTGCTTCACTGAGAGACTGTAGAACATCCACTTGTTCTTCCAATTTAACCATTCAGCCAGCTTGCACCTCTTGCAATGAAGCTACAGGGTAACCTAGTTAAGACTAATAAGAAAAAATATTTTATCACTCAACGTGTAATCAAACTCTGGAATTTGTTACCTGAGGATGTAGTAAAATCTGTTAGTGTAGCTGAGATTAATAAAGGTTTGGGCAAGTTCCTGGAGGAAAGTTCCATAAACTATTATTAAAAGAGACCCAGGATATCACTGCTTGATCCAATACAAGCAATGAGGAACCTGTGTCTTTTGGGGAAACTGCTAGGTACTTATGACCTAGATTGGCCACTGTTGGAAACAGGATACTGGGCATGATGGACCTTGGTCTGACCCAGTATGGCATATCTTTCGTTCTTATGTTCTTGCTCTTTCAGGAACTCCACCATCAGTCAAGTCCTCTTTTATCCCACTGATGAAAACACCAAGAGAGTGGTTCATGTTAGCCATAACTTTCCATTGTGTATCAAGAGCTTTACATCAGACTTTATAATCCCACTGCCAAATGTTGATCCTGAGACACTCGGAACAATAGATTTATTCAGCTCACCAGGCTCTTTGGTGGTTGGAGAAGAAGCAACTACTGGCTTCTGGTTGCAGAAACCTCCATCTTCCATCAAGGCACCTCCTTCACTTCCCCCCCCCCCCCCCCCGCCCACAGAGAACTCGATGCGGCGCCGGGAGAGATTATGTCCTTAGACAGGCTTCCGAATTGCAGTGGGGAACTGCATTGTTCAGGGCTAAGAAACACCCCATTGCTACTCAAATCTGAGGACCAAGGGTTCCCCAGATCTGCCGAAGATATTTTCCCAAGAGCCGGAGTCCACAAGCCTCAAGGGTAGCTTGAGTGCCATTCACTGATATACTGAGGCCCAAAGATAAGCTCTTCTGCTTCCGTTTTCATTGCCTCATTCTAGGGAGGAAATGCTGTAACTGACCAGCATGGTGACTCTCATTGTGAGGAGCTCAGGCACATATAACTGCTCTGGCCACCATCTTGACCTCCTCAACTGACTATTTTAAAAAGCAAGTAATTTGGCCTTTTTTTTTAGTGCAATGGGGTGATTCCTGGTGACCCTGTGGCTTCTAGATTTTCTTGACAATGATTCACTGGAAGTATATTGCCTGGCCTTTTTTCTGAGGCAATAGAGGGTAAAGTGACTTGCCCAAGGTCATAAGGAATGCCAGTGGGAACCCTTGATATTCTGCATACTAGGTATACTTACCAGGTATAATTGTATTGGTTCAAGTATCCCTATTCCCCTAGCAACTTTAGCCAACTAAACAAATTTAAATAGATTAAATTATTTTAGGTAGAGACTGGAAAGGTCTCAGGGAAACGGCTGGTTAAGCCATTGGGAGCAGTCACTGCTTTGCCACAGCTAGAATCTAGGGGTGGGGAGGAGGTCAAGGTGGAAACTCTGGCCAAGATTTTCCCTCATGAGGAGAGGGAGATAATTCTCCGCCCAAGACAGGCCAGGAAATTTTGGGGGAGAGTAGGATAGTAAAGGTCAAAGGCTATCAAACCTCTGACCTGGAGGTAAAAGTGCACCCATGAAAATATCTGTGGAATATGCAAGGTAGCAGGCCATGCCACAGATTGGTGGTTTAGAGTAGATGCCTATGAGAATAAGAAAACAGAAAAGTCCACTCAAACTGGTGATTTGAGTGAGAGGGAAGGGGATATAGCAGGTAATGCCGGAGAAAGAGCTTCTAAGTTAGTTGGAAAACTTGAGGAGCAGGGTCAGGTTGTATCTGAAGGAGTCCAGAAAAGAACCCCAAGCTAGCAGGTGGTGATGAGGAAACAGCTGATATCTTAGAACCCAGTCAATGGGAGGTTGCAGAGGATACACAAGAGACCCCAGGTATAGAGGGGAAAGAGTCCCGGTTGAACCCTATAGAGTCATGGAAAGTAACGGACTCTGAAAGTATCACAGAGGATCCAGGAGCATTAGGGGTTCTTGCAGACCCCACAGCTCAGGGCTTAACCATTAGTTCTGAGGGGTGTGAAGACGTGAGCTCGCAAGACTCATGATCTAGGGGGCAGCATGAAGGAAAGCTGGAAACCTTCCTAGCTAAAGAGGAAAAGGTGCAGGAAGGTCCTTTAGTGCAAGAAACTGTTAGGGACTCCATAAAGTTGGAGTAGACCCCAATGGCATCTGTTTAGTGGTCCAAGGATAAGGACCAGCAGTCCACAGTTGATGGGGCAGATCCTGAGGAGGGCATAGTCTCAGGAAAGAAGGGATGTCCAGTTGGCCCAGGGATATGAGAGTCTGACAGAGAGAAATGGATCTTACATATAGAGCTTATTCAATAGGAGTACTGCCCCAGTATACTGTAGATCTTTGTTCCATGAGGAGGTACGGTGGGAGGATTATCGGGTAGGAAGAGTAACCCTTCCTAAGAAAGGACAGAAGTCAAAAAAGAATGTCCATAAAGAAGAGCAAGAAAGAGCCATGTGAAAAAGTGTGTGGATACTGCAGTGCCTGGGGACATGTCAGAAAGTGGTGTCCCTAGTTTTGAGTATGGAAGGGTTTAGGTTGGGTCCCTGAATGTATGATTAAAAGGTAAATAAATGAGGTTGAATCACTACTTCAAGAAGTAGGTTCTATCAGCCTGAAGTAAGACTGATAGAAAGATAAGGGGTGAGGCCTACTGTGACAGTGTCAGACACACTACAGGTTCCAGAATCCCTTGGGTTAGGGATGGGAAGGTCCTGCCACAGAAAAGCTTCAAGTGGTGCAATTATGGAGAGAACACCTGAGGAAAAGGGTGGAGCTGATATTCCTCCCTGGCCAGACTAGAAGGATATACAGCAACTCCCCAAGCTCCATGGGGGCTCCTCTGGCCAGGAGTCAGCCCCCATGTGAGCTTACTGCAGTTCCTGAGATGTCAGAACCTTGGAACTGGAACTGAAACAAGCACAATCCTGGGATTGTATTTGGGAGGACATGGACTACCAGGAAGCTAGATCCTGAAGCATGTGAGTCCCTTGATTTTTTTTTGTGATTTTGGGCTGTCTGGGGGAATGCCTAGAGGAGGTGTAGATGGAAGCTTCCCCAACCCTACTCCAGACTATTGAGAAGTATGGTTTAAAACCGGGGAACGGATTTGGCTGTTGATGAACTGATAGGGATAGTGTGAATTGTTACAAGCTGGAGGAATAGTATCAGGAGGCTCTTTGGATGGGACTGAGACAATGCAGCCCTTACAGTCCTGGGTGATATCCAGGGTAGCGTGGCTAACTAATTCTGGGTGTTGCACCAGGTGGAAAAGGCGAGTTGGCCCACTTTGAGGCTTTGCTAGTGACGTCAGAGACGGTACCTATAGTAGCTGAGTTTCTTTTGTCTTCTTTTGTCTAATGGGACTGACTTACTTCTGACAGAGTTCTAGTGGGGTGTCAGAGTGGGGATGAACCCTAAACTCTACGACTGACGGCAGAGCAGACTCTCCATCTCAGCAGAGCATGCAGGATCTTGAAGCAAGGGTTGTGCCCAGACACCTTCTCCAACCAGTGTAAAAATACATGCATTACTTAATGGCATATTCTTTGGGTGTGTGTATGGGCAGAGCATGGGCAGAGCGCACAAGTATGCACCCAGATTATAAAGTACTATGTGTTTTGAAAAAATATAGGTACAGGCATTTACATCAGCTCTACATCCATGCCTTACCTTAAGATGCAATTTCTGCCATTCATGCTAGTATTTTTTCTCCAATCCTGTTGAATGCTTGTATTTTATAAAGACAAGCAGGAGCTTATTTGTCTTTATAAAATTGTCTTAATAAAGGCACCTTAAAACATACTTTAATTAGTCACCTTTATAAAATGATCTCAATAGGGCTACCATCCCATCCAGTAAAACAGGGACACAAACACCTGACTACTTCTTGTATCAACACTAGAATTCAAAATGAAGCTGGCTGACACAAGACTCCATTTGTCATGGCCCCTTTCATAAGGATCTGAGACACTTAGGGGCCCTTTCACTAAATCACACTAGGGTTTTGCAACTAACACGCATTTAGTGCTAAAAATAACATGTGGTAATTGCAACCATTGTGCGCTAACTGCCAGGAGCACGCCTGGCATGGTCCTGCCATGGCACCATTACCGCAGGTGCATTGAACTGCATCTATTGAGGTGATGATCAGTACATCCATGCTAATTGCATGAGATGCAGATGATGTACAGTGTGTACCTGCATGCTACCTGCACTGGGCTCACCTTGCCCTTTCTCTGCCCCTAACCTGCCCCTTCAACTTCCCAACAAGGGACATGCTGATAATGCAGAAATTAGCATGCATTCACTGTCCTGGTCCCATGCTGTTGGTCACCATGGGCTTCAGCACAGCTCAACACACACCAAAGCCCATGCTGACAGTGTAATGCATTTTAATTTCATGGCCCCTTAGGGTAACATGGGAGGGTGTTCCCAGGGACAGTACAAGGGTACTGTGCCTGGGAACATAAGTGACTCATCAGCCTTGCATCTTCCTCAATTAAATTGTTCAGCTTAATGATCATGATCCCCCCCCCCCCCCATACCAACCTTCCCAGAAGGTAGTAAAAATGCATAATTGGAAATCATATTTTTAAACTTTCTTTACTAAGGTGTGCTAATGGCTAGTGCATATTTTAGTGCATGCTATGCTATTAATGCAGACCCACGGTAATTTATTTAACTTTATTTATTTAAATTTTATTTAATTGCTAGCATGTGGCTAAAAACAGTCAGCATGGTAAAAATCCTGTGCTGTTTGGTGAAGTATGGATTGAGCAGGTTAGGGGGTGGAACGTGGGTGCAGTGGTGGGTGACAACTAGTGTAGGGAATGGCACCCAGCACTGTCACTACCATCGATAGCATGGCTGCACTTAATGCCAGATGAAGAGTCAGAGGCTGTGGTGACACCCCACCACTCCTCTGCATCACCACAGACCACACCCCACTCTGATCTTTCCCTTGGTACACAAGTCATTATAAGCATGATCCCCCCCCACCCCCCCCGAGCACAAACCTCGACAACATAAGCCCTCACCAAGCACCTAAGCATACCCCTTGTCAGCTCTCCTCCAGAATATACATCAAAAACCACAAGGCAATTCCCCTAGGGGCCCCACCTCCAAACAGACCTTTCCAAGGGTCTATCCCTGACCCTCCCTGAAGGGAAGGTAGGACATTGCGGCCAAAGCAACTTGGTTTTCATAAACATTTTGTGCACCAGGCTCACATACCCTGCAATCTGGAACCCAGATGTGAATAGAGCAGCAGAAACTGGGCATTGCTCCTGTCCCCCAGACCACCAGGGAACCGCAGTAAGAGCCTAGGGGTAGGGTTGGAATGTGTTGGTGTCAGTGGGATGTTGGGGGGTCAGGAACTGCAGTGCTATGTCAGCGGGGTGTCAGGAGGATCCGGGAACTGCAATGGTGTGTGGAGGGGCATTTGGAACTGTTTTGCTGGCAGGGGGCATTGGGAGGGTGCTATCAGCCTTTGCATCTGCCCCTGCAATCTGGCACTTGTAGGTGTAAATAATTTTTCATCACCACATGAACTCCTCTTATAAAATGACAAATTGATGTATTCATGTTCGGCCTGTCCCACCCACGCCCTCTTGAAATCCGTGCATGGTTTACATTGCCACGTATAAACTTTCTAAAATAGCTGTCTGCATGTATAGCCGATCTACCCATGTGCCTTTAAAATAGACTAAAAACAAGCACTTACATGGCCTTCACACATAGGTGACGTGTTTTAAAATTACCCTCTTATTGTTAACTTTAAATGCTGACCTAATCTAACACCACAATTAACTTTATAAATACTGAACTTCTTTGCTGCAAAAAGCATCTTGTGTAACATTTTCATGAAAGCTACCTAACTTTACAAATTATTTTATTCCCATTTGGCTGCTCTTGCCACAAGGTTGGAAGCAATTCAGTTCTTAACACAAAAGAGCCATGAGGGAGAAAAATATTATGACAGCATACCATGTAGCACGCTGAACACTAGATTATTAACTTAATGTACTAGCAAGTTACCATCTGGAATTCAATTAGAAACATTAAATTACTCTATATCGCTGAAATCTAATTTATAAGGATTTCTTTTTTTAGATTACTAAACAAAAGCATATGGAATTAATCAACCAAAAATCTAGTTCTAGCTATAAAAAGTCATTTTTAAAAAACTTTCAATTTATATAACTTTTGAGGCTAAACTTATAAGGCGTTTCAGCACATAGAACAGTATTTTACATGCAGAAAACATTTTTTATAAAATTGTCAAGGGTACAGGTGTCTAAACTTATGTAGAGACAACCTACATTGAAGCATTTCACAGGTGTGGCTTGAGTGGGGTTTGCACTTGCATGCTAATTTATAAAATATACACATCAGCACGTCATTAATACCAACAAATGTCTCAGAGCAGGTGAAAATATGAGCAGGTTTTTATGTACAGGTATTTTCTGCATATTCTCCTGTTTAAAAATGGTGTAACCTAAGGCCCCGATTCAGCAAGGCGACTTGCGGAACTGCACATCCCAGTAGGACATGCAGCCCCTCAAACCATCCTGCCCGTATTCCCCCCACAGGCTCTCCCCACACGGCCAGAGCAGCAGTATGGGGAGAACCGGCAGTGGGTGGGAGGGGGTGAAGTGTGGGCAGTGTGGGGGGTGGGCCGAGGCAGCAGGACGTGCAGGGTCGATTCAGATCATGCCCCTGCACATCCTGTGACTGGGGGTGAGATGTGCTGCTTATTCCACCACAGAGGTAGAATAAGCAGCTGCAGAGACCCCAATCGGGCCTGGAAACCCCCCTGACGGCCAGGAGCAAAGCAAGGTGCATTCCCACTGCTCAATCCAGGCCTAGCTGGCCCCGCCAAGGGTAGAGCAGCAGGGCGACAGGAGATCAGCGATTCTGCGAGGGGAGCAGTATGCAGGATGATGTCCCCACGTGCATGCAGGGGCATGCTGGGCCGTCTCAGGGCCTGATCCTGCACCTGCGGAAACATCTGGTTCCTGCAGTGCAGTATCGGGTCCTAATGTGCCCACCCTGCTCAGGGCCATCCAGACAGCCTGGACATTCCCCTAGTGGAATCGGGCTCCACATGCATTTCTGTTGTACAAGTGAAGTAGGTCTGTTATAAAATTACTCTTCCCCCCATGCCCTCTTTTATTCGAGACACATCTCATTTAATTAATATTATAATGGAAGTTTGAGATGTTACAGAACACATATTTTGGCCATCCTGAATGTGACCTCACTATGCATGAGTATTCCACAGGATGATAGAGCTAAGAATAGTAACATTTTTGCTGCTCAAGCTGAACATCAACATTTTCCTACTGAATTTTCGAGTAAACTGGCAGAGATAGTATTGACAAAACTTCTTTTTGTTTCAAGGATCATTTTATTTACAAATATATGGTTTGGTAATTGGGGCAGCTAAAGCATTCTCACAAGCCACCTTGTATGTGGGGTCCACAGAAGAGCACACACACACACTCACATCTAACACAGCAACAGCAACAGACAGGAGCGAGATGAAATACAGCAGCCTTTATTGAAAAACTTAACAGGGGCATCACGTAACATAAATGGCATCTTAAGCTGTAAGAGAGCAGAAACGGAGTTCCATAGTGTTATATATGTACGTACGTTATCCATGCCCACAAATGCTTCCAAACAGTTAACAAAATAATAGAATAATAAATGAATGAAATAGGAAATATAGGGGTATGTTTACTAAACGGTCTTAACGTCGCAGCAGTGGTATTATCGCGCAATAAGTGGCGTTATCGCGCAATAACGTCACTTATCATGCGATAACGCGGTGGCGGTGTTAAGACACACTAACGCTGTGAAATCCAGGTCTGAAGGGTGGAGTAAGGCTTCCCAGAGGGCGGAGAGAAGGGGTCAATGGGCGGAAAGTGGGTGGGGAAAGGCTCCAGGCACACTAACGCTGTGAAATCCGGGTCTGAAAACGAATGCCAGTGAAACCCTTGTGTTAGGCATATTTGCAGGAAAGAGAATCCATTTCAGTCAGCAATGTGCAGCAAAGGCAGGGAAACCCATAAAAGTGATAGTAGTGATACATGTGCAGGAGCCAAAAAGGCAAATAAAGATATAAAATCACCAGAACCACATTTAAAATCCCAATAACCAAGCTAGCCAATAGTGATAAACATAAAGCAACACTACTGACAAAGCATAAAAATTAAGATATCATGTTTGGAAGGGTCTATGCTCTGTCCCCCTACAAACTGAATGATCCCACATTGAAATAGCGCTGATCAGGGTTTCTTTCATTTAGCTTGGGCAGGTTTGTTATGGCGTTCACATGTGCAGCAACAGCAGAGTGAGGTCGTAGGAAAGGGCAACTGTACTGATGCTGTAAATTGGATACAGGGGGCTGCAGGCGGCACATGCTGTGGTCCAGCTGGGGCACAGTGCGGGCTAGGCAGATGCCTAGGTGGCACATAGGAATGCCAAAACTGTAAAGCAGCAAGACAGCAACTGACGAGGGTCCAACATGGGCATGAGTGTGTGTCCCACAGTGTCATAGGGGATATTACCCAGCAGGTACCCCCAAGGGCACATAACATTGGCAGGCAGTGCCGGGGGAAGCGCTCATGTCCATGTAGGCACCCCTACCCGAGAACCGACACTATAGGCAGCTGCCTACTGGCACACTGGATGGCCTGGGACTGTGCACCACCAGCACCACCGGCATAATGGCATGGCAGCATGGTGGCAGAGGGGTGCTGATGGCGGAGGGGGCAGTGGCATCTGCCCACAGCAGACCACGGCCAAGCCCCGTTTAGGTGGGTGCCTTGCATTGCAACAGACAGGGTCTGGATGACAAACAGTCATGTATCCCCTGGGAATGATCTGTCCGTGTGGTGCAGTACACACAGCCAGTGTGTTCAGGAGCAGAAGGTCAAAAGTTCAAGTCCCAGCTGTGGCTCCTGCCAACCCCATCCCCATATTATACCCACTACTAAACCATGGTAATAAGGATGGAACCTTTATTGCAGATAAAATAAACATGCCTGAAACGCCTATATTTTACCCTACAGAGCACAGACACCATAAACATGTGCAGTCCCTAGAGCAGAGTTTCCCAACTGCAGTCCTGGAGGGCCAAACACCATTCAGGTTTCATGCTGTCCCTAATAAATATGCCTGTGCTGCATTTGTATGCGCCGCCCCCATTGTATGCAAATGTATCTCATGCATATTCATTAGGGACAGCATGAAAAACTGAACAGTGTTCGGCCTACCAGTGGTAGCACTTTTCCTCCTTTCCTGGCTATAGGGTGTATGTCTTCTATTAAATCTCTGTCCACTTCTGCCTGTGAAGGAGATCTGTATGACACCATTGCAAATTAATTTTCCATTCCCTCTTTCTAGTTTAGCCCACAGTGCTTCCTCATACAGTAAGTTCTGCAATTTAGTAGCTTTAATTTTTCTACATATAGTGCCACTCTTCCTTCCCTTCGTCCTACCATTTCCTTCTTGAATAAAGTATAGCTCAGTATAATTACATCCCAGTCATTGTTGTTCTTGAACCATGTCTCTGAAACTGTCGCTAAATCTAAATCAGCCTCTTCCATTAAAGCTTCAACATTTGCGGCATTATTTCCCATATTACAGGCATTTATGCATACCGTTTTTCAAATATTGCCCCTTTTAACCATTTTTACAGAAGTATTAAATGTTTTACTTACCTGGGGGCTTTCTTCACCCATCCCCAATGAATCTAGTTTAAAACTTTACTTTGATAGGCTAGCCAGTCTACTGCAGAAGACACTTTGATCCTTCTTGGATAGCTGAATGCCATCTCTGCTCTGCAGCCCTTGGAAAATCATCTCATGGTACAGGAGACCAAAATGCTTTGGATGATACCATCCACACAGCCATGCATTCATCTCCATGATGTGAGCTTCTCTGCCCCTACCTTTACCCTCAGCAGGGAGGATTGAGGAGAACAGCACCTGTGTACGTATCTGCTTCACCCTCTCTCCCAAAGCCATGAAGTCATTCTTGATACACTTGGAGAGATACCTAGCAGTATCATTTGTGCCTTCATGAATGAGTGACATCAAATAATAGTCAGTATGCTTCATGAGTCTTGGCAACTCTCTGTAACATCTGACTTTGGCACCTGACAGACAGCACACCTCCCTGGACATCAAATCTGGTCAGCAGATGGACACCTCAGCACTCCATAGAGTCACCATCCACTACTACCCTTTGTTTCCTTGTGTCACTGATTCTGCAATTTTGGGGTGCTTGAGCTCTCGTTCTTCCCTTTCCTGGTTCTTTGATAGCTGGAGACATTGGATTGTCAATTCTGAAGGCTTTGGTGACTTGTGTCCAACTCTTTTCATTCTGTGGCATACCATCTTCACATCTGTCAGAGAGTATGGATGGCTCAAGAAGTGTCTCATCAATGTACTTCTAGCTGTCATAGATGCTTTCCAGCCTGGCTACCTCTTCTCTGAGCTCCTCCACTTGTTTCATGAGGGCTTCAGTTTGCAGGGATCTTGCACATGGAACCAGTCCTTCGAATGGGGTTGGGATAGCTGTCTAGAAAGAGGCAGAAGCTGTAATGATTTTTCCCAGCCATTGTTTAAGTGTTGGAGCTCTGGTCCCTGATGAAGTAAATGAGAGAAACCTGCCAAAGTCCCTAACTTTCCCTCAGTTTTTCTTTAAGAGAAAAATCAACTGACCACTTTTATCTGTGTTCTAACAGCACTGTTCTATGTACCTGTGTGTAGTCCTGCTTGCTTGCTTGCTTGCTAAACAGTTATTACTTATTGCTACTAAATTCTGATATTATGTGTCTAAGGCAGGGTGGATAATTCCGGTCCTGGAGGGCCTCAGACCAGTCAGGTTTTCATGATGTCCCTAATGAATATTCATGAGATCTATTTGCATCCACTGCCTTCCATTGTATGGAAATAGGTCCATGAATATTCATTAGGGACATCATGAAAACCTGACTGGTCTGCGGCCTCCAGGACTGGAATTGCCTACCCCTGGTCTAAGGCATATAGATTAACGTGTTCCCTTTGTAAAATTACCTAATCAAAACTCCTCAAACATAACAAATTAATTACTTTTTTGTAGATATCCAAATGTAGAACAATTTGCTTCCTAGATTTTCCCTACCAACCAATAAAAATCTTAAGAGTATTTTGAATACTCTGGAAGGAATAGCTTTACCCATTATGCCTAGTGGTTAGAACAACTGCCTACTACCCAGAAGGTTAAGGTTTCAATTCCCACTGGCACTGCTTGTGACCTTAGGCAAGTCACTTTACTCTCCATTTCCTTGGAAGAAAAGGCCTGGCCAGGGCCGGCCCGTCCATTGAGCAAGAATGTTTTTGCACAGGGCCCCGCGCAAAGAACATTTTGCTTTTTTAAAAATTAAATTTAAAAAAAAAGCTGGCTGCTGCCACTGCTGCTGCCGCCGCGGCAGCGGCAGAATGGAGTGTCCCGCGGGGCCTCCTCTGCCTGGCTGAGCTCTCCCGGCCCGGCTGAGCCCCTCTGCGCCGGCTTTCAGATACACGAAGGGAGAGTGTCTCCCTCGCTTCTCTGTTAAGCCTGCAGGGGCAGATGGGAAATTTCCCATCAGCCCCTGCGGGATTAACAGAGACGCGAGGGAGACACTCTCCCTTCGCATATCTGAAAGCCGGCGCAAAGGGGCTCAGCCGGGCCGGGAGAGCTCAGTCGCGCAGAGGGGGCCCTGCGGGACACTCCATTCTGCCGCTGCCGCGGCGGCAGCGGCAGCAGCCAGCTTTTTTTTTTTTTTTTTTAAATTTTCCATGAGCCGAGGGGGGGGGGTTAGGACTGGTAATGGGCTATGGAGGGGGTCAGGTCTTGACTTGAGGTGGGCTGTGGGCTGTTGGGGGGTTTAGGACTGGTAATGGGCTATTGGGGAGGTTAAGACTGGTAATGGGCTGTGGGCTGATGGGGGCTGTCTGTAAATGGGGTGATGGGGGGTTAGGACTGGTAATGGACTATGGAGGGGGTTAGGACTTGACTTGAGGTGGGCTGTGGGCGGTTGGGGGGTTTAGTCCTGGTTATGGGCTATTGGGGCGGTTAAGACTGGTAATGGGCTGTGGGCTGATGGGGGCTGTCTGGAAATGGGGTTAGGACTGGTAATGGGCTATGGTGGGGTTAGGACTGATAATGGGCTATGGGGGGGCTAGGCCAGGAACTGGGCTGATGGGGAGGGGGTAGGACTGGTAATGGGCTGTGGGCTGTTCGGGGGGTTAGGACTGGTAATGGGCTGTGGGGTGATGGGGGCTGTCTGGAAATGGGGTGATGGGGGGTTAGAACTGGTAATGGGCTATGGGGGGTTAGGACTGATAATGGGCTATGGGGGGCTAGGACAGGAAATGGGCTGATGGGGAGGGGTTAGGACTTGAGGTGGGCTGATGTGGTTAGGACTGGTAATGGGCTGATGGGGGTGTTAGGACTGGCAATGGGCTATGGGGAGCTGACTGGAAATGGGCTGATGGGGTTAGGACTGGAAGTGGGCTTATGGGGGGTTAGGACTGGTAATGGGTTATAGGGGGCTTAAACTTAAAATGGGGTGATGGGGGTTAGGACTGGAAGTGGGTTGATGGGGGGCTTGGACTGGTAATGGGTTGGGGGGTTGCTAGGACTGGAAATGGGCTGAGTGGAAGGGGAGGCTTGAACTGCAAATAGCTGATGGGGAGGAGGCTTGGAATGGAAATGGGCTGTGAGGGAAGGGAGCTAGGACTGAAAATGGGCTGATGGAGCAGCTAGGATAGGACTGGAAAAGGGCTGTGGTGGGGGCTTGAATTGAAATGGACTCATGGAGGGGCTAGAACTGGAAGTAGGCTCATGGGGGGCTTGGACTGGAATTGGGCTGAGTGGAGGGGAGCTAGGATTTGACATGGGCTGATGGTGGGGCTAGGAAATGACTAGAAATGGGCTGATGGGGGCTAGGATTGGAAATGAGCTGATGAAGGGACTCGGACTGGAAATGGATGGGGGAGCTAGGACTGGAAATGGGCTGATGCAGGGACTAGAAGGGAATGGATGCTGGGTGAGACTGGAACTAGAAAGGAGCTGATGTTGGGGGAGGATTAGAATGGGATGGGGCTGGGAGAGTGAAATGGAGAGGGGAAAAATATTTTGTGTGGGAGGGATGAAAAATCTACAATTGGCCGGGTATTGGGAGAGTAAGTGGGGATTGAGGATGGAGGGGTAAAATTTGTGTGGATGAAATAGGAATGAGGAAAGAGCAAAAGGAGAAAGATTGGTATGTTAAAGCAGATATAGAGAGAGAGAATGGAAAAAAAACTAGAAGAGAGAAGAAAGGACAAATGGACAGCAGACAATGGAGAGTTAGCAGAAAACATGAAGAAACCAGAAGAAAGTGGCTGGAGCAATTGCAACTGAAAAAAAATGCACAAAAGGTAGAAAGATATCTCTTTATTTTGAATTTATTAACTGGAATATGAAAGCTCTGGGAAATGTGCATCATTAACGTCTGCGCTTTGTTTGGTACAAGAGGAAATTAATTTATAGTTTTATTTCTACAGTGTTGTTGTACATTCCAAGTTTGGCTTTTGGGGTTCCCAGTTTAATTATTGCCTTCCTGTTTCTAAATTGTGATTCCTTGTTTGGTGATGGTCTATGTTCTGCATGTGTAACTGAGCTGAGGTATTCTGTTTATGTAATTCCTATTTGACATTGCCACTTGTTCTCTTTCCCCAGTATTCTCTGAAATGTATTGGTTTAATATTTGCAGTTTTGCCTTTTGATAGGTAGGGTATGGTGCTTTGTGAGTCCTGGTAATGCTGTCAGGATACGGCGGGTTTGCTATGGGTTCTAAATGGGCAGCGTTTGTAGTAGTTCCTAATGTGCCTGGCGGTTGGCACTGGATTATAGTAATGTAGAAATCCTTTTAGTCTTTCTTTATCCATACACTCATTAAAAGACATGTTTACTAAAAGTTAGTGTATGGTAACATTATGCAAATAGTTATGCAAATAAGGCCACTTATGCAAATGAGGCCCTGCACCGAGTCTCCGCACATGGCCCCGCACCCCCCTTGGGCTGACCCTGGGCCTGGCAATCTACTTCTGGTGATATAATGCCAAGAAATCCCAGAGGCAGCTGGGTTGCCAGGAGTCAGCACTTAAAAAACAAAAAAGGCAAGAGGCAATATCATGGCAGTAACAAGCCTCACTCTTAAGCTGAAGTATGATCTTAGTTTCTCAGATTTACTGATAATACTTGCATCGTGCCAAAGACAACTGTCTTCTGGAGTTCATAAGATATAACGTGTAGAGGCAATTTCTCACACATTATTTATTTATATTATTTCTATACCGCTCTTTTTACAATCAGCGCGGTTTACAGGTAACAATAAATTGTACAGCACAGCAGAATAATGCAGTGTACATTACAGATAACAGGTTTTTACAACTTGGGTTTAACAGGGGTAACTATATACAACTATAAACAACTATATACATTTGTGCTATTTATCGGCAAGGTATGCCACAAATGTTGCTATGGACTAACGGCACTCTCGGACTAACTGCATTAAAATTCTTTTTAATCAAGTCTGTGGTATCCAATATGATGTGAAATATTTCTGTATTTGTCTGCCACATATTCTTGGGCTTTGACTGCATTGCTTGGTGCTTGAAGATCTTCTCTTTTTCCACTTAAACACTTAAGAACATAAGAAATGCCATCCTAGGTCAGACCAAGGCCCATCAAGCCCAGTAGCCTGTTTCCAACAGTGGCCAATCCAGCTCACAAGTACCAAAAAGGCACACAGGTTTCACAATGCTCATCCTGTGGTAAGCAGTGGATTTCCTGGGTCCTATTTAATAATGTTTTATAGACTTTTCCTCCAGAAACCTTTCCAAACCTATTTTAAACCCAGCTACACTAATAGCTTTTCCACGTCCTATAGTAACAAATGCCAGAGTTTAATTACGCGTAGAGTGAAAGAATATATTTTCTCTTACTATTCTTAAATGGGTTACATTGTAGCTTCATTGTGTGTCTTCTTTTTGATGGTATAAACAATCAATCTACATTTACCCTTTCCACTCCATTAATTTACAGACCTCTATCATATCCCCCCTTAATTGTCCCTTTTCCAAATTGAAGAGCCCCACCCTTTTAATCCTCTCCTCCTAGAAGTATCCATCCATCCCCTTTACCATTTTTGTTGCTCTTCTCTGTACCTTTTCTAATTCTGCTATATCCTTTTTAAGATACTGTATAGCATCCAGAATTGCACACAATATTCAAGGTGCAGTCACACCATGGAATGATGCAGAGGCATTATAATATCCTTGGTTTTATTCTCCTTTCCTTATGATTTCTAGTATTCTATTTACTTTCTTGGCTGCAGCTGCACACAGAACATAGGATTTCAATGTATTAGCCACAATAACACCTAAATCTTTTTCCTGGGTGGTGGTTCCTATGTGGAACCTTGCATCAAGTAACTGTAATTTGGGTTGTTCTTTCCTAGGTGCATAATTTTGCACTTGTCCACATTAAATTTGATCTGCCATTTGAACATCCAATCTCATAATTTATCAAGGTCCTCTTACAATTTTTCACAATCCTCTTATGTGGATTTGAATCATTTTATATCATCTATAAATTTGATCACCTCACTCATTATTCCCATCTCCAAGTCATTTATGAATATGTTGAAAAGCAGCAGACCCAGCACAGATCCCTGGGGTACTCCACTTTCACCTTTCTCCAGTGGGAAAATTGGCCATTTAGCCCTACCCTCTGCTTTCTATCTTTTATCCAGTTCCTGATCCACAATAGTAGACTGCCTCCAATCCCATGACTTTTTAATTTCGCCAAGAGTCTCTCATGGGGTACCTTGTCAAAGGCTTTCTGTAATCCAGAAACACTGTATCAACCGGCTCATCTTTGTCTACCTGTTTATTCACACCTTCAAAAAAATATAACACAGAATGATGCACAGAATAATTACTTGAAATTAAAACCTCTATCAGTGCTGTACTCATGTTTTTCTCCTTTACCACAATATCTGGTTTTCTAGCATTGAGCTTTTTATCTTTTGGAATGGGAATGTCTCAAGTGATCATAGTTTCTTCATTTTCATAACTCTCATATGGTGGTGAGCCCAATGCCTTTCTGGTATAGCAATTTTGTAATGTTTACAACATTTTCAAAGGATGATTTTTATTTAACATGTCTTTTATACCACTTTATCATTTCAATCAAAGTTGTTAACATTGTAACTTAAACTTGATAATATACATTAAACAGAGACATTGATATCTTGGACTTTTTTGAGGCAATGGAAGGTTAAGTGACTTGCCCAAGGCCACAAAAAGTGCTAGTGGGAATTGAACCCTGGTACTTTTGGTGCTTAAGCCAGTACTACTAACCATTAGGCTACTCCTCCACTCTAAAGTGTGCTACCTTACTAAGCCTTTCTATGTAAACATTTTCTTCCATCAGAACTTTATAGCCAGATTCAAGATCAATACACACTTCTAGCTCTTCCTTAAAGTTTTGCCAGTTGTTTCTGTGTTTAGTGTGAGCCATCTCATCTGTAATCCACTGTCCTGGAATGCAACTATCACTCTCTCATTCTTAGGTTTAAATTAATTTCTCCTGAATCACTCATGTGTTTGCTTTTGATCAATATATGGTTCCTGGAATAATACTTCACACTGTATTTGTGCAGTTCCTACTTCTTTTCCTTGTTTGCTAATCTAAATGTTTAGTTTTATCGCTTGTCTTGCAAATTCTGTTTTTATTCCCTATGTGCACTGTTGAATTCTCATTTGTTCCTTATTGGAATGCTTGTCCAGGTTTAATGATGGAGCCAGATTCTGGATGTTTACTTTCATATTTCAACACAGTTTGCATATTTGAATCTGACAACATTGTTAAATAGACCTGGAGGCCAGTTATAGTAGCTTCATATGTATAATCTGTTTCTATAAGGCTATTCCTCCTTTAGATCAAGGAATGTACAATCTCAGCATATTACGATTCTTGTAAATTACCTCATGGGCATGGAGAATTTTTCTTGTTCTTGTTCAGTCTGTCAAGAATTTTTAGAAGCCAGTCTAAAATTCCAAAGTTGTATGAGAGTACATGAATTGCTAGCTGATTAATGGCTTGTATCTTATTCAGTTTCAATCCCCTGTAATATTCTTTACAGATCTTTTCATGCGATAATTTATGTTTGATTGTTGCTCTTTGCTCTACTCCTTTACAAACAATAAATATAAGGTTACCTCTGGTACATTACATCTTTAAGGTTAAGACTAAATACATATTCCAAGGAGTTGATAAGGGTTCTCAGTGGATCACAAAAAAACTACAAAAAGCATAAAAGCACCTCTTTATAAATAAGGGCCTAATGTGTCAGGTTTCCTCATGGTTATCAAGCCAATGCTCTAACCATTCGGCTACTCCTCCATTCCACGTTGTTGTTGTTTTTGTAAAGAATTGTATTGAAGGTTCATAACACAATTACAATAACAACAAAGGTACATAGAAACCTCCAAGTGTAACATCCCACCCACCAGCCTTCTAGAGATGTCAAAAAGTGTACCAAAGAAAACCTCGTAACTACCAATACCATCTATGCATACAAGTGGAAAAAGAAAAGAAAAAATGTACATAGAATTCTGAGAAATAAGAGGCAAGCACCAGGAAAATAACCCCTTTCAGCACAGCTTACAAGTAGTAATAACCTACTGAGCAGGAGGTGCATAATTGTGTGGAAACAGCTGGTGTAACCAAATATATATCAACCCTATATTCCCCTAGACCTCCTCCTCCCCACCCACCTGATCCCTTTCCCCTTTCCCCTCTCCTCCCTCCACCCCCCACCCCCTGCCAAACTAACAGCTGCCTAGACAGAAGAAGCAAAGCTTGCACGTTAATCTAAGATCCCATAGAGCCCGAGGGACAAAGCTCAAGCGGGAAAGTATCCAAATAGTGAATTGTATATCAGGGATTTTTCCACCACATCCCACAGTACCTATCTCTAAAGAGGGAGAAATTGAGTCCAAAGTTGCCTCAGAGTATCTGGTTTTCCTCGTAAGTCAGCCATCAATTTCTCTATTCTATATATGTCCCAGACTTTCACCATACACTCTTTATAAGAAGGTGACACACATCTTTTCCAGTAGTGACTTAACATGTTTGTTGCTGGCAGCGTGCTCAGTGTTATCAACTGAGTTACTTCTTGAGGAAAATAATTCAAATCAAAATGCCCTAAAACAAAATGCTCTAGCGCACATGGTAAGGTGACATTTAATTTTTGAGTAATACAAATATGAACTGCCCGCCAAAAGATTCCAATTTTTGGGCAGTCCCACCACATATGGTAGAAGGATATGCGCTGGCCGCACAATCTCCAACACAAAAAGTCATTAGCACGGTCCCATCGGTACAAGTCCACAGGCACGATCGACATACAAAAAAGAATTCGCAATTGAGTATTCACCAATGACAAAGAAATGGAGCAAGAGTGGGAAGAGTGGGAAGTTTCCAACCAGAAATCTTCTGACTTCCCTGGAAGGTCCTCCTCCCACTGTTTGCGAAAGGTAAGGATAGGTGAGGTAGAGGACAGATCTACTGATAAGGGTGATAAAGACATGCCAAAAAGGCCTTGGTTTTAAATGAATCAAAGATAGGCGTGGTTGTGTCTGATGATCTTAAAGTAGCTAAACAGGTAGAAAAGGCGACGGCAAAAGCTAGAAGGATGCTTGGGTGCATACGGAGAGGAATGGCTAGCAGAAAAAAGGAGGTGATAATGCCTCTGTATAAGTCTTTGGTGTGACCTCATTTGCAGTATGGTGTGCAATTCTGGAGACCGCTCCTTCAAAAGGATGTGAACAGGATGGAGTCGGTGCAGAGGGTGGCTACTAAAATGATTAATGGGCTTCATTATAAAGCATATGAGGACAGACTTAAGGATCTTAATATGTACACCTTAGAGGAAAGGCGGGATAGAGGTGATATGATTGAGATGTTTAAATACCTCCATGGCATAAATGTTCAGGGAGAGAGCCTCTTTCAATTGAAAGCAAGTTCTGCTACGAGGGGACATGGGATGAGGGTGAAGGGAGATAGATTCAGGAGTGATATGCGGAAATATTTTTCTTTATAGAAAGAGTAGTGGAACCATGGAATAGTCTCCCAGTGGAGGTGGTAGAGATGAGGACAGTAACTGAATTCAAAAAAGCATGGGACCAACACAGAGGATCTCTAAAGGTAAAAAGTGGACTGTTGTAGTTGTTGTTATGGAAGGACAGACTAGATAGGCCATGTGGTCTTTTTCTGTCATCATGTTTCTATGTTTCTGTTTCTAAGTGCTCCCATAGCCTAGGTGGGCGCGTACCTGCATCGATAAGTGTACACTTTGAAAAGCAGTGACAAAATTGCAGGTACTGAAAGGCGGAAAAAGAGGTGCAAGTCGTTAATTCTAAACGCTTCTGATCCAATAAGACCGAATGATCAAAAAGTGAGACTAAGGGGTATGTTTACTAAACAGCGCTAACGTCACACGATAACATCTCCGGTGGCATTAAGGCACACAGAGGGTGGAGTACGTCTCTCCAGAGGGTGGAGAGAAGGGATCAATGGGCGGAGAGTGGGCGGGGAGAGGCTCCAGGCACTCTAACGCTGTGAAATGAAGGTCTGAAAATTAACGCCAGTGAAAACCTCGCGTTAGAGGCACATTTGCAGAAGAGAGAAACCATTTCAGTCTGCAATGTACAGCAAAGGCAGGGAAAACAAGAAAAGTGATAGTAGTCATATACCAAGTATGAAAGGGCACGACGGTGAGGCTGCAAATGGGGTACAGGGGGCTGAAGGCGGGTCATGCAGTGGGGCAGCTGGGCACAGGGTGGATTAGGCAGATGCTTAGGTGGCACATAGGAACTCAGAAACTGCAAAGCAGCAAGACAGCAACTGACCAAGGTCAAACATGCCCATGAGTGTGTGTCCCACAGTGTCCCAGGGGACAGTACCCAGCAGGTACCCAAAAGGGCACATAACATGGACAGGCGGTGCCGGGGGGAAGCGCGGATGTCTATGTAGGCACCCCTACCCCAGATCCCACACCATAGGCAGCTACCTACCGGCACACTGGATGGCCTGGTACTGCACACCACCAGCACCACCGGCATAAGGGCATGTCAGCATGGTGGTAGAGGGGGCAGTGGCACCTGCCCACAGCACACCAAGGCCAAGCCCTGTTCAGGTGGGTGGCGTGCAGTACAATAGACAAGGGTGGTCTGATGAACAGTAATGGTATCCCCAGGGAATGACCTGCCCCTGTGGCAACGGTTTGGTGCCGTATACACAGCCGGAGTGTTCAGGGGCAGAAGGTCACAGGTTCAAGTCCCAGCTGTGGCTCCCACAGACCATGTCCCTATATTTTACCCTACAGCACACATACACCATAAACATGTGCAGTCCATAGAGCAGAGGTTCCCAACTGCAGTCCTGGAGGGCCATACACCATTCAGGAGTTCATGCTGACCCTAATAAATATGCATGAGATGCATTGCTATGCAGCGCCTCCATTGAATGCAAATATATCTCATGCATATTCATTATGGACAGCCTGAAAACCTGAATGGTGTTTGGCCCTCCAGGACTGGAGTTGGGAACCACTGCCCTAGAGCATCAGCCAACAGGGTCACAAACACCCACACCCCATAGGCTCCACTATCCAAAGCCTCATGGAGAGTCATGCCCTGCGCGGAGCAGCAGCTGCCAATACGAGCACCTGCATACCTTAGCAATGCCTGCACTGTTCCCAGGACTGGTGTGGCGGCCAGGGCTGCCAACCACCGCTATCTTTGCACAATGCTGAATTAGGTGTGGGAGTGTGTGTATGTCTATCCAGTGTTTTGTGGCTGCCTACACCTTACTGAGTCCCCAATGCTTGCACTGTTTCCAGTGTTAGCCTGCCAATGTGCATAATGAGGAGCAAGGTCTTGTGGGTATGGCCCAGATACGGCAGTCTCGGCAGAATGCATCTGCATAGGGAAATGGCTGGGACACTGTACTGCCCGACCACCACCTGCACGGACAGGGTGGCCACAGCATTTCATGCTGGGAGATCACTCTCCCCCTGACTGAGCAGTGACCATGGCATGGCTAGGTTCCCCCATAGTGCTATAAAGTGTTTTTCTCACGCGATATCTATGAGTTCCCTTTTTTGGGGCCCAATCACTGACATACTTGCTTGGTGTGTATGCTTACATCCCACTTTTGGGTTCACACAGTTCCTCCAGGAACATGCACTATGTACTAGCTAGCAGACTGACTGCAGTTAGCATGTGTATGGCTGGAACACCTTGCAGGGTGCAGCGGGTGAAGACTGACTGTGCACTCTGCTGGTGAATGTCAGATTGTGGTGGGGAGCAGCTGAGCTTTTCCAGGTCTACTGCCTGTCTGCCAGTGCTCTATGAAATATGTTCAGATCTGCATTGACTGCCCTAGAGGGTGCCTATTCTCCAGCAGGACTGGGGTGGTAGTCCCCTCTACTGCCTCCGATGTAGAGTGTGGATCTGTTGTTGGGAGATCCTGTCCCCCACCTTGACCCAGAGGGCAGGTTGGGTGGTACTACATAATCTGCTTTTGGGTCCACACAACACCCTTCTCCTATAACATGTGACCATGGCAAACACACAGGTTATGCACTATTCTGGGTGCATCATAGTCCACAAGGGCTAGATGTGACTGGGACATACAGATGGACATAAGTGTGTCTGCAAGGACTACCTGTCACACACTGGCACTAATAGGGACCTGCAGCACAGGCTATCTCAGCCAAGCTAGGTGCTGCGGAACTGGTGCTGGGCACCCCCCCCCCCCTCACCCTCAGGGTGAGCACAGGAACTGCACAATGTCACGGTCTGTAGCTACTCTGTGCCAGTAACACACACGGTCAGTTCCCCCTTCCAGGCCGGGGTGCTATAGAGGCGCATACCCCATCTTGTGATCAGATGTAGGCTGCTGAGCTGCATGTGCAGTGCATCATGGGTACGAGTGGGTTTACCCTATCCTGGTGACCACAGCAGACAGTTTGTGTGGTGACCTGCAGTCTTTCTGTAGCCAGTGGTGTGTTAGATGTTATAGAGATGTAGCCCACTGGTTACTTCAATGACTGTAGAGGTAGAGGTCATGGGTTTGATCCCACAGTGGTGTTATTTAATAAGGCTGTCTGAGGCTTTTCCTTTTAATTTAGATCAGTGCTGCCAGCAAAAACACTCTCACAGTGCCGTAACCTAAGGTGCCTCATAATGTGCCCTATAAGGCTCCCTATAAAGTGCCCTATAGGGCACATTATAAGGTGCCTTGGCGGACAGGGAACTTTATAATGTGCTCTATGGGGTGCCTTATAGGACGCCTTATGAGGCACCTTAGGTTACGGCACTGTGAGGGTGTTTTTGCTGGCAGCACTGATTCAAATTAAAAGGAAATCCCTCAGACATCCTTATTGAATACCACCACTATGGGATTGTACTCATGATCTCTGCCTCCACACTCACTGTCATAACCAGTGGGCTACATCTCTATAGCTTCTAGCACAGCGCTGGCATGGACTTAAGGTTACCGTGCGTTAATGAGCCAAGGCACCCTCTATCGCGCGATACAGATTCTTGTTACCTTGCCGCCGGAACGCCCACTACCTTATATGGCATTCTTCACATTAACGCTTCAACTAGTACCGGTAACATTAAGACGGTTTAGTAAACATACCCCTAAGTGTAAAGTCCTTCTCGAGGAACGAGAGATGCCCCCCAGATCTATGACAAAGGGGAAGGTCCCAAGAGCCATATAGGGTGACCAGAATGTAGGGGCCCTTAGAAAATATGAGCTTGGATAATCTGAACTTCCAATCCAACCAAAATAAAAGGTACCACAACAAGAGGGATGGGAGCCAACCATTCCGCTTCAATATTTGCCCAAGGAGACGTAGCAGTAGAAGACCAGAAATGAAGAGCGCGCAAACATGAGCATAGATAGTAAAACTCAAAATCTCGAAGACCAACACCTCCCAAAGCTTTAGGGTGAGTCAGGGTTCGCCAGTTAAGTCGTGGGCAATGATCCTGCCATACAAACCTCAGGAGAGCGCTCTGCAAGTTAAGAAAAAAGGCCCGGGGAACACAGATGGGTAGCTGCTGAAACAAGAAGAGCAGTTTAGGTAAGGTGCCTAGTAAGGTGCCATGTAAGGTGCCTAGTAATGTGCCTTATAAGGTGCCATGTAAGGTGGCTTGTAAGGTACCCTGTAAGGTGCCTCAGAAGGCTAAGCGCTATATTAGGCACCCTTGGACAAGTCACCGCAGAAGGCACCCTGGGCTATGGAACCATAGGTTAAGGTAGCCTAACAAGGTTATGGTGTCCTAGGTTAGTGTGCCCTAGGGACTGCAAGGTGCCTCAGGATGACATGCATGACCTGTGCGGAACAGAGACAGATGTAGCCCTAACACTAGATAGAGCACTCAGGAAAGGCAATGAACAGGTGAGTGAAGGAGGGAGAAGTGGGAGCTGCTGGACCTGCCATATCTGCGGGCATCCCATGTGCCTGCCAGTACTGATGACAAACATGGTGGGGCAGCTCTACCACAGCACAGGGTGTTGGCAATGTAAAGTACCGGAAAAACAGTTGGTGGCAGACGATGTGTCCCCCAGTGGAGGCGGAGGTGGCAGGATAGTTACAATGATGGGTGGACAGAGGAGTGGTGGTGCCATGCAGATCAGGCACAGGCGAGGCAAGCACGATGAGGCGCAATGCAGGAAAGGGTAGCAGTGCAGGACATGGGCTGGCAGCCTGCACAGGCAGGCAGGACTCTACACAGCTGACAGACGCAGATAGATGGACCGAGGGAATGTTGGCAATTGTGGCGAGGGTATTATTGGCTGGAAGCGCAGATCTGCAAAAATATGACCTCTACAGGCATGCACACTATTTGAGTAGGACAGACATGAGAGGAGGGAACAATGAGGAACTGAACCAATGAACACTGCCAAGAATGGCAATGTATTAACCAGTAGGCTATACCTCCATGGTGTATGTCACAGCAGTACCCATGATGCAATGCACATGCTGAATAGCTGTCTACAGCTGATCACCAGATGGGGTCTGCACCTCTCCGGTACCTCAGCTGGGAAAGACGAACTGACAGTGTGTGATACTGGCACAGAGTAGCTACAGACCATGCCATTGTGCAGGTTCTGTGGTCACCCTGAGGGATAGGATTGTTGCCTAGCACTAGGTCCGCAGTACATGTGGTGCTTGAGATAGGTCCTGCTGTACATCCCCATCACTACCAGTGTGTGACAGGTGTTCCATGCAGTGCAGCCGAAGGTAATTTGGTGTCCATCTGTATCCTGCAGTCACATGTTGCCCTGTGGGACCAGACACCAGCCAGATTAGTGTGTACCCCGTGTGAGGGTCTGGCTGACATGGGCAGCTGTTATCAGGGCAGAGGAGTTCCTAGAATTGCATGAGGTGTGTGTAGCAGTGGCTATATAGGTCACACTGGTATACACAACATACCCCAAAGGGCCCACATCACCCTTTTGTAGGTAAAGAACAGTGCCCCCACCCCAGGGAAGCAACCTCCATCCTGTTTGTACGAGACAGCCCTCCAGGGTTGGTGGGCCAGAGCCATACCTATGACTGGGACAGTGGCAGACCAGCAGCAATGCTGGAGTTAGGTCTGGAAACCCCAAGTGCCTCCCACCACTGTCTGCCAGTCACCAGCAGACAGCACAGTCAGACTGTACCTTAAAGGTGTTCTGACCATGCACTGTCTAACTGAAGACAGTCCACCAAGAACTATGTGCAGCAAGCAGGCATCACAGTGATTGGGACCCCAGCACTGGAGAACACAAATATATCACTAGAGACAAATAGTGTACAGCGCTATGTGGGAACCTAGACCTGCCATGGTCACTGCTCGTTCAGAGTGAGTGCCCTCCCAGCATGCCATGCTGTGGCCACCCTGTCCATGCAGGTGGTGGTCAGGCACTACAGTGTCCTAGCCATTGCCCCACACCCTGTGAAGATGCATCCTGGCCAAGCTGCCCTGTCCGGGCCATACCCAGAATACCTTGCTCCTCATTATGCATCTAATCAGGCTAACGCTGGTAACAGTGGGACATTTTGGGCCAGTGAAATGTGGGCAGACACAGAACAATGGATAGACATACAAACACGCTCACTCCTTTTGCAGCATTACATAAAGATAGGGGTGGTTGGCAGCCCTGCCCGCCACACTAGTCCTGATCACAGTGCCGACATTGCTAAACTGTGCAGGTGTGTAGTAGTAGTGCTCTGGTGATAACATCATCCCAATGCTGGGGCCAACAGTCTGCCGCTTCATACATCATTGTATTGTGGAGCCTGTGTGAGTGGGTGTTTGCACCCATGTTTGCCGCTGCTTTGGGCTTTTCACATGTTGCTGTTGTATCTGCATTGTAGGGTAAAATATAGGGACATGCTCTGCAGGAACCACAGCTGGGACTTGCACCTGTGACCCTCTGCTCCTGGACACACTGGCTGGGTGTACTGCACCACTGTTGCCACAGATGCATGGTAGTCCCTGGGGCTACCTGCACTTTTCCTCAGCCAGACCTTTTATGTTGCACTGCACACCATGTACTGATGCAGAGCATGGCCTAGGTCCACTGCAGGGAGGTGGCACTGTCCCCTCCAGTATGGGCACACGCCCCCCTACCAAGCTGACGTGGCCATTTGCTGTCGGTGCTGGTAGTGCGCAGTCCCAGGCCATCCACTGTGTAGGTAGGCGCCCACCTAGGGAGGGGGTTCCGGGGTGGAGGGGCATACATGGACATCCTCACATCCCCCCATCACTGCCTACCACTATTATGTCCCCTCCACATGGGGATGGGATGGCTGGGGGGGTGTGAGGTCTGTGCCCTAGCGACTATTGGCTAGGGTGGACCAGGTAGATATTGGTGGATTGTGTTTGGCCTTGGTTAACTGCTGTCTTGCTGATCTCCAGTGTCTATGTTCCTATGTGCCACCTAGGCACCCGCCTGGTCCCGCCTGCGGCCCCCTATGCCCCATTTGCACCAGCGCCATAGTGGCCATTCATACTTTGGCACTATGGTATTGCTGTACATGGAGCACTACTATCACAGTTTTTGGGCTCCCTGCCTGGGCTGTACATTGCTGACACTTAAATTGTTTCTCTCTCCTGCATATGTGCATCTAACGGCAGGTTTTCAATCGCGTTAGGATTCAGCTCTTCAGATCAGCGCGTTAGTGTGAATGGAGCCTCTCCCCGCCCACACTCCGCCCATTGACCCCTTCTCTCCGCCCTCTCTCCACCTTCTGCGGTGTTTACCGTGCCGCGGAACGTCTACGATCATTAACGTTACGTAACGCGCGTTAAGTAACATTAAAACGTTACATAATGCGCGTTATGTAACGTTACTGCAGTTTAGTAAACATACCCCTATATGATGTTGGTTGGCCAAAGGGATCCCAATAGAAGAGGCCTGCTGACACAGCATTTGGGCTAGAGGTTCAATAGCAAGTGTGAAGAGTAACGGGGAAAGCGGGCAGCCCTGTCTCATTCCTCATCCCAAGCCAAAGGGCAGAGAAGAAAACCCATTTACCTAAATCATCCCTGTGGGAGATTTGTAAAGAGCCGCGATCCAAGATTGAAAGCAGGGCCAAAAACCGAAGTGCTGCACAACTGCAAGCATCTCCACTCAACCTTATCGAAAGCTTTTTCAGCATCCAGAGAAAGACAGAAAGAACAACGTATTGTCCCATCATCTCCGTAAACGGAACATTACATTCAACAATCTTTGCACATTCTCGAAGCCATATCACCCTTTTATGAAGCCAGTTTGGTCTGGGTGAACGACCTCCTGAATTTTTGTATCCAACCGCATTGAAAGTATTTTGGTAAGGATTTTATAGTCTGAATTGAGTAAGGAAATCGGGCTATAACTGCTACATACTAACGGGTCCTTACCATCCTTGCGAAGTACTGTGACTAAGGTCCGATACATAGATTCAGGGAGCCGCTGCTGTAGCAGTACATTATTGAACACCTGAACCAAGGTTGGAGACATGAGATCCGAGAACGTTTTATAAAATTTTGCCGGAAAATAGTCTGGATCCGATGCTTTCACCGTCTTTAGTTGCCGAATAGCTAAGTGTACCTCTGTGAGTGTAATTTGTTGGTTGAGGGCTGTACATGCCTCAGTTGATAATTGGAGCAAGGTTGTCCCCATGAGCCAGCGGTGTATAGCCTAAGAGTGCGCAGTTATTTGAGAGGTATAGAGATCCTTGTAAAAATGAGCAAAACACTGGGCGATATCAGTAGACTTGTGGAGTAGCTTACCTCGCCCGTCTGAGATGGCCGTAATACGACGATAGAGGCACCGACCCTTTAGCTGCTAAAGGAGAAGCCTACCCGCTTTATCTCCATGCTCATAAAAGTTACACCGCATATGCAAAAGAGTAGAGGCTATCTCCTCTGTTTCTAAAGCTGCTAATTCACTCCGCAATTTTGTAAGTTGACACCAAACTTTAAGAGCAGTTCTACTCTGGTGTTGTCCCTCTAACAGAGCAATCTGGGTTCATAGGTCCCTCTGCTTGACGTCTTCCAATGCTTAAATGCAGTGGATAGCGAAATAGCCTACCCTCGCAATACCGCCTTCCCTGCTTCTCAAAGTAAAAAGCTTGGGGTCCCCTCAGGGTCATTATACTGTAAGTACTCAGTCCACCCTTTCCGCAGGTGTGCAACGAATTCAGCATTCTTCAATAAGTGGCGTGGAAATGCCCAGGACTGGGGGGGGGGGTAGCTCCCCAGCCCCGATTGACCAGTCCAGTGTGATAAGATGATGACCAATGTGAGCTTGAGGAAACTGAGAAGAGAGGGAACTTGAGGTTAGCCACATATCGAAATGGGAATAGGAGTGATACACAGCGTAGAAGAAAGTATAATCCCTCTCTCCAGGATGTAGCCGATGCCAGACATCCTCTAGAGCTAAAGCAGAGGTCAAGGTTGACAAAGCCGAGCAGTACCCAGAGAATGCTGCAGCCCCCCTGGACCTGTCTAGGTCAGAGAAAACACAGTTGAAGTCTCCCTTCACTAGCATGTCCCCTGCCATATGAATTTTCAGCACATAAAGAAGTTCTGTCAGTGACTGTGCAATCTCCGCCGGTGGGATATAAAACATTTACCAAGGAGATCAGTATATCGTGTACCAGCCCCAAAAGAATAAGAAAGTGCCCAATAGGATCTTGGTATGGACTAGAGAGGGTAAAGAGGCAACGCTGAGAGAACATAATAGCGACCCCGCGCTTCTGGAAGGAGAAGCCTGAAGAGAAAACCTGAGGAAACTTTCGGGAGCTGAGGCAAGCATGAGCTCCCGGGGCTAGATGCATTTCTTGGAGAAAGACTATGTCTGCATGCTCTCTGCCTATCTGATCGAGCACCCTCCGCTTCTTAACTGGGTGATGTAGTCCCCTGATATTCCAGGAAATTAGCCTAACCATGGGGAACAGGGATCATAGCTTCAACCAGGGTGGAACAGCATTCTAAAAAACACCTCCCCACCATCCCCCTCTGCACACTCCCATGCTGATCAGTATAGAGCAAATGTGGTAGAACAGGCACTTGCTTCTGCCAAATCTGTATAGGGTCCATTCCTTGTGTTATATCAAACTCCCCCCCCCCCAAAACCTTCCCATTCTCCACAACCCCAAACTCTCCTGAATTTACAAGAAATAAACAAAATTGTGATACATCTCCAAATTATAGACATCAAAGATGTCCAAAGGAAGGGCACTTAGCTATAGAAGGAACTAAGTTCAACTCACCCCCCAGTCCCACTGAACCCTAGTAGCACCTCAGCCCCCTACAGTGAGCATCTCCCCACTGCACCATAGGTCGCCTTCAATCCTTCCCCTCCCTCTCCCCTTTTAGGCCTCCATTCATCATCACTTGCAACAATACCCAAGCATCAAAACATCCCCCCTCCCCAAGAAGTGGTCAAAAACAGCCAAACCGTTTCCCCCCAACTCTTATCAGAACTGGAGATCTCATGTAAAACAGACAATGTAGTAAACAGTCAGGAAAGAATACATCACATCAGGCCCTAAAGAAGGCCATATAGATATGAAAGTCATGGTGGAGCTGAAGTATCCATTCCCTGAAGTGGATTAATATCTTGGTCAGTGTCAGAAGAGCAGTGGGAGCCCGGTACTTTACGCTGCTTAGGGGTGAAAACTTCCCACTTTCTGTTGGATTTCCTCGGGTGAGAGGTGCACTCCTCATACTGCAAGGAGTCCAGAAATTCCATGCACTCAGCTAACTCAGAGATTCGATGTTGAATATTATTCCACCCAAAGATTAGCACAAACGGGAAACCCCACCGGTAGGGTACTGCTTTCTTCTGAAGGGCAAATGTTAAGGGCCGGAAGCTCTTACGACATTCCAGGGAATATTGGGAAAGATCTTGAAAAATCTGTATTTTGTGGCCATTAAAGACGATGGACCGCTTACCGTGGAGACTCCGCATCAGTGCCACTTTATCTTCGAAGAAGCAGAAACACGCAATAATTGGACGGGGCTTAGAGTTAGCTGTTTTTCTGGTTCCGAGGCTCCAGTGTGCTCTCTCAAGTTTAACCAGATTTGAAGCAGCCAGCACACAAAAGGCAAAGAGATCCTGAATGAGTTTGATGGTATCTTCATGGTCTCCTGCTCGGGCAGACCAAGTACTCTTATGTTATTTCGTCTTTGCTGGTTTTCCAGGTCATCCTGACATTCTTTCAGATCTTTTGTGAGTTGATCAAGTTTCTTGAATTTAGTTTGGAATACAACTGTAGCATCTATCTGTTCACCTATATTGATCTCATTTTGTGTGACCCAGTCATCAAGAGCTTTAAGGTCAGATCTGATATCACTCACCGCCTTAGTAAAATCCATTCTGAATAGACGCAGTTTCTGAAGAATTTCATGAGATCTGATTTCGTCGCAGACTCCCCACTCACCTCAGGCACAGACATACTTTCTGGATCTGTAAGGGGGCTGCGAGATCAGGGTCAGCTGATCTAGCGTATTTAGATAGGGCAGCAGCATAGGACTTGGCCTTTGCCATTTTGGAGAAAGAAGCAAATCAGTAGTGATCCAGGATCTCTTCATATTTCTTCAGTGCCAGCAGCCCCGATCAGCATCGGGGCAGAGAGCGGGAAGCCCTAACTCATCCCGCTCTCCACCGCAAGGCCAATCAGGGCCCACCAGGACCTCTTCATATTTCTTCAGCGCTAGCAGGTGGGCCCATGCCTGAGGGCCTCGCCAGAGGGCCCTTTGGTGTGGCCCTTAGGCAGGGACCGAGGCAAAGGACAAAATAACCAACCAAACGGAAAAAAGAAATGAACAAGAAGAGCTCCAAGCAGACATCAACCGAGCAACCAAGCAACTGAAGAAGGTAAAAGCAGATCTAATGCCCCCTCTCATAACAACTCCGTACATACGCCAAAGACCCCTCCATGCACATCCATACACAACTGACTATGGCCAAATTTTAACATGGAAACACCCCGGACCATACTTCCACAACAAAACACACCCACAGCAAAGCCCTATCCCCATCACACTCATACCACAGCACTAAACAACACTCACTCCCACAAGACCGCTACAAATCACACTCATAAATGCCTGCTCTGTGAGGAACAAACTTCCCACACTTCAAGACCTCATCACATCAAAAAACAGACATCCTCTGCATATCAGAAACATGGCTATCAGAATCTGACACAGTACTCATGAACCAACTCACACCACAAGGATATCAGATTTTTAACTACTCACGCATCCACTCCAGAGGAGGAGGAGTAACAATAATAGCAAAATCCAACCTGCACCTCCGGAACCTAGCAGCAGAAAGTTCACAAGAAGCCGACACCATCACGATTACCAACAAACACATCCTGATCTGCCTGATATATAGATCACCAGCAACAAACTCAGACTCTCAGACATCCTCAAACAAGTATCCGAGACCTACAATAGCACAAAAGAACAGATAATACTTGGAGATTGCAATCTACCCTCAACACAAGAGAAACATGCTGAGGCATTCATGGAAGCTATGGAGGCCATGGAACTGACCCAAATAATCCGCACCCAACACATGAAAGAGGAAACATCCTGGACCTCATATTCCTCAACTCCAAATCCACAAATGTACATAATCAACTAAAGATCACAGCTATACCATGGTCTGACCACTTTCTTATTACAGTCAACATATCCTACCAACCCATCACCACCATGGAGAAGCCGTGCCCAACAAGAAGATTCAAAACATTCCACAAAGAGGACTTCCTTACCCAAATCCTGCCAGAACTACAGCCCACTCATACCGATCTTGAATCCTCAAACTGGAACACCGTACTAGCTGCAGCAGCACAAACAACAACAACAAATAGATGAAAAAACACAAGACAAGCAAAGTCATGCTGGTACATACCAGACCTACGGATCCTAAAAACACAACTGAGAAGAATTGAGAGGAAATGGAGAAAAACAAAAAACGAAGCTGATAGAGCAATCTACATGAATGCACTCAATCACTACCACACCAGAATAGATGACACACGCAAAGCTTACCACTCAAAGATTATTAATGCATCACTTAATAGACCATGGGAACTTTTTAACATCGTCAAACAACTTACCAAGACAGTCCACCTAGCGGATCAACTACCTAACATACCACCACAGCAACTAGCAACACAATACAAACAGCTCCAACAGATGACCAGCGTACAGACCAAAACAACTACAAAGGATCACACCACTAAACTAAAAACTGCATGAACCTCCTTTGAATCAGTCTCCAAAGAAAAGATTGAAACCACAATATCAGGACTCAATACACACCTCCCCTCTGGACCCCTGCCCGGTTGCCTGGATTAAGAAGACAAAGCAGGAGTTAAGCCCAATCCTCACCAACATTGTAAATAAATCTTTTGAAGAGGGTCAGGTGCCCACTTTCCTCAAAATATCTATCATATGCCCAACCCTCAAGAAACCAGACCTTGATCAATTAGATCCTACTTCATTCAGACCAGTAGCAAGCCTCCCGTTCATGGCAAAAATCATTGAGAAGATAGTGCAACAACAACTACAAGAACATCTGGTCAAAAATAACATTCTTGATCCCCAGCAACATGGATTCTGACCTCTGCATGGGGTCGAAACACTCATAGTCTCATTAATAAACACGCTGAGCAAAGGAACCCAAACCAGACACAATGGTTTTGCACTGATCTTTCTAGATATATCTGTGGCGTTCGACACAGTTTCACACAACATTCTCCTTAACAGACTGAAGGAAATCGGTATCCAAGACATTGTACTGCAATGGTTCCAGTCATATCTCTCAAACAGATATCAATGAATCCAGACCCACACTGCCACCTCCTCACCTTATCAGCAAACCCAAGGGGTCCCACAAGGGTCCGCCCTATCAGCCATGCTATTCAACATCTACCTCCAACCACTCTGCTCTGTGATATGATCCCACAACATCAACTTCCACGTATATGCAGATGACATCATGATCTATGGACCCATAACCACATCAAATCCAACCAACCCACAGTTAATAACTTGCTTCAATAACATATCAAGTTGGCTTCAAGAAAACAACCTCACAATAAACCTCAAAAAGACGGAAGCATTGTTTGTGACAAAAGACCATGAATTCATCCCACCTACACACCTAGCACTAGGAGCTATACAAATCAGAGTCCAACTGCAAAGAAAATATCTGAGAATCATCCTGGACCAAGCTCTGTCATTCAATCAGCAGTTTGCAAGAACTGCAAAAACAGTATTTTTCAAAGCCAGACTGATACAATGACTAAGACCTCTCCTAGACCCTGAAGACTTTAGATCTGTAATGCAGGCGATGACTCTCCCACATCTGGACTACTGCAACTCAATATACCACGGCCTCCCAACCACCACTCTCTACCCACTCCAAACCACCCTCAACATAACAGCCAGAATCATCCAAAAAGTGAGGAAATTTGACCACATCACCCCAGTCCTAAGAGATCTTCATATCCTCCCAATAGAAGCTCGGATCAAATAGAAATCACTGGTACTGATCCACAAAGCATTTTTTCAACAACAACCACCGCAGCAGCACACATTCCTGCCAAAACCACACTCATAGAGAAACACCCGACAACACCCTGATTGTACCACATGAAAGAACCAAATTCAACAAGCAAATCTGCAACCAAGCATTCAACCTATATGCACCTTCCTTATGGAACTCTCTGCCAATAAAGATCAGATGCACAAATGGAACTCTCCACATTCAGAAAACAACTGAAAACCCACCTATTCAAGGAACATATAGGAACAGAGTCCATCATAAATCATTGTAATTGAAGACCAGGTATAACAGAACTGAACAAAACTGAACACGAAAGATTGTAAATATGTAAACCCACTATGACTCGAATGCTTACCTCCCCCCTCCCCCGGAATATTGGACCCCCCTCCTTAAAAATGATACCGCACCTTACTATTTGTTGTAATTAACTTTGTTAAATTGTAAACCGCTTTGACCAGGTGAAAAACGGTATATAAGCACAGCTAAATAAATAAATAAGATTTCAAAAAAGGAAAAAATAAAGCAGTAGTACCACCAGCAGGGCACAAGATGGAGCCCCAGGACAGCAAAGAACTAGATAATGTGGTGAGGGGCCACTAGCACTGGAAAAATAGGCAATTCAGCTCTTCGATAAATAAAGTAAAGTTGTTTCTTCCTGTAAGTTCAAATACACTACTTAGCTGAGTGCAGAGGGGATTAAACTGGAGCCATTCTTCATTTATGCCGCTGAGACGACTGGAGAGGGTGCATCAGCATGTCAGGAGCTACCGATCACACAGCCCTGCATGTAATAGAGAATCGTTGTGTTCCACAGGTTTTCCCGCCAGCCAGCAGACTCCTTCTGCGTTTCAGCTATTTATTTATTTATTTAACACGTTTTGTATCCCGCTTTTTCCTTCAATCAAAGCGGTCTCAAAACAATACAAGGTTATACAAAAGTAAGGAAAACATGCACCACTTCATCATTACATCAAAGCAGTGGAAAATGGGAGTACATAACATAGGGAAAACATGAAAAAACAGTACATACATTACAGTACAATTAAACTACAATAAATATTGTTGTTGTTAAGTGCCATCGAGTCGGAGTCGACTAATGGCGACCCTCTGGATAGCTATCCTAAATTGTGTTCGGTCTTCAGTCAGGCTCATTGTTGACAGACTGGTACCTGTAGCTGCTGTTATTGTATTGATCCATCTCATTTCTGGCCTTCCTCTTTTGCGTTGACCTTCTATCTTGCCAAGCAAGATGTCTTTCTCTAATGATCTATCTCTTCGCATGATGTGTCCAAAGTATGAAAGTCAAAGTCTTTTCATCTGAGCTTCTGAAGAAAACTTAGGTTTGATCTCCTCTAGTACCGACTGATTTGTTCTTCGGGCAGTCCATGGTATACACAGTATTTGCCTCCAGCACCATAATTCAAAGGCATCAATTTTCATCCTGTCTTTTTCACTGTCCAGCTTTCACATCCATATGATGTTAATGAAAATACCATGGCTTGAACAAGTCAAATCTTTGTATGGAGAGAGACATCTCTGCTCTTGAGAATCTTATCTAGGTCTTTCATAGCCATTCTGCCAAGAGCAATACGTCGTCTGATTTCTTGACTGCTTGTTGCTTCTTTATTGATAGTTGATCCAAGTAGGATAAAGTTGTTCACGATTTCAATTTCTTCTCCTTCAACGATGAACCTGTTGATTATGCCAGTTGTCATGATCTTTGTCTTCTTTACATTAAGGTGCAGGCCCATTTTGAGACTATGTTCTTTGACTGTGAGAAGCAAATGTTTCAGATCATCTTCACTTTCCGCCAGTAATGTGGTATCATCAGCATAGCGAAGGTTGTTGATGAGTCTTGCACCAATCTTCACACCTCTGTTGTCTTCATACAATCCTGCTTCTCTGATGATTATAAATTAATCAGGTAGGGGGAAAGTATGCAGCCTTGTCTTACACCTTTGCTTATTTTAAACAACTAAACCAACTCCTGCCGGACTCCCCCCAGCACCAACAGTAGCACCGTCCTGTGTGCGGCTCTCCCAGGAGGGATCGAGCTGCCGGGACCGAAGCTCCGCCCACACAGCAGGCTGAGCTGCCCAATCAGGGCAGCCAGCCAGGAGTTTAAAAAACAAAGCGCCATCGGGCGCAGGACTCCCGCTGGACTCCCCCCAGCACCAACAGCAGCACCGTCCCACGTGCGGCTCTCCCGGGAGGGATCGAGCCACCGAGACCGAAGCTCCGCCCACACAGCAGGCTGAGCTGCCCAATCGGGGAAGCCAGTCAGGAGTTTAAAAAATAGAGCACCATTGGGTGCAGGACCCCCGCTGGACTCCCCCCAGCACCAACAGCAGCACCGTCCCGCATGCGGCTCTCCCGGGAGGGATCGAGCCGCCGGAACCGAAGCTCCGTCCACACAGTAGGCTGAGCTGCCTAATCGGGGTAGCCAGCCAGGAGTTTAAAAAACAGAGTGCCATCGGGCACGCTCGCACCTGAGGGCCTCTCCAGAGGGCCCTTTGGCATGGCCTTTAGGTGCAGCCACAGGAGCAGCCACAACACAAGCACAACCCCAAAACAAAACAAAACAAAAAAAAAGGCCCAACAAGAGATCAACAGTATCAAGCTTCAGGAGAGGTCCCTTTCAGCAAAAGAAAAAAAAACAAAGCTACAACACCTTAAGTAAGTCCACACAAACTCAACATGGCCACAACCATATACCTGCCGATATGCCTCCTGCTAACCCAACTCATCCCCCAGCACACAGCCAATCACTACCCACCCACCAACACCCTATGGCTATCAACAACCATGCCCACCTACACCCCCCCCCCCCCAACAGCACACAACCTGGAGCGCACTCAAGAGGGACAAACACAACAAACAATCAAACCACAAGCCCAACTCACACACAAATCTAAAAAGAGACACCAGAAGAGCAAACACTCCAAACACCACCTCCATAGAGCTCATCAACACCAGATCAATAAGAAAGAAAATAAACACGATTACAGACCACATAGAAGATCAACAACCTGATATCCTCTGCATCACTGAAACATGGCTTACCCCCACTGACAACATACTCTTCAATAAATTAGTCCCCCCTGAATACACAGCATTCAACAGCCCACGCACACACAGGAGAGGAGGTGGGGTTTGATCATCGCAAAGAACACCCTAAAGCTTAAACCCCGAAGCTCCCCAAACTCAGCCCAATGCAACACAATCATCGTAGAAAACAAACAGATGGCCCTTTGCCTCTTCTACAGAGCTCCCCATGCTCCAACAGATGAAATAGCCTCCACACTAGAGGCTGTCTGTGCAGTCAACACAAACCACAAGCCACTACTACTACTAGGAGACTTCAACCTCAGATCCACTACCAGCAAGGACAAAGAAACCTTCCTACAATCTATGGACTCCTTACAATACACTCAACTGATCAACACTCTGACACACAGACATGGCTCGTCACCAGACCTCATATTCGCCCCCAACTACCTACTAGACAGAGGTGGCATCTCAACACCCACAGTTACTCCGGTACCTTGGTCAGACCACCACAGAATTAAAATAGAAATCACATCACAAGGGGAGAGACACAACAAGCCACAGGACACACCACCCGATAACAATCGTGAACTGCTACCGTGACTTTGTAAACAAGCCCCTAATGATCTTCCTAGACATCTCAGCTGCGTTCAACACAGTGGACCACAGAATCCTCCTAAACAGACTACAGAGCAATGGAATAAGCGGCACCACCCTAAGATGGTTCAACTCTTACCTAACAGACCGACAGTTCCAGGTTAAGATTGGTTCCAACACCTCACGACCCGCAAAGATCAAACAAGGGGTACCACAAGGCTCCGCCCTATCCGCGCTATTATTCAACCTATATATTCAGCCGATTTGCAACATCATGAAAGAACACAAGATACATTATACAATCTATGTAGACGACATCATGATCTACACCCCAGTCAACCTCGACAACCCTGACTACACCAAAATAATAGACTGTCTCAACCACATGTCCAACTGGCTCCAAGACAACAACCTGACCATAAACTACAACAAGACAGAAGCACTTCTCATCACACGAAACACCAACTTCATCCCTCCATCCTACATCAATGTCAACTATACAACAATACCTTTAAAACAGGAAGTGAAATACCTCAGAGTGACGCTCGACAGAGAGCTAAACCTACAGTCACATATCAGCAGGACCACCAAAAACACATACTTCAAGATGAGAATAATCAGACGCCTCAAGCCCCTCCTCACGCAAGATCATTTCCGCACGGTCTGTCAAGCCCTAATAACTCCCATCCTTGACTTCTGCACCCCGATCTATATAGGCATGCCTAAACAGTCACTCAAACCACTCCAAATGGCCCAAAACACGGTGGCATGAATAATATCCGGATCATCAAAACAAGACCACATCAACCCTATACTAAAAGACCTCCACTGGCTCCCAATCAGCTCCCGCATCAAATACAAAACAATCCTAAACATATTCAGAATCAAACACAGGAACTTGGCACTCAGCCTCCAACCTCTCATACAACCCGACACCAGCACAAGACCTAGAAGGAGAGCCACATCGGACACAATCAACACTCCAAAAGACTACACAAAGGCGCGCAAGTCTACCGCACAAAGAGCACTATCAATGGCGGCACCTATAATGTGGAACGCACTCACCGATGAACTTCGATCAACAGATGACACTAAGAACTTTCAAAAGCAACTAAAGACTTTGCTCTTCACAGAGCACAACGGCCTGAACACATAATGGGATAACCAACCCGGACTAATGACATACCTGCATGCTCATTGCACATAACACTGTATAAAAGCTCATGCTGTAATTAGCGCACTCCAATCAACCTACCACACTCACACACATTCACTGTACAGTATAAGAACACATGAGAACACAAATGCCAATTTAAATTGATTGTTTGCTGTTTACACCACCTTGATTGAAGGATAAGGCGGGATATAGATACCCTTTAAATAAATAAATAAATAAAATTCTGTTTCTCCTTGTTCCGTTCAAACTGTTGCTTCTTGATCAATGTACAGATTGTGCAAGACTATGATCAGGTGTTCTGGTATACCCATGCTTCTTAATGTGGCCTAGAGTTTCTCATGGTTTACACAGTCAAAAGCCTTGTTATAGTCGATAAAGCACAAATAGATATCCTTTTGGTATTCTTTAGTCTTTTCAAGGATCCATCTCACATCCGCAATGATGTCTCTCGTTCCTCGCCCTTTCCTGAACCCTGCTTGCACTTCAGGTAGTTCTTATTCCCGGTATGGTTGTAGTCTCTTTTGAATAATCTTCAGTAGAATCTTGCTGACATGTGGGATCAGAGCGATTGTGCGATAATTTCCACAGTCAGTTGGATCACCTTTCTGCCAGACCAAGACAAACCACCCATCTGGGCATCAGCAGAATGGCATAATGTTGACGGCGGAGGATCACATTTCTGTGACAACAGCAACACCAAACTTAAACTGCACGGAAGAAAGGCCCGGCAATCTACTTCTGTATCTTGCCATGAAAACCCAATGGATAATTACAACAAAACAAATTGTGCTATAGTGCTGGAAGATGAGATCCCCAGGTCGGAAGGCACTCAACTAGCTACTGGGGAAGAGCTAAAGACTTTTCAGAGTAAAGCCAGCATTTATGATGTGGTTGGATCAAAGCCCTCGAGACGTCTGACTGCTGATGTAGCTGTGCATGAAATGAGAGTCAGAAGCTGTAAAGATGTCTTACACATTGGAACATGGGACGTACGAAGCATGAACCAAGGGAAGTTGGAGGTGGTCAAGAATGAAATGGAACGTGTACAGCTTGATCTGTTGGGTGTCAGCGAACTGAAATGGACTGGCATCGGGCACTTTGCATCAGATGATGACATGGTCTACTATGCTGGAAATGAATGACAAAAAGAAATGGTGTTGCATTTATAATAAAGAAGAAACTTGAAAGAACTGTAATGAAATACAATGCAGTCAGCGAACGCTTAATCTCTATTCGTCTACGAGGAATGCCTATCAACACAATTATAATTCAAGTATATGCCCCAACAACAGCTGCAGAAGAGAATGAAATTGAAGAGTTCTATGAACAAGTACAAGCTGAAATTGACAGAACATGCAAACAGGATATCCTGATAGTCATGGGTGATTGGAACACAAAAGTTGGCAACAAAGAAGAAGGCAAAGTAGTTGGAAAATATGGACTTGGCAACAGAAATGAAGCTGGAGAAAGACTCAGACTCATAGAATTCTGCAAGACCAACGATCTATTCATCTCAAACACCTTCTTCCAGCAACACAAGCGGCGACTGTACACATGGACTTCACCCAATGGATTGTATAAAAATCAAATTGACTACATCTGTGGAAGTCAACGATGGAAAAGCTCTATAACATCAACAAAGACAAAACCTGGAGCTGACTGTGCTACAGATCATCAACTACTAGTATGCAAACTCAAGCTAAAGTTGAAAAAGAACAAACCACTCATGAATGCAGCAAAATATGACCTTGAGAATATACCACTGGAATTTAAAGACTGCCTGCAAAATCGATTTGCTGCTTTAGATACAAATGACAGAGCTCCAGAAGAGTTATGGAATGACATCAAGAAGGTTGTGTTGGAAGAAAGCGAAGTCTCTGCAAAAGGTGAAAAAGCAAAAACGGCCAAATTGGATGATGGAAGAAACTCTGAAAATTGCCCAGAAATGCAGAGAAGCTAAAGCCAGAGGAGAAAGAAAGACAATCTCAGAACTCAACAGAGATTTCCAACGTGCAGCAAGACAGGAAAAGTACTACAATGATGCATGCAAGGAAATAGAAGCAGAAACTATTAGAGGAAGAACAAGATCGGCTTTCCTAAAGCTACGAGAGTTAAAGAAAAAGTTCCAGCCTCGAATTGGAATGTTACAAGATGCTCAAGGTTCTATGTTGAATGATGCTGAGAAGATCAAGAAAAGATGGAATGAATATACAGAGTTTTTATATGATAAAGATCAAGTGGACCAACAGCCATTTCAACCTGTACCTTATGATCGGGAACCATTGGTGATGAAAGAAGAAGTTGAAGCAGCATTGAAAGCCTTATAAAAGAACAAAGCACCGGGCATTGATAGCATTCCCATAGAAGTATTACAGCAATCTGATGCAGCTGTTACCGTACTTACAAGGCTCTGCCAAGAAATATGGAAGACAACATCATGGCCAACTGACTGGAAAAGATCTGTGTTTATACCAATACAATAAACATACCGGTAAGCAAAACCAACCATAGAGCAGCCATTTCTTGGTCCCGCATGGTCCTACGCCTAAGGGCCATGCCAAAGCGTTCCAGCTGCTGTAATGGCGCGGGGGGGGGGGGAGCCTAGACACTTGGTGGGTTGACCATCTCACAGAGTTCCCTCCATTAAGATCCAAGAGGCACTGCTCCTGCAGGCACACACAGAGGCCATTCTACAGCGCGGCAACAACCGGAGAAGGGCTGCAAGCCAGTCAGAGAGGGTGCCGCAGCACACAGAAGCTCCACAGTATCAACTGCACTGCGAGCATGTGGGAAGCCAAACATTCCCAGCTGACATGCCAAACCGGTAGGTAAGTGCAGGGGAGGATCAGCAGAGAAGTTAGGAAGCCACCCGGATGGATTCCATCGGCAAAGGCATTACAAAGTGTGACCCACTAAATGGAGCCGCCATCAGGGAGAGAAGAGAAGGTTCTGCAAGGCATGTTAAAGCATATGGCCACACTTCATAATAGCGGAATTAACATCAGCACTCAAAGCGGATGACTTGAGGTATTTTTATACCGTGCTGGTGAGTGATTTGAGGGGCCATCGGCAAAGTTGGGACATCGGGTCGGAAAGGCTCCTCAAACCGTGGCCATCTTGCTCGGGCTCACGAGCGCCCCCCCCCCCCCCCATTCCATGTTGTTTGAGTAGGGTAGCATAAATACTAGAAATGGCCAATATATAATTACATAATTATCTGTTTTGCAATCAGTGGATTCATTCAGCTTTATTTTTTCCCCTGCTTCTCTTGTGCTTTACTGGACATGTATCAAGATCAATGTAGCACACTATTTCAATAGCCTAGCTACTGGTAGCCCTCATTAGGGATGGATGTTGAAAATACAAGGTAACTTAATATATTTTTGGACTAGTTTTCTAGTACAAGAATTTAAGACCTTTGAAATCAAAATAAGACCTTTCCAAATAGATCAGAAAGGTCAGATCGTTGTTGTCCTTTCTATCACATTATATAAACCAAAACAGTTTACTGCATTATCACCTTCTGTTGATCTATGCATCTCCCCCTCCCCCCTCCCCCCTCCCCCCCCCCTTTCCCCTGAGACAATCACTGGAATGCTTTTGTGATTCACTTTTACTCATACTTTCCTGACCTAAGGAAGAAGGTTTTTAACCTTTGAAAGCTAGTCCAAAAATGTGTTGTTAGTACATTTTAAAGGTATCAGCTCAATTTGTTTTCTTTAGTTATCGGTCATAAAAGTAGACTAGCACCGCAACCACACAATTTCACAAGGAACTACTGTATTGCCATCTGGAAATCATTGATCTTGTCTTATGACTCAGCTAAATGTAGGCAAAAAATGTTTGACATTTTGTGGCTTTGAAAGCAATCTTTTTTTTTTTTTAAATTTTTTATTTATGCAATTTTCAATACATAACAAGAAAGGCACAACACCACTTCTTGAAGAAATAGAAAGGCAAACAGAAAATCATCCCATTTGACCGGGATATAAAAGAAATCATCTTTAACAAAAAAACAAAAATTGCCTATTCTCTCTAGCCCTCAATAAGGGGGTTCCATGAGTAAATTAACCTAATACAAGAAGAAACTGACATACAATCTAAACAAGAAGCCAAAATCTATGAGCCAGAGGGCCTCTCCTGACTTTTAGCATTGATGAAAGCCAACAACTGGGAGGGCTCAAAAAACACATAAGAAAAAGCTTGGAGTTTCACCAAACACTTGCATGGGTGTCAGGGCCGGATTTACCTTGAGTGAGGCCCTACGCCAACAAAAATTGTGGACCCCCAGCAGGGGCGGCCCAAGGGGGGTGTGGGCCTCATTTGCATAAGGGGCCTCATTTGCATAAATATTTGCATAATGTTACCATATACTAACTTTTAGTAAACGTGCCTCTTAATGAGTGTATGGATAAAGAAAGACTAAAAGATTTCTACATTACTATAATCCAGTGCCAACTGCCAGACACATTAGGAACTACAACAAACACTGCCCATTTAGAACCCATAGCAAACCCGCCGTATCCTAACAGCACTACCAGGACTCACAAAGCACCATACTCTACCAATCAAAAGGCAACACTGCAAATATTAAACCAATACATTTCAGAGAACAACAATACATGACCTACTGGGGAAAGAGAACAAGTGGCAATGTCAAATAGGAATTATTTAAACAGAACACCTCAGCTCAGTTACACATGCAGAACATAGACCATCACCAAACAAGTAATCACATTTTAGAAACAGGAAGACAATAATTAAACTGGGAATCCCAAAAGCCAAACTTGGAATGTACAACACTGTAGAAATAAAACTATACATTAATTTGCTCTTGTACTAAACAAAGCGCAGACGTTAATGATGCACATTTACCAGAGCTGACATATTCCAATTAATAAATTCAAAATAAAGAGATATTTTTCTACCTTTTGTGCATTTTTTTCAGCTGCAATTGCTCCAGCCACTTTCTTCTGGTTTCTTCGTGTCTTCTGCTAACCCTCCATCGTCTGCTGTCCATTTGTCCTTTCTTCTCTCCTAGTTTTTTCCATTCTCTCTCTACATCTGCTTTAACATACTAATTTTTCTCCTTTTGCTCTTTCCTCATTCCTATTTCATCCACTCAAATTTTACCCCTCCATCCTCAATCCCCACTTACTCTCCCAATACCCGGCCAATTGTAGATTTTTTATCCCTCCCACACAAAATATTTTTCCCTTCTCCATTTTACTCTTCCAGCCCCATCCCATTCTAATCCTCCCCCAACATCAGCTCCCTTCTAGTTCCAGCCTCACCCAGCATCCATTCCCTTCTAGTCCCTGCATCAGCCCATTTCCAGTCCTAGCCACCCATCAGCCCATTTCCAGTCCTAGCAACCCCCCAACCCAATACCAGTCCTAGCCCCCCCATCAACACACTTACAGTCCTAACCCCCCATCACCCCATTTTCAGTTTAAGCCCCCCCCTATAACCCATTACCAGTCCTAACCCCCCATCAGCCCACTTCCAGTCCTAACCCCCATCAAACTTTTGCAGTACGCACCCCCTATCCCATTGCCAGTCCTAACCCCCCCCCATCAGCCCACAGTCCATTACCAGTCCTAACCCCATCAGCCCACCTCAAGTCCTAACCCCTTCCCATCAGCCCATTTCCTGTCCTAGCCCCCCCCCCCCATAGTCCATTATCAGTCCTAGCCCCCCATAAGCCCATTTCCCGACAGCCCCCATCAGCCAACAGCCCATTACCAGTCTTAACCCCCCCCATAGCCCATTGCCAGTCCTAACCCCCCCATCAGCCCACAGTCCATTACCAGTCCTAACCCCATCAGCCCACCTCAAGTCCTAACCCCTTCCCATCAGCCCATTTCCTGTGCTAGCCCCCCCTAGCCCACCACCACTCCTACCCCCCCCATAGCCCATTACCAGTCCTAACTCCATCAGCCCACCTCCAGTCTTAATCCCCCGGCCCGTTTCCTGTCCTAGCAACCCCCCAACCCATTACCAGTCCTAGCCCCCATAGCCCACTACCAGTCCTAATCCCACCAGCCCATTTCCAGTCCTAATCCCCATCACCCAATTTTTAGTTTAAGCCCCCCCATAGCCCATTACCAGTCCTAAGCCCCCATCAACCCACTTCCAGTCCTAATCCCATCAGCCCATATAGACTTAGCTCCCCCATAGCCCATAGCCCCCCCCATAGCCCATCACCACTCCTAACCCCCCCATAGCCCATTACCAGTCCTAACCCCCCCCAACAGCCCACAGCCATTACCACTCCTAACCCCCCCCCAGCCCATCACCAGTCCTAACCCCCCCAACAGCCCACAGCCATTACCACTCCTAACTCCCCCCCCAGCCCATCACCAGTCCTAACCCCCCCAGCAGCCCACAGCCATTACCACTCCTAACCCCCCCAGCCCATCACCACTCCTAACCCCCCAACAGCCCACAGCCATTACCACTCTACCCCCCCAGCCCATCACCAGTCCTAACCCCCCAACAGCCCACAGCCATTACCACTCCTAACCCCCCCAGCCCAACACCAGTCCTACCCCCCCCCCCAGCCCACCCCAGCCCAGCGAATTTTTTTTTTTACAAAAGAAGCTGTCTCTGCCTCTGCCGGGGCCGGGGCCACCGCGGCAGAATCGAGTGTGCCGCGGGGCCCCCCCTGCCCAGCAGGGCCTGCCCTCCCTGGTATCACCTCTCTCAGCTGCCTCCCTCCAGTCACACGCGCCGGCTTTCAGAGCGCGAGGGAAGAGTTTTTCCCTCGCTGCTCTGTTTAAGCCCGCGGGGGCTGTTGGGACACTTCCCATCAGCCCCCGCGGGCTTAACAGAGCAGCGAGGGAGAAACTCTTCCCTCGTGCTCTGAAAGCCGGCGCGTGTGACTGGAGGGAGGCAGCTGAGAGAGGTGATACCGGGGAGGGCAGGCCCTGCTGGGCAGGGGGGGCCCCGCGGCACACTCGATTCTGCCGCGGCGGCCCCGGCAGAGGCAGCGACAGGTTTTTTTTTTTTTAATTTTAATGATGTATCAGAATGTTTTTTGCGCGGGGCCCCCTGAAACGCGGGGCCCTGTGCAAAAAACATTCCCGGTGGGCCCTTGCCAGCTGTGGGCCCTACGCCACGGCGTACGTGGCGTATAGGCAAATCCGGCCCTGATGGGTGTTTAAGAAAAAACAGCCCCCCCAGTTGCAATACCCCTGACCTGAGCAGCAAAAACTCTCTATGTCACTTCTGCGTTTCTCTTGATAAATCAGGATATATACGGATTGAAAATCCACGGAACAGAAGATTCCGTTTTTGAAAAAACAATTTAAGTAACCATTCCTTATCAGACAACAAGGCAAAAGGGATAAGCAGTGTAGATGAAACCTGTGACTCTAAACCAGAATTTTCTAAAATATCTGTAACATTTAATACATCCCCCTGATTTTGGCTCTCCCCCAACACTCTCGGAGCCGAAGCCCGTTTAGCAGTAGGCAAGTAATAAACTTTTACCAAGGGGGGAACTAAGTCAGGGGAAACCCCCAAATCTCCACAAGATATTTCACAAACATGTCTCTAGGGGAAATAGAGGAAACTCTAGGAAAATTAATAATTCTCAGGTTATTCGCCCGAGACAAATTATCCAAATGCTCAGTTTTTAACTGCAGAGATAGAATACTTTTCCTGTGTCCATCTGAGAGTTCCTCCAAACTTTCAACCTTACTGGAGACAGCTGTATGCTCCGTTTGAAGCGTAGAAACTTTTCCTTCTAGTTCAGTCAAACAAACTGCAGATGTAGCAACCTTATTAGCTAAAGAAGAAACTTGTGGAAGAAGTGCCTCACCGAGGGAAACTATCGCGTTCCAAATGGATTCCAATGTAAAGTTTTGTGGCTTCTGCAACACAAAGACCTCCCCTGAACCAGGAAGGGGTACTGGCGATTCCATCAACGCCACAGGACGATCACCCCTCACGGAGAGAGACTGCTGCTCCAGCCGCGTCTCTCCGGGCGCTTCTGTGGATCTTCGTGAGCCCGGATCACCTGAGGGCTCCGTTTCCGACGCAGATACAGCCCAACCTGACCCTCGCGAGCACTTCCCCAACCCCCCCGCCGAGGGAGAAGAGGAGAGCTCCAGGAAGCCGGAAGGCAAGGGCTGAGTGCGATTTGACAGAGGCGCAGGGCTCAATACGGGGGAGACAGATGAGAGCGACGCAGATGCCGGGCACTCCGACTCCGACGAACCTGCTAGCCGCAAAGCTCCTCCCGGTCGCTCCAAGTCCCGAGGGGTGCGAAGAAGAAAAGGATCCAAAGGACCAACTAAAGGCAAATTCGGCGTAGAGGTACCAACGGGCTGGGAGGGCAACGGCCCCGTTTTCCCCTTATGCTTTCTCCCCATTCAAAAAACACACCCGACAGCACAGACTGTACCTTTGAAAGCAATCTTATACAATTGGTAAAAAAAAAAAAAGCTTCCTCATCAAAGTAAGCTGAAATATGGTTTCCATTACATACACGTACAAGTAAGCTGCAGTAGAGACATTGATTGTGTTGTCAGAAAGCCTGGAAGTGTCTTACTACTTTTCTTTCAACATTAGGGCATGCTTTTTCTATAGATATACCAATGAAAGGTCCTTCAGGTCCTGATGATTATGCATACACACATTGACATTTTTGTATTCTGTTATCATTTTTCATTTGTTTCATACAATTTCAATAAACAGATTTAAATTCTCAAAATGAAATTGTAAAAGCCAGCAGCATAATATTGTTCATTTTTATATTGTAGTTTATGGTTAGTATGCACGCATCGAAGGTTTTACACATTTATTTCTATATTTTTGCATATTTTATTTGTATTATTTTGTTACTATTTTTATGTGTTACTTTTTTCAATTATTGGGTTTATTCTACTTTACTTTTTCCCTCCAGTTCTGTTGCAATTCTTTGCAATCTTGCAGAGGGCTGGCCTTGTCTTTGTCTTGGGACACATCTATCAGGCCTGGTTTGAATCCCATGTGTGTTAACTGTGCAGAAAGGCCTGTGATAACTATTACCATGGGGGCATGACACTTATTGCCAATCACATGTTAAGGTGATTGTGAGGGAATATATGGGAAACTCCTCATCCCCTTTAGAGACTCTACCCAGACAAGCTCAGAACCTATGAGGCATTTCTTTTTTAAGAGCTTAAACCATTGCCCTTTTAAGAAAGTAGGCTGGGGAATGTCTGGTGAGGGTGTAGCCAGGTCCCGAGGTTTAGACCAGGAACCAGGAGAAAGGAGAGAAGAGGGAACCCAGGGTTCTATTGCATATGTGGTGATCACTTACTTATGAAAGGTTGACTTCTGAGAAGGTAAGAAGAGTGTTTTGCTGAGAGGAACCTGTCACTGGGTACTCGGTCTTTGTTAGAGCTTTACCCTGCTGAAGGACTTTTCTGCCATAAAGAACTACTGCTTTACTTTACTTTACTTATAATTCTGTTGTCTTGCCACTAGGGCTGAAGAAGCAGTGACGGAGTTGTGCTGGCCAGAGTGAAGGAACTTTGGAAGAACCAGCTTTGTTTTCCTTTGCATTTGAAATGCTGCCTGTGTTGGAACAGCATTACTTCAGAGCATGGTAGTGTGGCCAAGACTAATCAAGGAATCAGCTGAGGGAAGCCCTGAGTGAGCTGTATGTTCTTTAGCTATAAGAGCACTTCAGACCCAAGAAGGGCCAAGGCGGGTTGCCTAGTCATGTACAACTGAAAATAAAGTTTTTGTTTTTCTGTAAACTCCAATTGGCTGTGGAGCTTTGTGTCACTGTCCCTCGCCCTTGAACGTATACCACAATTGGTGTGTGAAGTTGGATCTCTTTTTAACTAAGTGATAGAGAAAATCCATGGAGCTCTCCACAATGGGAAACAAAAAGGGGGTTTGCTACATGGCTAAAAGAGTTAGCCCTGCCACATTTAGGGAGGGGAACACAGTCTAGTTGGAAGCTGGACAGACAGGAGGGTTGTTGTTTTTTCACGGTTTGTTAAACCAAAATAGAGAGACTACTCCAGGCTCTGGTGGGTGGGCAACAGCAACAGCTGCAATGTGCTGTAGTGGAAGGGCAACGACAACAACAGCAGCTGCTGCAATGCACCCTAGTGGAAGGACGGCAGTAACAGCTGCTGCAGGACCTTCAAACCCAAGGGACATAGCAACATCAAGTTCTGCAGAAATCATTGGAAATGCAACAGGGAGCTCTGTCTCAAGTCTTCTATGCTCTTCATGCAGGGCAGCCATACTGCCTGGTACCACCCCTACCTAAAATGGGGGAGGAGGAGGACCTGGATGGAGACTAGGTGTGCTACATATCTTGGGAACTTGCTGACTGGAAGTAGTCAGGCCACCTTCCTGGAGGCTAACCCTGATGGAAGAGCAGCTTATGGGGCAGTCAAGACTGCCATCTTGAAGCGAGCTGGGTGTACACAGGAGGCCTACTGGCAGCAATTCAGAAAGGGAGTTCTCCTGCCTAAAGAAAATCCCAGTAAGTTCTTTTATAGATTGCTTGGAAATGGTGGCAACCTGAGGAAAAGTCCAGAGTGGGGGTAGCCAAGATTGTTCTGTTAGAGCAGTTCCTAAAGGGCTTGACCTCTCCCATGAGATAATGGGTGCACAAGTTTTCCAAATTGACCCAGGAAAGTACTTTAGAAATAGCAAAAGGATTTTTTGAAGCTCAGCCTAAAGCAGAGGCACCCAAGGTGAAGGAAATGAACCCATCCATCGCCCAAGGGGGCTGGAGAGGAAAACCTGAGCCCTTGAGTGTCCCCATGCCAAAGTATTTGTGGTCACTCCCCTCCAAGGACCAGGCAGTGGCTGTTTGACCTGCCTCAAGTGTGAAGGCCAGGGCCATTATGCGTGGGAGTGTCCCCTGGCGATGGGGGAACCAACGGATATCAATTTTATGACCTCCCATGAGCGTAATATTGACACATCTCAACCAGAGGGGGAACTGTTTAGGTTACCTGTGGAGCTGGAGGGCACTCATTTGTAAGCTTTGGTGGACTCAGAAAGCATGAGAACACTCATCAGGTGGGAGACTAGGACGTGGCTTCAGTTCAGCTATGAGAAAATTGTGACTTTAGTCTGTGTCCACAGAGACCAAAGGACAAATTCAACTGCACAAATTGAATTGAAAACTCCAATGGGGTCAGAAACTCTTGAGGTGGTAGTCTTGCCCAGGCTGACTTACCCGGTGGTTATAGGCAGAGACTACCCAAATGTCAAGGATATAGAACTGGAGAAATAGCATCCCAGAGGAGGGAACAGCAGATGACCTTTCAGAACTCTTGCATTTGAGAGACTCGGACCTGTTTGAGAAGAGCTCCAAAATTCCCAAGTTCCACAGACAGTGCCATTTGGAGAAGGCCTATCATAACCAAAACCTGGGCGCAGCTGTAGAGGAGGTTTCAGAGGCAGAAGAGTCCACAGAAGGACCTACAGATGATTCAAGAGAGAACCCAGCTTCCAGGGTGGGAAAGCCAGGACCCTGAACAGTTTACCTAAGTGGGGTGGGTCTGAGAGTCCAGGCCAGTTTAAGAGAGCTCAAAGGGAAGATGACACCCTTAGGAATGGCTGGGACCAGGTTCCATAGGTAGAGGGATACCCAGTAGATAACCTGGACCCTTCCAAGAAGGGCTTTCCCTATTTTTGTTGAGACAAAATTTGTATAGGGTTACCAAGGGGGCTCTAGAGGGAGAAGAGAGTATGGCTGGGGAACTGACAATTGCTCTGACAGCAGCTTATGGAGTTTGCCTATAGTCACCCATTGGGAGGACACCTGGGGGGGGGGGGGTAGAGAAAACTCAGGAGCACATTTTACTCCAATTTTACTGGTCAGGGCTTCACAAACACGTACAGCTCTTTTGTCAATCATGTCCCAACTGCATAGTCTGGCAAAGATTAGACCTGCCTCTCAATGCTGATGCCCATTATTGAGACCCCATTTGAAAGGTTTGTGATGGATTTGGTGGGACTCTTGGAGTGTACCTCCCATGGCAACAAATATATCCTGGCGGTAATGGACTATGCCATGCATTTTCCAGAAGCTATAGCATTGCGGAATACAAAGACCACAACACTGGCTAATGCACTACGGGAAATCTCCTCCCAGTTGGGCATATCAGCTGAAATTCTCATGGACCAGGGGACACCATTTGTCACTCATTTAATGAAGTAGATATGCTCCTTGTTAAAGATTACGACTTTGCAGTTGTCGGTGTATCATCCACAGACCGACAGATTGGTTGAACACTTTAACAAAACCCTGAAACAGATGCTGAAGAAATTTGTAACCAAAGAGGGAAAGGATTGGGACTTCTTACTCCCCTATCTCTTGTGTGCTGTAAGAGAAGTTCCCCAGTGTTCAACTGATGTTCCCCCTTTGAGTTACTATTTGTGTGACAACCCAAAGGGATTTTTAAGATACTCATGGAAACTTGGGAAGAACTCCTCAGCACTGGCCATAATTTGGTGGACTATGTACTTCAGATGCAAGAGCGATTAAGGAAAGCTGGGGAAAGAGTGAGACGGTACCTGGAGAAAGCCCAGGAGGCCCAGGCCCATGCCTATAATAAGAAGGCAGTGCAGCAAACTTTCTAGCCTGGGGACCGGGTCTTAGAGGTATGTTTACTAAACCGCAGTAAAGGAGCAAGTGTGCCATTAGTGCATGCTATCGGCACACCTGTGCCCTTAGCGCATCCAAAATGCCTCTTTAGCACACACTAATGGTACCAGTTGCATAAAGCGCCCTATAGGCAGAGATAAGGCATGCATGGAGTGGAGAGTGGGAGTCAATGGACGGGGAGTGGGCATGAACAAGGTGATTTCACAACCTGCCTAAAGACGCTTTAACGCCGGGAGCCCTAATGCATATCAAAACCTCACCAAAAGGGTGTATTTCGAGGTGAGAGAGCCTATTTCAGATCTGTAATGTGATGCAGATAAGTGAGCCCAAGAAAGTGATAGTAGTGCTCTATTAGCAGCAATAGCATAGTGCCCAAGTATGAAAGGGCATTATGTTGATGGTGCAAATGGGGCAAAGGAGGTGGCATGTGGGTCATGCAATGGGAGGTGCTGGTGCACAGGGCAGACCAGGCAGTCACCTAGGTGGCACCTGAGAATATACCATACTGCGCAAACCAAGATCCATCATGCCCAGTATCCTGTGTGCAACAGTGGCCAATCAAGGTCACAAGTACCTAGCGGTCACCCCAAAAGAACACAGGATTCACAATGCATGTACTGGAGCAAGCAGGGAATATTCTGAGTTCCTCTTCAGTAATGGTTTATTGACCGTTCCCCAGGAACCTGTCCAAATCTTTTGGAAACCCAGCTACACTAATAGTTTTTACGACATGCTCCGGAAATGAATTCCAGAGTTTGAATACGCATTGACTGAGAAACCATTCTCAGCCAGTAGATCTCAATGCGTTATACCATAACTTCATTGCTTGTCTCCTAGTCCTACTACAAATTGATGGTGTAAAGTACAATCATTCTACGTTTACCCATTCCACTCCAGTCAATATTTTATAGATCTCTATCATAACACCCCTCAGCCGTCTTTTCCCCAGGTTGAAGAGACATAACAGTGGCAGGCAGTGATGGGGTCCCTGCAGAGGCATATGGTTGCGGAGAGGATGTGTGGTCATCCATGTATGCCTCTGCCACACACTCCCCTGCACCTTAGGCATCTGCCAACCTGCATGTTGACTGGCCTGGGATTGCACACCACCAGCACTGACAGCACATGAACATGTCAGCATGGTGTGGGAGTGTTGGTGGAGGGGGCAGCAGACCAAAGCCATGCCCTTGTCCAGTGCACCGTGTGCAGTGCAACATGTTCCAACGTCTGTCTGATGGGAAGTATGTCATCCCCAGGGACTGTTGTAACTATGTGGAAGTACTGTGGTGCACTACATACAGTTGGTGTGTACATAAGTGGAGGGTCGCAGGTTCAGGTTTTGGTCCTGGCTGTTGATCATGCAGTGCATATCCCTGTGGCTAAGCTTTCGCACTCAGTGCAGGTACAACACTAACATCTGCAACCTCCAATGAATCAGCCAGCCAGGGTACAAACACCCATCAGCCACACAGACAGGCTCCACTATCCACAGCTGGATGGAGAGTCAGGCTGATAGCAGCGGCACACTGAGCACACTACTAGCTCCTGCACAATGAGCACACCTTAGCAATGCTTGAGCTGAGCTGAAATCAGGACAAGAGTGGCAGGCAGGAATTCCAACCATCCCCATTTTTGCATCGGTATCGGTGTGTGTGTGTATGTGTCTATCCATTGTTTGTGTCTGTCTACACCTCCCTGAGCCTTGCAGTGCCTAAGCTGTTTCCAGCGTTAGTCTGCAAATGTGCATGTGGGGAGCAAAGTATTGTGAATATGGTCTGAAATAGGGCAGATTGGCCAGGATATGCCTGCATCGGAGGTAGAGTCAATGGCTGATTTGTCAGGATATGCCTGCATCGGAGGTAGAGTCAATGGCTGATTTGTCACAGTGCCTGACTGCCACGTGTATCGACTGGGTGGCCACAGAACGTCATGCTGGGAGTGCACTCTCACTCTGATCGAGCAGTGACCATAGCACAGCTATGTATCCATGTAGTGCCGTATAGTGTCTGGTTCTAGTGATGTGGGTGCACATCCTGTCAAGGGGGCTCGATCACTGAACTAAATGCTGGGTGTCCATGGTCGCTCTGTGCACATGCAATATGTACTGACCAGTAGACTGTCCGCAGTTTGTATGCGGATGGTTGGAAAACCCAGTGGTGGGCAGCAGGTGCAGTCTGATTGTGCTTGCTGTGGGTGATTTGTTAGACCTAGGTGGTTGGGATATGAGGTGTTCCAGCCCTATTCCCAGTGGTACCGGTAGGACCCTGGTAACAACCCCACGCAAGCCTAGACACTCCTCCCCCCATTGTAACATGCACTGTTCTCAGAGGGTCCCTGTCCAACAAAGGTAGATCACAGGGCCAGATGTGACCAGCACACACAGCATGCTGCAATTCTGCAGGAAACAAGGCGACTAGCATATTACACTGCAAACAATACCTGAGACTCACTGGCAGTGATAAGGATCTGTAACACAGGCAGCCGAGACCATCTCTAGCACTGCAGGTACAGGGGACCTGGTGCTGGTGCCCATCCTCTCTCTCAGGGTGACTTCAGGAACAGCTCTGTAGCACGGTTTGTAGCTGCTCTGTGCTTCTATCACACACATTGTCAGTGCATCTTACTGAGCTGAGATGATAAGTGCATTCTCCATTTGGTGATCAGCTGTAGACTGCTGTTCTGCATGTGCACTGCATCATGAGTACTGGTGGGGCTGCCCTTTACCAGCACACACAGCTGACATTTTAGGCAGTGAGCTTCAGTCTCTTTGTATCCAGCCATTGCTGTGCAGAGAGCTGTGGAGGTGTAGCCTATTGGTCAGTGCAATGTCCCCATAATCAAGGGACAGGGGTTTGATTCCTACTTGTTCTTTTTGTGACTGTGCTACTCAGATCATTTCCATATCTGTAACAGTCAGGGCTCTGCACATTGGTGCTGCCAGCCCATACCACCTTCTCCTCAGCTGCCATCTGTCCTATGGTCCACCTATCTCCCTCTGTCAGCTGTGTACAGTCATGTCTTCCTGTGCAGGCTGCTACTCCATGACCTACGCTGGTATTCTTTTCTGCATTTTGGCTTTTTTTCCCTTGCCTCTCCTGTGCCTGATCTGTATGTCGCCTCCACTACTCTGTCCTCCTGTCGCTGCAAACATCCTGCTGCTTCTGGCTCCCCTGGGTGACGCGTCTTCCCCATCCTATGCCACATACTGACATTGCAGCACTTTACATTGGCAACACCCTGTACATCAGTACAGCTGCCTCCCACATGCTCATCTGCTTTACTGGCTGCCACGCAGGGTGCCCACCAATGTGGCAGGTCCATCAGTTCCCACCTGTCCTTCCTTCCATCACCTTTACATTGGTGCTCTATCCAGAGTTTGAGTTACAGCCATTTTCGTGCCTTATAGTGCATGCTTTGCACCTTACCATATGTTGTCCTGTTAGCGCACGTTAAATGGACCAAGACACCCCAATGCCATATATGGCTTCACACGCCTTAACACTGCCATTAACATCTGTGACCTTACTGCAATTTAGTAAACATACCCCTTAGTCTCATTCCCCACGTCTGAGAGTAAGCTTTTCTGTAAATGGCAGGGTCCCTATGAAGTGGTAGCACAAATGGGACCAGTTAACTTCAAGTCCCAGTTGCAATGGTCCAAAGAGAGGAGCTTGGACCAGAGATGCAGCCACCTTCACAACCAGAACAGGTTGCACTTTGGGAACATCTATCAAATGCCCAGAAAATGGATCTAAAACATCTGGTTCAGCAAAATAGGGGTTTTAATTAATAGGCGTTTTATACCACTTTATCATTTCAGTCAAAGCAGTTTACATTGTAACTTAAACTTGATAATGTAAGTTAAATAGGGATGTTGATAACTTGGTTTTTTTGAGGCAATGTATGGTTAAGTGACCTGCCCAAGGTATGCTAGTGGAAATTGAAGGACTAGAGAAAGGGACTGCTACTTCTGGAGAGAGATCTGCAATTGTGAGTATATACTTCTGGGAATTTTCTGAAAGGACTTCTTTGTATTAAAGCTAATTAATCTGTGAACCCAGTGTTTTTTTTAAATCAGTCAGGGCCTAGTAGCAGCAGTTTAAGTTTAAATTTAAAACACAGAAGAGAACTTTCCGGTTACATTCCATACCCAGCAGAGAGCTTGTAGTTTAAATTTAATAGTCACTTAGGGCCTAGTATCAGCAAAGTACTTTTAGTTTAAATTTAAAACATAGAAGAGAGCTTTCTGGTTAAATTTAGAACCCAGAAGAGAGCTTGTAGTTTAAATTTCATAATAAGTCAGAGCCTAGCTGCAGCAAAGAGCTGTAATTTAAATCAAATCAGAGTATAACTTACCATAAAAGGCAAAACAGGGTCAGTACTCTGTGAGCAACAAATAAAGTCTTCTAGAGACCTTTACAAAGAGGTCTTCTACCTAGGGGGCAAAAGACCTGTGAAACGTTTTCAATAGGTATTAACACCAGGTGGCAGGTCAAAAGGCCATTTTGAAAGACTCCTTCTATCCAAGCAAGGACTGTTAATCACCCAGGAAGTTGGTCACAGCTTACCACAGAAGCACAGGACAGGGCACTGTGTAACAGCCATCTTTTAATAAGTGTTATTTCCCTCCCTCCCTCCCCAATACCCAACCACCCCTGGGATAATCGTAGCTTTATAGGTACTTACACATCTTAAAGGAAAGGAGGTGCTCTCAGGTGAAGCTCGTTATCCAAATCAGTCATACACTAAGGACCTGAGATTAATTAAGCTTCAGGTGAACAAGGTATATTAAACATAGTAGGTACAGTTTTATTAGTATACATATCCATAGCAACCCTTAGTAAGTAAAGAACTTAAAGATCTAAACACAAGCTTAAAACTAAGATGCAGACAGCAGTCCAGCAGTGAGATGGGGGCTTTCCAGTCTTTTGCATTTAGTGTCACATGTACGATTTTCTCCCAGTTGGTGAGAGGTCTTACGTGTGCACTAGGTGCACGGAGCTCTTTGCTCTCAGGGAATGAGTCCATTCTCTAGAGGCTAGAGTAGCAGACTTGGAAAACATAAGAAAGAAAGAGAGGTACATAGACGAGACCTACAGGGCTATAGTCCTGAAGGACCACCTCCAGTCTGGCAGCATCCCTGTTGCCATGGAGGAGAGAGCTCATGTGACAGGAGAGCATCACCCTGGTGTGGCAGGAAGTGATCCTGTAACTAGGACCTGTCCTCCAGTTGATGTAAAACCCTCTCGCACAGAGGAAGTTTCTCCAGGGCCATATGCCCATGAGGGAAAGGTTAGGACAGCTGTTATAGTTGGTGATTCGATCATTAGGCATGTAGATAGCTGGGTGGCTGGTGGACATGAGGATCACCTGGTAACATGCCTGCCTGGTGCTTAGGTAGTGGACCTCACGCACCACCTAGATAAGGTCTTAAATAGTGCTGGGGAGGAGACTGCTGTCTTGGTACATGTCGGTACCAATGACATAGGAAAATGTGGTAGTGAGGTTCTGGAGGCTAAATTTAGGCTTTTAGGTAGGAAGCTGAAATCCAGAACTTCCAGGGTAGCGTTCTCTGAAATGCTTCCCGTTCCACGCGCAGGACACAAAAGGCAGGCAGAGCTCCGGAGTCTCAATGCGTGGATGAGACAATGGTGCAGAGATGATGGGTGGATTTGTTAGGAACTGGGGAACATTCTGGGGAAAGGAGGGGCTCTTCCGAAGGGATGGGCTTCACCTTAACCAGGATGGAACCAGGCTGCTGGCATTAACCTTTAAAAAGGAGATAGAGCAGTTTTTAAACTAGATAACAGGGGAAAGCCGACAGTCACCCAAGACCGCATGGTTCGGAAGAATGTATCCTTGAAGGATACTACCAAAAGCAGAGAGGTTCCAAATAAGAGTAAAGTAGCCCAAATGCCCTCAAGTATGGAGCAAACAGAGCTTAAAGATCCCAAATTACCCGTCTCTACCAATAGCCAGATTAATATGAATAAAATACAGTCTCTAAAATGCTTGTATACAAATGTTAGAAGTCTAAAAAATAAGATGGGAGAGTTAGAATATATAGCACTAAATGAGAGGTTAGATATGATTGGAATATGAGAGACATGGTGGAAGGAGGACAACCAGTGGGACACTGTGATACCTGGGTACAAACTATATCGTAATGATAGAGCTGATCAAATTGGTGGAGGGGTTGCGCTCTATGTTAGAGAGGGCATTGAGTCACAAAGGATTAAGGTTTTGCAGGAAACAAGATTTGCTGTAGACTCTCTATGGATTGAAATTCTATGTAAAAAGGGGAAGGCGATGGCAGTGGGGGTGTACTATCGACCACCTGGCCAGAATGAACAAATGGATGATGAAATTCTCAAAGAAATCAAGGAAGCTAACAAAAGTTACAGCGCAGTAATATTAATGGGTGATTTCAATTACCCCGGTATCGACTGGGTCAATGTCACGGCAGGACATGCTAGGGAGATAAAGTTCCTAGATGAAATAAATGACTGCTTCTTAGAGCAGCTGGTTCATGAACCGACCAAAGGGGAAGCCATATTAGACCTAGTCCTTAATGGAACACCAGATCTAGTGCAAGAGATAAGGGTGTTGGGGCCACTTGGCAATAGTGATCATAGCATGATCGTGTTTGATTTAATTAGTGGAGGAGGGATAGTAAGGAAATCCACAGTACTACCTTTTAAATTTCGAAAGGGAGACTATGATAAAATGAGGAAAATAGTGAAGAAAAAACTAAAAGGAGCAGTTGCAAAGGTTAAAGACTTACATCAAGCTTGGGTGGTGTTGAAAAATACTATCTTGGAAGCCCAGACCAGCTGTATTCCATACTTTAAGAAAAGTGGAAGGAAGTCCAAAAAACTGCCAGAATGGTTTAAAGGTGAGGTCAGAGAGGCTGTTGTTGCCAAAAAAGCATCTTTCAGAAAATGGAAAAAAGAGCCAAACGACGAAACCTGGAAACAGCACAAGTACTGGCAAGTCAAATGCAAGGCATTGATAAGTCACTCACCAAAATTTCTCAGGCCACTGCCTCTGCGGACGATATAAAGGCCCATACGCTTGCTGACCATTACGCCAAGAAACTGCACCCGCAGCTTCCCACAATCATTGATCAAAGCAAGTCATTAGTCACCACCCCACGAGAAACCAACACTGTCCCCCAAGCGGACTTCGCAGCTGAATGGAACACCTTCCAGCAATTAGGTGAGCAACAAATCATAAGCATCTTAACCAATTTAAACACCACTACCTCCCCTCTCGACCCATGCCCAGCCGCATGGATGAAAGCAACCAAGAAGGAAAACGCAAAACCCATCGCGTACATTGTTAACCAGTCTCTGCAACAAGGTATCATGCCGGCTCATCTCAAGAAGTCACTTATAAGACCCATCTTAAAGAACAAGTCTCTCAACAAAAGGGACCCTGCATCATATCGCCCAATCTCAAGCATATCCTTCTTAGCAAAAACAATAGAAAAAGCGGTTCAGCAACAACTACAAGACCACATGGACGAGAGAAACGCCCTGGATAAGCATCAATATGGGTTTCGACAGAATCACGGAGTTGAAACACTACTGCTGGCACTCTTTGACAATCTCCTCAAGGGCCTCGAAAACAGAAACACTATGTTCATACTCATATTTATTGACATCTCAGCGGCATTTGATACAGTTCACCACAACACCCTCCTAAACCGTCTGGCCTCTTTGGGCATAGCAGGGACCCCCTTAAAATGGTTCAAATCATATATATCCAATAGGATGCAACAAGTGCAGTTCAACAATGATAAAGCTGATGCCTTCCCTCAAACCCAAGGGATTCCTCAAGGGTCCGCCTTATCATCTCTATTGTTCAATTTGTATATAAAACCGGTCTGCGAGATCTTTCAGAAATGTAACATCAAATATCACATATATGCAGACGATGTGATGCTGTACACGCAGCTTGACATAACGCAGCCAAACTTCAGTCCGATAGAAGAATGCCTTGACATGCTCCAGTCATGGCTTCAACAAAATAACATGTCAATAAACCACAAGAAAACGGAGGTCATGATTGTCTCCAGGAAACCCAATTTTATCCCGCCCACCACAATCACCCTTAACAAAAACATATATCATACGAAACCTGTAATAAAGTATCTAGGTGTCCTACTGGACTGCAACCTTAGAATGGACAAACACCTCCGAACAGTTAACCGAGCCATCTTCTACAAACTGAAAATTTTACAACCACTTCGCAATATCCTCGAGAAATCTGACTTCAGGTCTGTTGCTCAAGCACTAATCATTCCCCACCTGGACTACAGCAATGCAATTCTACAAGGGCTTCCGAAGAACACCCTAAGCATCCTGCAAATGGCTCAAAACGTTGCTGCTAGAGTCATCATGGAAAAGAAAGTCACAGACCACATAACCCCAGTGCTAATGGAACTGCACTGGCTCCCAGTAGCCGCCCGTATCATCTACAAACTGCTCATCACAACATTTAAACTCATCCATAACATCGCACCATCCTACCTCAATAACTTAATCACTATTCAACCATGCAACAGGAGCAGGAGAACCATGAATCTCAACACCCTATGCTTACCGACTAGCATAAGATCTGTCAAGGCCGAAACAAGCAATAGAGCGTTCACATACACAGCACCAATCCATTGGAACCAACTCCCACATGAGTTGAGACTCATAAACAACCTAAGTGAATTTCGACGAAAGCTTAAAACACACTTGTTTCAAACCCACTACAACTTGAGCTAACTGCTAATCATGTATAGTTTGTACTTTTTGGCAAGTAATTCTGTATAAATTGTATATATGGGACCCCCCCCCACGCTATTGTAATCAAATGTATACCCAAATCTGTGTGCTCAAATCAAATGTATGTTACACCCAACTGATTCTCCCGTGTTATGTAAATCATTGTCCAATCAAAAATGTAAATCTGAAAGATCTCAATGTGCTGTACAAAGCATTACGATTCTGTAGAGTAAACCGCTGCTGATCGTAGGAAGCAGCGGTATACAAATGTTTACTAAATAAATAAATAAATAAATAAATAAAAGGCAGGCAAAGGGAGAATTTGAGAAGAAGCTTGCTGCGGAAGCAAAAACGCGAAATAGACTTTTTCAAGTACATTCGTAGCAAAAAAACCTGTGAGAGAGTCAGTTGGTCCATTAGATGATAGAGGGGCTAAAGGGGCACTAAGAGGTGACAAGGCGATAGCGGAGAGACTGAATGAATTCTTTGCTTCGGTCTTTACTGAGGAAGATGTAGGGATGTTACCCATGACTGAAGTGATATTTAAAGTTGCGGAAGAATTGAAGGAAATATCGATACATCGGGAAGATGTATTACAACTATTAGATAAACTGAAGAGTAGCAAATCACCTGGGCCGGATGGTATACATCCAAGCATGTTGAAAGAACTGAAATATGAGATCACAGACCTGCTATTAGTAATCTTTCAATTTTCATTAAAATCATCTGTAATACCTGAAGATTGGAGAATCGCCAATGTAATGCCAATTTTTAAAAAGGGTTCCAGGGGTGATCCGGGAAACTACAGACTGGTGAGCCTGACGTCAGTACTGGGAAAAATGGTAGAAACCATCATAAAGAACAAAATTACTCAGCATGTAGATAGTCATGGCCTAATGGGAGACAGCCAACATGGCTTTAGTGAAGGAAGATCTTGTCTTACTAATCTGTTGTTTTTTTGAAGGTGTGAATAAACAGGAAGATAAAGGTGAGTCGGTTGATATAGTGTATTTGGACTTTCAGAAAGCCTTTGACAAGGTCCCTCATCAGAGACTTTTGGCAAAACTAAAGAGTCATGGGATAGGAGGCAGTATACTATTGTGGATCAGAAACTGGTTAAAAGATAGAAAGCAGAAGGTAGGGCTAAATGGCCAATTTTCCCAATGGAGAAAGGTGAATAGTGGTGTACCCCAGGGATCTGTGCTGGGTCCGCTGCTTTTTGGCATATTCATAAATGACCTGGAAAGGGGAATAACGAGCGAGGTTATCAAATTTGTAGATGGCACAAAACTATTTAAAGTTGTTAAAACCCAAGAGGATTGTGGAAAATTGCAAGAGGATCTTGATAAATTGGAAGACTGGGCATCAAAATGGCAGATGAAATTTAATGTGAACAAGTGCAAAGTTATGCACCTAGGGAAGAACAACCCAAACTATGGTTACACAATGCAAGGTTCCACTTTAGGAACCACCACCCAGGAGAAAGATTTAGGCGTCATTGAGGATAACATGTTAAAACCATCGGCCCAGTGTACAGCGGCGGCCAAGAGAGCAAATAGAATGCTAGGTATCATAAGGAAAGGAATGGAAAATAAAACAAAAGATATTATAATGCCTCTATATTGTTCCATGATGAGACCGCACTTTGAATATTGTGTGCAATTCTGGTCGCCGTATCTTAAAAAGGATATAGCGTTATTAGAAAAGGTTCAGAGAAGAGCCACCAAAATGGTAAAGGGGATGGAAGGATACTCCTATGAAGAAAGGCTAAAAAGGTTAGGGCTCTTTAACCTGGAAAAGAGACAGCTGAGGGGAGATATGATAGAAGTCTATAAATTAATGAACGGAGTGGAACGGGTAAACGTAGATCGATTGTTTACATTATCAGAATTTAGAAAGACTAGGGGACATGCAATGAAGCTACAGGGTAAACTATTTAAGACTAATAAGAGAAAATATTTTTTCACTCAGCGTGTAATCAAACTCTGGAATTTGTTACCAGAGGATGTAGCAAAGGCTGTTAGTGTAGCTAGGTTTAAAAAAAGTTTGGACAAGTTCCTGGAGGAAAGGTCCATAAACCATTATTAAGAAGGGACCCAGGATATCAATGCTTGACCCAGTACAAGCATTGTGGAACCTGTGTTTTTTGGGGAAACTGCTAGGTACGTATGATCTAGATTGGCCACTGTTGGAAACAGGATACTGGGCTTGATGGACCTTGGTCTGACCCAGTATGGCATATCTTATGTTCTTATGTTCTTAAATTGAACACTGGTCTTTTGGTTCTCAAGATAGTGTTCTAGCCATTAGTCTATTCCTCCACTCCAATGTGTTCTCCATTGTTCTTGAGTGTACCCATCTTGCATACCATGGCATCATTATAGATCCTGGGGTGATGAATCGCCAATGGCCCTACCGAATCCCAGAAGTGTGACAACAGGCTGTGACAAAGGAAGTAGAGGACATGCTTAAGCTGGGGGTAATAAGAGTCCTAGAGCAATTGGTCATCCCTCATTGTCCTAGTACCTCAGCCAGATGGGAGTACTCGGTTTTGCATCAACTTCAGGAAGGTCAATGCATTTCCAAGTGGATCCTTACCCCATGCCCAGAATGGATGAACTCATTGAATGCCTAGAGGGAGCCCGTTTCATCTTAACGCTAGACCTGACAAAGGGATTTTGGCAGATTCCTTTAACTCCTGCTGCCAAAGAAAAGACAGTGTTCCCTACACTGTTCCCTACACTGTTCCACTTCAGTGTTACCTTTTGGATTTCAAGGGGCTCCTACTATATTTCAGCACTTTATCTACTGTTTGCTGAGGCCCCATGGGGGATATGCAGCAGCCTACCTAGATGACACTGTGGTCTACAGTCACGCCTGGAAAACCCACTTGTTGCAATTACAAGCCATTCTAACAAAGCTGAGGAAAGCCAGTCGGATGACCAACCCCAAAAAAATGTTTCTGGGAGGCCAAGAGGCCCAGTACCTAGGGTACTTGATGGGGAATGGTCAAGTGTGGCATCAACTTAGGAAAGTAGAGGCTATAGCCCACATACCAGTTCTTAAGACTAAGAAGTACATGCGAGCCTATTTGGGAATGGTTGGCTGTTATCGATGATTCATTCTAGCTGAGATAGCTGAACCCTTGACCTGACTTCTCTAGAAAAGGGGTCCGGACAAAATCCGCTGGACAGCATAATTGGAGGAGGCCTTCTGGAAACTGAAAACAGTGTTGTGCTCTGGGCTGGTCCTAGTCAGTCCAGACTTCACACAGCCATTGATTGTGCAGATGGATGCCTTGGGGATGTCTTAGCCCAAGAAATAGAAGATGAAAAGCATCCAGTGACTTTTATTTGTCAAAAACTACTTCCTTGGGAGCAGCATTATGCAACAATTAAGAAGGAAGCCCTGGCAGTTAAGTGGACTCTAGAGACTTTCCAATTCTACCTGCTTGGCCATCCTTTTACGTTGGTCATAGACCATCAGCCCCTCAAATGGTTGGCTCAGCATAAGGAGACCAATGGTCAGATCATGCAATGGTTTCTACACCTTCAACACTTTCTCTATGAGGTCTGCCATAGGGCTGGGAAGGTACATCAAAATGCTAATTTCCTATCCCGAGTTGAGCACCCAGAGATTTTCGACACTCAACTACCTGGAGTTGAGCTGAGGGGGGGGGGTATGGGAGGGAGTATATTGGGAAACTCCCCATCCCCATTAGGGACTCTCCCCATCTGAGCTCAGAACCTGTGAGGCATTTCTCTTTTAAGAGCTTAAACCATTGCCCTTTTAAAAAGTAGACTGGGGAATGCCTGGAGAAGGTTTAGCCAGATACCTGAGGTTGAAACCAGGAACCAGGAGGCACAAGAGAAAAGGGAGCCCAGGGTTCTATGGCATATGTGGTGACCGCTTACTTATGAAAGGTGGACTTCTGAGAAGAGTGTTTTGCTGAGGAACCTGTTATTGGGCACTCAGCCTTTGTGTTAGAACTTTACCCTGCCTTGCTGCTGGTGCTGAAGAAGCACTGACGGAGTTGTGCTGGCCAGAGTGAAGGAACTTTGGAAGTATCAGCTTTGTTTTCCTTTGCATTTGAAATGCTGCCTGTGTTGGAACAGCATTACTTCAGAGCATGGTAGTGTGACTGAGACTAATCAAGGAACTGTTGCAGCTAGGGACAGCCCTGAGTGAGCAGTGTGTTCTTTAGTTATAAGAGCACTTCAGACCCAGGAAGGGCCAGGGTGGTTTGTCTGGTCATGTACAACCAAAAATAGCTTTATTTCTCTGTAACCCTCCAATTGTCTGTGGAGCCTTTTGTCACTGTCCCGCACTCCTCAGCATATATCACAGTGGCGAATAAGCGAGTTAAGTGGGGAGTGGGCACAGATAGCTCATTGTAGTTAGCATGGTGGAGACATATTGTGCATTAACTGTCAATGTCGCAATTAGCATGGATGCAATTAACACCACATCAGCACGTGGAGAAAATGCAGATGCACCTAATTGCTCCAAGTGGTAGGGTGCACATTGGCATGTTAACTTCCGAGAATGTGCTGGCCATGTCCTCAACAGCTACTGCAGAGGCTTTGCACTAAAAGTGTGTTAAGTGCAAAAATCTGACACACTTAAGTAAAAGGGCCCCTTAGATTGTAAACTCTCTGGTAATAGGAAAACACCTGTTGTACCTGAAAGTCACTCATCATGAGCTACTCCTGAAAAAGCTGTGGGCTAAATCGCAAATCCCTTCATATTACACTCCCACATCCAGAAAGATGTATGAGATAAGCAACCGCCAACCCTACCATACCATATGTTTAGTGGGGAGGCCTCTTCCTCCTCCCCTCCCCCACTTTTCCCATAGGCACCCAGCATTTTAATCCATCCCTGGTATCCAGTAAAAAATACAAGATGCACAGTCCAGAATCCAAATAGATAACATCCGGTTTGGAACTCACATTCTGAAATAAATACAATAGACACAACTTTCACACACCTCAAATGAGGGGTTTCTTCCTTCTCCACCCTCTGACTTCTAAGGAATGGCCCTGTGGAATGAGATACCTGAAAATCCTGAGTGTAGATCAATGGATAGGAGATACTGTCTTCTTTCGGACAGAGTTGTGGATCACCAGAGAAATACCAGTTTTCATATTGAACCCTATTCCCGCAGGGGCACGTCCAGGCCGTCTGGATGGCCCCAAGCAAGGCAGGCCCATTTGGACCCGAATCTGTAACGTGGGAACAAAACGTTCCCACGGTAGCCAGAATTGGGCCTGAGGATGGCCCAGCGTGCCCCTGCCACCTGCGGGGCATCCTCTCTGCAGGTGCCCCTGACTCCGGCATTTCCAGCCCCCCTATTCCCCACCGTATGACCCACAGCTGGCCTGCCATGGCCTGGATCAGGTGGCGGGGACCCCCCACCCAGCCCGAGCCCGGGCCCAATCACTGCATTTCTGCTGCTTATACACCTCTGAGGTAGTATAAGCAGTGTGTCCCTAAGGACCCAGCGGTACATACAGGGCCATTACCTGAATCGGCCCTGTATGCACACCCCTGCTCTGCCCAGACCCTGACCCCCGCCAGCTCTCCCCATCTTAACGCACGTGCGGGGAGGGCAGGAGGGAGAATAGGGTCCAGGCAGCTTGCGGGGCTGCAGTTCGACCGGGACGTGCAGCCTCGTAACCAGTGTTTGTGAATAACCTCCATTGTTTATGTTGGTTTTCATGTCATAATTTATGACTGATCCATGCAATAAAGTATTTATACATTTATTATCTGTTTTGTAGTTGGTGGATTCATTCCACATTATGTTTTTCCTCTGCTTCTGTTACACCTCACTGCAGGTGTACTAGGAGTCAAGAAAACTTCTGTATTGATTTTTGCCTATTTTGAATAAACTGTCCAATAAAAGGTTTTATTTTTAAACAGCCCCAATGAGGATATTGTTTTATTGGATGGGAACTTTTATTGTCAAGCTCAGAAGTCTAGGGCCCTGAAGGACTATCTTTCTTCCAAATTTACGAAAAATCTTAACCTGCTTATAGAATAAAGGGCCCTTTTACTAAAGATTAACACATGTTAATGAAATTAACACTTGTTAAGTGCCATTGTGCCCATAGAAATAAAAGGATTATGGACGCAATACACATTTACTTTATTAAAATGCATTAAAACTTTTAGTAAAAGGGCCCTCTAGTGTGCACCACCTATCCTGAAAATGCCCCTCAATTCTGATATCCAGGCGAAAAGGAACTACAGATGTCTCCACATATGAAAGTGACTGAACCTCTCCCAGCCTCACCAAGGAAATCTTCAAAGGTGCCACCCAGACCACAAACAGGTCTATAGTGCCTATAGGAGAAGGTAAGGGGTTAGAGAAACACTCTTAATTTCCCCTTTCTTTTCATCATCTTTTGGCTCTAGGAAAATGGCACAAATGAGATGTAAAAATACCTCAATCGAGCTTAGGTAGACCGTCTTTGATTTCAGGAAAATCAATACTAGCCAATTCAAAGCAGTTTTTCATGAGAAACTTTAAGCATTATTTAATCATAAGAAAAGGTCATTAACATGTTACTAATAGTATTACCTAAGAGAATAAACAAAGACAATTTGTTTCCACGGGTTTTACAATATTTCTTCAAGCCTAAAAATGTCTTTAAATAACTCCTCCCAAAGAACATAATAGATGCTCCTTCAACACTGAGGTGCAATAGCCATGAGCAATAATAACTATATTCAATTCTAAGCAGGGGTGACCCAAGCAGGGCCATGTGTGGATACTCTGTGAGAGGCCTCATTTGCATAAGGGACCTCATTTGCATAAATATTTGCAAAATGTTAACATGCACTAACTTTTAGTAAACATGTCTCTTAATGAGTATATGGATAAAGAAAGACTACCAGATTTCTATATTACTATATTCCAGTGCCAATCGCCAGGCACATTAGGAAGTACTATAAACACTGACCATTTAGAACCCATAGCAAACCCCCCATATCACAACAGCACTACCAGGACTCACAAAGCACCCAACCCTACCTATCAAACAGCAACACTGCAAATATTAAACCAATACATCTCGGAGAATACCAATACATCTCCTACTGGGGAAAGAGAACAAGTGGTACTGTCAAATAGAAACTGCATAAACAGAATACCTCAGCTTGGTTACACATGCAGAACATAGACCATCACCAAACAAAGAACAAGGGATCACAATTTAGAAATAGGAAATGATAATTAAACTGGGAACCCCAAAAGTCAAACTTGGAATGTACAACACTGGAGAAATAAAACTATAAATTAATTTCCTCTTGTACTAAACAAAAATGCAAAGACATTAGCGATGCACATTTCCCAGAGCTGAATATATTTGTTAATAAATTCAAAATAAAAAAGTATTTTTCTACCTTTCGTTATTTGGGCATTTTATTTTTCAGTTGCAATTGCTCCAGTAACTTTCTTCTGGTTTCTTCATGTCTTCTGCTAACTCTGCATTGTCTGCTGTCCATTTGTCCTTTCTTATTTCCTAGATTTTTTTCCATTTTCTCTACATCTGCTTTAACATACTGATCTTTCTCCTTTTGCTCTTTCCTCTCTTTATTCCTTTTTCATCCTCTCAAATTTTACCCCTCCATCCTCAATCCTCACTTACTCTCCCAATACCCAGCCAATCGTAGATTTTTCTTCCCTCCCACACAAAATATTTTTCCCTTCTCCATTTCACTCTCCCAGCTCCATCCCATTCTAATCCTCCTCCAACATCAGCTCCCTTCTAGTTGCAGCCCCACCCAGCATCCGCTCCCTTCTAGTCCCTGCATCATCCCATTTCCAATCCTAGCTCCCCCATCAGCTCTTTCCAGTCCTATCCTAGTCCCTCCATCAGCCCATTTCCAGTCCAAGCCCACCCCCTCCCAAAGAGCCTCACAGCTGTCTAAAAAGCTTTCGAGAGAGCCAGAGAGGCCCAAGCTCACCTCCAACAGCTGCCGAAGTGAAGAGTGTCTTTTTTTTTTTGTCACTTCAGCAGCTGTACTGTAGTTTACAACGCTGCCATGCTGAGGTCAAAAGGGGCTTCCTATTTCCTGGCACTCAATGCAGCAGCATCCTAAACTACATTACAGTGCCGAAGTGAAGAAAAAAGACACTCTTCACGTCGGCAGCTGTTAGAGGTGAGCCGGGGCCTCTCCGGCTCACTCTAAAGCCGCCCTGCCTGCCGGTACTCAATGCGGGATGTTGGTGCGGGCCCCCTGAAGCTCAGGACCCTGTGCAAACAGCATTCTCGCACAATGGACGGGCCGCCCCTGATTCTAAGGACTAGCAGAGGCAAATGGGCATGAATGTTAAGGTCAAAATTATGATACTTTCCACATATTATACGATATATTCCATAGCATAGGGCAAATTTCTGTTTAAACATACCCCCGGTTCCATTCTGAGAAAGCCATACCTTCGTTCCTTTGTAAATGGAACATCCTGTAGAAGTATAATGATTCTTTAAGACATTTGTTACACCACAGTCTCATTGAATGTAAGTGCTGTGTAGCGCATCTTTAAAAAAAAGATATATTACCTCTGAGTGTTTCTGCTAGAATGTTTCTTCTTTTATGTGAATTTATTTGAAGTGCTGTGCAAGACTAACTTCATGTTTTCAATTCATGGATAACCATGTGCCCCAACTAAGCCACGCTAAGAGAGTGGTAATTCTAGAAGCACAAAACGTTTTTGGTTTGTTTTAGGAAATTTAGTTTTCACTGTTTATATAAGGAAAGCTTCCCTGGTCTTCCACACCATTTCATTTTCCTTCTCCTTCCTTCCCAGAGAGGTGAGATTTCATGTAAGTTTTGCTGTCTCTTCCGACCAAGAGAATGTCAACTAATCTGTTTTTCAAAGTATAAAAATTACGACCTGGAGTTTCATTCCACCCTACGTATGGAGGCTGGCTGGTTCTTTGGATTGCGATTGAGATAGGGATCCCAGGATATAGCAGAGTTTAGCAGAGCCCAGTACTGCATGTCTGTAGTCTGAATAGTGATGAAATGTGAGGCAAGTGCCACCCATCTCTTAATGCAACACAGAGTTAATGAATAACCATGCTCATGCTTTCTCTGCTGTAAAGTGCAAGAAGGCGTATATCGTTAACTAGTATGTTACCTCAACTTTGGCACTCCGAGTAAAGCACAGTCTCAGCGGTGCACAATGAGTCATAATGTGATTTGAGACGGGCTCTAAATTTACTAAAATACACTACCACGTTAGTGCACACTAACATCGTCATTATTAACAAATAAGCCCAATTGCATAAATTGGGACCTGTAGTAAATAAGGCACACTAATGCATGTTTAGATATAGCAACATGACACCACCAGAGGCAGCGCAAGGTAGAGGGACAGGAGACCTGCAACAGCTAAAGCCATTACCAACCAAGCAGACTAGCAGTCGCACCTTGTTCTCTGCTGTGAACAGGTACCTGAACCTACTTTTTGCAATTACACATTCAAATTAAAGAATGTTATAATTTGCATAACTGCTCACACTATCCATGCTCTACCTAAACTCCACTCATGTGCATTCCCGCAGTGAAAATATACATGATACGAACTTATAAGAAATCACTTATGCGTGCAAATTGCCAAATACGTAAAAGATTAAAATACCAGAATTTAGGACTGTTGTGTGTAAATCTAAGTGGCTCCTTGCAAATGCATCTGCAGAGTGCAGTAAGTGCATCCGTGCTATTAGATTGCAGTTACTTCAGACCAAGATGTTGGCTAGATAGGACCTATCGCTGGTTGATCCGCATTCCTGCTTGAAAGAAACCATTGAAAAGCAAACGGGCCTTGTTAGAACTGCTGCTTCCCCTCCCCCGCAGGGTAATCAGCTGGTTCAAACAAGTCTTCTCCAGTTCGCAGGCCACAGATAAATGCAGAGCTGGGTGCTGGAGTGAAATCAAGACTTCCAAGGTAATCCTCCCATATCAAAAGCAGCCTCTACTCTGATGAGCTCTCTGCAGCAAAGCTCCTTGGGTAAGGAGTCTTTTGCTATGGCTTGTGGGAAGAGCATGGAAGGAACCAGAGATGCAGATCCACAGTGATACTATGGGGTATGTTTACTAAACTATCTTAATGTAGTAGCGGCAATGTTATCGCACAATACGTGACATTATCACACGATAATGGTGCTTTACCATGCGAGAACGTCACATATCGCACGATAATGTCTGCGGCGGCGTTAAGGTGCCCAGAGGGCGGAGTAAGGCTCCCCAGAGGGCGGAGTAAGGCTACCCAGGGGCGGAGATGAGGGGTCAATGGGCGGAGAGAGGCTCCATGCACACTAACTCCGTGAAATGAAGGTCTGAAAATTAGCGCCAGTGAAAACCTCGCGCTAGAGGCACATTTGCAGGAGAGAGAAACCATTTCAGTCAGCAATGTACAGCAAAGCCAGGGAAACCCCGAAAAGTGATAGGAACAAAAAGTGCAGGAACCAAAAAGGCAAATAAACATATTAAATGACCAGAACCACATTTGAAATCCCCATAACCAAGCTGGCTAATAGGGCTACTAATGATAAGCATAAAGCAACACTACTGAAAAAGCGTAAAAAGGAAGATATCATGTTTGGAAGGGGCTATGCTCTGTCCCCCTACAAAGTGAATGATCCCACAGTGAAATAGCGGTAATCAGGGTTTTATCGTTTATATTGAGCAGGTTTGTTATGCTGTGGTCCAGCTGGGGCACAGTGCGGACTAGGCAGATGCCTAGGTGGCACATAGGAATGCCGAAACTGAAAAGCAGCAAGACAGCAACTGACGAGGGTCCAACATGGGTACGAGGGTGTGTCCCACAGTATCACAGGGGATATTACCCATCAAGTACCTCCAAAGGCACATAACATTGGCAGGCGGTGCCGGGGGGAAGCACGCATGTCCATGTAGGCACCCCTACCCGAGAACCCACGCCATAGGCAAACTGGATGGCCTGGGACTGCGCACCACTAGCACCACCAGCATAAGGGCATGGCAGCATGGTGGCAGAAGGGTGCTGGTGGCAAAGGGGGCAGTGGCATCTGCCCACGGCGCCCACTATCGTGTGATACATATTCTTGCTAACTTAGGACTGGAACGCCCACTCCTTATATGGCATTCTTCACATTATCGCTGCAACTAGCGCCAGTAACATTAGGATGGTTTAGTAAGCATACCCCTATGTTAAGTACAGCATGGCAACTACTCCAAGAGAGGGAGTAGTGAGTAACTGTACCACCAGTGTGAGGCTGTCTTGCAAGTTTATATCAAGCTGTTTCAGATCAAACTCCCAATGGTGACTTTGAATGGTTTATGGATAGTTCTTTCCATTATTGAATCTTAAGTTTTAGTATTGATACAGTCCTAGATCCATTGACTGTTATGCAGGAGCAGTTATCAATTGAAATAACAGTATGGAGAACTAGAATCCAAGCTGAAGCTTTTAGATGCACAATAAAATGAGACCAAGAAGTATGAAGCTGTAGTTATTAAGGCCTTGAGAGGGTTCAATGCAGATTTGAGACCTTGGAAATTTTTTCTAAGAGATTTAATTTACGTTTTTGGAACTTTCCAAGGTCTAATGCTGTCTCCCCTTTAGATAAGATACAAAAATATTATAAGGAGATCCTTAAAGATCCACCTGAGTCTATTGCTCCAATGATCTAGGCCTTTTATTTGCCAACACAGCTTTAAGGGGGATCAAGGGAGAGCAGAGATGCCTAATACATCTAGAAATGTTAGTGGCAGCCTGGATGTGTCAACTTTCCTGAAAGATTCTCTGTCAGATATAAAGGACAGAGGGACTCTCCTTATAAGATCTGAACATCAAAGCTTTTTTTTTTGTATTTTCAAATTTCGTACTGTGGCTTTTCTTGAATTTGCTATTTCTGCATTTTGTGATAGATCTAGGGCCTTCCATGAAAGACACAGGGACTTTTCTTAGGTATACAGTGTAATTTCTTTGGGTACTACATTTGCATTGTGATTTCCTTGTCTCTGCGTGATTACATTTCAGGTGTTGACATAGAATATATATATCGTCTGAATCAGCTTCAGAATTTTCTTGAAGGTGTTATAGAATGTGTCTGCTACTATGGAGTGGGTAATAAGTTTGGAGGATTATAATAAGAAGTGATTCCAATAGTCCTGTCATCCTGTCCATTTCCACTCGGTTAGTTACACTGGTGTGATTTGTTAGCTATTCCCCCTTATTTCTCTTTGGTACTCATTTTGAGGTCTTTGCTACAATATGTAATATATGGAAATATTTCTTTATGGAAAGAGTCTCCCAGTAGAGGTGGTAGAGATCAGGACAGTATTTGAATTCAAAAAATCATGGGACAAACACAGAGGATCTCTAAGGGAAAAGAGGGGGCTATTGTAGTAGCTGATATGGAAGGGCAAATTAGATAGGCCATGTGGTCCTTTTCTGCCATCATGTTTCTATGTACAGTAGCAAAGGTATTACATCTGGGTATAATTTATTTCTTGGAGGGGGGGGGGTTCCTTCATTGTATGTGAAGTATTGGTATTTCTTTAAGCAAGAGTATTTTTCTTGTAATTATATTTAATAATTCAATAAATATACATTTACTGCATTCTGCTTCTGTACTATAAACCCAAACCCTAATCAGCATCTACCAATACCACAAATCCCACCATCAGTGTTCCCACCTACCCCCATCCCTTTCATACCTACCCCAGTACTTACAAGGGGAGATCCCTGGGGAGTTATCTCCAGATACTTTACCCCCTCCCCCATGATGCTCTGAAGGAAAATGGCAGCTATGACCCCTAGCAGTAGTCTCACAGTAGGTGTCAGTGGTGGTAGGAGTAGTGGTAAGTGTCAAGTTGCCAAATACTTACTGTAAGTACATCCATATTAGACACCTTGATCCTGGGCAGTAGAAAAAATGGCACCTAACTGTTAGTATGGGCTCATGCTATTAGTGCAGAGTAATTGCCATGTTAAACAACTAATGCGATTTAAGTAAATAGGTCCCAACATTTGAAGGAGGACACAAGTATCTTGAAGCCACAGGAAATTAAATAGGGTTCTTCAAGGTCCCCCCTCTATTATTTAATATCTATCTATTTTAAATATACTACTATGTATATGTTGATTGTGTAATGACACGTTGGTAATATGAATTATGTAGTGTATTTGTGGTGGGGCAGTTTCTCCAAATGGGTTAGTTTTGTGAATCCAACACAAACCAACACCCTTGACCTTCCTTTCATGAATAAACTAGTTTTTCAATATCAATTACTGTTTCATACACTTCAATAGGGCACAAAACGACCTCAGTATGGTCTTAACCCAACATGTGGCGAACTAGTCACCATAGGGTTTAAGAGCAGACACTCACATCATAGGTCACTGCCTCTATACCTTTTCATTACAAACCTCAATCTAACAACATTAATGATATATAACACGACCTTACCACCTACCAACAAAACATTTATTGAGATCCCTAAAAATATAAAAAGTGTCTGCGTTGCAGCAAAGAACCGGAACATGTAAATTCATCAATTGTTTTCCTAAAAGAGAAAAGAAAAATATTTTCTCTTTAAACAGCAGAATATATGCCTTTTTTAATAAAAATTTATTCACTTATCTGAACGTTTCCAGACATCCGGCCCATGTCAGCAAGCAGACAACATACAACAGTCTTGTCCAAACGCCAAATCGCATAGAAGGTACACCATCCTGGCACAAGGTATAATAACCCCACCGTTTTGGCGAAAAGTATAGTAACCCCGACAAAAGCTTTTCTTTTGCAGATTAGGCTTCTTCAAGGTTGTCTCAATAACAATACCTCACTACAAAGAAATAACAATAACAATATCAACATGTCACATCCTTCATGTCGGATACTCAGTATCTCTCTACTTGCACTTCAATAGTGTCTGACGTCAGTAACTTTTGAAAAGCATCTAAACATATGAGTCACTCACAGAGGGTGACGTAATGTCTTCCAAAAACCTCATTCAATACACACTAAAACTCAAACTCTTTCAACAGCGAATCCCAAAAGAAATTAATTTAAAAAACCCACACAAGGAATTAGACTAGAACTCCACAGTCACTCAATATTTATTTAAATAAAGAGTGCCCATTCAATTTTATCATTCAGTCCATCTGGATCTAAGGTATTCAAATCATATATCCATCTCTGTTCTTTTTGAAGTAACAGGCGTCCTCTATCTCCTCTCCATATATCCGGAGGAATATATTCTAATACCGTACATCGAAGATCTTGAAAAACATGACTGCAGGAAATACAGTGTTGAACTAAAGACATTTCTAGCTTAGTTTTATTAATACTATATTTGTGTTCAGCCAACCATGTCCGTAAATTGTTATTGAGACAACCTTGAAGAAGCCTAATTGGCGAAACAAAAGCTTTTGTCGGGGTTACTATACTTTTCGCCAGAATGGTGGGGTTATTATACCTCGTGCCAGGACGGTGTACCTTCTATGTGATTTGGCGTTTGGACAAGACTGTTGTATGTTGTCTGCTTGCCGACATGGACCGAATGTCTCGAAACGTTCAGATAAGTGAATAAATTTCTATTAAAAAAGGCATATATTCTGCTGTTTAAAGAGAAAATTTTTTCTTTTCTCTTTTAGGAAAACAATTGATGAATTTACATGTTCCGGTTCTTTGCTGTAATGCAGACACTTTTTATATTTTTAGGGATCTCAATAAATATTTTGTTGGTAGGTGGTAAGGTCATGTTATATATCATTAATGTTGTAAGATTGAGGTTTGTATTGAAAATGTATAGAGGCAGTGACCTATGATGTGAGTGTTTGCTCTTAAACCCTATGGTGACTAGTTCGTCACATGTCGGGGTAAGACCATCCTAAGGTCATTTTGTGCCTTATTGAAGTGTATGAAACAATAATTTATATTGAAAAACTAGTTTATTCATGAAAGTAATGTCAAGGGTGTTGGTTTGTGTTGGATTAGTTTAACCCTTGTGCAGTTAGTTGTATTAATTATTTAGTTTTGCGAATACCATGACAATCGTGAACCTCACTTCTAAGCCAGGGTATAGAGAGTATTTGTGGTTGTGGTAGTTTGTTTTGATTTTGTTGAGGTATTTTAAGCATGATTGTATGAGGTATTCCTAACAGAGGCTCTGCATTTCAAGCAAAGGTAAGTGTATGTGGCTTTTAATTACTAGCTCTCTGCCTGAGAGTTCTTAAAAGGGGTTTTGGTACATTTTTAAAGCAAAGTTACATTCTTTTTGGTGCTTTAGTTCAAAAGGGGAAATATTTTGTAAGTGCTGTAGTTTTAAAACTCTGCTTTTAGTATCTTTCTCAGCTCTTTGAAGCTTCTGACACCTCATCAGATGTTAGTTCCCTTCCTACCCCCCCCAACTCCCACCCACCCCATGTGAGTAGTCTTGTGTTATAGAGGACCTCCCCAATTAACTACACACAGGGACTTGGAATAGCACATTTAGAACACACTTAAAATAGGTTAATTGCTTTTTCTATGAAAGGACAGCTGAAAAACCATCTGGTATTTTGGTAGATCTCTCTTTTGCTTCAACAGATACCTAAGCTCCCCCAACTGAACAATGGCTAGAAAAAATCATATTGCCAAAGCTGTTGTTCCCATTACAGCTTCTGCCTCTTTCCAGACAGAGATCCCAATGCCAGTTGAAGGACCAGTTCCATGTGCAGGATGCCTGAATGCTGAAGCTCTCAGGAAACAAGTGGAGGAGCTCAGAGAAGAGGTGGTGAGGCTGAGGAGCATTCAAGACAGTGAGAAGTACATCAATGAGATGCTGCTTGAAACATCCAAGCTTTCCAGTAGAGGAGAAGATGGGAGCCTACAGAATGACGAAGGTTGGACGCGAGTCATCAGGGCCTGTAGTATCACCAATCCAACTCCTTTAGCCCTTGAATTGAAGAACCATTATGCAGCCCTGGAAGTGGAGGAGATGAAAGTATCCCAAGAAAGTGTAGACCAAAGCTCGAGCATCCCAAAGTTGTAGAATCAGTGACCATAAGGAAGCGATGGCTAGTGGTGGTTGGTGACTCTCTTTTGAAGGGTACTAAGGCATCCATCTGCTGACCAGACTTGATGTCCAGAGAGGTATGCTGTCTGCCAGGTGCCAAAATCCAAGATGCTATGGAGAGTTTGCCAAGACTCATCAAACCCACTGACTATTGATGTTGCTCATCCATGTTGGCACAAATGATACTGCCAGGTATCCCTCTGAGCATATCAAAAGTGACTTCATGGCTCTGGGACAGAGAGTGAAACAGAATGGTGTGCAGGTGGTGTTCTCTTCAATCCTCCCTGTTGAGGGTAAAGGTCAAGGCAGAGAAGCTCACATCCTGGAGGTAAATGAATGGCTCTGTGGATGGTGTCATCAAGAGTGTTTTGGTTTCCTGGACCATGGGCCCCTCTATACTGCCACCTGCCCCCCCCCCCAAATTGCTACTATACCCTCTCCAGGACTTGTAATGGTAGCAATAGTTCAGAAACTGCGTGGCAGCAGTTAAATTTAAGTCCCCAGTACCACCTTGTGCTTTGTGCTCTTGACGCTAAGCCTCTTACACCTCCTTCCGATGCACACTTCTGGTTTGAAGAGTGAGTCTGAGGGGGGCAAAGAAGCTGCAGGTCGAGGAGCAGAAACCGCAAGGCAGTGCTGGCAACATAAAGTGCTACTTTTTGGATTCTGAACTATTGCTGCCATTGCAAGCCCTGGAGAAGGGAAGCAGTGGTGGCAATAGGTGCCCTCAGAGGGCCACGGCTCTAGGCAACTGCCTAGGTCATGTGATGGGAAGCACTGGCCCTGGCTGTGTGTACCTTGTAGTGCTGTACAAATGATGATTAGTAGTGGTAGTATAGTGGTTTTAGAAAAGAAATAGAAGGCAGAGAACAATCTGAGGTAATGGCATTTAAAAATGATCAAGATACTGAAACAGAAGAAAACTGAGCTCAGAGAGAACAGAGTGCATCTCAGCTTCCAAACCTTCCTATCGAAGATGAAACCTGATGGGTAGTATTAGTATTGTCTAAATACCTTTTTAATGTTCTTTCCCTGTACTAATTACAGTAGTATATTCCCAGTCACATGGTTATCCAGTCACTATCATGACATCCTTTATAGCAGACGTGCTAAACCCAGGCCTCAGGACACACCTAGCCAGTCAGATTCTAAGGATAACCACAATGAATATGCATTAAAGACAATTTGTATGCACCGCCTCCATTGTATGCAAATCTCTATCATACATATTCATTGTGGTTATCCTGAAAACCTGATTGGCTAGGTGTGCTCCAAAGACTGGGTTGAGCACCCCTGATTCTCATAATGTTCATAACATCACTCATAGGGGTATAGTCATCTACCCCAATATTTAGAAGGGTATAAAAAGTATAAAAGCCTATGCTAAAGTCAGACAGTTGAAAACCAGAAAAAGTTGGGACTAGTATTGTGTTTGTTTTATATATTTCCACAACAGTCAAGCTGAGACTAATAAATTCAGTTCACTCTAAACAAAACTACAATGTGAAGAGCAACTGTATTGGCCCTTTCGGCATAGTTTATGAGGAGAATCCAACTGTACAGTGAATTGATTCCTGCTATAAATAAGTGCATCATTCATAATACGACAAATCGGAACAAATCTGCCCTTACTGAGTCATGGTTGTATATAGGAATGTGAAATCATTTGAAATGAAATAGGAAATGCCAATATTTCCCATTTCATTTTGTATCATTTTCAAATGAACACGATAAAGGAAGCTATGAAATGGCAGCATTTCCTGGGTTTTCGTCAATAAAGCAAACTATTGGCAAAGTGTAATAGTTTATACTATTCCCACATGCACGAATAGATTGTCCTATTGTGTAATAGCGCATGTTATTGTATAATAGTGCACACTATTGACAAAAACATGGAAGTGACCAAAAAAAAAACCAAAACAAGATGAAACGATACAAAATCTTTTTGCCTGCACACCCCTATGGTAGTTTTTCCATGATCACTTTTTCATGATCAAGATTCTTGCTGTCACTGGCACCATGAGATTACTACTAGGGAGCCACTGATGCCATTTTGGAACCTGTGGCAGTAAGAACAGGAGTGACTGGGAACTGCTACTGCTCCCACTAGACACTAGGCCAGGGAAGGGGATTGGAGGTCTGCCAAGAGTGACTTCTGGGAGGGGGGTCATTGATGCCAGGGGTGTCAGAGGGAGGTCTTCATGTAGAGGGGGTTGTGAGTGGGGAGATTGGATGCTTTATGGGGGGGTCAACTATTGGGGGGCTATCAGTGGGATTCAGGAAAGGGATGTGATGTATTCTGTAGGGATCAGGGGGATCAAGGTCTGAGATGATTGAGGTCAGGGGTGATTGGGGGGCATAGACCTCGGCACTGACAGCTGCCCCTTCCAGCAGGCATTTATTCGTGCCTCGAAGCTGCTATACATGTCAATGTCTATACTGTTTCTTAGAGACATGATTTCTCCTTGTAAAATATGAAATCCATATCTATATTGTAGGCCTGCAGAAGCCACTCCCCCTCTCTCTGCCCTCACCATATCTCCAGGAAATCTAAACATGGTAGGCATCCCCATGTTTAAAAAGCCTGTCTTTTAAAAAAGAATTTACATGTGTATGCCAATCTGCACATGTGAATGCTGCTTTTTAGATTTTGGGATGCTTCTAAAATAACCACCATAAGGTTTTACAGTACTTTTAAGGTGTCAAGAAGAAGTTTCCCGAGATCTTTAATTTTACCACAAGTAAATTGTAGAATTCTGGATTCAGATCCCACTGACATTCCTTGCGGCCTTGTGCAACTTACTTAATCCTCCATTATCTCAGGTATAGACTTAAGAGGCATGTTTACTAAATTGCACTAGCTGGTAGCACAGGGTTTTATGTACAGTTGGGTCACACAGCAATAAGGACCACTTGCGGCCAAAACCACTGCACTAAAAATCCCATGCTACCATAGCAACATGTGAGTAGGCAGGGCCAAGGTGGAGACTGGGTGAAGAGAGGCTAGTCTGCTATCCCGCTCTCAGTTGGTGTGCCCCAAGGATCTCTTTTGGGTCCTTTTCTCTCTATATATTGAGTCCCTTGGTGCACTCATCTTTTCCCATGGCTTTCAGTACCATCTTTATGCTGATGACTTCCAGATCTACCTCTCTACACCTGAAATCTCGCCAGCAATCCAGGCCAAGATATCTGCCTGCCTTCATGACCTTACTCTTTGGATGTCTCATCACTGCTTGAAACTGAACATGGCCAAAACTGAGCTTCTTATTTTTCCCCCTAAACCCTCCTCTCCCCTTCCTTCTTTCTCGGTCACTGTGGATAACTCTTTACTCCTCCTTGTCTGTTCAGCTCGCGACCTTGGGACATCTGACTCCTCTCTCTCTCCTTCTCCACACACACATCCAACTGATAGCTAAAATCTGCTGTTTCTTTCTCTACAACATCAAACAAAATTTGCCCATTCTTTTCTGAACACATTACTAAGACACTTATCCACTCCTTAGTCACCTCTCATCTAGACTATGTAACCTGCACCTTGCTGGTCTCCCTCTGAATCATCTCACTCCCCTTCAATCTGTTCAACATTCTAGTGCGTGGCTAATCTTCTTCCAGCCTCGCCATGCTCATATTACACCTCTCCTCAAGTCACTTCATTGGCTTCCTATCCATTTCCGCATCCAGTTCAAACTTCTTCTGACCTATAAGTGCATTCACTCTGCAGCTCCTCACCACCTTTCCTTTCTTTTCTCTCCCTACCCCCCTCCTCAGGAATTCCACTCTACTGGCAAATCGCTGCTATCGGTGCCTTTCTCTTCTATTGCTCCAGACTTCGCTTCTTTCACCTTGCTGCTCTTTATGCCTAGAACAAGCTATCTGAGTCTGCATGTCAGGCACCTTCTCTGATCGTTTTCATATCTAGGCTGAAAGCTCACCTCTTCGCTGCCGCTTTCGGATCTTGACTCATCTGATCTTCTTTGTGTTTCCTTATTCCCCCTAGATGCATCCTGTGTCTACAGCTACTGTGTTGTTTGTCTTGACTCTATTGTAAGCTCTCATGAGCAGGGATTGTCTTTTACATGTGTCTGTGTAGCACTGCGTATATCTTGTAGCTCTATACAGTTCAGTAGTAGTAGTGGTAATCATGCAGTAGTTACACAATCACATTGCTAGCATGGCCACAGCGAACGCAAGCCTATAACCAGGCGCTAGCTGCAATCTCCATCCTCCCACATGCCAACTGCACAGTTTGGACATGTGGTTCATACATGAATGTTAAGAAATATGAAGGGCAGGAGCAGGGCTAACACATTGGAACAACTCCTCTTCTAACAGCCCCCAAAGACACCCCAAACAACCCACGAAAAAATGGAAATAAATTCCATCACACACAAACCCACTCACATACACACACAAACACACGCACACTTATACACACACACACTCACACATACATACACACACACACACACACCTGAATAGCGAATCATGTATTCTTGTAAATAATTTCTATAAATAGCAATGCCAGCTCGCTGACATTTCCTCTGTAAATTCAGCAGTATACAAAAGTATACACCCTGTAAATAGTTCTGACAATTTACTGTTCTGTTATATGTAAAAAGTTAAGAAGTTCTTGTTCTATGTAATGTTATGCAAATGTATGCAATTGTTCCATGTAAACCGCCCCTGATCTCTGGAAGGGGCGGTATAGAAGAAATAGATAAATAAATAAATTGGAACATTGGGGGTTCAATAGAATATGGGAGCTGAATACCTGCTACAGCTGACATGGTGGTGGAACACACCAGTCTGACAACCTCAACACCAGGGCCTGCATGCCGCAGTCACTCTGCTAGGACAGTGGGCAAATGTCCATGGACACAGCAAAAACTCTCCTGATGGACTGCTGTTCATATCTGTATATGCATTGGATAGGTTTCAGAGGGCTTCTGGTTTTAGGTGCTGTGGAGGTGTCAGGAGATGGGGCCTGTGCCCTGTGCTGCACTCAGTACTTGCCTCAGAGGCAGAGCTGGAGCCAGAAAAGTACAATGAGGGAAGGGGAATGCAAATTAGGTGATGCACCTCTTGGCTAAATGATGGTGTGGCAGCACAGGAGCTATATGACCCCTGGCCCCTATGCATGGGGATGCATATGGTAGTGAATACATGCAGTTGGGGAGCCATGGCATTGCCATAGGCCATGTACCTGTGGGCTAATGACCCCCTCACCTTGACCGAGGAAGGATGTGGCTGAGGTCTACCAGCTCTGAGTAGCAGTACCGCAATATTTTTATCACTGAATGTGGGCTTCCAGTGTTGAAACTTGTTGATTGGTGTCCCCCTGTTGCTGTTGTATTGGGGTTTCAGCAATCCATGGACCTGAGGAACTCTTGATACGCCCAGGTTTGGTGAGCCATGACTGCTGGGGGGCTTATCCTGTGAGATTTACCATTTCCATGTGATGTACTCTCAGAAAGAGGTGGTATGGGGTCTCTCTGTGGGTGGATTGCTATGGTATCCCCATCTCCCTTTAGTAGCTGTTAGACTAGAGGTTAAGTGTTCTATATAGTATATCATGGGGGTGCTGCTTGACACTATGGTTCTCATGTGCAGACCGCCCATGTAGCCACAAACCCTTGTATTTACTACTACTGCTGCTGCTGGGCTCTGGCATGGCACTAATGCACCAATTCCATGCATTAACCCCATGCTCCCTACCACACTTTAGTAAACATATTACTCCTGAGTCTATCCCCTTTCAGCCTCATCCTATATCCCCTTGTAGCAGAGCTTACTTTCAATTAAAAGAGGCTCTTCGCCTGTGCATTTATGCCACGGAGGTAATTAAATGTCTCAATCATATCACCTCTATCCCACCTTTCCTCGAGATTACTACTAGGGAGCCACTGATGCCATTTTGGAACCTGTGGCAGTAAGAACAGGAGTGACTGGGAACTGCTACTGCTCCCACTAGACACTAGGCCAGGGAAGGGGATTGGAGGTCTGCCAAGAGTGACTTCTGGGAGGGGGGTCATTGATGCCAGGGGTGTCAGAGGGAGGTCTTCATGTAGAGGGGGTTGTGAGTGGGGAGATTGGATGCTTTATGGGGGGGTCAACTATTGGGGGGCTATCAGTGGGATTCAGGAAAGGGATGTGATGTATTCTGTAGGGATCAGGGGGATCAAGGTCTGAGATGATTGAGGTCAGGGGTGATTGGGGGGCATAGACCTCGGCACTGACAGCTGCCCCTTCCAGCAGGCATTTATTCGTGCCTCGAAGCTGCTATACATGTCAATGTCTATACTGTTTCTTAGAGACATGATTTCTCCTTGTAAAATATGAAATCCATATCTATATTGTAGGCCTGCAGAAGCCACTCCCCTCTCTCTGCCCTCACCATATCTCCAGGAAATCTAAACATGGTAGGCATCCCCATGTTTAAAAAGCCTGTCTTTTAAAAAAGAATTTACATGTGTATGCCAATCTGCACATGTGAATGCTGCTTTTTAGATTTTGGGATGCTTCTAAAATAACCACCATAAGGTTTTACAGTACTTTTAAGGTGTCAAGAAGAAGTTTCCCGAGATCTTTAATTTTACCACAAGTAAATTGTAGAATTCTGGATTCAGATCCCACTGACATTCCTTGCGGCCTTGTGCAACTTACTTAATCCTCCATTATCTCAGGTATAGACTTAAGAGGCATGTTTACTAAATTGCACTAGCTGGTAGCACAGGGTTTTATGTACAGTTGGGTCACACAGCAATAAGGACCACTTGCGGCCAAAACCACTGCACTAAAAATCCCATGCTACCATAGCAACATGTGAGTAGGCAGGGCCAAGGTGGAGACTGGGTGAAGAGAGGCTAGTCTGCTATCCCGCTCTCAGTTGGTGTGCCCCAAGGATCTCTTTTGGGTCCTTTTCTCTCTATATATTGAGTCCCTTGGTGCACTCATCTTTTCCCATGGCTTTCAGTACCATCTTTATGCTGATGACTTCCAGATCTACCTCTCTACACCTGAAATCTCGCCAGCAATTCAGGCCAAGATATCTGCCTGCCTTCATGACCTTACTCTTTGGATGTCTCATCACTGCTTGAAACTGAACATGGCCAAAACTGAGCTTCTTATTTTTCCCCCTAAACCCTCCTCTCCCCTTCCTTCTTTCTCGGTCACTGTGGATAACTCTTTACTCCTCCTTGTCTGTTCAGCTCGCGACCTTGGGACATCTGACTCCTCTCTCTCCTTCTCCACACACACATCCAACTGATAGCTAAAATCTGCTGTTTCTTTCTCTACAACATCAAACAAAATTTGCCCATTCTTTTCTGAACACATTACTAAGACACTTATCCACTCCTTAGTCACCTCTCATCTAGACTATGTAACCTGCACCTTGCTGGTCTCCCTCTGAATCATCTCACTCCCCTTCAATCTGTTCAACATTCTAGTGCGTGGCTAATCTTCTGCCAGCCTCGCCATGCTCATATTACACCTCTCCTCAAGTCACTTCATTGGCTTCCTATCCATTTCCGCATCCAGTTCAAACTTCTTCTGACCTATAAGTGCATTCACTCTGCAGCTCCTCACCACCTTTCCTTTCTTTTCTCTCCCTACCCCCCTCCTCAGGAATTCCACTCTACTGGCAAATCGCTGCTATCGGTGCCTTTCTCTTCTATTGCTCCAGACTTCGCTTCTTTCACCTTGCTGCTCTTTATGCCTAGAACAAGCTATCTGAGTCTGCATGTCAGGCACCTTCTCTGATCGTTTTCATATCTAGGCTGAAAGCTCACCTCTTCGCTGCCGCTTTCGGATCTTGACTCATCTGATCTTCTTTATGTTTCCTTATTCCCCCTAGATGCATCCTGTGTCTACAGCTACTGTGTTGTTTGTCTTGACTCTATTGTAAGCTCTCATGAGCAGGGATTGTCTTTTACATGTGTCTGTGTAGCACTGCGTATATCTTGTAGCTCTATACAGTTCAGTAGTAGTAGTGGTAATCATGCAGTAGTTACACAATCACATTGCTAGCATGGCCACAGCGAACGCAAGCCTATAACCAGGCGCTAGCTGCAATCTCCATCCTCCCACATGCCAACTGCACAGTTTGGACATGTGGTTCATACATGAATGTTAAGAAATATGAAGGGCAGGAGCAGGGCTAACACATTGGAACAACTCCTCTTCTAACAGCCCCCAAAGACACCCCAAACAACCCACGAAAAAATGGAAATAAATTCCATCACACACAAACCCACTCACATACACACACAAACACACGCACACTTATACACACACACACTCACACATACATACACACACACACACACACACCTGAATAGCGAATCATGTATTCTTGTAAATAATTTCTATAAATAGCAATGCCAGCTCGCTGACATTTCCTCTGTAAATTCAGCAGTATACAAAAGTATACACCCTGTAAATAGTTCTGACAATTTACTGTTCTGTTATATGTAAAAAGTTAAGAAGTTCTTGTTCTATGTAATGTTATGCAAATGTATGCAATTGTTCCATGTAAACCGCCCCTGATCTCTGGAAGGGGCGGTATAGAAGAAATAGATAAATAAATAAATTGGAACATTGGGGGTTCAATAGAATATGGGAGCTGAATACCTGCTACAGCTGACATGGTGGTGGAACACACCAGTCTGACAACCTCAACACCAGGGCCTGCATGCCGCAGTCACTCTGCTAGGACAGTGGGCAAATGTCCATGGACACAGCAAAAACTCTCCTGATGGACTGCTGTTCATATCTGTATATGCATTGGATAGGTTTCAGAGGGCTTCTGGTTTTAGGTGCTGTGGAAGTGTCAGGAGATGGGGCCTGTGCCCTGTGCTGCACTCAGTACTTGCCTCAGAGGCAGAGCTGGAGCCAGAAAAGTACAATGAGGGAAGGGGAATGCAAATTAGGTGATGCACCTCTTGGCTAAATGATGGTGTGGCAGCACAGGAGCTATATGACCCCTGGCCCCTATGCATGGGGATGCATATGGTAGTGAATACATGCAGTTGGGGAGCCATGGCATTGCCATAGGCCATGTACCTGTGGGCTAATGACCCCCTCACCTTGACCGAGGAAGGATGTGGCTGAGGTCTACCAGCTCTGAGTAGCAGTACCGCAATATTTTTATCACTGAATGTGGGCTTCCAGTGTTGAAACTTGTTGATTGGTGTCCCCCTGTTGCTGTTGTATTGGGGTTTCAGCAATCCATGGACCTGAGGAACTCTTGATACGCCCAGGTTTGGTGAGCCATGACTGCTGGGGGGCTTATCCTGTGAGATTTACCATTTCCATGTGATGTACTCTCAGAAAGAGGTGGTATGGGGTCTCTCTGTGGGTGGATTGCTATGGTATCCCCATCTCCCTTTAGTAGCTGTTAGACTAGAGGTTAAGTGTTCTATATAGTATATCATGGGGGTGCTGCTTGACACTATGGTTCTCATGTGCAGACCGCCCATGTAGCCACAAACCCTTGTATTTACTACTACTGCTGCTGCTGGGCTCTGGCATGGCACTAATGCACCAATTCCATGCATTAACCCCATGCTCCCTACCACACTTTAGTAAACATATTACTCCTGAGTCTATCCCCTTTCAGCCTCATCCTATATCCCCTTGTAGCAGAGCTTACTTTCAATTAAAAGAGGCTCTTCGCCTGTGCATTTATGCCACGGAGGTAATTAAATGTCTCAATCATATCACCTCTATCCCACCTTTCCTCGAAAGTATACATATTAAGCTCCTTAAGCCTGTCCTCATCTGCTGCACTCAGCTCTGTTCACATACACGTGACAGACGGTCCCATCTCAATAGAGTTCACAATCTATGCAAGATAGACAAATATAACATACAGGAGACTAAGGTACAGTAGAACTGAGGGGAAATGTTGTAACACATATGGGTGGTAAACAGGAGAATAAGGGGATCAGGATCCAAAAGCAGCCTTGAAGAACAGAAGAACATAAGAGCATAAGATATGCCGTACTGGGTCAGACCAAGGTCCATCAAGCCCAGTATCCTGTTTCCAACAGTGGCCAATCTAGGTCATACATACCTAGCAGTGGGTCTTTAGCCTGGATTTGAATAGAAGCAGGGATAGGGCCTGCTGTACGACTCAGGTACTCTATTCCAGGCATATTCCAGTGCAGCAAGGTGAAAATAACAGTCTGGAGTCAACAGTAGAAGAGAAGGTCACTGGGGGGCGGAGTCTGCCGCGGTTGAAGATGGCCGCATAGATCGGAGCTCCCTCTCAACATTAAAGAATCCAGAGCTCTTACAGGCAACGGGTCCCCTTGTACACACGAGTCAGTGTTCAAAAGGGACGACAGAGAAATGGCCACGTTAAAGCCAGCTAAATTAGACTTTCAGCAACCAACGGGGCAATCTAATAAGCGAGCTAAACAGGAGCTCCTCTCCCCGCAGAAAATGACGCCCGACAAAGTTACCTCGGAGGGGTTGCGGGAGATACTGCAAGAACTGCGATCAGTAAAAGAAATCGTCACCACTAACTCCGGGACGCTAACGCAGGTGAAGGAGGACTTACATGAGGTGAGAGCACATCTGGGAGACCTGACCAGACGCATAGACGACGTTGAGGCCGAGGTGGACCGGCAGTCCTCGGTACTTGCTCAGATGGGCCCGCTGGTTAAGAGGGTTGCGGCTCTAGAAGTGCACGTTGAGGACCAATCAAATAGAGCCCGGAGAAGTAACATTCGCATCCTTGGGATCCCGGAGGGCCGGGAGGGGTCGGATCCTATTACCTACCTCGAGAAACTAATCCCGGAGGTCCTGTGAATTACCTTTGAGCGGCCCCTAGAGCTGGAGCGTGCTCATCGAGTACCGTCGCATCCGTCTACCCATACTCCGAGGCCTCGGCCGGTTGTTGTGAAAGCGCTCCGGTACCAGCACGTGTTACAAATTATGCAGGCAGTGAAGCGGCGACAGAATGTGCAAGTGGACGGGCAGAAGATCACCTTTTTTCCGGATCTCAGCAAACAGACGGCCCTGCGACGGAAGGAGCTCTTGGCCTGCAGGCCTATGCTGCAACAGTTGGAGGCACGCTTTGGCCTATTTTACCCTGCTAGCATGAGGGTCACCCTGGATAACAGTACCCGCACCTTCACGGACGGTCCTGCACTACGAGCTTTTCTACAAGAACGAGTCCGGATGGAAGTGGGGTCCTGAGAAGAGCCAGCGACATCGGAGCACCGGTGCAACACTACCTCGGGGGTAGGCTGGGACTTAGATGGAGATGTTTGTTCTGATTCCCAGTTCTATTAATCTGGTTTGTCAATATGGGTGTGTGCTGGATACACTAATTATTGCTTAGTTAATGTATAGTCTAATATGCAGCATTGTAATTAATAGGAACATGCTACACCGGACTTAGAGACTCTGGTGGCCTAGGTGTGTTCTAAAGAATGTGGTTATTATGCCTATACTTCTGTTCTGCTTTTTTCTTTTTGTTGGGAGGGGGGAGGTTGGGCCTGGATGGGCGGTTGGGGCCTCGCTATGCAAGTTATGTTAGTTTATGGCACAGTGCAGCCAGGTAGCATGGCCGCAGAACTGCGAAATGTTAGTATCTTAATCCAGGGGCAAATGACCATGAATGCCATAAGTGTACATCCCAGTAAGATCAAGCATGGCTAGTCGCCAAGTGCGGGTGTTATCCCTAAATGTTAAGGGCATCTCTAACCCTCTCAAGAGGAAGAAAATCCTGACCTATTGCAAACATCAGAATGCAGATGTTGTCTATCTGCAAGAGACCCACTTGTCCCTTTCTGAGTCCTACAAAGTTGCGGACAAGATTTACCGGAATGTACTCTCAGCTCCAGCCCTTAGGAAGAAGGGGGGAGTCATCATACTTGTCAAGAAATCCCTCCCACTAGAAGTCAAAGAGACCAAGGCGGACCAAGCTGGGCGCTGGGCCAAGGTAGCAGCACAGTTGAATGGAGACTCATACACTTTCATGACGATATATGGTCCCAACACTGATGACCCGCAGTTTTTTGTCCAGGTTATTCAGGAGCTCCTAGGCACAGATTCATCACAAATTGTCTTAGGGGGCGACTTTAATCTTATACCCGACCCCTTGCTAGATAGAACTCCATACAAGCCGCAACACAAACCTCAGGCATCGCAGGAGCTACGGAACATGCAGGATTTGATCGGACTGATAGACCCCTGGAGACTCTTCTTTCCCAATGGCAAAGAATACTCTTTTTACTCACTGCCTCACAATTCACAAACCCGCATTGATTATTTCCTTATTTCCAAGACGTTGTTATCTAAGGTGGTGGGCACAAGTATGCTCCCACGTACAGTCTCGGATCACTCCGCGGTCCTGCTAGACCTTAGTGTGGGCCCTGAAAGAAAGTCGCAGGGGTGGTTTTATTTTGAGAAGGCCTGGTTAGCAGACGAAGAATTCTGTACTACCATGAAGAAAGCCATCTCAGAATACTTTGCAGTAAATCAGCTTGGGGACACCTCAATGTGGGCCTGGTGGGAGGCCTTTAAGGCCTATGCCCGCGGACACATGACAGCCTACAAGATTCGTAAGCGTAAAGAAGAGGTAAAGAGAAGGACAGAGTTGGAGGTAGAGATCCGAGCAGGTGAACGACTACTGGCCCGGCGGGCAGACCCGACGGTTCTCTTGCGACTGCAGCGGCTTCGGATCCACTATAATGCCCTCCTACAAGCTGACGTCATTGAATCTTTTAAAATGCAGCAGGGGAGATGTTATCATGACAGCAACCGGGCGAGCTCCTTGCTTGCGAACACGCTAAAAACAAAGCGCGCCGTGACTCGGATTGCCGGGTTGAAAGACTCTGCAGGAGTGCTACAAGTGTCGGACAACGAGATCCTAGCGATATGTGAGGCCTTCTACTCCAAGCTCTACCAGTCCGAAGTCACATGTGATGAATCGGCGTTTCTTACCTTTGTCTCCACAATCACGGGACCCCAGCTCACGCAACAGCAGCAGCAGCTACTTGCTGCAACGATTACTTGCAAGGAGACGCGTGTCGCTCTCAAGCAGCTGGCCAAGGGCAAAGCAAGTGGCCCAGACGGATTGCCAGTGGAATTTTATGAGGCTTTTTCTGAACTACTGCTCCCGGAGCTACTGCTCTATTACGATGGAGTGCGAGAGGAGTGCCCAGATGTCGGTGCCCTGGCAGCAGCGACAATAGTGATACACCCCAAGCCGGGGAGAGACCCGGAGAACGTGGGAAACTACAGACCTATCTCCCTGCTGAATGCAGATTATAAAATATACGCCAAGATTCTTGCTAACCGACTGTCCAAGGTCCTGGAAGCACTTATCCACCCCGATCAATGTGGGTTCATGCCAGGGCGATCCACGGTAGATAATGGGCGACTTTTAGCCCATGTTCTCCGGAAAGCGCAGGAGATAGACCAGCCCATAGTTGGCCTTGCGTTAGATGCAGAGAAAGCATTTGACAGGGTTGAATTTTCCTATCTATTCCAAACTATGCGCTGGATGGGGGTCCCCAATAGTTTCCTGCAGAGTGTTCAACTGTTATACACCAGGCCTGTAGCTCGGGTGGCGGCGAACGGTACTACTTCTCAAGAGTTCCTACTTACAAGAGGTACCAGGCAGGGTTGTCCTCTGTCCCCCATGTTGTTTAATCTAGCCCTGGAGCCCCTGCTTCTTAAAATTTGACAGATGTCCAGTATAAAGGGCATACCGTTGGAAGGATACCATTGCAAAGCCTCAGCCTATGCAGATGATCTATTACTGTTCCTTGATGTAAACTCGGTGGACGTTACCTTGCGAATTATTGAAGAATACGCTTGCATCTCGGGATACAAACTTAATATGGATAAGACTATAAGTATACCACTTACGTCTACAGTCTCGGAAGACATGCTTCAGCGATACTCCTTTCAGGTCGAAAAATTATCGTTCAAGTACTTGGGGGTCACTTATGGTACCACCCTGGCGGATACGATCTCTCGTACCATGGCCCGTTGTAACGAGATCCTGCAAGAATGTGTCCAGATGTGGTCACCTCTGAATCTGTCCTGGTGGGGCCGCCTGGAAACTATTAAAATGGTTATTGTCCCAAAACTCACCTATATACTAAGTATGATCCCAGTGCTCTTTGATAAGAAATTTTACCAGGAGGTAGAGAGGAAGCTACTGGTCTTCTTATGGGAGAAGAAAACACCACGTATAGCAGCTTGGAAACTAAAGCTTCCTAAGAAGCAGGGAGGGGTCCATTTTCCGGATTTCTATTGGTATCACGCCGCAGCCATCCTGCGTCTGGGCTCCTGGTGGGCGGAAGAACCAGACGTCCCCGGAGCTCCCATTTGGCTTCGCGTGGAGGCTGCGATGAGCGACCCTCTCCCACTTCGACAATGTATTGGGGCAGCAGTACGTTGTACCCAGAGGGGTGATGGGATTCTGCAAGCCACTCAGCAAGCCTTTAACATGTTGATCCCACTTTTGGATGACGAGCAGAACTATACAGACGTCACCCCGCTTTGGTTCAATCAACGGTTTAAAATAGGAGGGACAAGTTTTGCATGGATCACCTGGATAAAGAAGGGGGTTCTCTCTCTGGGTCACTTACTTAGTGGACAGGGGTATAAAACCTTTGCAGAATTGCAACTGGAATTCCAACTCCCTTACAAATGCTTCTTCCAATGGGTTCAGCTGCGACACTGCCTGAGTAAAGCAGGTGTGACACCTTTACATATGGACAGTGGACGACCGTCATACCAGAGGGTGTTAGAACTTCGGACGGGAACAGGACCGATCTCGAAGTATGTGGAGCTCTTTAGAGCAGCGGACGGTCGCAGTCCCAGAGGTGCTCAGATGATATGGGAAACTGAAGCTGGCCCCCTATCAACCCCGGAAAAGTGGTCTCTCTTCTGGGTATCCCAAGTACGGATTTCGAGATCTGCCTCGCTTACACAGATGTTATATTTCCTAGCACATCGTGCTTATTTAACCCCAGTCAAGGTTTCCAAGTGGCAAGCGCAGGTAGATGATCGCTGCTGGTCCTGTGCTTCTGAAGTGGGTACCCTAGCACACATGCTCTACTATTGTCCTCAGCTATCGGACTACTGGCAAGGGGTATGGGAGCACGTGCAGAAGGTGTGTGGGGTCGCCACGCCATTGACTTTCCAGATAGTCATCTATAAATCGCTGGCGGGGGTGCCGAACCTTCAAAAGGAGCAGTTCGCAATGTTTGATTTAATGCTGAAAGCCATCATGAGCCACTGGAAGTCATTCAGTACAGTGAGCGTTGTATACTGGTGGAATTTAGTCTGTTACCATCGGTCCTGTGAGATGGCTTATGTCCAGCAGAACCCTACTTTCAGGAACTTACTGAGAAAATGGGACACCCTTACATGCAGCAGCATTAGCTGCTAGGTGGCTCTTGAACTGGAGATGTGGCATGCACGGTCTTTCCCCTTCCCCTTTCCCCTGTGGTCCCTGATGCTCAAGTTAGTCGAGAGTTGGTAATGCACCTGTCTGTATTAGCCTCATGTTTACTGTGTTTCGTTTTGTCAATGGACTGTTTTTGTTCTGTTTCTTCTGAAAATTAATAAATAAAGATTTTAAAAAAAAAAAAAAGAAGAGAAGGTCACTGATAAAAGGGATTTAACTGATGAGTAGTGTTCCCCAGAAGTGGTATAGGGAAAGGTAAGAGAAGAGGTGGTGAGGAGCCACAGAATGAATGCATTTGTAAGTCAGTAGGAGAAGTTTGAACTGGATTCAGAAACAAAGCCAGGGAAGTGACCTGAGAAGAGGGTTTAGGTGAGCATAGTGACAATGGCAGAAGATTAGCCATGTGGCTGAATTTTGAATGGATTAAAGGGGAACCAAATGATTCAGGAGGTGACAAGAGGGTGGATAAGGGTCTTGGTAGTGTGTTCAGAAGGGAAGGGATGAATGTTATAGAGAAAAATCAACACGTTTTAGCTCTGTTGGATGTTTTCATGTTCTTCATTAATTATGTATTTACTTATTTAACAAGGTTTTTTTATACCACTTTATCCTTATGTCAAAGCGGTTTACATCACAGTGTAGCAATGGTTTACATTATAATAATAAATCGTAAGAGGAGGTTAGAGGAAACATAATATACATGTTAACTTATATACATGATTACTTATATGCATAGAGATTTGTGGGGGTGAGCATCCTGGGAATTTAACTTGGGTGTTAACATTTAGGGGTCTATTCTGTCCCACGAGTAGTGGGGATGAACGTCCATCGCTGCCATTCTTCCCTCTGTCGGCCCTGTCAAAAGCCTCCCCATACGAACAAGGAGTTTGTACTGGGAGGCTTAGATGGGGGCAGGAGGGGGAATTGAGGAGGTGGAGTTTGGGCGGGCAAACTTTGGAATCATTAATACAATAAGTAAACCGCTGGTTCAGAACACAAACTCTGGACTGTATTCAGTTGTACAAGGGAAGAGATATGAGAGGTGTTGAAATTCTAAGGGCTTCCCAGCATATGCTGGTCCCCATTCAAAGAACCCTGAAATTTAATTCCAAGATTAAAGACTAAAAGACATAAATAACCTTAGAACTGTGTACACTCAGCCTGCCAAGTGGTATAAGGACTGCTGTAAGGACTACACCTAGGCTATGGAGCCATATAGATGGCACTCCAAAAAGGGAGATTACACATTTATTACATGCCATCAAGTCAGTGTTGACTCATAGCAACCCAGCTACCTCTGGGTTTTCTTGGCAATGTATCACTGGAAGTAGATTGCCAGCCTTTTCTTCCAAGGCAATGGAGGGTAAAGTGACTTTCCCAAAGTCACAAGGAGTACTAGTGGGAATCAAACCCTTGATCTTTGGGGTACTAGGTAGTTGCTCTAACCCCTAGGCTACTCCTCCACATTAACTTAGTATAAAAGTCAGTGAAATAAGAGATATCTGATTTTGATCCATGGAGTTCAATGTATTCAGTCTAAAAATCCTTTCTATTTCCCTTTTCTAGAAATCTAAATCTATCATTCCTCGAGCCCTTCTTTACAAAGCAAAAAGATGAAGGGCTTGCATATCAGCGACCCAAAGTACCATGGCACTCTGCCATCAGAGGAATAGCTAGGTCTGAAGAGCATCATGTGATTTTTTTTTTAATATTTACTTATCGTCTTAGTTTTATAACTGCTCACAAGTTACATTTCTGAAACTGCAAAAATGTTCATGAAAAAATTCATTTCTGCCTTGCAATAACTTGACTGAATAATTATGAAAGCTTAAGGGTAAAAATCTTTCAGTTATGAAAGATGTCTCATCTATTCCTTCTATTTGCAATTTTTGTAGTTTTAGAAATGGAGCTAAGCTATATGAATTTGTGGGCTGTCTTGAACATACTTAGTAAGGAGGTTGGTACCCTTAAACAAGCTATGAAAACTTGCACTGACACTTATGCTAAGACCAGTGATCCTATCCCTTTGCAAATAGTAACATAGTATATTACGGCGGATAAAGACCAGCATGGTCCATCTAGTCTGCCCAGCAAGGTGGCAAGAGTCGGTGCACCTGCTGCTCTGTGCAGGTCACCCCTGCCCATGCCTTTGTTTAGGGCTGTACCCACTGCTCCTTGCAGGTCATTTGTTGAGATATAAGATATAGTTTTTATTTTTATTTTATCCTGTTGCTATAAAGGGATCCATTGTCTGTCCCATGCCATTTTGAATTCTGTCACTGTATTTGTCCCCACCACTTCCATCGGCAGGGCAGTACAAGCATCCACCACCCTTATTTCCTGATGTTGCCTTTCAGTTTACCCCCTTGCAGTTTCATGCTATGCCCTCTAGTTTTATAGCTTTCCCATCTTTGAAAAAGGTTTGTTTGCTCATTAATACAAACCTTTAAATATTTAAGAGTATCATATCTCCCCTCTCCCTCCTCTCCTCTATTTAGGTCTTCAAGTCTCTTCTCATACGTCTTCTGATGCAGGCTCCAAATCATTTTAGTCACCTTCCTCTGAACCGTTTCCAGTCTTTTTATAGCCTTTGCAAGATACGGTCTCCAAAACTGAACGCAATATTCTGAGTGAGGCCTCACCAGTGACTTGTACAGTGCATTAGTACCTCCTCCTTTCTGCTGTTAATTCCTTTCTGTATGCAACCCAGCATCCTTATGACTTTGACCACTGCCTTGTCACACTGTTTCATCACCTTGAGATCTCCAGAAACAATCACTCCAAGGTAATTCCCCTGGTCCGTGAACATCAACTTCTTGCCCCTTATTGCATACAATTCCCTTGGATTTCTGCTTCCCAAGTGCATGACACTGTGCTTCTTCAAGCACAGTGTCATGCATTAGACCATTCTTCCAGCTTTTATAGATCTTTCCTCACGGTATCAACTCCCTCAGAGGGGTCCACTCTGTTGCAAATTTTTGTGTCATCTGCAAAAAGACAGACTTTTCCATTCAGTCCTTCAGCAATATCACTCACAAATACATTGAACAGTACCGATCTCAGGAATGATCCCTGTGGTACGCCACTAATCGCCTTCCTTTCATCCGTGTGAGTTCCGTTTACCATCACCTTCTGTCATCTGTCAGTCAACCAATTTCTGATCCAGTTCACCACTTTGGGACCCTTCCTCAGGCTGTTCAGTTTATTGAAAATCCTCCTCTGAGGAACAGTATCAAAGGCTTTGCTGAAATCTAGGTAGATCATATCAATTTCATGCTCTTAATCTAGTTTTCTGGTCACCCACACAAAGAACTCAATCAGATTTGTTTGTCGTTATTGTCCTTTGCTAAAACCATGTTGCCTCAGATCATGCAAACTATTGGTTTGAGAAAGTACACTATTCTCTCTTTCAGGAGCACCTCCATTAATTTTCCTGCCACTGAGGTAAGGCTTGCTGACCTAGTTTGTCATTTCTTCCCTATTGCCACTTTTGTGAAGAGGTACCACGTCAGCCCTTCTACAGTCCTATGGAACATCTCCTGCCTATTTAAAACATCCTTTAAAGGCCCTGCAAGAACCTCTCTGAGCTTTTTTAGTAATCTGAGAAATATCCCATCCGGTCCCATGGCCTTGTCCACTTTCAGTTTTGTAAGCTGTTATAACACATCTTCTGTGAATGGTATAGTATCTACTCCATTTCCATTTGTATATTTGTTAATCACAGGTGGTCCTTCTCCAGGATTTTCTTGATTAAAAACAAAAACAAAGTATTTGTTTAGCTTTTTCAGTTTCACTTTCTATGAAACCATTCTTGGCACTTTTGAATCTTGGGATTCCATCTCTGATCTTCCTCTTTCCCAAATATACCTGAAAAAAGCTTTGTCTCCATGCTTCAGATCTTTAGCCATATTTTCTTGTGCCTTTGATTTTGCTATCCTTACTTCTCTTTTTGTCTCTTTTAGCTTTGTCCTGTATTCTGTTCTATATTCTCTGTTTGTGAACTTCTGAATTTTGTGAAAGCTGTGGTTTTTTTGTCTTTATTTGGGCAGCTATTTCTTTGGATAACCAAATAGGATTCCTTTTCCTCTTGTTTTTATTTACTTTCCTTAAATATATATCTGTTGCCCCTTTTATTGCCTCCTTTAGTTTGTTGTTGTTGTTGTTAAGTGTCGTCGAGTCGGTGTCGACTCATGGCGACCCTCTGGATAGTTGACCTAAATTGTGTTCGGTCTTCAATCAGGCGGCTCATTGTTGACAAACTGGTACCCGTAGCTGCTGTTATTGTATTGATCCATCTCATTGCTGGCCTTCCTCTTTTGCGCTGACCTTCTACTTTGCTAAGCATGATGTCTTTCTGTAATTATCTGTCTCTTTGCATGATGTGTCCAAAGTATGAAAGTCAAAGTCTTGTCATCTGAGCTTCTAAAGAAAGCTTAGGTTTGATTTCCTCTAGTACTGACTAGTTTGTTCTTCGGGCAGTCCATTGTATACAGAGTATTCGCCACCAGCATCATAATTCAAAGGCATCAATTTTCTTCCTGTCTAGTTTAGCCCACTGCAATTCCACTTCCCTTAATCTCCTTCCTTACCTTGCCAACTCTTCTTTTAGGCACTTGGCCATTTTACTGAAGTCAGCATTTTTGAAGTCTAGGACTTTGAGCTTACTGAGATTGGATTCTTCCTTTGTTTTTATCTCAAACCACACTGTGTAATGAAAAAGGAAATCCTGGGAACAATGGAGTTATTCCCAGCAACTGGAGAGCTTATGAATAGTGCCGTGGATCCTGGATAAAGAGATCCATAAGACCTGACTCTGAGGATTTGGATATGTGAACTATTTGAGAACTAACCTAAAGTACTTGCCCTATGTGTGTATGCACCTTCACCTGAGGTAATAGCTAACCCTGAAGATACATAAAATAAACTGACTTGCATACTATAGGCTTTGCATGTATTAAAAGCACGCTTCTAGAAGGTAAGCCTGTATTTAGTTTATGGACCTATTACAGAAAAGGGAGCCAGTACATTCCTGCTGGATATAAGAAGCTGCTTAAAATAAAAACAACCTTGAACAGAGAGTAGAATTTACTATCAAAAATATTTATATCTCACTTAACATTTCACTACTAGAGGCTTAGAATCAGTGATACAGTATTAGCTTATGGAAAATTTGTTTTCAGGAAGCTAGAAAGCAATTAACTTTAATGAAACATTCATGCATACTTGCTTGTATGGACATTGGTACGTGCAGCAGAACTGCAAAAAGCTTCTTCTATATTTCCGATGAGAACATTTCTGAAGCCTCTGCTCCTAAGTGTTTGTGTGCCTAAGCTGATGTAACAGAGGAGGATGGACTAAGAGACCCATCGCTGTCAGTAGATATATGTAACTGTATCCTTCCAGGGTTTTTCAAAGGAATGAAAGGATCTAGGGTCATTTTTTTGCAGGCTTGGGCTTGCTGCTGAAGTCCAAGGGGCTCAGAATTGCTAAGGAGCAGCCCAATAAGTAGCTGAATTTCCATCTAGCTGGCTAGGACTAGAAAAAGTGATGAGGTGTCCTAGGCTGGCTTGGTCCCACAGCAGAGAGAATGGAAAGGAGAACAGACCTGAAGAGGGTCTGGAGTAGAGTACTAGTTGTAAAGAGCTACTGAAGCATCAAAAGTCTGACAGGACTCAGTCAATGTTGCTGAAGAATTTTGGTGGAGCCTGGGACAACGTAACACCCTGGGAAGTCCAGACTATGGTGCAAGAGAATGAATCCTAGTGCATATAAACACTCAGGAAGAAGTTTAGGAGAATATTTTTGAATGGATATTGATGTATTTTGCTCTATTTTCATACCTTCCCTAAAGTGTTATTTTTGAGGGATTTTGTTTTTACTGAACGTAGGTACCAAGGAGATTGCGTGATATTTTAAATGAGTATATCCTATCTAAAATGTCTTCCAGAGATTGATGAAGAGTGAATGTCCACTTTGGGGCCAGAGAACAGAGAAGCTGGAAGTACTGCATTACCAGTGGATTCATTGAGAAACCTGCTACACATTGTTCTATTCTTGCAGGTCCAGTGATGCTTAAATAGTTGTCTTCCCAGAATCCTTCCTGTCCTCATGAAATTTGTTCCCATTCAGCCTTGAATTACAGGGTAGAGAGAGGGGACGTAGAGAAGAATGGGAACAGAGGAATTTGGAGCACATCAGTGTTTGGCATGGCTCTCAAGCTGTTCAAAACAGGCCTTTTTATGAATTTGTATGTAAGTGTTACATTAAAGAACATTGTCCTTCTGTTCATCTTTCCACTGGGCTCTGTGCCTACCCTGTGACTCTTGAAACTCTGCATGCTCCTCGTTGAATTATTCTATTTATAAAGCACAAACTGCCAACTAGTAAACAACCTTGTCGAAACAACAGGAAAAATTACACACATGGGACCTGATTCACTAAAGGATTTTGTATTAAATATAAAATAGGTTTGCTAATGGATTTCTCATATCTCATGTTCTTAGAATATGATTAATCACATTTGTTCATATAGAATTATATGTTTCTACAAAATGGCATCTCAATAAAGTACAGCGATGATTTAGTCATAAGCAATATCAACAAAAAGTACAACCAACAAACTTTCAAGATTATTTACTGCAGAAGGCATGAGTTTAAAAATATACATTACCAGCCTTCCAAATCTAGAACAGCTGTTTTGTTTACCTTCCTTACAATCTCTATACAGTTATCAATATTATGTCTTACCGTCAATATCTTCTTTGAAAACATTTTTGATAAGGTCCCTGTTTCATGTTTCCTTAATTCCATGTCCTACCGATAGGTCCCAGATAGAAGTCATTGAATGTGCCTACATGTTGTCTATCGGCAGTTTCCAATTCGTCCTGGTGAATTCTATCAGGCAGCCCAAGTGCTAACTCTGGGTTAGCTAGTGTTTCCATTTATAGATTTAGAAACTCACAAATAGAAACCTAGTGGGAAGGCAGGCAGCTGGCTTCAGATAACAATAAAAGTTGTTCTGGCATCAAGGCAAACACTTCTGTGCAAAGGAAGTGCTATCAAAGTCTCGTTTAATCTGACAAAAAGTAATTTGCACATGAACCAAGCTTTATTTTATGTCTTCTCTCTTGCTCCTTACCCAAGAAAAAATGTTTGCAACAATTACATTCATATGTATATAAAACTGATTCTGATCTACACTATTTGCTTACTAGAAATAGTGGCAGTAACACAGAGGAGCTAACTTTCATTTATGATGGAACCTAATAGACCATAATAAGCAGTGCAATATATAAAAATAGTGAAAAGTCATTAATTCCACTAACTAGTGTTTTTTAACATTTTAGTTACCATACAGAAGATCTGTTATGTATTCCTTTTGCCTTAGGTGCTGGCCCTTTGTCTAACCAAAGTGAATGGATCTGCTGAGGTTAATACTTATAACGTTAAAAGAAAAGCAGGTAGAGAAAGAGCTCTAGAACTGTTATGGTGAAATTAAAGAACTGACCAAAACAGTAGTATTGGAAAATGTTCCCAAGTCAGAAAATTCTGTTCATTTGCATGAAAACCAGTGCGGCCTTGAAGCACAGATAATGCCACTTTTAAGCACACTTAGGGGCTTGTTTACAAAGCCGCGGTAGTGGTTTCCGATCGTTATCGGAGCCGCAGCCCCATTGAAATCAATGGGGCTGCGGCTCCGATAAAGATCGGAAACCGCTACCGCGGCTTTGTAAACAAGCCCCTTAATTCTAAGGACAAATGCAAAAAAGAAACGGACGCATGCATAAACAGCAAAGGAAAACTAGCACCCAACTAATGCCAAGAGTATTTAAATGTATTTAAATTACAGGCAAAGGAGCAGCACATAATGAAATGGTATGCAAATATTAGCTGCGCCCAATGCAGAGAAATACGTAGAGGATTTTGCAACCAGCCTTAGCAACAATATCTCTACACCTGGGCTTGAGGTGTCTTAAACATCTAATGTGTGCCCCCGACAGTATTTTGATGGCATTGGGGGCATTCTTCAATGACTGGATAATCTGAGGAGAAATGTCAAACTCCCCTCATATCCAGGCATCGGGAAAAGCCCCCAATACCATCAAAATACTGTCAGGGGCCAGTGCCCCCGGCAGAAAGCAAATTCCTGATGGCCCAGTGGCCCAAGTAAAAGTAATCCCTGGTGGCCCAGTGGCCCAGAACCCCCCACTCCCCGCCCAACCTAAAATAACTGGTGGCCCAGCGGCCCCAAACCTGCCACCCCCCATACAACCAAAAATAACTCTGGTGGCCTAGTGGCCCCAAATCCCCCTCCCCACTTCCAGTACCTTCATAAATTAGCAGGAGACCTGCCCTCGCACTCCCACTCTTGCCCCTCCATCTTGAAAAATGGCAGCACCTTGCCCCGCATGGTGCTTTCTAGGATGCACCGGGCAAGGCCAGACTGCCATATAAGGTAGAATATACCTTATATGGCAGTCTGACTCCGCTTGGTGCATCCTAGGATGCACCACATGGGACCAGGTGCCACCATTTTTCAGATGGAGGGGCAAGAGTGGGAGCATATAGGCAGTGTTCCTGTTCATTTCTAAAGGTACCGGAAGGGGGCTGGGGGTTCAGGGCTGCTGAGCCACCAGGATTTGTTTATTTATTTTCTTTATTTAACAGGGGTTTTTTATACCTCTTTATCATTTCAGTCAAAGTGGTTTATGTTATAACTTAAACTTGGCAAAGTACATTAAACAGAGACATTGATAACTTATTGTGAAGATATTTTGGATAGAGCAGGGGTGGGGGTTCAGGACTGCTGGGCCACCAGGGTTATTTTTGGTTGGGCGAGGGGTGGGGGTTTGGGGCTGCTGGGCCATCAGGAAGTAGTTTTACTTTGGCTGTGGGGGTACGGTGCCACTGGACCATCAGGGATTATTTTTACTTGGGCAAGTGGGGGAATCAAGGTCGCTGGGCCAACAGAGTTTATTTTTACTTTGACGGGTGGGGGGATCGAGGCTACTGGGCTCCCAGGGATTTGCTTTCTGTTGGGGGCATTGGCCCCTGACAGTATTTTGATAGCATCGGAGGCTTTCCCTGATGTTTCCCCTCAGATGATCCAGGCATTGGAGAAAGCCCCCAATGACATCAAAATATTGTCAGTGCTCCCTATGCAAATTAGTCACATGGTGCCCGTTTCTCTGAGAGAGCATGCCAAACTTACGCCAACTTCTTGTGCACATGTGTTTGGCTTGCTCTCTCAGTTTAACGCTGCCATTTTGCGCCCAGTTTTATGCATGGGTCATTTGCATATGAACCCCTTTCTGCGTGTCCGCACTTAAGTCATGCACTATCCGTGCATTGCAAATAGGCATAAGAAGTTGATAGAGTGTGACTTCAGCATTGCTTTTTGCATCGGCTTGAAAGTGTGTGGCAGATTACTTCCAAAACCCTACAAAACCAAATGGCTAGAAATAATCATTTTGGGGGGAAATTGATTAATTTTAAATTGTGAAGATATAGTATTTTGTTTTCCATAATATAAATATGCTTTGAAATTCAGACATATTTAATTTACTGACTTAAAAAAAGAATTAACTGATTCTCCAGGACCAAGCAGGAAGTCAGTCCTCACTTATGGGTTACGTCGCCGACGGAGCCCTCGCGGAGCAATTTCCCCAGCTTTCGAAGAAAGCCTTTGGGATTGCAGCGTGCATGCACGGTCCCCTTCCCGCCCGAGGGTGCCATCTTGCTCAGTCTTCTTTTTTCCGCGGAGCCCTACAGACGTAGTTTGTTATCGCCGCTGAAAAAGTTGATTTATTTCTTTAGTTTGTTTTTTCTCGGTTCGCGTGTCCTCCCCGCCCGGCCTCGATATCCCTATCGAGTCCGTTCACATTTTCATTCTCTTTTCAGTTTTTTGTTTTTATAACTGGCGTTCCCGCCACTTTCTTCTTCACCCCTGGCAGCGCGGTCTTTCGACCTCGCCGGGGCCCTCTTTCCCCCGATGGCTGCCAGCGGGTTTAAAAAATGTGATCGTTGTTCCAAACTGATGTCTCTTACTGACACGCATGACTGCTGCCTCCGTTGCCTCGGACCCAACCATGACTCGACGGGTTGTGGTCCATGCAGCAGGATGTCTTCAAAGTCACTGAAGAGTCGGCAGTCACAAAAGGAACGAATCTTCTCTGACCCCGAGTCCAGTCAGGCCCGGACCTCGTCGGAGGCTTCGACGTCTCGTGGCTCCGGCCACGAGCACCATCGGAGTTCCTCTGAACGGGGGTCCCACGACCGGGAACAGCGTCGGAAGAAGAAACTCACGCGGGTGGAGTCGGAGGACGCACCTGGTCCCTCGAGGGCCGGGTCGCTTAGCCCCGTCAGACACCCTGAGCCCTCGGAGGCGGAGAGGCCTTCCAAACTTCCTCGCCTAGAGGTGGAGCAGCCTGGACATGTGAGTACTATAGTCCTCCTGGACTCCCCTCCGGAGCTGATGTTGGGCCCGATGCCGTCGGGGCCCGAGTCGGCGGCTGCTGGGTCTTCTGAGTTTGATCTCAGGTTGACGTCCTTGGAACGCAGTATCGCTGCCTTCATGGACCAGCAGCGGGCATTGATCACCGGCCTCGCCAGTGCATCTGCCCCGACCACCGGGACGTCGACGCCCAAGTCGACCCCGGCGACCGAGCCGATCCTCGAGTCCATACATGCTCGAGTCGATCCTCGGTCGAGGTCTCCCTCGGCCTCCCATTCGGGACCGAGGTCGTCGACGCCGGCCTCGGCGTCAGGACGAACCCTCGCCTGCACGGAGCCTCTCGACTCCTCCACGGAGGCGTCGGGTTGGGACACCGAAGGGGACGAGTCACCCGGTTCTTTTCAGACTCGGTGCGTCCCCTCCGACTCGCCCGAGTCGGAACCTCGGAGATGTTCCCCTCTGGAGGATACCTGCTTCTCCGATTTTGTGCGGGAGATGGCCAAAGTGTTGGCCTTCCCGGCGGATCCCGAGGAGGAGCCCTGCGCCGAAGAGCTCGAGGCCCTCCAGTATGACTCTCCCCCGAAGGAGAAACAAAGGAGGAGCGTAACTCTTGCAGATACACAGGGGAACAGACAAAGCAAGAGACGGAAGTAGGTTTGGACCAGACTGCTTTATTGAAGATGATCCCTACGCGTTTCGGCTTGCGCCTTCTTCGGGGGACATACAGCAGTATTGTAAAGGTTGAAATGTCTCATAAAGACAATTTGGTAAAAAGCACTATGTGTTGATAGCGCCGTAGTTGATGAGGTTGTCTCTTAAAGACAATTGAGTCGTAGCACTATATAATGGTGTTCAGGCAGGCAAATGTAGCATAGAAAATACACAAATGGGGAAAATCCAAAAGAACAGCGTGCCGAATCTTACACACAATAGCATCCAGCATAGCTATTGTGTGTAAGATTCGGCACGCTGTTCTTTTGGATTTTCCCCATTTGTGTATTTTCTATGCTACATTTGCCTGCCTGAACACCATTATATAGTGCTACGACTCAATTGTCTTTAAGAGACAACCTCATCAACTACGGCGCTATCAACACATAGTGCTTTTTACCAAATTGTCTTTATGAGACATTTCAACCTTTACAATACTGCTGTATGTCCCCCGAAGAAGGCGCAAGCCGAAACGCGTAGGGATCATCTTCAATAAAGCAGTCTGGTCCAAACCTACTTCCGTCTCTTGCTTTGTCTGTTCCCCTCCTCTCCCCCGAAGGAGGCCTTTACTGTTCCGGTTCCCCCTATGCTGGAGCGGCTGCTCTTCCGCATGTGGGAAAACCTGGCCTCAACGCCGGTGTTGAGCAAGTGGGTCGATTCGATGTATCGAGTCCGCAAGAGGCCCGGGTTCCAAAAGGCGCAATTACCGCACCATTCCATGGTTGTGGAATTGGCCATGCAACGACTTAAGAGTCAAAAGATGCACTCCTCTGTGCCTCCGGGTAAGGAGGCCCGGAACCTGGATGCCCTCGGTAGGAAGTGCTTCCAGGGCTCCATGCTTGCCTGCCGAGTCCAGACATATCAGCTATATATGGGCATGTTCCTCCGAGACCTGGCAAAGGAGATTGCGGGTTCTCGGCTGGTCTCTCAGAGGAACCTTTGCAGAGGTTCCAGACCTTGTCTGATAGTATTCGAGAGTGCTCGAAGTTTATTTCTCGGGTGGCCTACGATGGCTTTGAGGCGTCGGCCCGAGTAGCCGGAGCCGGCATCGGTGCCCGCCGGCAGGCCTGGCTCCAGTCATCCGACTTCGAGCCGTGGGTACAGGACAAGTTGGTCGATGTCCCCTGCAGAGGGGAAAACCTCTTTGGCAAGCCCATGGCTGATAAAGCGGCGGAACTCGAGTCCGAGACTCTCACTAGGACTTGCTTATCCAGAAAGACCTCTGCTCCTTCACAAAAGAGGAAGGGCTCGGGGAAAAAGCCTTTTTACCCGAGGAAGGTGCCTGCCTATAAGCAACAGCACCTTCAATACCAAGCATCTGCAGCTCCCAATCAGGGTCTGCAGGCTAAGAGTCAGGGTAATGGGCCCCGTAGGCCGAGGGCCCCCAAGCCCACTACACAGCCCCCTGCTCTGCAGGGTGGGGTTTTTTGACTATGCCAGCATAGCCCCTTTACTCTGCACGGGGGGCAGGCTGACCCACTTTGCCCACAGGTGGTCAGCCATAACCTCCGATTCCTGGGTGCTGCAGGTGGTTCAAAAGGGCTACCTCCTACATTTTCACCAGGTGCCTCCCCCCTACTTCCCAGGGGAGCCTCCAAGACCCCCTCTGCACAGGGACCTACTCCTTTGGGAGTTGCAGGGTCTGCTGGGGGAGCAGGCTGTGGAGCCAGTGCCCCAACACCTCTGGGGTCAAGGGTTCTACTCGAGGTACTTCCTGGTGCCAAAGCGAACAGGAGGCCTCAGACCCATCCTGGACCTTCGCGACCTCAACAAGTTCCTGCAGCGGGAAAAGTTCAAGATGCTTACCCTTGGAATCCTACTGCCCTACCTCCAGCAGGGAGATTGGCTATGCTCCTTGGACCTAAAGGATGCCTATACTCACATCCTTATCCATCCGGACCACCGGTAATATCTGAGATTTGTGGTGGCAGGAAGACATTATCAGTACCGTGTGCTGCCCTTTGGCCTGTGCTCCGCCCCCAGGGTGTTCACAAAATGCCTGGCAGTGGTGGCGGCCTTCCTGAGGCTTCAAGGCCTCTTTGTCTTCCCCTACCTGGACGACTGGCTCATACGGGCGCAGTCCTCCGTAGAGGTCACCCAGGCCACTCAACGCACAGTGGCTTTGCTTCAGCACTTGGGCTTCAACATAAACGTTGGAAAGTCCACGTTGCGCCCCTCTCAGGATCTCGAGTTCATAGGGGCACAGCTGGACACTCTGCGGGCTCGTGCCTTCTTGCCTCGGGAGCGTGCCGACAGGCTCATAGCTCTGGCCGGCAGGTTCCACAGCGCGTCTCCGGCCCCGGCAAGGCGATTCCTGCAGCTGCTCGGTCATATGGCCTCCACGATCCATGTCACCCCGAATGCCCGCCTTCATATGCGGCCTGTTCAGTGGAGCCTTCGTACTCAATGGCATCAGGCCACAGGGAATCTGACGGACCTGATACAGATCTCCGACCGTCTGATCTCCTCTCTGCAGTGGTGGCTTCACCTGCCCAATCTGATGCTTGGCATGCCTTTTCAGCCTCCCACACCTTCCCAGGTGCTCACGACGGATGCCTCTCTCCTGGGATGGGGAGCGCATTGCCAGGGAGCATGCACCCAAGGCCTTTGGACCCCTTGGGAGGCGGCTCAGCAGATAAACTTCCTGGAGCTGCGGGCAATCCGCCTAGCTCTGCGGACCTTCTCTTACCTCACTTCTCGTCAGTCTGTACTGGTGCAGACGGACAATCAGGTTGCCATGTTCTACGTGAACAAACAGGGGGGCACGGGCTCCCTCCTTCTCTGTCAGGAGGCTCGGAGACTGTGCTCTTGGGCTATCAAACACGATATCCTCCTCACGGCTGTCTACCTGCCCGGGCAGGAAAATTGCCTGGCCAACAAACTGAGCCGGGTTCTGCAGCCCCACGAATGGAGGTTGAACCCCGTCGTTGCCCAGCAAATCTTCTGCCGGTGGGGATTCCCCACCGTGGACCTCTTTGCCAGCCCCCTGAACCGGCAACTCCCCCGGTTCTGCTCTCGGCACCCGCATCCCCTCAGAGTAGCCCCGGATGCTTTCCTCATCTCGTTGTCCACGGGCCTACTGTATGCCTTCCCTCCCACGCCGCTAGTGTCCCGGATGCTGTTCAAAGTTGTCCGGGACGGGGCCTACGGTATCCTGATAGCGCCCCGCTGGCCGAGGCAACCCTGGTTTCCTCTACTTCTGCAGCTAGTGGTGGACACCCCTCTCCCTCTGGGGTTTCAGCCCGATCTTCTGACCCAAGATCAGGGAACTCTCCTGCACCTCAACCTCCGGGCCCTTCATCTGATGGCCTGGCTGCTGAAAGGGTAGTCCTAGCTCCGCTCTCGCTCCCTCCGGAGGTGGAAGCTGTCATCCTGGCGTCTCGGCGTCCTTCCACCCGGAAATCTTACGCCCTTAAATGGCGTCGCTTCTCAGTCTGGTGTTCTCAGCGTTCTGAGGACCCCTTCGCCTGCTTAGTATCGGTGGTGCTGCAGTACTTGCTTCACCTCTCCGATCTGGGCCTCAAATCCAATTCTGTCAGAGTCCACCTCAGTGCTCTCTCGGCGCATCATTCACCGGTGGAGGGCCAGTCTCTTTCCTCGCACCCCTTGGTGGCGCGTTTCCTCAGGGGTCTGCTCCTGCTTAAGCCCCTGCTGCGCCCTCCAGCTCCTGACTGGGATCTCAATGTGGTTTTACAAAGGCTTACTTGCCCGCCTTTTGAACCCATGGCTACCTGCTCTCTTCGTTTCCTCTCATGGAAAACTCTCTTCTTGGTGGCCCTTACCTCCGTTAGGCGCGTTAGTGAACTACAGGCCCTAGTGTCGGAGCCCCCCTATACTAGGTTCTACAAGAATAGGGTTGTCTTACGGACGCATCCTAAGTTTCTTCTGAAGGTGGTTTCCTCCTTCCACATCAATGAAGAGGTGGTTCTTCCAACCTTCTTTCCCAGGCCGCATACCAGCCGAGCTGAGACTGTTCTGCATACCCTGGACTGTCGAAGAGCCTTGTCCTTCTACCTTGACTGTACGCGTGAGCATAGAAAAGCTGCTCAGCTTTTCGTCTCTTTCGACCCCAATCGGTTGGGGGTACCTGTCTCTAAGCGTACTTTGTCCATCTGGGTAGCTGACTGCATCGCCTGGGCGTATGGGGTGGCCGGCCTCTCCCTAGAGAGTCGAGTCATGGCGCACCGTGTCAGGGCGAAGGCTGCGTCTGTTGCTCACCTCCGCTCTGTTCCGTTGGCGGACATCTGCCGGGCTGCTACTTGGTCTTCCAGCCAGACATTTGCGGCTCATTACTGCCTGGAGAGGGAGTCCCGCAGGGATAGTGCTTTCGGACAGGCAGTCCTCCACAATCTCTTTGAGGTTTAGGCAACTCCTACCCTCCGGCCCCGGTGTTGGCTACCGGCCGGATGCGTATTCAGAGAAGATCCCTTCCTTCTGTGCTGTTGAGCTTGAGGGAGCTCATTTTCGGCTTGAGGCCTCCGGTAGCCTTAAGCTTGGGAGTCCCATAAGTGAGGACTGACTTCCTGCTTGGTCCTGGAGAAAGAGTAGTTACTCACCTGTAACAGGTGTTCTCCAGGAGCAGCAGGAATCAGTCTTCACTACCCTCCCTCCTCCCCTTGGAGTTGCAGTCATTCTTATTATGTTTTGCTGTCTTCGCTATGTCATCCGACTGAGCAAGATGGCACCCTCGGGCGGGAAGGGGACCGCGCATGCGCGCTGCAATCCCAAAGGCTTTCTTCGAAAGCTGGGGAAATTGCTCCGTGAGGGCTCCGTCGGCGACGTAACCCATAAGTGAGGACTGATTCCTGCTGCTCCTGGAGAACACCTGTTACAGGTGAGTAACTACTCTATCCTCTCAGCCAAAGTATATGAATGAAATATGGAAGGGCATTTCGGAAAAAGAAAATGCATAATGGCTTCCTGATGCTGAGTGGGAGGGAAGCATACAAAAGAAACGTAAGTATCTTTATCTTTATCTTTTATCTTTATTCGTTACTTGATATACCGCCCAGGCAGGTGCGTCAGGGCGGTGCACAGTATAATCAACCAATAAAAGCAAGAAAAGGAAAAAGAACGCCATTATTTGGACAGGACAGAAAGAAGCAGAAAAGGCAAAAGTGGGAAAGAGACAAATGAGGGAAGGTACTGGTGGGAAGGCCGGTCTTAAGGATCTGGGAAATCAAAAGTATTTGGGGTTCTAACTTTACTGTGATGAGCAGTCTTCTTGTGTCTATAATTTTAATGGGGTTTTTTTGCTATCAGAAAGGAACTGCTGTTTTGAAATCCTGAAGTTAGACTATCGGAAAGGCAAAGAAGTTGGATCCTACTGTATATACTGTGGAAGACAATGAAAGCTGTTACAGGTATTAAAAAGATATGACCCCTGAAAGTTAATGGTAAGAAAAGGAACTTGTCTGAATGTTGAGCATACAATTACAGATACCGCATTAGCAGCAAGGGTGTGATGAAGCTTCTCTCTGCTATCAGTGTTGCAAATTCCAGTTCAACAGCACACCCATGGTTGCTAAGTCAACAAGACTAATGTTTACTGTGTGTCTTGCTGCGAGTTAGCATTCAACATTCTCTAAGGTTCTTTAAATAGTAGAATAAGAGGCTCATTTAGTTAAAGAGGTAATCTGTTTATACAAATACACCATTCGCTCACATTACACAATATAATAAATAGAAAACTCCGCTAACAGCCTTACTCTAGCTCAATGAATTCCCCAACCATGTAAGTAAAAACATCTAATGTCAAAAAGCATGTAAAATATTCCCAAATGTTCATGCTATCTTTAAGCAACATGCTGTATTAGAATCACTACAAACAGAAGGAAAAGAATGTGAACAACAACATTGTGGAGGAGTGGCCTAGTGGTTGGGGCAAGGTACTTCAGGCCAGAAGGTTGGGGGTTCAAATCCCACTAGAGAACAGCAACCTTGGGCCAGAAGGACTGGGATTTCTAGTCCCACAGGTGCTCCTTGTGGTCTTGGGCAAGCCACTTAACCCTCCATAGCCCATGTTCCCTGTAAAATAGTTATCTCCAACTTATAATGCCCTGTTCAATGTAAACCACACTGATGCAGAATGGCACAGTATATAAGAGAATGTAAATAAATAAAACAGCAGCAACAAATTACTTTGAAAACTCAAGTGATCCTACGTAAAGTTCAAAGGAAAGAAGACAAATACGGAAATATTGAACTTATGGGAGTAATTCTTATTATTAATTTATTGTTGGGTATCATTAACCATGCAGTCTATGAACTGTCCACTTGGTATTAATGTGAGCCCTTTTTATTCTTAATATCTGCAAAACAGTACCACACCAAAACCAAAAGTAAAAATAAAAATATTAAAATCCTATAGCGGCTAATAAATCATCAAAGCATCTAGTCCAGCGATGGCGAACCTATGGCACGCGTGCCAGCTGTGGCACGCGAAGGCCTTGCAGCTGGCACGCGGGAAGGTCCGCAAGTAAAATTTAAAAAAAAAAAAAAGCTGTCTTCTCCCGCTGCCGGGGCCGCCGCGGCAGAATCGAGTGTGCCGCGGGGCCCCCCTGCCCAGCACAGCCTGCCCTCCCCCTCTATCCGCTCTCTCGTCGCAGCTCACAGTGACACGCGCCGGCTTTCAGAGAGCGAGGGAAGAGTTTCTCCCTCGCTGCTCTGTTAAGCCCGCGGGGGCTGATGGGAAGTTCCCATCAGCCCCCGCGGGCTTAACAGAGCCGCGAAAGGGAAACTAATCCCTTCACGCTCTGAAAGCCGGCGCGTGTCACTGTGAGCTGCGACGAGAGAGCGGATAGAGGGGGAGGGCAGGCTGTGCTGGGCAGGGGGGGCCCCGCGGCACACTCGATTCTGCTGCGGCGGCCCCGGCAGCGGGAGAAGACAGCTTTTAAAAAAAAAAAAATTCCCTCGGCTGGGCTGGGCTGGGCTGGGGGGGGGGGGTTAGGATTGCTGATGGGCTGGGGGGGCTGGGGGGGGGTTAGGATTGATGAGGGGCTGGGGGGCTGGGGGGGGTTAGAAGTGCTGATGGGCAGGGGGTGGTTAGGATTGCTGATGGGCTATGGGGGGGCTGGGGGGGTTAGGAGTGCTGATGGGCTGGGGGGGTTAGGAGTGCTGATGGGCTATAGGGGGCTGGAGGGGGTTAGGAGTGCTGATGGGCTATTGGGGGGGTTAGGAGTTCTGATGGGCTATGGGGGGGCTGGGGGGGTTAGGAGTGCTGATGGGCTATGGGGGGGCTGGGGGGGTTAGGAGTGCTGATGGGCTATGGGGGGGCTATGACAGGAAATCGGCTGATGGGGAGGGGTTAGGACTTGAGGTGGGATGATGGGGTTTAGGACTGGTAATGGGCTGTGGGCTGTTGGGGGGGTTAGAACTGGTAATGGGCTATGGGGGGGTTAAGACTGGTAATGGGCTGTTGGCTGATGGGGCTGTCTGGTAATGGGCTATGGGGGGGTTAGGACTGATAATGGGCTATGGGGGGGCTAGGACAGGAAATGGGCTGATAGGGAGGGGTTAGGACTTGAGGTGGGCTGATGGGGTTAGGACTGGTAATGGGCTGTGGGCTGATGGGGGGTTAGGACTGGCAATGGGCTATGGGGGGCTGACTGGAAATGGGTTGATGGGGTTAGGACTGGAAGTGGGTTGATGGGGGGGGCTAGGACTGGTATTGGGTTGGGGGTTGCTAGGACTGGAAATGGGCTGATGGGGGGCTAGGACTGGAAATGGGCTGATGCAGGGATTAGAAGGGAATGGATGCTGGGTGAGGCTGGAACTAGAAGGGAGCTGATGTTGGGGGAGGATTAGAATGGGATGGGGCTGGGAGAGTAAAATGGAGAGGGGAAAAATATTTTGTGTGGGAGGGATAAAAAATCTACAATTGGCCGGGTATTGGGAGAGTAAGTGGGGATTGAGGATGGAGGGGTAAAATTTGAGTGGATGAAATAGGAATGAGGAAAGAGCAAAAGGAGAAAGATTAGTATGTTAAAGCGGATGTAGAGAGAGAGAATGGAAAAAAAACTAGAAGAGAGAAGAAAGGACAAATGGACAGCAGATGATGGAGAGTTAGCAGAAAACATGAAGAAACCAGAAGAAAGTGGCTGGAGCAATTGCAACTGAAAAAAAATGCACAAAAGGTAGAAAGATATCTCTTTGACAAGTTATCAGCATGCATGCAACAACAAACATCACATTAATTTTTTTCATGTATAGATTCTTTGGGAATACACACCGAGTCCTGACACAGTTAACAGTTTTAAGAAGTTTATCTTTTTTTTACTCAGGATACATTTGACATGTTATGTGAATAATACATTTAAAATATATTGTGTAACTGAATCAAATTCTTCCTAAATTCATTAAATTGAATGAAATCATTAAAACATTATAAATTGCCAATAAGTTGAAATGAAAACCAAAGGATTGTGAATCAAATTGATTCTCTGACAATACAAAGATTCCAACCTTTACAAATGATGTTACATAGTTCAGGCAACTTTATAAAGAGTTTTTAGATACTAAAATCTTGTTGTTAAGGTTTAATTGACGTGCTGGCACTTTGAGGAAATTCTTTGGTTTTGTGCGGCAGTTTGGGCACTCGGGCTCAAAAAGGTTAGCCATCACTGATCTAGTCAATCCATGACTGGTGCTATACACAATTGAAAACAAAAAACGATGATGTTTTGGATTGTACACTAGTTTGCAATTCTGCTTCAGGTTAGTTTTAATCCAAGGATGCAATTCCAAGGGTCGTCATTCCACATCATTCAAAGTAAGTAACGTTCTTCAAAAATTGGCATAATAGCTTATCAGAGACACTTGCTCTCCGTAGCAAAACATACCAAGCTTCATGTTGTCAGGTCCTTTGGCTGTTAGCATAATAGCTCCCCCTCAATGTCTTCTTACCACCATTTGAATCCAGAAAAACAGAAAGGAAAGAATACCAACAACAATACAGGCAACAAATTATTTTGAAAACACAAGTGATCCTACTCAAAGTTCAAAGAAAATAAGACAAATATGTAAATATTGAACTTATAGGAGTAATCCTTCTTACTAATTTATTGCCGGGTAACATTAACCAGGTAGTCAACAGTCCACCTGGTATTAATGTGACCCTTTCTATTCCTAATATATGCAAAAAAAAATGCCACACTAAATGGATGTAAGAAGACATTGAGGGTAAGCATCTTTGATGAGTTTGTTATGTTTTGTTACTGAGAGCAAGTGTCTCTGATGATCTATTAAACCAATTTTTGAAGATTATTCCTATAAATTCAATTGTGGAACCAAGAAGGATGTCCTTATACAACAAGATGACCAGCTATGACCAAAGCCTTTGAGTCAGCATGAACTCCATTTTCTTTTGGCCTCTGAAATTGGTTGCAGCCAATTGGTGGCAGGCAATTATGATGTGTCAGCCATGCACCATATCAATAACAGAGGCTTGAGCCATTCAGGCCTTTTGAATGCTGCCATCATTGTCATGTTAGAGGCAGAGCGTGTTCAGGCTGCTGAAATCACAGTAGAGCCTGAGAATCAAAGGCCTGGTACAGCCATTGAGTACTAGAGAGGTGAGTATTGGATGATAGACCTTTTGGTAATGAGACCTCCTCTATTCATTTCTGATGAAAGGGGGACCTTTAATCACCCACCAGTCCATCATACATTATCCATTCCCAATGTGAACAAAAGATTTGCCCATGCCTTGGATAAAAAGAAACAAATGTCAAGATGAAGACTAAGACCACCAAGATAATATGTTCTGAGATGCTTCTAGCACCTTCTTTTTTTATTTTTTTTATTTTTATACACATTTATATACCGCATCTTCCAAAGTTCAGTTGCGGTTCACAGTGAACAATAATTAACAAAGCAAGTTTGTTTTACAGGGAACGTCATATTATAACAGAACATATTTACAAGGAACATCATATTATATATAGAATATACAGTCTAAACAATGTGAGGTAATTCCTTAGCTCTGTTGAGGCAGCTGAAAATTAAGACTTTTTAATATGATCTAGATTATGATATCATAAGAAGGAACTTCAGTTCTGGGCATTCTGAAATATCTTTTGAGGGCGACAATCTAAATCATATAAATAGAACAGATGTATGAAAAAGGATCAAGTGGCGCTGGATGATTAAATAGTTGCTTAAGCAAGGAAGGAGGTAAAAAAATAGAAATAATTAAACAGAGGCCATTTGCCAAAAATCCACTTTGTCATAAGAAAGCCATAAAAGTAGTTGGGAACAGATGATTCCTTTATTGAGCTAATGAATGTTTACACATACAAGATACTATCTGAGAAATGGACCTTAGTAATTCTGAAACCTTGCATCACAAAGCATTCATTAGTTTAATCAACCATTTCATTAATTTTCTAGTGTACTGGTTGCAGAAAAACTTAAAGGGTTATGGGGAGAATGTGGAAACCAGCATCTTGTAAATAATAAGGAAAGGAAAGGAGAATAAAACCAAGGATATTATAATGCCTCTTAATCATTCCATGGTGCAACCACACCTTGAATATTGTGTGCAATTCTGGTCACCATATCTTCAAAAGGATATAGTAGAATTAGAAAAGATGCAGAGAAGAGCCACTACAATGGTAAAGGGGATGGAAGAATACCCCTATAAGGAAAGGCTTAAAAGGTTAGGGGTCTTCATCTTGGAAAAGAGATGGTTGAGGGGAGATATAATAGAGGTCTATGAATTAATGACTGGAGTAGAACATGTAAACATTGATAGGTTGTTTATTGCATCAAAAAGTAGAACAACTAAGGGGCATGCAATGAAGCTACAATGTAACCCATTTAAGAGTAACCAGAGAAAATATTTTTGCACTCAACACGTAATCAAACTTTGGAATTCATTACCAGAGGATGTAGTAAAAGTTGTTAGTGTATCTAGGCTTAAAAAAAGGTTTGGAAAGGTTCCTGGAGGAAAGGTCCATAAACCATTATTAAAGAGGACCCGGGAAATCCACTGCTTACCCAGGACAAGCATTGTGGAACCTGTGCATCTTTATGGCAACATGCCAGGTATTTGTGACCTTGATTGGCCACTGTTGGAAAAGGATACTGGGCTTGATGGACCTTGGTCAGACCCAGTATGTCATTTCTTATGTTCTTATGCTCCACCTCCCTGAGACAAAGGTTTTCTTTCCTCAAGGATGCCTTGGCTTTGGAGCCCGTGGATACAACACAGTAGTGTTTACTAGTTGAGAACCTTCCAAAATTGGCAATTTGCATGCACGATGGTGCTTTTATGGATGTCCAGATGGTTTGCTGCCACACGTCCCACTGATTTATGTCTCAATATTCAAAATGGCGCATTTGCATAGACATGAAATGCAGATAGATGTCTGCAGGCTTGGTTCCAGAATCTGTTACCTGGACTCCTTCAGAGATGGCAACACTATCAAAGCACATTTTGTGCTCTACAACTCATGTGAGCCAGCTGTTTAGACCCTGCCTACCTAACATGCTGGCCTCTGTGTATGCTAATTGTTTGTATAGGGTCATGTGTGTGCAAGCTTTAGACAGCTGTGACCCTTTTGAATTCAAGGGGCTAGCAGGGGTAGGGTTATATTGGCTACATGGTCCACATTACCTGCTCTTTATTCTGGGTGCAGTCAGAGGGTTTGGGACAAGGGTAGAAGCAGCCCTGTACACAGGCAACCACCACTGACCTCAATGATTGCAACATGGTATATTTATTTATATTCTCTTATATACCACACTATTCTGCATCAGTGCGGTTTACATTGAACAAACTGAAATTACATTGAACAGGGCATTATAACTTGGAGATAACTATTTTACAGGGAACATGGGCTATCGAGGGTTAAGTGGCTTGCCCAAGACCACAAGGAGCACCTGTGGGACTAGAAACCCCAGTCCTTCCAGCCCAAGGTTGCTGTCCTCTAGTGGGATTTGAACCCCCGACCTGAAGTACCTTGCCCCAACCACTAGGCCACTCCTCCACTCCATATGTGTTTGTTCAGCAGGCAGTGGCACCCCCTGGCTCCTGTGGGTGCCAAGGTCATAATGATTTCTCTCTTGGCATTCCAGGCACTGTGTTCATCTTTCTAGCTGGCATGTGGCACCATTGCAATGGTTCAAAATAGAAACATTTGACCTGTACTTGGGCACCAGCTGGAGTCAAACCTGCAACCTTTGTTATGGAGAGTTGTTGTTTATCCGCCATATCATTGTGGATGCTTGTTAGTTGTCTAGGCATAGATGGCCATTATCTAGAGTCTGCACAGAGATGTCAATTTCAGGGTGGAAAGAAGAAAGACATATACACAGGAGTTGTCCCATTATGTAACCATCATTTATTACAAACTCCCTTCCACATAAAATACAAAAACATTTTCTTCCCCCCAACTTAGGCTCTTCCCCCTGGGTGTGGGTGGCATCAGGGCAGAGACACATGCCTGTCTATGACAGAATGTTTCAGGGCATGCATCTCTGCCCTGAGGCCTTCCAGATGAATGACTATGAGGTCCTGGGCCCAGATGACAGCTTCAAAGCCCTGCTACACCTCAAGCCTGAGAGCCTGCAGATGCAAGAGGCTGTCAGGCCTCCATGGTCCACAGTTGCTTCATGGTGGGGCATCTGGGGGCCAGCCACAGACAGCCACTGCTGTGTCACAGCTTCTGACAGCTGTGATGTGAACCCTTCACCCTGTCCTACCTGTATCTCTCCCTCCCTACCCCCCACCACTCCCCATGTTCTACTCCTACCCCCCTCCCATGCTCTTCACATCCTCTCATCTTCCAACCATTCTATCACCTGCCTTTGCACTCCTGCACCTGTGACTGCCCCTTTCTTCATGCTCTCTCACTTACTGAGTGACTATCCCTGCATGTCACATGGTGCCCACAAGGTGAACAGAGCTTCTGCTCATGCTCAGTCACCAGGCAACACAGGTGCCTCATCTCCCCACAGGAAAAGTTGAGCATCCACAATGCCAACATCCCAACTTCTCACCATTTCTTTTTGCTTGCATTTCATTATTGGCACCTGTTCGTCCATGGCCAGTCTTTGTGAATGGTGCCTTGGCCAGCTTCCTCAATCTGCAAAGGTTGGACATGTGGCTGCCAAAACTGGTTTGCGACCATACTCCCGGATGTTCACATTGCTCTTTTGTACCCGCACTGTCCATCCCCAGGTCTGGTTCCACATACGCATGTAAATCACTAAAATACCATTATTTTCTTTCATAAATTGTGCATAAATCTAGGTAACCCTTATAAAATTACCTCCATTGTGTCATCTTGATACTATATTTGATTCATATGATTGCAATCCTCTTTGAATCATTAACTTTTGTAACATGTGGAATAGAAACATCTGAACTAAATTAAATTATATTGACTACATTGTACCCTGCTTTGAGGTTTATGAAATAAATGTAAGCTCTCTAATGAAATGAAATAAATTAAATGTTGAACTTCATTGATTATATTCAGTCGTACTTTAGCTTAGGCCCTGCTAAGGCATCGCAAGAGTTTAGATTGCAGTCAAAAATATTGTTAACCTGCTTACAAACATCTTTAAAGGACAATTTCAGGCATCCTACTATTTCTCTGTCCACTCACAATTTGCCCATGTGAAAGCTTGCTTTGAATCCATACTTAAGGAGGCTACAGACACGGGCTTTATATGGCCTCTATGTGATGACAGAACTAAATTGTCTGGCAGGCTACAAGAATAGTAGAAACTAGAATTCCTGAGTCTGTTTGTCAGGGTATGCAGAGGACTTAGAGACTTGATATTCAAACAGTGATCACACTAGTCTTGGCAGCAGTGTTTAGATTATTACAGAGCTCTGTGGTTAGATATGGGGAGGGAGGGGTGTTATGGAAGGGGGGGGGGGACTTTATTTGTAAATCACATTTACATCCACCTATCTGACCAGCTCAAGGCAGCTACATCAATAACATGAAATTATTCTAATAAAATCACATTTCTAAACAAATCATAACTAACAGATTACCAGATTATAATAAAGGAAAGGCTCGCTAAAAAAAAAAAAAAAAATTCTTTCAGAATTTCAAACAATCATCTATTGGGAGTGAATTCCAAAGGTGCACGTAACCCAAGAAGACACCTTATACCTGGCACCCTGCACCACACATCATGTAGGCAGCACTGGGAGGAGTGAATGGGTCAGGTAGGAGACAATTCTTCAAGCACTGTGGATTCTAACACTTCAGGGCTCTAAAGGCCAATATTAAAACTTTATACTGAAATCTAAATCTCACTAGCAACCATAATAACCTCATGATAAACTCTCTGGGGGTTATTTTAAAAGCACTATTCACAATGTGGATATCTGGAATTGGCATGCAGATATCCCTGAAACCACTTTAGAAGCCAGGTCTGTGAACATTCCCAGCATGAGGACATCCAAGTCTGAATGGGGTCATGATGGCAGCATGGCCGTGGCATTCCTAAGAATTTTAACGGCCCTGCCTGATCTCAGAAATGTCCTGAATCACATCTAAAGTTATACCTGCTCCAGGCGTGAACAGACATCTGAAAAGTGTTTGTTTTGGCAAGCAGACATCTGGAAGATGTGGAGAAGCAGCCACATTGCTATCCCCTGTATTTTACCGTATATCAACAAATACCGACGTCGAATGGGGCTCATATTTTCACTTTGCTATGCCGCTGGACATCCCCTCATGCTAGCCTGCCCTTAGATGATTGTCCCCGACCCAAGCGTACTTAATGGGGACATCTATGTTCCCAGCCACGTGCACATCTAAGTCAGGGATGTCTATGTTTCTGAAATCAACCCTGGCGTTTCTCTGCATGTTCTGCCCTAGACGTCTCCAATCTTACATGGATGTCCTTTCTAAAATCCCCCTCTCTATGTTCATCTCCACAAGATCTAATCTAATCTAACACAATTTGTGTATACCACAACGATCCCAATCAACATTGTGGTTCTGTGCGGTTTTACAGCAAGACAAAGACATAATTGAAAGAAATGATAAAAAGAAAAAAAAGTCTAATTAAAATTAAACAACCAAGTTTTCAACCTTTTGCAAAATTGATAGATAAAATAAATAATTTTAAATTGTTTAGGCAATTCTGACCAATACTGCACCACCATGTATTTATTTGTTTAGCAATGCTTAAATACCATGTCAAAGCAGTGTACATTCTGGTACAGTATATATTTCCTTTGTCCCCAAAGGACTGACAATCTATGTTTTGAACCCGAGGCAGCAGAGGGTTAAGTGGCTTGCCCAAGGCTTGCCTGTGGGACTAGAAAACCCAGTCCCTCTGTCCCAAGGTTGATGTCCCCCAGTGGGATTTGAACCCCAACCAATAGGCTACTCCATGAAATTGTATGCATAAAGCAGGATTTTTGAGTAAACACCTCTACAAGGTGAATACAGTAAAGTAGTGGAAAACTATAAGCGCTTAGATTTACAAATCGCAAGTGAGGAAGAAAAACATTCTGGAACAAAATCATTAAAAAGTGAAAAACCTTAGATCAAATCCAATATGAGACTTTTAACCAATGCAACTTATAGAATAAAGGAGTTATTGCAGGATGCCGGGTAAAGCCATAGGTAAGGCAGGCAAGTTTTGACATTACTGCATTTGTTTAATCTAATTTTGAGAGCAATTCAAATGAAAGAGTATAAAAAGCAAGAACCATGCTTAAAAAGGAGGGATATTTTTCAAGTAGTCTATTGCCAATAACGGAGATATACCCTTGCACTGTAGACAGGAAAAACTGAGCAGATTTAATTGGCCAATAGATATATTTTTGCTATCATCTATTATATTACTATTATGCTTCAATAATCAAAGACAAAGAATTATGTAGAAACATTATGAACATTGCTTGGCCTATAAAGAACTAATGCACACTCAATGGAATCTTCCAGCTTATTGTACTTAAGAGAGAGATGCTAAGGAGTTATTTTGTTGTTACTGTCCTGTTGTTCAATAAATGCAGTCAGATCTGGAACACGTTACTAGCTCTGTGTGCTATGTGAAACTAATGTGGCTGGGATTCATTTATCAACAAATATTGATTTTATTTGCAGCTATTCTGCTAATCAACAGCATGTTCTCTACAAAGACGAATGCTAAACTTGAAGGTTCTACCACAATGATCACAGATGTATAAGACTTTAGAGGCTACTGTGCTCACAGCCTTTTATTTCATTCATTGCTATGCTATAATCCAAGTAACTCTTACCCATCATTTTCTCCCTAGTGTTTTTATATTGATTGCATTGTACCCTGCTTTGAGGTTTATGGAACAATTATAAACTGCCAAATGAAATGAAATAAATGTTGAACATCATGGCTGTGAAGGGAGTATTACTTTACCCTATCCCATGCTTAGGTTTCTCAAGTGTTTGGACTGATGTCAAAAAGATTGTTTTCCTGCTTGCAAACATCTTCAAAGCACAATTTCAGGCATCCTATTCTTCCCAGCAAAACCATTCTTTGGCAGATGTATGCCTTCTATCCAAGCCAGCAAACATGCAATAAAGTGAGCGTTGGCTTTGGTACTGACGTCCATATTAGTGACTCCATCCTATCGTCCAATGAGAAAAGTACTCTGTACGAAGTATAAACGGAAGCAGTTTAAATAAAAACAGGTGCATTTTGTTTGCAAGTTTTGTACTGTTTCAAACCCATTTGGAGAGTTTACTAAAAGCAACAGTTGTTAAGTGCCATCGAGTTAGTGTCAACTCATGGGGACCCTCTGGATAGCTGTCCTAAACTGGGTTCAGTCTTCACTCGGGCAGCTCATTGTTGACAGAGTGGCACCCATATCTGCTGTTATTGTATTGATCCATCTTATTGCTGGCCTTCCACTTCTGTGTTGACCTTCAACCTTGCCAAGAATGATCTTTCTCTAATGATCTTTTTGTCTTCGTATGATGTATCGAAAGTATGAAAGTCAAAGTCTTATCATCTGAGCTTCTAAAAAGAACTTAGGTTTGATCTCCTCTAGTACTGACTAGTTTGTTCTTTGGGTAGTCCATGGCATACACTGTATTCTTTGCCAGCACCATAATTCAAAGGCATCAATTTTTTTCCTGTCTATCTTTTTCACTGTCCAACTTTCATATCAATATTGAAAATGCCATGGCTTGGACAAGTTGAATCCTTGTATGGAGAAAGACATCTCTACTCTTGACAATCTTGTCTAGGTCCTTCATAGCCCTTCTGCCAAGAGCAATGTGTTGTCTGATTTCTTGACTGCCTGTCATTTCTTTATTGATTATTGATCCAAGCAGGGCCTGATCATGGTAATTTGCTGCCTGAGGCGAAGGATGAGATGGTGCCCCCCCCACCCTGAGCCAGGGGGGGAGGCTTTCTCAAAACTCCAGTCAGGGACTGAACCAAATCAAAAAGTTAATTTGATAATGTAGAGGAAATAAAAAGATTTTCGCACACCACGGAACTAAAAGAGAGAGCGAGAGCCACTGCATAGTTTATAACACCAAATTATCTAGCTCATTTTAATTTTGTTGTTTTAAACTGTGTTATGGTTGTTGCCTTTTCTTTTTGAACATATATTTTGCATTCAGAGAACCCCCCCCCCCCCCACCCCTCAACCACGGGTGCAGAGCAGAATTAGGACATCCACCCACAAAATTCAATATCTAATTTTAAAAAAAAAATCTGATTCTGGTCATCTCACTAACAAATATTCTGCAGTACCAGGTATACTGTGAACTAATACAAAAACCTACAAAAGTCACAGATGATCTACAAGGTCAAATCAACCATATCATGCCAGCATAAACTACCAAAACTCATACAACAAGTGGTCTACCCAGATAAAAGCAGGACTATAAATACTGTCGTGGGCCCTATAATATCCATACACCGATTGAAAAGCTAAACAAGTCAAATTACTACAGTGCAGGTCCCTTCATACAAACTCCATGTTAACAGAACTCCCGACCTCAGAACACAGACTCTCGCCAAGTACAGAATAAGTGAGGATAACCTAAAGTGAAAATAAAAATATGTAGACAAAAATTAAACTGAAAGCCCAAGAAGACAAACTCTGCATGCAATGCAATACCAGAGAAATAAGAGACTCATTTCCCTGTACTGTGTAAAATATAAAAATAGTGCAAAGTCCAATCACTCATTTGAAAATAAAATTATTTTTTCTACCTTTGCTATCTGACCATTTTATACTCTGATCATACTGGTCCCGATCTGAAGCTTCTGCTTTCTTCTGTCTTGTCTTAGCTCGCTTTCTACGTTCTCGACTCCATCTGCCATTTCTTGTCTCTCCTTCTGTTTTCTTCACTTCTTTCCATCTTGGATTGTGATCTTTTTTCTTTCCATCTTTCTTCCATTTATTTCTCTCTTTCTCTCTCTGGCCACACAGATTTTACTATTCTTCAGTATCCATTTCTCAATCTCCCTCTTTTTTTATGCCATACACCTACAGCTTTTCAACCTTCACCCCCCATGCCTTCTATTCCCCAGCTCTTCTTCCCCTCTGTGTTGTCCAGCATTTGTACTCCTGTCCCCCCCATTGTCCAACATGTCTCCCTACTTCCCCAACCAGCATTTGTCTTCCTGCTGCCCCCCTCCAGCATGTCTTCCTAATGCACCTCCCCTGTTGTCCAGCATTTGTCCTCTTGTATCCTCCCCCATTGCCCAGCATTTGTCTTCCTGCCCTGCTTGCATTTGCCCCCATCTCTCCTCTTTGTCTAGCACTTGCCCCCTATCTCCCCCTTTTGTCCAGCATTTGCCCCCTCTCTCTCCCCTTTCTCAAGCACTTGTCCCCCGTCTCCCCTTTGTGCAGTATGTCCCCCTGTCTCCCCCTTTTTTCCAGCATTTGCCCCATCTCTCCCCTTTGTCTAGCACTTGTCCCCCTGTCTCCCCCTTTGTCCGGCACTTGCTCCCCTGTATCTCCCCTTTGTCTAGTACTTGCCCCCTGTCTCTCACCTTTGTCCACTATGTCCCCCTGTCCCCCCCCTTTGTCCAGCATTTGCCCCCATCTCTTACCTTTGTTTCTTCTTGACCTCCTCTTATCCCTCCACCTGTACTTCTCATCCAGCGGCGACAGCGGCAATCCGGCTGTTTTTATTTTAGATTTTGCTGCCTCTGGCCTGCCTTTGCCTTCCCACCGCTTTTTTTCCCTCAAGAATGCTTGCAGCGAGAAAAAAAAAAGGTCGCAGAAAGGCAGAGGCAGTCCAGAGGCAGCGTCAGAGAAAAGGAGCTGCCTACTACATATATACACCATGAGAAACCATGAGAAACTCTGGGCCACATTAAGAAGCATGGGTATACCAGAACACCTGATCGTTCTCTTGCGTAATCTATACGTTGATCAAGAAGCAACAGTTCGAACGGAACAAGGAGAAACAGAATGGTTTAAAATAAGCAAAGGTGTAAGACAAGGCTGCATACTTTCTCCCTACCTGTTTAATTTATATGCAGAACAAATCATCAGAGAAGCAGGATTGTATGAAGACAACAGAGGTGTGAAGATTGGTGGAAGACTCATCAACAACCTTCGCTATGCTGATGATACCACATTACTGGCTGAAAGTGAAGATGATCTGAAACATTAGCTTCTCACAATCAAAGAACATAGAGGCAAAGAACATAGAGGCAAAGAACATAGAGGCACTTCACAACAACAACGACTACATATATACATCATCATTTTTATCTTAGCCCTTAAACATGATAGAGGTCAACATTTTGCATGATGTTTTTCTTATTTGCAAGGAAAGTGCAGAGAACAAAACAAGTTACTATGAGGATTATTTTAGAAGCCTTATTTGCAATTTCCTCATATAAAATCAGGCATTTACACTTGGAAATAGCATCCACATGTAAATGGCAATTTTAAAAAAGGTTCAGTTTACATGTGAATGTTCTTACTATGTCGAACTTGCAAGAGGGCATGTCAGAGTGTGGTTAGGGAGTAGCCTGGGCAGATCAAAAATCCCCCTGTTTATACCCCATTTCATATGGAAAATACACTTGCATAACTGAGGTAGTTGCAGAGCAGAAGCTACCAGAGGGCTTATTTATTTAACTAGGCTTATATACTGTTTTTCTACAAGTCAAAGTGGTTGACATTCAGATACTGTATATATATATTTCCTTTGTCCCTGGAGGGCTCAAAATCTGTGTTTGTACCTGAGGAAATGGAGGATTAAGTGGCTTGCCCAAGGAGCATGTGTGGGACTAGAAATCCCAGTCCTTCTGACCTAAGGTTGCTGTCCTACTAGTGGGATTTGAACCTCTTGTCCTCCAGCCTGAGGTAACTTGCCCCAACCACTAGGCCACCCCTTCTCCCAAGACTTATCACAAGGAGGAGTGATTAAGGCTTGACATGTAATATAGCTCACTGACATAGGAAGTAATGGCATCAGGAACATCCAAGAGTCCTGCATTGGTAAAATGGATCAGAAGACAAATGTGAGGAACTGTAGGATAGGACTCCAAAGTTCATTCTACTGGAGGCACCACAAGTCTCCAAGGAATCTTGGGCATTGGGAATATCTTTCACCCTGAAAGTTTTGGGAGAGTCCGTGCTTCAGATAGTCTATTTTAGCAGGTTGTTTCGCATTTGTGTTCCTTTATATTTGGAGCAGTTGGCAGATTTGAGGCCTGTGAAGAAAAAAGGGACAACCATGCAAACAATACGAATAGAAAAAACAGCAGGGGTAACACAGCTTCACACAGTTAAAAATAATCCTCTATTGAGCCCAGCATAGCTGTGTTTCAGCACAAATTTGCCTGCATCGTGGTCCCTTATATCAGAAATCAAATTATGTTGTAGATAAAATAAAAATAGAACTCATAAGGTTGCAACCCAGCGTAGCGGGCAGTTAGATGGGAGCAGTATGGCCACACTGGTGGTAACTTTGCAATCAGCTTTCTACTTGTTTAGAAAACTGTATTACATCAATTACTGCCTTAGAAAATTAAAATGGACTGTTGCTTAATGAAAATGTGTTTCTTCAGAATCAGCTGGATTTATTGAGAACATGGTTAGAAACTTGAATTTATACATGACTAATTTCCCTAAAACCAAAGTTTTGCCCCCTTATGATTCAGCAGTATTTCCTTGATGTTCTAAAAGTTGAATCTCAAGCAATTCCACTTTTGGTTGAAGTTTACCTTTTGTCTGTTAAGAAGCATTTGTCATCTTTTCAAGATGGACAAATAGAGCCCTTTGTATCCTCTGGGAGTTTAAATCTTACCATTTGATTGGAGTCATCCTATGACCAAAATCTAGGCTACATTGTTTCTAAAAGAACTTTGATTTGTACCTTTGCTTTAGAAATGGATAGAGAGATGATTTGTGGGAAAAAGATAAATCCATTTCCTGATTTTTGCAAGTCTACACAGGTCGCAAGGAAATACTTTCTGGATTTATAGAAAGTTGTTAATAGGGGTACATCGTTTTCACAAATTTCCATGTATATTTGATTATTTTTGAAGGGAAAAATGTGTGTTTTATGTTAATATGTACTCAGTGATTAGGACTTCCCCTGTTATTTTTAATTTAAATGGATCCTTACTGTAATTTAGATTTTATATTTGGCCTTGTCTCTTGACTATGTTACTCCTTGTTTCCCCTTTCAGTAATATCAGCTGTGTATTCTCATGGATTTGTTTAGACAGTATGTTTATTTGGGGATATTTTCCACATGCTTTCCTTAGTCTCAATTTAGCATGGACTTGTAAAAACTTTTCAATAAACAAAATTTTGGAATTAGGGGGTAAAAACCCCAAAGCAATTAGAATTTGTAAATCTGGAAATGGACTGGAAGAGCAAAGCGAGTCAGATTTAATGTCTATACATGAAAGAGCTCATAAAGGTGTGCATTTATGAACTTTTTATAATAATGCATGAACTAGGTATTTGAATGTTTGTTAATTGATAACTAGTGCACAATTTATCAGAAATGTGTGTAAATCACAATTAGTATGGAAAGTTATGATAACAGAGAAATGTGATGCAAAATCTGGAAATGACCTCCTCAGATAATACCATGAGCAGAAATAATGTGAGCTTTGGTACACAGTTCCCTGTGATGAAGATTTTTCCTCATTGCCCTTCTCCTTTGGAGTAGTCTGCTGAAGGAAATTCATCTACAAAAAGGTGATTTGTGTTATCGTAAGGAGATAAAGTCCTGCTGTTTCGCTGGGTTTTGAATCTGTCAGGAGTATGGGACAACTGTGGTGTTATCAGAAGTTAAACAAAGTGTATTTCATTTTCCAGAGTTCTCTAGGAGTGTTTGAATGTGGAGCGAATCGTTTGCATCTATCTGCAGAGTCTTATACATAAGGGGTTATCTTTAAGACTATTTAAATGACAATATTTTTATCATGTGGTATTTTTGTGTAATTTTGCCCAGTTCTGTTTTTGCACTAAATGCTTGTTTTGTGGTTTATGATATGCTGTTTAAATGTGTTAATTTATATTATGAAGTGCTAGATTGTTTCATTCAATTTTGTGATATTGTTAATTTGTCTGATTCATAATTTTAAACTTTGTTTAGTTTTATGAATTGATAAATGTGGAAATCCCTTCAAACATTTTGTAGGAGTGATTAATAAATGTAAATTATGAAAAATTGCCAGTTAAAATGTGTCTATACTTCTGCAAGTGTGGTCAACTGTGTTTTGTTACCAAATTTGCACATTTCCATGGGATATTTGAGTTAAGACTGAAGTCACAGCCACAGCCACTTGGAGCCCAATCCCGCTGGTCTGCTGCTGCCGTGGCATCCTGTCGCCATGGTACCAGAATGCCTAGTGGGAGTGCCAACGGCCAGACATCCCACGAGACCAGTTTCCCCACCACTTGACCCTTGGAGGGCCTGCCAGGGCTGGGATCGTGAGGCAGGGACTCACCTTCTGCAGCTCCATTGTTTCTGGGGAGGTTGCTGGGCCGGAGCATATGGGTGCCCTGCGCTTATTGCACCTCTGGGTGTCCTCCTGGTGATCCCCTGACATACAGGGCCATGATCTGATTTGACCCTGTATGTCCGAGTGCCCGACCTGCCCACTCTCCACCCACTCTCTGCCTTGTCCCACCCCCATCCAGCTCTGTATGTGCGGGGAGAAAGTTTCTCTGCATTCGGGCCAGGCAGCTAGCAGGGCTACACATCCCACTGGGACGTACAGCCCCACTATTTGTCTTATAGAATGGGGCCCATAGCTGACTATCTGCACAAGTGCATCTAGCCAGTATAGACTGAAATGCCTTTATTGGCCAAGTGTTACCTACTTTTGGGATGCTGAATGATTCATGCTATAAACCAACAGTATCCAAAGAAGGTGTAATCAGAGTTTGCTACTGTGCAGGTAGCAACCACAGCAGCAGGATATAACTTAGAGAGCATGGCAACAGGTGCTGATAGCAACACAGGAACCCTGTTAAGTGCAGCGCTGCAGGAGGGAGCACATTTCATTTCTATTCCACATTGGATTTCAATTTTAGATTTAATTACTCATCTTTCCAAACCATGTTCTGAATTACAGTTCAGATATGATAGGTAGGTTCCTGCCCAGGAGAGCTTGCAGTTCAAGATAGCACCTGGAATAATAGTGACTTGCCGGTGGTCGCAGATAGGGATATAGAGGTAAAAAGTGTTTTGTTTGTGTTTAGCTGTGAGAAGCAGTCCATCCATCCGTATGTATAGCTTTCTTTGTTCATGAGCAAAGTTATGTCTATAGACATAGAATGAGAAGACCATAAGCTGTGAAAATAAAGAACATGGTGGGATGAATCATGTAGAGAGAAGTAGCCTTGAACTGCTGGTAGGAGAGAAGAAGCCACTCTTTACAAGCAAATATGAGACAGGTCCTGTATGACAGCTGAGTGCCACAACATGAAGGGAAGACCAGCCCTATTTGCCGAAGAACTGAAGGGCTGCAAGAGAGCAGATGGTCACAGCAGGCAGGAAGCCAAAGACAACCTCCAAACAAGAAAAAGGCTGTGGGAGAGCTGAGTGCAGTAGTAGGTGGCGAGCCTGGGATCCACCTGCTGAGCAAGTGCAAGGGCAGAGAGAGGAGGGAAGGAGAGGGCTGCCCCATGGCATTCATCCCGTCCTTCACTATCCATTCACTCAAACGTTCTTGGCGCTGCTCTTCCATCTCCCTCCTCCCCCACACCCCAATACATACAGTTCCTCTGCTACATTTTGGATTTAGCTCAGGCTTTTCCCCTGATAGTTCACGGCAAGCTATATTCAGGTTCATCAGGTATTTCCCTGCTCACTGAGGGCTTACGATCTAAAATTGTACTTGGCGCAATGGATGCTTAAGCAACTTGCCCTATGTTATAAGGAACATCAGTGGGATTTGAACCCTGGCTTTTTCTGATTCTCAACCCCTTTCTCTTCTAGCTCTTAGGCTACTTTTCACCACCATATCCGCTCATTCAGCCCCTCTGCATCTGATACCATCCACATCCTCTCACACCACTGCTCGTAACCCCTTGTATCCATTCCCTGATTCAAACCCCCCCCCCCCCCAACACTTACAGGGAAATAATGAACAAACAAACCTCTTCCAAAGACGGGGAAGCTGTAAAACTAGACGGCATAACAGGAAGCTGCAAGGTGGTAAATTGAAAGGCAATGTCAGGAAATACTTTTTCACAGAAAGGGTGGTGGATGCTTGGAATGCCCTCCCGATGGAAGTGGTGGGGGCAAACGCGGTGACGGAATTCAAAATGGCATGGGACAGACACAGTGGATCCCTTTATAGCAACAGGATAAAATCAAAGTAAACTGAACCATCTAATTTCTCAACAAATAGGGGTGTCCTGCATGGAGTGGTGGATTCACCCCTAACCAGGGACGTGGGGGGGGGGGCCTGCACGGAGCGGCAGGTGCACCTACTCTTGCCATCATGCTGGGCAGACTAGATGGACCATGCTGGTCTTTATCTGTCGTCATTTACTATGTTACTTATAACCCCTGATATACTCAGTTGTTTCACCCCTTGCCACCTATAATCCACTGCTCCTTCATTAATTCCCTCTCCTGTCAGTCATAATGCCCATGAACTCAGACACAGCCCCCTTGCCACACATAACCCCTGCAGCTGGTCCCTCAGCCACTCTAGCTACTCATAACCTCCCCATCAGCTGAGTCAATCAGTCTCCCTGCTGGTGTTAAATGCCCCATCCACTCGCTCACTCATGCCCTCTGTTAGCGAAATGCACCATTCTGCAATGCTTACAGCACGCACTCTTCAGTTTGTTAAGGAAATGCTTGTTCTCTTTTGTTTTTGATTTCATTCTGTTTTAGCACTATTTCATTTTAGCACAAACTAATATGAAATAATGTGTGCTAACTTGAAATAAGCTATTTTGTGTCAGCATGTGCTAAAATGAAACAAAATAGCACTTCCCCAGGGCTGATAAAGGAATAATGGGTTCCCTAGCTGAACCTCCAGCCTTATGGATCTCTTCCTCCCTCTCACAGGATTGTTAATTAAACTTAGCAATCATGATAAATAGGGGTCATGTGATGCGGTGAGCAACAAAAGGGAGCATTTTTCATCTGTTCCGAGGTCTGCCTCATCAGCACAATTCTGTGGCAATAATCATTGAATAGTCGACCACCCTGAATCCTGTAAAGATCTGCTTTTGGACAAAGTGGAGATCATGGGCTAATGTCAACCAAAACCCCAAGGAAAGAAAAAAGAGAAACTGAAGCCAGATACCAGCAAGATGATGGGAGAATGGTACTGTGACTACAAAGCTGTAGCCCGAATTGTGGAGTCTAAGCTAGGGAAGCTATGTCACACATTAACTAGCCTGAATCAACTGGGGTGAATAACTCTGCCTGCGATAGCTGAATCAACCCTAGCTATCACAGGCAAAGTTATTCTCCTCAGAGAGTGCATGCTGGCAGGTTTTCCACAGACATCAACCCTCTGCTCTCAGCCCCTAACCTGATGCTCTGAGCCTGTTGCTTATTCTGGATGGAATGAGGAGGTGTGCGCTAAAGGCACCTGCCCAAAAGGCAGAAATCCTTGCTTCCTTCTGGCACCCTACAGGCCTATTAATAAATTAATTTATTTATTTGCAGAATTTATATACCACCAATGGCATAAGCATCATAGCGGTTTTCAAAGCCCAGTAGTTTGATATCGGTAACACAGAGACTACGCAAAGACAGGACTTCAAAGAAAGTATAGCTACATCAGGAAGGGTAAAAAAGGGGTTGCCTATGCTACCCCGCAGTACCATCATCCCAAGCATGAAGCATCAGATGCTGTGCCTGGAGTCATTAACACAGAATGGGACAGGCTCTGCACTGCCCGGTTGTTAATACTCTTCAAAGGATTGAGAGAGGGACAATCTGTTTGCCTAACTAATGTTACTATGAACCTGGATTCCCGGCTTTTGGGACCAGGGGCTGCCTTTCTTTTAGCTTTTACTTTACTTTTTATTTATCTTTTAGCTTTATTTAACTGTATTCTCTGAATATAGAATGAACTAGATACAGTTAGATGCCCTTCCAGCTGCATAGCTGCCATGACAGACTATAAGGGAACAAAATTATTATAAAAAAGTTACTGCACTTTACTGTATCTTCTGGTTGTGCAATGGAATGTATGGACTTAGATACTGTAACCCTCCTTCTACCACTGCCACTGGTTCTATTGTATCAATAAGGTGCACACAACACAGTACACCTTCTTCCACCAATGCTTAGGTAGAAGAACTGGCACACTGTAAAGGAGGAGTAGCCTAGTGGTTAGAGCAACAGCCTCCTACCCAAGAGATTAGGCATTAGTCCCTCTTCCATACCTCAAAGTCAGGCTTGAAGCTGTCTGTTTTTGGCCCAGACAGCCCTAGGCAAAATGTTATTTTGTTCTCCTTTCCAGTTCTAAATCCCAGCCACAGCCAAGCTGCTATTTCTCCTCTCCAGTCCTAAATCCCAGCCAGCACTCTTTCCTTACTCTCTGAAAGTCAAAGACAAACTGGTTCTCTGGGGCTTGGGCTGGGATGTGTGTTCCAGCCCTGTTGTGACCTCATCAGTCATAGGATTTGCAGAACTCAGGCAGGGATAGACTTCTTTGGTTGCCTGTAAAGAATTTGTAGCACAAGTGCCTCATGCTGGCTGCTTTTTATTCCTCCTAGACCTCCTCTTCCTCACTGATTGGCTCCAGTGTATATGGCTACACACATGCACATGATTAAAATGAAGTTCATGAATGGCCATTCATTCAAATTTACTCAGCATGCACACTTCATTAGTTGATACCAGGACAAACCAAAAATCAAAGTTTTCGTCGATTTTTTTCCATTTGTATGAAAACTAATGCACATTCTCAAGGGACAGAAGTTTAAAATAGTAACATATGCCGGTGATCTGTTATTTATTTTATTTATTTATTTTATTTAACAGTTTCTTCTATACCGCCCCTTTCAGAGATCAAGGGCGGTTTACATATAACAATTAACATTTTTGTATACTAAAGTATACTTTACATAGAACGGTGTTTTGGAACTACGTACAAATAATACTATATGGAACAATAATACAACTCATTGTAACTATTTACAAAAACTATTCACAAGGATCGTCAACAGTAGTTTGCATAAGACATTTTGCAGAAAATAAATGAGTTATTAGTGAGAGGTTTGGCAGTGTTAGTCATTTGTTATATCTTGAGTCATGTGGGTATGCTTCTGTGATTGTTGAGGCGAGGTGTTCTGTTGGTAGGGGATTTCAAAATGGTTCGTGAAGAGGTAGGTTTTGAGTTCTCTTTTGAATTGATGAAGGTCTTTCATCAAACAAAGGGTTAGTGGGAGTTCGTTCCATAGGGTGGGGGCGGCAAAGGAGAAGGCCCTAGCGCTTGTTGTTGACTTCATTTTTCTGATGGTTGTTTCTGTGATGAGAGAGTGCGTTGCATTTTGTCTGCGCGTTCTTGTATCTGATGGGGCGTGTAGTAGTGTGGACAGGTGTGAGGGTGAGATGTCATTAATGAGTTTGAAGGTTGTTAGTAAGATTTTATATTTTATTTGGCTGTTTATAGGGAGCCAATGCAATTCTAACAATATTGGGGTTACATGGTCAGTTAATCTAGCTTTCATGATTAACTTAGCACATATGTTCTGGGCTCTTTGCAATAGGTAGGTGCATTTTAGTGGGAGCCCAATTAGGAGACTATTGCAATAGTCAAAATGGGGGGTGATGAGTGTGCTGACTACTGATCTGAAATCGTGTGTGTCAAGGAGAGGTCTTAGGTATTGTATTGTTTTAAGTTTGTAGAATATTGTTTTTACTGTCTGTTTTATGTGGGGAATCATGGTAAATGTGTGGTCAATTATTACTCCTAGGTATTTTACTTCTTTCTTAATAGGTATAGTTGTTTTGTTTATTGTGATTGTTGTTGGGTAAGTATTGTCAGGGACAGGTTTTCTTGTTATAAACATTCTGTTTTTTTAAAGTTGATGCTGAAGTAGTTGTTTTCGAACCAAGTGGTGGTCTCATACATGCATTCAGATAGGTTGTCATATTTGGGGTTGTTAGTGTTTATGGGGATGGCGAGCATGATGTCATCAGCGTATATGAAGTGGTTGATTTTGTGTTTTCTAAATATATTTGCAATTTGTTAGTGAATTTAACAGTTCTCCTGAGAGTCCCTGAGGGTTTTGATGAAGGAATTCTGGTGATTTGGAGCTTTTTGAGGTCTCTGACTCCATTTAGATAAGTCTGAGGTGCTGAGAATAGGAGGAGACCATGGGTGCTGATCGAGAGAATATCCCATCCATTGGGCTGATGGGGCTCTCAGGTATCTGGGAATCTGGCTTTCTAGAGAAATGAGCTAGCATTATAGCTAGAATATTATGTATCTTATGGAATATTATAGGGAAAGACTAATGCAATGACAAGCTCTTCTTGTTTCATTGGCCGATGGGATCTTTCTGTTTAAAATTATACTGTTCCCAAAATGGTTCTATATCAGGGGTCTCAAACACGCGGCCCGCGGGCCGCATGCGGCCCGCGAGAGACCCTTGTGCGGCCCGCGATGCATAGGGGGGAAAAAAAACCGGCTTCTGCTGCTGCTGCCGCCGCTGCCGTGGCCGGCAATAGCAGCAATATCGCAAGTCCCGCGGGCTCCCCCCCACCCGGCAGATCCCTTCCTGCTTGCCTGCAAATGCTGCCAGTTCTCCGCTTCGGCTTTCAGAGCCGCGAAGGGAGAACTTCTCCCTCGCGACTCTGTTAAGCTCGCCGGGGCAGATGGGAAATTTCCCATCTGCCCCAGCGGGCTTAACAGAGTCACGAGGGAGAAGCTCTCCCTTCGCGGCTCTGAAAGCCGAAGCGGAGAAGAACTGGCAGGCAAGCAGGAAGGGATCTGCCGGGTGGGGGGGGAGCCCGCGGGACTTGCGATATTGCTTGCTATTGCCGGCCACGGCAGCGGCGGCGCAGCAGCAGCAGAAGCCGGTTTTTTTTTAAAGTTTAATTTTCCCGGGGGGGGGGGGAGGGAGCAGGACTTGATGGGGGGGGGAGCAGGACTTGATGGGGGGGGGAGCAGGAAATGATTTGTGGCTGGGTGGGGAGCATGAGTTGAGGTGGGGGGCACAGGACGTGAAGGCGGGAGCAGGACGTGATGTGGGGGGGGGGAGCAGGACTTGGGGGGGGAGCAGGACTTGATGTAGGGGGGGAGCAGGACTTGATGGGGGGGGGAGCAGGACTTGATGTAGGGGGGGAGCAGGACTTGATGGGGGCTGGGGGGGGTAGTACTGAAAATGGGGTGATGGGGGTTAGGACTGGTAATGGACAGATGGGGGTTAGGACTGGAGGTGGTCTGACTGGGGGCCTAAGACTGAAAATGGGTTATGGGGGGGCTAAGAATGAAGATGGGGCGATGGAAGGGTTAGGCCTGGAAGTGGGCTGTTGGGGGGCTTAGGACCGATAATGGGCTAGGGGGGGGGCTAGAACTGGTAATGGACTGGGGGGGTGCTATGACTGGAAATGGGCCGAGTAGTAGGGGGAGCTTGAACTGCAACTAGCTGATGGGGACCGGGTCTTGGAATGGTAATGGGCTGAGTGGAAGGGGGCTTGGAATGGAAATGGGCTGATGGGGAGGGGGGCTTGGAAAGGAAATGGGCTGTGAGGGGAGGGAGCTAGGACTGGAAATGGGCTGATGATGCGGGGACTAGAAGGGAGCGGATGCTGGGTTGGGCAGGAGCTAGAAGGGAGTTGATGTTGGGGGACGATTAGAATGGGATGGGGCTGGGAGAGTGAAATGGAGAGGGGAAATATATTTTGTGTGGGAGGGAAGAAAAATCTACAATTGGCCGGGTATTGGGAGAGTAAGTGGGGATTGAGGATGGAGGGGTAAATATTGAGTTGATGTAATAGGAATGAGGAAAGAGCAAAAGGTGAATGATTAGTATATTAAAGCAGATGTAGAGAGAATGGAAAAAAACTAGGAAAGAAGAAAGGAGAAATGGACAGCAGACGATGGAGAGTAGCAGAAGACACAAAGAAACCAGAAGAAAGTGACTGGAACAATTGCAACTGAAAAAAAAATGCACAAAAGGTAGAAAAATATCTCTTATTTTGAATTATTAACTGAAATATGTCAGCTCTTGGAAATGTGCATCTTTAACGTCTGCACTTTAATACAAGAGGAAATCAATGTATAGTTTTATTTCTACAGTGTTGTACATTCTAAGTTTGGCTTTTGGGGTTCCCAGTTTAATTGTCTTCCTGTTTCTAAATTGTGATTCCTTGTTTGGTGATGGTGTATGTTCTGCATGTGTAACTGAGCTGAGGTATTCTGTTTATGTAATTCCTATTTGACATTGCCACTTGTTCTCTTTCCCGAGTAGGTCATGTATTGTTATTCTCTGAAATGTGTTGATTTAATATTTGCAGTGTTGCCTTTTGATAGTTAGGGTATGGTGCTTTGTGAGTCCTGGTAGTGCTGTTAGGACACGGCAGGTTTGCTATGGGTTCTAAATGGGCAGTGTTTCTAGTAGTTCCTAATGTGCCTGGCGGTTGGCACTGGTTTATAGTAATGTAGAAATCTTTTAGTCTTTCTTTATCCATACACTCATTAAGAGGCATGTTTACTAAAAGTTAGTGTATGGTAACATTATGCAAATATTTATGCAAATGATGCCCTTATGCAAATGATGCCCTTATGCAAATGAGGCCTGCGTCTTGTGCGGCCCCCGGGTTACTCTACAAGTCCTCATTTGGCCCTCAAAGCAATTTGAGTTTGAGACCCCTGTTCTATATGATGCAGGTACTACCTGCACTTACTGAAGAGGTTTCTGAAAAAGGTGCAGAAATTTTGGGAGAGATTTCTTTGGGCAGGCCAGCAGCTGCAGATCACCATGAAAGACTATATATGGAACTGGCAGAGGGACATCATAGGTGTACCAGATTTGGAGAGTTATAATTGGATTTCCTTATTGCAGCACCTGAGAGAATGGTTTTGTGACTCAGTTCATTTTACTCCTCTGGACAAGAAGAGGGCATTAGTGGCCCTGCTGCATTTGTGGTAGGTCTTATATGCAGAATGGAATAAACTCCTGAAGGGCAGAGGTTAGGGGTGAATGTGCTGGTGATCTCCATGATAAATTGGGGTACTTGCTTCTTTTCTCTTGGCTGTTGTCTCTGAGGAGCAATTTGGATTTTCAACCAGATTTTTGGATGCAGCAAGATTTTTTGTCAATGGGATAGGAGAGGGTGTGGTACAATAGATAAGCTGATGGATGGGGTCAGGGATTGCTGAGACTTTTAGGGTTTGAGACAGGAATTTGGGTAGCAGCTATGAAATTTGTTGCCTATCTTCAGGCCAGGGTTGTGGAGAAGGAGGTGGGTCCCTCAGTGGTCTGTTTTTATAGGGTTTTAAAGGACTGGGCTGGGGCAGATTTGTGATCAGGTCTATTGGAACAGTGGGGATGGGAAGTAGAGTTACACACCACCCCAGAGGGCATAGCCAAAAGTTTTGTGAATATTAGGAGTCTCATCTTTAACATGGGTCTTCAGGAGATGCACTCTAGGATAGAAAGGAGAGTTTATGTTTCCCAGTAGAGAGCTCTTAAGCTAGATCTGTCAGACACTGATATGTCAGAAATGTAAGAGGGTGGTGGGGACACTGGGGCATTCCTTTTGAGAGCGCCTGTTGATTCAAGACTTTTGGGCCATAATTGTTCATTTATGTGGGCTGGATGTTGAATATGAACATGAAAGTGATTATGGTGGGGATGTTGCTGGATGACAGTGTACTGTAGTATGGGAGGTTGGAGGTAAATATAAACTGCTATTTCTATGAAAGGTCTATTTGATTGCTAAGCAGGAGATTGACAGAGGCTCTCTTGTCTGTCAGTAGAAGAATCTACTTCATGACTTGATACTGATGGAGTGGTTTCCTTTAAACTGCAACGGAGGTCCCAATGAACCTTTCTAGAGATATGGGAACCATATATTCAGTCTTTGCCATATTGTGCTTGGCATTTGATTTTTGAATGATCTGGAGGAGGGGGTGGGAAGGGGAGGGGTTCCCCATTGGAGGGTATGAAAAGGTAGGGCAGGGCAGGGACAGGGAGCAGAGATAGGCTATCGGATGCCCAGATAGTTGTCCTTGTGTGGATGCTAGGGATGAGGGGGCTGGGAGGATTAAAGCTGAAAACTGAAATTATAAAGAGATGCTGAAGCTGACTTTGAATCAGTAGAGTTTTGAAGATGCTAATGTATGCTTGTGGCTTCACTTCTTGGAACTGTCAATAAAGAGATTTGAACGTAACCACAACATTCATGATCATAACAATACCACCCCTCCCACAACAATCCTGGGAAACTGCTTAATTGAACATGCTACTTTTAAACATTAAACTTTGCTTTGTGTGCATGCATGAGCCCCTTCTCCCTGCAGATAAAAGAATGTGGTGATGACTTTCGGAGTTTGTGTGGCTGTCAGGATCTATTGTTTTGTTTTGAATGCTATTGCTCTTTGCTGCCTTAGGTGACCACCTAGTCTTTCCTAATGGTTGATCCTGTTCTACACATTCCTAGTAACAAGACACATCAGTGGAAGAAGCAGAATCTAAACCTTGGTTTTTGGCCCATTGCACTAACAAGATTGTTTTATTGCTGGACTACCTGAAAGATGAGCTACTAAGAAGTTACCAGTTGTGCACAGAAGCTATTATGACTTTATAAATGCCTTCAAGTCAGTATTGACTCCGGGTGACCCAGAAGCTCCTGAGTTTTCTTGGCAGTGTGACTGGAAGTAGATTGCTAGTCCCTTTTTTCAAAGCACTGGAGGGCTAAGTGACTTGCCCAAGGCCACAAGGAGTGCCAATAGGAATCAAACGCTGGTCTCTTGTTTACCAAGTCAGTGCTCTAACCACTAGGCTACTCTTCCACACCTATGATTTTATACAATCATTAAAAAAATGGGGGGGGGGGAGTAGAGAAGTAGCCTAATGATTAGAGCAACAGCCCATCACCCAGGAGATTGGGTTTGATTCCCACTGGCACTCCTTGTGACCTTGGGCAAGTCACCTTATCCTCCCTTACCTTGGAAGAAAAGATCTGGTAATCTATTTCCAGTCATACCTTGCCAAGAAAACCCAGGGGCTGCCAAGTCAATATTGAGTTGATGGCACTTAAAAAAAATTACCATGATCCACTAAAAGTGAGATCTCAGAGCATCCTTGATTTTGTCAGTCTTCTGAGTTCCATATGGCTTCTGACTCATTTCAAATCAGAGTGGTCTTAACTGGGGGAAATGAAATGGGGCAAACCAGCTTCTCCCAATACTTCTAGAAGGTACTATGAGCCACACTAGGAATTATATTCAATTTCCTACCCAGCAATAACAGCAATCTTTCAAAACTGATTTCTGTACTCCTGCCACTGCCAGGCTCCCAAAGGTGATAGATGCAAGAGACTGCATCCATGTGGTGCTTAATACATAACAGGAAAGAGACATTCTACAACTGCAAGCACTTTTGCTCCCTATATGTGCAGATAGTCTGTGATAAACCCATGACAGTTCTGATATGCTGCCCTGATATCCAGGATCCAGCCATAACTTTCTTACATTTATCTATACCTCTGTTCACTGCCTGTCATGTATGTCATCTCCATGGAATGCAGCTGCACAGACATTGTGCCTGGCAGCCTCACAAACATGAGTGGAGGAGTGGCCTAGTGGTTGAGTCAAGGTACTTCAGGCTGGAAGGTCGGGGGTTCAAATCCCACTAGAGGACAGCAACCTTTGGCTGGAAGGACTGGGGTTTCTAGTCTCACAGGTGCTCCTTGTGGTCTTGGGCAAGCCACTTAACCCTCCATAGCCCATGTTCCCTGTAAAATAGTTATCTCCAAGTTATAATGCCCTGTTCAATGTAATTTCAGTTTGTTCAATGTAAACTGTACTGATGCAGAATAGCACGGTATATAAGAGAATGTAAATAAATAAAATAAACATACTCTACATAGCACTGACAAGCTTCCAGGAATACCTGGCACTCTTACAAACCCTCAGCCTCTAAACCAACAAGAGTCCCCTCTGCCAGTTTCCCTGGAAATAAGTGAAAAACACCATAACTTACAGTGTTTGAAAAGTATGTTTCTCATGCACACAGCATCCCAGATGTGAGTTCAAATTTCCTAAACAATAGCATGCCACAATCTCAGTGCATGCTGTGGAATAAAAACTGAATTGGATCAGACAGTGGATTTAGCTCATGCCTTTCTCGGTAGTTCAAGGAGAGTTACCTTCAGATCCTGTAGGTATTTTCCTGTCCCCAGAGAATTTATCAGCTAAGTTGGTACCTAAGACAAGGAGGGTTAAGCAACTTGCCCGTTATCATAAGGAATACCAGTGGGATTTGAACCTGTCTTCCTTCCTTATCAGTCTACTGCTTTAAACATTAGGCTACTTCTCAACTCCATGACAGAAAACATGTTCAAGAGTGTTTCAACATATCCTGCTTTTATCCCAGTGAGCTAGAAATAAGATTTTGGTAAGGAAAGACAAGCTACAAGTTACAGCATCTAGCCAGTCCAGGTTTCAGGATAACTACAATGAATATATGCATGAGAGAGATTTGCATACAATGGTGGCAGTGCGTGTAAATCTCTCTCATACATACTCTTTGTGGTTATCCTGAAAACCTGACTCGCTAGGTGCGTTCTGAGGACTGAGTTGAGAACCACTGAGTTATAGTATACTGCCTTAACCATGAGGCAAACCACGAGGGCCCACATAGAGCAACAGCTTCTGGAAGCAGGCAATGAACAGCTGCAGTCAAAGCAAACAAGCGGTTCTGACAACCACAAAACTGCAAAGGGCATCAGTGCACGACTTTACCCTCAAGGAAGGTGGGCAACTTTCAAATAGCATTTTATCTGAATAAATTGCTTTTGGAAATTGCCCTTTATTGGGGTAATTTTATCAAACATTTTCCATATGTAAAGCATGTTTCACATGTGTCTCACATGTGGCACTTATAAAAATGTGTGGCTGAATATAGGCATATAAATATGAACATCAACAAGATCGCATGTACTTATGCATGTACCTCGCCTACGTATTCCTGAGGCCAGAAAGAGTGGTTACTCACCTGTAACAGGTGTTCTCCGGGAGCAGCAGGAATCAGTCCTCACATATGGGTGACATCGACGTCGATGGAGCGCCCTGCGGAGCATTTCCCCAGCTTTCTATGAAAGCCTTTGGGAATACTGCACGCATGCGCGGTCCCCTTCCCACCTAAAGGTGCCATCTTGCTCAGTCAAATGACATAGCTAAAAAACAGCACACAAAAATATAAAATAAACTATGTACAACTGCAACTCCCAGGGGAGGAGGGAGGGTTGTGAGGACTGATTCCTGCTGCTCCTGGAGAACACCTTTAGGGAGGAACTTTGGATGAGTCCTAAGGACTACCCTGTTCTTATAGAAGCGGGTGTAAGGCCTGTCACAGACTAGGGCCTGAAGCTCACTCACCTGTCTGGCCGAGGTTAAGGCTACTAGGAAGAGTGTCTTCCAGGAAAGGAAGCGGAGAGGACAAGTAGCCATCGGCTCAAAAGGTGGGCGAGTCAGTTGCTGCAAGACCACATTCAACTCCCACTCAGGGGCTGGAGGACGGACAGGAGGTTTGAGCAAGAGCAAACCTCTGAGGAACCGGGACACCAAGGGGTGAACCGATATAGAGTGTCCCTCCACCAGTGAGTGGTGAGCTGCTAGAGCTGAGAGGTGGACCCGAACAGAATTGGACTTAAGGTCCTGATTGGATAAGTGTAGCAGGTACTGAAGCACCACTGGTACAGTACAGGAGAAAGGATCTTCTATATGCAGCTGACACCACACAGAAAACCTCTTTCACTTCAGGGCATAGGTTTTTCTAGTGGACTGCTTCCTAGAGGCCAGGACGACCTCTTCAACTTCAGGAGGTAGGCCCCAAGGAGCCAAAACTACCCTTGCAGCTTCCAGGCCATCAAATTGAGAGATTTGAGATTGGGGTGCAGAAGAGACAACTGGTCTTGAGACAGAAGGTTGGGCTGCAACCCTAGAGGTAGTGGAGGGTCCACTGCTAGCTGAAGCAGAAGTGGGAACCAAGGTTGTCTCCCAGGGCCTGGGAGAAATTCATTCTACATCACGTACAAGAGGCAGGTGGCTTCTACGGTCCTGCCAATTAAAGAAAGTTGTGGTTGATATTGGCTGGTTACAGTGTGAGCCCTCAACCCCTGAGGAAGTGGTGTACGAAACACGGCCTGTGTTGGGTTTGGCACACCTGATCCGTGGAACAATAAAGGCAATTTTAGAACTCCCTGCCACGTTTTCTGACTGGTTCCTAGTTGCCCACGTGGCGGCTTGCTGTTTTTGGTGGACCCTCCTTCGGAGGAGAGTCATACTGGAGAGCCTTGAGCTCTTCGGCTCGAGGCTCCTCCTCGGGATCCGCCGGGATCGCCAAAGCAGTGGCCATATCCCGCATGAACTCCGAGAACCGGGTATCCTCCGCAGGGGACATACTCCGAGGCTCAGACTGCAGTGAGTCCGACGGGACGCACCGAGTCTTGAAGGTATCGGGGGACTCCTCATCCTCCGTCTCCCAGGCAGACTTGTCCAAAGAGGAGTCGGGCTCCGACCGCATGGGGCCCAGCAGCACCCGACCCGACGCCGAAGGCACCGGCGTCGACGCCCTCGGTCCCGACCGGGAGGTCGAGGGTGACCGTGACTGAGGACGACCTTGAGCCTTCATGGTCTTGAGTATCGGCTTGGTCTCCGGGGTCGACTTCGACGTCGATGTCCCGGTGGTCGGGGAAGATGCGCCAGTGAGGCTGGCCATCAGCACCTGCTGCTGATCCATGAAGGCAGACAGTCTGCACGCCAAGGCTGTCAGCCTGAGACCCAGCTCAGGAGACTCAGCAGCTACCGACTCGGGCCCCGGCGGCACCGGGCCCAACATCGGCTCCCTGGGGGGAGAGTCCTCGAGGACAACAGGACTTACATGTCCAGCAGACTCCGGCTCCACCTGAGGTACTTTTGACGGCTTCTCCTGTTCCACGGGCCCGGGACGGCAGTTGGGGATGCGAGACCTAGCCCTCGAGGAGCCAGGGACCTCCTCCGACGCTTCCCTTGTGAGCCGCTTCTTCCTCTTTCGCTCCCGCTCGGGGGACCCCCTATCCGAGGAACCCCGACGATGCTCGGGGTCAGACTCCCGAGACGTCGAGGCCTCAGACGAGGTCCGGGCCCGGCCGGAGGCTGAATCAGAGAAAAGCCTTTCCTTCTGGTGCTGACGACTTCGCAGTGCCTTAGTGGACATTTTTCCCCATGGTCTACAGATCTTAGGATCATGATCAGGAACGAGGCACCGAAGGCAGCAGTCGTGTGTGTCGGTGAGAGACATTAGTTTCTTGCACCGATCACACTTCTTAAAACCACTGGAAGCCATCGGGGAAAAAAAGAGTCCCCGCGAGGTCAAAGGACAGGCCTTCCAGGGAAAAGGAAAAAAGGGCACGAACGCCAGCCACGAAGGGCAAAAAACGAAAAAATAAGATCGGGCTCGATATCAGTGTACCGAACCCAGCAAGAAGGGGAACCGGCGTCGAACCAGAGAAAAAACGCGAAGAAAATAGCAAGGAATAGACGAAAAAATCTAACTATTTTCAAGGTGAACTAGGACACACGTCCGAAGGGCTCCACGGAAAAAGAGAGACTGAGCAAGATGGCACCTTTAGGCGGGAAGGAGACCGCGCATGCGTGCAGTATTCCCAAAGGCTTTCATAGAAAGCTAGGGAAATGCTCCGCAGGGGGCTCCATCGATGTCGATGTCGATGTCACCCATATGTGAGGACTGACTTTCCTCTTGGCCCTGGAGAAAGTAGGTACAGTTGGGATGGAAATGCAATGTATGATCAAAGGATTTGTAAGGGATTTATGATCCTAGATTTGGGGTCTATTTACTAAAGCACATTAGGCTTTTGCAACTAATGCAGCAAAAAAGTACAGATAGCACAGCATTAGCTGCAGACAGGGCCAGGCAAGAGTTGGCAACCACTAGGAAAACCTTAAGCCTTATGCCCCCCGGCTGCCAGAATCTTTTGTTTAGCTTTGAGTGCCCCCCCCCTCTTCTCCTGAATTTGCCTTCGAAGGCGATCATCTACCTTGCCTAGTGGTTGGGAAGGTCCTAGCTGCAAAAACCATGTGTTATCTGTTGGGAGACATGCACAACATTTCCCCAACAGGTAATGTACCGAAATTGCAGATACCATGGCTTGGTAGCACTGTAGATGCACATAATGCCACCTATTGAGGTAGTGTTATGAGCACCCGCGCTATCTGCAACTTTGACAGTTACCGAGCTCTGTTGATGTCCGGTAATCGCATATTGTAGACATGCCCACTCACTCCCATATTCATCTCACTAACACAGATAGCATGCTTTCTGCAAACAGCACAGAAAATCACTGTTTTATCTGCAATTTCCCTGCGTTATCTGTTAGCACACCCAGATAGCATGTGCTATCGGCCGCATTAATAGGTAACACTGCTTAACAAGCATGCCCCTTTGAGAGTTATGCTCCAAAACTGGCATCTCTGAAAATTTACTAGGGCTGAGTTCCTAAACCTTCTTCTAAAATTTCAGTAAACTCCTAAATTTAGGAGCATAAAAAGTGAGTGGCAATGGGGACGGATTTAGGGAAGAAAAAAAGTTAAGAGCTTAGCGTTGGTTTTTAACACCAGGCGCCTAAATTAGGTTCATCAATCTAAGCCTAAATTCAGGAGCATAAATTTTTAGCTCCTAAATTAGGATGAATTTTCGACTGAAAGTTAATTTCCTAAGTGTGACTGAATATTTTATTTAACAGATTTTATATACCGTCTTTCTACAAATCAAGACGGTTTACATAAAACATTTATGGCAGTATGTTTCAACTGTTTACATGGAACAAAGTGACAAAGATGAATAGGTAACAAAGTGAACTAAATTACATGAACCATAAACAACTATTTACAAAAGTATATACCAGGATACCATATGATTGCATGATATTTATTTATTTATTTATTAACAATTCTTATATACCGCACTATTAGACATCAGCGCGGTTTACATTAAACAGAAAACATCCAACAGTTTACATCTGTCTGGTCATTACATTTAACAGGAGGTATAACTTGGCGAAATAGGGGAAACTAAATACAATGGTAACTAATAGGTAACTAAATAGGGGAAACTAATAGGTAACTAAATAGGGGTAACTAATAGGTAACTAAATAGGGGAAACTAAATACAATGATAAGTTTTAGAGAGGGCAGGAGCAGGCAAGTGGATGTAAAAGGTTAGGTACTAGGGTGGTAGGGAGAAATGTTCGAGGAAAAGAAGAGTTTTTAACTTCTTTCGGAACTCAGAGTGGGTAGGACAGTTCCGCAGCTCGTGAGGGAGGGTATTCCATAAGGATGGGGCATACAGGGAGAAGGCCCTATTACTGGTAGGTTGTTTGCTATGTCTTTTGGTTGTTGGGATAGTCAGTAGGTTTTTGGTAATGGAACGGCGTGTTCTAGTGTTAATGGAGAAGGGAAGGAGTGGGGAGAGGCATGGGGCAGACTCATTTGGTACAAATATAGGTACAAATTTAGATGCCTAACTTAGCATCCTAAACTTAGGTGCTCAGTTTATAAAATACATGTATCTATGCATCTGGCCTCCTAGATCTGGCCAAGTGAGCACTTTCGTTTCTGCTAGGAGTTCTAGTTAATTACAGAACTGTGGTCTGCCAGACATACCTGCTGCTGTTTGATTCTCTCATCACAGGGAGTCAGAAACCTAGCTACATGGAAGACCATGCTACTGTTAGAACTTAAATACTTCAGAATTCTTTACTATGCATCCTGGCAAATCCAGTACCCATTGTTGAATCAGGCTAATACGGTGCTGTGAACTCTTCAGTATGGATCGCTGGTTCATGTTTTATGTTCTCTCTACTTTTAGCACCTAAAAGGATTCTCTTTACTTGTGCCCTGCCCTCTTAAATTCCATTACTGTTTTAGCTCCTCCACTACCCATCCCAAAAGGGCATGTAATGCTTCCACTGTGAAACTTTAGCAGATCCTTGAAAATTTGCTGCAATGTGTGCCTTTGAGTCAATGCTCACTCCTGGTGACCCAGCAGCTCCTGGGTTTTTTTTGCAGTGTGACCAGAAGTAGATTGCTAGGCCTTTCTTCCAAGGCAGTGGAGGGCTAAGTGACTTGCCCAATGCCATGAGGAGTGTTAGTGGAAACTGAATCCTGGTTATAAAGCCTAGACAGGGGGGTTCCTATATGTCCTGCAGCACAGAATCAGAGCATGACTGGCACGTCCAGGCTGGTTGCACCCGATTCTGATCCCACGGGGACATATAGCCCCTGCAGGATCAGAATTGGGTCCAGATCAGGCCTGTCCAGATTTTGGATGTCTGGATGGGCCAGACGGGCCCCAATTGGAATTAGCCCCATAGTTTATAAATATTCCCCGCTGAGAATAATGGGGCTTGTGAAATTTAATGCATTAGTAAACAAGGCTCTTAGATTGTAAATCTTCTGGGACAGAGAACCACACTACCGACAATACCTGATTCATAAGTTATCTAGAGTTCGGGTTTGGAAAAATCATTAAATGCAAATCCAGTCAACTACTGTCCACTTCTAAAATGGTACTATCTGATCTCTTGTGATACTATGCCCCACATACAGTATTTGCCATTTTGGAAGCTAGTGGAAGGGTTTTGCACTTTCCTGCCCTTATCTTTCACAGGACATCATTGAAAAATACAGGGGAGGGTACGACCTACTGGAAGAGGGAAGGGGGCCAAGAGGTTGATTATAAAATGGAGACCCTTGTGTTTGTTTCCCAGGGGAATGGGGGAATGTGTCTGACTGAGCACAGAGAACTCTTTATTAGCGTCCAAGGGGGCAGTCAGGGCAGCTCCTTGATAGTGATGTGGAGGATTGGGAGAAAAAGGGACAATCAGGCCATGGTGACCTTCCACTTTCGGTATGGGAGGAGGGCTGGAATGGGATAGGGCCATGCCAACCTATCACCCTTGGTGTCAGGGATGGGAGAGCTCATGTAGGGTTACATTTGGATCATTGAGGGCATTAAATAGTTGTTTTGAGAGGATGAAATCACCTATGCTAAACAAACCTTTTACCGTGGAATGGTTAGCGCTAGAGATTTCAAAGTGCAGCATGAACACGCTGTGCCTTTGGACTTAGCTTGCACAATATTTCTCTGTGCTCATTAAAGAACCTGTATTTTAAAGGGCATACATAAAAAATAGTACCCTCTTATTCAATAAGTTTATTGTGGGTTTCAGTGCATAGATCCTATAACCTTAATATCAGCATTATCATTCTCAAAGTCCAGCCTTGCTGATTACCCATTACAGTTGTTATTTCATTGCTCAGTGCTATGGGACCGCACTGGATAAAATTACGTATCATTCAACTGAAAGGAGATCTGAGGATGGGAAGTTAATCTTTCAGGGAAGGCTACAGCCCAGATTCCTGTTGCAGTTGCTACTGTCACTTTGTGAACAAGACTGTTTACTCTCTGAATGCTACAGTAGAAGGGGAAGAAATACAACACTTAAGATGAAAGAAAAGACTTCCCATGCATTATAAACTCTATTTTATTAAAAACATTTTGTTATATTTCGGTGACAGATTAGATTTAGGATAGATGGAAAGCCCTAAATGACTTAAAAAAATATAGTAACATAGCAAATGAAAGCAGATAAATAACACCTAGGCAATCCAGTCTGCCCAACTGAAATTTTTTCTCTGTACATTTTGACTGCTTTAAGTAGACAAGTACAGTCAAACCTCGGTTTTCATTTGCCCCGGTTTTCATACGCTTCGGTTTTCAACGTCTTTTTTGACTGAGATTTTGTCCTGGTTCTCATACATTGCCTCGGTTTTCGTAAAGTACAGTACTGTAAATACATACACCCTCGCGCTGCACACCGGTCTGTATACACTGCCGGAACGCCCGCCTGGTCCCGGCAGCACTGCCCCCCGGACTCACCGATCGCCAGCGTGATGAGAAGCGAAAGCCAGCTGAGCACGTAAATGAAACACATCCTCGAGCCTGGTCTGAGTCAGAGAGGCAAGGATTGCGCAGAGAGGAAGGCCCCGATCTCGTCCACCGCCTGCCCGTTCTCTGGAGCGCCCCCTCAGGCTCAGAGGTAGCAGGGAAGAAAAGCTGTCAACGTAAGCAGGAGATGTTGCATGAATGTGGGAGGCAGTTCTTTTTCTTGCAGGGTACATCTGAAGCTATATCATTAAGATGTTCTGCCATTCTGAAGCATTGAGCAGATAATGCTTCAGGTATTTTAATGGGCTGAATCCAATGTGATTCCAAAGAGAGCTGGGCACAGCAGCTTGTCAGGGGTGGCTAAGGCCAGATGTTAACATACTGTACTGTACAGTACTGTACTTAGCTTGCTTTCAGTGATGTTAAATGTTCATTTATCCATTTCATTAGTCATTTATATTTATTTCTCATTGTTTTCTGTATGTAAAAATAGTTATTCTCTATAAAATGTATTTGTGAATATTTTTGGGTGTCTGGAACGGATTAATTGGATTTACATTATTTCTTATGGGAAATATTGCTTCAGTTTTCATACGTTTCGGTTTTAGTCAGACTTTTTCGAACGGATTAATCATGAAAACAGAGGTTTGACTGTATATAAATTTCCATACTCAAAATAATACCAGCTCCTCCTAACTCCCAGTCCTAGGCCAAACCCTGCCCTTCAATACTAGACCTTGTTATTTTCCTCTGTGATTCTAAGGCCAACATGCAGACCCCTTTTTTAGGGGCATTAGTGACAGGAGTGAGTAAACACTTAATTTCTTTTCATCTATGAGGAATGCCCATCAACACAATTATAATTCAAGCACATGCCCCCACAAAAGCTGCAGAAGAGGAAGAAGTTGATGAGTTCTATGAACAAGTTTTTGTTGTTCTTGATAAATGCCATTGAGTCGGTGTTGACTCATGACTACCCTCTGGATAGTTGTCCTAAACTGTGTTCTGTCATCAGTCAGGCGTCTCATTGTTGATAGAGTAGCACCCATACTGTAGCTGCTGTTATTATATCGATCAATCTCATTGCTGGCTTTCTTCTTTTGCGCTGACCTTCTATCTTGCCAAGCATGATGTCTTTCTCTAATGATATCTCTCTTTGCATGAATTCTTGTCATCTGAGCTTCTAAAGAAAGCTTAGGTTTGATCTCCTCTAGTACTGACTAGTTTGCTCTTCGGGCAGTCCACAGTATACACAGTATTCACCGCCAGCATCATAATTCAAAAGCATCAATTTTCTTCCTGTCTATCTTTTTCACTGTCCAACATTCGCATCCATATGACTTTATTGAAAATACCATAGCTTGAACAAGTCAAATTTTTGTATGGAGAGAGACCTCTCTGCTCTTGAGAATCTTATCTAGGTCCTTCATAGCCATTCTGCCAAAAGCAATGCGTTATCTGATTTCTTGACTGCTTGTTGTTTCTTTATTGATAGTTGATCATGCAAACAGGATATCCTGATAGTCATGGGTGACTGGAATGCAAAAGGTGGCAACAAAGAAGAAGGCAAAGTGGTTGAAAAATATGGACTTGGCAACAGAAATGAAACTGGAAAAAGACTGATAGAATTCTGCAAGACCAATGATCTATTCATCTCAAACAGCTTCTTCCAGCAACACAAGTATCAACTATACACAAGGAGTTCACCCAAAGGATTGTACAAAAATCAAATAGACTATATCTGTGGAAGATAACGATGGAAAAGTTTGATAATATCAACCTGAAGCTGACTGTGGTACAGATCACTGTCTACTAGTATGCAAACTCAAGCTAAAGTTGAAAAAGAGCAAGCCACTCATTGACGTAGCAAAATATGACCTTGAAAATATACCTCTGGAATTTAAAGACTGCCTGAAAAATTGATTTGCTGCTTTAGATAAAAATGACAAAATTCCAGAAGAGTTATGGGATGACATCAAGAAGGTTATGTTGAAAGAAAGCAAGAAGTATCTAAAAAAGATGAAAAAGCAAAAATGGCCAAAATGGATGACTAAAGAAACTCTGAAAATTGCCAAGAAACAGAAAGAGGTTAAAGACAGTCAGGCAGCTATGTTAATATCACTCCAGATAATTCAGTTCTGGAGTTCTGGTGTGGCTAAACTGTGGTGCTAAATTAGCTTTGCCAAAGATGAATATCATGTTGGGCAAAAGGTGTGTCTTTTGCATCTGTTACCTTCAGGTAAGCCACTGCAGATATTGTAAGATGATGTAGTGGGTTTTAATGATGAGTTGATTCAGGTAGCTTGTTAGCTAGAGGACAATAAACTGAAATTGAATGTGAGTACTGTATATCAGGAGCTGATATACTTTATGCCGACAACTCTCAGATCTACCTTTTTGTGTCTGAAATCTCTCCAGGTATCCAGGTCCAGATCTCTGCCTGCTCATTTGACATTGCTGCCTGGATGTCCAACTGCTGTCTGAACTGAATATGGCCAAAACTGAGTTCCTTATCTTTCTCTTTGTCAGGGTCACTGGTCTGTGGTTTCCCGGATCATCCCTGGAACCCTTTTTAAAGATTGGTGTTGCATTGGCCACTCTCCCATCTTCAGGTACTACAGATGAGATTAATGATAGATCATATTACTAATAGTAGTTCTACAATCTCATATTTCATTTCTTTTAGCATCTACTCCAGGTGATTTACTGCTCTTCATTAATTAGCAGTATTACATCTTCCCGATTTATTGAGATTTGTTTCAATTCCTCTGATACATCACCCTTAAATATCATTTCTGGCATGGGTAAGTTTCCTACATCTTCTTCAATAAAGACTGAAGCAAAAAAAATCATTCAGTCTCTCTGCTATGGCCTAATTCTCCCTCGGTGCACCTTTTACCCCCTCCATCATCTAATCGTCCAACTGACTCCCTTATTTGCTGGAAATATACTTGAAAAAAGTTTTTATTATGTGCTTTTGCATCCATGGCAAGCTTCTTTTCAAATTTTCTCTTTGCCTGTCTTATCAATGCCTTGCATTTAACTTGTTAATACGTATGTTTCATCAGAGAAGCAGGACTATATGAAGACAACAAAGGTGTGAAGATTGGTGGAAGACTCATCAACAACCTTTACTATTCTGATTATACCACATTACTGGCTGAAAGTAAAGATGATCTGAAACATTTGCTTCTCAAGATAAGGAACAAAGGAGTATGTTTACTAAACCGCAGTAAAGTCACTGGTGGTAAGGGCAGCGTTAAGGTGCTTGAAGCCATATAAGGCAGTGGGCAGATAGGGGGCATGCCAGCGTTAGGGTACCTTGAGCCATTTAGCGTGAGTTAACAGGACCAAGTGCGGTAAGATGACAAGATGTCCTAAGGAGAGACAAGGCATCTTAGAGGTGATAAGGCACCTTAACAGGAGATAAGGTGTCATAACATGAGATAAGGTGCCCTAACAGGAGATAACAGGACATCATGCTTGGCAAGATAGAAGGTCAATGCAAAAGAGGAAGGCCAGCTATGAGATGGATCGATACAATAACAGCAGCTACGGGTACCAGTCTGTCAACAATGAGCCGCCTGACTGAAGGCTGAACACAATTTAGGATAGCTATCCAGAGGGTCGCCATGAGTCAACTCCGACTCGACGGCACTTAACAACAACAAAACAACAACAGGAGATAAGATGCCCTAACAGGAGAGAAGGTATCCTAAGGAGAGACAAGGTGCACTAAGGTGGAAAGCAAGTGTCTTAAGGCAGGAAAATGGCTATAAACCAAACTCTGGATAGAGCACCAAGGAATGTCAATGTACAGGCGATGGAAGGAAGGACAGGTAGGAGTTGATGGACCTGCCATGTCAGTGGGCACACTATGTGGCAGCCAGTAAAGTGGACACGCATGTGGGAGGCAGCTGTACCGATGCACAGGGTGGTGTCAATGTAAAGTGCTGCAGTGACAGTGTGTGGCATAGGATGGGGAAGATGTGTCCCACAGCGGAGGCAGAAGCAGCAGGATGTTTGCAGCAGCAGGAGGAGAGAGTAGTAGTGGTTACATGCAGATCAGGCATAGGAGAGGCGAGCACAAATAGCCGTAATGCGGAAAATGGTACCAGTGTAGGTCATGGAGTAGCAGCCTGCACAAGAAGACAGGACTGTACACAGCCAACAGAGGCAGATAGATGGGCTGAAGGACAGATGGCGGCTGAGGAGAGGGTGGTATGGGCTGCCAGCAGCAATCTGCAGAGTCCTGACTGTTACAGGCATGAAAATGATCTGAGTCACAAAAAGAACAGCTAGGAATCAGACCCCTGCCCGCTGCTTACAGAGACTATTAACTAATCAGTAGGCTACACCCCCACACCTCTCTGCACAGCAATGGCTGGATACAAAGAAACTGCAGGTCACCGCCTAAACTGTCTGCTGTGTGTGCCATTATAGGGTAGCCCCACCAGTACCTATGATGCAATGCACATTCAGAACAGCAGTCTACAGCAGATCACCAAATGAAGAATGCAGGTATCCATCACCTCAGCTCAGTAAGATGCATTGACAGTGTGTGATACAAGCACAACGCAGCTACAAACCGTGCTACAGAGCAGTTTTCGCGGTCACCCTGATAGTGAGGAGGGCACACGTTACCAGATCCCCAGTACCTGCCATGCTAGAGATGGTCTCTGCTGCAGATCCCCATCACTGCCACTGTGTGGCAGGTATTGTCTGCAGTGTGATTATGCTAGACACCTTGTTTCCCGCAGAATTGCAGCATGTGCTAGTCACATCTTCCCCTATTGGACAGGGACCCACCTAGAACAGTGCATATCAATACTCACTGTTATAATGCTGATACCATGGACACCAACTATGGGGGGGGGAGGGATCTAGATTTACATGGGGCTGTTACTGGGGTCCTGTTGGCTCTACCATTACCACTGTGAGTAGGCCTGGAACACCTCATGTCCCAACCACCTAGGTCTAACATTCACCCGTAGCAAGTACAGTCAGACTGCACATGTTGCCACCACTGGGTTTTCCAGCCATGCACACACTAACTGCAGATAGTCCGCTGGTCAGTACACATTGCATATGCACAGAGCAACCATGTGCACTCAGGCTTGGGATATATAACATAGACACCCAGCAGTTGGTTCAGTGATCGGGTCCCAAGAACAGGAGATGCACTCACAGCACTAGAGCCAAATACTATACAGCACCAGGGCCGGATTTACCCATATGCCATGTACGCCATGGCGTAGGGCCCACAGCCGGCAGGGGCCCACAAAAAAAGAACCAGGTATTTTTTTTTAAACACACACAATTTAAAAAAAAAACCTGGTGGCGGCCGCCGGGGGCCCCCCTCTGGTGCCGGGGGGGCCCCGTCACCACGCTGAAGCGGGGGGGTGGGGTGGGGCCGGGTCGGGTCGGGTCGGGTCTCTCCCTCCCTCCCTCCCTCCCTCCCTCGCTGCAGGCTGCGAGAGACGCGAAGATAGAGCGTCTCCTCGCGTCTGTGTTAAGCCCGCAGGGGCTGATGGGATTTCCCATCAGCCCCTGCGGGCTTAACACAGACGCGAGGAGACGCTCTCCCTTCGCGTCTCCTGCAGCCTGCAGCGAGGGAGGGAGGGAGAGAGACCCGCCCGACCCGACCCGACCCGACGGCTTCAGCTTGTAGACGGGGCCCCGCGGCAGCAGAGGGGGCCCCGTGGCGGCAGCCACCAGGTTTTTTTTTTAAATTAAATTTTACTTTGGGGGGGGGGTAGGACTGGTAATGGGCTATTGGGGGGGCTGGGGCGGGTCATGGGCGATTGGGGGGGGGTAGGACTGGTAATGGGCTATTGGGGGCTGGGCTGGAAATGGGCTGGGCTGGCTGGGCTGGGGGGGGTTAAGGCTAGAGGTGGGCTGATGGGGTTAGGACTGGTAATGGACTGTGGGCTGTTGGGGGGGCTTAGAACTGGCAATGGGCTTTGGGGGGGGTTAAGACTGGTAATGGGCTGTGGGCTGATGGGGGCTGTCTGGTAATGGGCTATGGGGGGGCTAGGATGGAAACGGGCCGGGGGTTAAGACTGGAGGTGGGCTGATGGGGTTAGGACTGGTATGGGCTGTTGGGGGGGGTAGAACTGGTAATGGGCTTTGGGGGGGTTAAGACTGGTAATGGGCTGTGGGCTGATGGGGGTTGTCTGGTAATGGGCTATGGGGGGCTAGGACTGGAAATGGGCTGGGGGGTTAAAACTGGAGGTGGGATGATGGGGTTTAGGACTGGTAATGGGCTGTGGGCTGATGGGGGGGGGTAGGACTGGCAATAGGCTATGGGGGGCTGACTGGAAATGGGTTGATGGGGTTAGGACTGGAAGTGGGCTGATGGGGGGTTAGGACTGGTAGTGGGTTATAGGGGGGGCTTAAACTGAAAATGGGGTGATGGGGGGTTAAGGACTGTAAGTGGGGTGATGGGGGGCTAGGACTGGTATTTGGGTTGGGGGGTTGCTAGGACTGGAAATGGGCTGATGGATGGCTAGGACTGGAAATGGGCTGATGCAGGGACTAGAAGGGAATGGATGCTGGGTGAGGCTGGAACTAGAAGGGAGCTGATGTTGGGGGAGGATTAGAATGGGATGGGGCTGGAAGAGTAAAATGGAGAAGGGAAAAATATTTTGTGTGGGAGGGATAAAAAATCTACAATTGGCCGGGTATTGGGAGAGTAAGTGGGGATGAGGATGGAGGGGTAAATTTGAGTGGATGAAATAGGAATGAGGAAAGAGCAAAAGGAGAAAGATTAGTATGTTAAAGCAGATGTAGAGAGAGAATGGAAAAAAAATCTAGAAGAGAGAAGAAAGGACAAATGGACAGCAGACGATGGAGAGTTAGCAGAAGACACGAAGAAACCAGAAGAAAGTGGCTGGAGCAATTGCAGCTGAAAAAAATGCACAAAAGGTAGAAAAATATCTCTTTATTTGAATTTATTAATTGGAATATGTCAGCTCTGGTAAATGTGCATCATTAACATCTGCGCTTTGTTTAGTACAAGAGCAAATTAATGTATAGTTTTATTTCTACAGTGTTGTACATTCCAAGTTTGGCTTTTGGGATTCCCAGTTTAATTATTGTCTTCCTATTTCTAATTGTGATTACTTGTTTGGTGATGGTCTATGTTCTGCATGTGTAAACTGAGCTGAGGTGTTCTGTTTATATAATTCCTATTTGACATTGCCACTTGTTCTCTTTCCCCGTAGGTCATGTATTGTTGTTCTCTGAAATGTATTGGTTTAATATTTGCAGTGTGCCTTTTGATTGGTAGAGTATGGTGCTTTGTGAGTCCTGGTAGTGCTGTTAGGATACGGCGGGTTTACTATGGGCAGTGTTTGTAGTAGTTCCTATGTGTCTGGCAGTTGGCACTGGATTATAGTAATGTAGAAATCTTTTAGTCTTTCTTTATCAATACAATCATTAATAGGAACGTTTACTAAAAGTTAGTATATGTAACATTATGCAAATATTTATGCAAATGAGGCCCCTTATGCAAATGAGGTCCGCACCCCCCTTGGGCCGCCCCTGCTGGGGGCCCACAATTTTTGTTGGCGTAGGGCCTCACTCAAGGTAAATCCGGCCCTGTACAGCACTATGTGGATACATAGCAGTGCTATGGTTACTGCTCAGTCAGAGTGAGAGTGCCCTCCCAACATGACATGCTGTGGCCACCCATTCCTTGCAAGTGACAGTTGGGTGCTACGGCGTCCCAGCCATTGATCCACCCCTGATGCAGACACATCCTGGCCAATCTGCCCTATTTCAGCCCATACTCACAATACTTTGCTCCTCATTATGCACATTTGCTGGCTAATGCTGGAAACAGCTTCAGCACTGCGAGGCTCAGTGAGCAGTAGAAAGTCACAAAACAATAGATAGACATACACACACACATACACACACACACACACACACACACACACACACACACTCATATCAACAGACTGTGCAAAAATGGGGATGGATAGCATTCCTGCCTGCCACTCTTGTCCCAATCTCAGCTCTGGCATTGTTAAGGTGTGCTCATTGTGCAGGAGCTAGTAGTGCGCTCTGATGTTGATACACGCTCAGTGTGCTTGTGCTGTCAGCCTGACTCTCCATCCAGCTGAAGATAGTGGAGCCTGTCTGTGTGGGTATTTGTACCCTTGTTGGCCAATTCATTGGGGGTTGCATATGTTGGTGTTGTACCTGCATTGTGGGATAAAATCTAGTCACAGGGACATACACTGCAGGAGCCACAGCCAGGACCCAAACCTGTAATCCTCTGCTCTTTTACACACCAACTGTGTGTAGTGCACTACAGTGCTGCCACATGATCACATCAGTCTCTGGGACTGATGTGCTTCCCATTAGACAAACCTTGGCACATGTTGCACTGCACATGGCGCACTGGAGCAGGGCATGACCTTGGTCTGCTGCAGGTGGGTGCTGCTGCCCCCTCTGCCAGCACCCCCCAGGCCATGCTGACATGCCCATGTGCTGTCAGTGTTGGTGGTGCGCAGTGCCAGGCCAGCCAACATGTGGGTTTGCGGATGCCTAGGGTGCAGGGTCCAGCAGGGGGGGGGGGGGCAGAGGCATACATGGATGGCCACTCATTCCCCCCCACAACCATCTGCCTCTCCAGGGACCCCATCACCACCTACCAATGTTATGTCTCTTCAATCTGGGGAAGGGATGGCTGAGGGGTGTTATGTTAGAGGTCTAGAAAATATTGCCTGGAGTGGAATAGGTAAACGGAGGTCGATTGTTTATGCCATCAGAATGTAGATAGTCTAGGGGACATGCAACGTGGCTACAGTGTAACCCATTTAGGACTACTAGGTGAAGATATATTTTCAGTCAATGTGTTATCAAACCCTGCAATTCATTACCGGAGGATGTAATAAAGGCTGTTAGTGTAGCTGGGTTTAAAAAATGTTTGGACAGGTTCCCTGGGGAGGGTCCATAAACCATTGTTAAAGAGGACCCGGGATATGCATTGCTTACCCCATTACAAGCATTGTGGATCCTCCAGCACACTGAACCCAAATAGACCCAACTGGATTCTAGGTGACTTTAACTTACCATCTCTACAAGACAACCAATCAACCGCCTTTATAGAGGCCCTGGAAATCCTAGGATACAAACAAGTTGTACAACAATCTACGCACATAAAAGGCAATATTCTTGACCTCATATTTGCTCCACAATCAGTTCATAATCAACTTCAAGACAAGACATTGTGTAACTCTTTGTTTATTGTAAACCGTGCTGATGCTGAATAGTGCGGTATATAAGAGACTATAAATAAATAAAAAATAAATAAATAAATACTGTTATCAATTACAGCGGTCCCTTGGTCAGACCATAAGCTCATTATGTTCCATATCCCCACTCAAACCAACCAACATACAAGCGACACAGACCTAAACAAACACACAAACACTACAGCCAGATTCTTCCAACCTTTTAATAGGGAACGTATCCTGGCCGAAACTGATGCACTCCTCAAAGACACCACCTTAAACCTAGAAGAGCTCATCACCTGTTGGAACAACAGACTCAACTCCATTGCCTCGCGCCCACCTAGAAATAAGTCTTCAAGGAAAAAAGCGTCAGCCCCATGGTTCACATCAGAGCTGAAAGAATCTCTAAAATTACTACGAAAGCTTGAGAAGAGATGGAGGAGGTCACACACCAACAACAACCAGACTGCCTACATGCAACATCTTGACGCTCACCGCAAGTCCATCTCTGAAAAAATGAAACAGTACCACACAGACATGCTCTAAATAAACCTCACGACCTGTTTAGTCTAGGCAAGAAACTAGCCAAGGAACCGTCACCTGAACACCAGTGCGAAATCAACTCACAAGAATATGCTACCTACATACAATCTAAGATGTGCCGCACAAATAAAATTGCAATACCCTCTGCCCCAATTTCTCAAGGGCTCCCAACTCCTTTAATATCATTCACTACTCCCTCTTTGAAGCTGATTGAAGACACTATCTCATCTCTCAATATGTCCACTGCACACACTGATCCTTGCCCAGCCTTCTGGATAAAGGATTTTCGCAAAGAGCTCGCTCCAACAATATCCAAGATTATAAGGCAATCATTTGACACTGGATCATTCCCTACTGCTCTCAAGCAGACATCCATCAGACCGTTATTGAAAAACCTCAAGTTAGACCCACAAAAAACAGACTCATACAGACCCATTGCCAGCATACCCACGCTTGCAAAAATTATTGAAAAAGTAGTTTATAGGCAGTTGCAGACCACATTGACGCTGAAGCACCACTGGATACTTGTCAACATGGATTCAGAGAATCTCATGGGGTCGAGATGCTCCTTACCACCCTCCTCAATAGCCTAAACTCTGGTATCGACAACATCCGTCAGGGTTTTGTACTCATCTTTTTGGATATTGCGTCTGCTTTTGACTCGGTTTGTCACGATGTTCTTCTTATCCGTCTAAAAGAGAAGGGCCTCTGTGGAAATGCACTCAAATGGTGTAACTCATACCTCTCAGATAGATGGCAACATGTGCGATCAAATGGGGGATTATCAGATCCGTTTCATCAAGGACAAGGAGTCCCGCAAGGATCCTCTCTCTCATCATTACTATTTAACATATATATGCAACCTATATGTAGCATCATCAGATCTTTTAATGTCAACTGTATGATATATGCTGATGACGTTTTATTATACATGCCGTTCTGCATAGATAAGATGGACCTCACCCCCATAACAAATTGTTTTAACACTATATCAAATTGGCTATTGACTCAAAATCTCAGAATCCAACATAAAAAAACGGAAGTTCTCTTTATCTCAAGGAACTCGAATTTCATTTCCCCCACATTCCTGGATGTTCAAGATGCCAAGCTTCAAGTAAAACCTTATATCCGATACCTAGGAGTGACTCTTGATCAATATTTGGATTTGAAAAACTCACATATCCAACACAGTAAGAGCTGTTTATTTCAAAATCCGCTCCCTCAGACATCTCCGTCAACTGATTGATCCGACCGATTTCCGTACTGTTTACCAGGCTCTAATCATGCCCCATTTTGATTTCTCAAACTCCATACTACAAGGGCTTCCTCAATCAACTTTAAACCCTCTTCAACTCGCCTTGAATAGTGCAGCAAGGGTGCTCTTTGGGCTACCCAAAAGAGAACATGTAACACCCCTTCTAAAACAACTACATTGGCTCCCTATTCAAGCGAGAATCACTTTCAAAACTCTGCTACTGGCTTTTAAAGCATACAAAGGTCTCGCCCCCACCTCTTTATTGGAGATGATTCAACCAATTGCACCCAACAGACTAAGAAGAACCGCGGAACTAAACATGCTAACTGTACCAAAGGAAATCACAAGATACAACTCGACAACAGCAAGCCGAGCCTTCAGTTTATGTGCTCCAAAACTTTGGAACTCCCATCCAGCACACATTAGGGCCATCTCTGATCTCAGCCAGTTCAAGAAGGCCCTGAAACATTACCTTTTCCTCAAATACTTCCCAGAGAACAAAGAAATACAGTTACACCCAAATATCAATAATTACCTTCCGACCACCTAATTCTTCCTGATTCAACTGCACATTACGCCACTTTACCAGATTGTCAATACACTTTTCACACAAAAATCACTTGTATGTAAATAGTTGTTCGTGTTATTGTTTTGTATATAGTTGCTCCTGTTATCCAGGTTGATTCCCCTGTTATATGTAATGATCAGATAAATGTAACTTGTCTGAAGTTTCTTGTTCCATGTAAACCGTGCTGATATTGAATAGTGCGGTATATAAAAAAAATGTAAATAAATAAATAAAATAAATAAATAAATAAATATGTGTCTTTTGGGGAAACTGCTAGGTACCTGTGACACCGACTCGACGGCACTTAACAACAACTTATATTTTTTCCTGTTTTCATCATTTGGCTCTTTTTTCCATTTTTTGAAAGATACTCTCTTAACTATAATAGCCTCTCTGACATTACCTTTTTTAAGCATGGAATACATCTGGTCTGAGCTTTCAAGATAGTCATTTTAAATAACGCCGAGGCCTGATGTAAACTCTTAGCCTTTGCAAATGCTCCTTTTATTTTTTTCTTAACCATTTTCCTCATTTTATCATAGACTTCTTTTTGAATTTCCTTGCTATCTTCCCTCCATTTATTAAATCAAATATGTTCATGCTATGATCGCTATTGCTAAGCAGCCCTAAAACAATTACCTCTCGCACTAGATCTTGCATTCTACTGAGGACTAGGTCTAAAATAGGATCCCCGTGTGTCTGTTCCCGAACCAGCTGCTCCGTGAAGAAGACAGTTAATTCATCTAGCAACTTTGGGCCAGATTTTCAAAGGCCTTTACATGGGTAATTTCCCTAGCTACCCATGTAAAGGTCTTATCCGGGATTTTCGAAGGGCACCTACACGGGTAATGTCCACTGTTCCCTCTAAGCTGTGTGCATGTGCGCGTGCACACACCTCGCCGAGCAAGCGCACATACTTTAAAACAGAGCGCACAAAAATTACGGCTCTGATTCTGATAGAAAACAACACAGATGTCCTAAAATTTAAAAGTTATGATTGTAATTACTAGAAATTTCCCGCTTCATTTAGTAATCGTCTATTTTCATTTAATTTGATTAAAATCAATGTGGTGTACATACTGTATTCTGACGTGTAGTCAAATTTTAAAGTATATAACTGCGAGTGTCGTTATGTGGTGCACAAAAATTTAGCCTTCCTTCAAAAGCTTCACACAGCTGATATTTTATGCGCACACAGCCTACAGAAAATTAGAGGGAACATTGGTAATGTCCTTCAAAAATCCCGGATATGTCTCTAACGCACCCAGATGCTATCTGCATAGCACTGGGGTGTGTTAGGGGCATTTCAGGGCAGAGTGGAGGCGGAGAAAGAGGCTAAATGGTGCGACACCCACCGGCTGGGCCAAGAGGCTGACAGCTGATAGGCGGCTTTACTGTCCGTTAGAATAAAAGTTCTTTACTCTGTAGGAATGAATTGTAGTTGAGGCAGGTGGTAAGGCTTTGCAAGATTTTTATTATTTATACAATGGGGATTTTCAAAGGCACGCGAAGGTTCAAAACACAACAAATACACTAGGATAACTTCTCCAAATGAAAGGATGAACACAGGAAAAAACCAGGAGAAATGAAAAACAAAACTTTTCTTCTCTGCTGTTCTCTGCACTGCTCCGTGTGGTCACACACTATACTGCAGCAGACTAAACACAGCTGGTTTCACTTTCACCAAACAACATCTTCACAAACTCCGTTACTCTCAACACTGAATACAGCACAGCATTGCTTTCTTCTGAGTCACAGGTAAAAGCTACCTTATTAAAAGGCTTTTAAAACTCTCTCCTGTTTCACTTTCTTACTGTGGTATTCTTGTGAGTCAAACAGTCCATTGGTATAAGAAAATCATCACATTCAGGCACAGTGGTTTATATCTGCATTTCCTCAATGCCATTAGAATTACCAAAGTCTTTCTCATATGTGGGGGCTTCTTTTAGCTTTTCTCTCTTTAGAAACTGGTGGAAGTGATCCCACAGCAAGTCAGCCTTTTCAGGTGTTTTGGTACTAGGGGTTTGAATCCTCTCACTAGAGAATAGTCTCTGCAGTGCCCCTAATTTAGAAGCTTCACAAACGTCAGAGTTATCTGGTCTGGAGTTTGCCACAGGTACTAGGCTTTCAATCCAACGTTTCACAGTAGAGGGGGAGGGTTCCAGCTCCTGCTCAATAAAACTAGCCTTTATCTCTTTTGCCAATTTATCGGATATAAAATGGTCAGTTTTACCTTGAGGTTGTTTCTCTGTGTCAGCAGAGCTTTCTGGTTAAATTTAGAACCCAGCAGAGAGCTTGTAGTTTAAATTTCATAATAAGTTAAAGCCTAGCCGCAGCAAAGGGCTATAATTTAAATCAAATAAGAATATAGATAAGCACAAAAGGCAAAACAGGGTCAGTACTCTTTGAGCAGCAAATAGAGTCTTCTAGATACCTTTACAAAGAGACCTTCTACCTAGGGGGCAAGAGACCTGTGAAACGTTTTCAATAGGTGTTAACACCAGGTGGCAGTTCAAAAAGCCATTTTGAAAGACTCCTTCTATCCAAGCAAGGACTGTTAATCATCCAGGAAGTTGGTCACAGCTTACCTCAGCAGCACAGGCATAAATAGCTCAACCAGAGCTCTGTGATCCTCAGTCTTGAAAGACTAGAAAAGGGAACTGTTACTTCTGGAAAGAGATCTGCAATTGTGAGTATATATTTCTGGGAATTTTCTGAAAGGAATTCTTTCTATTAAAACTATTTAATCTGTGAACCCACTATTTTTTGTTAAATCAGTCAGCGCCTAGTAGCAGCAGTTTAAGTTTAAATTAAAAACACAGAAGAGAACTTTCTGGTTACATTAAATACCCAGCAGAGAGCTTGTAGCTTTAATTTAATAGTCACTCAGGGCCTAGTATCAACAAAGTACTTTTAGTTTAAATTTAAAAACACAGAAGAGAGCTTTCTGGTTAAATTTGGAACCCAGCAGAGAGCTCTGGTTTACATTTAATAGTCACTCAGGGCCTAGCATCCCTGTAGGGCCTAGAGCCTGTAGTTTAAATTTCATAATAAGTTAAAGCCTAGCAGCAGCAAAGAGCTATAATTTAAATCAAATAAGAATATAGCTTACCTCAGCAGCACAGGACAGGGTACTGTGTAGCAGCCCTCTTTTAATAAGTGTTCAGTTAGGATTTACAGAGAAATTTTGTTCATTTTTGCAGCTAGTCAGTTGTGTCGATGGACCTGAGGGCATGACTGCCCACTCTGTGGGAATGCCACAGACCTCCATGGGACCTGAATCTACATGATAGATCTTGAATGGGGTATTAAATGAGGTGCCCAGTGGTGAGAGCTAAACTTGCATCAGTACACGTCTGGCCAGACCACTAGCTTAACTGAGCTCAATTAACATTAAGAGAGGGTGCAACAAGGACACAAACACTCAATAGAGGCTGCTTATACTTCACTGTGATGAAACAGCTGAAGTAGTTTTGTGTGTGCATTTTGCTCCATAAATGTTGGGAAGGCCACATTAAGTAACACTGGGAACATACAGTAAAAAGGAAATTGTTTGGTTTAGAATTTTGAATGGTCAAGTATAATAGTGATTGTTCATTGGTGGTATTGTGCTTCTAAACTGGTTGATCATATCATACTGCATTTGCCTGTTTCTTCTCCTACGTTTAACCAAGATCTTACTCACTATTCACCAACCCCAACCCAACATCCAAATAAATTTTTTTGTTGAATACCTCATTCAACTATCCCTTCTTCCCTCCCCTTGCAATAAGCCCCTCACTCCATCTCTAGGGAAGCCTATTGTGAGAATATAGTATATTGTAACCACATGGTGGGGAAGTGTCTGTCATACCTTGCCCAGCGGGAGAGGGATTACGGTCCCCAGAGGAAGCCCAGCCACCAGTCACTCAAAGAAGAAAGAAAGGGGAGCCTGGATCACCTGCCCCACCCACCTGGAGTAACAATTATATTACTAAAGTAAGTGCATGCATTGCAATTTCTGCTTCAGCATGTACATCAGCAGCAGCTGTGCTTATAGTGGAATGGTTCAAGTGTGCTGACCTGGAGAGAAGCGTCGCTGTGAGGGAGCTGCCGTGCTTTTCACCTGCACGGTTCAGCGCAGCGAGACCAGGAGGCGGCTGGCTTGTGATCGGGACAGGCGGGAGGAGGACGTGCCTTGGCCCGGAGGACCCTGCTGTGCCCCATAAAGCCCTCCGGTTTTGGAGAAGTATTGAGAGAAGCGTCGCTGTGAGGGAGCTGCCGTGCTTTTCACCTGCACGGTTCAGCGCAGCGAGACCAGGAGGCGGCTGGCTTGTGATCGGGACAGGCGGGAGGAGGACGTGCCTTGGCCCGGAGGACCCTGCTGTGCCCCATAAAGCCCTCCGGTTTTGGAGAAGTATTGAGAGAAGCGTCGCTGTGAGGGAGCTGCCGTGCTTTTCACCTGCACGGTTCAGCACAGCGAGACCAGGAGGCGGCTGGCTTGTGATCGGGACAAGCGGGAGGAGGACGTGCCTTGGCCCGGAGGACCCTGCTGTGCCCCATAAAGCCCTCCGGTGTTTACACACGGCCGCATGTCGCGGCCTCCGTGGCGTGGCCTAAAGGGGCGTGGCTCAAGGGGCAGGTTACGCCCCTTTGGCGCCCCTTCGGCGCACGTGAGGTGTCGTGTGGTGTGTCCATCTTGGAGCCGATTACAGCATCATGGGCAAAAGGAAAGCGAAGTTGGATGAAAAATCGGGGGCTGGTGCCACGGAAAGGAAAGCGGCGGGCCCTATGGACAAACACGTGACTGTTTTGCTGCCTGGTAATCGTTCTCCGGAGGAGGCCTCTTTGAGTCCTGTTCTCCGGTCTCCTCCTCCCTTTCCTCTTCCTGCTCTTTCTTCTACCCTCTCTGGTAGTCCCCTTGAGCGGCTTCCCCCTTTTCCATGTCCTGTTTTTCCACCTGTAGTAGAACCTGAAAGTTTAGTTCCCCTAAGGGGGAGATAACCTTGCATGATATATGGTCTGCTATTCAAAAGATAGATACACGTTTAACCTCTACTGTGTCCTCTTTGTGTAAAATTTTCCCAAGATGTTGTGGATAAATTACAGCTTATGGATAACCAGTTAGGTTCTGTAGTAAAACTTGCTGATAGCACTAATTCTCAGGTCCAATCTAGCCGTACTTCTGATTTGGCCTTTATTCGTGATTCCTCAGATATCTCCTTCCGGCTAGAGGCTCTTGAGAATCGTGCTAGAACAAGCAACTTACGCTTTCTTAATTTTCCTATGACACACCTAATGTCCTCTGACATATTGTTGGGTAAATACTTTTTGGAGATTTTGCATTTGGATGGGGATTTTCATACGGTCCATACAGTTCATATGTATTATTTGCCTCAGGGTTCTTCGTCCACTCCTCGGGTTGTAGGGGCTTCGACCCCTTCACCCTCTTCAGTGGATCAAAATTTAACAGCCTTCTTGGAAGACTCAATGGACAACATCTCAAAACGTAACACTTTGGTAGTTCAGTTTATCTCTGAATCTGCCAAGCTGCGGGTTTTGAGAGCATACTTTAAGTATCGAGCTAATTTATTTTGTGGTCAGTCCATTCAAGTCTTCCCAGATGTCTGTCGTCACACGCAGTTAAGGCGTAAGCAGTTTCTGCTGTTGAAATCACAGGTGTTGGCATTGGGGGCGACCTTTTTCCTTAAATTTCCTTGTCGCTGTGTGATTACCTTGGCTGGGCGTACTTATGTGTATAATGATGTTAATGCCTTGAAATCTTTTTTGGATTTAAAAGCAGAGGGAGGTACAAGTGTTGAGGGGGAATGATTTAACTGTTTTTCAGCTCCTTTTTGTGGGGTGTTTAATCTCCCCTTTTTTTCTTGTATTTTGATTGATCTTATAATAATTTTTGACAATTCTCTCTTTGATGTGTTTCATTTTATGTGGGGGGAATAGTTTCTTGATTGTAATTTACTATTCTTGTTTAATAATGTTATCAGCTATTTTCTTGTTGTATTTGAAAACTCTTAAATAAAAAAGTTAAAAAAAAAAAAAAGTGTGCTGACCTTACTGACCTTGAAGATCTGGACATCTGCCTGGAGGAGCTGCAGTGCTATGACAGTTTCCTTTAGAAGTTATTTTCTGTTATTTGCCTCCGCTATAGATCTGCTTAGTCTTTCCTAGTCTATGCTTTACTGGAGGTACCTTTCCTCTAGGCCAGTGATGGCTAACCTTTTTGAGTTTTTTTCTACCTTTTGTTTTTTTTCAGTTGCAATTGCTTGTCTTCTCCTAATTCTGCTGTTTTCTTCTGTCTTCTTGGTTTTTTTTTCCATTCTCTCTCTTTTGCTTTAACATACTAATCTTTCTCCTTTTGCTCTTTTCCTCATTCCTTTTTTTTCTCCATTTTACTCTCCCAGCCCCATCCCCCTAGCTCCCCTCCACTCAGCCCATTTCCAATCCAAGCCCCCCATGAGCCTACTTCCAGTTCTAGCCCCTTCATGAGTCCATTTCAATCCAAACCCCCACCACAGCCCATTTTCCAATCTTAGCACCCCCCCAACAGTCAATTTCCAGTCCTATTCTAGCCCCTCCATCAGCCCATTTCCTGTCCTAGCCCCCCCTCACCCATTTCCAGTCCTAGCTCCCTCCCCCTCACAACCCATTTCCATTCCAAGCCCCAATCCCATCAGCTATTTGCAGTTCAAGCCCTCCTTCCACTCAGCCCATTTCCAGACTTAGCCCCCCATAGCCCATTAAGTTCTAACCCCCCCATCAGCCCATTACCAGTCCTAACCCCCATCAGCCCATTTCCAGTCTTAGCCCCCCCCATAGCCCATTACCAGTCTTACCCCCCCCAAATCACCATCACCATCACCATCACCAGCCCACTTCCAGCCTTAGCACCCCCCTTGGCCCATTACTAGTCCTAACCCCCCCCTCCCCTCAGCCCATTTCCAGTCTTAGCCCCCCCCCATGGCCAATTACCAGTCCTAACCCCGGCCAATTACCATTCCTAACCCCCCCCCCTGGCCAATTACCAGTCCTACCCCCCCCCCGGCCAATTACCAGTCCTACCCCCCCCCTGGCCAATTACCAGTCCTAACCCCCCCCATCAGCCCCTTTCCAGTCTTAGCCCCCCCCCCCATGGACAATTACCAGTCCTAACCCCCCCCCTGGCCAATTACCAGTCCTAACCCCCCCCCCTGGCCAATTTCCTGTACTACCCCCCCCCCCCCCGGCCAATTACCATTCCTACCCCCCCCCCCCCGGCCTATTACCAGTCCTAACCCCCCCCTCTGCCCCTTTACAGTCTTAGCCCCCCCCCCAACATGGCCAATTACCAGTCCTAACCCCCCCCATCAGCCCCTTTCCAGTCTTAGCCCCCCCCATTGGCAATTTACATTCCTTACCCCCCCCCCCATCAGCCCATTTCCAGTCTTAGCCTCCCCACCATAGCCCATTACCAGTCCTAAACCCCCTTCCCCCCTATCATCCCAAATTAAAAAAAAAAAACCCAAACAAAGCGGCTGCTTCTGCCGCGGCAGCCTCAAGAGCTCTGCCGCGGCAGCCTCAAGAGCTCTGCCGCGGGGCCCCCCCCCTGCCCGGCAGAGCCTCCCGGGAGCCGCGACCTTCAAGGCGCGAAACGCGGGCTTCTTTCAGTGCCGCGAGAGTTTCCTTTCTCGCGGGAGAGCCGCGAGAAAGGAAACTCTCGCGGCTCTGAAAGAAGCCCGCGTTTTGCGACTTGAAGGTAGATTGATGCAGGGAGGCTCTGGGCAGGGGGGGGGCCCCGCGGCAGAGCTCTTGGGCTGCCGTGGCAGAGCTCTTGAGGCTGCCGCGGCAGAGCTCTTGAGGCTGCCGCGGCAGAAGCAGCCGCTTTGTTTGGTTTTTTTTTTTTTAAATTTGGGACCTTTTAAATGCGGACCTTCCCGCGTGCCAGCTGCAAGGCCTTCGCGTGCCACAGCTGGCACGCGTGCCATAGGTTCGCCATCGCTGCTCTAGGCTTTTCTCTGCTGTATTTTGTTAGAAAACTGAGATATTTCTCTGACTTGGAACCTTATGTGATGATCAGTCTTTACAGGGGTTTTTACAATGCTGAGCATGTTTAGCTCTGTCTGCTGCCAAACTTCACACATTCTAGCGTATCTCCCCCTGTCTGCTTCATGATGTTTCCAGACCTTCTGGCTGTAATACACTCTTCCCTTGGCTAACTCAGGCTGGGATCTCATACACTATGTTCAGAGTATTTTTTAGACCAGATTGCTTATTTATTTCAGCATACATATCTGCATTAATCAGATTAGGCCCAGTTAGCGATCTGCGGGTAAAGATAGGCATGGTAAAAGCTAGCCTATCTTTACCCACAGGAGCTAACCTGGCAGCAGTTCAATATCGCTGCTGACCAATTTGTTTCCAGACTGTGCAGCAAAGCCAGATATTCGATGCTGGTGGCCGGATATGGCCCATTATTGAATAGCCAGGGTTAGCATTCAGCACTAGCCGCTGCCGCTGAATATTGGGCCCATTACTTTTAACTGAGTTAGGATTTTCCATACTTTTTGTAGAATATGAGTTACCAAAGCAAATGCCAGGTTCGTTCCGTTTCTCTGTAGGCAGGTAGCAGTGATTCAGGTTGCACTGGCAAGAAGAGAGAGGGCAATAGAAAAGGCTTAGAACAGCTATCACTTTTCCCAACAGAGAGTGATAGTGATTATGTTATTTGTAGTGTAAACATCTTTTATTTCAATACATTGCTATATTTATTAATTTATACAGTTTTGTATACCACCTTATACTTCAATCAAAGTGGTCACAACACAATTGGGGGATACATTTAACACGAGGGGATATGAGACACATACACTAATACTTACAGGGAACATGGGCAATGCTATATATGATTTAAATTGGCAAATTATCAAAATAATTCCATTCTAGCTAATCTAACCAGTCCCTATGTATTTTTCTACAGTAACTAAACACTGCTGTGGAAATTCTGCTATGTGAAAGGTAAAAATCAAATAGAAAGAGAACATCTTTGGGCTTTAGCATTTTCTCAGGTAGGAAACTTACAGTATGTAATGAGCAAAACATATATTTCCATAGCACCCAGGGAGCTCCTGTCCTAACCAAGTAGGGTACATCATTGATAAAAGAGAAACATCACACAAACTGCTACAATTTCTTCTCAGTTGCCTGGGATACAGCGAGTGTTCCTTGAGAAGAAATTATAAATCTCATTCCTTCTATGTTGTCTAAATAAATAAAAGAATGTCAGTTTGCCAAATATATTTACAGTTCCAAGGGGTTTCAAAGCAATTTGCTAGAATGGGGTATCATGCAGTTTATTTAACTATGGTTCATGCTTTCCAGATGACATGGGACAAACCTCTGAACAGAAGATTTTAATCCATTAAGAAGAGTCAAGATCCAGCTTTGAAAAAGGAATAAATGTTATTAAAAATTGATCAAAATCAACACCAAGAATGGGAGGAATAGAGACCATAAGGGCAATAAGTGGGCAATCCTGTCTCATTTTAAGTTTAATGTTGATGTGAATACTTCTGAAATTAAGCCCAAAAGAAATATACAAATTAGGGTCAATGGTAGAAAAGGAGCAGGTTGAATCTACTCTTCAAGTGAAACTTATTGTAAAACATAATGCATATTAATCTACCCGATGATTCTCAGTTAAGCCAGTATAGCAGACTATGCCAGAACTCATTGTTATGGTAACTGAAGTCAAGTTCCTTTATATTATGAGGTTTCTGGTGATTTTCATATTTTCTTCATTAACATCCTTCACACTAACTGGCAGTGCCTTTGATGTAAATTTGTTATTGCTATTAATGAGAAAACAATTAGAATTTCGAAAGTGCAGAGTTCTAATGGAAACAGATTTCATACAGAGTAATAACAGCAGAAGCTGTGAACTGTGACAGAAATTGTGATGTCTTTATATTAATACAGTATTTCAATTGTTTGCATATTTAAAGAGACAATATCAGACTTGTTGTACTAAACTCAAAACACAAAACAAATGATTTTATGACTATATACAAAAGTACTGCCTTTGCAGAGCAATATCATTGGGTAATCAATATGAGTTAGCAACTTCAATTTTTTTCACATTTTCCCAGACAAGAACAGGACACAGTATCATGTGGAAGCATGCTTATGAGTGTGCGCTGAGATAAAGTCCTGAATTGTCTTACAGACAATGGGACAGTTGTTCTCTCTCAGGAATTATGAGCTCCATTCCCAAAGCCCTCTGATGTCATAACCAAGTGACTTACCAAAAGAACACCAGTGTGTTACCACAGGTGCACCAACAAAGAAGGCATCACAAAGGGGTTTGCCCATTTGTGCAGCCCTTCATGCATATGAGAGAGTATCAGTTCGAGCTTTAGATCATAGAGGGGTAAAAGGAGCACTAAGGGAGGACAAGGCGTTAGCAGGGAGACGGAATGAATTCTTAGCTTCAGTCTTTACTGAACAAGATGTAGGGAAATAACCCATCCTTGAAATGCTATTTAAAAGTGATGTCTCAGAAGATTAAAAAAATAATCTTGATAAACCAGGAAGATGTATTACAACTATTTGATAAACTAAAGTAGCAAATCACCTGGATTGGATGGCATACATCTGAGGGTGCTGAAAGAACTGAAATATGAGATTGTAGACCTACTTTTAGTAATGTATGAACTATCATTAAAATCATCCCACTAGAGGACAGCAACCTTGGGCTGGAAGGACTGGGGTTTCTAGTCCCACAGGTGCTCCTTGTGGTCTTGGGCAAGCCACTTAACCCTCCATAGCCCATGTTCCCTGTAAAATAGTTATCTCCAAGTTATAATGCCCTGTTCAATGTAATTTCAGTTTGTTCAATGTAAACCGCACTGATGCAGAATAGTGCAGTATATAAGAGAATGTAAACAATAAATAAATAATCTGTAGTATATGAAGATTGGATAGTGGCCAATGTAACGCCAATTTTTAAAAAGGGTTCCAGGAGTGATCTGAGAAACTACAGACCCTGACATCAGCACTAGGCAAAATGGTGGAAACCATTATAAAGAATGAAATTACTGAACATGTAGACAGTCAGTCATGGTTTAATGGCAGAAAGACTACCTAGATTTAGCCAAGAAAAGTCTTGTCTTATTAATCTGTTACATTTTTTTGAAGGTGTGAACAAACAGGAAGAGAAAGGTAAGACATCTCAATTTTCAGAAAGCCTTTGACAAGGTCCTTTATGAGAGAAACTTAGAAAAGGTGATGGGATAGGAGGCAATATACTACTGTGGGTCAGGAACTGGTTAAAAGATAGAAAACAGAGTTAGGATAAATGGACAATTTTCTCAATAGAAAAAGGTGAATAGTGGCATTCCCACTATAGGGAGGAGTGGCTTAGTGGTTGGGGCAAGTTGCCTTGTGCTAGGAAAGCAGAGATTCATATCCTGCTGGAGGACAGCAATCTTGTGCTGGAGGGACATAATGGGTCAAACCAAGGTTCATTAAGTCTGGTATCCTGTGGCCAGTCCAGGACACAAGTATCTGTCAGGTTCCCATAAAGATACCCATGTTCCACATTGCCTATGTCAGGGTAGGCAATTGATTCCTTGGTCCTCTTTAATAATGATTTATGGATCTTTCCTTCAGGAACTTGTTCAAACCTTTTTTAAACCCAGCTACACTAAGGGGTATGTTTACTAAACTGTGGTAATGTCAGTCGCGTTAGGTTCCACGGTAAAAGCAAAAACGGCCAAATAAGGACATGGGCGGTACATCGTTACAGATAATGCACGTTATCAGGTGCCATAGCCTAACGAGCATTAAAAAACACCATGTAGAGCGCCATGCAAGGCACCCTGTACGGCGCCCATAAGGCGTTTGATAAGGTGTCTAGCAAGGTGTCTAGAGCTGTAGCACAATGGTTAATACACTGACTAATGGTGCAGGGGTTGTGAGTTCAATACCCCTGTGGGTCTAATGAGTAAAACTGGCTGAGACATTACCTTTTACTTTAAATCAGTGCTGTCTGAAGCATTTTGTTTTTTAATTTTAATTAGTGCTGCCAGCAAACACACCCTCACAGGGCCGTAACCTAAGGTGCCGCATAAGGCACCCTATAAGGCACCCCAGAGGGCACATTATAAAGTGCACTGTCCACCAAGGCAGCCTAGAATGTCCTCTATGGGGCACCCTAGAGGGCGCATGATAGGGTGCCTCATAGGGCACTGTATAGGGCGCCTGATGAGGCACCGTAAGGAGACAGCACTGTGAGGGTTTTTTGCTGGCAGCACCAATTTAAATTAAAAAAAGAAAATGCCCAGACAGCCTTACTAAATAACCCCACTGTGGGATCAAACCCATGACCTCTGGCTCCACAGGCAGTGAAGTAACTAGTGGGCCACATCGCTAGTGCTACTAACAAATCCCTGGCTGGCTGCTGAAGGACGTCAGGTCACCACACAAACTGTCTGCTGTGGTGGCCAGGATTTGGGTTAACACACCCATACCCATGATGCACTGCACATGCAGATCAGCAGTCTACAGATGGTCACATGTTGCGGTATGCACCCCCCCCCAGCACCTCGGCCTGGTGGAGGGTCCTGACCATGTGCAACCCCACAGCACCTCAGCCTAGTAGGGGGTACTGACCATGTGTGTTACTGCCGCAGAGTGGCTACAGACCATCACAGTGGACGGGTCCTGTGCTCACCCTGAGGGTGAGGTGGGGTGCCCAGCACCATTTCCGCAGCACCTGCCCTTGCTGCGATGGGCTATGCTACAGGTCCCCATTGGTGCCACTGTGTGATAGGTGGTCCCTGCAGATGCCCTTAGCATTTACCTATGTCCATCTGTATATCACGTCTTGCCCATGTGGACTATGATGCACCCAGAATAGTGCATACACTGTGTGGGTGCCATGGTCACATGATTTCAGGTCGGTCGGGGGGGTTGGGCCCATAGGCAGTTTACATACCAACACCCAACCCACCCTCTGTGGCTCAGGGTGGGAAACAGGATTTCCAACCAAAATATCGACATTTTACTCCCCTGCACTGGTGACAGTAGAGGGGATCATTCACCCCAGTCCTGCCGGGGCATGGACACCCCTACAGGGCAGTCTATGCAGATCTGTATGCCTCCATACATTGGGCAGTGACAGACAGTAGACCTGATACTGCGCAGCTTCCCCACACCACTATCTGACATCCTCCAGCAGCAAGCAAAGTGAGTCACCAGCCACTGCACCCTGCAAGGTGTTCCAACCTCACACATGCTAACTGCAGACAGTCTGCTTGCTAGTCCATAGTGCATGTTCCTGGAGGTGATGTGTGCACCCACACCTGGGATGTGCACACACACACACCAAGCAGATAGGGCAGTAATTGGGCTCCAGAGGACAAAGCCCATATATCTCACTTCAGAGAGACACTATGTAGCACTATGGGGGAACCCAGCCATGCCGTGGTCACTGCACAGTCAGGGTGAGCGTGACCTCACAGCAGGACATGCTGTGGCCACCCTGTCCATGTAGGTGGTGGGCAGGCACTACAATGTCCCAGCCATTGCCCTGGGCTCTGTGCAGGTGCATCCTGCCCAGGCCGCCCTGTCCGGCTATACCCACAGTACCTTGCTCCTCATTATGCACATTGGCAGGCCAATACTGGCAACAGTGCTAACAGTGTGGGCTGCAGAGGGTGTTGGCAAACACCACACACTGGATAGACTGACGCAAACCCCACACTTATGCCAGCATTGTGCACCTATATAGGCTTTTGGCAGCCCAGGACACCGCACCAGTCCTGGGCACAGTGCAGGCATGGCTATGGTATGCAGTACTGTTGGGGTCTCTCCCCAAGGTGGTGGACACTGTCAGGTACCAGACCTGACACACACTCCACAGACATCACAGAGGTTGGTATGCTACAGCCCACTGGGCAGCTTGTGCTAACCTTAGGGATTGCTATGTGCCAGTTATCATAGCAGCCATTTGCTATCTGTGTACCGCATTCCCGGGTTTTGGGTGGCATTGCTAGGGTATGCAAGTGCTAGTATTGGGAGATGCACACAGGGCCCAACATCCTGCCTCTCCAGGAGGCTGTGGCTAATGGGGCCTGTGGGTGCGGGTGTTTCCGCTCCTGTGGGTCACTGCTCTTGGACAGGGGTTCCAAACTCTGGTTCTGGTGGGCCGCACCATGTTTGGGTTTTCATGCTGTCCCTGATGAATATGCATGAGATACATCTGCATACCATGGGGGCGGCGCATCGACATATAGCACAGGCATCTTTCAGACAGCATGGAACCTGAATGTTGACTCCTTGTAACATAGTTTTATATTTCCTTTTATGTTAATAACCCTCACATTGTTTTCCATTTAACCTAGTTATTATGTAACCTAGTTTATGTTGTTTGGACCTCCGTGACTGCATTTGGGAGACTCTGCTCTAGGTAATGCGCCTGATTGTGGTGTCTGTGCTCTGTAGGGTAAAATGTAGGTGTTCCAGGCATGTTTATTCTATCAGCACTAAAAGGTTCCATCTTTCTTACCACAGTCTATTACTGGTTAAATCTATGGGGACAGAGTTGGCAGAGACCACAGCTAGGGTTTGAACCTATGACCTTCTGCTTCTGAGCGCACTGGCTGTGCGTACTGTGCCACAGGGACAGATCATTCCCTGGAGGTACCATGACGGTTTGTCATACGGAGCCTGTCTGTTGCAGTGCATGGCACCCACCTAGACTGGGCTAGGCCATGGTCTGCTGCAGCCAGGTGCCACTGCCCCCTCCACCACCTGTACACCCTCTGCCACCATGCTAACATGTCCTTCTATTGGAGACAGCATGACACCTGCATGATTTGTAGCCCTCCCGGACTGCATTTGGCAGACTCTGCTCTAGGTAATGCGCCTGTTTGTGGTGTCTGTGCTCTGTAGGGTAAAATGTAGGTGTTCCAGGCATGTTTATTCTATCAGCAATAAAAGGTTCCATCTTTCTTACCACTGTTTATTACTGGTAAAAACTATGGGGACAGAGTTGGCAGGGTCCACAGCTAGGGCTTGAACCTGTGACCTTCTGCTCCTGAGCACACTGGCTGTGCATACTGCGCCACACGGACAGATCAGTCCCTGGAGGTACCATGACTGTTTGTCATATGGAGCCTGTCTGTTGCAGTGCATGGCACCCACCTACATGGGTCTGGGCCATGGCCTGCTATGGTCAGAAGTCACTGCCCCCTCCGCCCCCAGTACCCCTCCGCCGCCATGCTGCCATGCCCTTCTGCTGGTGGTGCTGGTGGTGCGCAGTCTCGGGCCATCCAGTGTGTGGGTAGGCAGCTGCCTATGGTGTGGGTAATGGGGTAGGGGTGCCTGGATGGACGTCCATGCTTCCCCCCAGCACCGCCTGCCACTGTTCTGTGCCCTTAGGGGTAGCTGCTGGGTACTGTCCCCTGTGACACTGCAGGAGACACACTCGTGCCCATATTGGGCCCTCATCAGTTGCTGTCTGGCTCTACTGTTTATGCATTCCTATGGGCCAACTGAGCATCACCCTAGTCCCCACTGTGGCCCAGCTGCACCACAGCATGTGCCGCCTGCAGCCCTCTGTATCCCCTTTTCCAGCATCTGCCCAGTTGCCCGTTCCGACATGCCCACCCTGCTGTTGCGGAACATGTGCACGCCATAGGGAACCTGTCCACTAAGAAGGGGAAGCCCTGATCTGCGCTATTACACTGTGGGATCATTCACCTTCTATGGGGACAGAGCATACACCCTTCCACAGTTAATATCTTTTTCTGAGGCTTTCTCAGTAGTGTTTGTTGCTGTTTCCCATTGATATCACTATTGGCTAGCTTGGTTATGTTTTTTTCCTCGTTTCTTCTGGTCATTTTCACTGCTTATTTGCCCTTTTGTTCCGTGCACTGCACATGTATCACACTTGTCACGTTTTGTGGGTTTCCCTGCCTATGCTGTACATTGCTGACACTGAAATGGTTTCTCTCCCCTAAAATGTGCATCTAACGGCAGGTTTTCATTCGCGGTAGGATTCAGCCCTTGAGTTCAGTGCGTTAGTGTGCCTGGAGCCTCTCCCCGCCCACTCTCCGCCCATTAACCCCTTCTCTCTGCCCTCTCTCCACCTTCTGTGGTGTTTTACCGTGCCGCGGAGCTTTACGATCGTTACATGACGTTAACGCACGTTCTGAGACGTTAACGATCGTTAACATCTCAGAACGCGCGTTAACATTACGTAATGATCGTTAACGTTACATAACACGCGTTATGTAATGTTACCACAGTTTAGTAAACATACCCCTAACGGTTTATACTACACCCTCAGGTAACGAATTCCAGAGTTTGATTACACGTTGAGTAAAAAAATAGTTTCTATTAGTCTTAAATGGGCTGCATTGTAGCTTTATTGTGTCCTCTAGTTTTTCTACTTTTTGATGGTGTAAACAACTGATCTATGTTACATAGTAACATAGTAACATAGTAAATGACGGCAGATAAAGACCAGCATGGTCCATCTAATCTGCCCAGCAAGATGGCAAGAGTAGGTGCACCTGTCGCTCTGTGCAGGCCACCCCTCCCCATGTCTTTGTTTAGGGGTAAACCCACCACTCCAGGTAGGACACCCCTATTTGTTGAGACGTTAGATATTTGTTAAAACGTTATATGGTTCAGAAGTTAGATGGTACCGTTTATTTGGTTTTTATCCTATTGCTGTAAAGGGATCCACTGTGTTTGTCCCATGCCTTTTTGAATTCCGTCACCGTGTTTGCCCCACCACTTCCATCGGGAGGGCATTCCAAGCATCCACCACCCTTTCAGTGAAAAAATATTTCCTGACATTGCCTTTCAATTTACCACCTTGCAGCTTCATGTTATGCCCTCTAGTTTTACAGTTTCCCCGTCTTTGGAAGAGGTTTGTTTGTTCATCATTTCTCTTTAAAGTATTTAAATGTTTTTCTCTTTAAGTATTTACCCATTCCACTCCATTCATTAATTTATAAGTCTCTATCCTATCCTATCCTCCCTCAGCCATCTCTTTTCCTATTTGAAGAGCCCCAATCTTTTAAGCCTCTCCTCACAGGGGTATCTTTCCATTCCCTTTACCATTTTTGTTATTCTTCTTTGTACCTTTTCTAATTCAGCTATATTCTTTTTAAGATATGGCAACCAGAATTGCATACAATATTCAAGGTGCAGTCGTACCATGGAACGATAAAGAGGCATTATAATATCCTTTATTCTCCATTCTTGTCCTTATGATTTCTAGCATTCTATTTGCTTTCTTGGCCGCCGCTGCACACTAGGAAGAGGGTTTCAAGGATTATCCATGATGGTGCCTAAATCTTTTTCCTGGGTGGTGGATTCTAAGGTAGTACCTTGCATCATGAAACCATAGTTTGGGTTGTTCTTTCCTAGGTGCATAACTTTGCACTTGTCCACATTCAATTTCATCTGCCATTGGGATGGCAAGTCTTCCAATTTTTCAAGGTCCTCTTTTATCTTTATCTTTATTCTTACATTTGATTGACTGCCCAGGTAGGGCATCACAGCGGTTTACAATAAATGAGCTGCAATAGGTAAAAAGGAATATCAATATATAGACAGGAAAGCAGAGAGGATAGTACACACAGAAAAAGAGAGAAATCAGCATGTAAAGCAGTCAGAAAGATCAAGAAGGGCAGGTGATATGATCTGGGCTTGGAGAGAGGTCAAAAGCAAGGCCAAAGAAGTGAGTCTTCAGCATTGCCTTGAACCTTGGGAAGGACTGTTCGGAACGGAGTAAGGCAGAGAGTGAATTTCAAAGCTGCTGGTCCAAGGAAAAAGAATGTAGTATGATGGGTGAGTTCCAGACATGTGCAAGCAGGGGATGAGAAAAACAAGTGGTCGTTATGAATGAAGCATAAGACACGGGGAAGGATATGCATGTACAAGAGATCAGCAAGGTATTGAGGCATGCCAGTATGCCTGTGGACAATGGTGAGTATCTTATATTGAAATCAAAAATTGAGGGGGAGCCAGTGCAAGCAAATAAGGAGAGGGGATACATGGTCCATGCGTGATGAGTGAGTGAGAAGTCGAGCTGCCGTATTTTGAAGTAACTGTAATCGATGGATCTGATACTAGGGTAAACCTGCTAGGATGACATTGCAGTAATCGAGATGTGACAGAAGAAGAGATACTACAAGTGTTGTCAAGACAGAGGGAGAATAGAGCGCACTGCCCAGAGTTGGTGAAGTGTGATGAACGAGCGGCGCACCAGTGAGGTGATATGTGTCTGAAAAGAGAGGGCAGAGTCAAGAGTGACACCAAGGTACTGGATAGATGAGGTGAGAGGTATTGTACTGCCAGTCAGAACCAGGGCTACAGAAGGACAGGGGGGGCACCGAAAGTGAACCATATAGCAGCTGACTTAGTGGGGTTGAGATGCAAATAATTGGAGGACAACCATGAGGAGATCTGGGCAAGACAGGAATTCAGAGGAGCAAGGTCTGGGAAAAAAGGGCTAGTTCGAAACAATAGAATAATATCGTTGGCATAATAATATGCCGACAGTCCGGACTACTAGATAAGTAAAGTAAGTGGAGCCAGGAAAACAGAACCCTATGGGATCTCACAGGGAAGGGGAATAGCAGGTGATGAGGAGGGACCAACAAGAACAGAGAAGGAGCAAGAGGAAAGAAATGACTGCACTGTCCCATGAACCCCATAGTAATGCAGGCGAGATAGGAGTGTAGAGTGGTGGACAAGATCAAAAGCTGGTGACAGATCCAGGGATACTGCGATGGAAAAATCACCTTGTTCTTGAGTCAAGTGAAGTTCAGAAAGGAAAGGACAATAGTTTCTGTGCTGTGCCTGGTTCGGAACCAGGGGTGGAGAGCGGAGGTAGAATCAAGGTGCACAGACAATTGTGAAAAAAACACTTTCTCTGGGATTTTAGACAGGAAGGGGAGGTTAGAGACGGGATGCCAGTGTGCAGAAACAAAGGGATCCAGGGAGGGTTTCTTCAGAATGGGACAGATGATGGCGTGTTTCCAAAGTGTAGGAAAGGAGCCAGAGGAATGGCTTGAATTGATCATATGAAGCAAGTACATAAGGAGGGTAAGGGAGGGTTCTAACAGCTAGTGTGAGGGAATGGAGTCTGAAGGGCATATAGTCTTATGTGAGGAACCAAGGAATTTAGAGAGCTCAGTGGCAGTGATGGGGCAGAAGGAATGCCAGGTATGCATCAGACTTGAACTGGAAGGGGAATACAGACAGGGAGGGGATGCAGGAGAAGAGGTAATGGGCCGGGAAAGGGAGGAAGGGCAAGAGGGAAAAGTAAGACGCAAAGTATGAACTTTTTCTGAAAAAAAGGTAACAAAGCTAGTGGGATCCGGAATCACAGAAGATGAGAATGGCGCAGAAGAATGGGATGCTGAGAGGGAACGAAGGGTCAGGTAGAGGATAATCAGTTAAAGTGAAAGACAGATAAAACAAAGGTGTTATGGTATAGCCAAGAATACAAGGAATTGACTTTCTTACCCTGTATGTGAGGTAGCCAGTTATTAAGGACTCCAGCTGTCAAGATCCTGGGTGGGTTTTTTTGGATAAGGATTTGTCTTTGAATAACCACATGTCAGCAATTCTGTGTTTAGCCTTTTTTATCTTTAGGTTTATTGAGGCTTGTTCAGAACTTTTTAGATTAAAACAATCTGCTTACTCTAATTCAGTGGTTCTCAACCCAGTCCTCAGGGTGCAACTAGCCAGTCATGTCTTCAGGATAACTACAATGAACATGCAACGTTGTGCTTTGAGGGCAACATGTCTATTCTAGCACTAGGATCAGGGCATGAACATTTATATCTACAGTAATATACTATGTTATCAGGTGAGAGGAAGAGGCAGAAGAATGCTTGAAATTAGCTCAGTTCATTAAAACTGCTTTAAAACTGTAGTGAGTGACTGCCAATAAGAAGGGAAACATATTAAAGAGAGCAATTAAACTTTTCCTTGAAAGACAGTGTGCAGAATAACTCAACTTTAAGCGATGACGAAGGTCCCATTAAAACTATACCTTAGTAGCTGGTGGAGCTAGCTAAATAAACAGAGATGCAAGGGAGGGAAGGGAACCAAAAGAGCTCATCTCTCAGGATGTATTTACAGATTTAAATCTTACTTTCTAACATAAACTTGTGGGTGGTTTGATCTATGATACTCATGCCAAGCCCAACCCATGCACTGGTTTCCACACAGCTTTGTGAGAGAATCATCATTTAATCTAGTAACTCATATCTTAAAGAGGGTACACATACAGTACCTTATGTTGTGGCTATTTTTCAGTGAATGTTTTCCCTTTTGAAGGCTGTAGAATGAAGATTCTATAGATGGCAATGAATATGAAAGGGGGTGATCATGTGAACAAATGTGTATTTACTGTGTTTATTTGCAACATTTCTATACTGCTAAAGATACACCACATCTTAGCGGTTTACTTTGCATAACCTGGCTAATGCCCCTAACTTATTGTCAGTGTGATCATGTCCACTACCTCTCCAGATAGATGTTATTTATCGACTCCCTGACAAGTCTACCTCTACCTTGCCCACTGACTTTGACTTATGACTTTCCTTCTTTCTGGATTCATCTTCCCCCTCCCTTATTCTCGGGTATTTTAACATTCATGTTGATAACCCCTCTGACCCTATGCTTATGCTTTAAAGTTCCTTTCCCTTACCTCCTCATTCAACTTCCAGTTGTGCTCTACTGCCCCCACTCACCTGCACAGCCAGTGTCTCAACCTTGTTTTCTTCTTTAATTGCTTACCCTCAAACTTCTGTACATCAGTTCTTCCATTATCTGACCATTGTCTGCTAAGCTTCACTCTTCACCCTCTTTCTCAATCTTGTCCAGTCTCCTCCAACCTCTTTAGAAATCTTCATGCTATCGACCCATCAGCTCACTCCACTACTTTCTCATCACCCCTTTCCCTCCACTATGTCATTGAGTCTGTTGATGAGGCAGTAGCTTCCTGTAACACTGCACTCTCCTCTGCTCTGGATGCTCTTACTTTTCCCATGCCACATCCTGTGAAATGTACTGTACCTTAGCCTTAGTTGTTCTTGACTCCCCGCTACCTACGTTCCTGTGACCACTCAACTGAGCACATTTGGCTCAAATCCCACACCCTTGTGGACTTTCTACACTTCAAATTCATGCTTGCCTCTTTCCAGTCATTCATAGCACTCACCAAACAAGACTATTGTGTCCACCTTACTCTTTTGCATCTGACCCTCACCATCTCTTTTCAACTCTCAACTCTCTCCTCAAGGTGTCCCCACTTCTGACCTCTCCTTCCCTTTCTGCCCAAACCTTGGCCGACTATTGCCATTACACATCCACAAGATTACACTTGAACTCCCCAAAAGGTCAGCTCCATTTCCTCTTTGCCCTCTTCACTCCCAACTTCTCCCCTCAACATCTGCCACCCATTCTTCCTTTTCTAAGATCTCTGAAGAGGAAACCACACATCTTCTTTCCTCCTCCTGCTCCTCTGATCCTATTCCCACCTGTCTCTTAAACTCCATCTCCTTCACTGTCATCCCTTCTATCTGTCATATTCTCAAGCTATTGCTTTCCACTGCAACTGTCCTTGCAGCCTTCAAGCATGCTCCTCAAGGAACTCTCACTAGACCCTACCCGTCCTTCGAATTATCAACCCATCTCCTTCCTCCCCTTCATTTCTAAGCTACTTGAACATTTATTATTTACATTCTCTTATATACCGCGCTATTCTGCATCAGAATAGCGCGGTATATAAGAGAATGTAAATAATAAATGTTATAAATAATAGCTATTCTGCATCTTATATACCGCGCTATTCTGCATCAATGCAGCTCACTGCCTTTCTCTACTCTCAAGCCCTTCTGGATCCATTGCAATCTGGCTTTTGTCCATTACACTCTACGGAAATAGTTCTTGCCAAAGTCTTCAGCGACCTGTTCCTGGCCAAATCCAAGGGCTTTTACTCAATCCTCATCCTTCTTGAACTTTCTGCTGTTTTTGACACTATTGACCACCACCTTCTCCTTGATACCTTGTCCTTACTTGGTTGTAAGGGCCCTGTGCTATCCTGGTTCTCTTCTTATCTCTCCCAATGCACTTTTAGTGTTTGTTCTGGTGCATCTTCCTCTAGTGCTATACCACTCTCAGTTGTCATCAGATCTCTCCTTTTTTCTTTCTCTACACCCATTCCCTTGTTGCACTCATCTCCTCCCATGGTTGTCAGTACCATCTTTATGCTGATGACTCTCATATCTCTCTCTCTAAACCTGAAATCTCTCCAGCAATCCAAGCCCCCACCTCCCACATCTACCTTCCTCCTTTCTCTGTTTCTGTGGATAATGCTCTACTCCTCCCTATTTTTTCGGCTTGCAACATTGGAGTCATCTTTGACTCCTCCTTCTCCTTCTCCACACACATCCAACTGATAGCTAATACCTGTTGTTTCTTTCTCTATAACATCAGCAAAATTTGCCCATTCCTTTCTGAATATGCTACTAAGACCCTTATCAACTCTTTAGTCACCTCCCATCTAGATTATTGCAACCTCCTCCTTGTTGGTCTTCCTTTGAATTATCTCTCGCCCCTTCAATCTGTTCAAAATTCAGCTGTGTGGCTAATTTTCCACCAGTCTTGATATGCTTATTTAACCCTCGTGTCAAGTTTCTTCATTGGCTCCCTATCCATTTCCGTATCCAGTTCAAACTTCTCCTACTGACCTATAAGTGCACTCATTCTGCTGCTTCTCACTACCTTTCTTCTCTTATCTCTCCTTACACCCTTCCTCAGGAACTCTGCTCTTCTGGCAGATTGCTTCTGTCTGTGCCCTTCCCTTCTACTGCCAGTTTCAGACTTCGATCCTTCTACCTTGCTGCTCCTTATGCCTGGAACAAAGTCTGTATGTCAGGCTTCATCTCTTGTTCTTTTCAGATCTAGACTGAAAATTCACCTCTTCAAGGCTGCTTTTGGATTCTGATCCACTTAGTCTCCTGCTCTCCAAGTATATATTTCCTTACCATTCCCCTAGACCAGTGGTTCCCAATCCAGTCCTCAGGTTCTCCCTGGCCAGTCAGGTTTTCAGGATATCCACAATGAATATGCATGAGAGAAATCTGCATGCACTGTTTCTATTGCATGCAGATCTATCTCATGAATATTCATTGTGGATATCCCGAAAACCTGACTGGCCTGGGGATACCCGAGGACTGGGTTGGGAACCACTGCCCTAGACATATCCTTGTCCCTAGCTGCTATGTTGTCTGTCTTGTCTAAATTGTAAGCTGTGATGAGCAGGAACCATCTTTTACACATGTCTGTACAGTGCTGCACTATACCAGTGGTTCCCAACCCAGTCCTCAGGTACCCCCAGGCCAATCAGGTTTTCAGGATATCCACCGTGAATATGTATGAGGTAAATCTGCATACAATGGAAGCAGTGCATGCAGTTGTAGTACTTGTTCAGATAGGATAGTAGTTCTCAACCAAGTCCTCTGGGACCCCCCAGGCCAGTCAGGTTTTCAGGATATCCACAATGAATATTCATGAGATAGATCTGCATGCACTGTTTCCATTGTATACAGATATATCTCATGCCCATTCATTGTGTATATCCTGAAAACCTGATAGCCTGGAGGTCCTAGAGGACCAGGTTCAGAACTATTGAGCTAGGGTGATTTAATTGTGTTTCAGCGAGTATGTAGATGAGGTGGAAAGTAAATAGAAACAGTAAACTGAGTTTTATATTTTGCATATAGTTATGGTAACACTGTTATTGTTACCATCTTTACCTTGTAAATAAATTCTACTGATGTTATAATGTAAAGTTCCTGCTGTGTTCATTGTTCATTGAAAACCGCCACTGATCTCTGGAAGTCGTGGTAAGTAAAATCGAATAAATAAATAAATAAATAAATGTGGAAAGGCATTTTGGGCTCCTTGCCCTTAGACTGGTCTTAAATCACCATCTCAGCATTATCAGTGTGGTCTCCTCATCATTTTGTTTTTTGTTTCTTGGGGGTTTTTTTGCAAGGGGTCACTGTTAGCAGGTTCCTTAATATATCCAAAATAGGATATTTAGACTCATGCATAGTGAAAATAAGGCATCACATGCCTTCTGTGACTCTTGAGCCTTACAGGACTAAAATACGTCACAAAATTATCCCTTTTATCCTATTTGCTTCTGTCTTTTCCATGTGGTAATGGCAGCGATAAGAGATTACCGTGTGCTAAGTGTGCTGGGTGTGTTAGAGGCGTTCTGGCGTTAAGGGGTGCTAGTGGACACTTAGCGGGCAGTAACAGAATGTGCTGCGTTAAGGGGTGTTAATGGACACTTAGCGGGCAGTTACAGAATGTGCTGCGTTAAGGGGTGCTAATGGACACTTAGCGGGCAGTTACAGGACATTAAGGGGTGGTAGAGGACACTTAGCGGGTGGTAAAAGGACATGCTATGTAAAGGTGTCTTGCTTGCACCCTAATGCAGGAAAGCCTCTAAAATGTTGAAAGGGAGGCAAGAAAACCACTGGAAAAGGTATGGATGCAAGCACAATTGGTAGCTGATGGAGTTGATTCACCAGATGCCTGGCTATGTGGAAGTATGTGTGATGAGCATGTTTGACCATACAGCAGGCCTGTACTGTTGACTAGGTGAGATAGGTGTCTGCCTAGTGATGCTGGTAGTGGGTGTTGGCAGTGTCATGAGTGGGTGGTTGTGGCAGAAGAGTCAGCGGAAGAGATGCAACAGCAGCGGGTGCTCTGACAGGCATGCAGTCCTAGATGCTCCTGAAAGCATACACCATGCCATAAGCTATATTATAGTGTCTGTGAGGTGTGGACATGTATCCAGATGTACTGTCAGTGTGTAGCATGCCATAGGCCAGGACAGTGTCTGGGTGGAGGCAGCATGTTCCTGATGTGGGCAGCAAAGGAAGGAATGTCCATGAGTGCTCATGTGGAGCAGTCACAGGAGAGGTGTGCATGATATGGCTAACTGCTGCAAATGACCCTTGATGGCCATGGTGGGACAGCTTCCTGCCAGTAAGTTGTCCCACCATGAATCTCAATGATGTTCAGATGGTAGGTGCAGTGCTGTGCCATCAATCTTCCAAGCAGAGAGTTTGTAATTTGTGTGGTGAGTGGATGTATGAGATCATACAGGCCAAAAGCATTTGGTGTGTGTGAACCAAAAGCAGGGGCGGCCCAAGGGGGGTGCGGGGCCATGTGCGGAGATGCGGTGCGGGGCCTCATTTGCATAAGGTGCCTCCTTTGCATAAATATTTGCATAATGTTACCATACACTAACTTTTAGTAAACATGCCTCTTAATGAATATATGGATGAAGAAAGACTAAAAGATTTCTACATTGCTATAATCCAGTACCAACCGCCAGGCACATTAGGAACTACTACAAACACTGCCCATTTAGAACTCATAGCAAACCCGCCGTATCCTAACAGCACTACCAGGACTCACAAAGCACCATACCCTACCTATCAAAAGGCAACACTGCAAATATTAAACCAATACATTTCAGAGAACAACAATACATGACCTACTGGGGAAAGAGAACAAGTGGCAATGTCAAATAGGAATTATATAAACAGAATACCTCAGCTCAGTTACACATGCAGAACATAAACCATCACCAAACAACGAATCACAATTTAGAAACAGGAAGACAATAATTAAACTGGGAACCCCAAAAGCCAAACTTGGAATTACAACACTGTAGAAATAAAACCATAAATTAATTTCCTCTTGTACTAAACAAAGCGCAGACGTTAATGATGCACATTTCCCAGAGCTGACATATTCCAGTTAATAAATTCAAAATAAAGAGATATTTTTCTACCTTTTGTGCATTTTTTTTTCAGTGGCAATTGCTCCAGCCACTTTCTTCTGGTTTCTTCGTGTCTTCTGCTAACTCTCCATCGTCTGCTGTCCATTTGTCCTTTCTTCTCTCTTCTAGTTTTTTTCCATTCTCTCTCTACATCTGCTTTAACATTCTAATCTTTCTCCTTTTGCTCTTTCCTCATTCCTATTTCATCCACTCAAATTTTACCCCTCCATCCTTAATCCCCACTTACTCTCCCAATATCCGGCCAATTGTAGATTTGTCTTCCGTCCCACACAAAATATTTTTTCCCTCTCCATTTCACTCTCCCAGCTCAATCCCATTCTAATCCTCCCCCAACATCAGTTCCCTTCTAGTTCCAGCCCCACCCAGCATCCGCACCCTTCTAGTCCCTGCATCAGCCCATTTCCAGTCCTAGCCCCCCATCAGACCATTTCCAAACCTATCCCAGCCCCCCATCAACTCATTTCTAGTCCTTTCCTAGCCCCACCATCAGCCCATGTGGGGAGGAGTGGTCTAGTGGTTAAGACAAGGTACTTCAGGCCGGAGTGCTGGGGGTTCAAGTCCCACCTGGGGACAGCAATCTCAGGCCAGAGGGACTGGGATTTCTAGTCCTATAGGCACTCCTTGTGGTCTTGGGCAAGCCACTTAACCCTCCATTGCCCATGTTCCCTGTAAGTATGTGTCTCATATCCCCTCATGTTAAATGTATCCCTCAATTGACCGCTTTGACCTGGTGAAAAGTGGGATATAAATACAGCTAAATTTAAAAAAAAAAATCCTAGCTCCCCTCCACTCAGCCCATTTCCAATCCAAGCCCCCATGAGCCTACTTCCAATTCTAGCCCCTCCATGAGTTCATTTCAATTCAAGCCCCCACCACAGCCCATTTCCAATCTTAGCACCCCAATAGCCCATTTCCAGTCCTATCCTAGCCCCTCCACAAGCCCATTTCCAGTCCTAGCTCCCTCCCTTCACAGCCCATTTCCATTCCAAGCCCCCCTCCCCATCAGCTATATGCAGTTCAAGCCCCCCTTCCACTCAGCCCATTTCCAGTCCTAGCAACCCCCCAGCCCATTACCAGTCCTAGCCCCCCCATAGCCCATTACCAGTCCTAAGCCCCCATCAGCCCACTTTCAGTCTTACCCCCCCAGCCCATTACCAGTCCTAACCCCCATCAGACCACTTCCAGTCCTAACCCCCCCATCAGCCCACTTGTAGTCTTATCCCCCATAGCCCATTACCTGTCCTAACTCTCCCATCAGCCCACTTGTAGTCTTAGCCCCCCCATAGCCCATTACCAGTCCTAAGCCCCCAACAGCCCACTTCCAGTCCTAACCCCCCATCACCCCATTTTCAGTCTTACCACCCCACAGCCCATTACCAGTCCTAACCCCCCATCAGCCCACTTCCAGTCCTAACCCCCCATCAGCCCACTTGTAGTCTTAGCCCCCCATAGCCTATTACCTGTCCTAACCCCCCATAGCCCATTACCAGTCCTAACACCCCCATCAGTCCACTTGTAGTCTTAGCTGCCCATAGCCCATTACCAGTCCTAACCCCCCCATCAGCCCACTTGTAGTCTTAGCCCCCCATAGCCTATTACCAGTCCTAACCCCCCATAGCCCATTACCAGTCCTAAGCCCCCCATCAGCCCACTTCCAGTCCTAACCCCCCCATCACCCCATTTTCAGTCTTACCCCCCCCAAAGCCCATTACCAGTCCTAACCCTCCCCATCAGCCCACTAGTCTTAGTCCCCCCATAGCCCATTACCAGTTCTAACCCCCCATAGCCCATAACCAGTCCTAACACCCCCATCAGCCCACTTGTAGTCTTAGCCGCCCATAGCCTATTACCAGTCCTAACCCCCCCAATCAGCCCACTTGTAGTCTTAGCCCCCCCATAGCCCATTACCAGTCCTAACCCCCCATAGCCCATTACCAGTCCTAAGCCCCCCATCAGCCCACTTCCAGTCCTAACCCCCCCATCACCCCATTTTCAGTCTTACCCCCCCAAAGCCCATTACCAGTCCTAACCCTCCCCATCAGCCCACTAGTCTTAGTCCCCCCATAGCCCATTACCAGTCCTAACCCCCCATAGCCCATAACCAGTCCTAACACCCCATCAGCCCACTTGTAGTCTTAGCCCCCCCATAGCCCATTACCAGTCCTAATCCCCTCCTCCCCCCATAGCCCATTACCAGGCCTAACCCCCCCACCCCATAGCCCAGTACCAGTCCTCACCCCCTCTTCCCCCCATCAGCCCAGCTAGGTTTAAAAAAAACACAAACCGGCTGCTGATGCCGCTGCTGCCGTGGCAGCGGCAGAATCGACCATCTCGCGGGGGCCCCCCTGCCTTGCAGAGTCCTCCATGCGGCCTCAGCTCCCTCAGTGCGGGCTTTTCAGAGCCGCGCGACGGGAGAGTTTCCCTGTCTCGCAGCGCTGTTAATCCCACCGTGGGGCTGATGGGAAATCCCATCAGCCCCGCGGCGGGATTAACAGAGCCCCGAGAGGAGAAGCTCTCTCTTCGCGTGGCTCTGACAGCCGACGCTGAGACTGCATGGAGAACTCTGCAGGGCAGGGGGGCCCCGCGGGATGGTCGATTCTGCCGCTGCCACGGTGGCAGCGGCAGCAGCAGCCGGTTTGTGTTTTTTTAACCTAGCTGGGCTGATGCAAGATGTTTTTTGCACGGGGCCCCCTCAAACGCGGGGCCCTGTGCAAAAAATATTCTTGCTCAATGGACGGGCCGGCCCTGACCAAAAGTAGCAGTGCCATGGGCTACATGAAACACCATTTGTGCGGGTGGGACTGGTGCCTCAGCCTGTGCAACTGCAAGACAATACACCTGACAGAGTGGCATGATAGAAAGGAACAAGTTGAGCCCATTTGCCCCATGTGGGATAAGTAATGATGGCAGAACAGTGCAGGGGATGGCTATGCAACGAGTGTTAGGTAGATATATCCTTGTTATGTAAAGCTGGGAGGTCACAATGATGGCAAAACAGAAACGCATCTATACCAGTTGACCCAGACATCTGCTGTGTATACATCACTGACTCATTGCAATGCGCCATGGCAGAGCCACTAAAGCCTGTCACGCCCATAGCCCCTTACATGTGTATGGAGGGGCGTGCTTGTTAGATAGAGTTCCCCAATTAAACAATGTTCCAGACTGGCTATCTTGCAAAGGATTATGGTACTGGTAGTCCAGTCATGCGGTGCTTGCCTTTGAGGTAAATGAAGACAATGTAGTTGGCTCGAGTGTAAGGCAGTGACAGAATATTTATTTATGAGGTAAATCCAAATGCACACAGATTCTACTTGGTAACACCTTAGGATGTATTTTCCAGGATTTTATATTCAAAATAACAATAACACTGAAAGGTAAAGCAAGTAGCTTGTAAAGTCCATTAACAACAGAAAGTCTTTCTCAGTCACTGCTGACAAACCTGCTCAGCAGTGCTGGCTTAAAGGAAACCAACCAAAGTAAAAGCTTCTTCACCAAAACAGCTTTTCTTTTCTCATTCAAAGCACTTTTGTATCCAACGTGTGCATAGCCTGAGCTGTGTGCTGCTCTGATACCAGCTGGCTAACAAGCTTCAATCAACAGCTCTTCTCCTTCTCTGCACAAGTATTTACACAAACTTCTAGTGCCAGTTACTAGAACGTTGCCCCTTTGATATTTGATCCCACTTTCAGGATTTCTCTGTGCTAGCAACCTTGCATAAAGAACAGTCCATGAGATTATCGTCCTCCTCTGTAATTATAGCTTGTTCTTCTATTTGCATTGTCTCTATATCAGGAGCTGGATCAGAGGGCTTTATTAACTGACCTTCATTAGGACAGGAACTGTGTCTAAACACTTTGCCTTGCTTTAGGTTAGACAAACCTTCATAGTTCATACCTGGATTAAAGCTGGCATTAGGCTGTCCTCTCAAATATTCTGGCCAGTATGCATTGGAGCTTTTATAACCTGTCCTCCAGTCTATATTCCTGGACCTCAGGGCATCTGCTCCATACCTCTTCTTAGGGTTCCCAGCTGAAGTTCTCCAAGCCTTTGGTTTTCCCCAATTCCTTGAAGCTGGCTTCTCCCAGGAATCTCTCCAAGAACATGAATCTCTCAGAGCTCCTCTTTCCTTGCTCTCACGCTTGCCTTCAAGCCTCCTCTCAGGATTGCCTCCTCGCTCTCCTTGTCTTCCAGGCTTAAGCTTCCCTCGTCCTCCAGGCTTAAGCTTTCCTCGTCTGCTCTCTGCATATTCTGTTCTAGTTTTAAGGTTCCCAGTTTCCAACCCCTCCCTTGCAGTCCTCAGGTGTTGGTGGTTAAAGTCTCTCCTGGCAGCTGAGTAATTAGGAGTGACGTAAGGGTTTCTCAATCTGGGCTTATACTCCTTCACCTCATCTCCACTAGAGGCTCTCTGCAGGCCACTGCAGCCTGGAATAACCTGTCTTTTAGGTAAATATGCAGTTTTATTCCTGTAACCTGCCAAAACAGGTCCCTTGATTAGGGTAAATTCCCTTCCTTTATCAATATTCTCTAGGCTCTGGGCAGCTTCCTCATCATAAGCCATGCTCACAGATGTCCATGATGGGGAATGCTATGTTGGACTATACCAATGTGTCATCATAATGCATAGAAATGTAGAAGAATGACTATGCGAGGTGTGCAAGTGCACCCAGGCACAAGATGAACAAGTGGGAAACAAACCCTGGACCTTTGACCATGGAGACACTGCATCAACCAGTAGGCTACACCTTCACACAGCCAGCAAACTGTTTGCTGTCTATGCAGTTATAGGTTGGGCCTTCCACTACCCATGAGGCACTGAACATACAAAACAGTGGTCTGCTGCTGAAAAATTAATGGATAAGGCACTGATCCAGCATATCAGCTCACTAAGATGCATTGGCTGCGTGTGCTACATGCACATAGCAACAGCAAGTCATGCTGGAGTGGTTTCAGCTGTCACCCTTAGTGTGAGGAGGGGTGCCCAGCACCTGGTCCACTGAACCTGCACTCTTAGAGATGGTCTCTGCTGCTGGTCCACAACACTGCTAGGGTGTGGCAGTTATTGTTTGCAGTGTGCTGTGCTTTTTCTTCTTTGTTCCTTGCATACTGTAGGGCAGGCATGTCCAACTTCGAACAAGTCGTGATCTACTTTTTCTGACCAAAAGTGACAGTAATCTACCACCATGAAAATTAAGTTTCAAATTACATTTTAACCCAATAAAGATGGAGGATCCCCCCCCCCCATTTTTAATGAACCTTGTGTCATTTACTTGGATGTGATCAGCTGTTAAGCAAATTAAGCAAAAACAGAGAGACGAAGATCCAGTAAAAACTGCGAGGGGAAATGGAAAGTACGTTTTTTCTTAAAGTTTTATTGAGTAATAACTTTCTTTAACTGTCTTAAAAACTTTCTTTAACTTTTATTGAGTAATTTGTGTTAAATTTAGGTCGAGTATTGATCCAGGCTGATCTCTTGCACACAATCTTAAATATTTCGCTCTTGCTCATTAGTGAGACTTCTGAGCCTGCATTTCATCCACCAGCTTTTTGAAGTTGGGTGAATATTGCGTGAGGGCCAGTCTCAGGGAATCCTGGAGATGTTCATCTGTCATGTTGGAACGTTGTGTACTCTGTCATTTTCAGATGGGAAAATGCAGGTTCACACAAATAAGTTGAACCGAAACAGGAGTGTACAGCTTCACTGCACCTTCTCAAGTTGGGAAATTTGTCTCTAGGCACTAGCTTCCAAAACGATTCTTGCTCAGCACAGGTCTTGAGAAAAATGTCATTTTTCAGGGTTAATATTTGATTTTCAAGAGATGGCTTGATCAATGAGTAATTTTTACTGATAGCAGCTGCAGTTTCTTTAATGTCCACATCTACTTTGAATGGGTATGACAAGTATTCCACAACTGTCCCACTTTTTTGGTAGTCACAGAATCTATCTTCGAATTCCTGGATAACAGAACAGATTTCTGTCACATACTTCTCGTTCTAAAAAACAAAATTTGGATATTGTCCCAGATGGTACTGCGTATTAGGAAAATTATCAAAAGTGTTGTTTGCAAGGTCTGTCATCATTAGCTCAAATTTGCTCTTGTAGGATGAAACTGTACTCATCATCTCGCCAATGCATTTGTTTTTACCTTGTAATTCAAGGTTCATATCACTTAGTTCACCTGTAAAGTCAGCGAAAAATGCCAGATCACATAACCACTCCTCATCTTCCAACTCTGCTTGGTCATCAACCCTCTCCTTCAAAAAACCTTATTTTTCATTCAGCAAATCACAAAATCTTTGCAGAAATTTGTGCCTACTTAGCCACCTTACATCTGTGTGCAAAATGATTTCTGCTGCCCCTTCATCAAGGGTAAGATTGAAAAGCAGTCTTTGAAGTGATCTTCCACGAACTGAATTTACAATTTTGAAAGTGATGTCCATGACAGTCTTTGTATTGAGTCTCTTGCTTGCCAAAACTTGCTGGTGAATAATGCAGTGGTAAGAAAGGAAATCTGGGAAGTCGTCATGCTGTCTACAGAGGGCTATGAAACCGTTAACCTCATCTGTCATTGCTCCTGCTCCATCAGTAGTGATGGAAACAAGTCTATGCAATGGAAGATTACACTTTGTCACAAAAGAAAGGAAATAACTGAATATTTCCTGACCGGTAGTTCTCCCTTTTAAAGAAATCATTCCAAGTAGTTCTTCTTTAACACTGAAGTCTTCAAAAAACATCCGGATAAAGACTAGTAACTGGACTATGTCTCTTATGTCTGTAGATTCATCCAGTTGGAGTGAGAAAGCAACACAATTTGAAACATCCTCCAACAATTGTTCAGTTGTGTCTCCACACATATTTTCTATTCGCCGCACGACGGTGTTTCTTGACAATTGTACATCTTGAATAGCAGCTATGATCTCTTTCTTATTTTTAAATCCTTCAAAAAGATTGTCAGCTGCTTCAAGAAAACAATCTTTTACAAGTTCCCCTTCAGTGAAAGGTTTGCATTTCTTTGCGATCAGGTTGCTGACCTTGAAGGATGCTATGGTTGCATTGACCAAATGTGACCTTGGCTTCACCATCAACTGTTGCTGAGTAGCCAATTTCGATTTAAGTTCTTTGAGCTTCAGTTTATGAATTTCACTTTTGGGTGGAAAATCAGCATCAAACTTATTGCTATGCAGAGCCCTATAATGATGTTCCAGAATACCCTTTTTGGGCAAGGATACTGGGGCATTACAAATTAGACAATAACACTTGTCTTTCACCATGATGAAGAAGTAGTCCATTTCCCATTCATCATGAAAGTGGTAGGTTTTGCTCTTCTTTGGAACACTCATCTTCGTTATACTGGGGTGGCTGGATGTAAGAAGGCCAAATCTGCTAAGGTAGTATAAACACTGGCTGAATCTGGTCCAAAACTGTCACTGTTCCAAAGTATTAAAGATCAACAGGAACTGAAGACCTCTGGATGATGTGCAAGGACTGGAAATGCCAAAACCACACATGCAGTTCTAAAAGTAAAAATAAGAATTAATCATACTGGCACCAATACCACCAAACAATTATCAAAAAAAACTCAAACACCTGTCCAGCAAATCAGATAAAATCAAATACCACCAAACAAGTTCAAATACCACCACACGCGATTTAATAAATTGTGCACACTGTGTAGAATCAACACAAAGGCAAGGTGAAATAAAATTGCAGAGGCAAGCAAAAGTCACAGTGGTTTGAACCAATTCGAAGGCAAGGCATAGGCAAGTTAGAACAAAATTGGAAAAGCCCACCAAAATCACCAAATCCTTGACACTTTGTTGTGTCTGTCCGAAAACGCTAAATGAAAGCAAACTATAAAGCGACCAACGACCAGCACACGACACAACTAATACGGTGAGTGTATTCAGGTAAAGCCCGGGCGAATGGATATCGCCCAGTATATAACACACTTCTAAGGGGTGATGGGGTGGGGGCAGGAATGGGTGATTCTGAGAGGCAGGAGACCAGGTATGATGCCGGGCCTGTGGCGTCTCATCGTGGGCTGCGGGTGGTGGCCCCCTGGGGTACCCACAAACTATTGGCATGAAAATAACAAGCGCCCCCAATACACCCACAAGCAAGATTCCTGCAGGCAGGGAAAAAAGACAGGCAAAGGATCAGCAGCGGTGGCAAGCCCTCAGCAGATGACCTGCCGGCACGAGCTCTCTCCTAGCGACGGGGCGAGCTGCTGGAGAGCTCTCCTAGTGACGGGGCGAGCTGCTGGAGAGAAGTGGGGCTGGCGATCTACCTCTGACCCTTTCGTGATCTACAGGTAGATCGCGATCTACCTGTTGGATATGCCTGCTGTTGGGGATGGTGACAGTAGCAGCTTGGCCCTGTATTCTGCCCATGTTGAATATGACTCTCTGATAACAATGTATGCTAGTGGGTAGTGTTAATATACTGCTGTTATGGGCTGTCACTGCAGTGGGGCTATGACTGCTGTTCTGCCAGGACCCCCATGTGTAGGCCATGAACCACTGCTGCCCCAACCATTGAGGACTAAAAATTAACTACAGCAGGGCAGAAAGACTGCCCCATTGCTCTTCACAGGGCTGTGTCAGCCAAGCAAAAACCAACTACAGTAGGTCTGTCAATCAGCATGCATGGCATGTGAATAGTGTGATCACAAGCACACCACCTTGAAATACTCAGCATTAACAGCCAGCTATTTACTCAGTGATTAGCATTCCCAGACAGAAAATGCATCCACATCACTAGAGCCAAACATTACAAGAGAGCTATGTGGATACATAGCCGTGCCATGGTCACTTTTTGGTTACAGTGAGAGTGCCATCTCAGCATACATACAGTGGCCACACAGGCAATGCACGTAGCAGAGGGGCACAATGGCATCGCAGCCAGTGACCCTACCATTGTTGCAGACACATCCAGGCCAATCTGTTCTGTTTCAGGTGATACCCACAATCCTTTGCTTCGCCTTATTCACATTTTCCAAATAGACTGGAAAAACCTCAGACAATGTGAGCCAAAATGCAGTGCAGAAAGCCAAGGACAAAGGGGAGCTATACACACATGCATACACTCTCATTAGTGTACTGAGCAAAAGTGGAGATGGTTGGCATTCCTGCTTGACACTCCTGTCTTAATGTCAGCTCAAGGATTGATAACGTGTGCACTGTTTACACGTGTTATATTATCGTGTGCTATTAGCCTCTAACCAGCTATGGATAGTGGAGCCTGTCAGTGCTGCTGGTGGGTGTTTCCACCCTTGCTGGCCATCTCGTTGAGGGCTGCACATGCTGGATCTGTACTTACATTATCAGCTAAACTTTGTCCACAGGAATATGCAATACAGAAATCCCAGCAGGGACCTGAATCTGTGATTCTCTGCACATATGCACACCAACTGTGTGTGTTGAACCACAGTGCTGGCTTATGGGGCTAGCAGCTCCTTTGCTGACATGATTCTCTTCAGCTGACCTTTGGCACATGCTGCAATGCACATGGTGCACATGACCAGGACAAGGCTTCTGTCTGCTGAAGGCTGATGTCACTTCCCATGCCGCCACCAACACCCCACCATGCAGACATGTCCATGCACTGTCAGTGGTGGTGTTAACAGTCCCAGCATGTTAAACATGTAGGTTTGGCGGGCACCTTGGGCAAAAGGTTTAGATGGGGAGGGGGGCAGGTGCACAGATAGATGGCCATGCAGCATCCTCACCAGCTGCCCATGCAGAGGCCCCATCACCTCCCCCCATCACCGATACGTCTCGGGGAGAGGATAGCAGCCACTGCTGTATTATTTCCCCAGGCACCTGCATTTTCCCGCTACCTGGAGGGCTATAGCATCTGGCACTATCAGCCTCTTCCCCCATAGCTGGGTTCTGAGGCAGCAGTGGGGGAGCAGCCTAGATCTCTGCCTGGGGTGCCAGGACCCTTGGACCACCTTATGTGGCACCATATGTGGCAGGACTGTGTGCTGCCACTGTCACTGTGGAATCATGACAAACATCACAGATGGTTCTGCGGATGGCAGAATACCCCTTTGTGGAGAGGCTAAAAAGGTTGGGGCTCATCAACCTGGGGAAGAGATGGCTGAGGGGAGATAAGATAGAGGTCTATAGATTATTGACCGGAGTGGAACAGGTAAACTTAGGTCACTTTTTTATGCCATCAGACTGTGGACAAACTAGGGGACCTGCTTTCCCTAAAAAACGGATACCTACCCCCTACACTAAAACATGCACAGATCCGCCCAATCCTAAAAAACATTACCCTTGACAAATCATCACCTAAATCCTACAGACCCATATCGAGCATTCCGTTTATGGCGAAATTAATTGAAAAAGCCGTACAAATTCAAACACAAGAGTACATTGATAGTTCAGCCCCACTTGATGACCAGCAGTATGGGTTTCGCCCCAGACACAGAGTAGAATCGCTTCTAACAGTCCTAATCGATACACTTGTAAGAGGAATAGACAACTCAAAACAAGCATTCTTACTCATATTCATTGATGTCTCCGCAGCCTTCGACAGTGTTCACCATTCAACAATGATTAATAAACTTAAGCAAATAGGTATAAAATCTACTGTTCTAAAATGGTTCACCTCTTATCTAAAAGACCGAACTCAAACAGTACAAATCGGTAATCAAACTTCAAAAACATACAATCAAGAACTAGGCCTCCACAAGGTTCAGCACTGTCAGCGTTACTATTTAACATATACTTAAAACACATCTGTAAAATCTTTAAAAAATTCAAAGTCCACTATCACCTATATGCGGACGACATTATGATGTATGTCCCTTTCAAAATACCAAATATCCCTATACAACTCATTAACGAATGCCTCAATGAAATCAACACCTGGCTAAATGAAAACAATCTATACATCAATCACTCAAAAACAGAAGCACTAATAGTAGCTAAAAACACAACGTTCATGCCCCCCTCACATATTACATTGTAGAAAAACGATATCAAACTAAAAACTGAAATACGTTACTTAGGCGTTATACTGGACAAACACCTCAGCATGGACACACATGTAAGAAATATAACAAAAAAAGTTTACTTTAAACTGAAAATATTAAAGCAACTCCGCCCCCTAATGCACTTACAAGATTTTCAACGAGTCATAGAAGCAATTATAACCCCCCACTTCGACTTTGCAAATCAAATCCTACTAGGTGTAACAAAGCAAGCCTTGAAAAAACTTCAATTAGCACAAAACGCAGCTGCAAGGACCATTACGAAGGCCCCACCTTTCCAACATATAACCCCGATTTTAGAATATTTATACTGGCTCCCGATTCAAAGCCGAATAGACTACAAAACTCTCCTAACCACCTACAAAGCCATAAATAAAACAGCACCCCTAACCATAAATAACCTCATCAAAATAGAACCCACCCATAATCTCCAAAGGAGAGACCAGTTAAATAAACTAACTACACCAAAAGAATTCATTAGGGCCAAAAAATCCACAAACAAGAAAGCCTTCTCCCACGCAGCCCCCATCTTGTGGAACACAATCCCAATAGAATTAAGACAATTACCTGAAATCATGGAGTTTAGGAAAAAACTTAAAACACACTTATTCAAAATGCACTATGGACCCTTGACGAACTCACCTCTCACCCCTCAGCTAGATAAAGGATAAACCTATCCCACCTAATACATTTTTCAGAAAAGTACTGAAGCCCTAAAACAATGTATTGAAGACAATTGAATCAAATAACTTTGTATATAGTTTAATTCTGTTCATTTGTACATAGTTCACTAACTGTTAACTGTTAACTGTTAATTGTTAATTGTTAACTGTAAGTTCCAAATTGTTATATGTAAAAAACAGCTCGCTCTGTTTACTGTTGTTCCATGTGAACCGCATCTGATCAATGGAAGAAGCTGTATATAAAAAATCTGTTAATTAAATTAAATTAAATTGCGGCTATTGAGTAACCCATTTGGGTCTTCTAGGTAAAAATATTTTTTCAGTCAACGCGTAATCAAACCCTGCAATCAATTACCGGAGGATGTGGTAAAAGCTGTCAGTGTAGCTGGGTTTAAAAACATTTGGATGGGTTCCTGGGTAACGGTCCATAAACCATTGCTAAACAGGATCCGAGCTATGCACTGCTTGCCCCATTACAGTTATTGGGGATCCTGTATGTCTTTTGGGGAAACTGCTAGGTACTTGTGACCTAGATTGTGCACTATTGGACACAGGATACTGGGCATGATGGACCTCGGTCTGACACAGTTTGGCATATTTTGTAGTCTTATGTTCCTATGTGCCATCTAGGCAACTACCTGGTCTCCCCTGTGCACCAGCAGCCCCCACAGCATGACCCATGTGGCACCTCCTTTGCCCCCATTTGCACCATCAACATAGTGCCCTTTCATACTTGGGCACTATGCTGTTGCTGCTAATGGAGCGATACTATCACTCTTTTGGGCTCCCTTCTCTGGGCATCACATTGCAGACGTCAGATAGGCTCTCTCTCCTTAGAAAACATCCTTTCTGCCAGGTTTTGAATTGCATTAGGGTTCCTGCCATTAAGGTGCCTGTGTTAAGGGAGCAAGCCTTGTTCCTGTCCACTCCCCACCCATTGACCCCCACTTTCCGCCCCGTGCATGCCTTCTCTCCACCCACAGGGCACTTTACTCTGCTGGTGCCGTTAGTGCCCACTAAAGTGCCTTTTTGCGCGTGCTAAGTGTGCACATGCACAGTTAGCACCCGCTAACGGAACACTTGCTTCTTTACCGCCTTTTAGTAAACATACCCCTTAGTTTCAGGTTTGAATAAGAAACATTTTTATTCACCAACCTGCCCAAATAACTGTGCTCGAGTTGTTGCCATGCAGTCTGACCAGCAAATCAGATTGACTCAGTTTTTTCCAGCTCTTAAAGTGCCTCATATGCTGTCACAGAAAGATTAGAAAATGGTCCAGTAATGCCTGTGCAGCACATGCAATTGTTTATTGTCAAACACAGAAGCAGAGAAACATAAAACATGACAGACAGACACATGTATCATCTGTTCTACTCCAACCACGCCACCTGCCCAGCTTACCTTTTATTTAATTGATTTAAGCCATTTATAATCCTCTAATGAACAAAATGTGTTCTCATTGGACTGCAAACTATGACAAAGAATACAATACACCAAGACAAGCAACAATCAATTCAAATCTACATAGAGCAACAACAACGTAAGAGTAAAATACACTATCTAAGATACCAACTGTGGGGAAAAACAACAAGCGATCTAAAGAAATTCAAAATCAAAACATGCAATTAAAAGGTCATAAAGCCTGGGAAAAATATTTTTTCAATTCTTTCTGAAAGAATAAGCATGAATCTGATGGGGCACTGCAGGCAAACTATTGTACAAAACAGAGCTGGTAATAGAAAAGGCTTGAGAACTCATTTGTGGCAATGTGCTGCATCTAACGAGGGAATAGTAAGCAGTTATTCCAGCAGAACTCAAAGCAAAATGTCGTCACTGTATTATATTAGTCCCAAAGAGAAGAATCTATACATAGGGGTATGTTTACTAAAGAGCATTAAGGGAGCATTGGAGAAAATGGCAGCGTTAAGGGTGTTTGCGTGCGATAAAGGCTCAGGGCGGGTAGTTGGCATTCCGGCGGTGAGGGAGCAAAGGCCCACTTATCATTCACTAACAGGAATGCCAGGCATTAAGGTTCCAAGCATGCACCTTAACTCCCGAAAACACCGGTCACCTTAACGCTGGATAAGGGAGCCCCAGTGAAAGGCAATGTAAAGGTGATGGATGGAAGGAGAGATAGAAGCTGATGGACCTAACAGATCCTTGGGCATCCTACGTGGCAGTCAGTAAGTGGGATGAGCATGTGGGAGGTAGCTGTACTGATTCACTGAGGAGTGCCCACCTAAAATGCTGTAATGTCAGTGTGTGGCAAAGGATGGGGAAGATGTGTCCCCTGCAGAGCCAGAATCACCATGTTCTGCGCATTAAAAGGATGATGGAGCAGGAATGGTGACGTGAAGATCAGTCATAGGAGAGATGTGCATGATACATGGAAATGCCAAAAAGCTTCCTGTGTGGTCTATGGTGTAGCAGCTGGCAGGAATCTACATAACTGCACATAGCCAGCAGAGGCAGATGGATGGGCTTAAGGAAGGATGGCAGTAGATGAGAGTGTGGTATGGGCTTGCAGTACAGATGTATCCAATGTGACATCACCAATGCAGTTGTGATGCGTGTGAACAAAGTGTGCCTATGCCACGGGGAAGCCCCAATACTAGCTATGTGGGTCTCACAACTGTCCCAGCCTCCCAACCACCATACAACCCTCCTGACAAATGTGCATACAGCAACTGCACAAGAGTCGCTCATACAGGCCAGATGGAGCAAGTAAGGAAGTGTGATGCCTGCAGGTGGCCATCCCAGGGGTAGGATGTGGCTACATGTAATGTAATGGAGCCAAAGCTGTAGAGTCACATTGATAATGAAATAGTCGAATCATATTAGTTCTGTATTGTTATAATGTATCTATGAATGCAGTGCACATTGTAGCCTAAACCTTGTAAAATACATAAAAAACAGGGCCATTGTTAACTTGGATTATTCTGAGGCAATGGTTAAGTGACTTATCCAAGGTCATGCTATGAAAGACATTTCATACATAAAAAGCCTCCGTAAAATGTTTCCACCAATAACACAAGGCATAATAGTGGGAAATGAACTCTGACCTTTTGGTTCCCAAGCCATTGCTCAGACCAGTAGGCGTTGCTCCAGGGGTGCAGGTATTCATGCAGAGTCTCCAACAATGACCATCTTCTTGCTTGCACATTTTCTCTGCTCCTCATTACCAGCTCATGCCTGCCCACAGCTCTGGGCAAGTAGGTTCTCTTCCTATTTGTAGAGGCCAATTAGAACCAGCCTCCCTGCTTATGTCAGCCATTCCAGTCTTGCGGGGCAATCGCCCCCATCATGCTCCTCTGTACCCGAGGCCTAGAAGTGTCTCAATGCATAATCTTGCCAACCTTCGCTCCTGTCTCTCTGTCCCACATCCCTCGCAGCCTGCTCCTCTGCCTCCCCTGCCTTTTCCTTTGCTTAAGTTAGGATACGTTAACTGTCGTTCTTTGAGAGCACAAACCTTATTGATACAGGATCTCATTCTTCAGGAATGCTTGGACCTTCTTTGCCTGTCCGTAACGGCTCAAGGATGGTGAGCAGCCGCTCCTTACCAGGTTCTTACCTTTATTTTATTTAGCTATATTTATATTTACCTTTAGGCTTCTCTGCCATCTCTGTCCCCCGTATTGGCCGCACCGGTGGAGGTGTTGCTGCACTCTTTCATTCTACCCTTCCTATTTCTCAGGTTAACTCCCCCGCATTACACTATCCAGAATACCTTCTCCTGTGCCTTCAGACCTCTCCTGCGGTCCATTTCCTGTTCCTCTATTACCCTCCCTCCCTTCAGTCTCATTTGTGGGATGCTCTCTCCCTAACTCTTTCTGACCTTTCTTTTCAATTCTCCCATCTGATGATTCTGGGTGATTTTATTGTTCACTTTGACTCACCCTCCTCTTCCAGAGATCTTTCCTTTGTTACCCTCCTCCACAACCTGTCTCTTAAACAGCATGCGGCCTCGCCTACTCATATTGCTGGTCACACCTTAGATATGGTAATCACTCAGTCTTCCTCTTCTTTACTGATCTCGAATCTCTTTATTAGATCTCTCCCTTGGACTGACCATTCTTGCCTGACCTTCCTTGTAGACTTCCCAGTCTCTAGGTCTACTATCCCCCCAGTCTCCTCATCTAGTATCTGTCCAACTTCCATTCGCCTGGGCCGTCATCTCACTCCCCTTGCTCTCCAACTTTTCCCTGCAACTGATCAACTCCTCCCAGATGACTTCTCTTTCCTTTCTCCTAACACACAGGTTTCACAATGGACCACACACCACTCCTCTGCTCTTGACCAAGTGGCATCCTTACAGCCACAGATGCCCCATCGTTGTACCCATCAATCTTGGTATCACCCCAGGCTTCACCTTCTTCGCACTCATCTTCGACGTGCTGAACGTGTGTGGAGAAAGTCCCACTCACTGTCCGCTCTGCTCCATTTCCAGGAACACCATCGTCAATACCGCTCTTGTACTCATCAGGCCAAATAAGTTTACTTTTCCAAACTTATCTCTACTGCCCCTAATCCTTCTCGACAACTTTACTCTGTGCTCAGATCTCTCACCGCACTCCAATCTAACTCCCCTCCAGTTCCTTCTCAGCCAACCCCTAGCCCTTCCCAACTGGCCTCTTTCTTTGCCACTAAAGTTCTCAATTTTTGTGCGTTGCTTCCCTCTTGTCCCCCTCCCTTATCTTCTCCTCCTCCACCCTCTCCCCCTCCTCTGTCCCCTCTTTCACATGTCTGGTCCACCTTCTATCCGATCACCACCTTGGAACTTATAAAATCCATTTCCTCATCACGTAAGACCACCTGCTCTCTTGATTCAATTCCCTCCATTTGTACTTCTTGAACCCTCCCTTGCCCTGGTGCCCCCCATTCTTGCTATGATCAATGCTAGTCTCTCTTCTGGAACTTTTCCCTCCCTTTGGTCTGCCCTCTTTTGAAGAAACCTTCCCTCGATCCTCTTCTTCCAGTACACTATTGCCCAGCTTCTAATCTTCCTTTTCTTGTCAAAATTCTCAAAAAGGCTGTGTTTGCCCAATTCTCACATCATCTTAACTCCACAAATTTCCTTCACCTCTGCCAATCCGGTTTTCATCAGGGTTGTAGTGTTGAAACAGTCTTGTTAGCATTTCTTAATGAACTTCACTCCTCACACAATCAAGGAGATGCTTCGGTGGCAGTCTCTCTGGACCTTTCGGCAGCTTTTGACCCTGTTGATCACTCGATTCTTCTTTCACATCTGTAGGATGCTGGTCTTCGGGGCTCAGTTTATTGTTGGTTTCACTCTTTTCTTTTCTCCCAATCTTGCTCAGTTATTTCATCTGCCAACCCTCATTCTTCCTCAGAGCCAGTCCCTCTTCACTGTGGTGTCCCTCAAGACTCAGTACTGGCTCCCCTTTTGTTCAATCTTTTCTTGGCACCATTTGCTCTTCTTATTCAGCAGTCCAGGTTATCAGCTTTTTATTATGCTGATGATATTGTCATACTCCATCACACCAGCTCCTTACAGCTGGATCTTTCCCCCTTTAATTCCTGTCTTTCCCTGGAAGTTGACTAACTGATCACAAATTGTATCCATCTGAATCTGGCAAAAACATCAGCTATTTGGTTTACTTATGGAAGCCCTTGTCCTTCAATAGCTCAAACTCTTGGTAATTCTCCTATTCCTATAGTATCTTATTTATTTATTTATTTATTTAACAGTTTCTTCTGTACCGTCCCTTCCAGAGATCAGGGGCGGTTTACATTGAACAAAAATTAACGTACTTCCGTATATTTTACATGGAACATGTTTTAACTATATACACATTTTGTTACATGGAACATATTTTTAACGTTAACAATAACACTTTTTTAAAACCTATGTACAGGTTATGAAACATGGAGCATAATATAGTTAATTAATGTTAGTTATTTACATAAGTGATATAGCCGTCAGTTTGGGTAAATCTTTTGGATGTTGTGTATAGTAAGGTAAGTATCTTTCTGTTGTTAGTATCCTCCTTTCGATACTTGGGGGTTCTTCTGGACTCAGACTTAAGTTTCAAGGATCATGTTTCTCAGCTTGCAAAGAAATCCTATTACTTTCTTTGTCAAATTCAGTTGATTCATCCTTTTCTTACTCCTTCAGCTTTAACTGCCCTTGTACTGTCCCTGATCACATCTTGTCTTGATTTTTGCAATTCAGTTCTTGCTGGTATCACTCACACCCAACTCCATCAGCTTCAGCTTATACAGAATACAGCAGCCTGGAATATTACACATTCTTCATGCAGAGACCACGTTACCCCTCTTCTGATTCAACTCCACTGGCTCCCTATAGATTTTTGCATCCATTATAAAATTCTCATTTCAGTTCATCAGGTTCTCAATACTTATACTCTGCAATACCTAGCAGACCTCCTTCATTTTCGTGTCCCTACACGCAGCCTTCATTCATCTCATGTAACCCACCCATCTAAGAGACTACAACCATACCTGGAACAAGAACTCCCTGAAGTGCAAGCAGGGTTCAGGAAAGGGCGAGGAACGAGAGACATCATTGCAGATGTGAGATGGATCCTTGAAAAGACTAAAGAATACCAAAAGGATATCTATTTGTGCTTTATCGACTATAGCAAAGCTTTTGACTGTGTAAACCATGAAAAACTCTGGGCCACATTAAGAAGCATGGGTATATCAGAACACCTGATCGTACTCTTGCACAATCTGTACATTGATCAAGAAGCAACAGTTCGAACGGAACAAGGAGAAACAGAATGGTTTAAAATAAGCAAAGGTGTAAGACAAGGCTGCTTACTTCCTCCCTACCTGTTTAATTTATATGCAGAACAAATCATCAGAGAAGCAGGATTGTATGTAAACAACAGAGGTGAAGATTGGTGGAAGACTCATCAACAACCTTTGCTATACTGATGATACCACATTACTGGCTGAAAGTGAAGATATTCTGAAACATTTGCTTCTCACAATCAAAGAACATAGTCTCAAAATGGGCCTGCACCTTAATGTAAAGAAGACAAAGATCATGACAACTGGCATAATCAACAGGTTCATCGTTGAAGGATAAGAAATTGAAATCGTGAACAACTTTAACCTACTTGGATCAACTATCAATAAAGAAGCAATAAACAGTCAAGAAATCAGACGATGCATTGTTCTTGGCAGAATGGCTATGAAAGACCTACATAAGATTCTCAAGAGCAGAGATGTCTCTCTCCATACAAAGATTTGACTTGTTCAAGCCATGTTATTTTCAATAACATCATATGGATGTGAAAGCTGGACAGTGAAAAAGATAGACAGGAAGAAAATTGATGCCTTTGAATTATGGTGCTGGTGGTGAATACTGTGTATACCATGGACTGCCCGAAGAACAAACCAGTCGCTACTAGAGGAGATCAAACCTAAGCTTTCTTTAGAAGCTCAGATGACAAGACTTTGACTTTCATACTTTGGACACATCATGCGAAGAGAGAGATCATTAGAGAAAGACATCATGCTTGGCAAGATAGAAGGTCATCGCAAAAGAGGAAGGCCAGCAATGAGATGGATCGATACAATAACAGCAGCTACGGGTACCAGTCTGTCAACAATGAGCCGCCTGACTGAAGACCGAACACAATTTAGGATAGCTTATCCAGAGGGTCACCATGAGTCGACTCCGACTCGACGGCACTTAACAACAACAATAACAACCCGTCTCCATCTTCCCTCATCATCCCGTGCTCATTTACAGTCCACTTGTCATTCAGCCTTCTTTTTCCTCGGTCCCGCCCTCTGGAATTCCCTGCCTACCCCCACTCCGACTAAAGCAAAATTACTCCAGATTCAAATCATTACTTCAAACACACCTCTTTTCCACTGTCTATGATCTCCCAGATTCAGCTCCTTGACCTGGTTTCTTCTGTGTCTTGTCTGAGTGCTTGATTGACTTTTCTTTTCTGTCATAAATTGTAGCTCTTTTCCTTTTCTGGCCTCTGGTCTTACTTTGGATTTTTTTGGATTGTGCCCTGCCCTGATGTCACAAAAGGTGGTATATCAAGTGATAATAAACATAAACATAGGTTATCCCTCCACTCAGGAGCTACATATAGCAGGGTAAACATGTCTGATCCTCTGCACTGGCCTGCGGCAGAGCCAATAAAGTCATGCTCACAGAAGGGCATGATCGCGAACAGCATAAATACAGACCCCATTGTGTTAGCGGAACACATAAAAAAGCATAAGAATGTGTCCGCCAGTCATAGCAGACCCTGGACTGTTTCTGACTTCAAAATGAACTGAATATTCCACAGCCACAAAGAGAACAAGTGGGAATTGAACCCTTGCTCATTGTTTACTGAACCAGTGCTGTAACAATTAGGTTATACCTCTTCACACTACCCTGTACACCAATTCCTTGAATCAGAGACTGCAGGTCCCTGCCTGTACTAGGTGAAATGTGGATAGCACATTATGAGACCATGGTACAACACACTTAGGGCCTGCATAAAGCGACAAACATGCAGTACAGTATGCAAATGAAATGCAGTACTGCAGCTGCACAACAGACACATAGCTGCAGGATATATCTCTTGTCCAAAGACCAAGGCACATGTGAGGTCAAGATGCCCGTCTCTCCACTGTACCCCTAATGGCAAACAACACTCACACACATGTGTCTTTGTGCCACGGTTTGGCAGTTACCCCAGAGGCAGCACACATGCAGGGCGTGCAGTCCCCTGTGACCTGCTGCACGTGGTGAGATAGGTATACCTGCACACATACCAATCAAAAACCACATTACTGCCCCATGCGATCCAGTACAGACCATCCTGGACTCCCCAAGGGGGGCCATGCACATGTTTCCCACCATCATAGATGACAAGCAGGTACTGGGCAATGCCCCTGTGATCACAGCCTCCACTATGGTTGCCAAGTCCTCTCTGTGTGCCGGTATAGGTTAGCCCCTCCATTACCTATGGGTGCATTGCACATTCTGAACATCTTTCTGCAACACATCACCAAAAGGAGAAAGCTGTGTTCCATCACATCAGGCCAGAACTATGCAGGGCCATTGGGTGTTTTGAGCATATAACAGATGGAAAGTGTGCTACTAACCGGCTTCTGGGGTCACCCTGAATGTGAGGGGGCACACATCACCTGGTCCCCAAAGCCTTCACTACATTGCTGGACCCTCCAGGTCCTGGAACAGATCAATATCACTGCCAGAGTGTTGTCTTCAGTGTATGTTGGCAGATTGGTTTCAATGAATGGTGGAATGGAGCATTGAGCAGCACTTGAAACAGGGTCGCTGGTTGACTCGAAATGTGCACGTCATGCAGTTTTCTGTTCCGGACACACTTGCTGATAAACGGTTTTACTGCCACACCTGGCTTTACAGATAAGTGCTTTTCAAGGGTTTTTAGAACCTTACTGCCCAATTGAAGGATACTGGAGTGGCCTGCTCCTTTTGACCAGGCACACTTCTATAATATCTCATAACTGTCCCCAAGGTTATGGCAGCTGTTTCCAAGAAACCTGAATGCAGTGACCTGTGTCTGTAGCAGTAAGCAGGAGCAAGCTGGTTCAGCTGTGCACTGCACATGAAGAGCTGTCTGTGTTGGGCTCCCAGTTGAGATTGAAGTTTATGGGGGACCCTTTGTTTGAAATTGAGCTATATCACCTGAGCATTTGGCTAATTTAGAAAGAGGTATGTTTACTAAACTGGGGTGAAGTCACCAATGGTAAGGGCAGCATTAAAGGAGCCTGAAGCCATATAAGTCAGTGGGCAGGTAGGGGGCGTGCTGGCATTAGGGTGCCTTGGACCATTTAATGTGAGTTAACAGGACCAAGTGCGGTAAGGTGATAGGATGTCCTAAGGAGAGACAAGGCATCTTAAGAGGTGATAACGCCTTAACAGGAGATAAGGCGCCTTAACAGGAGATAAGGTGCCTTAAGATGTGATAATCAAAAAAAGTGGAATCACCAAAGAAACAAAACCAGGCTTTCAAAATTAAATTTTTGTTGGACAAGCCGGTAAAAGGAGAGAGGACATCTCACCCTCATAATCCGGCCATGTCCATTTTAATCAGTAAGGTTCTAAAAACCCTTGAAAAGCACTTATCTGTAAAGTCAGGTGTGGCAGTGAAACTTCTTATCAGCAATTGTGTCCAGAACAAAAAACTGCATGACATGCATGTTTCAAGTCGACCAACGACCCTGTTTCAAGTACCGCTCAATGCTCCGTTCCAGCATTCATTGAAATCAATCTGCCAACAACCACACCAACCATAAATGTTAGGCTTTTGAGAACCAATTGTTAAACTATTGGCTGATACAAAATGCCATCATCAATAGAACTGCCAATGAGAAAGGGAAATACCCCACCATCAGTGGGGAATCCCCCCCCCCCTCTCATTGGATGGAATCAAATCAGGTTGAACCAATCAATCTCACAGTTCAAGCCCTGAAGATGGACAGAGTTGAGAGTGTATCCAACGCTGTTCCAACCACTGGAAATGGGAAATCCTATTGCCCCTGTGAGGATCATATGGAACATGATCTATGATCCTCCATTTGAGATCATTGAACTGATGTTGATAAGCCAAACAGTGATCCACTATAGGGGCCGAGCGGACACACATTCGCAACTGAGAGGCATGTTCACCAAGTCTAGTCTTAATGGGATGGATAATGCGTCCGACATAAAGTAGATCACACGGGCATCGTAATAAATAAACCAAAAAGGGAATGTGCAAGAAATTGACCAGCAGCAACAATGTGACCGTCCTACTTTTTCTGATGGTAATTTATATATTTGTTGCCCTCTACATGGATATATAGGTAATTTGTGACCTGTGTCAAGGCAGAACAGGGGGTGCTGATACAAAACTGATGGGCCTGTGAAGACCATAGTCATCAGGCCAAGAAGAGCTACTAATCCTACCTGCAGGAGCTTTTAATCTACTACAGCCCACCACACATCTGATGGTGATGTGCACCCCCGTCAACCCTACCTACTACATATAGCACTGCAACACAACACGAAAATTTAAAAAGAAATACCCACTCACCCGCAAAATATAAAATGTGCCCTCATAAACGCACGATCTATACGAAAGAAATGGCCAGTCATACACGACATGATTTCCCTCCATCGCCTAGACATACTCTTCATAACTGAGACATGGCTCTCAGATGATGACAATGTCCTCCTCAACCAGCTACTACCTAACAACTTTTCAATACACACATGCCACAGGAGCGGTAAACGAGGTGGAGGTGTACTCGCTATCACAAAAACTGACCTCCATTTCCACTTGAGCCATGCAACCAACACACCTTCCATAGATGCAATCACAATTATCAACAAACACTGCTCCATCAACCTGATATACAGGGCCCCATCTACAGACCCTGACTCCCTTGCAACAACAATTGATCTCGCATTCAACTCACAACACCCAAACACACCAAGCTGGGTTATAGGAGACTTCAATTTACCATCCTTGCCAGAGACATAAGCCTCAGCATTCCTCGATGCCCTCGAGGAATTAGGATACACACAGCTGATCCACGAGCCCACCCATGTGAAAGGTGGCACACTGGACCTTGTTTTTGCCCCACAGAATACAGGCAACACAATAAACACTACTATACTCTCTACCACTGCAGTCCCCTGGTCCGACCACAGGTTAATCATTTTTCAAATATTACCGCAAAACAAACCCCAGAACAATGACGATAAGTCCAACAGTACCACAAAAGCAGCACCGCGTAAGTTCCAGGCCTTTGACAAAGACTCGATCCTCAACCAAACTCACTCACTCCTCGACTTGACATCGATCGACCCTGATGAGCTGGTATCTGCCTGGAATGAAAAGTTCAATTCTATTGCTCTGCGACCACCAGCAAACAATCCAACTAAGAAAAGAACCTCTGCAGACTGGTACTCCGCTGAACTTAGAGCGTCATTAACCTGCCTAAGAAAATTGGAAAGACGTTGGCGCAGAACCCACTCCACAGATGATTTAAAAGCATACAATGTGCAACTGGAAAAACACCGCCAAGCAATATCCAAGAGCATAAAAAGATTCCACACAGACACACTAAAGCGGTCCCTAAACAAACCACACGACCTGTTCACCATGGTAAAGAACCTAGCAAAAGAGCCAGCACCTGAGCAACCTAGTCTGATCCACCCTCAAGTCTTCGCTGACTTCTTACAAACGAAGCTGTGCCAGACCAATAAGTTCACTGCTCCCAACATTCCAATCAAACCAGGATCACTAGCACCACTATCCATTTTTTCCAAGCCATCTAATAAGCAAATTGAAGATATAATCGCCGGAATCAACACAACCACTGCACAAACCGATCCTTGCCCGGTGTTCTGTATAAAAGAGTTACGATTGACCATCAGCCCTTTTCTATCCAAGCTAATGGACTGCTCCTTCACAAATGGGACCTTTCCCCAATCCCTCAAATGTACCTCAATCAGGCCACTGCTAAAGAACAGTAAGCTTGACCCTAAGAAGCCAGACACATATAGGCTGATATCAAGCATCCCACAGTGAAAATTATCGAAAAAGAAGTTCAAACACAAATCCAAGAGCACATTGATGCTTCCGCCCCACTCGATTCATGTCAGCATGGCTTAAGAGCTGCACACGGAGTGGAGACTCTCCTCACCATCCTCTTCAGTACCATAATAACAGGAATTGATAACATACGTCAGGGATATGTGCTCATCTTCTTAGATATTGCAGCCGTGTTTGACTCAGTCTGTCATGATCTCCTCCTACACCGCCTCCAGGAGAAGGGGATATGTGACTCCGCACTTAAATGGTGCAAGTCGTATCTCTCCGATAGATGGCAACATGTAAGATCAGGAGAAACAACATCAGAACCTTTCCACCAGAGTCAAGGGGTCTCGCAAGGATCATCTCTCTCTGCACTCATGTTTAATATATATATGCAACCTTTCTGCGAGATCATCCGGTCCTTCAAGGTGAACTGTCTGTTGTACGCCGACGATGTTCTCCTATATATGCCATTCACTACTGAGAACCCTGATCTTTCCCCACTGACAGACTGTTTCAACGCAGTATCCAGTTGGCTCCAAACGCAAAATCTTCGGATACAACATAAGAAAACCGAAGTCCTTTTCATCACAAGGAACCCAAATTTCATCACACCACCTTACTTGAAGGTCCAAGATGCAGAACTTCTAACCAAACCCTCCATCAGATACCTGGGAGTCACACTTGATCAGCGACTAGACATGAAGACCCATATAAGCAATGTAGCAAGAGCTGTATACCATAAAATCCGATCCCTCAGACACCTACGCTCCCTACTGGAACCAGATGACTTCCGGAGAGTGTATCAAGCCCTGGTCTTACCACATCTCGACTATGCCAACGCAATACTCCAGGGTCTCCCACAATCAACTCTACTTCCATTACAGCTAGCAATGAACTCAGCAGCAAGAGTTCTCCAGGGCGCTTCCATGAGGGAACACATAACACCCATCCTGAAACAATTACACTGGCTCCCTATAAAAGGCAGGATCACATTCAAGACCATATTAATGACCTTCAAGATCATAAACAGACTCGCCCCATCTTCCTTATCCAATCTCATACTGATAACCCCCCCTAATAGATCTAGAAGATCTCATGCCGCCAACAAACTAGTAGTCCCAAAAGTAACGACCAAGTGTTGCCAGAGCACAACGAACAGGGCTTTTAAGCTTGCCGCACCTAAATGCTGGAACACCCTTCCACACAGTATCCATGAAATCACCAATCTAACCCAGTTTAGAAAAGCCGTGAAACATTACCTCTTCCTCTTAGGCAAATCTATGCAAATGTCCAATCAATTCGCATTGTACAGATGTAAATAGTTACCCCTGTTTCTTTCCAAGTTCTTATTCCTGTTAATTGTAAACACAAATCAAGTCGTTTGAAATGTGTATGTAAAATGTTCCATGTAAACCGCACTGATGGAAAATAGCGCAGTATATAAGAGAATGTAAATAAAATAAAATAATAAATAAATAAAAATACAGCAAGTACAATCAGTCTGCATGTGTTTGCCGCCACAGGGCTGTGTCAGCCATTCACATCCTAACTGTGCCCACTCTACTAGTCATCACACTGAGTGATCATGTACATAAACCATTATTAAGAAGTGACCGAAGATATCAATGCTTGACCCAGTACAAGCATTGTGGAACTTGTGTCTCTTGGGGAAACTGCTAGGTACATATGACCTAGATTGGCCACTGTTGGAAACAGAATACTGGGCTTGATGGACCTTGGTCTGACCCAGTATGGCATATCTTATGTTCTTATGTTCTGGCTTGGTACAAACAGCATGAACAGCCAGTGTAGTGATAGGACTACCAAAAAAAGATCTTCACCCACATCACTGCAGTTTGATACTATATAAGCACAATGTGGATACCTAGCCGTGACATGGTCACAGCTCGGTCAGAGTGAGAGTGGCCTCTCAGCATGAACTGATTTGTGCACCCTGGTCATGGGTGTTGCAGACACATGTTAGGATGGCCATTTACCTAACCTCTGACACATATACATCCTGTGCAAATGGCTCTGTTTCTGAAAATACCCAGAATCCTCTTCCCATCATTTGTTTACCCTTTGAGTTTGAAATTGTGTAACACTAATACAATGCAAGGAGTACTGGAAATTTGGCAACAGACTGGCTGTGAGTGCATGTTGGGCCACAGTGGGCTATGTCTGACACATCCCCAAATACTATGTCTGCCTACACAGCTTGTGGCAGTGAGCATGGCACATAATGTCGTGCTTGTAGACCCACATAATGTTATGTCCCTCACCATGGATCCTGCCGAACTGGCCAGTGCAGCACATGCACTCCCCCACAAGAGAACATTGCTGCATAACAGCTTGTACTTGTGGTCTCACGCTGTATGTAGAGTTGCTGAAGAACTGACCTGCAGAATGTTATATGCACAGACATAATGCCTTTGCATCACATGCATGCACACTGCATTGCTGTTGCTCACAGTCCTCTGGGGACACACACGCATACATACATGACCCCGCTGTCCAAAAGTGGTGCACACTGGCATTGTTACCTGCCCCTTAGGCCTCCTTTAAAGCTCTACCATTTCAACACCTCCTCAGTGCGCAGGCATTAAGAACATAAGAACATAAGATATGCCATACTGGGTCAGACCAAGGTCCATCAAGCCCAGTATTCTGTTTCCAACAGTGGCCAATCTAGGTCATATGTACTTAGCAGTTTCCCCAAGGGACACAGGTTCCACAATGCTTGTATTGGTTCAAGCATTGATATCCTGGGTCCCTTCTTAATAATGGCTTATGGACCTTTCCTCCAGGAACTTGTCCAAACCTTTTTTAAACCCAGCTACACTAACAGCCTTTACTACATCCTCCGGTAAGAAATTCCAGAGTTTGATTACACGTTGAGTGAAAAAATATTTTCTTTTATTAGTCTTAAATAGTTTACCCTGTAGCTTCATTGCATGTCCCCTAGTCTTTCTATATTCTGATAAGGTAAACAATCGATCTACGTTTACCCGTTCCACTCCGCTCATTAATTTATAGACTTCTATCATATCTCCCCTCAGCCGTCTCTTTTCCAGATTAAAGAGCCCTAACCTTTTTAGCCTTTCTTCATAGGAGTATCCTTCCATCCCCTTTACCATTGTGGTGGCTCTTCTCTGAACCTTTTCTAATAACTCTATATCCTTTTTAAGATACGGCGACAAGAATTGCACACAATATTCAAGGTGCGGTCTCACCATGGAACGATATAGAGGCATTATAATATCCTTTGTTTTATTTTCCATTCCTTTCCTTATCATACCTAGCATTCTATTTGCTCTCTTGGCCGCCGCTGCACACTGGGCCGAGGGTTTTAACATGGTATCCACAATGACGCCTAAATCTTTTTCCTGGGTGGTGGTTCCTAATGTGGAACCTTGCATCGTGTAACCATAGTTTGGGTTGTTCTTCCCTAGGTGCATAACCTTGCACTTGTCCACATTAAATTTCATCTGCCATTTTGATGCCCAGTCTTCCAATTTATCAAGATCCTCTTGCAATTTTCCACAATCCTCTTGGGTTTTAACAACTTTAAATAGTTTTGTGTCATCTGCAAATTTGATAACCTCACTCGTTATTCCACTTTCCAGGTCATTTATGAATATGTCAAAAAGCAGCGGACCCAGCACAGATCCCTGGGGTACACCACTATTCACCTTTCTCCATTGGGAAAATTGGCCATTTAGCCCTACCCTCTGCTTTCTATCTTTTAACCAGTTCCTGATCCACAATAGTACACTGCCTCCTATCCCATGACTCTTTAGTTTTGCCAAAAGTCTCTCATGAGGGACCTTGTCAAAGGCTTTCTGAAAGTCCAGATACACAATATCAACCGACTCACCTTTGTCCACCTGATTATTCACTCCTTCAAAAAAACATAACAGATTAGTAAGACAAGATCTTCCTTGTCTAAAGCCATGTTGGCTGTCTCTCATTAGTTCATGACTATCTACATGCTGAGTAATTTTATTCTTTATGATGGTTTCTATCATTTTTCCCGGTATTGACGTCAGGCTCACCGGTCTGTAGTTTCCCGGATCACCCCTGGAACCCTTTTTAAAATTTGGTGTTACATTGGCGATCCTCCAATCTTCAGGTATTAGAGATGATTTTAATGATAGTTCACAGATTACTAATAGCAGGTCTGCAATCTCATATTTCAGTTCTTTCAATACCCTTGGATGTATACCATCCGGCCCAGGTGATTTGCTACTCTTCAGCTTATCTAATAGTTGTAATACATCTTCTCAATGTATCGATATTTCCTTCAATTCTTCTGCACCTTTAAATACCACTTCAGTCATGGGTAACATCCCTACATCTTCCTCAGTAAAGACTGAAGCAAAGAATTCGTTCAGTCTCTCCGCTATCGCCTTGTCGCCTCTTAGTGCTCCTTTAACCCCTTTATCATCTAATGGACCAACTGACTCTCTCACAGGTTTTTTGCTACGAATGTACTTGAAAAGGTCTTTACTTCGCGTTTTTGCTTCCGCAGCAAGCTTCTTCTCAAATTCTCCCTTTGCCTGCATTATCAATGCCTTGCATTTGACTTGCCAGTGCTTGTGCTGTTTCCAGGTTTCGTCGCTTGGCTCTTTTTTCCATTTCCTGAAAGATGCTTTTTTGGCAACAACAGCCTCTCTGACCTCAACTTTAAACCATGCTGGCAGTTTTTTGGACTTCTTTCCACTTTTCTTAAAGCGTGGAATACAGCTGGTCTGGGCTTCCAAGATAGTATTTTTCAACAACACCCAAGCCTGATGTACGTCTTTAACCTTTGCAACTGCTCCTTTTAGTTTTTTCTTGACTGTTTTCCTCATTTTATCATAGTCTCCCTTTCGAAAGTTAAAAGGTAGTACTGTGGATTTCCTTACTATCCCTCCTCCACTAATTAAATCAAAGGCGATCATGCTATGATCACTATTGCCAAGTGGCCCCAACAACCTTATCTCTTGCACTAGATCTGGTGTTCCACTAAGGATTAGGTCTAATATGGCTTCCCCTCTGGTCGGTTCATGAACCAGCTGCTCCAAGAAGCAGTCATTTATTTCATCTAGGAACTTTATCTCCCTAGCATGTCCTGACGTGACACTGACCCAGTCGATACCGGGGTAGTTGAAATCACCCATTATTATTACTGTGCTGTAACTTTTGTTAGCTTCCTTGATTTCTTTGAGCATTTCATCATCCATTTGGTCATTCTGGCCAGGCGCTCGATAGTACACCCCCACTGCCATTGCCTTCCCCCTTTTACATGGAATTTCAATCCATATAGATTCTACAGCAGATTTTGTTTCCTGCAAAAATTTAATCCTTTCTGACTCAATGCCCTCTCTAACATAGAGAGCAACCCCTCCACCAATTTGATCAGCTCTATCATTACGATATAGTTTGTACCCAGGAATCACAGTGTCCCACTGGTTGTCGTCCTTCCACCATGTCTCTGATATTCCAATCATATCTAACCTTTCATTTAGTGCTATATATTCTAACTCTCCCATCTTATTTTTTAGACTTCTAGCATTTGCATACAAGCATTTTAGAGAATGCATTTTATCCATATTAATTTGTCTGTTAGACATGAGTAATTTGGGATCTTTAAGCTCTGTCTGCTCCATACTTGAGGGCATTTGGGCTACTTTACTCTTTTGTGGAACCTCTCTGCTTTTGGTAGTATCCTTCAAAGATACATTCTTCCGAACCATCTGCTCTTGGGCGACTGTCGGCTTTCCACTAATATCTAGTTCAAAAGCTGCTCTATCTCCTTTTTAAAGGTTATTGCCAGCAGCGTGGTTCCATCCCGGTTAAGGTGAAGCCCATCCCTTCGGAAGATCCCATCCTTTCCCCAGAATGTTCCCCAGTTCCTAACAAATACAAACCCCTCATCTCTGCACCATTGTCTCATCCACGCATTGAGACTCCGGAGCTCTGTCTGCCTTTTGGGTCCTGCGCGTGGAACAGGAAGCATTTCGGAGAATGCTACCCTGGAAGTTCTGGATTTCAACTTCCTACCTAAAAGCCTAAATTTAGCCTCCAGAACTTTCCTACCACATTTTCCTATGTCATTGGTACCAACATGAACCAAGACAGCAGACTCCTCCCCAGCACTATCTAAGACCTTATCTAGGTGGCGCGTGAGGTCCCCTACCTTCGCACCAGGCAGGCATGTTACCTGGCGATCCTCACGTCCACCAGCCACCCAGCTATCTACATGCCTAATGATCGAATCACCAACTATAATGGCTGTCCTAACCCTTCCCTCATGGGCACATGGCCCTGGAGAAACTTCCTCGGTGCAAGAGGGTTTTACATCACCTGGAGGACAGGTCCTAGTTACAGGATCACTTCCTGCCACACCAGGGTGATGCTCTCCTGTCACGTGACCTCTCTCCTCCATGGCAACAGGGATGCTGCCAGACTGGAGGTGGGACTTCAGGACTATATCCCTGTAGGTCTCGTCTATGTACCTCTCTGTCTGTCTTATGCTTTCCAAGTCTGCTACTTTAGCCTCTAGAGAACGGACTCGTTCCCTGAGAGCAAAGAGCTCCTTGCACCTAGTGCACACGTAAGACCTCTCACCAACTGGGAGAAAATCATTCATGTGACACTCAATGCAAAAGACTGGAAAGCCCCCATCCCGCTGCTGGACTGCTGTCTGCATCTTAGTTTTAAGTTTGTGTTTAGATCTAAGTTCTTTACTTACTAAGGGTTGCTATGGATATTTATACTAATAAAACTGAACCTAATACGTGTAATATACCTTGTTCACCTGAAGCTTAACTAATCTCAGGTCCTTAGTGTATGACTGATTTGGGTAATGAGCTTCACCTGAGAGCACCTCCTGTCTTTTAAGATGTGTAAGTACCTATAAAGCTACGATTATCCCAGGGGTGGGTGGGTGTGGGGAGGGTGGGAGGGAATTAACACTTATTAAAAGAGGGCTGCTACACAGTACCCTGTCTTGTGCTGCTGAGGTAAGCTATATTCTGATTTGATTTAAATTATAGCTCTTAGCTGCTGCTAGGCTCTAACTTCTTATGAAATTTAAAGTACAAGCTCTCTGCTGGGTATGAAATGTAACCAGAGAGTTCTCCTCTGTGTTTTAAATGTAAACTTAAACTGCTGCTACTAGTCCCTGACTGATTTAACAAAAATAGTGGATCACAGATTAATTAGCTTTAATACAAAGAATTCCTTTTAGAAAATTACCAGAAGTAAATACTCACAGTTGCAGATCTCCCTCCAGAAGCAACAGTCCCCCTTACCAGTCTTTCAAGACAGAGGATCACAGAGCTCTGGTTGAGCTATTTATGCCTGTGTTGCTGAAGTAAGCTGTGACCAACTTCCTGGGTAATTAACAGTCCTTGCTTGGATAGGAGGAGTCTTTCAAAATGACCTTTTGATCTGCCACCTGGTGTTAACACCTATTGAAAAAGTTTCACAGGTTTCTTGCCCCCTAGGTAGAAGGCCTCTTTGTAAAGGTCTCTAGAAAACTTTATTTGTTGCTCAAAAAGTACAGACCCTGCTTTGCTTTTTGTGCTAAGCTAAATTCTGATTTGATTTAAATTATAGCTCTTAGCTGCTGCTAGGCTCTAACTTCTTATGAAATTTAAAGTACAAGCTCTCTGCTGGGTTCTAAATTTAACCAGAAAACTCTTTTCTGTGTTGTAAATTTAAGCTAAAGAACTTTGCTGATGCTAGGCCCTGAGTGACTATTAAATGTAAACTACAAGCTCTGTGCAGGGTTCCAAATGTAACCAGAAAGCTCTCTTCTGTGTTTTAAATTTAAACTAAAAGTACTTTGCTGTTACTAGGCCCTGAGTGACTATTAAATTTAAAGTACAAGCTCTCGGCTGGGTTTGAAATGTAAACCAGAGAGTTCTCCTCTGTGTTTTAAATGTAAACTTAAACTGCTGCTACTAGGCCCTGACTGATTTAACAAAAATAGTGGATCACAGATTAATTAGCTTTAATACAAAGAATTCCTTTTAGAAAATTACCAGAAGTAAATACTCACAGTTGCAGATCTCCCTCCAGAAGCAACAGTCCCCTTTACCAGTCTTTCATTATTAGCACACTCGGCAAAGTGCGGGCACTATCAATGCCTGCTCAGTGTCCCGGTGCTGTTAGTGTGCTCTGCCATCCAGCCTTACATTCTGCAGTTTCTCAGTGCAACAGCCATGTGTGAGGACTCATGCTGGACGAAATGTGGGGGTTGCACATGATGCTTCTGTTCCAGACAGGTATGATAAAGTTAACACACATAGACAATGCATTCCTGATCCACAGGCAAGTCTTGAACTAATGGCTTCTCACTCATACGCACACTGGCAATGTGTTTGGAGTCACAGAGCACACATGTGGAATCATCAGTCCTTGAGTATCTGGTTGGTCATTGTCAGGGTACATGAGGGAATGACTTGGGGTGTGCATCTAAGTCTGCTTAGCTGTCTGTAGGCTCTTTGCCAAACTTATCTGATGTGGTCTGTTAGGTAGATGTGTGAGGTCTGTATGATGTACAGCCTTGCTATGCTGCTGGTACAACTGACATGCATGGCATGCATATGGAGATCTGTCCAGTCAGAGGGGCAGGCCATGATACATGATCACACACATTCCAGCCCATGGGTGCTAGCAGAATGACCAACATATCCATTGCATGGTGTGTGCTTGTGGGCCAGTCATGGACTACTATCATATGTTGCAGACCAGAACAGGTTATCCAGAAGGTTCATATGGTTGTGGCAAACTGAGTTACGGAGGGATCACCAGAGCATGTACTGATTCTGGTCATCATTTGGCAGGTGAGAAAGCAGGATGCTCATTTTTTCCTCTGACATGGGCTGTTCTCATATGGCATAGTGTTCCTGGCTTAGTGGACTCTTTACCACCACATGCACACATCCACTCAATATGTGCAGGTGGGAGGCATTCTGATCCCATCCCATCCCATCAGCACACTAGCCATGTCCCAGGGTCCACAGATTTATTTAAAAGATGGTGGTAGGCAGCATGCAAGCCAATACCTCCCTCCCTGCAAGTGTGCCCCAGCTGCCACCTCAGTGCTGCCAGTGGTCTTATTGAGTTAGCACCCATGTAACTATTCACTCACACCACTCATGCCTCTTCCACCAGGAGATGTGGGCACAGGTGCTGCTGCTTTAGACCTCAGGAGGGAGGGAGCAGGATGTGCTCCACTGTACCTGCTGACATGCTTTCCATCCCACTGACAGTAGCAACTACAGCATTGTACCCGACACATATTTCTCCAGCAGCAGGCTGCAGCCACTGCACTGGCACCCACAAGTGCACAATGCTGACATAGTAACAGAAGAACTCCCTCTGAATGCAGCAGCAATGTATGTATGTGTTGCTGTCACAGCAGAGTCATGCACAGATATTCTCCCTAGGGGGCCACCTACTTTATCATTTCAATCAAAGAAGTTTACATTGAAACTTAGTAATGTACATATTCATATTCATAAATTACCTGGAAAGTGGAATAACGAGTGAGGTTATCAAATTTGCAGATGACACAAAACTATTTAAAGTTGTTAAAACCTAAGAGGATTGTGGAAAATTGCAAGAGGATCTTGATAAATTGGAAGACTGGGCATCAAAATGGCAGATGAAATTTAATGTGGACAAGTGCAAAGTTATGCACCTAGGGAAGAACAACCCAAACTATGGTTCCAAAATGCAAGGTTCCACATTAGGAACCACCACCCAGGAAAAAGATTTAGGCGTCATTGTGGTTAACATGTTAAAACCCTCGGCCCAGTGTGCAGCAGAGGCAGCCAAAAGAGCAAATAGAATGCTAGGTATCATAAGAAAAGGAATGGAAAATAAAACAAAAGATATTATAATGCTCTATATCGTTCCATGGTGAGAGCGCACCTTGAATATTGTGTGCAATTCTGGTCGCCGTATCTTAAAAAGGATATAGCGTTATTAGAAAAGGTTCAGAAAAGAGCCATCAAAATGGTAAAGGGGATGGAAGGATACTCCTATGAAGAAAGGCTATAAAGGGTAGGGCTCTTTAACCTGGAAAAGAGACGGCTGAGGGGAGATATGATAGAAGTCTATAAATTAATGAACGGAGTGGAACGGGTAAACGTAGATCGATTGTTTACCTTATCAGAATATAGAAAGACTAGGGGACATGCAATGAAGCTACAGGGTAAACTATTTAAGACTAATAAAAGCAAATATTTTTTCACTCAACGTGTAATCAAACTCTGGAATTTGTTACCGGAGGATGTAGTAAAGGCTGTTAGTGTAGCTGGGTTTAAAAAAGGTTTGGACAAGTTCCTGGAGGAAAGGTCCATAAAACATTATTAAGAAGGGACCCAGGATATCAATTCTTGACCCTGTACAAGCATTGTAGAACCTGTGTCTTTTGGGGAAACTGCTAGGTATGTATTACCTAGATTGGCCACTGTTGAAAACAGGATGCTGGGCTTGATGGACCTTGGTCTGACCCAGTATGGCATATCTTATGTTATGTACATTAAGCAGGGACATTGATAACTTGTTTTTTCCCCCTGAGGTGATGGAGGGTTAAGTGACTTGCCCAAGGCCACAAGGAGTGCTAGTGGGAATTGAACCCCAGTCTTTGGGTTCCTAAGCCAGTGTTCTTAACCATTAGGCTACCCCTCCACACCACTTTCTATGGCATTAACTACTCAAGGGTGCCAATAACATGCATTACTGGCACACTTGCTCCCTTACTGTTCTTTAGTAAAGATACCCCATAGTCTATGAGAGATAAAACCCCAACATAAATTTTGCAAAAGCTCATTCAGGAGATAATTAGTGTCCACACCAGAAAGTTCCATCTGTTTCTTAAAATAAGTTGTGTGCTAGATCAGTTTCTTTCCATGTTTCATTAAGCTATGTATGTAGGTTTTGGAAGCTGTCAACTACCACTCCCCACTCCACACCCCCCCCCCCCCCACAGGATGTGATAATAATTGTATTATTTGTAGAATAAATACCTTTTACTTCAATATGTTGTTGTAGATGAATTAAAATGATAAATTATCAGACAAATTCTATTGTAGCTAATCTAACCAGTACCCATGTGTTCTTCTACCTAAATACTGCTGTCAAAATTGTGCTGTGTGAAAAGTAAAAGTCAAAAAGAGAAGAGCATCTGCAAACTCTAGCATTTTCTCATGTGGGAAGCTTGCAGAAGATAATGAGCAAAACGTACATTTTCCTAACAGCCAGGGAGCTCCCATCATAACCAAGTAGGATGTATCATCAATAACAGAGAACATCACACAGACTGCTGTAATTCCTTCTCAGTTGCCTGGGATACAGCGAGGGTTCCTTGAGAAGAAATTATAAATCTCATTCCTTCTGTGTTGTCTAAATAAATAAGAAAATGTCAGTTTGCCACACATATTTAAAATGACAATGGGTTACAATGCAATTTGCTAGCATGGAGCATCAAACGGTTTATTTGACTATAGTGCCTGCTTTCCAGTTGGGATGGGGCATGCATCTGAGTCAGAACTTGGATATAATACTACTTATTGATGGTTTGGCCTTTTGGAACACACTCATGATGAACAATACCCTGGTAATGAAAGAAAACTGTGAGCATGACCTTGACAGGTACAAATTTAGGGGCTCTTAAACTGCTGTATTTATTGCCCTAATGCACGTTTTGAGTCAATATCAAAGTGCGTAAGGCGCCACTGCACCATAATAATTGTCAGGGGTATGGCCAGCATATGTCTGACAGTTTCCACACGGGCAAGCCCCTTAGCACACATTTTGGACCTTGCTAATTATCATGGGTACACTTAACTCCACCTACGAGGGGGTACCCAAAAAAACCAGGAATAACATTGCCGTGGGCGGAGCTTGTGTAGTACGCACATCTGCCGCTAGGCATGTATAGTGCAACTCATTGTCAGTTCAGTGCCACCTGTGTTGTCGGCCTGGCTTGTTCTGTTCATCTGCAGTGATTGTTTTTGCTAGCGCTGTTTTGTTCTTCTTTTTTTATGATGACAAGTTTAAGTGAACAACGTGCAGCTGTGAAATTTTGTTTTCTACTCGGGAAAAATGCTGCTGAAACTGTTTTAATGTTGAAAACAGCTTATCAAGATGACGCTATGGGAAAAAGTCAAGTGTGCCAGTGGTTTGCTCGGTTTAAAAATGGCGACATGTCGATTGATGACAAACCTCGTTCTGGGCGTCCATCAACTGCCCGAATCGACAAAAATATTGAAAACATTAGAGAGCTTGTGCTCACAGGCCATCGACAGACAATTGATCAACTGTCAGAGATTAGTGGGTTATCTTGGAGCTCGTTTCAGCGAATTTTAACGGAAGATTTGGGAATGAAAAGGGTTGCTGCCAAGTTTGTTCCTCATGTTCTGACTGACAATGAAAAGGAACATCGAGTTGAAACATGTCATGTTTTGAAACAACAGCTTGAAACTGATCCAGATTTTCTGTCAAAGGTCATTACAGGTGATGAGTCATGGTGCTATGGTTACGACCCAGAAACAAACAACAGTCAAGCCAATGGAAGACGTCATTGTCACCCCTTCCAAAAAAATGTCGTCAAGTCAAATCAAACATCAAAACAATGCTGATTTGCTTTTTTGATGCCAAGGGGGTAGTTCATTCAGAGTTTGTTCCCCCAGGTCAGACCGTCAATCAAACCTTTTATTTGGAAGTTTTAAGAAGATTGCGCAACAGTGTTCGTCAAAAAAGACCTGATTTGTGGCAGACAGGAGACTGGTTCTTCCACCACGACAACGCACCTGCACACACAACCATCTCTGTTAGACAGTTTTTGGCTAAAAATGGCATGGTTCTGCTGCCCCACGCACCTTACTCGCCTGACCTGGCTCCGTGTGACTTTTTCTTATTTCCACGCATGAAAAGGGGCAAGAAAGGACACCGATTTGACAACATTGAAGAAGTCAAGAAAAAAACGAGGGAGGAGCTGTCAGCCGTTTCTAAAGATGACTACAAAAAATGTTTCGAACAGTGGAAGCAACGGTGGGACAAATGTATCAGTTGTAATGGAGAGTATTTTGAAGGGGATAAGGTTGTTTTGTAAAGAATTTGAAATAAATAGCTTTTAAAAAATAATTCCTGTTTTTTTTGGGTACCCCCTCGTATTGAGGTGGTAGTAGGTGCACTGGCACTAACTGCAACATTAGCGATTTGCATGCGCTACTGCCACCCACAATGTCCAGTGAACACCAACTATCTACCCAACCCTAACCAGACCCTGCCTCACAGCACAAGGCACAGTTAATGTGCATATAAGGGTGCAATAATTCTCTTACCTGCACGGTAATAATTACCGTGAGCTGAAGAAGCAGTCAAGATGCACGTTAACTGCATAAGACATTTTAATAAAAGAGCCTCTAAGATTCTAAGTCCTTCTGGGACAGGGAAATACCTATTGTACCTAAATATAGCTTGCCTTGAACTGCTATTTGTAGGGCATGAACCATATAGATAAATAAAATATAATATTGCCCCTTCCTGACTTGTCAGTGTTTATCTGAGTCTTTTGATTGTCTTGATATCATGGGTTGTCATATCATTTATATTCAGCTAATATCCCGATAGTGGCTACTGTGAACTATGACCAATATTTGACACTGGAACAAGTTAACATTTGCCTGTCTGTGTTGATGAGTTGATAGGAGGCTAAAGTTAAATACAGATAAAACAAAGGTGTTATGATATAGTCAAGGACACAAGGAATTGAATTTCTTACCTTGTATGTGTGGTAACCAGTTATTAAGTTCCCCATTTGTCAAGCACCTAGGTGGATGAGGATTTCTCTTTGAATAACCAAGTGCCAGCAATTGTGCATTTGTTCTTTTTTATCTTTGGGTTTACTGAAGCTTGTTCAGGATTTTTTAGATTATGATCATCTTCTTGCTCTAGTTCATATTTCTGTAACCTCTAGATCTGATTATCATAGCAGAACTTATTGGGATCTTCTACAGGAGCAACTGCAGAGGTCACAATATTAATTTTATTTATTTATTTATATTCTCTTATATACCACGCTATTCTGCATCAGGCAGTTTACATTGAACAAACTGAAATTACATTGAACAGGGCATTGTAACTTGGAGATAACTATTTTACAGGGAACATGGGCTATGGAGGGTTAAGTGGCTTGCCCAAGACCACAAGGAGCAGCTGTGGGACTAGAAACCCCAGTCCTTCCGGCCCAAGGTTGCTGTCCTCTAGTGGGATTTGAACCCCCGACCTTCCGGCCTGAAGTACCTTACCCCAACCACTAGGCCACTCCTCCACAATATGGCAACTAGATCACATTTGGGGGAAAGGGTGCATGATCATGTAACTCTGTTATTGTTGTCCATACATTGGGTACCGGTATGGTACACAATCCAGTCTAAAATTCTATACTTAAATTTTCAGGCATTGAATTTAGAGGGAAAAAGTAAAAGCAAACAACATCAAAAGGAAGAAAAAATATAATGCAATGTAATATAATATTTTGCAACTTTTAGAATTTTTGACAAAGCAGCAAAATATCTGAAATGCTCACAGATTTTAGAGACGATGGACTTGATATTCAAAGGAATTAACATGGTGTTAATCCCCCTGGCTGGGATATTCAGCGATACTTGCAGGTACCACCACTGTACACCCCAAAGCTAGCTGCTTAGCATCAGGACATTCCAGGGGCGGAACCTGGAGATAACCGGGCAGAAGCAATTTTGAGTCATTGCCTGGTTATCGCTAAACGGCAAAAGTCAGACGCAGTAAAAGCAGGCCTAACTTTCACTGATGAAAGTAACTGGGCAGTGGCTGAATATTGCTTCTGCCTGGTTAGCTTCACAGCAATCGGGGAAACCTGGATATTTAATGCTGGGGCCCGTATATGTCCACAGCATTGAATATCCAGGTTTAAAGTCCAGCACTGTCTGAGGCTTTTCCTTTTAATTTAAATCAGTGCTGCCAGCAGAAACACCCTCACAGTGCCGTAACCTAAGGTGCCACAGAAACCTGTTCTATGTAAATTAGTTTCTAAACCTGTTCTATGTAAAATAATAGCATTCTATTATTAAACTTTGTTTACTTGTAAACCGCCACTGATCGCTGGAAGTGGTGGTATAGAAGAGATGTATAAATAAATAAATAAATAAATAAAGGCGCCCTATAAGGCACTCCATAGGGCACATTATAAAGTGCCCTGTTGGCCGCTGCTCTAGGGCAGAGGTTCCCAAATCCGGTCCTGGTGGGCCAAACACTGTTCAGGTTTTCATGCTGTCCCTAATTAATATGCATGAAATACATTTGCAAACAATGGGGGCGATGCATACAAATGCTGCACAGGCATATTTATTAGGGACAGCATGAACCATGAATGGTGTTTGGCCCACCAGGACAGCAGCTGGGAAACTCTGCTCTAGGGATTGCACATGTTTATGGTGTATGTGCTCTGTAGGGTAAAATATAGGTGTTTATGGCGTGTTTATATTATCTGCAATAAAGGTTTCATCTTTATTACCACTGGGTAAAATATAGAGACATGGTCTGCAGGAGCTACAGCTGAGACTTGAACCTGTGACCATCTGCCCCTGAATATACTGGCTGTGTGTACTGCGCCAAACTGTTGTCACAGAGGTAGATCATTCCCTGGGGATACCATGACTGTCAGACAGATCTTGTCTGTTGCAGTGCACAGCACCCACCTAAACAGGGCTTGGCCTTGGTCTGCTGTGGGCAGATGCCACTGCCCCCTCCACCACAGCACCCCTCCGCCACCATGCTGACATGCCCTTGTGCCGGTCGTGCTAGTGGTGCGTGATATGGGGTAGGGGTGCCTGGTCCCAGACCATCCAGTGTGCTGGTAGGTGGCTACCTATGGTGCGTGATATGGGGTAGGGGTGCCTCCATAGACATCCATGCTTCCCCCCGGCACCACCTACCAAAGTTATGTGCCCTTTGTGGTACTTGCTGGGTACTGTCCCCTGGGACACTGTGGGACACATTCTCGTGGACATGTTTTCCCTTGGTCAGTTGCTGTCTTGCTGGTTTTCCATTTCTACATTCCTATGTGTTACCTAAGCATCTGCCTAGTCCACTCTGTGCCCCAGCTGCCCCACTGCATGTCCCGCCTGCAGCCCCCTGTACCCCATTTACACCATCACCATAGTGCCCTTTCCTATGTAGCCACTCTGCTGTTGCTGCACATGTGAATGCCATATAAGCAAGCTGCCCAATTTACACCACAGCAAACCCTCATCAACACTATCAATGTTGGAACATTCACTTTGTAGGGGGAATCAGAATTGACCCTTACAAAAGTGACATCTTCCTTTTTATTCTTTATGAGTAGTGTTGATTACCGTTTATCATTGTTTTTTCTATTGGCCAGCTCGGTGTTTTGTGTTTCTATTTTGGTTCTGGTCATTATCTCTCTGGTTTTTGCATGTTTTGTTACAGCACATGTATCTCTACTATCACTTATCTGGGTCTCCCTGCCTTTGCTGTACATTGCTGATTGAACTTGTTTCTTTCTCTCCTGCAAATGTGCCTCTAATGCAAGGTTTTCACTGGCGTTAATTTTCAGACCCTGATTTCACAGCGTTAGTGTGCCTGGGGCCTCTCCCCACCCACTCTCTGCCCATTGACCCCTTATCTCCGCCCTCATAAGAACATAACATAAGAACATAAGATATGCCATACTGGGTCAGACCAAGGTCCATCAAGCCCAGTATTCTGTTTCCAACAGTGGCCAATCTAGGTCATACGTACCTAGCAGCTTCCCCAAGGGACACAGGTTCCACAATGCTTGTATTGGTTCAAGCATTGATATCCTGGGTCCCTTCTTAATAATGGTTTATGGACCTTTCCTCCAGGAACTTGTCCAAACCTTTTTTAAACCCAGCTACACTAACAGCCTTTACTACATCCTCCGGTAACAAATTCCAGAGTTTGATTACACGTTGAGTGAAAAAATATTTTCTTTTATTAGTCTTAAATAGTTTACCCTGTAGCTTCATTGCATGTCCCCTAGTCTTTCTATATTCTGATATGGTAAACAATCGATCTACGTTTACCTGTTCCACTCCGTTCATTAATTTATAGACTTCTATCATATCTCCCCTCAGCCGTCTCTTTTCCAGGTTAAAGAGCCCCAACTTTTTTAGCCTTTCTTCATAGGAGTATCCTTCCATCCCCTTTACCATTTTGGAGGCTCTTCTCTGAACCTTTTCTAAAATCGCTATATCCTTTTTAAGATCCGGCGACCAGAATTGCACACAATATTCAAGGTGTGGTCTCACCATGGAACGATATAGAGGCATTATAATATCTTTTGTTTTATTTTCCATTCCTTTCCTTATCATACCTAGCATTCTATTTGCTCTCTTGGCCGCTGCTGCACACTGGGCCGAGGGTTTTAACATAGTATCCACAATGACGCCTAAATCTTTCTCCTGGGTGGTGGTTCCTAATGTGGAACCTTGCATCGTGTAACCATAGTTTGGGTTGTTCTTCCCTAGGTGCATAACCTTGCACTTGTCCACATTAAATTTCATCTGCCATTTTGATGCCCAGTCTTCCAATTTATCAAGATCCTCTTGCAATTTTCCACAATCCTCTTGGGTTTTAACAACTTTAAATAGTTTTGTGTCATCTGCAAATTTGATAACCTCACTCGTTATTCCACTTTCAAGGTCATTTATGAATATGTCAAAAAGCAGCGGACCCAGCACAAATCCCTGGGATACACCACTATTCACCTTCCTTCATTGGGAAAATTGGCCATTTAACCCTACCCTCTGCTTTCTATCTTTTAACCAGTTCCTGATCCACAATAGTACACTGCCTCCTATCCCATGACTCTTTAGTTTTGCCAAAAGTCTCTGATGAGGGACCTTGTCAAAGGCTTTCTGAAAGTCCAGATACACAATATCAACCGACTCACCTTTGTCCACCTGATTATTCACTCCTTCAAAAAAACATAACAGATTAGTAAGACAAGATCTTCCTTGTCTAAAGCCATGTTGGCTGTCTCCCATTAGGTCATGACTATCTACATGCTGAGTAATTTTATTCTTTATGATGGTTTCTACCATTTTTCCCAGTACTGATGTCAGGCTCACCGGTCTGTAGTTTCCCGGATCACCCCTGGAACCCTTTTTAAAAATTGGTGTTACATTGGCGATCCTCCAATCTTCAGGTATTAGAGATGATTTTAATGATAGTTCACAGATTACTAATAGCAGGTCTGCAATCTTGTATTTCAGTTCTTTCAACAGCCTTGGATGTACACCATCCGGCCCAGGTGATTTGCTACTCTTCAGTTTATCTAATAGTTGTAATACATCTTCCCGATGTATCGATATTTCCTTCAATTCTTCCGCACCTTTAAATACCACTTCAGTCATGGGTAACATCCCTACATCTTCCTCAGTAAAGACTGAAGCAAAGAATTCATTCAATCTCTCCGCTATCGCCTTGTCGCCTCTTAGTGATCCTTTAACCCCTTTATCATCTAATGGACCAACTGACTCTCTCACAGGTTTTTTCCTATGAATGTACTTGTAAAGGTCTTTACTTCGCGTTTTTGCTTTCGCAGCAAGCTTCTTCTCAAATTCTCCCTTTGCCTGCATTATCAATGCCTTGCATTTGACTTGCCAGTGCTTGTGCTGTTTCCAGGTTTCGTCGTTTGGCTCTTTTTTCCATTTCCTGAAAGATGCTTTTTTGGCAACAACAGCCTCTCTGACCTCACCTTTAAACCATGCTGGCAGTTTTTTGGACTTCCTTCCGCTTTTCTTAAAGCATGGAATACAGCTGGTCTGGGCTTCCAAGATAGTATTTTTCAACAACAGCCAAGCCTGATGTACGTCTTTAACCTTTGCAACTGCTCCTTTTAGTTTTTTCTTAACTGTTTTCCTCATTTTATCATAGTTTCCCTTTCGAAAGTTAAAAGGTAGTACTGTGGATTTCCTTACTATCCCTCCTCCACTAATTAAATCAAAGGCGATCATGCTATGATCACTATTGCCAAGTGGCCTCAACAACCTTATCTCTTGCACTAGATCTGGTGTTCCACTAAGGACTAGGTCTAATATGGCTTCCCCTCTGGTCGGTTCATGAACCAGCTGCTCCAAGAAGCAGTCATTTATTTCATCTAGGAACATTATCTCCCTAGCATGTCCTGACGTGACACTGACCCACTCGATACCGGGGTAGTTGAAATCACCCATTATTATTACTGCACTGTAACTTTTGTTAGCTTCCTTGATTTCTTTGAGCATTTCATCATCCATTTGGTCATTCTGGCAAGGCGCTCGATAGTACACCCCCACTGCCATTGCCTTCCCCTTTTACGTGGAATTTCAATCCATATAGATTCTACAGCAGATTTTGTTTCCTGCAAAACTTTAATCCTTTCTGACTCAATGCCCTCTCTAACATAAAGAGCAACCCCTCCACCAATTTGATCAGCTCTATCATTACGATATAATTTGCACCCAGGTATCACAGTGTCCCACTGGTTGTCCTCCTTCCACCATGTCTCTGATATTCCAATCATATCTAACCTTTCATTTAGTGCTATATATTCTAACTCTCCCATCTTATTTTTTAGACTTCTAGCATTTGCATACAAGCATTTTAGAGAATTTATTTTTCTCATATTAATTTGGCTATTGTTAGACATGGGTAATATGGGATCTTTAAGCTCAGTCTGCTCCATACTTGAGGGCATTTGGGCTACTTTACTCTTTTGTGGAACCTCTCTGCTTTTGGTAGTATCCTTCAAAGATACATTCTTCCAAACCATCCGCTCTTGGGCGACTGTCAGCTTTCCCCTAATATCTAGTTTAAAAGCTGCTCTATCTCCTTTTTAAAGGTTAATGCCAGCAGCCTGGTTCCATCCTGGTTAAGGTGAAGCCCATCCCTTCGGAAGAGCCCCTGCTTTCCCCAGAATGTTCCCCAGTTCCTAACAAATCCAAAACCCTCATCTCTGCACCATTGTCTCATCCACGCATTGAGACTCCGGAGCTCTGCCTGCCTTTTGGGTCCTGCGCGTGGAACAGGAAGCATTTCGGAGAATGCTACCCTGGAAGTTCTGGATTTCAACTTCCTACCTAAAAGCCTAAATTTAGCCTCCAGAACCTCCCTACCACATTTTCCTATGTCATTGGTACCGACATGTACCAAGACAGCAGACTCCTCCTCTGGGGAGCCTTACTCCACCCTCTGTGCACCTTAACGCCGCCGGAGACGTTATCGCACGATATGTGACGTTATTGCACAGTAATGCGCCATTATCGTGTGATAACATCACTTATCACGCGATAAAGTCACCGCTGCGACGTTAACGCTGTTTATTAACATACCCCCTAGTCGTGAAAAAATTTGGATTATATCCAGTTTGTGATACTTTTCTATACCATTATCAAAAATTATTGTACATGTGGTTTCAAGACCATATAAGAACACCTCATCAACTGCCGCTCCCTCCGTACAAAATCTACTTTAGTGCATGATTTAATTCTTCAACAAACTTTAGATGTCCTCTTTGCTACCGAAACCTGGCTCCATAAAGGGGAGGATGGCCGTCTCATTCGCTGCCTGCCTCTGGGCTTTTCTGCTCTTTTGGCCCCTCGTTTGGGCAGGACAGGGGGAGGCATTGCTGTTCTACATCACTCCACCCTCCCTTCCGTGAGATCAACTCTCTGGCCTTGCATTGCCATGAAGCTCTTTTTCTCCATTTGGATTTCCCCCTCCCCCTGCACTTCCTCCTTCTGTATGTTCCTTCTTTTATTCCCTCTCATAGTTGGAACGATCTCCTGTTAAACATCTCTGAGATTTCTTCCCTCTTTACTCACGTTTTGGTTTTAGATGACTTTAATCTTCATCTGGACTCCCCCTCTCACCCTCATGATAAGACCTTTGCCTCCCTCCTTGATGACCTCTCCCTGAGACAGCATGTCCCTTTTCCGATCCATGTGGCAGGTCACAGGCTTGACCTCATTGTTACGCCATCCATCTTCCCTTATACTCCAATGATGCTCTCTCACTTCCTCTCCCATAGACAGATCATTTCTGCACCTGCTTTTCCTTACAGCTTCCATTTCTTTCTGGCCCCCTTCCCTTGCCTCCCCTCCTCCTCAAACTAGATGCTGTTTCGCCCCCCCCTCCCCCCCACACACACACTTTATAGCTCTTCCCTTCAGTAGATCAGCTTCTACCATCAAAATTTCCCCTCTTGTCTCCCGATTCCCAGGCTCTCACCTGGAATACTATACTCTCTACTGCACTCCTAGTTCCCCCCTGTCTCCCCCCCCCCCTGCTGCTATTCGTCCCACCCATCATCCCTGGTACCATCCCGGCCTCCGTCTTCTTCAGCTGTATCTACGCCCTGCTGAACGCATTTGGCGCTCTCATCCTTCCTCTGTTACGCAAAATGTATTTTGTCAATGTCATCAGGAATTCCGCTCCTCGATTAATCAGGCCAAGCGTGAGTTCTATTCTCATCTAATTTCCTCATCTTTCCAGTCTTCTCATCAGCTTTATTCTGTCTTTAGTGCCCTTTCGTTTCTGCCTACTTTTTTCTCTCCACCCACCTCCGTGGTTCCAGATACCTACAAGTTGGCAGACTTTTTCTCAGATAAGATTCTCTGCTCCGTTCATCGCTTCCCTCCTGCCCAACCCCATTTTCTCCTACTCCTCCTTCCCCTCCTTTGTCTCTTCCACCCCTCACCCCACTCCCTTTCACATGCATGGTCATCTTTTCACTTGATTTCTGCATCTGATCTAGCTACAGCTATATCCACCACCCATAAAACCAACTGTCCCTTCATCCCCATCCCTTCGGCGTGGCTCCTGGAGCCTTCACTTACCCTCCTCCCGCCTCTTATTTCAATGCTCAACTCCAGTCTCTCCATGGGTTCCTGTTATACCCCCTGGAAACATGCATTAGTCCATCCTATCCTCAAGAAACTCTCCCTTGACCCCTCTGTTCTTGTCAATTGGCATCCGGTATCTAATCTTTGCTTTCTGTCCAAGCTTCTAGAGCAGTTTGTTTTTGTCCTACTGTTCTCTCATCTCCTTTCCATCAATGTACTCCATCCACGTCAGTCCAGTTTTCGTAAGGGTCACAGTACGTAATCTATTCTTTTTCTGTTTGGCAAATGAGCTTCACATCACACACGAGCAAGATGACCTCACTCTCGTTGTTTCCCTTGATTTTTCCTCTGCGTTTGACATCGTGGACCACCACACTCTTCTTACCCATCTTTCAGACTTCAGTGTTTCTGGAACCCTCTTAAAATGGTTTCAGTCCTTCCTCACAGTACGTTCCTTTTCCATTCTTTCCAATGCATCAGCCTCTCCTTCTATTGCCCTATCCTGTGGTGTCCCTCAGGGATCAGTCCTGTCGCCCCTTCTATCTAATGCTTTCTTGGCCCCTCTCTGTCTTCTTATCCAACAATCTGGCATCTCTGCATATTATTATGTAGCCAATATAATTCTTTTCCAACACACTAATTCCTCTGCTCCTGATCTTTCCTTGCTGAACTCCTGCCTGGCCCGAATTCATTCCTGGTTGATCTCTATCTTCACCTGAACCCGGCCAAATCATCCGCTACCTGGATAACCTTTGGGACCCCTTCCCCTTTGTTCCCTATTCTTGTGTCTTCCCCCATCCCATTGGTGTCTTCTTTCCGATATCTTGGGGTCATCCTGGATTCCTCCCTCTCCTTCACTGAACACATCTCTTCCAGCACTCGCCACTCCTTCTACCATCGCCTCCAGATTCGCGCTATCCGCCCATTCCTTTCTTCAGATGCTCTGTCCACACTTCTTTCTTTTATTATGTCCAGAATTGACTATTGAAATATTGTACTAGCCAGCCTCCCTCAATATCAGCTTTACAGATTACAATTGCTTCAGAATACACCCGCCTGTATCCTCACCCTCTCCTCCCATTTTGATCATGTCTCTCCTCTGCTTGTTCGCCTTCACTGGCTGCCTGTCTGCTTCTGAATTCAATATAAAATCCTTATCTTTGCCCACAAATTTATTCACACTTCCTCTTCCCATTTCTTGGCCAACCTCCTCCATTTCCATCATCCCCATCGTCTACTCCATTCCGTTCATACTCACCGTTTAGCCCTCCTCTCAGTCTCCCAGGCACATTTTGAACGCACATGAGGTGCTGCCTTTTTCTTCTTGGGTCCCATGCTATGGACTCTCCCCCCCCCCCACCCCCCACACACACACTCTCCGCTCTGAGCTTTCTTTCCCTAGGTTTAAAGCTGCCTTAAAAACACACCTTTTCCACCTAGTATTCAATGTACCTCCCCACTTCCCTAGTTGGCCAATTATCTGAGTAATCACCAATCCGAGTGTTTTGTCTGTGTGTCTGTTTGTCTCCTCCCATCCTATTATTTCCCTACTCTCTTACCCCTCTATCTTTTGTTATTCTGTCTTGTCCATTGATTGGTGTTCCTTTCTTTTTCCTATCATTAGCAGTCTTTATATTGTAACCTGCTTTTATGCTCTGGCCCTTGTGGTAAATCCAAAGCTTGCACAAATAAATAAATAAATAGATAAAAATCTGCTGCTTCCACCCCCTCCAACACAGACTTTTGGTTTATGCAAACCACAAGTCTGCATTGGAAAAGGGCAGAAGCAGCAGATAGTAAAAGACAAAAACCATGAGGCAGTGCCAGAGACTTTAGGTAAGTACTGTGTCACAGTTTCCTAGTGATTTCCACCACTACAAGCCCCAGAGAGGGGTAGCAGTGGTGGCAATGAGCACTCACAGAAGGCCAGCATGCTAGGCATCCACTTAGTTCACCTAATAGTAGCCCTGGCACTGAGAACCTATATCTGCAAGTCAACGACACCATCGTAGGTACCCACATGGATCCACAATATGCCAAATTGAAAAGGGAAACCTAGAAGAGAGGATACAGGGTGACAATGAATATCTCCCTAAAAGCACCTTTAGTATTATTTTTTATTAAAAGGAAGGAAAATATGTTTCCTTCTATTCCTGCCATTCACAAGCACTCCAACAGATACACATGATCCATTGTATCGAAGGCAATCAGATGTAACGGCACTAACAGAGCACTTTCTCCCACATTCATCCTTCTGTACGAGTATAAACTATCCAAGACAGCTTACCAGTAGGGCTTCCGTAGTATATGTTTTTTACAGAACGCCAATTGACATTGGTCCAAAAGATTTTCATTCAGTAAAAAAATAATCAGCTGAGGCACCGCCACCTTCTCCACAACTTTAATCAAAAATGGTGGGTTTGAAACTGGCAATATTTAACCTTCTCCTGACAGTCCAAACTATCTTTCTTCGACTGTGGTTTATTTACCAATCTCTTTAGACCAGCTAGCAACACACCCTTTTCGAGGGATGAATTCATTATACTGAAGCTACCAATCTATTCAAAATACTTCCACACTCTCCATTCACTACACCTGAAGGACAGGTTTCTAATAAATAAGTCTGGTGCAATCCACCCACAGTCTCTTGAAAATAATCATTATACACCAAAGAAAAGGTATCCCATCTTGTCAAGAGCCCTACTTATTTTTATTTATTTATTTTAGTACTTAGCTGACACCTTTCCTGTAGCAGTTCAAGATGAATTACAATCAACCAGATACTGAAGGTATTTTCCTGTCCCCGGAAGATGTACAATCTGTTTGCACCTGAGGCAATGGAGGGTTAAGTGACTTGCCCAAGGCCACAAGGAGTGTCAGTGTGATGTGAGCCTTGGTCTCTTTGGTTACCAGGCCACTGCCTTCTCCCTTCTCCATACTTAGCTACCTTCAGGGCCGGATTTACCTATACGCCAACTACGCCGTGGCGTAGGGCCCACAAAAATTGAACAAATTAGCTTTTTTTTAAATTAAATTTAAAAAAAAACCCGCTGGCTGCCGCCGCGGCAGCATGGACTGTCCCGCGGAAACCCCTCTGCTGCCGTGGCAGCATGGACTGTCCCGCGGGGCCCCCTCTGCCCGGCTGAATCCGTCCATCCCTCCCTCCCTTCCTCCGTGCCGGCTTTGAGAGGCGCGAAGGGAGAGTGTCTCCCTCGCGTCTCTGTTAAGCCCGCAGGGGCAGATGGGAGACACTCTCCCTTCGCGCCTCTCAAAACCGGCACGGAGGGAGGGAGGGACGGACGGACGGATTCAGCCGGGCAGAGGGGGCCCCACGGGACAGTCCATGCTGCCGCGGTGGCAGTCAGCGTTTTTTTTTTTTTAATTTAACAATGCGGGAGCTGAAAACATGTAAAGCTTGCACTTGGGATTTTGGAGTCGGGGTGTAATTTGTAGGCTAAAGGGACTGTGGAGCCCGGGGAGGAAGGCACCAGGGGCAAGAGGAACAGGAGATGAGCGTCTGGTTTAGGAAGATTGCCCCTCACCCCCCCCCCCCAAACGCCTGGAAGGGAGGGGCTGGGGCAGGACACACCTGCTGCTCTGCCGTCTGGAAAGAAGCAGTGGGATTGGGCTCCAGGCCCCTCCCCAGAAATTAAACCCGGCTTGTAATCTTACTCAAGAAGAGCTGGGGGCAGCAGAAGGGGCCCCGCGGGACAGTCCATGCGGCAGCGGCCAGCGTTTTATTTTTTTTTATTAAAGTTTACTTGAGCCGATGGGTGGGGGGTTAAGACTGGAGGTGGGCTGACACGAAGAAACCAGAAGAAAGTGGCTGGAGCAATTGCAGCTGAAAAAAAATGCACAAAAGGTAGAAAAATATCTCTTTATTTTGAATTTATTAATTGGAATATGTCAGCTCTGGTAAATGTGCATCATTAACGTCTGCGCTTTGTTTAGTACAAGAGCAGATTAATGTATAGTTTTATTTCTACAGTGTTGTACATTCCAAGTTTGGCTTTTGGGATTCCCAGTTTAATTATGACGTCAGGGCCAACAGCGCACAGCTGATCCGGCGTGCTCGTTTTTATCTTTTCTGGGGGCCCACAATTTTTGTTGGCGTAGGGCCTCACTCAAGGTAAATCCAGCCCTGGCTACCTTACCTGAATTCCAAATCCCACTCCTGCAGTTTCTAACTTCCTGGCCAACTCATCTCTTATAACTTTAATGTTTGAGTGAAAACAGCCTGAAAATTTATCACACTCTTCAAGTGATGCATTCAAGTGCAGCTGTGACTCCAACTGTCCCATAAAACCTTCCACAATTCCAGGTTGTTCTTTTGACCTTTTAACAATAGTAGTCATAACAGTTTATATCAATAGTCCTGTGAATATTATGATAACAAAACATTTGACATAAATTGAATATTCAGCCCATCTAGAGATCACAACAATATTAAAAAACAGGTCCCTATGAGTAACATTCTCAGGGAAAATATTAAATAGGGTTGTAATTCTGAAGTCACATGAAAAACTTTGGAAAATTACCACATTTTAGCATAGAGGTCATTAAACATAGAAACATGATGGCAGAAAAAGACCACATGGCCTATCTAGTCTGCCCTTCCGTATCAACTACAATAGTCCCCTTTTATAGAAACATGGCGGCAGAAAAAGATTTTGAGTCACATGTTACATCCCAACCAATCAACATTTTCAGATCTTCAGTCCATTTAAAATTATTCATTCTTAGTGAAGTCATATGACTGCCTCGGCTAGTCATGGCTGCATCCAAAAAGGAGGCATTAAGATGTCTCTCACACAATTAAATTAATCCAATCATCATTTAACCATCGATCTATTAATATAAATATCTCTTGTAATTTTACAATGATAAAACATGGTAAAAAGTTGACATGTTAAATATTAAATATTTGGCCTATGGACCAAAAAAGAATGTAAAAATCACCCCCATTAGCAGCATCTCTTCAAGACAAACGACAATCCCTGTTTTGTTCAAGTCTTTGGGTACAAAGTTCTTCAGGCTACAGTAATTTTCAAAACAGTTGACGTTGAGACACTCTAGTGGTCAGACATAGCACTTAAATATCATCAGGAAATTCAACAGCAGCATCATGAAAGGAGTTACTGCTGCATATCCAGTTCGCGACAATTTTCAGTCATCACTTCCAAATTAGGGCAGCTTTTCAAGTATCTGTAGCTGGCCAGATAGGTGGTGACTGATAATCCCACTAACCGGATAAAGTCACCATTTATCCGGTTAGTGCCACTATCGCCCTTGCCCTATCCTCAGCCTGCTCCTGCATTAACTGGACAGTATCAGGATGGTCAGCAGAGATATTCAGTGATACTCTCCAGATAGTGGGGCTGAATATCACTGTGAGCTAGCTGACTAAGGACTTTGAATATAGACCCCCTACATTTTCCATATAAAATACACCTCAGGCCTCAATAGAATCCAAATCCCCCAGAATAGCACCTGATGTTGATTCATACACATATGAAACCCCCCTAAAGATGGGTGTTTCAGAGTATGCTGAATAATGTAGAATCAAAGGGTAAATGGTCACTGTTTGCTGCTGAATAGGTCAGATGAGGGACAATCTTAAAACAGCAGCCTGCAGTAACAGTCACTGTGCTAGAGGAGCTGGAAAGTAAACATTTAGAGGGATATGCAAATCACTGCCTGTGCTGAAAGAGCAAGGGTAATGTTTGCTCACATGTATATATATTATTAAGATATAACCTTAAATTGATAGGGAATAGTGTAGGGGAATAAAATGCACACACTGGACAGAGTGTGGAGAAGCAAATTCGGGGGGGGGGGGGGTGTAGTGGAAATTGCCCATCCTAATAGAAATGTATTTACTTCATTTATTTATTTAAAAGGATTTGTATCCCGCCTTATCCTAAAATCAAGACGGTTTCTACTTCAAATGATTCAAATTGTAGAGTGTGGTGGTGTCAGCATGCAGTGATTAGATAGTAGTATTACTTTACACTGGCACCAGCAGCCCTGTGCAGAAAAGAACTTGGAGAAGTTACCTGAGATTTAGAGGCATCAGGCCTCTTTATTTAAAAGAGTTTAGCCCTCAGCTATGAGGGGAAGAGGGAGCTTCCTCTGCTCTCCAGGCTGTCCTCCTGAACATGGTGCTGGAAAGTCTCCTGAGAGCCTAGCTAGGCTTGGCATAAAGATACAGACCCATTCAGGGGTAGGAGTGAAGATGGGGGTGGAGAGACTCTGGAAAGCCAAGACCAGTAGCAGATCAGCTCAAGAGAGAGCTGCAACAGCAAAGAATCCAGGAGCCATAAGGCCCAGCAGCAGATTAGCTTGAGATAGCTGCAGCAGCAGAATCAGCTCCAGAGAGAGTTGCAGAAGCAGAGAGTCCATTCTGGACTAGGAGCCACAAGACCCAGTGAGGTCCAGCAGCAGAGGGGAGTTAGAAGACAGGTTATTAAGGTTAGATTCATAATCTTTAAAGGTTTACTTAAGTCATTACATATGAGGATATAGTTGGTTGTTTGAACTGCCTTATCTCTTATCCTGTATTGTTATTTCACCTTACCTGCTTGAACCACAGATTATAATACGGGTTCTACATACTGCATTATTTTATCACAATACTTGATGTATATATATTGTAAATAAATTGTAAATGCTATTTAAGCCAGCCTTGTTCACAGCAGTAGTTTTTGGAGAGGTTTCATGGGATGAAAGGAGGGAAATCCTACCCGCTAATCCCTTTCTTCCCCAGGTGGCAGCACCAGACGCCAAACTGACAAGAACCAATGGAGCCCACCCTCGAGGGGACTCCAGACAGGCCGGTCCTGGACCCAGAAGCGCACCCAAGGGGGCGCTGCACATATGTATGAAATTAATTGCATGTTCCAATTATTAAACTGCATATTTAAAATATCAATAAATGTATAATTTATGTATTGAACAAAGGGGACTTTGTATCAGAATCCCCTTTAGTATGAGACCGCCTTTGGTTAAAGGACCAAGATATTCTGGTTGAACATTCCATACAATCAGCATACTACTTAATGGATAATCAGGGCCAGTGATTAAGAAATCTCCAGCAATCAAGAGGAAGCTTTTATCGATTTCTTCCTGCTCAGGTCTAGGACGCTCACTTGGTCACTTTCAGTTGCATGTATGAGACTAGGTTTCATGTCCTACCAACATCTTCTCTCTCTCATTCTTTACTATTTCCTAATTCATAAAAATAAAAATCTTCAACTCTTCAAACACTTTCCCACGGATAGTTTCTTTTTCTTCTTTTTCTATTTCTCTACCACTCTGTCTCTAGCTTCCATACCAACCCTTGTCAAGAAAGTGATGCACTAAAGTGACAATAGAGACTGAACAAATTAGGCTCAACCAAGTAAGATGATGAAATACTAAGGGAGAGTTTCCTGCAACAGTTCTGAACAATCAGATTCAGAAGCATCTGTGTAGTTTGCCTTCTTACTCTGGGGGGTGTGGGGGAGCAAAGGGTAAGGAAATCATACTGGCAGTGGGAGCAGGGGGACCAATTCACCATTAAAGCCTGCAACATTTGGGGAGACACTATTTACTCCCCCCTCCCAAACTATGCCTATGCCCTGAATCAGAAATGACCAAACCCCATGCCTTTGATTTGTAGATCAAATTTCTAATGATTTATCCGCTGTAGACGATTGGATTGCAAATCCCATGTCTAAGACACAGCACATGAAGTTTACCTATTTGCTCTAAAAGGTATACGTCAGCATATACATGTGATGGGACTCTGTCACTGAAGATATTGCAGATAGAAAATGCAGTTCTTAAACCCCATGAAGGTGATTTAAGAACTACTCATCATTTGCACATGACAAAAGTGTATTTAGATCTGTAAATTGGCATGTGTGTATAAATAGTGATTTTAGAATAGGTGCTACTTATACGCAGATGTCGCGGCATGCAGAGATTTAAAGAAGCCATCTTCAGAGCATGGTCTGGATGGTTCTTCAAGGTATACATGCATTCTGTCTTTTAAAATAACAATATGTGCATACGTTTGAAAGTTTCCCTGTCGGCATTTACCCTTTCTTCGAGTTATGCACAACCCTCGGCAAATTTAGTATTTGGACCTTGGATTTGGCATACGGTTCAAAGGAGGATTGTGCTATCTTTCTGGTATTCAAAACCAGCTCCAATTGCAAACAGTTTGTCTCTGGAGGATGACTCTTTAAATCAATTCCCTATGGATGTGCAAATTTCCCAAATCCACAATTTGTGTGAGTAAGTGGTGTCGCTGTCATCCATAAGTAGCAAAATCAGCACTTGTGTGGGCATCAGCACTTACAAATGCTCTGGTGATGATGATGATCTTTTTTTGAATCTTTTTTTTTTTTGTGGCAAACCAACTCTTCCAGTTGTGCACAATACCAAATATACCTGCTTCACTGGTAGCGCCATAGGTATTTCAGATAAGGCTCAAGATATTAGCAGATCAATATTCAGCCAGCGCAATCAGCAGCTTAAATTAAATGCCAATGCTGGAATTTAATTTAATCCATATATTCAGCGTTGCTATCTTTATAGATAGCAGCACTGAAAATATTGATAAAGCAGTGACCATACCAGCACCAGCCATTTAGTTTAGACCTGCTATTCAGCATTATTGGGTCATTTAGTAATTTAAATGTCCAATACTCTCAGAAGAAGTCTTAAAAATACCCAAGCAAGCATGCATAAAGTCCCAGAATCTATAAGCAGCCCCGCTAACTGAATTCTCTGTATTCTGCCTTCCATCCCCCCTGCATGCAGAGAGCCGCTGTGCGTGCTGCAGGAGATGGGGGCATCACAGGGGCAGAGAGTGGGAGAGGCGTGTGTAAGACTGGCACCCGGTCATGCAGAGCCGATTCCATTCATGGTTCTGTACAGCCAGAATATTCCACCTCGGAGGTGGAATAAGCGCTGGCTGCTCCCCAGGATTGGCCAGCCAGGCCCTCCAAGGCAATGGAAGTACGCAAGGTGGGCCCCGTCGCCAACTCAGGGCCCTGGCTACCCCCATTGGGGGTCAGGAGGTGGGGAATCGGGGTCTCGGTGGGCAGCAGGCTGGTTGTGTCACGGGGAAGACATCCCCATGGTGATGCAGGGGCAGCCGAGCTGTCTCCTAGGGCCTGATCCTGCACCCACAGGAGCATCTTGCTCCTGCAGTGCAGAATCAGGTCCAAACAGATCCGTCCTGCTTGAGGCTGTCCAGATGGCCTGGATGTGTCCCTAAGGAAATGAGGCTTAATATGCTTTGAATATTGGGCCCTAGGGGGTTTTGTACACATGGATCCAAGCATCATTTTCTGACCTAGATGACTTATAAAAAATTATATTCCCTATGTATGAAATGAACTTTGCCATTTGCCTATACCATACGACAAGTTTTCAGCAGAACAAGGCTAAAATTTATTTAGAAAATAAATAATGTTGAAGGAAAAGTCTTAAAAGAAATAGATAACTTTTTATACAAAACAAGAGGAAGTAAAATTCTGTGAACTTGCGGTAATGTTATCCACATTGCTACATCTCATAATATAAAGACCCCGTTTATTGAAAATGCAGTGTGTTTTTGCATTCATATACAGTAAAATAAATATTTTGCTAATTACATTTGCAAAGCTCTATTAAATAATGGGATTTCAAGTGTATATGAATCACTCAATATAAAGCAATACCTGAAAAGCAAAGTAGCTATTTCTTACAAATATATTACAAGAATGTGAATAATGGTTGAAGCTACAAGTAACGCACAGTGGTCCAAATACTGCACTGTCAATGAAACACACGAGTAATAATGTTAAAATACAGGAAGTTCAATTTCCAGTTCAACTAATGTAGAATTGCATTAAGGAGAATAAAATACATTGTTCAAACAGTTTGAACAGAGATGTCCTATAACGTCAGTCTGCATAAAATTGAAGACATCTTGATTCTGTGTTAGCTGGTCCACATTCTCATCAGAAGGTCACTTGAGGATGATTCGGTGTACCTTGTGTAACACATTAAAAGATGTGGCCAAAAGTGATGTATGAATCTGAATGGCAAGAAAACAAAGATAAAAACATCAGATTTAAAAGTTGTAAAGAGAATAAAAATACAGCATCTAAAGTTACCTGAATGCGTTTAAAGAGAAATCAGTTGGGGAGATTGTAACTGAAAGGCTATAGTACAGTACTTATAGTAATTCATTGCTAATCTGTGCTGAAATACTGTGTTAAAGCTTTCTACAGCACATACAATAGCAAATAAGGATCTTTCTGAAAAACAGAAGACTATGCCAATTGACCCTATAACACTGGAAGACTCATCTCGCAACTGAAACACAAACAAAAGTATGTAAAAATGTGAGCGCTCGCTCCCAATAGAGGAAAAATGTTTATCCATGTGCTATCTGCTATACAACAAAAAGAGGCAGTGTACAGTACGATTATACATATAAAATATATATATATATGTCAGAAATACGTTATCTTGAAGAACTAAGATTTGAAAGGTTAAAATGATTAATAAATAATAATCAATAAATCATAACAACTTCTTTTTCCATGACTAGGAACATTTGTATTTTGATTCAAAAAAGAGAGCCAAGAAACAAAGGGAGGAGGGGGGAAGGGGAAATGAGGTGGGCCACCAAAATGGTAAAAGGGATGGAAGGATACCCCTAGGGCTCTTTAACTTGGAAAAGAGATGGCTGAGGGGGGATATAATAGAGATCTATAAATTAATGAATGGAGTGGAATGGGTTAACGTAGATCAGTTGTTTACACTATGCAAAAAGCAGAAAGGCTAAAGAACATGCAATGAAGCTACAATGTAACCCATTTAAGACTAATAAGAGAAAATATTTTTTTACTCAACACGTAATCAAACTCTGGAATTTGTTACTGGAGGATCTAGTAAAAGCTCAGTATAGCTGGGTTTAAAAAGGTTTTGGACATGTTCCTGGAAGATAGGTCCATAAACGTTTATTAAAGAGGACCCAGGAAATCCACTGCTTGTCCCAATACAAGCATTGTGGAATCTGTGTGTCTTTTTGGGAGCCTGCCAGGTACTTGTGACCTGAATTGGCCACTGTTGGAAACAGGATACTGAGCTTGATGGATCTTGGTCTGATGCAGTATGGTGTTTCTTATGTTCTTATATTCTTAATTGCTTTTTAATCATCAGAAGGTGCATAAAATTTCTTAATACTTAAGAAAGGGAATTTCACAATGTCGGACCAGCAAATGAAAAGTATGAGTCTCAATCTGTCACACCTCATGTAATGGTAAAATATCCACTAAGCACTGGTTTACTGACCTTAATAGATGAGGGTGATTGATAAACCTTAAAAAATGTGGCAAAACATAATGCTATATTATTTAAGCTCCACAAATCGATGTCATGATTTTAAACTTGTCTCACCAAGAGATATAATAATGGAGTGATATGCTCAGTCCCAATCAGAACCCAGACCAAAGCATTTATTTTTATTTATTTATTTATTTAGCTGTATTTTTATCCCGCTTTTCACTGGGTCAGAGCATTTCCAACATCCTTGTAAGGCTCAGAGTATAGATGCTGGGAGACCCAAATAAATTCCATTAAAATAATCAGGGTATGACTGTTTTGTCATTGGTCAATGCTTATGTTGTGAAGTGGGACAAAGGTGGTATCTTTTATTACATAGAGGGCCTCTGTTTTGTTATAGTTAATTTGAAGGTTGTTGTCTTTCAGCCAGTTGGTTATGTCTGTGAAGCATTCTGAGAGGGCGGATAGCGTGGGTTGGTGTATGTTGATTGGCCCATAGATCATGATATCATTGGTAGAGCAGAGAGGGTGGATCCTTGGGGAAATCCTTGGGTCTGCTTATAAAGGGTGGAGTTGTTTTGTTCAGTCCTTATTTGCTGGTGTCAATCTGTGAGGTAGGAAGTGAACCATTTTAGTACTGTTCCTTGGATTCCATAGGTAAAGAGACGTTGCAAGAGGATATTGTGGTTTACAGTGTCAAATGCCGATGATATGTCTAAGAAGATATTCAGGGACATAATAGGAAGCCTTGATTGATGTGCTGTATTCCTTGAACTAGTGTTTACCAGGGTGTTCAAAAGTGTTTCCACTCCATGGTATGGATGGAATCTGTGTTGTTGAGGGTCTAGGAGGTTGTGTTGGTCAATATGGTCTTGAAGTTGATACTGAATGGCTTTCTCCATGATATTGTCAGTGAAGGGTAGGCTGGCGATGGGTCTGTATGATGAAGGGTGAATGGGTCCAGAGTGGGTTTTTTCAGAGTTGGACGTATGGATGATGTCTTCAGGCATGTGGGCATACTACATTCTTGTTGTATTGCATTTGTGATTTTGGAGCTCTGCTTAGTTCTTTCTTGGCTGCCTTAATCCATGAGACGAGACAGGAATCCAGAGGGGAGGTTGTTGTGTTTAGCAAAACTGGTCAACAAATCTTTACAAAAGACATGTTACTGAAATAAAAATAGTCATTTCTTATCAATTTTTATATGCTGAACACGAATATGACAGTGAAATTGCACAGATGGCTCTAGATTTTTGTAATCTACAAGAATTAATGTTTACATCACGAAATGCATGTCAATAGTAAATATATAATAGGCCTTCAGTTAATACCTATAAAAAAAACAAGTCATAGACTACTTCGATTTTTTTCACCTGTCTCTTGTACAGTTGTTCGGGAGCTTCTCTGGGGAGTGTCCAGCAGTAGTCAGCCAGTATTGTAGAGGACCATTTTCCCTGGTATCTGCTCCATCGTTGCGATATCCTGGTGAAAACGTTCACCCTGTTCATCACTAACCATGCCACAGTTGTCAGGAGAAAAATCGAGATGGGAATCAAGGAAATGGATCTTTAGAGACATATTGCAGCCAAGTTTCTGATACTGCATCAGCATGTCTTCTACTAGTTCCTTGTAGTTTTCTGCCCTAACAGTCCCGAGAAAGTTTGTTGACACTAAGCGAAAATAATTCCATGCTTATTTCGCATCACCCTGCAGCAAGTTGTTGAACCGGTCATCTTTGAAGAGCTCTCAAATCTGAGGACCCACAAAACCTCTTTAATCTTTGCTTTGCTGAGTCAGGGGAATTTTTCATGCAGGTATCGGAAAGCTGGCGCAGTGCGGTCCATGGCTTTCACGAAGTTTTTCATCAAACCTAGTTTGATGTGAAGGGGGGGTAGCAGGATTTTGTGAGCCTCAACCAGAGCTGGGTGCTGGATATTCTTCTCTCCAACTGTTACATTTTGTCTGCGATTCCATTCCTTCCGCAAGTAGTGCCAATCCCTTGCTCGGCTATCCCACTCACATAAGAAACACATGTATTTTATATATCCCTGCTGCAGTCCCATTAAAAGGGCAACTACTTCAAGTCACCACAGAGGTGCCTGCTGTACTTGTTATAGTTAATGGAAGTCAGTAGATGCTTTAAGTTATCGTATGTCTCTTTCATGTGGACGGCATGCGCTACTGGAATAGATGGAAGACAGCTTCCATTGTTCAAAAGCATAGCCTTCAGACTCAGTTTCGAAGAGTCTATAAATAGTCTCCAGTCTTGTGGGTCATGAGTGATTTTTAAGGCATTCATGAGGCTTTCAATATCAGAACAAAATACAAGATTAATTTCCTTTCCGACTGCGTATAGTACACTGCTGACATCAGATGGCTTCAGCAGCCGTCTAGCAGTAGTATTGCATTGCATCAGAAAATGATGCAATCAACTCTGGATGATGTGTGCCTGCTGGTATTATGCAATGTGATGCAATATTACATCATTCAAGGCTTATTTACATGAAGAAACATCAAAAATTAACTACATGCAATATCTTCAAAACAAGAGCCAATAAATTTTTTTTATGTTATATTCATGTTCAGCTCACCAAGATACTACAGATTAGGGCCTTTTAAAGTCAGTAATGATTTCAATGTTGACCAGTGCAATCTGATGGTATTTTCTATTTGTCACTTTTTGTTATCTGTGAAGGAGGTCCAGGGGTCCATGAAAGTGAGATTGTCTTTGAGAGGGGGGTGTGAGGGGGGGCTTCCAGTTGGGGGTGCAGCTGCTTGTAGTGTTTAGCCAATTTTTGAGAGGTGGGCATTATTTCACTGTTTTCAATAGATGGATGCTGCTTTTGTTAGATGTTTTACGATGTTGAAAATCTCTCTTGGCCGATTGATTGCAGAGTTGAGTAGTTTGGTGTGGTGTTCCCATCTTGCCTTGTCTGTTGCAGCAAGGTAATCATTTAGAAGTCAAAGGTATTGAAACCTGTCTTCATTGCTTTTTGTTTTGCGCTACTTTCGTTCATGTTTGTGGAGTTGTCATTTTTTTTATGTCAGAGCTGGGGTGTACCATTCAGTTTTGGGTTTTCTTGTGTGCTTTTCCATTGCAATGTTTTGGAAGTTTAGGTTTTTCTGGCTATAATCATCACTCTGCCTCCTTGACATTGTGTTCTTGAGTATTGGTGGATGATGAATCCGTCTGGTGTGAGCTTGTTCAGTAGTACATTGTCCGTTTCAGTTATCCATGCTTCGGTTATACATAGTATACCTATTTTTTGGTTGTTGTGAGGTTATGGTTATGGTTATGGTTATGGTAATTTTATTTGATAAACCGCCTTTCTGAAACAAGCAAAGCGGTGTACAATATACAAACTAAAGGAAAAGGCTCAGGGCCAGAGAAACGGAAAGGAAGTTTACAATGGCTTTCTGAGAAAAGAGAGAGAAGGGAGACAGGACAGAACAAAGAGAGGATACATACCGGAAGGAGATAGAACTTAAGGCGGGTCACACAAGGGGGAGGGAAGGCCAAAGCCTGTGGAGAAGAGGTGAGTTTTCAGGTCCTTTTTGAAAGTGCTGTGATTGGACTCCAGGCGAAGGGATGAGGGAAGGGAATTCCACAGGGCAGGTCCTATGAAAAAGAAGGCGGAAGATCGTGTAAATTGCAGATGGGCAAGGGAGGGTGAAGGAAGGGTGAGGCGATTGAGGTGAAAAGAACGGGGTGTGTGCCTGGGGGTGTGGAAGTGAGGCAGCCATGAGGCTCTTATCAGCCTGACCCTTCCCCCGCAAGCCAGGAGGTAATCAGTCTGCTAAGAGAAGGCATTGAGATTTCAGTAGACACCCTTCCCCCACTCCAGGTCTGAGCACAATGTCCCCTTGCCCAGAAATCAGCAGACCTGAGCATACCGGTTTGGACAGGTCACCCAGGTACCTTCCCCAGGGGCTGCTGATTGGTGGGCAGGAAATACCTGTGGCAAATGGGATTATAGAATGGGTTTGAAAATATACTGTATTTAAGGCATTGAAGGACGTCCCTCGGGGCTCAGATTTTTGTTGGAGGGAACCGGCTCTCTGTCTGATCCTGTGTGCACATTAAAGATCCTGTTTGCATTCCAGCCTGTCTGTGAGTTTTCCTTCTGTGGGTGAGTGATTGAATAAGAGCTTTTCACAGCGTTTGCTATAACATTTGGTGCATTGGCCAGGAAACAAAATTAAAAGAAAAGCCTCTCTCATCACACCCACGGTGGGAAGACTACTGCTTTTTGCAGGATCAGGGCCTCCACCGGTCAGGGACCGACCCCTCCAGGTGATTAACGATCCTTGGCGCCACGGGGCCCCTTTGTGCTCCGAAGGACTCTTTGACTTGTCTGGTCAGTTGGTCCCTGCGGCTGAATCCCCGATTGAAAACCGGCTGGATAGACTGGCATCCAAACTACCTGTCTGATCAGAGTTCTGGTGAGTACTGCTACCTTACTGTTTGGGGCTAGTTCTGTACTCTATCTGTAAATCCTGTAAACCTGTAGCGGCCCGATCACCCGCACGAGCAGTCCTAATAGGGGCCTTTGTGGCCCTGAAACCATTGCTTGTCTGTCTGTATCTGTATCTGAATCTGAATAAGAAAAGGGGGGGGGGGCGCTTGCGAGTACCGGTAAATAACTGCAGTAAAAATTTAACTTTGTCACTTCGGGCCCCTTAAGGGTATGTAAAGTGCAGCGCTGCCAAAGCTATTAATAAAATTTGCCCCAAAGTAATTATTAAAAGTTTGTACTGACCGTAATTTGTCTTTGTCCGCTGCCCGGCTGGCTCCCCGATGTTTTAAAAGTGTTTTTCTCCTTCTCTCCTGCTTGTTTGCGGCCCGGCTGGCTCTCCGATACTAAAAGTGCTTTTTTCTCCTTCTCTCCTGCTTGTTTGCGGCCCGGCTGGCTCTCCGATATTAAAAGTGCTTTTTCTCCTTCTCTCCTGCTTGTTTGCGGCCTGGCTGGCTCTCCGATATTAAAAGTGCTTTTTTCTCCTTCTCTCCTGCTTGTTTGAGGCCCGGCTGGCTCTCCGATATTAAAAGTGCTTTTTCTCCTTCTCTCCTGCTTGTTTGCGGCCCGGCTGGCTCTCCGATATTAAAAGTGCTTTTTTCTCCTTCTCTCCTGCTTGTTTGCAGCCCGGCTGGCTCTCTGATATTTAAAGTTTTGTTTTTCCTTCTCTCCTGCTTGTTTGCGGCCCTGCTGACCTGATTCTAAAGTTTGGGAAGAGCTGAATCCAGTGTGGAAGCACGAGGAGGCGGCCATCTTGAAAAGACCATGTGTAAGCTACACTCCAATGTACTTAAAGCGATTCCGGAGCGCCATCTAGTGGACATTACCTGTATTTACTACTATTCCTCATGGTTAAAGTGATCCTGGAGCTCCATCTGGTGGACATTTAAGAATAGCTAGCTTACTCTTATCTAAATCAAATCTGAGTATATATTTTGTAAATTGCCAAGACCTGTGTTGTAAAATGTTGTGTTTTTTGTCTCTCTCTCTCCCCTCCTGAATTAGGACTAGATAGGGTCTGTATTGTAAATTGTATTATTTTTCCTGGATTAAGTCTAGATAGGATCTGTATTGTAAATTGCATTTTTTTTCTCTTACTGTAAATTGCATTTTTCCCGAATTGAGATTAGGTTAGAAGATCTGATCCACATTGTATACTGTACTTAGTTATTGAAATAGAATTAGAGCATGGGGTCGGGGAAGTCTAAAGTAAAAACGCCCCTACAGTGCATGCTTCACAATTTTAAATCTGGGTTTAGAGAGGATTACGGGGTACCTCTCTCCACCTCCAGATTATCCTTTTTGTGTGAGAGGGAATGGCCAGCCTTAGTTAAGCTATGGCCTCCCCAGGGGTCTATTGACCTGGCCACTGTGTCCTTGGTCCATCAAATTGTAGCAAAAGAGCACCCTGACCAGTTCCCATATATTGACTCATGGCTGACCATATGCCAAATCAGACCAAGGTGGCTCCAGCGCTGTCACGAGGATCAGTGTAGAGTAATGGTGGCGGCCATCTGTCGCCAAAAGGGACAGACACCCACCCCTATCTACCAGGGACGGGACTCTCCTGATATTCCTCCACGCCCCCTCCCTCTACTTCAACCCCGTGTCCCGTCTGCACCACAGCAGGATCCGCACACAGCTGAAAGGTTAGAAAGACCTCTTCCTGAAAATAAAGATTTCAAAAAAAAAAGAAAGACCTCTTCCTGGGGTGGGTGATGCCAGATTTAGGGAAGGTTCTACAGACTCCGGCCCCTCATCTTCAGATTCCCCTCCCACACCTGGTGCCACCTCCAGTGCCTCCATCTCCTCCCCTGAGAGCACAGGGACTGGGCTTGAATCGTCACCCCCGGTAGCCCACCGCCTGCGGTCGCAAAATCTCCAATTACCACTACGACAAGTACAGGGGCTCCCGTATATTGATGCTACTGGAAAGGTGGCAGTGGGACCATCAAGCCTGATTTATGTCCCTTTCTCCACTACGGACCTGCTCAACTGGAAAACCCACTATGCCTCATATACTGAAAAGCCCCAAGAACTGACAGATCTTATGACCAGTATTATGCAAACACACCAGCCTACCTGGTCGGACACTAAACAATTGCTTTCCACCTTATTCAATACAGAAGAACGGGCGCGCATTGTACGGGCCACCCTCAAGTGGCTGGAGAAACATCCTGCCCATGAGGGAGAAGTAAATCCACGGCAGCAGGCAGAGGCAGATTTCCCGAATAAAGACCCCCGCTGGGACCCGAATGACCCTGTTGGAGCAGTGGCTCTCACTCGCTTCCGGACTGCACTCCTTGAAGGCCTTAAGAAGGGGGGGCAACGAGCTATGAACATCAGTAAAATCGCAGAAGTTCTCCAACTTCCTGATGAAAGTCCGGCGGTATTTTATGAGCGTCTGACTGAAGCATACCGATTATACACCCCCCTACGATCCAGCAGCCCCTGAGAATCTTCAGATGGTGAATAATGCCTTTGTGGCTCAGGCACAAGGTGATATACGGCGGAAGCTGAAGAAACTGGAAGGGTTTGCGGGCATGAATGCAACACAATTAATGGAAGTGGCACAAAAAGTATATGTAAATCGCGACCAGGAGCAGAAGCGAGAGTCGGAGCGCCGGATGAAGAAAAAGGCAGACTTTCTAGCAGCCGCCTTAGCCAAGCGACCACCAGTTCCAGCCTGGGCCAGAGGAGGAAATAGGGGACGAGGAAGCGGATATGGGGGGCCGAGGTTTCCCCTAAGCCCCACTCAATGTGCCTACTGCAAAGAAGAGGGACACTGGAAGAATGACTGTCCAAATCGTAACACAAGGCGAGGGAGATATCCACCCACGAGGGGTGTAAGAGCACCCGTACGAACTACACGGGAGCAAGATCAGCATGATGCTTTCCCGCCTCCACCGGTTCCAGCTCTCGAAGGCCTTGCAGCTATGGAACATTTTGATTCGGATGACTACTAGGCCGGACCGGGCTCCAAGTTTCTGTTGGGTCCCCAGGAGCCTATGGTCAACATGAATTTAGGGGACCGGAAAATGCAATTCATGGTTGATACCGGAGCAACACACTCAGTGGTCACCCAACAAGTAGCCCCGATCTCCTCCCAGTCAGTAACTGTTGTGGGAGCTACGGGGGAGAGGGCCCAGAGACCTTTCCTGCAAAACCGCACGTGCCAGTTGGGGGGACGGACCATCACTCACCAGTTCCTGTATATGCCTGAATGTCCCATACCCTTGCTGGGTCGGGATGTTCTGGCAAAACTCCAGGCCCAAATCTCATTCGGGTCTGACGGCCAGGCTGAGCTCGAAATACCCAGCCTGGGCCCAACAGTTTTGGTACTGTCCATCCCCCGAGAAGAAGAATGGCGGTTATATGAGAACAGGCCCAAATCTGATGTGGCTACCCTGGTTACGTGGGAATCAGTGCCCCCTGGAGTATGGGCAGAAGGAAAACCCCCGGAATGGCCATTAACATCCCTCCCGTATGTGTTGAAATGAAGCCGGGAGCCTCCCCGGTGCATGTGCGACAATACCCGCTGCCGCGGGCAGCTGTAGAAGGAATCCATCATCATCTGGTGCAGCTACTACAGCATGGTATCCTGCGGCCCTGCCAATCGGCATGGAACACTCCTTTGCTGCCAGTTCGAAAACCTGGAACCACTGACTATTGACCTGTTCAGGACCTCCGTCGTGTCAATGAGGCCACTGTGACTCTGCATCCAGTAGTACCAAACCCTTATACACTGTTGGGCCTCATCCCGGCGACTGCTTCCCACTTCTCAGTGCTGGATCTAAAAGATGCCTTCTTTTGTATACGCCTGGCTACTGCAAGCCAGCACCTGTTTGCTTTCGAGAAAGAGGACCCTGCTACTGGCAGAAAGTCCCAAGTTACCTGGACTCATTTACCACAGGGATTCAAGAACTCTCCTACCATCTTCAGCACAGCATTGGCCCAAGATCTCGCTAGTTTCCCTCCGGGGGAGCCCGGCAGACGAGTACTTCTGCAGTACGTTGATGACCTACTAATCGCTGCTGACTCTGAGGCTGAATGTGTATTGGCAACCACAGAACTTCTCCAACTTCTGTACAATGCGGGATACCGAGTCTCCAGAAAAAAGGCTCAGTTATGTCATTCGGAAGTGAAGTATCTGGGATTCCATCTGTCAAAAGGAAGCCGACGGTTGGGGAGCGAGAGGAAGGAAGCAGTGTGCCGGATCCCAGTGCCAACAACCCGCAAGCAAGTACGTGCTTTTCTCGGGGCAGCTGGGTACTGTCGTATCTGGATTCCCAACTTCACAAAGATCGCAAAGCCCCTCTATGAGTCTACAAAGGGCCCAGAGAAGAGCCCCCTTGAATGGGGTCGTGACCAACAGGAGGCCTTCGAACATTTGAAAAGGGCATTACTGTCATCACCAGCCCTAGGCCTTCCGGATGTCACCAAGCCTTTCACCCTCTATGTGCACGAAGCAGCAGGAACAGCTTTGGGGGTCTTGAACCAACAACTGGGGTCTTGGCCACGACCAGTCGCCTACCTGTCAAAACTGCTGGATCCAGTGGCCAAGGGATGGCCACCTTGCCTGAGAGCAATAGCAGCAACAGCCTTGTTGGTGGAAGAATCTGATAAACTGTCCATGGGCCAAGGCCTTCTAGTCACCGTCCCGCATTCAGTCCAAACATTGCTAGAACATAAAGGAAGTTACTGGTTCACCAGCTCCCGAATGTTGAAATACCAGAGCATGTTATGGGGAAATCCCAGGGTGCAGATAACTACCAGCCAAGCCTTGAACCCTGCTACTTTCCTGCCTGTTGGCCCGGGACCACCTGATCACGACTGCCTAGAAGTGATGGATACAGTCTTCTCCAATCGCCCTGATCTGACGGATGTGCCGTTAAGCAATCCAGATGAGATCTACTACGTAGATGGAAGCAGTCTGGTGCTGGAGGGTCGCAGGTGTGCGGGGTACGCGGTGGTGACGATGGAAGAAATAGTTGAAGCCCAGCCTTTGCCCCCTGGAACCTCCGCACAGAAGGCGGAACTCATTGCCCTTACCCGTGCCTTAACCCTTGGGACTAACAGTCGTGTAAATATATACACAGATTCCAGATATGCCTTTTCCACTCTCCACGCCCACGGGGCCCTGTACAAAGAAAGAGGGTTAGTTACTGCAGCTGGCTCTGAGATAAAAAATGGCCCCCAGATATTGGCCCTGTTAGAAGCAGTCTGGCATCCAAAAACAGTAGCCGTAATGCACTGCAGAGGCCACCAGAAAGGGAACAGTGAAATAGCTAAGGGAAATAGACGGGCTGATGCAGAAGCCCGGCGAGTAGCAACCACATCCTTGTCCCAGTCTTTCCCACAGAGCTCCCAGGATCTACAAGCCCCCCTGTTTCCAGTCCCACTAAGCCAATGGGCCAAGAGGTACACTACACGAGAGCTAGATTTTTTCTGTCAGGAGGAGGGTGAGGTGTTACACACAGATGGTTGGATAAGGTTACCTAGAACAGGGACAGCTCCAGTGATAGTCATCCCAGACAGCCTTGCCCCAGCATTCCTATCATCCTTTCATCAGGCCACTCATATGGGCAAGACAGCAATGGAAACTACCCTCCGCCCATATTTCTTCATTTCCTGCTTATCCTCGTTGACAGCTGCAATTGCTAGACAATGCACCACATGTGCTAAAAACAATGCCCGTCAAGGCCCAAGCCAACCCCCAGGGGTCCAGTCTTATGGGGTCACCCCTATGGGAAACATCCAGGTTGACTTTTCAGAAATGCCCCGAGCAAATGGGTACCGGTATCTGCTGGTATTGGTCTGTACTTTCACGGGGTAGGTGGAGGCCTTCCCAGTCCGCACAGAAAAAGCCAGAGAAGTGACTAAGGTGCTGCTGCATGAAATCATCCCCCGGTTTGGGCTTCCAGGAGTAGTGGGATCTGATAATGGACCTGTATTTGTGGCCCAAGTGATACAGCAGGTAGTAAAGGCCTTACAGATCGATTGGAAGCTACACACAGCTTACCGCCCGCAGAGCTCAGGGAAAGTAGAACGCATGAATCGCACCATAAAGAGCCAGTTAGCAAAATTGTGTCAGGAAACCTCACTGAAGTGGCCCCAATTGCTCCCTATAGCTCTGCTCCGCATACGGTCAGCCCCACGAAAGGGTATCGGTGTTTCCCCCTTTGAAGCTGTATATGGTCGCCCTGCACCCCTCATACAGGGCGTCCATGGAGATTTAATGCAGATAGGTTCAGAAATAACCAGGCAGGAACTGTCGGCTCTCAGTTCTGTATTGCAGAAATTGCACCGGTGGATCCAGGAGCGACTCCCCATCAACCTGACTGAAGCGCTTCATACGCACCAGCCTGGTTCCCAAGTGTGGGTCAAGGAGTGGAAGAAGGATCCATTGACCCCCCAGTGGCGCGGCCCGTATACTGTTCTGCTGACCACCCCCACGGCTGTCAAGGTGGCTGAAGTCGCTCTGTGGATCCATCACTCTCGTGTCAAGGCCGCTGCACCAGAAGTTGTTCCAGCCTGGACCGCGGTCCCGATTCCAGATCAACCCCTGCGTTTGAAACTGAAGAGGGACCTTTCTGCCCAGTAAAGGGCTCTAACAGACTGCCGACGAGACCCCCGGAGAGACTGATCTACGAGACCCCCTTTTCCAGAACGGGGAGCAGAATGAGAAGCGGTGCCCTAGCCTTACTCGTTTCCCTGACATGGGCCCGTTTTCCAACAAGTGCAGAGACTACTAACACAGCAGTATTACTCGCCCAAACTGCTCTGAACATGACAAACTTTTGTATACGCAACTCTTTACAAGCCTCTCTTATTGCTGTACCGTCTAGTTTGTGTGAGATGCAGAACTTCACTATGCTTGCTAATTTAAACTGTAAACATCCTGGAATATATTTCTACCATATTGGGGTTACCCGACCGACTTCTACACTTTTCAACCAAGTGCCTTTTTCCTTACAGGTAGTTTCCACTCTAAATGCTACTGATTGTTTCTTTTTTGTCAATGCAAAGAGGGGAGGAAACAATGTATCAAACACTGTGTTATCATGCAGCTCTGTTACAAATGTATCCTATTCACACTCAGAAATGTATCTTCCCTTAGGCTGGTTTTTAGTATGTGGCAAAATGATGTACACTTACGTCCCTGCAAATGCCACTGGTGGTCCGTGCACTTTTGCTAGGCTTACAACTGCTGCCTTTGTCCGGCCCCCCAGTTATCCCCGCTCTGCCCCCATGCCCTCGACCTGTAACTCAAACGTAGAGCCTTACAGTGATGAGACAGCTCTTGGACTGTCAGTATCAATCCTTGGGACACCTGGGTTGGCCCTACACAACTCCCTGGAGGTAAGCCGACTCGCTTGCTCCCTAGCCAAGACCATTAACCTCACCTCAACCATACTAGCTTCCATAAATTACGAGCTGTCCAGCCTACGTACAGCAATTCTACAGAATATAATGACCATAGATTTCCTGCTGTTACGCCTCAACCATGGGTGTGAGGAATTCGAAGGAATGTGTTGTTTTAACCTCACAGATGAAAGTGTGTCCATTGAACGCTCAATCCAAGACCTACGTGACTTAGCGAAGCAAATCTCAGATTCGTCCATGGGACTGGGGACGGGGTGGTTCTTCAAATTGTTTGGTTGGTTGGGGGGGCTTAAAACCCTAGCTATAGGAGTTTTCCTTCTCTTCCTAGTATGTGCCCTCATACCATGTTGTATCCCCATTCTCCACCGCTCCATTACCACCACCCTCAACACCCTGGTAGAACGCAAGGCTGCTACCACTGTTATGGCCCTGACCCAATACACTCCTCTGCGGCTTGCCTCCAGTAATACAGCCCTCAACCGCTTCTAGCGGTTGAGGTCTCACTTAAAAAGGGGGGAGTGAGGCAGCCATGAGGCTCTTATCAGCCTGACCCTTCCCCCGCAAGCCATGAGGTAATTAGTCTGCTAAGAGAAGGCATTGAGATTTCAGTAGACACCCTTCCCCCACTCCAGGTCTGAGCACAATGTCCCCTTGCCCAGAAATCAGCAGACCTGAGCATACCGGTTTGGACAGGTCACCCAGGTACCTTCCCCAGGGGCTGCTGATTGGTGGGCAGGAAATACCTGTGGCAAATGGGATTATAGAATGGGTTTGAAAATATACTGTTTTAAGGCATTGAAGGACGTCCCTCGGGGCTCAGATTTTTGTTGGAGGGAACCGGCTCTCTGTCTGATCCTGTGTGCACATTAAAGATCCTGTTTGCATTCCAGCCTGTCTGTGAGTTTTCCTTCTGTGGGTGAGTGATTGAATAAGAGCTTTTCACAGCGTTTGCTATAACAGAAAGAAATGAGATCGGCTAGATATTGTAGAGTAGTTGTATGGAGGATGTTGTGCACTAGAGAAAGCAGTTTATACTGGGTGCGGAAGGAGACAGGTAACCAATGAAGGTGGAGAAGCAGAGGTGTTATGTGATCCCGGGGGGGAGGAGTGAGTAAGAAGGCGGGCAGCGGTGTTTTGGATCCTCTGAAGACGGGCTAGCTGGGATTTGGAGAGGCCTATGAGAAATGAATTGGAGAAGTCCACCCGTGACATGACCAGTGACAGCAGTAAGGTAGTGAGGGCCGATGGGGAGAGGAAGGGGAGTATAGGTCCATTATTATCTGGATTTTGTTCCGAATTGAGCATGAGTAGATAAGTGCGTAGTGCAGTGTGTGTGCATGGGGAGATGAGAGTGGGGTTGTAGCGGTTGTTATGGTGGGGATGTTCTTTATGTGTATCAGGGTAATCTGATCACTACTAAACTAGGTTGGGTGTTGTTCCATGGTTGAGGCATATAGTCTGATTGAGGTTTCTGTGCAGAGGCAAGTAGGATGATTGCTAGGAGCATGCAGAGTAGTGGGAATATTGATAGCATGTTTGGGTGTGGGTTTGCTAGTTGCTTCATATTTGTAGTGTTGTGTGAGTGTGCTGTTCCTGAGCGGAGGGTTGCGTCAGAAGGAGAGGATTACCTTTCGGGTTGAGGTTGGTCAGGGTGCCAGTGTGTTGGTGGCATATTGCTCTGATGGGATGTTTGTGGCCCTTTTCTGCAGGCCCACACCTAAGGGCACAGCCCACACTGAAGAATTTGAAGAGAGTCCTTTGTGGCCCTGATTGGCCTCTGCTGCAGGGGGTGGGGAATCCCTCTTCCCACTCCCCTGTGGCCAACTGTCAATCGGGGCTTTCTGCTGATGCTGGTGCAAGCGCTAAAGAATTTGAAGAGAGTTCTCTGTGGCCCTGATTGGCCTCTGATGCAGGGGGGCGGGGAATCCCTCTTCCCACTCCCCTGTGGCCAACCATCAATCGGGGCTTTCTGCTGATGCCGGTGCAAGTGCTAAAGAATTTGAAGAGTTCTCTGTGGCCCTGATTGGCCTCTGCTGCAGGGGGGGCGGGGAATCCCTCTTCCCACTCCCCTGTGGCCAACCACTGATCGGGGCTTTCTGCTGGTGCCTTTGCTATTTGAAATACTAGTGTGATTTTTAGTAGTGGAAGGTTTTCCACATTTCCTTCGGATACGATAATGAAGTAAACCTGAATGTGGTGCTGCTGCTCTCATTTTTGCCAGAAGAGAAAGAAAAGTGTTAAAATCACACTGCTTAGAGCAGTGTGACTGAAGTGGCACTCCATCCCAGAGATATTCAGAGCTTGAAGGAGTAAATATATCCAGGCCTGAGGGTTCTTGAGAGCAAATAAAAGTGTGAGTGTAAATAGCCCTTTACAGTACAGTCTGAAGTCTGCCCTATCTGCATTTGTTCTTTATTCTACCTCAGAAGGCACTACTGCTGTATGCCAGACAGGCTTCAAAGCGACAGTATGTTTCCTACACCCATATGTTTGCCGAGTTGTCTCTACCCACCTGATGATGTCATTGGCTGGGATGCCTCAGATACCGCATCCCTTATCAAGGTTTGGGTATTCAGGGTGGAGCTTTTTATTTCTTTTAATCAATTTCCTGAGGGCCCTTTTCTGAAAGGAATTGAATAAAAGGATAGTATTTAGAAGAGGTGGCCTTATTAGTTTCCCAGCCTATGGTTATGGTTATGGTTTAGGCACTTGATATACCGCCCTTTACTTGCGCATCAGAGCGGTTTACATGTATGTATATACTAACAGCTACTTTTTATTCCCTTGTCCCCAAAGGGCTCACAATCTAAGTGTACCTAGTGTGTAGAGGAACTTTTTTATGACAATTTTATGTCTATTCTCAGGGAACTACATTATTCCAATGATAGATTCTCAAGGCTGTCATAGTATTAATCATCCATTACATCATTGTCATAAAGAAAGAGGACCTATGACATGGACTTTAATTAAGCCTGAACCATATCGCGGCGTGAAAGATACTAGATGTGCTCAAGACAAGACTCTTCGTTTTGATGATAAATACTTAATTTGCTAGGAATAAATTAGCAGTAATTTATGATTTATTTGTAGATAAAAAGCCTGGTTTGCAGTGTAGAGCAGAGATATGGTCACTGCCTTCTGACTGCATCTCGGTAAATCAGCTGCACTCTCCTGATTATGCAGTACAAGATTGGCTGGAATTTGCAAGCCAAGAGGGGAGGGATTATTTTTACGACATATGAAATCTCTAGGTCAGTGGGTTTTTATAATATCCACAATGAATCTTCATCCAATAGATACAGTATGCATGCACTGCCTCCTTTGTATGCAAATCTCTCTCATGCATATTCATTGTCTTTATCTGAAAAGCCAACCCACCATGTAATTCCCCTGGGTCATTGATACAGAAATAAAACTATTTATATCCCAGAGGGTCTTAAAGTTATGTTAGCCAGCTGCAGATTTTATGTGATATCTGTCTAATCTGTCATTCACCTAATTGTTTAAATTCAGATTTTCAGAATTCTGAAATTATTGGTCAATATGTAAGCTAATCTTAGTTTTAGGAGATTTTAATAAACATATTGATGGAGAATCTATTTTGGCAGAGGTGGATGGATTTTTCATAGCAATGTTTTCTTTAGGATATACCCAGGTGATTATCCATATTCAGGGACAAAATTTAGAGCTAGCATTTTTCCCAGAGAGATTTGAACTGTTAAAATAATCGCTTCATTTCAGACTAGACCCTTTTCCGTGATCACATCATGACCTTGTACAATGAGATAAATGTATTCATAAAAGTTTTAATGTTGTACAGTAGTAAATGCTGTTTTGTCATTCAATATCTGATACAGGAGATTTGCTGGGAAAGCTACAGTATTACCAATATGGGAAGATTTTGATAATGGAAATGTTATTAAAATGAGGTCACAGTGGGAAATCTGTCCCTCCAAAGCAATAAAGCAGAACAGATTAAAAAGAGGCCCTTGGCATTCTAACGAGTTGGCTGAAATAAAATGTCAGCTTTGCCAAGATGAACGGAGATGGCGGAAACTTTGTTCTTTCAATGAGAAGTCATCCTATTCTAGATTATAGAAAAGATATCTGGAAAATGTCCAGCTTGCTAGCAAGAATTATTTTAGTAGGCGTATAGTTTGCTTATAGTAGACCGCCTCTTAATAGGGGCATTTTTAGTAAAGAGCATTAGGCTTTTGCCGATAACACTGGGTGTTAGTGCAAATAGGGTTGTGTTAGATGCAGAAGCCACGAGTCATCTGTTGGGGGCATGCACAGCACTTCCCCAGCAGATAATGCAGCGTAATTGCAGAGATTGTGGAGCATCAGCATTACAGATGCAGTTAACATTAGCCATTGAGGTGACGTTAACTGCACTCGCAATGTAAGCAAGATGTGTGGTTAACACACGCTGCCTATACTTGTGGTAACCGCTGGTGGTGGCACTCCCACTCTTCACCCACACCTTGCCCATGCATGCTGCTAATGCATGATATGCTGATAGAGCAGGGAGTTTTACAGACTATCTGCATTAAGCACGTGTTAGCTGTTACCATGGTGCGCTTTTCCTACGTCATCACCGTGTTAACAGCTAACGCACTTTAGTAAACATTCCCCATAGTAAAGCAACTATAGTGACAACACATGAGCAAAATAATAAATTGGACATGATCCTCAACAATTTGCTGATTATTGGAAATATAAAATTTTAAAAAATGCATGTATTATATCTCAATCAGCGTTAAGAAATGACAGTGTCACTAATGTGATTTCTTCTGGATCATGGGGACAGAAATGATAGCACAGGCGATTCAAAAAATGAAAGCTGTTAGCTGTAAATTAGACAGCCGTAATATAGCTATCATGAAATCAATCTATGAAGCTGCTGCTCCAGATTTGCAAGGTATTGTTAGAGCATCTTTCTTTGAAGGAATGGGCCCAAATGTTTTAAAATGTGTTTGTATACATTCAATATTAAAAAAAGATGTTTGGAGATTCTTCTGACTCTTGCAATTTCTGACCAATTTCAAATCTATCTCTCCTGACAAAAGTGTTGAAACAAGTTGGTTTACCACAACTGCAAAGCTATCTAGAGGATAATAAAATTCTAGATGCACACTGACATACCTGCAAGGCATCAGGTAGCACCAAAAGGTAGTTTCTACAGTATGTTGGATTCATTTCTGTGATGTCTCTTTAGATATTCCAGCGGTCTTCGGAACCCTTGATCATAACATTTTGCTTCATAGACAAAGAGATTGGCATTAGGCCATTTAACTTTAGTATGACTTTGCATAAGAGTTTACAGCAAGTAAGGGTTAGTGAGAGTGTTTCTACATAGAAATCCCTAAAACCTGGAATTCCTTGAGGATTTGGCCTGTCAGCTGTCCAGTTTTATAGCTCTCTGTTTCCACTACGTATCTTGTTACGGAAACAGTTTCATTTAGGCCCTTTGCAAATGACATCATGATCTTTGTCACTGAACATCTCTGTCTGAAGAACTGACAATTCTTTGTGACTGTGTTGTCTCTAATTGGATGGTTCGGGGCGTAGCCATGAGTGGGCCTGGGTTGGTTGTGGCCCCTCCAGTTTGGAGTCAGGCCCACCTAATAAGTGGCAGTGACCCAATGCAGGAGACCAGGAGGTGCTGTTAACATCCACATTCTCTAGTGCCCACTCATATTTAGTTTGTTAGCCTCAGACTCCACCAAAAAATTAATTCTGGCCACACCACTGGGACAGTTATGAATTGGAAGCCATTAAATTAACAGGGAGGCTTGTGAACATCGAGGAAAAAATGGACGGTGTAAAGTACAGACAGATCTTGGAGGAAAACATGATCCAGCCTGCTATAGACCTGAGATTGAGAAGAGACACCTTTCAGCTCTGAACGCTCCTGAGCACAAACCAAAACAGCAAAGGAGTGACTCAGCAAAAAGAAAGTGACTGTCCTCAGATGGCCCAATCAAAGCCCAAACATGAATCCAATAGATCTGTGGTGAGACATAAAGACTGCAGTCCACAGATGGCCCCAGACATCCTGAAGGAAGCTGACCTATCCTGCCAAAATGAACAAGTAAAAATATGCACCTTTCCACTGTGCAAAGTTCATAGACACTTATCCTAGAGAACTCATGGCTGTAATTACTGAAAAAGGTGACTTCCACCCAATATTGAGCCAAGGGATATGAAGACATACATTTAAGACATTTTGGTTTCCTATTCTTAATTATTTAATTAATAGTTCTATAAATATTCTAGCCCACAAAGTAGATAGTTTGTTTTGTAGATCATTGAAACAAGCTCCTGCTTTAATGTGTTTTGAACTGTACTTGTTCGACAGCAGAATGTGAAAAATGTACAAGGATATGATGACTGGTACTAGGCCCTTTAACTATGGTTGCTGAAAATGCAGCAGGGGTGAATTTTCCATGATATTAAGTGAGCAAGGATACCACTTCTTGCTCTCTGTAAACCTGTGTATTTCTTTCGTTACCAAAGGGTGAAGTTGTTTTGCTGCTCTAACAATGTCACTATTCACATGAATTTTTTTCTAATCAGATCTATAATTTTCTGCACATGCAGACACAGATTCTAACTCTCATTGTTCTTGTATAGTTCTCATTCAGTTGGAAGCATGTTAAATGAATTGCATTTAATTTCATTTATTATATTTATATACAATAAATAGCTATGTGGTTTACATAAAAATAGTCATAATACAATAAAACAAACTAAAAATTGCAATAAAAACATGTACTATTCAACAATATACATGTGTGTGTTCCCTTACAATAACCATTTCAGTACCCTATTCCCTTTCGCACTTAAATCCCACACAGGTTTGCCTAAAAATCATCCCTACCATCATTACTGTCTCAAACGACTATATACACCTGCATTTCAAACTACTATATTGTATTAAAAGAAGTCAAACGCAAAAAAGCAAATAGCTGTTTTGATGTGTGCCATCATCACTCCTGAAGATTTAAACATATGGCCCAAAGTGCTCTCAGTCACTTAGAAACCGTCTCAGTCCTATTCACTTCATAAAGGCATGTTTCACATTCCTTGGAAATGTATTCAATAGCTGTTCGTATAAGTTTTTCTGTGATGGTTCCGGAGTCCATACATATGGTATAGGTAAAGAAAATATGTTATTCCTGCAATGTGTAGAGGCTTATCAATAAATGCAGATTTCTCAGTGTTGAGATTGCACTGACATCTAGTGGCCTTTCCAATAGATTGCTATACTAACTGGAAGAGCACAATAATCGGACAAAGCAACAATCTCCACTACTACTAATATTTAACATTTCTATAGTGCTACTAGGCATACGTAGCACTATACACATACACATAAGAGCTTGCAGTTCATTAGGACAAATACAACAGAGGACCAAGGTAAAATAAGAACTGAAACCAGGACCATTGTTGGGCAGAATATCTAGTATCCTAAGTAAAATGAGGTTATACTCTAATGATGCAGCCAGTTTACTTGCTCAAACATACTCAGAGTGATTCTTAACTAAAACAGAGTTTAGTCCCCCATAATGTCTCCCATTCAGTCCATTTCTCCCCATTACTTCACTCTCCTTCCTCCTTCACAGCTCATTCTCTCCAGCACATGACCATGCTATAAGTGAATCCATTGTATCAAGTCAATAGTATGTGATAGCAAAAAAAAAAAAATGACATCCAAACCTTGACTATGTTAAATTGAGCCATGTTAAAAAGGGTCTACAGTGTACCTGAAACGGTAAGGAAAAATAGGTTAGCCTTCATAAAGTACAAGACACTACAGAAAGAGAAAGGCAAGCAAAAATATCTGGAAAACAGGGGCCCTTATACTAACATGTAGTGAGCGGTAACCACGAGTTTAGCATGTGCTAAACCACTGCGGTGACCACTATCAAAGAGCAAGTGCAAACAGAACAGTGAAAAACATATTGCCTACATTTGAGGAAGGGATTATGAGATCGGGGCAGAATCAGATCCGCCAAGGAGGCATGTCAGCCAGTCGTAGTTCTGCGTGCTAACTGCCATGATTGCCAGAAGCATGGCTGCAATCACCATTGCCCTTATGGGTAATAATAGGTGCAAATGCACCACTGGCATCCCAATAGTGTGGCTGCAGTCATTGCCCTGGTTGTGATATGGCACCTCCCCAATCAAGACCGCCCTCCCATGCTCTAGGGATTATGAGATTAGTGCAAGGTGATTCATCAATATTTTGAAGATTTCCAGAGCCAGGGCAGGATCAAGGGAGAGGACCGCTCCTGCCTCAATCACCCCTAGATCTCCAGGGATTGCCTGGTTGGACTCCGGGGAAGGAGGCAGGGAGGAGGAAGGGTGTGGGGGGTTCTGTGCTACAATGGCATTGGTGGGCCCCTTTGCAGAGCCTCCTTGGCTAGAACGCTTTCCAGCCATGGTGGTCCTGAAAAGGGGTACTAATTGAGAGGGGGAGAGTGATCACAGCAGGGGTTCTTGCAGGAGGGGTTACTACATTAGGGGGCTGGATTGCTAACATAGGGTTGGTGCCTGATCAACCCAGAGTCTGCATTCCCTGCCTTAGCAGGGAATATGAATGCTCCCATGGTCCTGCCAAAACAGGAGACACAACATCATGTATATTTGGCAGCCCTGTGTGCTAAATGCAGGACAGATGCAGGGCATGCCCCCCTGCATTTAACACACAGGCTTTGCATCTACCAACATGGTTTTGCCTGTGACAAACTCACAGTAGGTGCAAAGCCATACTGCACTTTAGTAAAAGGGCCCATATTAGAAGCTGGGAAAATAGTCAGGGAAGCAAAGGCATAAATGGAAAATATGCACAAGTAGTATTGTGAGGAATTTATTGAAGGTGAAGAAGATAAGAAGGAATTGCTTCACAAGTATTTCTGTTTTGTGTTCACAGATCTGAAGGGCTGGGAGTGGGACCTCAGAAAAAAAAACCACACAAATAGAAATGGAAAAAAAGCAGATCTTGAATGATTTTTAGAAAACCTCTGTGGTGAGTAAATTCATGAAAATGCTGCTAAAACAAAAGAAAATGCAGTTTCTGGACTCTGATGGATTGCAGGATCCGAGGCAGCATAGTTTTACTGGATGTAGAGCTTGTCAGATGAAGTGATTAATTTCTTTGAATGGGTGACCAGAGAATTAGACCGACAGAAAGCCTTAGATATGGAGTATTTAGACCCGGATCAATCTTTGGACTGCTGCTTTTTAACATTTTTCTTAATGATATGGCGGAAGGCCTGTCATGTAAAGTGTGCCTCTTTGGAGATGATACCAAAAGCTACAATAGGTTAGATGCCCTGGAAAGTGTAGATAACATGAGAAGGGATCTAGTAAAGCTTGAAGAATGCTCTGGAAGATGACAGCTAAGATTTAATGATGAAAATATGCGGGGTCAAGTATAGAAACATAGAAACATGATGACAGAAAAAGACCACAAGGCCCATCTAGTCTGTCCTTCCATAACAACAACTACAACAGTCCCCTTTCTACCTTTAGAGATCCTCTGTGTTGGTCCCATGCTTTTTTGAATTCAGTTACTGTCCTCATCTCTACCACCTCCACTGGGAGACTATTCCACGGATCCACTACTCTTTCCGTAAAGAAATATTTCCGCATATCACTCCTGAATCTATCTCCCTTCACCCTCATCCCATGTCCCCTCGTAGCAGAACTTGCTTTCAATTGAAAGAGGCTCTCTCCCTGAACATTTATGCCACGGAGGTATTTAAACATCTCAATCATATCACTTCTATCCCGCCTTTCCTCTAAGGTGTACATATTAAGATCCTTAAGTCTGTCCTCAGGTTTACAACCTTAAGGTTGTTTACAACCTTAAGGTTGTCCTATTGTTGAAGTTCCCTGTTCAATGTAAAGCTCAATGTTACTTGTATGCATTGTAGTATGTTCTTGTTCTATGTACACCGCACTGATTTTAATAGCGCGGTATAAAAGAATTGTTAAATAAATAAATAAATATGCTTTATAATGAAGCCCATTAATCATTTTAGTAGCAACCCTCTGCACCGACTCCATCCTGTTCACATCCTTTTGAAGGTGCGGTCTCCAGAATTGCACACCATACTCCAAATGAGGTCGCACCAAAGACTTATACAGAGGTATTATCACCTCCTTTTTTCTGCTAGCCATTCCTCTCCGTATGCACCCAAGCATCCTTCTAGCTTTTGCCGTCGCCTTTTCTACCTGTTTAGCTACTTTAAGATCATCAGACACAACCACGCCTAGGTCCCGCTCTTCTTTAGTGGACAAAAGTACTTCACCTCCTATACTGTATTGCTCCCTTGGATTGCTGCAGCCCAAATGCATGTATTTGGGCTGTAAAATCCCACGGAGGTGATGCAGTATAGGGGATGAAGTACTTCCATGCAAGAAAGAAGAGCAGGATCTGGGGGTGATTGAATCTGATGCCCTTAATGTAGCCAAGCAGGTAGAAAATGTGATGGCAAAAGCTAGAAGAATGTTTAAGTGCACAGGGAGAGAATAACCTGCAGAAGAAGAGGAGGTGATAGTGCCTCTGTATAAGAGACTGGTGAGACCTCATTTGCAGGACTGTTTGTAATTTTGGAGACCACACCTTCAAAAGGATATGAACAGGAGGGAGGGAAGGACAGATCTGCTTAGCATGCTGGCAACTTGCACATCAGATGCGCCTCTTCTTTCCCACCGCGGGGAGGGGGGGGACGCGTGCCCAAAGTGCAAGTCGCAGAGGGTGCGATTTACACTCAGTACGGCCCTGCTCGGTATGTATACTTTGGAGGAAAGGCGGGAGAGAGCAGATCAGAAAAGCACAGGAGGAGAGCCTCTTTTAAATGAAAGAAAGCTCTGGAACAAGGAGGCATAAGTTGAAGGTGACATGGGATAGACTCAGAAGTAATCTAAGGAAATATTTCTTTATGAAAAGGGTGGGTGATGCATGGAATAGCCTCCCAGAGGAAGTGTCAGAGATAAGGACTGTATATGAATTCATGGCACAAGCACAGACAACCTCTAAGGGAGAAGAAGAGATTGTAGATCTTAGTATTTGGTATTTTATGATCTCTACCTGCCGTCATTTTCTACATTTCTATGTTTCTGTCTGTAGTTTGATCGTATCTGATTTGCTCACTTTGAATATTCCAAAAACATTGCTCAAATACTGGTATAATTCTACTGTTTTTGCAGTCATGATACCATCAGAAATTATAAAATTAGCACGGAAAAAATGTACAGTTCTCCCTTATACCTTTAGAGACCTGTAAAGTCTCATCTTTGGGTTCAGAGATTGTATAGACAGCAGCGCCATCATGTGGGAACTTGGGAACACTGCAGAGAATGCTCTGGATTTACAAACCACACTATTTGCCATTAGATAAGCTGCATCTGAAAAGTCTATCTGCAGCATATATGCTGGTATCATGTCCCTTAAAACAAGACAACCCCAGCAGATTTGCTAGATATATTCACCCTGCAGACTGCTCAGACATACAGTTGGTAGAAGATTGCTTGGGGAGGGGGGCATCATCCAAAAAGAAGTCTGTGTGATCTTGAATGCTCTTGTATTGGCCCTTTAAGAAAGTATCACTACCTACTGAAACTTTTACTGTGTGTTTCCGTGAAACTCATGTGTGCTGTCTTGTACATAGTTAAATGTGTGCCTCATTCAAATGGTTTAACGAAGCATGAAGTGCAGGAATGTGCCCTCATTGACCGCATTCAGTTTGTTAGTACTTCTTTTACTAAGTGCTGCTAACCAGTTCATTTGTCTTAGAGCATGCAGTAACTGGCCGCAGTGAAGGATGCTAGAGGAGTCCCCTGTGTGCATATGCCGGGCTTGCTCTCCTTGTTTAGTTCAGACCTTTTACACGCGACTCATTTGCATTCTGTTTGCTTACAGCATTGGAGAGCACTAAACTTGCATCAGGAAACGCTGCATTAGAGCTTCAGCGCAACATTTCTGCATGGAGGCCTTTGTGAGCACAAAATCAATGAATTTGTAGTAAGTCAATTAAAACATTTGAAAACATTCGAATGTGCTTTAAACATTTCCATTAAAACGAATGTCCAAAAACTAGGAAAGAAATCCAAAAATGTTCAAAAAGCAAACCAAACTTTTTATCCATGTATATCCCTAATAATGTCTACGCTCCCACTGGGTGAATAGACCTGTGGAAGTGGCAGTCTAGTGGCAGAGATCTTTTCATTAATTGAAAGCGACTAGTACGTTTTTTTGAAGTGTGACCTTTACAATAGTAGGGTTCGGGGCCACTTCAACCCCTTATGGGGCCCTGAGCAAACATCTCCAGCAAGACCCCCTCGTTCATGGGCTCCCCCTCCTCTCACCACCAGTGTTGCCCCTCTCTGGGATTTGCAGTGGTGGCAATACATTTAAAAAGGCACCGCCGCACTGGAGTTACCTTGTCTTCCAGTGCCACGATGCCATTCGTACTTCTGTCCCCCTCCAATTACAGCAGAAAAGGTAACTCCACCACCGCGGTGCCTTTTTAAATGTATTGTCACTACTGCGCATCGCAGAGAGGGGTGGCAGATGCTGCAGTGGGTATGGGGACAAGAGCAGGACTGCTTTTACTTATGGGCAGCAGGGTATCTGGACCCCCATTGTGCAGGGACCCGGGGCAGCTGTCCCTTTTGTCCATAGGTAAAAGCGGCCCTAGTAGGGTTAATTATGGATGTACCACTAAGAGCAAGATTTACCTCATCATGTCATTAACTCACACATTAGTGCATGTAATCCCATACAATGCATATGCATCACTGGCATCAAATCCATCATGGGTGCAAGAGCCAGCTCCAATTAGCTGCGACATATGACTAGAAAAGGAATTTTTGCAAAAGCATTTTAGAATTAAGAGACCTCAGTACGGAGTAATAAGCTGCAACAGCTCCCTGTAAATCAATCGCCAGTCTCCAAACTGTGTCCCAAAAGAAATAATTTTTGTTATTTTCATATAAATATATCTTGTTTTCAAAATGCATATAAAAACGAATCAATCAAAAAGTGCTTATCAGAATGCCCCCAAGAAACAGGAACCATTTGATGAGGCACCATAATACCAAAGCTGGTACTTCTCTGCCTGCTAAAATGTGTTTCATTTACTTTTTTTAAATGTGATTTATTTAAATTGAAATAAAAAACAAATCAAATTAAAAAAACAAAAGGAAACAGGGCGATGGGCCGAACACCAATTTTGACAGATGCTGGAGCATTGCTGCTGTTTCCATGCCTGGCTTGGCTGTATCTGATGTCACCCACAGCAGCCAGCAACACTTCCTCCCTAGCTCTCTAGTGTGGGGTCTTCCAGCACTCGTACCCTTACGGGCCCTATGATGCCCCACCCCTTGCTTGAGCTTCTATGGTACAATTAAAAAAAGAGATATCCCTACAATAAGCACAAAGCAGGTAAGTCTCAGCAGGGAAAGAAAGGAATCCGGAGAGTAATGACCAATCAATCAATTCATTTATTCAACATAGTAACATAGTACAAGATGGCAGATAAAGATCAGTATGGTCCATCTAGTCTGCCCAGCTTGGTGGCCAGAGTGGTTGTAACTGCAGCTCTGTGCAGATCACTCCCCCTCTATTAAAAGATATTTAAGTTTGCTTTGATGCCATCCTCTTGCTATAAAGGGATCCACTGTGTCTGTTCCATGCCATTTTGAATTCCGTCACTATTTGCCCCGACTTGAAGGACTAGAAAAAGGGACAGCTACTTCTGGAGAGAGATCTGCAATTGTGAGTATATACTTCTGGGAATTTTCTGAAAGGACTTCTTTGTATTAAAGCTAATTAATCTGTGAACCCAGTGTTTTTTGTTAAATCAGTCAGGGCCTAGTAGCAGCAGTTTAAGTTTAAATTTGAAACACAGAAGAGAGCTTTCCAGTTACATTTGGAACCCAGCAGAGAGCTTGTAGTTTAAATTTAATAGTCACTCTGGGCCTAGTATCAGCAAAGTACTTTTAGTTTAAATTTAAAACACAGAAGAGAGCTTTCTGGTTAAATATGGAACCCAGCAAAGAGCTTGTAGTTTAAATTTAATAGTCACTCAGGGCCTAGTATCAGCAAAGTACTTTTAGTTTAAACTTAAAACACATTAGAGAGCTTTCTGGTTAAATTTAGAACCCAGCAGAGAGCTTGCAGTTTAAATTTCATAATAAGTCAGAGCCTAGCAGCAGCAAAGAGCTGCAATTTAAATCAAATCTGAATATAACTTAGCATAAAAGGCAAAAGAGGGTCAGTACTCTGTGAGCAACAAATAAAGTCTTCTAGAGACCTTTACAAAGAGGCGGTCTACCTAGGGGGCAAGAGACCTGTGAAACCTTTTCAATAGGTGTTAACACCAGGTGACAGGTCAAAAGGCCTTTTTGAAAGACTCCTTCTATCCAAGCAAGGACTGTTAATCACCCAGGAAGTTGGTCACAGCTTACCTCAGAATCACAGGACAGGGTACTGTGTAACAGCCCTCTTTTAATTTCCCTCCCTCCCTCCCCAACACCCACCCACCCCTGGGATAATCATAGCTTTATAAGTACTTACACATCTTAAAAGAAAGGAGGTGTTCTCAGGTGAAGCTCGTTATCCAAATCAGTCATACACTAAGGACCTGAGATTAAATAAGCTTCAGGTGAACAAGGTATATTAAACATATTAGGTACAGTTTTATTAGTATAAATATCCATAGCAACCATTAGTAAGTAAAGAACTTAAATATCTAAACACAAGCTTAAAACTAAGATGTAGACAGCAGTCCAGCAGCAAGATGTGGCCTTTCCAGTCTTTTGCATTGAGTGTCGCATGTATGATTTTCTTCCAGTTGGTGAGAGGTCTTACGTGTGCATTAGGTGCAAGGAGCTCTTTGCTCTCAGGGAACGAGTCCGTTCTCTAGAGGCTAGAGTAGCAGACTTGAAAAACATAAGAAAGACAGAGAGATACATAGACGAGACCTACAGGGATATAGTCCTGAAGTCCCACCTCCAGTCTGGCAGCATCCCTGTTGCCGTGGAGGAGAGAGCTCATGTGACAGGAGAGCATCACCCTGGTGTGGCAGGAAGTGATCCTGTAACTAGGACCTGTCCTCCAGTTGATGTAAAACCCTCTCGCACAGAGGATGTTTCTCTGGGACCATGTGCCCATGAGGGAAGGGTTAGGACAGCCGTTATAGTTGGTGATTCGATCATTAGACATGTAGATAGCTGGGTGGCTGGTGGACGTGAGGATCGCCTGGTAACATGCCTGCCTGGTGCAAAGGTAGCGGACCTCATATGCCACCTAGATAAGGTCTTAGATAGTGCTGGGGAGGAGTCTGCTGTCTTGGTACATGTCGGTACCAATGACATAGAAAAATGTGGTAGGGAGGTCCTGGAGGCTAAATATAGGCTTTTAGGTAGGAAATTGAAATCCAGAACTTCCAGGGTCGCGTTCTCCGAAATGCTTCCCGTTCCACACGCAGGACCAAAAAGGCAGGCAGAGCTCCGGAGTCTCAATGCGTGAATGAGACAATGGTGCAGAGATGAGGGTATTGGATTTGTTAGGAACTGGGGAACATTCTGGGGAAAGAAGGGGCTCTTCCGAAGGGATGGGCTTCACCTTAACCGGGATGGAACCAGGCAGCTGGCATTAGCCTTTAAAAAGGAGATAGAGCAGCTTTTAAACTAGATAATAGGGGAAAGCCGACAGTCGCACAAGAGCACATGGTTTGGAAGAATGTATCCTTGAAGGATACTACCAAAAGCAGAGAGGTTCCAAAAAAGAGTAAAGTAGCCCAAATGCCCTCAAGTATGGAGCAGACAGAGCTTAAAGATCTCAAATTACCCATGTCTACCAACAGCCAGATTAATATGAATAAAATAGTCTCTAAAATGCTTGTATGCAAATGCTAGAAGTCTAAAAAATAAGATGGGAGAGTTAGAATATATAGCACTAAATGAGAGGTTAGATATGATTGGAATCTCAGAGACATGGTGGAAGGAGGACAACCATTGGGACACTGTGATACCTGGGTACAAACTATATCGTAATGATAGAGCTGATCAAATTGGTGGAGGGGTTGCGCTCTATGTTAGAGAGGGCATTGAGTCAGAAAGGATTAACATTTTTCAGGAAACAAAATTTGCTGTAGAATCTCTATGGATTGAAATTCCATGTAAAAAGGGGAAGGCGATGGCAGTGGGGGTGACCGCCTGATGACACAAGGAAGAGCACTGGCTCGCAGATAGTCCAAAAAACAACCAAGGGAGCAAGCAGAGTGTGGGTCACTTGCGCTTTATTGAATACCAAAACACCGACGCGTTTCGGCAAAAGCCTTCATCAGGGGGCAAGAGGACTGCAAACAAATACAAACAATATATCTCAATAAAACATAATAAAAACATAATAAATATAAACAATATATCTCAATAAAACATAATAAAAACATAAATGTATAAATAAACATAAATAGTTTAAAAGGACAAACATCAAGATTGTGTTTATCATATTATACTCACACAATGTATAAACCCAATACAGTAGATGAAGTGCATAGGAATGTGTAACCAATAATGTGGTTAATAATGCTGAAAGACAACAACCATATTAAAATACAGATGCAAAATAAGGTGCAAACAGTAAACCAATAATTAAACAATGCATTAAAAAAGACAGATGGGAAACCCAGACCTAGAACAGCAAAAATACATACATTTAAACTGCTAAAAAGTATTAAAAAACTAAAAAAAAATTCAAAAACAAACAGAACCTAATATATATATGTAATTAAACCATAAAAACTTTAAATCATATCATAAATACATAGTAAATAAAATAAAATCAACTAAAAAATAATAAAACAAAACAAAATTAAAAATCAGAAATTGGTCACAAAATCAGACCTAAATGGGAGCCAAGATACCATGTTGTAAAAGAATGTATTATATAAAAGAGGCGTATTATATAAAATGTAAGTGTTGAAGTAACCTATCTTGTGCAGACAGTTAAAAAAAACAAAAAAAAAAACAAGATGTCATATTGGGTGTCCATAAAATGTGTAAAAAATAAAAAAGAATAAAAACATTGTACATAATTTAAGAACACATGCATTTAAAACCATATTTTAAAAAACAAATGCTTGGCTGGTAAAGCAGCCAAAGATCAGCCTATATTAAATATACCATGTGAATTAAAAAGGCCTCTAAAAAAAGTAGGCAGAGGAATCACAATAATATGGTTAAAGTAAACTATACTGAGCAGACTAAAGTGGAGTCAAGCGCTGCATGCTCTTTCAGCGCTGACAATGAAAACACAACCTTGCATGATGCGCTAGACTTAGTCACGCTTAAAAACTCAAACAAACACAAAATGAATATAGTGACATATATATAGTGTGGCCAAAGTGGCCGAAAAACCGGCTAGATTGTGATATCTTTAACAACACTCGAGAGAGAACGCGCCAAAATCGCTAGTGTTGTTTAAAAGGAAAAGACGAGCTATAAAAAACATGATAATACATTGTACATAAGAGACCTAACTTCAAAACAATTGGAGATTGTATAGTGTACCTGCACAAAAAATAAAAAATATAAATACTGAAAAGAACATTTAAACGAAGCAATGCTGTGATCTGAAAAACGAGACCATATTGCAGCTTAAGAAGGACTGTATAAAAGCATTAAAACAAACAAACGGCTGAAAAGGCTTAATTCTACAAAAATAGAGCTGCACATACCTTCAGCACAATCAGTAAAAGTGAAACAAACCATTCATGAGACGCTGAAATTGGCGCGTTTTTAAAGGTCAGGTTTAAAACCATATTTATAAAACAAATGCTTGGCTGAAGACAGCCAAAGATCAGCATATATTAATTATGTTATATAAATTAAAAAGGCCTCTAAAGAGGAGGAGGCAGAGGAATCACAATAACATGGTTAAAGAAACTATACAGAACAAACTGAAGTGAAGTCAAGCGCAACATGCTCTTTCAGCGCTGACAATGAAAACACAACCTTTCATGAAACGCTGGACTTTGGCACGCTTAAAGACTCAACCAAACACAAAGTGGATGGAGTTAAATATCCCATAGTGATATATATATAGTGTGGCCAAAGCGGCCAAGAAAAACGGCTAGGCTGTGATATCTTTAGCAACACTCGCGAAAGAAAAAACGAAAACCGTCAAAATCGGCAAGGAGAAACTGCTAGTGTTATTTAAAAGAAAAGTGGCGTGCGATGAATAGAACATGATAATACATTATACATTAAAAAACTTAACTTCAAAAACAATTTGAGATTATATGGTGTGCCTGCATAAAAAATAAATAATTACTGAAAAGAACGTTGAACGAAGCAATGCTGTGATCTGAAAAACAACCAACAAGATCATACTACAGCTTAAGAAGGTCTATAAAAAAATTGAACCAAACAACCGACTGAAAAAAGCTTGATTCTACAAAAATAGAGCTGCACATACCTTCAGCACAAACAGTGAAAGCAAAACAAACCTTTCATGAGACGCTGGATTTGGCGCGTTTTTAAAGGTCAGAGACCATAATTAACATAAATACATATGTATGAAACCTAAAAAACACTAAAAAAGGGAGAGAAGGATTGTGTGCTCAAACAAAGAAAAAATGTGTAAATAATCTCAACAGATACTGTTTAAAAACAAAAACTATTATCAGATAGCAATAGTATTTCGGCCATATGTTTGACCCAAAGGGTTCACAAATCAAACCCGGACTAAAAGAAATAAACCTCATACAATCAAGGAAAGGAAAAAGGGGGGAGGAGGGGAGAAGGGGGAGGGGTAGAGGGGGGAGGGGGAAGGGGGAAAGGGGGGAGGGGGGAGAGAGAGGGGGGAGGGGGAGGGGGAGGGGAAGGGGAAGGGGAGGGGGGGGCCATGTATTATCATGTTTTTTATAGCTCGTCCTAACCGAGGCAGGCGGACCTGGTGCTTCGGGTCCCTTTCCTCCACCCCCCATCACCCTCCATCTCCCAGCCCCACAAAAGACACCACACCAACAGTTCATGGAACACAACTGGTTGCAGCTTTATTAACCTTTTAACAATTTCACAATATGCCAGCCTCCTACACCTTCTCAATCGATTAGCAGCACTCGGCCCGCACCAGCCATACCTTAGCAAAGTGCCTTGCCACCGCTAACGCCATAACTTGCCCCCCGGCAAGTTACCTAACCCTTCCTCCGACTTCGCCATGCTATTAGCAAAGGTCAGCCAGGGTTTGACCGGGTCAGGGGCACCCCGCCCCCGCCCAAGTGTAGCCTGAGGCTCCGGACCCCGGAAACCTCCGGGATCCCGCCACCGGCACAGGTGACAACCTTGTCCCTGTGCCGCCCTGCCCCACAACTTCAAGCTGTGACCAGTGAGCATCCCCCCAACATATATTCCAAAGCCTACCGCCAGTCGTAAAGGAGCAGATCCATCCCCACTGGCGATAACTGCCCCCCCTATACCGCCCCGGACTCAACCTCCACCCAGGAATGCATGAGCTGGTACCCCCATGGCGGCCAACCCAGCGACCAAACAGAGGAGAACTGTCAGCCAGCCCTCGCGACCAACGCCGCTGGCTCCATCATGCAGGCCTTGGAACAATGTCAGACACCCTCCAAAACATCAGCAAAACTACCAACTTCTCCTACGCCGCTCCGACCAAATGCCGGCAAGACCCGCAACTAGGTCGTTGCCTCCAACACTGCTGGTAGTCGCGATATCTGCACCTGGCACTGTAGCAAAGGAAGCCGCTGCGACCCATGGGGTCCGCACTCACCCAGCCATGGTACAGCCACCAAGACCGGGGCGATCCCCGCATTGGCATTCACCCGCCTCGCCACCACTCGCCGTCCTGCGCAGTGGACAAAGGAGGGAACAATCCCCCACATTCCGCAGGCTCCAGACCCCACCTGCAAAAGAAATGAACAATGAAACGCCCCAACCCCAGGACCCCCTTTTACCATCACAGCTGCACATAACCCCCGAAAAGCCCGAGAGCGCCCCCTGCCAATGCGCTAAAGGACCTGTGCAGCTACCCCAAAGCGAAAAAGGTGCACCAAACGCAGCACCATCCTGATCACCTCGGGCACCGGAACACCTTGGGGCACCCAAAACAGGCCAACGGCAGCCACAGGGCACATAACCCAGCCTGCATCCCCCTGATACGCACCCTCGATCGTTTCCCCATTGATCGGTCTGAAACCTGCCCAAACATCCCAAACCGCCCCGAAACCCAAACGTGGGCCGTTGAAGCCCTTACCTGCCCCTGTCCCAACCGGATCCGCCGCCAAGACAGCCCAAGACATGGCAGCCTCATACCCCAATGCCGCCATACGCAGAACCGCCGCAAGGAGCCACACCGGCACATCCTGCGTGATGGGCCGCCTCAGATCCCATGGAAACGGCCGAGCACGTACCCCCCCCCCCCCCGCAGCAGCCTGCGAGTTACAAATCCCCCAACCAGCGATCCCCCCACCACCACCTATGCAAATGGTAAACCGACACAACTGTGAAGGCACACCGGTCTGGAAAAAAAAAACCACACCCCTAGCCACCACGATATACCCACCAGACAATGCTTCCTGATACCCTCCTTGTGCGACCCAAAGTTGGACAACTTAGTCACAACGCCGCTGATACCCAGACCACGTCCCCCGCGATACCGAACCCTGCAGCAAACTCAGCATGACTCCAAGGCCGTGCTCTCGAAGTTCCCCGTGACCCCGGATCTCACATTGTCCCCTTCCGGGCAAAAGCCCGAAACCGCCCCACCCGAAAGGAGAAAGAGCATCGGCAATCTCAGCAATACAGCCAGGGACATGCCAAGCCTCCTCCGACACTTGCAACAGTAGAGATGCCAACATCACCTCCCTCATTAAACCCGCTACTGGCAAACTCCCATGGTAGTAACGAAGGATCACACTGCTCACAGCCACACTGCCGCACAACCATGCCATCGCACTAACGCGGAGCCAATCCGGCCATAACTCAGCCAATCCGGCCATAACTCCAAAACCTCCTTGAGCGAAAACTGCCCCAGGAAGGAGATATTGGCAGTCAAACCCGATACCAGCCACGACTGCAGCCAACCGATCGCGCACCAGGCCCCCCGAAGTACACTCCCCACCCGCCGCATCCGTGCAGAGCTGGAACCCCTCACGGGACACCACCCCCGCCATCAAAACCGATGTCCCGCCGAAAGTGGCCCAGAATCAACTCAAGCCGGAAATCCGCCCACACCCCTCCGCGACCCCAAATCCGGTGAGGCGGATTCTACACCCCACCCCGTGGAAACAGCCAACTGCCACAAAACACCAATCCCAGCGGTATTGAACGGCACGCAAAATTCCACGATCCCAGTAACGCCTGCCTACCTCGCAAGGTCGCCCTGGCTGACGCAAACACAATAGCCATCAAAGCCCCAAAATGGCAACCGCGGTCCGCAGCAGGAGACCTACCCGAGCTGCCGAGTCTAAACCCACCCCCGTAGGTCATTCTCGCGCCGGACCCTCAGTCTTGCCCTCCACCCATGCCACCTAAGTTCCGCGATAGCTCTGCAATCCCGTTGAACATCTCCTGGCACTCCGCCGTCGAAGCAGCCCCCACAAAGAGAAAACATCCAATAATGCACCCCGTTCGCAACCACTGCAGAATGGTACGGAATAGTGAATGGTACGCACCAATGACTGAGCAGCACATAGGCCAGCAGTTGTCAAAAGGCGCCCGTTGAAAAGGGAAGCTCCCCTGAATAATTGACGCAGACCCCACTGCACCATTACCTATAACAGGTAACACCTCAGCCAGCCTTCTTCATTAGGCACAGCGGGGGAATGAACCCCTGACTCCTGCATCATTGGTCAGTGTCTTAACCATTGTGCTACACTGCTGCTCCGACACAATCCACGCGGAATGTGGGCAGTGACCGACACCTCCCATAGTACCAGGGACAATTACGAAATAGCCTGAACCTCCCAGGCCCCGCATACGGTACAAGCCACCAAAACGCCAAGTGGAAGGTGAATGCCACGCAGTAGGCACCACCACTGTGCCATGCCCCGGCATAAGAAAGCCAACAGAAAACCGAACCACAGTATAAACCTATCCCGCCGCCCCGGAGACCGCTGAAGCCACCAGCGCCAAACGCATACACGTATCGGAGTCAGAGTCTGACCGCCCGATGGCTTGTGCTTGGGGCCAAACCCAAGAAACCTATGACCCTTCGCGAACAACGCCTGATAATGGAATGCCCTCCGCCACCAACTGCGCAGAAAGGCCAGAACCTGCCGCCCGGAAATGGGAAAAATGGGAAGGTTGACTTATTGAGACTCCAAACTTGTCACCGACCCCCCCCCCCCCCCGCTTACCGCTGGAAACTGTCCGAATAGGGAGAGAAAGAAACAAAGCGCCCCCACTGCCAGCATCGCCCCCCCCCCCACTGCCTCTCATCCTACCCCCGCCCAGCGGACATTAGGGCCAGCACGAGGTAAATATATCCAGGGTGCCCCACGGTAACCTGCTGTCCCCCTCCATCCTGTCCCGGAACATTCCAGCAGAGTTCCACCAAGCCCGCACCCCGAACGGCCGGGATGCCTCCAAAACCGCAGCCGCGCATGCCAATAACATCCCAGATGGCGAGGCGCTGAAAGGATCGAGCCCCATGCACTACCACGTGCACAACTTGCTCCACCCGCCCGCCTGCGCATCCTCCCCCTCTTTGCCCGGCACCCCTTCGTGCGCTCCCTGCCATCCAACAGGCAATCTGGTGACGGGCACCCCTACCCACAGCCCCGAATGGAACCACTGACAGGACCCCTCCCCCCCAAGCCCCGCCCCCCCCATGCTATCCTACCCCCTCATCAGCAGCTCTCCACTGACAGGGCCCCCCCCCAGGCCCCGTCACCCCTGCGCTATCCGACCCCCCCCCCCCAGCAGATCCCCCACCGAAGCCAACGACAAAGCACGCGAGGAGGAGCGGAAGGCCAACACCGTGCCATGACGCCACCTGCGCATCCTCGCCCAACCTCCCCCTCCCGGATCACACAAACCGGGCAATCCCTCGCCCGGAGGGCCCGACTACTCACCCGTCTCGCAACCCTCCACAGCCACAGCCGCAGCCGCAGCAGTCCTGGCTTCCAGCTGGTGAATCTCAGCACTGGCCTGCACCGTCCCCCATGCCTCACACCGGATGCCTCCGTGGCAGCACCTGTCCTCGTGTCCGCTCCACTGCCCTCTGCGCCGGCCCCTGCGGAAACATAAGCAAAACAGGGGGGGGGACGGGAGGGAACCGCGGAGACCATGCAAGTGGCCAGCGCCCACCCCACACCGAGCCAGACATAGCCCGCCCGCCCGCCTCCGAGCCAGCGCTCCCCGGGCAAAGGTCCACCAGCCACCACCCAGCCACCCGATGAATAAGATTCTGTGCTAATTTTGCTGAGGTCGTTGATGTAATTATGCAATAGGCCTTTTAAGACTTATGTCTAATAGGCAATGCTATTGTTAAACTGAGACCTCTATAATAGTTAAAAAACCTGTTGAATATTGTTGGACTTCTCTAGTCCAGGACTAATTTACAGTGAATGACTTTTTCTTTTTTTTTTTTTTTTATGATTGTGGAGCGCTCATTCAATAAGTTGGGGCCATTGTAATTTGTGTGTAACCGCCCAGTCACCAGCTAGCCAGAGCCAGGTGTCCCCCCAACCCAGCTGCAACCCCCCCCCACCTGCCCGAAGTCCCCGTGCTCCCCCCAAAGCACCCACCAGTCCCCACCCCCCCCCATAGTCTCCCCCCAACCATCCCAACCCCCGGGGCCAGGCACCCCTAGGCCACCGGGGCTCCAGCGCACCGCTCCCCCCTACGCCGGCCCCCTCCCCACCAGATGGCAGCACCGATAGGGGCCCCCAACGCCCACACCCAGCTCCCCCCCCCGCCCTCTCCCTGACAGCGGCACGGCAGACAGGGGGAAGCCCTGTGCCGCCGAGATATACCCCAGGCAGGCTGTCGGTCAGTTTCCCCACCCCCCCCCCCTCACTCCGAGGCGAGCACGTACCTGCAAGGCACTGGAGTCAGCACACGGCGAGGGACTTTTCCTCCCCGACCAATGTTCCCTCTAATTTTCTGTAGGCTGTGTGCGCACAAAATATCAGCTGTGCAGCTTTTGAAGGAAAGTTAAATTTTTGTGCGCCACATAACGACACTCGGAGTTATATACTTTAAAATTTGACTACACATCAGAATACAGTATGTACACCACATTGATTGCACTAGAAAATATTGTAGAACTTGTGAAAAACCATAAATACACAACAACTTTTCAATTTTAAGAACATCTGTGTTTTTTCTATCAGAATCAGAACCGTAATTTTTGTGCGCTCTGTTGTAAAGTATGTGCGCTCACTCGGCAAGGTGTGTGCGCGCGCACACGCGCACAGCTTAGAGGGAACAGTGTCCCCGACCCCACCACCCTCCAGCGGCACTACTTATGAGCTGTAGCAACTGCAGACCCCGGTCCAAGCATCCGCCCACCACCTCCCCCTCGGTGAGGTGCTGGGAAAAACAGGCCACAGGGCAATGGGTCCTGGGTACCACAGATCGCGAAACAGCTCCGGGACGCGCGGCAGCTGCACTCCGTACTGAAGAGCCGACCATGGCTGCTCCCCTTGGAGAGAAGAGCAGAAAGACCCGGGGGGCCGCCGGGAACCGGGGCGCGTGGCAGACTCAGGAAGAGAGACGGGAAGCCGGCACCCCCGAGCAGCCTCAGCCGTGACTGACCACGTGGAGGCTGCCCGCTGGGCCCAACCCACCCCCACGCTGGCATGGCCCTCCCTGATTGGCTCCCGCGCGGCTGCTCCTGCCGGGAGCCAATGAAATTAAATTGGCCGAGGCCGCGCGCAGGAACCCAGCCCCAGGCCGCACGCCCGGTTAGGTTCAGTCGCCGGGACCCTGCCCGCGGCCTCCTCAGTTTCCTTTTAAACAACACTAGCGATTTTGGCGCATTCTCTCTCGAGTGTTGTTAAAGATATCACAGTCTAGCTGGTTTTTCGGCCGCTTTGGCCACACTATATATATGTCACTATATTCATTTTGTGTTTGTTTGAGTTTTTAAGCATGCCTAAGTCTAGCGCATCATGCAAGGTTGTGTTTTCATAGTCAGCGCTGAAAGAACATGCAGCGCTTGACTCCACTTTAGTCTGCTCAGTATAGTTTACTTTAACCATATTATTGTGATTCCTCTGCCTCCTTTTTTTAGAGGCCTTTTTAATTCACATGGTATATTTAATATAGGCTGATCTTTGGCTGCTTTACCAGCCGAGCATTTGTTTTTTTAAATATGGTTTTAAATGCATGTGTTCTTAAATTATGTACAATGTTTTTATTCTTTTTTATTTTTTACACATTTTATGGTCACCCAATATGACATCTTGTTCTTCTTTTTTTTTTTAACTGTCTGCACAAGATAGGTTACTTCAACACTTACATTTTATATAATATGCCCCTTTTATATAATACATTCTTTTACAACATGGTATCTTGGCTCCCATTTAGGTCTGATTTCGTGACTAATTTCTGATTTTTAATTTTGTTTTGTTTTATTATTTTTTAGTTGATTTTATTTTATTTACTATGTATTTATGATATGATTTAAAGTTTTTATGGTTTAATTACATATATGTATTAGGTCCTGTTTGTTTTTGTAGTTTTTTTAGTTTTTTAGTACTTTTTAGCAGTTTAAATGTATGTATTTTTGATGTTCTAGGTCTGGGTTTCCCATCTGTCTTTTTTAATGCATTGTTTAATTATTGGTTTACTGTTTGCACCTTATTTTGTATTTTAATATGGTTGTTGTCTTTCAGCATTATTAACCACATTATTGGTTACACATTCCTATGCGCTTCATCTACTGTATTGGGTTTATACATTGTGTGAGTATAATATGATAAACACAATCTTGATGTTTGTCCTTTTAAACTATTTATGTTTATTTATACATTTATGTTTTTTATTATGTTTTATTGAGATATATTGTTTATATTTATTATGTTTTTATTATGTTTTATTGAGATATATTGTTTGTATTTGTTTGCAGTCCTCTAGCCCCCTGATGAAGGCTTTTGCCGAAACGCGTCGGTGTTTTGGTATTCAATAAAGCGCAAGTGACCCACACTCTGCTTGCTCCCTTGGTTGTTTTTTGGACTCTCTGCGAGCCAGTGCTCTTCCTTGTGTCGTTTGGTTTTCTAGAGCATGTTCTCCCCGTGGAAAGACATTCTTAGCTTCCAGGAGAATGACTTGAAGACTATGTTACCTGAAGACCCCTTCTTCACCGAAGATGAGGGTTCTCCAGATATCGAAGAAGAATGGGGAGAAGCGGTCCAGCTTACACAGCAGCTTATTCGCGAGGATATGCATGCTGCTTCACTCCTTGAGTATTGCCATAAGAAATCATCCCTAGAGGCCTTCGTGTTCAGAAAGCCCCAGGGATGTTCAAAGATGATGAGGAATTTAAGGCCAGTTGGATCAAAATAATGAACAAGTGCTCATTGGATCTTATGATTCTTTTGATCAACACCTCTAAACGTAAATCTGCCTCTTCAAAAGTTAAAGTCGATGAAAAGATCACGTATTTGAAAGATAATGATCACAAATTTGAAAAACAAAAGAAGGACTTCGACAAAAATACTTTTGAATACAGTAAGATTGTGAAAGATAGGAAGTTGAACAAATTTAAGCACGATGATAACGATTATAAAAATAATACAGCGTATTATTGGATTAATGGGAAACCCAGACCACGAATTACATCCCATAGATGGGATATAGATTCACCCAGACCAGGACCTAGTACTCATAATACTAAATTTGTTAAGAGCAAAGCAAAAACTAGACTCTTTTCTCCTGACCCCCTTTCAGAACATGCTAATAAAAGAAGCCGTAGTCATGTTGATGAGACTTTGGAACATGACTCCTCAGCTCCTCTATTTTCCTCTGCTGTAAATGTCCAACACCCATCGGGTTTTTCTATGGACTCCCTCTGGAAGGGGGGCGGCAAGAAGAAAGTTCCGTAACACAATCAAATGAAATCACCATACCATCAATACAAAACTTGGGAGGCTCGACCAACCTCACTACCCAGAGGCAGAGGCAGGGGGAGAGGTCAGCGGTTTCAGGATTAACTGCTAACAGTGGGATTTTTAATCTATCAGATGTTGTTCTCAGTAATGCCCAAATTGATGTTTTAGAGAAAGGCCTCTCTTTCGTACCTTTTGCTAGACATGATCGTTTTACTACACGTGTTGAACTTTATAAGTTCTTTAGAAAACTTAAAATTATTGATTTTTTCTCTAATCAATGTGCAAGCACAATAGATAATTCTGTTCTTCGGAAACCCTTTACCTGGATACCACCTAACCACACAAACGTTTTGATTGATGCTTTTGAACAAGTTGTGTTATCACAGGTAGAAGCACTCTACACTCAAAAAGTTCATGTTTTTCATAATTTTACTTCTACCCAAAAGTTAGCCCTTTTAGACTTACAGAAGAATCCATCTATCATCATCAAACCAGCCGATAAAGGCGGAGCCTTAGTTATTCAAAATAAAACAGATTATGTTAAGGAAGTTCTACGTCAAGTTAATGATCCTATTTTTTATCAGAAAATTTTTGATGATCCTACGGCCAACCTTAAACACAGAGTAGATACATTAATTTTCATTGGACAACAAGCAGGTTATCTCACTCCCAATGAGATTAGTTTTCTTACTGTTTCACACCCTGTTACACCTACAATTTACGTTCTGCCAAAAATCCATAAGTCTCTTCATAATCCTCCTGGACGGCCTATTAAATCAGCCATAGGGTCTTTATTAGAGCCATTATCAAAGTTTCTGGATCACTTTCTTCGCCCCTTTGTGCCTAAGATTCCATCCTACGTCCGGGATTCTACGTACGTGATTAATATTTTGCAAGATTTCACCAATTACCATGAACAATTGATTTTGGCCACATTAGACATTAATTCTCTTTACACTAACATTCCACAAGCAGATGCTCTGGAGGTTATTGCCAATACCTTAATTCAGAGAGAACCACCGGTTCGCATTCCTACTAGCTTTTTAACCCAGATGGCGGCAATAGCAATGTGTGGGAATTTTTTCTGCTTCCAAGGCATCTTTTATAAGCAGGTAAGGGGTGTGGCTATGGGTTCCTCCATGGCGCCAGACGTCGCAAATTTGTATGTGGCCAATTTTGAATATAAGTTTCTTCAACATCATCCTTTTAAACAATATATAAGACTATGGCTTCGCTATATAGATGATGTCCTTCTTATTTGGGATGGAACAGAGGATAGTTTACAGGCATTTTTTCAGTGGCTCAATTCCAAAGATGTGCATTAAAATTCGAAGGGTCTTTGAGTTCTGTACAGATCTCTTATCTAGACATTAATATCAAGAAAGGTAAGAATGGTTTTCAAACAGATCTCTTTCGTAAACCCACTGATCGCAACACCCTTTTGCGCTATGATAGCTTCCATAATAAATCATTAAAAGATAATTTACCTTATGGCCAGTTTTTACGTGTGAAGCATTTATGTACTTTAAATCAAGATTTTGAACATCATGCTGGTAATATGATCAATAGGTTTAAAGAAAGAGGCTACCCTTCCCAGGTCATTCAGAAGGCGTATGGTAAGGCCAAGTCTTCTAATAGGAATGAGCTTCTTTCTAAAAAACAGATTTTGCCAAAGGAGGACCGTATAGTATGTGCCTTAACTTTTTCCTCATTCTCTTTTTCCTCATTCTCTAAAGAAATTTCAAAGATTCTTAGACGGGAATGGCATCTTCTTTCTTCTCTTCCTATGCTGGCACAAAAATCTCTTATGGTCGCATATAAAAGGAACCGTAATATCAGAAGTATTTTAGTGCCATCAGCTCTTGTTAAACCTAGACCAGCCGTTAAAATAAAAGGCCATTTCACGTGTGGACGGTGCTCTGTATGCTTGAATGGGTTGTCAATTAAGGATGTCTTTGTGCATCTAACTACTGCTAAGAGGTTTTTCTTAAATCATTACTCTAACTGTACTACGAGTAATGTTATATATGTTGTTATGTGTCCCTGTAAGCTCCTATACATTGGGAAAACTACCCGTCCTATTAAGACGCGTATTATTGAGCATAAGAGTTGTTTAAGCAGACGAGTTGAAGATAAACCTCTAGTCCAGCATTGGATTAATAAAGGTCATTTAGTTTCTGATCTCAAGTTTTTTGTTATAAAGGTTGTGCATCCACATTGGCGGGGTGGCAACTTAGATCAGATTCTTCTTCGACTAGAACAGCGCTTTATTTATGAGTTACAGTCTCTTGAACCATGTGGTCTAAATCAGGAGTTTAACTTATCTGTGTTTTTATAAAATTTTTATCTCTTATTTAAGCCCACCTTAAAATTTGGGATGAGTTGGATCATTATGTGATCCATCATCTCCTTTGTCACAAAATTATGTTTGTTTCGTATATGGTCATGTCTCTTGAAGAGTTAGTTTGTTTTTATTCTTTTAATGAGCTTCAGCTTTTATAATTATTTATTGTTTCCCTGGGTTTCCCTCTTCCCCTCCCCCTTCTCCTCCTCCTTCCCTCGCCCTCCCCCTTTCCCTCCTCCCCTCCCCCCCTTCCCCCCTTCCCCCCTCCTCCTTCCCCTTTCCCCCTCCCCCTTCCCCCCCTCTTCTCCCCTCTCCTTCTTTCCCCCTCCCCCCTCCCCTTTCCCCTTCCCTCCCTTCCCCCCTTTCCCCCTCCCCTTTTTTTCCCCTCCCCTTCCCCCTTTCCCCCCCTTTCCCCCCCTTTCCCCCCCCCCCTTCTCTACCCTTTCCCTTTTCTTTTCTTCCCTTTTCCTCCCCTTCCCCCCTCCCATTCCTTCCCCTCCTTCCCCCCTTCCTCTCCCTCCCCCTCCCCCCTCCCCCTTCCTATACTTCCCACCCTTTTCCTCCTTCCCCCCTCCCCCCCCTTCCCCCATTCCACCCCCCCACCCCCCCTTCCCCTCCTCCTTCCTTCCCTTCCTCCCTCTCCCCCTCCCCTCCCCCTCCCCTCCCCCCTTCCCCCCCCCTTCCCCCTCCCCCCTCCCCCTTCTCCCCCCTCCCCCCTTTTTCCTTTCCTTGATTGTATAAGGTTTATTTCTTTTAGTCCGGGTTTGATTTGTGAACCCTTTGGGTCAAACATATGGCCCAAATACTACTGCCATCTGATAATAGTTTTTGTTTTTAAACAGTATCCGTTGAGATTATTTACACATTTTTTCTTTGTTTGAGCACACAATCCTTCTCTCCCTTTTTTAGCGTTTTTTACATTTCATACATATGTATTTATGTTAATTATGGTCTCTGACCTTTAAAAACGTGGCAAATCCAGCGTCTCATGAAAGGTTTGTTTTGCTTTCACTGTTTGTGCTGAAGGTATGTGCAACTCTATTTTTGTAGAATCAAGCTTTTTTCAGTCGGTTGTTTGGTTCAATGTTTTTATAGACCTTCTTAAGCTGTAGTATGATCTTGTTGGTTGTTTTTCAGATCACAGCATTGCTTCGTTCAACGTTCTTTTCAGTAATTATTTATTTTTTATGCAGGCACACCATATAATCTCAAATTGTTTTTGAAGTTAAGTTTTTTAATGTATAATGTATTATCATGTTCTATTCATCGCACGCCACTTTTCTTTTAAATAACACTAGCAGTTTCTCCTTGCCGATTTTGACGGCTTTCGTTTTTTCTTTCGCGAGTGTTGCTGGCAATGGAACAAAATCACATGTAGAGAAAAACAAAAAGATTTCTGTACAATGGTAAAGTCAACCATAAAACCTCAAAAAGTAACTATTACCATAATAACTAGAGAGGAAAATGGCTTCTGATAAGGCTTTAAATCAGCTCTTGATTGTTTTCAGTAACTCAACTGTCCCTCACAGGTTAATACACTCCATCCCCCCCTTGACATATTGGCCTCCAGGATTCTTTTCAGTGGAAGTTCGTCCCTTCCAGATATTGCAAAGAATAATTCAACTAAAAATGCACTGTTTAAAATCTGTGGAAACAAATAACTTTTAAATTTTGGGTCCTATTTTTGCCCTACTTTTGTCTGAAACTTAAATTTGGTCCTCAGCCTCTTTCAGTACACTACAGAGAGGGCCTTCAAGAAACGGCAGGAAGGTCCATTTCCCACTGTGCCCAGTCCAATATGATCATTTATAGTGGATCAATATCAAATCCACTCTACCGATGTTCCCAAAATATTTAAGCAACTTATTAAAGCAACATTGATGGTTCACATTTCTTCTAGAACTAAAATTATGCGACTCTGAGCAGATCATTTGATCTCCACCCTTCTCTTTTTACCCCGCTATAATGGGTCAATAAGACTTTTCTTTATCTGCTTACCCTTTTGGAACCTTTGACAGAAAGTAAAAATGTCCTATCAGCTCACTCAGTTCAATGGGTTCCCCATTACGCATATTTCTGCACCTACCAGGTACTGAGCAGAGGACCTACAGTATGCACTGGAGTGTACCATCTGCCCTTCTACATGGTTCACACAAACATTTCTGAAACTCCAAGTCCTGTAGGACCCAAGGAATCTCCTAGTCTCCTTTGTGTTCAAAAACTGCTCAATTGTCATGTTGTTGTTGTTAAGTGCCGTCGAGTCGGAGTCGACTCATGGCGACCCTCTGGATAGCTATCCTAAATTGTGTTCGGTCTTCAGTCAGGCGGCTCATTGTTGACAGACTGGTACCCGTAGCTGCTGTTATTGTAGCAATCCATCTCATTGCTGGCCTTCCTCTTTTGCGTTGACCTTCTATCTTGCCAAGCATGATGTCTTTCTCTAATGATCTCTCTCTTCGCATGATGTGTCCGAAGTATGAAAGTCGAAGTCTTGTCATCTGAGCTTCTAAAGAAAGCTTAGGTTTGATCTCTTCTAGTACCGACTGGTTTGTTCTTCGGGCAGTCCATGGTATACACAGTATTCGCCGCCAGCACCATAATTCAAAGGCATCAATTTTCTTCCTGCCTGTCTTTTCACTGTCCAGCTTTCACATCCATATGATGTTATTGAAAATACCATGGCTTGAACAAGTCGAATCTTTGTATGGAGAGAGACATCTCTGCTCTTGAGAATCTTATCTAGGTCTTTCATAGCCATTCTGCCAAGAGCAATGCGTCGTCTGATTTCTTGACTGCTTGTTGCTTCTTTATTGATAGTTGATCCAAGTAGGTTAAAGTTGTTCACGATTTCAATTTCTTCTCCTTCAACGATGAACCTGTTGATTATGCCAGTTGTCATGATCTTTGTCTTCTTTACATTAAGGTGCAGGCCCATTTTGAGACTATGTTCTTTGATTGTGAGAAGCAAATGTTTCAGATCATCTTCACTTTCAGCCAGTAATGTGGTATCATCAGCATAGCGAAGGTTGTTGATGAGTCTTCCACCACCAATCTTCACACCTCTGTTGTCTTCATACAGTCCTGCTTCTCTGATGATTTGTTCTGCATATAAATTAAACAGGTAGGGGGAAAGTATGCAGCCTTGTCTTACACTTTGCTTATTTTAAACCATTCTGTTTCTCCTTGTTCCGTTCGAACTGTTGCTTCTTGATCAATGTACAGATTACGCAAGAGAACGATCAGGTGTTCTGGTATACCCATGCTTCTTAATGTGGCCCAGAGTTTCTCATGGTTTACACAGTCAAAAGCCTTGCTATAGTCGATAAAGCACAAATAGATATCCTTTTGGTATTCTTTAGTCTTTTCAAGGATCCATCTCACATCCGCAATGATGTCTCTCGTTCCTCGCCCTTTCCTGAACCCTGCTTGCACTTCAGGTAGTTCTTGTTCTAGGTATGGCTGTAGTCTCTTTTGAATAATCTTCAGTAGAATCTTGCTGGCATGTGGGATCAGAGCGATTGTGCGATAATTTCCACAGTCAGTTGGATCACCTTTCTTTAGTATTGGTATAAACACAGATCTTTTCCAGTCAGTTGGCCATGATGTTGTCTTCCATATTTCTTGGCAGAGCCTTGTAAGTACGGTAACAGCTGCATCAGATTGCTGCAATACTTCTATGGGAATGCTATCAATGCCTGGTGCTTTGTTCTTTGATAAGGCTTTCAATGCTGCTTCAAGTTCTTCTTTCATCACCAATGGTTCCTGATCAATTGTCATAGTTACTGAGATTTAAAAAAAAAAAAAAGTAAGGGCTGCCGGCAGCTCAGAGCTCTCCATCTAACTCTAAATCATTAGCTCTACAGGTCTTAAGGTAGTCTTACAAATGTGGTAGGACCCCAAAAAGGTTATACTACTACTATTGAACATTTATATAGTGCTATCAATCGTACGCAGCGCTGTACAGACATGTAAGAGACAGTCCCTGCTCGTCAGAGCTTAAAATCTAGTCAAGACAAACACAAAGCTAAAATCAAGTCAGGACAAAACACAGCACTTACAAACTAGACAAGGTAAACACAGAGCTAAAAATCAAGTCAGAAAAAAACACGGCACTTACAATCTAGTCAAGACAAAACACAGAAGTCAAGATCTGAGGATGTTTCTGAGTATCTCCTCATAAGCGGTTGTGTGTTTAAGATTACTAATACACTAAGATATCCATTACTGTCAGTGAGTGTTTCCCATCCTGTTTATGGAGGGAACTTTGGGCCAAGATCTCTCGCCAGATTTCTGCAGTGTGTGCTATTGGAGCTGAAGAGGCTCAGAGCTGCTGGGGAGCTACCTCTCTGCAATGTCATTTAGGCCTTGGAAAGGACAGTCAGTCCCTTAGGCTGACTTGCTGTTAACAAATGAGCAAAGAGAGGAGTACAGATGTAAAGGTGCTCTGGAGTTGCACTATCAGAAACTCCGCAAAGCGTTCCTGAAGGATTCTAGCTGCGAGAAGGATTTTTGTAAATCTTAGGAGGTGAGTAGGATCTGGAGGGTACATCCCACCTAATACCCTTGGAAGCCCAGATGGCAGTGTGAGGTACCAAACATCCCAAAAGCACAATGAGGACTATTCTATTCGCCTTCGGGGATGTGATGTACTTTTCTCTGTGTTTAATATCTTTCACAAATGTGCTATTTTGAGAGATATTTTGGATTTTAATAGTGTCTAGGTTTGCAGCTTGTCGTGCTGTGAGGGCTTGTGTGCATCAGTGATGCTGAGAGCTAAACTATCGGTAGTTTAACTACTGGCAGGGTCTCCCAAGATGGACAGGTCTCAGCTGAGATGCCAGACCAAGACAAACCACCCATCTGGGCAGCAGCAGAATGGGATAGTGTTGACGGCGGAGGATCACATTTCTGTGACAACGGCAACAACACCAAACTTAAACTGCGCGGAAGAAAGGCCCGGCAATCTACTTCTGTATCTTGCCATGAAAACCCAATGGATAGTTACAACAAAACAAATTGTGCTGTAGTGCTGGAAGATGAGACCCCCAGGTTGGAAGGCACTCAACTAGCTACTGGGGAAGAGCTGAAGACCTTTCAGAGTAAAGCCAGCATTTATGATGTGGTTGGATCAAAGCCCTCGGGATGTCTGACTGCTGATGTAGCTGCGCATGAAATGAGAGTCAGAAGCTGTAAAGATGTCTTACACATTGTAACATGGAACGTACGAAGCATGAACCAAGGGAAGTTGGAGGTGGTCAAGAATGAAATGGAACGTGTACAACTTGATCTGTTGGGTGTCAGCGAACTGAAATTGACTGGCATCGGGCACTTTGCATCAGATGATCACATGGTCTACTATGCTGGAAATGAAAGACAAAGAAGAAAGGGTGTTGCATTTATAATAAAGAAGAAACTTGCAAGAACTGTAATGAAATACAATGCAGTCAGCGAACGCTTAATCTCTATTCGTCTACAAGGAATGCCTATCAACACAACTATAATTCAAGTATATGCCCCAACAACAGCTGCAGAAGAGAATGAAATTGAAGAGTTCTATGAACAAGTACAAGCTGAAATTGACAGAACATGCAAACAGGATATCCTGATAGTCATGGGTGATTGGAACGCAAAGGTTGGCAACAAAGAAGAAGACAAAGTAGTTGGAAAATATGGACTTGGCAACAGAAATGAAGCTGGAGAAAGACTGATAGAATTCTGCAAGACCAACGATCTATTCATCTCGAACACCTTCTTCCAGCAACACAAGCGGCGACTGTACATATGGACTTCACCCAATGGATTGCATAAAAATCAAATTGACTACATCTGTGGAAGTCAACGATGGAAAAGCTCTATAACATCAACAAAGACAAAACCTGGAGCTGACTGTGGTACAGATCATCAACTACTAGTATGCAAACTGAAGCTAAAGCTGAAAAAGAGCAAACCACTCATGAATGCAGCAAAATATGACCTTGAGAATATACCACTGGAATTTAAAGACTGCCTGCAAAATCGATTTGCTGCTTTAGATACAAATGATAGAGTTCCAGAAGAGTTATGGAATGACATCAAGAAGGTTGTGTTGGAAGAAAGCGAGAAGTCTCTACAAAAGGTAAAAAAGAAAAAAACGGCCAAAATGGATGACGGAAGAAACTCTGAAAATTGCCCAGAAATGCAGAGAAGCTAAAGCCAGAGGAGAAAGAAAGACAATCACAGAACTCAACAGAGATTTCCAACGTGCAGCAAGACAGGACAAGGAAAAGTACTACAATGATGCATGCAAGGAAATAGAAGCAGAAACTATTAGAGGAAGAACAAGATCAGCTTTCCTAAAGCTACGAGAGTTAAAGAAAAAGTTCCAGCCTCGAATTGGAATGTTACAAGATGCTCAAGGTTCTATGTTGAATGATGCTGAGAAGATCAAGAAAAGATGGAAGGAATATACAGAGTTTTTATATGATAAAGATCAAGTGGACCAACAGCTGTTTCAACCTGTACCTTATGATCTGGAACCATTGGTGATGAAAGAAGAAGTTGAAGCAGCATTGAAAGCCTTATCAAAGAACAAAGCACCAGGCATTGATTGCATTCCCATAGAAGTATTACAGCAATTGGATGCAGCTGTTACCGTACTTACAAGGCTCTGCCAAGAAATATGGAAGACAGCATCATGGCCAACTGACTGGAAAAGATCTGTGTTTATACCAATACTAAAGAAAGGTGATCCAACTAACTGTGGAAATTATCGCACAATCGCTCTGATCCCACATGCCAGCAAGATTCTACTGAAGATTATTCAAAAGAGACTACAATCATACCTGGAACAAGAACTACCTGAAGTGCAAGCACGGTTCAGAAAAGGGCGAGGAACGAGAGACATCATTGCGGATGTGAGATGGATCCTTGAAAAGACTAAAGAATACCAAAAGGATATCTATTTGTGCTTTATCGACTATAGCAAGGCTTTTGACTGTGTAAACCATGAGAAACTCTGGGCCACATTAAGAAGCATGGGTATACCAGAACACCTGACCGTTCTCTTGCACAATCTGTACATTGATCAAGAAGCAACAGTTTGAACGGAACAAGGAGAAACAGAATGGTTTAAAATAAGCAAAGGTGTAAGACAAGGCTGCATACTTTCCCCCTACCTGTTTAATTTATATGCAGAACAAATCATCAGAGAAGCAGGATTGTATGAAGACAACAAAGGTGTGAAGATTGGTGGAAGACTCATCAACAACCTTCGCTATGCTGATGATACCACATTACTGGCGGAAAGTGAAGATGATCTGAAACATTTGCTTCTCACAATCAAAGAACATAGTCTGACAATGGGCCTGCACCTTAATGTAAAGAAGACAAAGATCATGACAACTGGCATAATCAACAGGTTCATCGTCGAAGGAGAAGAAATTGAAATCGTGAATAACTTTAACCTACTTGGATCAACTATCAATAAAGAAGCAACAAGCAGTCAAGAAATCAGATGACGCATTGCTCTTGGCAGAATGGCTATGAAAGACCTAGATAAGATTCTCAAGAGCAGAGATGTCTCTCTCCATACAAAGATTCGACTTGTTCAAGCCATGGTATTTTCAATAACATCATATGGATGTGAAAGCTGGACAGTGAAAAAGATAGACAGGAAGAAAATTGATGCCTTTGAATTATGGTGCTGGAAGCGAATACTGTGTATACCATGGACTGCCCGAAGAACAAACCAGTCTGTACTAGAGGAGATCAAACCTAAGCTTTCTTTAGAAGCTCAGATGACAAGACTTCGACTTTCATACTTTGGACACATCATGCGGAGAGAGAGATCATTAGAGAAAGACATCATGCTTAGCAAGATAGAAGGTCAACGCAAAAGAGGAAGGCCAGCAATGAGATGGATCGATACAATAACAGCAGCTACGGGTACCAGTCTGTCAACAATGAGCCGCCTGACTGAAGACCGAACACAATTTAGGATAGCTATCCAGAGGGTCGCCATGAGTCGGCTCTGACTCGACGGCACTCAACAACAAGGGCACAACAGCAGAGCGTATTTTATTTTATTTATTTATTTACAAGCTCTTCTATACCGCGCTTTTCAGTATCAGTGCGGTTTACAAATAACAAGAAATTTTGCATCAGACCAACGGCCTTATGCGTACATTGTAACAGGATAGGTAACTTGGGACTGAAACTGGGATAACTATATACATATACAACAACAGTAGTGGGTGTGAAACTATTTACAATTTATAATAAATTTAAATACAGGCTGTTATTCTTGGTGCATTAATCCTTATAGTTTATGAGCATTGTAAATGTACCTGATGGAAGGCTCTGTTGTATGCCTTGTCATAAGTCAGGTTGTGAGTGTGTTAGGGGCTGCATGATTGAGTTGAGGTGTGGGGAGTGGTTGTGTTGGGTTAGGGTGGGCAAAATGTAAGAGGAACAGATGATGCTTAAGGGCTTTCCTGAACTGCGAAAGGTCCCTGATTGATCTGATATGTGGTGGGAGGTTATTCCAGCACCTCGGGGCATAGAAAGCAAAGGATCTATTCCTGGTTGTTTGTGTGCATTTTGTAGCTTCTAATGGTATAATTAGCCTATTGGCAGCTACTGACCTTCTCAGCCTGTTGTTGGGGGTGGCGGTGAGGAGTGCAGAGAGGGATGAGGTGGATAACAGGTTAATTGCTTTGAAGGTTAGGAGTAACATAGAAACATAGAAATATGACGACAGAAAAAGACAACATGGCCTATCTAGTCTGTCCTTCCATAACAACTACAACAGTCCCCTTTTTACCTTTAGAGATCCTCTGTGTTTGTCCCATACTTTTTTGAATTCAGTTACTGTCCTCATCTCTACCACCTCCACTGGAAGACTATTCCACGGATCCACCACTCTTTCCGTAAAGAAATATTTCCGCATATCACTCCTGAATCTATCTCCCTTCACCCTCATCCCATGTCCCCTCGTAGCAGAACTTGCTTTCAATTGAAAGAGGCTCTCTCCCTGAACATTTATGCCATGGAGGTATTTAAACATCTCAATCATATCACCTCTATCCCGCCTTTCCTCTAAGGTGTACATATTAAGATCCTTCAGTCTGTCCTTATATGCTTTATAATGAAGACCACTAATCATTTTAGTAGCCACCCTCTGCATCAACTCCATCCTGTTCACATCCTTTTGTAGGTGCGGTCTCCAGAATTGCACACTATACTCCAAATGAGGTCGCACCAAAGACTTATACAGAGGCATTATCACCTCCTTTTTCTGCTAGCCATTCCTCTCCGTATGCACCCAAGCATCCTTCTAGCTTTTGCCGTCGCCTTTTCTACCTGTTTAGCTACTTTAAGATCATCAGACACAACCACGCCTAGGTCCCACTCTTCTTTAGTGGAAAAAGTACTTCACCCCCTATACTATATTGATCCCTTGGATTGCTGCAGCCCAAATGCATGACCTTACATTTTTTAACATTAAATCCCAGCTGCCAAATTCTAGACCATTCTTCAAGCTTAGCTAGATCCCTCCTCATGTTATCTACCCCTTCCTGGGTGTCTACTCTATTGCAGATTTTGGTATCATCCGCAAAGAGGCAAACCTTACCTGAAAGCTCTTCCGCTATATCACTAACAAAGATGTTAAAAAGAATCGGACCAAGGACAGATCCCTGGGGCACACCACTGATAACATCCTTCTCCTCAGAGTGAGCTCCATTTACTTGTACTCTTTGTTGCCTCCCACCCAACCAAGTAGTGCCTTGTAGGTAAGCCTGCTGTTTAACGGTAGCCAATGTAATTCCATAAGTATGGGCGTGATGTGAGCTCTTCTGGATATGCCGCAGAGAATGCGAGCTGCTGCATTCATCGCCATTTGCAGTGGGTTGAGGGTGCTCTTGGGGAGATCGTGCAGAATTATGTTTGCGTAATCAAAATGTGGTGTTACAAGTGTCTGGAATATTGTTCTGAAATCATCTGGTGCTAGCAGAGGTCTTAGGTGCCTTAAAGTCATGATTTTATTGTAAATGGACTTGGTGGTGTTCTTTATGTGTTCTTTGAAGTTGAGCTATTGGTCGAGTGTGACACCCAGGTAGTGTATCACAGATTTGCATGAGAGCTCTGCATCTCTCACCTTCAAGGTAGTGGGAGGAGAGAAGCTCTTGTTCTTTGTGATAAATAAGACCTCGGTTTTCTTAAAGTTTATGCGTAAATTCTGAGTTAGAAGCCAGTCAGTGATTGCGTTGAAGCAATGATTGTGGTGATTGCGTTTAAAATACTAAAGAGATTTTGTGATATTTTGAGAGTATATCTTGTTTAAAGTGTTGTATATCATGTTTAAAAAGTTTTCCAGAGAAAGAAAAGAGTGATTGGCCACTCAGTGACCCAAAGAACAGAGAAGCTGATGGAATAACAGAAGACCTGTCCAGCGACTAGTGGTAAAGGGACAGGAAATATTTCCAGCAGATTCAAGAGAAACATGCTACCAGTGGTGCTATTCCTTTTAAACTACCTAGTTTGTGCCAGTGATTTTGCCAATTCTCTTTCCAGTTACTCTTGTACAAATACCCTATTTTTGGGAACACTCCTAATTAATGTGCTTTAAGAAAATGTCTGTCAACAATGAGCTGCCTGATTGAAGACCGAACACAATTTAGGACAACTATCCAGAGGGTCGCTATGAGTCGACACCAACTCAATTGCACTTAACAACAACAACCACCCTGGACTGGAATTGAATGTCTGAAGAGTGGAGCCGTGAGAGGCTTTTCCCAGTGTGTTCAAGAACTCAGTGCCTTGGGGCATCTGCCCCACCAACACCACCACTACCAACAGAACCCCTTCTTACTGATTTTACAAATCCTTTGTGCACCTTCTGAGGCTGGCAAGGCCAAAACACGACCCCCCTTCAGGATTCATGTTATACAAATAAGAGCTAGCCCACAATGATTCCACAACTCTGACGGAAAATCAGAAATGGAAAAAAGGAAAATCAACTCCTCAAAGATATTGTGCTTCTCATGTAAAATGTTGGATCCATCTAGAAAGCCTACAAGATACTGCTCAATTCAATTCCTCACTTTGAAAGGAGAAATAACTGATTAACCAATAGATTTTGTCTTACTATTATATTCTTCTAGAATATAATGAAATCCATCTACAGACTTATTTTATCTACTTTAGAAATTGGTACTTTATAGCCAAAACAATCTCGGCCATAAAGTAAAATTTAAACTGGAAATTAGAAATGACTTGGGGATTAAAGTAAGGATAAGCTCTAAGATTTATTTCTTTTACAGGAGCCAGCCTAGTGGACCAGCAGCAGAGCTGCATGCTGTCATCTATCTGAAGGACCTGAATTTGATCCTTAGGCCAGGACTCCGCCTCCCTGAGCAGCTCATGAATGGGGCCCCCACGGCATCACTCAACTTCATTACCTAGCGGCCAGACTCAGGGTCCACAATACGATGCTCCAAAAAGAACCGTGGTCTTTGGGATCTGACCAAGGACCATTGCTACAATGACATGTCAGAGTAGAGGGGTAGAGATATTTTTGAAAAAAGGAGGTTCCCCAAATAGTTGAGAACAAAGGCTTCTGGTGACACAGCCCAACAGCGGCCAGTTCCAATTGAGCTGGAAGACAAAAGAAACAAGAAAAGACGGCCAGGCCCAAAAATAAAGGCTTTCCATTCTTAAATGCAGCTGATTGACGACAATGCCAAAGAAATTCAGCTTAAAAGAGAGAGATGCTCTGCTCATTTGTTTAAAGGGTTCAAAAGGCAAGCAATGCTATGTTAGAAGAACTTAGCTTCTAAAAACTGGAATGATAGTACTGTAGAAATACTAAGTAATAACTAGGAGGTAACTGACAACTAATCAATACTTTAATGGGAATGAGCAGTCAGATGGATTCTAATAGTTTGAACTGAAGGCCTGCATGAAATGAATTAGTCAAATGATAAATCAGACTTACTTAACTTATTCTGAGATCAGGCTCCTGAAGATTGAAAAACCCATTCAAACCTACTGTCTTTGCACAAGAAATATTAATAGACACCCTTTTCCCTGAAGAAATGATAAAGTGAGCCATTTTCTTGGTCTAGCTGAACAATTTTAGCTTCTTCCTTTCTCAAGTCACACCAATTATTCTGAACTACAAAAGGGAAGAGTACTCTGGCCATGTAGAAGAGGTGTACCGCTCTTTAGTTTCTAGAGGCAGGGGCAACAGTCCAGAGATTGGAAGTAGTGCACCAGTCACTTATAAAATGAAAAAAGAAAATCTAAATGCAGCATTTTAAAGCAATCAAAGAGGAGAAGGATTTAGTGGACTCTGGGGAAACATTACTACTATTATTATGATTCATCTCTTTCACCCATAAGGCTGAGCTAGATCCACATATTATGTCTCTTCTCTATGCCTTGAATTTTTTTTCAAGTTTGGTGATTACAAACAAAGCATTTAATAAATAGGTCTCTTTATATAGGCAAGCAATCACTCTCACATGCAGAAATCAACATTCTACAAATTCCATTGAATGAGGACATTCAACCCACCAAACAATCTTGTTGTCATTGCATTACCTTAACCATCAGAGAGACACAAAATATACACCTCCACACAGACTGGCAGAAGAGCCATGAAAATGGTGTACTTCAAAGGTAAAGCAATTTAAGTTAGTTCATGTTCCAGGAAAATATTAGTGTAGATCCATTAAGCAGAAATCCTCTCTCTCTCCCCACCTGTACCATTTTCATCAGAGGATAATGGTCCACATAGTGAGAAAATGAGACTTTTCTGTTACTGTTCATTAAAATGCATACTGTGTGCTATTTGGAAATAACATTCAAATTTGTGATTATTACAAACTTGCATGTATTATTCCCCGGCATGGTGCAGGCATGGTAATGAGCTGTGGCACACGCAAATGCATACAAACTAGTTCATTTCCATGCCAAGAAGTAGCATGTTTTTGGAAACATTTTGCATGCTGTATTATTCAAGGAAATTACCTACGCTTTCTGATGTATAGTTAATTTCCCATCCTGGAACCTCCTCAGGTTAAGATGCCTACTGATGCTCCCAAGCCACTAGTTTAAAAAGGTCACCAGTCCATATAGTAGAGGGTCGCCAAGAGTCGACACCGACTCGACGGCACTTAACAACAAAAACAGCAACCTCCCTGTATAAACTTCCTGAAGGCCCATGGGGGTAAAAGATAATCCCTGTCAGTCAGCACATAGCACATCCCACACTTTAGAAATTCTGTCTATCCAAAATACCCCACCCCTGGCCTCCAAATCTTATACCACAACATTAAAATTGGCTTCCCAATCTTGCTGGAATTCCCCCACTCACAGCTCTCCCATATTTACCCACTAGCCATAGTAACATTGTAGGGCAAACGTCACCTTCAGTCACTTTTGCCCTACTGCACTGAAGATCAAAATGGTGCCAGTTGACCCCAGCATCTCCTTTCCTCCTCATACTGCAGTTTAGTAAATTCATGGTAAAATACCTCCAGAAGTTAGAAGTGCTGTTTTACCCTTGCCTAGTAAAAAAAACCCAAAGTCATTTTGTTTGTAGAAGGCAAGTAAAGATGGTGGAAAGGAAGATGTAGTCCTTCTTTAGTGTCTAGTGGAGGTAGGAATACAAAGTCCAAAGATACAGCTAATAATGTGATCCTTGAAGAAACCTGTTGCCCCTACCATGACTTCTATAGAAGCCAGAGGGGCAAACAGAAGAATATCGACCAAGCCCTAAAATATAGCTGCAAATATCCTTCAGTATATCTTCAGAAATCTTCACATATAATAAGTTATCAATCAAAAAGAAAATGAATACTATGAATGAAGTTTTGGGAAACCTCATCTCTTTATTTAGCTGTATTTATATCCTGCTTTTCACCAGGTCAAAGTGGTCAATTGGGGGATACATTTAACACGAGGGGATATGAGACACATATGCTAATACTTACAGGGAACATGGGCAATGGAGGGTTAAGTGGCTTGCCCAAGACCACAAGGAGTGCCTATAGGACTAGAAACCCCAGTCCCTCCGGACTGAGATTGCTGTCCCCAGGTGAGACTTGAACCCCCGGCCCTCCGGCCTGAAGTACCTTGTCCTAACCATTAGACCACTCCTCCCTTGTATGAAAAGCTGAAATAATCAATGAAACAATCAATGAAACAAACTGCAAAAGAACAGGATACACAAATGCACATGGCATGAGAGCTTCAGAAGCCCACACCACTAGCTGGATCAAGGGTGATGTCTTACAAAGCAGGAAATGAGAAGCCTGAGAACCAAGTGAAACAAAATAATGTCTACAGTATTTCATCAATTTCCACTGGGCTTTGGAGGACCCCTGAATACCCTTAGCAGCCTCTTTAAAGCTTGCCGCAGAGAGACATTAGATATGGCAGTTGAAGCTTTACCTTTCAATTTTTTGCTTTCAAAGAATGTTTATATTTAAAGGAATACATAAAGACAAGTGGAGGAGTAACTTAATGGTAACCAAAAGACCAGGGGTTTGATTCCCACTAGCACTCCTTGAGCAAGTCAATTAACCCTCCATTTTCTCAGAAAAAAGACCAGGCAATCTACTTCCAGACATACTGGCAAGAAAGCCCAGTGGCTGCTGGGTCACCATTTATGGTATACAGGGCGGCCCAAAAAAATGAGAACATCTCATAAATTAAAAGCTTAAATAGTTTACTTATTTACATTTTTTAGCTATATAACGTCTTTATTTCGACAATTTCCGGTTGCCATCTTATTTTTTTTAATTTGTCAATCGTTTACATCTGTCTTTTTGAATTTTTAAATAACTTATATGCTACGAGATGTTCTCACTTTTTTGGGCCACCCTGTATTTGTCACATCTTGGTGCAAATGCAATGAAATTTTAAACTATTTATGGCAAGAATCATCAACCAGTATTTTAAATGTGCATTTACAGTGAAAAGAAAAAGCTCTCCTGTAGTTTAGATTTAAATTCATAGAATTCATACAGTTCATACATTATTGACATTTTATATTAAAAACCTCATGAGAATGGGCTAGAAGGTCAGAATGAGAATCATGCATGATGATTGTTTGACATTCAACAGTCGGTATATTTCCTCTGTTCATCATTTCACAGGTGGAGATCTCTGAAGTAAATGACATGCCCAACATGACAGCTCCTAAACAGTTTTCAGTTATAAAATTGATTGTTTAGCTACATTTAAATTTAAAAATATAGAGTTTAAGGTTTACTGCACATTAGCAACAATGACCTCCATTAATATACTAATAGATTAAAGTCATTATTATCACCTGATTATACTAATGGGATAATAAAAGCAAATAATATGATGGCAATTTTTAAATATGTAGACTTTCTTTGGGATACATCTAGTAGACCAGGTGCTCTCTTGGTTAGAGAGCTAATTCTCATGGTCCTGAAGTCCCATCTCCAGTCTGGCAGCATCCCTGTTGCCATGGAGGAGAGAGGTCACGTGACAGGAGAGCATCACCCTGGTGTGGCAGGAAGTGATCTTGTAACTAGGACCTGTCCTCCAGGTGATGTAAAACCTTCTCACACTGAGGAAGTTTCTCCAGGGCCATGTGCCCAAGAGGGAAGGGTTAGGACAACCGTTATAGTTGGTGATCACTGGGCATATAGATAGCTGGGTGGCTGGTGGACGTAAGGATCATCTGGTAACATGCCTGCCTGGTGTGAAGGTGGCGGACCTCACGCGCCACCTAGATAAGGTCTTAAATAGTGCTCAGGAGGAGTCTTCTGTCTTGGTACATGTCAGTACCAATGACATAGGAAAATGTGATAGGGAGGTTCTGGAGGCTAAATTTAGGCTTTTAGGTGGGAAGTTGAAATCCAGAACTTCCAGGGTAGCGTTCTCCAAAATGCTTCCCGCTTCACGCGCAGGACCCAAAAGGTAGGCAGAGCTCTGGAGTCTCAATGCATGCATGCGACGATGGTGCAAGGATGAGGGTTTGGGATTTGTTAGGACCTGGTGAACACTTAACCGGGATGGAACCAGGCTGCTGGCATTAACCTTTAAAAAGGAGATAGATCAGCTTTTAAACTAGATAATAGGGGAAAGCCGACAGTCACACAACAGCGAATGGTTTGGAAGAATGTATCCTTGAAGGATACTACCAAAAGCAGAGAGGTTCCAAAAAACAGTAAAGTAGCCCAAATGCCCTCGAGTATGGAGCAGACAGAGCTTAAAGATCCCGAATTACCCATGCCTACCAATAGCCAAATTAATATGAATAACATACAGTCTCTAAAATGCTTGTATGCAAATGCTAGAAGTCTAAAAAATAAGATGGGAGAGTTAGAATATATAGCACTACATGAGAAGTTAGATATGAATGGAATCTCAGAGACATGGTGGAAGGAGGACAACCAGAGGGACACTGTGATACCTGGGTACAAACTATATTGTAATGATAGAGCTGATCAAATTGGTGGAGGTGTTATGCTCTATGTTAGAGAGGGCATTGAGTCAGAAAGGATTAAAGTTTTGCAGGAAACAAAATTTGCTGTAAAATCTCTATGGATTGAAATTCCATGTAAAAAGGGGAAGGTGATGGCGGTGGGGGTGCACTATCAACCCCTGGCCAGAATGAACAAATGGATGATGAAATTCTCAAAGAAATCAAGGAAGCTAATAAAGGTTACAGCACAGTAATAATAATGGGTGATTTCAATTACCCCGGTATCGACTGGGTCAGTGTCATGGCAGGACATGCTAGGGAGATAAAGTTGCTAGATGAAATAAATGACTGCTTCTTGGAGCAGCTGGTTCATGAACCGACCAGAGGGGAAGCCATATTGGATCTAGTCCTTAGTGGAACACCAGATCTGGTGCAAGAAATAAGGGTGTTGGGGCAACTTGGCAATAGTGATCATAGCATGATTGCTTTTGATTTAATTAATGGATGAGGGATGGTAAGGAAATCCACAGTACTACCTTTTAACTTTCAAAAGGGAGACTATGGGGCTTGTTTACAAAGCCACGGTAGCAGTTTACGATCGTTATCGGAGCCGCGGCCCCATTGATTTCCATCCGAAACCACTACCGCAGCTTTGTAAACAAGCCCCTATGATAAAATGAGGAAAATAGTTAAGAAAAAACTAAAAGGGGCAATTGCAAAGGTTAAAGACTTACATCAAGCTTGGGTGTTGTTGAAAAATACTATCTTGGAAACCCAGACCAGCTGTATTCCACGCTTTAAGAAAAGTGGAAGGAAGTCCAAAGAACTGCCAGTATGGTTTAAAGGTGAGGTCAGAGAGGCTGCTGTTGCCAAAAAAGCATCTTTCAGGAAATGGAAAAAAGAGCCAAATGACGAAACCTGGGAACAACACAAGCACTGGCAAGTTAAATGCAAGGCATTGATAAGGGAGGCAAAGGGAGAATTTGAGAAGAAGCTTGCTGCGGAAGCAAATACGCGTAATAAAGACTTTTTCAAGTACATTTGTAGCAAAAAAACCTATGAGAGAGTCAGTTGGTCCATTAGATGATAGAGGGGTTAAAGGGGCAATAAGAGGCGACAAGGCGATAGCGGAGAGACTGAATGAATTATTTGCTTTGATCTTTACTAAGGAAGAAGTAGGGATGTTAGCCATGACTGAAGTGGTATTTAAAGGTGCGGCAGACGTGAAGGAAATATCGATACATCAGGAAGATGTATTACAACTATTAGATAAACTGAAGAGTAGCAAATCACCTGGGCTGGATGATATACATCCAAGGGTGTTGAAAGAACTGAGATATGAGATTGCAGACCTGCTATTAGTAATCTGTGAACTATTATTAAAATCATCTGTAATACCTGAAGATTGGAGGATGGCAAACGTAAAACCAATTTTTAAAAAGGGTTCCAGGGGTGATCCTGGAAACTACAGACCGGTGAGCCTGACGTCAGTACTGAGAAAAATGGTAGAAACCATCATAAAGAACAAAATTGCTGAACATGTACTGTAGATAGTCATGGCTTAATGGGAGACAGCCAAAGTGGCTTTAGACAGGGAAGATCTTGTCTTACTAATCTGTTGTTTTTTTGAAGGTGTGAATAAACAGGAAGACAAAGGTGAGTCGGTTGATATAGTGTATTTGGACTTTCAGAAAGCCTTTGACAAGGTCCCTCATCAGAGACCTTTGGCAAAACTAACGCATCATGGGATAGGAGGCAGTGTACTATTGTGGATCAGGAACTGGTTAAAAGATAGACAGCAGATGGTAGGGCTAAATGGCCAATTTTCCCAATGGAGAAAGGTGAATAGTGGTGTACCCCAGGGATCTGTGCTGGGTCCGCTGCTTTTTGACATATTCATAAATGACCTGAAAAAGGGAATAACAAGTGAGGTTATCAAATTTGCAGATGACACAAAACTATTTAAAGTTCTTAAAACCCGTGAGGATTGTGGAAAATTGCAAGAGGATCTTGATAAATTGGAAGACTGGGCATCAAAATGGCAGATGAAATTTAATGTGGACAAGTGCAAAGTTATGCACCTAGGGAAGAAAAATCCAAACTATGGTTACACGATGCAAGGTTCCACATTAGGAACCACCACCCAGGAAAAAGATTTAGGCGTCATTGTAGATAACATGCTAAAACCCTCGGCCCAGTGTGCAGCGACGGCCAAGAGAGCAAATGGAATGCTAGGTATCATAAGGAAAGGAATGGAAAATAAAACAAAAGATATTATAATGCCTCTATATTATTCCATGGTGAGACCGCACCTTGAATATTGTGTGCAATTCTGGTCACCGTATCTTAAAAAGGATATGGCGTTATTAGAAAAGGTTCAGAGAAGAGCCACCAAAATGTTAAAGGGGATGGAAGGATACCCCTATGAGGAACGACTAAAAAGGTTAGGGCTCTTTAACCTGAAAAGGGACGGCTGAGGGGAGATATGATAGAAGTCAATAAATTAATGAACGGAGTGGAATGGGTAAACGTAGATTGATTGTTTACGTTATCAGAATTTAGAAAGACTAGGGGACATGCAATGAAGCTACAGGGTAAACTATTTAAGACTAATAAAAGGAAATATTTTTTCATTCAATGTGTAATCAAACTCTGGAATTTGTTACCGGAGGATGTAGTAAAGGCTGTTAGTGTAGCTGGGTTTAAAAAAGGTTTAGACAAGTTCCTGGAGGAAAGGTCCATAAGCCATTATTAAGAAGGGACCCAGGATATCAATGCTTGACCCAGTACAAGCCTTGTGGAACCTGTGTCTTTTGGGGAAACTGCTACGTACTTGTAACCTAGATTGGCCACTGTTGGAAACAGGATACTAGGCTTGATGGACCTTGGTCTGACCCAGTATGGCATATCTTATGTTCTTATGTTCTTATGTCCATCTGCAAATCCCGGTATGGATTCTCCAGTGAGGAAAGGGTTCAACTACTACTACTACTAATCATTTTCATAGCACTACAAGGCATATGTAGCACTGTACATATAGATGTAAGACACAGTCCCTGCTCATCAGAGCTTACAATCTAATCAAGACAAAACACATGGAGACAGATCCCATAACATGCATGTCTGGCCCGTGGACACATCTAAATTGAAAATTGGCCCCTTTTGAACCTAATTCTACATGTGCATGTCTAAACATGCATGCGGGTCTGGAATTAGGGACATAGACATGTATAGCAAGGCATGGGCAAAGTGCTAATCAGCCAAATATTATTGGATATCACCCCACCGTATTCTGAAAAGTTGCACGCTTCAGATCCAGCCCATCTCCTCAGTATATCCACGGATTCCATGCTTTGCAAGTCTCAGCTAGTCCTGGAAATGAAAGTAACATAACAATCTCTAGTAATTAAACCTCAGGGATTACTAGCGGTAATACAGATGTTTCATTTTCAAACTGTAAAGTCAGAGCTAATGCCATTGATAGCTATTGGCTTATATACTGTAGCTTCTCCTTATTTTAACACATGCATGCCACTTGGTAACGTCACAGCTGTTATGAATTCTCAAAGCCCTGACACAGGATTTCCCCTTTCAACTATGGTATCTCTCACATGCCCCTTTTAACAGAGCTCTCACAAGTGTCATAAATTTTACACCCGCCTATCTGTGTTCATCCCCAGTCTCTCTCTGTCATTGTCAGTCTCTCGCTCACAGTAACCATAGCAGTCACCACTGCTTTCCCAGAAGCTAGCGTCTGACTGGCTTGCCTCTCTCAAAGCACCCACTGCTTTTTCTCCAGCCACCAGCTTCAAAAATCTCTCTCACTCTCACCCATTACTGCTTCCAAAAATCTCTGGCTGCTCCCAGAACAGTTTCTTTTGGACTCCCCCATAAAGGTAAAACAGATGTTGACTATCACTCATTCTGTTCATTTATGTCTACATAGAAAAATACAAAATAATGGCAGATAAAAACCAGATAGCCTATCCAGTCTGCCCATCCATACCATCTACTATGCTGTACAAGAGAAGACGGCTAAAGATCTACCTTCTTTCAGGTATATTTGGGAGAAGAGGAAGATCGGACGTGAAATTGCAAGACTCAGAAGTGCTAAGAACTGATTCGTGAAAAGTGATGTTGAAAAAGCAAAAATTCTAAACAAATACTTCTGCTCTGTTTTCACTAGAAAAAATCCGGAGAAGGACCACCTGTGATTGACAATAATACAAATGGGAATGGAGTAGATACCACACCATTCACAGAAGATGATGTGTTTGAACAGCTTGCAAAACTGAAAGTGGGCAAAGCTATGAGACTGGATGGGATACATCCCAGGATACTGAAAGAGCTCAGAGAGGTTCTTGCAGGGCCTTTAAAGGATGTTTTTATTAGATCCTTGGAGACAGGAGAAGTTCCACAGGACTGGAAAAGGGCCAATGTGATACCTCTTCCCAAAAGTGGCAGTAGGGAAGACGTATTAATGAACAAACAAACCTTTTTCAAAGACAGGGAAGCTGTAAAACTAGAGGACATAACATGAAATTGCAAGGAGGTAAACTGAAAGGCAACATCAGGAAATACTTTTTCACTGAAAGGGTGGCGGATGCTTGGAATGCCCTGCTGATGGAAGTGGTGTTGGTAAATACAGTGACAGAATTCAAAATGGAATGGGACAGACACAGTGGATCCCTTATAGAAACAGGACAGAATCAAAATCAATTTAATTATCTCTTATATTTCAACAAATAGAGGTGATCTGTACGGAGCAGTGGGTACACCCCTAAACAAACGCATGGGGCGGGGTAACCTGCACGGAGCGGCAGGTGCACCTACTCTTGCCACCTTGCTGGGCAGACTAGATGGACCATGCTGGTCTTTATCTGCTGTCATTTACTATGTTACTGTTACTTAAATCCAATCTCTCTACTCAAAACTCAGAAAACACCTAAACACTACCAAACATCACTCCTTTTCATTCATACACCCTCTCAAATACTCTCACTTTCACTCAGACATGCAAAACTTTCATATATCATTCAAAACCATACAACTACAAGGCCCTGCTCCCAGACACACCAACTTGCATCCACACTAATTCCCATTCAAGCTCCAACTGCCACACAGATCCCCTCATCACTGACATTCTAACATTCAAATGGCATCCTTATCACCACTGATGTCACTTATAATCCCTGGGTCTCCCTAAAAAAATATTTAATTTTCCCTTCACATAAATTATTTTGATCATTTGAGGATTTTACATATAGGTCTTTTCAACTCTCTGGCAGCAGTGAGGCTTTTCTTCTAAGTACTTCATAAAACAGCTCCTCTTCACTACATCGTTGCTTTTCTGAATCCCTGCTCCCTCCCTTCTACATCCTGGCATTTTGACAGTTTTAAACTCACTTTTCACTTAAATATCTTTTTGCACAATTTATTTCAAATACACGTGGTGATCACATTAGCACAGTTTTAAACTATTTTTAATACTTTTAAAATGCTTTCTTTTCACTTTTTCAATCAGAAACCACAGTTTCAAATAAGCTTAAAATTCCACAAGAAACTTTTTTATCAGGTCTCTGACATATCGGAGACCATTAATTACATTTAAAACTTTAAAACTTGTACTTTTAACATCAGGCCAATCACAAAGTAGGCCATGCCCCCTGGGCCCACCTCTTCTCTAATGCTGCTAGTTGCAGCGAATATAAACATTTAAAAATTTAATAAAACACTTTGGGCCCAATCCAGGAAAGCAAATAGCAGGGCTGGAAGTCCCGATGGGACATCCTGCCCTACTATCTGCCCTCAACCTATTCGGCTTCTCAGCCCTACTGTACGTACAGAGCCACTGTGGGTGATGGGGGCGGAGAGTGGTTGGAGCGGGACCGACCCCCCACACATACAGGGCTAATTATGGTGATGGCCCTATACATCCGGAGATCACCAGGGGGATGCCCTGTTTATTCCACCTCTGAGGTCTATAAATTAATGAATGGAGTGGAATGGGTAAACGTAGATCGATTGTTTACGTCATCAAAATATAAAAAGACTAGGGGACTTGCAATGAAGCTACAGTGTAATCTATTTAAGACTAATAAGAGAAAATATTTTTTCACTCAACGTGTAATCAAACTCTGGAATTCGTTACCTGATGATGTAGTAAAAGCACCTCTCTGATCCTGCTTGGCCGCCCCCCCCCCCCCCCCCCCCCCCACCGGAGCAACAGGCCACCCATGATGGGTCCCTACCATCCAATCTGGGCCCTGGAGGCCCTCATTGGGGTTTGGGCAGCAGGGTGACAGGAACAGCACTGAGGCAGGCAGACTGAGCAGCAGGGAGGATGTCCCCGCAGGTATACAGGGGCATGCCAAGCTGTTTCAGGGCACAATCCTGCACCCACAGGAATGTCGGGCTCCCGCGGTGCAGAATCAGATCCTAACGGGCCTGTCCTGTTCGGTGGTGCCCAGACAGCCCGGACATGCCCCTTTGGGAATTGGGCTCTTTATGCGGCTCCCCAACTCTTTCTCTTTCTTTTTTGCATCTTTAAACTTTAAAATGTACTTTTATAATTTGAGCTGTTTTTTGGCCATTGTAGGAGCACACATCTGGCTCTGCCCCCTTTATGGTCCTCTAGCATGTCCACAAATCTGATTTGAAGACCCTTCTATGACCCATCATCATTTTGGGCCATCTGGCCCCAAAATTCCATGTCTGAGACTTTGCTGCGGCCCTTCTAATGGCCCGATTTTATATGACCCAACCCCCATCTTCAGGCCTCCCAGCAGCCCAAATGTGCTTTGGTCATTCCAGTCCATAAATTCACCTCCATCAAAGGCCCCTTCCCCCACCTAATGTAAACCCCTTCTCCCAACATCAGGGACAGCCGCGGTATACGCAGCCCTCCCTGATGCCCCACTGAGCTCCCTAATGCAATCGGGAACAGCCGCATATAATTGCAACTGCATCTGATCACAGCAAAATGCACCACCATTGTCCCGTATTTGGGCTTGGAGACTGTCATTGCAGCATGGCTCTCTGTAGACCCAAGGTAGGCCTCCCTTCTATTTTTTTATCTTAAAAAAACAATCATGGCTGCCGACTCCTACACCAGAGAAGCATTGCTGCTTCTCCTCAGCTCTTGCCCTAACACAGGAAAAACACCACCAATTCAGCCTGCTTCCTAAGAGCCATGAAGCATCCAAATTGGTTTTTTTTTTAAGCAAAAAAACTCACAACTTGATTTGGCCACCGCAGACCCCCAGGTATTCTTTTTTTTTCTTTATTAAACATTGGGTTATAATATTATTTACAGGGGCTTCTCTCTATATTTGATTTTTTCTTTTGGGGCTCTTCTTTATGGATTTTCTTTTCTCCTTGGTTACAGAAAGAGAGCTGAGAGTAAGGTCCTGCACAGAGTGGAGCCATGTGCAAAAAACACACCCGCACATGCCTAGGGCCGTCCCTGGCTGAAGTTTCTCAAAGCTGCAGGTTTAATACAGGAAAGAGCAACGGCAGCCATCAAAGCTTCCCGTTTTAAGTGTTGGAACTCAAGACATAGCACAGAAATTTCTTAACAGCACTCACTGACAGGCAGCCTGTCCCTGCTCTGTTTCTCAGGTCAACAATACGCCCCTGCATTCATATAGGAAACACGCTTTCAGGAATTCTGCTCAGCCCCATAAGAACAGCACCTTATTTCAGAGAAGTTAAACTTTTTTAATCAAATGAGGAGAAAACCCCACTCTCATGCAAAATTTAACAGCTCAGAACCAGCAGTTGCAGACTCACGCTGACAACCTCTGGAAGCACTCAGCCCTCCTTTTTTAACTTAAAAAAAATCCCATTTAACTCAGCACTTCTTGTTGCGACCTGCCACAGTTACATTTTTCAAGGAGAAACACCTTTTCCTTCTGAACTCCATCTACCTCAAGAGCATCCAAGCAGAGAGTAAAAAAAAAAAAAAAAAACTCACACACACCCACACTTACCTATTCCCGACCTCTCATACCCCAATGAATTCATTTTTCTCTATTAAAACCTAAATTCAGATTCCATTCGGCTCTTACATGTTCTGCACATTCACTTTCTCTCAGTTCCAGTTCCCCAACTGTCCCAGCAACCATCAGCACTGTACATTCTCAGGGACAGAAAAAGTGTTCCTCTACCCTACCCAAAGAAAAATAGTTCTTTGAAGTTCCCAGAGCTAGGCTTGTAAAGCTAACTGTAAATTCCCTGACCTCCAACATAATTTTAGAGCTTATTTCTTTAAACAAACTGGCTCTAAATAAATAATTACAGAAACTGTGCTGCAAGTTCGCCCTTGGCAGTTGTTCCACCACTCCTTTCCTATGCTGGAGTGGCGTGTTCTCATATCAAAACATCGTATGAATCCCCCCCCCCCTCCATCGCACACATTCCCTTTTAGTGCATCTGTGCCATAAGTGCCCTCTTCCAGGTTCATGGCTCCAGTTAAAACGACAACAAAAAAACTCCCACAAAATTTGCTCTTATTTAAAATCCATTATGGGCCCTTCCAAAAACAGTCATTACTCACCTGACCAGCCAAAATTTGAAATAGGCCTCTACACTTCCCCACAGCCTCTCATTACCATATTCAGGCTGCCATGCAAAAACCATGGTCCAAGGTGAAGTTTCTTTTTATTGTTTTTGTAAACATCCTTCATACAACCTGGAATCCCCGATTCATCAGCCAACACTACCTACTCCCACGCTGTCCCAAACCCCACCCCATTAAAGGGGGGGCTCTGTCAGCCCAGCATCGTGGCCCAGAGTCAGCATGTCACTCGCCATAAGCAGCAAGTCAACATCCCTGCTGAGCCCAGCCTCTGTCGTGACTCATGACTCCTCTGCTTCCATCCGATACACTACAAAAAATAACCATCAGCACAATCCAGAGCCAACCGCAATGTACAGCAATTCCTACCGCACTAGCCCCATGTGCTCAGAGCTCCTTAACCAACTTTCCCCTATGCTCAACAACTCTGAAGCAGCCAATGTACTTAAGAGATTTTTTTTTTTAAAAAGCAACATGTGAACCACGGGGTTAGGATATTGCTCTTTCTTCTTATCTCTTCCATTGCACTTTTAGTGTAAGATCTGGTGGATCTTCCTCCACTACTATCCCACTTATTCTTTCAATATACTTGTTCTCTTACTACTTGGTTTTCAATACCATCTTTATGCTGATGACTCCCAGATGTACCTCTCTACAGCAAAGGTTCACCAGGAATCTAGGCCCAAATCTCAGCCTGCTTGTCCGACATTGATGCCTGGATGTCCCACCACCATCTGAAACTCAATATGGCCGAGACAGAACTACTTCTTTTTCCTCTTAAACTCACTTCTCCCCTGCCCCCTTATTAAATATCTGTGAATAGCACTGTCATCCTCCTTGTGTCCTCAGCTTGTAACCTTGGAATTTTCTTTGACTCCTCTCTTTCTCTACATATATCCAACAGACATTTCTTTCTCTATAACCACCTTTCCTTTCTGAACATATTAAAACCGTTATCCACACTCTCATTATCTCCCACTTGCTTCCTGTTCCACGCGCAGGACCCAAAAGGCAGGCAGAGCTCCGGAGTCTCAATGCGTGGATGAGACAATGGTGCAGAGATGAGGGTTTTGGATTTGTTAGGAACTGGGGAACATTCTGGAGAAAGGAGGGGCTCTTCCGAAGGGATGGGCTTCACCTTAACCGGGATGGAACCAGGCTGCTGGCATTAACCTTTAAAAAGGAGATAGAGCAGCTTTTAAACTAGATATTAGGGGAAAGCCGACAGTCGCCCAAGAGCGGATGGTTCGGAAGAATGTATCCTTGAAGGATACTACCAAAAGCAGAGAGGTTCCACAAAAGAGTAAAGTAGCCCAAATGCCCTCAAGTATGGAGCAGACAGAGCTTAAAGATCCCAAATTACCCATGTCTAACAATAGCCAAATTAACATGGAGTGGAGGAGTGGCCTAGTGGTTGTGGCAAGGTACTTCAGGCTGGAAGGTCGGGGATTCAAATCCCACTAGAGGACAGCAACCTTTGGCCGGAAGGGCTGGGGTTTCTAGTCCCACAGGTGCTCCTTGTGGTCTTGGGCAAGCCACTTAACCCTCCATAGCCCATGTTCCCTGTAAAATAGTTATCTCCAAGTTATAATGCCCTGTTCAATGTAATTTCAGTTTGTTCAATGTAAACTGCACTGAGGCAGAATAGCGCGGTATATAAGAGAATGCAAATAAATAAACATGAATAAAATACATTCTCTAAAAAGCTTGTATGCAAATGCTAGCAGTCTAAAGAATAAGATGGGAGAGTTAGAATATATAGCACTAAATGAAAGGTTAGATATGATTGGAATATCAGAGACATGGTGGAAGGAGGACAACCAGTGGGACACTGTGATACCTGGGTACAAACTATATTGTAATGATAGAGCTGATCAAATTGGTGGAGGGGTTGCGCTCTATGTTAGAGAGGGCATGGACTCAGAAAGGATTAAAGTTTTGCAGGAAACAAAATCTGCTGTAGAATCTATATGGATTGAAATTCCATATAAAAGGGGGAAGGCGATGGCAGTGGGGGTGTACTATCGAGCACCTGGCCAGAATGACCAAATGGATGATGAAATGCTCAAAGAAATCAAGGAAGCTAACAAACGTTACAGCGCAGTAATAATAATGGGTGATTTCAATTACCCCGGTATCGATTGGGTCAGTGTCACGTCAGGACATGCTAGGGAGATAAAGTTGCTAGATGAAATAAATGACTGCTTCTTGGAGCAGCTGGTTCATGAACCGACCAGAGGGGAAGCCAATATTAGACCTAGTCCTTAGTGGAACACCAGATCTAGTGCAAGAGATAAGGGTGTTGGGGCCACTTGGCAATAGTGATCATAGCATGATCGCCTTTGATTTAATTAGTGGAGGAGGGATAGTAAGGAAATCCACAGTACCACCTTTTAACTTTCGAAAGAGAGACTATGATAAAATGAGGAAAACAGTTAAGAAAAAACTAAAAGGAGCAGTTGCGAAGGTTAAAGACATACATCAAGCTTGGGTGTTGTTGAAAAATACTATCTTGGAAGCCCAGACCAGCTGTATTCCACGCTTTAAGAAAAGTGGAAGGAAGTCCAAAAAACTGCCAGCATGGTTTAAAGGTGAGGTCTGAGAGGCTGTTGTTGCCAAAAAAGCATCTTTTAGGAAATGGAAAAAAGAGCCAAACGACGAAACCTGGAAACAGCACAAGCACTGGCAAGTCAAATGCAAGGCATTGATAAGGCAGGCAAAGAGAGAATTTGAGAAGAAGCTTGCTGCGGAAGCAAAAACGCGAAATAAAGTCCTTTTCAAGTACATTCGTAGCAAAAAACCTGTGAGAGAGTCAGTTGGTCCTTTAGATGATAAAGGGGTTAAAGGAGCAATAAGAGGCGACAAGGCAATAGCGGAGAGACTGAATGAATTCTTTGCTTTGGTCTTTACAGAGGAAGATGTAGGGATGTTACCCATGACAAAAGTGGTATTTAAAGGTGCGGAAGAATTGAAGGAAATATCGATACATCAGGAAGATGTCTTACAACTATTAGATAAACTGAAGAGTAGCAAATCACCTAGGCCAGAAGGTATACATCCAAGGGTGTTGAAAGAACTGAAATATAAGATTGCAGACCTGCTATCAGTAATCTGTGAACTATCATTAAAATAATCTCTAATACCTGAAGATTGGAGGATCGCCAATGTAACACCAATTTTTAAAAAGGGTTCCAGGGGTGATCCGGGAAACTACAGACCGGTGAGCCTGACGTCAGTACCGGGAAAAATGGTAGAAACCATCATAAAGAATAAAATTACTCAGCATGTAGATAGTCACAACCTAATGGGAGACAGCCAACATGGCTTTAGACAAGGAAGATCTTGTCTTAATAATCTGTTATGTTTTTTTTGAAGGAGTGAATAAACAGGTGGACAAAGGTGAGTCGGTTGATATTGTGTATCTGGACTTTCAGAAAGCCTTTGACAATGTCCCTCATCAGAGACTTTTGGCAAAACTAAAGAGTCATGGGATAGGAGGCAGTGTACTATTGTGGATCAGGAACTGGTTAAAAGATAGAAAGCAGAGGGTAGGGCTAAATGGCCAATTTTCCCAATGGAAAAAGGTGAATAGTGGTGTACACCAGGGATCTGTGCTGGGTCCGCTGCTTTTTGACATATTCATAAATGACCTGGAAAATGGAATAACGTGTGAGGTTTTCAAATTTGCAGATGACACAAAAATATTTAAAGTTGTTAAAACCCAAGAGGATTGTGAAAAATTGCAAGAGGATCTTGATAAATTGGAAGACTGGGCATCAAAATGGCAGATGAAATTTAATGTGGACAAGTGCAAGGTTATGCACCTAGGGAAGAACAACCCAAACTATGGTTACACGATGCAAGGTTCCACATTAGGAACCACCACCCAGGAAAAAGATTTAGGCGTCATTGTGGATACCATGTTAAAACCCTCGGCCCAGTGTGCAGCGGCGGCCAAGAGAGCAAATAGAATGCTAGGTATGATAAGGAAAGGAATGTAAAATAAAACAAAAGATATTATAATGCCTATATATCTTTCCATGGTGAGACCGCACCTTGAATATTGTGTGCAATTCTGGTCACCGTATCTTAAAAAAGATATAGCGATTTTAGAAAAGGTACAGAGAAGAGCCACCAAAATGGTAAAGGGGATGGAAGGATACTCCTATGAAGAAAGGCTAGGGCTCTTTAACCTGGAAAAGAGACGGCTGAGGGGAGATATGATAGAAGTCTATAAATTAATGAACGGAGTGGAACGGGTAAACGTAGATCGATTGTTTACCTTATCAGAATATAGAAAGACTAGGGGACATGCAATGAAGCTACAGGGTAAACTATTTAAGACTAATAAAAGAGAATATTTTTTCACTCAACGTGTAATCAAACTCTGGAATTTATTACCGGAGGATGTAGTAAAGGCTGTTAGTGTAGCTGGGTTTAAAAAAGGTTTGGACAAGTTCCTGGAGGAAAGGTCCATAAACCATTATTAAGAAGTGACCGAAGATATCAATGCTTGACCCAGTACAAGCATTGTGGAACTTGTGTCTCTTGGGGAAACTGCTAGCCACTTTTGGAAACAGAATACTGGGCTTGATGGACCTTGGTCTGACCCAGTATGGCATATCTTATGTTCTTATGTTAGATTATTGCAACCTGGTCCTCACAGGCCTCTCATTGAACCATTTTTCTCTCCTTCATGCTACTCAAAATTCGACTACATGACTAATCTTCTGCCAGTGTCACTACACTCACATTGGCTCCCTATCTGTTTCTGCATACAGTTCAAACTTCTCTTATTAACTTACAAGTGCATTCATTCTGCAGCTCCTCATCATGTTTCCGCTCTTATCTCTCCTTAGGAACTCTGCTCATCTCTTCTCCTCCACCACCAACTTCAGACCCCATCCCTTCTATCTCACTTCTCCGTACACCTGGAATAGACTTCCTGAGTCAGTACATCATGCTCCCTTTCTGAATCTTTTCAAATCCTGGCTAAAGGTCAATCTTTTTAAGGCTGCTTTTAAATCTTAACCCTTTATTTGTAAGAACATAAGAAATGCCATACTGGATCAGACCAAGGTCCATCAAGCCCAGTATCCTGTTTCCATGCTGCTTTAATCATTTCCCAAATAGCAGGTTCCCTAATCCCTTTTATTGTCCTGTTTGTCTATCCTGAATAGATTTTAGGCTCTATTAAGCAGGGGATGTCTTTTACATATATTTGTATAGCACTGTGTCTATCTAATAGCCCTATAGAAATGATAAGTAGTAGTTCCAGTAAGTAGCAGGGTAGAAGTCCAAGGTATTTTGAGTATGGAGAATGAAAACAGAATATCTGGTAATCGTCCAACTGTTTTTTGGATGGAGCTAAACAAGTTCCTGCATTATCCTGACCCAGTTCCAGTAAGTAAATTCAAGATGGGAAAGTATGTCACATAGGTAAACCAGCTTTTAGTACTCTTATGGGAAGGAGGAGATCATCAAAGAGTTTTTGAGTGATTGCAGGAGGATCCCTAAGGCTAATGGTAAATAACAGCACTGGATGGCACTATAGAGAATTCTAGAAAGGGAGAACAACTTTTTTTAATTAGTACCTGCTGTTCTATTTCAAAATTAAGTGAAATGTAAATAGTCTGACTACTAAAGCAAGCAAGAAAATCAAGAGGAATGAGTGTATGTACTATTATAATGTACTGGATGATCAAAAACAAATTGAGGCTTAACCCTACTAAGACAATTTCTTTAGGTACGTAGGGAGAGTATGAGTTTCAGGAAACCACTGATTTTTATCAGGAACTATCTTTGGAACCAAACAATCTGTAGGTGTAAAGATCAATTGTGCCTTGGAAATGAACCATCAGATCTCAGGGGTTGTACAGAGCTCCTATTTTTCCATTTGAGACAGCTCAGAATGCTACATCCGTTATTTAATGAAAGAAACTTTGTTCCTATTCTTCATGCTGTTATCACCTCCCACACTGACCACAATAACACCGTGTATCTAAACGACTGGAGGGGAAATTCCATAAAAAGTGAAAATTGTACAGCCAGGCTGTTGCCTGGATTGAGTTGTAAGGAACAGCTCTCCCCAGCCTTTTTAGACATCCATTGGCTTTGGTTCAAGGTGTTGACCTTATCCTTTAAGTTATATCAAGGAATGGCTGCATCATATTGATCAACTAAGGTAACACCATATGTACCATCTCGATCATTGCATTCGCAGGTAAGAAATTGAAGTTGTTTTCAGTGCAGAAATGGAGATTTACAAACTATATGAAAAGGGTCTTTAGTTATGTGGTCCCTTTTTGATGGAATGGGCTACCATTAAACATTAGAACATCAGAGGCTAGATTTACAGTACTAAAATCCAGTAAAGCCATTAATGCATATTATTTCCTGAGCCAGGTCCTATTTATGTCCTTCTATTTAATAATAATGTGCATTAATGGTGTTAGTGTGCCTAACACAATAGCAGGGCTTATTAAATCTAGCCCTAAATTTGTTAATACGTTTTACAAGGACCATGAAAACACACCTTTTCAAACTTCAGAGGACATTAATTGCAATAAATGGGATATTCAGCAGCAACAACATGGTTAGCGCCACTGAATATCTGCAGATGCCTCCTCTAAGTACCCCGATGCTAACAGGCTAGCATCAGAGTGTTCCAGAGGCAATATGGGGGCAGCACCCGGGGATAACCAGGCAGCAGCGATATTTAGCCTCTGCCTGGTTATCCCTCAGTGGAGAAGGTTAGGTGTCCTAACTTTCACCGTTGCAGCTAACCAGGCTGCATCTGAATATTGCCTCTGCCCGGTTAGCTTCCTGGCTACCTAGTTGGCCCAGATATTCAATGCTGGTGACCGGATTTGGCCCCAGCATTCAATATCCAGGTGTAGGGTTCAGTGGCGATGGCTAGTTTCTATGATCACGCTAGCTGCTGCCTCTGAATATTGGGCCCAAAATTCTTTTTTCACCTTTGTTGTCTGGCCATTTAATTTTTATAATCATGTTAGTACCAGACTCTGCTTTCTGCTTTCCTCTGTCTTCTCCTAACTCTCTTTCCAAGGTCTTCAATCCATCTGCTACTTCTTCTCATGTCTCCTATCTTCTTTACTTCCTTTCAATCATCCATCTCTGACAATGATCTTTTTCTTTCAGCTTTCTTTTAATTATTTTTCTGCCACTACCCATTATAAATCACACCTCTTCCTCCTCCTTACAATCTAGTCCTCCCTCTTTTCAGTGTATCTACCTACAGCTTTCCATCTCTTTCCCTTACCTCAAACTTCCCTTTCTCTATCCTTTTATTCCCCAGTCCTTTACTAACTCTCTCCTCTCTCCCACCCTTTGAGCAGCATCTTCCCTCTTTCTCCTACCGTTCATCCTTCATCCAACATCTTCTCTCTTCCCCCCCCCCACCAACCATTTCTGTCCTGCATCTTCTCTCTCTCTCTCTGCTACCTTCTTCCAGCATCTATTCTCATCCTCTTCCATCTAGCATCTTCTCTTTGTCTCCCTACTCTCCCATATCCAGCATCCTCTCTCTGTGTCCCTATCCCCCTCCTGAATCAGCATTCCCCATCTCCTTATTTCCCCTTGTATCCACCCTCCCTGCCTCTATCCCTCCCTCCTATTTCAGCATCTCTGCTCTGTCATCTTGCCTCCTCTTGTGTATAGCATGTCTAGTCACCCTACCCTCCCAGTGTCCAGCATTCTCTCTTTGTGTTCCTATCCTTCCCAATGTTCAGCATCACCTCCCTTGCTTCAATTGCCCCTTCCAATGCCCAGCATCTCCCTATCACCCTGATGTCCAGCATTCCCTTTCTCTGGCCCTATCCCCATCCCCATCCCCATGTTCAGTATGCCCTTCCTCCTTCTTATATCCACTTCTGGTCCAGAATCTTCTATCTTCCTATCTCCCCTCATCTAACATTCCCACTGTCACTCCACCAAGAGTATACCTACCATTGCCCCCTCTCTGTTCCACTCCACCAAGTGAGAATCTTCCTTCCCCAGTACCTCTTTCTTTTCTTTATTTCATTTGTATTTAGCTCATGCCTTTCCAGTGGTAGTTCAAAATGAGTTTTAATCAGGTATGGTAGGGATTTCCCTATCCCCGGAAGAGCTTACAATCTACGTTTATACTCAAGGCAATGGAGAGTTAAGTGGCTTGCCCAAAGCCACAAGGAGTGTTAGTGGGATTCAAACCCTAGTCTTCCTGGTTCCAGGCTGCTGCCCTAATCACTAGGCTATTCTTCCACCTCCACCTCTTATCTTTTCCTCCTAGACTGATCCAACATTTCCCTTCTATCATCCTATACATTATGACCCAGTACCCAACATCCCCTCAGTTTCCTACAAACAAATATATCCTTTTTCTCATCTGCCCTACCCCCAGTCCAGCACCTCCTCTTCCCACGCTTATGCCAATTCTGCATTCATCCTCACTTGCCTGCAAGGCGACTGATGCTTTCCCAGATGTGCAGCAGCAGCAGCAGCAATCAAACAGAGAAAAGTCATGGACCATGGAGCTTGCATGCACCATCTGCCCCCTCAGAAACAGGAAATGTATGTCAAAGGGAGGCAGAACTGGCAGAGCTTTAGTGACTTGCACAAGCTCCATGGCCCTGCACCTTCTCTCTACTATTGTTGCTGCTGCACGTCTGGGAACATGACAGTCACACTGCAGGCTGCAGAGAAAAGAAAGGATGAATGTTTGATTGGGAAGAAACAAATGGGATATGTAGCAGCAGTAGAGGAGACAGAGGCAGCAGGCAATATTGGACAGACTGGGAGTCAAGTGAGGCAGCTGCTTCAGAAGGATGGTGGGAGTATTTATGCTACCTCCCCAAAATTCACTGCCTAAGGCAGCTGCCTCACTTGATCATCCCTTTCCACTGCTACCAATCTTTATTACAATCACCTGATGAGAGTGGTTAGCAGAATCAATTTATCAACAGGACTGAAGCACCCATAATATGGGGACAGATGGTGAAAATCCTAGAAATTTTCAGGTCAAAAGGCCATTTTGAAAGACGCCTTCTATCCAAGCAAGGACTGTTAATCACCCAGTAAGTTGGTAACAGCTTAACTCAGCAGCATAGAACAGGGTACTGTGTAACAGCCCTCTTTTAATAGGTGTTATTTCCCTCCCTCCCTCCCTCCCTCCCCAACACCCACCCACCCCTCGGATAATCGTAGCTTTATATGTACTTACACATCTTAAAGGAAAGGAGGTGCTCTCAGGTGAAGTTCGTTATCCAAATCAGTCATACACTACAGACCTGAAATTAATTAAGCTTCAGGGGAACAAGGTATATTAAATGTATTAGGTACAATTTTATTAGTATATATATCCATAGCAACCCTTAGTAAATAAAGAACTTAAAGATCTAAACACAAGCTTAAAACTAAGATGCAGACAGCAGTCCAGCAGCGAGATGTGGGCTTTCCAGTCTTTTGCATTGAGTGTCACATGTATGATTTTCTCCCAGTTGGTGAGAGGTCTTATGTGTACACTAGGTGCAAGGAGCTCTTTGCTCTCAGGGAATAAGTCTGTTCTCTAGAGGCTAGAGTAGCAGACTTGGAAAACATAAGACAGGCAGAGAGGTACATAGACGAGACCTACAGGGTTATAGTCCTGAAGTCCCACCTCCAGTCTGGCAACATCCCTGTTGCCGTGGAGGAGAGAGGTCACAGAAGAGAACTTTCTGGTTACATTCCATACCCAGCAGAGAGCTTGTAGTTTAAATGTAATAGTCACTCAGGGCCTAGTATCAGCAAAGTACTTTTAGTTTAAATTTAAAACACAGAAGAGAGCTTTCTGGTTAAATTTATTTATTTATTCGTCATTTATATACCACCTTATCCTACAATCAAAGCGGTTTTCACAGCAAACAATCAAGGGATGGGCAAGTGTTATCATGCAGTGGTGAGTGTTTGTGTGTTAGTGGTGGGGTGGAAGATTTAGGTGTGATTTCTACCTAGTGCGCTATATACATCGTGAGCTATAATACATTCAATTGTACTGACTTAGGGTGGGGGAGGGACTGAGGTCTGTCTCGGTTGGTAACTCAAGGGGTATGACCTTATTGTTCGATGAACAGGGTTGTTTTCAGCTGTTTTCGGAAGTCCTTGAGGTCTGTGTTTAGTCTCAGTTCATCTGGGAGGGTGTTCCAGAGTGCTCGTTGCATGGTGTCCTTTCGGGTCTTGGCGAAGTCTTTTGGGAATCTTACACGATTGGAGGTGCCTCTTCTCCTTCGTCGCGTGCTTGTGTCGGGTTGTATGAGTGTGTGTAGGCTTATGGCAGATGTGTGTTGTTTGATCTTGAATATGTTTATGATAGTTTTGTAATTGATGCATGAGATGATTGGGAGCCAGTGTAGATCTTTCAGTATGGGTGTGATGTGATCATGGTTTGAGGTACCAGATATAATGCGGGCGGCTGTGTTTTGTGCCAATTGTAGCGGTCTGAGGGTCTGTTTTGGTAGCCCATTGTAGATAGGATTGCAGAAGTCTAGTAGTGGGGTTATTAGAGCTTGGCATACAGTGCGAAAGTGCTCTGGGGTGAGGAGGGGTATAAGTCTTCTGATGAGTCGCATTCTGTAGTATGAACTTTTGGTTGTTCTGCTCATATGTGCTTGGAGGTTCAGTTATTTGTCCAGGGTGATTCCAAGATACTTTACTTCTGATTTTATAGGTATGAGTGCGTCTTTTATCTTGATGTCGGGTGGTAGGATGAAGTCCGGGTTTCGCGTGATGATCAGTGCCTCCGTCTTACTGTAGTTTATTGAGAGGTTGTTTTTTTTAAGCCAGCTTGACATATGTGTGAGGCAGTTTGTTATTTTGGAGTAGTCCGGGTTGTCGACTGAGATGGGTGTATAAATCATGATGTCATCTGCGTAGTTTAATTTAAACAAATTTAGAACCCAGCAGAGAGCTTGTAGTTTAAATTTCATAATAAGTCAGAGCCTAGCAGCAGCAAAGAGCTGTAATTTAAATCAAATCAGAATATAACTTAGCATAAAAGGCAAAACAGGGTCAGTACTCTGTGAGCAACAAATAAAGTCTTCTAGAGACCTTTACAAAGAGGCCTTCTAACTAGGGAGCAAGAGACCTTTGAAACCTTTTCAACTCGTAGGTGTTAACACCAGGTGACAGGTCAAAAGGCCATTTTGAAAGACTCCTTCTATCCAAGCAAGGATTCTTAATCACCCAGGAAGTTGGTCACAGCTTACCCAGCAGCAAGGTATAAATAGCTCAACCAGAGCTCTGTGATCCTCAGTCTTGAAGGACTAGAAAAAGGGACTGCTACTTCTGGAGAGAGATCTGCAATTGTGAGTATATACTTCTGGGAATTTTCTGAAAGGACTTCTTTATATTAAAGCTAATTTATCTTTGAACCCAGTGTTTTTTGTTAAATCAGTCAGGGCCTAGTAGCCGCAGTTTAAGTTTAAATTTAAAACACAGAAGAGAACTTTCTGGTTACATTCCATACCCAGCAGAGAGCTTGTAGTTTAAATTTAATAGTCACTCAGGGCCTAGTATCAGCAAAGTACTTTTACTTTAAATTTAAAACACAGAAGAGAGCTTTCTGGTTAAATTTAGAACCCAGCAGAGAGCTTTTAGTTTAAATTTCATAATAAGTCAGAGCAGCAGCAAAGAGCTGTAATTTCAATCAAATCAGAATATAACTTAGCATAAAAGGCAAAACAGGGTCAGTACTCTGTGAGCAACAAATAAAGTCTTCTAGATACCTTTACAAAAAGGCCTTCTACCTAGGGGGTGAGAGTCCTGTGAAACCTTTTCAATAGGTGTTAACAGCAGGTGGCAGGTCAAAAGGCCATTTTGAAAGACTCCTTCTATCCAAGCAAGGACTGTTAATCACCTAGAAAGTTGGTCACAGCTTACCTCAGCAGCAGAGGCATAAATAGCTCGACCAGAGCTCTGTGATCCTCAGTCTTGAAGGACTAGAAAAATGGACTGCTACTTCTGGAGAGAGATCTGCAATTGTGAGTATATACTTCGGGGAATTTTCTGAAAGGACTTCTTTGTATTAAAGCTAATTAATCTATGAACCCAGTGTTTTTTGTTAAATCAGTCAGGGCCTAGTAGCAGCAGCTTAAATTTAAATTTAAAACACAGAAGAGAACTTTCTGGTTACATTCAATACCCAGTAGCGAGCTTGTAGTTTAAATTTAATAGTCACTCAGGGCCCAGTATCAACAAAGTACTTTAGTTTAAATTTAAAACACAGAACAGAGATTTCTGTTTAAATTTGGAACCCAGAAGAGAGCTTGTAGTTTAAATTTAATAGTCACTCAGGGCCTACTGTCAGCAAAGTACTTTTAGTTTAAATTTAAGACACAGAAGAGAGCTTTCTGGTTAAATTTAGAACCCAGCAGAGAGCTTGTAGTTTAAATGTCATAATAAGTCAGAGCCTAGCAGCAGCAAAGAGCTGTTAAGGATAGTGTTGTTATACATCACCAGTTAGAATCTTTGGAAAATGCTAATCGTTCTAGGAATTTGCATTTTTTAAATTTTCCTTGTACCCGTTACTTTGCTCCGGTGATATTGTTGCAGAAATATTTTAAGGAGGTTTTGTTAATTGATGATGTAGACTAGAGTCTATCAAGTTTTCTTCCGTTTATTATGTTCCTTTGGTTTCTTCTGGGATGACCTCATCCCCAGAACCTAAAGAGGAAGGGAATTCCACTACAGCCGAGTCCTTGGATGTTCCTGAGTTTTTGGAATCTTCTATGGATGTGATTCCGCATCGAGCTACTTTAATTGTTTTCTTCTTGTCATTTACAGATAAGAATTTAATAATGCGATTGTATTTCTTGAAAAAGGATCAAGCATTTTGTGGTAATTCTATTCAAATATTTCCAGACTTTGTAGAATTACTCAAAACCGAAGGAAAGCGTTTTTAGCTCTGAAAAATCGGACTTTGGCTGTTGGGGCTTCCTTCTTCTTAAAATACCCTTGTAAATGTATCCTGGTATTTGATGGTGTCAAATATGTTTTTTGCGATGTCGGGCAATTAGAGGCTTTGTTGATTAGTAAAGAAAACGTTTGAATAGTTTCTCCTTCTTTTCCTTGTATAAATTGGGCCGAGATTGATAAGAAATGGATCCTTTTCCTTAAAAGTATTGTCCTTTTTTGTTTTCATGTGATTACTTGATTTTGTTTGTATTTTTATTTAACTTCTTTGTAGTTTGGGTAACTCTCCTCTTGACATGGACTTGATGTAATGCCTACTTTATTTATATAATAAAGATTATTGAAATGGAAAAAAAATTGGCGTTACATTGGCGATCCTCCAATCTTCAGGTATTACAGATGATTTTAATAAAAATTCACAGATTACTAAAAGCAAGTCTGCAATCTCATATTTCAGTTCTTTCAACACCCTTGCATGTATACCATCCGGCCCAGGTGATTTGCTAGTCTTCAGTTTATCGAATAGTTGTAATACATCTTCCCGATGTATCGATATTTCCTTCAATTCTTCCGCACCTTTAAATACCACTTCAGTCATGGTTAACATCCCTACATCTTCCTCAGTAAAGACCGAAGCAAAGAATTCATTCGGTCTCTCCGCTATCGCCTTGTCGCCTCTTAGTGCCCCTTTAACCCCTCTATCATCTAATGGACCAACTGACTCTCTCATAGGTTTTTTGCTACAAATGTACTTGAAAAAGTCTTTATTTCGCATTTTTGCTTCCACAGCAAGCTTCTTCTCAAATTCTCCCTTTGCCTGCCTTATCAATGCCTTGCATTTGACTTGACAGTGCTTGTGCTGTTTCCAGATTTCGTCCTTTGGCTATTTTTGCCATTTCCTGAAAGATGCTTTTTTGGCAAAAACAGCCTCTCTGACCTCACCTTTAAACCATGCTGGCAGTTTTTTGGACTTCCTTCCACTTTTCTTAAAGCGTGGAATACAGATGGTCTGGGCTTCCAAGATAGTATTTTTCAACAACACCCAAGCTTGATGTAAGTCTTTAATCTTTGCTAACAGATGAGGTCCACCAAAGGAGCACTACACCACGTTGCTGAAAAGATGCCCAGTCTGTACTACGTGGTTTAGAGTTGGAAGGATACTTTTATTGATTCGTGTATCGTACAATAGCCTGATAGCCCGACACAGGCCGTGTTTTGTTTTCACTTCCTCAGGGGATTCAGGCGTGCCGTTCTTGAATGCAATATTCGCAATATGATCTTATCTCAATCAACCGCAGGAGCTTAAAGAACTCTTTTCTCTGTCAGGTACAAGCAGTTTTTTTAGAAAGTATACAGGAGCCGGATAAGAGGGCGCCTAAAAACCGCAGAGATAAGCGTTCCTTAAGCTCCTACTGGGATGGAAGAACTGGAAAGGGGGCTGATACTGGGGAGGGTTACTGGAACTGGAAATGGGCTGATGGAAGGAAGTGAAGAAAACAAAAGAAGAGCTAAGAAATGGCAGATGGACCATGGACCATAGACCACAGAAAGAGAGCTAAGAGAAGACTGGAAAGCAGAAGCCTCAGATCTGCACCAGTATAATCAGAGAATAAAATGGTCAGACAACAAAGGTAAAAAAATAATTTTATTTAATTTTAGTGATTGGACTTTGTGCTATTTTTATATTTTACACAGTATTGGGGAACTGCATCTCTTATTTATCTGATGTTGCACTGCATGTGGACTATGGCTTCTTGGGGTTTCAATTTAAATTTACTCTACATATTTTTATTTTTACTTTTAGATTGTGGTTACTTATTCTGTACTTGGTGAGGGCCGATGTTGTGAGTTGTGACTGAGGTCAGGTGTTCTGTTAACATAGCGTTTGCACATAAAGATCTATACTGTACTGTAGTAATTTGACTTGTTCAGTTTTTCAAATAGGTGTATGAATGTTCCAGGGCCCACTGTAGTATTTACAGTGATGCTTTTTTTTTGGATGGGCTCCTTTATGTGATTTTTGGAAATTTGTGCTAATATGGTATGGTAGGTTTGCTCTTTGTTGTGGGGTTTTGTATTAGTTCACAATATGCCTGGTACTGGAGAATAGTGGTGGTTGTTGTTGTTGTTAGTGATATGATCAGAATCAGATTTTTTTTTAAAATATTGAGTTCTGTGGGTGAATGTCCTAGTTCTGCTCTGCACCTACTGTGGATGCAAAATATATGTTTGGAGGAGTGGCCTAGTGGTTGGGGCAAGGTACTTCAGGCTGGAAGGTCAGGGGTTCAAATCCCACTAGAGGACAACAACCTTGGGCCGGAAGGACTGGGGTTTCTAATCCCACAGGTACTTCTTGTGGTCTTGGGCAAGCCACTTAACCCTCCACAGCCCATGTTCCCTGTAAAATAGTTATCTCCAAGTTATAATGCCCTGTTCAATGTAATTTCAGTTTGTTCAATGTAAACCGCACTGATGCAGAATAGCGCGGTATATAAGAGAATGTAAATAAATAAATGTTGAAAAAGAAAAAGCAAGAACCATAGCGCAGTTTATAACAAAATAAAAATTAGTTATAATTTAGTTTTATAAACCATGCTGTCATTTCTTGCTGTCTTTTAGTTCCTTGGTGTGCAAACGGGACCGTACCTAGTCCTGTGCAAACGGTGCAGCCGCACAGGGTGGAAAAGCTGGGGGGGGGGTGGGCGTATTTCGGCTGTCTGCTGTCACCCTGCCGCCGCTGGCAGGACAATAGCAGGCAGCCAAAATGTGCTCCCCAAGCCTTTTCGCAGCACTTTAAGCAGGTCTGGTCCCTCCCTCCTCCGACGTGATGTCAGAGTAGGGAGGGACAGATCTGCTTAAAGTACCGGTGCCTTTCAGATCTGGTGCATGCCCCCCTCCTCCTCCCCAACCTCCGTCCAGCGCTGCCTGTTCTTTCCCTGCTGCTGGTGCCTCTGTGAAAAAAAACGAGGGCATCAGCATCAGGGAAAGAACATGCAGCGCTGGACGGAGATATGGGAGGAGAGGGGGGCGTGTGCCCGAGCTGCAAGTCGCACAGGGTGTGAGTGCAGCTCGATATGGCCCTGTGTGCAAATATCTTGCATTTCCTCCATATAATCTAATCGGCTTTTTGGTTTGGTTCAGTCTCTGATTGGATTTCTGAAAAAGCCCCGCCCCCCTCTAAAGTGTGTGGTGGGGGCGCCTTTTCGTACTTCGCCTCAGGCAGCAGATTGCCTTGAGAACATAAGAACATAAGATATGCCATACTGGGTCAGACCAAGGTCCATCAAGCCCAGTATCCTGTTTCCAACAGTGGCCAATCTAGGTCATACGTACCTAGCAGTTTCCCCAAAAGACACAGGTTCCGCAATGCTTGTACTGGGTCAAGCATTGATATCCTGGGTCACTTCTTAATAATGGTTTATGGACCTTTCCTCCAGGAACTTGTCCAAACCTTTTTTAAACCCAGCTACACTAACAGCCTTTACTACATCCTCCGGTAACAAATTCCAGAGTTTGATTACACGTTGAGTGAAAAAATATTTTCTTTTATTAGTCTTAAATAGTTTACCCTGTAGCTTCATTGCATGTCCCCTAGGCTTTCTATATTCTGATAAGGTAAACAATCGATCTACGTTTACCCGTTCCACTCCGTTCATTAATTTATAGACTTCTATCATATCTCCCCTCAGCCATCTCTTTTCCAGGTTAAAGAGCCCTAACGGCAGAAGCTTGAGGACCTACAATCAACTCTACGCCTGCTACCTGTTGTGGAAGCCGACAGTTCCATCATTTTTCCAGAGACTATGCTCTTTATGGATTCTTATTCCTGCTTCGTTCTGGCGGCAGCCTTGGGGTGCTTTGAATTGACTCTTGCCCTACTTCCCTGTGCAGCCTGCAAACCTAGTATTTGCACAACAGGGAATACCCGGACTTGTCTCAACCCCCGCCAGAATCTTTCCTCTCCTGTTATGGGAACTGCGATGGAACAATGAGAACGGGCCTATTGCTATGATGAACAGTATATATGTCATTTGTTCCTCCTATGTCTCCTGCCCCTCCGCTTATACACTAGGCATGCTATATGATTTGACAAAGACACTTGTATCAAATGTATTATTGATTGTGGCTGTTTGATTATGTATCCCATGTTTCCTCCCCTTATGCTTACGTATATTAAACTTAACGTAAGGCAGCAACACGAATCCTAGCAACGTCGGGCTACTACCCTATACCACAAAATGATCCCTCCACCCTAGTATGGCATACTATATGTGTGATTTGATTCTCACCCTTCCTCATGTGCGGGTGTGAATAATCAAAAGGAGGGAATGTGATAGGTGATGGCCTAGCATGTAGCAGAGCTAGGTCTGAAGCCCTTTTTCTCCTGCTTTAAAATGTTATTGCTGATTTTGGAAAATTGCAGAATGCTGTTAGCTGTTAGAAAGAAATACTGTTCTATTCTGGTTTGAGACCCTCATGACCATCCTAATGAACACACTCATCATCGGAACTCAAGAAAAAGATTCGGGATACATCCTGATCTTCCTAGACATATCAGCGGCCTTTGACACAATCTCACACGAAATCCTCATACACAGACTACAAACAATTGGAATCAAAGACACTGTACTCCAATGGTTCAAATCCTACTTAACTAACAGACAGCAACGGATTCGCACCCTCTCTGCAACTTCGCCCCCCTACCAACAACTACAAGGAGTACCCCAAGGATCCACCCTATCTGCCATGTTGTTCAACATCTATCTCCGTCCACTATGCTCAATCATACGCACCCACAACATCAACTTCCACATCTACGCGGACGACATAATGCTCTACGCACCAATTACAACCACCAACCCAAAAAACGAACAGCTATCAGCCTGCTTCAACGACGTGGCCAACTGGCTACGGGAGAACAATCTATCCATCAACATAAAGAAAACCGAAGCCCTAATAGTAACAAAAGAACCGGACTTCAAACCACCTACCCACCTCAACATGGGTACCACACAAATACAAATCCAGCCTCAAATAAGATATCTAGGCGTCATCATTGACCAAGCTCTCACCCTCAAACAACAAATCAACAAAACCGCCGGGATGATATTCCACAAAACCAAAACTATTCAACGCCTCCGGCCCCTCCTAGAACATCACGACTTCAGGACAGTAATGCAAGCGGTGACACTCCCTCACCTGGACTTCTGCAACATAATCTATCATGGACTTCCTGCCTCGCACACCAACTCCCTCCGTACAGCCTTGAACACTACAGCAAGGATTATTCAAAATGCAAAAAAACGGGACCACATCACCCCAATCCTAAGAGACCTTCACCTCCTTCCAGTGCAAGCAAGAATCAAGTACAAAGCTATCTTACTCATCCACAAAACAATCCACCACACACAGAACACCTCACTACACCCCTTACTGCCTCGACCATCCCACAACAGATCAACCAGACATTCCTCCAATAACTCTATCGTTGTCCCCCACAAAAGAACCAAATCCACACAACGGACCTGCAACAGAGCTTTCGAACTTTATGCTCCATCCCTCTGGAACTCTCTACCAAATCACATCAAGAACAACGCTGACATCACCTCATTTAGGAAACAGCTGAAGACAATCCTATTCCGTGAACATCTTTTTACCACCATGACCTAATACTTAGATTCAACAAGAGTAAATTATGTCTATGTCTACCCAAATCATTAATTGTTGACCTTGGTGATGGCCCCACCCAAAAATTACCCCGTCCTATGTTACGTGTTCCACCGCTTTGACCCGGTGAAAAGCGGGATATAAATGCAGTTAAATAAATAAATAAATAACATGTTCTGCTCTCCTGGAGATAAGAGAATTAAACCTTGGTACTGTTTATTGTTTAGGTAAGTCAGATGTCTCTTTCAGTAGAATGCCGCGCCACTGTATCTTTGCTGATTGTGCACTGACCTCGTAATTAGGATGAAAATATAGCAGAGAAGCCGAACAGTGTAAGAATATTTTGTCTAGCATTATGAAGATTGTTTAGTGTTTTGAGCCAAGGCTAGAGATACGTCTTAACCTTGCTATGTTTGGCCTTGCTTTGTTTTGCTTTTGTTAAGAATGCTTCTGATATGCCTTCCACTATCTTTGTGACTAACTGACCTTGCAAGAATAGCGAAATATACTGTATACTTTAGTAAAAGTATTATGTTTAGTGTTATGTCTAGTTGCTGACCCGTGGCTAGTAAGACCCAAGCAGGGGGAGCGAGTCCTGGGCCCGGTCAGAGATGTCTATTGGATGAGAGTAAGTGGGCCACTGTGGCCAATGAGGAGTTTTGCCTGTATTAGACTGGAGAAGAAAAGTATATAAACTGTCATTTTTCTGAGCTCTGTGCTCAGACCATTTTGAATGCTACTGCAATCTGAGTCTGTGCACATTAAATTGGCTTGAATCTTTGCCTGACTCCGGGTATTATTTATTGCATTCTTAGCAGCTACTACACTTTATATGTTGATCTTTTTGCCTGCTCCCATGTCAGTACTCACAATCTAGGCACCATTTCAGCATGATTTGTGCTTTTTATCAAGACACACTGGTGCATATAGGCAGCCTGTTATAAAATTATCCTCAATGGGGGTAATATTATAAAGTCATGCCCGAGCATACGTAATGTGGCCACATACAAGCATAAATGGCCTCTTACAAAATACCAGCGGGCATAAAAGTACTTGCTGTGGCTAGGATGCATTATATTAACGATTGGTGTAGTCAAAGGTATGATCTTGGGCATGAGTTGAGTTTTCACATATGTGTATAGATTATAAAATACCTTAATTTACATGTGTTCATGTTTAAGCATGCATGAACATTTGCACCTGTTCGGAAGCAGGTTTAAGGGCATGTTTGCTAAACTGCATTAGCTGCTCGTGGGCCCAGCAGTAGTAGATAAGCAGTGGAAATGCAGATATCACAGCACTTTTCTGCATTATCTACATTTTGTGTTTTGGATCTGGTGGTGGGCGGTATCGGGGCAGGTAGTAGGCATGCTGATCATTATCAGCCATCACGCAAAATGTTTTCATGCGATGATTGCCAAAATCATGCCCATTGTAGTTGCAGATAACGCCACTTGACGAGATGGCAGCTGCAGCCGACTTTGCTTGGTGCTGGTTGTGGCTGTGATCACCTCTCCAGCACCGATTGACCCCCCCCCCCCAGTCAGACAATATTGTTGGTGCTGCAGATCTAAAGATCTATGGCACCAACAATAATTAAAAGTGTCTACTAAACCACGGTACCGTGCTTACTAAATCACGGTAGCCTTTTGCAGTTATTGCAATGTGATAGCCGTAAAAGGCTCGTGGTTAAGGCCAAAAGCTCTGCAGTATCTGCAGGAGGCATTCCCAGCTTTCCCCCTGCAGATATCGTAAAGGTTCTGGATTTACCATGGAGACCCACGGTGACTCCATAGTAAATCAATTGGGAGGACAGGTAGCAAACGTCTACTGTGGTTTGGTAAACATACCCATTGGGAACTGTCCAGGGGAGATCATTGCTGAATGTAGGGGGCAGGCACTTTTAATTATTATTGTCAGTGCCATGGATCTTTAGATCCGCTCCACAACAGAGTCAGCAGCAGCTGCTGCCACCTCTTAAGGTAACGTTATCTGCAACCGTGATGGGGCCTGATTCAACAATCATCACATGACAATGTTTTGTGGGATGGCTGTCGATGATCTGCACACCTATCCCCCTCCCCCCTCCGGTTCACCACGCAAAATGCAGGTATCGCGGGTCTCCATGGTAAATCAAGAGTAAGAGCTTTGTGCACTCAATCACTACCTGTCCTCCCCATTGATTTACCATGGAGACCCACGATACCTGCATCAGCAGTCACCACATGCTACTTGCCAATGTAGGCACTGCGGATCTCTGTGGTAAATCCAAAACCTCTAGTATATCTGCAGGGGAAAAACTGGAAATGCCTCCTGCAGATACCATAGAGATTTTGGCCTTAACCATGGGCCTGTAGAAGATATAGTCAACAGGTCCACATTCAAGTTGTGTTCTTTGCTACATACAGTTATGTTTACATTTTATAAAGACAAATATTTATTTATTTATTTATTTATTTATTAAACAAGATTTATATACCGTCTTTCTACAAGTCAACACGGTTTACATATAACAATTGGCAGTGTGTTTCAACTGTTTACAAGGAACAGGTAACAGGTATACAATGAATATGAAAGAGAACTAATTACAATAAACAGAGATTAACTATTTACATAGGAATTTACAAGGAAAAACACTAGGCTATAAGATATGATTTGAGAGGCCAAATGTAGGGAGGAGAGTGTATAGGGGTTAGTTACTAAGGTGGAAGGGAGAAATGTTCAAGGAAGAGAAAGGTTTTTAATTTCTTCCTGAACTCAGAGTGGTTGGAACAGTTCCGCAGGTCGTGGGGAAGGGTATTCCATAAGGATGGGGCATAAAGTCCTGTTATTAGTAATTTGCTTGCAATATCTTTTAGATGTAGGGATGGTGAGAAGATTTTTAGCAATAGAGCGGCGTGTTCTTGAGTTTGTGGAGGAGGAAAGGAGAGAAGAGAGGCATGGAGCTGATTCATTGGTTATGATTTTATGAATAAGAGTTATCACCTTGAATTTAACTCTATATTGAACAGGGAGCCAGTGGAGATCATAGAGAACTGGACTAATGTGGGATCGTCTGGGGTTGTTGGTTATAAGCCGTGCTAGGGTATTTTGGGCTAGTTGAAGTGGATGTATGGTATTCTTGGGGAGGCCATGATAGATAAGGTTGCAGTAATCCAGAGAAGGGATTGTGAGGGCCTGACAGACAGTACGGAAAGAGTCAGGGTTTAAGAGAGGCTCGAGGTTCCTGAGGATATGTAGTTTAGCATATATTGTAGTGGTGGTTTTCTTTATTTGTTCATTGAAGGAGAGGGACTGATCAAGGATAATGCCAAGATATTTCACTTGGTTTTTTATGGAGAGTGTGAGATCACCAATAGTGATGGTGGGAGGAGGACTGTATGCAGAATTAGAGAATACCTGAAGAACCTCAGTTATGGATGGATTGATTATGAGGTTGTGTTGGGAGAGCCAAGATTTAAGACTGGTTAGGCATTCATTTAGTTTAGAAAAGTTAGGATTTGAGAGGTTAAATGGGGTGAAGCACATCATGTCATCGGCATATAGCTGGTATTGAATGCCATGGTTTTGGAAAATCTTGCAGACAGGCTGAAGGAAAATATTGAAGAGAAGAGCAGAAAGACTGGATCCTTGAGGGACACCATGTTTTAGGGTGAAAGGAAGGCAGGTACCGTTTCCAATACGAACTTGTTGAGTTCTATCCTGCAAATAAGAACGGAACCAGTTTAGAGTTATGCCTCTCAGTCCGATATCATAGAGTCTGTTTAGGAGTTGGTGGTGGGGAAGGGTGTCAAAGGTGGCAGATAAGTCAAGGAATATGAGGAGGCATCCTTGGGAAGGGTTCTGGGTGTAGAGGTATAATGAATCTAGAAGGGAGGTAAGGAGGGTTTCAACACCATAGGTTTTTTTTAAACCATGTTGGAATAAGTCAAGGGGGGAGTGATCATCGATAAAGTTCTGAAGCTGAGTTTGGACTACTTTTTCAGTTATTTTTGCTTAGAAAGGGATACTTGAGATGGGTCTGTAGGAGACAGGAGAAGTTGGGTTTGGTTTTGACCCTTTTATGATAGGACAAATAGTGGCACACTTAAGTGGAGAGGGCACTAAACCAGTCTGGAGGGATGATTGTACAATATGTAGAATAAAAGGGCTGAGAGAACTCCTGGTAGATTTGATCCAGGGAACAGGGCAAGGGTCAAGAGCGGAGGTTGAGGCATTAAGTTCTTTAATAACATTAGAAATATTATCTAAGGAAATGGTGTCAAATTCACTCCAAGAATTTGGAGAGGTTGGTTGGTGAGGTTGGGTGCAGTAATCAGAGCAGTAATCAGTAAGGTGCGGTAGGTTAGTGGTTGATGAGGGCGGGAGGAATTTGGAGATAAGGTGGTCGGCTATGGATTGAGCAGAAATTTTAGGTGTCAGGTCCTGCTGTAAGGGCTCATTTATTAAGGATTTTGTAATAGAGAAACGTTCTCTAGGTTTATTAAGAGACCGTTGGATAATCTTCTCATTGTAGTTTTTTTTATGGTTAAGAGTTTCTGAGCAGTATGATTGGAATTTAGCTGTGTAAGCAATGAGTGCTAGAGGGTCTTGAGAGCGTCTCCATTTACGTTCAAGACGTCTCAGTTCTCTTTTGAGGTTTCTCAAGTTTGTGGAGAACCATGGGGCTCTTCCATGGTGTTTTCGGGGAAATTGACTAGGAGGGAGTAGAGAGGCTGCAGACAGGATTTGATTCCAATTAGAGATGTGGGACTCTAGGTTCAAGCTCGTACCAATTAGTGAGTCAAGATGGGGGATTGTTTGTTCTAGAAAGTTAGCTGCATTGAATTGTTGAAATCTATGGGTAATTTGAGGTTGAGAAGGGAGATGACTTTTGTGAGTGGAGTAGGGGAAGGAGAAGAGGATGAGAGCGTGGTCAGACCAGGGTACAGGCTGGATGGTATGTGTAACCTGATTAGCGATTAGTGAGTGTAGAGGGATAAATATAAGGTCAAGGATGTTTCCTTTGGAGTGAGTAGGGTGTTCAAGAATTTGGGAGAAGTGGAGGGACTTTATTGCCTGGAGGAAGGTAGAGGACTGGGATGGGGTTAAGGAGTTTAGGTTTAAATCACCTAGTATTATGAGAGGGCGTGAGGCAGGTTGGGGGGAGCAGGCGGTGTCTAGGACCGTGGAGAGGTCGGAAGAGTCAGACTGGGAAGCGCGATATAGGAGGTGGAGCGCTAGAGTGGAGTTGGAGACTGTTATGGTGTCCAAGCCTGAGGTAGATGTGGATTCAATAGTAGAGAATAGTAGGCCCCCTACTTGTCTTTATAAAGGAGAGCCTATGTAGGTGCCTCGGTAGATGCCTACATATGATGCCCTGTAATAAAATCGTCCTTGATATGTACAGTGCCACTGCTATACAGACGTCCTTTTGAATATCAGACTCTAAGGATCAGAAGTACCACTTACATTTAGTATTGAATACTATTAGTATAAGCAGCCAGATGTTTCAGCATCATTGTACCTATAGTGATGCAAAGACTAAGACGTATGTCTACTAAGCCAGACTAATGGTTAACCCGGGCTAACTGCAACTAGGTCCCATGTTATTCAATGGGAACTAGTTGCAGTTAGCCCTGTTTAGTAAATGTACCCCTAAACTGCATGCTACACGATTTCTTAACTATCTATCTACATCAAAAAAATCAAAGGTCCTAGGACACAGCCAATCTGATTTAGAAGTCACCTTGCGCTGCACTGCTCCTCACTGGAGGTCCATTTAGTTATAGCCTGTTAGCAGAAATATAGTGATTCTGTCAGACCCTGAACCAATTGGGGGAAATTTGGAGACGTAAATGCTTATTACCTGTTCTACCTAAAAAAGAAAATGTTTTGGGAACATCAAACACCTGTGTGGAAATCATATTTTGTGGTACTGTAGAAGTCAAAGTTAAAGATTTCTCCACCATCCATGAGGATCTTATCAATTATGTTTCCTCTCTACTGTAAAGAACTTCCCAACCTGTGCATAGACTGACATGGTGCACCAAACTCATAATAGATATTGAAAGGTTAATATTCAAAAAATTTACCTGGCCAAAATTAGCTGTCATGCAAATATACCTGTTCAAAATTTTTAAAAAAGCAATCCCATTTACCTAGCTAAATCTGTGTGCTTAAAATCACAAAGCACCTAAATTTTGCTAGGAAGAAAGGGGTCAAGTCAAAGATGCTGCTGGGATGCACTCTCAAATTTAGCTGGTTAATCGACATATAACTCCTACCACGCAAATGGCAGGTCTAGTCTACCCATTCGGATTTTAAGTGTATGGAATTAGTTGCATATTCAGTTGCACAGCCCCTGGGTAAGTGTAACCAAATGTCCATGAAAACACTGTATAACTAGGAAAACCTACCTGGTTATGTTATCCTCGCAGTAAGTTTTTGAACGAACACATGTTAATTTGAAGAGAAAATTATTTACTCATTAATTAATTCAGTTTGCAGGTTCCTTTTTTGTAAGCTTTTGGCAGGAGTATCGGAGCATTGCAAATGTTATCAATTATCCTGGCTAACAGAATCAACATACCATCTACTTATTAAAGTCCATAATCCATAGCCTTTTACATAGCTATTGTTCTGTGGAAAAATAGCAATGCAAACTGGTGGAAAAGCAATACATTCAATGATGAAAACCAGTCTTACTTCTTCATACTGACCCTCCATTTTCTCTGCTTCCCGTTCTGGACTATTTCTCCCTGCACTGGCTTTACCAGAGAGGCCATGTTGAAAGCCTTCTTGCCAGGTAAAGATGTACTGCGGTTGCCCTGCAGACTCCAACTGGGACCTATGCCATTTCTAAGAGATATGGGAAAGCACTCTGAATCCTGTTAGGGAAAACATCATTATGAATATGTTTTCCTTAGTGAAAATGTCATGAGGGCTACATTAGGATACAGTTGGCCTGTTGTGGAATAATCTTTCTCCAAAGAGCCCCTTAGCCCATATAATGCAAATTAGGAGGTCCTGAATAAAAACTCCTTCATTTGGCACTATGCATTCTGTGTTTCCTATTACACTTCAGATTTTTTTTACAGTTTTTACTTAACGTTTGCAGTAGAATATACATACACAGAAAGAGCTGCACTAGGCATACTGGGTGGTCTTTATCTGCCAATATTTTCTCTATTTCAGTGATTAAGTGGTGTTAGCTGCACCAGCGCTAACACAGCATGCGCTATGGTGAGGGCTTCACGTTAATTGTCAAGAAAATGCTTTCCACGCCTTTGACAGTTAACATGAAAATGATACATCTAATGTGCCTTGGCTTTGGCGCTAATCGCATGTTAGGTGCAGCACCTTCGCAACTGTTAATTAAAAAAAAACAAAATAAAAAGATCTACATGTTGTATATCAGGTGCATACGTGCTGGGTTCCTAAGGAGACACAGCCTCTGACTACAGGCCAAGGACTGTTACTGCCATGGTTGTTCTAGGTTATGAAATATTAGGGTGAAAACCTTGCATGGCTGCGACTATAGGCCTGAGTTCTGTCAACCCAATTAAAGGCCCATTCTGATCGAGCCGGAAACTAAAAAGAAGCAGCAAGTAGCTGGACAAAAGAAAAGCAACTAAAATAAAAACAAATTAGTCTTAATTAATACATACAGCATGAAGATGTGGGGCAACACCTGTAGAGTCCATCCTAAGATCTCTAAAGACAGCTAGTTACAATATTATTTTTAAATACTGACATTCTGGCCATGGGGTGGCAACATAAAAATAACCATCATAAGTGTATGGTTCTTCTCACTTAATGATGGCAGCTTCTTAAACATACCTAGACAGAAATCTTGCTCAATAAACATGGACTGTTTTATTAAAACATTCTTTTGTAAATTAAATTCCACATCATCATGAAACCAGTTTCTTTTATAGACCATAAATTATCAAAATAGGATAAATGAGCCAACAGCAGTGGGTAGCTTATTGGCTTTGTAAATGTGCATTTTGTTATTTCCAAAATTTAACTGAACTGGTCCTACAAGGTTTCTTTGCAGCAATCAAACAATGGTTTGGAAATAACTAAATCTACACAACTTCCACTGATTGATTTGATCAAAATAAATATATGAAAATGCAAGCTGCAAAAATATGAAAGCGAGCAGCTTCTGCAACAGAGCTTCCCAAACCTGTCCTAGGGAACCCACAGTAAGTCGGATTTCCAGCACAATCTCAATGAATATGCATGAGCGAGAACTTCATGTTCCATCACCTTGGTATGCAAATTTATTTTATTGAGAATATCCTAAAAACCTAACTTGCTGTGGGGGATCCAGGGCAAGTTTGGGAAACCCTATTCTAAAAAAACATTGCCTAGGTTAAAATTCTACATTTATAAATTCATTAAAAAAAAACCTTGTTCATATTCATGCTGAAATGTAAAATGTGCAAATTATATGACATGAATTCTACTGCAGGAATAAGTAAAACTCAAATAGAGGCTGATGCATCAACTCACAAGACGTTTTGGTTATTAGCAGCCCACTTCCACACAAATTTACCATGGAACCAGTGCCAGTGCAAGGGTACGAGGCACCCAAGCCAACACCGTTCCTGCTCGACCCCCACGCCCACTGAGCTTCCCTGGAATATGCAGGGGCAGCAATGCCTTTAAAAAGGCATCGTGGCACCAGAGTTACTTTCAATTCTGATGCCATGGTGCCGAAACAGAAGGTAACTCTGGTGCCACAATGCCTTTTTAAATGTATTTCTGCCACTGCATGTTGGGAAGAAGGGCAGCAGCAGCATCAATGGGTACCCCCTGACCATTGGCACTCTAGGCAACAGCTTAGTTTGCCTAATAGGGGATTCGGTCCTGTACGGAATTTCTCATGCATCTGTGCAGAGGCCCCTTTATGAGCACGGGGATCCTCCAGTCATGGTTTCCTGTTGATAATTTAGGGTCCCGTTTACTAATCAGTAAGCATGCAGGTCAGCATGTGGTAGCTGACCATGGTGAGCACTGATGTGCCACCATGCCAGCTACTCTCTGCCAAAACGCACTTTACCTGGCAATTGTACGCCAAGTGTAACAAAGCACAAGAGGGCTTTACAGTCTACATCTGGCCAGCCGAGTCTGTCACCACAGACTAAATCCTGGCAATGTGTGATCCTGCTTTGTCCTTTGTTTTAGTACATCTAGGCTTCAAACAGTCTTTCAGGCACCCAGCTATGAGATTTCTTCAGACACAGACTTGGCCAGAATATTTCAATTAAGTTTAATTAACAGTTTGGTAGGTAAACATATTAGGAAAGTCTTAGGACTGTAGATACATATGTAAAAGGAGAAAAAAAACAACTTTTAATTACCTGAGTTGTTACATTTCAGTAGCTGAATTATAGTCTTATGTCTACACCGCGAATCGTGGTAGAGGTACTTGAAAGACAAAAGGACCACGGGGATTTACCAGAAAGAAACCAGATCTATTGGGTAATTTGTCTCATAAATGGGAATCAGTTGGAAAGTTACAATACTTATGGGAATTTGGCAATCAAAGGAAAAAGAAACAGAAAGTTTTTTGGGCCTGTTTTATTTTAATGAAGTAATACAAAAGTATTTCTGATCACAGCAGAAAATTACTTGAGTTTGTTTAATTGTTGTGATTATTTTCCTGTTTTCTTTACATATTACTTTGACTAATTTAGTTTTCTCATCCTTGTTTAAAATTTCCTTAGCTGACCCCAGGAGACAATTATATCTGGTCAAGTTCTATATTTGCCTGGTGTTTCCTATCACCCCCCTCCCCCCATACCAGACATGTATTACTTTATTTTAGTGACAGTGTCAGCCGCTCTTCCATCCTTACATGGTCATTTATTTATTTATTTATTTATTTAAACTTACATTTATAATCTGAGCAGCTCTCTGATCTGTTTCATTGTTTATAATAACTGCTTCGACCACCCAGAAAGGGGGTTTACATAAGCAAGCACATTATCATAGAAATTTTAAAAAACAAACAGAATGGTTTAAAAGTAATTATGGTTTGTATACTATAGGTAATCAGTAAAGCTAGTTGAAGTCTTGATTTTTGTTTAATCGGTTACGTCCAGCTATTGAATATTACAGTAATCTATTTGAGATAGAATGATAGATTGCACCAAATTCTTAAATATTGTTCTAAAAGAGAAGATGTTATTTGCCTTATGAGTGTCAGTTTAAAAACCTTTAACCGAGGCAGGCGGACCCGGCGCTTTGGGCCCCCCACCCTTCCCCCCCCCACCAAGCCAACCCCCCAAGCCCACCCCCCCCACCCCCCACAACACAAGACATAACACCATAACTTCATGGAACACAACTGGTCGCAGCTTTATTAACCATCAGCAATTATAACAATAACATCAAACTTCCTATCCCCATTAGCGGCACCCGGCTGCACCAGCCATACCTTAGCAAAGTGCCTGCCACCGCTAATGCCACAACTTGCCACCCGCTATGTATTATGGATAAAGCTCCACTTTTTAACCAATCTTAAAACTAACTTACTATAAATAGTTTAAATTAGCGACTGGGTCTCAGAATATAGACTATTCACTCAGCCTCATCAACGGGCATTGTGAAAACGTCATTTATACATCAATGACCCATACTGTTTTTGTCGCTTATGTATTCCTTATTTTTTTATTTGTTATCTTTTTATTTCTTTATCCGATTTTTTCTGGAATTTTCTATTGATGCATCTTGAATGCCACGTTTCTTAGACTGTCTTCTAAAAGTATTAGATATACTAGGAATAGCAAACAGGTAGAAATGAATGAAACTTTATAGCTACTTAACTTAGAGTTGGGCTGCAGCAATATCGTCATTCCAGAAATCCTTTTCCTTACATGTAGAAGCTGCAATTTCCAACTCTAAGTTAAGTAGCTATAAAGTTTCATTCATTTCTACCTGTTTGCTATTCCTAGTATATCTAATACTTTTAGAAGACAGTCTAAGAAGGGAAGTATGAAAGCAACAAGCCGCCACCATAAGCAGGCAATGTGAAAGCAAGAAATTGCTATATTCAACAATAGATAACACGGTTTGAATAGCACAGATGGCATAATAGAAGTTTTTCTAACAGAATTGGGAATTGCAGCTTCTACATGTAAGGAAAAGGATTTCTGGAATGACGATATTGCTGCAGCCCAACTCTAAGTTAAGTAGCTATAAAGTTTCATTCATTTCTACCTGTTTGGCTATTCCTAGTATATCTAATACTTTTAGAAGACAGTCTAAGAAACGTGGCATTCAAGATGCATCAATAGAAAATTCCAGAAAAAATCGGATAAAGAAATAAAAAGATAACAAATAAAAAAATAAGGAATACATAAGCGACAAAAACAGTATGGGTCATTGATGTATAAATGACGTTTTCACAATGCCCGTTGATGAGGCTGAGTGAATAGTCTATATTCTGAGACCCAGTCGCTAATTTAAACTATTTATAGTAAGTTAGTTTTAAGATTGGTTAAAAAGTGGAGCTTTATCCATAATACATAGCCTAACAGCGATCAGCTCCGAGAAGTGACAATTATTTATTTTGTTACCAACAACTTGCCACCCGGCAAGTTGCCATGCCCCTCCCCCGACTTCGCCATGCCATAGCAAAAGTCGTCTGAGGTTTGACCGGGTCAGGGGCACCCCGCCCCCGCCCAAATGTAGCCTGCTGCTCCGGACCCCAGAAACCTCCAGGATCCCGCCACCGGCACATATCACCGATCATGTGCCGCCCCCCCCCCAACACAAGCTGCGACCAGCGCACTTCATGTACAGACATATATTCCAAGGCCTCCTGCCAGTCGTTAAGGAGCAAGTCCATACCGACTGGCGACAAGTGAACCCCATCAGCCCGATAGAGCCCCGAACACCCAACATCCACCCAATCATGCAAAATCTGGTAACCCCCCCTCTCACAGACCCACCGGCCGATCTGGCGATTGATCTTGGTTAATCCTCGAGACCAGCGACGCTGGTCCCAGCAAGCCGGCCTTGGAATAATGTCCGACCAAAGTAAAATAACACCAGAAAACATCCAGAGAACCACTCCCAGATCGTCCTGCACCGCTCGTATCAGCTACCGGCAGGACCAGGACACCAGGTCGTTGCCTCCCAGATGCACAATCAGGGTGGCCGGCCCCCGCAACGACCTCCCGTGGCGCTGAAGCAAAGGCAGCAACTGCACCCAGCGAAGTCCTCGGATGCCCAGCCATGTCACAGCCACCACCGCCGGGTCCAGTCCCAAATTCAGTCCAATAGGCCGGGCCGCCGCACGCCGACCAGCCCAGTGGACAAAGGAGTGGCCAGCCACCCAACAGACACCAGGCCCGACACCCCCATCTGCAAAAGAAAGAAACAGTTAAAGACCCGGACCCACCACCCAGCTCTTACAGCCGCACATAGCCCTTGAAGGCCTGAGAACGCCACCTACCAATGTCCCGAATCACCTGCCCCGGCAACCCAGCTGCCACCGCGGTAGTGGCAGCCCCAATACGAAAAGAGTGCGGCGCAAACCGCACCGGGTCCTCCCCAACCGCACGCAAAGCCAGGCGCAGTACCGCTGATAACTGAAAACAGGTTAAAACCGGCGCGTCCGAATGCACGAAAAAATTATCCGCTGCCCCCGGACGCACCGACAAATACTGCCAGACCGCCCGCACTGGGCAAGCCCGCGGGTCCTCCACCTCACCCAGCAACACCCACAAACCTTTTCCCAGTGGATCCGTCTTGGATCTCACCAACAGGATACGCAACCGCCCCCCATCCACCCGCACATGCCGTGCTTGCAGCCCCCCAACACCCCCCCGACCCGAGCCCGCTACCAACTCACCGATGCGAAAAGCCCCAAAAAAGGTGATGCAAAACACCGCCCTGAACAAAGCAGCCTCGTACGCAGAAGAGGCCACACGCGGTAAGGCCCCGCAGACCTTCACCAGGAGCCCATACGTAATGGGCAACCGCGAGTCACGCGGAGTAGGCTGAACTCATTCCCAACCTTGCAAGAGCCGACATGGCAAAACCCCTCCCGCGGGCGAACCCCAATCCACCGCGCCCGCAAAAAAGTTAAACCCTGCCAAGTGCCCGCGCACTGCTGACCAAGAAAACCCAGCGCCCTTAGCCTCCACAATATATTGACCAATCAGGCCTTCCGGAACCCCGCCCATCTGCCACCCGCGAGCCACTAAAAAGGCGACCACCCGGTCACAGCCTCGTTGATACGCAGACCAAGTCCCCGCAGACACCGAGTTCTTCAGCAGATCTAGCATCTCTCGAGGCCAATGCTCCACAAGCTCTCTGGGACCACCGATCCATCCTCGTCCGCTTCGGGGGCCAGAGCCCGGAATCAATCCCACTGAAAACGAGAAAGAGCATCAGCAATCTCGTTAGTGCACCCCGGGATATGCCGTGCCTTCACCGAAACATTCAACCGCAAGCAAGCCAGGACGACCTCCCGCATCAAACCCGCCACCCTCACGCACTTATTTATTTATTATTATTATTTATTATTTATTTATTACAATTTCTTATATACCGCACTATTGTCAGCGCGGTTTACATACAACAAAATGACCATAACAAACTGTTTGGCTTCACATAGAAAAGGAGAAAACAACTTGGATAACATGCTTCTGCTTTACATAGAACAGGAGTAATAACTTGGATAAACGGGGTATGCAAACTAAACTACTTACATATGTACACTTGGGGGAATACCGATTAACTACACTGACCACCGCCTCATTATCGCACCACCAGAGCACCCGTCGGTTCCTAAGCTGCTCCGGCCAGAGCTCCAAAACCACCCGAATCGGAAAAAGCTCCAAGAAGGTGATATTCTTGGTCAATCCCGCGGCGTGCCATGACTCCGGCCAACGATCCGCGTACCAAGCCCCACGGAAATAGACACCTAAGCCCACTCCCCCCGCAGCATCAGTGTACAACTGCAAGGCCTCACTGGACACCTCGGCCCCCATCAAAACAGAAGTCCCATTGAAATTCTCAAGGAAACGACTCCACACCATCAAATCCGCCTTCATCGCCCCCGTGACCCTAATCCGGTGGTGCGGTTTCCGCACCCCTGCCGTGGCGCACGCCAGCCTGCGCAAAAACATCCTCCCCATGGAAATCACCCGACACGCAAAGTTCAAGGACCACAACAGCGCCTGCAACTCCCTCAAGGAAATCCTGTGGGACGACAACACATTAGCCACCAAAATCCGCAAACGAGCCACCTTGTCCTGCAGCAGACTCGCCACCATCTCCACAGAGTCCAACTCTACCCCCAAAAAGGTCAAACGCGTCGTAGGACCCTCCGTCTTAGCTTCCGCCAGTGGCACACCGAACTCACGCGCCAGCCGCACAAACGCGGATAGCAACTCCTGGCAAGCCCCCGACTGCGCCGCACCCACAAAGAAAAAATCATCGAGGTAATGCACTACATCCGACAAGCCAGACACCTGAACTAGCACCCACTGCAGGAAGGTACTAAACATCTCAAAATAAGCACATGAGACCGAACAACCCATCGGCATGCACTTGTCAAAATAATACCCCCCTTGAAAACAAAACCCCCAACAAATGGAAAGCAGAAGGATGGACCGGGAGCAAGCGAAATGCCGACTCAATGTCCACCTTCGCCATGAGGGCAGAACGACCAGCCCCCCTCACCAACAGCGCCGCCTTATCAAAAGACGCATACCGCACCGTACAAAACTCACGCGGAATGCTATCATTAACAGAGGCACCGATTGGGCAGGACAAATTATGAATTAACCGGAACTTCCCGGGTTCCTTCTTGGGCACTCTACCCAGCGGAGAAATCACCATGTCCGGAAAAGGGGGCTCCGCGAAGGGACCCGCCACCCTCCCCAACCGCAACTCACCTAACAACTTGTCCTGTACGATCTCGGCCCAACGACGAACTGAGGGGGAGTTCCGCGCACTAGGCGCCGAAACAACCCCCCGCACCGGTATTACAAAACCAAACCGAAAACCAAAAGACAGAATAGCCGCAACCCGCCTCCGAGGATATCGCAGCAGCCACTCCACCAAGGCCTCCAACCGTATTGGGGAAGGCGCCCGCCCACGCCAATCATTGCCCTTTAAGAGCGGGGCCGGCAGGGCCAGAAGCGCCCTGCTTGATACACTTGGCGGCGGAATGGGAACCTCCGCACAAAGAGCAGGAGTGCAGAAATTTGCAGTCTGGAAAGGGGCAAGTGGCCCAGTTAAACCGCCAGCACACATCACTGCTCCCTGCCGTGCCCGCCTTTGGCGGCACACCACTCGCTCCCGCGCGAAAGGAACGCATAGCCACCCCCGCGACACTGCCACTACCCTTTCCACCGCCCCCCCCCCCCCCACTGGCACCTGACCTGGCCGACATTTGGGTCAGCCACAGGTTAATGTCTTGCGTGCCCCACGAAAGCGATTTGCATTCCTCCATCTTATCCCTGAACTTTTCATCATAGTTCAGCCAAGCCCACCCGTCATGCGTCTGCGACGCCTCCAGAATGGAATCGGCGTAGGCTAACAACATACCGTATTGCCCCGGGTCGTGATGACCCCACACGCTGGCCAACCGCAGAAAGGAACGCATCCAATTGACCACATTACGCGCAACCCGCTTAACTCTACCGGCTTTTTCACCCTCCTTTTGCTTCTTGCGGCTCTCGCCCGAGCACTTCCTCCCTTTGAGCAAGCGGAAGATATCGATGTATCGCCGCTTCCAGATCTTGCGCCGCAGCTTACTTGGCACGCCCTCCCACAATTCCGGAAAAAACACCACCGAAGCAGCCCCCCCACCCACACCAGGGGCCAAGCCTCCCCCACCGTCCCCTGCCCGCCGTCCCGAGGCCGTACCCGACCCAACGGACGAACCAGTCGAAGAGGAAGAAGGCGAAGATGAGTCAGAACTGCGACACCGCCGACAAGACCGCCGTCGCTTCTTATGCGAACCCCCCCCCCCCCGCCTGCCCATCCAGTGACTGGACCCCCCCAACTCCCCCATCCCCAAGCAACTCACCAGGATCACCGCTAGCAGCCGCCGACGCCGCGTCCATCCCAACTGCTACAGAACCGCTCTCGCCAACAGAATTTGCAACCGCTGTGGTAGGACTCCGCACAGCCTCCGCCGCTCCCTGTTGTGACACTGCTCCCGCCTGTGGACACCACCAGCTCTCACTGCCAGCAGCATTTGAAGTCCATGCCGGCTGCGCCATAACACGCCCCTGCGGAGAAAGAAAGGGAAAAACAGGGGGGGAGCTGCCAGAGACCAAGGAGCGGACCAAGGACCGTCCCAATCGGCCCGAGACGTACCCTGCCCCCCGCTTAACCACTGGTCCCAAGGTGACGACCCCCCCGATGCACCCAAGCCACCAGCACCCGGGAGCCAACCAGCAGGAACGCCGTAGCCCGAGCTCCACAAGGCCCCATCCTGCCTTGAGCCCCCCCCCCTGCCCCTGCACCCCCACAATACCTCCCACCACACTCCCACCCCCCGCTGCACCCGTATCACATTCTACAACCAGGTTAGCCTCCCCCCCCCGCCTCCCCGAGCGGTCCCCTAAGCCCATCAGGCACCCCCGAGGATCCAAGGGGACGCGGCACTCCAGCGTTCCCCCGCCACCACCCCGAGGCCGTCGAACCCCTTTTGCCCCCCTCTGCTCCTTCACAGCACCCCCCCGAGCCCTCAGCCCACTACTACCCACAGGGCCAGGAAAGCCAGCCTCCCCCCAAGACCGTGATCTCCCCCGCCCCCTCATCCCAACCCCCGAAGCACCAGCCGAGGCCGAGCCCCTTGCTTTCGCCCGACCTCGAGACCCAGGCATGCCCACCAAGATCAATCCACCCACAGCAGCGGTCAATCTAAGACTTATGAGGGTCAGGCTTTAGATTACCCTCTTCAGTACTAATTTCCGTTTTTTGTTTTTTTTTTGAAACCAGCCTCAAAGCCCGAAAGACCCGCGCACTGAAGCAACAGCACCCAAATCCCCCGCAGAGCACCCCCCCTACAAACAAAATGGGCCTAGAAACGCACAGCCCGCCCGCAGCACTCAACACCCCCCAAGCAGCACAGCCCCGACACATGCTGACCCACCGCACTTGCCCGGAAGCTGAGGTAAACCGCATGGATCCGCTGTCACCACGCTCTTCTGCCGCCCAGACCGCCCGAGCCTCACCAGAACGCCGGCACCTGAAACGCAGCCTTCGCACGCTCTGAGCACGCGGAGGCTGCTGGCCAGCAACCACCCCCCTCACCTCCCCAGAATCGCCTTCTTGATTGGCTCCCGCACGGTGCGACCGTCGGGGAGCCAATCAATTCAACTGATGCGCTCGCGCGCCTGACTCGGGCCGCGCGCAGGGTCCCCGCGCCGGGCCGCGCGCCCGGTTAAATTCGGCCGCCAGGACCCTGCCCGCGGCCTCGCAATTTCCTTACAACTTGTGAAATCTGGAATTCCATTGTCAGTGGAGAATCTAGAAGTGCACCCATCACCTTCAAAGTGGTAATCAGAGGTATATTTATTCCTGCAAGAGCTGGAATTTATTGATGGAATACTAATAGTAGGTTTATCTAACCATAATAATTTGGTTTATCACCATTTAAGTTCAGGTGATGATCCTTCATCCAATAAGTGATTCTCAATATAGTGTGTTGAAAGGAAACCCCCTCTTCAAAGTGCCTCCACCTTGAATTCTCCCTTCACTCTCTACTAATCTTGAGTTCTGCAGCAGGTTACCTCCATCTCCCAATTCATTCTTGCACTTTTCCTTTGACCTGTGCTATCCTTTCTTCCTTTTCTTAAATCACAGAAGGAAAATTGCATAACTTATGCCGGATCAGCTCCGAGCTTCCTCTGCCCTACCCCCACCCGCATGCCAATGATGAGACCCAATCCACCATTTTTCCAACTTGGTTTTATTAGTGGATCTCAAAGGCTACAGCATGCGGATATACAATTATTGCCTTGTTAACAGTTACATTCTAACAAACGTATATTTTGTGATGAGGAGAGCTCTGCTGAGCCGATGGAAATAGAGGGAAATTGTAAATATACCTTTAAGGAGAGAGACAGGCAGGGAATTCACAGCTTTCAGACTGCAGGTAAAGGAAGAAAACACGCAGTCACTGAAGTCAGGCCACACCCAAGCTCTGCTAACCTAAGTGCAGGTTTGGGGAGTAATGAAAAACACCTGAGAAGGAAGCAGTGTATGCCAGTTAAGAAACAGCCTTATAAACCCAGGGGAGGAAAAGGAAAAGAGCCAGCACCGGGGAGCAGAAAGGAGATCACCGGGTAGGAGAACGGTGAAGCTTTCGGTGAGGAGCTCAGCAGTGAAAGTAGCAGCCATAAAGAAAGCCAGGCTTGCAGGAGGAGTGCTGTTAGTCCTGAAGCCAGCCGAGGTGTGGCTAGGAGAAATGCTGACGAGGGTCAGGCTGCAGTTCAAACGGTTCATGGTCCAGCTCAAAGAGTTCAAGCTGCCAAAAGGTGGGTGGACAAACTCACAGCTAGAAGTGACCAGAACCCAGCTGGGTGGAAAGAACCAGGGCTGGACAAGTTAGAAGAACTGAGGCAGTTGATCCAGAGAAGGAATCCTCACATTCCAGGTACAAACCTTCCTTATTGTGGAGAGCACCTGTGGAAAGAAGTCCAGGAGCTTTTACAAAGCATTAAGCCAGAAAAAGTTCATGAAAGCTCAGAGTCAGACGTACATGCTGAAGAGCATGAAGAGATGCAGGTAGACTGTCCTGAGCAGGGTTCTATAACTGAGGAATTAGCAATGGACTGTTCATTGTGCCAGAAGGCAGATTGAAAGCTTTCTGATAAAAAGTCTTTAACCAAGAAAGCACTGAAGAAACAGGGTGAGTTAACCTATCTGTGTTAATGCTAGGAACCGCTTCTAATGAAAAGAATACATGCATAACTTGAATTACTAAAGAAGCAGAAGATAAAAATGGACACTTTGCTTTGCTTGAAGGAAGAAGCTATGTTTTGTTTGCTGAACGTTTGATGAAAACAGCGACACATGTTAAAAGGCTTATGAAGCAGTTTCAGTTCTAGTTTGTGTATAATTTCCTGATGTTATTGCTTGGAGAAGAATCCTAACGTTTGTGTTGAGCCTTAGTGCTTTGGGGAAGATAAATAAATTTCTTGTTTGCCTTTAAAAACCATCGGTTTCACACTACTGTCTTTAGATAAGGAGAAACAACTACAAGTCCCAGAAGTCCAAGCTGTGGACAAGAATAGCATAATTCTTTATTTAAGGGCTAACATTGGCAGCCCTGCGCCTTTAGGCCTTTGGCCCAGGCTAGGGTGATGACAATTTACAGGATTAAGTGATCATTCATTAACACTCAGCACAACTTTTAACTATAAGCAACATCACAGTTATCATAATACATATCCTAAGTTGATGTGGAGGGGTACCACAGTCCCTTATTGCCTGGTCAGCGGCCCTGGCCAGCTCCGTGACCAATGTCCCACCCCCTTTTCCCATCACCAACCGCTCCGTGTTGGTGCCCAGGTGGCCTGTTTGCCCTGCTTCTGGTAACCAAGGCCAGGCACCCCGGCCCCTGGTACCTTACCTTCCTGTTACCCTGCCCCAGCTGCCTCTTTTCGGTACCCCCCTTTCTTTCCATGATACCCCTCCTCTCTTCGTTCTCTTTCAGTGAAATCTCGCCACCAGGAGGGCCCACGGCCTGACTCACCCCATAGTGAGTACCAAACCAATGGCCCGCTGCAGGCCCTTGAGGAACAGCTCCAAACCAATGTTGTTTAAGGGAACTCTGTCCCCTGAATAGAACGTCTCCACCCCCTTCCCCCCGCCAGTATGCCCTGATGCTCCATCACCACCCTGCCCATCGCCCGCATAAAGGACCCAACTTCTTTGTTGAGCTTCCTCCTGCTCCTCTCGATCACTGCCAGACAGTTCACTCTCTGCCACTTTTGCTGTGGGATGATGTGGGACCACACAACACCCACCCCCATCTCATTGCGTTTCCAGGCCAAGTCCACCTTGATCTTGATGATGAGATCTATGCCTTTCCTTGACACCAGATCGTTACCTCCAAGATGCAAGACCACCTAGACAGGTGCTCCCTTTTTCCCTTGGCTTGCGAGGGCGAGCCTCAAGTGGCCCCACCGTATCCCTCTGTGTCCTATCCAATGTATCCGGATGCTGTCAGGGTGGAAACCGAGCTGTCTGCCAAAGTGTCTCCCTGCTGCCCATCTGCCTACCCAGTGGACATAAGAATGTCCTATGATCCATATCAACAGCACTAAAACAAAGACATGGGGAGGGGTGGCCTGCACGAAGCGGCAGGTGCACCTACTCTTGCCATCTTACTGTGCAGATTAGATGGACTATACTGGTTTTTATCTGCCATCATTTACTATGTTACTATGTTACCACCGCTGCGTTATCGGAGTGGAAAACTATCCTCCTCTTCATTATGTGATGCTGTCATGACCAAGGCTACCACAATTGGGAATGTGATAGCCTTGGTTATGCCGTTTTCATGCCACCTGGCGGGCCATCACTCCTGACATCATTGCCCAAAATATATCCCAAAACCCACCCCTCCTGCGGCATCGGTGAAGAATGTTCCCTACTACTGATGGTCAGCATCTCCATATGTTCCTGCCATTGTATTGTGACAGTAACTGTTGCCACACCACCATGTTCTCCCGTATAGGTGCGTTGACCCTGATGATGTGGTGCCCTCTGCGCACACCCTTTGTGGCATCCGCCAGTCGGTGAATGAAAGCCCTACCCATGAGCATCACCGGCAGGCAAAGTTTAGGTGCCCTATCAGAGACTGCATTTGCCACAGCGTGACCTTCTTTGTGGCTACCGCCGATTGCACCGCTGCCCGCAAGGCGGCCACCTTGTCTGCCGGGAGGTGAGTCACCATTTTCATGGTGTCAATCTCTATCCCCAGAAATGACAGGTGCTGCACTGGACCCTCAGTTTTATTCTCTGCCAGAGGAAGCCCTAGCTCCCCGGCCTTCCTTCAGAAAACTTCAAGACATGTTAGCAGCTTGGCTTGTCCCCCGCCATGAACAAAAAATCATTAAGCTAATGTATGATTTTGCCCTGGCACAACTTCTTCTCAACAATCCACTGGAGGGCAGAGCTGAATTCTTCAAAATAGGCACAAGAAATCAAGTACCCCATGGGAAGGCATTTGTCCACATAGAGCCAGCCCTGAAACGCAGCCCCAACAGGTGAAAACTATCTGGGGAGCAGCCGAAAGGCGGACTCCACGTCCGTCTTCACCAGCCATGCTCCCGCCCACATGTCCCGAAGCAACTCCAGTGCCTGGTCTATGGAAGAGTACTTTACGAGCAGTCCGTGTGTCTAGGTGATCGTTCATCAAGGCGCCATTGGAATAGGATAAGTGATGTATGAGACAGAATTCCCCCAGCTCCTTCTTGGGGACCAGGCCCAATGGGGAAATGATCAGGTTGAGTAACAGACTGTTCTTGTACGGACCTGCCACTCTTCCCAACTGCTGCTCCTTATGGAGATTACGCTAGACCACCTCCCTATGCTCTAGAGCAGATTTTAAGTTCTGGGCCATTTGCAGGTCCAGCGGGCCATTGTATGGAATGACAAACCCCCTCCTGAAACCACTGTGCAACCATCACATCTTTTCCCGATTGTACCCCTGCAAATTCCTCCCCAGCATTTCAATCTTGATGGGAGTAAATGCTCGCACCAGCCCACTGACCTCAGCACAGGCGCTGGGTGTCGCCCCCTTGCTTCTTACCGTATTGGACTTGGGGATGCCCATCTCCGCATGTGGCGAAGGCATGGCAGTATTTGCAGGTATTATTAAATCTGCAAAACCCGCCATTAAACAGCCTTCACACCCCAAGGAGACAGGGATAATTGGGAGGCAGGGGGATAATGCTACCAGGTGGCAAGGGGGGCTACTGCCCTCCCCCGAGCTGAACCTACTGCCTCCAAAAGGGCTGTTGGGGCCCCAGGGGCTTGCTGGGCCACCTGTTACTCGAGGTCCCACCTGGTCGGCTGTCCTGATAGCCTTGTGTCATCAGCCGGAGCCACAGGTCTATGTCCTTCCTATCCCAGCCCAGCCTAGCCTGCCATGTTCCGATGAAAATGTTCATCGTACTCCAGCCAGGCATTCCCCCCGTATACTCTGTAGGCCTTGAAAATGGTGTCCTGGTACTGCAACAGCCCCCTGCATATCCTCCAGGTGTCTTTAACCCACCATGCTGGCCAGCACCCTAAAGGCTGCACACCAGTTTGCAATCATCGTGGGACACTGTCTGATCAGCTGACACTTTTTGCAGCAGCAGAAGCACCCATAGTTTTCATCCCCATTCTGGATGAGGAGCGAGAAAATGTCCACATATTTGCCCTTCCAGATTTTCTCTTTTTGAGTGAGTGGCATGTGGCTGTCTAAAAAGCTGGTAAGGCACATGTATTCTGCTGGCCGGAATTCAGATACCAACCCCCCCTTCTCCCGACACCACCTCTCTCATGTGACCCCCATTGTACCCTGTGCTAGGGGCCCTTCCGGAGTGTTGAGGCTTGGGATCTCATCAGGGCCGGATTTAGCTAGAGTGAGGCCCTACGCCAAGAAAAATTGTGGGCCCCCCCCGTGCAGTCCTGGGCCCCCCCCCCCGTGCAGTCCTGGGCCCCCTCCCGTGTACCCGTGCAGTCCTGGGCCCCCCCCCGTGCAGTCCTGGGCCCCCCCGTGCAGTCCTGGGCCCCCCGTGTCCCCCCCCATGCAGTCCTGGGTGCGCCCCCGTGCAGTCCTGGGCCCCCCCGTGCCCCTGTGCAGTCCTGCCCCCCGTGCAGTCCTGCCCCCGTGCAGTCCTGGGCCCCCCCCCCCCCGTGCCCACGTGCAGTCCTGGGGCGCCCCCGTGCAGTCCTGGGCCCCCCCCCCCCCCCGTGCCCCCGTGCAGAGCTTTTTTGAAGCAGAAGCAGCGGCGCATATTACTACTGAGTCTAGCCCTTTTTACTCTCATCCTATGTCCCCTCATAGCAGAGCGTGCTTTCAATTGAAAGAGACCATCCTGTGCATTTATGCCACAGAGATATTTAAATGTCTCTATCATATTGCCCCTATCCCGCCTTTCCTCTAAAGTGTACACATTAAGATCTTTAAGTCTGTCCTCAAATGCTTCATAACAAAGAGCACTAACCATTTTAGTAGCCACCCTCTGCACTGACTCCAACCTGCTTATATCCTTTTGAAGGTATGGTCTCCAGAATTGCACACAATACTCTAAATTAGGTTGCACCAGAGGCTTATACAGAGGCACTATCACCTCCTTAAAGTAGAAAGACATTGTGACATAAATTAATAATTATACTTATATATGTAACCTCAAATCATGTGCAACTAATGGAATCTCAATCATAAAGCATTAAAACCATATGACAGAGACCAACGAAATGCAAACTATAAACATGCCACAGGATGTAGTAAGCATGTAGGTATAAGGAAGTGACCATATGTACAAAATATATTATAGAAATGGATCAAGAGGATGACAATAGAAAACAAGGATACCATATGGAAAACTAAAAATTGCAAATCATCAACTAATATATGTGGTGTGTTGGGTGGGAAATGGGGATGGAAAAGGGGGGAAGGGAACAGAGAGAAGAAAGAGGAAAAAGGAGAGAGGAATGAGTAGGGAAAAGGAGGGAAGGGGAAAAAGAGGAAAGGAAGGGGAGGGGAGGAGAAAAGGGAAAGAAGGGGGAAGGGGAACCGAAAGAGGGCATGGATGAGACAGTAAAAGAAACATAAAATCTCTATTTAAAGAGGAAAGGAAGGGGAGGGGAGGAGAAAGGGGAAAGAAGGGGGAAGGGGAACCGAAAGAGGGCATGGATGAGACAGTAAAAGAAACATAAAATCTCTATTTAAAGAGGAAAGGAAGGGGAGGGGAGGAGAAAGGGGAAAGAAGGGGGAAGGGGAACCGAAAGAGGGCATGGATGAGACAGTAAAAGAAACATAAAATCTCTATTTAAAGAGGAAAGGAAGGGGAGGGGAGGAGAAAGGGGAAAGAAGGGGGAAGGGGAACCGAAAGAGGGCATGGATGAGACAGTAAAAGAAACATAAAATCTCTATTTAAAGAGGAAAGGAAGGGGAGGGGAGGAGAAAGGGGAAAGAAGGGGGAAGGGGAACCGAAAGAGGGCATGGATGAGACAGTAAAAGAAACATAAAATCTCTAGAGCTGCAAAATAAGAACAGTAGTAAGACAAATAAATATCTGAGTAAAACGTATGTAAATTATACATATAAAGAAACAGATATTCATAAAAACGTTACACATCAAAAGGAGGGAAAGCAGAAGAAGGGAGAGGGTGGAAGGAATGGGAAAGGAGGGAAGGGAGGAGAAGGGAAAGGGGTGGAAGAAAGGTTGGTATATTGGACAGGCAATAAAATATTTATATATAGCAGGCATTAAAATATAAAATACAGAATGCAAAATTATAGAGTGAATTATAAACCGTGAGGGCCAACATATTGAAACAGACACATACATAATGTAAAGTAAAGATAAAAATGGGTACATCATATAAAACAAAGAAGCTGAAAGGATACTTACTGAAACAAACGTAGATCAGGGCTGGTGGAGAAATCGAAGCCTGCTAGTGTGCTGACGATATAGTTGTTCTATAATTAGACCATGGAAAATAAAGACCGGACTAGAGAAGAGGATCCAAGGAGGTGCTTTCATTGTGTGTTAGAATATTTGCCACCCAACAGGGTAAACTATATAAGCGGAAAAACAAAAGTGACATATACAAGCGCAGTCAGCCCCGGCATGAAGTATAGATCAGGGAACCGTGCCGGTTGCCGATAGGAGAAACAAAGGAAGGGGGAGGGAAAGAAAGGGGAAAGGGAGAAGGAAGGAAAACAAGAATGTCGTCAAAGATGTTGCTAGGTCAAGAATAGTGTCTTTCCACTCCAGCATGCTCTGAAGGCCTTGTCAGTCCCGCCCCCCTCTGATGCATTTTGCATCAGAGGGGGTGGAACCAGTAAGGAACTCCAAGGGTGCTGAAGTAGCAAAGACCCGTGCTGGGGGCCCCCCCGTGCGAATGCTGGGAAAGGTTAAAGGGCAACCTTTAACCTTTCCCAGCATTCGCGGCTTCACAGAAACAGCCGCCAGCGTGAAGGAAAAGGCTCTTCACGCTGGCGGCTGTACAGAGGGAGCCGGGGCCTCGCGCGGGCTTCCCCGGCTCCCTCTAAAGCCCTCCGGTGGGCCCTTGCCAGCTGTGGGCCCTACGCCACGGCGTACCTGGCATATACTGCATCTATCTTTGTATAGAACAGGAAAAGTTCCTAACTCTGAATTTTTTGTCGGATCGTCTGTCGCGAGGGTGTAACAACACTCTCAAATAACAGACCCTCCTTTTATTCAACTTTTTTAAGAAGGTCAATGCGACCTATATGCTCCAGGCTACAACAAGCCCTAACAAAGGACAAGCCCGTGCATAAATCAAATATAAACGTGCTTTAGCACTTTCTAAGACAACAGAAGTAATTGCACTTAGCTGGACGATGAAGTGGTCTAATATATTTCAGTCTGTCCGACTCAAAGATGGATGTCCAATGAAAGACCTCCAAAAACCCCTGTAAGGGCTATTTACGGCTTCAGACGTGTCCTGCAACAATCACCCAGGATAACTCCACTTAGAAACTCGCCAACATTCTTCCGTGTTTGTCAAAGCTTGGTTGGGTTAAATGGCGACACAAACCGTTGTGTTTCAAGCCCGCCTTAGCACTGGCCCTTTTTCAAGCGAACCCAGCCAATTTCCTGTTCCGGCCCAATACAAGATGACGTCATCGACATGTAAGGAACTCATTGATGACGCATAAAATGACAAATATAACACATTATACAAATTCAACGGATCTTCCACCATTCAATCTCCGCATTCATACCTGATGGAATGACAGAATTAAGATTAAATATCCAGCGTTGTCCATGATGATGTAGCACTGCCCGACGATCCCCTCCTCTAAGAGGTGGAGGAACCCAATCTAAGATTGTCCATTGAAGTTGCTCAAAATTATGGGATGCTGACAGACAGTGCTGGACAATAGGGGCGGATAATGTCTTAGTATTAAGACGCGAACGGTGTTCTTGTAGGCGTTTTCGAACTGATCGCGTGGTCATACCCACATAGAAAAACGAACAAGGGCATATTATCAAATAGACTACATATTCTGATGTACAATCGGTGACAAAACGTCGAGAATAATTGATCTGAGTATGAGGATCTTCCCACATAGTGCCCTCTATAGTGTTGAAGCACATATCGCAAGAGCCACATGCACGATGGTTTCCCCCCTCGGGACCACTAGGTTGAGCAGAGGTAGTGTGTACCACTCGATCCGCGATATTAGTCCCCCTCTTGTATGCTAACCTTAGAGGTTTTTGAAAACACGCATGTGTTGATAAGACATGCCAATGTGATCGCAAAATACGTGTTATTTGCCCTGTACAAGGCATGTAAGGGAGTACTCCCACATAGGGCTGAGTAACTATCGAATCTGATGACAACCGATCGTTATGTTCAGAAGGATCATGCCACCAGTCAGGGTGGTTATTAAGTGCCCGCTTGTAGGCCGAATCAATTAATCTTAAGGGATACTCTCGTGCAACTAATCGATCCCTCAGACTCCGAGAATGAAATTTATATTCCTTTCTAGTAGAGCATAAACGTCGAAGGCGTAAAAATTGCCCGATGGGGAGTGCCTGCCAAAGGGAACGTGGGTGATAACTCTTATATTGAAGCAATGTGTTCCGCTGAACAGGCTTGCGATAAAGAGTAGAATGAAGTTTACCCTCTTCTTTGTAGAGCAACAAATCCAAAAACTCTATTTGAAGAAGGTGAAACTTTGCTTCAAATTTAATATGAGCATGTAATGTGTTGATCCATTGCAAAAATTGATGTAGATTTTCTTGTGTCCCAGTCCAAATAAAAAATACATCATCTAGAAATCGTTTCCATGAAATTATCGAGCCGAAATAGTTAGATGGATAAAGATAAGTGTCTTCAAAGTGTGCCATGTAGAGGGCAGCCACCGAGGGCGCTACTGTGGCACCCATGGCTATACCGAAGCATTGGTGATAAAATTTCTGATCATACATAAAATAGTTATGATCAAGCACCCAAGACAAAAGACGTAACACAAAGGCTTTCGGGAGCCGTGATGGTAAATTCAATGACAGAGCCGCCAAGATAGAATATGCTTCCTTTTGATCGATGTTTGTGTATAACGCTACCACATCTAAGGTGACCAGACAATAATGTGGTAGCATAGGAATATCTCGAACAGCCGATAAAAAGTGATAGGAATCACGAATATATGATCGGATGCCTTCTGTCAACGGCTGAAAAAATCGGTCACAGAAAATAGAAAGCGGTTCCAAAACTGATTCTCGGCAGGAAACTATGGGGCGCCCAGGTGGGTGCTCTAACGACTTATGTAATTTAGGAACCATATATAGGACTGGAACCTTAGGAAAATTAGGATTTAGAAAGGAATATTCCTTTTTCGTAATCCAGTTATGATTATATGCCTCTGTGGTGTATTCTTTTATAAGTGATTGCAACTGAGGACCAGGATCCGAGGGTAAAACTTTATAGTATTTTGCATTTTCTAAATGTGTTAAGACCACTGTATGGTACACATCCTTATCCTGTATCACAACTGCACCGCCTTTATCGGCTCTTCTCACCACCAACTGAGGATTGGAACTTAATTCCTGCAGCGCTTTATACAAAGGAGTTGACAAATTTGAGAAGCGACGTTGAGGAGTTGCTTCCAATTGATCGATTTCATGGGTTACCAAACGTTGAAAGGTCGTTATGGAAGCATCCATACTCACAGGGGGCACCCAAGTTGAAACGGGGACACAGATCGAATTTTCTGAAGGTAATGACGGGAAATCTCGAAAAAAATAAGTAGTGTGTAACTGACTGGTGGCATGATCCTTCTGAACATAACGATCGGTTGTCATCAGATTCGATAGTTACTCAGCCCTATGTGGGAGTACTCCCTTACATGCCTTGTACAGGGCAAATAACACGTATTTTGCGATCACATTGGCATGTCTTATCAACACATGCGTGTTTTCAAAAACCTCTAAGGTTAGCATACAAGAGGGGGACTAATATCGCGGATCGAGTGGTACACACTACCTCTGCTCAACCTAGTGGTCCCGAGGGGGGAAACCGTCGTGCATGTGGCTCTTGCGATATGTGCTTCAACACTATAGAGGGCACTATGTGGGAAGATCCTCATACTCAGATCAATTATTCTCGACGTTTTGTCACCGATTGTACATCAGAATATGTAGTCTATTTGATAATATGCCCTTGTTCGTTTTTCTATGTGGGTATGACCACGCGATCAGTTCGAAAACGCCTACAAGAACACCGTTCGCGTCTTAATACTAAGACATTATCCGCCCCTATTGTCCAGCACTGTCTGTCAGCATCCCATAATTTTGAGCAACTTCAATGGACAATCTTAGATTGGGTTCCTCCACCTCTTAGAGGAGGGGATCGTCGGGCAGTGCTACATCATCATGAACAACGCTGGATATTTAATCTTAATTCTGTCATTCCATCAGGTATGAATGCGGAGATTGAATGGTGGAAGATCCGTTGAATTTGTATAATGTGTTATATTTGTCATTTTATGCGTCATCAATGAGTTCCTTACATGTCGATGACGTCATCTTGTATTGGGCCGGAACAGGAAATTGGCTGGGTTCGCTTGAAAAAGGGCCAGTGCTAAGGCGGGCTTGAAACACAACGGTTTGTGTCGCCATTTAACCCAACCAAGCTTTGACAAACACGGAAGAATGTTGGCGAGTTTCTAAGTGGAGTTATCCTGGGTGATTGTTGCAGGACACGTCTGAAGCCGTAAATAGCCCTTACAGGGGTTTTTGGAGGTCTTTCATTGGACATCCATCTTTGAGTCGGACAGACTGAAATATATTAGACCACTTCATCGTCCAGCTAAGTGCAATTACTTCTGTTGTCTTAGAAAGTGCTAAAGCACGTTTATATTTGATTTATGCACGGGCTTGTCCTTTGTTAGGGCTTGTTGTAGCCTGGAGCATATAGGTCGCATTGACCTTCTTAAAAAAGTTGAATAAAAGGAGGGTCTGTTATTTGAGAGTGTTGTTACACCCTCGCGACAGACGATCCGACAAAAATTCAGAGTTAGGAACTTTTCCTGTTCTATACAAAGATAGATGAATTATATGGGACAGTGAATGATCTTTAGATTCTAGATATATAGTGTGTTCATTTCACAGAGGTTTAATTTTTGATAATACTTCTTAGGAGTCACCTCTTTTTTACAAGATGACGTCAGCAGCTGGTTTGGAACCCACTAACACTGCTACTTTTGCATTTTCACAAGCAGCAATAGATAAGCTTCTGGAACATCCTTCGTTATTTGACAACCCAGTGGTCTTAGAAGATCCGATCACAGGGTCTTGGACCACTTTGAAAAATGTAAAGAAACGTAGCATTCGTGTGGAAATGCATGCTGCCACAATGACACAATATTTAAAACAAAAAATGATTCCTCGAGGTCTTCGGGTTTTAAAACCTCCCCACATGTTTGCAGATGACAAGAAATTTTATGCCACTTGGAACAGCATTTTAAATAAATGTGGATTGGATCTTATAGCCCTTCTTATTGAGCGGTTGTCCGTAGAAGAACTATTATTGAAAGATCAAGTGGCACAAATGGAAAAGGACTTGAAAAAGGAAGCTAAAGGGGAAACCTTTGACCAACAGTTGGCAGACTTGAACGTTCAGCTACAACATTTTCAAGAAACAGTCCGTTTATCCAAATTGAAGAAATTCAAACGTGATAAGGATGATTACACGAAGGATCAAGTTTACACCTGGCGACAAAATGAGGAAGTCCCTGTTAAACAAGTTACCTTTGATGTATCCTCGGAGGACAGAAGTTCTGACTCCTCCGTAGAAGTGATAGCGGCTGCTTCTCGAGGGGGATCTCAAAACAATCCCCAGGTTTTTCACAGGGGCCGGCCACGTTATCGCCGGCAGTTCCACAGAACTCGGGGGGACGGATGGGTCGGACCGGTAACTCGTTCGACTACCAAACAGCAGTCGTTAATTTGTCCAGCACCTCCCTAACGTCGGATCAATTACAAGTTCTGGAATTGGGGCTTTCCTTTGTCCCCTCTCCAAAGAATGATTTTTTCCGGATGCGGACGGCTGTTCAACAGTTTTTTCGTAAGTTACACACTACTTATTTTTTTCGAGATTTCCCGTCATTACCTTCAGAAAATTCGATCTGTGTCCCCGTTTCAACTTGGGTGCCCCCTGTGAGTATGGATGCTTCCATAACGACCTTTCAACGTTTGGTAACCCATGAAATCGATCAATTGGAAGCAACTCCTCAACGTCGCTTCTCAAATTTGTCAACTCCTTTGTATAAAGCGCTGCAGGAATTAAGTTCCAATCCTCAGTTGGTGGTGAGAAGAGCCGATAAAGGCGGTGCAGTTGTGATACAGGATAAGGATGTGTACCATACAGTGGTCTTAACACATTTAGAAAATGCAAAATACTATAAAGTTTTACCCTCGGATCCTGGTCCTCAGTTGCAATCACTTATAAAAGAATACACCACAGAGGCATATAATCATAACTGGATTACGAAAAAGGAATATTCCTTTCTAAATCCTAATTTTCCTAAGGTTCCAGTCCTATATATGGTTCCTAAATTACATAAGTCGTTAGAGCACCCACCTGGGCGCCCCATAGTTTCCTGCCGAGAATCAGTTTTGGAACCGCTTTCTATTTTCTGTGACCGATTTTTTCAGCCGTTGACAGAAGGCATCCGATCATATATTCGTGATTCCTATCACTTTTTATCGGCTGTTCGAGATATTCCTATGCTACCACATTATTGTCTGGTCACCTTAGATGTGGTAGCGTTATACACAAACATCGATCAAAAGGAAGCATATTCTATCTTGGCGGCTCTGTCATTGAATTTACCATCACGGCTCCCGAAAGCCTTTGTGTTACGTCTTTTGTCTTGGGTGCTTGATCATAACTATTTTATGTATGATCAGAAATTTTATCACCAATGCTTCGGTATAGCCATGGGTGCCACAGTAGCGCCCTCGGTGGCTGCCCTCTACATGGCACACTTTGAAGACACTTATCTTTATCCATCTAACTATTTCGGCTCGATAATTTCATGGAAACGATTTCTAGATGATGTATTTTTTATTTGGACTGGGACACAAGAAAATCTACATCAATTTTTGCAATGGATCAACACATTACATGCTCATATTAAATTTGAAGCAAAGTTTCACCTTCTTCAAATAGAGTTTTTGGATTTGTTGCTCTACAAAGAAGAGGGTAAACTTCATTCTACTCTTTATCGCAAGCCTGTTCAGCGGAACACATTGCTTCAATATAAGAGTTATCACCCACGTTCCCTTTGGCAGGCACTCCCCATCGGGCAATTTTTACGCCTTCGACGTTTATGCTCTACTAGAAAGGAATATAAATTTCATTCTCGGAGTCTGAGGGATCGATTAGTTGCACGAGAGTATCCCTTAAGATTAATTGATTCGGCCTACAAGCGGGCACTTCATAACCACCCTGACTGGTGGCATGATCCTTCTGAACATAACGATCGGTTGTCATCAGATTCGATAGTTACTCAGCCCTATGTGGGAGTACTCCCTTACATGCCTTGTACAGGGCAAATAACACGTATTTTGCGATCACATTGGCATGTCTTATCAACACATGCGTGTTTTCAAAAACCTCTAAGGTTAGCATACAAGAGGGGGACTAATATCGCGGATCGAGTGGTACACACTACCTCTGCTCAACCTAGTGGTCCCGAGGGGGGAAACCATCGTGCATGTGGCTCTTGCGATATGTGCTTCAACACTATAGAGGGCACTATGTGGGAAGATCCTCATACTCAGATCAATTATTCTCGACGTTTTGTCACCGATTGTACATCAGAATATGTAGTCTATTTGATAATATGCCCTTGTTCGTTTTTCTATGTGGGTATGACCACGCGATCAGTTCGAAAACGCCTACAAGAACACCGTTCGCGTCTTAATACTAAGACATTATCCGCCCCTATTGTCCAGCACTGTCTGTCAGCATCCCATAATTTTGAGCAACTTCAATGGACAATCTTAGATTGGGTTCCTCCACCTCTTAGAGGAGGGGATCGTCGGGCAGTGCTACATCATCATGAACAACGCTGGATATTTAATCTTAATTCTGTCATTCCATCAGGTATGAATGCGGAGATTGAATGGTGGAAGATCCGTTGAATTTGTATAATGTGTTATATTTGTCATTTTAGGCGTCATCAATGAGTTCCTTACATGTCGATGACGTCATCTTGTATTGGGCCGGAACAGGAAATTGGCTGGGTTCGCTTGAAAAAGGGCCAGTGCTAAGGCGGGCTTGAAACACAACGGTTTGTGTCGCCATTTAACCCAACCAAGCTTTGACAAACACGGAAGAATGTTGGCGAGTTTCTAAGTGGAGTTATCCTGGGTGATTGTTGCAGGACACGTCTGAAGCCGTAAATGGCCCTTACAGGGGTTTTTGGAGGTCTTTCATTGGACATCCATCTTTGAGTCGGACAGACTGAAATATATTAGACCACTTCATCGTCCAGCTAAGTGCAATTACTTCTGTTGTCTTAGAAAGTGCTAAAGCACGTTTATATTTGATTTATGCACGGGCTTGTCCTTTGTTAGGGCTTGTTGTAGCCTGGAGCATATAGGTCGCATTGACCTTCTTAAAAAAGTTGAATAAAAGGAGGGTCTGTTATTTGAGAGTGTTGTTACACCCTCGCGACAGACGATCCGACAAAAAATTCAGAGTTAGGAACTTTTCCTGTTCTATACAAAGATAGATGAATTATATGGGACAGTGAATGATCTTTAGATTCTAGATATATAGTGTGTTCATTTCACAGAGGTTTAATTTTTGATAGTACCTGGCATATAGGCAAATCCGGCCCTGGATCTCATTGTTGGCCGCCCCAGCTATGCTCTGGGTCACCCCTGCCCTGGCCACTACTGCCACCATGCTGGACCCAGTTATAATCCGCAGCAAGGCCTGCAGCAATCCCTCGACACCATGGTGAACACCCTCCACCCCTTACTCCCCAAACTTGTGTTGCTGCTGTGACCACCTCGCCTGCACCCCCCAACCTCCCCAGTTTCCACCCTTCTCACCCCATACCCCTGTTGTTGCCCCCCCTTGTGGCCCCACCCCCTACCTCCCCTCTACTCCCCATTCCCCCAGCTAGTGAAATAGTATGTGCATACTCACCTCTTGGATCCTCTCCCTTGATTGTATCCACCTGGCACCAACCTATCTACTCCATGATTATTCCTCCCCCGGCTTGCGCTCCATCTAGAGAACTCAGGAGAGCCTGCACACGTCCCACTCCCTGGACTGTGGCAATGGTTCGGACCTGATTCTCGAGGCCATGCATACCGGGTGGGTCATCCCCTTGCCCTACACTGCCACACAGTGGGGTCAGGCCGCTGGTTGTTGGCACCAGGGCCGACTGACTTGCCTCTGCTGCAAGATCCGTGGGCCACATAGCACCATGGCATCCCGCTGGGGCCTTGCCAGCACCGGGTTTCCTTCTGCTGTCCTTGCTCTTGTTCTCTTTGCCCTTCACCACCGTGCAGGTTGTTCCGTCCATCTTCCTCGCTGTCTTCTTTGTTGGCTCACCTTCCACATCTCTGGCTTGTTGCCACTTGGCCATAGTGTCCGTTCCCTCATGTGCCCTTTGCTACTTGAGTCCACCCGCTACTCAGGTGCCTCCTCTTCTTTTGCAGATAAGAACCCCTAAAGTCCAATTAATTTTACTTTGTTTCCTTGCTGCAATAGTAAAACCATGCGCTTGCACCCCAATCAGTCACTAGATGGCATGCTGGCTCTGTTCTCGACTGACAGGGTTGTACCCTCTGCTTTTTCACAGTTCTAACACCAGGTGGTGCCCTTAGTTCCAGTCCCCACGTGCACTGCTCCTGCTCTCTTCTCCAATCTGCTCTAGCTGATCCGTTCAGAGCAGACCCCCTCACTTTGTCCAGCTGCCAGCCTGCTACCACCAGATGTGACCCAGCAGTCGCTGCTTCCATTCACAGACACCTATGCTAGCCCTCCAGATAATCCAATCTGCACCGCTACTGCCTTCTTGTTTCTGTGCATGACACAATCGCACCACTGCTGCTCTCCCCACATCAGCAACCCCGCTGCTGCTTTCTCCTTAGCAATCACACTGCCACCGCTCTCAACCACCGCTGCCCTTCTCTCCCACTGCTCTCTCCTGTACAATCGCACCGCCACCGCTCTCAACCGCCGCTGCTCAGGCCGCGATACTTTCACAGCCATGATGCTCTGGCGAAAAGGGAGGGTTGCTTTGCCCCCTCCCTTTTATCACCAGGACTGCTCCTCCCCCTCCCTGATGCTTGCCTTCTGCTCGCACCCTCCCCCTTCGGCGGCCACATTATGGGGCCTGCACCTTATCGGTGCCAGCCTGCCACATCTCCTCCCCTTCTCCGAACTCACTACTGCTCCTCTGATCCCATTTCCACCCATCTCCTCAGCTCTGTCACCCCTGTTGTTATCCATTCCAGCTATACGTAAATGATGGCAGATAGTTCTTCTAATCTGCCCAGTAAGGTGGCTAGAGATGTATCGCTTTCCAGTACAACTATTCTACTGCCAACAAACATGCTGTGATCACACCATTCCTTGAAAATTTTTATTGGACCCTAGCTGCCCTGCTGACAATTGCCTTTCTTCCTTTTAAACAACTCAAATATGCTGTTTACCTCCACTATCTTGACTTTCTTTCATCTCAAACGATTCTTGATTCACTCCAGTCTTCTTTCTACCTTTTACATTCTACAGACCTAGCCCTTTCCAAAGTCTTCAGCGTCCTGGTTCCTGGCCAATTCCAAGGGCCTTACTGCAAAATATGACCAAAAATGCTATAACAATAATAAAAACATAAAATCAATTATAATAGAACACAATAAAACATTGCTAATACAACAGATTCTAGATATCAACTCTAAACAGGGCTATAAAGTAGTTCTCTAATAACATACTTTTTTAGATTTGGATTTTAGATTTATTACTTGCCTTTTCCAAATGTAAGCTTAAGGAGAGTTAGATAGTCAGGTGTGTGAGTTATTTCCCTATTGAAGTGGTCATACAATCTAAGTTGTACTTGAGGTGATGGAGGATGAAGTGACTTGTCCATGTTCATAAAACGTGTCAGTGGAAGAAGCAAGATTTGAACCCTGGCTTTTCCGGTTTGCAGCCTTCTAATCTAACTAGTATGCTACTCCTATTAGTATTATGAGAGTGCTCCCATAAAAGAGTCATGGAAAATGTGAGACTGCCTCTTCTATTTAAACCTCTAATTCCTTGGTCTGAAACTTGAATGCCTTGGTCTGAAACTTGAATGTGGGAGGAGTGGCCTAGTGGTTAGGACAAGGTACTTCAGGCTGGAGGGCCGGGGGTTCAAGTCCCACCTGGGGACAGCAATCTCAGGCCGGAGGGACTGGGATTTCTAGTCCTATAGGTACTCCTTGTGGTCTTGGGCAAGCCACTTAACCCTCCATTGCCCATGTTCCCTGTAAGTATTAGCGTATGTGTGTCATATCCCCTTGTGTTAAATGTATCTCCCAATTGACCGCTTTGACCCGGTGAAAAGCGGGATATAAATACAGCTAAATAAATAAATAGGGGTCCTTCCTTCCTGTACTGGACAAGTTACTTACTACTACTACTACTCATCACCTCTGTAGCACTACTCAGCATATTCGGCACTGGACAGATACATATGAAAAGGTCTCTTCTCCATGGTGCTTAAGATCTATTTAAGCCAGACACATAAAACAAAATCACAATGGCAATTTTATTTATTACCAAAATGGTAAAAACAATAAGAGGGGAATTTTAGAAAAAATGTCCAAATGCAATCTGGAATATCCAGGGCAGAGCATGCAGAAAAATGCCAGGGACGTCTATGTCTCCAGTCAATTTCAGGAACATAGAGATCCCTAATGTGAATGTCCACAGCCCCAGCCATATAGACTACAGAATATTAGATTGGGGATATCTAGTGCATGCAAGGTGTCATATGGGGAAATCCAGCAGGGCTGAAAACTGGAAATATGAGTCTTCATTCATTCCCCAACAAAATTCATTATCAACATGGGAAAGATATGGGATAGTTTACCTCCTTCCCTACACCCTCTGAATGTTTGGCAGACAAAACGAGCACTCTTCTGCTTCCTATTCATGGAGCAGGCATAAACTTGGATGCAGCATGGGACATACAGGACATTTCTGCAATTGAGTGAGGGCATCCAAGTTCCTAGTAACACTCCCCCCCCCCCCCCCGGATATGTCTCTGCCACACCCCTATTCAGATGTGGATGCCATACCCCCATTCAGATTTGGATGTCCTCATGCTGGAGACGTCCACAGAACTGGCTTCTAAAATAGCTCCAGAGACATCTCCATGCTTGGGACATCTCTATGTCCATTTTCAGACATCCAAAGCATGCATAGGGCTTCTAAAATAACCCCTAAGAGTGTAATCAGGAGAACCACAAAGGGGAATAACCAATCTTTGGTTCAAATAGTTGACATCACTCCACCAAGACTTGGCGAACTGTAAAAAAATCAGTTATTCAAGCAACTCTTCAATTAGGTCAGCAAATGAGGAAAAACATGTGGCAAATGCACAAATACAGTGGGAAATACAAAGTGTTACTCCAGGAACCTTTTGTCAATCAAGAACAGACACATGAATGGTTAAGGAGAGGTGAACTGAAACTGAAGGATGAGAGATTGATAGTTGCAGCCTAGGACAGTGGATTACAGACGAGATGGTTTACAGCGAGCACTGCAAAAACAGGCAAAACAAACGTATGTCAATTCTGTAAGATAGAGCTGGAAACAGTGACTCACCTCATAGCCAGCTGTGAAGTTAGATGGCAGGAAAATTTATATTCAGAAAGGCACAACAAAGTAGCACATCTCGTCCATTGGAAACTCTTAACACTACATCACTGTCCCTGAAAAGCACTGGGATCATGACTCTAAGAGAATTACAGAGAATGAAGAAGTGCTGATCACCTGGGACGTTCCCTTTCTGATAGATAAGAAACTGTATTCGAGGAAACCTGACATAGTGGTAAAGGAGAAGAATACCAGAACGGCATTGATAATAGAAGTGTCGGTACCGCGTGATTATTCTGTGAATCACATGGAGAAGCAGAAGATCCTGAAGTACCAAGAAATGCAGACAGAGGCCAAGAAAATGTGGCAAAAAGATATAGAAATACTTCCTATTGTACTGGGAGCCACAGATTTGATAAAGAAGAACTTCCAAACACATCTTGATAAATTACCCAAACCTGTTACATCTTACGAACTCTAAAAGGAAGCTCTCTTTGGCACAATGCAAGTACTATGCTGAGCATTAGCAGTAAATTTGAGAGATTGAGATCATACTCCCTACAGGTTCTTGCTTGCACGGCCTTTCTGCAGTATGAATTTAGAGAGGAGACTCCTGTCCTTTGAGTGACAGACTATAACTGGTTTCAGTTTATAAGCAGGGACTCCAGAATGCCTTGGGGTAGAAGTGAAGTTCATGACCGTCATGGTAGGCACAAACCTAATCAATCCAAACAGATCAACTCTTAGTCATTAACCTATCAATAACACAGGTACACTACCAAAAAACTGCCTCCAGTTTTGCAACTGATTCCTATAGATTTTGGGCTGCTGAATCCAGGAAAAATAGCCAAAATGTTCCATCACGTCACGTTTTCTTGCAAAATTAGATTTCTTACCCATATAAGGAATGTTCACATAATTTCTTTTTAGCCGACTGCAGTTTATTTTCTTGGCCCAAAATAGAGGTTGTAATGGTTAACTAACTAGAAACACTCCCTCATGATATTTTAGAGTGTTTTGTATTCATTTTATACATTAACAGGACAATTGGGAGGCGGGGGGCTAAATCCAGTACTCGCGCTGGCGCATGTTCTTTCCTGTTCGCCTCGCCTCGTTCGCTCGCTCGCTCGCTCAAACACGGTGGTTGCGGCATGAACGTTCCTGTCAAATTTCAGTTTCTTGCAAGTTCATTATTACCTTTTGTTTGCTCAGTTGTAATCCAGCTTTATTCCGAAGTGGTTCACTACAGTTGTAGTTTGCAGTGCTGTGTATTTGTGATGGCTCACAGAGCCAGAGGTTGCGTCAACTCTCCGGACAGTTTTTGTTTTATTTGTGGGGAATATACCGTGAAAAAGCGGCAGAGGAACATTTCTGCATTTATTAAAAAAGTATATTTCGCCTATTTCGGTTTGAAGTTAGGCGATCAAGACAAACCGTGGGCTCCTCACAAAGTGTGCAAGACATGTGAGGAAGATCTACGCTTATGGATGAAAGGTAAAAAACAAGCATTTCGTTTCGGAATACCTATGATGTGGCGTGAACAAAGAGACCACAGCAGTGACTGCTATTTTTGCTTTTGCATTGTGAAGGGATACAACTTAAAAAATAAGAACGTAATAAGTTACCCCAACCTTCCCTCAGCAATTAGGCCTATGCCTCATAGCAGCGAAGTACCTGTGCCTGAACCACCAAAATCTTTGGATCATATTTGTGTGGACGGTTTTAATCATGATGAGACTCATCAGATGGCTTTTCCCGATGAGTCCAGTACTTCCGAGTTTGAAACTGAACCAGATCCGAAACCTGAACTTTTCTCTCAAGCTGAATTGAATGATTTAGTCCGGGATTTAGGACTCCCAAAAGATGCTGCCCAACTGCTAGGTTCTCGGCTTAAACAGAAAAATCTATTGTCACCAGGAACAACTTTTTATTGGTACCGCAACCGCGAGACACAATTTTTGAAGTATTTCAGCAAAGAGGAAGATTTGGTATTTTGCAACGATATATACGGAGTGATGGAAAAGTTTAAACTCAAGTATGATCCTGCTGAATGGCGGCTGTTCATTGATTCGTCAAAAGACAGCATAAAAGGTGTTCTTCTTCATAATGGCAACACATTCGCTTCAGTTCCTATTGCTCACTCTGTTATTCTCCAAGAAAAATACGAGAATTTGGCCCTGATTCTTCAGAAGATTCGTTATGATGAGCATAAGTGGATGATTTGTGGAGACTTTAAAATTCTATCCATGCTATAAGGGCAGCAATCCGGTTTCACCAAATATCCCTGCTTCCTTTGCTTGTGGGATAGCCGGGCCCGCGACCTACACTGGGGGAAAAAAGACTGGCCAATTCGGGAGTATTTGAGACCCGGTGAGACAAATGTTCATGAGAGCTTGGTACCTCTCGTGATAAAATTCTATTACCACCTCTCCACATTAAGTTGGGTCTCATTAAGCAATTCATCAAGTCCCTTCCAAAAGATGGTGAGTGCTTTCGGTACCTTTGCTCAAAGTTCCCCCGACTTTCTGAAGCAAAGCTAAAGGAAGGAGTGTTTGTTGGCCCTGATATAAGGAAACTCATTTCAGATGGAGCATTCGCTGAAACGATGTCTGAGAAGGAAAAAGAAGCCTGGGATTCCTTCAAGGATGTTGTTCTCAAATTCTTGGGGAACAGGCGGGATGAGAACTATAAGGATATTGTTGCCAGGATTCTCAATGCCTTCAAAGAACAAGGCTGTAACATGAGCCTGAAAGTCCATTTCTTGCACTCCCATGTGAACTACTTTCCCGAAAACTTGGGGTCGTACAGTGAAGAACAAGGTGAAAGGTTTCACCAGGACATCAAGGACGCAGAGAGAAGGTACCAAGGAAGATGGAACACCACTATGATGGCTGATTTCTGCTGGTTGCTGCTGCGGGAAACCCCAGATGAAAAATACGCCAAGCAGCGCACCAAGAGAAGCATTCGGGGGAAGAAGAAACGGGCCCACCAGGAAATTGATTGACCCAAGAATGACTTTAAAATCTAAACTGTGTTGACAAATATCGTGTTTTTACTAAACTTTGAAATAAAAATTTGCTAGTTATTATTTATTTATTTATTTAACTGCATTTATATACCGCTTTTACCACAGTGTCGGATCTCATTTATTAGAATTTTATTTTCACACCATCGGGTGTTTGTCTTCATGTATTGCAATGGTGCGGTTTGCGTTTTCTATTCTTACATACATACCTGTACAACATTTTTTGCACATTTCTTTGCTTTGCTTTGTGTCTAACCTCGCTCTTATATGCTCAATGTTTGTGCACATGTATGTGGCTGTTTTAAGTGCAGACAATTTTGCTACCATCACAGTGTGTTTTGTTGACATTACTCTATTCTTATGTGCTGCCTTGTTACAATTTTCTTTATTCTTATTTGAATAACTACTAAACAATTAGTATAAAGAAGTCATCCAAGAAACTTTTATCTCGATCGCACTCAATCTGAAACGTTCACCTCAAACTGCTAACCCAATGTAGCAAAAAAATCTGTACGTGATGGAGCAAATTGGTTACCAGATTTGGATTCAGTGCACCAAAAAACGTAAAAATCAATCGAAACATTAGAGGCAGTTTAAAAAAAAAATTTTTTTAGTGTACCTGTGTAATAACCCAACACGTTATCATACTTTCCAAAAGCTTAAAGCTAGCAGTGGCTAAACATATATCTATATGGAGACTAATGATGTGAGTATCTCGCTATCCCCTATGGTGATTGATTTTGCCATATGAGGGGTTTTTAGCCATCCTGAGGTCTCTTCCCTTAAGAATAAATGTCTTTGGACGTTTTAATAGAGATATGTTTAGCCACTGCTAGCTTTAAGCTTTTGGAAAGTATGATAAAGTGTTGGGTTATTATTGATAGGTTAATAACTAAGGGGCTTGTTTACAAAGCCGCGGTAGCGGTTCGCGGTCGTTATCGGAGCCGCGGCCCCATTGAAATCAATGGGGTCGCGGCTCCGATAACGATCGCGAACCGCTACCGCAGCTTTGTAAACAAGCTCCTAAGAGTTGATCTGTTTGGACTGATTTGTTTACTCTTAGGGCAGTATTTTTTGGTGTAGGAGCAAACCTAACCCATTTGGAGAAACTACCCCAAGGCATTCTGGAGTCCCTGCTTATAAACTGAAACCAGTTATAGTCTGTCACTCAAAGGACAGGAGTCTCCTCTCTAAATTCATACTGCAGAAAGGCCGTGCAAGCAAGAACCTGTAGTCTTCCTCCCATAAGGACTCCACTTTTAGAGGAACTGAAGAACTTGAGGTGTTTGGTGTCCAGAATATATTAATTAACTGAAGGCGATTAACCAGACTATCTGAAGGGCAGCTACAGGCTTGCTAAGAAGAACATCAGCAAAAGAGAAGAGAGGATGAAGGGAGCCCATTTAAGAACCAGCTGGAGGAGAATAAGTTAGAGCACTGGGATCACAACCCTATGAGAATTGTGGTGAAGAGAATTATGGGGCATTCCTGTTTATAATGATAAAAAGCTGGATGCAAAGTAACTAGACATAGTACTGAAGGAGAAAAACATCAGAATGGCATTAATAAGAGAGATGTCCGTTTCAAGCGATTATGCTGTAAAAATAGGGTGAAGAGGGAAAAGATCCTTGAGAAACAAGAAATGAGGTCTGAGACCAAGAAAATGTGGCAGAAAGATACAGAAATCCATCATGTTGGGTGTCACAGCCCTGCTTAAGAGGAATTCCCAAGCACATCTTGATTATTTGCCTTTACAAGTGACTTCTTATGAACTCCATGAGGCAGCTCCCTTTGGCACAATGCAAATACTACACCAAGCATTAACAGTAAATTTGAAAGACTGAGATGGTACTCCGCATACCCTGGCTAAAGAGTGAGATTTATTATTGTCATGATATAGGCAAAACTAATCCTTTTGGAGAAATGGCTCCTAGGAAAGATCAGCTGGAGGAGAATAAGGAAAAGGCATGCCAAAAAGAGCTCTAGACTCCAGCACTTTGCTCAGCCACCTATATTTTGCTATTTGAATTGTTTTGCCTAACTCTGAGAACCTTGAATACTTTTTTTAGGGGAATTGGGGGAATCATCTAATAAAGGTATTTATATTTACAAATACTACTTTGAGTCCTTTTACTTTTTTGGTTTTGTATCTTTTAATTTATTCTAGTTTAGGCCTTGAGCTCTGTCTCCCCCTATCAACCAGGCCCCATTATCTTTTATTTTATTTTAGGTGCCCCATTTGCCACCCTTTTCTCTTGTCCCCTAGTTTAAGTGACAGACACCCCTATAAATAGGGTGGCCAACTGGCTCCAGATGCACCTGACATGCTTGATCCAGGCCTGGGTTTACCTCATTGCTTGCAGGGACTTGTAGTCTTGCTTTTCTTATAAAGTGCAATAAAGAAATCTGATCTACATATCCCTGCATGCAATGGATTAAACCCAGGACTGGATCAAGCTTCTCGAGAACATCTGGAGCCAGTTCTGCAGCACCTCTGGGGCTACCCTGACTTCCAAGTGAGAGGCCATCTCCACAATCAGACAACATATGGATATGCTAGAGTTGTATTCCTTCTTATTTCTTTATCTTTTTATATGCACATTCCTCCAATCTTGCCTCATTGGGAAAAGAAAAGGAAGCTGGAGTACAAGGAGAGTTACATTCAGGTACGGTAGGTATTTTTCTTTTCCACAGAGGACTTACAATCTAACTTTGTAGCAGAGGGAATGAACAGTTAAGTGACTTTCCCATGATCACAAGGAGCAGCAGTGAGATTCAAACCAGGATTCCTGGTTCACTAATCATTAGAATACTCCTGCAAAAAAATGCAATGTGTGCCTTCAAGTCAGTCCTGACTCCTGGCGACCCAGAAGCTCCTGGGTTTTCTTGGCAGTGTCACCGGAAGTAGATTGCCAGGCCTTTCTTTTGAGGTAATGGAGGGTTAAGTGACTTGCCCAAGGCCACAAGGAGTGCTAGTGGGAATTGAACCCTGGTTGCTTGGTTACCAAGCCAGTGTTCTAACCACTAGGCTATTCCTCCACTCCAGAATACTCCTCCACTCCTGTAAATTTAGGGACCTTAAATCTACCAGCATATTTTAAGCTTTTTTTTTTATTTTATAATCTTGTCAGCACATTTAATAGACGGGAGTGTCCATAGCAGGGTATATCAGAAAGTCACAAAATACAGCAACAAAGCAGGGCAGAGCACAAACAAAATCCTGACATAAACAATCAGACTTAACAGGTTTGGAACCTGTCAGTAGAGCAGCATGTATTTTAAGCCGGTAATTATATAAGGAGGTGCCTGGTTAAAGCACTTTTTAGAGCATCTTTAAGTCAAGTCATTTTACACATGAAAATGGTTCATAGAACTGAGAGTCTCAATTCACGTATAGAAGTTCACCAAGATCACCTGGGGGCGTGATTTAGGCAGGGTTGCAATGTACACCTGTATTTTATAAAATATGCATGCACACGAACACATTTCAACCTAGGTGTAACTGGTGCAAGAGAATGTGCGTGCTGTTATGGATAGTTCTGAGAACCATTTTATTTTGTAATGGCCTGAAGACACCTACGTTTATTTTGAAGATCCTGCAAATACTGTGAAGTGAAAAGTATGCACATATTCTTCAGCGATGCAGTTATAAAGTTACCCTCGTTGTACATAGCTGGTTAGCATTCATGGTAACTGCAGTTTATTTTTTTGGATTTAGATTACATCTTTTCAGTTTTAATTCAAGACGAGTTACATTCTGTTACAGTAGTAATTCCCTGTCCCTGGAGGAGTTACAATCTAAGCTTGCACATAAGGTTGATGATGCTACAGACCCTGAGGAAGTGTTTTTGTCTCTATGCAGTTGGTGCCTTTTCAGTTTGGGTCTTTTTCATCTGTACTCAAAACCCTGTCCAGAATATCTAACCACATGCGTCTTATTTCAGATTCTAACCAAGTAAATTGATGGGTTTATTTTTAGAATGCTTTGATTTATTGTTGCTGATCTCAACTTACTCTGCTGGTTTGCTTGGCATGAGTTAGTACTAAAAAAAGGCTTTATAGATCTACCATTGCTTGTCTCTATGCATTGCTGTACCATTCACATGAAAAATAATTTCTCTCCTATACCATGTTCTCACTTGGATTTAGGGGCTCTGTTCTGTCCTGATCTCTTCTTATCTCTCCCACCGCATGTTTAGTGTTTGTTCTAGTGGATCCTCGTCTACTGCTATCCCACTCTCAGTTGTCTTGGGATCGCTCTTTTTCTCTATCTACACCCATGCCCTTGGTGAACTTATTTTCTTGCATGTTTTTCAATACCATCTCTATGCTGATGACTCTTCGATCTACCTCTTTGCTTCTGAAATCTCTCCAGGAATCCAGGCCTGGATCTCTGCCTGCTCATCTGACACTGTTGACAGAAAGTTCCGCCACCATCTGAAATTGAACATGGCCAAAACTGTTTTTCTTATCTTCCCCCCCCCCCCCTTTCTGTATTCCTGTGAATAACACTCTACACCAATGTTCCCCCTAATTTTCTGTAGGCTGTGTGCGCATAAAATATCAGCTGTGCAGCTTTTGAAGGGAGGTTAAATTTTTGTGCGCCACATAATGACGCTCGGAGTTATATACTTTAAAATTTGACTACACGTCAGAATACAGTATGTACACCACATTGATTTTAATCAAATTAAATGAAAATAGACAATTACTAAATGAAGAGGAAAATTTCTAGCAATTACAATCACAACTTTTAAATTTTAAGGTGTTTGTGTTGTTTTCTATCAGAATCAGAACCATAATGTTTGTGCGCTCTGTTGTAAAGTATGTGCGCTCGCTCGGCGAGGTGTGTGCGCGTGCACACGTGCACAGCTCAGAGGGAACAGTGCTCTACACCTCCTCATTTCCTCAGCTCACACTCTTGAGGTCATCTTTGACGCCTCCTTCTCCTCCAAACACATCCAACAGAGAATTAAGACCTGTTGTTTCTTTCTCTATAACATCAACAAAATTTGTCCCTTCCTTTCTGAACATACTACTAAAACCTTTATCCTCTCTCTAATCACCTCCTGCCTAAATTATTGCAATCTCTGCCTAGCTGGTCTCCCTCTGAATCATCTTCCCCACTTCAATCTGTTCAAAACTCATCTGCACATTTCTACCAGTGTCTCTTTGCTCACATAACCCCTCAAGTCACTTCATTAGCTCACTATGCCTGGAACAAACTATCCAAGTCATTACATCAGGCTCCATCTCTGGCCCTCTTCAGATCCAGGCTAAAAGCTCACCTCTTTGAAGCTGCTTTTAGATCCTGATCCCCTTAGTCACCTGCTCAGCTCCCACATGTTTACTTACCATTCCCCTAGATATATCCTAGTCCCCAGTTATTGTCCTGTCTGTCTTAACTAGACTGTAAGCTCTGATGAATGGGGATGGCTTCTTACGTGTCTGTACAGTGCTGCGAACACTGTGTAGTGCTACACAAATGATAAGTTGTGGTAGTATGAGCAGGGACTCTCTTACATGTCACTGCAACAGTTACAGGTGCACATTCACCTTGTAGCACTATACATAGAAACATAGAAACATGATGACAGAAAAAGACCACATGGCCTATCTAGTCTGTCCTTCCATAACAACAACTACAACAGTCCACTTTTTACCTTTAGAGATCCTCTGTGTTGGTCCCATGCTTTTTTGAATTCAGTTACTGTCCTCATCTCTACCACCTCCACTGGGAGACTATTCCATGGATCCACTACTCTTTCTGTAAAGAAATATTTCCGCATATCACTCCTGAATCTATCTCCCTTCACCCTCATCCCATGTCCCCTCGTAGCAGAACTTGCTTTCAATTGAAAGAGGCTCTCTCCATGAACATTTATGCCACGGAGGTATTTAAACATCTCAATCATATCACCTCTATCCCGCCTTTCCTCTAAGGTGTACATATTAAGATCCTTAAGTCTGTCCTCATATGCTTTATAATGAAGCCCATTAATCATTTTAGTAGCCACCCTCTGCACGACTCCATCCTGTTCACATCCTTTTGAAGGTGCGGTCTCCAGAATTGCACACCATACTCCAAATGAGGTCGCACCAAAGACTTATACAGAGGCATTATCACCTCCTTTTTTCTGCTAGCCATTCCTCTCCGTATGCACCCAAGCATCCTTCTAGCTTTTGTCGTCGCCTTTTCTACCTGTTTAGCTACTTTAAGATCATCAGACACAACCATGCCTAGGTCCAGCTCTTCTTTAGTGGACAAAAGTACTTCACCTCCTATACTGTATTGCTCCCTTGGATTGCTGCAGCCCAAATGCATGACCTTACAATTTTTAACATTAAATCCCAGCTGCCAAATTCTAGACCATTCTTCAAGCTTAGCTAGATCCCTCCTCATGTTATCTACACCTTCCTGGGTGTCTACTCTTTTGCAGATTTTGGTATCATCTGCAAAGAGGCAAACCTTACCCGACAGCCCTTCCGCTATATCACTAACAAAGATGTTAAAAAGAATCGGACCAAGGACAGATCCCTGGGGCACACCACTGGTAACATCCTTCTCCTCAGAGTGAGCTCCATTTACTTGTACTCTTTGTCGCCTCCCACCCAACTAATTTCTAACCCAAGCAGTAACTTTAGGGTCCATCCCTAGGGTGCTCAGTTTGTTTATAAGTCGCCTGTGAGGAACAGTGTCAAAGGCTTTACTGAAATCTAAATACACCACATCTAGAGCTCTCCATTGGTCCAACTCCCTGGTCACCCAGTCAAAGAAATCAATCAGATTTGTCTGACAAGACCTGCCTCTGGTGAATCCATGCTGCCTCGGATCCTGTAATCCGCTGGACTCCAGAAACCTCACTATTTTCTCTTTCAGCAGCGTTTCCAATAATGTACTCACCACCGAAGTTAAACTAACCGGCCTGTAGTTTTCAACCACATCCTTACTTCCACTTTTGTGTAAAGGCACCACATAAGCCTCTCTCCAGTCCTTTGGCACCACTCCCGACTCCAACGAGGCATTGAAAAGGTCAGTCAGTGGAGTTGCTAGAACGTCCCCAAGTTCCCTCAGTATTCTAGAGTGTATCCCATCCGGTCCCATCGCTTTGTCTACTTTAAGTTGAGCTAGTTTCTCACGAACACAGTCTTCTGAAAATTGTTCAAGATGTCCCTTGCTTCTGTTCTTATTTGTGGGTGTTTTCTGAGGTCCTGCTCCTGGTTCTTCATCTGTGAACAAGGAACAAAAATATTTGTTAAGCAATTCCGCTTTATCCTTATCAGCTTCTACATATTCCCCCCCACCCCTGCACCCTTGAGTCTGACAATACCACTTTTGCCCTTCCTCTTCTCACTAATATATCTGAAAAATGTCTTATCCCCCCCATTTTATTGCATTGGCTATTTCCTCCTCCTTTTGAATCTTTGCCTTCTTGACTACTTTGCTAGCTTCTCTAAGTTTTTCCAAATACAGATGCCTGTCTTCCTCTCTCTGTGATCTCTTGTATTTCATGAAGGCCTCCCTCTTTTTCTTCACTTTTTCAGCTACTTCCTTCGAAAACCATAGCGGTCTCCTTTTCCTTTTGCCTTTATTTACCATTTTAACAAAAAGGTTGGTTGCCCTTAAAATACCCCCTTTCAGTTTTGCCCACTGTTTTTCTACATCCCCCAGCTGTTCCCATTCCACTAACGACTCCCTGAGGTATTGGCCCATCTTCGCAAAGTTAGTCTTCCTAAAGTCTAAGATCCTCACCTTGGAATGGATTCTAACAGCCCTAGTCCTAATACTGAACCACACCATCTGGTGATCACTGGATGCAAAATGATCTCCCACTACAACATCAGAAACACTTTCACCATTGGTAAGCACCAAGTCCAGTATGGCCCCTTCACATGTGGGGTCTGTTACCAATTGCCTGAATAGTTCTCCCTGTAGAGAATCCAGGATCTCCTTACTTCTAGATGATACTGCAGCAGGAATGTGCCAATCAACATCTGGCATATTGAAATCTCCTATCAGTAGCACTTCCTCTTTCCTAGCAATGCTGCGTATGTCTTCAATTAACTCTCTGTCCACCTCTTCGTCTTGTGAGGGAGGTCTTTATATCCCACCAATGCAAATAGATTTCTCTTTCCCTCTTTCTAGTTTAACCCACAATGCCTCCTCTCTCCCTTTTAAGCTCTGTAATTCCAAAGCTTTAATAGTAGTTTTTACATATAGTGCCACTCCTCCTCCCCTTCTTCCTACCCTGTCCTTTCTGAATAAAGTATAGCCAGGTATAGTTACATCCCAGTCATGGTTTTCTGTGAACCATGTTTCTGTAACTGCCACTAAATCCAAGTCAGCCACTCCCACCAAAGCTTCAACTTCAGGGATCTTATTTCCCATGCTACGGGCATTAATACACACTGCTTTCCATATGTTACCCCTGTTACCCATTTCCATAAAGGTATTTAATGTATCACCTACCTGGGGGCTTTCACTTACCTGGGGGCTTTCTTCACCCATCCCCAACGAATCTAGTTTAAAGCCCTCTTCAATAGATTAGCCAGTCTACTACCGAAGATGCGTTGACCTTTCTTGGACAGATGGATGCCATCTCTGCTCTGCAACCCTTGGAACAGCATCCCATGGTCTAGGAAACCAAAACGCTCTCAATGACACCATCCACGCAGCCATGCATTCACCTCCAGGATGCGAGCCTCTCTGCCTTGGCCTTTACCCTCAACAGGGAGGATTGAAGAGAACACCACCTGTGCACCTAACTGCTTCACCCTCTGTCCCAGAGCCATGAAGTCACTTTTGATACGTTCCGAGGTATACCTGGCAGTATCATAGTCAGTGGGCTTGATGAGTCTTGGCAAACTCTCCATAACATCTTGGATTTTGGCACCAGGCAGACAGCATACCTCTCTGGACATCAAGTCTGGTCGGCAGATGGATGCCTCAGTACCCCTCAGAAGATTCTCCAACCACCACTACCCTTCGTTTCCTTCTGGTCACTGATTCTGCAACTTTGGGGTACTTGAACTCTGGTTCTTCCCTTTCCAGGGATGCTTTCACCTCCTCCACTTCCAGGGCTGCATAATGGTTCTTCAATTCAAGGGCTGGAGAAGTTGGATTGGTGATTTTGCAGGCCCTGGTGACTTGTGTCCAACCATCGACATTCTGTTGGCACCCATCTTCTCCTGTGCTGGAGAGCTTGGTTGCTGCAAGAAGCATCTCATCAATGTACTTCTCACTGTCTTGAATGCTCCTCAGCCTCGCCACCTCCTCTCTGAGTTCCTCCACTTGTTTCCTCAGAGCTTCAGCATGCAGGCACCCTGCACATGGAACCAGTCCTTCAACTGGCATTAGGACCTCTGTCTGGACCAAGGCAGAAGCTGTAACGGGGGCAACAGCTTTAGCAATACGATTTTTCCCAGCCATTGTTCTGTTTGTGGAGCTTAGGTATCTGTTAAAGCAAAAGAGAGAGATCTACCAAGTACCAGCCGGTTTTGCAGCTGTCCTTTCAGAGAAAAAGCAGTTAAATCTCTTTAATTATATTCAAAATGTGCTGGTCCAATTCTCTGTGATTTGTTAAAGGGGGAGGTGCCCTATAAAGCAAGACTGCTCACTAGGGGTGGGTGGGAGTCGGGGTGAGTAGGGAGGGAACTAACGCCTGATTAGGTGTTTAGCAGTTTCTAAACCTGAAGAGGTTACTGTGCTCAAGGAAAGGTCCCCTAAAGCACCAAAAAGAAAGTAACATTGCTTTAAAAAATATACAAAAAACCCTTTTAAGAGCTCCCAGTCAGAGAGCTAGCAATGTAATATAATAAAACAAACAAACAAACCCTCAAATCCTTACTGTTTGTTGATCTGTGGAGCCCTGGTTAGGAAAGCTATTTGTTATACAAATGATAACAAATAGCAGTAGCATTTACAGGGTAGCAAATACGTTGAGCATTTTGTCTAGTGCATGAAAGTCTTACTGTGATTCAGTGAAAAGAGGGCGACCTTAAGTATGACCAGAGGGAATGAACAGTTAAGTGGATTATCCTGCTAAAAGTATTTCATGAGATTTTGGAACATTCCTTGTCCCTTTACAATTACTTAAGTGTTTCCCCAGACTCTTACAGTTGTTGTAATGAAAGGGTTTAATGGTTATACGGATCTCGGCTAATCTGCAATTATGGGAAAATTGCCCCATGGACCTGCAGCACTATCAGCAAGTAAAAAAAAAATATATATATATATTATCTATTTTCTCTTTTTACACAAAGTAAAAGAAAACATAACACAGCAACAGCATGTTCAGGTAAGTACTGTGTGACAGTTTGGGGTCCGTTTAGTTTAACGCAAGTTTAAAAGTTTTGTTCTTGTTACCTGTAAATCATCTTGATCTCTGGAAGGAGCAGTAAAAAAAAAAAAAGCTCACAAATAAAATAAATAGATAAACTTCCACCACTACAGGCCCCGGAGAGGGACAGAAGTGGCAGTGGCAGCAATGGGCACCCTGGAGGGCTGTTGCAAGGAGACTGCTGAGTTTGCCTGATTGTAGCACTGGCCCTTGATTCGTGGAAACCCTGGGAATGGTTGTTCTAAACTGTGTTCAGTCTTCAGTCATGTGCCTAATTGTTGACAGAGTGGCACCCATAGCTGTTGTTATTATAGTGATCCATCACATTGCCAGTCTTCCTCTTTTGTTGATCTTCAACTTTGCCAAGCGTGATGTCTTTCTCTAATGATCTCTCTCTTTGCATGATTTCTCCAAAGTATGAAAGGCGAAATCTTGTCATTTGAGTAACTAGCATCTCTAATTCATTACAGCACCTTGTTTCACCAATGTCAGTGTAGCATTTAAGACCACCCCGAGACATTTTAATTCCTCAGCTCGACTCAAAACCATGTCCAATAAAGTAATTTTTGACAACCTCAGTCAACATAAGGTCTATGAATCGAAAACAATTCTGTTTTAGCTTTACCGAGCTTCAGTTTATGTCTTCTCAACCCTTCCTCAGTTTCTCTCAGCATACATATATGAAGATAAGCCTAGTTTCATGAAATTTAGATAACAGCTGAAAATAAATTTCTTTAATAAATAAAGTTAATGTATATCCTGCTTTATTGACAAATTAGATAGATTAGAATCCAACACATAAAATCTTCTAAAAATACAAGCAACTTAAAAAAAACAAATCAGAATAATAAAAATTCAAACATACATACACGTAACAGGTATATGTCTGCCTACTTAGTTCTCTAAATTCATAAGGAAATGCTCTCATCCCACTACATCCATAAATTTGGATATTCTTGCATAACAAAAGTGTGCATTTAACCTCTTTCAGAATATTGCCATTTGTAGGATCATAAGTGGCTTGGCTGGAACTGAATTAACATAAGAACATAAGATATGCCATACTGGGTCAGACCAAGGTCCATCAAGCCCAGTATTCTGTTTCCAACAGTGGCCAATCTAAGTCATATGTACCTAGCATTTTCCCCAAGAGACACAAGTTCCACAATGGTTGTACTGGGTCAAGCATTGATATCTTCGATCACTTCTTAATAATGGTTTATGGACCTTTCCTCCAGGAACTTGTCCAAACCTTTTTTAAACCCAGCTACACTAACAGCCTTTACTACATCCTCCGGTAACAAATTCCAGAGTTTGATTACACGTTGAGTGAAAAAATATTTTCTTTTATTAGTCTTAAATAGTTTACCCTGTAGCTTCATTGCATGTCCCCTAGTCTTTCTATATTCTGATAAGGTAAACAATCGATCTACATTTACCCGTTCCACTCCGTTCATTAATTTATAGACTTCTATCATATCTCCCCTCAGCCGTCTCTTTTCCAGGTTAAAGAGCCCTAACCTTTTTAGCCTTTCTTCATAGGAGTATCCTTCCATCCCCTTTACCATTTTGGTGGCTCTTCTCTGTACCTTTTCTAAAATCGCTATATCCTTTTTAAGATACGGCGACCAGAATTGCACACAATATTCAAGGTGCGGTCTCACCATGGAACGATATAGAGGCATTATAATATCTTTTGTTTTATTTTCCATTCCTTTCCTTATCATACCTAGCATTCTATTTGCTCTCTTGGCTGCCGCTGCACACTGGGCCGAGTTTTTTAACATGGTATCCACAATGACGCCTAAATCTTTTTCCTGGGTGGTGGTTCCTAATGTGGAACCTTGCATTGTGTAACCATAGTTTGGGTTGTTCTTCCCTAGGTGCATAACCTTGCACTTGTCCACATTAAATTTCATCTGCCATTTTGATGCCCAGTCTTCCAATTTATCAAGATCCTCTTGCAATTTTTCACAATCCTCTTGGGTTTTAACAACTTTAAATAGTTTTGTGTCATCTGCAAATTTGATAACCTCACTCGTTATTCCACTTTCCAGGTTATTTATGAATATGTCAAAAAGCAGCGGACCCAGCACAGATCCCTGGGGTACACCACTATTCACCTTTCTCCATTGGGAAAATTGGCCATTTAGCCCTACCCTCTGCTTTCTATCTTTTAACCAGTTCCTGATCCATAATAGTACACTGCCTCCTATCCCATGACTCTTTAGTTTCGCCAAAAGTCTCTGATGAGGGACCTTGTCAAAGGTTTTCTGAAAGTCCAGATACACAATATCAACCGACTCACCTTTGTCCACCTGTTTATTCACTCCTTCAAAAAAACATAACAGATTAGTAAGACAAGATCTTCCTTGTCTAAAGCCATGTTGGCTGTCTCCCATTAGGTTGTGACTATCTACATGCTGAGTAATTTTATTCTTTATGATGGTTTCTACCATTTTTCCCGGTACTGACGTTAGGCTCACCGGTCTGCAGTTTCCCGGATCACCCCTGGAACCCTTTTTAAAAATTCCACCACTTAGGTGCAGCAACTGAGAGTATCTATTCCCATAGTTCATTGAAATGAATAGCTATGTAGGATGGCACATCAAGACCACAAAGGCCATGATAGGCGATATATTCTTAACACTGATGATATAGTCTATGGGGTCTCGTGATTGAGCACTTTAAAAATGAGAGCCAAATTTCTGAACATGACCTACCATTTAACAGAGAGAATGTAATCTATAGAGAGTAGGTGAAAAGTGTTCCAAGCAACTTGTACCAGAAATTATCCTAACTGCCAAGTTCTGTACTATTTGGAAAACATGAATTGCATATGCTGGTAAACCCAAATTTAGATTATTACAATAGTTTACATGTGAGATGACTAGTGTTTGAACCATTGTTCTGCAGTTGTCACTTGACAGATCATGAACTAAACCTCTATGAAACCTTTTTCCTTGTAACACTCAGAAAAACAGATCTAAACGATTCCAGGGGCATCCTCATCACCCTCACTCTGGCTCCTAAGGGTACTACACTAGTTCCTGATCGTGTGGAGAATTAGATTCAGAGTGGTGTTCCTGGTTTCCAGTGTCATATGATGCTAGGGAGCTGACTATTTGAAATCTATTCTTTCAGCCTATGAGCCTGTTGATGCCCTCTGGTCTTCCAGAAAGGTGAAGCATGGTTCTCCCTTACTGACGACTTGCATCTGAATGCTATCTGTAACAACAACTTTTATATAGGGAGCCAATGCTGTTGAAAGCCCTCCTACTGGAGTTTGACTGGGAATTGGCATTTTAAGTTTCTAAAAGCAGGGAAAAGTTCTATATTTCAATCAGGATTTTAGCAGATTATATTAAGTCATTCCCACATATATCTAACTGCTACATACATGTGTTAATGGCCTCTTATAAAACACCAACCGGTGCAAATTACCTGCCTTTGCATCAAGGTGATTACTTTGCTAGTTGGCATGCACATGGGTGAGCATGCAGGTATGCATGCAGATTGTGTTTTTTTTGTGCGGTGAGTAAATACTGACCTAGCAACCTCTGGGCTCTTAGCAAGGTGTGGCTGGAAGTAGATTGCCAGGCCTTTCTTCTGAGGCAAAGGAGGGTAAAGTGACTTGCCCAATGCCACAAGGAGTACTGGTGGGAATTGAGCCCTGTGGTCTCTTGATCAGCAGGCCATTGTTCTAACCACTAGGTTACTCCTCCACTCCTCATGTAGATTATAAAATGTACTTGAAAAATATAGATGTGGACATTTACAACAGCTCTAAGGTTATATAAATGTCTGCACCTGCAATGTAGGAACATTTTAGACCACTTAGGATTGTCTTTATAAAACAAGCTTAACATATGCACCATTAAAAGTGCTTAAACTAGGCACATCCTTATAAAATCACCTGCTTAAAATACATGTCGATCTACTAACTTAAACAATCAGCACCAACAGATTTGACTATGTCAAGGTTTTGTTTGTGCTCTGGCTTGTTCTTTTCACTTGGTGGTATATTTTATGCTTTTCTGATATACCCTGCTATGGACTCTCCTGTGGATGTACTAAATAATAAGGTAAGTATTTTGCCAACAAGATTGTAAACTAAAAAATGATACTTAAAAACTGCTGATAGATTTAGGGTCCCAAAGTTCAAGAGGCGCAGTAAGAGGAATAAACATAAAAAAATATAAACAAGCAAAGAAGGACTACACCTCTAGTACATATGCATGCTGTATGATTGCCTAAGGGGTAAGGGTTAGATTTAGATAGGCCCTTATGACTTTAAAGAAGGCAGGCAAATAGCAGCCTCCTTTAGAGGTTTAAAATTAAATTTCCATTAGATTTAGGAAAGCCCTTATAGTTTTAAAAGAAAATAGACAAGCAGTTGTTTCCCCAACCACACCCCTAACTCCCATCCACTGCAGGCACATCCCTTAATTTATAGTTAATTATACCAATTAAGAGAGAGAGAGAAATTTGATACCCCAGTGTATTTTTATCAGCACATGATTAACCCTTAACAAATTATTAGCAGGTCATTGGGAAGTAAACACAAAATAATAGCATAACTATTCCAAATAATCCTAAAGGCTTTATATTAGTTTAGATATCCCTACTCCCTTAGCAATGATCATATCCAGGAATCCTAATTGCAACCCACCTCAAACTATCAGCATCCTAAACCGAACAATACCAATAAAGGATGAGGTGAAATACTTAGGTATCACCCTGGACAAGAATCTAAACTTACAATCTCATATAAACAAAATTGCTACAAAGGCATACCAACAATTAAAGCTCATCAGGAGACTCCAACCAATCCACAGCCAAGACCATTTCTGCCCCGTATGCCAGGCAGTCGTCACCCCAATACTGGACTACGGAAACTCTCTATACAAAGGTCTACCCAAGCAATCTATCCATCCATTCCAACTGGTGCAGAACACTGCAGCTTGCATCATATCATCATAGGAGTGGCCTAGTGGTTGGGGCAAGTTACCTCAGGCTGGAAGGTCCGGGGTTCAAATCCCACTAGAGGACAGCAACCTTAGGCTGGAAGGACTGGGGTTTCTAGTCCCACAGGTGCTCCTTGTGGTCTTGGGCAAGCCACTTAACCCTCCATTGCCCATGTTCCCTGTAAGTATTAGTGTATGTGTCTCATATCCCCTCATGTTCGCTGACTGAGCCTGAAGAAGTACCTGAGGAAAGGGACATATCCCCAGAACGAGAGACTAGCCTAGATAGGGAACTACAAGACACTCTTCCCTCTAATGAGGATTTAATTAACCTTCCTAAAAAGACTAGGAAGAGTAAGCCTGAAAGGCACCAGGAAAGGAGACATAGGTCGCAGGGAAGGGCAGACTTGGAAGCCGGGGAGGGATTACCTTGGGTGCCAGCCGAGCTGGTGAAGAAATTCCCTTCCTTCCCTAAAGAGCAGCAGGGTGATCTAGCTTTAAAAAGGGCATTCGAGTATGCTCAAGAAGCTAGGACAACCATACCAAGATTCTTCTTAGAGGGAGAACTGTTATATAGGGAAAGTGCTGATCCGAGAACAGGTACCGTACGTAAGCAGCTGGTGGTGACAACTACCTTTAAGTCGGTAGTCATGAAATTGGCACACGACCACCCCGTAGGCAGTCATAAAGGTGTCCAAGGGACATTAGATCAGATTCTGGCTCGCTTTTATTGGCCGGGAGTATTCAAGGAGACAACTCGATACTGCGAATCCTGTCCCACGTGCCAAAGGGTCACGGCTGCCAAACCGAAGCCAGTACCGATGGTTTCACCACCCACCATTGCAACCCCAGTGTGGCGATTAGCAATGGACATTGTAGGGCCCTTAGTGAGAACACCGAGGGGTTTTCAATATATTTTAGTAATCATGGACCATGCGAGTAGGTTTCCGTGGGCCATACCCCTGCGCAATATTTCCGCAAAGACCATATCGATAGAGCTCATAAAGTTGTTTTGTGAGATTGGGTTTCCCCAGGAGATTTTAACTGATCAAGGGACAAACTTCACCTCAAAACACTTGGCCATGCTTTGGGACGCCTTTGGGGTGCGTCATATCCGCACCTCAGCATACCATCCCCAGTCCAACGGACTGGTGGAAAGAATGAATCAGTCATTAAAGCAGATGTTAAGGCAGAGCCTAGAGGGGAATATGGTTGAATGGGATAATGTACTTCCCTTCGTCCTTTACGCGTGCCGAGAACGTGTACAAGCATCATTAGGGGCATCCCCATATGAGCTGTTATTTGGTAGGGCTCCGAGAGGAATCTTGGATATCCTTCGGGAGCAATGGGTTGCCCCAGATGAGACAGAGGTAGGGGTACCCCAATTTCTCAAGGACCTCAGGAACCGTTTAGAACGGACATCCCAAGTGTCTATGGACAATCTGCAGGCTAGCCAGCGCCGGCAGAAAAAGTACTATGACCGGGGGACAAAAACAAGGCATTTATCTGTTGGTGATAAAGTTTTAATCCTAGTAGCAGATGCCGGTCCGAAGTTTGAGGCCAGATGGAAAGGCCCTGGCACAGTGGTTGAGAAGGTGGGTCCCGTTTCCTACAGAGTAGAAAACGAAAGGGGGCACTGCCAAATATACCACCTGAACCTGCTAAAACCTTGGCAGGAAAGGTCTGCAGCAGTGAGGTTAGTACACGTAGAGAGTCAAATGTTTAACTTAAGTGGGATTATGCGCTGTTCGACGAGAGCATCTGCAGCTCGTAATATCTTAAGGGGGGGGGAGATGTGTAACACGGAAGATCTGCCCTCTGCCTCAGAAGCACAGAAATCTGCTGTTTGCAGTTTAGATTCTGACAGGCAGGCAAGTCACAAGGTTCCCAGTTACCATAGGCAACGTAATCAAACTCAGACACGAGGTCTGCAGTCACGCCTAGTTAGTAAGCATTCCCCAGCTGCTGATGAAAACGGCTTTCACCTGTTCAAGGGAACGCCCAAGAAGCTGTATAAAAAATACTCAGTGCAGTCAGAGTTAGACTGGCAAGACACGAGAGACTGGCAGGACAAGAGAAACTTGCGAGACACAAGAGACTTGCAAGACTCAGAAGAAAGCTCAGAATATTCAGGAAATACAGACACAGAGTCAGAACTGCCTGGAACTTCTAGCAGGAAGCCACAGAGAAATTCACAGAAAGAAACACGGAGAGTTTCCCACAGAGAGGTCAGCTGTAAGAAGCACTTACCTCTGACGCAGCTTGAATTTCCTAAGCACCGGGCTGTGCTGAATGAATGGGAGGCAGTGGAAGGCAAACCGTATGTATCTGAAAAGCATGGCAGCTTAAAACAGTTACAAACCCTAGAGAGGGAAAGAAATGCTATTGAAGATGTGTATATGTCTGACCCTGAAAAGTGTGTGCCAGTGAAACCCTGCAAAAGATTTCCAAGAGAGAAATCCTCACATAATAGAAGAGAACAGTGTTATGGTTTACAGCCAAATGTAAAAGGCAGGAAGTTTAAAAGTTTTAAGGATAAAGCTTACTCAGAGAAAGGTGTTTCTCCTTCCTGCTATTACCAGCTTTATGACAGCTATTTGCCCTGCTGTGAAGAAGGCTGTTCAGAGAGCACTGATAGAGATACGGGACTAAGAAAGGTGCAAACCTTCTGTTCTAATGAAAATACTGTAAATGATAAAGCAAAGTGGGAGCCTATGATTACAGAGGCTGGTATGGTGTGATGAAGCCATGGATTGTACGCTGTTGATATCCGATATGGTTTCCTCCTTATGCTGAAGCCAGGATAAGAGTGCCTCATGAGTGCTGGGAAAGCTAAGAAGAGACAGCTAGCATATCGGATAAGCTTTATACTGTGATTTATGAGTTCTGTTGAAGCAAGATGCTATGTTTAAGTTTTCTTCAGTTTACCAGAAGTATGGTTGTATCCTGAGTTTTTTGTATTATAACCTTTTTGAAAATCCAACCCCGGGAGGGGAATAAAAATCCTTTTGAAAAACCTGACCACTTGACTCACAACTACAACTTTCTATAAGAAAGGTCAGGCCCAGCAGTCTGACTGTTAGCTTAGGCCACAGTCCAGCTCCTGCTGGTGACACACTACACAACTAAATTCACGAATACAGAAAAGCAGACAGCACTCCAGCAGTGAGAAAAGGGCTAGCCGTACTTTGCCTTGAATGTCACACATATGATTATCTCCCACTTGGTGAAAGACCATGTGTGTGCATTCAGTGCAAAGAGCACCTAGCTCTAAGAGTCCTTTCTCTTGAGCCTACAATAGCAGACTTGGAGAAGCTGAGGCAGACAGAGAGGTATATATAGGAGACTGTAGAAAACAAATCCACCCTTCTTCCACAAATAATGCAATATCAAGAATCACAAAAGGTTTGTAGGAATTCCATTTTTAGGAATCTTTTGTGATTCTCTATATATAAGAGACCTACAGGGACATAGTAGAAAAGTACCACTTCCAGTCTGGCAAGAGAAGAGACATCACTTGGGAGAACCCTCACCACTTTGGTGAAGCTGCAAATGGTCCTCTAGGGGATGCAATATCCTCCTGGACCTTGGAATGTCTCCAGGAGCTTCTGTCCAAGAGAGACGGGTGAGGACAGCCATTTTAGCTGTTTATTCGATGATTAGACATGTAAATATTTGGGTGGCTGATGGGCATGAGGATCGCTTAGTCACTTGCTTGCCTGGAGCAAAGATGGTGGACCTCTAGGATTCAAGACAGTGCTCAAGAGAAGTCCTTTTAGTAGAAAGTTGAAATCCAGGATCTCCAGGGAAACACTCTCAGAAATGATTTCTATCCCACATGCACAACTCAAGAGACAAACAGAGCTCCAAAGTCTGGATGCAAGGATCTGACAATAGTACAAGGTAGAGGGATTTAGATTTTTGTTAGGAAATAGGCAACATTCTGGAAAGAAGGAACCAATTCCAAAAGGATAGGCTTCACTTAACCAGGGTGGAACCAGGCTGCTGACACCAACCTTTACAAAGATAGATTTTTCTCCTATTATCTAGTTTAAAAGTTGTTATAACAGTCATCATGATTCAGAATAATGGATCTTTGAAATATATCACCAAAAAATGAGGTTAGGGCATCCCATTAGAAAGGCTACAATAAAGAGAGTGCCTCAGGTGTCGTTAAGTAAAAAGCAGACAGCTGAAAAATTCCAATTTACCCCTATTGCCTGATAAAGTTCATATTAATATGAATAAAAAACATATTTCAAAATAAGATGACAGGTAAAATACATAGCACTGAATGAAGAAATAGATATAATTAGCATCTCAGAGACCCATTGGAATGAGAATAACCAATGGGACACTTCTACCCTCTTTCTTGCACTCCCCTCCTTTCCCTTCCAACCCATCTATGCACTCTCTCTTTCTCTCTCCCCCCTTTTTCTCCTGGTACCATCTTCACACCCCCTCTCCATTCCTGCCACAGGCCTTTCACTTCCTCCCTTTCTCACTTAATGCACTCACCATCTCTTCTCCATTGCTCTTCTAGTCCTACCCCTTCCCTTATGCTCCACATCTCTTCTCCTTTCCTTCTCTAACCATTTCCCTTATGCTCCACCTCTCTTCTCCTTTCCTTCTCTAACCCCTTCCCTTATGCTTTGTCACTTTCTTTCCTCTTAAGCACACCCCCTTCTTTTAAGCTCATTTCCCTCACCTGCCACTGCCTTTTACTATGCCAGTGAGGGCTGGGGACTCCTGCCTGCTCTTCAATGATCCTTTGCCCGGTGGGGCCTAGGGACTTTCACCAACTCTACAGCACTTCATTTTATTTGAATATTTATTTTTGGCTCACACCTTTCCAGTGGTAGTTCAGGGTGAGTTACAGTCAGATACAACAGTTATTTCCCTCTCCCCAGAGGGCTTACAACTTAAGTTTGTTCCTGAAGCAATGGAGGGTTAAGTTGTTTGCTCAAGACCACAAGGAGTGCGAGTGAGAGTCACACCATGGTCTCTCTGGGTTCCAAGTTGCTACTCTAACCACTAGGCTATTCCTCCACTTCTCTTCCTCCTGGTTGATGTGTCCCACAGATTCCCACTGGCTCTTCAGTGCCCCTCCTCAGCGTAAACCTATGGAGAGATGGAGCCTCTCCAATAGGCACTATTGCTTAAGTGAAATATGCCTAAAAAGATATAAAGTGATACCATATCTTTTATTGGACTAACAAACTCTTCATGGCAGAACAGTATAAGCAAAATATGATAATACTAGAATATAATACTAGAATACAAATTGCATTCTTACAGAAATGCTGTGGAATGATCATTTGTGAAAGCTTTATATACAATTTTCCTGAAACAAATTATCATTGAAAATGGCTCACAAAGCAGTCATAAAATACAATCCTTAAAAGGACATAGAATGAAAACAAATTACCACTTTTACTGCAGATAAAGATAAAAATTTCAATGATTTCCTAAACTGCAATAATTGAATGGTCCCCATGAGCTTCTCTAGCAATTTGTTGCAATTCTCCAGAGCTACTACCCTGAAAGTCCTCCTCCATTTTCCTTTTTTCATTATTAATCTTTGTCAGAACAGTCGACAAATGTCTTCAAGACAAGTGCAATAGTCTATTGGGGACACAATACTGCTGACACGCTTCCAACTATCTAGGCCTCTTAGGTTTGCAGAACTTTGAATGTCAGCACCAGTGTCTTAAGCATATGATGCTCCTTCATAGGAAACCAGTATAGTTTTTGTAACAGGGCTTTGTACATGGAGTTAAGCTATCCAAATCTGAAGGGGAGAAGAGTAACTACGAGCCTGAAAGTTAATTGAAGAGGGTGTAATGTTTAAGGTTTGCCTAGGGCAACCAATAACCATGGTACAGCTCTGGGACTTCCTATCTGCCTCTTCTTCATTTTTTTCTTTACTTAGAGGCATGTTTACTAAAGGGCACACCAATAGCACACGTTTGTTTCACAAAACTAGATCAGAGGCCCAGGTGTCCATTCCCCTGCTGTTAATGTAGTATGGTGCATTAACTAATACACACCCCTTGGAGGGGGGTGATAAGTGCACCCAAGCTGAACATTCACAATTAGTGCATTCCCAAAACCCCCATGCTAACTGTGATGAGCCATCAATGCCCACATTCTACCCCAACCCATCCAGTCCCTCTCCTGTCACGCACTACCCAGTTAGTATAGGATTTTTACCACAGGGCCCCATGCTAACAGGTGGCATGGCACTTAGCCACATGGCAAACCCCACACTATCTGTTAGCGCGTATCAGTAACCATGCCTCTTAATTTATTAAAGTGGAATGTAAACTGTGGGAGATTGTCTTTACATTCCCCTATGGTTCAACAATGGAAGTCAGAGGCAATATCTTCTTATTAAGCTTCCATCAGACGTAATCCTGGGGATTCACTTGGCTTATATGAAAGATGTGTGGAAGAGCTTTTAGGACACAGAGGATGCCATAAAAGCACCATAAAAATAGTTTATTTATACAAAAAGCAAATATTATTTGAAAATATCCAACAATTTCAAATTTCAGTTTAGCTAGCACTACAAACATCAGCATATCACCCAACAATGCAAGACCCAACATGAGATGTATTTTGTATGTGTAAAATTAGGAGACAATATTTTGTGTTTAGAAATTGCACCTTTCTGAGTGCTCAAAATCATTTAACAGGTGATGGGAACAGGTTTATTACAAGTAAGATTATGATGCCCAGAAAATGTTGTTATGCTGAAAATTCCTAACTAATGTGGCAGGATGATTGTATGACATGCTGGGAATCAGTATTGTTATAATCAGAATTAAAAGGCTAGATTTAATGGGAGGATTCGTGTTTATAAAGATGGATACGTGGTAGGATATGGTCTGCTAGATAATATGAGTTGGGATATGTAATTGTATTTTGCAGCATTGCCTACTCTCTTTTAGGAATAGTGAAATTTACTTATGTTAAATCCCTCACTTGGTTTGCAGCTTGTCATTCTGTGAGGGCTTGTGTGCATCAGTGATGCCGAGAGCTATCGGTAGCTTAACTACTGGCAGGGTCTCCCAAGATGGATACGTCTAAGCTGAAGTACCAGAGACAAATAATCATCTGGGAAGCAGTAGAATGGGATGGTGATGGCAGCAGAGGATCATATTTCTGTGGCAACACTAGAATTACCTGTATGGAAGAATGGCCTGGCCAATCTACTTCCATATCTTGCCATGAAAACTCAAGGGACAGTCACTACAAAACAAATTGCATTATAGTGCTGGAAGATGAGATCCCCAAGTCGGAAGGCACTCAACTGGCTACTGAGGTTGAGCTAAAGACTTTTCAGAGTACATCCAGCATTTATGATGTGGTTGGATCAAAGCCCTCGGGATGTCTGACTGCTGAGGTAACTGCGCATGAAATGAGAGACAGAAGCTGCAAAGATGTCTTACATATTGGGACATGAAACTTATGAAGCATGAACCAAGGGAAGTTGGAGGTGGTCAAGAATGAAATGGAACATGTACAACTATCCGTTGGGTGTCAATGAATTGAAATGGACTTGCATCAGGCATGTTGCATCTGATGATCACATGGTATGCTGGAAATGAAAGACAAAGAAGAAATAGTGTTGCATTTATATTCAAGAAGAAACTTGCAAGAACTGTAATGTAATACAAAGCAATCAGTGAATGCTTAATTTCTATGTGTCTATGAAGAATGCCCATCAACACAACTTATAATTCAGGTATATGCCCCAACAATAGCTGCAGAAGAGGAAGAAGTTAATGAGTTCTATGAACAAGTACAAGCTGAATTTAAGAGAACATGCAAATAGGATATCCTGATAATCATGGGTGACTGGAACGCAAAAACTGACAACAAAGAGGTCGGCAATGTGGTTGGAAAATATGGACTTGGCAACAGAAATGAAGCTGTAGAAAGAGTGATAGAATTCTGCAAGACCAATGATCTATTCATCTCAAACGCCTTTTTCCAGCAACACAAGCGCCAACTGTTCACATGGACTTCACCCGATGGATTTTACAAAAATCTAATTGATTACATCTGTGGAAGTCAACTATGGAAAAGCTCTATAAAATTAACAAAGACAAACCTGGAGCAGACTGTGGTACAGATTTGTATGCTTTTGTATGCTTTTTTATACTGCCCCTTCCAGAGATCAGGGGCGGTTTACAAAGAACAAATTAAAACCATTAAATATTGAATATTGAAATTACATAGAACATTTTGGCACAACAAAAACTATGATACATGGGAAACAAATTTAACTATTTACAGATAACCATTACAGAAGTCGTTATTATTATCTACAGAGAACAATTTAAACCAGTTGCTGATGATTAATTTTCATATAGATCACCAACTACTAGTATGCAAACTCAAGCTAAAGCTGAGAAAGACCAAGCCACTCATGAATGTAGCAAAATATGACCTTGATGATATACCAGAACTAAAGGAACTCTGCTCATGGTAATTTGAACCTTACAAAATGAAGGAATATCTTAAAAAGCATAAATACATATTCTAACATCAGTAATCCTTGGGAAATAAGAGGAAAAAGACCTCAGCCTACCCATAAATTGAGCAAAAACAACCACTCATGTGGGTGCAGTTATCTAGGATAAACAAGCTGGAAAAAACCTGGATAGTTTGACATTACAGATCAAAGAAAAAAAAACCCTTATGCATCTCTTTTCAACATTCTTAACCAAAATCAGCATTCACAAGAAAATCAAAATGAAAGTCTCTCTAATGAGGAACTGGTAATCAGCAAAAGAGAAACTTAGCTGAAACTCAGTTTAAACAGCTGAGAGTACAGGTCCAGACGATCAATCAAAGCCACAAATATCACATCAAAATCAAATATACCACCAGAATATAAAGACTGCCTGCAAAATTAATTTGCTGCTTTAGATACAATAATCGAGCTACAGAAGAGTTATGGAATGACATCAAGAAGGGTGTGCTGGAAGAAAACAAGTAGTCTCCACAAAAGGAGAAAGGTGAAAAAGCAAAGAAGTTTAAAATGGATGACTGAAGAAACTCTGAAAATTGCCCAGAAATGCAGAGAAGTTAAAGCTAGAGGAGAAAGATAGGCAATCACAGAACTCAACAAAACAAGCTGAGGAAAAGTACTGCAATGCCGCATGCAAGGAAATAGAATCAGAAACTATTAGAGCAAGAACAGCATCGGCTTTACTAAAGCTATGAGAGCTAAAGAAAAAATTCCATCCTTGAATTTGAATGCTACAAGATGCTCAAATATCCATATTAAATGATGCTGAGAAGATCAAGAAAAGGTAGAAATAATATACAGAGTTATTATACCATAAAGATTAAGTGGACCAACAGCTGTTTTAACCCATACCTTATGAGCAGGAACCATTTGGTTATAAAAAAAGAAGTCAAAGCAGCTTTGAAAGTCTTAGCAAAGAACAAAGCACCAGACATTGATGGTATTCCCATTGATGTATTACAGCAGTGGTTCTCAACCCAGTCCTCTGGGTCCTCTGGCCAGTCAGATTTTCAGGATATCCATAATGAATAGGCATGAGATAGATCTGCATAAAATGGAAGCAGTGCATACAGATCTACTACTGCTACTACTACTATTGAGCATTTGTAAAGCTCTACTAGTCACACGCAGCGCTGTGCAGACATGTAAAAGACAGTCCCTGCTCATTAGAGCTTACAATATAGGTAAGACAAAACAAACAAAACAAGGCAACAGTCTAATCAGGTCAAAAAACAAATCATGGCATTTACAACCTAGACAAGACAAAGGACAGAAGTCAGGATCTGAAAGTGATAGTGAAGAGGTAGGTTTTCAACCTGGATTTGAAGAGGAGGGTGCCTGGCGTATAGACACAGGTAGGTTGTTCCAGGTGTAAGGTGCTGCCAGGTGAAAGAAGCGAAGTCTGGAGTTAGCGGTGCGAGTGGACAGTCTTTATAGAAGTAGTTTGTTAGAAGAGCAAAGTTCACGAGAGGGGATGTAAGGAGAGATAAGAGTTACATAGAAACATAGAAATATGATGACAGAAAAAGACCACATGGCCCATCTAGTCTGTCCTTCCATATCAACAACTACAACTGTCCCCTTTTTACCTTTGGAGATCCTCTGTTTGTCCCATGCTTTTTTGAATTCAGTTACTGCCCTCATCTCTACCACCTCCACTGGGAGACTATTCCATGGATCCACTACTCTTTCCGTAAAGAAATATTTCCGCATATCACACCTGAATCTATGTCCCTTCACACTTATCCCATGTCCCCTCGTAGCAGAACTTGCTTTCCATTGAAAGAGGCTCTCTCCTTGAACATTTATGCCACAGAGGTATTTAAACATCTCAATCATATCACCTCTATCCCGCCTTTCCTCTAAGGTGTACATATTAAGATCCTTCAGTCTGTCCTCATATGCTTTATAATGAAGACCACTAATCATTTTAGTAGCCACCCTCTGCACCGACTCCATCCTGTTCACATCCTTTTGAAGGTGCGGTCTCCAGAATTGCACACTATACTCCAACTGAGGTCGCACCAAAGACTTATAGAGAGGCATTATCACCTCCTTTTTTCTGCTAGCCATTCCTCTCCGTATGCACCCAAGCATCCTTCTAGCTTTTGCCGTCGCCTTTTCTACCTGTTTAGCTACTTTAAGATCATCAGACACAACCACGCCTAGGTCCCCCTCTTCTTTAGTGGACAAAAGTACTTCACCCCCTATACTATATTGCTCCCTTGGATTGCTGCAGCCCAAATGCATGACCTTACATTTTTTAACATTAAATCCCAGCTTCCAAATTCTAGACCATTCTTCAAGCTTAGCTAGATCCCTCCTCATGTTATCTACACTTTCCTGGGTGTCTACTCTATTGCAGATTTTGGTATCATCCGCAAAGAGGCAAACCTTACCCGACAGCCCTTCCGCTATATCACTAACAAAGATGTTAAAAAGAATCGGACCAAGGACAGATCCCTGGGGCACACCACTGGTAACATCCTTCTCCTCAGAGTGAGCTCCATTTACTTGTACTCTTTGTCGCCTCCCACCCAACCAATTTCTAACCCAAGCAGTAACTTTAGGGTCCATCCCTAGGGTGCTCAGTTTGTTTATAAGTCGCCTGTGAGGAACAGTGTCAAAGGCTTTACTGAAATCTAAATACACCACATCTAGAGCTCTCCCTCGGTCCAACTCCCTGGTCACCCAGTCAAAGAAATCAATCAGATTTGTCTGACAAGACCTGCCTCTGGTGAATCCATGCTGCCTCGGATCCTGTAATCCGCCGGACTCCAGAAACCTCACTATTTTCTCTTTCAGCAGCGTTTCCAATAATTTACTCACCACTGAAGTTAAACTAACTGGCCTGTAGTTTTCAACCACATCCTTACTTCCGCTTTTGTGTAAAGGCACCACATGAGCCTCTCTCCAGTCCTTTGGCACCACTCCCGACTCCAACGAGCAATTGAAAAGGTCAGTCAGTGGAGTTGCTAGAACGTCCCCAAGTTCCCTCAGTATTCTAGGGTGTATCGCATCCGGTCCCATCGCTTTGTCTACTTTAAGTTGAGCTAGTTTCTCACAAACACAGTCTTCTGAAAATTGTTCAAGATGTCCCTCGCTTCTGTTCTTATTTGTGGGTGTTTTCTGAGGTCCTGCTCCTGGTTCTTCATCTGTGAACACAGAACAAAAATATTTGTTAAGCAATTCCGCTTTATCCTTATCAGCTTCTACATATTCCCCCCTGCACCCTTGAGTCTGACAATACCACTTTTTCCCTTCCTCTTCTCACTAATATATCTGAAAAATGTCTTATCCCCCCATTTTATTGCATTGGCTATTTCCTCCTCCTTTTGAATCTTTGCCTTCTTGACTACTTTGCTAGCTTCTCTAAGTTTTTCCAAATACAGATGCCTGTCTTCCTCTCTCTGTGATCTCTTGTATTTCATGAAGGCCTCCCTCTTTTTCTTCACATTTCCAGCTACTTCCTTCGAAAACCATAGCGGTCTCCTGTTCCTTTTGCCTTTATTTACCATTTTAACAAAAAGGTTGGTTGCCTTTAAAATACCCCCTTTCAGTTTTGCCCACTGTTTTTCTACATCCCCCAGCTGTTCCCATCCCACTAACGACTCCCTGAGGTATTGGCCCATCTTTGCAAAGTTAGTCTTCCTAAAGTCTAAGATCTTCACCTTGGAATGGATTCTAACAGCCCTAGTCCTAATACTGAACCACACCATCTGGTGATCACTGGATGCAAAATGATCTCCCACTACAACATCAGAAACACTTTCACCATTGGTAAGCACCAAGTCCAGTATGGCCCCTTCACGTGTGGGGTCTGTTACCAATTGCCTGAATAGTTCTCCCTGTAGAGAATCCAGGATCTCCTTACTTCTAGATGATACTGCAGCAGGAATGTGCCAATCAACATCTGGCATATTGAAATCTCCTAGCAGAAGCACTTCCCCTTTCCTAGCAATGCTGCGTATGTCTTCAATTAACTCTCTGTCCACCTCTTCCTCTTGTGAGGGAGGTCTGTATATCACACCAATGCAAATAGATTTCTCTTTCCCTCTTTCTAGTTTAACCCACAATGCCTCCTCTCTCCCTTTTAAGCTCTGTAATTCCAAAGCTTTAATAGTAGTTTTTACATATAGTGCCACTCCTCCTCCCCTTCTTCCTACCCTGTCCTTTCTGAATAAAGTATAGCCAGGTATAGTTACATCCCAGTCATGGTTTTCTGTGAACCATGTTTCTGTAACTGCCACTAAATCCAAGTCAGCCACTCCCACCAAAGCTTCAACTTCAGGGATCTTATTTCCCATGTTACGGGCATTAATACACACTGCTTTCCATATGTTACCCCTGTTACCCATTTCCATAAAGGTATTTAATGTATCACCTACCTGGGGGCTTTCACTTACCTGGGGGCTTTCTTCACCCATCCCCAACGAATCTAGTTTAAAGCCCTCTTCAGTAGATTAGCCAGTCTACTACCAAAGATGTGTTGACCTTTCTTGGACAGATGGATGCCATCTCTGCTCTGCAACCCTTGGAACAGCATCCCATGGGATATATTAGCTTTTTCGTTGCAATCCTGGACAGCTTTCCAAAGAGATAAGCAGGTCTCTATATCCTTATAGAAGCGGTCAGGAAAGGAGATAGGAATCATCTCTAGGATGTACTTTATCTTGGATGCAAGTCCCATTTTAATGATTTCAAAATGACTCCACTAAGATGAGAGTAGGGGGGACCATTTTGCAGTTAGTGATCAAACAGTTTGGGTCATATCCCTTATATTAACATGTAGGGTTTCTTCTATGGAGTTTGTAAACGGGGGTGCTTGTTGTGAAAGTTCCACAATCTTGGCAAGGACATGAATTTACTTGACCTGCAAAGGATTGTGGGTCTTGTAGTTCCTTCACACAAAAACTAGCTGTTTAACAAGAATAAAGAATTGTAGTTGCTCGAGTGTAAAGCAGAAAACAGATTTTATTTATGGGGTGTTATTCCCTTGCACAGATATGCTTGGTACCATCAACAGGATAATTTCTTCAGGAGTTTTATTCAGGAAACAAAACAAATAAGGCAACTGAATTACTTATGCAACAACTTAGTAAAGACCTTGATGGAACAGAAAATGTTTTTCTTCTAGCCCCTGCTAATAAACTTTCTTAGCAGTGCTGGAATGAAAAATAAACCCAAAAGGAAAATTCTCTATCAAAAAAACAGCTTTCTTCCATTCACACAGAGAAGAAGCTTTTTCCAAAGTTCCACGTGCACTTGTGCCTTGCTCTAATCACAAGTGCTTAACCAGTTGCAAGCCATTGCTGGTCCACTCTCCACGTGGCCCCAACTTTCCCCAAAGCTTTCTCTCAAAGAAACTTTTCTGGGAAGTTAAAAATCAGTACAGTTCCTTTTGGTGTTTGATCCTTATCTGAGGATTACTTAAGAACAGCAGCTTAGAGAGAGAACAATCCCTTCATTCAACTTCCTCATTTGATATTTCCCCTTGCTCTTGAAATATCATAGGATCACTTTCATACACTGGCTCAGAGGATTTCTCTAACTGATCTCTACCAGGATAGAAACGGTTTCCCTGCTGTCTTCCTTGTGCAAAGCTAGGGAACAGATCAGAGTTCATACCTGAGATCATGTTGTCATTAGGTTTCCTCTCTGGGTATTTTGGCCAGTAGGTAGCAAAGCTTCTGTGCCCAGCTCTCCAGTCAGAATCTCTGGACTTTAGGTCTCTTTTCCCATACCTCCTTAAATAGGTATTAGAGCTCCTTCTTTCTGTAGATGCAGCCGTCTCCCTTACAGGTGCTGTCCAAGGGTTCCTGGCTGTATATCTCCAAGCCTCTGGCTTCTTCCAGTCCAATGAAGAATGCTTGCCCCAGGAATCTCTCCCAGTATACGTACTGCCTTGGGCTCCTTTCTTAGACCTTCTGGACGTCTTGCTGTTCTTCCTTCTGTTCCCGATCAGTCTCTCCTTCTCCAGCTCTTGCTGTCTCTGTTCCTCTTTCTCCCATTGCTGTCTGTCTGATGAATTCCTTCTAGCTTTAAAGTGCCTAGATGGCCGCTCCACGCTAGCACACTGCAGGCGTTCTGAATTAAGCCCTGCCCTAGGAGATGTGTGATTAGGGATTACATCATTGCTTCTCTGATTAGGCACACGTTTCCCTACTTCAGCTCTCCTAGAGGCTTTCTGTAAACCAGTGCATTCTGGATCTGGTAGTCTTTTAGGTAAACACTCTGTTTTAGTGCTTTTATCAGCCAGCACAGGTTGCTTATTCAGAGCCAATTCACCTCCTGTATTATTTCTTCCTAAACTATGATAAGCTTCCTTATCACAAATTCTCATACTGAACTCCATGATATTTAATTGCTACAGTCTCCCACACAAACAGAAAAGGAGCCATGTCAGCCTTAACATAAGAACATAAGATATGCCATATTGGGTCAGACCAAGACCCATCAAGACCCATCAAGCCCAGTATCCCGTTTCCAACAGTGACCAATCTAGGTGACAAGTACCTAGCAGTTTCCCCAAAAGACACAGGTTCCACAATGTTTGTATTGGGGTTTGCAGTGGATATCCGGGGTCCCCTTTAATAATGATTTATGGACCTTTCCTCCAGGAACTTGTCCAAACCTTTTTTAAACCTGACTACACTAACAGCTTTTACTACATCCTCTGGTAACGAATTTGGGAGTTTGATTACACGTTGAGTGAAAAAATATTTTCTCTTATGTCTTAAATAGGTTACCCTATAGCTTTATTGCATGCCCCTTTCTATATTTTGATGGTGTAGAGAATTGATCTACGTCCCCCTAAACTTTCTGCTTCTTGATGGAGTAAACAACCGACCTTCGTTTATCCATTCCACTCCATTCATTAATTTATAGACCTCTATCATATCTTCCCTCAGCCGTCTCTTTTCCAGGTTGAAGAGCCCTAACCTTTTTAGCCTCTCTTCATAGGGTTATCATTCCATCCCCTTTGCCATTTTGGTGGCTCTTGTCTGTACCTTTTCTAATAACGTTATATCCTTTTTAAGATACGGCGATCAGAATTGGACACAATATTGAAGGTGTGGTCGCACCATGGAATGATACAGAGGCATTATAATATCCTTTGTTTTATTTTCCATTCCTTTCCTTATGATACCTAGCATTCTATTTGCTCTTTTGGCCACTGCTGCACACCGGGCGGAGAGTTTCAACATGTTATTCACAATGACGCCTAAATCTTTTTCCTGGGTGGTGGTTCCTAATATGGAACCTTGCATCGTGTAACCATAGTTTGGATTGTTCTTTCCTAGGTGCATAACTTTGCTCTTGTCCACATTAAATTTCATCTGCCATTTGGATGCCCAGTCTTCCAATTTATCGAGGTCCTCTTGCAATTTTTCACAATCCTCTTGGATTTTAACAACTTTGAATAATTTTTTGTTATCTGCAAATTTGATTACTTCACTTGTTATTCCCATTTCCAAGTCATTTATGAATATGTTAAAAAGCAGCAGACCCAGCACAGATCCCTGGGATACTCCACTATTCACCTTTCTCCATTGGGAAAATTGGCCACTTAGCCCTACCCTCTGCTTTTTATCTTTTAACCAGTTCCTGATCCACAGTAATACACTGCCTCCTATCCCATGACTTTTAATTTCGCCAAAAGAGGGTCCTTGTCAAAAGTTTTATGAAAATTCAGATACACTATATCAACCGAATCACCTTTGTCTACCTGTTTATTCACACCTTCAAAAAAACCATAACAGATTAATAAAACAAAACCTTTGTTGGCTAAAGACATGTTGGCTGTCTCCCATTAAGCCATGACTATCTACATGCTCAGTCATTTTGTTCTTTATAACGATGTCTACCATTTTTCCTAAACTGACGTCAGGATCACCAATCTGTAGTTTCCCGGATCACCCCTGGAACCCTTTTTAAAAAGTTGTGTTACATTCGCCATCCTCCAATCTTCAATTATTACAGATGATTTTAATGATAGTTCACAGATTACTAGGTCTGCAATCTCATATTTCAGCTCTTTCAACACCCTTGGATGTATAATATCCGATCCAGGTAATTTGCTACTGTTCAGTTTATCAAATAATTGTAATACATCTTCCCGGTGTATAGATATTTCTTTCTTCTGCAGTGTTACCTTTAAATACCATTTCAGTTGTATGTAAATTCCCTACATCTTCCTCAGTAAAGACTGAAGCAAAGAATTCATTCAGTCTCTCTGTTATGTCCTTATCCCCTCTTACTGCCCCTTTTACCCCTCTGTCATCTAATGGTCCAACTTCCTCTCTCACAGGTTTTTTGCTACGAATCTATTAAGTAAATCTGTATATATATTAAGTAAATAAATCTGTAAATAGTTGCGAGCTGGCCACGTCACCTTGACGGCTAGCTTGCCTGTACATAGTTACCCTGTCAGTCCTGTTTAGAAACCCCTGTTCATTGTAAGTCCAGTCATGGGCTCTGCCTGCGCTGCACGAGTTGTTAAATGTAAACCGCGCTGATTTTAAAGAGCACGGTATAAAAAAGACAATCAATCAATAATTAAAATATATTTGAAAAAGTCTTTATTTTGCGTTTTTTGCTTCCACAGCAAGCTTCTTCTCAAATTCTCTCTTTGCCCGCCTTATCAATGCCTTGCATCTAACTTGCCAGTGCTTATGTTGTTTCCAGTTTTCATCATTTGGTTCCTTTCTTCATTTCCGGAAAGATGCTTTTTTGGCAACAGCAGCCTTTCTGACCTCATCTTTAAACCATGCTGGCAGTTTTTTGGACTTCCTTCCACTTTTCTTAAAGCGTGGAATTTTACAGCTGGTCTGGGCTTCCAAGACAGTATTTTTAAACACCACCATGCTAATGTGTAAGTTTATTGAGGGGAAAGGCGGTGGACTAAGCCCAATTGATTTGATAGCCCAATTGATTTGATAGCCCAAAAGGTTCAAGTACTGCGTGATAAAGTCAAGAACCACTGGAATGGAAGAGGATGTGACAAATAAGAGGAGGTCATCCTCATATGCGGAGAGAAAGACTGTCAGAGCAGTAATACTAACGACTCCAGAGCAAGATTGAAAAGCAAGGGGGGATAGTGGGCATTCCTGATGGGTACCTTGGGACAAAAAAAAAGGTTTGTGAAAGTGTGATGTTAGCAAGTATATTAGCAGTAGGATTGGTGTAAAGCACTTTGACCATATTGATAAAGCCCTCTCCAAAACCGAACCAGTGCATCATGGCGAATAAAAATGATAATTCAAGTCAAACACCTTTTCAGCATCTAAAGAGATGCCTACACAGGGAGAATCAAGGTTGTTAGACAGGGCCAGGACATGACAAAACAATCGAGTGTTGTCTGCTGTGGAGAGTCCCACGATAAAGTCACATTGATCCAGATGAATCAAAAGAGGAATAACCTTGGCCAGTCGTTTGGCCAAGATAGTGGCCTATATTTTGTAGTCTGAATTCAAAAGTGATAATGGTCGGTAGTTACCCACCTTCTGAGAATCCCAACCCAGTTTCTCCAGAACAATAATAGTAGCCTTGGCAAAGGAGTCAGTAGATGGGGCCTGCTGTCAGAGGAAAGTAAAGTATTGAAGGAGGTATGGCAACAGTTCAGCTGAAAAGGTCTTATAAAATTTCATAGGGAGTCCATCAGGACCAGTCGCCTTACCTGATGACACAGACCAGGGTCTGAGGCAACTCACTTTCAATAAAAGGACCATCTAGAGTAGAAGAATTCTCTGAAGGTAAGATGGGGTGTTCAATCTTATCAGTTAGCGCAGCAAAAGCTGCTTGATTGTCAGATACCTCTGATGTATATAATTGATGGTAGAAGGATCTAAAGAATTCTAAATAAGTCCATCTTGTGAAATGAGATTATTCTGTTCATCTCGTAGGGCCACTATCCTGCCAGCCGATTTCCGTGCCTTCAATGAGTTTACTAGTAGCCATCCTGCTATATTGTTCTCAACATTACTCAGAGCTTGTGAAGCCTCTGCACTAAGGAAACTATTGTATTTATAGCGCAGGTATTAGAGTCAGAGAAGAATGCTAGAATTGGAGCGTTGACTTAAAAGTTGCTTCCCCACGTGAATCTGAGACTCTAGTCTAGAGCAACAAGTTCTCCCTTATGCTGGCTTGCAAGTTGAATTGTATAGCTGGTAATACAGGCCTGGGTGGAAGCATTAAAGGCTTCTCACCAGGGCAAGCAGAAGTGGTTTCAGGAAAATTGATCTCAAAATATTCCTGCATGGCCTGCCATATTGTAGTCCTAAAGAGTTCATCATCCAGGAGCTGTCTATTAAAGCGCCAAGAGGCAGAAGTGGAAGCAGACCACTGGGTTTGAAATATAAAATAGATAGCTGCATTATCAGATACATGTATGCAATGTATAGCTAAAGTAGGAATGCTAGAGAGCAGTTGCTTAGAGATAAGAAAGTAATTGATGCATGAGTGGGTACAGTGTGGTAGGGAGAAAAAAGTATAATCTCTATTGCATGGATCTTAGAGACGCCATACATCTACTAGGCCCAAGTCTGCCATCAGGACTGCCCTCGCCAGAAGCAGTGTACAGAATTAATATGGCTGGCAGTCCAGTAAGGGGTCCGGAGTCAAATTAAAATCGCCACCGAAGATCATGGGGCATATCGTAGATATCCGCAATTTCTGCAGCAACAGACTGAAAAAAATCAGGACTATCCATATTAGGGGACATAGATATTGCGTAGGGCTAAGGTTTGCCCTCCTATCTGTATGACCGCCTTAGCCCACCGGCCTTCTAGGTCAGACCTAGTCTGTAGAATCACGAGTGCTACAGTTTTCCAGATTAGCATCACATCCCCATTCTTTTTCCAAACAGCTGCAAATGAGGCCACTACCAGGAAATGGTCCTCGCCAAGCTTTTTAGTTTCAGTGGCAGACAAGTGGGTTTCCTAGAGGTAAATCACATTCACTTGCTCCTTCTGGCAGTATAGTAGAATTTGTTTATGCTTTATAGGGTTGTTGATGCCCTTAACATTCAGGGAAATCAGCTTAAGAGAGCCCATAAGGAAGGGAAAGTATCATTCTAGCGGGGGGCCCGCAAGGGGGTGCCCCACTATACAGCAGGGAGAAGAGGTACCATTAATATTCAATATGGAAGACTTTTGTTCAAGACCTTGCTTCTCACATTCAAAGCCATCAATGGCATCACTTCCTCTTCACTAATTGACCTCATTCAGTCCATCCCGCCTAACCGAACAAGAAGATCCACATCCACAAACGCTCTAGTAATTCCAAAGGCATCAACAAAATGCACATTAACAACTTCAAACAGGGCTTTCAGTCTCTATGCTCCAAAATGTTGGAACACATTACCACCAGATATCCGCGCTGTCACCGATCTAGCGCAATTCAGAAAAACACTCAAATTCCACTTATTCCTCCATTACTACCAGATTACCCAGACACCAACTTAACTACACCTCTTCGATATTAGCCTACCTTTTAAGATAGTATCCTAATCCGTAGTACAAAGCTTACTGTACATATGTTAATAGTTCAAGTTCATATTTCCCTATGTTATCCAAGTTGATTTTCCTGTTCTATGTTAAAACCAAACAGCTTGTGTTATGGTCCTTTGTTTTATGTAAACCGCGCTGATGCTAAATAGTGCGGTATATAAGAGATTGTAATAAATAAATATGCCACGAGACTTCTAAGAAAACAATTAGGAACCAGCCAAGATCATCTAATAGTCTAAAAAATAAAGTCCAGCCAGGGAACCCCACGATAAACAAACTATGCAGCTATGCTGAAAGGGTAAACTAGCGTGAATTACAAGTACACCACAAAAAGACCCATACAAAAAACAAATTAACCCCTGCCCCACCAGTCTATTGAACCCCATCCTGTAGCAGCCCTCATTAAGAACAGAAATGCCTACCTCAGCAGGCACATCTACATAACATAATAAACCAAGTTCAGCAACTGAAACAGTTCTACGTATTGATATCCTGTTAGTCGGGTGGGCTATCACCTAGCAGATGTGAAAGGCCCCTCTGGAATACAGGATGAAGAACTGTACTGCCAGGGCCCAATTTCTCCCAAATGTATCAGCCTATCTACCATTGTGGCAAATGGTAATCAATATGCCAGCATTTATTCCCACGCACCCGGTAGCGATGTCCACACAACACAAGTACCAGCATCCGCTCAAAATACCAGATAGTGACACTACACATACACAATCAAACTCTGGAATTTGTTACCGGAGGATGTAGTAAAGGCTGTTAGTGTAGCTGGGTTTAAAAAAGGTTTGGACAAGTTCCTGGAGGAAAGGTCCATAAACCATTATTAAGAAGTGACCGAAGATATCAATGCTTGACCCAGTACAAGCATTGTGGAACTTGTGTCTCTTGGGGAAACTGCTAGGTACATATGACCTAGATTGGCCACTGTTGGAAACAGAATACTGGGCTTGATAGACCTTGGTCTGACCCAGTATGGCATATCTTATGTTCTTATGTTCTTATGTTAACTCAAGCACGCACTCACCCATAAAGTCAGCACAGCATCCGATCTCCTGTCTCTCCTAATGATGCTGCCACAAGAGCTAGGGCCTACAGTCCTGTTCCCGCTCCCACCAGATAGGTTAGCCATCTAAACAAACAACGTGCATTTGCCGTGAGGCCAACTGCAAAATGGCAGGAGCAGCAAATGGAGCAACAGTATATGACAAGGACAGTATTATCCCAAATGTACATTTATACATCCCACCACACAGTAAGACACATGCATCATGCAAGAACCAAGATTATACTTGGGGAGAGAAACCAACATCAAGGCCTGAACGTACCGCACTGAGGCCCAGAGACAACCGTGACTCAAGTAGGTTTACACAGGCTTCAGTGAAGCAGGCCAGTCTGAGTCACTGCACAAACAGGTGAGAGGCATGTGTGACAAAAACAGTTCACTGTATCACTTCAGCTTCTTTCTCCTCCAAGAGGGTACGCAATGCTTCCGGCTCCTCAAAAGTCTTAGTTCGATTGCAGTAAGTTACTCACAGGCGTGCAGGGAAGAGCATGCTGTAGCAGGCTTGTAGTTGATTGAGCCGTGGGCAGAAAGCCCAACAGTTGTTTACACCTGACCACTGTTGCTTTGTTGAAATCAGAAAAGATCATCATCTTCTGCCCTTCATAGGTAACAGGAGCATGGATCTTAGCAGCGTTCATTATTCGTGTCACTTGCTGAAAGCGCAGAACCTTAAGTATCGTGGGTCGCGGATGTTTGATATGAAGTGATGGGTATGAGGGCACTCTGTAGGCCCATTCAATTTCAAAGGATCTAGCAAACTCCAATATCAGTAGTTTGGGTAAAAGAGAGAGGATTCAGATGTTGTTTTGCCTGGATCGGTTATTGAGGTCTTCCAGATTCCTCTCCAGCTGCTGAATTCTCTTAGAATTTTTAGACACACCTGCTTTATTAGAGGACTCATGCATGAGCAACATGGCATCCACCTTGTCATTCCAAAGATTGAGCGATGAGAGCTGCACTTTAACATCAGTTATGTCGGCTTGTACAGTAGAGAGGGTTTCACCATTAGACGCCACCAATTCTTTAACAGTTTTAATTTTGGTAAGTAGCTCCTGCATACTGTCAGCAGAGTCCCAATTCGCTTTCATTTTCTGTGGTGGTGGTGGCTCAGACTTCAATCTTTTAATGCCGCAGGGAAGTCTAAATGAGCCAGTGTTGCTCTGGCCATGCTGCGAGCTGTACTGGTGAGAACAGCAGCGTCAAAAAACCACACACTGATAAGGCAAGGTTTCAGATCCGAGCTAGGATCCTTGGATGCTGGGTCCCTAAGCGGCCATCTTGCACCACAGCCAGCTCCACTCACTGACTCAATGGCACTTAACAACTTATATTAGATAGACGTTTTAAAATACTATCTACAAATTATTTTATTCTTCTTTGATGTAACCTGCCTCAATTTTTTTTTGATAGAAGCAGGCTTCAAATGCCAAGTTAAATATTTTTGAAAAACATTTTCACCTTTAAGAGAGTCTTTTTTTGTATAGTTTTATTATTACTACATCATCTTTGCACTTTTTGATAGGGCAAAATTGTTCATTACTATGGAATACTCTCAGACTCATCAATAAAGCTCTCCAAACGACTGATGCAGAGCAGAAGTAGGGTGTTTCACTTTACAACTCAACATACAAAAGAAATTCTGTTCAAAATTCTAGTCTGTCACCAGCAACAAAACCAATATCTCCCTCCACTGCTAGACATTGTGCATCATAATACAAAACCCTGCAAATGGAGACACCAGCATCAAAAACTCAAATTGCACCAGCCCTACCTATGGAAAAATCAGCACTGCAAATATTCTAGAACTTCCAGTTGCAAAAGAGAACAAGCTGAACTAATACTAATTCCTAGAGAGAACCTATCTGTTAACAGAATCCCTTATCTCGGCTCCAAATAGAAAACAGACCACTGCCAATTAAAGAATAAGAAACTACAAAATTTGAAACAAATATATGAACAAAAATTGAAATAGAAATCCCTAAAAACCGTCATTCTTATGGCACCTATGATACCTCATTGCAAATTGCTGACTCACATTTTTCAGGATTTGTCCTGGACTGTTATTGATTTACTGCCATCTGTTTGGGGAGGGGATCAAAGGGCAAAACTGTTATATACTGAACAATTTTGTATTTATGAATTGCAGTCAGTAAAAACTTATGGCTTGAATGATGAGTTGGAATTGCATACTATTATCTAAGTCTTAGCTGTCTTTTTGTCTTGCCATTGAAGCATATTAACAACTGTGGCATCATCATCCTATGAAGAAAGGCTAAAAAGGTTAGGGCTCTTTAACCTGGAAAAGAGACGGCTGAGGGGAGATATGATAGAAGTCTATAAATTAATGAGCGGAGTGGAACGGGTAAACGTAGATCGATTGTTTACCTTATCAGAATATAGAAAGACTAGGGGACATGCAATGAAGCTACAGGGTAAACTATTTAAGACTAATAAAGAAAATATTTTTTCACTCAACGTGTAATCAAACTCTGGAATTTGTTACCGGAGGATGTAGTAAAGGCTGTTAGTGTAGCTGGGTTTAAAAAAGGTTTGGACAAGTTCTGGAGGAAAGGTCCATAAGCCATTATTAAGAAGGGACCCAGGATATCAATGCTTGAACCAATACAAGCATTGTGGAACCTGTGTCCCTTGGGGAAACTGCTAGGTACATATGACCTAGATTGGCCACTATTGGAAACAGAATACTGGGCTTGATGGACCTTGGTCTGACCCAGTATGGCATATCTTATGTTCTTATGTTCTTATCACAGTTGAGGGACATGCGCCGGCTTGTTTTCTTTAAATGCTGGCATCCTCATCCTACTGCTGATGCATCCATTGCCATTGTGTTTTGAAAATTTGGAGCCATTAGCGATTTGCCAGCCCCTGTGGAAGGATTCAAAATCTTTATGGCCGAGTGCAGGTCAGGAGGAAAATGAAGCTATTATTGGTATCGAGAAGATGCCTGCAGTTAGGGGATGCCAATACGAATTGCATTCGCATGTTCACTGCAGAGCAAATGAAACATGCAGAAAAGTGCTCTTTTTTAAAAATCTGATTCAAAAGCTATTTTTGCTGCATGTACTACAATAGACAGTTCTTTTTGAGTAATTTGCGGTGCACCACCAGTGGACATTCTTTTAAAAATTACATATAAAAAATACACAGATAAAATTCAAAACATTTTTATACAAAGTACTAGTGAAGAGAATTTTGTATACTGTTAATAAAGATAGTTTCTGATTTTTGAATGGACTAATAGTGTGGATAGTGAGACTGATGATGATTGATAAGGGAGTTTGTAATTTTTGATATAGTTACATTTGACCAAAGGCAGCTTATTCATTTATTTGTTTCGGGTGCTTGATATACCACTGATGAGCAAAAAGCTATCGCAGCAGCTCACAAATGAAGTATAAAGAGGGGAAAAACAAACAGAAAGAAAGAAGAAAAGGGAAGACAGGGCAGGGCACTGCAATGCGGGGATGGGGAAGGGAAGGGGGATCAAGTAAGCAGGTTACTGGCTGAAAAAGGGGAAAAGCTTCTCCTTCCCACTTTTATAATATTTTGAGAGGGTGTGAACAAGCAGTGTAGATCCACTATAATCACTTAAGAAGGTGGAGAGTCCCTGGATTTGATTTTCTAGTTATTTTGGTACTTTTCCTCTGGAGTGTTTATTTGGAGTTTGTGGTTTTTTGAGCTTAAAGAGAGACGTGCTGTGTGACATACATAGAAACAGAGTATTACAGAAGATGGTGACCGTAAGGCCCCTCTAATTTTTCCAGTCTCATTCCAGATGCAATGCCATAGACCTCAGTGGATCTCTGGTTTTCCCTTTCCTTTTCAACTAGAGATCCTCTGTGCTTATCCAGTGCTTTCCTCAGTGTGGTTACTGCTTTTTTCGTCACCAGCTGGCACTGAGAAACCATTCCAACCATCCACCTCTCTTTCTGTGAACAAATATTTCTGTTACTCTTGGATCGGCCTCCTTGGGTTCTTGAGATGGAACATATTCTTCTACAGCATTCCTTTGAAGTATTACATACTGTACAGAGACCACCTCAGTCTCTATTAAAGATGGCAAACCTCTCCCTTCTCAAATGTGCATGCTAAAAATGATTTATAAGTAGAAACTCCTGCCTTCTACCCATGTTGTTGTTGTGTGCCATTGAGTTGATGCCAACTCCTGACAACCCTGTGAATAGTTGTGTTTTCTTGGCAAGGTGCAACTGGAAGTAGACTGCCAGGCCTTTCTTATGGACAGTAAGCCAACAGCACCTGGTATTCCAAGGTGGGCTCCCATCCAAGTACTGACCAGGCCTTGCTTAGCGTCCAATATCAGAGCAGAGTGGGCTCACTCAAACTTAGACATATGAAAGGATGTAGACAGATTCATTCCTGCTTAATAGAATTAAGGGACAACCAAAGGGCATGCTTAAAATAAGAGGTCACTCAAAAACAGCACACAGCAACACATTTCAATGATCTCTTCATATACGGGAAATCTTATAAAGTATTTTATGAATGCAAAGCACATTTTACATGTGTATAATGACACTTAACAAATACACAGGTGTAGACCTTCCAACAAGAGCTTGCATGCTTTATATGCATAGTTTGGGCGAAGCAGAGGTGGAATTCTGATATATGCACATAGTTTAAAAAATATTTACACACACACACATAGAACACCTTATACACATTTACACTTCCCTCAGAGCACATGTAATTTCTGCAAGAGCCTTTTCATGCTATTGGGGATTATTGTAGCAACCTATTTCTAAATGGCATATAAGTATCTATATTGTCTTCCAAAATATGTGCATTTTTCAGAATTTTTATGAGTGCCCTGTTATAAAATTACAATATGATCAAAATGATGAACCTCTAATACTGTCAGTGCAAGTAGTAAAAGAAAGGCAAAAATCCACTTTAAAGAGGTAATTTTATAACAGGGTGCCTAGGTTATGTGGGCAGGAAGGTGCCTAGTTTGGCCCTATTTTATAAAAGCACATAGTGATTTATAAAGCCACATAGACCCCCCTAAGGCAAATGCAGCAGTAACCAGCACCCGCATTCAAGGCGCAGACATGCTTGCTCACGAGCAGGTGTAAATGCCAGCATGTACTTTGTGTACATAAATTGTCCATATTCCATCCAAACTCCACTTCCTTGCACGACTACTGTACAATACGCACTGGCTTGCACCGTGCATCCTGTTAGGCGTGACCTAACTTCACAGGAATTCACTGACATGCTTAAAATACGGTTTTACACTGGAGAATGGTTACATCAAATCAGCCAGCAAATGCATGAAACTAATAATGTAGAAAAAACTGACACCTTAGTGGAACATTTTAAAAGCCATTTCCATACATAAAACAGTGCCTTATTTGTGAAACTGGGCAGTTATACCATTACGCATCCGATGTGTGCAAAAGCTAGGCACACATAGTCTGTACATGCAAAACTCAAACGGAGCGGAGGCATTCCCAGCATTATGGATGGGGAAGGACTTGCATTTTTGCACCTACCTTTGGAAACACACATGGGAGTTTAAAATAAACCAAAATATTTGTGCAAGGTATAAATATCGGCATATAAATTCCCTGGGGTAATTTTCCAAGCAGAAGCACGGGCATACTTTCATTTTGAAAATGGGCCGGCACTAACACACATGTAACACTCTTTACAAGCGCACTCAGATATAAAATTACCCCCCTTCATAAACATGACCCTACAGGGTATCTCCCTGGCTTTATAGCTGATGTTGTCCCATCCTCTCCACACCACCGTAGCAATGTTCATGAAAACGTATGAGCAGTGAATGATGTGCCTGTACAAATGAAGCTCTCAAAGCAAAGCAAATGTTGGAAAAAATTATAGAAATTGTTTAGAAGTCTTTTGAGAAATGTATTAAGATTTCCCCTTATAATGAGAATACTTTTATAACAAGTCACCTAGGCTGTGAAGGGCACACAGATATGTTATGTTGCACCTACAGTACTTGTCTTTATAAAACTGTTGCCAAAAAAACTCCTCCACACAGAGACATCTACTATAATGCAGGTGTAACTTTTCCACCTATGTTTGTGATAATGAGTATATGGTTTATAACATTTCTCTCTCACAATTCTGCCCCAGTTTCACCCAACCTCCGTCCCTAGGAATGCCTGTGCATATACCACATGAAAGCAGACATTACGCATCAATAGCGTGCATACCCCAGAGTATTTCTGCATGTAAAATGCTGTTTTCCTGGCATCAAAGCTCATAAAAGTTTACTAAGCGTTTACAGTATCTGTCTTGAGAAAACAGAGTAAGGATGGCACAAGAACCAGTTTGTTAGTATTTCCCAGTTACTTAGAATTCACATCACACACACACTGAAAAGTCTGGAATTGGCCAGTGAATGGATATTTGCCTTCTGTAAAGAGAGTCCAAAATATAGTAAATAAATTACTATGCAGGGTATTCAAGTTTTAATGACAATAAAAACTGCTCCACAAAGCTCCGCGAGCCAACAATTTTTTATTATGGTTTTTAAATACAGATTATAAAACCTCTAATGAACAATTTATTAACATCCTGATTTCCTCTTCGGCATATCAAGTCATAATTTAATAGTGTCCTCCTGAACCATTCATTTGTTGGGTTCAATTAAAAAATTACATATTTACCTAAAAGAGGATCACAGGTGTTTGCGTTACTACAGTACATGATTGCACTGCTTTTTTCATTTTGTTTTTATATCTTTTCACTGAGTAAAAGTATGAAGGAAAATTTGTTCAATATAAACACTGTGGCAGTTTGGTGGTTTCTAGAAAACCACTGTGCGTGAGAGACAATGCCTTAAGAACAAAAATCTTTACGTTCGCACCTTGCTTTCCTGATTAAAATTCTACCCTCGCCCATATAATAATTAGCAAATAAACTATACAAGTACATTAAAGGCATCATAGATTCACCTTAGTGCTTCTATTCAAAGATGTTATTCAGGAGCAGTCTGACATACAACAGAACACATTAAGGCACAACCAGGTGGCACAAAAACAAGCAGACTTTCCGTAACATTAAGGTTGTATTCGACAAGTAGTACACTTCGTACCATTCTCATGATAACAGCATAAAAAGGAAATATGTCATTTAGTTATGAAATTCCTATACAAATTTTTAAAAATGTACATCATTTGAGCTGCCAAAAAAGTAAAAAAAAAAAAAAAAAAGTTTGAATTTCACATAAAACCTTTAGTATTTCTCAGCAGTAGGTCCAAACCTTAGTTGGCTGTGAAACAACCCAGCCCTTAAAGGAACATATTCTGCATGTGCAAAGTGAAATCTGGCACTAAAGAGCAGCGCATGTTTACAAAAAAAAAAAAAACAGAACTAAATCAATAAAAATAAAAATGGCACTAGTAATTGGTAGATTAGTGTTTTGATGACGGTCTGAAATAAGGCACTTTCTTCCAGTAAGCAGCAACTTCACCCAACCGAGAAAGGGAATGATGATCTATGTGCTGGTTAAAACAGAGGAGTGGCTTAGGTCCCAAAGAAGGGGAAGACATGAGAGGTTTGACATGGAGGTAAGACACTACACAGATGTGGTCACTCTGTCAAAGGTGTTATTGACCTCGTTTTTGTTCGAATCGAGTCCTTTAGCAGCATTCATGTCATTCCGCAGATTTTCCACCGTCTTTTTCATGGTTTTTAATTCTCCAGGGTGTGGAGTGGCTCTCCTTAAAAGTGTCCCCTTTAATAAATAAACAGAAATGAGAAGAGGCTTAAAGAACTGGTCACTCAAACTCCACTTGGTTCTTAAGCTAAGTATTGAGGTTGCTGCGTTAGTCCACTTAAAGATGTGGCTTTTAAGTTCTAGGTGGCTCCCTTCACATCAGGTCAGAGATGCAGCAGCCCAGATGCATTCTAGTTAAATAGTACCGAGTCAGCACAGATCTCAAAAGCTAGTTACAGATGCAGCAAGTTCAATAAAAAATGACCACCTGAAACTTGTTGTTCATTCTTTATTTTCTATATTTTGTTCCCAAAAGTTTTTGGTATAATGTTTTGTATTACCTGATTATTTTACACCAACCTAACCAATATTGGTGACCAGGCTATGCAGAAAAATGAAAAAAAACAAAACCTATTATTTTAATAAGAAACAGATATACCTCAGTTGATGCATGTGTGTGTGTACGCGTGCATGTGTATATTTCCCTACATAAAGATATTGGAGGGTCATTCTGTGGCACGAATAATGGGTATGTACGCCCAGCCTGAACATATATCTTTATCTATATTCCACACTTTATATACCGCCCTTGTCGAAACATGAGAGCGGTTTACAATAAAATATGCTAATGTTATAGAAAAGGAAAAGAACTCCATTGTGTGATAGGAAAGGAAAGAATATCCAAGAGGTCCTTAGAGATAGTCTGAAAACAGCCAATTAAGCGGGACTAGGGGAGGGGAGGTCAAAAGCCTGTTGGAATAAATGTGTCTTTAATGATGTTTTGAATTGTTGGTATGAGGATTCCAGCCGGAGGGAAGATGGTAAGGCATTCCAGAGCGAAGGTCCAAGAAAAAAGAAGGCAGCATGATGTGTCTGTTCAAGGTGAGCTTGCGATGGAGATGGTAAAGACAGTAGGTTCGCGTATAGTGGACGTAGATGTTGGTAGGGAGTGTGGAGAGAACTAAGATTAGCTAAATAAAGCGGGTTTGATGTGTAAATGACCTTATGAGTTAAAATGAGGAACTTATACTTGAATCGGAAACGAAGCGGCAACCAATGAAGATGCAACAGAAAAGGTGTTACATAGTCTGATTTTCGAGCAGCAGTGTTCTGGATTAATTGAAGATGTTGGAGTTGGTAGGATGGTAAATTGGCAAGGACAACATTACAGTAGTCTAATCTGGACATAACCAAGGCCAGTAAGAGAGCAATAAGAGAATCAGAAGGCAAGATGGAATGAACTGCTCTAATTTGATGTAATGCAAGGAAAGAATGGCAAGAAAGATTTGAAATGTGGTTGTGAAAAGAGAGTGAGGAGTCCAAAGTTACATCTAGGTAACGGAAAGAGGAAGCGAGGGGATAGAGGTAGAATTAATTTGAGGCGATATTGTTAAGCAAGAAGTAATCAAAGAAACCCACAAAGCTGCTGATTTTGCTGGATTCAAATGGAGAAAATTATCAGACAGCCAAGAGGCAATGTCGGAGAGACAACTGTTTAGCTGCATGAGATCAATTTTGACCGGTATTCGTGCAAATGCAGCTGCCGGCAAAAGGCTCCCCAAACAAACATCGGAGCTGTACAGGGAGCCTTAGACGGGGGCAGAATGAGGGTGGAGTGAAGGCGGGTCATCTCCCTGGACATACAGGGCCTATTCCAAAGTCGGCCCTGTACGTCCGGGTTCGGCCAGGTAGACGGGGGACTTATTCCACCTCAGAAGCAAGGAAAAAGGTAGGCAGGGGCGCAGGAAGTTCCCTGCAGCCGGATCCTAGCCATGGCATGCCAGATCAGGGGTCTGGCTGCAGGGGAAAGGAACTTTTCAGTGGCAGTTGGGGATCGCGGCTCCTTAATGGAGCCATGATGTCATGGCACTGCAGCTTCATTGAGGAGCCTTACTGAGGTAGCCGAGTATGTGGCTGGATATCCAGGGTGCCTGAATAGGGGCATATTCTGGACGTCCAGCCACTGTGCTGCAATTCTGCTCCCGTGGGGACATCTAGCCCCCACGGGAACAGAATTGGCTGTGTCTCCCAGCCGCCCGGATGTCTGTATGTCCGGACAGCCAGGAGATGTACATGACAAAATGTGTCTCATTATGAATATGCAATAGAGTTTCACAAAGCAGAAAATCAAGTACTGCCAATATAAAATAAAAATCTGATCTCCTGCCCCCTCTCTTCCAATATCTATTTCCTCTCTCCTCTTTGAAATCAGAGACTTCAGGGTTAATTAGGGAACCAAATTATTTTGGCCCATGTTAGCTGCTGCTTTGTGAAGGATTCACTATAATTCAGTAAGGTCAATTACATAGTATCTTAATGAGAAAAGAAATATTAATATATAGCTCAACATGGCTTCTATTGGCAATCAGCATTTTTGCCGTTCTTGATGATAAACAGCGGCTTACCCCATCTAAATCTCTGATTACAGGCTAAAAATAACTTGACTATACCATACTAATGCAGATTAGCAAACTTCATTATATTCTGGTAATAAAATTTTCATCTCATAAGCTATTGTGGGGATAAAATTGACTTTAATTTGAAAACAGCACACATATATTTATAATCAATGCTTCTGACCAAGAAGATTAAATAAATTCCTCCCCGAATAAAAAATATTCCAAAGCAGCATTATGACAAAAATGATAAAGGGGATGGAACGACTGCCCTCTGAGGAAACACTAAAGAGTTTAGGGTTCTTCAACTTGGAGAAGAGACGGCTGAGGGGAGATCGGAAAGGGGTCTGTAAAATCCTGGGTGGAAATGGAGTAGAATGGGCAAATGCAAATCAACTGTTTACTCCTTCAAAAACTAGGGGACACACAATTAAGTTCCAAAGTAGTACATTTAAAACAAATAGGAGAAAATGTTTTTTCTTCGCGCATAAATATGCTTTGGAATCTGTTGCTGGAGAATGTGCTAAAAGCAGTAAGATTTAAAAAAGGTTTGGACAGATTCCTGGATGAAAAGTCCATAAACCATTATTAAAATAGATCTAGGGAAAGCCACTGCTAATCTCTAAGGATAAGTAGCAGAGAATCTGGCTACTCTTGGAATATGCTGGGTACTTGTGGCCTGGATTGTCCGCTGTTAGTCGCAGGATACTGAGTTTGATAGAATATGACCAAATGCGGGAGCGTCTATCCTGCAGTCCGGTTCCCCTCGAGGGAGCGAGGGCCGGTTTGAAGCTTGTCGATCTGAGCGGGCACCCCAGCTGATGTCACCTTCCGGGCCCTGATATAAGACTTCGCTACTGCACCTCCTTTCGAAAGCGTCTATCCTGCAGTCCGGTTCCCCTCGAGGGAGCGAGGGCCAGTTTGAAGCTTGGCGATCTGAGCGGGCACCCCAGCTGACGTCACCTTCCGGGCCCTGATATTGCTGGCATCTGTACGGCGCTTAGCCGTCGGCACGTCTCCTAAGGGGCGTATCCAAAGGGGTATTGGCATGCCCCTTGTGAGCCCCTTAGGAGCACGTTTGGAGCTCAGCTGGCCAAGGAGTGTTGGTAATGCCGGGTGGAAAGCGAAAGAAGAAACCTCCTGTGGATGTTTCTCAGGCTGGAGCCATTGAAAAACACGTGATTTCTACACCACGGACTACCAATCCAGGTACTGTGCCTCTCGATCCCTCAATCGAGGGAGTGAGTTTAAGCTCTGTGGAGCGTACTCCTCCGCTTCCCCCTGGATTTCTCGAGCTATCCGGTGAACTTTCTCCTGGTACCACTTCTTTTCAATGTAAAGAGTCTCCTAAGGTGGTCTCTCTCTACTGAACTTCCAGCTTCCAAAATTTCTCTTTTGGATATTTGGCAAGTGGTTTCACGCACGGAAAAAACTCTTGCTGAGACTGTTCCTTTATTGTGTCAATTTACTAGGGATACCGTAGAAAAGTTTCAGTCTCTTGATTCTCAAGTTGGAGCCTTGAGCTCCGTGTTGGCAAAAATGGAGTCTCAAGTTACGTCTTCTTCTGAATTTTCCGTAGCTCAAGTGAAAGACAGCCTTATTTTGCACCAGAAACTTGAGAACCTAGAGAATGCATCACGTTGTAAGAATCTGAGGGTATTAAATTTTCCCACTTTTTCACTGTTGTCCCCTTTAATTTTGTTTAGGAAATATTTGAAAGATGCCCTTCTTTTTCCGCAGGCTGATTCTTGTTTAATTACCAAATGTTATTACTTGTCCTCTAAAATTTTGTCTAGTACTGCGGATCAAGAAGTGGCTCCTCCTTTGGATTCTGAGAACTTTAATTTAACAGCTTTTTTAGAGGAGACTCAAGACGTCATCTCCACTAGGGCTACATTATTGGTGACTCTTTCTTCTGAGGAAGATAAGGTTACCATTCTTAAAGCTTATTTTAGGAGGAAAGAGATGAAGTTTTGTGGTGATAAGGTGTCGATATTCCTGGATGTCTCACGTTCTACACAGTCACGTAGGAAAGCTTTTCTTATGTTGCAGTCTAGAGTTCTTGCTTTGGGGGCGACGTTCTTTTTAAAGTACCCTTGTAAATGTTGTATTTCTTTAAACTATGATAAATTTATATTCTTGTCTTCTTCTGAATTAGAAAAGTGGATCCTGGATAAGGAAAAAGTCCAAGGATAACTCGTGATTTTGGGAAGGGAGGGGTCTCATCCGGCTGTTTATGTTGGCTATAGATTTCTCTTTGGAGAGTTTTCTTTTAGCCTTCTTTTCTAAACTGTAATTTCTTTTTGATCATATTAGACATGTCTCCCCGAGATGTGGGTTGTAGTCTTGTATTAAGGATTGCCTTTTGTATTTTTATTTCCTATGCATATTTTATTTCTTTGTAATACAATTTTACCGTATAATGTTGTAAAATGTTTTCAAAAATAAATAATTTTAAAAAAAAAGAATATGACCAAATATAGCAATTCTTATGTTGCTTACCTTAACTGTTGTTTTCTGTAGACAGCAGAATTGATAAGGCACACAAGTAGGTGATATCATCTGACGGTGCCGAGATGGAACTGCTCTTCCACAGCTCAGAACTTGAGTGTTAAGTTCTGAGCATGCCTGGGTCTTTCTGGGCACAGGAGTCTCCTCAGCTCCTTGGTTGGTTACAAAACTCAATAAAGACATCTCTCAGGGGAAGTGGGAGGGATTGTGTACTTTATTAATCCTGCTGTGCATGCAGAACACCTATTAAATGTAAGCAACACTGCTTTTTTCCATTAACAAGCAGACCTGAGACAGGCACACAAGTGGGCGACTCCCAAGCTTAGAGTTACCCCCTACCGTTCTCAGCTCATTTTAGACTTCTGAGCAGTCCATATGTTTACTAACAAGATTTGCTAGATGAGAGGGACAGACTGCTAACCACAGCTTGAGAAAGATGCTGACCCTTACTGAGGTTTGGTTTAGAGCAGTGGTTCTCAACTTAGTCCTCAGGAAACACCTAGCCAGTCAGGTTTTCAGGATAACCATAGTGGATATGCATGAACTAACTTTGCATGCAATGCCTCCATTATATACAATGTTCTCTCATTTCTACTACTACTAATTATTATTTGTACTACTAATTATTATTTGTACATATTGTCGTATATATAGATATAAGATACAGCCCCTGCTCATCAGAGCTTACAAGCTAATCAAGAGGAAGATTATCACAAAACTGGGGAGCAGAGTACGGTAAGAGCGAGGAGCAACAGGATCCATAAGCAGCCTCAAGGAAGTGGGTTTTCAGCCTGGATTTGAATAGGGCTAGAGAAGGAGCCCGATGTACTGAATCAGGTAGTTGGTTCCAGGCAAACTACATGCATTTTCATTGTAGTTATCTTGAAAAGTGTCTCCTGAGGACTAGGCTGAGAACCCTGAACTAGAGCAATGTACAGAAAAAGTATGAAGAGAGACCCAGTTGGTGTGTGTTCCATATCGTTTGTAGTGGCACTGAACTTTGGACTTGCTACAGTGATGGCAACATTCCTATGTGAAAAAACAAGCAGAGAACATCCTCTTGTATACTGAAGCTGCATGGAAAAAGCAAGGCATATTGCTAAGAACCTTTTTGCAACTTGTATACTAGGGTTATTTGTGACAAAAATGGAAAAAGCCCAGTAGATTTTCGAGCAACGGAGTTCTTTTGATATAACAGGTCAGATGACATTTACAATGAAGAGTATTAGAATGAATATGTCTTTGGGCCATAGATGCAGTTTGACTTTCATTAGAGGGGATGGGCAAAGGGTGGGGAAATCATATTGGGAGGGACATGTTGCATATAATTTGCATACGTATCTCTCATACATATTCATTATGGTTATTTCCAAAAACCTTCAGACTGGAAATGAAGCCAGTACATCAAACAGCAAAGATTTTTACAGAAACATGCCATCACTACGAGACTTTCCTCCGATGGTGCTCCCATTTGAATTCATGTAAATTAGCTAAGGGAGAGCACGCTTTCCCTCTCCCCTCGGCATGCACCACACCACCACCACTCTCTCCGTCCCTCCACCATCCCCAGCCAGAGTGTCAGCCTCCAGTTTCCTGCTGGCCCCAGAATCAGCTGCCTCCTCCCATCCCCAAGCCCCTACGTCAGCATCCAGGCTCCTTTCTCCGGACTGTACAGCATCGCCTCTCTCTTTCCCCCTCCCCCTTCCAAAAAAAGGGTCCTGCATTTTTCCTCTCCTCCCCAAAATGGTCCATCTCCCTATCTTTTTCGCCCTCTTTAACATCTGCCCCTCGCATGATCACCATGCCCCTCCCCAGGGGCGGCCTAAGGGCGATGTGGGGCCATATGTGGAGACTCATTACGGGGACTTATTTGCATATTCACTGGACTCATTTGCACACATTTAAATTTATTTTATTTTGTAATGTATATGTTGCCCATCTAAACTTTTAGGCGGCTTTCAAAGGAGCCTTTCACAAGCCTCTTTTTCCTCCTGGTAATGGACTTAGGGGCATGTTTACTAAATATTAATATGTATTAAGTGCCACTGTTCTAATAGAAATAAATGGGTGTTCCTGCACTTAACTCACATTAACATTTGTGACTGTGCATTAGCTTTTAGTAAACATGCCCCTTAATGAGTGTCTGAATACCATTTGCATGGGCAGTGAGGATAAAGAGACAACCAGATTTCTACATTACTATACTCCAGTGCCAACTGTGAGGCACATTAGGAAGTACTATAAACACTGACCATTTAGAACCCATAGCAAATCTGCCATATCATAACAGCACTACCAGACTCACACAGCACAAACCCTACCTATCAAACACTGCAAATATTAAACCAATACATCTCAGAGAATACCAACGCATCTCCTACTGGGGAAAGAGAACAAATGACACTGTCAAATAGAAACTATATAAACAGAATACCTCAGCTTGGTCACACATGCAGAACATAGACCATCACCAAACAAAGAACAAGGGATCACAATTTAGAAATAGGAAGACAATAATTAAACTGGAAACCCCAAAAGCCAAACTTGGAACGTACAATAACACTGGAAAAATAAAACTATAAATTAATTTCCTCTTGTACTCAACAAAATACAAAGATGTTAGCGATGCACATTTCCCAAAACTGACATATTCCAGTTAATAAATTCAAAATAAAATAGTTTTTTTTTCTACCTTTTGTTTGTGCATTTTATTTTTCGGTCGCAATTTCCCAGTCGCTTTCTTCTGCTTCCTTCATGTCTTCTGCTAACTCTCCATTGTCTGCTGTCCATTTATCCTTTCTTCTCTCTTCTAGTTTTTTCCATTCTACATCTGCTTTAACATACTGATCTTTCCGCTTTTGCTCTTTTCTCCATTTCTTTCTTTATTCCTTTTTCAACCACTCAAATTTCACCCTTCCATCGTCAGCCCCCACTTACTCTCCCCCAATACCCAGACAATCACAGATTTTTCTTCCCTCTATCACAAAATATCTTCCCCCCCACCATCTTCACTCCCCCAGCCCCATCTCCTTCTAATCTTCCCCAACTTCAGCTCCCTTCTAGTTCCAGCCCCCACAGCATAAGCTCCCTTCTAGTCCCATTCTCCCATCCCCCCATTTCCAGTCCTGGCCCCCCCCCCCCATCAGCCATTTCCAGTCCTATCCTAGCCCCCCATCAGCCCATCTCTGGTCCTATCCTAGCCCTCTCCCCATCAGCCCATTTCCAGCCCCATCCTAGCCCCCCATCAGCCCATTTCCAGTCCTAACTTCCCCCTCCCCCCCCCAAAGAGCCTTGAGCCTGCCTGACCGGCTTCAGAGGGAGCCAGGGAGGCCGAAGATCCGGCTCACCTCTGCACAGCAGCCGGAGTGAAGAGCGGCGTTTTCCTTCACTTTGGAGGCTGTGTTCTCTTGCAGCCTGCTGGCGCATGTGAAACAGGAATTGCCCTTTAACTTCCCAGTAATCGGTGCGCTGGCGGGCTGCAAGAAAACACAGCCGCCAGAGTGAAAGAAAATGCCGCTCTTCACTCCGGCAGCTGTGCAGAGGTGAGCCGGAAGTTGTGTAGAGATTTTGACATGATAGGGGCTATAGGACAAGGAGAGGGGAATGTCAAAGCCAATGGAAGCTCTAGAGATTATGGGGAGATTGCTGATCTCAAAGAAAAGAGCAAAGATGAAGCTGAGCATTCTCCTTTTATGACATGAGGTTAATGTAATGCGTGCTCCATTCCTAAAGAAAAGGAAGGCAGTAGAGTCAGAATCGGAGAGTACTCATGTGGACCAATAATTCTGCTGGGCTATCTAGCAAATAACTGCAAATCAATGATACAGATGATTTATATCCAGATGGAATATCGTATACGGATGTCTCAGATAAAGCGTACTTTTGCTTTTTTTTGCAGAGCCACAGAAGGGAGAGGGGGGGAGCTGCCTGTGTAAAAAGAATAGAGGAATCATGACGCCTAAGGATGAAGACCTAGAGGACATATAGCAGAAAACAAAAGTTATCCCATGTGTCATACACTACTTCTGAATAATGAGTAACAAGATACGCAGTCAGGTCCTTGTATCAGCAGACAGCTTTTAATTTAAATCAGAGTATAGCTTAGTATAGAAGGAAGAATACGGTAAATATTCTTTGAGTAGAAAGAAGAAATTGTTTCTAGAGACCTTTACAAAGAGGCCTTCGGGTTAGGAGGCCAGAGATCTGTGAATTTATTTTAAACAGATCAAAGGGGCAATAATTAAAGAGCACGGCATATTTTACCATTTATACGCTGACGATATTATGATTTACACACAAATTAACCCCAAACAACCATCACTGGAAAAAATAGAAAAGTGCTTCAGCAACATCATATCCTAGATGGGGGAACACAACATGCATATAAATTACTCAAAAACAGAAATATTAATCATAACAAAAAACACCTCCTTCACTCCCCCTGAATCAATCAAGCTAAAAGATGAAAAGATCTAAGTTAAAAAAGAGATGAGATACTTAGGAGTCACTCTAGACCCCCAGCTCAATTTCACCAAACATGTAAGCAACATAACCAAGTCCATCTACTCAAAGTTAAAAATGCTACAACATTTAAGACCTCTTCTCTCCAGAAGCGATTTCAGATCAACAGTCCAAGCAATGATCTTCCCACACTTGGATTTCTGCAATGCTTTACTTACTGGGCTCCCAAAACAAATTATCCGCAGACTTCAGCTAGCACAAAATACAGCAGCTAGAATAATTGCACAAGCCCCAATCAAAAATCATATCACCCCAATACTAAAGCACCTACATTGGATTCCAATAGAGAGCAAATTAAAGTTAAAGGCTATTCATACTATCTTCAAAATCCTTCAATCAGAAACACCAAACCAGCTAAAGAAGCAGAAATAAAAATTCTCTTGTGGTACCTAACGAATACAGGACATGCAAATCCTCCACTACAAAGAGAGCCTTCTCTCTCTACTCACCAATCCTATGGAATTCTCTGCCTCAAGTCTTAAAGGACACTAAGGTCCCAAACACTTTCCGCAGACTACTAAAGACTCATTTGTTCAAGGAACATTTCAGGGAGACAATTACTTAATCATTCTTTAATTATTTTAATATTCATGAATCCCAATACCACTGTCCCCTGTACAAAGTTTAATAGAATTAATAGGTTAAAGTTTTCAAATTAGATAACTTTGTGATTTTGGTATACATGCACTATACCTAACTTCATTCAATGTAAACTTCTGTTTCTGTTTTTGAGTTTATTGTAAACCGCTTTGATTCCTGAAAAGCGGTAAATAAGCACAAATAAATAAATAAATTTGAAAGGCTCCCTTTGATTCTGGCCTGTGTGAATCACCCAGGAAATTGTTAACACGTTCATCTGGTTATCCTCGCCAGGAATAGATTAATTAAGGCCCTGAATTAAATTAATCTTGAGGTGAACAAAGTCCCTTAAACTTATTTGGTATATTTGTATCAGTACAAGTATCCCTAGTAACTTTAAACAACTCAAATAGCTGAACAAAACCTTAAAACTAAGCTGCAGACAGCATTCCAGAAGTGAGATGGGGGCTATCCAGTATTCTGTACAGAGTGTCACATGTAAGATTTTCTCCCAGTTAGTGAGGGGTCTTATATGTGCACTAGGTGCAAGGAGCTCTTTGTCCTCAGGGAATAAGTCCAATATCTAGAGGCTAGAGTAGAAGACTTAGAGGACATAAGGAAGACAGAAACATAAATAGACGAGACCTACAGGGACGTAGTACTGAAGTCCCACATCCAGTCTGGCAGCCTCTCAGTTGCCATGGAGGAGAGAGGTCACGTGAAAGGAGAGCATCACCTTGATGTGGCAGGAACTGATTCTTTAGCTAGTGCTTGTCCACCAGGAGATGTAAAACCCTCTCGCACAGAGGAGGTTTCTCCAGGGCCATGTGCCCGTGAGGGAAGGGTTAGGATGAGCATTATAGCTGGCGATTCGAGCATTAGGCATGTAGATAGCTAGGTGGCTGGGAGATGTTAGGATCACCTGGTAATATGCCTGCCTGGTGCGAAGGTAGCGGACCTCATGTGCCACCTAGACAAGGTTTTAGATAGTGCTGGGGAGGAGTTGGCTGTCTTGGTACAAGTTGGTACCAATGGCATAGGAAACTGTGGGAGGAAGCTTCTGGAGGAAAAATTTAGGCTTTTAGGTAGGAAGTTGAAATTCAGAACTTCCAGGGAAGCATTCTCTGAAATGCTTCCATTCCGTGTGCAGGACCCAAAAGGCAGGCAGAGCTTCGGAATCTCAATTCATGGATGAGACGATGGTGCAAAGAGGGTTTTGGATTTGTTAGGAACTGGCAACATTCTGGGGAAGGGAAGGAGTTTTCTGAAAAGATTGGGCTCCATTTTAACTGGGATAGAAGCAGGCTGCTGGCATTAACCTTTAAAAAGGATGTGGCATGAGAGCATGGAGCCCTGATAAGCCTTGCACCCGAGGGCATCGAGAATACGAGGCACTCTGCCCGGCAGGACCGACAAATGAGTCTTTGGGCTCTTTAGCTTCCGCATGGCCTATTCGACCACCACTGAGGTGTGGGGAAGCTGGGCTTTCCAAAACCCCAGGCCTCGCTGAACCCTATACATAGCGTCCAGGAGCTTGCCCATGATAGAGGCAGAGGCCAGGGTCTCCCACATACAGAGGAGGAGTCTGTTCAGAATGGATGGAACCGGCACCGAGAGAGCTTCTTTTGGCGGGGCTTCATATTGCAGAATATCGAGCTCTTCCATGCAGGGCTCCTCCTCCGACTTGGTGGCGAGTGCTAGGTGTCCTCGAGAGGTGACCGCCGCCTCTGGGTCAGCAGGGAGAGGTCTGAGGGGAGGTCTTGGTGGGACAGAGTCTCCAGAGAGGTATCCCCATCGTACTCCCACTCTGAGTAGTCCATGGAGGACTCGAGGTCAGATGGCTCAAGATGGGTCAGTGACCCATGCCAGATCTCAAGAGGCCAAAACTTGCCCGAAGGAGGTGCTCAACTGCAAAGATCTTGCACACAAAGATCGGGACGGAGATCAAGACTCGCACCATGGATCCTCACGAGGCTTCTGGCTCTTGGGGGTCACTGTGGCAGCCCAGAGAGTCCTCAAGGTTGAGGTCCTGATGCACGTGCCAGAGGGGCCGGGCCCCAGCGCCTACTGAGCAGCAAAGAATGCAGAAATGCTGTGCTCCAGGGCCAGCATCCAGGCCTCCCCCTCAGAACAGGGACCCTATGACACAGATGCTGGGGTGATTGGGTTGGGTGTCGAGGAGGAGAGAGGGTCCTCGTTGGGATGACCCTTGGGAGACCAGGTGCCTTCACCGGAGGCGTCTGTATCAGTTCGAGGTACCTTACTGGGCCACTCCCTCTCCGACGCCAGAGACTGTCGAGGGGGGCTGAGAGACCAAGTGCGTTACCTCTCACGCTGGTTTGGCACCCCCGACAGAGTCCTCGCGACCTTCTTCTACTTCCGCTCGTGTTTGGGCGATCCCTGGTCAGAATGCTGCCGGACCTGGGGAGAAGCCTTGGGAGCGGGGCCAAAGAGCGGGAGGCTAACGGGGATACTGGGACTGTCTTACGGAAAAAATCATCCAGCTTCTTCTTACAACTCTGGATGGCCAGAGGGAGCATAGCTCTGGGTCATGGTCGGCTCCTAGACACCTGGAACAACAGTCATGGGTGTCTCTGAGTGACATGTTTTTTGAACATCTATCACATTTCTTAAAACCAGAGGCCATTGGGGGAAAAAGGAGCCCTGCGAGGGCGAGGATCCTTGACGCGGCCAGCAGTTAAAAAGGGCACAAAAGTGCGGCAAAACACAAAAAAGGCAAAAAGGGGGAAAAACCCAAGACCAAGGCCGAAGCAGAGGTGCTTGAGAGGTGGGAGAAGATTGGCAAAGACTGGATAGCAAAAACCGGTTGGAAACAGAGAAACTTTTTCCGGGGACGAAGTGCACGTCCGAAGGGCTCCGTGAAAAAGAGAGAGTGAGAAAGATGGTACCTTTGGGCGGGAAGGAGAACACACATGCGTGGTGGCATTCCCAAAGGCTTTCTTTGAAAGCTGGGGATATGCTCTGTGTGGGCTCCGTCGGTGCCGACGTCACCCATATGTGAGGAGTGACTTCTTGCTTGTTCTTGAAGAAAGACCAGTATGGTCCATCTAGTCTGCCCAGCAAGGCGGCAGGAGTAGGTGCACCTGCTGCTCTGTGTAGGTCACCCCCCATGCCTTTGTTTAGGAGTGTACCCACCGATCCATGCAAGTCACCCCTATTTGTTGAGATAGCTCAGATAGTTAAAGTTATTTTGATTTTATCCAGTTGCTATAAAGAGATCCACAGTGTCTGTCCCATACCATTTTGAATTCTGTCGCTGTATTTGCCCCCACCGCTTCCACTGGGAGGGCATGCTAAGCATCCACCACCCTTTCAGTGAAAAAGTATTTCCTGACATTGCCTTTCAGTTTACCCCCTTGCTGCTTCATGTTTTGTCCTCTTATTTTACAGCTTCCCCATCTTTGGAGGAGGTTTGTTTGTTTGTTCACTAATACTCTAAGTATTTAAAGGTCTGAATCATATCTCCCCTGTCCCTCCTTTCCTCTAGAGTGTACATATTTAGGTGTTCAAGTCTCTTCTCATAGAAGGACTACTGTATGTATAAACAAAAAGGGAGAGACTGAGTGCTCTTACAATAAGCAGGCAGAATGACAAATTCAAATATGCCATATTGGTCCAAAATACCTTTTCATCATCCTCTTCATCCTTATCATCTTCTACAAAGCGGATTGCACTAATCCTATTCATTGCCTGCTCATTCCATGTGTCATCTGACATGTCATTGACCAAACTCTCGAATGCCCCACATCGTGGTAGATTATCTAGTACAAAACACAGCATTAAAGATGTGATATCTGACAAATTGAAGGTTATTTATTTTTGCCAAAGCCCTACAGTTTCATAAAGGTGAATGTTAAGCTGAGACAGAATTGCTTTCTAAATTGCAGCTGAATAGGTAGCAGACTCTAGGCCATTAATCACTTATAAGCACTTTACCTTGGATGGCTGGCTCAGAAGGCATTTGTGGAAGTAAAACGCATGTTAAAATTTTTTCCCCTGTTTCAGGGTCTTTGTCTGTCTGGAAAGTAAGTAAAGGCTGGGACTGGTTGTCTGATAACCACAAGGCCTTCAATTTTAACGCAGTCAGTGACAAAGGTAGATGCAGCAACCTAATTTGGAGGAAAAATAAATTCATAGCAGTTAAAATCTCTACAAATATGCCACAGGAAGGTGAAAGATAAACCCAATATATACCATTCTTTTATAAATGAGACCAAAACATAGTATTTATGACATATGCAACTCAGAGAGTTTAAAAAAACCCTTTATAATAAATATGTCCTTTATGTGCACGTTAAGCACTTTTCAACTTCGAAAGCATACATAATAGGGTTGTGCTTTCCTTTTATAACTAAAACGGTAACAGTGCACACTATTGCTCAATAATGCACATCATCGCTGAATACACAATAGGGCACACTACTAGAAAAAAATGATACAAAAACAAAAAAAATGAAAAACACAAACAAAATGAAAACCTTTTTTTGGCCTGTGCATCCCTAATAAATGCCTATTTCATCTGTGTCAGTTTTTTATATAGTGCAAACAAACTTAAAACAGTTCATAAAACTTTAAAACCAGAAATGGCTGAAAAAGATACATTGACTAGGAGCACAAGGAAGTAAAGAATCCCCAGAATTCCCCAATGATGGTGTTATGGCAGAACAAGCTGCGTTTGTCATGTGGAAAACAGCAACATCTTTAGGAAAAACTGCAATGTTTCATGAGTGATAATTCTCCATCGTTCTCATGCACTTTCAACCAGGACCTGTATGAGTAACTATGAGTAACTTGAATAAACAAAATCTCTGGACAAGGTCAATAAAATAAGTGCACATGGCTAGTTAACATTCCTTAGCAATAAGCATGCATATCTCTTCTCTGAGGAGTGGAGTAGCAGCCTGGTGGTTAGAGCATTGGCTTGGTAACCGAGACACCAAGGTTCGATGCCCACTAGCACTCCCTGTGGCCTTGGGCAAGTCACTTAAGCCCTTCATTGCCTCAGAAGAAAGGCCTGGCAATCTACTTTCAGTCACACTGCCAAGAAAATAAAGGAGCTGCTGGATCGCCGGATGTCAGCATTTACTTGAAGGCACACATTGCACTGCATTGTAATTGGCATGTCATTGAATAGGAAGGGTACACATTGAAAATTTCCCAGGGAAAGGACTCATTCAATGACATGCAACTTAAGGAACGTCTTAAGTTCCATGAACATCGTGCACCCTCTTTTTTCCCTCATGCACAAATATAATGTGGTGGAATACAACATAGAGATTATTGGCTCCACATTTAAAAGAGATGATATGATTAGAAGTGTCTGCTAAACACAATCTCTCTATCCATGAATTTTCAATGGTACTATACAGATCATGCCAGTGAATGTTCTTACAGACCGCCTTGGCAGTATCTGGGGAGGCTAGCAGGCTCATTCCATCCCAGATGTACACCCCCTCTGTACGTCCGGTTTGACTGGATGTACAGAGGGGGTCGCAATTCTGATTCCATGGGACACATTTAGCCCCATGGGATCAGAATCACGATCAGGCCTGTACGTGCAGGCCGGGACTGTGATTCAGCCCAGCCTGCACGTACAGGCACTGCCCGACTAACTCAGTCAGGGCTTTTAAATGGAGACATGGCACCAAGGTGTCTGGTTGCCATGGCACCACGGCTCCATTTAAAAGCCATGATGCCAGCCGCCGGAACAAACAAACAGTTTATTCCCCACAGCCCGACCCCTGATTTGGCCTCGCAGGGGGAATGCTCTATGCCCCCTGCCACTCTTTCCCAGCTCCGGGCCGGCCAAGTCCTGACATCAAGGGAAGTTACTTCCCTGTTCAGGTCACTGGCCCTGGACGTACAAGGCCGACATTAGAATCGGCCCTGTACATCCAGGGCAGGTGACCACCCACTGCCCGCCCTAACGCCGCCCCCGATCCTCCCCTTTCCTGCCCCCCATCTAGATTCCCTGTACAACCGGTGGGGAAGCTAGACACCAGCGGGAGGGGGTACGAATAGCATTGATGGACATCCATCAGCGCTATTCGTGCGACAGAATAACTCCCATAATGTCCAAGTATATGGATAGCTGGTGATATCCAGCCACAATCCGTATAGCTATATGGATAAATTTAGGAAAGCAAAAAGGTTATCTTAAATACATCTGTATAGCTATAAAGATAGCAGCTGAATATCTACAGCTAACCACACAGCAGCAATGCTCACTGGTGTATGTGTATATTCAATACCACACTTTTGCAGATAATGTTGCAAATATCCATTAAATATTTAACCACCATGGCTGTGGTATTTGAATATTCACCCATCTGATTTCAAGGAACAATTAATGTCCAGCATCTCTGTTAGGAGAGCAAATATTCAGCACAGATCACATTTCTTCTCTATCCACTCACCCAAACAAAATATAATAAAAAAGTGACTGTAATCGTCTTGGGTAATAAAAAATATTTTGTTATTGACATATCTAGATAAATACATATGGCCATTAGGGAGATCTCTTCACTGTGGCAATTATGAACTATTTTCAAACAGATTAATTTTCAATTTGTGCATCTAATGGAATACTAGACCAGTCTTTTAGAAGTGGAGATTAGGATGCAGATTTAACCATAGTGCACAGTTCTTGTTATTGCTAATCGCATCATCAAAAAGAACATGCCTCCTAGCCGGAACCAACTGGAATGTTATACACATATCATTAATTTCAATTAAGACTAATATAGGAAAAAAAGGCTCTAGTCTTTAGGTAGTGTAATGTTATACCATTGATAAAGTTTCCAGAGAGTAAATTTGTTTGCAATAATGTTCAAGGGGGTAAGATGATGATCTAAGAAAATCTTGCATGACATCACATGAGAGCCCTAGCTTCAAGCCTCCCATTTGATGGGTTTAGCTGTATCACAGATGTTCATCATGCGGAAAATCAAGAGAATCCCCACTGGCACATAAGCCTTATGTGGAGAATCTCTCTCAGCCATCATCCAGCACAGAAACCTGAATCACCTGTGGGACTATCTCATGATGGTGTGTCGAGAATAAATACACTTAAAAAATACCAAGGGTGTAATATTTCCACTATATACCTTACTGGAGCTGTAACTAATAAAGCTATGGTGGGAAGAGGGGAAGGTTTACCCAAGAGAAATTCTAGTAAAAATGTGCGACTCGAGAATATGAAGGGAGGGAGAAGAGAATGTCCTAAGGGTAAGACTAACCTTCACCATCTCACATGCTTCCTGTGACTAGCCAAAACTCTTTCTTGGCATCCTTCACCACACACACACACACACACACACACACAATTTCTAGTTCCATCCTTTACCACACACACACACACACACACAGAATTTATAGCTCCATCCTTCACCACACACACACACACACAGAATTTCTAGCTCCATCCTTCACCACACACACACAATTTCTAGCTCCATCCTTCACCACACACACACGCGCGCACACACACAATTTCTAGCTCCATCCTTCACCACACACACACACACAATTTCTAGCTCCATCCTTCACCACACACACACACACAATTTCTAGCTCCATCCTTCACCACACACACACACACACAATTTCTAGCTCCATCCTTCACCACACACACACACGCGCGCACACACACAATTTCTAGCTCCATCTTCACCACACACACACACACACACACAATTTCTAGCTCCATCCTTCACCACACACACACACAATATATAGCTCCATCCTTCACCACACACACACACACAATTTCTAGCTCCATCCTTCACCACACACACACACACAATTTCTAGCTCCATCCTTCACCACACACACACACACACAATTTCTAGCTCCATCCTTCACCACACACACACACACACAATTTCTAGCTCCATCCTTCACCACACACACACACAATTTCTAGCTCCATCCTTCACCACACACACACACACACACAATTTCTAGCTCCATCCTTCACCACACACACACACACACAATTTCTAGCTCCATCCTTAACCACACACACACAAATTCTAGCTCCATACTTCACCACACACACACAATTTCTAGCTCCATCCTTCACCACACACACACAATTTCTAGCTCCATCCTTCACCACACACACACACACAATTTCTAGCTCCATCCTTCACCACACACACACAATTTCTAGCTCCATCCTTCACCACACACACACACACACACAATTTCTAGCTCCATCCTTCACCACACACACACACACACACACACAATTTCTAGCTCCTCATTTTCCAATGGGTGTCTGTGTGTGATAGTCCATGAACTGTAATTAATTCCAACAATGCAAATAAACTAAACTGAATCATGTGTTACAAAATTAAATAATAAAAATTAAACTAAAAGCAATACATCATCAGACTGATTGTGTTTTCAGTTCTGCAAGTCTATGCAGAGTTGTTACCCTTTAATGGGGCAATCAGTCAATCTGTTGAGCAGCAGGAACTCTGACTCTCATACTTGTTCTGTTTACTGCTCACAGTTTGCTTTGCCTAGGGGCCTGAAAGCTACGGATTTTCTCCCATTCTCTCTAGGAAGAGCGCTCAATTCATCAGGCTCCTTAGTTTCTTCTGCAGAAAAGTCATTTTAACTGAAGGAAGCTAAGCTGCACTATTTCTTCCTGTAAAAGGCATCAGGGAAAGCAAGTTTCCAGCTGTGAATTTTAGAGCGATTTAAGGAAATGACAACCTAATTATTCATAAGCAAGGCTGGTGCTGCAGCAACTGCGACTCCCACTTTTGGCTAGAAAAGTGAGCAGGTATGGTATTGTAGGCGGCATATGCAACATACTGTCCTCCTACAATAAAGCACAGTTACTTACCTGTAACAGGTGATCTCTAGGAACAGCAGGAATAAGTCTTCACATATGGGTACATCGGTACCGACGGAGTCTGCGCGGGAACGCTCCCCAGCGTCCAATTAGAACGCTTTTGGGAGCATCCCACCATGCCTGCGTGCTGCCTTCCCGCCTTTCCCAACTGCCTCTCCTCAGTTAAGTTTTAAAGCTGAGACAAAGAGAGAGAAAGAGGGGAAAGATAGAGATAGAGAGATACAACTCCTAGGGGAGGTGGGTGGGTTGTGAAGACTTATTCCTGCTGTTCCCAGAGATCACCTGTTACAAGTAAGTAACTGTGCTATCTCCAGGAACAAGCAGGAATGAGTCTTCACATATGGGAACTCCCAAGCTAAGATGCCTGGAGGAGTCCCAGCATGTTGCGAATCTGAGAAAGCCATGCTATTCGACAGAACCTCAGGCATCCTGGGGATGGAGGGTAGGAGTTGAACTAAAAAGATGTGCTGTGGAACAGCTGGACCAAACAGGACGCCTAGATAGGAGTCCCTGTGCAGGTGATATCTAGTAGTAAATATTGAACTGCAATACACCAATATGGACCTCACCTGGTGGTATTGTAAAAGGTTTATGGAGGTTCATATGGGTCTGCTAATATGAACCAGCAGAATATCCCCCAGGAGTACCTCAATGTAAAGCAGAGGTAAATAAACTGCGCAAAGACAGGTTGAGGTCAGAACCTTTAGGGCGAGAAGAAAAATCCCAGTGGAAACTGGGGTAGTTCAATGAGGCAGGACTTTTGCGGGAAACGCGGAAGTCCCTATTAGATAAGCCTGAAGCTCTTTTGACCTTAAAGAGACATAGTTCTTATAGGAGAAGAGGGGCTTTGAAGATCCCTATATATGATAAGAAACAAAGACAGAAGTATGAGGCATTGTAGCCTCCTATTTTCTGAAGATTCAGAATGTCCTTCCTAACTGACGTCACTTAGGAAAAAAGAGGGTATATGGAGGGCTTCAGCTGTACCTAAAGCGAAGGTCATGGTGCAAAAACCTTTTAACTACCACAGGAAAGTGGTTGTTTATGGGGAACCCTAAGCATGCTGGAACAGCATTGAAAGGGATAGTGACTATCTGTCGGGCCATAAGGAAATAAATAAATAAATATATATATATATATGAACCTAGGCAGACAGATATCCACCTACTATCATATATTTCAAAATATATATATAGATAGGTAAATACAGATATATCCATTTATATGAATATATATATATATATATATATATATGAGCACAGACATGCATATGTGTATATACATGTATACATATATATATACCCATGTCCCCACATAGGGGTATGTCGAGAGAGAAAGATTCATCTAATAACAAGAAGGGAAATACCTGCTTGAGAAGATGTTTAGGGAATCCATTCTCCCTGGTTATGAGTGGGAGAGCTAAGGGAGTGCTCTCACTGACAAGGAGAAGTCTTGAGTCCTCTAAGAACTCTAACCCTTGAATAACCAGGAATGGAGGCCTACATGAAAAATGCAGAGGATGTTTTTAATCTGCAGATAGTAAGTCTGAATCCTTCCATAACTCCAGCAGGGCAGCTGGAGAAGAAGATGCAATGAAATAAAATACCATATTTACCCTTCTATGAGGGCAAAATGAGTATGGTGCATTCTTGCGCTCAATATGAATTACACCATGAAGAATTGAGGGTGGAAGGAAAATACAAGACAAGGACTGGCTGTTACTAAAAGAAAGCCATCCCTGGTGAAGGGGTCCACTGTAGATGTGAACCAACCCAGGGGATTGGACAATTCTTTAGGTCTTCACTTAATTAAAGGCCTGTGTCCTTTATTGAAGAAGACGACTTTAATGGAAATGGTAAGGGTAGGGAAGAACCCAGTAGTCATGACTAGGTAAAGCCCTTCCTAACCATCTGGAATTATTTGCTCTCTAGCAAGGGCCCATAGTGCAGAGCTGCTCTGTAGAGATGCAGAGAGCATGTTGCAGGTTGATTAGGAGAAAAAACTGGCTGTTTAAGAGCCAGTATGTAACCTGAACTACTCCAAGCCCAAGGATTGGGGAAGGTTAAGGATAGAAGGTATGGTGATGTGTCTGCAACAATAGCCAGAAAAGGTTCTTAGCCTGTCTGGGACTTAGTACTAATGCCAGAAAAGATTGATATTGGAGATTAAGCCCTGGTTGCTTGGTCAGCCAGTGAGTGGTCTAACCACTAAGAACCCCTGCACTTCTAACTATTGTTAGGGTAGCAGAAGAAATCTTAGGTCCCAAGATTGGGAAAAAGACATACAGACATAAGTAGGAGTGGCAAGACTCCGTCATTGTCTGAGAAGCTACCAGAAAAACAAGAATGCAAGGGGGAGACAACTCTGAAAAGAAAACTCAGGGGCTTAGGGATAAGCCTTCAGTTAAGTGGTATCACTCTTACAGACCAAAATGTCTTAGTAAGAGGGACAGAGTTGAAAAAAAACTTACGATGGAGTAAATCTTTGAAAAAGTAATATGAAACATGCTGATACAGGAGAAAAAGTCAAAGACAAAGGCATAGCAACCTTATTGACAGCTGTTACTCCTCTGTCTACTTCGGAGGAAGAGGAGTAACTTTACTACCTGCAAAGCATAATCATCTTAACAAGCTCTATGAGCTAAAAGTCAGGATGTCTCTTTAAGAGAGACATGTGTAAAATTTAGGATGGAACCGATGTAGATGCTTGTAATGGGAAGAAGCAAACTACAAGTTCTAAACCTCAAAACAGGAAGAAGGATTCAGTGAAGAGTCTATCAGCAACCCTGCGGCTGCTGGGTTTGCTGAAGCGGTTGAAGTTGTGGTTTCTTTAGCCTGGTTTGATGTTTCCCTTGTTTGGAAACAGCTGTATGATGGGTAGAGAATGAATAAAACTTTTTCCCCTTGGGGGAATAAAGTTTGGTAGAAGATTTCCTACCACCTGGGATACAGGAAGGTGTTCACAATCCTTTGAAAGCAACAGTGCCAGTGGTTAACTGAGCAGCTTGGCGTAAAGTCTCTTTGTTAAAGAGATTCTCCCCAGTACAAGGAGTATTTCCCAGGCTTTCTTGTACCCATTTATCCAAGTTGGAAGCTTGGAGCCAGGCTATGCATCGTGCCCCTATGGCTATAGCAGAGGTTTTGCTAACAGAATCAAAACAGTGCAGGGTAGCACGAGTAAGGAACCTAGAGATATTTTGAACATGACTAACCAGTAAAGAGTAGTCTGGTCTTTTGTGATCTTGAAGAAAAGGAGTCAAAAACAGCAAACTGTTTGTGACCTCTTCAAGAGATAGTCCCATATAGAAAATATATGAGAGAATTCTTGTTGAAAACATGGATGCCTGGAAGCTTTTACGTCCAAAGGCATCTAAAGTTCTAGACTCACGACCTGGCGGATAAGAAGAGTGCCTTTTAGCACTTTTAACACGCCTCATTGCTGATTCCACAACAATAGAATGATGTGGAAGTTGAGTCTTTTGAAAACCTGGAGAAGGGGGCACTTTGTACAGCGAGTCAGTGGCCCTTGAAGGTGGGGATACCTTTAAAGGAGTTTCCCACATTCTAAGTAAAAGATCCTGTAAGGTTTGATGCAAAGGAAGCATGATGATCTCCTTTGGGTTCTCAGGGATATGTAGAAGCTCTGAATCCCCTGGTGCAGGATCTTGATCAGGTATAGAAATGGCAAGTAACCTTGCCATATCAAGCAAAAATGCTTGAAAAGAAATTTCCCCAGAAGGGGATCCTCTATCATGAGGAGTAAAGGTTAGATCTGTTGAAGATCTAGTCTTGTCACTAATGGATTGATCCATTGGAGTACAAGACCCGAAAGAGTGGAGCATCGGATTGTCCTGAAAGGATAGTCGTCGGTACCGCTCGAGGCCGGTGCCGCAACAAATCGGTGGAAAACTATCCATACCAGGGATGGACTCCAAACTCGGTACCGAAGGAAGCGAGCTTGTGGAAGTAAGCATGGAAGGCACCGGTACCGATGCGAACGTAGAAAGCGGTATCGGCAGTGGTATTGCAGCCGGTACCGATATCGGGAGATCAGTCTGAGGCGATCTAATGGTACCAAAGGTACCGAGAGCGGCAGACTTTGATCTCCGGAACAATGTCTTCGGCACCGTCCGAGGTCGATACTGAGACAAGTCGGTACCCAATTGTCCAGGCTAGAGATCGATTCTAGACTCAGCATCGAAAGCAGCGAGTCTATCGAAACAGACCTGGAAGGTACCGACGTGGATACCAGAATCGGTACCGGGATCGATACCGATGCTGGAAGATCGGTCTGTAGCGACTCTAGCGGCACCGAAGATACCGAGAGCACTAGACTGCGATCATCGGTGTGGAATGTTTCATCCAACACCATTGCCGATGCCGGGGTACCGGCACCACTCAAAGCAGATACCACCACCGAGCATGGCTCAGGTATGTTCACAGAGGTAAAAACCCCAGGAACAACCTGAAACCCCTTTAATGCTTTGGAGGCCGAAGACTCCTGCCGGGGTTTTAAAGCCAATATGTCCTCGGGGGCAAGGCCAGAGGCATCTCGATGGTGAACATGAGATCTACCACCCGAGGACTGGCTAGTCTTTACAGACTTTTGTTTGGTTACCTCATCCTGTGAAAAAGAAGTTGTAACTGGTACCCTCAGGTCTGATGGGAACCGCGTATCAAGTTGAGCTCGATGCTGAAGACTTCTTCTGGAAATACTACTGCAGGAGGGACACTCCAGCGGATAGTGGTCAGGACCCAAACATGGAAGGCACCAGTTATGGGTGTCTAAAACTAATTTGATACCGCCACAGTTGAAACATGTTTTAGGGATAGTGGCTGGCATTTCCATGAAGGAAAGTGGAGAGGCCTAGCAGGCCGAAAAACGTCAGGCACTAAACAGAAAAAATTTGTAGGAGAAAAGAAGAAGAAAACACCGGCGGTACCGGTGCGTCGAGGGAAGGCAGACGCGACCACAAGAAAAAACAAAAATAAAGGAAGAATTTTCTGCGGTGACAGGAGCATGTCCTGCCAGCTCCGTGGAAAAACGATAACTGAGGAGAGGCAGTTGGGAAAGGCAGCAAGCAGGCGTGGTGGGATGCTCCCAAAAGCATTCTAATTGGACACTGGGGAGCGTTCCCGCGCAGACTCCGTCGGTACCGACGTACCCATATGTGAAGACTCATTCCTGCTTGTTCCTGGAGATCTGAGGAATCAATGCACCAAGCTAAGTAATACTGCCTATAGAGGGGCCCATTTTCAAAGCTTTTTCAATGGGCAAAAAGCTGCAGCAAATTGTTCTCTCCTCCCCCCTGCAGATACTTTTGCCCAAGATGAAAAGGAGAAGGCCTAGGGCAGGATGTGGGTGGAAATGTCCAGCACACTGTGAATTTTACTTTGGAATCCTTGCAGATAGTTTCAGTTGTGGACTCTGCTCCTACTGAAAAGCAGATGTAAAGTTTGCGGCCGGTTCCTTTCTTAAAAAAACAACGTGCAGTCCCGTAAGTATAATGGAGAAGTCCCCTGGGTGGAGATCCAACAGAAGGAGAATGGAACTCTATCTCCACTCAGAAAATCTTGAAAAATGGGCACAGGAAGTATGCAAACCAAGAGCAGCTGGCCAGGAAATGGTCTGAGAGAAAGTTTAGGAGAAGGAAACTGCTTTAAGACAGTAGAGGAGAGAAACCAAAGGGTATCAGAGCTCAGGTATATAATCTAACAGGCACCCTGCTAGGACAACTGTTTGGGGAAAGGCAAAGATGGCAGCCATGAGTATAGGAAATCATTGATTTTTTATTTTTGTTTTGTTCTTACCTGTGCTCCAGGCCGAAATAAAGGGTACCATGGTGGACACCCTGTCTGGAAGCATTTTCATTAAATATATCTGAAGAGGGCAAGAGAGGGGAATGGGGCATGAGCTGAGGCCCATTCACACCAGATAATGGAACAGAGATTTTGATCACAAATATGAATTGTCTAAACAATAAGATGGGAGAGTTAGAATATATAGCACTAAATGAGAGGTTAGATATGATTGCACTCTCAGAGACATGGTGGAAGGAGGATAACCAGTGGGACACTGTGATACCTGGATACAAACTATATCGTAATGATAGAGCTGATCAAATTGGTGGAGGGGTTGCGCTCTATGTTAGAGAGGGCATTGAGTCAGAAAGGATTAAAGTTTTGCAGGAAACAAAATTTGCTGTAGAATCTCTATGGATTGAAATTCCATTTATGAAGGGGAAGGTGATGGCAGTGGGAGTATACTATCGACCACCTGGCCAGAATGAACAAATGGATGATGAAATGCTCAAAGAAATCAAGGAAGCTAACAAAAGCCACAACAGAGTAGTAATAATGGGTGATTTCAATTACCCCGGTATCGACTGGGACAGTGTCACAGCAGGACAAGCTAAAGAGATAAAGTTTCTAGATGAAATAAATGACTGCTTCTTGGAGCAGCTGATTCATGAACCGACCACAGGGGAAGCCATACTGGACCTAGTCCTTAGTGGAACGCCAGATCTGGTGCAAGAAATAAGGGTGTTGGGACCACTTGGCAATAGTGATCATAGTATGATCATGTTTGATTTAATCAGTGGAGGACAGATAGTAAAGGAATCCACAGTACTACCTTTTAACTTTCAAAAGGGAGACTATGATAGAATGAGGAATATAGTTCGGAAAAAACTAAAAGGAGCGGTTCCAAAGGTTAAAGACTTACAGCAAGCTTGGGTGTTATTTAAAAATACTATCCTCGAAGCCCAGACCAGCTGTATTCCACGCATTAAGAAAAGTGGAAGAAAGTCCAAAAAACTGCCAGCATGGTTTAAAGGTGAGGTCAGAGAGGCTGTTGCTGCCAAAAGAGCAACCTTCAGGAAATGGAAAAAAGAGCCAAATGATGAAAACTGGAAACAGCACAAGCACTGGCAAGTTAAATGCAAAGCATTGATAAGGCAGGCAAAGCGGGAATTTGAGAAGAAACTTGCTACGGAAGCAAAAACACGAAATAAAGACTTTTTCAAGTACATTCGTAGCAAAAGGCCTGTGAGAGAGTCAATTGGACCATTAGATGATAGAGGGGTAAAAGGGGCAGTAAGAGGAGACAAGGCTATAGGAGAGAGACTGAATGAATTCTTTGCTTCGGTCTTTACTGAGGAAGATGTAGGGATGTTACCAAAGACTGAAGTGGTATTTAAAGGTGATACTGCAGAGGAATTGAGAGAAATATCGCTACACCGGGAAGATATATTACAACTATTTGATAAACTGAATAGTAGCAAATCACCTGGACCGGATGGTATACATCCCAGAGTGTTGAAAGAACTGAAATATGAGATTGCAGACCTGTTATTGGTAATCTGTGAACTTTCATTTAAATCATCTGTAATACCTGAAGATTGGAGGGTCGCCAACGTAACACCAATTTTTAAAAAGGGTTCCAGGGGTGACCCGGGAAATTACAGACCGGTGAGCCTGATGTCAGTACCAGGGAAAATGGTAGAAACCATCATAAAGAACAAAATTACACAGCATGTAGATAGTCATGGCCTAATGGGAGACAGCCAACATGGCTTTAGACAAGGAAGATCTTGTCTTACTAATCTGATCTGTGTTTTGAAGGTGTGCATAAACAGGTAGACAAAGGTGAGTCGGTTGATATAGTGTATCTGGACTTTCAGAAAGCTTTTGACAAGGTCCCCCATCAGAGACTTTTGGCGAAGCTAAAAAGTCATGGGATAGGAGGCAGTGTACTATTGTGGATCGGGAACTGGTTAAAAGATAGAAAGCAGAGGGTAGGGCTAAATGGCCAATATTCCCAATGGAAAAAGGTGAATAGTGGAGTACCCCAGGGATCTGTACTGGGTCCGCTACTTTTTGACATATTCATAAATGACCTGGAAAAGGGAATAACTAGTGAGGTTATCAAATTTGCAGATGACACAAAACTGTTTAAAGTTGTTAAAACCCAAGAGGATTGTGGAAAACTGCAGGAGGATCTGGATAAATTGGAAGACTGGGCATCCAAATGGCAGATGAAATTTAATGTGGACAAGTGCAAAGTTATGCACCTAGGAAAGAACAACCCACACTATAGTTACACGATGCAAGGCTCCACATTAGAAACCACCACCCAGGAAAAAGATTTAGGAGTCATCGTGGATAACATGTTAAAACCCTCCGCCCAGTGTGCAGCGGCGGCCAAGAAAGCAAATAGAATGCTAGGTATCATAAGGAAAGGGATGGAGAATAAAACAAAGGATATTATAATGCCTCTGTATCGCTCCATGGTACGACCGCACCTTGAATATTGTGTGCAATTCTGGTCACCGTATCTTAAAAAGGACATAGAGTTATTAGAAAAAGTACAGAGAAGAGCCACCAAATTGGTGAAGGGGATGGAAGGCTACTCCTATGAAGAGAGGCTAAAAAGGTTAGGGCTCTTTAACCTAGAAAAGAGACGGCTGAGGGGAGATATGATAGAGGTGTATAAATTAATGAATGGAGTGGAACGGATAAACGTGGATCAATTGTTTACGCTATCAGAATATAGAAGGACTAGGGGACATGTAATGAAGCTACAGGGTAAACTATTTAAGACAAATAGGAGAAAATATTTCTTCACTCAACGTGTAATCAAACTCTGGAATCTGTTACCGGAGGATGTAGTAAGGGCTGTTAGTATAGCTGGGTTTAAAAAAGGTTTGGACAAGTTCCTGGAGGAAAGGTCCATAAACCACTATTAAAAAGGGACCCAGGATATCAATGCTTGGTCTAGTACAAGCACTGCAGAACCTGTGTCTTTTGGGGAAACTGCTAGGTACGTATGACCTAGATTGGCCACTGTTGGAAACAGGATACTGGGCTTGATGGACCTCGGTCTGACCCAGTATGGCATTTCTTATGTTCTTATTTTGGCCCATCTTAAGCAAAAACAGAATTGAAATACCAGTACACACTGTACAGGAAGAGGGGATCCAAAAAGGTGGGGAAGCAAACACCACACAGAGCCTGAGGTATTGCAGGAAGTGTAGACAGCCTAGGTCTGGTGGTCTTTGTCTGCTATTAATGTCTCTGTTTTCACACTTCAAAGCACAAAAATGTAACCATATATAGCACACAATACAATGATCTAATAAGAAGCAGTGTTAACTGTCATAAAAGCAGTCAAAGAATGTCAGGGATGTCCTTACCTGTTTCCGGCCACATCAAGCACATGAAGTTCAGTAGCTTGTGAAACCTCTGGGGGAAGCCGAGTTAACCTGTTGTCACGCACGCAGCAAACAGTAAGACTGCAGCACCCACCAATCTAAAATTAAAGACATTGTCTGAGTTCTAAACCTTCTCTCAAATCTTTCATTTTTGCAAAACATGTAACACAAAGAAACAGAGTATATAAACCAAAAGGTATAAGAGAACAGTGGGCAGATGTCACAACTAGTGAATGATAATTATACCCACTATGCTATGTCTGTTAGGGCAGAAAATACTCCCCACAAAAACAAACAGAAGGAGAAAAAGTCCTTTATATGTAAGTCCATGTCATTTTGGAGTTGGTGGTTGGCTCAGTTGTATCAATGTGTCTTATTGCCTCAGAACATATGTAAAGATAGGTTTGCATTTTTTCACATGCTTAAGACCTAGAACACACAAGCTGGGGCGAGGAATGCTGAATTATATTCCATTGTATAATATTTTTTGTCTGAAGTTAATTTAGCATATTTAAAGGCATATTTTAGATAGTATTTGCAGGTGGGAATTCCGTCATCAAGTTTGGGACATACTCAATCCCAATGGTATTTTAGAAACAGCTCTACTAAAGGTGAAGCGATTTCTAAAATATATAGGACGTGCAGGAACACATGTGGATTGCCATCCATGTGCAGTAGGAGGGGCCTTCTAACAAATTTACATGTGGGAAAAATCAGCGGAAGGATCCTGGCAATTTAGACGTGTAACTGCTGGCATTTCAGAACTTGCACATGTAAATGGCGGCACTTGCACCTGCTTGCAAGCCATTTTGAAAATGTAGGCATGTAGCTGCTCCTAGGTACTACAGAGGACACTATCATGAACTCATTTTACTTTGGGATGCTGTTCCAAGGGTTGCAGAGCAGAGATGGCGTCCATCTGTCCAAGAAGGGTCGACGTGTCTTCAGTAGCAGACTGGCTAACCTACTGAAGAGGGCTTTAAACTAGATTCATTGGGGATGGGTGAAGAAAGCCCCCAGGTAAGTGAAGCATTAAATACCTTTATGGAAATGGGTACAAGGGGCAACATATGGAAAGCAGTGTTCATAAATGCCCGTAGCATGTGAAATAAGATCCCAGATGTTGAGGCATTATGGGAGTGGTTGACTTGATTTAGTAGCGGTAACAGAAACATGGTTCACGGACAACCATAACTGGGATGTAACTATACCAGGCTATACTTTATTCAGAAAGGACAGGGTAATAGTATGCTAAACTCTTCACTGCTCCCTAAACCCCACCCAGAAAACGCCCTGGTCATAAAAGCACTCAACTCACATGTACCCATTACAGGCCTACCTAGTAGATCCCGAGTGATTACACATACTACTAAGCTCCAATCTAATAGTTCCTCCTCCCCCACTAATCATTTCTTAGGCAACACACTGCAAACAACCTAGTGCAGGTGACTCAGCATCTTTCTCCCCAACGGTCCTTAAAACCGTACCTCAGATCTCTCAAACTCCACATTGACATAGGTACTTCATCTCCCCCTTATCTGTAACCCTATCGCTCCACAGCAATTTGGCCATCAATAGCAATTTGGCATCGATAACTCACACAGACCATCCCTCACCCCCACCTACTCCCCCGTACATGATCAAAATGAATCTCATTAGAAAAGTAATAGATCCCTTCTTCATCATAGCAACACTTTCAGCATTCTCCAACTCGCTACTTAAGGAACTAGTGACTGACCATCGATGAGGCCAGAAATAGGAGTGGAGGAGTGGCCTAGTGGTTGGGGCAAGGTACTTCAGGCCAGAAGGTCGGGGGTTCAAATCCCATTAGAGGACAGCAACCTGGGGCCGGAAGAACTGGGGTTTCTAGTCCCACAGGTGCTCCTTGTGGTCTTGGGCAAGCCACTTAACTCTCCACTGCCCATGTTCCCTGTAAAGTAGTTATTTCCAAGTTATAATGCCCTGTTCAATGTAATTTCAGTTTGTTCAATGTAAACCGCACTGATGTAGAATAGTGCAGTATATAAGAGAATGTAAATAAATAAACAGCAGCGTATTGGTTGACAAAGATAACCTGCAGTCATTGCATCTGAAAGACCTCAAGCTCGTTCATGTCAGGTTTGATCAGAATCCATATTTCCAATCTGTATAGGAGAATTGGAAGGATCGGTGTTTGGAAGAGGTAAATTTTGGTCTTGGTAAAGATATTGGCCTTCTTCCAGAGGCACCATTTGAGCGATGCAAACGCTACTGTTGCCTGGCCAATCCTGCTGTGGAGATCAGTGGTGGATGCCACCTTCTCCTGCACCAGCGATCCCAGGTATTTGAATTCTGGGACCTGCTCAATTTGGATTCCATCGAGGTGAACATTGGCCTGTGATTCATCTGTGGTCATAACTTTGGTCTTGTCCGCATTGATTCTTAAACCATAAGATTGGGCAATGTGGTAAAGGATATTGGTGGCCTCTGCATCCATGTCAGCAAATATGGCACTATAGTCTGCGAACATCAAGTCGGTCAGGAAGTTGCTCACATCGTACTGGACCCCACATCTGTCCTTGAATGCTTTCCTCATAATGGCATGAATCATGATATTGAAAAGCAGGGGTGAGGAGGCATCTCCCTGGTGGACTCCACTTTGGATAGGAAATTCCTTGGATAGTTCATTTCAGATGTTGGTTACACTATGTAAAGTTAAGTGAACAATGTTTTGGTTAAGTATGATGTTATCGGTACGCCAGTGAATCTTTATTCTATTCTGTTTTGGGGACGGAAGTCTGTAAACATCATTGCGTTTGCACTGACAGAGCTGCCGCTTATAAGCTGTATTATATCACAGGCTGTGCTGTCCGTTATATATATTGAAGTTTATTCTATACATTGGATCCATATTAAAATTGAAATTAAGTCTAAGCTTTTAACTGGAAATTTTGTACAGAATTAAAATTTATAAAAAATGATGCTAAACAAAGAAGCTTTTTTAAACCTGTGATGTGGGTGGAAGGCAGTTCGCTTTGAAAGTGTTCTGCCATATAGAGGGATATTGGTAATAACTGTGGTCTCTCTCTCCTTTGCTTTTTCATTTAAACGTTTTTTGAAAAATTATTTTGGTGTCCTTTGGAGGAAAGATCTGTTTTAAATTAATAGACAGTGAAGTTTGAGAAATTAGTTATCTGTAATTAATACTTTTGCATTAGTTGGATAGCTAGGTTCTTGGTGCATGTTTTTTTGGATCATATTTCTGTGACTGCATCCACAGACCAAGTGACCCCATTTGGGTTCTCACCCAAATTTGGGAACCAATGTTCTACAGAAATGGCTCTTGCCAGTCTCCAGCGACTTATTCCTCGCAAAATCCAAGAGCCTTTACTCGATCCCAAACCTTCTTGACCTTTATGCTGCCTTTGACACTGTTGATCACCACCTTCTCCTCAATACCCTGTCCTCGCTTAGATTTAGGAGCTCTGTTTTTTCCTAGTTTTCTTCTTCTCTCTCCCATCTCACTTTTAGTATATGTTCAGGTAGATCCTCCTCTACTGACATCTCACTTTCAGTTGGTGTCCCTCGGGGTTCTGTCTTAGTACCTCTCCTCTCTCTACACTCAGGAATCCAGGCCTGTATCTCTATTACTACTACTGAGCATTTGTATAGTGCTACAAGTCGTACGCAGTGCTGCACAGACAAGTAAGAGACAGTCCCCGCTCATCAGAGCTTACAATCTAGTCAAGACAAACACAGAAGGTGCAGGCAGAGATAAAGCAAAGGAAGGAAAAGGAGATCAGGAGCTTACAATCTAGTCAATCTCTGCCTGCTTATCTGACATTGCTGTCTCACCACCATCTGAAATTGAACATGGTCAAAACTGAGCTGTGTATCTTTCTCCCTAAACCCACCTCCCCTCCTTCCTGTCTTTGCCATTTCTGTGGATAAAGCGTACTTGGGCCATACTGAGTGCTTACCAATAGGGAAAGAGTTTCTGATATTAGTAAGAGATCAACTTGCATCCAGTGATCACAAGATGGCATGGTTCAGTATAAGGACTAGGGCTGATTCAAAAGCAAGGGTCTTAGACTTTAGGTAAGCTAACTTTGCAAAGATGAGACAATGCCTTATATACCGCGCTGATGGTAATAGTGCGGTATATAAGAGATGTTAAATAAATAAATAAATAAATAGTCGTTAGAGGGATGGGAACGGCTGGGGGATGTAGAAAAACAGTGGGTAAAACTGAAAGGGAATATCTTAATGGCAACAAACCTTTTTGAGAGAAAGGTAAATAAATGTAAATGAAAAAGGAGGCTGCTATGGTTCTCAAAAAAAGTAGCCGAGAAGGTGAAAAAGAGGGAGGCCTTCATGAAATACAAGAAATCACAGAGAGAGAGAGACAGGCATTATATTTGGAGTAGCTTAGAGAAGCTAACAAAGTAGTCAGGAAAGCAAAGGCACAAAAAGAAGAAGAAATAGACAATGCAATAAAATGCAGGGATAAAACATTTTTCAGGTATGTTAGTAAGAGGAGGAAGGGCAAAGTGGTATTGTCAGACTCAAGGGTGCAGGGAGGAATATGCAGAAGCTGATTGATAAGGCAGGCAAAGAGAGAATTTGAGAAGAAGCTAGCTGTGGAAGCAAAAACGCATAATAAAGACTTTTTCAAGTACATTCGTAGCAAAAAACCTGTGAGAGAGTCAATTGGACCATTAAATAATAGAGGGGTAAAAGGGGCACTAAGAGGGGACAAGGCCATAGCAGAGAGACTGAATGAATTCTTTGCTTCGGTCCTTACTGAGGAAGATGTAAGAATGTAATCCATGACTGAAATTGTATTTAAAGGAGATGCTGCGGAAGATCTGAAAGAAATACCACTACACTGGGAAGATGTATTACAACTATTTGATAAATTGAAGAGTAGAGAATCACCTGGACCAGATGGTATACATCCAAGGGTGTTAAAAAAAACTTAAATATGAGACTGCAGACCTACCATTAGTAATCTGTGAACCATCATTAAAATAATCTGTAATACCTGAAGATTGGAGGATGGCCAATATAACGCCAATTTTTAAAAAGGGTTCCAGGGGTGATCCGAGAAACTACAGACTGGTGAGCCTGATGTCAGTACCCAGAAAAATGGTAGAAACCATCATAAAGAACAAAATTACTGAACATGTAGATAGTCATGGCTTAATGGGATTCACTCTCTCTGTAGGTCTAGTTACTGAACGATTCAATCACAATCCACATAAGAAAATTCGTTCATGTATAACTGGATGCTAACTTAATGTTTCTTAAAAAGTTATCTCAAATCAACATATATAAAGTTCTTACAAGGAGGTCTCAGACTTATCGTGGCTCTGCCATAGGGACTAAACGTCCGTTATCGTAGCAGTGAGCCCTTTTGCATCAATGACCTCAGAAAATATGAGTGGGTTGAAAAACACAGCCTTAGAATCCCAATAAAACAATTGAAAATTCAAAAACTTATATGCTAATGATCTTCTCTGTGTCACCAAATAGCCCACTCTCATGGATTAGAGCACTGATCCCGACGCCTCCCTTTGGTACCAGTCAAGCGTTTCACAACGCTCACTTTCATCAGGGGATCTCTCCAATACTCCCGTCCAACTGCACGTTTTCTAATAACAAAACCATAAATAGAAACAATCATTACTCCACTATCTAAAACACCCAAAATTTAAAACTTACATTAATACTAACCCCTAACCCAATAGCCCTGCTGACTCAGAAAACAGGCCCTACCTTTTATATCCTTGAAGCTGCCTGCGTTTCACCAGAGAATTTTCCAAATCAATGAATGGCTATACAAAAACGCCGCGCATGCGTACTCTCCAACTCAGTCCTATTTTATAAGACACACTTAGGTCCCTACGGCCAATCAAACGTCTCAACGTCCTACCTATCGGATCACTTAACTTCAGGAAACACGCCCCACTCCCGACAGCCAATCAAACGTCTCAATTGTACCAATAGTTATACCCTAATCACGGAGTTAACTTTCACCTATAAGGGGACCCTGTAAAAATCACCTTAAAACCCTGCCACAAACAGCATAAGAACAATAGACTTCCAAGAAGTTCCCTCAAAAACGACTACGCTACCTACTACTCTGACTCGCCCCTACAAACCTAACTCTCAATGCCCATCAACTATTATCAATAACCACATACACTAACAAAGACATCGCGTCCACTCCACTTGGGCATTAAGCCCCTTTGGATACACTGTATCACAGTTATAAATCCACCACTGTTCCCGTTTAATCAGAATCTGATCTGATGGAGCATTGAAAACACTATGTGACACTTGATCAATACATAATACACGGAGCTGTTCAAACTGATGTCGTTGCTCAATACAATGTTGAACTATAGGAGCCTCCATTACTGCATGTTTTAGGCGGCTCTTATGTTCGCGAATCCGAACCCGAAGCGTCCGTGTGGTCTTCCCTATATAAGCTAAACCACAAGGGCACAAAATAACATAAACCACACACTGAGAACCGCAAGTGGTCGAGAATCTCAAATTTCTGCGGAATCCATTGTATTCAAAAACTGAAGCTTCAATAGTTAACGCACAAATATCACAGTCACCACAACGTTGATGTCCCCCTCTTAAGGGCATACCCACCGCAGTCTCTGGGGTTCGCAAAACAGCAGGACTTAACAGCTCCTTAAGGTTACGATCACGAGTCCAGACACATCTCACTGACTTCCCGGTTAAACCAGGGACGGCTGTCAAAACATTCGAGTGCTTCTTAATAATTCGCTGTATTTTAGAGCTAAGCGGGGAATACTTTGTAATGAAGTTCACATGAGAAACTGCCCCTACCCCTGCAGAAGGCTTGCGAGACTCCAAAAGTAAAGCGCGATGATTAAAGCGTGCCCGAGTATACGCTCTCTTCACCACAGATTTAGGATACCCTCTAGCTAGAAAATCAGCAAACAACAATTTAGCCCGCCGTTTGAAATCCTGTAAATCAGAAAACGCAGGAACTGAGAATAGGGGAGACTCTCTTTCAGTCTACGGGGATGTAAACTCCGAAAATGCAAAAAAGTGTTTCTATCCACCTGTTTTCTAAAGACTGAAGTGCTCCACCCTTGGGAAGACCGGCTGATCTCTACATCAAGATATTGTAAGACTTCTGTATGGAACGTGTAGGTGAATGAAATATTAACATCTAGATGGTTCAACCAATTAAAAAACTGAACAAGAGACTGCTCCGTGCCACGCCACATCAAAAAGACGTCATCAATGTATCTACACCATAACAAAATATGGGAAGTAAACTCTGAACACACTATCCACTTCTTTTCAAACAGCCCCATATAAAAATTAGCCACTGATGGGGCGCAAGTCACGCCCATGGCCACCCCATTAACCTGCTGGTATAAAGCCCCCTGAAACAAAAAATAATTCTGTTTAATCGCCAGTCGGGCCAGGGACAATATAAACTGTTGTTTGGGCTCGGATATATCGCCTCGCAAGCGGAGTACTTCTAGTATAACTTGTAACGCCGCATCCTGCGGAATATGGGTGTACAGAGACACCACATCAAGTGTTACTAGAAGAACATCCTTATGTTGAGACCACTTATCCATATTTTTCAACTCGTTCAAAAAATGAGTGGTATCTCGGATGTACGAAGGGATAGTGGACAGTAGTGGACGCAGATAAGAATCTACATAAGTAGATAATGGCTCAAGAATAGTACCCCTAGTGGACACAATGGGCCGACCTGGTGGATCTTGAAGGCGTTTATGCACCTTCGGGACAAGATAAAATTTTGCTGTAGTAGGTGCAAGCACATTTAGGTATGAAAATTCCTTCTTAGAAATATACCCGGCTGCCAGAGCTTGTTGGGTTATAGAATAAATCGACCTTTGTAGCAGCTCCCGTGGATCATGCTGCAATTTATTATAAACTGTCGTATTCTGAAGTTGAGACATAGCTTCTTGTAGATAGCATGTACGGGAGAGAACTACTACTGCTCCCCCCCTTGTCAGCACGTTTTATAACAATATCTTGTCGACTCCGCAATTCCCTAAGAGCCCGCATCTCCTCCGGAGATAAAGCTGTATTCCTCAGGCTATAATGCCTTTCAAGCTCCCGTGTTTCTGTTAAGACCAAACGTTTAAATACATCCAAAGCCGGGTGTAATGGGCCAGGGGGAGACCAGGTAGACCGAAAGGGCAGCGGTATCCGAGGGACCACTTCATCATCCACAGGAAGATTAGATGCTGATTCGCTTTCTCCAAAGTATTGTTTAAGGCTCAATTTTCGTAATAAACGCTCGAAATACAGCCTAAACTGGAAAAAATCAAACTGAATGGAAGGTACAAACGATAAACCTTTATTTAAGACATTTACTGCTGCTGTGGATAGCGGGGTTCCTGAGATATTCAACAATAAGGCTTCTTGAGACATTATTTCTTGCGGGTATTGTAACGTTGTGTCACTTGTCCTTGGCCCTGTGATTCTACTGGTTTCTTCTTTTTCTCTTTGTGACCCGAGTTGTCCTCTAAAAAATCACGTGTGCCTTGCCTTGAAGATATTGACTCAATCGATGACGTTTCCTCCGATGATGTGTCAAAGTTCACTCGTTTTTTTGATTTTTTATTAAAGGTTCTCTTGGTGTTCATCCACGGGTAAGTATAGCCCGTGGTGTAATCAGAGTTGTCACGTTTTAATTTCTTAACCTTCTTTTCCTTCACCTCTTGCTGTAACACAGTGATTTGCCGATTCAAGCCTTCTAACTTGGAGGCATAATTATCAGCTGACTGCTTGTTTCAAGGTATCCAAGGCTGAACTTATCTCTGCAGTCAGTTGATCCAATTCCAATTTCGTTGTATCCACTATCAACACCATGAGATCGAGAGATCCCGTACATGCTATCTACAAGAAGCTATGTCTCAACTTCAGAATACGACAGTTTATAATAAATTGCAGCATGATCCACGGGAGCTGCTACAAAGGTCGATTTATTCTATAACCCAACGACATCAGTTTGAACAGCTCCGTGTATTATGTATTGATCAAGTGTCACATAGTGTTTTCAATGCTCCATCAGATCAGGGCTATTGGGTTAGGGGTTAGTATTAATGTAAGTTTTAAATTTTGGGTGTTTTAGATAGTGGAGTAATGAATGTTGTTTCATCTATTCTGTTCCCCTTGTTACCTTTGTCAATCACATGTGGCCCTTTTCCAGGATTTTCATATGTGAACATGGAACATTAATATTTGTTTAGCAATTTCACTTTTTCATTATCACCTTCCACAAATCTGCCCTCAGCAGCTTTGAGTTTTGCAATACCACTTCTTACCTTCTTCCTTTCCCCGGTATACCTGAAAAAATTCTCGATACCTCTCTTCACATTTGTGGCCTTTTTTTCTTCCGTGTTTGCTTTTGCCATCCTAATTTCTCCCTTTGCCTCTTTCAGCTTAATGTAGTATTCTTTTCAGTGTTCCTCTTTTTGTGATTCTCTGAAAATTGTGAACACTGTCATTTTTACCTTTATTTTTGCAGCCACGTCTTTGGAGGACCATATTGGTAGCCATTTCAATTATTATAAAGTCTTGTGGCCAGAGAGGGGAAGGGAGGGGTGCTGGGTGTGAACTAAGTAGGGGATCTCATTTGTCTATCTGCTCAAGACAGTATAGTGCAAAGCAGATCTATGATCTGGAGAAGGAGCGATATCTTACACATGGTCATGAGCTGTGGCTGGTAGTTAAAAGCGTGGATAAGAACAACTGGCTGAACTGACAGATCAGCTGATCTCTTTTGTCGTCATCTACTGTGTTACTGTGACAACCAAACTTCTCGTGACTGATGCAAATCATTAAGACTGCATTTCCTAAAAATGTTAAAAATTTGACAGTACAAAAGAGAAAGTCTGAAGGCTATTTCTTGTTATAAATCCACAAGATAACATGCGTGTTTAAAAAAAATCCTTAGTCAAATTGATTAAAATTAGTTACAAAGGCTAGTGTACTGAGGTAAAGTTTGAAACGGAGTGATCTACAGGAACGTCTTCCACCGCACAGCTCTAGCTCATTATAGACAACTGATTGAGGTGGAGAGAGAAGCACGGTTGTATGCATGCAGCATGGCAGGAGAAATAAGAGACCCAGGGCGATGGTGTGGTGGGGGGCAATGAGAGACAGACCCAGGGTGATGGCTGAGGGGGAGAGAGAGACCCAATGTGATGTCTGATGGGGGGAGGGGGCAATGTGAGAGAGAGATACTCAGTGATGGCTATGGGGGGAGGCTAAAAGAGAGAGAGAGAGAGCAAACGAGCGCTGTCTGATGGCTGTGGAAGATTATTTTTGTTTCACGTATTACCAGGTCATGGTGATATATGAAGCAAAAAATGAAATTGCCTCAGGTGCAGCTATAAAAGGTCACCAGTATGCTGCCAACAGCCTATTCAATGGGATTGGTGGTGGGGGTGGGGGGGAGGCAGCAATATCAGACTTGGGAAATGCAACGTGCTGTAGTTTTGCAATGTGTCAGCTTTTCTCTGGATGACTGAAAACATTCTGGACATGGAAAAAAACGAAACCTATTGAATTGGTTTATTTTTTTTTTGCAACCAAAGCATATACAATTATTATGTGGACAACATATTCTAAACTGCTCAAAATACTGCCAACTTGCTAAAAAAAATGTTGACTAATTAACAAGCAAGAAGCTCCATCTCTCTGTCTTGAGCTGGAAAATGTAAAAATCCAACAAGCATTAACAAACATCAAGTTACACAGGCTGAGCAACTTCTTAATTCAAGTGCTTAAGAACATAATAAATGCCATAGAGTCAGACTAAGGTCCATCAAAACCCAGTATCCTGTTTCCAACAGTGGCCAATCCAGGTCACAAGTACCTGGCAGGTTCCCAAAAAGGTACATAGGTTCCACAATTCTTGTCCTCGGGTAAGCAATGGATTTCCCAGGTCCTCTTTAATAATGGTTTATGGACCTTTCCTCCAGGAACTTGTCCAAACCTTTTTTAAAACCCAGCTACACTAACAGCTTTTACTACATCCTCTGGTAACGAATTCCTTAGTTTGATTAAGTGTTGAATGAAAAAATATTTTCTCCCATTAGTCTTAAATGTGCTACATTGTAGCTTCATGTTCATGTCTTTGTACTTTTTAAAGGGATAAACTACCGATCTACATTTACCCATTCTATGCCATTCATTATTTTACAGACCTCAATTATATCTCCCCTCAGCTATCTCTTTTCCAAGTTGAAAAGCCCGAAACCTTTAAGCCTTTCCTCATAGGGATATCCTCCCATCCCCTTTACCATTTTTGTTGTGCTTCTGTGTACCTTTTCTAATTTTGCTACATCCTTTTAAAGATATGTGACCAGAACTGCAAACAATATTCAAGGTGTGGTCACATCATGGAGCGATACAGATATTCTTCCTCTTATTCTCCATTCTTTTCTTTATGCTTCCAAGTATTCTATTTGCTTTCTCTGCCATGGCTGCTGTGAGCAGAGGGTTTCAGCGAAGACTCCTAAATCCTTTTCCTGGGTGGTGGTTCCTAATGTGGAACCTTGCATCGTGTAACTGTAGTTTGGGTTGTTCTTCCATAAGTGCATAACTTTGCACTTTTCCACATCAAATGTCATCTGTGATTTGGATGCACAGTATCTCAATTTATCAAGGTCCTTTTGCGATTTTTAACAATCTTCTTGTGTTTTAACAACTTTGAATAATTTGGTATCATCTGCAAATCTGATCACCTCACTCATTATTCTCATTTACAGGTCAGTTATAAATATGTTAAAAAGAAGTGAGCCCAGCACAGATTTAACAGTTTTTTTATACCGCTTCATTATTTCAGTCAAAGCGGTTTACATTTTAACATAAACTTAGTAATGTACATTAAACAGGGACATTGATAACTTGGATCGTTCTGAGGCAATGGATGGTTAAGTGACTTGCCCAAGTCCAAAAGGAGTGCTAGCGGAAATCAAACCCTGGTCTCTTGGTTCCAAAGTCAGTGCTCTAACCATCAGACTAGTCCTCCACTCCACTGTACATCAGATCCCTGGTGTACTCCACTATTTACCTTTCTCTATTGCGAAAAATGGCCAATTTAAGCCCTACTCTCCATTTTCTATCTTTCAACTGGTTCCTAATCCACAGTAGAACATTGCCTCCTATCACATGGCTTTTAAATTTCCCCAAGAGTCTCTCATGAGGGAGTTTGTAAAAGGCTTTCTGAAAATCGAGATGTAGTATATCATCCAGCTCACCTCTATCTACCTGTTTATTTACACCTTCAAAAAAATATAAGTGATTGGTGAGACAAGACTTTCCTTGTCTAAATCCATTTTGGCTTTCTGCCGTTAAACCATGACTATCTACATGCTCAATATTTTATTTTTTTATAATGGTTTCTACTATTTTGTCCAGTACTGATTTCAGACTCACTGGAATGTAGTTTCCCAGATCACCTCTGGAACCCATCAGAGAGTGTTATATCTTGGTGTTTATTTTCCTTTGAGATTTCTATATAGATGTGTTGTTAAGTTTCATGGTGACACTTGTTTTCCCATGAACAAGAACAGCTGGAAAGCTTTCTGTTAGGTAGGATATCCAATACTCCGAATAACGAAAATTTACCTAGTCAAGCTTAACAATGTGTGCTTTGATTTTGTGTAATGGGTTCCTGCATTAAGCTTCCAGTCTCTTATTTTATCTTATTTTTTTAGGATGGGTTAATTGAAAGTCCTCCCCTGATTTCCTTTTTTTGTTTTCAGGTCTCATGTGTTTCATGACTTGTTAATACTGCCGTTTTTTCCTTTTATTCTGCTTATATTTCTTGTTATTATTACGCATCATAATAGTGTTTTGCTTTTCCCTATTTTGGGAATGTTGCGAATTTTATAATTGATAAATACAAAAAAAGAAGAGAAAGGTGGTTTTGTACTTCCTGACTTATTCAACATGTCAGTTTTGACATCTAAGCACAGCTTCGTGGAAACAAAATGTTGACTAGGCAATGTCTCTTCAAAATGATCTTATGTTCTCAAGAACACAGCAGCTTCAGAGTGAGTAATGGCTGAACTTGCAATCAGAGCTTGCAACATTAAAAGAAACAATGCTGTGCTTAGAGACATCGCTTTTGCTATAAATTGGAGAATAAGACTTTACATCAATTGTAAATGGCTTGTATTTGTCATTTGGTATGTAAAAGACATTAGAACGGTTGATTGCTAGCTATAATGCATTCAATGATCTTGCGCAACCTAAGGCGAAATGCCACATGAATATGTCTCTGCATATTACAAAATAGACATTTTCTATTTCTGGAGCTTATAGATTTTGAAGAGGTTCTGTTTGATCACCTTTTGGTATTTTCCTTAAATAATCTAAGATGACAAATAATTCCATTGCTAGGATTTCTAATTACTAAAAAAGCTTCTTATCATGTGGATAAGTCAGGAAAATGTAAATGAAGCAATTGCGCCCGACATACGAAGCCCGTTTTTCACAGGCACAGAAAAACTCTGGTCTGACATTTGGGAATCTCAATTAAAATCACCGCAAACATATTTTGCAAATCCCATAAGGAAATAACATACTGAGAGTCCTACAATGTAATGTCTGTATCAAATAAGGGAGTGAAATTCACCCTTGTTTGTGGTTGGCTTCAACACAAAACTGCAGACCAATTTTGGATAGCAGATTTGGAAGTACTGAAAGACCACTGGGTATTGCATCCTGAAAAAAAATACAAAAACAACCAACCTACAGTTTTGAGAAAGCAGGATTCAATTAATAAGAGAACTTTCTGGTATTTTATCGATCTTTTATACGAAGAAACGAACAAATATGGTAGATCAATCCAGAAGCATAGAAACTTCCCATGAAATTACCTTCTCAAATGTAAAGATCACATTGGACTTGATAGTCAAAGGATTTTGCGGAGTATGTTCACTAAACTGGGCTAACGGTTACCCATGCTATTCAATGGGATCTAGTTGCAAAAGCCCAGGTTAACCATTAGCCCGGTTTAGTAAACATATCCCTGCATGTTATACTCCTAAATTGGCCTCTCTGATAATTTACTAGTGCTGAGTGCCTAAAGGTAGACTCTAAATTTCACTAAACTCCTAAATTTAGGTACACAAAAAATGGGTGGCAAGAGTGGTTGGGTTTATGGCAAGGAAAAAAAAGTTAGGGGCCTAGCTCGATTTTCAGCACTAGCCTCATAAATTAGGCTCATAAATCCAGGCAAATGAATAGTAGGTCTAAATTTATAAGCATTAGTTTTTAAGTTCCTAAATTAAGATGAATTTTCAGCTGAAAAACTTAGGGGGTTATTTTAGAAGCCTTATTTGCAAATTCCACATCGAAAATCTGCATTGTCATAGAAACATGACGACAGAAAAAGACCACATGGCCTATATCTAGTCTGTCTTTCCATATCAACCACTACAACAGTCAAAAACAGGTCCACTGCCAGGACACAAACCCACAACCTTCTACTTCTCTATACAGTGACTGTACAAGGGTGCACCACAGTGCTGCCACAAGGAAAAGGCATCCATGTGTAAATGGAGATTTTAGAAAGGGCTAAATTTACATGTGAATGCCATAGTCATAGAAATTTCAAGAGGGCATGTCTGGAGCATGGAAAAAGGCATAGCCTTGGCAAGTCGGAAATGCACGTGTATGACAAAAATTGTCCCTAGCAAGTATAGGTTTTAAAAAGTGCTTATTCTGGCCCACTCTTTACAGAAAGGATTAAGGGGTTATCCTTTTTTAATCTCCCATTTTTTTATTTTTCCTCCAAACAGAAATGAATTAACTACAAAAGCCACTATCTTTAATTAGTGGCATTTATGTGTTTAGGTTTGCCAACTTACACATGCAAGTGCCGGCACTTAGATATCTAAGTGATGCCTGAAGCAATCAGAACTGCACGAAAGACCTAAAAAAACTACTGAAAACACACTTCAAGGAACACTATGGACCAGATGACAATACCTAACTATAGCCACTACATACTATCATGAACAGATAACCTTAGCCTCCCTCTTCATTTAGCCTCCTTTTCAAAATGTTCCTCCCTTACCCAATCTGATTTCCAACAATAAGCTATTCCAACTACCCTCTATTTTTGTTGTTGTTAACCCCTATTGTTCTCCAAGTTACTTCCTGTTCAATGTAAAACAATTCCACCAAGATTGTTATATTGTTTGATGTAAACCGCTTTGGACAAAAGCAGTATAGAAAAACTTAAATAAATAAAATAAAATCTAAGTTGCGGAATTGCCTCCATTGATGTTTCCCATGTGTAGATTTGTAAAATGACTCCTCCAGCTATACTTGTTGGCATAGATGTACATTTGTGCATGCCCTTATTCATATTTTAAAAAAGACTCCACATTTAGCAAAGCCTTTTCTAAAATACTACCAGAACAGTGTACGTTTCAGCCTCGTCTCAATTCCGATCTCCATGTACTTTTTGAAATTTGCCTTCCCAGCTCCTAACTTTGGCTGAAATTAAAGCACAAACTTAGCAGCCTAATAGGGATTCTAAATTTAGAAGCTCAACTTGTTTTGAATATTGGGTCTGATGTATTTAGGAAAGCAAAGGGACCTTGGGACACTATTTTAAGAAACACACTCTACCCTTTCATAGTACTTAGATGAATGCAGTGTCTGGTTAGAAAAACCTTCTCTCTCAAGCATATAAAAAGCTTAACTTCCTTTATTTTTGAAACATTTTGAGAAAAGATTTTATAGAAACTAGCACTTTTCTTCAAAATAAAAGGTCCAAAATGCTAGGAATGAAGAATAAAACAAAGGATACCATAATGCCTCTGTATTGCTCCATGGTGCAACTGCACTTTTAGTACCGAATGCAGTTCTGGTCGCTGCATTAAAAAAATATATATGTATATATCAAATTTGGAAAAACTACAAAAAGGATGACTAGAATGCTACAAGGGGACATGGGATGAGGGTGAAGGGAGATAGATTCAGGAGTGATATGCGGAAATATTTCTTTATGGAAAGAGTAGTGGATCCGTGGAATAGTCTCCCAGTGGACGTAGTAGAGATGAGGGCAGTAACTAAATTCAAAAAAGCATGGGACAAACACAGAGGATCTCTAAAGGTAAAAAGGGGACTGTTGTTGTTGTTGATATGGAAGGACAGACTAGATAGACCATGTGGTCTTTTTCTATCATCATATTTCTATGTTTCTATAATAAAAGGATACCTCTATTAGCAAAGGCTTAAAAAGCTAGGGCTCTTCAACTGGAAGATGAGACAGATGAGGGGAGATATGATAAAGGTCTATAAAATAACGAGTGGCTGCAAGCGAGTAAATGTGAATTCATTGTTTACTCTTTCAAAAAGTACAAAGACACAAAAATGAAACTACAAAGTAGAACATTTAAGACTAAAAGGAGATTTTTTTTTTCACTTAATAAGTAATCAGACTCTGGAGCTCATTTCCAGAGGATGTAGTAAAAGCTGTTAGTGTGGCTGGGTTTAAAAAAAGGGTTGGACAAGCTCCTAGAGGAAAAGTCCATAAACCGTTCTTAACGTGGACTAACGGAAATCCACTGCTTACCCCTTGGATAAGCAGCATTTATTTATTTATTTAACAGTATTTCTATACCGCCTTATCCTACAATCAAGGCGGTGTCACAGCAATACAATCAAAGGAGTGGAAGGGTATCTCATGCAGTGAAAAAGTGTCATGTGTTGCGTGTAAGGGGTTAGTGTATTAGATTAGGTTGAGCTATGTACATTGTGAGCTATGGTACAGTGTGAGCTATAGTACATTGTTCTATACAATTAAGATACATCATGTGCCGTTGTTCAGTTTCTTATCAGGGTTTGTAGAGGTAAGTTGGTGGTTCCCGTTGGTGCGGTTACGTGACATGACCGTAGTGTTCAATGAACAGCGTTGTCTTCAGCAGTTTGCGAAAGTCTTTGAGGTTGGTTGTTGATCGCAGTCGCAGCATGGACTCTGTCTGCCTTTTGGGATCTTGCCAGGTACTTATGACCTGGTTTGGCCACTGTTGAAAACAGGATACTGCTCAATGGACCTTTTGGTCTACTGCTACTACTCCTCATTTATATAGCGCTACAAGGCAAACGCAGCACTGTACAGACACACATAAGAGACTGTCTTTGCTTGTCAGAGCTTGCAGTCTAATCAAGAGACAATACAATAGCTGAGAACAAGGGTACAAAGAAGGAAAGGAAAGAAAGCAAGGGATCAGGATCCAAAAGCAGCCTCAAAAAGGTGAGTCTTTAGCATGGATTTGAAAAGGGGCAGAGATGGAGATTGACATACAGATTCTGGTGGCTTATTCCAGGCATATGGAGCAGCAGGGTAAAAGGAATGAAGTCTGGAGTTAGCAGAGGAAGAAAAGGGCATAGAGAGAAGCAAGCCAGGAGAAGAGTGGAGTTCATGAGGAGGAGTGTAGGGAGAGGGGAGAGAGGAGGGAGGAAAAGTAGTGAGGAGCAGCAGAATGAATGCATTTGTAGGTCAGAAGGAGAACTTTGAACTAGATACAGAAATGGGAGGGGGGCCGATGATGTGACTTGAATATAACAGGGCTGGCGGAAGATTAGCAGCACAGCAGAATTCTGTACAGATTGAAGGGGGGAGAGATGACTCAGAGGGAGACCAGTAAGGAGGAGGTTACAGTAGTCTAGATGGGAGGCAACTAGGAGTGGATGAGAGTTTTAGTAGTGTGCTCAGAAAGGAAGAGGCAAATTTTGTTGATTTTATTTATTTATTTAACAGTTTTTATATACCGCACTATTCATCATCAGCGCGGTTTACATTTTAACAACCTTGTACTTAAGCATAAAACATATGTCAAGTTTACAAATAACAGGGAGTGAAACAGGGATAATGGGGTTAAAAGATAAGATAAGATAATAACAAATATTCACAACTATTTACAGCAAAGTAACATAAGTTTTGAGCTTCATAGGTTAGGGATGCAAGAGATCTTAATCTGGGGCGAGCAATGGAGTTTAGGGAACTTGCTTGATTAACCATAGTCATTGGTTTGGGTTGGAAGGGGAGGAGGTGGGGAGCTAATGCCTTGGGAGAAGTGTTGAAGGAAGAGGTGTGTTTTTAGAGATTTTCTGAATTGGGACAGGTCTTTTTGTGATCTGATGTTAGGAGGCAGCATGTTCCAGCATCTGGGGGCGAAGGATGAGAATGCTCTCATGATAGTCATCTGTGTGAGTTTTGCTAGGTCTTTTGAGACCATTAGTGTGTTTTCCATTACAGATCTTCTAGATCTGGTGTTTTGAGAGTGGTGAAGGATGTCAGAAAGCGAGGATGGTGAGATTTGGTGGAACGCTTTGAAGGTCAAAAGAAGAGTTTTGTATAAGATCCTACATGTTATTGGGAGCCAATGAAGTTCAAACAGGATGGGAGAAATATGTTGACTCCTTGAGGCCCCATATAGAACTCTGGCTGCTGTATTCATGGCCAACTGTAGTGGGTTCAGCGTGCTCTTGGGAAGGCCATGTAGCACAATGTTTGCGTAGTCGAAGTGCGGGGTGACTAATGCTTGTAAGGTTGTGCGGAAGTCCTTTGGTTCGAGCATGGGTCTGAGAAGTCATAGAGTCCTGATCTTGTGATAGATGGCTTTTACTGTACTTTTTATGTGTTCTTTGAATTCCAGCCGCTGGTCCAATATGACACCTAGGTAACGTATCGTGGTTTTGACTGGTAAATCGGCATCATTCAGAGAATCACATGGTGTCGAGACTCTCCTTACCACCCTCCTCAATAACCTTAACTCCGGCATTGACAACATCCGGCATGGATTCGTACTCATCTTTTTGGACATTGCGGCAGCGTTTGATTCAGTATGTCATGAGCTTCTTATTATCCGTCTAAAAGAAAAGGGCCTCTGTGGAACAGCACTCGAATGGTGTAACTCATACTTGTCAGGTCGATGGCAGCATGTGCGATCAGATGGGGCAATATCAGATCCATTTCATCAAGGACAGGGGGTCCCTCAAGGATCCTCTCTATCATCATTACTATTTAACATATACATGCAACCTATATGTAACATCATCAGATCTTTTAACGTCAATTGTATGATATATGCTGATGACGTGTTATTATACATGCCGATCTGCATAGATAATATGGACCTCACTCCCTTAACCAACTGTTTCAACGCCATATCAAACTGGCTACTGAAACAAAATCTCAGAATCCAACATAAAAAAACGGAGGTTCTCTTTATCTCAAGGAACTCGAACTTCATACCACCTACATACCTGGAGGTTCAAGATGCCAAGCTGCAAGTAAAACCCCATATCCGATACCTAGGAGTGACTCTTGATCAAAACCTTGACATGAAGACTCACATATCCAAAACAGTAAGAGCAATTTACTTCAAGATCCGCTCCCTCAGACATCTTCGCCAACTGATTGATCCAGACGATTTCCATACTGTTTACCAGGCTCTAATCATTCCCCATTTCGATTACGCAAACTCCATACTACAAGGGCTTCCTCAATCTACCTTAAATCCTCTTCAACTCGCCTTGAACAGTGCAGCAAGAGTTCTTTTTGGAGTATCCAAAAGAGACCATGTTACGCCACTTCTAAAACAACTACACTGGCTTCCTATTCAAGCGAGAATCACTTTCAAGACACTGCTCCTGGCCTTTAAAGCGTACAAAGGTCTCGCCTCCACCTCATTATCGGAGATGATACAACCAATCCCACCCAACAGACTAAGAAGAACCACGGAAATAAATATGCTAATCGTACCAAAGGAAGTCATAAGATACAACTCTACAACATCGAGCAGAGCCTTCAGTCTATGTGCCCCAAAACTTTGGAACACCCTGCCATCACACATTAGGGCCATCTCCGATCTCAGCCAGTTCAGGAAGGCCCTTAAACATCACCTTTTCCTCAAATACTTCCCAGGGAACAAAGAAATACAGTCACCCCCAAATATCAATAACTACATTCCAACCACATAAACTTTCCAGTCTCAACAGCACATTACACTACTTCACCAGATTAACAGTTCGCTTTTCAGACACTATGACACTGCTATGTATATAGTTGTTTTGTAAATAGTTGCTCCTATTATCCAAGTTGATCTTCCTGTTAACTGTAATGACCAGATAAATGTAACTTGTCTGAGGTTTCTTGTTCCATGTAAACCGCGCTGATAACGAATAGTGCGGTATATAAAAAATGTTGATTAATAAATAAATAAATAAATCTCTTGTTCTTAACGTTGGTGGAGGGAAGAAGTCTTTATTCCTTGTGACAATCAAGACTTCTGTTTTTTTAAAATTGATTCAGAGATTTTGTGTGAGCAGCCAATCTGAGATTGCATTGAAGCAGGTGGTTAAAGGTGTGTAGTCGGGTTTTATCACATTAACTGGTGTGAATAGAAGCACATCGTCAGCAAAGATGAGACATGAAATTCCGAATGAACGGGTGATGTTGCAGATTGGCTGCATGTAGATATTGAATAGCAAGGCCAAGAGGGAGGAACCTGCAGTACTCCTTGCTTCTGTCGGAAAGGCTGGGACGTGATGTTACCGATCCGGACCTGTTGCCAGCGGTCCTCCAAATAAGATTTGCACCAGTTCCAAGCCGTTCCTGTATCCCTTTGATGTTATAGAGGAAGATGCGACAGGTTTTGGCAATCAATTGGATGTGTGAGGAGAAAGAGAAGGAGTCAAAGATGACCCCAAGGTTGTGGACTGAGGAAACAGGAAGTAGAACAGTGTTATCAACAGAGATAGAGAAAGGAAGAAGGGGGAGGAGTGTTTAGGGGGAAAATAAGAAGATTGGTTTTGACCATGTTCAATTTCAAATGGCGGTGAAACATCCAGGCAGCGATGTCAGATAGGCAGGCAGAGAAATATCAGGTGTAGAGAAAGATCTGAGAGTCATCAGCATAAAAATGGTACTGAAAGCCATGGGAGAAGAGGACCAAGGGACTGGGTATAAAGAAAGAAAAGAAGAGGGCCCAGAACAGACCTTTGGGTTACATCAATGGGATAGCAGTAGAGGAGAAACCACCAGAACGAACACTGAAAGAACGAAAGGAGAGATACGAAGAGAACCAGGACAGCACAGAGCCCCTAAAACCAAGTGAGGACAAAGAGTCGAGGAGAAGGTGGTGGTCAACAGTGTCAAAAGCAGCAGAAAGGTCAAGAAGAATGAGGACTGAGTAAAGGTCTTTGGATGTAGCCAGGTACAAATCGTTGGAGACTTTTGCAAGAGCCGTCTCAGTAGAATGAAAGGAATGAAAGCCAGATTGAAGTGGATCTAGTAGGGCTTGAGAGGAGATAAATTCAAGGCAATGGCAGAGAAGTACACATTCAAGAAGTTTGGAAATAAAGGGAAGAAGGGAGATGGGTCGATAATTAGAAGGACAAATAGAGTCGAGTGAAGGTTTCTTGAGGAGAGGTGTGAGCAAAACATGCTTGAAGACTGCGGGGACAGTTGCAGTGGAGAGCGATAAGCTGAGAATATGAGAGATGGAAGGTATGATAGAGGAGGAGAGGTGGAGATGGAGATAAGGAGACAGGTGGGGATAGGATCAGATGAACAGGTAGTGAGTTTAGAGGAGAGAAGATGAGAGGTTTTCTCTTCAGAGATAATAGAAAAGGACAAAAGTGTAGTAGAGATTGAGGGGAAGAGATGTTATTGAAGAAGGGAAAGAGTTGATATTGAAAAGGGGGAAGAGGGGATGAAGCTGATCTAGTGGGGAATTGGAGTGTAATCTTGTGGATTTTATCATGGAAATGGTTGGCTAGGGTTTGGGCAGAAAGAGAAGGTGGGGGGCAGAAGCGGGGGCACCATGAGGAGAGAGTTGAGGAAAGAGTTGAGAGAGACGGCGGGGAGGTCAGAGGCAAGAAAGTTACTCAGATGGACATAGTAGTTTTGCTTGGGGAGTGCTACAGCTGACTGGAAGGAGGCAAGCATGAAATTGAAGTGAAGTCAGTCAGAAAGGGTATGGGATTTGAGCGACAAATGCTCAGCTGAGTGGGCACAAGAACGTAGATAACAAATAGCTGAAGACAGCCTGGGCTGAGCTATAGTGCCTGGTAGGAGCAGAGTATCCAGAGCAGAGCAGTATTATAGGAAGCTACAACCTCATCAATCAACTTAGAAAACAATGTGGAGGAAAGAGGTGATGAGACAATAGTGGAGAGAGCTGATGGATCGCTAGCATGAAGATTTTTAAAAAAGTAGGAGGAGATTGGGCGAGATTGAGGTGGGGAGTGATGAAGACTGAAGCTTAGCAGGTGATGATCAGATAAGGGAAAAACTGAGGTACGGGAATTAGAGGGTAAACAGAGAAGAAAACAAGGTCAAGGCAGTGATCGTGTTGAGTAGAGACAGTAGAGCAAAGCTGGAGGTTGAATGAGGAGGTAAGGGAAAGGAGCTTAGAAGCACAGGGGTCAGAAGGGTTATCAACATGAATATTAAAGTCACCAAAGATAAGGGAGGAGGAGGAGGATGAACTGAAAAATAAAGAAAGCCATGAGTCAAAGTCAGTGAGGAAGGTAGAGGTGGACTTATCAGGGGGTCTATAAATAACAGCTATCCGGAGAGGTAAGATATTAAAAAGGCGGACAGAATGGACTTCAAAGGAGGAAAAAGAGTGAGACTGAAGTAGAGGGAGGGGTTGAAATTGGCAGGAAGGAAAGAGTAGAAATCCAACACCACCACCACCACCACTGCCAGTGGGGTGAGGAATATGGGAGAATTGGTAGCCACCATGACAGAGGGCAGCAATTAAAGCTGTGTCATCAGGGAGTAGCCAGGTTTCAATAAGATCTTGAAGATGGAAAGCGTTAGAGATAAAGAGATCGTGAATAAAGGGAAGTTTATGAGATATGGAATGAGCATTCCATAAAGTACAAGAGAAAGGGAGAGTGGGGGGATCAATGAGATTGTAGTAGTTGAGAGAGGAACAATCATGGGAGTGAGAGAAAAATCTAGGGGAGCCAGGGATGGGATTAATATCACCGGATGAAAGAAAAAGAAGAGTGCAAGGCAGAGAGGAGACTGTGCAGCGGAAAGTAGGTTGAGGTTGTTTCAGAGAGAGAGAAAGGAGAGGGATGAATGAGAGGAAGAAAAAGATAAAGCTCAAGAGCTGAAGAAAGGGTGGAAGACAAGATGGGGGAAGAAATGGCAAAGGAAAAGAGAGGGTGATAAGGAGGGGGGTTTAAGTAGATGGTATGAGGGAGAAGATCAGGGAGTGTCAGTAATAGGAAGAAAAAGTGGTGTGGAGTCATAAGAAAGGGAGAGGAGAGTAAAGGATAGAGGAAATAACTGAAGGATAGAAGGAAAAGTAGGAGAAAAATCAAGAGAGAAATGAGCAAATGGGAATACTGGAAGTAAAAATCCAGCCTGAGAAGTGGCAGTGTAGAAAGCTGAAGTTCTAGCAAAGAGAAAGGAGGGATAAAACCGAAATAGCGAATAAAATGCAGTTAATTATTTTATTTTATTTTTATTTTATTTTATTTTCTTATATACCGCACTCTTTAGTATCAGCGCGGTTTACATGGAACAAGGAACCATAAATAACAAATATCAGTCTTTACAGAGAACAGGGATTTACAACTTGGATAACTTGGGGAAACGTGCAACACAACTATTTACATATGTAACAGTAAGCTTTGAATAATGGCTTATGAACAGTCTACGGCTAGATATGAAGAGCAGGCACTATGATACGAAGGTTTCTAAAAGAGGGGTGTGCCTATGGTGGATTAAGATTGATCTGGTAGTATTGTATAAATAAGTAGTGTTTGAGTGCCTTCCTGAATTGCATGAGATCGGTGATGGCTCGGATTTCTGGAGGCAATGTATTCCAAGACTTGGGAGCATAAAAACTGAAAGCTCTGTTGGATGTTGTTAGTGTGCATTTTGTTGATGCACTTGGGATATTTAGGGTGTTTGCTGATGTGGATCTTCTGGATCTGTTGGGCGGAGTGGGCTGCAGTAGATTGACTAGTGATAAAGCAGTTATGCCGTGGATAGCTTTAAAAGTAAGTACGAGGGTCTTGAATAGTATTCTTCCGTGTGATGGGAGCCAGTGGAGCTGAAATAAGATGGGCGTGATGTGGTTATACCTCGCTGCTCCAAATAGAACTCTAGCAGCGGCGTTCATGGCAAGTTGTAGGGGATTCAATGTAGACTGTGGAAGACCTTGGAGAATGGCATTGGCGAAATCAAAATGGGGTAGGATAAGGGCTTGATATACAGTTCGGAAATCACTTGGGTCTAATAAGGATCGGAGGTGTTTGAGTGTCCGGATCTTGAAATATACGGCTTTGACAATGTGGGATATGTGTAATTTCATGTCCAAACGTTGATCCAATGTGACTCCTAAGTAACGAATTGTAGATTTTGTTTGGAGTTCGGCTTCTCTCATTTTTATATGAGGTGGAGGGGTAAAATTCGGATTTTTCGTGATGAAGAGTACCTCCGTTTTCTTATGTTGAATACGGAGGTTTTGAGATAGAAACCATTCGGAAACTGCGTCAAAACAATCAATAATAGGTGAGAGGTCCGTTTGCTTTGTGGAGAATGGCATGTAGAGAAGGATGTCATCGGCGTATATTTGACATTGCACATTGAAAGATCTTATGATGTTACAGATGGGTTGTACGTAAATGTTAAACATGAGAGATAATGATGATCCTTGTGGGACGCCCTGATTTTGGTGGAAGGGCTTTGATTTCGTTGACCTTGATCTTACTTGCTGCTCTCTTCCCTCAAGGTACGATCTGCACCAATCAAGGGTGAGGCCGATAATGCCCTTTTCTTTTAGGCGTTCAATGAGCAGACCGTGGTGTACTGAGTCGAATGCTGCAGCTATGTCGATGAAGATAAGTACACAACCTTGGTGGATGTTGTCAACAAAGGTGATAATGTCATTGAGAAGGGAGATCAGAAGGGTTTCCACGCCATGGAATTCCCTGAAGCCGTGTTGGTGGGGGTCTAGTGGGGCTGCAGTATCGATGTAGTCTTGTATTTGTCGTTGTGCTTCCTTTTCAAATATCTTAGCTAGGAATGGTATGCTAGCTATGGGTCTGTATGATTCCACTTTGCTAGGGTCAAGTTTGGGTTTTTTTAGAAGAGGTCTAATTGAAGTCTGCTTGAGTGCTGAGGGGAAGGATCCTGTTGTGAATGATAGGTTTATCATTCTTGTGATTAGTGGACTGATATCACTCCGTATATTCTTTATCCAATAGGCTGGACAAGGGTCAGTATGAGCAGTGGTGGTGTTGATGGCTGCAATGGTATCTTCAACATGTTTCTTGGGTGGTGTGGAGAACATTGAGAGGTAGTTTAGGCATGTGGTGTCTTGATGGTTGAAGGCAGCGATTTTGTTTGTTTGTAGTATTTTTGATTGCAGATGGTCCGCGAAGGCTTGTGGGTGGATCTCCTCAGGAGGGCATGGGGATGGTTCCTTAGATAGGGATTTGACTATGTTGAAGAGATCCCATGGTTTATTTAGGGATCTTTTGAGTGTATCAGTGTGGAATTGTTTCATTTTTATCATGACTGTTATTCTGTGGGTCGAGAGTTGTGCGTTGTATGCTGTCTGGTCGTCTGTGGAGCGAGATCGACGCCATCGTTTCTCGAGTTTTCGAAGGTATAAGAGGGAGGTCCGCAGATCAGGGGAAAACCATGGTGCATGTTTTCTGTTGCTTGAGGTTTTGCTATCGAGTGGTTTGTGTGCAATGGAGCTGAGGTTGTCATTCCATGATGCAATAAGGTTTTCCAGATTGAGGGTAGTGTCATTGTATAGAGGGTTGGTTTGTGCAAGTATGAGTTCTTTATTGAAAGTACGGAAGATTCGAGATGTCGTTTTAGTGGGATTGTTAGAGGTTCTGTTATGTGATTTGTTAGAGTTCACGGGGATAATGAAGGTAATTAATTTGTGATCTGACCATGGAACTGGGATCAGTGTTGTTACAAGATCATTATCTGATTCACATGCTGATAGAGGAGCAAACATCATGTCAAGGGTGTTCCCTTTTGTATGTGTGGGACTTTTGATTAATTGCCTGTATCCTAATTCATCCATTGCTTCTAGGAGGGCTGAGGCATGGCCACAGTGCAGAGAGGGGAGATTGAAGTCTCCTAATATCCAATTTGGTTTGCTGATTTGGATAAAGTTGGTTGCTAAGTCCAAAATGTTAGGAAGATCGTCAGGGGAGGATGAGGGTGATCTATAAAGAAGGTTGATGGAACATTGATCATTGGCAATGGAGAGAATGTCAAGGTTGTTTGAGCTTGAAGAGTCTATTGTGGAAAACTGCAGGTCAGTCTTGGTTAGTATGAGGGTTCCTCCTCCTCTTTTATTCTCTCTATGGCGGGAGTGGATGGAGAAGTTGTTGGGTAAGAGTTGGTTGATGATTATGTTGTCTGTGTTGGATAACCAGGTTTCAGTTATCATGAGAATGTCCAGGTTATAGGCAGATATTAAATCAGTGACGATCGGCCATTTCTTACGGATTGACCGAGCATTGATGAGGGCACAGTTTAGTGCTTGCAGGGGTTCCCTTTGCTTGGTTTTCTTGGTATTTTGGAGAGCTATGTGTAGCAGGTGTGAGTGCCTTAGTTGTATACCAATTCTTAAGGGAGGATATGGGGCTTCCGCCCGTCTATGGGTGTGGTAGGATTGGGATTTGTTGTGGTTCGTGTGGTAGGGCAATTAATCAAGTCAACCCAACTAGTTAAGTAACTCATCTAACTAGTCTAAAAATAGGAAGGACCAAAATGGTCAGTGTCCATGCAGTTAGGTCAGGCTGCAAAGCCAGAAGCAATGATACTGTCTATTTAATCAGGTCAGGCAGAATGGGAAGGCCATACCACAGTACAAATAATTAGTAAAATCCAACGTCTTATTTGTTCTGGATGTCCCAAGTTATGTCAAAGGTTATGCCTTCATTTGCTGCAGATGGTAGTCCTGTAGGGAACAATTAGCTTGAGTGCATCAGGTCAGAAGTTAGGAAAAACTTAATTAAATCCCAGGAGTCAAACTCTGCACAGAAGGAAGCCATTTAGATGAGACAACAGGAACTGTACTCCAGGCAGGCCCAGCATCTGCACGTGCTCAGTTCAGCAAAGTATGGCATATTTCATGTTCTTAAAACCAGACAGTGGCTAGTGCTTTGCATAGCTAATTGAAGTTTCAAAAGCAGATCTCATCCGCAAATAATTATGATCTGCAGATAGCGTCAAAAGTCTTTATTTTGAATCCAAAAGCAGCTATGCAAAATGCTGGCCACCATCTGTTTTTAGACCTTTGTTTTTAAAATGTTAACTAACGGAATTACACTTTTTGTATGTTTTAGAGAGAGGTTTTTCTGACTGATGATTACATTCAAGTATTGTGAAAGTGTAAACTGTGCTTTTAAAAATAGTGTCTCGGGTCTGGAAATGGTTCAGAGGAAGCGACCAAAATGATTTGGTGTCTGCACAAGAAGACTTATGAGAAGAGACTTGAAGACCTAAATATGTACACTCTGGAGGAGAGGAGGGACAGGGGAGATATGATTCAGACCTTTAAATACTTGTTAATGAACAAACAAACCTCTTCCAAAGACAGGGAAGCTGTAATACTAGAGGGCATAACATGAATCTGCAAGGGGGTAAACTGAAAGGCAACACTAGGAAATACTTTTTCACTGAAAGGGTGGTGGATGCTTGGAATGCCCTCCCGATGGAAGTGGTGGGGGCAAATACAGTGACAGAATTCAAAATGGCATGGGACAGACACAGTGGATCCCTTTATAGCAACAGGGTAAAATCAAAATAACCTTAACTGTCTCTGCTATCTTAACAAATAGGGGTGACTTGCACGGAGCAGTGGGTACACCCCTAAACAAAGGCATGTGGAGGGGTGACCTACATGGAGCGGCAGGTGCACCTACTCATGAAACCTTGCCGGGCAGACTAGAAGGACCATGATGGCCTTTATCTGCTATCATATGCTATGCTAATATGTTTTTCCTCTCCTAATGAGGCACATTTTAAATGGGGCGTCCAAGTGCAATCTGGGACATCAAAGCCAGAATGTCGGAAAAGAAAGGCAGGCACACGCAATTTCAGCCACAATTACAGAAATGCGGATATGCCTGATATGCGCGTGTATCAAATGTCTATATAGACATCCTCAGAAGAGCATTTCAGAACCAAGATGTCTAATAGCATAATGGTGGTTTAAGAGCTGCAGGCCAGGGTTCAAATCCCAGTGTGGGACTTTGTAATCTAAAGCTAGTTACTTAATTCTCTATCTACTTTACACTGGATAGTTTAAGGTGAAAAACACTTTTCTGATGCCTATTCGTGTCTGGAGCAGGAATAAACATGCATGTGTCTGCAGATGGCTCCGCTGCTTCGGGGATCAAACGGGGATGTGTAAGTCCATTGCCCCTCCCCAGACATGCTTCTACCATACCCCCATGCCTACTTGAGTGTCCCTGTACTGGAGATCTCTGCGAGCGGCATTTGTGGAATGGTTACGGAGACGTGTCCATGATTTCGACATCCACGTGCACGTCCACAGACGTCCAAACTACCACTAAACCTTTTATAATGACCCTCAATGAAGGTAATTTCATAATAGATCACCAGTGTTTGAAGGCCACATAGGTGCTTATAAGGGTCATTTTGGAAGCTCTGTTTGTACTCTGGACATCCACAAACAGGCATAGACACATCCAATACACAGATTCATTTTAAAAGCTGGGACCCAGTGTCTGAAAAGGGGCATGGTAGATGCATGACTGGGGTGTTCCTAGGAACCCAGATGTCCCCACCTGATCTCAGAAATGTCCTGGACATCCGGAATCACATCTAAGTTTAGATCTGCTCCAGGCACCAACAGGCATCTGAAAAGTGCTCGTTTTGGCTGAAAAATATCCAGAGGACGTAGAGAAGAAAGCATTCTATCATCCTCAGAATTCAGCACAATTTCAATGATAGCAGCAGTGGGATTTGAACCCTGGCCTCCTCATTCCTAGCCCACTACTCTAACCATTACGCTATTCCTAGACAATCCAGGTTCTAAAATACTATTCTGGTGACATTATGTAGATGGCTCCCCAGACATCCATATCAGACACATCCACCCTCCCCCCCCCCCCCCCAAGACGTTCTGGCTTGGACGTCCTTCTAAAATTCCTCTCCAAATGTCTATAAAATACTAAGATTAAACTGCTAGAAATTGTGGTTGGATTGCAATTCTGGTCGCCGTATCTTAAAAAGGATATAGCGGAATTAGAAAAGATACAGAGAAGAGCTACCAAAATGGTAAAGGGGATAGAAGGATACCCCTTATGAGGAAAGGCTTAAAAGGTTATGGCTCTTCTACTTGGAAAAGAGACAGCTGAGGGGAGAAATGATAGAGGTCTATAAATGAATGACTGGAGTGGAATGGTAAACACAGATCAGTTGTTATGCCATCAAAAAGTAGAAAGACTAGGAGACATGCAATGAAGCTACAGTATAACCTATTTAAGACTAATAAGAGAAAATATTTTTTCACTAAACACGTAATCAAACTCTGGAATTCACTACCAGAAGATGTAGTAAAAGCTGTTAGTGTAGCTGGGTTTAAAAAAAGGTTTGGACAAGTTCCTGGAGGAAAAGTCCATAAACCATTATTAGAGAGGACTCGGGAAATCCACTGCTTACCCCGGGACAAGCATTATGGAACCTGTTTATCTTTTTGAGAAACTGCCAGGTACTTGTGACCTGGACTGGCCACTGTTGGAAACAGTATACTGAGTTTGGTGGACCTTGGTCTGACCCAGTATGGCATTTCTTATGTTCTTATGATGTCATCGACATTTAAACCTACTTGGGAGAAGGCAGAATCTAAGCAAGTAAAGTACGTGTGTAAAGCGTAGTTATTCACCTGTAACAGGTGATCTCCAGGAACAGCAGGAATTAAGTCTTCACATATGGGTATCGTCGGTAGTGACGGAGCCTGCACGGCAACGCTCCCCAGCATCCAAAAGGAAAGCTTTTCGGAGCATCCCACAGTGCCTGCGTGCTGCCTTCCCACCTCACTGCCTCTCTCACTTCAGTTGAGTTTAAAGCTGAGCCAAGGAGAGAGACGGAGAGAGAGATAGAGAGAGAGACAATTCCTAGGGGAGGTGGGTGGGTTGTGAAGACTTAATTCCTGCTGTTCCCGGAGATCACCTGTTACAGGTGAGTAACTATGCTATCTCTAGGAACAAGCAGGAATGTAGTCTTCACATATGGGGACTCCCCAGCTGAAAGATGCCAGAGGAATGACCCCAGCGAGCTGTGAACCCGTGTGAACAGGGTCATACTTCTTCCCATGGATCCCTGGCATCCTACCGGGATGGAGGGTAGGAGTTGCATTAAGTCTGAAAGAGATGCTGTAGGACAGCCTGGCCAAACAAGGCATCCCGACGGGAGTCCTTGTCCAGACAGTAGTGGGCTGTGAAGGTATGTACTGAAGCCCAAGTAGCCGCTCTACAGATATCATCTACAGACACAAAGCGGAGATTAGCAACCGAGGTTGCCATTGCTCTGACATTATGAGCTGTAACATGGCCCTCGAGGGAAAGACCTTTACTATCATAAGTGAAGGATATGCAGTTTGCAATCCACTTAGATAGGGTTCGTTTGGAAACTGGAAGTCCCAAATGACTAGAATCAAAAGCAACAAAGAGTTAAGAAGACTTCCTATGTTGTTCAGTTCTTTGAAGATAAAAAGCTAAAGCTCTTTTACAATCTAAGGTATGAAGGTTCCTTTCTGCACTGGAGGCATTAGGCCTAGGGAAGAATACAGGAAGGTAAACAGACTGGTTTAAATGAAAAGACGAAACCACCTTTGGCATAAAGTGTGGATGAGTCCTGAGGACTACTTTATCATGGTGGAACCTTGTATAAGGAGGGTCAGCCACTAAAGCTTTCAGTTCACTAATGCATCTTGCAGAAGTTATTGCAATTAGGAAAATGACCTTCCAGGAAAGGAATTTTAAAGTTGTAGTGGCTAAAGGTTCAAAAGGCGGCTTCATAAGCTGCCCAAGAACCAGATTCAGGTCCCATGCCACCAGTGGCAGCTTTATGGGGGACTTTGTCAATAGTAGACCTCTCATGAATCTTGACACAAGTGAATAAGAGATTGGTTGTCCATCCTGGGACTTGTGGAAAACCGCAATAGCACTGAGATGGACTCGCACTGAATTTGTCTTAAGACCGGAATTTGAAAGATGGAGGAGATACTACAGAAGCGACTCCATGGGCATGGAAAGGGGGTTAAGCCACTTTTTTCAACACCATATAGACAACCTTTTCCATTTGAAAGCGTAGGAATGCCTTGTGGAAGGTTTTCTTGAAGCTTGAAGGATATCCTTCACTTACTGAGAGAGGTGGATATCTAAAGGTTCTATGCCTTCAGCAGCCAGGCCCAGAGGTGCAGGAACCGAGGATTGGGATGCAGAAGCTTCCCGTTCTCCTGGCAAAGGAGATCTGGAGCATATCCCAACTCTAGAGGAGTTGCTTGAGAGAGACGCAGAAGCAGAGGGTACCACGATTGCTTTGGCCAACATGGAGCTATGAGAATCATATAACCCCTGTCTCTCTGAAGCTTGAAAAGAGTTTTAGGAACTAGGGGAAAGAGTGGGAAGGCATAGAGGAAGTCCTGACCCCAATGGAGCTGGAAAGCATCGTTTGCTAAACAGTATTGAGCCGGAATTCTGGAACAGAACCGGGGAAGTTTGGCATTCTGTGGACTTGCAGAGAGGTCTATATCTGGTGTTCCCCTGGTTTGGAACACTCGAGCCAGTTGGTCTGACTGGAGAGACCACTCGTGTGGCAGCAGTATTCGATTGAGCTTGTCTGCCCACAAGTTTTGAATGCCTGGAAGGTATACCACTAGAAGGTGAATTTGGAGCTCTCTGGCGAGGGTCCATAGTCGCAAAGCTTCGTTGCACAGTGACAGAGAGCCCGTTCTGCCTTGTTTGTTTATGTAAAACATGGCAACCTGATTGTGGGTTTGGACCAGAACTGTCTTTTGACTGAGCTGGGCCTGAAATGCTATCATAGCATTGTAAATGGCTCTTAGCTCTAAGTGGTTTATTTGAAGAGAGGCCTCTTGTGAGGTCCAGAGACCCTCAGTGGAAAGATCATGCAAGTGGGCTCCCCAAACCAGCTTGGATGCATCTGTTGTCAGGGTGATCTGAGGCAGTGGTTGCTGGAAGGGGGAACCTACCAGGAAGTTTTCGAGGGACTGCCACCACTGTAGGGACAAAACGAGACGTGTCGAATTCTTGATTTTGTCCGTTAAGCGACATGTGGCTTGTGTCCACTGCGAAGAGAGGGTCCACTGAGCCGCTCGCATGTGTAGGCGGGAATAAGGGACCACATGTACCGTGGATGCCATATGCCCCAGCAGTTGAAGCATTTCCCGGGCAGTTAGTAGGGTTTTCTTTACTGCTTGGGAAGCCAATTCTATTATTCGTAGACAGCACGGCTGTGGCAGGAATGCCTTTGATTGCTGCGTGTCTAAGCGAGCCCCTATGAACTCTAGGGATTGAGAAGGGGTGAGGTGAGAATTTGGGTGGCTGACTACCAGACCCAAATATTGGAGAATTCTCATGGCACAAGAAACAGCTCATTCTGTTTCTGGCGCTGTTGGTGCTCTGTTCAGCTAATCGTCTAAGTAGGGGAAGACAAATATCCCCAGAGTTCTCAGGAATGCTGCTACTACAGCCATGCATTTTGTGAAGACTCTTGGGGCAGAGGCCAGCCCGAATGGAAGGACTCTGTATTGGAAGTGGTTTCCTTGAAAGAGAAATCAAAGGTACTTCCTGTGATTTACATGGATGAGGATATGCGTGTACGCATCTCTTAGATCTAGAGAACATAACCAATCCTGATTCTGAAGGTATGGTAAAAGTGTTCCGAGGGAGATCATCTTGAACTTTTCACAGAACAGAAATTTGTTCAATTCTCTGAGGTCCAGGATAGGTCTGTATCCCCCTGTCTTCTTTGGGATAAGAAAATAGGGGGAGTTGAACCCCTCCCCCATTGGGATATGGGTACCTCTTCTATTGCTCCCTGAGCAAAAAGTGAAGAGACCTCCTGACACAGGATGTCGGTGACAGGGCCTTGAGAATTGAATTGTTTTATGATTGTAGGCGGGGGCATGCTGAGAAAGTGAGGTTTGTACCCCTGTCCCACAATGGACAGAGTCCAGTTTTCTGATGTTATTTGTTGCCATCTTTTGGCAAAATGGCATAATCTGCCCAGAATGGTCAAGGGCTCTGGACCCTTCAGAGGCAAAATGGTTAAGTTCTCTAGGTAGAAGTCAAAGCCCCTGCGGAGGCTTTACTTGCTGAGCCGGTTGAGCTCTTTGAGCTTGCGGCTTTCTTTGTTGTCTAGGTTGCTGCCCCTTCTGGGGAGCATGAACTGAACAGTGAATTGGATGGGAATAAGAGTGGTAAGATTTTTTCTTTTTGTTAAAGAAAAACTTCTTGCCTGTTTTTTTCTTTGATGAGATGGCTGTAGACTTCGATAGTCTATTCAAGGTGGTATTGTCAGATTCAATCTGATTAGCCTTGGTCTGCCAATCCTTCCCAAATAAGTTTTCACCTGTGCAAGGAATGTTTCCTAACTTCTCTTGCACCCACTCCTGCCAGCATGGTTTAAAGGTGAGGTCAGAGAGGCTGTTGTTGCCAAAAAAGCATCTTTCAGGAAATGGAAAAAAGAGCCAAACGACGAAACCTGGAAACAGCACAAACACTGGCAAGTCAAATGCAAGGCATTGATAAGGCAGGCAAAGAGAGAATTTGAGAAGAAGCTTGCTGCGGAAGCAAAAACGCAAAATAAAGACCTTTTCAAGTACATTCGTAGCAAAAAACCTGTGAGAGAGTCAGTTGGTCCATTAGATGATAAAGGGGTTAAAGGAGCACTAAGAGGCGACAAGGCGATAGTGGAGAGACTGAATGAATTCTTTGCTTCGGTCTTTACTGAGGAAGATGTAGGGATGTTACCCATGACTGAAGTGGTATTTAAAGGTGCGGAAGAATTGAAGGAAATATCGATACATCAGGAAGATGTCTAACAACTATTAGATAAACTGAAGAGTAGCAAATCACCTGGGCCGGATGGTATACATCCAAGGGTGTTGAAAGAACTGAAATATGAGATTGCAGACCTGCTATCAGTAATCTGTGAACTATCATTAAAATCATCTCTAATACCTGAAGATTGGAGGATCGCCAATGTAACACCAATTTTCAAAAAGGGTTCCAGGGGTGATCCGGGAAACTACAGACCGGTGAGCCTGACGTCAGTACCAGGAAAAATGGTAGAAACCATCATAAAGAATAAAATTACTCAGCATGTAGATAGTCACAACCTAATGGGAGACAGCCAACATGGCTTTAGACAAGGAAGATCTTGTCTTACTAATCTGTTATGTTTTTTTGAAGGAGTGAATAAACAGGTGGACAAAGGTGAGTCGGTTGATATTGTGTATCTGGACTTTCAGAAAGCCTTTGACAAGGTCCCTCATCAGAGACTTTTGGCAAAACTAAAGAGTCATGGGATAGGAGGCAGTGTACTATTGTGGATCAGGAACTGGTTAAAAGATAGAAAGCAGAGGGTAGGGCTAAATGGCCAATTTTCCCAATGGAGAAAGGTGAATAATGGTGTACCCCAGGGATCTGTGCTGGGTCCACTGCTTTTTGACATATTCATAAATGACATGGAAAATGGAATAACGAGTGAGGTTATCAAATTTGCAGATGACACAAAACTATTTAAAGTTGTTAAAACCCAAGAGGATTGTGAAAAATTGCAAGAGGATCTTGATAAATTGGAATACTGGGCATCAAAATGGCAGATGAAATTTTATGTGGACAAGTGCAAGGTTATGCACCTAGGGAAGAACAACCCAAACTATGGTTACACGATGCAAGGTTCCACATTAGGAACCACCACCCAGGAAAAAGATTTAGGCGTCATTGTGGATACCATGTTAAAACCCTCGGCCCAGTGTGCAGCGGCGGCCAAGAGAGCAAATAAAATGCTAGGTATGATAAGGAAAGGAATGGAAAATAAAACAAAAGATATTATAATGCCTCTATATCGTTCCATGGTGAGACCGCACCTTGAATATTGTGTGCAATTCTGGTCACCCTATCTTAAAAAGGATATAGCGATTTTAGAAAAGGTACAGAGAAGAGCCACCAAAATGGTAAAGGGGATGGAAGGATACTCCTATGAAGAAAGGCTAAAAAGGTTAGGGCTCTTTAACCTGGAAAAGAGACGGTTGAGGGGAGATATGATAGAAGTCTATAAATTAATGAACGGAGTGGAACGGGTAAACGTAGATCGATTGTTTACCTTATCAGAATATAGAAAGACTAGGGGACATGCAATGAAGCTACAGGGTAAACTATTTAAGACTAATAAAAGAAAATATTTTTTCACTCAACGTGTAATCAAACTCTGGAATTTGTTACCGGAGGATGTAGTAAAGGCTGTTAGTGTAGTTGGGTTTAAAAAAGGTTTGGACAAGTTCCTGGAGGAAAGGTCCATAAACCATTATTAAGAAGTGACCGAAGATATCAATGCTTGACCCAGTACAAGCATTGTGGAACTTGTGTCTCTTGGGGAAACTGCTAGGTACATATGACCTAGATTGGCCACTGTTGGAAACAGAATACTGGGCTTGATTGACCTTGGTCTGACCCAGTATGGCATATCTTATGTTCTTATGTTCCTCTAAATCTGATGCTTGGAGTCAGGCAATGCGCCGCGCTCCGATAGCAATAGCAGAGGTTCTGCTAATAGCTTCAAAGCAGTCAAAAGCTGCATGATTCACAAATTTGGAGACCTTTTGAGAGTGCTTGAGCAGAGTGAGGTACTGACCCCATTTATCTTCACGAAGAAGAGGGCTCATGCGTTTCAGATCCGCTGTAACCTCCTCAAGAGAAATTCCCATGTAAAGGGAATATGAGCTAATCCTAGCTGCTAGCATGGAGGATTGAAAACATCGACGCTCAAAGGCATTGAGTGTCCTCGATTCACGGCCTGGCGGGTTGGAAGAATGCGTTTTAGCATGGCTGATTCCACTACCATGGAATGCATTCTGAACAAGCAAACAGTGCAGCGTGTATCGAACGTGATAAACTTTAGTGTACTACGCGACAGAAGTAAGGTGTGTTCTCTTTCAAAAAACCCCTGATGAAGGCTTTTTAGCCAAAACGCGTCAGGCCCAATTAAAAGGCTTTTCACCTGAATTGAATTGTCGCCAGTCTTTGTGTAAAGCAATATTTGGCCATATGTTCTATTATTCTATGAGTGGAATTCGGCGCTGTGATTTAAATGCTGAAATCTCAGTGGTTGGTTATTGGAGAGCATGGCCATTTACTGTACCCTTGGATAATTTGCATGCACAGCACATACCTCTTTTGGTAAAGACGTTAACCTGTTTCTGTCTACGTTCAAATTGTTCAACTTCTTTAGTTTTCCAATGCTCTTCGGTAAGGCCTGTTGAAATTAAAAACTATTTATAAGACACATAGTTACTGTAGAGCAATGCCAAATGAAAATGCAGGATGGCACGTCATTATAAAGAAGTGTATATTCCAGCAGTTGGAGCAAAGACGAGTTGCTTTCACATAGCAAGAGGGATAAATAAAACAAATGTTAAGCAAGCGCTACCCTGGAAAAAATGACTCCTTGTAGTACAAGCTATCTTTGTAATGCTTTGCAGGAGCTCTGGAGAACATCACACCACGAGTCTCAGTCCATCTCAACTTCCAGTTTCATCTGTAAGGCGCAACTTTAAATTAGGACAAGAGGACAAAAGGGCAGAGTCCCAGCTCAGGCAGTCTCTTGTCATCTAGGACCGTGATTGATTCTAGTTGCTGGCACAGCAGAGTGCAGGCAATATAAACATGACATCTGCAGGAGTCAGGGAAGGCAAGAAAGCTTTCTGCAAAGAGGTACCCTCATTCTTTGTGAAATCCTTCTGTAAGTAGACACAGGAACTCATATATACATATACACACTTACCAAAAGTGCAGCTTATTTTGTCAATACCACAAAAGAGTCTATTTGGCATTAGAACAGTCCAAATTATTTGAAGGCTGTTTTGCTATTAAGCTGGACTAAAGCATTTTCTTAATCTTCTTATTAAACCAGACTAAATCATTGTCTCAGTCTTCTGTATTATTCTCTTATTTTTCAGTAGTTTAAATAAATAGACTTGTCTTCCCATACTATAACCCATCAAGATATGTTGTGTAAAGTAAAGTCTTTAATCAAGAAGATTTACCTAATGATGGACTAAGGTATTTTCACTTTCAAGCAATAGATCCAGTATTTGTGGGCATACAAAACAGTTAAACCAACATGTTTTAGCCCCTAAAAACGAGATTATCCTAATCCAGTTTTAAAAAAATACTCAAACGGATTTATAAAAGGAAGAAAACATATCCCCCCACTGAATAACACAATGGGTTTCCAGAAAGGAGGCCTCAGTTTAGAAGTAGCTGTGTTAGTCCATGCGAGTTCAGCATCATTGCTATGAACCCTACACCATCAATTTAGGTCCCTCCTCCTCCCCCCCCATCCCATTTCCTTGCATACCTGCTTCAATGTTAATACCATACAAAACTAACGGAACATTAATAGAGGTCAAATATTTTTCACACCGTGCAATCACAATCCTATATTATTTTATAGTTCCTATGCTCCATTGTAATAATATATCAAATATTTCTTTTGTCAGACATTTTAATGAGGTTGCTATGAAGTAGCATCCTCCCACAAGCCTTTTATTCTTTTTAAAGCAATTATAAGTGCATCCAAAACAAAATTAAATAAAACCCATTCCATCTAATAACCAATGTGTTTCAAACTTATCTCATTGCAGTTCTGCCTCAGGGTAAACTGATATAGAGATGGGTCAATCATTCATGTCTTCGTGACAAACAGGAGTCCTCAGATCATCCCGGAGCTCAAACTGGCTACAAACACAAAGATGGCTGTGGCGTCTTTATAACCACCACCGAGTCCCTCGGTCACTCAAGATAGGTATGAAACCTACCTGACACTCTACCTTCTACTTATTACCCCACACCTTTAGAACAATCTTTGCGCTGCAGTTCGTCTGGAATCCTCTTATACCAAATTCAAAACAGTTCTCAAAACCTACCTATTTCAACAGGCTTTTCTCCTTCCCACATAGATACAGCAGGCGATGCTGTTGTGGGGTGTGTGTGTGTATGTGATTGCTTGTTATCTGTCCTTTAAATTATGAATTATTTTCTATGGTAAACTGTCCTGCTAGCCCCAAAGGGCGGTTTACCAAATTTTGATAAACTAAATTAAAATAATCAGAATTCCATCGTTAGACATGTCTCCAGTCAGTCTCTTATTATAGCCCTGTGCATACGTACCAGCAGCTGGTTCTCTGTAAGGATGAGTTCGGTAAGATTCGCACACTCGCCAACAGCTTCTGTCAGCTGCATGAGCCGGTTCTGATCCACCTTTAAGATTGATAACTTTTTCAGCTTTCCTGCAGAAAAGGATTATTACTGGCACTTGGTTTATAAAGCTTTTTGTTTTTATTTTTATTTTTTTTACGCTAGGCACGAAATGATCCCAGAGCTCTTATAAATTACACTAAATGCTTCTTCATGTGTGTTTACTTGGCTTCATATCAAGGCAATGGCAACCACAAACCTATCTCCTTCCTAAAAACTCTCCCCCGAGCTGTTTGACAGCTTCCCTAAATCGGATAAGCACACAGAAGAGATCTACAATTATACTGCACATGACAATCCAGCCAATGAATAACAACTGCATGCAATTATTCATTTCATATTGTGTACATTACTGCAAACAAGTAATGTACACAATACGAAAAAGTCAATTATGAAGTCCACTACTGCTACACTGTACATAAGTTAAACATTATCTAGTCCAATTTGGTTTATACTTCTGTAGAGCATTTGTTATCTGTGATTTGTTAACCAGTTTAATGTGATGTGTTGTTCTCTAGAACAATTGTTTTGTTCATGGTGCACCATTTTCTTAGAAAAGCGTATCGAAAAAGTGTTAAATATATAACATAAATAAGAAAACTGAACAAGTGTCCATATGTCCACCCAATTCACTATCTCACATCACACCTAGAGGCCCAATGCACTAAGCTGTGCTACCTTTTCCTGTAAAAATTTACTCTTGATTTTCCCAAACTATTATTGTTGCTGACAAAGGGAGAAATAGAGGTTTGGGAAAATCAGCATAAAACCACTGCTCTAAGGAGTAGCTAGTGCAGAGACCATGTAACACACATGTAGTGGGGAATCTCAAGGCTGGCAAGAGGCGGCAGTGCATGAGCAATGGTAATCTGAGACGCCACACTTCACCTCAGACTGCCCCAGTTCCCTGGTGGCCTAATTGGATCTCCAGACTCTCTACCCCTTCCCTTCTTTCCTAAAGAAATATTTCTGCTAAATTACTCCCAGGACTATCCTCTAAAACTAAACCTTGACTTGCTAAACCCAATCAGCAAATCTTATCTTTGAACAGAGCTCTGAATAGTCCAGTATTCAGGGAGAGGGCGATCTGGAAGAGGACAGGAAGGATCCAGGATCAGGGAAAAAGAGGAATACACATGACTGAGATTCAGGGTTAATGGAAGAGTGTGTGTGTATGTATGAAGCCTAGAAGCACAAGAGGTTGCAGCTTTCACCAGTGAACATGTTAATAGCAATGCACCTAAATTTAGTATTAATGTACTGATTGACTACAAATAGTTTCTCTCACTTCGCGTTTTAAAAAAAAAAAAAATCTTATTCAGAGAGGCAATTTGTATTTCTATGAACAGATTACAGTCTTCCAATGTAAATTCACACTATTTTTATATGTAGTCTGTGCTCAAGGATTGTATTTGAGTGGACTGTTTTCCCTCGCCAGGAGAATGGTTTCTTATTCTAAATTCGGACAACCTACTACAATAATCTTTAGCCTCTGGCCTCTAATCTTTTTATAAATTGGTTCTATTAGCAAGAGGACCCCAGGAACATGATTTCTTTGAAACTTAAATAGTTTGATATATGGAAATTTCAGTAAAGGCATGGGTAAGGTCTAATAAGAATAATTGTTAATTTTAGGTTAGTTGAAATGCAGTAGGGAAACTGGGAGATCTTGGATCTCCATTAGTATTTTGGTAATTAGTGAATTGGGACAATTGATAGGTATATGTTGGACGTGGGACTGCTCCTATATATGTTTTATGATGTATGATATTTTATATTTTTTTATATTTCTGTATATAGCTTTATGATTTTGTTTTATATTGTGTTCTCTGTATTGAATTTATTTTACAGCATTTACCGCCCGTCCATCAATATATTTCTGGGCAGTTCACAAAAATACACACAATCCCTGATAAAGATGGAGAAATCACAAATTAAATCAGCAGATAAAACATCTGGAGCTTTTCTTTCACAGTTCTGCATATTGTTAGATAAGACAGCAAAAGGTAGGTGACAATAAATTTCAGCATTTAAAACCATTTTAAAATACAAATAAATAATTTTACATAATAATATATCAGGTATCCTGAAAACAAGACAAAATAAACTAATTACTTTTCATTCTCGTTGCTGTATGTGCTAAGGACTTACCAATGCCATCAGGTAAAACCTCAATTAGGTTCTGAGAAACGAGCAGGTCTGTTAAAGAAATCAGACCATTGATCTCTTCAGGGAGTCTTTCCAGTTTATTCTCTGACACATCCAAGCACAACAGGTTTTTCAGATTTCCGATTTCCTATATTATATATTCAACAAGAGGCATATCATGTCTAGACACAAAACTCCTAGCTATGTAATAAAAACCTCATGCTGCCCTTAGGTTTCTGAAAGGGAGCGTTATACATCTATAACTTTTATAAAATATTAGAAAATAACTCCACAGATTTACCTGGTACTGTCTAAGCAATCTACCCTCCAAAACCAGAGTTTTAACATGTACATATATAGTCCAGACAGTTTTATAGAAGGCTATTCCTGCATATAAAACACTATTTTATGCATGGAAATGCCTTTTACAATTCCCCCTTTAATGTATTACTTTGGCAAGACATGCAAAGTTGTCAGGCCACTAAAGTTATCTGATTCCTATGAGACAAAGGAGCCATGTGATCACCTGAGGGGTAGTTAAGAAGCGCTGGGTTTGAACAATGTGCCTGGGCCATTGCAACACAGAACTCTTATGCATTGAGCAATAGTTGCTGTTGGAAACAGGATACTGGGAGCAATAGTTGCTGTTGGAAACAGGATACTGGGATTGATGGACCCTTGGTCTGACCCAATATGGCATATCCTATATTCAATCTCATCAGCTGAATTCAAGCACTTCTGCATTAACTGATCATCAAAAGCCTTGACTCGGAGAGTTCTCCTTTCAAAAAGGCTCAGTTGACTCTGGTTGGAAGAACTAATTATTTAGGGGCCCTTTTCCTAAGTGCTGCTAACCAGTTAACACGCATTATAGCACATGGTCCCCGGCCACAGTGAAGACAGGTATAACAGCTACTGATTGCCAAACTGCATTGTAACTGCTACTCGCCAGCTAATGTGGAGAATGGTCGAGTTAGAGATGGAGTGTGGGCCTGGAGAGCACATTAGTGCACAAGCACCGTTAAGTGTGGCAATTAGCACAGGTGCACCTAAAGATACCTTCAGTGGCCAGGAAGATGCTAAACATGCCCCCCAACAGCTAACGCAACATGCAGAGCTTTACCATGCTTTATTAAAAGGGCCCCGGAAACTTCCAGAGATGGCTGCTTTTCTTGCCAAACCCGTTTCCTGTCTGCGACTGTTTAGTTTGTTTTCCTGAGATATATGGGACCTTTGGGGGGGTTTTGAGGGGTTTTTTGTATATTTTTTTAAGCGAATGCACTTAAGTTATTTCCAAATGTACTAAACTTTCTGTGAGAATTTTTTTTTGAAGTCCTAAATTTCAATTACCGTAGTTGAGCCCCTGGTGCTTGCAGAAAAAAAAAAATCAGTGGGCCTCTCTAGAAACAGTAAACCATAAAATACCGATAGCTGTAAAAGAGATATCTTTAGAATGTGAGAAATTACTTATACTGTAAAGCTTTATTATACTGAAAGTATTTATTTTATTTAACACGTTTTATATACCGCTTTATCATTTCAATTAAAGTGGTTTACATAAAACATGCTAATAACAACATTTTGCACTCAAGTTCCCTTAAAAAAAACACATACACTTAGACTGTGTGTCTTTAGTATAGAAATGTATGAACACACACCCCTTTATAGCTCATCTCCACCTACACGCATTCTTTTACTTCTCTGTCATACCAAAGGACGTTATTGGCAAAACACTGAGCACAAGAGAATAGGGGCACCTGAAGTAACACCTTGGAAGTTTTATTTGCATTTCACCTTGTACAGCCTATTGTCTATGTGCCCCCTCCCCCCCCCCCCAAAACAGAAGATGATTTTGTTTACAGTCTAAGCACAACTAACAGAATACAACTGGAATATTTGTGATTCCACAGTGGATTCTAATTTCATTTAATTAACCTCAAAATTTATTACACAGTTGCACTGATTCCTTCCTGCTTAATCATCTAGAAGCCCTTGGACCAGATGACATCTACACACATGACGATGGCAAAGAAAGCTGTGTGAATGTTTATTCAAAAATACTACATTTTTCAGTATATTCACTTGCAAAAATGACAATGTTTTATTCTATCACTACCAGGCATGGAAAACTCCCAAGCACTAAGTCCACCCATGCACTTGAAAATTGGTGCCTGATGCTGGCCTGGGTCTAGAAGCTGCCGCAGCAAGCCAGGCTAGAAAGGAGCCACAGTTGGGGAACATCTAGGTTCAAAAGAATATAGCTGTTGTGGGGAACGGTGGGGGGTGGGGGAAGGAACCAGAGACTGGGAGAGAGCCCTAATGATTTAAGTCCAGAAAAGAGTTGCTGCTGTGGTAGGCCCTGGGCCAGAAGACAACTACCACAAAAGTATGCCTGGGGCTGGAGGAGAGCGACTGCTGTGGTGTGCCCTGGATCAGAAGAAGCCACTACTATTGCCCCTGCAGTAGGCTTGTCCCAAAAGTATCAGACACCGCCATAACCAAGTGGTTGCTGCCAATACGATGGTCTGGGACCTGGAGCAGCAAGGAACAGCCTTAGATTACTGTTAACGGTACAGGGATGGGGGAAGGCTGTTGGGAGAAAATTTTAACAAACAAAGCAAGTAAACAAAAAGAAAAACGCCACAAATATGCAAAATAAAAAGTCCAAAAATGACCAAAACAAACATGTGAAAGAACCAGGGAAAATAAAATACTGAACAGAAATGAAAAATTAAATAAAAAATATATATACAAAACAAGAAAAAGGGTCTAAACAACAAAAACCCTAAAACTAAACATGCAGGAGGGCAAAGAACTTCCGATTACAGTCCTCAACTAGAAAGAAAGGAGAAGTAAAAATTGGGATCACAGTACTGTACATGTGTGCAACCCGCTCTGGTGTGCTGCAGATCACCATAAAACTCAAATGATCTTTGTTTTTGTTTGCATTGTGCATAATCAAATTTTGAAATAAATACATCGAGGATATCTTTTATATAGGTGGCCTTGATAAGGCAATGGTTGTTTAGGTCAGTGCTTTAAAAAAAACACGTAGGCAAGCTTTTATTAACAACGTGCCCTATAATTAATGCTCATGCTTTATTGCAATGCCCTTGCATAAACACACATTAATTTGGCAAATGACATCCACAATATTTTAGAAAAGGCTAGATGAACGAGGAGCCTTTTCTAAAAGCACATATGGCACCATTATGTATATTTGGCATCAAGCACAACAGAAACAACCATTTCACAAAACGACGTTCTAAATGGCAGCACTAGGAAATCTGCAGGTATAAGCACGTTCACAAAGGCATGCCGATTTTGCTTCTCAGATGTGTGAATCTAAAACACCTGCTTATCAAGATCAAGGCGGGTCTTAAAATGGGCCTGCACCTTAATGCAAAGAAGACAAAGATCCTGACGACTGGCAAAAATCAAGCATGTCATCCTTTATGTAGAGGAATTACGAGTACAAATAGTATACAACTTTCACCTGCTTGGATTGATAAGAAATAATGAAATTACAATGTAAAGGTCGGCCTAGATCAGTTGTTTGTTCCTTTGGGAAAAAAAAGTAAAAAGGCTGGGGGACACGCAATGAAACTACAGCACATTTAAAAGTAATCTGAGAAATCGTTTTTCACTCAATGCATAATCAAACTCTGGAATTCATTACCAGAGGACGTACGTAGTAAAAGCTGTTAGTGTAGTTGTGTTAAAAGAGTTTAGACAAGTTCCTGGGAGAAAAGTCCATAAGCCATTATTAAAGAGGATAAGGTAAATCTACTGCTTACCCCTGGGATGAGCAGCATGGAATCTCTGTACCTTTCTGAGAACCTGACAGGTACTTGTGACCTGGATTGGCCACTGTTGCAAACAGGATACTGGGCTTGATGAACCGTTGATCTGACCCAGTATGGCATATCTTATGTTCTTATAAGAAATCAGATGGTGCATTGCTCTTGGCAGAACGTCTATGAAGGACTTGGGTAAGATTTTCAAGTGCAGAGATGTATTTCACCATACAAAGATATGGCTTGTCCAACCAAGCCTTGGAATTTTCAATGAAGTCATATGGATGCAAAAGTTGGACAGTAAGAAGAAAGACAGAAACTAAATCAATGCCCTTAAATTACGCTGCTGGCAAAGAATACTGTGTATACTATGCAGTGGCCGAAGAACAAATCAATCTGTACTAGAGGAGATCAAACCTAACCTTTCCTTAGAAGCTCAAATGACAAGACTCTGACCAGGGCCGGCCCATCCACTAGGCGAACTAGGCAGCCGCCTACAGTGGCCAATCTGGGTGGGCAGCATTGTGCCGCCGCTTTGTTGCCTGCGGCAGGGCATGTGCTGTGGTACACATGACCTGCTGCTTCTGATTCCCCTCCAATGCAGATTACTGTCGGAGGGGGGTCAGAAACAGCAGGCCATGTATGCTGAAGCACATGGCCTGCCGCAGGCAACAAAGCGGCGGCACAAAGCTACTGCTTTTATAATACTGCTGGCTCCCCCCACAAGACTCCCCCCACAAGACAAAATCATCAGCAAGGGGAGGTGGCGTGGCATGGCATAGCGGGGGCAGCTTGACGGGGGGGGGGGGGGCCACGGCAGAAACCCTTGGTTCGGCCCTGACTTTGACTTTCATACCTTAGACACATCATGCGAAGAGAGATCAATAGAGAAAGACAGCATGCTTGGCAAAGTTGACATTCAGCATAAAAAAGGAATATAGGAACATAAGAAATGCCATATTGTGTCAGATCAAGGTCCATCAAGCTCAGTATCCTGTTTCAAACACTAGCCAAGCCAGGTCACAAGTACCTGGTAAGTTCCCAAAAAGGTACACATGTTCCACAATGCTTGTCCCGGGGTAAGCAGTGTATTTCCCAGGTCCTCCTTAATAATGATTTATGGACCTTTCCTCCAGGAACTTATCCAACCCTTTTTTAAACCCAGCTACACTAACAGCTTTTACTACATCCTCCGGAAATTAATTTCATAGTTCGATTACGCGTCGAGTTAAAAAATATTTTCTCTTATTACTCTTAAATGGGTTACACTGTAGCTTCATTGCATGTCCCCTAAACTTTCTGCTTCTTGATGGAGTAAACAACCGACCTTCGTTTATCCATTCCACTCCATTCATTAATTTATAGACCTCTATCATATCTCCCCTCAGCTGTCTCTTTTCCAAGTTGAAGAGCCCTGACCTTTTAAGCCTTTCCTCATAGAGGTATCCTTCCATCTCCTTTACCAATTTGGTGGCTCTTCTTTGTACCTTTTCTAATTCTGCTATATCCTTTTTAAGATATGGCGACCAGAATTGCACACAATATTTGAGATGCGGTCGCACCATGGAATGATACAGAGTTATTATAATATCCTTGGTTTTATTCTCCATTCCTTTCCTTATGATTCCTAGCATTCTATTTGCTTTCTTGGCCACCGCTGCACATTGGGCAGAGGGTTTCAACGTATTATCCATGACGACACCTAAATCCTTTTCCTTGGTGGTTGTTCCTAATGTGGAACCCTGCATCATGTAACTGCAGTTTGGGTTGTTCTTTCCTAGGTGCATAACTTTGCACATGTCCACATTAAATTTCATCTGCCATTTGGACGTCCAGTCTTCTAATTCATCAAAATTCTCTTGCAATTGTTCACAATCATCTTGTGTTTTAAGAACTTTGAATAATTTTGAGTCATCTGCAAATTTGATCACCTCAGGAAGATTGATAATGGAATGGATTTATACAATAACAGCAACTATGGATGTCACTCTATCAACAATTAACTGTCTGACTGAAAATTGAAATCAGTTTAGGACAACTATCCACAGGGTCACTATGAATCAACATCTTAACTCAATGGCGCTTAACAACAAGAGCCTCATCGGCATCATCATATGTAAGTGGCAGATTTTGGAAATCTGCATACCAGCAGGGAGCTGATTAAAGAGTCGCCCTTCAAAACTTCAAACGTTTGTGCAACTAGAGGTGGCTTTGAACACCAGAGAGTTAAGTACAATTCCTCTTTTATGCTCTTCTCCAAACCCCAGGTCCAAATGAGAATTCTACCTAAAGCAGGTGTAAATGCTAACAGGAACATTTTTTGAGTTATACATGTATTGCCATTCTAAAATATGGAATACATGTATATTTTACAGGACTACTCAAACCATAACCAGAACATGCCTCCTTTAAATCTATCAATGCTACTGGAGACCAGGGTTCGATTTCCACTAGCACTCTTTGAGCAATTCACTTAACCCTCCATTGCCTCCGAAGAAAGGCCTGGCAATCTACTTCTGGTCACACTGCCAAGAAAACCCAGGAGCTGCTGGGCTACCAGAAATCAGCACCAACTCAAAGGCACACATTGCATTGCATTGCTACTGTATACATGCTGAAGAAATACCTGTTCTAAAATCACTACCCATTCATATGTGCCAACCTACACATGTAAATATTCTTTTCACATATGACTCTTCTAAAATTCTTTCCATCATGTCCTAAGATATCACCCTCCAATAACAACTCTGTTTTCACTTCTGTTCATATACTTCATAGTTTCTGCATTCAGCTAGGGTATCACGATTATCTTGTAATTTAAAATACAGGGCAAGTATCCTCATTGGGCATTTGCAGCTTTTTTAACTATTGGGAATTCATTCCATTATCTTCTATGAACTTTCTTCATTAGTAAGGGCTGTGAACAGTGAGGGCTGCTTAAAAATAAACTGTGGTGGGAATGAACAGAGAAAAACGGATGAGAATGTTAAATCAGGAATTATTAGAGAATATTTAACAAAATATAGGAAAGAAATACAAGGCAGAAGCCCCGGTTATGCTGCCCCCCCCCCAATCGTGCTGAGCCGCCCCTTGCTGCCACTGATTCCAGTGACAGACCAGGGGGGTCGTCTCGGAGGCAGCAGGCGGCCATGTGCTTTGGCACACATGGCCTGCCGCTTCTGACACAATTTGGGGTGGGGGGGGGGAGGGGGGAGGTCAGAAGCAGCAGGCCATGTGTACCGAAGCACATGGCCTGCCGTGGGCTGCTGCCACCGAATCTAGTCTCCATCCCCGACCCTGCTGCCGAAATCAGCGGCAGCAAGGGGGGCGGTGGCATGGTTTGGTGCAGGGGGGCACGGCAGGCCATGTGTGCCGAAGCACATGTCCTGCCGCCTGCAGAGGTCTGCAGCCCTAGGGGGCCACATAGTGGAAGGGCCAGCCCTCTAAGCTCACTTAACATCATTGAATATTGAAACTGCTGTGTAACCTATAGCTGGTCTCATGGATTTATTGCAGAAACCTGCAGCAGCTTCACAGACTTCTACAGAACAGATCCATAGACTGACAGAATGTAAAAATCAAAACCGGAACTAACCCTCATCACCAACTTGGCAAATGATGTCAATTTCTGCAGCTTAACAGTAAAATGAAACATCCATAAAAACAGAAGTAAGTCTTACTGGAGGTAGGTCTACTAGCTGGTTTCCATCCAACCAGAGGTCCTTGAGATTAAAAAGTTGGCCGATGGTTTCAGGCTAAAACATTAAAGGAGGAAAATTAAGTCATTGATGATTTTACTTTTTCTGTCACGCCATTAAAACGGTAGTAAATGAAACTGTACACGGGCAATATATATTTTTAAATATTCTTTCAATGTAATCCAATATTTTGGCAGGTGTACGTTAAAACTCAAACTGTTCTTTTCCCCGAGAACAGAAGGGCTACTGAGGTACCAAAAATGAGAGGCCACACCTTCATCTCTACACACTGGGGCTGATAGTGCCCAGTTAACTCTGGGAGAGAACTGGATAAATCTTCACTTTGAAATTTCCCACCCGGATCATTGGCTAAATTGTATCCGGACAGCTCAATAAAATATAATTGGTTACTGCATCTCAGGGATGAACAAGAGGCATGTCATGGAGGAGGGGAGGTCATGGCTATCATTTAACTAGGTATATTCAAAGCTGACGATATAATTGGTTATCTTGTTGAATTTCTCAGTTGAACTTAACTGGATAAAAGATTATTTTATTTATTAATTTGGATTTATCAACCGCCTTTAAAAAGAGATTCACTCAAGGCAGTGTACATCAGCTCTCCCCTACCATAGACAACTTACACTGTAGTAGTAGCACAATAGCAAATGACCCATGCCAGCATCATAGACAAGTAGAGCAGTATATTCCAAAATGTGATAAACACCCAAAGAGGAAAAGCTTTTTCTTTTTCATTTTAAATATTTTTAACTTAAAACATTAATACTGGAACTTTAATATCTTGACCTCAAACAGGAGAATACGTTGGACATAGAGAAAACCCAATCCAGAAGGGGCACGTCCGGGCCTTCCAGAAGTCCCAAGCCAGGATGGGCCCTATTGTACTCAATTCTGCACCGCGAGAGCAAGATGCTCCCAAGATGGCAGGATGGGATGGCCCGGCGTGCCCTTTCAGCAGCCGCGGGGGACATGCAGCTGGCAAGATGGCCATACCTCCCACTGCTGGACTGGTGCTGAACACCCCCCCCCCCCGACCAGTTCTCCTGCCACCCGACACCCAGCGGGTCTGCCAGGGCTGGGATCGGGCGGCGGGGCATTACCTCCGGTGGCTCCATTGCGTTGGGGGGGGGGCTGCAGGGCACGCCCGAGGTGGAATAAGCTGTGCATCCCCCTGGTGCTCCCCGGACGTACAGGGCTGTGACCTGAATCAGCCCTGTACGTCCAGGTGCCTGGCCCGCCTATGCTTCACCCCGGTCTGGATCTCCCCACACAAAGCCTCTGTGCGTGCAGGGAGACTGAGTCCCAGAACTCGGGCAGGACGACTAGCGGAGCAGCAAGTCGCCTTACAGAATAGGGCCCAGAACCAACAGAAATTTCCATCAGAATTTGACATTGCCCTGAATTTGGCATGAGCAAATTAATTGGCAGGTATACATGAACATAAAACATCTTTTTAGGCACCCAAACAAATGAAATACGAGCTGATGAATATACTTCCCCCTCCACCCCCCAGTGTTTTCTGAATTATTTTTTGTTCTGTTTTTGAGTTTTGGGTGGGTTAGTGAGATCTTGGTCAGCAGTACAAAAAGGAAAAGGGGGATTAGCCTACTAATAGGCCGAGGGGGTGTTCAGGATGAGGAAAGAAAGGGAGGGAAGAAATGAAAAAGAGGGAAAGAGAAGGAGAAAGTGAAGGATCACAAACGAGAGAGTGTAGGAATAAAGAGGGAGAGGATGGAAAGAAAGGGGAAGAGATTGGAAGCATTAAGCATGGAGGGAGAATGAGGGTGGGGGAAGACGATCAAGGTCAGAGTGAGGATGGAGACTCTGATATAAGAATGATTGGGCAAGGAGCATCAGGGATAGAGGGAGAATCCTGGCTCAGAGGAAGAATGGAAAGAGGTTCTCCACCTGGTATGGACTCCCTTCTCTCTCTTTATCTCACTCACACACATACCCCTACTGACAGAGATCCCCCCACCCCTTCTCTTTCATCACACCCTGCCTCCCGGTCTCTCCCCTATACTTCTGGGTGCTGGATCCTCTCATAGATCCCTTCATCCACTCCCTTTTTCTTTCTTTCTTTAAAATATTTATATCCTGCTGGTCCCATGTCCTTGAAAGGTTACAGTAAACGTACACAATTAAAATACAAAAATAATACAACAGTAACTACCATGTTGTTGATCATCGTCAAAAGCCTGCCTAAAAAGTGCTGCTTTGACCAACCTTCTAAAATCAAGCATTCCAGATAGTTCCCGAAGGAAAGATTGCAACTGCTTCCATAATCCAGGGCCTAAAAATGACAAAGCACAACTTCTTGTTCTAACTAGCTTTGCTGCAACGAGAAGAAACTTCTAATTGCTGAGATTGTAAGCACAAAATTCTTCCAGTCAAATGGCTCTCTCATAACAAACTGTCCCATTCCCTCTCTCAACCATCTTCCAAAGCTAATCCCCTCTCTCAACCTCTCTCCTTTCCCTCCTGGGTCAACCCCTTCATATCTTTCCATCCACCTATTCCCTCTTTTACCCCCTCCATTATCTCACACTCCCCCTTCTTTAGATGGTTTAATCCCCATCTCCCTTCCCCTGCCAACCCTCGCATACCAATCTCAGCCATCAGCAGGAGATAGGCCATGCTACCTCAAGCCATATCTTACTTCCAGTGGTGTACCAATGTCAGGGCGGTTGGAGTAGTCTGCCCCGAATACAGGCAATAAAAGGGTGCATATGGTAATGTGCCAAGAATGCAAGAAGCATAAGCCCGCAATGATCTCAATGCCGATTTGCACCAGCTCCTTCCTACATCTACCATTTTATTCTTGTGCAGTGGCATGTTCCTGATTGGCCCCATTCCAAAGCGAAACCATTGTGTGTTGGCAAGCCAGTGCCGGGGGAAGCTCCTGAGTGATGCGCACAGCTAGGATCATGCTATAGCTGCTGCTGGGTCACTCCCAAAAAGCTAAAAGAGCTACTGGGAGCGGCTGAAACAGCTGGAGGATAGTAGGAGCCAGAGCTTGCCTCCTGGGAGGAGGGTATTAAAAACTGATCTGCTCTTGGTGTCCTATACGCTAGGTACGCCACTGCCGCCTCCTCTGCTGCTCAAGGCCTAACTGGTAGTTTAAACTATGATGTTCAAAGCTCTGGTTAGGCTCCGGAAGACATACGAAATCAATGCAGCTCAAAGCTCATCTTCTCTACCTCCTTCTCCTGCCGGTCCAATGAACACAAGGCATGAGGGAGGGGAAGAGGCATATATGACATAATTTGCCTCAACCTTATAAAACAATAAAGTGCCCTGCTTATTTCTGACTTGTACAAGGAAAGTCTTAAGACATAAATGAGTAAGCCTCACCAGGAAAAAAGAATTAGTATTTTCCACAGTAATCATATCCCCTGTTGTTCACTCTCATATCAAGCCACATCTTATTAACAAATAGCCTGTTAGAGGTCTTTTCTTGTCTGAATCACAGTTTGAGACCAACAAACCCACTTAAGGATTTATTTGATCTAATTTACGCATGGCCCTGCCATACCTTCCAAAGATTTGTAAAGAGCTGCAACTGCACCAAATCCCCAGTGAATAAGATAATACTGGTTTGTCTTCAAAGATGCTGCAGTTGTCACAAAATGAGGAGAGCATATTCCGGTATAAGGCTACGTGATGATATCTGGCATAATAGGATAAAGATATTCTGAGAGGAAATGAACTGAACTATTCTCAGATACAACTGGGACATATTTGCATAGTTCTCAGACTGAAGGCTCATCTTCTGACTTCAGCTTTCTTCTAAACACTCTAGCCACTCAATCTGATTATAATTTGCACATGTGCATGCTTCCATTCACATACATGGATTTATGAGCTTTAGAAAATATATTTTTTTCCCTCTCAGTGTTTGGAGTTCTCTCCAAGGATCCGTGCTTTCAGTCTCAAGATGTATCTGCAGAATTAAAATCTGACTTGTGATCCATAGCACAGATTGTATTTAATTTTGTTCAAATTCATTTGAATGATTCAAATGAACTCTATGGTGACAGAATGAGGAGTAGCCTAGAGGTTAAAACACAAGGCTGTGAAACACAGACAGTCATGGTTCAAACCCTGCTTCCCCCGCTGATGCTCATTATGACCTAAGCAAGTCACTTCATCCTCACACCTGGCCAGCTGGATTATCAGCTGCCTGGCATAAGAGCGCAGAGGTGACAGGCAGGGGCTAATGTGATGTGTGGGCGGAGGGGCGAGCCATGGGTGGCCTTACGAGGGTCCTGAGGGTCATGGGCCGTCCTCTTGCCCTCTGGTTCAGACAGAGAAGGACCATGCTTTTTCCTTTTTCTCCTGCCTGGCATCCCTGCTCTAGGAATCACTCTACTTACCGGCTGTCCAGTTAGGGACGCTGGTGCATGGTTTTGTTGCTTTTGAGACGGTCCTTATTTATGGCCGGGGGAAGGACAGTGCAGGAGAGCACATGGCCTGCCATGTGGCTGGACAGCAGCAGTGGGGGGCCATGGATCAAGCAGGAACATGAAGTCCTTGTAAGCCTATGCTCAATTCTGCAGGGAAGGCTGATAAGGCCGGCATCCATTCTCACAGTGCTGTTTGCTGACACCGATGCTGACTTCAACTCCCCCCACCCCCCCTGGCATTGCCACGTGGTCCTGGGAACCTTCTCAGTTGCAACGGAGAAGCTTGGGGGGGGGGGAGGTCAGCCAGACGGCGTGGTCTCCGTCAAGGCTGTGCACTGGTAAGAGGCGACTCACTGTGGCCGGTGTGAAAGGGTGCAATGTGAACAGCCATCTGGTTTGTTGGGGGGAGGTCAGGCTTGGGATATTTAGTGTTGTAGATTTACTACCATATTGTGCCGGTTTTCCTTTTCTCATGACTCCTTCCCAAACATCTCAATAGGAATCTTTTTTTTTTAAATGGGACTAAATAATTTAACTGAGCCCAGAGCTGCCCTGTGGACTACACATTTTCAATAACTAAATCCCACAGTGTGTTAATGAGCAGTAGTGCAGCTTAGTCAAACTAGCTCTTGGATTGCATGATCTCTGGGAAGGTAAATGCTTAGGGTATCTAATTGACCTCGAGCTTGGGTTTGGAAAGGCAAATAATTCAATCTAAAATCTTAAACTAATCCTAATTTCATTAGTTTTACTAAGTGTGGCCTGGTAGACTTAGTTCGTAAACAGCCAGTTCTTGCAATTTGCTTTTAGAAATTTTGTACAATGCTCTGAGCAATAAAGCACAGTTACTTACCTGTAACAGGTGATCTCTGGGAACAGCAGGAATAAGTCTTCACATATGGGTACGTCGGTACCGACGGAGTCTGCACGGGAACGCTTCCCAGCGTCCAATCAAAATGCTTTTGGAAGCATCCCACCACGCATGCGTGCTGCCTTCCCGCCTTCCCAACTGCCTCTCCTCAGTTAAGTTTTAAAGCTGAGACAAAGAGAGAGAGGAAAGGAAAGATAGATAGAGAGATACAACTCCTAGAGGAGGTGGGTGGGTTGTGAAGACTTATTCCTGCTGTTCCCAGAGATCACCTGTTACAGGTAAGTAACTGTGCTATCTCCAGGAACAAGCAGGAATGAGTCTTCACATATGGGGACTCCCAAGCTGAGATGCCCAGAGGGAGTCCTAGCATGTTGCGGATGTAGAAGAGCCATGCTACTCCCCAGAACCTCAGGCATCCTGGGGATGGAGGGTAGGAGTTGAATACAGAAAAGGTGCTGTGGAACAGCTGAACTAGAACAGGACCTCTACAGAGAAGAACCCTGTAGAGAGGAGATATAGTGGTAAAAATTGAGATATGGGCCTCCCTTGTTGGCATTGCAAGTCTACTGAGGTTGATATGGATCTGTTAGAAGAACCATTGGAAAACCTCAAGGAGTACCTCACTGAGAAGTAGAGGTAAGAAAAGTAGAAAAACAAGTGGAGGTCAGAACCCCTCAGGGTGAAGAAATAGCCCCAGGGAGAAACTGGGGTAGGGAAAGAGGTAGGACTTCAGCGGAAGACACAGAAGGTACCATTAAGAAGCTTAAGCTGTGTTGGTCCAAGAAAAATCCAATCCTAGGACCAAAAGAAAAAAGAATCTGACCCAGCTGGACTGGCAGTAGAAACAGTCCATGTAGGAGAGAAAGGGTGTGGAAACCCCTGTATCTGATGAGAAGTTAAGGACAGATTTAGGAAGCGCTAAGCCTTAGATAAACTGAAGTTCCTCAATGTCTTTCCTGAATGGGTTAAGGAAAGAAAAAAGGGTACATGGAGAACTTCAGGGGTACCTAACCCTGAAAGGTTATGGTAAGAAAAAGTTTGTTGATCACCACAGGAAGTGGTTATGTGTGTAGAACCCTAAGTATGCTGGTACAGCATTGATAGGGGTGGTGCCCATCTGTCAGGATCATATAGGAATGTATGAATATCTGAATGTAGACAGACAGATAGATAAGTATGTGGATACATATCTACCTAAAAGATATATCTCTATATATAGATATATACCTATATTCCTAAGGTTATACACATATAGGGGATATATGCATATATATACAGAGAGACCTGTATGGGCAGAAGATACACAGATAGAAATAAATAAATATATATATATCTATATATCTATATATATATATATAAATATGTAGGCATGTAGACAGATGTCTCCAGGTATGTGGATGAAGAAATGTCTATAGAAATTGATCCCCATAGGAATATGGGGAGAGAAAAGATTCATCTAACAGCAAGGAGGGTGATACCCACTTGAATAGATGCATCAAGAATCTTCCTTCCCTGGTTATGATTGAAAACGTCAGGGGAATAGTGTCCCTGACAAAAGAGAGTCTAAATCCGTTTCAGAATTTGAGCTCTTAAATAACCAGGATGGCCTACGTGGAAAAAGGCAGAGGATAACTTCAGTCTGCAGGCAGCATGTCCAGATTTCTCCAGAACCGCAGTATGGAGAATGGATAGAGGACGTCACTGGAGGAAGATACTATAGTGACCTGTCTACAAGGGCAGATGGGTATCAGGCGTCCTTTAACTGCCACTGAAACAAAAAAGATCTCTGGCGAGAAGACCAAGGGGATATGGACCAAGCCAGGGAATTTGCCATTCTTTAGGTTGTCACATGAAGAAAAGGCCTGAGCCTCAGGTCTCAAAAGAGATTTTAGATGAGATGGTAGGGGTAGGGAACACCTACCAGACATGAAACATATGAGTGGGGAAACCCCTCCTAACCCTCTGGGGTTATCTGCTAGACAAGATATGATGCTCTCTAGCAAGGGCCCATAGTGCAAAGCTACTCTGTAGAGTGGCAGAGAGCAAGAATTCTTTGTATTAAAGCTACTTAATCTGTGAACCCACTGTTTTTTGTTGGATCAGATAGGGCCTAGTAGCAGCAATTAAAGTTTGCATTTAAAACACAGAGGAGAGCTTTCTGGTTACATTTCATACCCAGCAGAGAGCTTGTAGTTTAAATTTCATAAGACGTTAGAGCCTAGCAGCAGCTAAGAGCTATAATTTAAATCAAATCAGAATTTAGCTTACCTCAGCAGCACAAGACAGGGTACTGTGTAGCAGCCCTCTTTTAATAAGTGTTATTTCCCTCCCACCCCTGGGATAATCATAGCTTTATAGGTACTTACACATCTTAAAAGACAGGAGGTGCTTTCAGGTGAAGCTCATTACCCAAATCAGTCATACACTAAGGACCTGAGATTAATTAAGCTTCAGGTGAACAAGGTATATTAAACGTATTAGGTACAGTTTAATTGGTATAAATACCCATAGCAATCCCTAGTAAGTAAGAACTTAAAGATCTAGACACAAAATTAAAATTAAGATGCAGACAGCAGTCCAGCAGCGGGATGGGGGCTTTCCAGTCTTTTGCATTGAGTGTCACATGTATGATTTTCTCCCATTTGGTGAGAGGTCTTATGTGTGCACTAGGTGCAAGGAGCTCTTTGCTCTCAGGGAACAAGTCCATTCTCTAGAGGCTAAAGTAGCAGACTTGGAAAACATAAGACAGACAGAGAGATACAAAGACGAGACCTACAGGGATATAGTCCTGAAGTCCCATCTCCAGTCTGGCAGCACCCCTGTTGCCATGGAGGAGAGAGGTCACGTGACAGGAGAGCATCACCCTGGTGTGGCAGGAAGTGATCCTGTAACTAGGACCTGTCCTCCAGGTGATGTAAAACCCTCTCGCACCGAGGAAGTTTCTCCAGGGCCATGTACCCATGAGGGAAGGGATAGGACAGCCGTTATAGTTGGTGATTCGATCATTAGGCATGTAGATAGCTGGGTGGCTGGTGGACGTGAGGATCGCCTGGTAACGTGCCTGCCTGGTGTGAAGGTAGAGGACCTCACACGCCACCTAGATAAGGTCTTAGATAGTGCTGGGGAGGAGTCTGCTGTCTTGGTACATGTCGGTACCAATGACATAGGAAAATGTGGTAGGGAGGTTCTGGAGGCAAAATTTAGGCTTTTAGGTAGGAAGTTGAAATCCAGAACTTCCAGGGTAGCATTCTCCGAAATGCTTCCTGTTCCACGCGCAGGACCCAAAAGGCAGGCAGAGCTCCGGAGTCTCAATGCGTGGATGAGACAATGGTGCAGAGATGAGGGTTTTGGATTTGTTAGGAACTGGGGAACATTCTGGGGAAAGGAGGGGCTCTTCCGAAGGGATGGGCTTCACCTTAACCAGGATGGAACCAGGCTGCTGGCATTAACCTTTAAAAAGGAGATAGAGCAGCTTTTAAACTAGATATTAGGGGAAAGCCGACAGTCACCCAAGAGCGGATGGTTCGGAAGAATGTATCCTTGAAGGATACTACCAAAAGCAGAGAGGTTCCACAAAAGAGTAAAGTAGCCCAAATGCCCTCAAGTATGGAGCAGACAGAGCTTAAAGATCCCAATTTACCCATGTCTAACAATAGCCAAATTAACATGAATAAAATACATTCTCTAAAATGCTTGTATGCAAATGCTAGAAGTCTAAAGAATAAGATGGGAGAGTTAGAATATATAGCACTAAATGAAAGGTTAGATATGATTGGAATATCAGAGACATGGTGGAAGGAGGACAACCAGTGGGGCACTGTGATACCTGGGTACAAACTATATCGTAATGATAGAGCTGATCAAATTGGTGGAGGGGTTGCGCTCTATGTTAGAGAGGGCATTGACTCAGAAAGGATTAAAGTTTTGCAGGAAACAAAATCTGCTGTAGAATCTATATGGATTGAAATTCCATATAAAAGGGGGAAGTCAATGACAGTGGGGGTGTACTATCGAGCACCTGGCCAGAATGACCAAATGGATGATGAAATGCTCAAAGAAATCAAGGAAGCTAACAAAAGTTACAGCACAGTAATAATAATGGATGATTTCAATTACCCCGGTATCAACTGGGTCAGTGTCACGTCAGGACATGCTAGGGAGATAAACTTCCTAGATGAAATAAATGACTGCTTCTTGGAGCAGCTGGTTCATGAACCGACCAGAAGGGAAGCCATATTCGACCTAGTCCTTAGTGGAACACCAGATCTAGTGCAAGAGATAAGGGTGTTGGGGCCACTTGGCAATAGTGATCATAGCATGATCGCCTTTGATTTAATTAGTGGAGGAGGGATAGTAAGGAAATCCACAGTACTACCTTTTAACTTTCGAAAGGGAGACTATGATAAAATGAGGAAAACAGTTAAGAAAAAACTAAAAGGAGCAGTTGCAAAGGTTAAAGACGTGCATCAGGCTTGGGTGTTGTTGAAAAATACTATCTTGGAAGCCCAGACCAGCTGTATTCCACGCTTTAAGAAAAGTGGAAGGAAGTCCAAAAAACTGCCAGCATGGTTTAAAGGTGAGGTCAGAGAGGCTGTTGTTGCCAAAAAAGCATCTTTCAGGAAATGGAAAAAAGAGCCAAACGACGAAACCTGGAAACAGCACAAGCACTGGCAAGTCAAATGCAAGGCATTGATAAGGCAGGCAAAGAGAGAATTTGAGAAGAAGCTTGCTGCGGAAGCAAAAACGCGAAATAAAGACCTTTTCAAGTACATTCGTAGCAAAAAACCTGTGAGAGAGTCAGTTGGTCCATTAGATGATAAAGGGGTTAAAGGAGCACTAAGAGGCGACAAGGCGATAGTGGAGAGACTGAATGAATTCTTTGCTTCGGTCTTTACTGAGGAAGATGTAGGGATGTTACCCATGACTGGAGTGGTATTTAAAGGTGCGAAAGAATTGAAGGAAATATCGATACATCAGGAAGATGTCTTACAACTATTAGATAAACTGAAGAGTAGCAAATCACCTGGGCTGGATGGTATACATCCAAGGGTGTTGAAAGAACTGAAATATGAGATTGCAGAACTGCTATCAGTAATCTGTGAACTATCATTAAAATCATCTCTAATACCTGAAGATTGGAGGATCGCCAATGTAACACCAACTTTTAAAAAGGGTTCCAGGGGTGATCCGGGAAACTACAGACCGGTGAGCCTGACGTCAGTACCGGGAAAAATGGTAGAAACCATCATAAAGAATAAAATTACTCAGCATGTAGATAGTCACAACCTAATGGGAGACAGCCAACATGGCTTTAGACAAGGAAGATCTTGTCTTACTAATCTGTTATGTTTTTTTGAAGGAGTGAATAAACAGGTGGACAAAGGTGAGTCGGTTGATATTGTGTATCTGGACTTTCAGAAAGCTTTTGACAAGGTCCCTCATCAGAGACTTTTGGCAAAACTAAAGAGTCATGGGATAGGAGGCAGTGTACTATTGTGGATCAGGAACAGGTTAAAAGAAAGCAGAGGGTAGGGCTAAATGGCCAATTTTCCCAATGGAGAAAGGTGAATAGTGGTGTACCCCAGGGATCTGTGCTGGGTCCGCTGCTTTTTGACATATTCATAAATGACCTGGAAAGTGGAATAACGAGTGAGGTTATCAAATTTGCAGATGACAGAAAACTATTTAAAGTTGTTAAAACCCAAGAGGATTGTGGAAAATTGCAAGAGGATCTTGATAAATTGGAAGACTGGGCATCAAAATGGCAGATGAAATTTAATGTGGACAAGTGCAAGGTTATGCACCTAGGGAAGAACAACCCAAACTATGGTTACACGATGCAAGGTTCCACATTAGGAACCACCACCCACGAAAAAGATGTAGGCGTCATTGTGGATACCATGTTAAAACCCTCGGCCCAGTGTGCAGCGGCGGCCAAGAGAGCAAATAGAATGCTAGGTATGATAAGGAAAGGAATGGAAAATAAAACAAAAGATATTATAATGCCTCTATATCGTTCCATGGTGAGACCGCACCTTGAATATTGTGTGCAATTCTGGTCGCCGTATCTTAAAAAGGATATAGCGATTTTAGAAAAGGTTCAGAGAAGAGCCACCAAAATGGTAAAGGGGATGGAAGGATACTCCTATGAAGAAAGGCTAAAAAGGTTAGGGCTCTTTAACCTGGAAAAGAGACGGCTGAGGGGAGATATGATAGAAGTCTATAAATTAATGAACGGAGTGGAACGGGTAAACGTAGATCGATTGTTTACCTTATCAGAATATAGAAAGACTAGGGGACATGCAATGAAGCTACAGGGTAAACTATTTAAGACTAATAAAAGCAAATATTTTTTCACTCAACGTGTAATCAAACTCTGGAATTTGTTACCGGAGGATGTAGTAAAGGCTGTTAGTGTAGCTGGGTTTAAAAAAGGTTTGGACAAGTTCCTGGAGGAAAGGTCCATAAACCATTATTAAGAAGTGACCGAAGATATCAATGCTTGACCCAGTACAAGGATTGTGGAACTTGTGTCTCTTGGGGAAACTGCTAGGTACATATGACCTAGATTGGCCACTGTTGGAAAGAGAATACTGGGCTTGATGGACCTTGGTCTGACCCAGTATGGCATATCTTATGTTCTTATGTTCTTATGCTGCAGGTTAGTTAGAAGAAAAAACTGGCTGTTAAAAGCCAGTGGGTAAGAACTATTCTGCCAAGGACAAGGGGCAAAGAATAGAAGTTAACCAAGCAGTCTGTGATAATAGGGTTTCCCAAATGAGGTTGATAACCTGTTTGGGGTTTAGCACTGAGGCTAGAAGAATAGCTAGTGGAGGAGAAGCCCTGGTTGTGTGGTGAACAGAACCAATGGCTTAACCACTAGGAATTAGTGTATTTGCAGCAACTACCAGGGCAGCGGGTGAAAAATTTATTTTCCCATCTTTTTAGATTGGAAAAAAGAGACACAGACATAGTAGGACTATCTAGTGTCTGATGAGCTGCCCTAAGGAAATAAAGGGGGAGACAACTCTTAAATGGAGAATCCCCCTGTGGAACAGGTAGAGGACCATAGGGGCTTACCAGTGTAAAAGAGCCACTCTTACAAACCAGATGCTGTAGCAAGAGGGAGGTATGACAGAGGTGAAGGAGACTGACTATGAAGGAAGTCTCTGAAAGGTAAGATGATACATGCCAGTACAGGGAAACAACTGTCTTATTAATAGTTGTCATTTCTCTTTTCCCGAAAAGGAAGAGAAACCTGTCAAGTGAGGGCATGATCATCATGAAGACTCTTAGAGTAAAGGAAAAAATGTCTCAAGAAGAGACATCTTGAAAAAGTTAGGATAAATTTAGTGCAGATACTTCAGCAAAAAGAAGTAGAATGCCTCTGTAACCAGCAACACAAGGAGAAAAATGACTTATTTAAAACCCTGCGACTGCTGGGTTTCTGGACCCTGTTGAGGTTGTGGTTTCTTCAGACTAGGGCGATGTTTCCCCTGTTTGGGAACATCTGAATGATGGGCAGAAGAAGAATAAAACTTTTTCCCCCTAGGGGAAGAAAGTTGGGTAGGACATTTCCTACCAACTGGGAAAGAGGAAGGCGTAGAACAGCCTCTGGAAACAGGAATGTCAGTGGTTAACTGAGCAACCTGGAGTAAAGACTCCTTGTTAAAGAGATTTTCTCCAGTGCAAGGAGTATTTCCCAGTCTTTCTTGAGCCCATTTGTCTAAGTTTGAAGCCTAGAGCCAGGCTTTACGTCGTGCCCCTATAGCTATAGCAGAAGTTCTGCTAACAAAGGAGTCCAGGGAAGCACGAATAAGGAACCTAGATATATTTTGAGCATGACTAACCAGAGAGGAATAGTCTGCACTTATAGTCTCTTGAAGAAAAGGAGTCAAAGATAGTAACTTCTTTGTGACCTCATCAAGAGATAATCCCATATAGAAAATATATGAGAGAATTCTTGCTGAAAGCATGGATGCCTGGAAGGTTTGGCGTCCAAAGGTATCTAAAGTCTTAGACTCACGACCTGGCGGATAAGAAGAGTGCTTTTTAGTACTCTTCACCCGCCTCATTGCTGATTCAACAATGGAATGATGAGGAAGTTGAGTCTTCTGAAAACCTGGAGAGGGAGGCACCTGATATAGAAGATCAGTTGTCCTAGAAGGTGGGGGCACCGTTAAAGGAGCCTCCCACATTCGTAGAAGGAGATCCTGTAAGGAATGATGCAAAGGAAGCATGATGGTATCCTTTGCTGTCCCAGGAATATACAGGGATTCTGCATTGCCTTGTGTAGGATCCTGTCCAGGCATAGAAATGGCAAGTGATCTCATCATATCCATGAGAAAAGCTTGAAAAGAAAAATCCCCAGAGGGAAATTCTTTTGGACAGGCTAGATCTGCTGAAGAACTAGCATTGGCACCGGAGGACCTATCCAACCTTATAGGAATATAAGATCCTGAATGGTGGAGATCCCTAGAGAATGGTCGCCGGTACCGCAGGGGGTCGGGACCAGCAACAGTTGGTAGCATATCGTCCATGCTAGGGATCGATTCCAAACTCGGTATCGAGGGAAGCGAGCCTGAAGAGGGAAGCATGGAAGGCACCGACAGCCATGGCAATGTGAATACCGGTACCGACTCAGGCACCGTATCCAGTACCAGTGGATGAAGGCCAGCCGGTGACAACTCTATCGGTATGGAAGAAACCGAGAGTGCCGGACATGGATCATCAGAACTGTGCCTCCGGTACCGTTTGGTGTTGGTACCAAGGCAAGTCGGTACCCAGTCCTCCAGACTGTAGATCGATTCCAGACTTGGCATCGAAGGAAGCGAGTCTATCGAAGCACATCTGGAGGGTACCGACGTCGGTACTAGTATCGGTACCGGGATCGATACCGATACTGGAGGATCGGCCTGGAGCGTATCCAACGGTCCCATAGGTACCGAGGACGCCAGACAACGATCCTTGGTGAGGAATGTTTCATCCAACACCATTGCCGATGCCGGGGTATCGGTACCGCTCGAAGCGGATGCCACCACCGAGCATGGCACAGGTATGTTCTGTGAGGGGTGAACCTCAGGAACAACCTGAAACCCCACACAGGCTTTGGAGGCCGAAGACTCCCACCGGGGTTTTAAAACCAGTATGTTCTCGAGGGCAAGGCCAGAGGCATCTCTATGCTGTGCATGAGATCTACCACTCGAGGACTGGCTAGTCTTAACAGACTGTTTTTGGGTTACCTGATTCCGTGTAGAAGAAGAAGTGGTCGGTGCCCTGAAGCTGGATGGGGACCGCGTATCGAGGGAAACCCGATGCTGAAGACGTCTTCCGACAATACTATTGCAGGAGGGACACTCCGGAGGAAAATGGTCAGGACCCAAACCGGCCAGACACCAATTAGGGGTGTCTAAAGTTAATTTTGTACCGCCGCAGTTTGAACATTTCTTGGGAATAGTGACTGGCGGTTCCATGAAGGAAAGTGAGTAGGCCTAGCAGGCCTAAGAAAACCGTGAGGCACTAAGAAGAAAAAATATTCCTTAAAAAGGAAAATTTTACAAGAAAAAAGGAGAGAAAAACACTGGCGGTACCGGTGGCGTCGGGGAAGGCAGCCGCGACCACAAGAAAACTAAAAAATAAAAGAAGAATTTTCTGCGGTGACAGGAGGACGTCCTGCCGGCTCCGCAGAAAAACGAAAACTGAGGAGAGGCAGTTGGGAAGGCGGGAAGGCAGCACGCAGGTGTGGTGGGATGCTTCCAAAAGTGTTTTGATTGGACGCTGGGAAGCGTTCCCGCGCAGACTCCGTCAGTACCGACGTGCCCATATGTGAAGACTCATTCCTGCTTGTTCCTGGAGATTTTTGTTAACATAGACGATATTTTATTTATTTGAGAATTTAATTTATGTAAAAAGTCAAACAACAACATGTGCCTTCAAGTCACACTCAACCAAACGCTGCTATGAAAGATCGTGTACTATATTTTGGAGGGATTTAGCAGAACAACATCCAACGCACCTGAATAAGAACCACAATACGAAGTCGCATCTATGTGGACAACCTAATGGTTAGAGCAGTGGGCTAGAACCAAGGCAACCAGAGTTCAAATTCCACTGTGGCTCCTGGTGAACTTGGACAAGCCATTGCCTCAGGTACAAACAGATTATAAGCCTTCTGGGGACAGGAAAATACCTACTATACCTGAATGTAACTCACCTTGAACTTCTGAGAAAAGGCATGTTAAATCCAATTCCCTTTTCTTTAATGCAGAACAAGTGACAAACAGATTGACATATATGATATCTGTTGCGTTTTACACATGTACAGTAGTATTCTTTTACATCAGATTGTTTTTGGGTTTAACCCTTCACCACACATGTGGGGTAATTTTGACCCCAAGCCTTTTGTTATGTCAAATTACTTACTTATTTATTTCAGCCATGACTTAAAACTTCCGGTAGCTTCTCAATATTGACAGCCATTGAATTTTCCGTAGAGTGTTATCATTTAATCGGAACAGTAATTTTATGTTAACATTTTTATGGTGTAAATATCTATTATACACACCTGGGGTCAAAATGACCCCAGCTTAGCGAAACCAGTGTTATCAGAATTCCTGTTTCAGGTTCATGTTGTAGTTATTATTGTTAATGTGGCATTGCTAGGCTATTTCATCTGTAGGCTACTGTGATCTTCATGTGAAATTAAGGCGACATTTTTTATCGTTTGAGTTCATACCAGGCATGTGTTCGTATAGACCTATTCATGCTGTTATAGAAGTAATGGCGCTTTGCCGCCAACATTGTTTCTTTTTTCTGAGATATATTTGATTGGTAATAACAATTATTTATTATGATTTCAGTTATTTTATTGTTCCAAAGAACTGTTTTCATCACAGTTTGTTTTTTGCAAACAGATCACACTAGTGAGTTATGTTCCAAAGAAAAACAAAAAGGTCATTGTTTTGAGCAGCATGCATCATGACAAGGCGATAGACGACAAGAATGAAAAGAAGCCTGAGATGATTCTGCACTATAATGCTACTAAGTCTGGAGTAGACAATCCGGACAAGCTTGTGCGTACATATACATGCAAACGTGGCACTAGAAGATGGCCGTTCTGCCTGCTGATGAACATGTTTGATGTCGCTAGTGTGGCAGCTTATGTAATTTGGGTGCAGCAAAAACCCGAATGGCAAACAGAGGTGTCCCACAAAGGGCGACTGTTCCTAACAGAACTGGCAAAGAAGTTAGTTCTGCCACAGCAGACATTGCGATTGCAGAACCCAAGAACACTTCAGAAAGGGGTGCGGATCTGCATGCAGCTACTTGGATTCAGCTTACCTGGTCCTACAGGCTGTGAATCCAGAAGGGCATGATCGCGCTGCCAGCTTTACACCAGATCATAAGATAAGAAAATATCAAAATACTGCAAGCGATGTGGTAGAGCCATATGCCCAGAACATTGCCAGCTGTTATGCAATGAATGTGCTGACTAAAAGATGCCTAGATAGATGATTATACTAGGGGTGTCGAGACTTAATTACAATTAAGTGATAAACTGAAGTTAATAGTTAGACTACTTTTATATCATAAACACTGAACATTTGTAAACAGAAAAAACTGAGAACTGTTTTTAATAAATGCATTCAAATACCAATCCTATGTGGATGAAATTGTTCATGGTTTCTGGTCATTTACTGATGGGGTCAATTTGACCCCAGGTGTGTAAAGTCGTCGGTAATTTAACGTGTGTGATGAAGGATTAAATATAATATGAATTTTATGTCTAATGCATTGCCCTGTTGATAGGGGCTTATATGTCTTCATAGCCCTCTTTGGGCAGCTCACTGGAAAACAGTTATAAACTGAAACTATTTAGTTGTACAAAGAACACAAATCTTACCAGCATATAGAGTTCATTGTTTCCTAGATCAAGCTCTTCTAATCTGTGGAGCTGTGTAAGGGACCTGACAAAACACAAGAAAAGAATATAGCAAGATTTGGAAAGCTGTTACCATAAAGAAAGTCTAAAAGAGATATGATACCATCTCACAAAATAGCTGTTAGTCTATGAAAAAAAACATTTTTTCTGCTAAACTTCAGAAGTCACCATGAGGGTATCTTGTTAAAATCAGTGTGAATTGCTCATGCTTTCAGTCTTTAAAATCTCTAAGCAGACAGTACAAACATCTGGGTGTTTCAAGAGGAAACAACACCTGAACTCTTCAAAGGCAATATTCAGCAGGCTGAACAAATATATTTATTCTACATATTTATTCGTGCAACTTTATGTGTATTTTGAGCCACAATGTGTGTTCAAGCTTGAAGGCTGAGAAGGCTGGCATAAAACTTTATATGGATAAGTTATCCATATAAAGTCAGTTCTGCAATTTCTGCATTCAGACTTGAATACACAAGTTATAAGGAGAAAAGCTGAATTTCATCGTTCTCTTTTAGCCATTTAACAACTTTCATGGCCAAAATATATCTGTGATCCATGCTGGCACTTTAAAAAAAATTACGTGGTCAGCAGCCAATGGTGGCTGCAATCAGGGGTTTTGAATAGTGACCCCCTCATTTTCGCTGATTACCTGACTGATTCTTTAGTGCTAAGAACTGGTTTAAACAGAGGTAGGAAATAATTAATTCAGATTGTATTATTGTATAAAATAGTTTGCCAGTTTAAAAGAAAGGGCTTCTAATCAAAGCCTTAGCATAAGGTTGGAGCAGAGCAGCATATAGATGCATGTCTGGGTTTCCTGGTGGCCTTCGAGAGCCACAAATGAGTTGTGTTTTCAGCATACACCTAATGAATATGTATTTATTTATTTATTTTATTTATTTATCTATATTTTTCTATACCGCCCCTTCCAGCGATCAAGGGCGGTTTACAAGGAACATTTTAACAATTGTACACAGATGTATACATTTACATTGAACAATCAGATTCAACTATTTACAATCAGATTCAACTATTTACATTTCTATCTTTAGTTTTTACTTTGTTTTTAAAATGTACACCGCCCTGCTACTAACATGAAGGGTGGTTAAGAAAGTCTTATGAGATCGATCTCCATGCAACTGGGGCAGTGTGCAGGCAAATCTACCTCAGACATATTCAGTCAGGATACTTTAAAAACCCAGAGACCTTTTTAGCCCTTGAGGGCTAATGTTGTCCTAGGCATTAAACTTGAGCTTCTATTTAGTAAAAAATGGCATTTAAAGAGGAAAACTAGAAGAAAATATGATGCATAAAAAAAAAGACAAATTTTGTCAAATGTTTCAACAAGCGAACCCCAATTTAAAGCGGAATTGCTTAACAAATATTTCTGTTCTGTGTTCACAGTTGAAGAACCAGCAGCAGGACCTCAGAAAACACCCACAAACAGGAACAGAAGCGAGGGGATTCTTGAAGAATTTTCAGAAGACTATGTTCATGAGAAACTAGCTGAACTTAAAGTAGACAAAGCTATGGGACTGGATGGGATACACCCTAGAATACTAAGGGAACTTGGGGGCATCCTAGCAGCTCCACTGACTGACCTTTTCAATGCCTCGTTGGAGTCAGGAGTGGTGCCAAAGGACTGAAGAGAGGCTCATGTGGTGCCTTTACACAAAAGCAGAAGTAAGGATGTGGTTGAAAACTACAGGCCGGTTAGTTTAACTTCAGTGGTGAGTAAATTGGAAACGCTGCTGAAAGAGAAAATAGTGAGGTTTCTGGAGTCCAGCGGATTACAGGATCCAAGGCAGCATGGATTCACACGAGGCAGGTCTTGTCAGACAAATCTGATTGATTTATTTGACTGGGTGACCAGGGAGTTGGACCGAGGGACAGCCCTTGATGTGGTGTATTTAGATTTCAGTAAAGCCTTTGAAACCGTTCCTCACAGACACCTTATAAACAAACTGAGCACCCTAGGGATGGACCCTAAAGTTACTGCTTGGGTTAGAAATTGGTTGAGTGGGAGGCGACAAAGGGTACAGGTAAAAGGAGCTCACTCTGAGGAGAAGGATGTTACCAGTGGTGCGCCCCAGGGATCTGTCCTTGGTCCGATTCTTTTCAACATCTTTGTTAGTGATATAGCAGAAGGGCTGTCGGGTAAGGTTTGCCTCTTTGCGGATGATACCAAAATCTGCAATAGAGTAGACACCCAGGAAGGTGTAGATGACATGAGGAGGGATCTAGCTCAGCTTGAAGAATGATCTGGAATTTGGCAGCTGGGATTTAATGTTAAAAAATGCAAGACCATGCATTTGGGCTGCAGCAATCCAAGAGAGCAATATAGTATAGGGGGTGAAGTATTTTTGTCCTCTAAAGAAGAGCGGGAACTAGGCATGGTCGTGTCAGATGATCTTAAAGTAGCTAAACAGGTAGAAAAGGCAACAGCAAAAGCTAGAAGGATGCTTGGGTGCATACGGAGAGGAATGGCTAGCAGAAAAAAGGAGGTGATAGTGCCTCTGTACAAGTCTTTGGTGCGACCTCATTTGGAGTATAGTGTGCAATTCTAGAGACCGCACCTTCAAAAGGATATAAACAGGATGGAGTTAGTACAGAGGTTGGCTACCAAAATGGTTAGTGGTCTTCATTATAAAGCATATGAGGACAGACTTAAGGATCTTAATATATACACCTTAGAGGAAAGGCGGGATAGAGGTGATATGATTGAGATGTTTAAATACCTCCATGGCATAAATGCACAGGGGGAGAGCCTCTTTCGATTGAAAGCAAGTTCTGCTACGAGGGGACATGGGATGAGGGTGAAAGGGGATAGATTCAGGAGTGATATGCGGAAATAATTCTTTACGGAAAGAGTGGTGGATCCGTGGAATAGTCTCCCGATGGAGGTGGTAGAGATGAGGATGGTATCTGATTTTAAAAAGGCATGGGACAAACACAGAGGATCTCTAAATTAATAAAGGGGACTGTTGTAGTTGTTGATATGGAAGGACAGACTAGACAGGCCATGTGGTCTTTTTCTGTCATCATTTTTCTATGTTTCTATGTTAATCAGTTCTACTAGTTGTGGCCTGGTGAACTTGGTCCATAAAACAGCCAGCTCTTGCAGTTTGCTTAAAAACATTTGTTGCACAATTCCTTGAACAATAATTTTGTTAACATGGATGATCATTTCCATTCTCATAGAATACAGCTGATAAAATGTTATGCTCATTCACGCTTGCTATGTAAAGATTGTACAATATATTTGAGAGTTTTAGCAGAAAAACATACAGAGGACCTGAATAAGAACCATAATATAAAGTCACATGGCTAAGGTCCCATCTGTTTTGAAAGACATCAGAGGTAACACTATAGATATATTAAAACAAAAAAAGGCAGCCTGCAACAAAACAAAACATATTTAAGGAAAGTTGTTTTTACCTTTTTTTATGGGGAAGCCCACACACATATAACAGAGTGCACTCCAAAAGGGAACGTCAGTCAACATTATGTTTCTGTGACATTTTCTTCAGCTGTCCGGTTTGACAGTTTTATTACAACTTTCCATATTATTATTCAGAACCATGGTAACTGGAGCTCTCATACTAGCTAAGAAACTGTATTAGATTCTAGGGGTGGTAGTTACTAAAATCAATTAATTTTTTTTTCCTTTTTAACCATTCTTTTGTACTTTTGGATGTATGTTTTGGGTTTATTGTCCTGCTGGAGGACCTTTGACCTAGACCTAGCTTTATGTTTGTTTATGTTTATGTTTATTGTTTCTTGATAAAATCGCCCTTCTCCAAAAATCAGAGCGATGTACAATTAAAATCAATGTTAAAAAAGGCCGAAGCCATGGAAAAGAAAAGGAAAAGGAAGTTACAATTTCTTTATAAAAAAAAGCATAGTATAGACAGGAGAAACAGAAGAGGGATAGGAGAGGAAACAAGAAGGAGGGTAAAGGGCAAGGGGAGTGGAGGTTACACAAAAGGGGAGGGCACATCGAAAGCAAGGGAGAAAAGGTGGGTTTTCAAATGTTGTTTGAAGGTGGAATGGTGGGGCTCTAAACGGAGGGAAGAGGGTAGGGAATTCCAAAGAGCGGGACCAATAAAGAAGAAAGCAGAGGAGCGTGTGGATTGAAGGTGGGCACGAGAAGGGGAAGGAAGAGTGAGACGGTTGAGATGAAAAGAGCGAGGAGTATACCGGGGAGAGTGAAAGGAAAGAAGGTCAGCAAGATATTGAGGGGTGCCAGTATGGAGAGCTTTGTGAACCAAGGTGAGCAGCTTGAATTGAGAATGGTAAGGAAAAGGTAGCCAGTGGAGGTGGAAAAGCAAAGGTGTAACGTGATCCCGAAGAGAAGCGTGACAAACAAGGCGAGCGGCAGTGTTTTGTATCCGTTGTAACTGAGATAATTGATACTGACACTAGGTAGCACATTTCGCTCCAAAATACCTTGGTAATCTTCTAACTTCATGATTCCTTTAATATGTTCCAGGCCTCCAGTTCCTGAGGCAGCAAAACAGCCCCACAACATTATGAAGCCTCCACCACATTTAACTGTACGGAAGGTGGTTTTTTCCCCTTATAAGCTTCATTTCCTTGCTGTAAATGTAACCATCTCCTTATTGGACTCCCTCTGAGTCATCTCTCTCCCCTTCAACCTGTTCAGAACTTTGTTGCGTGGCTAATTTTCTGCCAGCCCCAACATACTCATATAACCCCCCCTCTTCTCAAGTCACTTCATTGACTCCTCTTCCATTTCCGCATCCAATTCAAACTTCGTCTGACCTATAAATGCATTCATTCTACTACTCCTCACTACCTTTCCTTTCTTCTCTCTCCCTACACCCTTCCTCATGAACTCTGCTCTTCCTCTAGCTTACTCCTCTCTTTGCTCTTTTCTTCCACTGCCAACTCCAGACTTTGATCCTTTCACCTTGCTGCTCCTTATGCCTGGAATAAACTACCTGAATCTGTACGTCACATTTCTTCTGTCACCCTTTTCAAATCCATGCTAAAGGCTCCCCTCTTTGAGGCTGCCTCTGGATCCTGTTCCCTTGTTCTCCTTACCTTTCCCTGTTTGTAACTCTGTTCTCAACTATTGTACTCTTTGTCTTGATTAAATTGTAAACTCTGACAAGCAGAGACCATCTTCCATGTGTATCTGTACAGTGCTGCATATGCCTTGAAGCACTATATAAATGATTAATAGTAGTAGTAGTGCTCCAAGGTTTTGAGAAACCACAATTTTTCTTGGAAAAGGTTCTGTGGACAGATGAAACTAAACTTGAGCACTTTGTCAATGCAGAATATTTTCCGAGAAAAACTGTGGTTTCTCAAGGTGGGTTTCAGCAAAGATCATGCGTGCCTTTTTATGCTGGCTTTGAGCAGTGGGGTCCCTCCTTGGCCTTCGCCCATGAACTCCTTCTTTGTTTAGTGCATGGCATATGGTGAGGCCAACCTCCAGGTCAGCATCAAGCTCTTCGGATGTTGTATGTGGTGGTTTTCTAACAGCTCACACTAACCTTCGAAGACTTATTGAATTAATTCTCCTCTTCCCACCACATCCTGGAAGGTTTTTGACAGTTTCATGAGCAGTAAACTTAATAACACTGCGAACTGTAGATACAGAAATCCCAAAGTCTTTGGAGATGGCCTTGTTCCCCTTTGAAGTTTGATGTTTGGTGATAATGTTTTTTATGATGGTCTCAGGCGGCTCTCTTGTCTTTACCATTGTGAAAATGGAACAGGGATTGAATGTGGCCATTCTAAACATCAGAGCCATCATTCATTGGTTGATCCAAGTCATGTGAGTACTGACAATTGATCATAGGTGCATCTAATTTTATTGCAATGGGAATGTGGTTCTTCTGTTCAAACTGATTTTAATTGTTTATAAAGGTACCAATAATCATGTCCTGGCAATATCCCTGTTTTTATACTATTTCTCACTATTTCCTTTTCTAGTTGGTCTTGTTTTATTTTATTCTTTTGTGTGTCATATATGTGTGCATATATAGTCCAAAGCCATTTCATTGGGCACTTTGTTTTAGGAGATACTGGACAATAAGAGCATGAATTGCAAGGGTGCCAATAATGCTGACCACAACTGTAGGAACATAGCTTGCAATAATACCATGAGGCTACCACTACAGGATTGGAGACATCATTTTGAACCCAGCATTGGCTCAGATGGCAGTGAGGGGGGGGGGGGGTCGTCATTCCATACAAGTCCCACTAGAGCACCAGGCACGCTTTACGGTAGGTCTGGGGAGGCCTTAGGGATAGGAGAACAGATCATGGTCTGAGTGGGTGGGGGGATCTTAGGGTGGGATCTCAGGTCTTTGGGGGAGGGGATGAGGGCCATGTGTTAGTGGTCTAATGCTCCTGGCTGGGAAAAATAACACTAGATTTGAGCTGGCGTTATTTTTTCCTTCAAATCATGCAGCTTGTCGTGTTTTCTGCAAGGTGCATTATTCCTTTTCCACAGCAGTCATTAACTTGCGGTACCAAGTTACTACAGGTTGGCGACTCCCATGGTAAACTAAGCTGTGGTAAATGTCAGAGTTTACCGCAGCTTAATAACTACCCTCCTAGATCCACTCTTCCATATAAGCTGACCAGCTCATCCACTGGGCAGACTAGGTGTCTGCCTAGGGTGGCTACATTTGGGGGGCAGCACTGGCATGACAGTCCGTGCCACTAAACCAGAGTCAGCTCAGCTGGCACAGGACTTTGAGCACCTGTGCAGCTCCTGCCTGCCACATCCCACCCCCTCCGAAACAAGGTTCTCAAAGGCATTGTACTAACCTCAACAATTCTGGTTTAAAGCTGCAGGCTCAGGACTTGGCAAGGCAGGGCAGCATTAGAGAGAGAAAGTGCTAATAGGAGTCAGGTAGGCACAGCAGAGAGAAAGGAAGGGGAAGATGCTGGATACATGGGGGGCATGTGGAGAGAATAAGAGAGATGCTGGATAACTGGGGGGAGGGGAGGGAAGGGGAGATGCTGGACATGAGGGGAAAGGGCCTGCATGGCTAAAGGTTTTCCTAGGGCATCAGATACCCTTGGGCCAGCCCTGCACATTAGACTATGCTGTGTTTTCAGTATACAGATACAGAGGTAACGGAGATGGCAATCATTCAAATGCAAGCACAATTAACAGTCTGCAGCACAGCACAAGTTAAGATTCATTGACTTACTCAGGTAAATACGTCAGTAAATTTTCCCTCAATTCCAATGAAGCCAGGTGAGATAGGCTGGATAGAAAAAAAAGCAAATAAAAATTGGACACTTTACAATCAGCTTTAAGGACACACACAATATCCCAAACTAAAATATATTTGTTTAAATAATGTGAAAACAAAACCAACATTTTTAAAGAAATAATCACCAAATGGGTGCACACTCTACAGAAAAAACAAACCACAGACCTTTATGCCTAGATTTTGCTTACCACAAGCTGTGCACTCAACATACATCATAAAAAACACCACCACTTTATATGTACTACATTCGCCACACTTTTTACTTAATGGGATCAGGTACCTGTTTCAATGCCATACTTTTGAATGGCTATAATTTAGAGGCCTAGAATGCTGTTCATCAGAAAGAATGGAACAAGAACATATGTTTAAAACTTGAGGTTATGTTTTATGATGCATGCAGGAGATCAGCTGGTGCAACCCACTGAAAGAAAAAGCAGGAACACATTTGTCTCCATCTATATACATAGCAGGGGTGAAAATTTCTCAGCTTCTAAAAAGTAGTGTTTGGCACTAGTTCAGGCTTGTCAGGAGAACTGCCACTGTGAACTGGGAATGCTCCCTGCCCCCAGAGAGAAAAGAAGGCTACAGGAGGAAGAGAAAGACCAAACATTTAGCAAAAATGACATTCAAAGAGTCTAAAAATATATATAAAAATGACAGGCATAAAAAGAGAAAAAAGCCAAAAAGTGTTTAAAAGCACAAAAACAGAAACATAAAAAAAGATGGCAAGAACAAAATCTTTTCCCTAGCTCCTTACTTTTTCACCCTGGCACATATGATTGTAGCTATTGTAAACAGACTATGTTCATTAACTGGAAAGCATATAGCACAAAGAGATATAGATACATACATCAAATACATTTTCACAAAAAAAAAACAGTTCTGGTACATATGTGAACTGTACATAAATATTTATATCGCTTCTATATTTGGCATTCCAGTAAGATGTCAAAATTGCTCTCCCAAAAATAAAATCTCTTCTGGGATTCCTTTTTAATGTACCGAATATCGTCCCAAAATATTCTTTTAATTACACATTTCTAACAGATGATTATTTACAATGTATGATGCAAATCAACTTTTCATGTGGCCTGAAATCTTGAAAAGTAGAATTCTACATTACAGCTTTCCCTAAACAGTTCCAGACTTGGCACACTACTAATTAAATTATTCTTTATATATGTACACGGCTCAAGATGAAAGACAAAAGAAAAACATCTCCAACACACGTTTCAAGTTGTGAATTCAAGGCCTTGTGATTTAGAAACGAGAACAGATTCTCTCACACATGAGTTTAATGCAGAGTTAAATTGTCATTTAGAGCCTCAGGTTCCATTTAGTACAATTACGCACACAGTATGCTGACAGAGCGCTTACTTTGCTGTCAAATATTCGCCTCTAAGTTTCGATTCTTTTCTCTTCAGTGCTTCGCTGGGGTGGGGAAGCAGCAAGCAAACCAGTAGAGTATGCACTACATGGAAAGGTCAAGAGAGTATTTCTTGTTTCAAAAAAAAAGGAACCTGAAACCAGAAAATCTACATTAAAGTAGAATTTTCAGGTAATAATTTGGCCACTGAGGAATTGATTTTAATTTCCAGAACAAAATAAACAGAGAAAACTAAAAGGAGTTGGACATTCAACAGATGCTCAACTATCTCAATTTATGACTTACTAACAGGTGGCTAATTTAGAATCCTATTTTCAACTGATTTTAGGATCCTTAAATTAGGTGACTATTGTCGTCCTGAATTTTATCATAGACACCGAAATTTAGGCTTGCAATTGATTCACCTTTCTCTAGGCACATTGGTTAGATGCCCAGCCAGGACAAGATGAAGACACAGGCAAACCTGGCACATGCCTAATGCTGAAATGTTCAGGAGGGGCTCTTACTGATTTGTTGGTTCAGTGCCTCCCAGGCAGCCTTTTGCCCTGGTAAGTCAGCTACTGGCAGAAAGAAGTGTATGTATGTGGGATGGGGGGATGACCCAGAGTCACTGCTGTCCACAGAGCTCTATCTTTTTCTCCCCACCCTCTGTGCACTGTTTTCCAACAGGCAGGAGGAGTCGGTGAGCAACATCTATCAGCTGTTTCCTCTTCTGCCAATTTTTCAGCCAAAACTAGGCAGCGCCCTGTTGAGAGAATTTTAAAAATCTGTCTATATGTAGAGAACTCTAAGGGCTATGTTTACTAAACCGCCTTAATGTTACCGGCGCTAGTTGCAGCGTTAATGTGAAGAATGCCATATAAGGTAGTGGACGTTCTGGAGGGAAGGTTGCAAGGAATCGGTATCGTGCGATAGCGGGCGCCGTGGCACGTTAACGTGTGTTAACCCTAAGTTTATGCCAGCGCAATGTTAGAAGCTATAAAGATGTAGCCCACTGGTAACTTCAATGACTGTGGAGGTAGAGGTCATGGGTTCGATCCCATAGTGGTGTTATTTAATAAGGCTGTCCGAGGGATTTCCTTTTAATTTAAATCAGTGCTGCCAGCAAAAACAACCTTACAGTGCCGTAACCTAAGGTGCCCTATAAGGCACTCCATAGGGCACATTATAAAGTGCCCTGTCTGCCAAGGCACCTTATAATGTGCCCTATAGTGCGCTTTACAAGGCGCCTTATGAGGCACCTTAAGTTACAGCACTGTGAGGGTGTTTTTGCTGGCAGCACTGATTTAAATTAAAAGGAAAAGCCTCCGACAGCCTTATTAAATAACACCACTGTGGGATCGAACCCATGACCTCTGCCTCCACAGTCAATGAAGCAACCAGTGGGCTACATCTCTATAGCATCTAACACACCACTGGCTGGCTACAGAAAGACTGCAGGTCACCACACAAACTCTCTGCTGTGGTTACCAGGATAGGGTAAACCCACCCATACCCATGATGCACTGCACATGCAGATCAGCAGCCTACATCTGATCACAAGATGAGGTATGCGCCTCTAAAGCACCCCGGCCTAGTAGGGGGAACTGACCGTGCGGGTTACTGGCACAGAGTAGCTACAGACCGTGACATTGTGCAGTTCCTGTGCCCACCCTGAGGGTGAGGTGGGGCGCCCAGCAACAGTTCTGCAGCACCTGGCTTGGCTGAGATAGGCTGTGCTGCAGGTCCCCATCAGTGCCAGTGTGTGATAGGTAGTCCTTGCAGATACACCTGTGTCCATCTGTATTTCCCAGTCACGTCTAGCCCTTGTGGACTATGATGCACCCAGAATAGTGCATATCCTGTGTGGTTGCCATGGTCACATGCTATAAGAGAAGGGTGGTGTTTGGACTCAAAAGCGGATTATGTAGCACCACCCAACCCGCCCTCTGTGGGTCAGAGTGGGGGACAGGATCTCCCACCAACAGATCCACATTCTACATCTCTGCAATGGTGGCAGTAGAGGGGACCATCAACCCCAGACCTGCTGGGGAATAGGCAGTCAATGCAGGGCAGTCAATGCAGATCGGTACGTAGGGCACTGGCAAACAGGCAGCAGGCCTGGAAAAGCTCAGCTGCCCCCCACCACTATCTGACATTCTCCAGCAGAGGGCACAGTCAGTCTCCACCCTGCAAGGTGTTCCAGCCATACACATGCTAACTGCAGACAGTCTGCTAGCTAGTACATAGTGCACGTTCCTGGATGAACTGTGTGCACCCAGAAGTGGGATGTAAGCAGAAACACCAAGCAAGTATGTCAGTGAAAGGGCCCCAGAAAAGGGAACCCCCAGATATCACTTGAGAGAAACACTGTATAGCACTATGTGGGAACCTAGACATGCCATGGTCACTGCTCAGTCAGGGTGAGAGTGACCTCCCAGCATGACATGCTGTGGCCACCATGTCCATGCAGGTGGTTGTCGGGCATTACAATATCCCAGCCATTGCCCTATGCACTGTGCAGATGCATCCTGCCCAGACCGCCCTGTCCAGGCCATACCCACAATACCTTGCTCCTCATTATGCACACTAGCAGGCTAACACTGGAAACAGAGCAAGCATTGTGGGCTCAGTAAGATGTAGGCAGCCACATAACACTGGATAGACATACACACACTCCTACACCTATGTCAGCATAGTGCAAAGAGAGAGGTGGTTGGCAGCCCTGGCCGCCACACCAGTCCTGGGCACAGTGCAGGCATTGCTATGGTACTCAATACTGTTAGGGTCACTCTCCGGGGTGGTAAACACTGTCAGTAACAAAATATGAAACACACTCCACATATATCAAAAGGTTACTATGATGAATCTCTGTTAACAAATTGTGTTTAATGTAGGATTTGTTATCTGACATTGATCATAGCAACCTTTTGATATATGTGGAACGTGTTTCCATGTTTATGACGGCTAAGGTATGCAGGTGCTAGTATTGGTAGATGCTGCTCCGCACAGGGCCCAACAGCCTGACTCTCCATGAGGCTTTGGATAGTGGAGCCTGTGGGTATGGGTGTTTGTTCCCCTGTTGGCCTCTGGGGCAGAGGTTCCCAACTCCGGTCCTGGTGGGCCCAACATGATTCAGGTTTTCATGCTGTCCCTAATGAATATGCATGAGATACATTTGCATACAATGGGAGCGGTGCATACAAATGCATCTCAAGCATATTTCTTAGGGACAGCATGAAACCTGAATGGTGTTTGGCCCTCCAGGACTGCAGTTGGGAACCTCTGCTCTATGGACTGCACATGTTTATGGTGTATGTGCTCTGTAGGGTAAAATATTGGCGTTTATGGCATGTTTATTTTATCTGCAATAAAGGTTCCTTCTTTATTACCACGGTTTAGTACTGGGTAAAATATAGGGACATGGTCTGCAGGAGCCACAGCTGGGACTTGAACCTGTGACCTTCTGCCCCTGAACACACTGGCTGTGTGTACTGCACCAAACTGTTGCCACAGAGGTAGGTCATTCCCTGGGGATACCATTACTGTTCGTCAGATAGACCTTGTCTTTTGCTGTGCAAGGCACCCACCTAAACAGGGCTTGGCCTTGGTCTGCTGTGGGCAAATGCCACTGCCCTCTCCAACACCAGCACCCCTCTGCCACCATGCTGACATGCCCTTATGCCGGTGGTGCTGGTGGTGCGCAGTCCCAGGCCATCCAGTGTGCCAGTAGGCGGCTGCCTATTGTGTGTGATATGGGGTAGGGGTGCCTGCATAGACATCCATGCTTCCCCCCGGTACCGCCTGCCAATGTTATGTGCCCTTTCGGGTACTTGCTGGGTGATGTCCATTGTGGCACTGTGGGACACACACTCGTGGACATGTTTGCCCTTGGTCAGTTGCTGTCTTGCTGGTTTTCCGGTTCTACATTCCTATGTGTCACCTAGGCATCTGCCTAGTCCTCCCTGCAGTCGCCCCAGCTGCCCCACTGCATGTCCCGCCTGCAGCTCCCTGTTCCCCATTTGCAGCTTCACCATAGTGCCCTTTCGTACTTGGGCACTATGCTGTTGCTGCACATGTATCACTACTATCACTTTTCTTGGTCTCCCTGCCTTTGCTGTACATTGCTGACTGAAATGGTTTCTCTCTCCTGCAAATGTGCTTCTAACGTGAGGTTTTCACTGGAGTTAATTTTTAGACCTTGATTTCACAGCATTAGTGTGCCTGGAGCCTCTCCCCGCCCACTGACCCCTTCTCTCCGCCCTCTGGAAAGACTTACTCCACCCTCGGTGTGCCTTAACGCCACTGGAAACGTTAGCGCTGTTTAGTAAACATACCCCTAAGAGTTCTGTCGCACTTTGGTGTGAGAGATTTCAATTGGCTCTACAAAAATATTGTACTGTGACCTTTTACATCTCTTGTAATGTTCCAGAACAGAGGAGGATTCTCTGCGCCAACAAGGTATTGGTGGGAGAATACTCTGCCATCTTTGGCTGCATAAGTTATTGTACCACCAAGGAGTTGGTGTTTGGCTGGCTAAGCCATTATACCTCAAGGAACAGAGGATTAAGAGGTGGGAAGTGGCTGTGAAGGCCTCTGTATTCCTCAGCACTAGTGTCCTGGTAATTAATCCAGCACAACCCCAGATGAAGAGTAATCGGGAAAGGAAGAAACTCTTGAATACTTCCAGAAGCAACAGGGAGCCCTGACCCTGGAAAAGGAAGAGGAGATGTAGATGATGTCTCCTGGATCTGTGAAAAGGAAGATCAGGAGTTACCATGGTACTGCACCTGCAACCACATCCAAGTTCAGACTCCAGTCCAACCAGGGGTTCACCACTTGAAAGCGAGAGGCTAAGAAAAACCCAAGTGACTGCAACTGTCCTTCAAATTTCTCTACCATTATTTTTGATTCTCGGCAATGACCCTTACAGACATTTAGTAAAACCCTTGGTTCAGAACAAATCTAGCCTGGACTGATTCATCGAAAGGTATGGGAAGTGGAACGAGTGTAATTAGGGTGCCAATGGCCTCCCAGTTTTACCTGTCCCAACCTGGAACCCTGAAAATATTCAGAAAGTTAAATCTGAAAGGATCAGTATCTCCCTGTGAGGGCCCTGGCTGAGGGCACCCAAGATACTGGTTTGCCTAGGGTCCACATAAAGCTTTATCCTGCCTTCTGCTGAGCACTAGAAATATGCACCATGGATGTAATTCTATGTGCTGCGGCTAGATTTGCGTGCGTGTATTAATAGCACCTATTCTATGAAATCTAATCCTAGTATTCTATAAGGTCAAATCTGCATAGATAAGTGGCCATGAACACACATGAATGAAGCTGCAATCACTTACACCACACTCTAGAGCACATGTGAATGACTGACTATGTGTATCTTACATGCATTGAGCCATTTTCTATAAAGAATACATGTAAATTTACTCCCCACCCAAACTCCATGCATGTCCACAGTGGAAGTACTCGCCATCAGTCCATGGTAAGAACTTTCAGAATAGTGACCGACTAAACTCCAGGAATAAGTGATCATTTATGCGCATAAACTACTCAAAGCTGGGGTTCTTTTTCCCAGCCAGAAGTATTGGGCTTCTAACATGCAACAGATGCTCTAGGCTGTGATCTTAAATGGCCAGCATTGTAAGCACATTACCAGTGGTTCGAATCCCCTGGCACCACCATGAAGTCAGGGCCCCCCAAATAAACACTCATCTCCACACGTCACCGATCCCCCATTCCCCTAAAGAACTATGAATCTATCACAAGTCAAGCCTGGTGGCCCAGGAGCAACTCCCTCTCATTCCTGACTGGACAGAAGTTGGGTTCAATATGGCGCCTGTGATCCATGAACTGTAGTTTTGTGGTACTAGCATTAGGGGTCAACCTGCAAGCCGCATTATTCAATTCAAATATTAATGTGACCTAAAGATGGAAAAACACCTCCGAAAGACCAACAGAGCAGTTTTCCACAAGCTTAGAGTGCTCCAACCCATTCGGAATATTATTGATCCCCAAGACTTCAGAACAGTGGCCCAAGCACTCATCATGCCACATTTTGACTACTGCAACGCCATCCTACAAGGTTTACCTAAAAAAACCCTAAACATATTACAAATGGCACAAAATGTAGCTGCCAGGGTCATAATGAAGAAAAATCTAAGTGACCACATCACACCAGTACTAATTCAATTACACTGGCTACCCATAACAGCTCGCACAAAATACAAAATACTAACAACCACCTTCAAACTCATCCACAACTTAGCACCTTCCTTCCTCAACAACCTAGTAAGATTGCAACCTCCTACCCGAAACAGAAGAACCCACAATTCCAACATCCTTCACACTCCAACAGATATAAGATCTGCCAAAGCTAACACCAGCCACAGGGCTTTCTCATATGCGGCGCCAACACTGTGGAACCAACTCCCACCAGAACTACGAGCTAGCAATGACCTTCTAGACTTCAGAAAGAAACTCAAAACGCACATTTTCCAATCACATTTCAACCTGAACTAAACCCACAGATGGAGCAGCCCCTGACCACTGTGTCCAAGAAGATTATCCTGTATATGTATTTATGTATATATGTAAATGAACTCCCCCATAGCTAAGAAGTGTTAACTCTGTATGATGTGCTTTTCTGACAATCTGTATGTAAACAAAATTTGTACCTGCCTTGATTCGGCAGTTTCACAATAGTAATCCTACCCACTTCTGATCGCTGGAAGGAGCGGGCTACAAATGCTTGCTAAATAAATAAAATAAATAATGTGGTGTTTTGCATGCATTTAATATGCTTTGCATCTCATTAGTGGCAAACTGTGCATTGTGGTAAAATAATGCTCTTTATTTAGCCTTTTATGCACGTTAAAGGGCAATAATGTGCATTATTGCCACAACACACTAAGAACTATCCCCCTAGTCTTGATTGTTGCATTTTTATTGATGTGAAGGCATACAGTATTTCAGATAGAACATGGAGAGCGGAATTGAGACATCAAGGTCAGGATGTGCTCAATTCTGATGGCATTTTAGGAACAGCTCTGCTAAATGTGGAGAATTTTCAAAAATACAGATCTACACGCAGCGTGCGGAGCCATTTCAGAAATATTCACATGGGAAAATATACACATCACCTATAGAAGGCCCTATCTTGAAGTCTTTTCAATTTGAAAGAGGAAATATGCATTGTAAAGGGATGTGAAAACAGAACACCTTTTCCACAACTATTCATGTCAGGAAGTGGATGTACTGGAAAACTAGACATGGGCAATTTCAGGTTTGCACAGGCATTCACTTGTACAGTAGATTTTGTACTGCCGGGGCCACACCCCTAAAACAACTCGTCTACTATTGATGTGATATGGTCACCTGTGTGTAAAATGAGCCTTTTCCAAAATGACTATGGATGTGTTTTATTTTATTTATTTATTTATTTAGCACACATTTATATACCGCTCTTTCCCAAGTATCAAGTGCGGTTTACAGATAACAGTAAAAATTTAAGGTACATGGTTAATCATGTCCTAGTCATATTACAGTGAACAGATTTAACTTTTTACATTTAACAGTATAATTAAGACATGCAAACAGTGATTTCATCCAATTGTATTGAGTGGATGTACTCAAACTTTTTTACATATTTACATTAATTTTATATAGTTTGAATTAGATCTAATTTAATTGAGTGGATGTACATCCAATTTAATTGAGTGGATGTAATCAAATTTTTACATATTTAACTTGAGAGGGATCTTTTAATATCAGATTATGGGTTTAGTTTTAGTTTTAGTTTGGTCGAGTGGGAGTATGCCTTGTTGGGATTATTATCCTGTGTCAACTTGAGTGGTTTGGTAAGCCAGAGGTGTATAATGTAAGGTAAATAGATGTGTTTTTAGTTTTTTTCTAAATTCTTTAATTTCAGTTAGAAGGCGAATATTGACAGGTAGGTTATTCCAGAGAGACGGTGTATAGTGTGAGAAGGCCCTGTTATTAGTTAGTTTTCTAGCTTTTTTATAGTCTTTAGGTAGTGATATAGTGTTTGTATGTCTACTTCTTTGAGACCTCTTATTTGCTTCTGTGTTGATTAGGTTGTTAAGAACGGATGGTGCAAGTTTATTCATCAGTTTAAAGGTGGTAACTAGTATTTTGTAGTGTATTCTTTCATGAATAGGTAACCAATGGAGCTTAGCAAGAATTGGTGTAATGTGTTCTTTTGGACTTACTTTCATTATAATTCTTGCTGCAATATTTTGAGTTAATTGGATCTTTTTAATGTTTTGTCGTGTGATTCCCTGGAGAATTAAGTTTGCAAAATCGAAGTGTGGAGTGATGATTGCTTGTACTATCGATATGAAGTCATTTAAATGAATTAATGGGCGTATTTGTTTCAGGGTCTTGATTTTGAAATGTATAGTTTTTGTAAGATTTTTTATGTGTGAGTCCATATTAAGTTTATCGTCAATCGTTACGCCTAGGTATTTTATTTCTTTTTTTGCTTTAATCTCATGGTTATTTAGGTTAATGGAAATTGGAGGTGTATATGTTTGGTTTTTTGTGACATAGAGGATATCAGTTTTTGTAAAATTAATGTAAAGGTTGTGGTCAATGAGCCATGAGGTTAAGTCATTAAAGCAATCTTTTATTTGTTGTATTGGTGGGTGTGGGATTTTAAATGGTAGATAAAACATGATATCATCTGCATAAATGTGATATCCTATGCCATGACGTTTAAAGATGTTGCAGACTGGTCGGAGGTAAATATTAAATAGAAGTGCTAATAGCGCTGATCCTTGTGGAAGGCCTTGGGTTTGGTTAAAGGTATTTGATGTTTGATTGTCGAGCCTCACTGTTTGGGTTCTGTTTGTTAAGTAAGATTTAAACCAGTTATATACGGTGGATGTTATTCCAATTTGTTGGAGTCTGCTTAGCATTGTTGCGTGGTTAACACTGTCAAACGCTGCAGAGATGTCTAGAAAGATTAATATAAATGCTTGCTTTGAGTCATCAATTCCTCTTATTAGGGTGTCAAAGAGTACTGTCAGAAGAGTTTCCACTCCGTGATATGGACGGAAACCATATTGATGTTCATCAAGTAGATCTATTGTATCAATGAATTCTTGTAATTGGATTTGGATTATTTTTTCAATGAGTTTGGCCATGAAAGGGATACTTGAAATGGGTCTGTAAGAGGTTGGGGATGTCTTGTCAAGGGTCTTATTTTTGAGAATTGGTCTTATTTGGACGTGCTTTAGGGAGGGAGGTAGATAGCCTTTTACTAATGAGAAGTTGACTATGGGGAGAATGAAGGATGAGAGTGTAGGGAGAGTCTTTTTTATCCATTTTACTGGGCAAGGATCAAGATAGGAGGTTGTTGTATTTATATTAGATATGATGGTTTTGAGAGTGGATTTTGTTACTTGGTTGAAGTTTGACCAGGTATCGGAGATGTTAGGGATCAACTCAGTGTATATTTTTGGTGGCGCCATTTGTGGTTTAGTTTTGTTTATATAGTATTGTGCTAGTTCTTGTGGGGAGATGTCGATAGATGTTTCATGTGTGTTATGGGTTTTGTTGGTCAAATTTTGGACTATACTAAACAGTTCTCTTGGTCGATTCATAGAGTTAGCTAGTATGTTAGAGTAATGGTTTCTCTTTGCTGTGTCAATTGCTTTTCTGTAATGGATGAGTGTGTTTAAGTATTTTTCATGGTTAGGTGTCATTTTGGAATTTCTCCATTCTCGTTCGTACTTTCTCAATTTTCTTTTAATTTGTTTGATTGTGTTATTATACCATGGTGCGTCGCTATTTTTAGTCATATCGTTTTTATTATTATGTTGTGTTACGGTTGGTTTGCGTTCTGCTGCCTTAGAGATTATATTGTTCCAGTTATTCACTGATTCTTCAAGGTTTGTTGTTGTTGGGGATAATTGAGGGATTATGTTATCGAGAAATTCCTCTTCATTAAATTTTCTAAATCTATATATTAGTGGGGGTCGTGGATTATTTGTTTGGATGTTGTCAGTATACTTTATTTCAAATTTGAGGAGGTAATGGTCTGACCAAGGGACAGGTAGGTATTTAAGAGTTGCAGTGTCAAATATGTTGTAGAGGGAGGTTGGTAGGAAAACAAGATCTAGTGTTTTACCTTTGGAATGTGTTTGATCCGATATAATTTGATTGAAGTCCATGTTGGTAGCGGTGTCTAGGAAATGAGATGAATATGTGCTATGTGTTGAAGGAAGATTAAAGTCCCCCATCAGAATTACAGGATTTGTGTCTGTAGATGATGACATAATTTCAATTAAAGTATCAGTGATCTCTATGTTATGTTCTGGTGGTTTATAAATTAGACAAATCCTCAGGTTTTTAATTTTTATTGTAAGAGTATCAATATTGTTAGAGTTGAAAGAATTTATTAGTTTTGCATTGAGTTTTTTCTTTATTATTATGAGGACACCACCACCTCTCTTGTGTGTTCTGTGTGTGTGGAAGGTCTCATATTCATGTGATTTTAGTTGATTAATGTAAACTGAGTCTGATTCTGTAAGCCAGGTTTCTGTTATGCAGATTAGGTCTGGCTTCTGGTCATTGAGGATGTTCATGAATATAGGTAGTTTGTTTCTCATTGATCTTGTATTAATGAGTTGGCATGATAGAGTTGTGAGTGTGGGTGTATTAAGTGGTTGAGGAGCATTACATTGTGGTGTTATATTTATGTTAATGAGTCTGGATTGCTTATGTTTATGGTATGGTCCTACTTTATATGGTAATGAAAGTTTCTCAGTACGTATTGTACCTTGGATTATTGGGATGGGTTTATCATTGTTACCATTGAGGCATTTTGTTAGGTCTATTAAGGCGGTGATTGTAATGTATATACTTAAGATTTTAAAAACAGTTGGTATTGGTAGAGACATTTTTTTTTTTTTTATATATTTATATTTATGTAGTATGGTAGAATTATCTTTAAGATTGGAATTCAGTTAGATTTGGGAGGGTCAGTCAGTACCTCCAGTTAATGGAACAGTGTATCTTAGTGCACCTCGTTGAGTATCATACAATGTATCTTTTAACAAAAAATTGGATGGTCTAGTAGGATATCTGGTATCTAATAGCTACCCTGTAACAGACTGTAATAGTCGAGTAATTATGTAGCTAGTTGTTTGTCTGTCTGGATTAAACATACTAGAGTAAGAGGACATGTGATAAAGTTACTTGAACTAGCTAATTTGTAACAGTATGTAATAGTAGAAATCCTTAGGCTACTATTTGATTGTCTGTCTAATCTAAAACAGACTAGTGATAATAGAGATATATACTTGACCTAGCTACTTCAAGACAAAAAGCATTAGTCAAGTACTTAAGCAGCAAATTAGGTGTAGAAATTCTTAGCGTACAGTATTTGTATTCATATTACAATTAACAGTCACAGTTGATAGATGTAGTGCGAAATAGGAAGTACAATACAGTACAGAATATATTCACTATCTCAGAGGGATTCTAGTTATGTGCTGTTGCCTGTGAGAGATTGATTCATGGGGTCTAAAAGGATGTTTGTTATGCAGGAGAATACCTCATTTTCTCATGTGTTATTGTTCAGTGGGATGTCCGTGGTGTATTCTCTATTTTCTAGTTCAGAAAAGAGGCAGGAGTATGATCAGCACTGTAGAGTTGACATTGTTAATCAGTTCTTGCGGGGTTGATCATGTTCGAGCGGTCTCACGCCTAAGGGCCACGCCAAAGGGCCCTCTGGCGAGGCCCTCAGGCGCGGGCCCGCCAGGCACGGGCACGCCCCACGGCGCGAACTTTAAAGTCCTTCTTGGTCAGCCCCGATTGGGCGATGGGATGCCGCTGCTCCTCCTGCTGCCGGAGGCTCTATCCCCCGACTGGGGAGAGCTGCTGATGGTAGCAGGGGTGAAAGGACCACGCGCCCGATGGCGCGAACTTTAAAGTCCTTCTTGGTCAGCCCCGATTGGGCGATGGGATGCCGCTGCTCCTCCTGCTGCCGGAGGCTCTATCCCCCGACTGGGGAGAGCTGCTGATGGAAGTGGAAGTGGTTGTGTTGAAACATAAATCATGAGGAGGGTTTCTAAAATAATCCCCTTTGCTTCCTTAAGGTTTACTTTCTGCATCCTGACAGAAACTCATGCATAAAGGTTTTAAGAAAGGAAGAAATAAAAGAAAAAGGATGTTCATATAGCTGCAGGCATGCAGCATTTAAAGACAGCAAAAAGCTAAATCACATGTACTTTTAGCCATACGGTGAGGGCACTTCAAAGAGCAACTTTAAGTATATATCAACAGGTGCACATGAGCACAGCAATGTGTGTATGGTTGTCAATGTCTATGTGCATACATCATTATGTCTGCACATACATAAATAGGTCTGCATATCTACCACTAGACACAAACGTCACCAATCACTTGTATAAACTGATAATTTAGTAAAAGCGCCATTCTCTTTACATTCACTGCTAAGTATCTGCATATCAGAACAATTTTATTCCTCTTAACGTGGCTTGCTCCTATCATTTCTGATAGGTAATTACACTACTTTAAAGACATTTCTTGGCCAGGCTACAATTCAATTGATGCAACCCATACAAACTGCTCTAATAGCTGTGGAGGGAGAATGCCTTGCGCATGTAAGTGATATGCAGATCAAAACCAAATAGCTCCTCTATGCACATAATTAGCATTTAATTTCTAGATAAGATGCTGTGTCACAAGTAATAGTGGGGTCTGCAAGTCTGAAATTCAAATTAATCCAAAATGAGCCTGCAAAAGCATTAATCGTAGCATTAAATTATATTCAAGACTGAAGTCGGACTACTAATTTTTTTTTTTTGCTTCAAGGAAAATACTGGCTCTATTACATTACAGCAAATAGAATCTTCTAGTTTTGCACAAAGCTGTTATAAATGCAAAGCAACAGGCGAATACTTCCCAGCCATGCTGCTGACACTGTCTACTCTAAAGAAAAATGCAATGTGTACGAAGGTAGATACCATAGCAGCAGGTCTGTCCAATTTTTTCTTTTTTTAACTTGCACATCATGCTGTGGCCTTCTAGTAAATGGTATTAATCTTCTAAGCTTTTCAATTACTTCATATGCCCAGCTTCTACTAAGGTCACCATAGTAACATGCAGATTTTATATGGCTTTATTTACAAGTAAATGGTACACAGGGAGCTTGGCATTATTCTAATACTATAATCTATTTTAATCCTCTGGTGCATTCCATTGCAGGATAGACAGACAGCAGGTCCGGTCCAACCACTAGGAAAACCAGGAAATCCTGAGGGTGGCAGTTTGGGAGGGGGGGGAGCGGCATTCAAAGCTAAACAAGAGATTCTGACATCTGGGGTGGGGGGTGAGCATAAGGCTACCTAGGGCGCCAACACCTTGAACCAACTCTGGGGCCGACCCAAACAGCCATGCTGCCTCTGAAAAGCTTCAGTTTAATGTCAAGTGACACCTGGGTGTACATAACTTGAACGGTATGTTTAAGTACTGATCTTTTATGCAAGATTTTCTCTTTTAAAAAAAAAACGTATTATCCTCTATAAAAGTCAACCAAAATGTTAGGGTTTTCACAGATCTACAAAGCCTACACCTGCATAGCAATGCAGTTCCAATAGTCCCAGATAAAGCATAGTTACTCACCTGTAACAGGTGATCTCCGGGAACAGCAGGAATTTAGTCTTCACATATGGGTATCATCAGTACCAATGGAGCCTGCGCGGGAACGCTCCCCAGCATCCAATAGGAAAGCTTTTGGGAGCATCCCACAGCGCCTGCGTGCAGCCATCCCGCCTTTCCCAACTGTCCCTCTCCAGTTGAGTTTATAGCTGAGACAAAAGAGAGAGGGAAAGAGAGAAAGAGAAAGAGATAGAGAGATACAACTCCTAGGGGAGGTGGGTGGGTTGTGAAGACTAAATTCCTGCTGTTCCCAGAGATCACCTGTTACAGGTGAGTAACTATGCTATCTCCAGGAACAAGCAGGAATGTAGTCTTCACATATGGGGACTCCCTAGCTGCAGATGCCAAGGAGAAGACCCCAGAAGTTGTGTGCCCTTGTGAAAGGGCTCCACTTCCCCCCATGGATCTCTGGCATCCTACCAGGGATGGTGGGCAGGAGTTGATTAAGTATGGAACAGGTGTTGAAGAACAGTCTGACCAAAAAAGGCATCCTGGCGGGAGTCCTTGTCTAAGCAGTAATGGGCTGTGAAGGTATGAACCGAAGTCCAAGTCGCTGCTTGGCAGATGTCGTTGATAGACACAGAGTGAAGATGAGCCATAGAGGCTGCCATGGCTCTCACATTGTGAGCTGTGACATGGCCTTCCAGAGGAAGGTTTTTACTCACAGGCAAAAGATATACACTGTGCAATCCAGTTCGACAGTGTTCTTTTGGAGACTGGAAGTCCCAGATGATTAGGATCAAAAGCAACAAAGAGTTGAGAGGACTTCCTATGTTGCTGTGTCCTTTGTAAGATAAAGGCTAGAGCCCTTTTAAAATCCAAAGTATGAAGATTCCTTTCTGCATTTGAGGCATGAGGCCTTGGGAAGAATACAGGAAGGTAAACCGCTTGCTTTAAATGAAAAGGTGACACCATCTTTGGCATAAAATGTGGATGAGTCCTAAGGACTACCTTATCGTGATGGAACCTTGTATAAGGAGGATCAGCCACCAATGCTTGCAATTCACTGATGCGACGTGCTGATGTGATTGCAATAAGAAAGATGACCTTCCAGGAAAGGAATTTCAAAGAGGTAGTGGCTAATGGTTCAAAAGGCGGTTTCATAAGCTGCCCACGAAACAAATGTAAGTCCCATGCCACCAGTGGTGGCTTAATGGGAGGTTTAGTTAAAAGAAGGTCTCTCATAAATCTCGCTATGAGAGGAAATAGGTTGCCCATTTAGAGGCTTGAAAGAAGCTGCAATAGCACTCAAATGAACTCTCACTGAATTGGTCTTAAGCCCTGCATTAGACAAATGAAGGAGATACTCCAATAATGATTCCAGAGGTATCGCAAGAGGGTTAAGACCCTTCTTCAAGCACCATATGGTAAACCTTTTCCACTTGAAAGCATAAGAGCGTCTTGTGGAAGGCTTCCTGGAAGCATAAAGGATATCCTTTACCTGTTGAGAAAGGTTAAGACTGTGACGTTCTAGGCTTTCAGCAACCAGGCCCTGAGATGCAGAGACTGGGGATTGGGATGCCACAGCATCCCGTCCTCCTGAGAAAGGAGATCTGGAGCAGATCCTAACTCCAGAGGCAGAGCTTGAGAGAGATGTAGGAGCAGAGGGTACATTTGCCGTGGCCAATGTGGAGCTATGAGAATCATATGACCTCTGCCTCTCTGAAGCTTGAACAGGGTTTTGGGAATTAGGGGAATGGGTGGAAAAGCATACAGGAAGTCCTGGCCCCAATGGAGGAGGAAAGCATCCCTGGCCTGACAACCCTGAGCCGGAATTCTGGAACAGAACTGGGGAAGTTTGGCAGTCAGCGGACTTGTGAAGAGGTCTATGTCCGGGGTTCCCCAAATTTTGGCCACCTGGTCCGCATGGAGAGACCATTCGTGTGGAAGCAGAACTCGACTGAGTGTCTGCCCAAGAGTTTTGAAGGCCTGGAAGATACACCGCAAGGAGATGAATCTGATGCTCTCTGGCGAGGGCCCATAGTAACAAAGCTTCGTTGCATAGCAACAGAGAGCCTGTTCCACCCTGCTTGTTCACACAGAACATGGCTACTTGATTGTCCATGTGAACTAGGACTGTCTTGTAGCTGAGCTGGGTATGGAATACTCGAAGAGTAAGGAAGATTGCTCTGAGTTCCAGGAGATTGATGTATAGATAGGCCTCCTGTGGAGTCCAGGTACCCTCGGTAGAGAGGCCTTGCAGGTGGGCTCCCCAACCCACCTGTGAAGCATCTGTTGTTAGAGTGGCTTGGGCTGGGGGTTGCTGAAAAGGAGACCCCACCAAAAGGTTCTGGGGTGACTGCCACCATTGGAGGGACAAAATAAGGCGATCTGAGTTTGCTATTTTGTCTGACAGGCAACCTGACGCCTGAGCACACTGAGTGGATAAAGTCCACTGGGCTGCCCTCATATGGAGGCGAGCATAAGGAACCACATGCATGGTGGATGCCATGTGGCTTAGCAACTGTAACATTTCTCGAGTAGTGAGGTAAGGTTTTAACACTGCTTGGGAAGCCAACTGCACAATGCGAAGGCAGCAGGCCTGTGGAAGGTAGGCCCTTGTCTGTCTGGTATCCAGTAGAGCTCCTATAAACTCTAGAGACTGAGTGGGAGCAAGGTTGGATTTTGGGACATTTATGACAAGTCCCAAATACTGAAGGATGCGCATTGTGAGAGAGAGAGCAACCCTGGCCTCTGGCTCTGAAGGGGCTCGAATGAGCCAGTCGTCTAAGTAAGGGAAGACAAATATTCCTAGGGTGCGAAGAAATGCTGCCACCACAGCCATGTGTTTTGTGAACACCCTTGGTGCTGAGGCCAGGCCAAAAGGAAGAACCCTGTATTGGTAGTGCTTCCCTTGAAATAGGAAGCGAAGGAACTTTCGATGAGTTGGATGGATGAGAACATGAGTGTACGCATCCTTGAGATCTAGAGAACAAAGCCAATCCTGATTCCGAAGGTATGGCAGCAGAGTTCCTAGAGAAATCATTTTGAACTTCTCTTTGAACAGGAATTTGTTCAATTCTCTGAGGTCTTAAATGGGTCTGTGTCCTCCTGTTTTCTTTGGAATAAGGAAATAGGGGGAGTAGAACCCTGTACCCTGTTGTAGAATGAGTACCTCTTCTATTGCCCCTTGGGCAAGAAGCACAGTGACCTCTTGACCTAACTGGTTTTTGAGAGAGGTCTGAGAATTAAACTGTCTTACCACTGTAGGAGGGGGCATGCTGAGGAAATGAAGCTTGTACCCCTCTCTTACAATAGACATTGTCCAATTTTCTGCAGTTATTTGACCCCATCTGGGGGCAAAATGACATAACCTTCCTGGAATGGTGGAGGGTTCTGGACCGTTCAGGGCCAGGAAGGCAAAGTTCTCTAGATAGGAGTCAAAGCCCCTGTGGAGGCTGAGTCTGCTGAGCCGGTTGAGGCTTAGCAGCTTTTGTTTTTCTTTGCCTAGGTTGTTGCTACTGTCCCTTTTGGGCAGACTGACCCAAACTATGTCCCTGTTGGGTATAGAAGGGATAAAACTTCTTCTTTTTAATGAAGAATGGTTTCTTGTAGGATTTTTTCCTTGCAGGATCAGCTGTAGATTTAGACAATCTATCCAAAGTGATATTGTCAGCATCTATCTCATTAGCTTTTTCCTGCCAATTCTTGCCAAAGAGATTCTCTCCTGTGCAAGGAATATTTCCTAGTTTATCCTGTACCCAAAGTTCCAAGCCAGATGCCTGGAGCCAGGCAATCCTACGTGCACCTATGGCAACAGCAGAGGTTCTGCTTATGCACTCAAAGCAGTCAAAGGCTGCACGATTGACAAACTTGGAAACATCCTGAGCATGTTTGACAAGGGCGAGGTAATCCTGCCTCTTATCATCAGGAAGGAGAGGGCTCATGAGCTCTAAATCTCCTGTGACCTCCTTAAGGAACATTCCCATATATAAAATATAGGAACTGATCCTAGCAGAAAGCATGGAAGCCTGGAAGGTTTGACGTCAAGAGTCCTACACTCACGTCCTGGAGGATTAGATGCATGCCTTTTTGCACTCTTGATCCTTCTCATAGCTGATTCCACCACCATTGAATGGTGTGGTAGCTGAGTCTTCTGAAACCCAGGACAGGGAGGAACTCGATACATGGTGTCGAGTCTTCGAGAGTGAGGAGATGTGGTTAGAGGTGTTTCCCACATCCTTAACATGAGATCATGCAAGATCTCATGAATAGGTAAGGTAGCTGCCTCCTTGGGAGCTTTAGGGTATTGTAGGATTTCTAATTCCTTTGCCCTAGGCTCTTTTTCAGGAGCCACTGTGATGGAAAGACCTCGAGCCACATCTCGGATAAAATCCTGAAAGGACATATCCTCTGGTGGAGACATCCTATGCTGAGGAGAAGAATCATCCTCAGGAAGAAGTACTCTGGTATCGGCAGAGCTTTCAGAGTCTTCAGACTCTTCCGAGGATTCAAAGTACCTCCGATCCGGGTGATCGTGCAAGGCACGGTACCGGTACCGATCGAAGTCGGCATCGGAAAGGTCTGGGACCGACTTGTCGATACCGGATAGATAAGCATGACTCGGTCCCAGTAGAATAACTGCCAATGTCGATGCAGTCGATACCGGTACTGGAGTCGCTGCCGGTACCGGTTGAATTGTCTGAAGCGGTTTCAAGGGCATCGAGGCCGTGAGAAGAGCCGCCAGACTGCGTTCAATAGCCAAGAATCCCTGGTCTATTGATGCTGCCGATGCTTGGGTACTGGTACCGGATGAAGCAGCCGGTACCCCAGAGCATGGCACCAGTAGTTCTGCCGAGGTTGAGGCCTCGAGAACATCCTGGAGCCCCGTTAATGCTTTGGAAGCCGAAGCCTCCCGCTGGGGCAATTTTGCTGGTGAAAGTCCCTCAAGGGCAACGCCAGAGGCATCTTGATGCTTAGAGGGAGATCTACCCTTTGAAGACCGGCTAGATTTATGTTTGGTTACCTGAGATCCATGGGAGTAAGACGAAGCCGTAGAAGACGTCGATGCCACAGAGGCTGCATCGGAGGGAAAAAGGGTGCTAAGTTTAGCAGCTCGGTTCTGCCGGCCCCTCTTCGACATCATCCCACAGGCAACACACTCCGAAACAGAGTGGTCAGGACCTAAACATTTGAGGCACCACTCATGGGTGTCGGTGACGGAAATGGTACCGCCACACTTGGAACACTTTTTAAAACCCGAAGCGGGTTTTTCCATTTTAAAGGAAAAGTTGGGCCTAGTGCCCAAAATGGCGCGTGGCAACTGAGGAGAAAAAAAACCTGGAAGAGACTCCAGAAGGGGTTTTTGGGGGTTTTTTTGGAAAAAAAAGAAAGAACCGCCGGTGGTACCGGTGTAGCGTCGAAGGAAGGCAGACGCGACCACAAAAAAGAAGAATAGAAGGGAATTATTTTCTGCGGTGACAGGATGTGCAACCTGTTGGCTCCGCGGAAAATGAAGAACTGGAGAGGGGCAGTTGGGAAAGGTGGGAAGGCAGCACACAGGTGCTGTGGGATGCTCCCAAAAGCTTTCCTATTGGACGCTGGGGAGCGTTCCTGCGCAGGCTCTATTGGTACCAACGATACCCATATGTGTAGGCTACATTCTTGCTTGTTCCTGGAGATAATATATTTTCTAGAGTGTTTACAAGCTAAATAGAAGCTTATATTAGTTTCAGTTCCCTGGTTGCTTTCAGCAACTTGCTAACCCATACCCATTAACTTCCTATTGAAACAAAGATGACGTGATCACATGCAGGCAACCGAGTAGTGGTAAAGCCAAGTCATGAGAAGCACACACCTTTCAATGGGCAAGATTTTTCAAAATGTGCGTCATTGTGAGGTTAAAAGGGTGAAGTGTCACACACATTTTAAGAGCCTGCCTCCACACAAAGGGAAGGGATTTGGGATGTAACTCATGCCTTTTCAGTAGTCACTCAAGGCAAATTATATTCACGTACAGTACATATTTTCATGTCCCCACGCATTCCTACACCCACCTCCCTTACACAGAGACCCATCTCATCTCCTCAAATACCACCCCACACAACCCACCCATCTGTCCTCTACTCACCATTATCTACAAGGTGTCATTGTTAAGCAGTCTATGCATCTCAGAAGTATCGCCACAGGGAGGCCTTGGGGACCTGGACTGTACTACTTTCAGCTCAGTCTCCCCACAGCCAGGCCGCACCATTACCGTAGCTGGTGGGGGACCTCCAACACTAGCCAGCTGAAAAATTGGGAGCGGCAGAGTTTTAGCTGCAACACTAGTATGGCTGCAAACACCGAAGAAGTAGTAGCAGCAGCCAAAGCCTGTAATGCCGACACCATGAGCACATTCAGCACTCCCCGATGCTAATCCGTGAGATCAGAATTGGGCACGTGCTAGATCACCCATACTGAATATACTTGCAGTGTCAGTATTGATGGCTCTTCGATACTCGCAGCCATAGCAGATTCACAGCTGCAGCTCCTTTGCTCCCAATCTCGTCAGCTGGTAGAGCTTGGGGACCCTGTCAGCCACAGTAGAAGTGAAAACAGAGGATGTGCTGGAGGAAGCGTGAAACAGAGGAAATGGGGGTGGGGAAAGGCAGACAAAATGGGTGCTGGATAAAAGGCGAGACTGGCAGGAGAGTGGATGCTGGAAAATAAGGGAAGGGGATTGGACAATAGATCCTGGGGATATAGGACTGAGGTTAGAGCAAGGACTCGGATGGTCTAGTTAAGAGACCCTGAGGTGAGCTGGGGATTGGGAGAAGAGTGGAATCTTGGGAACCGAGTGGTGATTGAGTATGGTGGGGATCAGACTGAGGAAGAGTGGGAACTAAGGGGGTAATATTCAGCCAATGGTGGTCAGCATTTTTTTAAGCACCAGCTGCCATGGCAAAAGAATCCCGATAATCAGTGGCACTACCCAGATAGTGGCTTCTTCTGAATCCCTGTGTTCTGCACCCACTATCCGGGTAAGTGCCGCCTTTATCTGGATTACTGCAACTTTCATCCACTACCTGAATAGCACGTTGAATAGCTTTCTTTTTGCTGTCCTAGTTATCTAGACATTTATCTGCATAGCAGTGCTGAAAATTGTTATTTGGATAAACTGTATCTCCACCCCAGCACTGTCCAGACAATGCCATGGCAGTCTGTAATGATATTCAGCCAAACTATGCAACTATCTCTTACAATGGCACTTATCTGGGAAGCAGATAACTGCTCTTGAATATCAGGCCCTAAGAATTTGAGTCCGGATTTATTGCTGAGTGCAGGCTCCAAGTTATAATGCCCTGTTCAATGTAATTTCAGTTTGTTCAATGTAAACCGCACTGATGCAGAAAAGCGCGGTATATAAGAGAATGTATATAAATAAATAAAAGGTATGAGTAGAGGTATGTTAAATGAGTTGTGGGAGGTACCACAGAGTAAGGAAAGGTGGAGAGATGGTGTGAAGGACCCTGAGGGGCTACGGTGAACTTTGAGCCAATAGAAAGGGGCAAGATGCTATTGAAAGAACTAAAGACGAACAAAGAAAGAAGACAAGTCTTTGAAGAGGTGAGAGGGGGTAGAAAGGGGGAATGGAAGGTTGCACAGAAGATAAAAGAAAGAAGAAATGGGCTGAAGGCAGGGGGAGGGAAATGAATGTCATGGAAGGAGTTGGGACTGATGAGGGGAGGAGAAGCAGAGGAAGGTAAATGATAGCTGGAGAGAGGGAGAATACAATGAGTGGAAATGTGGATAAATGAAGGTTAGGGCAGTAGTTTAAGATGAGAAGGTGAAAAGGGGAGCTCAGCGTACAAGATGGAAAACTAGGTAGGTAAGAAATAAAGAGGGAGATTAAACCGCAGGAATAAAGGGAGAAAGGGAAGGAGGAGTAAAATCCAGTTTTGTGTGAACAGAGACAGACAGAAAAATGGAGAAAAAAGGTGAAAGATTGTTTTATTTATTTTATTTAGACAGACTTGTATACCACCTTATCCTTCAATCAAGGTGGTCCCGTCACATCACAATTGGAGGGTTACAATTAACATTAGGGTAAACATTTAGACATTTTCAGTGAAAAATAGAGGGGACGAAGGAAAGATGACAGAAGAAGAAACAGAAAATGGAAAACAGACAGACCCTGAAAAAGGACTTCAGAAAAGATCAACAAATAGAGTAGAAAAGAAACTAGACCAGGAAGAATCTTCTTAGAAAAAAGGATCAGGTAAGAAACGCATAAAAATCATCTTATTTCAGGTTTTGAATGCTTGGAAGATACTAACTCTGGGCATGTGCATTTCTTATACATTTGTGTTGTGCTCAGTATAGGACAATGTTCATTTCCATCTCTGCTCCTTCAGAGTTCCACTGGGAAAGTCTGGTTCATCAGGCTTGCGATTTCAGTTGTTGTAGGTGGACGTCTGTTTCTAATTTGTAACACTGTAACATAGTATATGACGGCACATCAAGACCAGTATGGTCCATCTAGTCTGCTCCAGTAAGGTGGCTAGAGCGCTTGTACCTGTGGCTCCATGCAGGTCACCCCCCTCCCCTCTCTATGCCCGTTTTTAGAGGTGTACCTGCTGCTCTGTGCAGGTCAGCCGCCCTCTATTAAAAGATATTTAAGTTTGTTTTGATTTTATCCTCTTGCTATAAAAGGATCCACTGTGTCTGTCCCATACAATTTTGAATTCAGTCACTGTATTTGCCCCCACCACATCCATCATCCTTTCAGTGAAAACGTATTTCCTGATGTTGCTTTTAAACTTACCCCCTTGTAATCCCTTATTCTGTATTTGGTGAAAGTCCGTCTATGCTCTGTGTGTATGAGGTGTTCTGCTAACATAGTTTCTGTGTGGGGAATTTCACCGCATGTCTGGCAGGGGATGGAGTTTGTGTTGTTGTTACTAACGTGACAAGCTATAATTTTCTTTTTTCTTTATGCTGGGTTGTAAAGTTAAGTATCTTAGTTCTGATGTGTGCCCATCCCACTTACTATCTTATTGATGTTTTATTGCAGCTATTTTTATTGTAGGGAGCTGAGTCTCGAACTTGAGTTTTCAAGGCGGCATAAAAATAATACATTGATATTTGTTTTATTATGTAATTGTATCTGATGGTTCAAACGTTGTGTTCTTTGCCATTTAGCCCTACTCTCTGTTTTCTATCTCTTACCAGTTCCCAACTCACATTAGTACACCGCCTCCTATCCCATGAGTTTTTAATATCAGGAGTCCTCTCTCAGGAGGGACCTTATCTAAGGCTTACTGAAAATCCAGATACACTATGTCAATAGGCTCATCTTTATCTACCTGTTTATTCACACCTTCAGAAAAATATAGCAGATTAGTGAAACAAGACTTTCCTTGGCTAAATTCATTAAACCATGACTATCTGTATGTTAAGTAATTTTGTTCTTTATAATGGTTTTACCTGGTACTGATGTCAGGCTCACCCCTGGAAGCTAGCAAGATCTCTGCTAATTTAGTACTGCACAAATTTCGTTTTTGTCTTAAGTAAAACTTTGATTTGCTTGGAACGCTGCTCGGTATGTGAAGCTGCTCCTTTCTTGCATGTGCAATATTAGCTGTCCCTCAGAGGGGAATCCAGAGCCAGACCTGCAGCCAGTTTGTCCCGTCTCTACACACTCTGACGGAGGCCCTTGCTTTTTCAGGAAATGCCCTGCAAAATAGAGGTTACACGACCCTCTGCGCAAAGAAATACCGTCCAGTACCTACACCAGGATCTCTTCTTCAGGAATTTTATTTCCGTTGAAAAGGTTTGCTTCTTGAGCATGATTTATTCACCTGAGTTGCTTTATATATCTTTCCCCTTTCTTGCCAATACGCTACTGTATCCATACTTAGGAATTTAAACTTCATTTCATGGAGTGCAATTTTAAAAGCCAATTCTGTACATAAAGCATTGCTTTACACATGGAAATAGGCAGTCATAAAAGAGCACATCCAACATGCATTGGATTCTAAGTAGTAGAGACTCCAGTGGTCTTACTAAATTATTATTTATTTTATTTAACAATTTTTATATACCGCCTTATCATTTAATCAAGGTGGTTCACAATAAAACTTCAACTTTTACAGAGAACTTGTAAATGGAAACAACATTAATAAAACAATCACAGAAGATTTCTGTGGGGAACTAAGGGGAGGGGTCAGGTGGGAATACTGACACTAAACATATACATCGTAACAAGAATGGGGGTGGAAGGGAAGTGCAGAGCGTGGCATGATTAGTGTGGCTAGTGGTCTTCACTGAATTGTTCGATGAATAAGAAGGTTTTGAGTAACTTCCGAAAATCTTTTAAGTCTGTTGTGGATCTTAGCTTTTCAGGGAAGGAATTCCAAATAGCGGGGGCAGCAAGTGAGAAAGCTCTCATAGAGGTGGATTTATTAGTTTCTGTGAACAGGCTAGGGGTTTTTTATGGTGTTTTTGGTGCTGTTCCCTCCCATCAGGTCTTTTACTTGCTTTGGTGCTGATGAGCTGATGTAGTATTTCTGCCGACATGTTATTTTTGATCTTGAAGGTGGTGAGAGCCAATTTATATTTTGCTCATGAGGAGATTGGTAACCAGTGCAGGTCAAGCAGGATGGCAGTTATATGGTCTTGTTACTATCTGACCTGTAAGTATTCTGGTAATTTTCCAGAACAGGGGAGGTTACTCTTGACCAGTGTCATCATCCTGGGAGGAGACTCTTCTGGAAGGGAAAATTCAACCACTATATAAACCGTACCCCAAAGACAGAACCTTGTCTTAGGCTTCACCAGCCACTGTAACATCAGGATAGAGTAGGCGTCATGGTGTTTCATGTTTCTGCAGTACTTGTCAGAACTGCATGCCTTCTATACACACTACAACCTTTTGGCACATACAAATCGACTGTATGCATGTTAATTCATAGGTATAGGCGTGCACAAGTGATTTGTGCATACAAAGGTTTTTATAGGCAACCAGACAAACTGAATAAACCATGACGAATGCTCCCCCTACTATTCACATAAGCACTCTGCTATTAAATTACTCCCTTATAATTTTTGTGTAGCTCCTGCACCATGTTACTAGTCTTTCTCCTTAAAGGAGATACAGGCTTCAGAACTGGATGCAATACTCTAAAAAATCTCACTAAGAACCTGCACAAAGACCTTATACAGATCTGGTCACTGATCATCAGATACAATAGTCCTGAGGCCTGTACAGCAATATTTCTTTTTTTCATGAATTGTTCCCTTGGATTTCTACAACACAAATGTATGACTGCATGTCTTGGTGCTAACATTTAGCTCTGAAGTATCTGAGCACCCCTCAAACTTTCTTAGGTCACACCTCATTCTGTCCATTCCTTCATCGGTGTCCATCCTGCTACACATTTTAGTGTCACCTGCAAAGAGACAAGCCCTTCCTACTAATTCTTCTGCACTTAGGCTATATTTATAAATAACCAAAACTTGTGAGTGGGTGGAAGATCAGTTTGTCCAACATGAGCCATATATTTAAAAAACAGCATTCAGGTTTCAAATACACAGATGATGTAGGACATCTGTCAGTGTTTCCATCACAGATGACCCCAAATTTTAGCCATCCATTTATTTCTGCTGACACAGTACTTTAGCTAAACATCTCTCATTTACTAATAAATATTTCTCAAGCTTTGGATGACATGACATGAATGATATAATTAGTCATACATTAAGTAAAATGATTTGTGGTTATAGAGGGGATAAAGAAGCTGGTGATTTTCTGAGCATTTCCTGCCTCCCAGAAGCAGATGGTGGACTTAGCAGCCCAGAGTCCACAGCCCAAAAGTACTAATCTGGCCAGGGGCAAAGGCAGAAAAAAATTCCTCCAAGCCCCAGACTGCCACATGAGAAGTCTGATGCCAAGGCAGAATCCAGCATAGAGGAACTGCGGAAGTGTGAGTAGCTCTCAGAACTGAACTCTCTCTATAACAGGTGGAAAAATGAGAGAGGGAAAGAGAACGTAGGACAATCCCACTCCCACGGGGTCTAGTGCCTTGTTCTGCATGGAGTTCCGCTGGTTCTGAGAGACAGTGTGATTGACAGAGTGTCCATAAGTTTGCCCCACTTCCAGATCCAAAGAGGAATGGAAAGTCAAGCACTAAGATAAGAGTTTATCAAGCCAACTGAAATACTGCAGAGAGTAGAAAGAGGAAATCTAACACATTTTAAATTATGATTGTAAAACAACAGCGAGCCCTTTATTTCTGTTAAAAAAACTAATTCCTAATCAGTAGAATGAAGATGCATTTCACCTCAATGTGGTCTGTTGTTTATTGGATGAGAGTGGAGAGAAGCGTAGTTACTCACCTGTAACAGGTGTTCTCCAGAGACAGCAGGAATCAGTCCTCCCATATGAGCGATGTTGGCACCAAAGGAGACCACACGGAGTATTTTCCCAGCTTTCAATAAAAGCCTTTGGGACATGTTACTATGCATGAGTGGCCCCCTTCCCACCCAAACATGCCATCGTGCTCAGCATATGATATAGCTAGGACAGTAATAAAAAAAAAAAAAATAAAAATAGGTAGGGAGGCCACTCCCAAGGGAGGAGGGAGGATTGTGAGGACTGATTTCTGTCGTCCCTGGAGAACATCTGTTACAGGTGAGTAACTATGCTTTCTTCAGGAACAAGCAGGAAAGTCAGTCCTCACATATGGGACTCTCTAGCTCCAGGCTGCTGCAGACCAAACCACGACAGCACCAATGGTGACCAATTGGGTAGCTGTGAATTGCAGGTGGTGAGTCCCCAGCATCCAGCAACACTATCACTCTGGTAGCCTGAACACAGAAGGGTCGGATGGCAGGAGCTGCCTACACCCTGAGAATATTACGGAGTACTGCCTGACCAAACGCACTGTCCCTGCAGGACTTGCTCTCTAGGCAGTAGTGAGCTGCGAACGTATGCATTGAAGACCAAGAGGCAGCCTTGCAGATCTCAGTCACTGGCACTGAGCGGAAGCTGGCCACCAATGTGGCCATCGGCCCCCTCACGCGATGTGCTCTGATCTGGTGCTCAATACAGAGTCCAGCTTGTTCATAGGTGAGGGCAATATAGTCTGCCACCCAAGTGGACAGAGTTCGCTTAGTCACAGGGAGCCCCAGTCTGCTGGGGTTCTAAGACACGAAGAGCTGAGGAGCTTTGCGATGGGCCTGGGTCTACTGTAAGAAGAAAGACAGGGCCCATTTGCAATCCAGTGTATGAAGTACTAGTTCCTCTCTGCCAGTGTGAGGACGCAGGAAGAAGGTGGAGAGGACCACCTCATGGTCGAAGTGAAAAGGGAATACCACCTTCGGGAGGAATTTGGGGTGTGTGCGGAGCATTATCCTGTTCTTATAGAACCTTGTATATGGTGGATCTGCCACCAGGGCATGGAGTTTGCTCAGTCTTCGAAGGGACATGAGGGCCACCAGAAAGGCCACTTTCCAAGACAGATACCACAAGTGGCTAGGGGCTTGAATGGTGGTGTGGTGAGCTGTGAAAGCACCATGTTGAGGTCCCACTCTTCTGCTGGAAGGTGGATAGAGGACTTGGATAACAGGAGGCCCCGGAGAAACCTGGAAACCGGGGCTGGCCCGAGAGAGGGTTTCCCTCAACCGGGTGGTGGTGAGCAGCTATTGCTCTCAGATGTACACTCACCTCGTTAGACTTCAGCCCGGTGTGGGACAGGTGCAGTAGGTATTGCAGTACTAATTGCACATGGCAGGAGAAGGAGTTCTCTCTTCTTTCTGCACACCAGATGAAGAACCTTCTCCACTTAAAGGTATAGGCCCGTTTGGTGGAGGGTTCTTGGGGGGCCAGTAGGATCTCCTCGACTTCTTTCGGAAGATTGAAAGAGGCCAATGCTACCCTTTCAGCAGCCATGCTGTTAACATTAGGGACCACAAATTGGGGCACAGAAGGGAGCCCCCTCCTGAGACAGGAGGTCCAGGGCTCGGCCCAGCATGACTGGGAGTGCAACCGACAGGGAGAGCAGCAGTGGAAACCAGGGCTGCCTGGGTCACCTGGGCCCAAATATGGTCTTCTTTTGAATGGTCAATATCAATAAAAAAGTAATATTCGTTCAGAACAACCCTTAAGGTACTCCTTTTTTTTTTTTTATTATAATCGAGGAACTTATTGGAAAAATCAATACTCTCCATTTCCAAATATACTTAGCTTTTGTTTGTACTATTTTTACTGTTCAGTTGTAACACTCCATAGAAAGCTCCTCTTTTATTATCCACGATCCCAACGCTCTCCCCAGGTACCACTATGGCGTTTCACCGCCTCAGTTTCATCAGGGGATCGATTCCAAACCCTTGTGTGTTCTACATGAATAAAATCAAAAATTAGTGCCTACTATTTCCCTCTAAAAACACCTTAAAGAATTATAAATAAATACATAAAAACTCACCCATCGGGTCTCAGAAAATTGCCACCTGGGGGCAATTAGAATAACTGATGCTCTCTCGCTCTAGACCTCGAAGACCTCTGGACCTCGCTCTGGCAACTGGGGGGGGGGGGTCGTGGTAATGCATAGAGTAGGCCCTCTGACCATGAGATCAGGAAGGCATCTGCCGCTACTTTCTCCAAGTGCGATTGGCATGAGCAGAAGCGAGGCAGCTGCATATTGTCCAGAGAGGCAATCGCTCCATTATGGGCCTGTCCTAGAGGTGTAAGAGCTTCCTGGCCACTCTGGGGTTCAGGCACCACTTGTGAGGCTGAAAGACTCTGCTCAGCCTGTCCGCTAGGCATTTGTCCTGGCTCGGGAGGAAGACTGCTCACAAGAGCATGCTGTTGTGAGCTGCAAAGGAGAGGAGGGTGTATGAGCCCGTGCCCCCCCCGCTTGTTGATACAGAACCCGGCAACTTGATTGTCCATCTGGATCAGTACAGACCGGTGTCGCAGGCGGTGGAAGAACGCTGTTAGGACTAAGATGATTGCCCTGAGCTCCAGGAGATTGATCCGTAGAAGCAACTCCTCCTGAGACCAGCTCCCTTGTATGCGGCGGCTTCCACAATGCATCCCCCCAACTTTGGAGGGAGGCATCCGTGGTCAGGGTTCTCTAAGGTGTGCTTGGATGTGCATTCCTGCCTGGAGGTGGTGGAAGTCTTGCGACCAGATGAGGGATTCTGCCAACTGGCGGGTAACCCTGACCCTGTCCCATAGCCTGCCTGTGACTTGGGTCCACTGTGAGCGGAGGCACCAATGGGCTGTCTGCATGTGCAAGCGGGCTGAGGGTGTTATGTGGACTGTAGAGGCCATATGGCCCAGTAGGCAGAGGAGGAGATGAGCTGGTACTGACCAGCGACATTGTATCTCTCCTGCCAGTTGTCTGAGGCATTCTGCCCTTTCTCTGCGGACGACCGCCTTGACTTGCGGCGTATCGTGCTGAGCACCTATGAACTCCAGATTTTGGTCTGGAGAGAGATGGGATTTGGAGTAGTTGATGATGAAACCCAGGTGTGGCAGAAGGAGGGACGCACTCTCTGCCACCTGACTGGCCTCCTGGACTGTGCCGCCCCTGATTAGCCAATTGTCTAGGTAGGGGAAATCAAAGGCCCCTTGCAGACGTAGGTGGGCAGCCACCACAGCCAGGCATTTGGTAAAGACCCTTGGTGAGGAGTCAAGGCCGAAGGGTAGTATCCTGTACTGGTAGTGCCTTCATCCTACCACAAAGCTTAGGTACTGCCTGTGGGAGGGGTGGATTAGGATGTGTGTGTAAGCATCCTTTAGATCTTAGGAGAACAGCCAATCTCCCTGGTGGAAGTAAGGCAACAGTGTTCCAAGGGAGAGCATCTTGAACTTTGCCCTCACCAGAAACGTGTTTGGGTTTTGCAGGTCCAATATGGGCCTGAGGCCTCCAGTTCTCTTTGGGGCAAGGAAGTACCTGGTGTAGAAGCCCTTTCCCTATAGGTGTTTGGGTACAAGCTCTACAGCGTTGTCCCTGATCAGACCTGCGAGCTCTGCGAGCAGAAGAGTCTGGTGAAGGAAAGGTCAGACCAACTCTCCTGGGAAGAACCTGGGTGGTATCTGTTGTAAGCGAAGGTATCCTTCCCTTACCACTTGCAGTACCCACTTGTCCGAGGTGATGTTGGCCCATCTGTGGGCAAAGAGCGCCAAGCGTTTCCCTATGGGCTGGTGAATATCTCCTGAGGGAGGGGAGGTCCTGCCGTGGGAGTCAAAAGCTCCCCCTGGATTGTGTGGGAGCTGGGGCCTGAGGTTTCAGTGTTTTTGCCTTCTGAGCCCCATGGCCTTGCTCTTAGGGTGAGAACCTTGTTGCTGGCCCAAGAAGAGTTGATAGTGGTTACTCTTTGGGAAAAGATCCTTTTTCCTCAGAAACAGGGGTCTTTTCCCTGCTGGTTTCCTACAAGGAAGGGATGATGTCTTTTTAGAGAGCCCCTGGCATGTCACCATATCTGCCTCAATCCTGGCCACCTTATCAGACGTGTTTGCCGAATCTCAGTGCAGGGGATGTCGAGCAGCTTGTAAAACCCATTGCTCGAGGTCAGAAGACTACAGCCATGCTTGGAGTTGAGTGCCGATGCCAGCTGCTGCAACTCGAGCCACTGACTTGAAGCTGTCATAGGCTGCTCGGTAGAGGAACTTGGAGTAGTCCTTCATCCCGGAGGTCAAGGACTGGAACAGTTGGAGGGGGTTCCCCGACAAGGCCAGCTGAAAACCCCAACAGCTCCTGGGTTAGAGCCTTTAGGTACATACCTATGCATAATTCATAGGCTTTGATCCAGCACCCCAGCATCGAGCCCTGGTAACAATTGCCCCAGAGGGCATCAAGGGCTCTGGACTCCCTTCCTAGGGAACAGAGGAGTGGGCCTTTTGGCTCTTATGTTTTTGCATGGTTGACTCGACAACCAGGAAGTTATGTGGGAACTGGGGTTTGTGGAATCCCAGGCCATTCAGGACATGGTTCATGGCATCGGGCACCAGCTCACTACCGGTACAAACACCAGTGTCTCCCACATTCTGAGCAGTAGCCGCTCGAGGATCGGCTGCATGGGCACCATGAAGGTTTCCTTGGGTGAAGACTCATATTGGAGTATCTCCAACTCCTTGGTGTGTCGGTCCTCCTCCACCTCAGTCTGCACCAATAGGGCTCTGGCCATGTCCTTGACAGGGTCATGGAAGGCTACATCCTCTGGAGGAGAGAGGGGAGTGGTGCCGGGGTGCCATGGGAGACAGGTCCGAGGGGATGTCTGTGCCATTTAGTCTCTGAGGATGCCTCATCTTCTGTCTCCTACTCGGAGTCAAGTGGTGACGACAAATCCGAGGCTCTGCGACTCACTGCCTCAAAGTCGGCACCGAAGAGTTCGAGACCTCCGAAGGATCTGGGATCCGAGTCACAGAAACTAGCCAGGGAGAAATGGATGCCCAAGAACTGGGACTGGGACCAAGATCTCGACTGGTGCTGAGGGCTTACCTGGGGCCGCTGGCACTCAGAGATTGTCTCAATGACCAGGGACTCCCCCGCAGTCAGGGGCCTGGTCATTGGGACAGATGATGCAGATGAACCAGCCATCATTGCCTGCTGCAGGGTCAGAATAACATTGATATTCTGCTCCAGGGCCGTCATCCTGGTTTCCAAGCCAGAAGGCTCCGCAACTTTTGATGCAGGCACAAAGGATCTTGGGCCCGACTCCGGCATGAGCGTGTCCTCAACAAGGACTATGGCCTCGAGGAACCTCGCATTGTCTCTGCCAGCAGAGGAATCCTTTTTGAAGACCTTGGTAGGGTGTTTCTCGGAGCTGCCCGAGTCCCTCCTGGAAGTTTTACTGGGTTTATCCGGTGCAACCTTGGCAGACTTCAAGGACTTTTTCTTCTTTTTCTCGGGGTCAGAGGTCCTCTCAGAGGAGCCACCGCTGCAGGACTCCGAGGACGCTCAGGCTTCACGGGAAGTGCTGTGCTTGGAGCTCAGCATTGGGGAGGCTGGGGCAGAGTTGGACCTGGGGTACGTCTTTTTCTGCAACTCCGACCCCTTCTTGTTGGACTTAGGCATCATGGCCTGGCACAGGTCGCAGGAGGTGCTGTCATGGTCCAGTCCCAGGCAGTGTAGGCATCAGTCATGGGTGTCAGTCACTGACATAGTTTGACTGCAGCGGTCACATTTTTTGAACCCACCAGGGGACATGGTGGGGAGTACCCAGGCGGGGTCGATGATCCCTGGGTGAAGAAAGGCATGAATACTGGTCAAGGCAAGCCTCATTTAAAAAAAAAAAAGTGGTTGGGTTCGGCATCGACTCGAGGTGGTTAGAGGATTTGGTACACAAACTGGGAAAAGCTAACTTTAAGGATATTTAGCAAGGATCTTTCCAGGGAAATCAGGACAAATGTCTGTTGGGCTCCACGGAAAAAAAAAGGAGACTGGGCAAGATGGCACCTTTGGCAGGAAGAGATCCACGCATGCGTGGTAGCATGCCCCTAAGGCTTTCTTTGAAAGCTGGGGATATGCTCTGTGCAGGCTCTGTCGGCGCCGATGTCATTCATATGTGAGGACTAACTTACTGCTTGTTCCTGGAGAACTGTGTTGAGTAGTAGTACTGAAGATGGCATGGAGCAGAGAGAGGATTGGAGCTGAGGCAGGCTTAAAGAGGAGACACCCTACCTTTGAGTCTCTGTGGGAAGCCTTTTCAATTATGCACCTCAACATAACATCTCAGCTCCAGTCTATTTTCCAACAGTTTCAGCTTTTTGGGCAACAATTGCAAGTTTTCGAATATCTTCATACTGAGATAAATGCCAAAGTGGCCTCTTTGGAGGGGTCCTTAGGGCAGGTAAAAGATGGTTCCCAGTCTTTGGTAAAAGATTTGTCGGCTGTGCATAGGAGGTTGGAGTTTCTTGAGAATACTGCTAAGAGCCGTAACCTTCGAGTCTTGAATTTTCCTAAAGTTCTGTCAGTTTCAGCTTTGGAACTTTTCAAACAGTTTCTTGTGACTGTCTTGAAGGTTTCAGCAGAAGCAATTCCTCCAATTTCTAAAGCCTTCTATTTGCCGACCTCGAAGATTGGAGCGAAGGGTGAAGGAGAAAACCTTTTAATTTCTTCGGACAGTTTAGATCTTTCTACTTTTTTGGAACGGTCCCCCACTGCTGTAGGGATGACCGCTACACTTTTGGTGACCTTTGCCCTTGAAGTGGATAGAGACTGGCTCCTGAAGCTCTTTTTTAGATCTTCCAGTAAAGTGTTCTTGGAAACACAGATTAGAATGTTTCCTGATATCTCGAGAGCAACCCAGAAAAGAAGGAAGCAGTTTCTTATGTACCGTTCAGGGGTTATTCAGTTGGGGGGGTTGTTTTTCTTATGATTTCCCTGTAAATGTCTAGTAAAATTATCTGGGAACAGATATATTTTCTTTGAACCATCTCAATTGGCCTCTTTCATAAATTCAAAACAGGCAAATTTATCGGCTCTTCCTCCCTTACTCCCTCCGGGTGGACCCCCTGATTAGGTGGTCTATTAGCGGTTAGAGTGTTTCAGCACTTTTCTTTGCGTCTGTTTTAAACCTTTTTGTATTTGCTAGATAATAATTTTCCTTTGGTTTGTGACCCATCTTGCCAGGTTTTATGGTGGACTTGTGGACCATTGGGTCCTTTTCTGTACAAGTTGTTTGCTTGTTGTATTTTGAAAATTGCATAAATAAAAATTAAAATTTAAAAAAAAAAAAAAAAAAAGAGGAGACACCCTCTTGAGAAGGCCACCCTGGGCAGGGGCAGGAGGTGATCCTCAGACCATCAATCTTTCTGTGTTCACAGCACTGGTCCTTGGAGACAGAGTCTTCCCCGACACCTCAGGGTCCAAAAAAATAAACCCCTGAAGTGAACATGTAATTAATGTTAAAGGACCGTGGCTCTAAAGCCATCTGTTTCGACACCAGGTCGAGCACCACTCCTACCTAAAGAACAGAAAATTCAATTTTAGACTGTAATTCTTCAGTCTTGTTCAACTCAAGTGCTGCAGCATGTATGACAAAACTTCACACGGATTTGTGGGGTAACCCTGGCACCCTGTAACATATTAAGGGCTACACTTCATCCTTAAACTTATTTCTAGACCTTGGAGTCTTCAATTTGCTTACTGTTAGAGCCTTAACCACTGCTGCATAGCAGAGACGTGAAGTCACACAGATCCTGGGGATATATTGCTTTAATCGGATGATAAATTATTTTGCTAGAACTTAATACTTTCTCCTCTGGAAAAGGATGAGAAAAAAAATGCTTAGTGGATATGAGATAGTTTTTTATTTTTTTCCCTTCAGAGTACTGTATCACTGATCATAATTCAGCTGCAAGCTCTGTCTTAGACACAGACAGAAGCAATGTGCAGTGTCAACATATCCAGAAGCCTTATCATCCTCTATTTGCTAGATAAGGCCTCCATGGAGAAACCCTGCACTAGAGCCCAGCGCTAAACCTCTAACTTAGATTTCCTAATGCAGTTTAATGCGGAGGTTTGACTCACCCATGCTGTAAGTAAACAGAATGCAAATAAGATGAGTATCAAATAAGGAGAAAGTGAAGCATGTGCACAAAGGGTCCATATTAGCAGTGTAGCAGCTGTGCGCCATGTACGGGGATTGCTGAAAAAAAAAAGATCATCTGAGGTGAAGTCTGACTCTTCATCTCAGATAACGACAAACCTCCCTCTCTCCCCCAATTGCCCGTTCCCAATCCCTCCCCCACTCCAATACTCTCAAAAATTCATTGGTAGCCTGGTGGCCCCAAGCACCCCAAAAATTTCCCTTGAAAGCTCCGATTCCCTCCCGTTTGATCCCCCTTCCCCCAGGGACATTCCCCTTCAGGGGACAAAAGCAATGCCCATACACTCCATCTTGGAAAATGGTGGTGCCCAACTTCATGAGATGCATCCTGGGATGCACCAAAAGTAGGGTCAGTCTGCCAAATAAGGCAAAAATTGCCTTACATGGCAGACTGATCCCTGCGGTGCATACTGAGATGCACAGCATGGGGTTAACAGATTGACTGACCCCCATGCTGTGAGTTCCCGCTCACTATCGTCCTGTTTCTAACCTTCCTTTTCTATCTAAACTCTTAGAGAAATTTGTTTTTGCACAACTCTCCCATCACCTTGATTCTACTAACTTCCTTCACCCTCGTCAGTCTGGGTTCCGTCAGGGTCACAGTGTTGAAACTATTCTTTTTTTTTTTTTTTAATACTTTATTTATTAACCATCATAAACATAACATCCAGTACAGGTAAAGACAGTAAGCCACAGCAGAGTGGAGTCTGATCTCCGCCGAGGTCAGGCAGTATACAGTTATGTAGTCAAATCCAAGCTCAATGCACAGTTGTATCCATCCATGGTTAAGCATTTTTCCGAGTTTATTAATAAAATCCCAACCTCCCACCCCCACCCCCACCCCCACCCCCCATCATCGCATCCTGAACTCCACGTCAAGGCAGCAGTACCCTCCTTGAGTGCTCGCAAGCCCCTCCACTCCCCTCGTCTCCAGGCCTCAGTGGCCCACATTTACCACTTCACTCCGGCAGCGGGAGCCTAAACTCTGTATATAAGGGTCCCAGATCAACATAAAGGTGGCCCATCGCTTCACTGAGCCCCGAGCCCTCCATCGCTCCGTCAACATCAGCTGGTGAAAGCTATTGCGCCACTCCAGGAACGTAGGCGGGTCACAATCTCTCCACTTGTGTAAAATCGGACCCTTCCCCACCAAACATGCTTTTCGTACCAATAACCTTTCCCATCTCCCTGTGGGCAGGGTTTGATGTAGTTGATCAAGAGTGACCAGAGATCCAGTCCAGGGAAACCTCTGTTGTAATAATCTCATAATGTAGCAGCGGATATGGGACCAGTAGGGGAGGATGCGCCTGCACTGCCACCACATATGGGTTAGGGTGGCCAAGGGCAGAAGACACCTAGGGCAAGAACCATCCTGCGTAATATGACTCCGCAATGCTCGTCTTGGCGAGAAATGCACCCGAGTTAGGGCCTTATATTGTATTTCCCTCCATCGCGCTCCCTCCACCAACTCCACTATCCGCCCCACCGCCTTGCAAATCGTGCCCGGCGGTACGGCCCGTCCTAATTCTCCTCCCCAAGCCCTCTCAACCCTCCCATAGTCCGGCAAAACCCAGAAACACTCTAGCCGAGTCTTCAGCCCAGCTATCGTTGGGGGTACGTCCCCCCCAAGCTCAAGCAATTCGATAATCTGCGCCGACCTGTCCACTCCCAATTCCTCTCTGGGCAACGTGGCAACATAATGAGAAAGCTGGAGGTATGCAAAGTATTGAGTGGGGGGCAGCCGATATTCCTCTTGTAATTCCAAAAACGACTTGCATTTGCCCGTGAGGTCGATGACATGCCCTATATGTCTCAATCCTTGCCTATGCCATATCTGGAACGCTCTGGAATCAGAACCTGGCACAAAGTGTACATTGCCTCGGATGGGTAGCCAACTGGACACCTGCCAATTGCGTTGCCAAAAGCTATTTAATTGTCGCCATGTACGTCTCATCGCATTTAGCATAATATTACGTGTGAGGCGCACTGGCAGTCGGGTACTATCCACATGTAGAGCCCCCACTAGTGAGAAAGGAGCCGCAAAGGCTGCCTCCAAGTCCCTTGGTGTGTATACATCTGTTCCCCCCAAACAATCCCCAACATGCCGCGCTTGGCATGCCAAGGCATAGAGTCGTAAATCTGGAAGCCCAAGGCCACCGCTACGCCATTTACCAATCATGCGAGACATCGGGATCCGCGCTCTGGCCCCCTTACACAAAAACCCTTGAATCTCCCATTCCATTCTGAGCAAATCCCGGCGTAGTAACCAAACAGGTAAAGTTTGTAACCAATAAAGGATGCGAGGCAGGATCACCATTTTAACTGCTGCGATCCTTCCCAGCAGGGACAGTGGTAGCGGGTTCCAAGCTCTCAGTTGACGCCGCATCCCAGATAAGACATTCTCAAAATTAGAGTAATAGAGATCTTGCGGTAATCTCGTCAGGACAATACCCAAATATTTAACCCTGTGATCTGATCATTTCAAGGGAAAAGTCTCCCCCCAACTGTCCCGCAACCGCCCCGAGACATCCAAGGCCAACGATTTAGCCGCGTTGATCCTAAGACCAGCAAATTTTCCGAACCGCCGGAACTCGGCCATCAGTCGCGGCAGAGATTCTCGCGGTACCTGCAAGTGTACCAGCATGTCGTCGGCAAAGGCCGACATCTTGAAGCCCTGGTTGCCCACCTCAATCCCCCGTATCTGCCGGTCTTGTTCTATACGCCGTATGAGCGGGTCCAGAGACAAAACAAACAATAAGGGGGACAGTGGACAGCCCTGCCTGGTACCCTGATGCAACGGAAAGGGGGCTGATAAGACCCCATTACAAAGCACTCTAGCTGTCGGAGTATCATACAAACTCTTCACCATGTCACAAAAAGCCTGCCCAAACCCGTACAAAGGCAACAGATATTCCAAATACTTCCAATCAACCCTGTCAAATGCTTTTTCTGCATCGAAGCTCACCAGAAGGGACTGCAAGTGGTGGCAGTGCACCCACTCTAAAGAAGTTAGTATACGTCGGATATTATGAACTGCATACCGGCCACGTACAAATCCCACCTGTGATTCGTGTACAACGTCCCCTAAAAGTCCCGCTAGTCGCTCTGCCAAAATTTTCGCCAACAACTTTGCGTCGAAATTTAACAGAGAGATCGGTCTATAGGAGGCCGCTTGCAGCGGATCTTTATCTGGCTTAGGTATCAACGTAATATAGGCCTGATTATCTCCCCATCGCCTACTGCCTCTCTCTATTCGCTGACGGTAAGTGTCCACTAACAGGGGGCTCACCCAATTGGACAAGAGTTTATAAAACTCAGTTCCATAGCCGTCCGGGCCAGGGGCCTTATAACAGCTGGCTTGCGTAATCACGGACTGTACCTCCTGTAGGGTTATCGGTTGCCCCAACTGAGCCCATTGCATTTCTGTCACCTCTGGAAGCTTCAACTCTCGTAAATAGGCCTCCATAGTGGAATGATTATGCTCTTCCGCCGCATACAGTTTCTGGAAAAAGCCTTTAAATAATGCACTAATCACCTCCCGATTTTGTTGGAGTTTCCCTTGCTCATCCCGAAGAGCAGCCACCCCCTTCCCTCCTCTCGGACCCTTCAAGCAGCGGCCTAACAGCTTCCCCGGTTTGTCGCCGAAACAATATAAGCGAAATTTATAATATAGCAGAGATTTCTTGGCTCTCTGGTGGAGCAATTCATTTAAGGCTACCTGAAGTTCCCATAACCGTTTTCTGTTAGATACTGTAGGTGTGTGACCACTAAGCACTCGTGCTCGAGACACTTGTTGTTCCAACCGAACAATTTGTTCCGCCAGCAGTCGGCGCTTCCGAGCCACAAACCCAATTATATCCCCTCTCAACACCACTTTGGCGGTTTCCCAAACCAATTCTGGGTCATCTCTGTGTGCCTCATGATTGAGTTCAAAGTCACGCCAACGCTGGCCCAGAAATTGCCGAAACTGATTGTCTTGATAGAGCTCAGTTGGGAATCGCCATATACGAGATGCGCCGGTTCCACCCCCCCATTGCACCTCAATCCAGGCCATTGCGTGGTCGGAAATCTCCAAGGGACCTATCTGCGCGTCTTCCACTTGTGCAAAGGTGGTTGTAGAAAGCAATAGATCATCTATTCTCGCACTAGTCCCATGCGCCCGCGAGACATGGGTGAACTCCTTCTCGGAGGGGTGTAATAGTCTCCAAGGATCGATCAAGCCTAATCTCGTCCGAAAGCATTGCAACACCTGCGAGCTGAGCGTTCTGTCTCGCGTCCCTCTGCCGCTGGAGGTGTCCAAGCCCACGTCAAACACTCCATTGAAATCCCCCCCCAGTAACAGAGGTACATCGGGCAGTTGTTCCACTTTGGCAGCAATACGATCAAAAAACTCCCGATCCAACAAATTGGGACCGTATACATCTCCCAGTACTATCTCGCGGTCTTCCAATAAGCCCTTCAGTAGCAAAAATCTTCCAGTCGGATCTGCCACCTGACTTTGCATCGTGAAACGCACCCGCTTATGAATTAGGATGGCCACACCCCCCTTCTTCCCCAGTGCAGGCGCTCCCCACACCTGACCCACCCAGTCCCGACATAATTTAGCATGTTCTTCAGCTGTTTGGTGTGTTTCCTGGAGCAGCGCAATATCGCAGCGTTGCCTAGCCAATGCCTTCAGTACTTTATATCGCTACCCAACCCACAGACATTCCAGGTTATCACCCTCAGAGCAACTCAAGATTTTTACGGCATAACTGCCAGCACAACGCGTTTGGAGGGACCCTCCCAGCCTGGGGCCCTCTCCCATATTTGCCAACGCATTTTACATTATGTATCTGCATGGAGTTCAGAGTGCGATGCCCCCACCCCCACCCTCCCCGCCTCCCCCTTATCCCACTGCCCCCCCCCAACCTCCAACCCTCCTCCTATCTCTCCCTACCTCAATCCTAACCCTCCCCCCCCCTTATCCTCTAGACCCCCCTGTCACCCCCTCCAAACTACTCCTCCTCTCCACAGGACTCCCGGCTCCTACCCCCTCCCCGGTAGCCCTCCCAAGACCCCTCTGAGCGTGGCCCGTCGCCCCGCACCGGTAAAGGCACCCACACTGCCATAAACCCTCAGTTTTCCACCGTTGCTCATAAAGGAGCTATACCCTCCTCCCAGTGCCCAAGCACTACCAAACCCGATGATCCAGGCCTCGGTGGGGCGTTCCCCCCCCTCCCCCCTCTGTAAGGAACAGCCGGCCACGGCCCTCCCCCCGTCCACCTTATCGCTCGTTGTCCCCGCACCTCCTACCCAGGCACCCGCTCCGTTATTGGGCCAGCCTGTCTCCATCGGGGCACGCCAGCCTGTGGGGAGGGGAGAGAAGTTTCCTATCCTGTCAGTGTCCAGGCTCCGACGGCGACCACGCAAATCCCGCATGGCACAGTTCGACCATCACAATAGGTCGAGCCCCGGCCAACTTCCACACCAGCAATCCCCCTCCCCCCTGGGCCCTCTCCCACTCTGCCACCGCCGGCCGAGCACCATGACCGCGGCGCCCTTCAAAGGAGCCAGTCCTCTCCCCCACATAGAGTGCCGGCGGGGCGGTACCAGTGAGCGAGACGGCCGGGGGCGTCATAACCCGCAGCCAGGCCCTCGGGTAAATCCCTCCCTCCCTCCCTTCCTACTGGGGGAGGTGGCCACCCCACCCGCAGCAATCGGAGCCTTTCTAACTCCCCCTGCACACCTGTACCGGGGGTTCTATACAAGAATCGCACCCTCAGCAAAGATATAAACACTTTCAACATGAAATCTTGGATTCTTAACAGAAGTAACTAATAGAAAGATGTTTAAGAGAACTAGTAACTTTGTTGCAGTACCATAAAAAAACAATTAACTTCGCAGGAGGAAACAAAAAAGACACAAAGTTACTCCAGGTTGGCAGTGTCAATCGAAACACAAAAGTAACCAAATAGTATGTCCAGTGTGACACAGCCTTGCCCCAGGTTTCTTTCACTTACAAGGGGTTCTCATAGCCACGCAGTTCAACTGGCTCCCGAGGGCTTCATGTTGGAGATGCCGATGCAGCCTTCTTTTGGGTGCAAAGCCGGTGCACATACTCTTCCGCAGTATCCGCCGACTCAAAAGTGCGATGAGCTCCGTCGCAAAGCACATGCAGCTTAGCTGGATATTGCACCGAGAACCGGATCCCGGCCGCGATGAGCTGTCCACAGAGGGGGGCATACTCTCGCCTTTTCCGGCTCACCGCCAGTGAATAATCTTGTGCCACACGGAGTTTAGTATTATTGTAGGACACTTCCCCCTGCTGCCGAGCCGCTCGGAGAATTAGTTCCTTCTGCGGGAAGTGCAAAAACTTGGCTACTACAATTCTAGGGCGAGGGTCACGCGTTTGTTTAGCGCCGACCCGATGCACCCGTTCAATGTATACTTTCCCGCCAAGCTCGCCTTCTCCCACAAGGTGTTTGACCAGTTCATCTAGGTAGCCTCTGAGATCCTTGTCTGCAACGGTTTCAGGAATCCCCAGAAAACGCAAGTTGTTTCTCCGTGACCTGTTTTCCAGGTCATCGAGCTTGGCTTCTTGCAGAGATAGCCGAGATTTTAGGCCTGCCACCTCCGTGGACAGTGTCTCCACCGTATCTTCCACCACTCCCACGCGGTCCTCGGCCTCTCGCAGCCTGTTACCCAGCTGATCCACTGAGGAACGCAGTCCATCCATTTTACTGTGGAGAGCGTCAAACTGGGGTAGCAGAGCCGTCGCTACAGCAGCGGACATTTCATCAAGTGAGGTAGGCGACTTGGGTGAAGCCGGCATCGAAGCTGGGTCCGCCATCTTACTTGGGCCGGCACCCCGTTCCCGGTCACGTCTGAGTGCTTTTACTGCCGTCGCCATGCAGGTCAGTCTCCCCCACCGCAGCAGAAGAGTCCACTGGCACTCCTAAGCAAATTGGTCTCCTTCTGGGCAGATTAATGCAGTTTGTCACGGTACTAATCGCCGGTTTGTGCTTGGGGCTTCAGGACACGCTCAGGATGCGACCTCTATCCTGTCCGCATCACGTAGTCTCTGAAACTATTCTTTTAGCTTTCACAAATGCGTTACATGTAGCATATGATCGTGGTGACATCTCCGTGGCGGTTGCTTTGGATCTTTCAGCTGCTTTTGACCTGGTTGACCATTCCCTTCTCCTTCACCGTTTACGGGATGCAGGTCTCTGTAGTACAGTTTTCCGTTGGTTTCATTCTTTTCTTTCTTCTCGGTCTTGTGCAGTTCTCTCTTCTTCTTCTTCCACCCCTCCTTCAGACTCCCACCATCTTCCCTGTGGGGTTCCTCAGGATTCTGTTCTTGCCCCCCTTCTTTTCAACCTTTTCTTGGCTCCCCTCGCTTCTCTTATACAGCAGTTTGGTATATCCACTTTTTTCTATGCTGATGATATTCTTTTACTCCATCATACCTCTCCTGCCTGCCCAGATCTCTCAGCATTGGACTCCTGCCTCACAGCTATAGCGAACTGGCTGACGCTCAACTGCCTTCACTTAAATCTCACTAAGATTATTGCTATTTGGTTCTTTCACAGCGGCTCTTCCCCTTCAATAGCCCCCTCTTTTTCCGGCACTCCTGTACCTCTGGTTTCCACTTTTCGCTATCTTGGTGTGCACTTTGACTCTGACTTATCTTTTCACACTCACATTTCCCACATTACTAAAACTTCTTTTTTCTTTCTTCGTCAAATTCGTTCCATTCGCCCTTTTCTCTCCCCTTCAGCCCTTGTCACACTGGTCCTGTCTCTAGTCATGTCCCGTGTGGACTTTGCTAACTCTCTATTCATTGGTCTTCCAAAAAACCAACTAACCCGACTTCAACGAATTCAGAGCACTGCCACACGCCTTGTCACACACACCTCCCCCCGGGACCACATAACCCCTCTATTATTTCATCTTTACTGGTTGCCTGTCTCCTTCCGTGCTACATTCAAACTATTGACTCTGGTATATAAAGCCTTCCACACTAGCAGCCCGCAATACCTAACAGATCTCCTCTTCTTTCACTCTCCCAGACATACCCCTCGCTCCTTTCATCTCAATCGCCTCACCCTCCGCTCCCCTTCCCGCGCTCACTTGCAGTCCACCCGTTCTTCTGCCTTCTTTTTCGCTGGTCCCGCCCTCTGGAATGCCCTTCCCCCCTCCCTCCGTTTAGAACCTCAATACACCACATTCAAGCAAAATTTAAAAACCCACCTGTTCTCTTTAGCTTTTAATGTTCCCTCCCCTTTTGTGTGATCTATACTCTCCCCTGCCCCTCGCCTCCCCCTAGGCTCCTCCTTTGCTTATGTTTTGTCCTGTTCTCCTCAATTTCTTTACTGTCCTGTAAGATATTGTACATTTCTTTTCCTTTTCGTTGGCTATTAGCCTTCTTTTATTGAATTTTAATGTACACCGCCTTGGTTATTGCAGAAAGGCGGTTTTTATCAAATGAAATAGAAATAAACATAAACATAAGGTCAGGCACTGCCATCACTCCTGTCCCCAACAGAGAAAATATGGGAGGGAGGAGGGGGGAGACTGGAGTTATCTGGGGTGAAGGCAACCAAGCCACCAGTGAAATTCTTTAGGGGTTTTGGGGGCCAGCAAACTACCAATGATTTCTCAGTGGAGTCAGGATTAGAGGGGTGGGAATGCACGATTGGGGGTTTAAGCCTCTGGATCATCTGAAGAGACGTGTCAAACTTCAACTCAGATGATTCTTTTGCTCCCTGCTGCGTCTTCACGTCTGACCAAAGCTGGCATAAATATCCAAGATTAAGAGAAGAGTAAAAAAACTGTTGTTTCAGCGCAGTTTTATATGTCGGCAGCAATTAAAAATTCTTTCTTTTGCATGCAATTAGCTTCCCTACCGTGTAGCTATAGGTAGTGGGGCGGGGTGACCTGCACGGAGCTGCAGATGCTGGGCAGACTAGATGGACCATACTGGACTTTATCTGCCATCATAGTACCATGTTATGTTATGTTATGTCATAGGCAGGTAGATTTTCATGCTTAGAGCCTGCAGTGCATAAGTGTACCCCAACCAAGTGCAGACATTCCAGGGGTGTACAGGCAAACTTTTGAAAATTAAAAATGTATGCACATAAATTAACCCAGAAAACCTCTATACACTAAAGGGTAGGTGCCCGTGAAAGTGTACAACTCCACTGAAGTAATTTGCAAAGCAGAAACACGTGCAACATACTTTTGCTTTGTTAAATTCAGCAAACTCCACACAAAGAAAAATCTGTGCATTTTTTTTTAGTGTGGGTGTGTGTGAGTGTGGGTGTATGCCCACGCACAATTATATAAATACCCTCCCCCAAGAAAAAATATGTAAAACAGTCCTAAAGAATACATGAATTCAGTAGGCTTTATTCTGAATGCAATCCATACAACAGCTACTGATATGAGCCACTTTAAATCTGTATTTCTACAGAGGGGAAAGCAATACACACACAGTCCACAATTAGATACTAAAAATAAGAAAATATCAAGTATGTGACAATATACTGAGAGCAAAAGAGAAACTTTACTGAACTGCCATTTTCTCCAAAATTTAAAAGTATACAGCATTTTTTCTTTTTATAATCTTTGTCCATTTAGTCCGCTACACCAGTGTACTGAAACTGCAAAAAACAAACATTGGCTTAAAAGTGCAGAGAAAAATCTTTTCGCAACTCCACAGCACAGAACACATTGCTTGTAACAGAAATCAGTGAAAAGTGTGCACCAAAAGGAAAGGAAAAAGATGAGAATCTGGGCAGGAACATGCCTGAAAGGTTTTGGCTTAAACAGTCATAAATCTGCCAAAAGAGACAATCAATAAAGAAAAGATGTGCAACTTGCTTTTATGATCAAACATTTCTGATCCAAACCCTATAATAAATCAGAAGTGATGATTCCCTGTGGTAAGGTGCAGTGAACAACAAATGAGGGACATCAAATATTAAACGGCTAAAGATTCCATCATGGAATGTGAGTCTTAGCATCATAGTCTGAGACTGATGAACTGCAGACTCAATACATTTAAATGAAATACAGATGTAAAAATGACACATTAATGGGTTCATGGAATGACTGGCTTGGTACCAAATACAGAACATCTACAAACACACTATGGCATGAAAGCAACAAACTTCTTTAAAACATAAAAGCCGCATCGGATTTACTTACGAAACAAGTACTGACCAGAAGTGTATTTAATAGCAGATCCTGTCTTACTAGGAGACATTAAAGGCCCACAGAAATGCCCCAGCCCATTCACAGGAACTCTTCTAGGTCTTGAGATTGTCTGCACAGTCACTGTCACTATCCTATCACCTCTGGTCACCCCCCCCCCCATTCCTCTTCATGGGACCATGACGACATAAGGTTTTCCTAAGTTGAATCCTGTTAGATCTCCTGTTACATGTAAACTCACGACAGCCTGTTGCTATCTGTGAGCACTCTATGTTTACTGTAAACCGCGCTGATGAGAAAGAGTGCGGTATATAAGAACGTTAAATAAAATAAATAAATGTAGACAACCCAAGACATAAGAACATAAGAAATGCCATACTCAGTCAGGCCAAAAGTCCATCAAGCTGAATATCCTGTTTCCAACAGTGGCCTATCCAGGTCACATGTACCTATCAGGTTTCCCAAAAGCTAGAAAGATTCCACACTGCTTATCCTAGGGTAAGCAGTGGATTTCTCTAGTCCAATTTAATAATAGCTTATAAATGTTTCCTCCAGAAAGCTGTCCAAACCTCATTTAAACCCAGCTATATTAATAGCTTTTACTACATCCTCTGGCACTGAATTCCAGAATTTGATTACATGAGTGAAAAAATACTTCCTCTGATTAGTCTTAAATTTGCTATATTGTAGCTTCATTGTGTGTCCCCTTATCCTTCTACTTTTTTGAAGGAGTAAACAACCAATTTACATTCACAACTCCATTCATTGTTTTATAAACCTCCATCATATCTCCACTCAGCCGTATTTTTTCCAAGCTGAAGAGCTCTAACCTTTTAAGCCTTTCCTCATGGGGGTATCCTTCCATTCCCTTTATCATTTTGGTTACTCTTCCCTTTATCGTTTCAAAAATTCTGTTATGTTCTTTTTTAGATATGGCGATCAGAACTGCACACAATATTCAAGATACGATTGCACCATGGAGTGATATAGAGGCATTATATTTATTTATTTATTTACAGGAGTTATAGCCACATTTCTGAACAGAATGTTCATTCAAAAGGTTGCACAATGTAAGTCCAACATAAATCATCATTAGCAAAACCCACGGAACAGGAACACAGAATAAATCCCAAACCATCCCAATAACTCATCTACCAATCTTGTACTCAAACCAATCAATGGTCCCCACCAAAAACCAACACAAGACCTCTCTCTGCAGCTACCCCACCCTTCAACCACTAGGGAACAACCAAGTTTTCAAGAGCTTACGCAAAGCTACCAGAGAGGACTACACACAAAGTTCCTGAGGAAGAGTATTCCACAAGTCACACGCTACAACAACCCGGAATGCTTTAGCTCAACTGGAGACCCTGCAAGTGATCTCCAGCCCCACCACTGCCAATAACTGGGCCTGGGATGATCATAATGGGCGGCATGGACAGCACCAGTCCAAGAGCACCCACAAATACTCTGGCCATGAATCCCGCAGCACCCTAAAAACTACCACCAACAATTTGAACTGTCTGCACTGCCATACCGGCAATCAGTGCAACTGGGCCAGTGAGGGTCGAACACTCTTCTGGCACCGGGCTCCAGTTAAGAGCCACACAGCTACATTCTGAATAACCTGCAAGTGATGAAGAGTTCTCTGCAGCAACCCAATGTACAAGGCATTACAGTAGTCAAGAGTACAAAGCACCAAGGACTGGACCACCAGTTGCAAATCCTCGTTGTTAAGGTATGAGCATAACTGCCGGACCAGCCGAAGCTTACCTCAGGCAGACTGGACAACACGAGAGACCTGCTTCTCTCCAACCCCAGTCGGCTACAATATAATTTATTTTTTATTTATTTTATTTAAACTTATTTCTATATCACCTTTCTAATATTCAAAACGGTTTACATTCAACGAAGTTTAACAGTGCAATATGCAACCTGTTGTACATAGAACTAAACACAACATGAACATTTGGCAAAAACTAACTTATAACATCATGTAACTATATACAAAGGGCAATGTAGTATGGTTAGAAATGGAGCAAAGAGTCTGTCAGGCTGGAATTCTGTAATTGTGTCAATTATACATGATAATTATCGGGTGCTGCACTGATGTCAGAGTTAGATATTCAGAGGTTCTTGTTGAACGTATGGCTGTAGACTGGCAGTTGTGTCTAGTTTATAGTGGTCTTGGGAAATGTAATGCCCAGCAAACACAATTCCTCTATCCACAGGATCTCAAGCTCGAAGACAGTCGGCAAACGCCGAAAATCCAAGTGGAGCATCATTCCGAAATACAAGCAAACAGTTTTATCTAATTTTGGATGAGACCACTCGTTGATAGCCAGTCATGGACTTGCGACAAGCAGGCATTCAGTTGTTTTACTGTTGTCTCCAAATCCCCATTCAGGGGAGCCAAAATCTGTAGGTCATCGGCATAAGCATAGAAGGGACAGACCAAAAGAGCATACCAGAGACCCCAAAGGCTGCAGGTAATGCGTAGTTACTCATCTGTAACAGGTGTTGTCAGGGGATAGCAGGAATCAGTCTTTATAAATGGGTGACGTCAGCGCCGACAGAGCCCATGCGGAAGCATCTCCTCAGCTTTCAAAGAAAACCTTTGGGAGATGCACCACGCATGCAGGGTCCACTTCCCACCCAAGGGTGCTATCTTGCCTCAGTCCAATGACATAGCTAAGAGGGCAAAAATAAAAGATGGTAAAGAAGCAATTCCAAGGGGAAGAGTGAGGGTTGTGAGGACTAAATCCTGCTGTTCCTGGAGAACACCTGTTACAGGTGAGTAATTTTGCTTTCTCCGGGAACAAGCAGTAAGTCAATCCTCACATATGGGACTCCCTAGCTACAGGCTAATAAAACCTGTAGAAAATGCCACAGAGACCTGCAAAGGTGAACCATGAACAGCAGCAGTTAAATCCTGAGAGGGATTCTTGCAAGACCCAAGCGTCCAGTAAAAACCAGCACTCCAGTAGCATGAACACAGAAGGGTCGGAGGGCAGGAGATGCCTACACCCTGAAAAGATTACGAGTATGGCCTGGCTGAAGGTGCTGTCCCATTGGAACTCCCTCTCCAGGCAGTAATGACCGAATGAAGAAATGAAGGTATAGACCGAAGACCAGGCGGCGGCCCAGCAAATTTCCATCATGGGGACGGAACGCAGATTGGCCACGGAAGTAGCCATGGCCCTGACATGGTGCGCCATGACTCTCTGGTCCAGTGTGATCCATGCTTGCACGTGGGCAAGGGTAATGCAAGTCCACCACCCAAGTGGACAAAGGTTGCTTAGTCACTAGGAGCCCCAGATGGCTCTGGTCATAGGATATGAAAAGCTGTGATGGCCCTAAGTCCATTGCAGGTAGAAGGACAGGGCTCTCTTGCAAGCCAGAGTATAGAGAACGGTCTCCACCTTACCTGCGTGAGGCCTGGGAAAGAAAGTGGGGAGCACCACCCCCTGTTTGAGATCGAATGGGGACACTATCTTTGGCAGAAACTTGGGGTGTGTGCAGAGCACCACCCTGTTCTTATAGAACCTTGTGTAAGGGGGCTCTTCTGTCAGAGCCTGGAGCTCACCGACTCTGCGTGCTGATTTAATTTAATTTAATTTAATTTAATTAGCGAGTTTTTATATACCGCACCTTCCATTGATCAGTTGCGGTTTACATGGAACAACAGTAAACAGGCAAAGCTGCTTTTACAGATAACAATGTGAAACTACAAAGAAATTCAATTTTACAATTAACAGTTGTAAACTATATACAAAGAACCAGATTTTAACTATGTACAGGTATGTATGTTTTCGAGATCGTCGGTTTGGGGTTTTCTCATTTATTCCAGTTCAAAGATGGGATATGTCAGCTGGTGAAGCTATCCTTTTTCTTGTTGAAAAGGTGAGTTCGATGTTAGCACTATCAGGAATGTGACCTTCCAGGAGAAGTACCGCAGGTGGCCAGAGGCTCAAAGGGAGATTTCATGAGCTGGAGGGCAGATGGGGGGTTTGGACAATATGAGTCCCTGTAGGAACCAAGACACAAGAGGTTGAGCCTAGAGGGATGTTCCCTCAATGGTGCAATGGTGCTCAGGTGTACTCTGACTGAGTTGACTTCAGTCCCACCTGCGATAGGTGGAGCAGATATTAGAGTACCACAAGCACTATGCAGGAGAACAGGTTTGTCCACTTTTCTGTGCACCACAGTGAGAAACTATGCCACTTGAAGGTGTATGCCCTTCTCGTGGAGGCCTTTAGAGAGGCCAGGAGAATCTCTTCCATGTCTCATGGGAGATTGAAGGGGGCTAACGCTACCCTTTCAGCAGCCAAGCTGTGAGTGAGGAGACCCCAGGTTGGGGTGGAGAAAAGAGCCCTGCTCCTGTGAGAGTAGTCCTGGGGCTATCAGCACTAGCAATGCTCTGTCATGCTGAGCCTTGAACAGGGTCTTGGATATCAGTGACATTGCAGGGAAGGCATACAGGAAGCCTTCTGTCCATGGGATGAGGAATGCATCTGCTGCTACCAGAGACGGGTGCGGTCAGCTGGGGCAGAAACGGAGCAATTGTGGGTTTCCAGGCACCACTCATGCAGCTGGAGTATGCTGGTCAGTTTGTCCGCTAAGACATTGTCCTGGCCCGGGAAGTAATGTAGACCGCCCTTAGGAGCATCCCTTTGCATATAGCATAGGAGCAGAGGGCTACCGCCTCCTGACAGATGGGGTATGACCATGTCTCCCCTTGTTTGTTCAGGTAGAACATTGTGACCTGATTGTCAGTCTAGATCAACATTGTGTGGTGCTGTAGCTGGCGGCGGAAGGCCCTGAGGGCCAGGAATATTGCCCTGACTTCCAGCAGGCTGATCTGTATTTCGGATTCCCTCTGGGACCAGCAGCCTTGTGTTTGGAGGCTCTCACAATGTGCTCCCCAGCCCATTAGAGAGGTGCCCATGGTGGGGACTTTCTGGGGGATGGGTGCCTGGAAGGGCATCCCGGCCTGAAGGTGGCATGGGTTCTGCCACCATCCGAGGGAGCCTAACTGGCAGGTCACCTGTACCCTGTCCTTCAGCCTGCCTGTGGCTTGGGCCCATTGAGAACGGAGACACCACTGGGCTGCTCTAATGTGCAGGCGGGCATTTTGCATCATGTGGAGGCCATGTGTCCCAGCAGGCAGAGGATAAGCCAGGCAGATAGTATCCTGTGCCGTTGCACATATACGGCTAATTCCCTGAGGCATTCTGACCTCTCCTGAGGGAGGAAGGCTTTTGCCTGAAGTGTTTCCAGCTGCACCCCTATGAACTCTAGGCACTGAGCCAGAGTGAGGTGGAACTTGGGGTAGTTTATGAGAAACCCCAGATGCTACAGGGGGTTTATGGTGCATCCAGTGGCACATTGTGCCTCTGCAGCTGTGTCATCCAGATAAGGGAAGACGAAGGCCCCTTGAAGCCTAAGGTAGGCTGCAACCACCGTGAGGTACTCTGTGAAGACCCTTGGAGGCCAGACCAAAGGGCAGCACCCTGTATTGGTAATTCTGTCCCCCCCACCACAAACCAAAGGTATTTTCTATGGCTGGGGTGAATGAGGATGCACGTGAAGGTATCCTTAAGGTCTAAGGAGCAGAGCCAATCTCCATGCTGGAGGAATGGCAGCAGTGTTCCAAGGGAGAGCATCTTGAACATCTCCCTGACCAGAAACTTGTTGAGCTTTCACAGGTCTGGGATGGGCCTGAGTCCCCCAGTCCTCTTGGGGATGAGGAAATACCTGTAGTAGAAGCCGGTGCCCCAGAGAGGTCATGGCACTGGCTCCTCTGCTCTGTCCTGAAGTAGTCCTGCTAGCTCAATGAGGAGAGGCCTGGTGGGTTCTCCTGGGAAGTACAAGGGTGGTGGCCGATGTAGTTAGATGAGATAACCCTCCTTGAGCACTTCTAACAACCCAGGTATCTGTGGTGATGGCTGCCCACCTGTGGGCAAACAGGGTTAAGCACCCCCCTGTGGGCAACAGAGGACCTCCTGGGGGAGTGTAGGTTATGCCCAGGCAGTCAAAAGCTTCCCCCAGGCTGGACCTGAGCTAGTGTCTGGGGCTTCAGGGCTTTTTGCTTTCTGGGCCATGTCCCTGGCCCTTCTGTTGTTGGCCCTGCTGAGAGGCCAAGAAGGCCTGGAAGTGCAGAGTGCTACCAAAACCCCATTTCTTCCTTGGGAAGAAGGGCTTTTTCCCTGGGGTTTTCTTCTGGGGTTGCACCGAGGTCTTCTTCCAGAGTCTGGTTCTCATGACATACTCGGTCTCTATCTCTGCTGCTTTATCCACCTTGGGCTTCCTGAATAGGTTTTCACCTATGCAGGGAACATTGATTAGCTTGTCCTGTACCCATTGCTCCAGGTCAGATGACTGGAGCCATACGTGGTGTCGTGCCCCGATACCGGGGCAGCCACCCTGGCCGATGACTCAAAGCCAACATAGGCTGCTCAGGACAGAAACGTTAAGCATTCTTTTACCTGCAAGATTAGAGTCTTGAACCTCTGAAGGGGTTCACCCTCGAGGCCTGCCGAGAATCCCCCGCTCCTTCGACAGTTCCTTCAGGTGCATGCCGATATAGAGCTGGTAGGACTGGATTCAGCATGTTAGCATCGAGCCCTGGAAAGCTTTCCGGCTGAGGGCATCAAGGATTTGGGCCTCCCTGCCAGGTGGCACCAACAAATGTGGTTTTTTTGGCTCTTGAGCCTATGCATGGCTAACTTCATGACCATGGAGTTGTGGGAAAGCTGAGTCTTTTGGAACCTCAGGCTTCGGCGTACTTGATACACGGCGTCGAGGTGCCTGCACAACTTGTACCGATGCTGGTGTTTCCTTTGGGGATGCCTTGTATTGGAGCATCTCCAATTCCTCGGTTCACAGGTCCTCCTTGGCTTTGGTACTGATAGCAAGAGCCTTAGCCATAACACTCACAAAATCGAGGAATGGCACATCCTTGGGCAGGGAACAGTGTCGGGTCGCCAAAGGAGAATGGTCCGAGGGCATGTTATGATGTTTAGGGATTCTTCATCTCCCATTCGGACTCGAGTGCACGATCGCCTCAGTTGAGGACCGCTCTCTGCAGTGCATGGTATCCGAAGGATAGTATGTCCAAGCCTGGGCGCTTGCCATGGAGGATCGGTGTCCCGAGAAACAGGACCAGGACCTTGGGCTCTCTCAAGGTAGATGGCGTTCGAGGACCAGTTTGACATCCGGGGAAGCCCTTGATGTCAAGGGTCCTATCATCAGGACAGATGGACTGGACATGAACGCCTGCTGCATGACCACTAGGGCAGATATACTGCTTTCTAGGGCTGCCATTCTGGTCTCCATGCCAGTTGGCTCTGCACTTTTCGATGCAGGCACCAAGGACCTCAGGCTCGGTGTCGGTACTGTCGAGGGGATGTCCCCAATGAGGATGGCCTCAGAGGCCCGAGGACAGATGGCAGGAAACAACAACTCCTTGCGGGGCATCTTGGTGGGCCGCTCCTGCCCTGACTCCCTGGACTCACGCCTGGGACTGCAGGATCTGGGGTGGGATTTCTCCTTCTTCCTGGATTTGTTCTCCAAAGTGGTCTTTGAGGCTTTTTTCTTTGTGTGCTCAACCTCAAGGGTCTTCCTCTCAGAGGAACTGCAGCGGCAGGACTCAGAAGCAGCTCTGGCTTTGCAGGGCACCGAGGTATCGGATGGGGTCCAGGAGCGTGGTGTCACCGGAGACTCCAGGGCAGAGTCAGACATCTGTAAGAATGTCTCCCGCTGTTGATGGTAGTTCTTTAAGGCCTTTAGGGTCTGGTTCTGCAGAGCTCAGAGTCGTTGGGCTCTGGACCAAAGCATCAAAGTCATGTGGGTTGGTGAGTGACATCATTTTGCCACACCGGTCACACTTTCTGAAGCCACTGGAGGCCATCAGAAAAAGGGGGTACCCACCTCCTGGTGGGGGTCTGAGGTGTTCAGCTGTGAAAGGGTGCGAATGCCAGTCGATGGAACCTCGATGGAAAAACTAAGGAAAAAAATTAACAAACGGACCTGAGGAGCAACGCCAAGCTGAGCTAGCTCTGCGGTGGGAAGGAACCAGTTCACAAACCGGATGAAACTTGAGAATAAAACCAGACTTTTTTCGGGGGAATTGGACAGCATCCGAAGGGCTCCACGGAAATAAGGAGACTGAGCAAGATGGCACCCTTGGGCAGGAAGTGGACCACACATGTGTGGTGCATCTCCTAAAGGCTTTCTAAGTTGGAGAGATGCTTCCGCGCAGGCTCCATCGATGCCTATGTCACCCATATGTGAGGACTGACTTCCTGCTTGTTCCCAGAGAAATATTAAACAATAGAGGGGATAAAGGGGAGCTCTGAGGCACCCCCTACTCCCAGGTATAGAGGAAGGAACAGCCAACCAGCCCCTAAACTCTGAAATCTTTTGGTCATGAACGAGACCAGCTAGGCGAGCACTTGACCACTCAACCCAGGGTGCTACAGATCTCCCTAAGGAGGCAAGACCTGTTCGAGCAGGGCCAACAATAAGGGTTCAACCCCACTCCCTAGGCAAAAAACCCCTGGCCCACATCCAGAAGTTCATGATCTTCCAAAAATCCCCCAATTTGAGCCACAATGTCCTTCTCCACTAATGTCACCAAAAGAGGCAGGTTAGAAATGGGGCGGAAATTACTGCAATCCCGCAAATTTCCATCAGCCTTCTTCACCACAAGTGTCACCACCACCTCCTTGAGTCAGCACGGGACATTACCCTCAGTCAGCAAAGCATTAATCATGGAACACAGCCACTCCCACATGGGCGGAGTGGCCTGTTTGAAATACGAAATTTGAACAGGGTCTAACCCTGACCAAGTCTCCCGGACCCTGGCTAGCAGCGTGAAAAACGCTCTTCAGTCACGGGAGAAAAAAAGATTCAGCCTCTCCTCACCCAATGGTGGGGGGGCCTGGGCCCTGCAAGCTGCCCTTCAACCTCTCTACCTTTGCCACAAAGAAGCGGGTCCCATGTCAGTCTACCCTGAGTGCCCACCAGCTCCGACATCACCCGAAAAACAGCCCTAAGTCAATTTTCCGCCCTTGCAATCCTTGCCGAAAAACATTGTTTCTTTGCCTGGCCCTCGAGTGTCCAATACCGATTTGCCTTGGTTTTATTTTCCATTTTTCCTTATGATCCCTAGCATTTTATTTGCTTTCTTGGTCGCTGCTGCACATTGAGCAGGTTTCAAGGTATTATCCATGATGACACCCAGATCCTTTTCCTTGGTGTGATTCCTAATGTGGAACCTTGCATTGTCTAACTATAATTTGGGTTGTTCTTCCCTTAGAACATAACTTTGCACTTGTCCACATTAAATTGTATCTGTCATTTGGATGCCCATCTCCCAATTTCTCAAGATCCTCTTGGAATTTTTCATAATCCTCTCATGATTTAACAACTTTGAATGATTTTCTGTCATCTGCAAATTTGATCATCTCACTCACTGTTCACATTTCAAGGTCATTTATGAATATATCAAAAAGCAGCAGGCCCAGCACAGATCCCTGCGGTACTCCACTATTCACCTTTGTCAACTGAGAAAATTGGCCATTTAGGCCCACTCTGTTTTCTCTCTTTCAACCAGTTCTTAATCTGCAATAGTACACTGCCCCCTAGCCCATGACTTTTAATTTGCCTAAGAATCTCTCATTAGGGATCTTATCAAAGGCTTTCTGAAAATCCAGATGCATTAGAACAGCCGGCTCACTTTTAGTCAACCTGTTTATTCACACCTTCAAAAAAATTATAACAGATTACTGAGACAAGACTTTCCTTGGCTAAATCCATGTTGGCTTTGTCCCATTAAACTATGACCTTCTACAGTCATTTTGTTCTTTTTACCATTTTGCCCGGCACCGACATCAGGCTCATTGGTCTGTAGTTTCCCAGATCACTGCTAGAACGCTTTTTAAAAATTGCCGTTACTTCACCACTCTCCAATCTTCATGTTTGATAGATAATTTTAATGATAGTTTACTAATTTCTAATAGTACGTCTGAGATTTTATGATTGAGTCCTTTCAGCATCCTGGGATGTGTATCATCCGGTCCAGGTAATTGGCTACTCTTTAGTTTTTCAAATTGCTGTAATACATCTTCCCTACTTATACACGTCATTGGCACTCTTGATTCTGTAAGTATACAAGCACGTGTGATTGCACACAGGGCCAGTGCAAAGATTGGAGGTGCCCTAGGAGGGCCTTCCATTTTTCCCCCCACCCACTTCCCTACCTATGTCACTGCTCCCATTGTCATTGCCCCTTCTCCTCTCCAGGACCTGCAGCGGTGCAAAGCTTACCTAAACTCTCCAGTGCTGAGTCACGGTTTCTGTCTTCTATGATCTGCCACTTCTGCCTTCCTACAATGCAGATTTCCAGTTTATGCAAACTGGAAGTCTGAATTGAAGGGGGGTGGAAGCAACACGTTACCAATTAAAAAACGGGTTCGCAACCTGGGGGCTATTCTGGATATGCAACTTACAATGCAACCTCAAATACAAAAACTTGCCAAAGACATGGTCTCTAAATTGAGCATGATTCACAGACTTAAACCATTCTTATCTACAGAAAATCTTTGTGCTGTTGTTCAAGCCTTGGTCCTTTCACTATTGGACTATTCTAAGTGTCTATCTTGGGCTTCCGGTGTGTGTCATTCAGGTTCTACAGCTAATAGAGAATGCTACAGTGCATCCGATTACAAACAGTGAGAGATTTGAACACATCACCGCTCATTTATATGAGTTGCACTAATTACCAATCAAATCACGCATTCTTCATTAAGTACTTATGTTGTATTTAAGTCTCTAAATCACGAAGCTCCGCTCAGCTTGTCAGCAACCTTGAGAGTCTACTGTCCACCTTGTGTTTTGTCATCTAAAGATGCCCTTTCCTTAAATGTTCCATCATTTCATGGAGTGGAGGAGTGGCCTAGTGGTTGGGGCAAGGTGCTTCAGGCCAGAAGGTCAGGAGTTCAAATCCCACTAGAGGACAGCAACCTTGGGCTGGAAGGACTGGGGTTTCTAGTCCCACAGGTGCTCCTTGTGGTCTTGGGCAAGCCACTTAACCCTCCATAGCCCATGTTCCCTGTAAAATAGTTATCTCCAAGTTATAATGCCCTGTTCAATGTAATTTTAGTTTGTTCAATATAAACCGCACTGATGCAGAATAGCGTGGTATATAAGAGAATGTAAATAAAATAAATAAATAAATAAATTTCATCATATGTTTCCAGGACAGGATGTTTTTCAGTCGCAGCTCCCAAAGTGTGGGATGCCTTACCAGCAGAGCTACAAACCACTTCTGAAATCTTGCTGTTTTGAAGAAAAAGTGCATTTATGTTGGTAGGCGTTTTCAACCTATTTTTTGCCATTTAAGCCTTCTGTGGTATTTATGCCATTAGACATTTCATCTTACATTGGTGATGGTAGATTGAAAGCAGCTCTGTCTCATGTCAATATTGTGCTGATGGTCCTGACTGTTTTATGCTTTTATGTGTACTTTGTGTATGTCTAGTAGATTGTGCGGAATATAAATCCTTCTTAAATAAATAAATCAAATGAATAAATAATAGAAGACAGGAACTGGGATGCAGCACCAGTGAGTTAAGGCAAGCACTACATCGTGATTTCCGAGCCATTGCAGGCCCTGGAGAAAGGCAGCAGTGGCGGAAATGAGTGCCCCTCTCCCCCAGAGGGCCGGCCACCTGCCTAGTTTGCCTAATGATAGCGCCAGCCCTGATCAAACATACTTACACTGGGGGCTGTACACAGGAGAGGAGTTTGGGATGAACATGGGTGGAGCAAAAGGTTACCCATATAAATTATAAAACACTATAATTTACATGCATACCTAGCCAATCTAGGTGCAGGCATTTACACCTGCCCTAGTGCTGGTCTAAGTATTCAGACCTTAAATTAATGTGCATTTTCAACTACTTTTGCTCCTATTTTAAAAGATGCAAGCATACTTTATAAAATAGGCATGAAATACATGCAGAAAATGTGTGCTAACTATTCAAGACTTTAAATTGAACAACCTACCTCGAGGGAAATTTTATAAACTGCTAAAACACTAATAATTTCAAATAGAAGTGGTAGCCATGGGGCTTTCCTCCAAAAGAAGCCAGAAGTGCAGATGTTTGACAAGTTACGTGGTACAGCACCTGTCACAATCCACATTTGCCTCCTCTTTCTTGAGAAAGTAGGTTTTGCAATACTTTGCAATTTGTGATAAACTACTGGTGATAAGTTTTATAAATAACCGGTTGCAAAGAATTCTTCAAATCCAGCACTGGTAATTTATTTAAACAATTTGCATAAAACCACAGAAATTCTGTTGGTCATCCACCATAACTGAGAAAGTGAAATGCGCGTCTTGAAACCTGCCATTCAGTACAGGATAGCGGTGGTGGCAAACCATAGCTGCTTTTTCTTATCATCATATAAACTGCAGTATCATCCGGTGTCTCTTTTTAGCGGAGAACCAAGTTCAGGGTCTGAGCTATGGAGCTTCAGATAGGCCCTTCCTGAGCCTAAAAACCTGTATAACAGGCGGAAGGGGATTAATTCCCTGCCGCATCATCCAATTGTAGAGGCACAATAACGTAAAGATCATTGACAAAGCAGGAAGATTAAAATAAATAAATAAATAAAAACCAAGTTGCAAGAAATGCGCCAGTATGGAAATCACAGGAGTGCACCCATGCACCACTGAATAAGAAAATTTCCGAATTCTCTCTCCAGAGCAGATGAGCATAAACCCAGGGCCGGGTCAATCATCAGGCAAGCTAGGCAGTTGCATAGGGTGCAAACCTCTTTTGTGGGAAAGGGGGGAAACCACAGGGAAAAGAGCAGGGCATTCAAAGCTAAACAATAGATTTTGACAGCCAAGGGGGATATAAAGCTTGAGGTTTGCCTAGAGGGCCAACACCATGGAGCTAACTTTGGGGCTGGTCCTGGATAAACCTTTGTGTGCTGCGGGCCTACACAGCTAACAAGAAATCCATGGTCAGATATAAAACTATTAAAGGAAATCATACATAATAAATGCCATGCTGGATCAGACCAGGGTCCATCGACCATAGTATCCTGTTTCCAACAGTGGCCAATCCAGGTCATAAGTACCTGGCAGGTTCCCAAAAGACACAGGTTCCACAATACTCCTCCTGGAGTAAGCAGTGGATTTCTCGGTCCTCCTTAATAATGGTTTATGGACCTTTCCTCCAGGAACTTGTCCAAACCTTTTTTAAACCGAGCTACATTAACAGCTTTTACTTCATCCTCCAGTAACAAATTCCAGAGTTTGATTATGCACTGAGTGAAAAAATATTTTCTCTTATTAGTCTTAAATGGGTTACAGTGTAGCTTTATTGCATGTCCCCTAGTCTCTCTACTTTTTGATAATGTAAACAACTGATCTACATTAACCTGTTCCACTCCATTCATTAATTTATAGACCTTTATTATATCTCCCCTCAGCCTTCTCTTTTCCAGTTTGAAGAACCCTAACCTTTTTAGCATTTCCTTATAGGGGTATCCATCCATCCCCTTTACCATTTTGGTGGCTCTTCTCTGTACCTTTTCTAATTCCGCTATATCCTTTTTAAGATACGGTGACCAGAATTGCAAACAATATTCAAGGTGCTCTCACACAAAGGCATTATAATATCCTTGGTTTTATTTACCATTCCTTTCCTTATGATTCCTAGCATTCTATTAGCTTTTTTGGTTGCCGCGGCAAACTGGGCAGAGGGTTTCAACGTATTAGCCACAATGACGCCTAAATCTTTTTCCTGGGTGGTGGTTTCTAAGATGCTACCTTGCATCATGTAACCAAAGTTTGGGTTGTCCATTCCTGGGTGCATAACTTTGCACTTGTCCACATTAAATTTCATCTGCTATTTGGACACCCAGTCTTCCAATTTATCAAGGTCCTCTTGCAATTTTTCACAATCCTCCTGGGTTTTAACAACTTTGAATATTTTTGTGTCATCTGCAAATTTGATCACCTCACTCATTGTTCCCATTTCCAGGTCATTTATGAATATGTTAAAAAGCAGCAGACCCAACACAGATCCCTGCGGTACTCCACTATTCACTTTTCTCCATTGAGAAAATTGGCCATTTAACCTTACTCTCTGCTTTCTATCTTTTAACCAGTTTCTGATCCACAATACTACAGAGTCTCCAATCCCATGATATTTTAATTTTACCATGAGTCTCTACTACTACTGAGCATTTGTATAGTGCTACAAGTCGTATGCAGCGCTGCACATACATGTAAAAGACAGTCCCTGCTCATCAGAGCTTACAATCTAGTCAAGACAGACAACACAGGTGTTGACAGGAACAAGACAAGGGGGAATAGTAAAGAAACAAGATGATCAGGTAAGTCAAGATCCAAAAGCAGCGGCGAAGAGGTGAGTTTTCAGCCTGGATTTGAAAAGGGTCAGAGAAGGTGCCTGGCGTACAGACACAGGTAGTTTGTTACAGGCATAAGGCGCAGCAAGGTGAAAAGAGAAAAGTCTGGAGTTAGCAATAGAAGAGAAGGGCACAGATAGAAGCAATTTGCCAGAAGAGCGGAGTTCCCGAGGGGGGATGTAATGAGGAGAGACCTTGTCAAAGGCTTTCTGGAAATCCAGATACACTATATCAACCGGCTCACCTTTGTCTACCTGTTTATTCCCACCTTCAAAAAAATAACACAGATTAGTAAGACAAGACTTTCTTTGGCTAAATCCTTGTTGGCTTTCTCCCATTAAACCATGACTGATGTACATGATCAGTAATTTTATTCTTTATAATGGTTTCTACAATTTTGCCCGGCACGGACATCAGATAAACCCAGATCACCCCTGGAACCCTTTTTAAATACTAGAGCTACATTGGCCATTCTCCTCTCTTTAGATACTACAGTTGATTTTAATTATAGTTCACAGATTACGAATAGTAGGTCTGCAATCTCATATTTCAGTTCTTTCAATACTCTTGGATGTATATCAACCGATCCAGGTGATTTGCTACCCTTCAATTTATCAAATAGCTGTAATACATCTTCCTGGTTTATCAATGTTTCTTTCAATTCTTCCTATACATCACCTCTAAATACCATTTCAGGCATGGGTAAATTCCTTACATCTTCTTCAGTACAGACCAAAGCAAAGAATTCATTCAGTCTCTCCGCTATGGCCTTGTCCTCACTTAGCACCCCTTTTACTCCTCTATCATCCAATGGTCCAACTGGCTCTCGCACAGGCTTTTTTGCTATGAATGTACTTGAAAACATTTTTATTATACATTTTTGCGTCCATGGCAAGCTTTTTTTCAAATTCTCTCTTTGCCTTCCTTATCAATGTGCTGCACCTAAGAGTAACAAAACTGAAATGTGGCCTGGTCCTCCACTACCATAAACCCCAACTCACATAATCTCATTAAGCACTATCAACAAAGAGTGTGTCTACCATTCAACAGCTCAGAAAACCGTCCCTGAAGAGATCAGCTAGATAATACCTCAAAAGGTATAAACATATAAGGAGCAAATATTTTCCTGCTGTTTCCTGCCTGCCTACTTGCAGCTGATTCTAAACTATCCCACTTGTCTATATAGTCCCTGCCCTAAAGCCCCCGTCTATTTAGCTCCCTGGGAATGGACCATTGAAAGCTTGTCAAATAAACTTGGCACATAAAGGACATTGTAGCAATGTGCTGTCAATCTATAACAGCAGAGAAATAACATTTATTGTCTTTTTTTGTTTCTCATCCAAAATGGCAACCCCCCCCCTCCCAAAAAAAACCAGCCTAAATGCCATTTTGTTTACTTTTTAGCTTATGCTACAACAGTAGAGGAGTAGCCTAATGGCTAGGGCAGCAGCCTGGAACTGGAATCCCACTGACACTCCTCGCGGGTTTGGTCAAGTCATTTAACCTTCCATTGCTTCCGGTACAAACTTCAATGGTAAGCCCTCCAGGCACAAGGACATGACTACTGTACCTGAATGTAACTCGCCTGGAACATCTATTGGAAAGGCATGTGCTAAATATATTTGAATAAATAAAATAAATACATCACCAAGATGAAATACATCAAAAATATAAATATTCTATATTCAGCCTAAGAATGCTGCAGCACAGAGCTTAGTAGCAAAATCTATATAAAATATAAGCAGAATCCTTTAGATGCAAATTTTATAATAGGCTGCCTATGAGGCTATTATATAAAGACAGACACCTATGAGGCTTTATAAAATACTAAGGGCAAAGCGACAAAAATTAGATCTAAATTGAAGTTGCAGGTATTTCCACTGCATAGGGGCAAATATTTCAGGGTATTTTACAAATTTGTCTAAACTGCAATTATGCTTGTACTCCACCCAAACTCCACCCCTGAAGATGCCCATATACACCCTCAAGTACACACCTTTTTGGACCTGTTCATACTTTCATGGGACTAACCAATGGGGTAATTTTATAAAAGCCCTTTTACATGTGGAAAACTCTTTCTAAAATGATCCTTGTTATACTGAAAATCCTTTAAATCTATGAGATGGCCACACTTCCGGGATCCACTGATATTAATGGTATAACGAAATAGGACGTGAATGACTAGCATTTAGCATATCACTGCTTTCCTGCCTAATTTGTAAAGAGAGGGCATTGCATCCACTTCAACTCAAGAAAAGAGAATCACACCATGAGCTAATTTAGACAGCTTACACCGAAAACGTAAACGTGAAAAATGTGAAATTATAGGAGTAAGAATGCTGCTCGGTGCAAATGTTTTCTTCACTTTCTTTGGTAAAGAATTACTTACTTGCCAATGTTGTCAGGGAGTGCTTGCAGCGAGATGTCATTTATAGAAAGGCATGTTAGATTCTGCAATTCTGGGAAGCTCTCTGGCAACCTGGGGAAATATGAATCCAGTCATCGTTCTTCCTTCATACACAGTACATGGACTTTTGTTACATTAGCAATAATACAGGATGTGCCACGTCATAATCCTTTGAAAACAAACAAAAAACCCAGGACCTGTAATTTTGTGGCCTAAAATTTCAGATGCTGTGTTTTAAAAATCAGCAGTATCTAATTTTCTACAAAGGCAACCTCACTGAGTAAGGTTCCCCAGAATGCCACGCATCATAGACTTCAACACATTTGAAAGGCAAACCAAAGGCTGAGTAGCACCTACAGTGTGTAAGAGCTTAGGTCAGAATGGTAAGATATGGGGGGGAAAAAGTGGGGACTGGGTGTTGTATTAGGGGGACACTCTTACTAATACTTAGCTCAAACTATCTGCCACACTGCCCATAGGAACAAAATGGGCCATGCAGAGCCATCCCTACGCATGTGTATGCATGCTCCCAAACAGGCCCCACACCTGGCCTGCTTAAGAGGTGAGCCAGTCAGGCAGTGTCTTGGGGCACCACGCACCAGGGAGCCAGAAGCCCACCTCATTGGCTTAACTGTTCACAGCCGCAGAAACATTTTCCTTCGCTCCCACAGCCGTGCTATGCTACAGCCGCTGGCATCACTGTACTTTTTAGAAGCAAAATGGGAGTGCTGTCTGTCTTGCACAAGAGACAAGAAGTGCCCCCTTTCACTTTTAGGGACTCAGCGCTGTCGGCGGCTGCAGTTTAACACAGCTGCGCGAGCGAAGGAAGGCGCTTCTGTGGCTGTATAGTGACTGCAGCTGTGGCAAGGTCGCTGGGAGGAGAAGGGGTGACTGGATGGCTTTGATGGTGAGGGGGGCAGGTCTGTCACCAAAAGAGGACAGCTGCTGGGGGGCTAGGACTGGAAATGGGCTGATGCTGGGGAATGGGCCTAGGACCTGAAGGAAGCTGATGCTGGGAGGGGCTAGAAGGGAGCTGATGCTGGAGCTGGGGGGCTGAAAGGGGGCAGGATGCTGGGGTCAGGGTGGAGGTAAGAAAAAAAAAAAAAGAGACAAATGCTGGAAGAGTGAGGATGGAGAGGGGGACAGATACTTTCTGTAGAAGGGAAGAAACAAAGTCTTACAGAGGGAAAAGTTGAGAGGGAGAGGCATACGATGGATGCTGGAGTAAGGAGGAGGAAGGGCAGAGTAAATGAATATCGGAGATGTAAGTAGCTGGGTAGAGGAGGCAGAAGGGTAGGTACTGGAGGCAGGAAGGTGAGGGAGAGTAGGGAATGGGATTTAGGTAGAGACTTTAAAATTGGGTGGAAGAAAAGAAAAAGATAGATTCTAAGATTGGCTGTGCAGCAAGCCCAGGGCCGCTGTAACTCATTGTGCATGAATCCCGAGCAGAAGAAAGATTACGGCATCATGCAGGACCATCCCCCAACTTTGTCTTTCTCCAAGTTAAAGACAACAGCCGGTGCTGCCCACAGCATTTGTTTCCAGTATGCAGGGCCACTGAACTGTGCACCAGAAGAAAATGCTACAGGCAGCACTGGTAGCTGCATGCTGACTCAAAGGAAGATGACCCCAGGGACGTTGCTGCATAATATATTGGCCATGGGGGGTCCGAGAAAGAGATAGAGAGAAGAGAGAGAAAGAGATAGGAGATTTTGGGTCATGAAAGAGAAGGGATATATTGGACTGGGGATGGGGAAGGAGGACAGGGAGAAAGAGAAGATGATGGGCTGGGAGGGGAGATAGGGAAGATGACAGATCACTGTAGGGGGAGAGGATGGAGAAGGGGCAAGGGATAGAAAGCTGCTGGTCTATGAGGGTGGAGGGAAAAAGCGCTGAGAAGGAAGAAGAGAGAGGGAGATGCTGAGCCTTGTGAGTAAAGGGGAAGGGTGAGAGGATTGGGAGATGCTAAATTGTGGTGGTGTCAGAGAGGGGAAATAGTGCACATAGTACAATTATGTGAGAGAGGCCATGGGATGGGACATTGGCAAGGAGATGAATGAGAGGAGGATGGTGATTACAGAGAGTGGAAATGTAGTAATGGGAAGTGGGTGAAAGACAGAATGGAATGGGAGGCTAGCAAAGATGAGAAGGAAAATGAGAGAGTGGGGGAGATGGGCTGGACTGGGCTGGACTGGGCTGGGCTAGAGAAGCAGAGGGAAAGTTGATAGGTAAAAGGTTTAAGGGGGAGTGAGGATGGGGTGAAATTTGAGTGGATGAAGGAATAAAGAAATCAAGGGAAGAGCAAAAAGGGAAAGATCAATATGCCAGGGGCAGAAATAGAGAGTGAATGGAAAGAAATAGGAGACGGGAGAAGAAAGGACAAATGGACAGCAGACAATGGAGAGTTAGCAGAAGACACGAAGAAAGCAGAAGAGAGACTGAGCCAATTGTGACTGAAAAATAAAATGCCCAAACAAAAGGTAGAAAACAGTATTTTATTTTGAATGTATTAACTGTAATATGTCAGCTCTAGGAAATATATATCGCTAATGTCTCTGTGTTTTGTTCAGTAAGAGAGGAAATTAATTTATAGTTTTATTTCTCCAGTGTTGTGGTATATTCCAAGTTTGGCTTTTGGGGCTCCCAGTTCAACTATTGTCTTCATACTTCTAAACTGTGATCCCTTGTTCTGAATTTGGTGACTTTATGTTTTACGTGTGTGACCGAGCTGCAGTATTCTGTTCGTGTAGTAGTCCCCCTTGTTCTCTTTTCCCAGTAAGAGATGTTTTGGTTTAATAATTTCAGTGCTGCCTTTTGATAGGTAGGGTATGGTGCGAGTGCTGGTAGTGCTGTTATGATATAGCGGATTTGCTGATATGGGTTCTAAATGAGCAGGGTTTTGCAGTACTTCCTATCCGACTTGGCAGTTGGCACTGGGGACAGTAATATAGAACTATGGTAGCCTTTCTTTATCTTCACTGTCCATGCAAATGATATTCAGACATTCATTAAGAGACATGTTTACTAAAGGTTAATGCACATTCACAAATGTCAATGCGCACTAAGCACACCCATTTCTTTCTGTGAGTGCAGTTGCATTTAATGCACATTAATGTTTAGTAAACATGCCCCTAAGTCATTGCTGGGACAAAAAAAAGAGGTTTGTGAAGCACTCCTTTGGAAGCTGCCTAAAACGTTCAATGGCAGCATATAAATTTTAAAATAAATTAAATAAATTACATTTATGCAAATATTGTTTAATATCTATTTGAGGTCCTGAGTGCTTTGGTGCGGTCCTTTGGATTTACTTTTTATGTTTATGTGGACAATTTACAGATTTACAGGGCAACTTGGAGAGGACGATAGAACAGCTGAATAACTGTCTGGCACAGGTGCGGGCTTGATTGGCATATAGTGGCTTGGCTCTGAATGTGGATAAAACGCTATGTTTGCGGTTTGGGAGAATTGATCGGGCGGACATCCGCACCTTGCCTAATGTGGCAGGCTTTATCATCCCCTGGAAGGAGGAACTGAAGTCGCTGCGGATAGTCTTGGAAAGGGAGGGAGTAGATGACAGGCAGATCAGTCAGGTAGTTTGGACCGTGTGGCTGAAATTGTGATTAGTTCGCAAGCTCTGACCATTTTTGGATGATAAGGCCTTATGGGTGGTGGTTCCCTCGTTTGTTCAAGGGACCTTGGACTACTGTAATGTGCTTTATATTGGATTACCAAAGAAATTCTTTCGTAGGCTCCAGGTATTATAGAATGCGGCAGCTCGTCTCTTGTTGGGGGTGTGAAGGTGGGATAGTGCATGCCCTTTTTTGGTGTGTCTGCACCGACTTCCTATTTCAGTAAGATGTTGATTTAAGTTGCTAGTCATTGCATTCCGGACTTTACACGATTTCTGTCCTGAGTACTCATAAGGTCTTTGGCGGTGGTATGAGCCTTCCTGTCTCGTGCGTTCCTCACGGGGACGGCTGTTAGCTGTTTCAGGTCTGGAGGAGGTCAGGAAGGCTCGTTGGTGATCTTGGGCATTTCGAGTGGTGACTGCTGAGAGGTGGAACGGAATTGCTTGTGAAGCTATGGGTATCATCTTCCACTCATATGATCCAGGCAAAATACTGTCAGGGGCCACTGTCCCCAATAGAAAGCAAATTCCCACTGGCTCAGCGGCCTCAACCCCCACCCATCCAAGTAAAATAATCCATGGTGACCCTGCAGCTCAGAACCCCCCCAACCCTACCCGGTATCTTCAGAAACGAGTGGGAGTGTTGCCCACGTACTCCTGCTCTTACCCCGCTATCTAGTAAAATGGCGGCGCCTGGCCCCACACAGTGCATCCTGGAATGCACCACGCAGGGCCAGGTGCTGCCATTTTTCAAGATGTTGGGGAAAGAGCAGGAGCACGTGGGCAGCACTCCTGCTCATTTTTGAAGGTACTAGGAGGGGATTAGGGAGCCACTGGGCCATGTTTATGTTTATTCAAACATTTATCAGAAAGGAAAAAGAAATTACAATCAATACAGAGAAAAGGGAGAGAGGAGAAAAGAAAAACAGTCAATGAAATTTAGTAAACGTAGGGAGTAGGGAATGGAGAAATCAGGGGGGAAGGTTAAAGGCAGAGGAAAAGAGGTGGGTTTTCAGGAGGGAGCGGAATTTGGGGTAGGACTCCTCCAGTCGAAGGGCGGTGGGCAGAGCGTTCCACAGGGAGGGACCGAGGTAAAAGAAAGCTGACTGTCTGGTTGATTGGAGGTGGGCCTGTGAAGAGGAAGGGAGGTATAGATGGTTAATGTGGACCGAGCAGAGACTACGAGTAGGTGTATGGAAAGTTAGTAAATCAGCTAGGTACTGAGGTCTGTGAGAGTAGATAGCATGGTGCACCAAAGTGAGGATCTTGAATTGTATCTGGAAATTTAATGGCACGATCAGGGTTATTTTTGTTTGGGGGGGGGGGGAAATCGGGGCCACTAAACCACCATGGATTATTATTACTTTGGGGGTGGGGGAATCGAGGCCGCTGGGCTACCAGGGATTATTTTACTTGGGCGGGTGGTGGTTCAGGGCCACTGGGCTACCAGGGAGTCGCTTTCTGTCAGAGGTACTGGCCCCTGGCTGCATTTAGATGGCATCAGGGGCTTTCCTCGACTCCTGAAACATCTAAGGGGAGTTTGACATTTCCCCTCAGATGATTCAGGTATCGGAGAAAGCCCCCGATGCCATCAAAATACTTTCAAGGCTCCTATGCAAATTAGCCACCCGGAGCCTGTTTCTCTGGGACAGCATGCCAAACTTGCGCCGACTTCTTGTGCACATGTGTTTGGCTTGCTCGCCCAGTTTAACGCTGCCATTTTGCGCACAGTCTAATGGGTGGTTCATTTGCATGCGCACAGTTTAACGTGTAGCTAATTTGCATGCTCACTCCTTTCTGCATGCCTGCGTTGAAGTCGCGCGTTATCGGTGTGCTGCAAATAGGCAGAAAAAGTTGATAGAGCGTGACTTCAGCATCGGCCTGTTTGTTTGCACACCCTTTTGATTGACTTTGATCAGAAAAGTGGTATAAAATTTTATAACTAAATTTATGCAAATGAGGCCCCACAATGAGTCTCCACACATGGTCTCCGCATCACCCTTGAGCCACCTCTAAGGCCAAGTAGCAGACAGCTTGAGCTATGTGTTAGTAAAAGGGGCCCTAAGTATGGAAATTTGAATTCTCATCTACCCTGGATGGCAGAAATGATGAGGAAGACAATCAGAATTATTTCAAAAATGAGCGATACCCGACAAACAGTCAAGGTTCTAGAGCTAAAAGCTACAACAGGTCCTTAATAGCATGGATTTTCTGATTTGTTCTTGCGTGCCATTACTATTCCTGTCAATGTCCACTGATTCCAAACTCACATTTAAATATCGGGCAAAACATACTGGAACAGCAAGAATTGTAACTCTCTGCTCAAAAGTATGTGACACCCATTTTTTTGAAATTTTTTTATATACATGTTTATTTAAACAACTTATCTTATCCTTCGGCGCTGAAAAGAAACCATCCGTGAAAAACTGGCGTTAAATGCACACAACATGCATGTTTCTGGACCCCTGAGGACCCTGTATCAAGTGTTCTATCGCTGTGATAAACACGGAAGTGAAAATGCCGGATCTTTCAACCGCCGGAGCAAACAAATGGTTTTATAGCCAGAACAGACCCCCGGGGAGGCAACTGTTTGGCTCACCTACAGTGGCTTGAACAAAGATGGATTTTTGATCTCCACACGGTGTCTCCCCGGGGCATGAATTTAGAACTGGAATGGTGGAGCCTTCTATGATGAGACTTAATATCTCTTTTGCTCAAAAATCTCTTTTGTTTGAATGTTTTGAGATCTCACAGTTCAGCTGACACTTGACAACTTTGGGATCTGATGACTTCATGAGGGTTTCAGGCTGCTTCCTAATTTGATTGATGTCACATTTGTTTCAGCCAATAGATGTCCGTTCTGGCTATAAAACCATTTGTTTAATTAATTTAATTTAATTTAATTTAATTTAATTAACAGGTTATTTATATACCGCTCCTTCCATTTGATCAGGTGCGGTTTCCATATAACAACATTAAACAGGGTGATCTGTTTTTACATATAACAAGTTTAAAGTTAGGTAATTACAGTTAACAAATAGCAATTAACAAATAACAATAGTGAACTATGTACAATTAACTATATACATATTTTTTTTTGTTTTACATTTTCTTAATCACTTCGTCTTAGGTTACAGCGCTTCATTCTTTTGTTGAAATAGTGTATTACCCTGTGTCTGATTATCCTTTATCTAGCTGGGGGGTGAGAGAAGAGCTGGTCATAGAACCATAATGCTTTGTAAATAAGTGTTTTGAGTTTTTTTCGGAACTCCATTATATCAGGTAGTTGTCTTAATTCTATTGGGATTGTGTTCCACAGGATGGGGGCTGCATGTGAGAAGGCTTTCTTGTTTGTGGATTTATTGGCTCTAATGAATTCTTTTGGTGGTGTTAATTTATTTAATTGGTCTCTCCTTTGGAGATTATGTGTAGGTTCTATTTTGATGAGGTTATTTATGGACAGGGGTGCTGTTTTTGTTATAGCTTTGTAGGTAGTTAAGATAGTTTTGTATTCAATACGGCTTTGAATCGGGAGCCAGTGTAGATATTCTAATATTGGGGTTATGTGTTGGAAAGGTGGGGCCTTCGTAATGGTCCTTGCTGCGGCATTTTGTGCTAATTGAAGTTTTTTTATGGCTTCCTTAGTTACGCCAAGTAGGATTTGATTTGCGAAATCGAAATGTGGGGTTATGATTGCTTGTATGACGCGTTGAAAATCCTGTAGGTGCATTAGTGGGCGGAGTTGCTTTAATATTTTTAGTTTAAAGTAAACTTTTTTTGATATGTTTCTTACATGGGTGTCCATGCTGAGATGTTTGTCCAGAATAACACCTAGGTAGCGTATTTCAGATTTTAGTGTGATATTATTATTTTGCAACGTAATATGAGAAGGGGGAATGAATGTTTGTTTGGTCTGGCGGTTAAAAAACCCGGCATTTTCACTTCCGTGTTTATCACAGTGATAGAACACTTGATACAAGGTCCTCAGGGGTCCCGAAACATGCATGTTGTGTGCATATAACGCCAGTTTTTCACGGATGGTTTCTTTTCAGCACCGAAGGATAAGTTGTTTAAATACACATATAAATTATATAAATATAAATTCCAATACAATGGAACAAACTCCCAGACACCTTAAGAACTAACAAAGATCTCATATCATTCCGTAAGAGCCTGAAAACACATCTGTTCAAGGAATACTTCAATTTGACAGAAATAACATAAAGTAACTCCAGGATTAAATCAACTTGTCAGAGATCTCTTACACCTTTGTCAGTTAAAAATTTTCAAATCCGCGGAGAATCAAATAAATAAAAAAAAATCTACCTATACTACCCTTCACAAATAATGTATATAGTTAATTATATAACATGTATGTTTGACATTACTTCATGTATATAGTTTTTCTATTCATTGAGCTATCCTAATGTTCAAAAGTGTTATCTCACAGTTTTATGTATACAGTTATTATTGTTCTACTTATTGCGTTATCCTAATGTTCTAATGTTATTATCCTACAGTTTTATGTAACTGCTAAACATATGCAGAGTTAATTGTTAGATGTAAACCGCTGCTGATCACTGGAAGGAGCGGTATAAAAATGTGCTCAAATAAATAAATAAATAAAATAAATATAAAAACTTTAAAAAAAATGGATGTCACATTCTTTTGAGGAGAGAGTTACAATTCTTGCTGTTCCAGTATGTTTTGCCCGACATTTAAATATGAGTTTGGAATCACTGGACATTGATTACTGATGACTGTGTTGTTTATTGCTGCATGTTAGTGTCATCAGTTCACTTTCGAGGTTTTACATTTTGGATTACTATTCCTGTGGCATGTTGCCTGCGTGATGCAAGAATCGTTACACTGCGACCCTGGGAATGCACACTTCTGCAGCTTCTTCTCCTATTACTACTAATCAAATATTAACATTTTATCATTTCTTATTTAATATAGGTCTTTTCAATCACAGGCTATTGATGCACATATGCAAAATCTATTTTTAAAATATTGATAGCAGGTTTTTATATTGCTCTTATAATATTGAACTAATTTTGTTTTATTGGTGAATAATCGCTATGTTGTTTCATGTCTTATTGTCTATATTGCATGATTTTGTGCTATTTTATTTGCCTATTATCTGGTCCGTGTTCTGAGCATTATTTAATGTCTCCCATCTTGAACTACAGCTATCAAAGGAAAGGCAAGCTATAAATGAAGCTTGACTAGGCTTATTCTCAAGGGACTGTTCTCATTGCAGAAATCATTGATCCAGCAATCTGCGTTTGTTTACACCAACTCTACGGTTTCCTCCCCAGAGGGTTAATAAGTTGAAGATGGAGTTGTTTACGTCTGGTAATTGTTAATTACTATTTGCATAGCATAATAAAGAATGAAGCCTGTCAAGTATAAAAGAAAAGGGTGTCAACTCCAACGTGGAGGAAATAGGCTTTTATAAAATTGTAGATGGTAGGTAAAACTGATGCATAGCCAGATGTAGGCTCAGACAACTGTGGCATAAAGCAGCAAACATCCAATTAACAGGATACAGCAGTGGGTCGGGATTACACTGAAGAAAACCAGGTTTCCTGAGAGTCTCTGACCCCTGCCGGCCCTACCCTCCTTATTGAGACATTGAAAATGGTCCATATAGCTGTCCAAATAACGTTAACACACACACAAAAAGGTAGGACAAACATTTTGTAAGAGATACACATTTAAAGAGCCATTTGAAGGAGAAAGCCCACAAGCCAAATACAGAAAACTTTTCAGATTTTTGAAAGTGTAAGAAACTGCTGCATACCTCCAATAACAAGTGAGCAACAAGCTGGACCATGCATTTTTTTTTTGGGGGGGGGGGGGGCTTGTTTTATTTACTTACAGGACTGCTGAGGAAAATGTAAGGACTCTGGTAGATCCGTTTCTCATTTCTTTCAAAAGCTCCTAAATTTAAATATGACTGTGAAACATCATGTCACCCAAACGGTTGCCCCAGTTACAACTTCTGCTTTCATCCAAACAGCCAGCCCAATCCAAGGCAAGGGACTGGTTCCATGTGCAAGATGCCTGCAAATTGAATCCCTCATGAAACAAGTGGAGGAGCTGAAAGAGGAGGTGGTGAGGCTGAGAAGCATCCATGACAGTGAACTACATTGATGAAATGCTTCCTGAGGTGTCAAAGGTCTCCAGCTGAGGGGAAGATGAAATGGTACTGAAAGAGGACAGCTGGACACAGATCACCAGAGCCTGCAAAATCAACACTGTACTTCCACCTTCCCTCAAACTGAAGAACTGGTATGCAGCTCTGGAAGTGAAGCGGGTGAGGACAACCTAGGAACTAGAGGAGCCAAAACTCAAAAACCCCAGAGTTGCCAGAGCAGTGGCCACTAGGAAGTACAAGGGTGGTTAGTGACTCCATTCTGAAGGGTACAGATACAGCCTTCTGCTGACTAGATAGTATGTCTCAGGAGGTATGCTGTCTCCCAGTAGTCAAAATCCAAGATGTTATGCAAAGTTCACAGAGACTCATCAAGCCTACCGACTATTACTTTATGGTTTTCATCCTGGTTGGCAAAAATAATACTGCTGGGGATCCCTCTGAATGCATCAAAAGTAATTTCTTGGCTCTGGGAGACAAGGTGAAGCAGACATGTACATAGGTGATCTGCTCGGCAGTCTTTCCTGTTGAGGGTAAAAGCTGATGCAGAAAAGCTTACATCCTGGAAATGAATGCATGGCTGTGCAGACAGTGTTTTCAAGAGTTTTGGTTTCTTGAACCATGGGATAATTTTCTAAGGGCAGTCAGCAGAGATAGCATCCACCTATCAAAAAAGGCAGTGTCTTCCACAGAAAACCTACTGAAGAGTGCTTCATCAGAGATAGGTGAACAAAGCCCCCAAGTAAGCAAAAGTCCTCATGTTAATAAGTGTAGTTACTCACCTGTAACAGGTGTTCTCTGGGGATAGCAGGAATCATTCCTCACATATGGGTGACTTTGGCACCTACGGAGCCCTCGCGGAAGCATCACCCCAGCCCAAGGGTGCCATCTTGCTCAGCAGATGACATAGCTAAAAGACAGCAAAAATAAAAGATGGTAAAGAAGCAACTCCAAGGGGAGGAAGGAGGTTTGTGAGGACTGATTTCTGCTGTCCCCAGAGAACACCTGTTACAGGTGAGTAACTACTCTTTCTCTGGGAACAAATAGGAAGTCAGTCCTCACATATGGGACTCCCCAGCTACAGGCTACTGAAAGCCCATAGCGAAAAACATGGTCACCCTCAAGGGAAGCCGTGAGCAGCAGCAATTCAGTCCGTGGCTACAGACTATAGTAGGACCCGTGTCCGATGAAAATCAGCACTCCGGTAGCCTGAACATAGAAGAGTCAGAGGGTAGGAGGTGCCTAAACCCCTAAAAGATTACGGAGCACAGCCTGGCCAAAGGCACTGTCCCATCAGAACTCCCTTTCCAGGAAGTAATGGGTTGCGAAGGTATGGACTGAAGACCAGGTGGCGGCCTGGCAGATGTCCAGCATCCGGACGAAGCAAAGGTTTGCCACTGAGGCCGCCATGGGCCTTACACAGTGCACCGTGACATGGCCTTCCAGCGGGAGCCCCACCTGCTCACAGATGAGGGCAATACCCAGGTAGACAGTGTACATTTTGTCACCGCCTCCCCAGATGACTGGGGTCATACGAGACAAAAAGCTGAGCAGCTTTGTGGTGGCCCTGAGTACGTTGGATGTAGAAGGACAAGACCCTCTTACAGTTCAGAATGTGAAGGACCATCTCACCCCTACTGGTGTGAGGTCTCGGAAAGAAGGGGGGGAAGTACCACTTCCTGGTTGAGATGGAAGGATGATACCACCTTCAGAAGGAATTTAGGGTGCGTGCAGAGCACCACCCTACCATGTTCTTGCAGAACCTAGAATATAGCACCTCCGCCAGTAAGGCCTGAAGCTCGCTAACTCTGCAAGTGGAAGGGATTGCGACCAGGAACGCCACCTTCCACGAGATGGCAGGTAGCCAGAAGCTCAAAGTGTGGGCAAGTGAGCTACCCCAATACCACATTGAGGTCCCACTCGATCACCAGAGGGCGAACCAGGGGCTTCAATAAGAGCAGACCCCTTAGGAGCAGATCACCAGCGGCTGGACTGAGATGGGTTTGCCATCCACCGGGTGCTGGTGCACCACCAGGGCACTGAGGTGCACCCTGATAGAGTTAGATTTAAACCCAGATTGTGAGAGGTACTGTAAGACCAGTCCAACTGGGCAGAACGGTCAGTCCTGTGCTCTGCACACCAAGTTGTAAACCTGTGCCATTTGAGAGCATAAGCTTTCCTAGTGGAAGCCTTAAGAGAGGCCAGCAGGATCTCCTCTACCTCACCCGAGCGGTTGAAAGGGGCTAGGGTCACCCTTTCAGCAGCCAAGCCGTCAGTGACAGGGACCACAAGTTGGGGTGCAGAAGAGATCCCCCCTCCTGAGCCAGGAGCCCTGGAGAGTTCCCCAACAGGATGTGGGTCTCCACCAATAGTCGGAGGAGTAGCGGGAACCACAGTTGCCTAGACCATCGAGGGGCTATCAGAATGTGCGAGGTCTTGTTGCAGAGGATCCTGAACAAGGTTTTGGAAATCAGCAGCATAGGAGGGAAGACGTACATGAGGCCCTCCGACCACGAGATGAGGAATGCGTTCGCCTCCACCCTGGAGGGATGGGCCTGCCGGGAGCAGAGGCGGGGCAACTGGTAGTTGTCCGGGCTGGCAAACAGGTCAATCATAGGTTCCCCCCAGGGCTGGAAGAACCGGTCAGCCACAATGGGGTTCAGCTGCCACTCGTGCGGCTGGAAGACCCTGCTCAAGCTGTCAGCTAGTGGGTTGTTCTGGCCTGGCAGGTATATTGCCCGCAGGAGTATACCCTGTCGGACTGCATAGGAGCAGAGGACTACTGCCTCTTGGGAAAGAACATGAGACCCCATGCCCCCCTGTTTGTTCACATAGAACATCGTCATCTGATTGTCCGTCTGGACCAACACCGGCTGGTGACACAGGCGGTGGCGAAAAGCTCGGAGGGCTAAGTATATTGGCTGTAGTTCCAGGAGGTTGATCTGCTGGATGCTTTCGTCCTGCAACCAGCTGCCCTGGGTGCGGAGTTCCTCGCAGTGGGCTCCCCAGCCAAGCAGGGAGGCAATTGTGGTAAAGACTTTTAAGGAGCTAGGGGCCTGAAAAGGCATCCCACCTCGAGATATTGGGGAGCCTGCCACCAGGTCAGAGATTCCGCCAACTGGCAGGTCACTGAGATGTTGTCCTGGAGGCGCCCCGTGGCCTGTGTCCATTGGTCCTGAAGGCACCACTGCATGTCCCTCATGTGGAGATGGACGTCTGGGGTAACGTGGACCGTAGTGGCCACGTTTCCAAGTAGGCGCCAGAGGAGCCAAGTGGACACCGAGGGACGGTGCTGTATGTCCAGTGCAAGAGCCCTGAGGTGGTTGACTCTGCCCCCAGGCAGGAAGGCCTTTGCCTGGAGGGTGTCCAGTCTTGCCTTGATGAACTCCAGACATTGTGTCAGGAAGAGATAGTACTTGGGGTAGTTTATCACAAACCCCAAGTGCTGCAAGACCTGGATGGTACGCAAAGTCACATGCTGCACCTTTGAGGCTGTGCCTCCCTTTAGAATCCAGTTGTCCAGGTGGGAGAAGACAAAGACCCCCTGGAGGCAGAGGAAGGTGGCCACGAGTGCCAGGCATTTTGTGAAGACCCTTGGGGTGGAGGCCAACCCGAAAGGCAGCACCCTGTACTGGTAGTGTCCGCCCCCCACCATGAAACACAGATACTGCCTGTGGTTGGGGTGAATGAGTATGTGGGTATAGGCATCCTTAGATCCAAGGAGCATAGCCAATCTCCCTGCTGGAAGTAAGGCAGCAATGTTCCAAGGGAGAGCATCTTGAACTTTTCCCTCACCAGGAACTTGTTGCGGTTGTTCAGGTCGAGGATGGGCCTTAGGCCTCCTGTCCTTTTTGGCACAAGGAAGTACCTGGAGTAGAACACCCTTGCCCTTGAGATGGTGGGGCACTGGTTCCACCGCTTTGTTCTCGAGAAGACCTGCAAGCTCCTTCAGTAGAATGTCCCAGTGCAGGGGAGACCTGAGGGGCTCTCCCAGAAAATAAGGGGGAGATGTCTAAGTCAGATGGAGGAGGTAACCCTCCTTGAACACTCGAAGTGCCCAGGAATCGGTGGTGAGGTTAGCCAACTTTGGGCATAGGGGATTAGATGTCACTCTGTAGGCTGATGATCTCCTTGGGGTGGAGAGGCTACGTCCAAGGAGTCAATAGCTCCTCCCAGACTGGGCCGGCACCTGGGATTTGGCAGCCTTCTGCTTACGAGGGCCATGCCTATGTCCCTTGGCCTGCTGACCCTGTTGGGGAGCTGAAGAGACCTGAAAAGGTGGGTAGTTTCTGTAAGCAACCCCTTTCCTCGGGTGGAAGGGCTTTTTACCCAAGTCCTTCCATCGGGGAGGAGCAGCGATCTTCTTAGAGAGCTTGGTCCTTGTCATGAACTCAGTCTCCAGCGCAGCAGCTTTGTCGGTCATGGGTTTGCTAAAGAGGCTCTCTCCTTGGCATGGAACATCAACCAATTTGTCCTGAACCCATTGCTCTAGGTTGGACGACTATAGCCAAGCCTGGCGTTGGGCAACGATACCCACCGCTGCTACTCAAGCTGCTGACTCGAATCGGTCAAAGGCTGCCCGAGACATAAACCTGGAGCATTCACGAATGGCCTTGGCCAGGTTCTTGAACCGCTGCAGGGGTTCCTCGGACAGACCAGCTGAGAGCCCAGTGAGTTCCTTCGCCAGGTCTCTTAGGTACATGCCCATGTACAGCTGGTAGGACTGGATGCAGCCGATGAGCATCGAGCCCTTGTAACACTTTCTGCGAGGGCATCCAAGGTACGTGCCTCACTACCAGGAGGCACAGAGGAATGCATCTTCTGACTCTTCAGTCGACGCATGGCTGACTCCACCACCATGGAGTTGTGTAGTAACTGTGACTTCTGGAAGCTTGGGTCGAGTCGAACTGCTTGCTCACCACTGGTGCCGATGCCAGTATCTCCCACATACAGAGCATCGGCCCTTCCAGGATATGAGGGATGGGCACCATGAGCAATTCCCTCGGAAAGGCCTTGTACTGGAGAATTCCCAATTTATCCATCCAAAGGTCCTCCTCCGATTCCACATGGAATGCTAGGGCCTTGGATATCTCCTTGACGAAGTAAGAAACCCCATGTCCTCTGGCGGAGACTGCCACCAGGGCTCTGAAGCAGGAGACTTCGAGGGGATATCACAGTGGCGACAGGTGTCAGGCGACTCCTCATCCTCCATATTCCACTCAGAGTAGTCCATTGAGGACTCAAAGGAAGCTGGTCCATGGACTCTGGGGCCGACCCCGTCCCAGTGAGGCCCCGTGGCCGGCGCCAAGTGCACTGGCTGGGGATGATCGCGGTTCCGTCGAGTGGGAACCAGATCGAGACCTTGGCTGAGGATCGATTCGAGGCTGGAGGACCTCGAGGATCGGCTTGGCCTCCGGGGATGTCTTTGACGTTGAGGGCCCGTGGTGGGGCAGATGAACCTGTAGTACCAGACAACAGCACCCGCTTCTGGTCCAGGAAGGCAGACAAACTGCGCTCCAGGGCCGCCATTCTGGACTCCAGGCCAGAAGGCTCCACAGCCATCGGCACAGGCACCAAGGGACTCGGGCCCGATGCCAGTTCCCACGAAGGGGAATCCTCGACGAGGATGGTGTCTGGCAACCGAGGCCGGTCCGAGGTTGAGTCCTTTTGGGGGTCCTTTGCAGGTCCGCTCCCTCTCCGATCCCTCGGACGAGCATCTCGGACTGCAGGACCTAGCTTGGGATGTACCCACACCTGTCGGATCTGTCCAAGGACACCGCCCTCAAGGTTTTCTTCTTCTTCTTGGGTTCCCTCGAGGGAGACTCCCTCTCTGAAGAACCATGGCAGGGTTTGGAAGGGCCCGTCTGAGATGTCGTGGCTTCAGATGAGGCCCTGGCCTTCAGAGGAACCGGGGACTCGGGGGAAAAACTTATTGTGCTGCTGCTGGCTGCTCTTGATGTCTTTGGTGGACATCTTTTTGCAGAGATCACATGCTGTACGGTCATGGTTCAGCCCAAGGCAGTGAAGGCAGCAGTTGTGTGTGTCAGTCAAAGGCATAATTTTTGTACAACGATCATACTTCTTGAAACCACTGGCAGCCACGGGGGAAAAAAGTACCCCAGCGAGGCCGAAGACCTGCCGGGCTGCCAATTGGAAAAATGGCGCGAAGATGCTAAAAATAAAAAAACTGCAACAAGGGACCTGATGCAGAGAGAGCAAGGTTGAGTGGCAGGAAGAGTACCGGTGCAATGCCGGAGGTGAGTATGAAACTCAGGCAGAAATATCAACTTTTTCTGGGGACAAGCCAGACGGACATCTGAAGGGCTCTGCGGAAAAAAAGGAGACTGAGCAAGATGGCACCCCTGGGTGGGAAGGGGACCATGCATGCATGGTAGCATCTCCCAAAGGCTTTCTTTGAAAGCTGGGGGGATGCTTCCATGAGGGCTCCATCGGTGCCGAGGTTACCCATATGTGAGGACTAACTTCCTGCTAGTTCCTGGAGAAAATGTTAAACATCTATAAAGAAATGAGATAAAAGAGCAACATCTGGAAAGTTATGTATGCTAATGCCTGTAGCATGGAAAGCATAGTTACTCACCTGTAACAGGTGATCTCCGGGAACAGCAGGAATTTAGTCCTCACATATGGGTATCGTCGGTACCGACGGAGCCTGTGCGGGGGAACGCTCCCCAGCGTCCAATCAGAAAGCTTTTGGGAGCATCCCACAGCGCCTGCGTGCTGCCTTCCCACCTTTCCCAACTGCCTCTCCTCAGTTGAGTTTTAAAGCTGAGACAAAGAGAGAGGGAGGGAAAGGAAAGAGATAGAGAGATACAACTCCTAGGGGAGGTGGGTGGGTTGTGAGGACTAAATTCCTGCTGTTCCCGGAGATCACCTGTTACAGGTGAGTAACTATGCTATCTCCAGGAACAAGCAGGAATGTAGTCATCACATATGGGGCCTCCCTAGCTTTAGGTGCCAGGGAGAGACCCCAGAAGTTGTGTGTCCCTGAAGATGGCTCCACTTCCCCCCATGGATCTCTGGCATCCTACCAGGGATGGTGGGTAGGAGTTGATTAGGTATGGAACAGGTGTTTCAGAACAGCCTGACCAAACAAGGCATCCCGGCGGGAGTCCTTGTCCAAGCAGTAAAGGGCTTTAAAGGAATGAACCGAGGCCCAAGTGGCTGCTCGACAGATGTTGTCGATAGACACAGAGTGCAGATGAGCCATTGAGGCAGCAATGGCTCTCACATTGTGAACTGTGACATGGCTCTCCAGAGAAAGGTTCTTACTCTGATAGGCGAAGGAAATACACTGAGCAATCCAGTTAGACAGTGTTCTCTTGGAGACTGGAAGTCCCAAATGAGAAGGATCAAAAGCAACAAAGAGTTGAGAGGACTTTCTATGTTGCTGTGTTCTTTGTAAGTAAAAAGCTAAAGCTCTTTTACAGTCCAAGGTATGAAGATTCTTCTCTGCGTTTGATGCATGAGGCCCTGGAAAAAACACAGGTAGGTAGACCGCTTGGTTCAGATGAAAAGGCGAGACCACCTTAGCCATAAAGTGTGGATGAGTCCTAAAGACTACCTTGTCATGATAGAACCTTGTATACGGTGGATTAGCTACTAGCGCTTGCAACTCACTGATGCGGAGTGCTGATGTGATTGCAATGAGAAAGATAACCTTCCAAGAAAGGAATTTCAAGGAGGTAGTAGCTAAAGGTTCGAAAGGTGGCCTCATGAGTTGCCCAAGAACCAGGTTTAAGTCCCATGCCACCGGTGATGGCCTAATGAGAGGCTTAGTTAGAAGAAGGCCTCTCATAAATCTTGCTATAAGAGGATGAGAGGCAATAGGCTGTCCATTTAGAGGCTTAAGAGAAGCTGCAATAGCACTCAAATGGACTCTTACAGAATTAGTCTTAAGACCTGCATTGGATAAATGAAGGAGATACTCCAGCAGTGATTCCAGAGGTATCACAAGGGGGTTAAGAGCCTTTTGCGAACACCATATGGTAAACCTTTTCCACTTGAAAGCATAAGAGCATCTTGTGGAAGGTTTCCTGGAAGCAAGAAAAATATCTTTCACTTGTTGAGGGATATTAAGATCATGGAGATCTAGGCCTTCAGCAACCAAGCCCTGAGATGCAGAAACTGGGGATTGGGATGCCATAACATTCCGTCCTCCTGGGATAGGAGATCTGGAGCAGACCCTAACTCCAGGGAGGGAGCTTGAGAGAGATGTAGAAGCAGAGGGTACCACACTTGCCATGGCCAATGTGGAGCTATGAGAATCATATGGCCTCTGTCTCTCTGAAGCTTGAACAGGGTTTTGGGAATTAGGGGAATGGGTGGAAAGGCATACAGGAAGTCTTGACCCCAGTAAAGGAGGAAAGCATCCCTGGCCTGAGCCCCCTGAGCCAGAGTTCTGGAACAGAACCAGGGAAGCTTGGCATTCCACGGACTTGCAAAGAGGTCTATGTCCGGGGTTCCACAAAGTTGAAATATCCTGGCCACCTGGTCTGCATGCAGAGACCACTCGTGTGGAAGCAGAACTCAACTGAGTCTGTCTGCCCAAGAGTTTTGAATGCCTGGAAGATACACTGCCAGAAGATGAATCTGATGCTCTCTGGCGAGGGCCCATAGTCGCAAAGCTTCGTTGCAAAGCAACAGAGAGCCTGTTCCCCCCTGCTTGTTCACATAAAACATGGCTACTTGATTGTCCGTATGAATGAGTACTGTCTTGAAGCAGAGCAGGGTGTGGAACACTCGCAGAGCAAGAAAGATTGCTCTGAGCTCCAAGAGATTGATATGTAGATAACTCTCTTGTGGAGAACAGGTGCCCTGGGTGGAGAGGTCTTGCAGATGAGCTCCCCAACCCATTGGAAAAGCATCTGTTGTGAGAGTTGCTTGGGGTAAGGGTTGCTGAAAAGGGGACCCCAGCAACAGGTTTTGAGTGGACTTCCACCACTGGAGGGACAAAATGAGGCGACTTGTGTTTGCTATTTTGTCTGACAGGCACCCTGATGCCTGGGTCCATTGGGTGGATAGAGTCCACTGAGCTGCCCTCATGTGGCGGCGAGCATAGGGAACCACATCCACGGTGGATGCCATGTGGCCTAGTAGTTGTAACATTTCTCGAGCAGTTAGATGAGGCTTTAGCACTGCTTGAGAAGCTAACTGCACCAAGCGAAGGCAACGGGCCTGGGGGAGATAGGCCCTTGCCTTTGTGGTATCCAGGAGAGCTCCTATGAACTCTAAAGACTGAGTGGGAGTCAGACTGGATTTTGGGATGTTTATTACCAGCCCTAAATACTGAAGGATACGCATTGTGCAGGATAGAGAAGTCCTGGCCTCTGACTCTGTTGGGGCTCGAATGAGCCAGTCGTCCAAGTAAGGGAAGACGAATATCCCTAGAGTGCGGAGAAATGCTGCTACAACAGCCATGCATTTCGTGAACACCCTTGGTGCTGAGGCCAGGCCAAAAAGAAGCACCCTGTATTGGTAGTGCTTTCCCTGAAAAAGGAACCAAAGGAACCTTCTGTGAGTTGGATGGATGAGAATATGGGTGTACGCATCCTTGAGATCTAGAGAACAAAGCCAATCCTGACTCTGAAGGTATGGCAGCAGAGATCCGAGAGAAATCATTTTGAATTTCTCCTTGACAAGGAATTTGTTCAATTCTCTGAGGTCTAAGATAGGTCTGTAACCCCCTGTTTTCTTTGGGATAAGAAAATAAGGGGAATAGAACCCTGTACCCTGTTGATGAAGGGGTACTTCTTTTATTGCCCCTTGGGCAAGAAGGATAGCGACCTCCTGACCTAACAGGTTGATGAGAGAGGTCGGAGAATTGAACTGCCTTACTATTGTGTGAGGGGGCATGCTTGAAAAATGAAGCTTGTACCCCTCCTTTATGATGGAGAGTGTCCAATGCTCTGCTGTTATTTGCCCCCATCTGGGGGAAAAATGACATAACCTTCCTGGAATGGTGGAAGGTTCTGGTCCCCCGAGAACCAGGAAGGCTAAGTTCTCTAGATGAGAGTCAAAGGCCCTTTGGAGGCTGAGCCTGCTGGACCGGTTGAGGCCTAGCAGTCTTTGCTTTTTTCTGTTTGGGTGGTTGCTGACCTTTCTTGGCAAGCTGACCTGCAGAACGTCCCTACTGAACATAAGCAGGGTAAAATCTTTTCTTTTTAGAAAAGAATGGTTTCTTAAACAATTTCTTTCTAGCAGGATCAGCAGTGGACTTGGACAATCTGTCCAAGGTGGAATTTTCAGCATCCATTTCATTGGCTTTTTCCTGCCAATCTTTACCAAACAGGTTCTCACCAGTACAAGGGATATTTCCCAATTTGTCTTGTACCCAGAGCTCTAGATCAGATGCCTGGAGCCAAGCAATTCTACGTGCCCCTATGGCAATAGCCGAGGTTCTGCTTATGCACTCAAAGCAGTCAAAGGCTGCACGGTTGGAAAATTTAGAGACATCTTGGGCATGTTTGACCCAAGTGAGAAAATCCTGTCTTTTATCTTCAGAAAGGAAAGGACTGAAAGCCTCTAAATGATCTGTGACCTCCTTCAGGAACATTCCCATGTAGAGACTATAGGAGCTGATCCTGGCAGAAAGCATGGAAGCTTGGAAGACTCAACGTCCAAAAGCATCCAGGGTTCTGCACTCACGTCCTGGAGGATTAGAGGCATGCCTTTTTGCACTCTTAATCCTTCTCATAGCTGACTCCACTACAATAGAGTGGTGAGGAAGCTGAGTCTTATGGAACCCAGGACAAGGAGGGACTCGATACATAGTATCTAGTCTGCGAGAATGAGGAGAGGTGGTAAGAGGCGTTTCCCACATCCTGAACATGAGATCATATAAAATCTCATGAATGGGCAAGGTAGATGCCTCCTTAGGAGTTTTGGGATATTGTAGAATTCCAACTCCTTGGCCCGTGGCTCTGTCTCAGGGGCCACAGTAAGGAACAGGCCCCGAGCCACCTCCCTGATAAAATCTTGGAAGGAAATATCCTCAGGAGGAGACATCCTGTGTTTAGGGGAGGAGGGCTCCTCTGGGAGAAGCATCGCTGCATCGACAGAAATGTCAGAATCCTCAGATTCTTCTGAGATCTCGAAGTATCATCTGTCTGGATGCTCTTGAAGAGCCCGATACTCGTACCGACCAAAGTCGGTACTGGGAGTAACCGGTACCAGGGTATCGGTACCGAAGGTCATCGGATGACTGGGTACCGGCAAAGCAGACACCGATGCCGATGTCGATGCTATCGGTGCCGATACCGATAGCGGTGTCGGTACCGGTGGGACTGTCTGTCTCGGTTCCGAGGGCTTCGATGCCGCAAGGAAAGCCGCCAGACTGCATTCCATAGCCAGAACTCTCTGGTCTATTGCACTGTTCCCTCTAAGCTGTGCGCGTGTGCGCGCGCACACACCTCGCCGAGTGAGCGCACATACTTTACAACAGAGCGCACAAAAATTACGGTTCTGATTCTGATAGAAAACAACACAGACATCTTAAAATTTAAAAGTTGTTGTGCATTTACGGTTTTCACAAGTTCTACAATATTTTCTAGTGCAATCAATGTGGTGTACATACTGTATTCTGAGGTGTAGTCAAATTTTAAAGTATATAACGCCGAGTGTCGTCATGTGGCGCACAAAAATTTAACCTTCCTTCAAAAGCTGCACAGCTGATATTTTATGCGCACACAGCCTACAGAAAATTAGAGGGAACATTGGTCTATTGACGCTGCCAATGCCTGGATGTCGGTATCGGAGGAGACCGCCGGAACCCCAGATCATGGCACCAGTAGTTCTGCCGAGGTCGAGGCCTCGAGAACATCCTGGAACCCCGATAATGCTTTGGAAGCCGAAGCCTCCCGCCGGGGTAATTTTGTCAGTGCAGAATGCTCGAGGGCAACGCCAGAGGCATCTCGATGCTTAGAAGGAGATCTACCCTTCGAGGACCGGCTGGATTTATGTTTAGTTACCTGAGATCCACGGGAGGAAGAAGAAGCCCTGGAAGACATTGATGCCACTGAAGCTGCATCAGAGGGAAACAGGGTACTGAGCTTAGCAGCTCGGTTCTGTTGACCTCTTTTAGACATCACGGCGCAGGACATACAATCCGTGATGGAGTGGTCAGGACCTAAACATTTTAGACACCATTCATGGGTGTCGGTGACAGAAATGGTACCGCCACACTTGGTGCACTTTTTGAAACCTGAAGCAGGTTTCTCCATGGTAAGGAAAATTTTTGGGCCTAAGGCCCTAAAGGGCGCGTGCACCTGAAGAAAAAGAAAGAGAGAATATATATATATATATATATATATATTTATTTATTTATTTATTTATTTATTTTTTACAGGAATAAGAAAGAAAAGACCGGCGTTACCGGTAGAGCGTCGAGGAAGTCAGATGTGACCACAAGAAAGAAAAAAACAAGAAAGAATTCTTCTGCGGTGACAGGAATACAACCTGCTGGCTCCGCGGAAAAAGAAGAACTGGAGAGAGGCAGTTGGGAAAGGCGGGAAGGCAGCACGCAGGCGCTGTGGGATGCTCCCAAAAGCTTTCTGATTGGACGCTGGGGAACGTTCCCGCGCAGGCTCTGTCGGTACTGACGATACCCATATGTGATGACTACATTCCTGCTTGTTCCTGGAGATAATAAGTTCCACATATACCGGCTGTAAATGGAAGAGGCTAACTTAGATGTGGATCATGGAGAACAATGACTTGGATATAGTTCTGCTGAGAAGTGGAGGAGTAGCCTAATGTTTAGAGCACTGGCTTGGTAACCAAGAGAACAGAGTAATTCCCACTAGCAGTCCTTATGGCCCTGGGCAAGTCACTTAACCCTCCATTGCCTCGGAAGAAAGGTCTGACAATCTACATCCGGTCACACTGCCAAGAAAACTCAGGAGCTGCTGGGTCACCAGGCATCAGCATTGTCTCGAAGGCACACACTGCATTTATTTATTTATTTATTTATTTAACTGTATTTATATCCCGCTTTTCACCGGGTCAAAGCGGTGTAACATAAAAAGGGGGGGGGGTGGACAGGAATCAGGAATCACCAGGTGACCAACAGTAACGATTTTGACAAACAATTGGGATATAGACATGGATATTGGGATGCAGTCATTTAGAGAAAGATCTTCTGGGGGGTGGGGGGGGGTTTGGGTAGTCAGTGGCGTGTGCATTTGCATAGTGGGCTATAATATATTTGGGAAAGATGGGGCAGGGAAAGAGGGAGGAGGAGTGGTGCTATATGTAAAAAAATATTATTGTAACAGAACTGCAGGGCATAGGAGATAAGGAGGTGGCACTAGATTTATCTAGAAATCGGACTGGAACGTCTATTTACAGTGGTGCAATATTCAGACCTTCACAAGCAGAAATGGACAGAGACTAAATTGAAGACGTTTACAATATTGCTATGAAAGGAGAAGTGGTACTGAAAGATGATTTCGAATACATCAGATGATTATTGGGACATCTCTTTTGAACTGTCATCCAAAAGTAGGAAGATCCTGTATTCTCTACAGGGAGAGCTGTTCAGGCAACTGGTAACAAAACTCTTAGAAACATAGAAACATGATGGCAGAAAAAGACCACATGGCCTATCAAGTCTGCTCTTCCATATCAACTACACTAGTCCCCTTTTTAGCTTTAGAGATCCTCTGTGTTGGTCCCATCATTTTTGAATTCAGATACAGTCCTTGTGTCCACCACCTCCACTGGGAAGCTATTCCACGCATCTATCACTCAGGAGAAATATTTCCCATATTACTCCTGAGTCTATCACCTTTCACTCTCATCCTAGTTCCCCTCATAGCAGAGCTTGCCTTCATTGATAGGGACCCTCCTCTGCATTTATGCAACAGAGGTATTTAAGTGTCTCTATCATATCACCCCTATACCACCTTTGCTCTAAAGAATACATATTAAGATCTTTAAGTCTGTCCTCATATGCTTCATAACGAAGACCATTAACCATTTTAGTAGCCACACTCTGAACAGATTCCAACCTGCCTATATTGTTTTGAAGGTGCGGTCTCCAGAATTGCACACAATACTCCAAAAGAGGTCATACCAGAGACTTATATAGCAGCATTATCACCTCCTTTTTTCTGCTGGCCATTCTCCTCCCTATACACCTAAGCATCCTTCTGGCTTTCGCAGTCACCTTTTCTACTATTTTAGCTACTTCAAAATCGTCAGACATAATTTCGCCCAGGTCCCGCTCCTCTTTTGTGGACAGAAGTACCTCACCCCCTATACTGTACTGCTCCTTTAGATTTTTGCAGCCCAAATGCATAACCCTGCATTTTTTAGCACTTACAAATGGAGAGAGTGTTTCTGATTTTATAGTGAGTGATCATCTGGCATTCAGTGATCACCGGATGGTGTGATTCAGTATTAGGATATGGGGAGAGATGGTTCATTCAAAAGTGAGGGCCCTAGATATCAGGAAAACTAACTGTGCAAAAATGAGGGAACAGTTCAAGGAGCCATTAGCTGGATGAGAATATCTAGGGAAAATAAAAAAGTAGTAGGCAAAACTGAAAGGAGATATTTTAAGAGCAAACCATTTTGCTGGGAAAGTAAAGTAAAAGTAAAAGGCAAAGGAGGTCACTATGATTCTTGAAAGTAGTAGCTAAAAAGGTGATGATAAAAAGTTAGCCTTCATAAACTACAGGAGATAGTAGAAAAAGGAAGATGAACAAAAGTAACTGGAAAACTTAAGAGAAGTTGTGAAAGTAGTCAGGAAAGTAAAGCTACAAATGGAAGAAAAAATGGCCAATGCAGTAAAATGGGGGGCATGGCTATTTTTGATGTGTTAGCGAGAGGAGGAAATGTAAAAGTGGCATTGTCAGACTCAAGGGTGAAGGGGGGAATGTCTAGAAGCTGATGAGGATAAATCAGAATTGCTTAACAAACATTTCTGTTCTGTATTCACAGATGAAGGACCAGAAAACAAACAGAAATAGGAATGAAAGAGGTGGATCTTGAACAATTTTCAGAACACTGTGTTCATGAGAAGCTAACAAAACTAAAAGTAGACAAAGCAATGTGTCCAAGGGAACTGAAAGAACTTTGGGACGTGCTGGTGCCTCCGCTATCTGACTTTTTCAATGCTTCTTTAGTGCTAGGAGTGATCCTAGAGGACTGGAGATGGGAGGATATGATTCCTCTCTACAAAAGTGGAAGCAAGGAAGAGTTTGAGAACTACAGGCCAAATAGTCTCACCTCTGTAGTGAGTAAATTAACAGAAATGCTGCCAAAACAGAAGCTACTGCAGTTTCTGGAATCCAATGAACTGCAGGATTCAGGGAACATGATTTAGTAAAAGAAGGTCTTCTCAGGCAAATCTGATCAATTTCTTTGACTGAGTGACCAGAGAAGTGGATCAAGGGAAAGTGCTAGATTTATTTATTTATTTATTTAGACAGTTTTGTATACCGCCTTATCCTTCAATCAAAGCGGTCACAACACAACTGGGGGATACATTTAACACGCGGGGATATGAGACACATACACTAATACTTACAGGGAACATGGGCAATGGAGGGTTAAGTGGCTTGCCCAAGACCACAAGGAGCATCTGTGGGACTAGAAACCCCAGTCCTTCAAGCCCAAGGTTGCTGTCCTCTAGTGGGATTTGAACCCCCGTCCTTCCGGCCTGAAGTACCTTGCCCCAACCACTAGGCTACTCCTCCCTGATATAGTATACTTAGATTTCAGCAAAGCCTTTCACTCACATGGTTCCACAAGGTGACTTAAAAATAAACAGAACACCCTTGGGGTGGGTCCTAAAGTGACTGAGTTAGAAATTGGTTAAGTTGGGAGGCAACAAAAGACAGTAGTAAATGGAGCTCATTCTGAGAACAAAGACATTACCAGTGGTGTATCATAGCGATCAGTCCTAGGTCTGGTTCTCTTTAACATATTTGTAAACAATATTGTGGAAGGACTGTTGGGTAAGGTTTGCCTCTTTATGAATAATTGGGAACCACCACCCCGGAAAAAGATTTAGGGGTCACCATGGATAACATGTTAAAACCCTCTGCCCAGTGTGCGGCAGCGGCTAAGAAAGCAAATAGAATGCTAGGTATCATAAGGAAAGGAATGGAAAATAAAACAAAGGATATTATGCCTCTGTATTGTTCCATGGTACAACCGCACCTTGAATATTGTGTGCAATTCTGGTCGCCATATCTTAAAAAGGATATACTGTAGCGTTATTAGAAAAGGTTCAGAGAAGAGCCACCAAAATGGTAAAGGGGATGGAAGGCTACTCCTATGAAGAGAGGCTACAAAAGTTAGGGCTCTTCAACCTGCAAAAGAGACGGCTGAGGGGAGATATGATAGAGGTCTATAAATTAATGAATGGAGTGGAACGGGTAAATGTAGATTGATTGTTTACGCTATCAGAATATAGAAAAACTAGGGGACATGTAATGAAGCTACAGAGTAAACTATTTAAGACAAATAAGAGAAAATATTTTTTCACTCAACGTGTAATCAAACTCTGGAATTTGTTACCGGAGGATGTAGTAAAGGCTGTTAGTGTAGCTGGGTTTAAAAAAAGGTTTGGACAAGTTCCTGGAGGAAAGGTCCATAAACCATTATTAAAAAGGGACCCAGGATATCAATGCTTGACCCAATACAAGCATTGTGGAACCTGTGTCTCTTGCGGATACTGCTAGGTATGTATGACCTAGATTGGCCACTGTTGGAAACAGGATACTGGGCTTGATGGACGTTGGTCTGACCCAGTATGGCATAGCTTATGTTCTTATGATACCAAAATCTGATTAAACCTAAGCCAATTCATTGAATTCTGTCTAGATTTGATGAGGCTGTTGTTCTTCCTCAGGGAAAGCAAAATATTAATTGGTTGTTCCAAGAAAAGTATTCAGAAACTGACCGATGCAGAGGGAGGTAGCTGACTGGCTTATAACTCTTGTGGTTCCTAGATTTGTCTGGAAGCTTCCACTGGCAAAGAAGGCAAGGGTTGTGATGACCTTCAATTATGCTGGCATGTGTCTTCTCTCAGCATTAGTCTAGAGTTGAACCTTTAGCTGGTGTCACAGAAGGAGAATAGTCTCTTTCGTGCCTAAACCTGCAGATCTCTTTAGACAAATGTAGACTCTCTGCAGAGCATGCCTCCTCCTGCCTCTCTTGCTTTTCCTTCCTCTAAGCCAGAGCAAACATACAGACATCACTGGTTCACAGCATTCTACTAGCAATATCAAACACTCTACCAGTAGCTCCACATCCTCCACAAGCAGCAGAACCACACACAGATGCATACCCAGAAGCAAGGAGAGAACCTACAGCCACAGTTCTAGAGAAAGTCACACTGAGGAAGGTAGGAAGTCAGAAACAGCAGGCAACAGAGACAACAGCACAAAAAATAATCGTAGAGTATAAAATGAGGATCAAGGGGAAACAGGTGATAAAGAAATATGAAGTGCAAAACTAGCGGACCACTAATTCACAAGCAAATTCTAGCACCAACCACTACTTCATGCAGCAGATCCCAAAAGACAAGTTGTTCTAGGAATGGGACAGGTGTAAAAGCATGTACCCATCTTTGATTACACATTTGTGGCACTAACTTTATAAAATATATCATATATGTTTATTTATACATTTTACCCCTTACATAAATCTTTTGTAGGTGCAGACGTTTCCACTTTAGGGCCTAGTATGTGCGTACTACCCCTTCTTTATAAAGTGCTATGTGAAGCATAGCCATCTACATACATGCTATTTCTGTGAGTGTACTTGCTATGTAAGCATTTACTTGCTATGTAAGCTTTATAAAATTATGTATTACTTTGGTACAGTTCACAATTTTGGCATGTCAATAAACGTTTCCTGAATTTTAATAGGGGTTGATTTCCCTGTATGTACTCTTTCAATGATGGCACTGCTTAACTCTAGTTATGTTGATATTACTCAACTCTAGTTATGTTGATATTAACCCTAGTTTTCAGCCTAATGCTTTACTTTTTATTTGTGACTTTTTATATTTCTTAACTTGTTGATTTAATATATTCATTGATTATTATATTTATTGATTTATTATATATTTCTTGGTTGTTGGTTATTTTATTTTATTAAATCTTAATTTGTCTTATGTTTACAATTATGTTTTTATACTTTTTTTCCTTTTACAATTTATTTTTATTGTAAACTGTTTTGGTACCCTTTTAAAAGTGGTGCATCAAGAGAATAAATTGAACTGAATGTGTAAAAAAAGCACCAGTAGGGAAGGGGGAAAAGAGAGAAAGATTGAGAATATGCTACCACTGGGGGGGGAGGGAGGGAGAGAGAGAGAGAGAGAGAAGTACCAATGGTTCCCCTCTCTCTCTCTCTCTCTCTCAAATTCCCAGCCCCCTTGTTGTTTTTCACATAAGGTAGCAGAGAGATAAGAACTCCCTTATGCCTCCTACCAGCAGGAACCAGGAACCATTGTGGTTTGCTTCTACATTTGTGGGAGGTGGGGCTACTATGGGTCTACAAGTCACCTCCCTCACCCCACGAAGGATGTCCATGCATCTAAGAGTCTTTCTTTCCAGAAAGAAAAGTGCTGAAGTGAACAACATATTGCAAAAGTCTAACATGTCTACTGTTTACATTTTCCATCCATTTAAAAATTAGAATCATAGTTTTAGTTTTCTTTTTTTTTAAACATAAAATTAAGCTTTTGATAAATATTTTGTAAGGTATCCTGTGAAGGGTTTTACCTAAGGACTATTCTGTCATACATAACACTAGTAGTGTACCTGTAGCATTCTAAAAGCCTTCCCATTGTCAAATGAAACCCAGCTCTATGCAAGGGTCAGGGGACACTTCACACAGGCTTCTAGATGGTGTCTGAGAGCACAATGCTAATCTCAAACATTCATTTTTATTGTGGTAGCCAACAATTCTTTGTACTTCCACAAGAATCTGCTTAACACCGAAATCCATTAGCACATCATAGCATTCTAGTGGGGGTAGAGAGTGGAAATCCATAGGGGTGTGCACGGCCAAAAAAGTTTAGTTTGTGCGTGTTTAAAACAAAATTTTCCATGTTCATTTCATATATTCATTCTTTGTCAGCATGCAAATCAATTGTACATATATTTTTAGGCACCCAAACTGAATCTATGCTCACAAATTCACATCCCTAGAACTCAGTGGTTAGGGCAGCAGTCTAGAACCAGAAAGACCGGGGTTCAAGTCCCACCAACACTCCTTGTGGCTTTGGGCAATTCTGTTACAAACTTATGGCTGATGCAGAAAGCCGCTCTAGACCCACACTGAAGCGATTTTTACATTCCCAACAACGCACACATTTTAACGTGCGATGCAGGAAGGATAGGGTATGCAAATGAACGCTGTGTTAACCATGCACATGCAAATGAGCCACTGCAGCGTTAAACAGGAAGAGCAAGCCAAGCACATGCGCACAAGAAGCCTGCGCTAGTTTGGTTTGCTCTCCGGGCATCATGTGGCTAATCTGCATATCAGCCCCAATAGTATTTTGTCAGCATCGGGGACAATTGCAACATCAGGCAAAGTCCCCGATGCCATCAAAATACTGTCGGGGGCCAGTGCCCGACAAAAGAGAATCCTTGGTGACCCAGCGGCCCCATTTCCCCCCCCCCCACCTGACAGTATTCTGATAGCATCACGGCATCAGGAAAAGCTCCCAATGCCATCAAAACACTGTCAGGGGCAGGTGCCCCGACAGAAAATAAGTACCTTTTGGTCTAGCAGTCCCTGTACCCTCCACTAAAATAATATAACCTGGTGGTTTAGCGGCTTCTGTACCCCCCACCCCCATGTAAAATAAAATAAAATAAAAATCACCTGGTGATCTAGTGACCCCTGTCCCCCCCACCCCCAAGTAAAATAAAATTACCTGGTGGTCTACCGGCCCCTAAATCCAACCCCTCCCCCATACCTTAAAGTAGGCGGGAGCGCTGCCTACGAGCTCTCGCTCTGGTCCACCATCTTGTAAAATGGCGACACCTGGCCCCACACGGTACATCCTGGGATGCACCAGGTGAAGTCAGACTGCAATATAAGGTAGACTATGCCTTATATGGTAGTCTAACTCTGCCTGTGCATCCCAGGATGCACAGCGTGGGGCCAGGTGCTGCCATTTTACAAGATGGCGGACAAAAACAGGAGCACATAGTCAGCGCTCCTGCCTACTTTAAGGTACCGGGGGGGTTGGATTTAGGGGCCGCTAGACCACCAGGTGATTTTTATTTTATTTAACTTTGGGGTGGGAGGGTACAAGGGCCACTAGACCACCAGGTACTTACTTTCTGTGGGGGCACCAGCTCCCAACAGTATTTTGATGGCATCGGGGGCTTTTCTTGATGCCACGACCATCCCCAATGCTATCAAAATACCGTCAGGGGGCTGCTGGGCCACTAGGGATTCTCTTTTGTTAGGCATGGCCCCCAACAGTGTTTTGATGTCAGCAGGGTCTTTTCCCGATGCCTTATCATCTGAGAAGATGATGATCTAGGCATCGGGGAAACACCCAGTGCCATCAAAATACTGTCGGGGGCAAGCGTTAGAGGTTTGTGTTATCTCAGACCCTGCAATAAAGATTTTGGCACTATGGCTGGATTGCATAGCAGACCATTACGTGCAGCTGATTAAAATACATTTAAATAGATTTAAATATGCAAGGCATAGGGTGCTAGTTTTTCCATTTAAAAGATGTGTTGTTTAAACATGGCATTATGGGTTCTTAAAGGCCGTGCTAGCTTTCTGCATCGTCCAGTCAGATTGTAAGCACTCTGGGGAAAGGGAAATACCTATAGTACCTGACTAACTTGCCTTGATCTACTACTGGAAAAGTATAAGCTAAATAGAAATTTAAAAAAAATTAGTTAAAATTACTCCCAGTCATTGAGGACAAGCTGGCAAACCAAATCCTGCACTGTGTTTACTTGTTCCCAGCTTGAAAGAACATCCTGCTTCTCTGTACCAATGAGAGGAGGAGCTTAAAAGCCTAGTTAATTGTTCACCAACCTCAGCCAATTGGGTACTTGTTGAGGACGTGTCAGCTGGGGTGGCTCTATAATGAGGCCGAGTGAGGCGGTAGCCTCAGTTGGCAACTTTTTGGGGGGCGGCAAAAATTGCCCCCAAAAAGACCACCTCGCTCGGCCTTCAAAATAAACAAAAAAAAAACCGGCTGCAGAAGCTGCTGCAACAGCTGAATGAAGTGTCCTGCGACTGCCGTCGCCTCCCCGGAAGAGCCCTGCCAGCATTCTTCCCCCCCTCCCCGCGTCGGCTCAGCTTTGCAGAGCTGTGCGAAGGTAGAGTGTTTTCCTTTCCTGCGGCTCTGTTAAAGCTGAGCCCTCTGGCACTGATGGGAAACAGGCTGTTTCCCCACACACCCCATGACACACAGCTAGAATGTACATAGTTACGTTGTTAGATCTGTAAATAATGCTGAGCTGCCCGTATAGCGTCTGACAGCCATTTTGTACATAGTTTCCCTGTCAGCCCTGTATAAATAACCCTGTTTCATTGTAAGTCCAGTGTAGACCTGCCTGCACTGCACAAATGTGTTACCTGTAAACCGCACTGATATTAAATAGCGCAGTATAGAAGAAACATTAAATACATTAAATAAATAAATAATGGGCTGATGGGGGGATGGCTAGGACTGGAAATGGGCTGATGGTGGGTTAGAACTGGAAATGGGCTGATTGGGAGGGGGCTAGGACTGGTAATGGGCTATCGGGGGGGCTAGGACTGGAAATGGACTTATTAGAGGGGTTAAGACTAGTAATAGGCTGAGGGGGGTTAGCACTGGAAGTGAGCTAGGACTGGTAATGGGCTGATTGGGGGCTAGAACTGGAGTGGGCTGATAAGGGGGAATAGGACTGGAAATGGGCTAATGGGGGAGGGGAGGAGATTGCTACTGGCCCTGGAAGAAAACTAGGGGCTTGGACTACAAATGGGCTGATGCAGGGGGATGGTAGAATAGGACTGGAAGGCAGTGGATACTGAGAGGGTCTGCCAGGGGAAGGGGCAGGAAGGGAGGGAGCTGACACGGGAGAAAGGAGGGGGCTGGAAAGGAGCTGACACCTGGGATGTACTGAAGGGGGACTGGAAGGGAGCTGACACTTGGTGATGGGAGTGGTAGGTGGTTGGGTAATGAGGCTGGAAGGGAGCTGACATGTGAATGGCACTGGAAGGGGGTGGACAGAGGGTAGGGCAACTGTAAGGGATCTGACTGGGGGGGTGGCACTGAGAGTGGACGTGAGCTGATACCCGGGATGGTATTTGGACTAGAAGGGGCTGAACAGTGGGGAAGGAGGGGGACTGGAAGGGAATGGACACAAGTGGCAGTCATGGGAATGCAAGGCGGTTGACAATGGAATGCAGTGAGAGGGGAGGACTGGAAAGGGGGCTGATACTGGGGAGGGTTACTAGAACTGGAAATGGGCTGATGGAAGGAAGTGAAGAAAACAGAAGAGATAAGAAATAGCAGATGGACCATGGATCATAGACCAAAGAAAGAGAGCTACGAGAAGTTAGGAAACAGAAGCCTCAGATTGGGACCAGCATGATCAGAGAATAAAATGGTCAGACAACAAAGGTAGAAAACATAATTTTATTTAATTTTAGTGATTGGACTTTGTGCTATTTTTATATTTTACACAGTATTGGGGAACTGCATCTCTTATTTATCTGATGTTGCACTGCATGTGGACTCTGGCTTCTTGGGGTTTTGGTTTAAATTTTGTCTACATATTTTTATTTTTACTTTAGATTGTGGTTACTTATTCTGTACTTGGTGAGTGTCGATGTTGTGAGTGTGTGACTGAGATCAGGTGTTCTGTTAACATGGAGTTTGTACATAAAGATCTCTACTGTACTGTAGTAATTTGACTTGTTCAGCTTTTCAAATAGGTGTATGGATGTTCCAGGGCCCTCTGTAGTATTTACAGTGACACTTTTTTTGGATGGGCTCCTCATGTGACTTTTGGAAGTTTGTGCTGATATGGTATTTATTTATTTATTTAAAAGGATTTATATCCCACCTTCTCCTTTAATCAAAGCGGTGTACACGGCAAACAATCGAACATATTGACATTTGTGTGATCATGCAGTGTTTTTGTGGTATGGTATTGTAGGTTTGCTCTTTGTTGTAGGGTTTTGTATTAGTTTTGTATTAGTTCACAATATGCCTGGTACTGGAGAATAGTGGTTGTTGTTGTTAGTGAGATGATCAGAATCAGATTTTTTTTTTAAATATTGAGTTCTGTGGGTGAATGTCCTGTTTCTGCTCTGCACCCACTGTGGATGCAAAATATATGTTGAAAAAAAAAAGCAAGAACCATAACACAATTTATAACAACAAACTAAAAATGAATTATAATTTAGTTTTATAAACTGTGCTGTTGGCTCTTGCTCTCTTTTAGTTCCTTGATGTGCAAGCAGGACCGTACCTAGACCTGTGTAAGCGGTGCAGCCGCACAGGGCGGAAAGGCTTGGGGGGCACATTTTGGCTGTCTGTTGTTGCCCTGCCGCCACTGGCAGGACAATAGCAGGCAGCCAAAATGTGCCCCCCCCAAAGCCTTTTCGCAGCACTTTAAGCAGGTCTGATCCCTCCCTCCTCCGACGCGATGTCAGAGCAGGGGGGACAGATCTGCTTAAAGTGCAAGCGCCTTTCAGATCGGGCGCATGCCCCCCTACTCCTCCCCATACCTCCATCCAGCACTGCCTGATGGAGGTATGGGGGGGGGAGAGGGGGGTGTGCGCCCGAGCTGCAAGTGGCACAGGTCACGATTTCAGCTCAGTATGGCCCTGTGTGCAAACATCTTGCATTTACTCTATATAATCTAATCGGCTTTTTGGTTTGGTTCAGTCTCTGATTGGATTTCTGAAAAAGACCCGCCCCCTTCTAAGGTGGGGGGGGGGGGGCACCATCTCATTCTTCGCCTTAGGCAGCAGATTGCCTTGAGCCGCCCTGCGTGTCAGGGAGTCAAACTCACAACCATGCAGATGACGACTTGTGGCGGAGACCATGGAGGCTACATAGCTTATATTTAGAGGTAGAAGCTGCCCACAGAGGAGCCCACTAGATCAGAAAGAGCAACCACGTATGAGGAGAATGAGGCAGATACTTGCTGGTTCAACAGTTTTGGTGGGCCTGTCTTGCATCTACCATCAATCTAGCTCCTTTATGGTCTATTAAAAACTTGATATTCCAGTCTTGTGGGTTAACAGAGCAATTTACAAAAGTAACTAAAATACAGATTAAAATATATTAGGATAAAACAAAATAAGGGGGTTGGAGTTTTCACTTCTAAATGCTCACCTCCTTTTTTTTTTTCCTGCTTCATGCTAGAGATTCCTGTTCCTGCCTGGTCCCTGAGCTTTTCTGCTCTGGGCCTGGCCTCCCATCCCCACAACTGCACAGGGTAGGCCCTGACAGGAGGAAATCTTGCTTCTGTCCAGTTCCTCCCCACAATGGAATATTTGAAATCCCGTCAGTTTTGACAGGTGTCTCCATAATAAGATGCTAATTCTTTAATTAAAAGAATAAAAATGCAGCGCTTTCAAAGCATTAAAGTCTCAGTTTACAGGCCTGTACTGATATTAATCCCTGGTAATAGAAAAAATCGCTGAAAATAGCAGAGCCCAGGGAGTACGGTACAAGCCCTTGAAAGCTGAGGGGAAGGCTTGTTCTATCATGTTTCTCAAGACATCTGGGACCAGTGGGAATCTAGAGAGCACAGGGCATACTAATACAGATTATAGTAGAATATTTTCACACAGAACAAAAAGGCAGAGATATACTGAGTTTTCTTTTAAAAATTAACATCAGAGCATGCCTTCTAATCTCCCTTATGGCAATCATTCCTAGTTTTATCTATTCCCATAGAAGACTCTCTCACATAAGTCACTTTTCTATGTTATCCTGTTTACTTTCAGCGTGGTACTCACCCCCCCCCCCCCCTTGCTCTTCACACTCTCTGATCTGGAGTTTTATATGCTCTGCATTATATAGCAGTACACTAAGAGTGCAATTTTATAACTTGCCACATGCGTATTTCATGCCTATTTTAAAACAAGGTATGTGCATATTTTACTGTATAAAATATGGGCATAAGTGGTAAGATATGTGCACCAAATCTAGTCATGAACGCTGACACCACCCTAGACTTGCTGTTACTGCACACACCTAGATTTGTATAGAGTACGCTAAGCTATAGTAAAATCTATAACTTTAACATGCAAAAATATGCATCCTGCCAAAGCTCTGCCCCATGAGCTCCCCCCACACCAAAAATACATGCCATCACCCTAGCGTGTATACTTGAAGAATAGCACCCGCCTCAACTATGTGCATAAAGGCTCACCCGTGTAACTCACTGAAAATACATGACTTGTGTACATGAATGGCATGTGCGCTTAACTTTATGCACCTCGTTATAAAATTACCTCCTAAATGGAAAGGGAGGGAATGGGGGTGGGTGAGCAAGGGAACAGCAGTGAGCCAAATCCCATTCCGGCCAACATGCACGCCTCCAAACACTTGTTGCTGAACCAGCACCTTGGCTAATGCATCAGAGTGAGAAAGTTCTTGAAATGACTAGGGGATCAAAAAGTTTAGGTTACCTTGTCAATGGGTTACCGCTGAAGTCTATTACCTCGAGTGATTTGCAAAAGGAGATGCTTTCTGGAATTTCAGGAATATCTGCAGAAACAGAAAACACCCCAATCACCTACTGCACCATTAAAAAGGCACACAAACACACGGATATATATAACCCTTCCTCCACCATATGTGCATCACAAACTGATGGGCTTCACTATCCCTTAATTTCAGAAAATCCATCCAAACCAGTCTGAAGACTGTGTGATTTATCAGATGTACATGGTACAAAAACCTAGATGGCAGAAGCCACAGGAGATATCCACAGAATAGGGCAGTTTTTAAAAGGTCAGAATATAAATCTGGAATTAGCACAGAAGACTCCACAGTAGATATTTGAGCTCTGCCCAGACTTTGAAATAGGAATCTTTTAAATAATTGTACATGATAACACTTAAATTTGGTATTTAAAAGTATAGTTAACTACTCATGCCATTTTGTGTGGCCAATTTTTCTTCACGTTTAACAATTATAAAAAATAAAGGTCAGATAAGATCTGTAAAGGACGCAGCTAGAGAAGCAAAGGTTTACACAACGGCTTGTACAGAAGCAACTCTAGATGCGTTCGAGCGCCCCATTCCCTGTCAGGCACTGAACAGTATAAAGCTGGTCGCTGAATGAGCTCTAATGAAACCTGGAATCTGAGCTGCTGTCTGCTGAGTGTGCAAACGAACCTGCTGAACAACAAATCCCTGGAAGAGCTGCCAGACCTCAACAGTATTTAACTCAAGCTTCCCTGCATGTTCACTGTATTTCTCGATCACTAGTTTTTAAGCTAACTATTGAGAACCATCAAAAGGCTGCCATCTGGTCCCAGTATTTTACTGATTATGCATGGGTACACGTATCAATCAACAACAGCTAAGAAAGCATGCACATGAGCTGTGGCCACCACATGCCGCTACAGACTCTTAAACTCAACATGTAATGACATAAGAGTATTTCTTGAAATACAATTAAGCTACGATAACAAATAAGAAATATACAAGTTGAAAAGTGCACAGTGAAAAGTGTGATATAGGACGACAAACTCCCCTTTGCTCCGTTCACAGACCCAGGCATGTCTGTGTGGAACGACTCAGTTGAAACAGCCATAGTAAAGTGTGACTAGTGTGCGTAGAGAGGGATGGAGAGTGGAGGAGCAGCCTGATAGAGCAGCGCGATAGAACCACAGAAGAAAGGGTTTGAATCCCACTGCTATCCCTTGTAATCTTGAGCAAGTCATTGCTTCAGGTACAAACTTAAGATTGTAAGCCTCTGGGGACAGGAAAATACCTACTGTACTTGAATGTAACTGGCCTTGAACCTCTGAGAAAAAGGCATGAGCTAACACCAGTAGTGCATGGGAGGTGAGTATCTATCTGTGAATCAGTGGTATGTGTGTATCTATAGTCATGGGGAGAATGGCGAAATTAGGCCTTACCTGCTAATTACCTTTCTTTGAATCCCTCCAGTCCAGTCCAGGCCAGTCCAGACACATGGGTTGTGGGCTCTGTGCCTCATAGGATTGGCCAGTATTGTCTAACAAAGCAGACTGTCAGCCTTTTGGATACCAGTCAAACATGCCACACCAAGCCACTGGGTCTACCCCGCAGCCCACTTGACTTGCTATGGTATCACCTTACAGTATTCCCTTCTTATTTTCTTCCTTGTCTCCTTTTTTTCTTTATCTTAACCGAAAAAGAGCATAACGAGACTATACGGGATGACACGAGACCCTCTCAACCTTGAGACTGACCCCCTCCCCCCCTTCAACGGATTCCGGTGTCCTCCCAAGCGGACAGAAGCAGAGCGGGTTCTGGAATGGAGTGGAGGGATTCAAGGAAAGGTGATTAGCAAGTAAGGCCTAATTTCACCTTACAAATCATTCCTCCAGACCAGTCCAGACGCACGAGATGTACCACAGCATGGACCTGCGAGACAGGCTCGCAACACTGGCTCCAAAATGGGTTTCCTCCCTGGCTTGCATATCAAGCTGGTAGTGTTTCACAAAGGGGTGCAACGATGACCATGTCACTGTCCTACAGATCTCTGCTGGAGACAAAAGGCTTACCTCATCCCATGAGGCTGCCTGTGCCCTTGTTGAGTGAGCCCAGAGCTCCAAAGGCACCAGTCAGCCTTTCATCAAGCATGCCGACGCAATGGGCTCTTAGTCATCAAGAAACAGAGGCTTTCAACGCCACCTCTCTGCAGCACATCCCCACCAAACAACACACAAAGCCGCTCAGAGCAGCGAAAAGGGTCCGATTTCCACAGATACCCTCACCGTGCTCGGTGAACATCCAGGAATCACAACCTGCGGCTTTGCCCATGCTCCGCCCCATCCCACAGGACTGGGAGCATGATGGACTGATTGACATGAAAATCCGTGACCACCTTTGGCAGGAAGGATGGCACTGGCCGCAATACCACCGTCTCAGGATAGAAAATCAAGAACTGCTCTCAACAGGACAGAGCTTGCATCTCAGAGACCTGTCGGGCGGAACAAATAGCAATCAGAAATACAATCTTCAAAGAGAGATCCTTCAGCGACGCTTCCTTCAGGGGCTTAAAGGGTGGTTTCATTAAGGCACTCAGTACCAAGCACAAGTCCCACGGTGGTACCACCAGTCACCGCAGCAGACGCACCCGTTTCACTGCTTGCAAAAACTGTACCACATCCGGATGCATCGCCACTAAGACCCCACGGATCTGACCGTGGTAACACACTAAGGTTACCACCTGTATTTTCAAGGATCCCAAGGCCAAGCCCTTCCTCAGTCCTGCTAATAAAAAAACCAGGATTTGAGGCATTGATACCGCAAGCGCCTGGCACCATTGTCTTCACACCACCCCTCAAACACTCGCCACACTATACATAAGACAAAGAGGTAGATTGCTTGCATGCCTTCAGGAGGGTGGCCGCCACCACCACCACCAGGGAGTATCCTCTCTTTCTCAGCCATGACCTCTCAGTAGCCAAGCCGTATGCGAGAACTGACTCACTTGGGGCATCCTCAGAGATCCCTGGTATAATAGATCGTCCTGCTCCAGGAGCTACCAAGGGGATGTCACTGTTAGATGGACCAGGTCCGCATACCAGGGCCTCCATGGCCAATCCAGTGCAATCATAACAACTGGTCCCCAATGCCTCTCTATCCTGTGCAGGACCCTGCCGATGAGAGGCCAGGGAGGGAACACATATAGTAGCACCTCCTCTGGCCATGGCATCAAGACCCTCTGACATGGGTTCTTATCTCCTGCTGAAGAAACAGCTCACCTTGGAGTTGCCCACTGAAGCCATCAAGTCCATCACTGGCTGCCCCCAGCATGGGACGAGGTACTGGACTACTGAGTCCTCCAAGCACCATTCTGCGGCATCCACCTGATGGCAACTGGGGAAGTTTGCTTGCACATTGCCTCTGCCTGCCACATGTGCCGCCGACAAGGTATCAGATGACTCTCTGCCCACTGCAGCAGTGGGGCTACCTCTGCCGCAGTGGGGCTACTTCTGCCATCAGCACCATGCTGGTTGTGCCACCTTGGCGGTAGATGTAGGTCATTGCCGTGGTGTTGTTAGAGAAGACACACACCAACTGGTACTCCAAAATCAGCAGGAAGTGTTGGAGCATGAAGAACACTAATCTCAGCTCCAAGTGGTTTATCAACCACTCTGACTCCTCCATCATTCACTGCTCCTGTGCCCACTGTGAATGGCAGATTGGGGGGCACATTGCTTAACAGGCATCCGTGGTAACTGTTATCCACGGTGGGGACTCCAAAGGTATTTCTGCCATCAGGGTCCAGGATGCCTGCCACCAGCAGAGGCCAAGCCTCACTTCCCACGGGCATGACAAGCACCAGGACAGGGGGTCCCCTGTGTGGTGACCACTGTGACAGGAAAGGGATTGAGGGGACCAGGAGGTCTGAGGGGGGCGTCTGTGAGTATATGTCCATTAGGGGGGCAGCTATGTGTATGTCAGGAAGCCCCCTCTTATCCTGTCCTCCCCCAGAGCACTTTTTCCTCCTTGCATTGCCTCACCCTACCATTCTTTCTTGCATTTCAGCCCCCTATTCTCGGTTCCTTGTTCCCTGCAGTGACAGATCTGGCCTTCCCCATGTGACTAAAGCACTCTTCACTCTCTGTCATGAGAAGCTGGGTCCTCCACAGAAGCTGGGCCATCAATCTAAGGTTGGCAGCGCCCGCTGGCCCCTCCCCCCCCTCAGCTTCATTGTGCAGATGTGGCCTTCTGTCACCCCTGCCAGTAGCTGGATCCCCAGTGGTGGCAACCCCCAGCTTCATGCCACATATGTGGCCTCTTTCCTCCATCTCTGGGAGTTGGATCCCAGGTGACACATTGGCAATGGTGCTGTCTCAGCACATATTTTGATTTTGGCAGGATAGAGCTCTCTGCCACATAACTTATTTCCTCCTTCCCTATTCTTCGGGTAGCGGAGCCTAACTTCCCCACTACCTCTTAATATTCCACATCTCCTTCAGCCTGTCCTTACTCATAGGTTTGTCTGCGCAAGTGCAGAGAAACCTATGTGTACAGACAGAGACCTATACACAGACTAATTGGAGCCTCCCTAATAGGCCCTATCGCTTATGCAAAACATACCTAAAAAGCTTGATGGCACATTATATGGCCACTTCCTAATAACTACTTTGTCTGTGTAAAACAATGAATATACCTGGAACAATTCAAAACCACAAGCAAATTCAAACTGCCATTTTGGACTGCTAAGAAAATAGTAACATATACTCAGGCCTTGATGCAGTAAGCATTGAGTCAGAAAACTGTGTTAAACATTGACAAACAAAAGTTCTAATGCATATGCTAAAAAAAGTTTCTCGTGATGCAGTAAACTAGTGGCATGCAAATGACCACTGCGTTAAAAAGTGTGCACACAGAAAAAAAAAAAACAATGCACGCCACCAAGGTAGCATGCAGTCATTTTCTGCGTTAACAATAAATGTCTCCCTTCCGGACTCTAAATAAATGGGGATAGCCTCACACTGACAAAAATGGAGATGTTAAAAAAAATCCCAAAAAACAGGCTTGCTAGACTCCCCCCATCCCCCCCAGCAAAATTTTCCTGGTGGCTTAGTGGGCCATGGACTTCTCCTCCAACATTCCTGATCCTCCTCGACTTCTCTGGCTGTTCACCCCCTCCCCGAGCTATCTCGTCAAGGGTACCTGTAGGGCTGGTACCTGCTCAGAAACTAAAGCCTGTTCTGAAACAAACAAGGATCTAAAAAGATGAACTCTTTTCTGCTGTGCCAGCATTGAAATCTGCAGATCAAGCAATTCAGCAGAGCTATTGTTTATGACTACGTGCAAGAGAACAAGGCTGAGGCCAGAGATTGTTCTTCTGGTACTAGCATTTGCAACAATGCATGAACCTGCATGCCAGTATCTCTCTTGCATCATGGACCTTTGTTTGGAGAAGGACCACCTGACCACTGTTATAAGATTCGCTGAAGATGACATACAGTATCTGAGATCAGCCAATCACCATGCCGTGATGAGGAGGTTCAGGACAAAGAATTATGCGCTGGACTCAGAGAGACTCTGGACACTTCTGGGCACTTCTAGACTCGCAGAACCTTTGAATACTGCTTGGGAACTTTAACTTAGCCCTGACTCTGGCAGTTTGTTTTCTGCAGTACTTAGTCCTACTGCCTGTCTGCCTCAAGGACAAAGACTAACTTTGGGAAGGAGTGAACTTCTCCCACAGATCTTCAGCTCAGTGCTATCACGCGGCTCGGCTGGACTATCTCTGTAGCCTGCATTGGACCACTGTCATTCTTTGGACTTTGTGCCATTCCAGAGATAGACGACTTCTCGGACCCCCCACCTTGGTCTAACTTAGACAGACAGATAATTTGCTGTATTCCTGAGTGCAGAGTTGATCAATGATGTTGGTTTCTAGAACAGTGATTTGTGACCTTATTAAATTGTAATCAAAGGGGTACATAACCTGCTACCTCAGAAAACTAATTTATTCTAAATCCGCACTATTTTTCTATCAACAATAAAGTCTAATTTCTATATAAACACAGGGTTGGTTCTTTTATATCACATGGTTCATTTGCCAGATGGATCTATGGAACCTTGGGAAAAGTGGGAAGTAGCAAATACCCCTAGACATATCGAGAATTTATATATATATTTTTTTTTAATTTGCTACTGAAAATAACCCCTACAGTTTGGTTGGCATTGCCTGGGATAAGTAATCCTGAACAACAACAACAACTTCCTCCTACATCCCCCCTCCCCTTCCCAGGTCGGGCACACCCTGGCTAAAGCATCCCAGGTTGAGGTGGCTTGAGACCACACAGCATCCAGTAGTGGTCTACACTAGCGGAAAAAATTGTGGATACACCTGCAAAATTCGAGCTCTCTGCGATATCTGTCTTAATTACGTTAATTAAGTATTCTATATATTAGATACTCTATGCAGATTGTTGCCATAACATTTGGGAACATATTACAAACAAATATCATCAGCATTTATCAGAAAAAAACTTTGATTTGGAGTCAGACAAGGTAATTGATGTCTTTATCTCCAGGAACAAGCAGGAATGTAGTCATCACATATGGGTATCGTCGGTACCGACGGAGCCTGCGCGGGAACGCTCCCCAGCGTCCAATTAGAAAGCTTTTGGGAGCATCCCACAGTGCCTGCATGCTGCCTTCCCGCCTTTCCCAACTGCCTCTCTCCAGTTCTTCATTTTCCGCGGAGCCAGCAGGTCGTGTTCCTGTCACCGCAGAAACTTTTCCTTCTTTTTTGTGGTCGCGTCTGCCTTCCTCGATGCTTTACCGGTACCGCCGGTTTTTCTTTCTTTCTTTCTTTCTTTTCTTTAAAAAAAAAAAAAAAAAAATTCTTAGTACTTTCCCATTTTTTCCAGGTGCACGTGCCATTTTAGGCCTTAGGCCCAAGATTTTTTCCATAATGGAAAAACCCTCCTCGGGTTTTAAAAAGTGCACCAAGTGTGGCGGTACCATCTCCATCACCGACACCCATGAGTGGTGTCTGAAATGTTTAGGTCCTGACCATTCCATCTCGGAGTGTATGGCCTGTGCCATGATGTCCAAGAGAGGTCGACAGAACCGAGCCGCCAAGCTCAGTACCCTGTTTCCCTCTGATGCAGCTTCGGTGGCATCGACGTCTTCTAGGGCTTCGTCTTCCTCCCATGGATCTCAGGTAACTAAACATAAAAGTCTAGCCAGTCCTCAAAGAGTAGATCTCCTTCTAAGCATTGAGATGCCTCTGGCGTTGCCCTTGAGGATTCTGCACCGGCAAAATTGCCCCGGCGGGAGGCTTCGGCTTCCAAAGCATTATCGGGGCTCCAGGATGTTCTCGAGGCCTCGACCTCGGCAGAACTACTGGTGCCATGCTCTGGGGTACCGGCGGTCTTCTCTCAGTACCGACATCCAGGCATTGGCAACGTCGATAGACCAGAAAGTCCTGGCTATTGAGCACAGTCTGGCGGCTCTCCTTGCGGCATTGACGCCCTCGGAACCGCGTCAGACTTTTCAACCGGTACTGGCACCGACTCCGGCACCGGTATCGGTACCAATAGCATCGACATCGACATCAGTGTCTGCATTGCTGGCACCCAGTCATCTGATGCCTTCCGGTACCGATACTCCAGTACCGATTACTCCCGGTACCGACTTCGGTCAGTACAGGTATCGGGCTCTTCAAGAGCATTCTAACAGAAGGTACTTTGAGTCCTCAGAGGAATCTGAGGATTCTGACAGTTCTGTCGATGCGGGAATACTTCTCCCAGAGGAGCCTTCCTCCCCTAAACGTAGGATGTCTCCTCCAGAGGACATTTCCTTTCAGGATTTCATCAGGGAGGTGGCTCGAGGTCTGTCCATTACTGTGGCACCTGAAACAGAGCCCAGAGCAAAGGAGTTGGAAATTTTACAATATCCTAAAACTCCTAAGGAGGCAGCTACGTTGCCCATCCATGAGATCTTGCATGATCTCATGTTAAGAATGTGGGAGACACCTCTTACTACCTCTCCTCATTCTTGTAGACTGGATACTCTGTATCGAGTCCCTCCTTGTCCTGGTTTCCAGAAAACTCAGCTTCCTCACCACCCTATTGTAGTGGAATCAGCTATGAGAAGGATCAAGAGTGCAAAGAGGCATGCCTCTAATCCTCCAGGACGTGAGTGCAGAACTCTGGATACTTTTGGACGTCGTGTCTTCCAAGCTTCCATGCTTTCTGCCAGGATCAGTTCCTATAGTCTATATATGGGAATGTTCCTGAAGGAAGTCACAGGTGATTTAGAGGCTTTGAGTCCTCTTCTTCCGGAGGATAGAAGACAGGATTTTCTCACGATGGTCAAACATGCCCAAGATGTTTCTAAATTTGTCAACCGTGCAGCTTTTAACTGTTTTGAGTGCATAAGCAGAACCTCTGCCATTGCCATAGGTGCATGTAGAATTGCTTGGCTCCAGGCATCTGATCTGGAGCTCTGGGTACAAGATAAACTGGGAAATATTCCTTTTACTGGTGAGAACCTGTTTGGTAAAGATTGGCAGGAGAAGGCCAATGAGTTGGATGCTGACAACTCCAACTTGGATAGATTGTCCAAGTCCACAGCTGATCCTGCAAGAAAGAAATCTTTTAAGAAACCATTCTTTTCTAAAAAGAAAAAGTATTATCCTGCTTATTCTCAGCAGGGACGTTCTGCAGGTCAGCTTGTCAGGAAAGGTCAGCAACCACCCAAACAAAGAAAAGCAAAGACTGCTAAGCCTCAGCCGTCCCAGCAGTCTCAGCCTCCACAAGGCCTTTGACTTTCAGCTAGAGAACTTAGCCTTCCTGGCTCTCATTGGACCAGAGCCTTCCACCATTCCAGGAAGGTTGTGTCACTTTGCCCCCAGATGGGGGCAAATAACAGCAGAGCATTGGACACTCTCCATCATAAAAGAGGGGTACAAGCTTCATTTTTCAAGCATGCCCCCTCCCACAATGATAAGGCAGTTCAATTCTCAGACCTCTCTCATAAACCTGTTAGGTCAGGAGGTCACTATGCTTCTTGCCCAAGGGGCAATAGAAGAAGTAGCCATCCGTCAGCAGGGTACAGGGTTTTACTCCACCTATTTCCTTATCCCAAAGAAAACAGGGGGATACAGACCTATCTTGGACCTCAGAGAATTGAACAAATTCCTTGTCAAAGAGAAATTCAAGATGATTTTTCTTGGAACTCTGCAGCCATACCTTCAGAGTCAGGATTGGCTTTGTTCTCTAGATCTCAAGGATGTGTATACCCATGTTCTCATCCATCCAACTCACAGAAAGTTCCTTCTGTTCCTTTTTCAAGAAAAGCACTACCAATACAGGGTGCTTCCATTTGGCCTGGCCTCAGCACCAAGGGTGTTCACAAAATGCATGGCTGTGGTAGCAGCATTTATATGCACTCTAGGGATATTCGTCTTCCCCTACTTAGACGACTGGCTCATTCGAGCCCCAACAGAGTCAGAGGCCAGGACTTCTCTATCCTGCACAATGCGTATCCTTCAGTATTTGGGTCTGGTAATAAACATCCCAAAATCCAGTCTAACTCCCACTCAGTCTTTAGAGTTCATAGGAGCTTTGCTGGATACCAGAAAGGCAAGGGCCTATCTCCCCCAAGGCCGTTGCCTTCGCATGGTGCAGTTAGTTTCTCAGGCAGTGCTAAAGCCTCATCTCACTGCCCGGGAAATGCTACAACTACTAGGCCACATGGCATCTACTGTGCATGTGGTCCCCTATGCTCGCCTCATTATGAGGGCAGCCCAGTGGACTTTATCCACTCAATGGACCCAGGCATCAGGATGCCTGTCAGACAAAATAGCAAACACAAGTCAAAACCTGTTGCTGGGGTCCACTTTTCAACAACCCTTACCCCAAGCAACTCTCACAACAGATGCTTCTCCGATGGGTTGGGGAGCTCATCTGCAAGACCTCTCCACCCAGGGCACCTGGTCTCCACAGGAGACTCATCTACACATCACTCTCCTGGAGCTCAGAGCAATCTTCCTTGCTCTTCGAGTGTTCCACACCCTGCTCAGCTACAAGACAGTCCTCATTCATACGGACAATCAAGTAGCCATGTTCTACATGAACAAGCAGGGCGGAACAGGCTCTCTGTCGCTTTGCAATAAAGCTTTGCGACTATGGGCCCTCACCAGAGAGCTTCAGATTCATCTCCTTGCAGTGTATTTTCCAGGTATCCAAAACTCTTGGGCAGACAGACTCAGTCGAGTTCTGCTTCCACACGAGTGGTCTCTGCATGCAGACCAGGTGGCCAAGATTTTTCGAAATTGGGGAACCCCGGACATAGACCTCTTTGCAAGTCCGTGGAATGCCAAACTTCCCCGATTCTGTTCCAGAATTCCGGCTCAGGGGGCTCAGGCCAGGGATGCTTTCCTCCTTTACTGGGGTCAAGACTTCCTGTATGCCTTTCCACCCATTCCCCTAATTCCCAAAACCCTGTTCAAGCTTCAGAGAGACAGAGGCCATATGATTCTCATAGCTCCACATTGGCCACGGCAAGTGTGGTACCCTCTGCTTCTACATCTCTCTCAAGCTCCCTCCCTGGAGTTAGGGTCTGCTCCAGATCTCCTATCTCAGGAGGACGGAATGTTATGGAATCCCAATCCCCAGTCTCTGCGTCTGAGGGCTTGGTTGCTGAAGGCCTAGATCTCCATGGTCTTAACCTCCCTCAGCAAATAAAGGATATCCTTTATGCTTCCAGGAAGCCTTCCACAAGATGCTCTCATGCTTTCAAGTGGAAAAGGTTTACTGTATGGTGTTCGCAGAAGGGTCTTAACCCCATTGCCATACCTCTGGAATCATTACTGGAGTATCTCCTTCATTTATCCAATGCAGGACTTAAGACTAACTCAGTGAGGGTCCATTTGAGTGTTATTGCAGCTTCCTTCAAGCCCCTAAATGGACAACCCATTTCCTCCTACCCTCTTATAGCAAGATTTATGAGAGGCCTTCTGCTAACTAAGCCTCCCATTAAGCCACCTCCTGTGGCATGGGACTTAAATTTGGTTCTTGGTCAGCTCATGAAGCCACCTTTCGAACCCTTAGCTACTACCTCCTTGAAATTCCTTTCTTGGAAAGTTATCTTTCTCATTGCAATCACATCAGCACGTCGCATCAGTGAGTTGCAAGCACTAGTAGCTGATCCACCTTATACAAGGCAAGAATTCCAAGAAAGAAATCTTTTCTGAATATTCTTTCTTGGAATTCTTGCCCTCAGACTGCCGTTGAGTAGCCTGTTTCGAACAGTTTGATCAGTAACGGACACACCAAGATCCATAAGTTCCTGATTGATGTCATTGGCAGATGATTTACGATTTTTTAAAGCCAGTCTAACAATCATTCTGTCAGTTTTTGGAATTGTAGACTTTTTCCTTCCTCTTCCCTTCTGAGTTGCAACACTTTCAGTGACTTTGAAGCGAGCACACAACTTTTGTACACTAGATGCTGTCACTCCATGGCTCATCTTCTGAGCGATTTCACGAAAGCTGTACCCCTCATTTCTCAAAGTAATGGCTGTTGCTCTCTTTTTAGCAGACCAGTCAACCCTCTTTGTTGCTGCCATCATTAATCTACAAAATACAACATCATATTCCAAATTGGAAACTTGTTATTAAGTATTTGTCATTTTTTTTAATATTTTCGCTAATAAATAAAATAAATTTGTAAAAATAACAAAAGCACAAATATGACTTTGATACAGCTTGTATACACCTGGCAGTATAGCACACATTATCTGAAGTGTTAGCTTATACATGAGATTCTGCATAAAACCTGCTTAAAGTGGATCGACATTTCCATGAAAAATATCATTTTCCTGAGAAAATGACATCAATTACCTTGTCTGACTCCAAATCAAAGTTTTTTCTGATAAATGTTGATGATATTCGTTTGTAATATGTCCCCAAATGTTATGGCAACAATCTGCATAGAGTATCTAATATACAGAATACTTAATTAACGTAAGACCGATATTATCGCAGAGAGCTCAAATTTTACAGGTGTATCCACAATTTTTTCTGCTAGTGTAGATGAGACTCCCTCCCCCCCCCCCCCCACAAAGTTTGGAGGGCTTTCCTTATTTGGGAAGCATTGCCTTATTTGGCAGCCTGACCGCTAGTGGCGCATCCTGATGCGCCACTGGGAGTCAGGCGATGCTAATTTGCAATACGGATGTGCAGGAAGCAGGAGTGAGTGAGCACAGCTCCTGCCTCCAAACGTTCGAGACTAGTGGGGGATTGAGGGGTCCAGGTGTCCACTTCGACCACCGCAGTCTTGTTTGTGTGGTCAGGGTCCAGGGGCCCGGGCATCTTGCATGATCTTAGGTGAAGTGCTGCACTTCCTCAGATCACTGTTTTGTTCCCACACTGCAGCTTTACGCCAGCCATAAACTGGCATAAAGATTCAGCACTAGACGAATAAAAAGCCATGCCAGATTTTAGTGTGTTTTTTTTCGCTATATAATTAGGAGCACATGCTGACTGTCCCACACTAACATTTTTTTTACTGTATAAGGAGTACGATTAGTGTGAGAAAACCTTGGGCAAACCCTTACACTAAAGGAAAGAATGGCTTACTGAATCGGGGCCTAAGTAGGTTGCCATGACACAAGACGAGAACAATATGTGGTCATCAGTGGCCATTAAGATAAGTGGTCTTATCCGCCAATATTGTAAAATTGTCTTTAGGTTTATGCTACATGGTTAGTATGTGTTCTATTTATTTTATTACATATACTGTATTTTAAAGTTTTATTTTGGAACTTGCTTCAAGCATTGCTATTCTTAATGAAGTAAGACAAAAATCTCAAATACATGCCTATGCTCTGTGACGATTTCATTTTAAGTGGGTCTCTGTTACATGCTGAGAGCTGAACTGAAATGTACATATTTATGAATCTAATGTATTTCATAATCAGTATGTATGAAACTGTATTTTCATTTGTTCTAAAACATTCTGGGTGGTTCTGCGGGACTAAAGGCTAGGTACAGGTATAAGATGACATTGGCTGTGTACAAACACTCCCTTTGTAATAGTGAGACGGGCAAGAGGGTTAAGATATGTGCTGTCGTTCGCTTCTCAACCCAAAATAAAAAAAAATGATCTGCCTATGCTTCAGGTCTACAGGAGCCCTTCTCTACCGGCATTTACTCTGTCAGAATAAAACCACCAGGACTAGCTGTGTACGGCTGTTCTGCGACTATCAGCAAGTTGCTTGATTTATAGTCAAAACTAATCACTTTACTTCCATACTCTATTCCTGGAGTGTGAAAACAGATTATGGTGAGCTGTATCCTAAGAATCAGCAATTGGTAAATATGGAAGTCTGCAGGTTTGAAAAGAAAAATATGCGGCCTCTGGTTGCATGCACACTCCCCAATCTAGCAAGAGGGACCTAATGTATTCAACAGTTACAAGCCAGGGCATGCCAGCAATACAGTAAATCATGACAACTATTTTATGATCTATTAGCAGCATTTCAAATCTCCGAGGGAAGGTCTGACTTAGAATTCCAAAATCAAGGTGTGCTGTCCTTTGATAACAACAGAAAAACAACCCAAAACATATAACTTCATTAAGGTTTTCCATTTTAGTGTGTGTAAAATCTTTTAATGCTTGCAAAATAAAAAACAAAACACAAAACATAAGACAAAGCAAAAAGATTACAAACTTAACACCAAATGAAAATGAGCTTTTTTCCACTGTTAGAAACAGACTCAAATAATGAATCTAAACACAGGTTGAGCTTTATGTGCCATTTTCTCTAAACTTCAACAGAGCCACAAGAAATGATTTGGTTCTCAGTTTCATTTGAGGCCTAGTAATGTGAGTCAAACTAGTCACGGGAGTTACAACCACTTCATGGCAAATGCCCGTGCCTAGATTTTATTTTAGAACTTATTTGTAAAAATGTTTGTTCTGCCTATGCCCGCCTCTGTGCATGCTTACAGAATAGTAGCCAATTCACTCATGTAAACCCTTCAAAACAGGTGACTTAAGCATGTAAATGGTGTGTGCATTTACAAGGCTCCTTATAAAATCAGCCCCTTAATTACAACCTACTCTACAGAGCACCAGTGACATCACCAGACGACCTCTCAACAATTATAGACCTCGCCTGCAACACTAGTAATCCACGCTCCCCAAACTGGTTACTTGGCGATTTTAACCTGCCTACTCTACAAGATACCCAAGCCACAGCCTTCTTCGAAGCACTCAACGAGCTGGGATACAAACAATTAGTCAAAACACCCACACACGTGAGAGGAAACAAATTGGACCTGGTCTTTGCCCCACAAACAGCTGTGGAATCAACCCATGACTTGGAGATATCTATAACACCAGTACCCAGGTCCGACCACAGCCTGATTAGATTTCAAATACCTGCCTACCGTCACAGTTATAATAACACCAGTAGGGCTACTGTCTTCCCCAGAACATCAGCAAGACGATTCCGACCCTTTATCAAAAAGGAAATACTGGAGAAAGCCATTGCACGCCTCAATGCCACAGCCTCTAACTTGGATGAGATGATCTCTAACTGGGACAACAGCCTCAGCGCCATCTCTCAGCTTCCCACCACAAACAAACCTCCAAAGAGACGAGAGCACGCACCATGGTATTCCACCGAACTGCGATCATCACTCCTCCACCTACGCAAGTTAGAGAGACGATGGCGCCGATCACACTTCACCGAAGCACAGAGTGCATATAGCTTATACCTAAAAAAGCACAGAGAAGCAATAATGGAGAGGAGGAAGCAATTCCATATGGATCTCCTGAAGCGCTCATTGAGCAAGCCACACGACCTCTTCAATATAGTGAAGACATTGACAAGGGAACCAGCCCCAAACCAACCATACATGCCGCAGCTGCAGGTTTTTGCAAATTATCTCCAATCAAAAATGCTCCAGACTGACAAGACCTCAAGTCCCACAAGCCATACTTTGCTACACAAACCGACCAACCCAACCCCACTGAGCAAATTCACCACCATATCAAAGAGAGAAATTGAGGACACCATCGCCTCCATTAACACCACTACTGCACCAAATGACCCCTGTCAAGCGTTCTGAATAAGAGAACTACGCTGCCATCTAAGCCAGTTCCTGAATAAAATCATGGAGCAGTCATTCTCAACGGGAGCCTTCCCACAAAGGTTGAAGCATACTTCCATCAGGCCGCTGCTGAAAAACAACAAACTGGACTCTCTAAAGGCCGAGTCCTTTAGACCAATTTCAAGCATTCCACTTCTCGTCAAGATAATCGAAAAGGTAGTCCAACGGCAAATTCAACAACACATTGAGACTGATGCCCCTTTGGACCCTTCTCAGCACGGATTCAGGGAGGCACACGGCATAGAAACCCTCCTCACCACCCTCTTCAATACCATAATCTCAGGAATTGACAACATTCGACAATGATTTGCCCTTATCTTCATGGATATCGCAGCGGCTTTTGACTCCATAAGCCACGAGATACTCCTGGGACGTCTCGAGGAAAAGGGAAGACAGGACACAGCTCTAAACTGGTGCAAATCCTACCTGTCCAACAGATGGCAGCACGTGAGAACTGACATCACAAGCTCGGAACCGTTCCTACAAAAACAAGGTGTGCCTCAGGAATCCTCGCTATCAGCATTGATGTTCAACATATACATGCAACCCATCTGCGCACTGATCTGCTCATTTAACGTCTCCTGCCTGGTATACGCAGATGACATTCTACTATACATGCCATTTGCAACAGACCAGCCAGAGTTCTCCCCTCTAACAAGCTGCTTCGATGCAGTTGTTGATTGGCTCCATATGCAAAACCTCCGAATAAACCATAACAAGACAGACGTCCTCTTCATCACGAGGAACCAAGGATTCACCCCTCCACCCTCCTTAAAGGTGAAGAACGCCGAGCTGATAACCAAATCCACAATCCCTTACCTAGGTGTGACTTTGGACCAAAGGCTGGACATGAAAACCCACATAAGAAACACAGTCAAGAAAATATACCATAAAATACGGACACTATGGCATCTACGACCTCTAATGGACCCCGATAACTTTCGAACAATCTATCAAGCCCTAGTAACTCCACACTTTGATTACGCCAATGCAATCCTATACGGATTCCCCCAAGCATCGCTAAACCCACTCCAGCTTGCAATCAATGCAGCCGCTAGAGTTCTATATGGAGTCTCAAGAGTGGACCACATTACACCTATCCTGAAGAGGCTCTACTGGTTACCAATCCATGGTAGACTATGTTACAAGATCCTAGTAATGACCTTTAAGGCCGTAAACAATCAACCCTACACCTCCATCACCAAGCTAATCCACCTCACACCCCCGAACAGACTCAGAAGATCCACAGCTGTCAATACACTGATAATTCCAAAGGAAACAACAAAATGCACTCAGGCGACATCTAATAGGGTCTTCATGCTCTATGCACCCAGATATTGGAATGCCCTCCCCACACCCATTCGAGCAATCACCGACCCTGGCCCAATTCAGGAAGGCACTGAAGCACCACCTATTCATATGGCACTACCCAGAGATCTGCCTTAAAGATCTACCTGCAAACACTCCCACTAATCACCACGACTTTCCCAATAGCACACCCAGCACACTAGAGGGCAACTAGCCCCACCGGTGCAACCCCAAGTAGATTTCAGGTGTTTAGTATATTTATTAGTGTAAATAATTTGTAGAAAGTTACCCCAGTTATGTCCAAGTTACAGTCCCTGTTCTCTGTAAATACAATGCAGCCCCGACTGCATTATATAAGGTTCTGTTAAAAGTACACCGCACTGATGTGAATAGCACGGTATAGAAGAGACGTTAAATAAATAAATAAATAAATAAAATAAAATACTGAAATCAAGATACAGATTTTCCAATACTGCTCAATTAAACCCAATATGTAAAATAGTTTTTGCTGACCATGCATAACTAGGAGGAGACTGAGCACCTACAGTTGTGGTCAACATTATTAGCATCCTTGCATTTTAGCTATGCTGTGTACAATATCTTGAGAAATTATTGGAAATATTCCAACTGTATGTCATCATAATATTTTAATATTATGTTCAAAGGTATACAAAAAAAAGATGTCTTATATATCTGGAGTGGGGTAGCAGCCTAATGGTTACAGCACTGGCTTGGGAACCAAGAGACCAGGATTCAATTCCCACTAGCACCCCCTGTGGCCTTGGGCAAGTCACTTAACCCTCCATTGCCTCAGAAAAATCCAAATTATCAATGTCCCTGTTTAATGTACATTACCAAGTTTAAATTACAATGTTAACTGCTTTGACTGAAATGATAAAGCAGTATAAAAAAACTGTTAAATAAATAAACCTAGACGTAGTAATTTCGGGGGGAAAAAGAAAATATGACCTGGACAGGATTAATGACGTCTTTCACTAATATTTGTTTGCACAACCCTTGACAGTGATGACAGCCTCCACACGTTTCTTGTAGCCATCTATAAGTTTCGTGCATCTCTCTGCTAGTAGTTTCTCCCACTCTTCAACTGCGATTTGTTCCAGCTCATGAATGTTTCCAGGATTCCTTTTACCAATGGCGGATTTCAGCTCTTTCCAAAGGTTCTCAATTGGATTGAGAGCAGGACTCATTCTGGCCAGTAAAAAAACAGTCCATTTTTTCCTTTTTTAACCATTCTTTTGTACTTTTGGATGTATGTTTTGGGTCATTGTCCTGCTGGAGGACCCATGACCTTCAACCCAGGCCTAGCTTTCTGACACTACGTAGTCCATTTCACTCCAAAATATCTTGGTAGCCCTCTGACTTCATGATTCCTTTAATACGTTCCAGGCCTACAGTTTCTGAGGCAGCAAAACAGCACCACAACATTATGGAACCTCCACCATATTTATCTGTTAAAGTGTGTTTTTTTCCTTATAAGCTTCATTTCTTCACCTGTATGTATCGCTGGTCTGCATTGCCAAAGAACTCAAGTTTGGTTTCATCTCTCCACAGAACCTTTTCCCAGAAGGATAGTGGTATCTCAAGGTCAGTTTGGGCAAAGATCAGGCGTGCCTTTTTATGTCTGTCTTTGAGCAGTGGGATCCTCCTTGATTTCCGCCCTTAAGTCCTTCTTTGTTTAGTGCGGGTTGAAAGCACCACCCCAGATTGCTCCAGGTCAACAGTAAACACTAACATTCAAAGACTTCTTGGATTAATTTTCCACTTCCCAGCACATCCTAGGAGGTTCTTGACAATTCCATTAGCAGAAAACATCTTAACATTGTGAACTGTAGACATGGGAATCCCAAGGTCTTTGGAGACGGCTTTATACCCCTTTGAAGTTTGATGTTTGGTGATACTGGCTTTTCTGATGGTCTTAAGCAGCTCTCTTGTCTTCACCACTGTGAAAATGGAACAAGGAGTGAATGTGGTCATTTTAAACGATTCAAGTCATGTGAGTACTGACAACTGATCACAGGTGCACCAAATTTACTGCAATGGGAATGTGGTTCTTCTGTTCAAACTGATTTGAATTGTTTATAATGGTGCCTATAAACATGTCCTGGCAATGTCCCAGTATTTATACTATTTCGTACTATTTCCTTTTTTAATTGATCTTGTTTTATTTGAATCATTTGTATGTCAAATATGTGTGTATATATAGTCCAAAGCCATTTCACTGGCCTCTTTTGTTTTTAGGAGATATTGGACATAAAGGAGTTGAACTGCAAGAGTACCAATAATATTGATCACAACTGTAAATGGTAGACAAAATTTAATGTTCCCAGTGAAAAGTGAAGCAAATAGGAAAAAATACTCCAAACTATAGGTACACAATACTGGGTTCTGTACTAACCCTCACCATTCAAGAAAGGAACTTGGGGTCATTTCCGAAAATGTGTTGAAATATTCGACGGTGTGCAATGGCAATCAAAGAAGCAAATGGAAAGTTAAGAACTATTAGGAAAGGGCTGAGCAAAGGAGGGTATCATAATGCGTCTGTAACCGCAGCTTGATTACTGTATTCAGGTTCTCATCGCTCTGTCTTAAAAGAGATATAACAGAACCAGGAAGTTCAGTAAAGGATAATCAAAATAGTAGACAATGAAATTGCTCCTCTTCAAGGAAAGGTTTCACAGGTTAAGGTTCTTCCATCTGCAGAAGAGAAAGCTGAAAGAAGACATGATAGAGGTCTATAAAATGATGAGTGGCATGAAATAGTTAAATAGAGAACAGTGATTTACCCTTTCAAATAGTTCTAGTATAAGGGACACCCCATGAAGCTAAAGGCTAGCACTTTCAAAATATTTTCTACGATTTTGCCATTTCGTTCTGGGAGTTAGCATAACTAGATTTAACATTTAGACAAGTTCGTGAAAGAGAAGTCCATACACCTATCAGCCATGTCACTAAGTCCCTTATAGCAAAGGTTAGGGGTATCTTTGGATGTCCATGCAGGGGTGTGCTGCACTGTAATTGCCTATAGAGGAATAAATGCCTAGGGGCTGACGGTCAATGGCGGAGATCAGGGGGCTTTAAAAGCATCTGGCCGCTGGCACTTTATTTTGTTTCCACATTACCTCTCCCTCCTTCCCTCTCCCCTTATTCAATGTGCATCCCTTTTATTTAATAGGCATTCGACCATGCCAGTCATCCAACCATATTGACATAAATTATGGTGACCTCTGTTTCGAGAATGTTTTCCTTCCTCTCTCATCACTATAGCATTATGACCTTCGCTTATTTTTACACGTTTTATGCTTTTACCACATCAAATCCTTTCAATCTTATATTAAGCCTCCCTCCCACCTTACAATCTTTCTCTCTTCTTTCCCTTCCTCCTCCCTTTATCTTTCTAAAGTACACATTCATCATTGGTTATTATCCCAGCTTTTATTGTCCTTTAACACCCGGTACTTAGGATTACCATGATTCAAAGTAGCGATACTTCAGTCTTCAGGGTTTCTCCGGTCAGTGAAGAAGGTGTGATGCTGCCAAACAGGAAAACCTTAATGTTCAGAATCTGCTTATCTATTACAAAGAGTCAACAACAAGTCTGTTGCACATGTCACCATGTTCCATTTTAAATGTATTCAAGATTCCCACTTTGCGCCACAAGCCATATTTCTATTCCATCATCTCAAATTCTTTTTGCAGTATTCAACTGCCTCCTCCACCTTTGTAGTCAGTTTTTGTTGTCCCATGTGAGTAAAGAGCAGTTGAGCTGGGTACATAAGTACGACTTTGATTCTTTTTGGTACTAGGCTAAGAACATAAGAACATAAGATATGCCATACTGGGTCAGACCAAGGTCCATCAAGCCCAGTATTCTGTTTCCAACAGTGGCCAATCTAGGTCTTATGTACCTAGCAGTTTCCCCAAGGGACACAGGTTCCACAATGCTTGTATTGGTTCAAGCATTGATATCCTGGGTCCCTTCTTAATAATGGTTTATGGACCTTTCTTCCAGGAACTTGTCCAAACCTTTTTTAAACCCAGCTACATTAACAGCCTTTACTACATCCTCCGGTAACAAATTCCAGAGTTTGATTACACGTTGAGTGAAAAAATATTTTCTTTTATTAGTCTTAAATAGTTTACCCTATAGCTTTATTGCATGTCCCCTAGTCTTTCTATATTCTGATAAGGTAAACAATCGATCTACGTTTACCCGTTCCACTCCGTTCATTAATTTATAGACTTCTATCATATCTCCCCTCAGCCGTCTCTTTTCCAGGTTAAAGAGCCCTAACCTTTTTAGCCTTTCTTCATAGGAGTATCCTTCCATCCCCTTTACCATTTTGGTGGCTGTTCTCTGAACCTTTTCTAAAATCGCTATATCCTTTTTAAGATACGGCGACCAGAACTGCACACAATATAGGTGCGGTCTCACCATGCAACGATATAGAGGCATTATAATATCTTTTATTTTATTTTCCATTCCTTTCCTTATCATACCTAGCATTCTATTTGCTCTCTTGGCCGCCGCTGCACACTGGGCCGAGGGTTTTAACATGGTATCCACAATGACGCCTAAATCTTTTTCCTGGGTGGTGGTTCCTAATGTGGAACCTTGCATCGTGTAACCATAGTTTGGGTTGTTCTTCCCTAGGTGCATAACCTTGCACTTGTCCACATTAAATTTCATCTGCCATTTTGATGCCCAGTCTTCCTATTTATCAAGATCCTCTTGCAATTTTCCACAATCCTCTTGGGTTTTAACAACTTTAAATAGTTTTGTGTCATCTGCAAATTTGATAACCTCACTCGTTATTCCACTTTCCAGGTCATTTATGAATATGTAAAAAAGCAGCGGACCCAGCACAGATCCCTGGGGTACACCACTATTCACCTTTCTCCAATAGGAAAATTGGCCATTTAGCCCTACCCTCTGCTTTCCATCTTTTAACCAGTTCCTGATCCACAATAGTACACTGCCTCCTATCCCATGACTCTTTAGTTTTGCCAAACGTCTCTCATGAGGGACCTTGTCAAAGGCTTTCTGAAAGTCCAGATACACAATATCAACAGACTCACCTTTGTCCACCTGATTATTCACTCCTTCAAAAAAACATAACAGATTAGTAAGACAAGATCTTCCTTGTCTAAAGCCATGTTGGCTGTCTCCCATTAGGTCATGACTATCTACATGCTGAGTAATTTTATTCTTTATGATGCTTTCTACCATTTTTCCCGGTACTGATGTCAGGCTCACCGGTCTGTAGTTTCCCGGATCACCCCTGGAACCTTTTTTAAAAATTGGTGTTACATTGGCGATCCTCCAATCTTCAGGTATTAGAGATGATTTTAATGATAGTTCACAGATTACTAATAGCAGGTCTGCAATCTCGTATTTCAGTTCTTTCAACACCCTTGGATGTATACCATCCGGCCCAGGTGATTTGCTACTCTTCAGTTTATCTAATAGTTGTAATACATCTTCCCGATGTATCGATATTTCCTTCAATTCTTCCGCACCTTTAAATACCACTTCAGTCATGGGTAACATCCCTACATCTTCCTCAGTAAAGACTGAAGCAAAGAATTCATTCAGTCTCTCCGCTATCGCCTTGTCACCTCTTAGTGCTCCTTTAACCCCTTTATCATCTAATGGGCCAACTGACTCTCTCACAGGTTTTTTGCTACGAATGTACTTGAAAAGGTCTTTACTTCGCGTTTTTGCTTTCGCAGCAAGCTTCTTCTCAAATTCTCCCTTTGCCTGCCTTATCAATGCCTTGCATTTGACTTGCCAGTGCTTGTGCTGTTTCCAGGTTTCGTCGTTTGGCTCTTTTTTCCATTTCCTGAAAGATGCTTTTTTGGCAACAACAGCCTCTCTGACCTCACCTTTAAACCATGCTGGCAGTTTTTTGGACCTCCTTCCACTTTTCTTAAAGCGTGGAATACAGCTGGTCTGGGCTTCCAAGATAGTATTTTTCAACAACAGCCAAGCCTGATGTACGTCTTTAACCTTTGCAACTGCTCCTTTTAGTTTTTTCTTAACTGTTTTCCTCATTTTATCATAGTCTCCCTTTCGAAAGTTAAAAGGTAGTACTGTGGATTTCCTTACTATCCCTCCTCCACTAATTAAATCAAAGGCGATCATGCTATGATCACTATTGCCAAGTGGCCCCAACAACCTTATCTCTTGCACTAGATCTGGTGTTCCACTAAGGATTAGGTCTAATATGGCTTCCCCTCTGGTCGGTTCATGAACCAGCTGCTCCAAGAAGCAGTCATTTATTTCATCTAGGAACTTTATCTCCCTAGGCTAGTATAGGCTTTATCTCCCTAGGCTAGTACAGGCTTCTGCAAAGGCTTTCTTTTTTGCCGCCACCGCCACTAAAAAGTCTTGGAAAATAAGAATTTGCACACAATCATGCTCTACTGGCCACATGTTTTGGGCCGCCCGCACCACTCCCTCCCTATGATGATAATTCAGGAACAGTGCTATGACCGCCCTAGGGCATGTATTGCCCTCCCGACGAGCTCCAAAGCGGTGTGCACGCTCTATGGTCAGTGTGTTATTCAGGCCCTCCAGTTTTAAAGCCAGTGGCAGCCATGTTTCAAGGAAGCCCCTGAGTTCCGAATCTGCAACAGACTCAGAGATTCCAATAAAACAGAGGTTATTCCTGCGGCCCCGATTTTTGAGGTCATCTATTTTCTCTTCCTGACGGCGTAGCTGCTCCTCCTGCCACTTTAAGATAGTCGCGTTTGTCAGATTAATGTCTCATGTTAGAAACACATTGCTCCAGGTGTGTTACTCTGGTAGTGAAGTCAGATAGTGTTTGTGCTACCTGTCTTATATGTGCGGAGAGTCCATCAACTCTGCCCTCCAGCGCCTTCACCACCACTGCCGACATAGCCTCCATTGCCGCATCCGAGTCAATTACCTCTGCTCGTGGGCTTGCGGGTGCAGTCTACACCATCTTGGCTTCACTTAGCCTTCCCCATTCTTTTTTCAGAGTTTTGGCTGTCATCGACTCTATTTAGCTCCAAAAGGTCTCCTGCGGCTTGGTGCTTGGTTTAGTATTGCTTAGTGGTATTTTGCAGCATGTTTAGTTTGCTCCCATGGGGATAGTTTAGCATTTTAGGGTGGGAGGCCCTGGGAGCAGCGAAGAACACATCTTCCCTATTCCATCTCACCACATGACCCCCAGCCGCTGCCACTTTAATTAAATCATAGATTCAGCACTCAAGGCTACTCAGCATCCAACACTGAATATCCCATTTTGCCAGGCAGCACTGTTGATATTCAGTCAGTGGTGATACTCGGCTCTTAATGGAATAGCTCAAGCCAAATAAAATCATTGACCTGTCCTAACTTTAACAGTTAGCAGCTAAATATCGCCACTGACCACATAGCTGCTGAGACTACACACAGAGCGCCCCCCCGGATTTAACTGGACATCTTTTATATGGTCTGTAGAGATATTCAGTGGCAGTATCCAGATATTGCTGCTGAATATTGGGATCACTGCAGTTTAGAAGGTGCTCCTAACAAGCTAAACCCTTTTGAATATCCCCCCACCCCAGGATCTTTCTAGATGGGTACCCAATCTGGGATGCACCTAGAAGAGGCGTTAGGTGGGCTCCTTAGGTTATTTAAGATCAGAATTTTGGAAGGAAACTGACCTGTGCCTTCTTTTTCTGCCAAGCTGAAACAGCAAGCTCAAGGGTTAGTGGGAGTGGGGTACTGAATAAGGCCTGCAGAAATGAAAATAGTATTGAGTGCTGCCCTAGCTCTAGTATAACTTTTGGAAGAAAAAAAAGTTTGTTTTTTCGCCTCTTTTCTGCCACTCGGCAATAAGTGCTGCCACAGTTTGCATTCTAAGGCATTATTATGGTTGAACCCTGATGTACCACTCAGGTCCCAGGCTAAGAGAAGGACTCCTTAAAGAGAGGAGAAACCCGATTATCCCCTGGATGAGAAGGGATATTGATACCCTAGATCCTAACTACCAAGAAGCAGACCGGGATCTGATTGAGTAGTGAGCTGCAAATCCTTCGAGGATGGTACTCTTGAAGCCAAAAAGGTAAAGGGTTCAGAAACTCAGGGATTACCCTGCGCCTGTGGCCAGGACTGAGAAGGATCTCCGTGGGAGAATTTCAGTGTGAACCTGGCACACTGGACTCAGGAAAGAGACTGGAGGATTTGAAATCCCCCAAAAACCTACGCAACCAGTGCCAGAAGAGAGATACAGTCATGAGATTACCGACAGAACAGAAACCAAGGAGAGAAAGTGAGGAGTCTGCAAAGTGGAAAATTGCTAACAAAGAGACCGTAGTTAATTGCTGAAGTGTTTGCTACTAGAATTTGTTATACAAAGTTAACTTGCCCAGTCTGTGGTAAAGTTGGAGTCTCAGCGATAAACCCACAATACACAGTGATGCATTTCCCCTCTCACTCCCTCAACGAGGAAGGCAAACAAGGTATAGAACAGATAGTGAGTGGTAGGTTGTAGGGCCTTGGAGGAGAGTCTCCTCATCTCACGACACACCAAGAAAAAAAAAAAAACTTGTCTGTAGTCCATCAAATCTGCTGGTTGCCAAGGGAGTTCACCCCCTGCTAAACACCATTTTTATTTATTTATTTATTGAAGCGCTTGTTGTTACACTACCTTTTAAAAGAAAATTCCATCAGAACGGTTTACAAAACATAAAATAGTGGCAACAAATTACAAAAAAGTAAATAGAAAAAATAGAAATTACACTTACCTGGTAATTGTCGTTCCTTTAGAAACTGCAGTTTAGTCCTCCACCTCTGGGTTGTGTACCTCCTCCTGCAGCTTGGAGACTGGGCATGTCAAAATCGTGACATCACTGGATATAGCCTGATGGTATCTCCCAACATTTCCAGTGAACTAATGACAAAGCAGACTCAAAAGAGAAACCAATAAGTAGCTAAAACCTACTGTAAATACAACCATAACCGTAAGAAACCCAACTAACAATTGATCAAGAAAAAGGAAAGACTCATTAAGACTACCTCCCTTTTTTTTTTTTTTAATGTTTTCATTTTTTTCATTCTTTTACCTTCCCTGTTTCACCCTCCAGAGCCAAAAGAGAGAAGGAAGCGAATCAGCCTAGACAGACATACTCACTGCGATCCAGCAACCTCAAGAATTTGGCCATTCTTCAAAAACTTGCATATAAAAAATAGCATATAAAACTTAACTCATGCTCCTTACTCTGTACAATTAATATAACATTTATAGTTAGACATTCAACTACACTGCAAGGTACATAATACATTCACTATGGTACAATTATTCTGTATATAGCTCTAATGCTCCCCATAAATTGTTATGTTTTCTGTAAATAGTTCATGCAGTATATTATGTTTTGTTTATTAAGGCACAAGCCTTTTGTACATAGTTCACCAATGTTACCTTATGTTTCATGTAAAAAGAACTAACTATATTGCTCTGTTCTTTATCGTTGTTTTCTGTAAACCGCACCTGATCCTTGGGAACGTGTGGTATATAACTGATTATTAAATAAATAAAATAAAATAAAAAACTGATGCTCCTCCCCTACTGTAAAGAAATAAAGAATATATCATCCCCTGGGCGGGAATGAGGACTAAACTGGAGTTCCTAAAGGAACAACAATTACCAGGTAAGTATAATTTCTATTTCCTTATCGGTCCTCCAGTTTAGTCCTCCACCTCTGGGATGTATCAGAGCAGTAATTATTTGGAGGGGAGGAATATGTAGAAGCTGATAAGGATAAAGCAGAATTGCTTAACAAATTTTTTGTTCTGGGTTCACAGATGAAGAACCAGGAGCAGGACCTCAGAAAATACCCACAAATAGGAACAGAAGCGAGAGACATCTTGAACAATTTTCAGAAGACTGTGTTCATGAGAAACTAGCTCAACTTAAAGTAGACAAAGCGATGGGACCGGATGGGATACACCCTAGAATACTGAGGGAACTTGGGGTCATTCTAGCAACTCCACTGAGTGACCTTTTCAATGCCTCGTTGGAGTCGGGAGTGGTGCCAAAGGACTGGAGAGAGGCTCATGTGGTGCCTTTACACAAAAGCGGAAGTAAGGATGTGGTTGAAAACTACAGGCCGGTTAGTTTAACTTCGGTGGTGAGTAAATTATTGGAAACGCTGCTGAAAAAGAAAATAGTAAGGTTTCTGGAGTCCAGCGGATTACAGGATCCGAGGCAGCATGGATTCACCAGAGGCAGGTCTTGTCAGACAAATCTGATTGATTTCTTTGACTAGGTGACCAGGGAGTTGGACCGAGGGAGAGCTCTAGATGTGGTGTATTTAGATTTCAGTAAAGCCTTTGACACTGTTTCTCACAGGCGACTTATAAACAAACTGAGCACCCTAGGGATGGACCCTAAAGTTACTGCTTGGGTTAGAAATTGGTTGGGTGGGAGGCGACAAAGAGTACAAGTAAATGGAGCTCACTCTGAGGAGAAGGATGTTACCAGTGGTGTGCTCCAGGGATCTGTCCTTGGTCAGATTCTTTTTAACATCTTTGTTAGTGATATAGCGGAAGGGCTGTCGGGTAAGGTTTGCCTCTTTGCGGATGATACCAAAATCTGCAATAGAGTAGACACCCAGGAAGGTGTAGATTTATTTATTTAAAAACTTTTATATACCGCCACTTCCCAAATCAGTGGCGGTTTACAGAGAACAATGGTGCAAATACATGGAACATTATGTAACATTGGAACTATGTACAAAGAACAGTATAAACAAAAGTAATCATATATAGTTCATAACAGTAACCTTTAACTATTTAGACAGATAATTATTTACATTATAATAACCAAAAGATCTAGTTTTTTTACAGAACTGTGACATTTACAACCTGTGGCATCAATCAGTTTGGATAATGTTATTATTTGAGTGAGTATTTTGGTAGATCGATAGTATGAGTTATGGGGGGTGGGAGGCCAGATCTGAGAATTGGCAGTAATGTTGGGTGAATAAATATGTTTTTAGTTCCTTTCTAAACATTTGGAGATCTTTTGTCTCTTAATTGATCAGGGAGGTTGTTCCATAGTGTAGGTGCCTACGTATGAAAAGGTACTGTTGCCTGTTATTTGCTTTGTTTTTCTTATTGTATCTGGTATCTGGTAGATAACATGAGGAGGGATCTAGCTAAACTTGAAGAATGGTCTAGAATTTGGCAGCTTGGATTTAATGTTAAAAAATGTAAGGTCATGCATTTGGGCTGCAGCAATCCAAGGGAGCAATATAGTATAGGGGGCGAAGTACTTTTGTCCACTAAAGAAGAGCGGGACCTAGGCGTGGTTGTGTCTGATGATCTTCAAGTAGCTAAACAGGTAGAAAAGGCGACGGCAAAAGCTAGAATGATGCTTGGGTGCATACAAAGAGGAATGGCTAGCAGAAAAAAGGAGGTGATAGTGCCTCTCTATAAGTCTTTGGTGCGACCTCATTTGGAGTATAGTGTGCAATTCTGGAGACTGCTCCTTCAAAAGGATGTGAACAGGACGGAGTCGGTGCAGAGAGTGGCTACTAAAATGATTAGTGGTCTTCATTATAAAGCATATGAGGACAGACTGAAGGATCTTAATATGTACACCTTAGAGGAAAGGCGGGATAGAGGTGATATGATTGAGATGTTTAAATACCTCCGTGGCATAAATGTTCAGGGAGAGAGCCTCTTTCAATTCAAAGCAAGTTCTGCTATTAGGGGACATGGGATGAGGGTGAAGGGAGATAGATTCAGGAGTGATATGCGGAAATATTTCTTTACGGAAAGAGTAGTGGATCCATGGAATAGTCTCCCAGTGGAGGTGGTAGAGATGAGGACAGTATCTGAATTCAAAAAAGCATGGGACAAGCACAGAGGATCTCTAAAGGTAAAAAGGGGACTGCTGTAGTTGTTGATATGGAAGGACAGACTAGATAGGCCATGTGGTCTTTTTCTGTCGTCATATTTCTATGTTTCTATGGGAATGTCCCTTCAACACCAACCTATGGCCCACCGGAGGAAAGAGAAAATTGCTCTGTCAGTCTTATTTTATTTAATTATTTATTTATTTATTTTAACTAAAATGAGCCACTATCCTAACTAATCTGCACTGTAGCTTTAACTAAACTCCCCGGTTCAGTCACGTGCTGTAGAGCTTCTCCCCGCCATGCAAGCCGCTTGAAAAGCCTCGCCACGCGGCCGCATGCTCTGGAAAAATTGCCACGGTTGCAGACGCGCTTTGGCGCCAAAAGCAACCCCTCCGGTAGCGGACTGCCCCAGCTCCTCTGAGATTGGCTTCGCGATGCACTGCCGCGCCTCGAGCCAGCACACGCTGAGGGAAGACAAAGAAGAAGGGGGCTTACCTCCTGTGTGCGCCCTACAAGCTGCGACGTCGCTCAGCGTGTACAGCGAGCGAAGTTCGCGGCGAGGGCGGATTCCCCTGCTGAGGCTGCCTGCCCGCTGTTCCCTCCTAAGAGAGATCCGGCACGTTGAACCAGGACCAAGCAGGCCCGCGGCAGGCTGAGCTCTCCCCTGTCCATCCAGGGAGAGAGATCCAACCACCAGCTGCTCAAACAAAGGTAATCAGACAGAAAGAAAGACAAAAGAAGGGTGGCTCCTTTTTTTTTTTTTTTTTTTTTTTAAAGGGTTAGACCCCCATGGAAACCAAAGAAAATAAGATAAAGGGGACAAATCAATTTCAAAAGGAATTTGGCAACCCCACTAGACTAACTATGTTGCTCCTTATTTTTCCTTCTAGTGAGCCCAGCACCTAGGCTCACTAAGTCCTCCTGCTGCATGGAGACTGGACACACTGGAGATGTTGGGAGATTACCAGCAGGCTATATCCAGTGATGTCACGATTTTGACATGCCCAGTCTCCAAGCTGCAGAAGGAGGTACACAACCCAGAGGTGGAGGACTAAACTGGAGGACCAATAAGGAATAGCATTATATAAAAACAAGCTAAAATAACAATATATAAAAACTAAACAAATGAAAACAATAATATATAATAAAAATTAGCCAAACTGACAATCATATCAGGAAGAGGGAGGAAAACAACAATTGCTTCTGTATCTGCAGTACACAGTAAGGAGTGGGACAGAGACTGGGTGAGACTAGCCCAATTAAAGGACTGTTTGAATAACCATGTTTTAAGCCCTATCTTAAATTTTGATGATGATTTCTCTAACCGTAAATAATCTGGTAGAGAATTCCTGAAGCAGACAGCAAAACAAGCAAAACAGGCTCTTCAAAGAGACTCATGCACAATACTCTATATGAGGGAACTACGAACAAGCTAGCCTGGGCAGACCTCAATATGCATAACAGAATATATGGAATCAACAGAGAATCTAGATGTAATAGAAAGCGTAGTTACTCACTTGTAACACGTGTTCTCCAGGGACAGCAGAAATTAGTCCTCACATATGGGTGACATCAGTACAGACATCACCCATATGTGAGGACTGACTTCCTGCTTGTTCCTGGAGAACATCCAAGTGCATTATCCAGTAAGTCAACAAAATGATTTTGAACTTAATTCTACTGCAAACTGGAAGCCTGTGCTAATTCTTAAATAACAGAGTTACATGGTCAAAAGGCTTAGCATCTGAAATTATGCTAACTGCACTATTTTGAGCAATTGTATTCCTTTCAGCTCTATCTAGGGAACATCAGCTAAGAGAAAATTACAATAATCTATTCTGTTTAAGACAAGTGAGTGAACTAGTGCCCTCAAATTTAGACAGGACCTTAGGGAGCGGATTTTCCATAATCAAAGTTGTTGTTTTTTTTTTTTGGGGGGGGGGGTTAACCCAGTACTGACAACATATGTGGAATGAAAGTTAATTTGCAGTCCAGAATGATCCCCAAGGGATATGATGGTGTCTTTCATCAGAACCTTTAACCAAGAAGGGATGGCCAGAACAGTGGAAGAGACTTATTCTCTGTAAACCACACAACAATAGATTTTGATGTGTTCAATGTCAACCTATGAAGTGTTTGCCAATCAGCAACAACAACCAGTCTCTTACTTTCACTCTCTTGAAAAGCTATATTCCAAGTTGTGCTAGTTATAACAATCTGCAGGTTGTCTGCATATGCATAAACGCTCACTTCTAGCTACGCCTGTCTACAGTTTAAAGGTGCAAGAACAATATTAAATAGATAAATAAAATAGATCGCTCTCAGACACCACAAGTCAAAGGATAAACTCCTGATATATGCTTGTCAATTTTTACCTTAAAACTCCGGTGATAAAAATCAGATTGAAATCACTTTAAGATGGTGTGGACCAAACCAAACCAAACCATTTTTCCCCTCAGTCTTGCCAGGAGAATAGAATAATCCACAAGATCAAAGGCTGCACTAACATCTAACTCAATTAGGAGGAAATCCTTCTGAGAGTCCAAACGTACATAGAGCTTATTCATCATACCAAGTAACAGTCTCAGTGTCAGACTCTAAATCTGGGCCTGTCTAGAAAGGAGGACATTAGTTGAGTTGGGACGTCAGGGTATGAGCAAGTAAGATTGGATCTATTCCTAGGGACCCTGCCAGGTTCTTGTAGCTTGGACTGGCCACTGTCAAAGACAGGATGCTGGGCTTGATGGATTTTTGGTCTGACCCAGTATGACATTTCTTACGACTGGCTAGGTCTTAATAGAAGGTTAGTAAATTTCTACCATTGTTGATTCTACCAAAGAAATAATCTTAGGCTTCCTGGCAGGCTACAGGGATCCATACTCCCAAATTTTCCATATGCTTATTGAAATGTCGTTTGTATCCAGTCTGCACATATGTGTATCACTACATAATAAGACACAAATTCTAGGTGTCATTTTGGAAGTGAAATTGGCAGCAAACCAAGTTTCTGCCAGAGTGCAATCTAGCGTGGAACCTGACGTGATCTGGATGTTTGCTCTGCTCTAAGAGAATGCTGATCTGCTGTTGCTAGCAAAGCAAAAAGGAATTGTGCATCCTAAAATCCGACAACTACCTTTGTATATTTATTTTAAAAGAAATCTCAGAAATATATCATAAAGATATTAAAGGGCCTTTGTAGAAACATTTTTCTCCCCTTCAGTGTGTATGGGAATATGCTTACTACAACTAGGAAAGCTGGTTTATCATTTTGCACCTCAAGGCATTTTACTTAAATCTGTTTGCAGGCTGGCTTCCTGATGATGTATTTTCACTTGCTGAACCATCACAGGCATGAACCAAACACCAAAGAAACTGACAGCTGACATGCTCCTTCCCACAAAATGATTAGAAATCAGAGAATCTGCTATTGTTCTCTGCTGGGCCAAACACCTCCTCCACTTGTCCCACCAGGCTGCTAGATAACTCTCCACCACTTTTTCACTCATACTTTGCACCACGGTGAAGTGCGTTCTCCATTCACTGAAACTTAGCCCTCTCACATACCTCATTTTATTTCCAGTCTCTGCCACAACACCATTATATCCCTGACCATTAACACATACTCCCCCATCCCCCAGTCATCCGGTGTATGGTGCCGACAGAAGATGTCAGTTTTGACACCATAGGGCTCAAGCAGCAACTATAAGAGGGGAAATATTAGGGGGCTACTGATATGGAGAGGCAGCACTGGAGCACAGTATTGAGAGGACTAATGATTCAAGAAGCAGCGTAGCAAGGTGAGGTACAATTTTATTGGGGATGCTAGTGTAGGAAGCGGTGTGAGGAGATAGGGCGCAACATTGAGGGGTGTTACCATTGCAAGAGGCAGAGTTGGAAGATAGGAAGCAATATCAGAGTAAGAGCTAGAGCCTCTTGAATGTGGAAGGCAACACTGGGACAGGAAAATGGGCACATCGTCGATGGTTGCGGTCTCACAGGTTGGAAAGCAAGGCGATGGTGCAAGAAGCAGTGCCAAGTGGGGCAAGGATGTGACACTGTAGTAAAAACAGAAAAGGGAAGTAGATTTAGAAGAAAATAAATGGGAGGGGGAAGGGACTCAGAGCAAAGAAGCAAAGGGAAGAATAGAGGTACAAGGGAAAATGGGGACCAGATGGAGAGGGAACGGATGAATGGGTGGCAGAAGAAGGATTAGTGAACTACTGGAGAGGAGAGGGTAGATAAAGAAGGATGAGACTGGGAGGACTTGATGAGAGGGTAAGGAGGAGAGACTGGGGAGGGATGAGATTGGCAGGATGGATGGAAACAGGTAAGAAAAAAAAAAAGAAGAGAGGCAGCAGCAGCAGCACAGGAAAAAGATACCTTTGGGATAAGGAGAAAGACTAGCAGGGCGAAGGAGAGAAACAAAAGGAAAGTAAGAGGCAAAAAAAATCTGAAAAATAAAAGAATGGCAGAAAAAGCAGAGACATAACGATATTCTATTTTAAAGGAATACTTTAAATTGATATTTTAATAAAATTAGGGGGCAATATTCAAGGCTGTGGCGACCCTCTGAAGATAAGCAAATGATTTATCTACTTGTGTTTATGCCTATATTTAGTGGACCTTTTCTTTATGCAGGGCCATTGAATATGCGGTCCTAAACTTATCTAGTTAAGGGAGGACTCCTATTTATGCGAGCCTCCTAATGAATAACTTTATTCTGATAATGGCTGCATATCCCCATTATCTGTACATGTTTTAGTCACACCTCCAGAATGCCACAGCACCCCCTCCCTCTAAATATAAATGGATACAATTTGGCCTGACTTCAAATCTTGCCAAAATTTCTGTTAGCCAGCACTGAATTTTTTTTAAAGAGCACTTACATGGTCAGCATTGAGCGCTGACTCCATAAGTGCTTTGCAACATCAATTTGTAGATTTTCCACAACTGTAATTATGGGGCATGTTGACTAAAGTACACTAAGCAACACAAGATTTAGCAGTTGCTGTTAGCATGGACCTGCAGCAATGGCTACCGCATACTGGAAAATGCCACTATGCTAAAAAATTCTGCACTAACTACTTGACAACATATGGCGTGGGAACTAGGCAGCTGATGGGTGGAGAATACACGAGGACTGCACACAGTACTTTACCGCACACTGAAAAGGAGGCATTCAGTGCATCTGTGCTAGGGATATGCTCCACCACTCAGCATCCCATTTGACCCCTGGCAGGAGTACACCAACTACCACTAGGTGTCAGAGTTGCATTGAAATCAGGCGGGGAACACTCCTGCCACGCCACTAACCCACCAGGGAAACCTCTGGTACATGCTGAGCGATAAGGATGGTGGTAGGGGGATGGGGAGATGATGCTGATCAGGAGGGCAGGGGTTCTGGGGGACGCTGATGAGGATGATGCTGAGTGGGGATTTTTTCTTTCTTTTGTTTTTTAACCATAGGACTGCAGTAAATTCAATGGCAGATAGCAAGGACATAGTTAACTGTGCTATCTACTGATGCTTTTACCGTGTAGTAAGAGTCTGCCTTGTGCAGTTACCACATAGGTTGTAAGTGCAACAGCTTATCTTGCTTTAGTATAAAAAGGTCCCTATATGCAAGTGTATGTAAACATACCACAGAGGCTGAAAACCTGTGATACAGAATTTTCTAAATCTTGACACAGAATTTGCCTAGAACCTGCCAAGGAACCCTTGGGCAATGATCCTAAGACTTGTTTAAAAAAAGGTTCTGAGGCCTTTTTGTCCTCATTATTTGTTTTTGCTCTGTTGACAACATCTGAAGATTATGTACATGTACAGTGATTATGTACATGTGAGATTATTTGAAGATTATGTACATGTAGAATGATTTTTCTCTTTTTAGTTCTATTTTTCACTCTGACATTGACCCTTTTTCAGTACTTCCACTTCTATACATTCCCTCTCTTTTCATAACAAAGAACTTAAGGTTGACTTTTATGGTTAACCACACTTTCTGGAAAAATGGCAGGATCTTTATTTACTTAAGAGATCATCAAAGAACAAATGTAATCCAATTTTAATGAGATTAATGTTCACATTTGAGGGAAAACATGAAATGAGACGCTGGAATCCAGCAGACAGTTTGCAAACATATCATTAAGACAATGCTTTATGGAAGTCTATGGAAATCATACTCAAACTCTAAACTACAAGCAGTAACTTGCCTGCATTTAACTTTTTATTTATAAAATTTTAATCTATATATCAAGGTTAACTTGAATACAGAAATAATCCCAAACATCAAAGAAAAAAAAAGACGACAAGAGTACATCAATATGTAAACAAATAGGAAATAATCTGAAAGCTAGACTGCAACCTTGGGGAAACCTAAGAATACCTCCTCAGATGGAAGGTATAACCAAATATTACCCAAAAGGAAAACACAGTAGCTTATATTGTCATCTTGTAATGTCAACCTTAAACCTTCAGAGGATAAAGACACCCCAAAGGAGCCGCTACGCTATTATCCTGAAAATAATGCAACTGAGAAGGTTCAAAGAAAATGTAAGTTTGATTTCCTAGCTGAATCATGCACTCGCATGGAAACTGTACAAGAAATTTGGCCCTGGGAGAGTACCTCCCGTCACATGGCAAGAATTGCTTCTCTCTCTTCTGGTAAGATTATGATATTGCCTAATGTTTGTAAAAATAATCTCATAGAAATTTTTCATTTTCATGACAGAAATAAAAGTACATGACTGAGGGGGCGGAGCCTGATGTCCAGCGGGTAAGACGCTTCGCGCTGAAGCTCCCGAGAGGCCTACTTAGAATCCTGACATAATACCTATACAAACTTACTATTTCGCTCCGGGCTGACCGGGGTACCTCGGGGGGGATGGCGGCCCATAAACCAGCGCGCTTGGACTTCGGGTCTCCTTCTTCTTCTCACGGAAAACGCTCCAAAACAGAGGTGTCCTCCCCACAGAAGATGGTTCCATTTCGGGAGAACCCCGAAATGCACCTGGAGATTTTAGAGGAAATACGCGGCGTGAAGGAATTGGTGCAGTCCAATGGAGAAGCGCTTCGAGCCATGCGAGAAGACTTTGGAGTGCTCCAGGACCGACTTGAAGGTCTCTCATTACGGCAGGACAATATGGCGGGGGTCCTCGACTCGCACGCGGTGCGCTTGAGCACACTGGACAAGGCTGAGCGCCAGATACAGAATCTTCAAAAGGAGTTAGAAGATAGCAATAATCGAGCCCGTCGCAACAATGTGAGGCTCATTGGAATACCGGAGGGGGTGGAAGCGGGAGATATGAGAGAATTCCTGCTCAAAACTCTTCCTTCCTTGCTGAAGATCACCTTTCATAAAGAACTGGAAATCGATCGAGCACACCGTGTTCCTACCCACATGGCGCTCAACCGAACGACCCCCCGGCCTATTATCTTTCGCTTGCTACGATATCAACAAGTGGAACAAATTTTAAATGCTGCCCGGGCGAACCATCATTTGGAATTTGAAGGTCACAAAGTCTCCTTCTTCCCTGATTTGGCAAAGCCTACAGTCGACCGACGGAAGAAACTCCTTGCTTTTCGCCCTCGACTTCAACAGCTACAGGCTCGCTTTGGCCTGTTGTATCCCGCGAAGCTCCGAGTGACTCTCCACAACCAAACCAGGACATTCGAAGATCCTGATCTACTATCAACATTTTTAGACTCCAAAGAAGCAGAGCAGATGCGCTAATCCAACGACTTGGACTTTTATTTGCCGGCTCTGTCCGCCATTTTGAAGGGCCCGATGCGGCGGTCATAGTTCAGTACAGAGACTGCCTGGACTTTCTTTTTTTTCTTTCTATGACTTTTGTTGTGTGGTCTCCTATCCCTCCATGATGTGTGCCTCGGTCGGATTCGGAGCACGCACAGTCCTACAGGTTATGTGTTTTTTCAATTTCGGCCTTCTCTGGGGCTTCTCCCCGCAGACACATGGTCGCCAGTAATTTTTGGGGTTCTGCTTCTTCTCTACCGCGCTGCGGTTTTTCTTTTTTCATGTGGGGCGCTTCATTGTATTATCTAAGCTTATTTTCTTTTCTGCCATATGTACAGCCAGATACAGTCAATATGAGAGACATTGTGAAATTATGTGCGCTATCATGCTCAGAATTTTTAACTTGTCTGAATGGCTTTATGTAAAATCTTATCACTCAACGTAAAGGGCATTAATAGTCCAATCAAGAGAAAGAAAATCCTTAGCTATCTTAGCCATGAGCATGCTGATTTAGCGTTTCTTCAGGAAACGCACTTAAACTCTGCTGAAACACTGAAACTCAATGTTAAGCCTTACATGGTGGCTGCCTATTCTCCCGCCGTTTCCAAACGGTGCGGGGTAGCCATTCTGGTTAAGAAATCTTTGCAAGCTACTGTAATTGATACTAGCGCTGACAAGGAGGGTAGATGGGCCCGCGTACATCTTAAGGTTGGAGATAGTGAATTTACATGTATTTGCATTTATGCCCCGAATGTGGACAACCCTGCTTACTATGCAAGTATTGCGCAGTTGGCACAGGCCTCTGCCAATACTCCATTAATACTTGGTGGTGATTTTAATCAAGTGTTAGACCCTCTGATAGATAGACAGCCGCCTAGAACGAGTAGTCCACCCAAGAGTCTTGCTACCCTTACAGCTCTGATGCAAGATCTTGCGCTGGTAGATATATGGAGGCTACTTCACCCCTCCGACTTAGAGTTCACTTTCTTTTCTGCCCCCCATCACTCCCAATCTAGAATAGATTTCTTTCTCATTTCCAAAGCACTGATTTCTCAAGTAGACACGACTAGGACTCATCCTCTCCATATTTCAGATCATGCTGCCATATCTTTATCATTACGTGTCACTGCGCGGGACGATTCTCCCCGAGCTTGGTTTTTTGATAGATCCCTACTGGGTCAAAAAGATTTTCAGGTTGATATAAAGGCCGCTATCCAAGATTATTTTCATTTTAACTCACCCCATGACACAGCGAGCTGGGCTTGGTGGGAGGGTTTTAAAGCATCTATCCGCGCCACTATAACTAGCTATCAAATTCGGCAGGGGAAACAAAGAAAGCAGCATTTACTGATTCTAGAGCAGCAGATACAAACTGGGGAGCGTCTCCTCACGTCCCGTACTGACCCATGTATTTTACTCCGTTTACAACGCTTGCGTTTTCAATACAATCAGCTTTTGTACACTGCTGCTGTTAAAAATATCGAATCACAACAAGGGCTATATTATCGGGAAAATAATCGTGCTGGCAAATTATTAGCAAATGCCCTAAAAGGTCAAAAAGAAGCCAAGCGTGTTACCGCCCTCCGTAATCCGTCGGGGGGGGGCTTGGTCACTAAAGATACCGAAATCTTAGAACTCTTTCGTGATTTTTATACTCGGCTTTATCAATCTGAATGTGATTTTGAGCCAGATGTATTTGAACGCTTACTTTCAGGGGTACAAAGACCGACCCTATCTGACGAAGATAGAGTGGCCTTGGACACACCATTTACTGTCTCAGAAATTCATTCTGCTATCAAGAAATGTGCCTCAGGTCGAGCCGCAGGCCCAGACGGTCTCCCTGCTGAATTCTACAAAACTTTTCACGCTGACTTAGCTCCAGTTTTGAAAATTTATTTTTCTGCTCTGGCCGAGGAGGGTTCTCATTCTGGGTCTTTTTCAATGGCAAATGTAGTGGTTTTTGAGAAAGAGGGGAGAGACCCGCAACTAACAGCTAATTATCGTCCAATTTCCCTTCTAAACGCGGACTATAAAATATTTGCCACCATTCTCTCTACCCGGCTCTCGGATAGGATGCCTACCTTAATACACCCAGATCAATGCGGTTTCATTCCTGGTAGATCAACTGCTGATAATGCTCGGACTCTATGCCATGTACTGACTACCGCAGTTAATCTTGATCGCCCATTTGTTGGCCTCTCACTTGATGCTGAGAAGGCCTTTGATCGCTTAGAGTGGCCCTTCCTGTTTGCAGTCCTCCGCTGGTACGGATTCGGGGAAGGTTTTCTCCGTTGTCTTCGCACCATGTACGCCCAGCCTACAGCCAGTATATGTGCCAATGCTTTAAAGTCTCAGCCTTTTCCCCTTCAACGCGGCACTCGCCAGGGATGCCCACTGTCTCCACTTCTCTTCGATCTTGCACTTGAACCCTTGGCTTTACTAATCCGGCAATCGGAGGAGATTCATGGAGTCCCCTTCACCCATAGGGAAATCAAAATTTCAGCGTATGCTGATGACCTTATGCTTTTTGTCTCTATAGACTCAGTACCGGCTGTCCTAGAGCAAATTGGTAAATACTCACAACTGTCCGGTTATAAGATAAATTGGACCAAGTCGGTAGCCTTTCCATTAAATCCTTTGCTTCATCAGGCAGATATGCAACCCTTCCCCTTTCTATGGCAACCTCGCATGGTCAAATACCTTGGGGTTCACTATTGTTCTCCTTTGGAAGACACTATCTCCTTCAATGCCAAAGACTTAACCTCTAAAGTCCGGGCGCTTACTCACCGCTGGACTCCTTTAACACTTACCTGGTGGGGTCGATTAGAAACCATAAAAATGATGATTGTTCCGAAAGTGAATTATATCTTAGAAATGTTGCCCTGTCTCTTCCCTCGACGTATATATAAAGATATAGAGGGCCTTCTGACTAGATACTTGTGGCAAAACAAGACACCTAGGATAGCGAAACATAAGCTGCAAGCAGATAAGGAAAATGGGGGTGTCAGATTCCCTGATTTCCTGAAGTATCATCAATCTTTTCTTCTCAAACAAGGCGCTCGTTGGCTGGAAGATCCAGTACCGAGTAGACCTGTGTGGCTAGACATAGAAGAGGACCTTTGCAAACCGATTCCTCTTACTTTTCTCCCTGGTATGACTCTCCCATCAGACTCCCACTTTCCACCAATGCTTTTAGACACCTTAGGTGCCTTTAATAATCTTATGCACTCTTTAGACTCCCGACTCTGTCCGTTAGACAAGCTCCCACTTTGGTATAACACTCGATTTCGAATACAAAATAAGCCGATGGCGTGGAGCCCCTGGTACACTAGGGGCATTTGGATTCCTAGTCAGTTGTTCCATGAAGGTCGCTGGAAAACTTTTAGTGAATTGCAAATTGAATTTGGTCTCCCAGCGAAACACTATTTTCAGTTGGTGCAACTTCAGCATTGCCTTCGGAGTGCTAAGGTGCTCCCGCCATCGGCCTCCCCTACACAAGGTTGGTTGGAGACTATCCGATCTATCGGTAGTTCACCGGGTGTAGCATCCAATTTTTACAAAACCTTATGTAATGCTATAATTAGAGATACCCCTATAGCGCAGAAAACATGGGAGAGAGAATTGCATGTGACTTTGACCCCGGAGCAATGGAGCCTTGTCTGGAGTAGAGTGACACGGGTCTCCCGATCCGCCTCACTCACTCAGACACTCTTCTTTCTAGCCCACCGGTGTTTTTACACTCCTGACAGATTAGCCAAATGGAATACTACTCAGGGCAATAGTTGTTGGACATGCCATGCGGCCATTGGTTCACTACCTCATGTTATGTATGAATGCCCCGCACTACAGTATTACTGGCGTCGGGTCTGGGGTCGTATCCAGTCTATTTTGCACTTTCAAGAGCCCCTTTCTTGGAAGATAGTGGGACTTCGCTCAGCTGCGGGGATCCCCTCTCTTCCAAAAACGGCTTACTTCCTTTTGGACTTTATGCTTGGCATTGCTATTTCCCTAATCACGAAATACTGGAAAAATAGCTCTCAGCTGAGCCCCAATGAATGGTGGAATCATGTCTGTCTCTACAGTAAATATGAACAAATACCTCGTATGTTTGCTTCCCCCATTCAGACTCCTCATCATCGGTCTAAATGGAAGATGCTCAATGACTATGTACATTCTGCTCAATGCGCTCATCTGACTGTCTAAATTTGTATCTATCTTTGTCCCATGATTATTCTGTATCGCAGATACTCTTTTGATTGTTTTTGATGTATAATCACTGTTGTTTGGAAGCGCTCACATGCTGACATAATCAGCTAGAGAAGAAGCGTGGGGGTGGGGGGTAATTGGGTTTGCTTTTCCTTATTGTATACTTGTTTTGTCTCCTTTGGTGTGTTGTTTCTTTTGTTTGTTGCAAAATGAAAATAAAAGTTAAAAAAAAAAAAAAAAAAAAAAAGTACATGACTGAGTCTTTATCCTGTGCAATGCCAACAAGGTTGGCTTCCTGACCATCATCTCACCAGTGGGTCTCTAAATAGCCCAGTCAAATCTTAACTGTTAGAAATAATTGCCACCCCTGTCTTCTGACCCTTTATTCTTCTTCCCAATATGGCGATAATAGACATTGTTCAAAGGAGGAATATTTGTATCCAGAAATTTTTACATCTCTTATAAGTTTCTATAAAAGATCTTATGGTGGAACAGTCAAGAAAATTCAATATCCTCAGGTTGAGATGTCTAAGAGCATTCTCCAATGCACACCCAATGCAGGTGCCACCATTGTACAAACAGAATCCAGAGTGATTTCAGCTGCCTTGGTCAAAGAGAAGTACTACAAGCAATGCTGATAAGGCTCCCCAAGAGAATTTTTTTTGTAAAGTTCAAAGACTATTGTTTTTCATAATATGAGACAGAATACTGCTACCTATCACACCCTACTCCAAGATAGAGTTCGCCAGGGGAATACATGGTTACATCCGACATGTAGAATAGGCAACAAAAATAGCGTAGTAGACATGAATATAGGATCCAACATAATGGGTTACTCTCAATCGTCTCCTTCCAAGCCCTCTAAAAGTTGCAGACTTTCTGGTAACTACTCAATAGGGTATGCATGCCTAAAATACTTGTTTTGTTTAGTTTCCCATTTTTCATTTTATTTTGTTTTGTTTTTTTAATTACCCTTCTAGGTAAATATAGTTAACAGTGCTCAATAGTGCTCATTATTCATGCATTGTTTCATACTATTAAGTGATAATATGCACTATTAAGGAGAGATGGAAAATGACATTTTGAAGGGTTTCTTCCATTTTTGTTTAAAACAACTGCACATCCCTACTACTCAGTCAGTCAGTCAGTGGCCATGATCCCATAGCAGGCCATGACACAAACTGTATTACACCAAACATTGCTTTCCAAAAGTTGTTCGGATTTCTAGTTACTCAAAGTCACTAAGTGCTCTGGAATAAGAGTCAAACAATTTAGTGTCAGATAACAGCAGCTCCGGACACAGTACCTTAGATTTCAAAATAACATGCGCTTGTTTGCCAGAGTTTACTCACACCCAGCAACTCAATGCCAAAGAATGTACATTAGGACATGTAAATAGCAGATTAAAAAAAATGTACTCCTGCTGTAATCCTGTAAACAAAATTCAAATTTGTGTGTCAAAAGGTCTGAATTATGCAAAATTATGCATGTTTGAATGATATTTTTTCTGTATTGAAATTTAAATTATCACAAAAGAATTCAAAATTTTGAATTAGTATGTATATACAGAATTCAAGCAGGAGTAAAGAATACCTACCATACGGCTATATGTCCCAACATATACCTTTTGAGTAGTTAATCTTAGCCAATCTACATGGTGTCCATATGACTATGTGTGATAAAACTCAAGGACTGAACACCACTAGCTGAAAGCAAGGCTCTCTGGGATTCTTTCCAGAACCAGTTCCAATCCTTGTACATCATTTCTATCTATGCAGGTAGAACTAAAGAAACTCCAAACCATTCAAAATGGAGGAGTAGCCTAGTGGTTGGGGCAAGGTACTTCAGGCCGGAAGGTCAGGGGTTCAAATCCCACTAGAGGACAGCAACCTTGGGCCGGAAGGACTGGGGTTTCTAGTCCCACAGGTGCTCCTTGTGGTCTTGGGCAAGCCACTTAACCCTCCATAGCCCATGTTCCCTGTAAAATAGTTATCTCCAAGTTATAATACCCTGTTCAATGTAATTTCAGTTCGTTCAATGTAAACCGCACTGATGCAGAATAGCGCGGTATATAAGAGAATGTAAATAAAAAATAAATAAAAATACTGCCCTTCACATTCTCTCTCATGCAAGGAAACAATCACATCACTCCCCTTATGGTTCAGCACCACTGGCTTCCAATCCTATTCTGGATTCAACACAAAATTCTAACCCTAGCCCATAAATCCTTGTGCAACAATCCCCCCGCCTACTTCACCACTCTTGTGATACCATATGCTGCCTACGATCTCTCAGTGGTAACAGATTAGTTATTCCTCTGCTCTCCAAAGCTCGATATGAGAGCACAAGACATTCAGCCACCTTCTTTCTCGCCCCATCTCTTTGGAGTTCTCTTCCCACACAAACCCACTTGGAAACAGACACTAAGAAATGCAAGGTCCTGCTTAACACCCACCTTTTTGAACAGCCTTTGGGGTCAGGCTAGCCCATCAGGATTAGCGTGCCACTGACCTGCCTCTCTCTTCTCTTTACTGTCTTCTTCTATCCTGTTGTAGCTCCTTTCTAAACCTTCCATTGATATACAGTCTTTGGCATGCATACAAAGCGGTTTACAAAAATGAAATCAAATTCTAATAAAATATAATGTTGGATCTTAAATAGCGAACACTCCAACTCTGATCATTTAACCTCCAATACTCTATCCATCATATGACAGGCTTGTAGAGTGGGAGTTGAGAATAGGGTGCTCTTGAATTCTTTGGGGTCCCAACACACCTGGGAGAAGGCATGATGAAATGCTCCCATATAGCTCCTGTTCTAAACTTAATCAACTTGCAGGTTCCAAAATGGGCAATGAGGAAAGCCACCAGGCCCAGTGTCTCAACAAGAACGATGTGTGATATTCTTTAAAGTCTGCAAAATTCATCCATTAGTTTCTTTTCATAGTTTCAGTTTCTTAAGAACAATCTGTAGGTGCTTCCTTTGCCACAATGATGCAGTTTCTATTCTAACTTTTTAGAAAACCCACTGGGGAAAAACCACGGAAGCACACTCAAAACATAGTTGATTTTGGGTGCCACCGGTGTCTTGATGGCATCCATCCTAGGCCACCATGAGAGATAAAGGGGAGATCATCCCTTAATCAGTTACCCTGCAGTTCCTTAAGATATACTATATTATACTCAAGGGTCTTATCCAAACTCCTTGCAAAACAAACACCTAAGTATTTTAACCCCCAAAAGGCCTCCTGGCAAGGAGTACTGGGAGATATCCACAGAGGCACAGGACAGATGTACAGGGAGCACCTCTGTTTTGGACCAGTTTGATTTATACTCAGAAAATCTGGCAAACTTTCCAAGAGTTTCCAACAGCAGGTGGAGGGATCCAAGAAAAGCAGAATATCATCTGCATATAGGGTTACTTTGCACTCAAAATCATTATAGCATAAACCTCAGATGAGTGGGTTCTACTGAACAACCAGGGCCAAAGACTCCAGTGCTGGGTTAAATAGCAAGAGAAAAAGAGCAGCCTTGCCTCATCCCACAGTTAAGGCTTATAAGGTGGGCAAACAGACCATTCTCAAAAAGCTTCGCAGTGGGAGGCATATGGAGAACTTGAACCCTACTGATAAAGATTATCCCAAACCATCACATAATCTGAAATAAATACGCCCAGCCCATCCTACGAAATGCCTTTCGGCATCTAAGAAAAGCGCCACCAGGGGTGCCACTTGCAGCTATGTCAAATGAATGGTATTGCTAAATAATCTACCATTTGAAAAGAGATTCCATCCCTAATAAACCTCATCTGATCTGCCATCCGGAATGTCAAAACTATTGCATAAACCTGTGTGTCAGCATTTAAAAGGGAGATCAGATGGTAGTTCTGAACTTGCGCAATATCAATGACCAGCTTCCAGATGATAATAACTAGAGCTTCCGCACTAGTTCCTGAAACTGCCTTTAGCAGTTAAAAATGATTGGTATAGGCTTCCCAGTTTAGGGAGTCAACTCCCAGAAAACCTGAGATTTCTGCTGTAAACCCATCTGGCCCTGGCATCTTATGCAGAATCAGAGATCGGACTGTCAGCTAAATCTCATCCCCAAATACACAATGTAACACACAGCCTTAAAAGGCCATACTCCAATGAACACTTCTTAAACAGATAAACAATACTTATATAAAAGGTAGCGAACAATATTAATAACAATTTATAAAATATTGGATGTATTATATATACATTTTTAATATTCTTACTACATAATTTCATATCAATTTTCACATAACTTATGTATTTCTATGACATTTAAATTATGTAGCCCATCTTGTCCAGTTCTAATCCAATTATCAATTGTTCTTGTTTTTGTTTCCTGTAAGACACCATGCATCCCACGGCTTTGTCCAATTGTGCCTAATTTAGTGTAAACCACTTTGACTCCTAGAAAAGCGGTATAAAAAATGTTAAATAAATAAATTTGTATGAAATATAGGATCAAAAAAGTCCTCTGATACTACAATGCTGCCAGTGAACAATACATCACAGACAGTAACTTTACAGCAATTCCTAGCAGAGGTCCCAGTAATAAAGCACTGGCCTGCTTCTGCACCTGCCCCCCCCCCCCCTGGAACAAAACAAAAGAGAACTATACCTCATCCTTAAGTGAGCCTAGCATGTCATTGGTGAGGCTGCACTTCCAGAAGGACTTCCCTTATCAAAAAAATAAAATACAATACCCCACTGCCAGTTCAGTTATTTTCCATTACTCAACCATATGCTTCATCTCCCCATCCTTTGCAGCTACCCCTCACCATAATGTACAGTCCCCAGTCTTCTTCAACATGCCAATCTAACAGAACATCCCCCCCCTTCCTAATACACACTGACAACCCCTTCACTCAACCATTCACCATACACACACAGACACTTAGCCCCAGCCTAGTCCCAGCTCACACCCCTGCATCCCCTTTAGTCCCCTACACACATCCTCAAATCATTCAGCATCCTGTACTGCCCTGTTAAAGGCACATTAATATTTAATCTGTATCCAAACTTCCAGGAAAGAAGCAGCCACATGGAAGCCAAGAATAAGTCCAGTCTTTTCACAGTACTGTCCTCAGATGCTATAATCCGTAGGTGCTAATGTAGAAGGGGCTCCTCAAAATCATGTTGCTGAGCTGATTCACCATCTGAAATTCAAAAGAAAGACTACCCTCCTCAAAGCAAATCATAACATCAGGTCTTTTGCAACAACTTGTCCACAACAGTCAACCATGAGCACTACTGCAAAAGCTGTGCCCGAGCCAAGGCAGCAATAGCCTGGTCTCCATTTCTTGGCCAATTGCCTCAGTAGGGAAGGCAGACAGCTCATCTGGGTCAACAAAGTCCCCAGTTTTGTTTGATAAGTCAGCTGCATCTGAATTGGGTAATACAAGGCATCCATATGCTTCAGCTGTTCCTACATGGCTAAAAATTGTTTCTGCCACTGGACCGTCAGATTGTTCAGGTCTAGGAAAAACATTATTCACTGAACCTTGGGTAATGCCTTGAGTGGTGCCACTTGTAATATTGCTGCCATTTGCAGATAAAACAGCAGCTCAAGGATCATGACACACTAGGGTACTTGGCCCCAGATACCACATGAGAGGATTGTGAGCATGCTTGATCTCTAAGTCCTTGCCAAAGTGTACGCCCAACAGTTTGGGCAGCCAATCCTTTAGAAAGGCAGCTTGGTTCCTGCCCTCTGGGATCCCTAAATACGAAGGTTGTTCTGCCTGCTATGTTTAAGATCTTCCATTGCAAATTCTATGGCTGGATTCTTTTAAGCTTCTGGTCTATGGTAATCAATTCCTCTTCTAGACCTGTAACACATACTCCAAGATCATTAAGCTGCTACTGGGAATCTTCTATCTGACCTTCGATTGCAGGCAGATAAAGTATCATCCAATTTAATTCCTGCATGATGGTGGTCAGCGAGGGCTCACTCACTTGTGGTGCTGCAGTCTTATTAGGGGAGAGTGGCTTTTGCTTCTGCCATTTTACCCCAAATGCTGCTCCTGAAACACCTTTTGTTTTGGAAGGTTTGATCGTTGCCATGCTTCTCTACACTTCCAACAGCTGAGGAGCCTCCAATAGAGGGAAAACATGATACATATTCAGCTCTCCAGCAGCCCTTCCTTTACATTGCATTCAGTAGTATCTTGCTAGCGCCCCCACCCAGGAACCTTTGAAAGAGTCCCTTCCAAAACCTCTGATGTTTGCATCATCAACAATGAGAAATCCGGCAGAACTTTCACATCTTAATGTCCAGTAGGGCATGTCAATTTTGGGGGTAGATTTTTATTTTTCCAAACTTTACAAACTACTGGTGACCAAATGGGAATAACGAGTGAAACAGTCAAATTTGCAGATGACACAAAATTATTCAAAGTTGTTAAAACCCAAGAGAATTGTGAAGAATTATGAGGACCTTGACAAATTGAAAGACTAAACGTTCAAATGGCAGATGAAATTTAATGTGGACAAGTGCAAAGTTATGCACCTAGAAAAGAAAAACCCGAACTATGGTTACACGATGCAAGGTTCCACATTAGAAACCACCACCTAGGAAAAAGATTTAGGCATCATCGTGGATAACACATTGAAACCCTCTGCCTAGTGTTCAGCGGGCAGCCGAGAAGGCAAATAAAATACTAGGAATCATAAGGAAAAGAATGGAGAATAAGACAAAGATTATTATAATGCCTCTGTATCATTCAAATAAATTCCATGGTGAGACTGCATCTTGAATATTGTGTGCAATTCTGTTCACTGTATCTTAAAAAGGATATAGCAGAATTAGAAAAGGTACAGAGAAGAGCCACCAAAACGTTAAAGGGGATGGAAGGATACCCCTATGAGGAGAGGCTTAAAAGTTTAGGGCTTTTCAACCTGGAAAAGAGACGGCTGATGGGAGATATGAGAGAGGTCTATAAATGAATGAATGGAGTGGAACGGATAAACGTAGATATTACGCCATCAAAAAGTAGAAAGACTAGGGGACATGGAATGAAGCTACAGGTTAACCCGGTTAAAATATTTTTTCACTCAATGTGTAATCAAACTCTGGAATTTGTTACCGGAGGATGTAGTAAAAGCTGTTAGTGTAGCTGGATTTAAAAAAGGTTTGGACAAATTCCTGGAGGAAAGGTCCATAAACCATTATTAAAGAGGACCCAGGTAATCCACTGCTTGCCCCAATACAAGCATTATGGAACCTGTGTGTCTTTTTGGGAATCTGCTAGGTACTTGTGACCTGAATTGGCCACTGTTGGAAACAGGATACTGGGCTTGAAGGACCATGTTCTTACCCAGTATGGCATTTCTTATGTTCTTAAATTATGTAGTTTTGCATGCTGAAACTAAAGCTATCTTCAGAAACTCCTTAAAGTGAGTCTTACTTATATCACAGTTGAAATATGTGGAAATTAAGTAAAATTTATTTGAATGTACGAATAGTCTGAACATCATCTGTAGCCACATAACTGTCTTTAAAATGTCATTTATGCAGTTAATGTTATTTAACAAAATCCAGCAAAGAAGACATATCCTGTTTGCTTTTGTTTTGGCTCATGAGCTCCCTGCTGACCATCAGACCCGTAATATAATGTTCCCCCCTCTCCTGATTATACACATGACCAGCAGCCTCAGTTGTCATTTTTTACACACCTTTCTATGGACTGGGTGTGAGATGGCCAGTCTGAATCTACCATGGGCTTGCTCAGAAATGCCATGATCTCTGCTGTTGTCATGGTACAGGTAAGAGGAGGCTCAGAGACTTTGGAGCTCCAGTCAAGTAATTGTGTGAGTGTAGCTGCCTCAGTGTTGATGGATGGTGTTTTACTGGGTGTCCCACTGCTGTCTCCAAGCTGAGTCTTCTCATCTCTTTCACCTCTGATCTTCAATATCTTCTCCACTGCATCTCCTCTCTCCTGTTTCTCTTCACTGCACAACATAGCTTGCAGAACAGACTCGCTGTAACCATACCAAGCTGACCTTCTCACTGTAAGCATGACTATCTTCCTTACCTCTTCACACTGTTCTTTCAACTGCTGCAGCTGGAAAAGGAGATGTCTGGGACCTTGTGTCCAATTGCTATTTATTTTTATATTGAACTAGTTCACCATGTATACCCCAACACAGAATTCTACAAACAATCATTCAGATTCTTTCTTTTCAGATTATGCTTGGAAATATATATTCTCATGAACCTTAGAGCTGTTGTAAAACATCTGCTATGTGACACAGGTCCTATTTCCAACAGTAATTTGTGTATTTTTGCGTAATTTGCATACGAGTAGGTAAATAACATATTACACAAAATTTAAAACTAGTTGTTGATTTGCCACATGAAATTGGCTCACTAGTTTTTCACTAGTTCTTTTTTAAAATTATGACATCTCCAAAACTGACACATCCTATTTCCAGTATTGAGAGATTTTCTTGGACTGACGTCTTCTTCGTAACTCCTGCCTCCTGCAATGTCAGCATTCTAGGACTTCACACCACTGGAAGTAGATTCAGGATCAAGGGACTAAGTAAAACATCATTTCCTATGCTGGGGCACTCCTTCCATTGGTCATGGAACAGCAGGAGCAAACTGACTCTGACAAGGCCCAGTGCAGCTTCACAGAGAGGTTTGGCTGGAGCTAACAGGGGCTTGGCATTACAGGTGGGGGAACCCATGTTTTCCCTTACATTTTGCATCTTAAATGAAGTGGATGATAAAGCACTAGGGCAATTTAAAGGACTGCAGGGGCTTCTCACAGCACATCTACAAGTCTGCCATCTTGGTTTCCCTACTAGTGTGCATTTAAAAATTTTCACTCCTATAGTTACTTACCAGGGTGGATTGAAAGATCACAGGTCCATCAATTCCAACCTTCTCCTCAGCCCTTAGCAATGTTGTTTATTATAAGGCCAGGAAGCCAGTGGCAGCTCCCATTGACCTTAAGTGCACCTCCCTTTCTTCCCTTAATACAGACACTCACAGACTTCAGGAGGTTTGCTGCTAGCATTGTCTTCACAACAGCTCTTCTGGTCTCTCCCTACATCACATGACTCAATGAGTTTGGACCACATGATGATCGAACTCTAAAACTATCTTTTTGAGACTGTGAACAGAGCGAGCGTTCAGACACCACACAGTTCAAACTCATTCAGAGCCATATGGTGCCAGAAGATGGCAGTTTGGGAATCAATAGCAGCCACAATACATCTGCAGAAGGTACGGGGAGATTAAGCAAACTGGAGATAGCTTAGAGGGGATGAGGGCCAAGACAGGATGGTGGAGACTGAGGCAGATGAGAGTCAATGTTGTCCGAGTGTTTCTTCTCAATACTCATCCAGTTTTGATGTGTTTGTTTCTGTGGGTTTGCTGCTAGTTAGATTTTTTTTTACATTTTATTTATATATTTAGCTCATGCCTTTTCAGTAGTAGCTCAATGCAAGTTACATTCAAGCACAGGAGGCAAACGGAAATGGTAAAAGGTAGAAGCATAACTACCTAATGCGCATGTCTGTTAAAAAAAAGAATATACTGCGAGGAGTTTTTCCAGCCAAACCACTATCTCACTGTATTTGGTGTTCGAATACATCTCTTTTCCTGCAATTTACATATTTTAAAAAAACACAGCAAATACACACTTTACCTATTTTAAAATAATCAAGCAAAATACATATTTAAAAAATTAGCACTGATTCATTGGCTTAGGTGGCAAAGTGCTGTACAATGTCATGCAGAGTCCCCGATTCAATCTCTGCATTGTGGCTTTTTGCAGCCTGGATTGGCTGAGTCTGGGGAGGCTGAAGAGGCAGCATTTACAGCCCCTCCGTCCCCAGGGGAGGAGTCATAGTCATTGCCTAAAGGAGACACCTAGTCATTGCAGGGTTCCAAAAGCAGCTCTGGTGCATGTCCTACAGCACAGGACCATTGCTGCAATGACCAGACTATGGGGTATGTTTACTAAACTCCGAAATTGTGCGGGGCTGCGGTAGTGTGCCTGTGCCATATAAGGAGTGGGCGGTTCAGGCAGAGAAAAGAAAAAACCGGGAGACAACGACCGTACTTGTGCGCATCGCGCTAATGTGCGGGGGTCACATTAGCGCGTGGGAAGGCTAAGTGGCGCGCTGCTGGGCACAGAAAAGAACAGAGCCGTAGTACAACGGTGAAGACACTGACCAATGGTGCAGGAGCCATGGGTTCAATCCCCCATTGTGCGCAACAAAAGCTGTTGTCTGAGGCAATAACTGTAATGGGTTAAAGTGCTGTAGAAGGCATATTAATTTTGTGCGGCATAAGGCGGCGCACTGTTAGGTGTGGGCGTCATAAGGCGTAGCACTGTAAATAGTGGGCATTAGGCGGCGCGCTGTTAAGTTTGTGTGGTTTGGGCGGCAGAAGGTGGTGCGCTGCTATGCCATGAAGGCCTAAGGCAGTGCGGCAATGTCCAAACACAGGAATAGAGCCACAGCACAATGGTTAAGACACTGACCAATGGTGCAGGGATCAGGGGTTCAATCCCTCACAGTGCCCACTGAACAAGGCTGGCTGAGGCATAACGTATTATGGGGATGAGTGCTGTAGGGGGCATATTAGTTCTATTTTATTTATCAGTACTAGCAAACTCACTCTCAAAGCGTGTTAACATAAGGCGGCCCATACGGCACATGTTAAAGTTCACTGTCCGCCAAGGCACCCTAGAATGTCCCCTATAGGTCACCATATATGTTGCGTCACAGGATAATGTATAGTGCACCTTATATGGACGGCAACCATAAGGTGCCCTATAGGGCGCCCTATAAAGCACCCTCAGCGGCACCTTATGGGTACAGTACGCTGCGGGTGTTTTTGCTGGCATCAACATATGTACATTAAATAAAAAAGACTTTGGACAACCCTAACAAATTACCCCACTGTGGGTTTGAACCCATGACCTCTGGCTTCTCAAGCAGTGAAGTAACCATTGGGCTACAGCTCTATAGCTGCCAGCAAGCCCCTGGCTGGCTGCAGAGAGCCTGCACGTCACCACACAGACAGTCTGCTGTGGTAGCCAGGATAGGGTTAGGCCACCCATACCCATGATGCACTGCACATGCAAATCAGCTGTCCACAGATGAACACAAGATGGGGAATGCACCCCAACAGCTCCCCGGTGTGGTAGGGGGAAGTGGCCGTGTGCACCCACACAGCACCTCGGCCTGGTAGGGGGTACTGACCGGGTGTTTTACTGGCACAGAGTAGCTACACACCGTCACATTGTGCGGGTACTGTGCTCACCCTGAAGGTGTGAAGAGGTGGATGAAAGAGGCCATGCCAGAGCTCCACAGCAGTATTAATCTGTGAGATAGGTAGTTTCTGCAGAAACACCTTGGATATCACTTTCTGTCTTAGTCAGGGGAACCCCTTATGGACACCTAGGTGGGCTATGTACCACCACCCAAGGTTGAAAAAACAGGGTCTCCTATCAACAGATCCACATTCCACCTCCCTGCAATGGTGGCAGTAGAGTGGACCATCAACCCCGGTCCTGCTGGGGAACAGACACCCTACAGGGCAGTCAAAGCAGCTCTATACACCTCCACAACACAATATCAGACAGACATTAGGCCTGGATATGCTAAGCTGCACCCCACTACTATCTGATATTCTCCTGCAGCAAGCCTTCAGCCGCTGCACCCTGCAAGGCGCTCCATCACGACACAGACCAGCTGAAAACAGTCTGCTAGCTAGTCCTGGTGGAAATGCATGCACCCAGAACTGGGATGGCAGTGCACACCAACAGATAAGTCAGTGACTGTGCCCCAAAAGGAAACCCATATATATCACATGAGAGAAATACTATATAGCACTATGGGGGTGCCTAGACATGCTGTGGTCACTGCACAGTCAGGGTGAGAGTGATCCCCCAGCAGGACAGAAAGAGGTCACCCTGTCTGTGTAGGTGGTGGCCGGCCACGACAATGTCCCAGGCAGTGCCCTATGCCCTGTGCAGATGCATCCTGGCCAGCCCACCCTGTCTGAGCTATACCCATGGTACCTTGCTGCTCATTATGCACATTGGCAGGCCAATAATGGCAACAGTGCTGGCAGTGTGGGCTGTGGAAGGTGTTTGCAGCCAACACACACTGTATAGACCAGGGGTGGGCAATCTCGGTCCTGGAGGGCCGCAGACCAGTCAGATTGGCAGGATATCTGTAATGCATATATATCGCATGCTTATTCATTAGGGATATCCCGAAAACCTGACTGGTCTGTGGCCCTCCAGGACCGAGATTGCCCACCCCTGGTATAGACAGACACACACTCCCACACGTATGCCAGCATTGTGCTACTATAGAGGAGTTTATCAGCCTTGCCCACCACACCAGTCCTGGGCACAGCACAGGCATGGATATGGTACGCAATACTGTTGGGGGTCACTCCCCAGGGTGGTGACCACTGTCAGAGGCCAGACCTGAAGCACACACCGCAGACATCAGAAAGATTGTTATGATGGAGCTCAAAGAGCAAACTGTGCTTAACGTAGGAATGTCTATCTGCCAGTACTCATAGCAAACGTTTGAGAGCTGTGTATCGTATACCCAGGTGTAGGGTGGCATTGCTAAGGTATGCAGGTGCTAGTATTGGGAGATGCACGCAGGGCCCAATGTCCTGCCTCTCCAGGAGGCATTGGCCAATGGGGCCTGTGGGTGTGGGTGTGTCTGCCCCTGTTGGCTGCTGCTTTACGGCAGAGGTTCCCAACTCCAGTCCTGGTGTGCCTAACACTGTTCGGGTTTTCCTGCTGTCCCTCATGAATATGCATGAGCTACATATACATGCCATGGGGTGGTGCATAGATATGCAGCACAGGCATTTGTATTAGAGGCAGCATGGAACCTGAATGGTGTGTGGTCCTCCAGGACTGCATTTCGGAGACTCTGCTCTAGGTAATGCCCCTGTTCATGGTGTCTGTGCTCGGTGTGGTAAAAGATAGGCGTATTACCAATGCGTATGCCCTCAGCAATAAAGGTTTGTCCTTACTATCACGGTTTAGTTGTGGGAAAAATATGTGGACAGGATTGGCAGTAGCCCCAGCTGGGCTTTGAACCTTCTGTTCTTGCACACACTGTCTGTGTGCACTGCACCACTGTGTTGCCACAGATTGGCTGAATTCCCTGGGAGGTCCATGACTGTACATCCGACAGGGCCTGTCTGTTGAGTGGATGGTGCCATCCTGCACATGGCTAGGCCACTGTCTTCTGTGGCTAGCAGCCACTGCCCCTCCACCACCTGTACCCTTCCGCCATCATGCTGGCATGTCCTTATCGTAGTAAAACCATATGACCTGATTGAGTTGTGGCACTCCAGGCCTGCATTTGGGGGACTCGGCTGTAGGTAATGCCCATTGTTATGGTGTGTGAGCGGTATAGGGTAAAATATGGGTGTTTGCAACATGCTTATGTTCTCTGCAATAAAGGAGTGTCTTTACTATCTCTGTTTAGTGGTGGGTAAAATATGGGGACAGGGCTGGCAGGTGCCCCAGCTGGGATTTGAACCTGTGACTCTCTGGTCCTAGAGATACTGGCTCTGTCCGCTGCACCACACTGTGGCCACAGAGACAGTGCAGTCCCTGGAGATAGGAAACCTGGCAAGAAGGAGTCGGAAGCCATGCTCTGCACATTTTTACTGTGGGCTCGTTCACCTTGTCTGGGGACAAAAGTGCAAATACACCACGAAAATGCCTGCAAAAAAAGGGGGAAAAAAGATAGCCAAGCTGGGCAACAGTGTTATTAATGGGCAACCATACAAAACACTCCAAGGACAGCTCCAATAGCAAGAAATGATTTTTGGAAGGGTCTCCACTCCGTAGATCCTTCCAAAATTCATTTCTAATTTTATGGAGCTTTCCAGGGAGTGTTTTTTGTTGTTGCCCATTAATATCACTGTTGCCCAGCTGAAGTACTATTTTTAATATTTTTGTTGTGGTCATTTTCGCTTTTTATTTGCACTTTTGTTCTATGCACATGTATCACACTGCTCACGTTTTGTAGGTTTCCCCGGTTTTCCTGTACATTGCTGACGGAAATGGTTTCTCTTCCCTTTAAATGCCCTCTACCGCGAGTGTTTCACTCGCGGTATTTTTTACTTGTATATTCGGCCCCGTAAATGTGTGAGCAGCCTCTCCCCTCCCCTTCCCCGCCCATTGCAGCCGTCTCTCCGCCCCTCGGGAGCCTTCCTCCGCCCTCCGTTAGCCTTTCCACGCCACTATCGGACATTTGCGGGCCCGTACTTGTGCGGAACCCGTTAGTGTGCCACGCACGTGTTCGGGGGTTCATCGCACGTGTGCGGGGCGCTTAAGAGCACTTAAGTGCTGCTTTTAGTGTGCTATTGTGCGGCGCGCAATTGTGCAGTTTTTAGTAAACATGCCCCTATGTGTCTGGAAGGGGCAGAAGGAAATAAAATAAGGGGGAAAATTCCCAGAAGGTTGAAAATGCAGGCTCATGGCATCAGATCCTAGTTTTGGTTCTGAATGAGTTGGAAGTAGGTGGAAATTGCAGTGTCCAAAAAAAGTGACTTTTTAAATACAGTATATCACTTAAAGTATTTCTATTCCCTCACCCTTTCAGGATGTAGCTGGCTTACTAAAGAAAAATTATCCAACACAGAATTTTACAGAAAAAGAACATAAGAATATAAGAAATGCCATACTGGGTCAGACCAAGGTCCATCAAGCCCAGTATCCTGATCCTAACAGTTACCAATCCAGTCCTCAAGAACCTGGCAGGTTCCAAAAACAGGCACTTACCAAAAGTATTATGTCATTTTCTAAAGCCTAGACATTTATTCTCTAGAACAGAGATCACAAAACTGTGGTCTATTTGCCAGACCTAGCTCTTGGAGCAACTTCTTCAGGCTCTCCAAGTTTTTCTTGTGCCCCTTTTCAGATCTGGTACCCAGAGCAAGAATATTTGCATTTTTAACCCTTTCCACTCTGATACATTTTCTGTCGTTCATGCCAGATTGCAACAACAAGCAACTGGCCAAATTACAACCAATATGACATACGCATTCTACCATAACCAGTCACGTTGTATTTTGGTTAAGACATGCAAAACAAACTAGCATGTTCTTCATATGTCCCACAGGGCGGGACAGACGATCAGAATGGGAAAAGTTAAATATGGGACAGCCAAGTGGAAAAAGTTAATTCATTTTTTGCCAATATACTTTATCTTGTCTCTCCCTTTCTTTTTCTTGCAGCTCAGGGATTTCAGTCAGCAGACTGAGCAGTCTAGTTTAGGTAGTTCTCTTTCCCCCTTCCTGCTGCTTAGATCATCCTCGTCCTCTTTATCTCTGCCAGAAAAACAGTAGCAGCCCCAAAATTAAGGTGAAAGCATGATGGGGCTGGGAACAGCCACTGCATCTGAAGCCAAAGATGGCTGAACCTGCCGAAAGTGAATCCGCCCAACCATCTTCAATCCCACAATCACAGATAGTCTTGCTCCTGCTGTGTATCATGGTTTCCAGAATGTAAGGGGACAAGGGCAGAGGGTGCTTCCTAATATTGGTGCTGCAGTGCTACAGACGAGGGGGGTGGGTTGGATCTCCTTGCTCCAGTGCTGCAAGACCCAGAAAGTGTGATGGTGACCCCTGCTCCCAGTAATTCAGGACCAGACTGTATATGCAGTTGCACCGTGCCACAGTGATTACAGGACAAGGGGGAGAGGGTGCAGGGTAAGAAAGTAGCAAGAGGAAACAAAGGGGGAGGGAAGGAGGCGGGGCAAGAGTACAACCAGAGATGTGGCACGAGGATGAAAAAGGGGAGTTCGGGGAGGACAGTGTGAGGGAGTACAAGTGGGAGAGTGTGTACCACTCCACCATGCACCTCACTTCCCACTCCTCCAAGGGGCAGATGCATGGGAAAGGGAGGAACACATCCATCAAATCCCTGTGATCCCTGGCCCCTGCTTCTTCCCTACTTCTCCAACATTTGAAATCACTTAAAGGGCCAGAAATGGTTGCAACACCACCACTACTACTCCTCCCTCCCTCTCTCAAAATGGCCTCACTCACGTTTCAGGACTCCCCTAAAAGAAGTAAGGGGATATCTCTGCCCCCACGATTTGTAGATCCTGGAACTGCAGCACAAAGTCTACCCAGCAATAAGCGCAAAAAGCACACAACTTAACACACAAATTATTATTTTAACACTACTCGACTAGATTATAGGGGCTGCATGACATTCACATCACACAAAAAAGATCGGTCCTTCCCACCTCATCAGGATGAGGCATTAAAAGGACAAGAGACAAAATGTCAAATGCAGCTCTCTCTTTGCAAGCATTTACTTTTCTATGCAACCTACTTTTAAGACTTAAAGTAACATCTAAAAGGCTTCATGACTAAACCTAAACACCACAAGAATATCTTAAATGTAGGCTCTTTAAAGGAGGTAATTAGTAAGGTAATTACTGTACAGACATGTTGATAAGGTTCTGAGTCACAGTGCAATCACTGCGCTAGGGGGTCAGGACCACTCACAAACTGTAAATGCTTTGCAGAAAAAAAGAAAGTATTTACTTAAAACTATTTCGTGGAATGTCTCTGAAATCCAGATTAAAACCTAGCTCATATTTTTTTTGTGGAGGGGGGGGGAATCTTAATCTAATTCATAACTTAATATATCACTAAAAATAAAAGAAATAAAACACACAAATGTAAACATAAGTAGTTAGTAAATAATGCATTAATACATTGAATTTTAACATTTGGTTAATCAATCCCAAATAACTTCTAATTGTATTGTCACATTACAAATTTATAAAATCAGTTTCTCGAACTGACCATTGCTGTCAGCAATTACATAAGAACATAAGATATGCCATACTGGGTCAGACCAAGATCCATCAAGCCAGTATCCTGTTTCCAACAGTGGTCAATCTAGGTCATAAGTACCTAGCAGTTTCCCCAAAAGACACAAGTCCCACAATGCTTGTATTGGGTAAGCAGTGATATCCTGTGCCCCTTATAATAATAGTTTATGGACCTTTCCTCCAGGAACTTGTCCAAACCTTTTTTAAACCCAGCTATGCTAACAGCTTTTACTACATCCTCCGGTAACAAATTCCAGAATTTCATTACAAGTTGAGTGAAAAAATATTTTCTCTTATTAGTCTTAATAGGTTACCCTGTAACTTTATTGCATGTCCCCTAGTCTTTCTATATTCTGATGACGTAAACAATCGATCTACGTTTACCCATTCCACTCCACAACCGTCTCTTTTCCAGGTTGAAAAGCCCTAACCTTTTTAGCCTCTCTTCATAGGAGTATCCTTCCATACCCTTTACCATTTTGGTGGCTCTTCTCTGTACCTTTTCTAATAACGCTATATCCTTCCTTTTTAAGATACGGCAACCAGAATTGCACACAATATTCAAGGTGCAGTCGCACCATGTAACGATACAGAGGCATTATAATCCTTGGTTTTATTCTCCATTCCTCTCCTTATGATTCCTAGCATTCTATTTGCTCTCTTGACCGCCGCTGCACACTGGGTGGAGGGTTTTAACATGCTATCCACGATGATGCCTAAATCTTTTTCTTGGGTTGTGGTTCCTACTTATCATTTGTATAGCGCTACAAGGCATATGCAGCGCTGTATAGACACATGTAAGAGGCAGTCCCTGCTCATAATTGATTATGCTGCATTCTATACTTAAATTGTGTTACTGAATAAAATTAAGTGCCACTATAGTCAAGGGTGCTTAAGTAACCCCCATTTGTTGATACAGTATATAAAGTTTGGTTTCAGGAAGCATATTTATAAGGCACAATAGTTTACACAGGTAACATGTGAAAATGTTTTCTGGATGGGGATATTTTCCTTATTTGGAAGTGGACTAGACAGGAGTTGGAAGAATTCATGTAATGAACGAACCTCTGTAAAACTAACTTACAGTTCAAAATGACATGTCATTGGTGTATAGTAGTATTGATTTCCTCAATGTGAAGATAATTAAGCAAGGAGGGTGAATTCATATAACTTTGTATTGAAAAACAGAGAGAAACAATTTTTTCACTTTCACGGTCATCATCCAGACAAGTTAAAAATGGGACTATCCATTAACCAGTTTCTCCAGTTGTGAAGAATTTGTTCCTCAGTAGAGAACTTTAAAAGTGAACGCAATAGAATTATGGTCTAGCTTTCATCAGACAATATCCCAGAGACGTTATTGTTTATAACAGAGTCTATAAAAACAGGCTATTGAAATGACAGACAGAAAGAAGATATAAAACTGGTGTGCATACTACCATATTCAACTAGGGTGAGATCAGTAGCAACTGGTGTCCGTGCAATAAGTGTATATGAGTGTTTCCATACAGATATCATGTCTAACTGCATTATGCGTAATATATAAATATAATTACTTGTCTGTGCACTTTCACATATATCGGATGCATTAAAGACTACTGAAAGTAAAGCTTTTTGAGTATAGTTCCTGATCGTGTCCCCAGTCTAGTCCCGAAACCTCTGGGTTGCCCATCTCATCTAGCAGCTTGGAGACTGAGAAACTCCTTCTTTTGTGACATCACCAGTATATCTCCCCGGTGTCCGCCTCCTGTCACCAGTTACCTCAGTCTCCAAGCAGCTGGATAGATGGGAGCCCGGAGAGTCCGGGCTCACTGGAGAAACGATTAAGGATAGTCTAGCTTTTGAGGCTAATTTTGTTTTAGTTTAAGGCTACCTCTCTTTTCATTTTGGGCATTAGTTTTTTTCTGGTTAAAGGGATTCTGTTTCTTTAAGAGTCTGTGACTTGACGACTTGCACAGCCCGGCCTTTTTGTTTTGCTTTCCCCCCCCCCCCCTTCTTCTCCTCTTTCCCTCTACCTGTCTCTGGGGGCGAAAAGAGGATTCGGAGCCTGTGTCCGGTGGTAGTGCGGTGCCGGTACTCAGCTCTGGGGGTGAAAGCTGCCAGATTTGGATGCAGAATCTGCCGGCGCCGCGCAGAAGTGCTGCCTGCCAGCGCGTCCGGCGACTCTTTCCCGCCGTCTGCAGCCTGCTCTCTCTTTTTGTTTTGGGTAAGCAGACTGTTGGCTTGCAGCCGAAACGACTGAGCGCTCCCGGGGGCGACGGAAAGCGCGATTCAACTGGGCGCGCTGCTCTCTCGTCTCACAGGCCATCAAGGTAAGAGCTGGTGACTGCAGAGTAGGCCCTCTTTTGCTCATGCGCGTTTGGCGCACTTTTCACAAGCGGCGCGCCCGCATGTTCAGGCAGCTGGCCAGGACAGTTTTCTTGCCTTTTTTTGCTTTTTTCTGCATTTAGACCCGTTTGCAGGTACGGGTTTAAAAAAAATTAATAAATAAACAAACACTGGGATGCGCCGTTCAGAGCCGGGGGCTGTGTTTTCTGCCAGGCTCTGGGGTTTTTGCTCTGGGTCAGCTGTTTGGGGGGCTTGTGCTCTAGCTGCCCAGACACTGCAACGGGTGTAGAGGCCGCGAGGGCAGAGGGCATTGTCAGCGATGCCTTCCAAGGCACAGTGCGTGGTCTGTGGAGCCAGGAATGTTTCCAGTGCAGTCTGTCAAGGCTGCGTGGGGGAAGCGGTGGAGTTGAATCGGGCCCCCGCGCTGGCGACGGAAACGCAGGAGGGTGTTTTGGAGCCCTCAGCCCCCCTGGTCGCAGACTTGTTGGAGGGGGAGCCGACGGCAGGTCCATCCTCCGGCCAGGGAGCCTCCGCCTCGGTGGCGGCCCTCCCGGCAGGCTTGACTAATATCTTCTCACAGCAGTTCCTTGCGCTGCTGCAGCAGACGGTTCTAGGCGGTCAGGGGCAACAAAAGCTGGCGATGGAGGCCAAAGGAGCACAGAAGCGACAGTCGGACGCGAGATTAGGGGTTTCCCCGAGCGGGAGCAAGCAGCCCCGCGGTGAAGGGGACTTATGCGTCCACTCTGAAGCTTCGGAGGGTCCGTTGTCAGATGAGGAGGAGCGCAGTTTGGCCGTGGATGAAGAGCTGGAAGAAGGGGAGATCTCCGAAAGGGAAGATCAGGCTAGAATTGTCCGGGTCTTTAGAAAGGAGGAGCTGCCTGCTCTCACTGTTGAGACCCTAAAAGTGCTCAATATGCCCATGCCGGGCTCGGCGGGGGATGATACGCTGCAAGACCCCTTATTGCAGGTGTTTAGGAAGACCCAGACTGCTTTCCCGGTGCACCGGGTGTTTCAGGAAATGATTCAAGAAGAGTGGAACGTGCCTGAGGCGCCTTTGAAAGGCTCCCGAGTTATAGGTCACCTGTATCCGCTGTTGGACCAGGATAAGGAGGTTTTTAAATCGCCGAAGGTGGACGCGGCTGTTTTGGCGGTTACTAAGAAGATGACTATCCCGGTGGAGGGCAGTGCGGCCCTCAAGGATGGTCAAGACCGGAAATTGGATGTTTTGTTAAGGCAGGTCTTCGATGTCAATGCCCTTTCTCTGCAGGCCGCTGTGTGCGGCGCCTGGGTCACTCGGGCCTGTCTTCGCTAGGCCCAGCAAGTCCAAGAGGGGCAGCCGAGTGCCCTGGCAAGCGAGGCTGCCCGATTAGAGTCCGGGGTGGCCTACCTGGCGGATATTCATTATGATCTTATGAGGGGCCTCTCTAAGAGTATGGCGTCAGCGGTGGCAGCGCGCCGGTATCTCTGGCTGCGCAATTGAGCAGCGGATAGTTCCTCTAAGGCTAGGTTAAGTAAGCTGCCCTTTAAAGGGCGTCTGCTCTTCGAGATCCTTCACCAGCTTCTCCAAGTCCTCTCCGGAGAGTCCAAAGGTGGTAGGTTACCAGAGGATAAGCCCAAGCTGTCTCGGGGAGCTCCTGGAGGCAGGGGGTCCTTCCGGAATTTCCGCCGTTTCCGGTCCCAACGCTTCACGCCAGCGCAGAGGGGACGCTTTCCCACCAGAAACCAGGGGTTTCGGGGGTTTCGCGGGGCGGGAAGGGGTTTCGGTCCCTCTTTCTCCTCCGCTTCTAGCTTCAAAAAGTCACAATGAGATGAGGGGGGGCTCAGGCACCCCTAAATCAGGTAGGGGGGCGTTTGTGGGAATTTTATCCTGCCTGGGTCCAAATCACTTCAGACCAATGGGTTCTCGAAATCATTTGCGATGGCTACGCTCTGGAGTTCTTGCGGCCAGTGCAGGAGGCCTTCGTACTGTCTCCCGGCAAGTCAGTAGCAAAGTGCGCTGCTCTCCGGGGGACGGTGCAGCGGCTGCTGGACCTCAGAGCGATAGTTCCTGTGCCCCAGACCAATGCGGTCGCGGTCGATGCTCCATCTACTTTGTCGTTCCAAAAAAGGACGGAAGGATTCGGCCGATTCTGGATCTCAAGGGCGTCAATCGTTGCCTATGGGTGTCGCATTTTCACATGGAAACGTTGCGATCGGTGATAGTGGCGGTGCAGAAAGGGGAGTTTCTCACGTCCCTGGACTTATCGGAAGCTTATCTTCATATCCCCATAAGAGCGGACCATCACCAGTTTCTGAGGTTCGCGGTGCCGTTCGGTCATTATCAGTTTCAAGCGATGCCCTTCGGTCTAGCCACGGCCCCGAGAGTGTTCACCAAAGTTATGGTGGTAGTAGCGGCGGCGCTGCACAAGGAGGGCATTCTCGTGCATCCTTACCTAGACGATTGGCTAATCCGAGCGAAGTCACAGGCCGAGAGCGAGCGTGTCACGGCCCGGGTGGTAGCCTTCTTGGAAAGTCTCGGGTGGATAGTCAATAGAGCAAAGAGCCACTTGCAGCCCTCCCAGGATCTGGAGTACCTAGGGGCGCGCTTCGACACTCAGCGTGGGAGAGTGTTCTTAACGGTGCAGCGAGCACAGGTACTGCGGAGTCTGGTGGACAAGTTTTTATCGGCCAAAGCTCCCACAGCGTGGCATTACCTTCAGTTGTTGGGCACCATTGCAGAGGGCACTGCTTCGCCGGTGGTCGCATCAGCGGGATCCTCTGTCCCGGAGACTCGTCTGTCCGGAGGGTGTTCGTCAAGCGCTGCGCTGGTGGTTACGTCCCGGCTCGTTGGAGCGGGGAAAGTCCCTGGAGGCCCCAGACTGGGTGGCGGTGATGACGGACGCCAGTTTGCTGGGCTGGGGAGCGCATTGCCAGGGCAGGTTTGCGCAGGGGCGTTGGAACCCTCAGGAAAAGGAGTGGTCTATCAACCGCTTGGAGTTGAGAGTGGTGTTTCTGGCGATGCGAGCGTTTCGGACGTTACTCGAGGGAAAAGCGGTCCGGGTGTTGTCCGACAACGCAACGGCAGTAGCCTACGTCAACAAACAAGGAGGCACCAGCAGTGTGGCGCTAGAAGCCGAAGCCGCAGCCCTCTGTGGCTGGGCGGAAGTACATCTCTTGGACCTGTCGGCAGCCCATGTAGCGGGAGTGGACAATGTGGAGGCCGATTTTCTCAGCAGAGTGATGGTGGACACGGGGGAGTGGGTCCTACATCCCGAGGTCTTCGAGATGGTGGTCCACCGGTGGGGATCGCCGGTCATGGATCTGATGGCAACCCTCGCCTCGGCAAAGGCCAGTCGCTTCTTCAGCAGACGCCGGGAAAGGATGTCGGAAGGCTTGGACGCCCTCATGCAAGTCTGGCCGGAGGGTCAGCTGTTGTACGTATTTCCTCCTTGGGTTCTGATAGGAAGGGTGCTTCAAAGAGTAGAGAAGTTCAGAGGCATGGTAATTCTGATAGCGCCGGATTGGCCGCGTCGTCCCTGGTACGGCAACCTAGTGAGGTTTTTGGTGGCAAAGCCCTGGCATCTTCCCTGCAGAGCAGACCTCTTGATGCAAGGGCCCCTGGTCATGCCGCACGTGAGTGGGTTCTCTCTTACGGCCTGGCTCTTGAGCGGGCGCGGTTAAGCTCCAGGGGGTACTCGTCGGCGGTGATTGCTACCCTGTTGAAGTCCAAGAAACGCTCTACCTCTCTGGCGTATGTACGGGTCTGGAGAGTTTTCGAGGCGTGGTGCCGGGTAAGGCAGTGGGAGGCGTTGAAGGCTTCTGTTCCTCAGATCTTGGAATTTTTGCAGGATGGCTTCGACAAGGGGCTAGCGGCGGCTTCCCTGCGGGTTCAGGTGGCGGCCTTGTCCTGTTACAGAGGCCGCATGGCGGGTCAGTCGCTCGGCGTTCAACGCGATGTGAAGCGGTTCTTGAGGGCTGTGACTCTGGTGAGGCCCCCGGCTCGGCAAGTTTTTCCTAAGTGGCATCTTCCCTTTGTTTTGGAGGCGTTGGAATGAGCGCCCTTTGAGCCGCTGGCACGTTCGTCGCTCAAGGATCTCACTTTGAAGGTGGTGTTTTTGGTGGCAGTCTGTTCAGCTAGACGAGTCTCGGAGTTGCAGGCTCTCTCTTGCAGGGAGCCTTATCTCTCTTTCTTTGCGTCTAAGGTGGTTTTGCGCACTGTTCCAGCGTTTCTTCCGAAGGTGGTCTCGGCTTTTCATGTGAGTCAAGATATTTCCCTACCGGTCTTTGCCGCGGAAAAGGAGGATCCCTCGTCTCGGAGCCTTCATCTCTTGGATGTCCGGCGGGTGTTAAAGAAATATCTTAGCAGGACGGCAGCGTTTCGAAAGTCGGATAGGCTGTTTATTCTTTTCGCGGGGCAGAGAAAAGGTGAGGCGGCTTCCAAAGCGTTGATCGCGCGCTGGATTAAGGAGACCATTGCTTCGGCTTATCTCTTGAAAGGCAGGGTTGTGCCGGAAGAGCTGAATTCCTTTGTTCGACACTATCGTCTGGATGTGCAGATGGCGGAAGAGGCTTCGTTTGGGTCAGCAGTTCTTCAGGCTGGCCTGCCGGGTCCCTCCTGTAATTGAATATTTGTTCACTGCTCTGGTACGGACCCAGAGGTTTCGGGACTAGACTGGGGACACGATCAGGAAGGTGAAATTAGACTTACCTGCTAATTGTTGTTCCTGGAGTGGACACAGTCTAGTCCCGTATCCCTCCCAGTGTTCTTGCTCATAGGGCAGCCTGAAGTGGCGGCAAGGTTCACAGGTAAGAGATATTCTAGTGTTTGTTATTTCTGCAGGGCAAAAAAAAAAAAAGAAAAAGGGCTTTTGGGAGCATTTCTTCTGATTCAGGCTTACTGTTCTTTCTAAGACGGAAGGAGTGGCCTGTTCAGGTTTTTCAGTCACAGTCTTTGGGGGGTTTCTAGGCCTCTATTGCTGTTTGCGAACTTTTCTTGCTCAGGTTAGTTACTATTCTTGGTAAATTCTTACTTATTTCTCCGGTGAGTTTACTTTGTCAATAGGGTACTGGTGACAGGAGGCGGACACCGGGGAGATATACTGGTGATGTCACAAAAGAAGGAGTTTCTCAGTCTCCAAGCTGCTAGATGAGATGGGCAACCCAGAGGGTTCGGGACTAGACTGTGTCCACTCCAGGAACAACAATTAGCAGGTAAGTCTAATTTCACCTTCCTAATTGTCCATCTGTACATTATTAGTTCTGATGGTACAGCATTGTATTAATAATCAACAAACATTTGATCAATTAAGATGGAATGTGATCAATCAGATAAATGAACACTGGCGAGGTAGAGACCAAGACAGTAAATTAAACTTCCATAAGCAATATTGTATTTTTTATTTAAATATAGTAAATCCTCTTAGGCTAAATGCAAAGATCAAATGGATGACACTCATATGATCAGTCAGGGGGTTGATTAGAGAATCATCACTTGGGGACTATAAAGGTCAGCAGGTCACTCAGTGGAATCAACATAAATATGGAGAAGTAGGAGCTGAGAGAACATTACATGAATGACCAAATGACAGATAAGTGATTAATATTGTGTGTTTCTCCAAAAGAGAACATAGTGTCAGACAAATCTCATTTTCTTTGACTGGGCGATTAGATCGTTGGACCAAGAGTGTTGGGCGCGCCATTTCTGATGCCACAGCGTACTTATCTCCAACATTGTTTGGTCTCCAAGGCTTTCCCAGGATCTGGTTGCGCTTTGTACTTCTTGTGGCTATTATCTTTATTCCTGCTCCATTCCGGAACTGTGGGGAAACTGTCCTCTTCCCCACCATGGACCTTATCAATATCTGTGGTTTCTTATCCCTTGCTATCCTTCCTTGCACCGTTCCACTCCTCCAGTTCAGAGCCCTGAGGTTAGCTCGTTAACTCTATCATGTGCTTTTCTAAATTGATGTTCAATCCATTCTAAATCTACATTAGTTCATGACCTGATACAAAAATTATTCCCTTGATTTGCTTTTTCTAACTGAAACCTGCACCCGGGAGTAAGAGGAAGCCTTCCTATATCATTGCCTACCTCCCAGTTTTGATTTATTTTCCTTTTCCTGATTGTCTAGAACTGGAGGAGGCATGGCCCTCCTCTACTGCCCTGCCCTTGGGATACTTGGATCTGCCTTCCTCTGCACTGTACTACCCCGAATCATTATTGCTGCAGCTCGCTCCCTCCCCCCTAAGATTTGATTTTTTTCTTCTTGCTTATGTCCCCACCTCTCTATCTTCCTCTGCTCTCTGGGAATCACTGGTAGCCACTTTGACTGAGTCCTCCACAACATATTCCTCCCTAGTTATCTTAGGCAATTTTAATTTTCATGTAGATACTCCTGATAGGCCTCGAGATCATCATTTCCTTTCTCTCATCTTGGATCTGTCCCTATAGCAGCATGTCTCCCATTCATGGCAAAAATGATTGAAAGAGTGATCCAGCTTCAATTACAAGGCCATCTAAACACTCATGCTCCACTTGACCCCACCAACATGGGTTCAATCCTAAACACAGTGTAGAAACACTATTCACAACATAATCACCAGACTAAACAATGCTAAAGAAGGTTTCATAATGGCATTCATTGATAATAAGGCAGCCTTTGACTCTATAAACCATAACGCCCTTACCAAACACCTACAAGAAATTGGTCTACAAGAAACAACTCTCCAATGGTTCACGTCGTATCTTTTACACAGAAAAATCCATGTAAAATCTGGAACCACACGCTCAAAACTGATTAGTCAACCTCAAGGACTCTCACAAGGCTCAGCACTCTCCGCATTACTGTTTAATATATACTTACAACCTCTATGTAAAATAATAGCCAAAAACAAGGTCAAATACAGTATATATGCGGATGACATCATGGCATATACTCCTATCAACATAGATCGACCTGATCACTCAAGGATAACATCATGCATCGAGGAGATGTTGAACTGGCTCCAGGAACATAACCTCTCAAACAACAAGAAATTAGAAGCTCTCTTCGTGACAAGGAGCACTGCCTTCACTCTACCACCTCCAACCAAAGCCGAAACTGAAACCTTCTGGAGAAAGCTATATGAGACCCTATACAGCGCAATCACAAAGCAAAATGGTTACCCAGCATACAAAAGTATTTAGAAAAAATAAACATCAAACCTATGGAATGGATGAGCTGGAAAGCAGGTTAAAACAAGCCCCAAATTGGAAGAGCCCTGGCTCAGAAGGAGTAACCAACTTTTGGCTCAAATATTTAACATCACTCCACCAAGACCTGGAGAACTGCAAAAATCAATTGTTCGAGCAACCGGACTTAACACCACAATGGCTTACTACAGGAAGAACTTTTCTCCTTCCGAAGGGAGACCCGACTAACTTTCCTAAAAATTATAGACCAATAACCTGTTTGCCTACAATCTATAAGCTGTTTACTGTGATAGATGCAGATCGAATATACGATCACGTTGAGCTCAATAACATCATAGCGATAGAGCAAAAGGGCAATAAGAGAGGAGCATATGGAACCAAAGACCAGTTAATGCTGAACAAGGCCATTATGGCCAGTGCAAAGAAAGGAAGAAATCTCAATATAGCATGGATTGATTATAAGAAAGCTTTTGACAGCATCCCATACTCTTGGATAATACATTGCCTTGAAATGTATAAAATAAATTCTGGTTTGACAGAGTACACAAGTTCACTATGACAATGTGGCAATCCACATTCTTTTTGAGATATGAAGATGGTCAGTACATCATTCCTAACATTAAGATTCAGTGAGAAATATTTCAGGGATATTCCCTGTCACCACTTCTGTTTTGTTTGGTGCTTAATCCAATGAGTGTTCTCATCAATTCTTTGGGATATGGATTTAGCATGAATTCTAAAGACAGTACCAACTCAGAATCAACTTCTCATCTGCTATTTATAGATGATCTGAAGCTCTACAGTTCCAGCGACCAACAATTAGCAGAGCAACTTTGTCTGGTGAAGAGCTTTTCTGATGACATCAGGATGACTTTTGGCTTTGACAAATGAGCTAAGGCAACCTTTTTCAGAGGAAAATTGAGCAAAACTGAAAAAATCTCCCTTGCTGAAGGTTCTGACATTAAAGATGTTGAACAGGAAGGGGTATATAAGTACCTCGGAATAGAGGAAGGAATGACACTCGAGCAGAAACTCTTGAGAGAAGATCAGTAAAGAATATTACGGAAGATTAAAACTGTTATTGAAAAGTGCGTTTAACATCATGAAATAAGATACAAGCCATCAATCAGCTGGCAATTCCTGTACTCTCATACAGTTTTGGGATTGTGGATTGGCCTCATAAAGATGTTGAAAAACTGGATGTGCAAACAAAAAAACTCCTCCAAACTCATGAAGTAATTTACAAGTATCAGTGTATGCCAAAATTGTACATTCCTAGAGCTGAAGGAGGGCTAGGAATTATAGAGATTGACTACACCTCCAAGCCCATCTGACAGCATCATTGGATCCAAATACGCAAAAAGTGCTGAAATATGAAAGTAAACATCCAGAATCTGTCTCCATTATCAAACTTGGACAGGCATCCCGACGATAAGCAGGAATGAGTGAGAATCCACAGGCGCTCATGGTAAAGGAAGTAACAGAATTTGCAAAACAAGAGAAAATAACTCTTCAAAGAAATCCAAGGGAATTGTATGTGATAGGGAGCGAGAGGTTGGTGTACACTAACCAGGAGAAGGACCTTGAGTGATTATTTCTGAAGATCTCAAAAGTGGCGAAACAGTGCGACAAGGCGGTGGCAAAAGCCAGAAGGATGTTGGGTTGCATACAAAGAGGAATTACCAGCAGAAAGGAAGAAATACTAATGCCACTGTACAAACCACTGGCAAGGCCTCACTTGGAATAAGTGTTCAATTTTGGAGACCATATCTCGCAAAGGATAGAAAAAGACTGGAAACGGTTCAGAAGAAAGCGGCCAAAATGATTTGGAACCTGCGTCAGAAGACTTATGAGAAGATGTTTATGTTTATGTTTATTTAGCTTGATATACCGCTCTTCATTACACCAGGGCGGTTTACAAAATATTACAGGGATGGGCACAAGCCCTCATTTCAAAGAAAGGAAATACATAACTGGACAGGAAAGAGGAAAGAAAAAGAGAGTACATAGGAAAAACAAAACAGAGGGGGAGACACGGGCAAACATGTATAAACCAGGTCAGCTGGATGCAGCTGGGAGATGAAAGACAGAGACAAAGAGATGTGTTTTTAGTAGGGACCGGAAAGTAAGATAATTTTCTTCCAGACGAAGAGGAGTGGGCAACGAATTCCACAGAGCTGGACCATAGAAAAAGAAGATAGAATGGCGGGTGGATTGTAAATGTGCACGGGATGGTGGGGGGAGATGAAGCCGGTTAATATGGAGAGAAGAATACATGTGGGAGTGGTAAAATGCAGAAGATCAGTAAGATATTGGGGTGTATGCGTATATAGGGCACGGTGAACTAGAGTCAATATCTTAAATTTGATACGATGGTCAACGGGGAGCCAATGAAGATGAAGCAATAGGGGGGTAATGTGATCAAAGCGGGAAGAATGGCAAATAAGTCTGGCTGCAGTATTTTGTATGAGTTGTAGTCTATGGAGTTGAACTTTAGTGATACCAGCAAAGACAGAGTTGCAATAATCTATCCGTGATAAGACTGTAGCTAATGTAAGAGTGGTCAGGGCTGAAGGGGACAGAAAAGGGCGAATAGATCGAATTTGCAGGAGAAAAAAATAAGATGTCTTTGCCAGATGAGAGATGTGTTCTTTGAAAGTGAGGTTCGAGTCAAGGAGAACCCCAAGGTATTTGAAAGAAGAAGTGATAGGAATTGTGGAGTGGTCCAGGACTGGGACGAGAGAGGGGCAAGGGCTTCCAAATGTGAACCAGATAGCCAACATTTTAGTGACATTGAGATGAAGACAGTTTGAGGACAGCCAATTAGAGACGAGGGTAAGACAGGTATTCAAAGGGGTAAGGTCTGGAGAGAGTGGATTAGTGTGGTGAATGATAATTATGTCGTCAGCATAATAAAAAGCAGACAAACCAGTCTGTTGAATACAAAGTGCCAGTGGTGTGAGAAAAAGATTGAACAGTAGAGGGGCAAGAACCGAGCCTTGAGGAACACCACAGGGAAGGGGGAAAGCAGTCGATGGAGGGTGCGAATCAACAGCAGAAACTACGGAGAAGGAACGAAAAGAAAGATAGGAGTGAAACCAGCGAAGAACAGCACCACGAAGGCCTGCATCCCACAACCGAGAAAGAAGAAGAGAGTGATCAACAAGATCAAAAGCAGAGGAAAGATCAAAGGAGACCACCACCAAGATATCACCCCGATCATGTGAAGTGTGAAGTTCATTGAGAAGGGCAATCAAAGTTGTTTCAACATTGTATCCTTGACGGAAGCCAGAGAGACTTGAAGACCTAAATATGTACACTCTGGAGGAGAGGAGGGACAGGGGAGATATGATTCAGATCTTTAAATACTTAGAGTATTAATGAACAAACAAACCTCTTCCAAAGATGGGGAAGCTGTAAAACTAGAGGGCATAACATGAAGCTGCAAGGGGGTAAAATGAAAGGCAATGTCAGGAAATATTTTTTCACTGAAAGGGTGGTAAATGCTTGGAATGCCCTCCCGATTGAAGTGGTGGGGCAAATACAGTGATGGAATTCAAAATGGCATGGGACAGACACAGTGGATCCCTTTATAGCAACAGGATAAAATCAAAGTAAACATAACTATCTCTTATATCTCAACAAATATGGGTGACCTACACGGAGAGGTGGGTTCACCCTAAACCAAGGCATGGGGAAGGGTGACCTGCATGGAGTGGCAGGTGCACGTACTCTTGCCACCTTGCTGGGCAGACTAGATGGACCATACTGGTCTTTATCTGCCGTCATATACTACGTTATTGTTGTTCTGCAGTTTCCTTTTTGCCAGCTTGCAATCCATAAAAGGGCATGGATTCCTATCCCATTACACTTAAGTTTTCTAAGGAGTCTCTCATGAGAAATGTTGTCAAATACCTTCTGAAATCCAAATACATTATATATTAATCAGCTCACCATTTTAGGAAGTCCATGGAAGGCTTTGTGAGTGAGCTTCTAGATCAGTGGTTCCCAAACCTGTCCTGGGAGTTCCCCAGCCAATTAGGTTATCAGGATAACCACAATGAACATTCATGAGAGAGATTTGCATATACTGCCTCCTTGGTATGCAAACGGGTCTTATGCATATTCACTATGGATATCCTGAAACCCTGAATGGCTGGGTAGCCTCCAGGACAAGTCTGGGAGCCATTGTTCTAGATGGACACTTTTAGAGATACCAGTTTATTTATTTATTTATTTGGGGGGTTTTTATACCGCTCAAGTTATAATGTAAACCGCTCTGAGTGAAGAACAAAGCGGTATAAAAAAATGTTTAAATAAATACAATTTATCATTTCAATCAAAGCGGTTTACACTGTAACTTAAACTTGGTAAACGTACATTAAACAGGGACATTGATAACTTGGATTTTTCTGAGCAATGGAGGGTTAAGTGACTTGCCCAAGGCCACAAGGAGTGCTAGTGGGAATCAAACCCTGGGCTCTAGGTTCCCAAGCCAGTGCTCTAACCACTAAGCTACTCCTCCACTCCCTCTTTATACACCATGCATCTCAAGAACAACCAACATGGCCGGCCCAAGCGTTTCTGCCACCCCAGGCAGAAGCCCCAGCTGTGCCATCTCCATGCGGCCATGCTGCCCCCGCCATGATTATCTTCAGGGGCTGGGGGGCAGCTCAACTCGGTGGCCACTTAAAAGCAGTGGAGAGGGGATCAGAAGTGGAAGGCCATGTGTGCCAAAGCACATAACCTGCCACGGGCACTGGAGTGCTACCCATTGAGGTCTGCCCCTCTAAACAGATGCCTAGGCCACCGGTCCTGAAAACAAATATAATAAAATCAAGAAAGATACATTATTCGATTTGTTCTTTACAGAGAGTGTTCTTTTGCCTATATTTAGGAATTCAGATGTTGTCCCATAGCTTGTCTTGTACTGTAAAAGGCCAATTTTAGATTAATCAAGGAGAGGAGAAATTAAGACATCCAGGATGGGATGTGGAAAATGTCTACTGTATTTTGCCAAGGCTCTTGTACAATATGTATAAGGACATACCGGAATGTGCATTGATGTCTCACCATATTCAGTGGGAGCAGCGATTTTACAAAGCTGTACATGGAGAAAAACATGTCCAGCGGCTTTTTTAAATTTCTGCTCCCGACAGCACCCATCCCCATCATCAATATTCCATTGTTACTGCCCCCCCCCCCCAACAATTATCACTTCCTCCAGACCCTCCCCCAATAGCAAGACTCCTCCAGACCCTCCCCCAATAGCAAGACTCCTCCCCCCCGATCTTCTTCAGACATATGAAACCCACCCAATCGTCCCCATCAAGACAAGCTCCCAACCCCCTGATCCTATCCGCTGCTTCTTACCAGGGTGTCTCTAGTGTCGAGTGTGAGGAGTGATCCCCAGTCGCTCCTGCTCCATCAGAGTCCTGGGTTCAAAATGGTGTCCATAGCCCATAGCAACAATTTCAATGAACTACCACTCAATGAACTGTCAAATGAGCTCATTCCCAGACACCAAGGATGTGATCAGGGCGGGGGTGGGGTTGATGCTTGATGGAGATCAGGTGCGGGGAATCTTGCTGCTGTGAGAGCGAATGTCAAAGGTGTTGGAAGGGGTGACAATATATAGAATTACACTATACCTTACATTCTATACACTCAGGCCTTAGGAATTATCATATCTCTGAAACACTACTGGCAGCCTTAGTGAATGATGCAAGGTCATTATTATGCAAAGGAAAACAAATGGTATTGATCCAATTGGACCTATGGCATTTCATATTATAGACCATGATCTTTTATTATATAGATTAAGTGACGTGGGAATATCTGGAGTAGTACTAAAATGGTTTAAAGAATTCTTGACTAATAAAACATGCAAAATGAAAATGAATGGTGTATCATATTTTTGGCAGGCAACGTTTGTGGTGCTGCAGGAGTCTCCTTTATCTCCAATTATTTATAAAGTGTTCCTTAGCTCCTTCGGTTTAGGCCTAAAGGAGTTAAGAATTCTGCTGCATTCTTATGCAGATGATATTTTATTACTGGTTCCAGCTTGTGATGACTTAAATCAAAGTTATAGACTTTTAAAAATTGGTTTTGCTTTACTTGATCACTGGATCACTCACATTGTATGAAATTAAGTACAGACAAAACTAAATTGCTTTGGCTAAGTAATTCAGTTGCAACTACACCTAAAAAAATATCATTATTTCAGTCACTAGTGTTCCATTAGTGTCAACTCTGGAAATTTTAGGAGTAATTTTGGATTCGGCTCTAACTAGGGAACTGCGAGTGAATTATGCAGTGAGAGAGACGTTTTTTAAATTACATCATCTCAGGCAAATTAGAATGTTTCTGTTAGACAGTCGTTTTAGATTCCTAGTGCAAACTCTTAACCCAGCTGGACTGTTGTAATGTACTTTATCTGGGCCTTACTGTTAAGCTGAGAATTGGACTATAACTAAATATAAATTTTGCCATTGTATGTTGTAATAAACACTAAAAGTATGCTAGATTCACCCCATTGCTTTGTACTTACATTAGTTGCCAGTATTGGCGAGGATAATTCTTAAATTATGTCCAATATTTTAAATACTAGACAGAATTTAAAAATAGTCTTTGCCGACCAAAGTAAGTACAAAGCATTGCTGGAACCCATGGGAAACAGTGCTGGAAAAGGGTGGCTGTCAGTTCCAGGAAACAAGGGCATACCCGTGCTCCAAGCAATGTTGGGCGTGACCAGACAGAATCACAATGACCACAACAACATAGTGTGTGTCAGAGGAGACAGGCCTATATGCCCTGCTGCACCAGTCCAAACATCTTGTCACCTGCTAGAGGCAGACAATCACTGGCTTCTCTCAGTGCTGCACATGCATTTATAACTGAATGATGACATCACTGAAAATTGTTCAAGTTTGCCTTTACCTTCTGTCAAAGGAGCATAACTCGCTCGCCTGGACTAGTCTACCCACACATGGGGATGCTTCTAAAATAAGTGCCTTAGTGTTTGGGGTAGGTTGATGCCAGCTATGCTCAAATGGTTTTATATATTCTGCTTCAAGGTGACTCCATAAATAGATCTATAATAAACACATCTAATTTGAAAAATAAGTTGTGGAGAGCATACATTTTTGAGTGGTAGGGAATCAAGACTAGAAAAGTCTCTGTGAAAGGGAAACTACAGTATATGTAATTGTTTTGTTTTGTTTTATGTTTAAAAATATCCAAGAACTAGCTTAAACACTGACCTGGTAAGACTGTAGGTAACCCCAGTCCTTTAGGTTTCAACCTGTAAAGAAGCAGCCTATATTTGTAAGATAGTTTATAGCATTGCTAAACTGTCCACAGCCTCTCTTTCCATTTAGCTTCATGCTAGTATTCAGGGGTATGCCCTTTGGGAGGAAACTTGAAACAGAAGAACATGAGATACTGTATGTCATACTGAGTCAGACCAAGGGTCCATCAAGCCCAGTATCCCGTTTCCTACAATGGTCATTTCAGGTCTCAAGTCCCTATCGGGTTCCCAAAGTATACACATTACATGCCGTTTGTCTCAGGGGTAAGCAGTGGATTTTCCCAGTCCTCTTTCATAATGGTTTATGGACTTTTCCTCCAGAAACTCGTCCAAAGTTGTTTTGAACCCAGCTACACTAACAGCTTTTACTACATCCTTCAGTAATGAATTCCAGAGTTTGATTACGCGCAGAGTGAAAAAACATTTTCTCCAATTACCGCATACACAGGGGTGACTTACAATCTGGGATATAAATTGCAGTGGCTCAATTTGCCTTTTTCGCATGTAATTTTATAGTATAAGTCGTCCCTGTGTATAGGTCGCACGTATAGAAAATAAAGTGCAAGACCACATTGCTATTTCTAAAACCGGATGTATTCCGTTTCACTTTACGACAACACTCATTCAATATCAGATTTGTTCTGTATCACTCTTGGGAAAGCTACTGAAGTCCTCATCTTTGGTGTCAATTTGGTGTTCTGCAATTTCAGGTGCCAGTTCATGTCCGTTATTGTCTTCTTTTTCATCTTCATTGTCTACATCTTCACTGTTATCAGGGCTCTTTAGGATCTCAGCCTTCACAAAACCCGATTTGATTATTTTATCGCTCCACCCCCCCCCCCCCCTCCACCACCATGCTGCCGCAATCCACCCGGTAACTTCTGGAAAAGTGGCATGGCGCATAAGGCCACTAGTCGTGAAACTGTGTTTTCCGTGGTACATTCAGTTTTCCCCATAGGCGATACAACACAGTTTTGAATCTTCTGTTGAAGGAAATGTCAAGCGGTTGAAACATTTCTGTCATACCACCAGGACAGTGTTCAGAGATTTTATTTTCTTCTTTATGTCTTCCGTGAAATGGGCTCTCATGCCATTCATGACAAGTAGTGCTTTCTGTCTCTTGAAAAATCCATCTGGTGGCTTACTAAAGCAGCGCTGCAGCCATTTCAACATCATGCTCTCATCCATCCATACCTTCTCATTCACATCAACAACAACGTTGGTTGTCTTCCTTTTGAATAATCATAGATGGCTACTTCTTTCCACTTGCACAGCAGACCAGTACCACTGTAAAGTGTGCCTTTTCATGTCAGGCAGTTCTAATATTTATTGTTCTAACCCCCTTTTGACTAACCGTTCCCCTTAATGGGATGTCGAAGGTTAAGGGGACCTTGCCCATGTTGATTATGAAGTCCAGTGTCACCGTGTATGCGATGATTTCTTTGTTTACAAATTCCCTGAAATTCCATACTTCATCCAAGAAATCAGTGAGGAGCTGACGTCACATGGTTGTTCTTTGTCTTATGCTTAATTTGTTTCTTATCATGAATGGTAGCACCATGAATGACCAGCCTTGAATCCCTCTATATTCATTTCCCTGGCGATATGAAATGCTTTGAATTATACCTGCACAGTGGAAAGTCCATGGCCCTGAGCCCTCCACTCTACAATGAACTGAAGCAGACGTGCTTCTAATTCAGGCCACCATGCTTTGCGGCCACGATTTGCTTTCTTGCTGTGTTTCATCAAGTTTGTTTTCACTGCGTCTTCCTCCAGTCTAACTAATTTCCCATTTATCCCAAAAGTTCTCTCGTCAGCTCTGTTACCATGTTCTTCTGTGTAATGAATAACTTTCAATTTGAATTCCGCGGTGTATGAGTTCCATGCCTTCAGTGTCACATTTTCTGTGGGGTTAAAGATAACATCTTTTTGGTAACTGAAATTCATCCGGTATGCTATTTTGTATGCTATTTGGTATGCTATTTGCGAGTATAGTTAAAGTACGTATCAATATGCTGATTGGAGGGTCTGCTTGCAAGCGTTGGGTGTAGAGCGGAGGGTCCAGGGAGAAAGACCATCCACTGTGCAGTTGCAACTATTTATATTTGTTTTGAGAGGGCATGTTCTACTGCGTAAATTTCTTAGATAAGTCGCCCCGGTGTACAGGTCATGTCATCGTTTCTGGATGTAAAATACTGTGACTTATAATCTGGGAAATATGTTAGTCATAAATGTGCCACACTGTAGCTTCATTCGAGTCCCCTAGTCTTTCTACTTTTTGAAGGAGTAAACAACCAATCTACGTTTACCCATTCCACTTTATTCATTATTTTATAAACCTCCACCATATCTCTCCTCAGCCTTCTCTTTTCCAGGTTGAAGAGCCCCAACCTTTTAAGCCTTTCCTCATAGGGGTATCCTTCCACCCCCTTTATCATTTTGGTGGCTCTTCTCTGTGCCTTTTCCAATTCTGCTTCTGGCGACCAAAACTGCACAGAATATTCAAGGTGTGGTCACACCATGGAACAATACAGAGGCATTATAATATCCTTAGTTTTATTTTCTTTTCCTTTCCTTATGATTTCTAGCATTCTATTTGTTTTCTTGGCCTCTGCACACTGGGCACAGGGTTTCAACATACTATCCAAAATGACGCCCAGATCCTTTTCCTCAGTAGTGATTTCCTAATGTGTAACCATGCATTGTGTGACTGTACTTTGGGTTGTTCTCCTAAGTGCATAAATCTGCACTTGTCCACATTAAATTTCATCTGCCATTTGGACGCCCAGTCTCTAAATTTTCCAAGGTCCTCTTGCAATTTTTCTGAATCCTCTTGTGGGTTTTTTTTATTTATTTATTATCTTTTAGACATTTTACAAAGCAGAAATTTACCATATCATAACTTTAAATAACAACGACATGCTTCAGAAACGTAAAAAGAAAATACATACAACAGAAATAAGAAACCTTCCAAAACTGAACTAGTGGGCAATCCAATCTTGACTATGCAGAGCTATCATCTTGTCGCTGCTAACAATCCTATTTGCCGTTACGGGGTTATGGCAAAATTTCCAGCACATCCAAGGTAGGAAGTTAGCGCTGAAAAAAGTGACCTATTTAGTGCATTACAAAAGGAATACAGGCTAGGGAACGCTTAACTCCAAATACCTGTTAATAGGCTCCCATTTGTCGAGCATCTTAGCTGAGCTAGGAGTTTTAAGTACGTATAATTCCTCATATATCTTGTGTTGACACACTAAATTCCACCAGTAGTCGCTATGTACTTTCTCAAAATTCTTCCAGTTGAGCAGGATTACTTTGATGGCGATACTGAGCAGGACATCCAACAGTCAACTCTCCGGTTTTCCCAGGATGAGTCCTTCCACCGTGGATTTGTATATGATTATGTGATAGGAGGTGGGTATTATAAAGCCAAAAATCCTCGATATTCGCTTCAGTACACATTTCCAATATCCCTGAAGATGTTCACAATAGTATAGCATATGATCTAACATCCCCATCGCCGTGTTACAGGACCAGCACCTATTTCCAGCTTGTGGTGCCCATTTCATTATCTTAACGGGAGTCAGATATGCCCTGTGCGAGAGAAAGTACAACGACTGTGTAAGAGATGCTGCTCTAGTGACTCGTGTAAGGGCCCAGAAGGCGTCCCAACGCTCATGTTGCATATGCTTCCCTGCTTCCTTTATCCAAGTTGATTGCACACCATCGCATAGTTTGTTAGACCCTGTCCTCAGGAGTTCCAGGAATTTTGAAATGGCTCTGGTTCTCGACTGTATTTCATTAAATTTCTGGAGCAAGGGCCATCCTGGCTTCAGAAGTAGTGGGGAGACTCCTACTTTGCTCAGGCAATATCGGAGCTGGCAGCATTGAAAATAACAGGCACTGGGCAAGCCAAATTCACTTACTAACATTTCAAAAGTTTTGAAAGTGTTCCCATGTACCAGATGTCCTAGAACATTAATGCCACAGTTCATCCATTTTTTCCATAAGAGAGGCTTACCTCCTATGATAATACTGCGGTTCAGCCATAGCGGTGTCTCCAGAGCAAAGTCTGCGCCCCCTTCAATACACGGTGTCACGAGCCGACATGCTTGTTGGGTTGCCAGTATAACATCGTTTTGTCTCAAATTGGAAGTTCCAATCATCATACTCATTTCCGGAAGTCATTCATAGCTTCTTCCACCTGCCGCCACCGAGGAGATTCCTTACTGTCCCCTTCTACTATCCATTGCGTACTTTGCTTTAACAGAGCAGATAGACGTAACCATTCAACGTCAGGAAAATGTACTCCTCCTTTCTCTTTGGGCAGCTTAAGCTTCCACGCTGCTATTCTGGGGACTTTCGCATTCCATAGAAATGATACTAACATGCTGTTTAATTTTTTGTAGAAACCTTGAGGGAAAATTATTGGAACCATGCCCAGTATGTAACTAAGCTTTGGGACCAGTACCATTTTAATCGTCTCCAATCTTCCCCACCAGGTTAAATTTAGAGGGGACCAAGCACTAGCACAGGAGCTGACCAGTTCTTTACAGTAGTCAGCTGTCCAACTCACAGTCTCCGACATTGTGTGTCCATACTCGACTCCCAGATACTTGAAAGATGATTGTGCAAACTGAAAGGAGTAATCGGCAAACATATCAGCCCTTACCCTAGAGTTTAAAGGCACTATTGTCATCTTGGTCTGGTTAATCTTGTAGCCAGATACAGCTGAGTAGTTGTCAATCAGGTCCAGGGCCGTGGGTAAGGAGGCTGGTTGCAAAAACAGTATAAGATCGTCGGCATACGCAGATAACTTGCATTGACCATCTGCCAGGGTTATTCCCCTAATCCGATTATGTTGTCGAACTGATATCAGAAGCGTTTCCAGAGCTAGGTTAAAGAGTAGCGGGGATAAAGGGCACCCTTGTCTAGTGCCTCTTTGAAGCACAAAGGGTCCAGATATATCGGAATTAGCTGCTATCCGAGCAGTGGGGTTAGCATACAGGAGTGCAATCCTCTTGAGGAAAGTTTCTTTGATTCCAAACCATCGAAGAGCCTGAAACAGGAAAGACCACTCTAGCCTGTCGAAAGCCTTCTCGGCGTCTAATGATAGCCCTATCAGTGGCTCAGAAGTCCTCTGTGCTTCAAGTAACACATGGGCGAGCAACCTTCCATTGTCAGAGGTAGACCGGTCGGTCATAAAGCCGCATTGATCTGTATGTATTAAAGAGCTGAGGACTTTATTGAGTCGATTTGCCAGTATCTTTGCGTAAATTTTGTAATCTGCATTGAGCAAAGAGATTGGCCTGTAATTCTCAACTTTCTGCGGATCCCGTCCCGGCTTCGGGTGTATCACAATAGTCGCCTCTGCAAAGGCACCGACTTTCAGATTTTCTGAAGACAATCCACTGTAATATGTGTATAGCAGAGGTGTTAATCTTGCTTGACATTTTTGATAGAACTCGAGTGGAATTCCATCTGGGCCCGACGCCTTCCCTTTAGCCAGTTGACCAATCGCTTGTTGTATTTCTTGGATAGTGAGGTCTTCGTCCAACATTCGTGCCTGGGTATCTGACAACTTGGGACCCACAACATCTGTAACAAATTCTTGGAAACTTGCAGCATCACAAGCTACTTCAGAGTTGTACAGCTTCTCATAGAATTCCTTGCAGCGTCCCAGTATTTGGTCATTTTGCATTAGGAGATTTCCATCCTCACTACGTAGTACCGCTATGTGAGTCATGCTTCTCTTCGCCTTCAGCAATTTCGCCAGGAGCGATCCAGCTCGATTGTTCTCATGATAATATGTGCTTTGCTGCATTCTGACACAAGTTTGTGCCTGTGCTGAGAGAATATTATTATATTTGCTTCATAGTTTCTGAAGCCTTAACAATATCATGGGATCTTCTCTCTTTGCCAACAGGCGCTCTCCCGCTTTTATCTGGTCTTCTAAATCTTTTTGCTCTTTCTTTTGAGCTCTGTTCTTTTGAATGGAATAGGTTATGATGTGTGCCCTGATGGTCGCCTTGAAGCCCTCCCACCAGGCCCATGCCGACGTCTCTGAAGGACTATTAACTTTGTCGTATGCCTCAATCTCTTTATTCATGTATGTCACAAAGTCAGCATCCGCTAGCAAGGCTTTGTTAAACGTCCACCGACGGGGCGTTTGATGTGTCTGCCCTGTGTCCAGGATGAGAGTGACTGCTGAATGATCTGAAACTGTTCCCGCACTGATTTCAGATGCTACTAATTGTTTAACCAGCCCACTCGTTACAAGAAAGTAGTCAATTCTCGTCTGGGTAGCATGTGGGGGAGAATAAAACGTATATTCTCTGTCTGTAGGATTTAGGAGACGCCAAGCGTCGTTAAGTTGCAGTTCCTTTATCATACTCTGTACTACTGCAAATGATTTCACTTTATAGACCGGCCGATATGGGTTCCTGTCCATCAAGGGGTCTAAGATCAAATTGAAGTCCCCTCCTAGTACTATTTCAGTGTGGGACTTGTCCACTAGATCCTTAGCTACAGCCTTAAAGAATGAGGATTCATCTTTAGTTGGGGCATATATATTCATTAATGTATAGGATTTCTGTGCAATTTCCAGGGTAGCTCTAGCCCACCTTCCCTCTGTATCAATTTTCGTTTCCTTTACCGTTGCGGCCAGGGCCTTCCGCATTAATAGCAAAACTCCTCCTTTCCTTTTGACTGCAGGCGCAGCAGCAACTACTTGATAAAATGCCAAGACTACCTTCAATGACTCTTTTTCGGTCAGGTGTGTCTCTTGTAGGTACACTATGTCAGCGCGTTTTTGTTGACAATATGTGAGAATTTTCTTGCGCTTTACTGGATTTGTTACCCCCTTTACATTTAGGGTAAGCAATACCAATCTACTCATTGCATGTGATATTTTGAATATAGCTGGACATGATGACTCTATGGTACCTGTCCTTAAGGAACCTCTGCATCAGCTGCATCTCATTGGATTGGATTGCCCGCTCAAAACATTTAAACTTTACAATTAAACATCTTTTGGTGGAAACCATCCTACCTCGGCAGAATATCCCTACTAGTTGCATCCAACGTTGCCTGGTGTAACTTATATTTCATATATTCACGCCCCATTGTCCATGACATAACTTAACATTTCTTACTGGCTCACTGTACAATTACAGCACTTGGGTGTACATGGTGTTATAATACAATAGTTTTCTACCCTGCAAAGAGTACCTGCACAAATCTTTCTTATATCACTTATTTTAGGACTACATATGCAGTATTCCCCCTCCCAACCAGGGCACATTACATTCTCACTTGAAATGTCTGCTCAGATACTTATTAGACAGATTCCACTATAGGTGAGTCTCAGCCGGGCTTATCAAGTCTCCATAGCACCGCTCTCTTGCAGAAACGTTTTCAAAGCACATTACATTCCCGCTTAAAATGTCCACCCAGATACCTATCAGACAGACTCCTCCATAGGTGAGTCTCAGCCGGGCCTATCAAGTCTCCATAGCACTGCTCTCTTGCAGAAACGCTTTCAAAGCTCCAGCTTCTACAAAGTTCCTTGTAGAGTTGTTCAGCGTGACCCGCATTGTACTGGGATAGTAGAGACCGTATCGTGCCTGAAGCTTTTGCAGAAGCGGCCTGCACGCAAGTAATTCCCTCCTGCGGTCCATTGTCGGTTTGCTCAAGTCTGGAAAGAAGGAAATCTTCTGCCCCTGCAGTCTCAGCGGTGCCGCTTTCTTTGAAGCTTGTAGCACTTGTGGATAGTGCAGTACTTTCATCACGATTGGCCGCGGGTATTTACTGGCCTCTGATCTGTGCATTGGTACACGATGTGCCCGCTCAAGCTCAAAGGACTTAGTGAAGGAAATCTGTAGGAGCTCCGGGATCATCTTCTCCAGGTATTCTATCACATTTGCCCCTTCAGCTCCCTCAGGGACTCCTACCAGGCGAACATTGTTACGCCTTGATTGGTTGTTTTGATCCTCCAGTTGAGTCTCAATCATCTTGACACGCCTTGATAGAGACCCTACACATTCAAGCATGGCGCCATGTTTTTGTACTATTCCTTCCGTTGTAGTTAATCGACTGTTCATGTCTTGCATTTTGCCTTTCATTTCATTTAAATCTTCCTGAATCGCTGATAAGGATGATGTATTGGCAACTATTAATTCCTTCACATTTCTCAGTTCCGCTAAAATCTCTTTTATACCATCCCCCGCAGCTTCCTTATCAGCCGCGGCCATTTTTTGTGGGGATCCGGCCTCTGGTTTCAACCGTTTCGGTGCTGAACTGGTGCCTTGCGGGAACTCCAATCGCGCAGGTTTTAGTGCTGACATCTTCTATTGTTCAGAGCTAGTCCAGTATTCACCTTTGGGGATTATCTCTAATGATATAAGCTCAGGATTCTTGTCTGGCAACGGGAGCTCAGATTTACACGTCCATTCTGCTCCGCGGCTGGCTCCGCCCCCTGAATTCTTTTGTGTTTTCATAACTTTGAATAATTTGGTATCATCTGCAAATTTGATCACCTCACTCGTTATTCCCATGTCCAGGTCATTTATGAATATGTTACAAAGCAGTGGGCCCAGCACAAATCCTTAAGGTACTCTACTATTCACCTTTCTCCACTGGGGAAGTTGTCCATTTAGCTCTACTCTATGTTTTCTCTCTTTTAACCAGTTCCTAATCCACAATAGTACACTGCCTCCTAGTCCATGACATTTTAATTTCCGCAAGAGTCTCTCATGAGGGACCTTGTCAAAGGCTTTCTGAAAATCCAGATATACTGTATCAACCGGCTCACTTTTGTCTACCTGTTTATTCTTACCTTCAATAAATATAACAGATTGGTGAGCCGGACTTTCCTTGGCTAAATCCATGTTGGCTTCCTGCTATTAAGCCACAACTATCTACATGTTCAGTGATTGTGTTCTTTATAATGGTTTCTACCATTTAGCCCAGTACAGACATCAAGCTTACTGTCTGAAGTTTCCTGGATCACCCCTGGAACCCTTTTTAAAAATTGGCATTACAATGGCCACTCTCCATTCCTCAGGTACTAAAGATGATTTTAGGGAAAGCTCAGAGATTACTAGAAGTAGGTCTGCAATTTCACATTTCAGTTATTTCAGCCATCCAGTCCAGGGGATTTGCTGCTCTCTTCGGTTTATCAGCCCATTTCCAGTTCTAACCTCCCCGATCAGCTCATTTCCAATGCTAGCCCCCATGAGTCCATTACCAGCCCTACCCCCCTATCAGCCCATTACCAGTCCCACCCCCCCCCATTGATCAGTCCATTCCCAGTCCTAGCCTTCCCTAATCAACCCATTACCAGTCCTAGCCCCCCACCCGATCTGCCCATTACCAGTGCTAGCCCCCCCATCAGCTCATTATAAACCTAACCCGCACTGTCTCTCCCCTCTGTCCAGCATTTATCTCTTATCTGTCCAGTATTCCCCCTGTCTCTCCCCTTTGTCCATGTCAGCCCCCCTCCCTCCCTCTATGTCAGCCCCGTTGCAGATTCCCTGCCCCCTCCTCCCCTCTCCCTATCTCTGCCTGCTACTGCCCTGTTCTTCTGCAGCCGCGGTTCCCTGTCTCTTATTGAACAGCAGCTGTGCCTGTGAAGCTGTTGTGAAGTCTTCCTGTCTCTCGACGGGCTCTGTGCAGCATTGTCCCGCCTCCAAAGGAAGTTGTTTACCACTTCCTTTGGAGGCAGGACAATGCTGCATGGAGCCCGTTGAGAGACGGGAAAGCTCCGCAACATTTTCACAGGCACAGCCGCAGTTCCCTAAGAGACAGGGAGCCGCGGCTGCAGAAAAAGGGAGGTGGTGAGTTTGCCGCTGCCAAGAAGCGGACTCGGCAGCAGCAGACACTTGTGCGATTTTTTTATTTTTATTTTTAACTGGAGTGAGGCGACCCCTGCTAAATCCTGTGGCGTCCCCCGTGGGGGTTGCGACCCACAGGTTAAGAACCGCTGCTCTAGAATGTTTCTCTGTCTCCACATCTGCCAATAGGGGGACACAACTCACTTGCCTGAACTAATCAAGAAGGATGATATAGAATTATATTTATCTATCTAAATAAAAATAAAATACAAACTATAATGTGATAACTTTATTAGACTAACTTAATCTATGCTTTTTCTAGCTTCCTCGGGTCAAGACAAAATGAGGAAAAAGGCAATGCTAGAAAATAAGAAAAACAGGAAAAGCATTCCAGTGATAGTCTATTGATGAAAAGTGGCATGGGAGGGAAGGTAGAAATATGATCAGAAGGTGACAAGCAGTAGAATTTTATGGCTTATAATCTATTAGTAAGCACAGATCTTTAAATGTTTTTTTAATCCGTTCTTAACTATCTGATCCTTTTCATTTCATAAGTTAGAGTCTACATCACCTAAAATACTGGAAAATATATGTATCACTTCAAAATACTATGCTTTCTTTTAAAGCCTTTATAAATGGAGAGAAGAAACATCCTAGTGGTTAGAGCAGCAAACTGGAAATCAAGGAAGCCAGGAGTCAAATCTCACTGCTGCTCCTTGTGACCTTGGGCAAGTCAATTAACCTTCCACTGCCTCAGGTGCAAACAGATTGTAAACCATCTGTCCCCAATTAGATCACATTTTTTGACAATCCATTCACTCACCATTCCGAGAGATATCAAGTTCTACCAACTGCATGAAGTTTGCTATTTCAGGAGGGAGTCGTTGAATTTCATTATCACTAAGTCCAAGTTTCCGCAACTTTACAAGCTGAAAAAATGGCTGGAAAAGGAAAAAAAAGGGGTGAGGGGAGGTATTTCAGTCATTTGTCTAGCATATCATTGTACGTCAAATTAGCCTACAAAAAGCACTTTTCTCCTCACCTCTCACAATAAAAGTATTAAAATAGTTTTGCTTGAAATGGCCAAACTATCAACACTATTTCGGGAGCTAGTTACTAAGCTGTAGTAAAATCTCGGATTTTGCTGCAGCCTAAATTACCACAGAAGTCACTAGGACCTGCATTAACTCAGTACCGCAGGTTAGGGACTCCCACAGTTAAGAAATAAACGCAGCTTTCATTGAACAGCATAAGCTATGTTATTCCTGTAAAACCAATGACAGCTCACAGCTAGCATTAATTTTCCCTCCTGGAAGCATTGGACCATTAACATGCAGCCCAATGCTCACAACCTGCAGTTTTGAAGGGGATGGCGCTTTAAAAAAAAATAAAATAAAATAAAAAAAGCTATAGTCAGAGGTCCCCTTCCCCCCCAGAATAGCAAAGAGTCAGTGCACCTCCCCAAACCTATGCCCTCCCCACACAAACCCCAGCCCCACTAAGCCACATTCAAAGCCTCCCATGAAGATCCCCAACCCCCAGATCCACCCCCTCCCCCCATCTCCCAAAGGCCATCCTGGAACTACTTTCAAGTTTCCCTAGTGGTCCAGTGGTATCCAGATAGGGACAAACCACCACACGCTCCAGTCTGGGCCCGTGCCGGATACAAAATGGCACCTATGACCCCTAGCGGTAATCTCACAGTACTATCGCTACAGATCTAGCTGCAAATTTATGGATCCAAGATTTGAAAAGAGAGTTAGGCCAAAAGCAAGAGATGTTCATACAGATATCTGGGAGGGGAGGGTTTATAGAACATTTTTCATCACCAACTAGCTAGCCAGTGTCTATCCAACATTTGTCAACTTGACACTTGCCCAGCAGGAAATCTGAAAGTTCTCCCAGCGGAAGCTTTAGGTCTGTTAGTAGAGATAATAACCAAGGGAAAAGTACCAGATCAGCTTTACTAGGCTATTATAGCGTACTTTAGAGCACTCTATAACCATAGAGGTCCACTTTTAGAAATGAAGCCAGCCTGCAAAGAATATGACAAAGATCCGGTAAATGTTAACCTCGTAACTAAGTATTCTCCACTCAGTATAGATATTCAACGAGTGATTAAAAAACATGGCAATGTTCTAACAGCAGTTCCAGGTTTAGCTGATAAAAAAGTACGTTGCGTATGGCAGAGAGACCGTAACTTGAAAGAGAGGTTAAGCCCGGCGGTGTTGAAATCTATATATAGTAACTGAGGCAGAAAATTTAGAGAGGAACGGTCACCGAAGCTGTGGAGCTTGCGATATTTGTGACATCACTATAGCTAGCTCCCGATTTGAATATCTAGGGACAACTGTTACTTTGAAATGTGCGACTACATGTGATTCAAGTAATGTAGTGTACGTTATAGTATGCCCATGTGGTCTAGCTTATATTGGCAAAACAACACGCCCCTTTAGAATACGTATGAGAGAGCACAGGAGCCGTTTGAAATGCATGAAAAAGGAGGTTCCAATAGTTCAGCATTGCCTACTGAAAAGTCATGTGTTTGAACAACTTTGCTGCCTGTGCATAGATAAGGTCGAGGCAGGAGTAGCAGGGAAGACATTAGATAAGCTACTGATAATAAGGGAGCAAAGATGGATATACAGATTAAAGACTTTAGTCCCTACAGAGCTGAATGCAAGTAATGACTGGTCTGCATGATTATAGAAAGTAATAGAAAACTTGTTAAGAAGAAGCCTGTGCCAATATTAAAGGTGAGAGTTTCCAAAAATGAGAAATGGCATAACGTTTGGATCATGAGTAAAAAGTAGATTATAGACATTGAGATAGAGGAGTAGGGAGAATTAATAAAGTCTGATGGACTGTAAGAGCACCGAGATAATGGTAACCAGAACATGACTGTTTGGGATTGTAGTTAAGTTGCACATCGAGTCCGATCCTTTATAGGATGGACGTGAATTGAAATTAGTGCCCATTATAGGCTTTAAATATCAGCAAGAGGAAGGTGGAATAGGGAGTTTTGAGGGGTGGGGATATCCTCTATGGGGGAGGGTTTTGGAAGGAAAGATTTGGTTAGATTACCGTAAAGCAGACGGACCATTTAAATATGGTGGCATGGGCAATATCCCGCATGCGCGGCGTTCTCTCCCCGAACAGAGGAAAACATTTTGATACGACTCAGCTACACGGTTTCGGGTTAATGAACGTGGGCAGCATTAACGGTAAGGGATAAGGATATTTTAGATTATTTTAATATTCATTGGTTTTAGGGACTTGGAGTGAGGGAGTATATTGTGTTTTATTTTAATACAACACGGTGAACAGCGAAATGAATGATCCCCTGAGGAAACGGCTAGCGTGAAACGCAAGAATGGTACCTGGGGCAAGCGTCGGGATCAATTAAATTTTGAGCATTAGAGGAGACTAGTTACACAAGTTAAGTATATAGCCTAATAATATGCCCAATAATAATATCGTAACGTCGAAATTTGAAGATTGAAGGCATTCGGTAAACTTGACTAGCTCCTTAATCTGCTGAGGTAAGGGAAGTCGTTGATGCAAAGAGGCACATTACCTTGTTAAGGCAACAGTCTGAGAAGGAGTGCTGTGATAAGTCTGAGACCTCCCTTGCATAGCAGAGGCTGTTGACATATTTAAAGTGATAAGATTTGGATTTGGAAAGACTCCGGTACTGATGTCAGGCTCACTGGTCTGTAGCATCCTGAATCACCTCTGGAACCCTTTTTTAAAAATTGGCATTACATTGGCCAATCTCCAAATCTTTGGGTACTATAGATGATATTAATGATTGTATAATTACTATTAGTAATCTGTGGTCTATCTCATATTTCAGTTCTTTTAGCACTCCGGAATGAATGCCATCTGGTCCATGTGATTTGCTGTTCTTTAGTTTATAAATTAGCTGTATTACATCTTTCCAATTTATTAAGATTTGTTACCATTCTTCTGATATATCACCTTTAAATACCATTTCTGGCATAGGTAAGTTTCCTAAATCTTCTTCAGTAAAGACTGAAACAAAAAAATTCATTCAGTCTCTCCGCTATGGCCCTGTCCTCTCATCTATCATCTAATGGTCCAACTGACTCCCCTCACAAATATACTTGAAAGTTTTTATTATGCTTTTGCTTCTATGGCAAGCTTCTTTTCAAACTTCCTCTTTGCCTGAATTATCAATGCCTTGTATTTAATTTGCCAGAATTTATTTATTTATTTATTTATTTAACAGTTCTTCTATACCGCTCTATTTTAGATCAGAGCGGTTTACATTTAACATCAACTATACAACACAGGGAACTTTGAGTTGTATTTACAATAAACAGATTTATGTTTCCTGTTTTCATCTTTTGGCTCTTTTTTACATTTTTAAAAATTCTCTCTTAGCTATAACAGTCTCTCTGACCTCACCTTTAAGCCATGCTGGCTGTCATTTGGCCTTCCTTCTGCATTTTTTTTTTAAGAATGAATTACATCTGGTCTGGTCTTTCAAGATAGTATTTTTAAATAAACGCCCAGGCCTGATGTAAACTCTTAACCTTTGTAGTTGCTCCTTTTAATTTTTTCTAAACCATTATCCTCATTTAATTATAGCATCCTTTTTGAAAGTTAAATGCTAACACAGTCAATTTCCTTGCTAGCCTCACCCTACTTATTAAATCAAATGTGAAAATGCAATGATCGCTATTGCCATATGGTCTACATCTTTAGTGAAGAAGATGTAGGAATGGAATTTGGTTTTGACAAATGTGCAGGTGATACCCGAATTGCGGACAAAGAATGTGAAAAATTGACAAAATATAGAGACCTTCAGACTGAATTTGAAAAGCTTCAGAAGAAACAATCTACTGCAATACCAGTTCTGGTTGGAGCTCTTGGGGCCATAACTAAGATTCCCTAATTTTTTTTTACAAATTCTAGATCTACTGGACTTGACTCCACAAATCCTACAAAATAATACCCAACATGGAACAGCTTACATCTTGTGCTAATACCTGCATGATTCCTAGGTTCTTGATTAGAATAGAATTAAAGCCAGTCCTAAACTGTCTTCCAATGATGAAATCACAACATACTAATACTAAATACTTACTTATCTTTATAGTGCTGCCTGGCATATATAGCACTGTACATAGTCAGGTACAATATGTCCCTTCCCCAAGTAGGTACCCTGGGCAATGGGAGATAAAGGGGCATGTTTACTAAAACGCAGTAAGTTTCTGCACCTTAAATATGGTAAATACAAAGCTGTGTGATAAATGCAGGGGTATGGTCAGCATTTGCCCTGCATTTACCGTCCAGAGCAGACACTAACTGCACTGACCCACATTCCACGTTTCGGCGGAATGTGGGTGGAATGGGACACAAGCCCTGGGCATAAACAAAAAATTAAAAAATGCTCTAGTCTCTTGTAGTGGCTGAACCCAACCCTCACCAGCACAGGACCCTCCCTATCACCCTCCTCTGCCCCCCCCCCCCGAAAAATAAGACCCCTGTATACAGGAAACTCGCTGCCCCGATCAGCACCCACAATAATCATGCTCCTGCCAGGACAATACTCCACAAGCAAGATCCCTTTAACCGACCCCCCTCAAAAACTTTTCCCCTACCCAGGGGATCACCCTGGTAAGGGAAAGGAAAGAAGCAATTAGATCTTACCTGCTAATTGGTGTTCCTGAAGGAACGACAGTCCAGTCCCTTTACTTCTGGGTTGCGCAACCCTTCCAGCAGCTTGGAGGCTGAGCCCAACCTTTTTGGGGATGGAGCAGTATAAATACCACTAGGACCACCCCCAGGCTCCAGTAATCGAATGAAAAAGCAGACTTAACGAACTTCCATTAATGACCTACATAAATTAACACCGAACAACAGACCCATACTTATAAACTAACAAATTGAACCCTGGGTTTTTTTTTTTTTTCAAGGATTAGGAGTAGGAGAGGAGGAAGGACAACGGAAGGAGGTGGTTAACTTGCGTCTATCCGAGCCGTCCTTCACTTGCACACCTCCCCCCAGCACCGGCCCCACGCTCGGTCCGCCGCTCCGCCCCTGACTAATAGGCCTTAACGGCTGGCGGAAAACCGGGTGGGATCAGGGACTGGACTGTCGTTCCTTCAGGAACACCAATTAGCAGGTAAGATCTAATTGCTTCTTCCTTATCGTCACTCCAGTCCAGTCCCTTTACTTCTGGGATGTAACAGAGCAGTTCAACCCTGGGTGGGGTCCAACATACCGGACTGAAGAACCGCAAGACCAAACCGAGCGTCCGCTGAACTCTGTACGTCCAGCCTGTAGTGCTTGGTAAAGGTATGCAGGGAGGACCAAGTCGCTGCCCTACAAATATCCACAGGGGGAACTAGACTGAATTCTGCCCAAGAGGTAGCCTGTGCCCGAGTTGAGTGCGCCCGCAGGCCCCCTGGCACCTGTTTCCCTTTCAGGATATAGGCGGAGGCAATAGCTTCTCTAATCCACCTGGAGATGGAGGCCTTGGCCGCCGCCTCCCCCTTGTGTGGACCTCCGAACTGAATGAAAAGACGTTCTGATTTCCGGAAGGAGGCTGTGCGGGAGAGGTAACGCTTCAAGGCCCTCTGGACGTCTAGTAAGTGAAGCTTGCTATCCCTTCCTTCTAACCTCTCGGCCGGAAAGGACGGAAGAGTAACTACCTGGTTCACATGAAAGGGGGAGATAACCTTAGGCAAGAATGAAGGAACCGTCCGCAGGACTACCTTGTCCTTGAGAAAGGATAGAAAGGGGGGCTGAGAAGACAGCGCTTGTAGTTCTGAGACCCACCTGGCCGAACAAATAGCAACCAGAAAAACTGTCTTCAGGGTTAGATCCTTTAAGGAGGCCCTCTTAACCGGCTCAAAGGGTTCCCCGACCAAGGCATTTAGTACTAGGTTGAGATCCCAAGGGGGGATGACCGACCTTCGTTGAGGACGCAGTCGCTTAACCGCTCTTAGGAACCTGGACACATCCGTGTGGGCCCCTAGGGACTTGCCGCAGACCTTACCTCTATAGCAAGCGATGGCCGCTAGCTGGACCCGTAGGGAACTGGGCGCTAGACCTTTGTCAAAACCTGCTTGCAAGAATTCCAAGACATCGGGGACCAAGGCCGAAAGAGGATTCCTCCGGTGTTCCGCACACCACGCTTCGAAGATGTGCCAAACTCTCACGTAGGAAAGGCAGGTTGAGCGCTTCTTCGCCTTCAACAGCGTCGTGATTACCGCTCCTGAATAGCCCCGCTTCAGGAGCCGCACCCTTTCAATTGCCAGGCCGTAAGCGAGAATCAATCCATGTGAGGCATCCGAACCGGCCCTTGCCTCAGCAGGTCCCTTTTGTAGGGAAGCCGCCAAGGCTGGGCGACGAGTAACCTCACCAGATCCGCATACCAGGGACGGCGAGGCCAATCCGGGGCTATGAGAATTATCAATCCCCGGTGAGCCTCCACCCGCTGGAGGACCTTTCCGATCAGAGCCCAGGGGGGGAATACATAGAGGAGCCCCTCCGAAGGCCACTTCTGGGACAGGGCATCCAGGCCTTCGGACATTCTTTCCCTCCTCCGACTGAAGAAGCGGGCCACCTTGGCGGACGAGAACCGTGCCATGAGATCCATGACCAGGAGACCCCAACGGGCAACTATTTGGTCGAAGGTCCCCTGGTCCAGCTCCCACTCTCCTTGGTCTATCTTGCAACTGCTGAGGTAATCTGCCGTGACGTTGTCCGTGCCGGCCACGTGCTGAGCTGAGAGCGCTTCCAACTGAACCTCGGCCCAGTGGAATAGGACGTCCGCCTCCTTCTCTAAGGCGGGACTGCTGGTGCCGCCCTGGTGGTTGATGTATGCCACTGCGGTGACATTGTCGGAGAGGACGCGAATTGCTCTTTTCAGCACTAAGGGCTCGAGAGCCTTGAGGGCTAGGACGACGGCCCACAATTCCAGCCTGTTGATGGGCCATTGAGATTCTAACAGTGACCAGCGACCCTGGATGAACTGGTCCTCGCAGTGGGCACCCCAGCCTGCCAGACTGGCATCCGTCGTCAACAGTAACCACTGAGGAGGTTCGAGAGGCATCCCGTGATCCAGATTTCTTGGGCACCGCCACCAGTGGAGTGCCTGCTTGGTCCGTGGAGCACAGGGTAACTGCATTGACAAAGGATGATGCTGAGGAGACCAACGCCGCAATAGGGCCCGCTGCAACGGCCGCATGTGGGCCCTGGCCCATGGAACTACCTCTATAGCCGCCGCCATGGTTCCCAGGACCTGAAGATAATGCCACGCTGAGGGGCTCCTTCTGTGCAGAAACTGCGTGACCAGAAGCCTTAGGTCTCTTGGTCTCGTTCGTGACAGAAACACTCTGCCTTTGTTGGTGTCGAACCTTGCCCCGAGATATTCGAGTTCTTGTGAGGGGGTCATCCTGCTTTTTGCTCGATTGATGATCCACCCCAGCTCCTCTAGAACTTGGACTACTCTGGCCATTGCCGAGCGACTCTCCTCTTCCGACTTTGCCCGGATCAGCCAATCGTCCAGGTAAGGGTGCACTAGTATTCCCTCTTTCCGTAGGGAAGCCGCTACTACCACCATCACTTTGGTAAAAGTCCTTGGAGCCGTAGCTAGACCGAAGGGCAGAGCCTGGAATTGATAGTGGCCTCTGGGCACTGCGAATCTCAGGAACTGTTGATGGGACTTTCTGACTGGTATGTGCAAGTAGGCTTCTGTCAGATCCAGGGACGTCAGGAACTCCCTGTCCCTTACGGCTGCTATGACCGAACGTAGGGTCTCCATCCGGAAGTGAGGTACTCTGAGACAGCGACTGACCTGCTTTAGATCCAGTATCAGGCGAAAAGACCCTTCTTTCTTTGGGACCACGAAGTAAATCGAGTACCGACCCGAGCCATACTGGTCTGGCGGAACCGGGACCACGGCCCTGAGAGCTATTAGTCGGGCAAGAGTTGCCTCTATCGCCGCGCTCTTCGAAGGCGAACCGCAGGGAGACTGAACAAGGCTGGCAGTATTTGCTTTGCGAATTCGAGAGCATAGCCCTCTCTGATCACCTCTAGGACCCATTGATCGGACGTGATCTGGGACCAGGCGGGAAGAAACTGCCTTAAGCGTCCGCCGACCGGCAGTCCGTCCCCCTGGACCCCCGTTGTCTCATTGCTGTTTTCTAGGGCCCGAGGAGGAGGAAGAGGCACCAAAGCCTCTACCTGCTCCTCGAAACCCTCTAAAACCTTGACCCCTTGAAGGAAAACGGCCCCTGGGAAAGGGGTTTGACCTGGCTGGACGAAACCTCTGGGGATCCCTAGGTTGGTTACGTACAGGGGCCAGGGAACGCCCTTGCTTCGGTCTGTCTTCCGGAAGCCTGCCTCCCTTAGATTCGCCAAGGTCCTTTACTAGTTTCTCTAAATCCTCTCCAAATAACAGCTTTCCTTTAAAGGGAAGGCGACTGAGGCGTGACTTGGAGGAGGCATCGGCGGCCCAGTTTTGTAGCCACAAATAACGCCTAGCAGCCACAACCGAGGCCATGTTCTTGGCCAGGCTTCTAATGAGGTCATACTGGCTATCTGCCAATTCAGTCTAGCAGCGTTGGCCTGAGCTTCGTCCACGGGGCCCTCCGCTGATTGAAGCTGTTGTGACCATCTTAAGCAGGCCCATGCAACCCAGGCCCCTGAAACGGAGGCCTGCAATGCCAGAGCGCTAATATCAAAGGCTTGCTTCAGAAGCGTGTCCAATTTTCTGTCTTGAGAATCTCTCAGGGCCGTGCTGCCCTCGACTGGGATGGTAGTCTTCTTCGTAATTGCTGACACCGCCGCATCCACCCTGGGAGACTTCAGCAGCTCTTTATCTGACTCTGGAAGCAGATATAGGCGGGTCATGGATCGGACCCCCCTTAAGCTTGATTCTGGTTGATCCCATTCCTCCTGGATCATCTGACGCACAACTCTGTGGACAGGGAAAACTTTCTGTGATCTCCTGATGGCCTGGATTAGAGGATCTTCCAACGCCTCCTCCTCTGCCGGCGTATCCGAGGCTACATTGAGAACTTTCAGGGATTCATTAATTAATGCCGGGAGCTCCTCCCGACGAAAGACCCTGATTACACGTGACTGATCTTCCTCAGGGATCTCCCCCTCTTCCTCATCCAACTCCTTGTCGGAGTTCTCTTCCTCAGGAGTATCCTGTGAGAGGGACGGGAGAGGCTCCTCAGAGCTCAGACGGGGGCGCTTAGGCGGAATCCCTGGTTCCGGATTGCCTACTCTCGTGGGCTTGGCCGATTTGACCTCTGACGACGTTTCAGCATCTCCTGACCCCAAGCCCTGCTTACGCAAGCAATAGGCCTTGTGTAGTAACAGGACGAAGTCAGGGGAGAAAAAATCCCCGGCCTCCCCTTCTCCCGTAGGAAAGGGGGAGGGGGCAAGGGAGGAGTGGATAAATCCGAGGACGTAGAAGGAGGGAGCTGGGAACCCCCCTCCCCTTGTAGGGGATCTCCGGAGCCCTGGGAAGCTTGCGACATGGCCAAGTTAATTTCTTGTTCCACGGAGGCAGCCACTGCAGCACAACCCCTGCAGATCCCTGCCTCCGAGGAAGTACCTCGCCGGGTGCCACAGGATGGACACCGAGACTTGGCCGCCATGGCCTTGAAAAGGTTACAGGAGCCCCTCCTGAGCTTCGAGGCTGAAACGCTGGGTCTAACCAAGGAGAGACTGTAGCGCTCCGATACAGAGTTAACCCATTCCTTTATTAAGTGTGTATGCTCTCTCCACTAGTTGAAAAATTAGTAGTTCCCCTTTAAAGATTGAATCAAAATTGAATCAAAATTAAAATAAACCAAAATTAAACCAAAACTAAATAATTAAAATAATTAAAGAAATACACATCCCTTAAAACAATCCCCAGTACTTGCGGTTTAAGTATTCTTCTGCTGAGATGTCTGGGCCCGACTCCGCGAACTGCTACCGTTGGCTCTACACGTGGTAGGCCGCACCACGTGGAGACCTAAACGGGAGCGGCGAGTCTGCTCACAGCACCGATCTTCCTTCCGAATGCAGGATCAGGGCTGGACACCGCGATTCCCCTAGCGCCGGAAAACCGCCGTTTAAAACAACTTCCCGCTGGAATCGCGGCCTCCGGAGCTCGCCTCCGCGTCCCTCTGCTCCGGGACGGGGCCGGCGGTGAGAATGGAATCGCTGCGTTGCCTCTAGCGCTCAGCCACCAGGAGGGCTTCAGCGCGAGGCAGGGCAGGGCTGCAAAGAAATTGTGCAGGAGCCGGCCGGTAAGCAGCAGAGGAGCTCTGCGCGGTCCTCCACACTGCTGCCTACAGGAAAACCACCTCCGATACCCGGCCGGGTGGGGGGGGGGGAGGGAGGACAGAGCAAGCAGGAGAATTAAAGGCACAGGACCTGAAACAACTAAAAGGTAAAATCCAAGAATTAATAAAGAAAGCAAAAAGTAAATTTGAATAAAAAAGGAATAAAAAGGAAGACTCCAGTAAGCCCTAGGCTTACGGAACTCTCCAACTGCTTGGAGGCTGAGAATACTGGAGCCTGGGGGTGGTCCTACTGGTATTTATACCGCTCCATCCCCAAAAAGGTTGGGCTCAGCCTCCAAGCTGCTGGAAGGGTTGCGCAACCCAGAAGTAAAGGGACTGGACTGGAGTGACGATAAGGAACTGGCTTTAGCTCAGTTCTTTTTCAGTAATAGTTCAAGGTAAATTACATTCAGGCACAGTAGTCATTTCTCTGTCCCCAGAGGGCTTACAAACTAAGCTATACCTGAGGCAATGGAGGGGTAAGTAACTTGCCCAAGATCTAAGAGATCAGCTGTGGCTTCCCTGGTTCTCAAGCTTGCTCTTCTAACCATTAGGCTACTCTTCTACTAGGAGTAGTCCCTTCTGCTCCTGTCCCACTAGCCGCCGGCTTTCAAAATAGTAGCTATGACCCCTAGTGGTAGTCTCTCATGGTACTACTGCTAAGGGTCAACCTATATCATATAAGGAGCAATTGCCCTTATATGTCAGGTTGGCCCCCTAGTGATAGTACTATGAGATTACTGCTATAGGTCATAGATGCCATTTTGAAACCTAGCAGCTACTGAGGCAGCAGTGGAGAGGAATCGCTCTCACTCCAGTCCGCTAGACTACCAGGGAGACCCCAGGTGCATCCCGGGGAGGCCTTGGTTACAGTGTTTGAGGGGACAGCAGATTGGGCTGGAGAGTCTGATTGGGGAGGAGAGGAGAAAGAGACCTTGACTGTTTGGTCTTTTTACCTTTGGCAGCGGCCAAGCGGCATGTTTCCTGACTGCCGGTAGCATAAAATGCAGCTGTACTATCGGCAGTTGTGACAGCTACACTGCGATACTCTACTGTGTGATAGCGGTCACAGCCAACCACATCTGATCCCCACTCAGAACCCATCTCAACCTACAGTAAGTACTTACTGCAGGGGCATTTTACCAAATGGTAGCAGTTAGCAGCCCAATGCTAATTATACACATATGGGTGGCTCACAATAAAATTGTAAAAACAAATCACACATCATAACTCCTAGTAACCACATTCAAACTTATACACAACATAGCGCCGTCATTCCTAACCAATCTCATCAGCGCTCAAACTCACAATAGAAGCAGAAGAACCGCCAACTTAAACACTCTCAGTGTCCCAAAGAGTATAAGAACAGCCAAGATACACACCAGCAACAGAGCATTCTCTTACATTGCACCCATGCTATGGAATCAACTGCCACATGGCATGCGTGCAATCAACAACCTAACAGACTTTAGGAAAAAGCTCAAAACCCACCTGTTTATAACTCACTATAATCTAACAGAGTAAATAATAACTAGAACACAAAGAGTCAACCTTATCCATGACACTAGAGTGACCTTACAATATGACTTTAAGGGATTTGAACCACCATGTAATACATCTAGGGTAGTGCATCTCCCCCCAGTTTAGCTGTAATTAGTGTAACAGAATGTATATATAACTGCAAGTTGAAAATATTGTAACAATATGTATATATGTAATTGCACCTGTAAATATTGTATCAGAGTTTTGTGCAGTGTGAACCCAGTGTGAATCTTGGCATGCAATCATTCTGTATTAACTGTTGATTACCCCTCCTGATATGTATAGTCAACCTCTGCTGATCGCTGGAAGCAGCGGTATACAAATGTTCTCTAAATAAATAAATAAATAAATAAACAAACAACATACTAATACTAGTCTATCCCCCCAAAGGCCTCCTGATATAACTATGCCTTGGCCAGTTCCCTAAAATGCATAACATTTAATTCAGTGTTGACATCCTCTGGTAGTCCATTTCACAACTCAGGTGCAAAGCAGTGAAAACTGCTATGTTGAGTTATGGCCAATCTAACCTGAGGGAAAACAGGACACCTCTAATAGACTCTACTGCAGGGGTCTCAAACTCAAATTGCTTTGAGGGCCAAATGAGGACTTGTAAAGTAACCCGGGGGCCGCATAAGACGTGGGGCCTCATTTGCATAAGGGGCCTCATTTGCATAAATATTTGCATAATGTTACCATACACTAACTTTTAGTAAACATGCCTCTTAATGAGTATGGATAAAGAAAGACTAAAAGATTCAGAAATAGGAAGACAATAATTAAACTGGGAACCCCAAAAGCCAAACTTGGAATGTACAACAACACTGTAGAAATAAAACTATAAATTAATTTCCTCTTGTACTAAACAAAGCGCAAACATTAATGATGCACATTTCCCAGAGCTGACATATTCCAGTTAATAAATTCAAAATAAAGAGATATTTTTCTACCTTTTGTGCATTTTTTTTCAGTTGCAATTGCTCCAGCCACTTCTGGTTTCTTCGTGTCTTCTGCTATCTCCATCGTCTGCTGTCCATTTGTCCTTTCTTCTCTCTTCTAGTTTTTTTCCATTCTCTCTCCCTACATCTGCTTTAACATACTAATCTTTCTCCTTTTGCTCTTTCCTCATTCCTATTTCATCCACTCAAATTTTACCCCTCCATCCTCAATCCCCACTTACTCTCCCAATACCTGGCCAATTGTAGATTTGTCTTCTCTTCCAGACAAAATATTTTTCCCCTCTCCATTTCACTTTCCCAGCTCCATCCCATTCTAATCCTCCCCCAACATCAGCTCCCTTCTAGTTCCAGCCCCACCCAGCATCTGCTCCTTTCTAGTCCCTGCATCAGTCCATTTCCAGTCCTATCCTAGCCTCACCATCAGCCCATTTCCAATCCTAGCCCCCCATCAGCCCATTTCCAATCCTAGCTCCCGCCCCTCCCAGCCCATTGCCAGTCCAAGCCCCCCTCCCCATCAGCCATTTGCAGTTCAAGCCCCCCTGCCACGCAGCCCATTTCCAGTCCTAGCAACCCCCCCAGCCCATTACCAGTCCTAGACCCCCCATAGCCCATTACCAGTCCTAACCTCCCCATAGCGCACTTCCAGTCTTTCCCCCCCATCACCCCATTTTCAGTCTTACCCCCCCCATAGCCCATTACCAGTCCTAGTCCCCCCCATAGACCACTTGCAGTCGTATCCCCCATCACCCCATTTTCAGTCTTACCTCCCCTCATAGGCCATTACCAGTCCTAACCCCCCAATCAGCCCACCTCCAGTCCTAACCCCCATCACCCCATTTTCAGTCCTAGCCCCCACCATAGCCCATGACCAGTCATAACCCCCCCCTGCCAATAGCCCACTTCCAGTCCTAACCCCCATCTGCCCATTTCCAGTCCTAGCCCCCACCATAGCCCATGACCAGTCATAACCCCCCCCCCTGCCAATAGCCCACTTCCAGTCCTAACCCCCATCTGCCCATTTCCAGTCCTAGCCCCCACCATAGCCCATTACCAGTCATAGCCCCCCCCCCTGCCAATAGCCCACTTCCAGTCCTAACCCCCATCTGCCCATTTCCAGTCCTAGCCCCCACCATAGCCCATTACCAGTTATAACCCCCCAGCCCATTACCAGTCATAACCCCCCCCCTGCCAATAGCCCACTTCCAGTCCTAACCCCCATCTGCCTATTTCCAGTCATACCCCCCCCATCTACCCATTTCCAGTCATACCCCCCCCCCCCACAGAGGAAAACAAAAAAAAACCCAAAACCCTGACTTCTGCCGTTGCCGCCGTGGCAGCGGCAGAATCAATTGTCAAATTAAAAAAAAAAAAGACTTCTGCTGCTCAAGCAGCAATATCACCTGTCCTGCGGCCCCTTCCCCTGTGCCCGGAGATCCGAATCTGCTCATCAGCGGCGTGCTTTTCAAGCCGCGAAGAGTATTCCCCTCTCGCGCGGCTTGAAACCACGCGAGAGGGGAATACTCTTCGCGGCTTGAAAAGCACGCCGCTGATGAGCAGATTCGGATCTCCGGGCACAGGGGAAGGGGCCGCAGGACAGGTGATATTGCTGCTTGAGCAGCAGAAGTCTTTTTTTTTTTTATTTGACAATTGATTCTGCCGCTGCCACGGCGGCAACGGCACAAGTCAGGGTTTTGGGGTTTTTTTGTTTTTCTCTTTCGCGGGCCGCACAAAGTTGTCTCGCGGGCCGCATGCGGCCCGCGGGCCGCGTGTTTGAGACCCCTGCTCTACTGCATAGGTTTTCAACCCAGTCCTCAGGGAACCCTAGGCCAGTCAGGTTTTCAGGATTCCCACAATGAATATGCATAATATAGATTTGCATACAATGAAGGCAGAACATGCAAATCTTTCTCATGCATATTCAGTCTGGGAATCCTGAAAACCTGACTGGCCTAGGGTTCCCCGAGGACCGAGTTGAAAACCCCTACTGTGAAGATTGCAAGCAACAACTATGCACATAGGGGCACAACAAACTAGCAAGACCCTGCTACTAGTCTTCAAAGCTCACAAAGGACCTGCTCCCTCCTCTCTATCAGAGTTGATACAACCTATCCCCTCCAACAGGCTTAGAAGAACCTCGGAACTAAACATGCTTAAAGTTCCAAAAGAATCCTTAAAATACATCTCTGCAACTGTGAACCGATCATTCAGCTTATGTGCTCCAAAACTGTGGAACACCCTCCCACCACACATTAGGGCCATCTCTGATATCCCCCAGTTCAAAAAGGCCTTGAAGCATTACCTTTTCATCAAATACTTTCCAGAGAACACAATAACACAAGTTCATCCAAATAGCTCTAATCCCGTTCCTATCTAACAAGATACCTTTTCATGTAATATTACTATCATATGTATATAGTTCAATGTCTATTATCCTTTGTTACAATTACCCCGGTTTTCCAAGTTTTGCTTCCTGTTCCATGTAAAAACAGATATATGTATCCTATCTGATGTTTTGTAGTTCTATGTAAACCGTGCTGATAATAAATAGTGCGGTATATAAAAATGTTAAATAAATAAAAATAAATAAATAGATACTCAGGCTGCCCCGAGTGTAAACAAATACCACACATAAGACGTTGAACTTTATTTACCCGCTATGCCACTTCCTTTGCTACTGAGAGGAGTAGTGAAGAAAACAAACTTATTGCACTTGGCTTTCACCACTTTAGTTAAAAATAGCTTTGGAGATCAAATGCTCACTGTAGCTAAATGCCCAGAGTTAAGACACTAAGTGTATGTTGTCTTCCCACAGAAAATACACTACAGAAGTAATTCTTTTAAAAACAATACTTAGAACAAAATCTACAGCCGAATACAAAATGAGAAAAAAAATATTGTATCTCTGAACCAAAATTACATGTAATCTACTTTGATTTACATCTTAATTTTATATAATTTATTTTAAAATCAACCAGGTGAATGACCTCAATAATAGTCAACCACATTTGGAAAGCTCTTCCAACTAACCAGAGCGTGAAATTTCTGAATATTTGACACGGGGCCAAACTGAAGTCTCCATCTGGCTTTAACAACATGCAGCAATGTTACAGAAAAATAGCCTGATTCAGGCTGTGAAGCACCGTCCTGCAATCCCCTCTCACTTAGCTAGAGTTCACTTTGCGATGCTGGCAGACCTCACAGCAAGGATGTTGTAACTTTAAGCACCACCAGTCATGTCCTTCAAAAGTTCTTCATTCATATCGGAGACGTAAGCAAGGCTTTTAAGATCCTTTATCCAGTAATCAAAATATTCCCTCTTTTTTCCAGAAGTATAGCCACAATGCAGTAAACAGAAAGAAGTTAAAACAAAACATAAGTAAGTTAAAACAACAAAAAAAAAAAACACGGGGCAATGACGCACAAAGAAAAACATTCTCCACTGCTTAATACTAAATCTTGAACTTCTACTTTTGCTCTCTGATCTAGCATGAGTTTCACTCTCTTCAACAATCTTGTCTCTGGCAGAGCCACCAAAATGGTAAAGGGGATGGAAGGATACTCCTATGAAGACAGGCTAAAAAGGTTAGGACTCTTCAACCTGGAAAAGAGACGGCTGAGGGGAGATATGATAGAGGTCTATAAATCAATGAATGGAGTAGAACAGGTAAACGTAGATTTCTGAATATTTACATCATCAGAATAAAGACAGACTAGGGGACATGCAATGAAGCTACAGGGTAACCTATTTAAGACTGAGTGAAAAAATATTTTCTTTTATTAATGTCTAATCAAACTCTGGAATTTGTTACCAGAGGATGTAGTAAAAGCTGTTAGTGTAGCTGGATTTAAAAAAGATTTGTACAAGTTCCTGGAAGAAACATCCATAAACCATTATTAAAAGGGACACGGGATATCACTGCTTGACCCAATACAAGCATTGAGGAACCTGTGTCTCTTGGGGAAACTGCTAGGTACTTATGACCTAGATTGGCCACTTTTGGAAACAGGATACTGGGCTTCCTGGACCTTGGTCTGACCCAGTATGGCATATCTTATGTTCTTATGGCCCGGAGCTGAAGCAGATTTATCTGCTGCTGAGCCTCCACTGGCGAACACTGTCGCCAGTGGAGGGAGGGAGGGAGGGCTGACATGGACAGGGGGGGGGCTGACATGGATGGAGGGAGGGAGGGGAGAGGGGGATGAATGGAGAGATGGAGGGAGGGAAGGGGGCTGACATTGATGGATGTATGGATAAATGGAGGGAGCTGACATGGACAGAGGGGGGCTGACATGGAGGGAGGGAGGGGGCTGACATGGACAAAGGGAAGAGACAGGGGGACATACTGGACAGACGGGGGATAAATGCTGGACAGAGGGGAGAGACAGTGCGGGTTAGGATTATAATGGGCAGATGGGGGGGGGCTAGGACTGGTAATGGGCTGATTAGGGGCGCCTAGCACTGGTAATGGGGTGGCGGCGGGACTAGCACTGGAAATGAGCTGATTAGGGAAGGCTAGGACTGGTAATGAGCTGATGGGGGGGTTAGGACTGGTATTGGGCTGATTAGGGGAGGCTAGCACTGGTAATGGGGTTGAGGGGGGACTAGCACTGGAAGCGAGCTGATTGTGGGGCTTTGACTGGGAATGGGCTGATTGTGGGGAGGGGAGGATAGAGCTGCTGGCCCTGGAAGAAAACTGGGGGCTAAGGCTACAAATGGGCTGATACGAGGGGATAGGAGAATGGAACTGGAAGGGAGTGGATCTGAGAGGGGTTGCCATGGTATTTGTACTAGAAGGGACTGGTCCGTGGGGAAGGTGGGGGGACTGGAAGGGAATGGATACCAGTGGCAGTCATGGGAATGCAAGTTGACATTGGAAGGTACCGGGAGGGGGGACTGGAAAGGGGCTGATACTGGGGAGGGTTACTGGGACTGGAAATAGGCTGATGGAAAGAAGTGAAGAAAACGAAAGAAGAGATAGGAAATGGCAGATAGACCATAGACCACAGAAAGAGAGCTAAGAGAAGACAGGAAAGCAGAAGCCTCAGATCGGGACCAGCATGATCAGAGAATAAATTGGTCAGACAACAAAGGAAGAAAAAATAATTTTATTTCATATTAGTGATTTGACTACAAAATCATCATAATTTTGAAATCAAATATTGTTACTTGTTATTGTGATTGATTATTGTGGTTTTATCATTGGGGGTCACCACAAGTTACCAATGGTAAAAGGGGTCACGGTACAAACAAGGTTGAGAACCACTGGATTAGAGGCACATCAAAGGTTGGGGGGAGGTCACAGAAACAGGATCACTCCCCCTTTCTATCTGGATTTTCAGAAAGCTTTTGACACGATCCATCATGAGAGACTCTTGGGGAATTTAGAGTCATGGGATAGCAGGCAGTGCACTATTGTGGATCAGGAAGTGGTTTAAAGATAGAGAACATAGAGTAATGCTAAATGGCCAATTTTCTCAGTGGAAAAAGGTGAATAGTGGTGTACCCCAGGGATCTGTGCTGGGTCCGCTGTTATTTAACATTCATAAATGACCTGGAAATGGGAATAACGAGTGATGTGATCAGATTTGCAGAGGACACAAAATTATTCAAAGTTATTAAAACACAAGTGGATTGTGAAAAATCGCAAGAGGATCTTGATGAATTGAGAAACCGGGGGTCCAAATGGCAGATGACATTTAATGTGGACAAATAAACAGTTATACACTTAGGGAAAAACAACCCAAACTACAGTTACACGATGAAAGTTCCACATTAGGAACGTCCACCCAGGAAAAGGATCTACGTATTATCAAGGATAATAGGTCGAAACCCTCTGTCCAGTATGCAATGGCAGCCAAGAAAGCAAATAGAATCAGGAGCGGCTCAAAGCAATCTGCTGCCTGAGGCGAAGGATGAGATGGTGCTCCCCTCCCCTGTAGAGGGGGTGGGGCTTTTTCAAAACTCCAATCACAGACTGAACCAAACCAAAAAGCTGATTATATGGAGGAAATGCAAGATGTTTGCACACCAAGGAACTAAAAGACAGCGAGAACCACAGCACAGTTTATAACACTAAATTATAACTCATTCTTATTTTGTTGTTATAAACTGCGTTATGGCTTTTGCTTTTTCTTTTTCAACATATATTTTGCATCCACAGAACCCCCTTCCTCAACAGTGAGTGCAGAGCAGAACCAGGACATTCACCCACAGAACTCAACATCTTAAAAAAAAAAATCGAATTCTGATCATCCCACTAACAACAACAAACATTCTCCACTACCGGGCATATGGTGAACTAATACAAAACCCTACAACTATGTCACTGAGTATCTATAGAGCAAATTTACCATACCATACCATGCCATATCAGCACCAACTTCCAAAACTCACATAAGGAGCCCATCCAAAGAAAGCATCACCGTAAATACTACAGTGGGCTCTGGAACATCCATACACCTATTTGAAAAGCTGAACATGTTGAATTACTACAGTACAGTATAGATCGTTATGTACAAACTCCATGTTAACAGAACACCTGGGCTCAGTCACACACTCAGAACACAGACTCTCACCAAGTACAGAATAAGTAACCATAATCTAAAGTAAAAATAAAAATATGTAGACAAAATTTAAACTGAAACACCAAGAAGCCAGACTCCTCAAGCAGTGCAACATCAGATAAATAAGATATTCAGTTCCCCCATACAGTGTAAAATATAAAGATAGCACAAAGTCCAATCACTAAAATGTATTTAAAATAATTTTTTCCATTCCCAGTCCTAGCCTCCCGTAATCAGCCCATTCCCAGTGCTATCCCCCCTAATCAGCCCGTTACCAGTCCCAGACCCCCCTCGATCAGTCCATTCCCAGTCCCAGTCTTCCTAATCAACCCATTACCAGTCCTAGCCCCCCCGATCTGCCTATTACCAGTGCTAGCACCCCCCATCAGCCCATTATAATCCTAACTCGCACTGTCTCTCCCCTTTGTCCAGCATTTGCCCCCCTGTCTCTCCCCTTTGTCTAGTACTTGTCCCCTTGTCTCCCCCTTTGTCCAGTATGTCCCCTGTCTCCCCCTTTGTCTCTCCTTGTCCTCTTTCTGTCCCCACTCTCTCCACCTGCACCTCTCAACCGGCAGTGGCGGGGGCACTCCGGCTGTTTTAATTTTAGATTTTGCCGCCTCTGGCCTGCCTCTGCCTTCCCGCCATGTTTTTTTCCTCAAGAATGCTTGCAGCAAAAAAAAAAAAAAGTGGCAGGAAGGCAGAGGCAGGGCAGAGGCGACAAAATCTAAAATTAAAACAACCGGAGTGCCACCGCAGCGATCAGGCTGATTTGTCCGAGGCCGGCAGCACTCCGGTTGTTCCCGCTGGATGAGAGGGAGCCCTTGTCAGTTCCCTTCCAGCCTCCTCCCCCAGGTTCAACCCAGTTGCAGACCCGACCTTCCCATCATGTCAATTCCCTTCTATCCTCCTCCTCCCCCTGTGTCATCCCCATTGCAGACCCCACCTTCCCCTCACGTCAGTTCCCTTCCAGCCCCCCCCTCCCGTCAGCCCAGTTGCAGACCCCCACCTTTCCCTTGTCAATTCCCTTCCAGCCTCCCTACCTCCCATGTCAGCCCCTCCTTCCCCCCCCCCCGTCAGCCCTGTTGCAGATCTCACCTTTCCCTTGTCAATTCCCTGCCCCATCCTCCCCTCTCCCCATACTACCACCCCCACCTTCCCCCAGTGTAGTTACTGTACTGCCTCCTTCTCCTGCAGCTGTGGCTCCCTGCCTCTTAGAGAACTGCAGCTGTGCTGGTAACTGCAATAGAAAGAAAAAAGAAGCCGGTTCCGAGCCTTCCCGCCTCTCAAAGGACTCTGTGCAGCTTTGTCCCACCCACAAAGGAAGTTGTGATTGCGGGAAGTTGTAACAACTTCCTTTGGGGGTGGGACAAAGCTGCACAGAGTCCTTCGAGAGACGGGAAGGTTCCACACTGGCTTCTTTTTTTTTTTCTATTGCAGTTACCAGCACAGCCGCGGTTCCCTACGAGGCAGGGAGCCGCGGCTGCAGGAGAAGGCGGCGTTGAGTTTGCCGTTGCTGAGAAGCGGACTCGGCAGCAGCAGCAGCAGCAACTTGTGTGCTTTTTATTTTGTTGTGTTTTGTTGTTTTTTGTTTTGTTTTGTTTTGTTTTTTACTTTTGAAGGCAAAGTGACATAGCTGTTTTGGGGGCATTTTTTGCCACCCTCAAAACTTTGCCGCCTGAGCCAGCAGCCTTACTTCGCCTCATTATACAGCCGTCCCTGAATAAAATGCTAGGAGTCATAAGGAAAGGAATGGAGAATAAAACAGAGGATATCATAATGCCTCTGTATCGTTCCATGGTGCAACCGCACCTTGAATATTGTGTGCAGTTCTGGTCGCCATATCTTAAAAAGGATATAGCAGAATTAGAAAAGGTAGAGAAGAGCCACCAAAATGATAAAGGGCATGGAAGGATACCCCTAGGAGGAAAGGCTTGAAAGGTTAGGGTCTTCAGCTTGGAAAAGAGAAGGCTGAGAAGACATATGAATAGAGGTATATAAAATGATGACTGCTGTGGAACGAGTAAGCATTAATTGGCTGTCTAGCCCTTCAAGAAGTAGAAAGACCCAGGGGACATACAATGAAGCTACAATGTAGCAAATTTTAGACTAACGGGAGAAAATTATTTTTTTACTTGATGCATAATCAAACTCTGGAATTTGTTGCTGGAGGATGTAAATAAAAGCTGATAGTGTAGCTAGATTTAAAAGATGTTTGGATAAGTTCCTGGAGGATAATCCATAAACTATTAACGAGGACAAGGGAAATCCACCGTTTATCCCTGGAATAAGCAGTCTGGAATCTCTCTACTTTTTTGGGAACCTGCCAGATACTTGTGGTCACTGTCGAAAACAGGATACTGGGCTTGATGGACCCTTGGTCCGACCCAAAATGGCATCTCTTATATTCTTGTGACTTCCACTGAGACTGTGCCCTGTAGTGACAGTCAAGGGGCCTGTGAGTCAGTGAACATTCACCGGCACTGGCCCTGACCCTGGTCCCTGCTGGGTAAGGGTAGATAGACATTCTGTTAGATTGGAAACCCATAAGGAATACTGGGGTCTGTAAGCACACCCTGACTCTGGCCCGCACTAACTGCTGCCACTACGTCCTACGTCTCTATCTGCCTTTCCCATCTTATATTGTAGTTCCTTTCTTTTTTCCGGCTTTGGCCATTTTCTGACTACTTTGTTGATTGTACACCGTCCTGATGTAACAAAGGTGCGGTATATCAAGTATCCAAATAAACATAAACATAAACACTGACTACTACTGCTGTTCCTGCCTTCCTGCTTTAGATATAGGACTGGCACAACTTGGTAAGCAAGTGAAGCATGGCAGGAGGGCATTGACATTTGAGGGGTGCCAGGCATGCTTACTTTCTTAACTATGTCGGCACAGAACTGACAGAGACTGAAAATCTTGAGGAGGAGGTAAGTGGAGGTGGAAATAACGCACTAGCAAGAGATAGGAGAGGGAAATACAAAATGTATACAATGGTAAAAAGCAGGGGAGGGGGAAGGGAATTTTCTGCATGGCTAGAGTCCAAATAGCAATCTTTAGGGCTCTGCATAGAGGGCGAGAAGAGGGAGCGGGAATTCCACTAGTAAAATGTTAATGGCCAGAGAATTGATCTCGCTTCCCTGGCATGCAGTCAGGCAGACAGAAAGACCTCTATTTATTGATTTTGTGGGGACTGGGGGAGTACGAAGAGCTGTGGCCTATACCAACTGGAAGAATGGGTGCTCCAGATAAAAGCAGTAGACACTAGTGCAACCTTTCTGCATGGCTATAGAAGTGAAAGCACAGGGGTTAAAGGTTAAGCAGCTGCTCCTGCACCCACTTCCTCACTTGCTCCCCTGGCCACTGGCTCTTTCGTGTTTTCCGGCACAGGGAGAATGCTGCATGGCAGAAGAGGAAGGGCCTCTATGGAGAGGTAGAACCAAAGGATGCTGAGCCTTAACATCCCCTAGTCCCTTCACTGCCTCTACCTCAGCCATGAGGCGGTTGCCATCATACCAGCTGAACACCAGACAGCCAGAGCCAGGCCATATGTACCATGATCACTGCAGTCAGCAACTCAGCAAGATACCTCATGATTACTGCACCAAGCCTGGGGGTACCCTTTTCTCCACCACCATCTTAGGAGGCGAGCATGTAGGGTGGTGATGGATCTGCTGGGGGAGGGAGGAGGATTTGGATCTGCCAGAGCTTGGAGGTAGAGTGGTAGCTAGGGTGGGAAAAGAATGTTCAAGTACAATGGGTGAACAATGATGAGGTGCTGGACACAGAGGGGCAGTGCCAATTTAAATGTTGCAGGGGGATGGCAGGGGAAGTAAATGACAGAAGGGAGGACAAGTAAAGAGCTATTTTGTTACCATCATCTGGGGGTCATGTAAATTTTCATTTGTTATCATAGGATCATACTTGATACAATTTTGAGAAGCACCGACTTAGAGCAACAGAAACTGGAAGTGGGAAGGGACTAAAATGTAGAGAATGGTAGGGAGGAGCTAGAAGAGATGTACTTAGAGGGAGAGAGCTTGAAGGACCAGTACAAGGATACTGTGTGCCGCAGGAGAACCTTCAGCCTTACCTCCACTCCCACAACCAAGATTTTGATAATTAAACTCATTAGTCATGATCATCTCAACACAATCTCTCCCACAACAATCCTGTAAAAATATAAAATTGACATCATACTTCTAAACATTAACTTTTATTTTACCTGCAGGGAGGGCACATGGATACATACAAAGCAATGTACCAATAGCTCTCTTGAATTTGTAAAGTTGTCAAGACCTAATGTTTTGCTTTGGTGCTGCTGCTCTTTGCTGCCCCTCTCGGCAACCATCTAGGCTTTGCCCAATGGCTGAGCTAGCCCTGGAGACTGAGTACGAGAAAGATTACTGCAGAGTGGCTTGGCCAAGAGAAAGACCTGAGAGGAGAGGCTAAATTGGGGATGTAGAGGGAGACTGCTGGTGAAATAGGATGAGGGTTCCTAAAATTTGTGAATGTCTGATGTCAGGCTCACTGGTCTATAGTTTCCCGAATCACCCATGGAACCCTTTTTAAAAATTGGTGTTACGTTGGCCAGCCTCCAGTCTTCAGGTATTACAGATGATTTTAATGACAGTTTACAGATTACTAAAAGTGGGTCTGCAATCAAATAACAAAAGTTACAGCGCAGTAATAATAATGGCTGATTTCAATTACCCCGGTATCGACTGGGTCAGTGTCACGTCAGGACATGCTAGGGAGATAAAGTTCCTAGATGAAATAAATGACTGCTTCTTGGAGCAGCTGGTTCATGAACCGACCAGAGGGGAAGCCATATTAGACCTAGTCCTTAGTGGAACACCAGATCTAGTGCAAGAGATAAGGGTGTTGGGGCCACTTGGCAATAGTGATCATAGCATGATCGTCTTTGATTTAATTAGTGGAGGAGGGATAGTAAGGAAATCCACAGTACTACCTTTTAACTTTCGAAAGGGAGACTATGATAAAATGAGGAAAACAGTTAAGAAAAAACTAAAAGGAGCAGTTGCAAAGGTTAAAGACGTACATCAGGCTTGGCTGTTGTTGAAAAATACTATCTTGGAAGCCCAGACCAGCTGTATTCCACGCTTTAAGAAAAGTGGAAGGAAGTCCAAAAATCTGCCAGCATGGTTTAAAGGTGAGGTCAGAGAGGCTGTTGTTGCCAAAAAAGCATCTTTCAGGAAATGGAAAAAAGAGCCAAACGACGAAACCTGGAAACAGCACAAGCACTGGCAAGTCAAATGCAAGGCATTGATAAGGCAGGCAAAGGGAGAATTTGAGAAGAAGCTTGCTGCGGAAGCAAAAACGCGAAGTAAAGACCTTTTCAAGTACATTCGTAGCAAAAAACCTGTGAGAGAGTCAGTTGGTCCATTAGATGATAAAGGGGTTAAAGGAGCACTAAGAGGCGACAAGGCGATAGCGGAGAGATTGAATGAATTCTTTGCTTCAGTCTTTACTGAGGAAGATGTAGGGATGTTACCCATGACTGAAGTGGTATTTAAAGGTGTGGAAGAAATGAAGGAAATATCGATACATCGGGAAGATGTATTACAACTATTAGATAAACTGAAGAGTAGCAAATCACCTGGGCCGGATGGTATACATCCAAGGGTGTTGAAAGAACTGAAATATGAGATTGCAGACCTGCTATTAGTAATCTATGAACCATCATTAAAATCATCTCTAATACCTGAAGATTGGAGGATCGCCAAAGTAACACCAATTTTTAAAAAGGGTTCCAGGGGTGATCCGGGAAACTACAGACCGGTGAGCCTGACATCAGTACCGGGAAAAATAGTAGAAACCATCATAAAGAATAAAATTACTCAGCATGTAGATAGTCATGACCTAATGGGAGACAGCCAACATGGCTTTAGACAAGGAAGATCTTGTCTTACTAATCTGTTATGTTTCTTTGAAGGAGTGAATAATCAGTGGACAAAGGAGAGTCGGTTGATATTGTGTATCTGGACTTTCAGAAAGCCTTTGACAAGGTCCCTCATCAGAGACTTTTGGCAAAACTAAAGAGTCATGGGATAGGAGGCAGTGTACTATTGTGGATCAGGAACTGGTTAAAAGATAGAAAGCAGAGGGTAGGGCTAAATGGCCAATTTTCCCAATGGAGAAAGGTGAATAGTGGTGTACCCCAGGGATCTGTGCTGGGTCCGCTGCTTTTTGACATATTCATAAATGACCTGGAAAGTGGAATAACGAGTGAGGTTATCAAATTTGCAGATGACACAAAACTATTTAAAGTTGTTAAAACCCAAGAGGATTGTGGAAAATTGCAAGAGGATCTTGATAAATTGGAAGACTGGGCATCAAAATGGCAGATGAAATTTAATGTGGACAAGTGCAAGGTTATGCACCTAGGGAAGAACAACCCAAACTATGGTAACACGATGCAAGGTTCCACATTAGGAACCACCACCCAGGAAAAAGATTTAGGCGTCATTGTGGATACCATGTTAAAACCCTCGGCCCAGTGTGCAGCAGCGGCCAAGAGAGCAAATAGAATGCTAGGTATGATAAGGAAAGGAATGGAAAAGAAAAGAAAAGATATTATAATGCCTCTATATCGTTCCATGGTGAGACCGCACCTTGAATATTGTGTGCAATTCTGGTCGCCGTATCTTAAAAAGGATATAGCGATTTTAGAAAAGGTTCAGAGAAGAGCCACCAAAATGGTAAAGAGGATGGAAGGATCTCCTATGAAGAAAGGCTAAAAAGGTTGGAGCTCTTTAACCTGGAAGAGAGATGGCTGAGGGGAGATATGATAGAAGTCTATAAATTAATGAACGGAGTGGAACGGGAAAACGTAGATCGATTGTTTACCTTATCAGAATATAGAAAGACTAGGGGACATGCAATGAAGCTACAGGGTAAACTATTTAAGACTAATAAAAGAAAATATTTTTTCACTCAACGTGTAATCAAACTCTGGAATTTGTTACCGGAGGATGTAGTAAAGGCTGTTAGTGTAGCTGAGTTTAAAGAAGGTTTGGACAAGTTCCTGGAGGAAAGGTCCATAAACCATTATTAAGAAGGGACCCAGGATATCAATGCTTGAACCAATACAAGCATTGTGGAACCTGTGTCCCTTGGGGAAACTGCTAGATACATATGACCTAGATTGGCCACTGTTGGAAACAGAATACTGGGCTTGATGGACCTTGGTCTGACCCATTATGGCATATCTTATGTTCTTATGTTCTTATCTCATATTTCAGTTCTTTCAATACCCTTGGATGTATACCATCTGGTCCAGGTCATGTACTATTTCTCAGTTTATCAAATAAATAGTTGTAATACATCTTCCCGGCTTATCAATATTTCTTTCAAGTTTTCTGCGGCATCACCTTTAAAAACCATTTCAGTCATGGGCAGCATCCCTACATCTTCCTCAGTAAAGACCAAAGCAAAGAATTCATTCAGTCTCTCCGCTATGGCCTTGTCCCCTCTTAGTGCCCCCTTTTACCCTTCTATCATCTAATGGTCCAACTGACTCTCACAGGTTTTTTGCTATGAATGTACTCAAAAAGGTTTTATGTGTTTTTGCTTCCACGGCAAGCTTTTTTTCATTCTCTCTTTGCTTGCCTTATCAATGCCTTGAATCTAAATTGCCAGTGCGTATGTTGTTTCCAGTTTTCATCCTTTGGCTCCTTCTTCCATTTCCTGAAAGATGCTTTTTTGGCAACAACCTCTCTGATCTCACCTTTAAACCCTGCTGGTAGTTTTTTGGACTTCCTTCCACTTTTTTTAAAGCATGGAATACAGCTGTTCTGGGCTTCCAAGATAGTATTTTTAAACAACACCCATACTTGATGGGAATCTTTAACCTTTGCAACTGCTCCTTTCAGTTTTTTCTTAACTATTTTCTTCATTTTATCACAGTCTCCCTTCTGAAAGTTAAAGGGTAGTACTGTAGATTTCCTTGCCATCCTTCCTCCATTTATTAAATTAAACGTGATGGTGCTATGTTCACTATTGCCAAGTGGCCCCAACACCCTTATCATTTGCACCAGATCTTGTGTTCCATTAAAGACTAGGCCCCTCTTGTCGGTTCATGAACCAGCTGCTCTAAGAAACAGTAATTTATTTCATCTAGAAACTTTATCTCCCTAGCATGTCCTGCTGTGACACTGACCCAGTCAATACCGGGGTAATTGAAATCACCCTTTATTATTACTGTGCTGTAACTTTTGTTAGCTTCCCTGATTTCTTTGAGCATTTCATCATCAATTTGTTCATTCTGGCCAGGCGGTCGGTAGTACACCCCCACTGCCATCACTGTCCTCTTTTTACGTGAAATTTCAATCCATAGAAATTCTACAGTGTATTTTGTTTCCTGCAAAATTGTAATCCTTTGCGACTCATTCCAGGTTATAAAATCAATTCTGTACACAATCCAGTTTTGCTTAGGTAAATCAAGAGAGACTCAAGAACTGCATATTCATGCAAGGTGTGAGTTAAAATTAGGAATGCATCAACTTGTTTTGAAAAGTCAGCAAGCCTATCGACTGTTAAGCATCATTTAGTGTGAATTAAAGGGCAGGGCTAATTTTATTAAGCACCCAGTGTATAGTAGACAATAAAGTCATACATCCTGCTTTCTCCAGTCTAACTTCTTTTAATGGTAAATGAGTTTCAAGTAGCCTGCCAGAAAAAATGCATCCCAGCCCTTGCAGAAAACAAAACAGCCAGCATACTGCCACTCTCGTAAATTTACCCAAAGCACTACATTCTACGGTTATACAGTACGAGACTTTTATGCTATGGAGAAACACAGAGGAGTCTATCCAAGCCTGCATGCAAAAAGGAGAACTGGCGGATTTCTAAGATCAAACACGCATTTGAAGAGTTTTTCTTAAGAAACTGTCCTGTACCCTCAGTATCATTAAAGTTGCCAAAATCCCAGTATTGTATAGACTATAGTTCCAGAAGAAAACCTGATGGAGGAGCATGATGATTTTATTTAAAGGCTACAGAAGAGATATACGAGAGAGTCCAAATGTCATGTCCCTCTCATTCCAGAGCCAGCAGGATGTACATATTACAGTAAACCTCGTTAGAAGAGCCTTATGCTGCCATTATCCTGAGGTCAATTTTATCCAGAAACTGCAGAGAAACAAGTTACTCCTTATGGGGACGGATGAGAGAAAATGTGGTCAAGTCAGTCAAACTCTGGACTAAAAAGTCAGTAGATCATTCATGTGTCTTACAAATGTCTTTGCAATACAATCCAGGCCATGCTTTCAAGTCAATGCTCACTCTGTTTCATTCCTGCAACCGGACTTATCCCTTCTCAGCATTTAGCCAGTTCCTCAATTCATTTACAACTGGATGCCAATTCTGCAGTTCCAAAAAAATGCTATTCAGAGCAATCTAGAACAAAAGGCACACTAAGGAACAAGAATTCCTCACTGGATTCATAACTCTCAGCATACTGACAATGCACAAAATTGAGAAGGGACCTTTCTATTCATTACACCTATTTCATGAAACTATAAATTCTTATCTTTCAAATGCACAATACAAAAAAATACATGTTCAAATTCTTGTGTACCCATATACAGAAAAACCCTACACTACTAGGCACATTGTGAAGTAACATAAAACTCCGTTAAAAAGACAGAACCTGTACTGCAAACCCACCTTACCAGAAGAGTACTAAATGTCAGTGCTCAACCAGCCACAAGCCTCCCTATGAAAGACAGTACTTCAAATATTCCATAGAAGATCAATATACTTCCTATTGAGGAAATAGAATACGTATAACTGTTACAGATTCCTATACAGAAACTAAAAGCTAGTAGTATAACACACTTAAGTCACACACACAGAACCCCAGCAACTGAAAAGTTATAGTGCCACAAATTAGAGACAGAAATATGTGAACAAAAACTGAACTGTAAACCCCCAGAAGCCAGATGCTGAATAATTTTAGGATGTTTAGTCCACCTTTCCAACTAAGCTCAAGGAGGCCTACTACACAGGCCCTCTAGGTGGATCGACCACTATTGGAAACAGGATATTGAGCTTGATGAACCTTTAGTCTGACCCAATATGACCTTTCTTATGTTCTTAAGGTGCATCAAAAGGAGGTTAGAGTTGGAAAAAGCATTTCTAGGTGCCACAATCTTTGAATTCTTAATTTTTCCAGGACTCTAATAATGTCACCCCTAGACAAACAAACCACCCCGTATCCTCTAAGATGAAAACAATATGCCAAAAACTGCAAGATCCAAAGGAAGACAACGAAAATCCCCCCTCCCCCCGGTGCAGTAATCCCTTAGTTAAGGGTTTACTGCAGCGGTGGGGGGGAGAGAAACTCATCTCCCTCTCCTGTGACAGCGCACCCGACAAACTTAAATTTGAATTTTCATTGTCTTCCTTTGGACCCCTAGACACAATACAGGAATTACCCCCCCCCCCCCCATTTAACCTCTCAATACTCAGCGTGCCAGCGGGATCAACTTTAACAGAGCTGTGGGAAAGAAGGAAAATGCAGCTCTGCAGAGGTGAGCTGTGGCGCCGGGCCTCAGGCTTCCCCCGCTCCCTCTGAAGTCAGTCAGGCAGGCGCAGGGCTTCCCGAGACACATGGCCATGTGCAGGCAACATTCCCGCACAATGGACGGTCCAGCTGTGCTGGGTACAATTCTGGACACTGCACCTTCCAAAGGACAAACAGGATGGAGTTGGTCCAGAAGGCTATTACTAAAATGGTGCTCTTTAACATTTTATAAACTGTAATTTTAAACAAGTAAGGTGAGTAAATTTTCAGATGACACCACAATATTCAGAATTGTTAAATCACATGTGGATTGTGAGAAATGTCAAGAAAACCTTGTGAGATGGGGAGACTGGACATTCAAATGTCCACATTAAATTTCATCGGCCAAGTGCAAAGTGATGTATGTAGGGAAAATTAACCCAAACTATAGATGCACAATGCTAGGTTCCACATTAGTAGTCACCACCCAAAAAAAGGATCTGGGTATGATCGTAGACAAAACATTAAAATCTGTTAAGTGTGTAGTGGCAGCTAAAGAAAGTAAACAGAATGTTAGGAATCATTAGGAAAGGAAAATAAAATAAAATAAAGGATATATTAATGCTTCTAGATCCATGGTGTGATCAAACCTTGAGTATTGCGTTTTCACATCTGAAAATAAAGATATAGCAGCATAAATAAATGGAAAATAAAACAAAAGATATTATAATGCCTCTATATCATTCCATGGTAAGACCGCACCTTGAATATTGTGTGCAATTCTGGTCGCCGTATCTTAAAAAGGATATAGCGTTATTAGAAAAGGTTCAGAGAAGAGCCACCAAAATGGTAAAGGGGATGGAAGGATACTCCTATGAAGAAAGGCTAAAAAGGTTAGGGCTCTTTAACCTGGAAAAGAGACGGCTGAGGGGAGATATGATAGAAGTCTATAAATTAATGAACGGAGTGGAACGGGTAAACGTAGATCGATTGTTTACCTTATCAGAATATAGAAAGACTAGGGGACATGCAATGAAGCTACAGGGTAAACTATTTAAGACTAATAAAAGCAAATATTTTTTCACTCAACGTGTAATCAAACTCTGGAATTTGTTACCGGAGGATGTAGTAAAGGCTGTTAGTGTAGCTGGGTTTAAAAAAGGTTTGGACAAGTTCCTGGAGGAAAGGTCCATAAACCATTATTAAGAAGGGACCCAGGGTATCAATGCTTGACCCAGTACAAGCATTGTAGAACCTGTGTCTTTTGGGGAAACTGCTAGGTACGTATGACCTAGATTGGCCACTGTTGGAAACAGGCTACTGGGCTTGATGGACCTTGGTCCGACCCAGTATGGCATATCTTATGTTCTTATGTAAGCTGGAAAATTGGTCAAATTCCATAAATTGTCACTGTCAAAACTATTACTGTTACATAACCTGATTTCACCGAGAAAGCATTCAGCTTGTACACAGATGGATACGAAACGCCCAGTGACTGCTGTCAGTGAAACAGCAGACTAACTGGCCAGCAAACAGAAACTAAGGAAGATAATCACTTGCAGAAACTTCAGCCGCCCCCACAAAACAATCCACCTGTTAAAATGTACATTAACAATAGTTCACCGAGAACCCCACCCTGCATGTTTCATACACCGAAGATAATAACCAGCTAGAAAATGTATCCTAACAGCACTTCCTAGCTTAAATGCACCATCCCCGCCTCCTAGCCACTCATCGAGTGCAGGGGTTTCCAGACTTTTCCGTTGGCAAGCCCCCTGTAAAGCTGTCGGTAAACCACTGCATTCAAAACAGACTTCAACATCCACAGCAAAAATGTGGCGTTCATGTCAATATACTGATGTTGCATGTTTCAAATCCTTTAACAATATATGTTCTCCTCAAACTTTTTTTTAGCATAGAACTTCCCTCCCCACCTCTTTTCATTAGGGCTTCATCTTAGGATCTCTCAGGAATTGTCCCCGATTCATTTCATATAAAAATAGGTGATCATAGCTTTCCTTCAGCTACCAATTCAGTTGGAAAGCCTCAGCAAGCCCTCTTTCTCCCAGCACCAGGTAATGCAACTGAATGGCTGGCAAAAACAACTTGCTTTCTATTTAAACAAAAGCTATGATAGGGTGCATGCTGCTTTAAGATCATTAGAGTGCGCTGAGCGTGCTACGAGGCTGAGATGGCAACGAAACCAAACTGAGGTCAGTTTCCTGAACATACTAAAACTGTGAATTTTATCCTTTACTCGTAAGTTGATCTTTCCGCACTCTTCTTTTGTTTAGAATTTACATATTTTACTGTCTCCTCCCCACTCCCCAGACTATAAAACCTCAAAGATGCGGTGAAAAATATAGTAGTTTACAGGACACAACAAATTCACTCCACTATAGCCGCCAATGTGGGTCAATAACTCCACTTTGGAGACAGTTTAAACCTTTTTTTTTAATTTGAGCCTAAGATGAGCTGCAGGCAAGGAACAGGTGTGAATAGTCAGAAAAAAATGTATTTCATAATAATTTAAATAAATTTTCCCAGATTTTCATGCATTTCTTTCATGTTTGTTTCACCTGTTTTTCATGTGTGTATTATATGCACGCAAGAACTTTTTAATGTGCACAATTGATTGTATGCATGTTAGTTTGTGAGTATACATGTATGCAAGCAATTTGCACACACTTGCTAAAATTTTGAGGTTCCAAACAAACCGAATGCACATCCCTAGCAGGAGAGCAAGCCTGGGAAGAAAAAGCTAAGTTACACTTCTAGTTTGTCTTGGGTCCTAGCAGAGCTGAGGAAAATCGGATACCCGGGACAACAGAGCAAGCAGTGGTGAGCAAAGAAATGCTAAAACCTTTTAAATCAAAGTTCCACAAGATGACAGAAAGGATATAAAAGTAGGTGGGGGTGGTTCAGACTGAGGGTGCCAAGTGCGGAAGAGGTGTGGCTTAAAGAGCTCCCCAATTAAAGCAGAAAATATTCATCTGTTAACCAAAGAGGGTACTTACATTAGGCCATAAACTCCAAACCAGCAAACTAACAGGCAGATGAGTAAAGTGCGCTAGGTTTTGCGCGGAGGCCAGCTCAGATTTAGTGCACGATTTTATGCGCTGCCAAAGCAAGCTCTGTTAATGAGCTAACTGTACACAAAGCCTCCGAGCAGGCAGCACATTTAAATCCATGTATATTGATGGTAATGAGACAATGAGACAGGAGTGGAGGAGTGGCCTAGTGGTTGGGGCAAGATACTTCAGGCCGGAAGGTCGGGGGTTCAAATCCCACTAGAGGACAGCAACCTTGGGCCGGAAGGACTGGGGTTTCTAGTCCCACAGATGCTCCTTGTGGTCTTGGGCAAGCCACTTAACCCTCCATAGCCCATGTTCCCTGTAAAATAATTATCTCCAAGTTATAATGCCCTGTTCAATGTAATTTCAGTTTGTTCAATGTAAACCGCACTGATGCAGAATAGCGCGGTATATAAGAGAATGTAAATAAATAAATAAATAAATAAAATAAATTAGCTATGCAGCAGTGATGCAGAGAAGTGCACCAAAGACCAGGAGGATGAGCACAAGGACAGGGGTTTGATGCGAAGTCTGAAGAGGAGTAAAGGGAAGCTTGTTCTGCGCTCAGCAAAATAATAAAAAGTTTATGCACAGAGCATTATTATTTATGCAGAACAGCATTCCATCATATGTGCAGATGTTCACATGCAACTCCGAATTGCTGGACTGTGCATAACACTTTGGAATTTATTTATTTAAAAAACAAACAACTTATATATCGCCATATGCATTCAAGGCGGTGTACAATACATAAAAGGTTATCATCAGACTAACAACTAGACAATTATAGGTGTGCACAATATCCGCACATGATGGAATGCTATTCTGCGCATAAACAGTACTGGAAAAATTGCTATATTTGGAATAGCATCCCATTATAAGCATGATGGGGGCAGACACGGCTGCTGCTAACGCAGATCCATGCACACATGCATCTGAAGTGCACACATTGGGTGTGTGCATGCTCTCCCATATTAGCAAACCGTCCAATTGCACACAGTCCAATTTATGTGCATTTGCATGCGCATGGTTATCACAGCAGGCATTTGCATACCCTGTTCTTCCTGCGCCGCACATTAAGATGTGTGCATTATTAGGAACGTTAAAATCCATCCAGCGCGGGTCTAGCACTGGGTTTCTGCATCGGCCTGTTACTGCTTTAGCCTCATGTTAGAAAACCGTGCACTGGGTTTTAGCACGTGGCTAATGCCAAGCAAGTACATCAGCTCATTAATTAGATCAGAATTCCCATCTTACTGTGCACACTAGCTTAACTTAACAAAGAATGTGTCCCCTGTGGGTTGGGGCTACTTGTGTCATGCTGCCAGAGTTCTCTCCACAGAAGGTCATAGGAACTCTCCTAGATTTCCAGCAAGAGCTTTCCATCCCTGATAGAGAGAGAATAATATGCAACACAAAAGGACTTGATGAGCAGATCATTCTCCTTAGTCGCACATGCGCCAACATCAGTGGACTCTTTGTTCCCAATGGAAGCAAGTCATACCGCCACTCTCTTATGAGATAAAATAATTTCTAATAACTTATTTCCAGGGACGACCAAAGTTTTTCTCAAGTCTGCTTGGCTAATAATTTGTTACGGGTATTTCCTCCGGAAACTCATCCAAACCTCTTTTGAATCCCCACTATGTTAGTTACCTTGACCATCAACCAGAAAATATTCCATGGTTTAATTATGTGCTGTCTGGGGAAAAAACCCTTTCTATTATTTGTTTTCAGTCTTCTGGTCATTAGTTTCATGGAGTGTCTTCTTGTTTTGTGCTATTCCCTATTTAACCCTTCACCCCACTCATGATTTTATAAATTTCTCTCATATCTCTACAATCCTTCCGGTTTCCTCAGCCTGCAACCTGGGAGTTATCTTTGACTCCTCTCTCTCCTTCTCCACACATATCCAACATGTAGCTAAGACCTGACGCTTCTTTCTCTACATTAGCAAAATCCGCCCCTTCCTTTCTGAACACACTACTAAAACCCTTGTCCACTCTTTAATCTCCTCTCACCTTAACTACTGCAACCTTCTCCTTACTGGTCTCTCTGTGAGCCATCTCTTTCCCCTTCAATCTATTCAAAATTATGCTGCTTGACTAATCTTTAGCCAGCCTCGCCATGCCCACATTACTCCTCTTCTCAAGTCACTTCACTGGCTCCCTATCCAATTCCACATCCAATTCAAACCTCTCCTCCTGACCTATAAATGCATTCACTCTACGGCCCTCATTACCTTTCATCTCCCATCTCTCTCTACATCCACTCTCGGGAACTTCGCTCTTCTAACAAATTACTTCTATCTAGACCCTCCACTCGCACCGCTAACTCCCAACTTCACTCCTTTCACCTTGCTGCACCGTATGCCTGGAACAACCTACCTGTGCCTGTACGCCAGGCACCCTCCCTGGCCCTCTTCAAGTCCAGGGTGAAAACCCACCTCTTCACTGTCGCTTTCAGATCCTGACTTCGACCCTTTGTCCTAACTAAAACTGTAAATGCCATTCTTGTTTTTTTGTAAATGCCATACTTGTTTTGCCCGAATTGTAATTGCCATATTTTGTTTTACCCCATACTTTGCTTTATCCCAAACTAACTATTGTTCCGTGTCACCATAATTGCTTTCCCAATCTGTCTATTGTTCTGTGTTGTCTTGACTAGATTGTAAACTCTGACGAGCAGGGACTGTCATTTTGCTTATATTTCTGTACAGCGCTGCATGCGTAGCGCTATACAAATGCTAAAAAGTAGTATTTATTTATTTATTTATTTATTTAACAAGTTTTTTATACCGCCTTTTCCTTCAATCAAAGCGGTCACAAGAAATACAAGGTATAGTAGTAGTAGAATCAGTTACCTTTTAATCAACAGCTAATAATCTTGAATAGGAGAACACATACTGAATGCGACAAGCCTTGATCTTTTCTGTAAGATCAGGATACACTTAACATTTGCATGGTAGCCTCCGACAGCTGGTCAACAGATTTTTAAAAAAAGGGGAGGGAGATCCGATGCTAATGTCCCATGGGCTTTAGCTTTCGTTACCAAGGATACCCAAGTACTCAAGCTTTAAAACATCCAAAAACAAGCAAAGTGGTTTAAAGCTGTAGCATTGGCCATGCTTTGTGAGAAAACATCCTGCAAAGGCTCTCCTTAGCCCCACACAGAACCTCGGCCTGCTGAGTCAAACAGGCTGCAATGCATTCCTTAGCATTCACCAAAAGTTTTTCTTTTTGACACAGCTAATTAGATCTACCAAAAGGGAGTTATTTTTACTAGACAAAAAACAGCCATCTGGCATTCTCAACCGAGAATTGATAAGTGAAACATTAGAACACCTCGCTAGCGATGGAGGGGGAGGACGGACGGACGGACTCTGGTCAAGTACTGAGCCAGCAAACACACAATTCCACAAAAGCTCCTGATAAGCCAACACCTCTCCCTGCTCTTAGCATTCCTCCAACACTCCTGCAAGCCTCCCTCAGTTCAAATCTGCCCTACCCCTGATGATCAGTGTTTGCGAAGGTGAAACAAATGAAAATAAGGAACTGGAAGGAGATGAGATGTGAAAGCAAAATTTAGATAGGATGTGGAGAGGAGAATTAAGAAATTCAGGTCGGGACGTGGAAAATTCCCGATGAATTTTACACGAGGCTCTGCCCAACACAGACCCTCTTGTAAAGTACATATTAGGACATACAGGACTGCATGTCGATGTGCCCCCACATCCACCAGGAGCAGCAATTTTTAAGGAAACTGCACATGGGAAAAGCATCCAGCTTTCCCCCACACATACTTGGGTGCAACTTTTTTAATTCACTGCTCCCGATCTCCGTGCAAGCACCATTCCTCCCCCCTCCCTGATCATCCCCCAGCATCAGTCCCTGCCCAATCATCTACCCCCCCCCCCAGAGCATCCATTTCCCCCCACTCAACCCATTGATATGAAGACTCCCTCAGCAACAAGGACCTCCCCATGGCAGACCTCCCCCTGTCTCTCCCTGGATCTTACTGGGGTCCCTGGTGTCTACTGAGAGCAGGAGTAGTTCCCAATTGCTCCGGCTCCTCTGGTCCTGGTTTTCAAAATGGTGCCTGTAACCCCTAGCAGTAATGTCGGAGTACTAGCACTAAGGGTCAGGCTGCCGTCTGGAAACAGGGCTGCATAACTATCCACCACTCTAGGGGCACTATAATAAAGCCATGCATTCGAGTCACGCACTGAAGTCCAGTGCCGTTCCTAACACACACATTAAAAAGAAGTTTACACCCAACGCAGTAAATAAACTGCATGCAAATAAATAACGTGTGCAATCACAGGAGAGTGTGCCATCCGTCATGGAAGCATACATATATTCTAGTGTATTGGGTGTGCGTTAGCAGCAGAAATCGATATGTTGTGCAGAGATTCTACTGGGACCTGGAGAAGCGCTGCATGCGCAGGACCAGCGCTACCCAATAGGCACACTAGGCATTTCCAGGGAGGACCATCGCCACCTCTGCTGCCTCTTGTCTAAGGCCTGCAGTGGCTACAATGCTATTAAAACAGCAACACAGTGCTTACCCGAAGCCTCCGATGCGGTGGTGTTGTATGTGCTCTCCTTAACCAGCTACTTTGGCCCACTCCAATGCAGGGCCTCCTGTTTTAATGGCATTACACAGTTGAAAGTAGCAGAGAAGGGCGGCAGCGATGGAAGCAGGGCGGAGGGGGGAGTGGACAGCAGGGTTGAGGGCTCGCCTAGTGAGCCTCATATCCTTGCACCAACCCTGCGCAAGCGCACATAGTTTGTGCATTAGGTGTGCATATCTGGAACGTGAAATGCACATCCTGCGCACATTACTGGTATGATATAATATAAAACCTCTTGCATCATCCATTTTACAGCTGTGGCAGCTCTCTCTTAAACCTGCATCAGCACCACAATCATGCCAGCTCCTTATCCCCCTGCTGTTTTTTTTTTCTCTTTTCATTTTTTTCACTTGATTGTCCACCCATCCCCTCCAATAGAACAAGAAAGTTGTGGGTAGCTCATGCTCACACACAAAAAAAAGAAAGAAACTGGCATAAAACAGTAAGCTAACGGGTTTTTTTTTTACTTCCCCTCAGACCACACACTAAATTCCCAGCATTAGAAGGCCAGGCATTAAGCCTTCAGGTCACGTGCACAATTCTTTGCATCTGGGTTTAACAGCTAATGCCTTCGTTACCACTGGAAAGAAATAAATAGCGAACCGATCTCTACATAACTCTTTGTGCACAGTTTGCTGGTGCACTAGACTCCTCTCTGCATAGGGCATCCATAACAGTACAGAAAATTGTATGCAAAATTTGCATTAAGCTGTTTGCTAAGCCTCCCGCACTTTATTACACTGGCACGCGCATGTGTGGGTTCTCTGTTCGGGGAGATCAAGAGGAAAAGAGAAAGCTCTGCCATGCCATCCCAATCTACAAGACCGGTCAATGTTTCTCCACGTGCTTTGCTCCCCAACCTCCAAATACTATCCTTTTCATTAAATGTTTGAGTACCTGTTATGCAATTACTATAACAGGGCTTCTTCTAGACATCCAGAGAGAATTAAACTGTTTTATTTTCAGGATGAAGCTGAAGGCCAGGGCTCTTTTGCCCATTCCATTGCTGAGGTACAATAATTACTGCTTGTAGGAATCTGCGGTGTGCTGTTAGTTCCATATTAACAGTACAATAAATATTTTTGTCATTTTTATTTAATTTATTGACATGAACACATTTTTATGATGTGCTCTTAGTACCAGGAAGACAGTTTTTACGTACGAATAAATAATTCAATCTGTGAAATTCAGGCTGCTGCCATGCAATGTTTTTGACTGAATTTTCCTCAAGGTCCCCTGTTCCAGAGGAAGTGTAGTGAAGCTGACTGAGTCACCCCTTAATTAGGAGGTTAATCACTACAGGTGATAAAGCAATCCTCAATTAGTAGAGTCATCCCTAGCATGGGAAAATGTAGCAGAACCTTTGTCTTTTGCTATCACTTTCAAAGGAAGACTTCCTTGTAAGGCTCAGTTTGCTAATTACTGTGAAACCTTTAAAGATGTGAGACATAGAAAGAAATGTTAACTGGAAAAGGACGTCACCGAAAAACATGTGTGGGTTACCAACACATACAGCAGGCACTGCTTTGGACAGGACTAAACTAGGGCATCAATGCCCTCGGAGCCTGCCTCCCTGTAGTGACTGAAGAAACTGTATGATTTGACACTGGACCGGGTCATCATCAGATCCATCTCAGGACGATCCCAGAGGTGCATAATCTGCTGAAATGCCGCCTGCCTCTGTTCTCACTCTCCAGGATCGAGAAAGTGGCAACAGATGAAGTCTGCCTTCATGTTGTCAACTCTGGCGATATGCTGTGCCAAAAGAGCTAGGAGATTCCTTTCCACCCAAGAGAATACAAGGGTCATCTCCAGAGCCAATCTGGAACTCTTCGTGCCCCCTTGCCAATGGGAAAATGCCACAGCAGTGGCAAATAGGGGTTCAATTCCCGCATGGGGACTAGCAACCTCAGGCCGGAGGGACTGGGGTCTCTAGTCCCATGGCCACTCCTTGTGGCCTTGGGCAAGCCACTTAACCCTCCATTGACTCAGGTACACTTAGATTGTGAGCCCTTTGGGGACAAGGGAATAAAAAGTACCTGTTAGTATACATGTAAACTGCACTGATTCTAAAGAGCAGAATGCTTCAACGAATTAACAACTTGGCTAAAAGACCACAATCTCCATATCAATCATTCAAAAACTGATATATTAATTGTAACAAAAAATCAATCCTACATTCCTCCAATGCACATCACTCTCCAAAATCACAATATTAATATAAAAAACGAAGTAAAATACCTAGGTGTGACCCTTGACTCACACCTCAGTATGAACACTCATATTAGAAACATAACTAAAAAAATCTACTTTAAACTCAAGGTTCTAAAACAATTACGTCCACTTGTACATCTACACGACTTTTTGAGCATTATTCAGGCTATCATTACACCACACTTTGATTTCGCCAATCTCACTCTACTAGGTACAACAAAACAAAACATTAAGAGACTCCAACTTGCCCAAAATGCAGCAGCAAGAAAAATAATGAAGGTCCCCCCATTTGAACACATTACCCCAATTCTCGCTAACCTACACTGGCTCCCAATACATTCCAGAATAAACCACAAATTGGTAATTACTACATTTAAGGCACTAAATGATATTGCACCAGTCTCTTTAACAAAACTTATCACTAAAGACACATCCCAAACTGCACTACGGAGAGGCCACACAAATAAAATTAGAATTCCAAGAGAATTCACAAACGCTAAAAAAACAACCAATAAAAGAGCGTTTTCACATGCAGCTCCCATCCTATGGAATTCCCTCCCCGAAGAAATAAGAGCATTAAATGATGTAAAGGAACTCCGTAAGAAATTAAAAACATATCTGTTCATCTCCCACTTTGGCACACTAGAAAATACTTTACCCATAACAGGAGATGGTTAATTGAGGTCTCAGGGAATGCTAAATTCAACTCTCTCAGACAAACCACAATTAAAAAATGATTTAATAACTATCTGTAAGACCTGTAAATAGTTGTATGTAAATAGTTGTATGTAAATAGTTTTAGAATGTTCATTTAACCATGTTCAATGTAATAGCAAAACTTGTACTTAGTTTACCAATGTTTTATGTAAAACAGACCTGCTTTTCTGTTTATTACTCGTTCATTGTAAACCGCACCTGATCTGTGGAAGGTAGCGGTATATAAGCGACTGTTAAATAAATAAAAATAAAAGAGCGCGGTATAAAAAAAAATAATAAATAAATAAATTAAAATAAAATAAATAAATAAATATCAAACGAATGGCCCTCATCTCAAAACAGTCGATGGATCATGCTGATTTCCAGCTGCTCCAATGATCCTGAGCTGTTTGGTCCGTTCAATGGTCTCCCCAGCCAAAAAGACTGGCATCCGTTGATAGGAGAAGCCACAAGTGATTGTCCAGTGGCATACGCTTCTCAGATGCTGTGGCTGCTGCCACCACCACCACAAGCTTAATACCTCCATAGGAGGAGAAGCCTGGCTTTGAAATCCTAAGAGCTTGATGATCAATGAGACAGAGGACCTCTTAGCAGCCTCATACAAGCTCACACCCAAGGCACCATTTCAATAGATGCCGACATCAAGCCAAGAAGCTGTAGATAATCCCAAACCCTGGGAGCCTAATGAGACCAGAAAGCTGCCAGCTGGGTCAACAACTTTTTCACCCTCTCTTTGAGTAGGAAGACCTTGCTTGAGTGTCAAACCATGCTCCCAGACATTCCAGCAATTGGGAAGGTTCCAAGTGGCCTTTCCTCAGTTGATCACCCAACCAAGATTCTCCAGAAACTGCAACACATTGGTGGAAATTAAAGATTGTTTCTGATGGCAACCTGGCTCAGCTGAAACAATCATCCAGATATGGGTGTACACAGATCCCTTGATGCCTCAGCACCGTGGTCGCACTACTATGACTTTTGAGATTGTCCTTGGGGTGGTAGAGAAGCCAAAAAGAAGAACAGCAAATTGAAAATGAGAGCTAAAGCACAATGAAACGGAGAAAGAGCTGTTGATCCTCATGGATAGGAATTTGGAAATGAGCTTTTACTAGATCCAGAGATGCAAGGAACTCCCCATAGCACACCACCTGGATCACTGACAACAGAAGTGTAGGTGTGCAGGTGAGCAGACTCCTTTGAGGTTGAGGATTGGCCAAAAGGAACTTTCACTCTTTGGTACTACAAAGTAAATGGAAGAGCAGCCCTTGCCTTGCTCAGCAGAAGGAATTGAGACCACCACCCGCAGACGGAGCAACCTTTCCAACATGATCTAAATGGTGGTTCTTGACCACAGAACCACATAGGGAGATGAAGGCACCCGGGATAGGCACTATGTATTCCAGAACATAGCCATGCTGAATGGTGTCTAGTACCCAGCAATCCTCAGTGACCCAGGCTCATTCCTGATAGAAAAGGCAGTGTGTCACCTACTGAGGCATCCAGGAATGGGCCCCCAACCTGTCATTGCACCGGACGGGAGGGAGCACTTCTGGTGGTGATACTATCCCAGGGCCTGCAAGCCCCACAAAAGGACCGAGTCTGGGATCAAAAACCAGAAATAGAGAAGGTGGGCTTTCTTGGGCAGTACCCACAGGAGTCCCATGAATTCCAGGTAGCACAAATGAGGAAAATGGGGTATATGTTGCAGAGGACAATGCACCTATATGCTTCCCAGGCCCCTTGGCCTATCTTCCAAGAGATGAGATCTGCAAAAGCACGGGAAGTGCTACTAGCATGCCATTCCCTCCTACAACAAGCACTTTCCCTATTCACAAGACCAGGCCCGGCTTAATTAACCAGAAGCAGTACTGCTTTATGGACACCTAGGTTAAAGGGTACACTCAGATATCTGTTGACCAAAGCAAGGGCTTAAAATTCTGGAAAGACAACCGGAACAGTCTTTCCCCAGCCCCCAAGGATTTGCACAACAGAAACTCTGTGTACATCTAGGTTTTGAAGGAATTTACTATTTCTGTCCTCTCCTTGCAAACCATTACTGAGAGAACCATGTAAAAGTCCTAGAGAAACAACCCGATGAATTGGAATGATAGAGTCCACAGCATCTCAGCTTTGAAGCTTCCATCGCACAAATGGACTTGGGTGGCAATGGAGCATGAAGTTCAAGGAGAACTCAGAACAAAAAAGACAAACATCTCTAAAGATTATGCAAACCACATAGCATGATTCCTGATCAAATTATGACTATTTAAAACGACAACTGACTAGAGCTCAAAATATAACTTGCAGCACTTACACAGATAATCAATCTTGTTAAAAATCAAACCTTCCATGATTCTACAGACTCCAAAAGTGGCTTCAAGTGGGCATTCCCAAGTTTGAAAGGAAATATTTTCTCCATCTCTGCCATCACCTCAATGTCAAACTGGACCAGGCATCCAAACCCAGCCTCCAGTAGGCCAGCACTGTTGTCGCTGCACCTGAAGTCACCTTCAAGTTCAGGAGACAAAACTACAACCTTGTCTGAATATGGAGGGTAAAGGAGACCACCTGTAAGCACAAACCAGAGTGCATAGGCAGGAACAGGATTCTGGAAATCTTAGCAGTCACTTTCACATTTATGAAGAATAAGATAATCTGATTGTCATATTAGCCCACTTTCAATAAGATGAACTGCTTGCTGTGTAGATCCACTTGAAGGCTGGTAACGTTTTAAGAAAGTCTATTACAAAGGCATCACCTGCAACTTGCTTGCCAACCTCTTTTTCTGTGTTTCCAGAGGAACCAGCTGTTGGGCCATTATTTCCAGTCCAAATTTGACATACAATTCCTTATGCCTGCCAGAACTATTCACCTGGCAGATGCTCACCTTCAATTTGCAACCACAAGCATAAACTGTAATTACCGAGAAAAGAAGGAATTATAACTTTACAAGCCAAAACACTGAAAGAGAAATTAGCTGTTTTGTTCAGCAGTTCAAAGTGAATACTTTTTAAATCACTAAAACAGAGCTTTGTTCCATTGACATTTTATTCGAAAAGCAATCTTTCGTCCCAATGAACTAAAAAATGGGGAAAAATGTAAGTGAACTAAGAATAATTATAGTCATTCAAAAAAATGGTTGACTATTGTAGAAAACTATGAGCACTGCTAATGTAAACCTGGGTTTTGAACTTCAATACCTTTTCAGTTTTAAATTACATATTTGAATAGAGCCATTAGTGGTATTGTGTGCCTTGTTCTACTGATTGTCTATAAACATATCTGATATTTTATAAAAGTCAAAAATAATGAGCACTTTCAACCCTGTTATCTCAAATAAAAGTTATCTTGATTTGACAAATTCTGTCCTACCCGCAAATATCATGGGAGGACAATATAGTAAAATAGTATCTGACGGCAGATAAAGACCAGTATGGTCCATCTATTTATTTTTTATTTATTTTTCTTATATACCGCGCTCTTAAATCAGTGCGGTTTACATATGAACAAATATAAACACAATGGTACAAACAGCATTGGTTTTTTTACAAAGAACAAGGTACATAAACTTGGTGGAAAACAGGGTAACTATATACAAATAACTATATACATGGCAACTATATACATGGTTATTTTGGTTAATTAGATGCGAATAAGATATCTATAATGCCGTGGATAAGAAGTTAATTAAAGTACAGAATAAATATGCCAAATATAGTGAGAATAAATATGGCATAGTATAGTGAGCAGGTAATAATCATCATAATTACCCATTTTCTACCGGGGTCAAATATGAAAGATCTGCATGAGGACTATTGTCAGATGGAGTAGTCTAGTCTGATCTAGTCTGCCAAGCAAGGTAGCAAGAGTAGATGAACCTGCCTCTTCGTGCAGATCATCCCTCCCCATGCCTTTGTTAAGGGGTGCACTCATTGCTCCATGTGGGTCACCCCTATTTGTTGAGATATAAGAGAGAGAGAGTTTATTTTGATTTTATCCTGTTGCTATTAAGAGAATCACTGTGTCTGTCCCATGCCATTTTGAATTCTGTCACTGTATTTGCCCCCTCCACTTCCATCGGGAGGGCATTCCAAGCATCCACCACCCTTTCAGTGAAAGAGTATTTCCTGACATTGCCGTTCAATTTACCCCCTTGCAGCTTCATGTTTTTCCCTCTAGTTTTAAAGCTTCCCCGTCTTTGATACTGTGTGCCTTTACAGTCTGTCTTTCAAGAAATTATGTAATTTCATTTCTCTTCCTGCTTGTCTTGTGCTGCTGGATGGACATAAATCATAGTTTAAAAAAATAATAATGGACTATTAAACTTTATGAGAGTCACAACTCCAGTGGGTGCAAGTATCAAGTTGGCCAGGAACTAAATCCAATCAATATAGTAGGAGAAAGATGGTTGCGATATTAATGTTATAAACTATCTTTCTTTCTCTATTTCTTACTTATATAGGACAAAACCTAGTCAACAAGCATATTGGGACGCACACCGTAATATAAATATATTTTAAACCCCTTCACCCCCGCTGCTGTTGCCTCTTCTGTCAGCCTTCTTTTGTAGCTGGAACTATGTGGGGCTGGAGGATCTCAAATATGAGACTACACATGGTTCCGACTGCAAAGGAAGCCAGCAGAGAAGGCAGAAGTATATGCTATAGGAAGCGCTGCTGACTCTGCTGGTTGGAGGATAATGCGCATTATGATCTTTTAATCTGTCCCCCTATGCTTTATGATGTAGACTGTTGACCATTTTAGTAGCTGCCCTCTGAACCGAATCCACCCAGTTCATATATTTTCAAAGGTGTGATCTCCAGAATTGCACACAGGATTCCAAATGAGGTCTCACTGGAGACTTACACAGAGGCACTATCAATACTTTTCCTCCTGCTATGCACCAGAGCCATCCTAGCTTTTGCAGTCACCTTATCTACTTGTGTCACTCCCTTAAGATCATCAGATACAATAACCCCCAGATTCTGTTCTTCTTTCATGCACAGTACTTTATCCCATATATTGTAACGCTCCATTGGATTTTGCAACCCAAATGAACGATCCTGCATTGACCAGCATTAAATCTTAACTGCCAAATTCTAGACCATTCCTCAAGCTTTGCTGCATCCTTCCTTATGTTATCCATACTTCCCAGGGTGTCTAGCCTATTGCAGATTCTGATATCATCCACAAAGAGACAAACCTTACCCAACAGCTCATTCACAATATCACTTACAAAAATGTTGGAAAGAATTAGACCAAGGATTGATTGGTCAGGCACACTACTAGCAACACCCATTTCTTCAGTGGAAACTCTGTTTAGGTGAGATTAGATGGAATATATGTTTCTAGATATTGTTTTGTTTTAAAAAATTATCAATGTGATCTTTTCTCCAACTAGAAATTATTAGATTGGAGGAAATATTTTGTAATAAATAAAAGAAGATTTACCACTAGCATCATTTGCTTCCAACGCAACCAATTAGTAACCCAAATCAGTCATTTCAGAACCCATAGCAAGGGCCTAAGTTGTCTGTACAAACCCCAAAAGTGCTCGTCCCACTCCAGCTCTATTATCCAGTCAAAGAAATTGACGAGATTTACTAGAGGTAGGGCTTGTCACGTGAATCATGCAGTCTTGGATCCTGAAATCCACTAGGTTTTCAGAAACTGCAGTAACCTGTTTTAGCAGCAATTCCATCAATTTACTAACCACAGAGGTCAGACTAACCAGCCTGCACTTCCCATCCTCCTTACTTCCAAGTTTTTGATCTGAATGGTTCAGGAGTGACCTAGTGGTTGGGGCAAATCCCACTGGAGGATAGCAGCCTTGGGCTGAAGGGATTGGGGTTTCTACTCCCACAGGCACTCCTTGTGGCTTTGGGCAAGCCACTTAACCCTCCGTTACCTCAGGTATAAAACGTACATTATGAGCCCTTCAGGGACAAGGGAAATATATACCATACCTGAATGTACACCAGCTAGACTGCACTTGCACCAGGCGGTATATAAATGCCTATAAATAAATAGATAAATAAACTATAGAACTTTCTTAAGTTCCCTCAGTACCCTTGGATGTATCTTTTATGACCTCATTACTTTCTCTACTTTCAGTCTTGCTAACTCCTCACAAACAATCCTCTGAAAATTATTCCTACTTGAGTCCACTTTCTGCAGTCTTGTTCCTGGCCTTTCCTCAGTGAGCAAACATTTGTTTAAGCAATTCTGCTTTTTCCACGTCAGCCTGTATATATTCCTCGCCTTTACCTTTGAGCCTCACAATACTACTTTTGTGTTTCCTTTTTTCACCGGCATATCTGAAATTGAAAAGGTTTTCCCCCTCTTTCCCATACTAATTTTTTTTTCCATTTTCATCTTTGCACTTCTATTTTCCCAGCTTCTCAAGATATTGTTGCCTATCTTCTTCTTTCTGAAATCTCTTCTAGTTTATGAATGTTAAGCTTTCTTTCCTAACCTTTTCATCTACTACTTCAGAAGAACAATTGCCTCCTTTCCTCTTACTTTTATTTATTTTCTTAATGAAGGGGTTTCTTGCCCTTACAATATTCATCCAGCTAACTCCCTGAGGTACTCCCCATCTTGATAAAGTTAATTTTCCTGAAGTCTAACACCTTTGCTTTTGAATGAACCATCACTGCCTATACTTTACTAGTGAACCACACTATCCAGTGATCACTGGATGCCAGCTCACCCACTATAATATCAGAAACACGCCCCCATTTATAAAACACCAGGTTCTGTATCACATCCTCTTATGTGGGCTCTGTCACAAGCTGCTGAACAGTCCTCCCTGTAAAGAATCTGGAATCTTCCTACTTTTAGGTAACACTGCAGCTGGGATGTCCGAATCAACATCTGGCATATTGAAATCACCTATCAATAGCACTTCCCCTTACACAGCAATTTGAAATCTGTATTTCTTCTACCTGTGAAGGAGCTCTGTATATCACACCCATATACAGCAAAAGGATGTGCCAGTCCCTCTTTCCAGATTAACCTGCCCTACCTCCTTCCTATCTTGTAAGGCCTCCCATTATAAAACACAAACAAACAACAGAAACACACACACACACACACATACATAGTTAGTTATTATATCGATATATCTAGCTATTGATATAACTAACTAACTAAAACCAATGTAATACCACTCCTCCCCCTTTATTCCTATCCTGTGCTTTCTGAATAGATTATAGCACAGTATAAGCATATCCCAGTTATGGTTCTTCATGTGCAACTTCTTCATCACTGGATCCAAGCTTCTTTGACGTCCACCTCTAGATCTGGGGCATTATTTCATTATTTCTACCAGGGTTCTTCTTGTAAAGAATTTTCGATTCAACTTATTTTGGAAGTCTCTCTGCTTCATTGAATTGTTCGGCTTGGAAAATCTGCAGCGTAGTGGTTGAGCGTTAACGGGACGATTGGCTTGAAGTGCTTTTTAAGATAAGTACTTGATGATCTTTTGGCGTGTTCTGTTTACAAAAGCTTATCTTTCTTTTCTCCTTGTTTTAGGGAGTTACAATCTGTTCCTGTGCCGCTCTTTCCAATGTTTGTACTATCATGACGCTTTGGGTATAATTATGGATGCCGTGAATGGAGTGTGTGTGTGATTAGATGGTGTAGTATTTATTGTATTCCCAGAAGTAATTTTTTGTGGTTTTAAGGTTTATTAGTGGAGAATGAATTTGGTTGAATAAGGTGGCTATATGACCTGTGATGCGAGCGTCAGCTATTCCCTATAGTGATTATATCACTACATGTAGGGTTCTAGCCATCCTGAGGTCATTTTGCCTTTGTGTAATTGTATTGAGGTGATTTTTGGAATATTAGTAATAATTATAATCAGGAGTAAATCTTGTATTAAGGGCACTTCTTGTTAATTTTGATTAATATATTGCTCTTGGACAGTTGGTGTGGTTTGCATTATTTCATATACCATGGGTATTAGCATACATAGCTTTCAAAATATTGCCCTTTTTTCCCCATTTCTATACAAGTATTTAATATTTTATTTACCTGGGAGCTTTGTCCACCCAATCCAATTGATACTAGAGAAGGCCTTCCTCAGTACATTAGCCAGTCTATTTTGCAAGAAGCTATACCCCTTCTTTGATAGCCATTTCTCCAAGTAGTTCTTGGAATACATTCCCATGGGTTCAAGAAGCCAAATTGACAATTGCATTCATATAGCTATGCATACATGTTTATGCAATTTCTTGATATACCACCCAGGCTGAAGGGCATCAGAGTGGCTTACAATCACTATAAGCCAGTACTGGATACATTCCCTTGTCCTCAAAGGGTTCACAATTTATGTGTATCTGAGGCAACAGAGGGTTAAGTGGCTTGTCCAAGGCCATAAGGAGTGCCTATAGGACTAGAAACTCCAGTCCCTTTGGCCTGAGATGATTGTTCCCAGGTGGGAATTAAACCCCTGGTCCTCCAGCCTGAGGTACCTTGTCCCAACCACTAAGCCACTCCTCCCTCATGTGAGCTTCTTTTTCTCTGCCTTTATACTTGACCAGGAAATTAGACTACCACCTGTGCACCTATCTTCTTCGCCCTCTTATATGTTCAGGGGGATACTTAACAGTATCCTTTTGCCAACATGAACAAAGAGCATCAGATAATTGCCAGTAGTCTTGATGAATCACAGCAATGTCTCTAATACCTCACATCAGCACCCAGAAGACATTGTGCCTGCCGGGACATGTCTGGTCAGCAGATGGATGCCTCCATGTCCCTCAAAAGGGAGGGAACCACCACCACTGCAATCATTTATTTTCTAGACAAAGGGTCGCAGATTCTGAAGCTCTGGAGTTTAAGAGTTCCAGGTTCCTCCTCACTCTCCTACTTCCAGGACAGCCTGCTGGTTCTTCAACTTGACTGAACGTGCAACATGGGGGTATACTGGCTTTGGGAATGCATTTCCAGCTGTCATCTCACCAACGAGTTCCATCTTCCCTTCTGCCAGAGTTTTCTATCATGGATGCCTCAAGAAGCAGTTCTCAATGTCACAAATGTCACCACACCATCTTTCAGTTCTGCCACCTATTTACTGAGGAAGCTCACACCAAACTGGTTCCTCACTGTGGGTCAGGATATCCATTTGGACTGAGGCTGATGTAATAACATGGAGACAGCTTTGGCGATACAATATTTTCCAGTCATTCTTCTGTTAAGAACTTTGCTACCTACTGAAAGAAATGGCAAATAATACCAAAGTTCTTACTTTAGCTGTCCTACAAATAAAATCAGTTAGCTTCTTTTCTGTGAACTCTAACCCTCCATGTTCCAGTTCCTTGTGTTTATCCTTATTTTTCATGTGTTATGAAGTTTGAAACAGTTTAGCTTATCCTTTCAAATGCATATATATATTATAGTTTAAGAGCTGTGTAATCTAGTGTGATTTCTTTCATAGAATCTTGTTAACCAAGGTACAACAAAGGCCGGATGAACTAAAAATAATTACCTGTTTGCTTTGGGACATAAGCCTCTCTCCCCCTAACACAAGTACCTATACTGGTACTTCCATTATTGGTGCTCCACCCCCAGCAGAAGAGCTGTCGTCAAGTACAAATGTGAAAGCAGTAGAATTAGGAGGGGCAGAGATGCCTAATTGACTGGTACAAGAGTACCTGGATCATGCTGGGAGGATATGGGAAAGAGAAAAGAAAGGGCAGAAACAAAAAAAATATTTACAAATATCAAATATAGAGTGTGTTAATAGTGGGGTGGAAGGCTAGAAGAGGCAGCAAAAAAACCACCATGCAATAGAAAATGATTGAACAGGCAAAGAGGAGGAGAAGATGACCTAGAAAACAGATCATTCCCTAAATTTCTATTTAAAAAACAGGCTAAATAATACAGATAAAAATGTTTACTGTTGGTTTCTTATTGTAAATCAATAGCAAACTCTGGTCTGTTAGTCACCAGGCCACTGCTCTTATCACTAGGCTACTCCTCCACAAGCGTAACCCTTTAGTAAAAACATGCCCCTAAAAGCAGAAAAATTGAAAACTTTCAAAATGGTCCTTTCAAAGTTTTTACATCTCCGTTTGTGAGATAGTGATCACGAGATGGTGCTGGTGAGAAGATGACTGACTGGGGGCACCAAGTGTGTTGAGATGCTTGTCAAGTAACTATGGACAGTTACCACTGCTTTTGAAAAGACAAGGCCTGAAGTGTACTGCTGCATATACAGTTCTGTCTCTTTCAAAATGTGTTAAATTACAATTCCAAAAAGATATAGTCTTCCAATTTCTTCCCCAGTTTCAAACCTGTGGAACTGATATAATAAACGTGAAGAGGTCAGTGTGAGCTGGCTCTCAGGGCCTTCCATGGGAAGCCAGCAAAATAGAGATATTTAAGCAAGTGGAGGAGTAGCCTAGTGGTTAGAACACTGGCTTGGTAACCAAGCAACCAGGGTTCAAGTCCCACTAGCACTCCTTGTGGCCTTGGGCAAGTCACTTAACCCTCCATTGCCTCAGAAGAAAGGCCTGGCAATCTACTTCCGGTGACACTGCCAAGAAAACCCAGGAGCTTCTGGGTCACCAGGAGTCAGGACTGACTCGAAGGCACACATTGCATTGCAATGGAGATAGAACTTGCCTATACTCTCTCTTATTGGGCTTCAGCTTTGTACAGAGCTTTTATACGGCTCCCCAATACATTTACAAGAGTAGCTCTGGGTATGCCTCCCTCTAACTCCCATTATTTCTTGTGGAACAACAAATACAACATTGTTATTCAGGTCTTTCTGAATAGCTTGGAGAGTGTTCCAAACCACACCAGAGAGCAAACAGTCAGATAAACAGAATACTTGGTCATCAGCTGCCTAGTAGAGGCCCATCCTCAGAGAATGAATCAAGCCCTAAATTTGTATGCCATATGAAGGAGATCAAATGTTTGTTTAGCCAAATATACCAAGTTTAGATATTATGATATATCATGAGATCAGATGTATATTACTCTATATTGAAAATGATAATCAAATATAATGATCACGCGAGAAGACTAAAAAACAAAAATCCTGAAAAATCCCCTGAAAGTCATCCAGTCCTAAAGATAACTTTATAATATATTTACAAAAGTCCTTCAAACAACAGGAGCATCTAAAACCTGGATAATTGCAAACCACATAACTCGCTCTACTGCTCAATTCATCATCGGTCCATATTACAGTTCATGATTCAATCTTTATATTATGTGAATAAAGCATAGTTTCTCACCTGTAACAGATGTTCTTCAGGGACAGCAGAAATCAGTCCTCACATATGGGGTGATGGCACAGACGGAGCCCGCGCAGAAGCATTTCCCCAGTTTTCAAAGAAAGCTTTTGGGATATGCTACCCCCAGATGACATAGCTAGGATGGTAGTAAAAAACAAAAACAAGGTAGGGAGGCAACTCCCAGAGGAGGAGGGAGGGTTGTGGGGACTGATTTCTGCTGTCCCTGGAGAACACCAGTTACAGATGAGTAACTATGCTTCCTCCAGGAACAAGCAAGAAGTCAGTCCACACATATGGGACTCCCTAGCTCCAGGATGCTGAGGACCAAACCAAATAGCACCAATGGCAACCAATTGGACAGCCATGAGTTGCAGAAGATGAGTCCCCAACTGAAAGACTCTGCAAAACCCTAGCGTCCAGTGGAGGGCAGGAGTTGCCTACACCACGAAAGGTATGCTTGGCCGAAGGCACTGTCTCAATGGAACTCACTCTCCAGGCAGTAGTGAGCTGCGAATGTGTGAACTGAAGACCATGTGGCGGTCTTGCAGATCTCCATCACGAGGCACGGAGTGCAGGTTCGCCACTGACGTGGTCATCGCTCTCACGCAGTGCGCTGTGATCTGGTGTTCCAGAGAGAGCCCAGCTCACACATAGGTGAAGGCAATACAGTCTGCCACCCAAGTGGACAGAGTTCACTTAGTCACAGGAATTCCCAGTCTGCTGGGGTCATAAGAAACAAAAAGCTGGGGAGCTTTGTGATGGCCCTGGGACTGCTGTACATAGAAGGACAGAGCCCGTTTACAATCCAGCATATGGAGTATAAACTTCCTCCCACGCGGTGTGAGGCTGTGGGAAGAAGGTAGGAAGAACCACCTCCTGGGTTGAGGTGGAAAGGAGATACCACCTTTGGGAAAAAATTGGGATGAGTGCAAAGCACCACCCTGCTCTTGTAGAATCTTGTATATGGTGGTTCCGCCACCAAGACCTGAAGTTCACTTACTCTTTGGGCAGACGTGAGGGCCACCAGGAAGGCAACCTTCCATGAAAGATACCACAGATGGCAAGTGACTAGAGGCTCGAGTGGCAGTCTGGTGAGCTGTGAGAGCACTACATTAAGGTCCCATTCCGCTGCCAGGGAGGGACAGGGTGCTTAACAGGAGGCCCCAGAGGAAGCAAGAGAGCAGGGGCCGACCCAAGAGGGGTTTTCCCTTGATAGAGTGGTGGCATGCAGCTATTGCACTCAGGTGCACTCTCAACAAGTTGGACTGAAGCCTGATGTGCGACAGATGCAATAGGTACTGGAGCACTAATTGCACCTGGCAGGAGAACAGATACTCCCATCTCTCCGCACACCATACTGCGAATCTTCGCCATTTAAAGGTGTAAGCTCGTCTGGTGAAGGGCTTTTGAGAGGCCAGCAGGACCTCCTTGACCTCCTTTGGAAGGCTGAAAGGGGCCAATGCTTTCCTTTCAGCAGATATGCTATTAGCGTTAGATACCCCAGAATTGGGGTGCAGGAGGGAGTCCTCTTCAAAGGACAGGAGGTCCAGGGCACGTCCCAGCAGGACCGGGAACGTCATCACCAAGGAGAGCAGCAGTGGAAACCAGGGCTGTCTGGTTCACCTGGGGGCAATTATTATTAGTGATACTCCCTCGTGCTGTACCTTGAAGGGGGTCTTGACGACCAGAGGTATGGCGGAAAAGCATAGAGGAGGCCTTTCATCAACAGGATCAGGAAGGAATCCACCGCCACCCTCCCTGGGTGTGGCTGACACAACAGAAGCGGGGCAGCTTGGTATTGTCTGGGGTGGCGAATAGGTCCATCATGGGCCTGCCCCAGAGGCGGAAAAGTCAAGCGGCCATTCTGGGGTCCAGGCGCCACTCGTGTGGTCGGAAGACCCTGCTCAGTCTGTCTGCCAGGAGGTTGTCCTGGCCCAGGAGGTGAACCGCCTACAGGAGAATGTTGTTGCAAACTGCAGAGGAAAGGGGGGTCATCGCCTCCTGGCAGAGGGAGTATGACCCCATGTCCCCCTGCTTGTTGACATAAAAACATGATGATTTGGCTGTCCGTCTGAATCAGTACAGACTGGTGTCACAGGCAGTGGCGAACCACCTTTAGGGCCAGGGAGATCGCCCTGAGCTCCATGAGAATGATCTGCAGCAGAGATTCCACCTGGGACCAGCTGCCTTGTGTGCGGCTGTCCCCGCAGTGCGCCCCTCAACCTAGGAGGGAGGCGTCCATGATCAGTATCATCTGGGTGCGGGTGCCTGGAAGGGCATCCCTGCTTGGAGGTGGCGGAGAAGTTGCCACCAGTCGAGAGACTCTGCCCTGATCCTGTCTCGCAGTCTGCCTGTGGCTTGTGTCCACTGTGAGCAGAGGCACCACTGGGCTGTCCAGAAGTGTAAGCAGGCCAGCGGAGTCACGTGGACCATGGAGGCCATTTGGTCCAGCAGGAGGAGGAGGAGGAGATGAGCTAGCACTGATCAGCGGCCCTGTACCTCTACCACCAGCTGTCTGAGGCATTCTGCCCTCTCCCTGGGGAGAACAGCCTTGGCCTGCAGTGTGTCCAGCTGAACACTTATGAACTCCAGGATCTGGGATGGAGAGAGGTGGGGTTTGGGGTAGTTGATGATGAATCCCAGATGCTGCAGGAGGAGGATCGTGCGTCCTGCGGCTTGACTGTCTTCTGCGGCTTGACTGCCCCTGATGAGCCAGTTGTCTAGATAGGAGAAGTCAAAGGCCCCCTATAGATGCAGGTGGGCAGCTACCACTACTAGGCACTTTATAAAGACCCTTGGCCAAGAGGCAAGGTCGAAGGATAGCACCCTGTACTGGTAGTGTTCTCTTCCTACCACGAACCTTAGGTTCTACCTGTGGGAGGGGCGAATTAGGATGTATGTATATGCATCCTTCAGATCCAAGGAGCACAGCCAGTCTCCCTGGTGGAGGTAAGGCAGCAGTGTTCCAAGGGAGAGCATGTTGAACTTCTCCCTCACCAGAAACTTGTTTAAGTTTCGCAGGTCTAGGATGGGCCTGAGGTCCCCCAGACCTCTGTGGGATGTGGAAGTACCTGAAGTAGAAGCCTTTGCCCCATTGGTGTTTGGGTAAAGGCTCTACTGCATTGTCCCTGAGAAGACCTGCGAACTCCGTGGGCAGCAGGGTCTGGTGAAGGAGAGGTCACACTGGCTCCCCAGGAAAGAACCTGGGTAAAATCTGCTGTAGGCAGAGGAGGTATCCCTCCCTGACCATCTGCAGTACCCATTGGTCCAAGGTAATTGAAGCCCATCAGTGGGCAGAGCGCGTTAAGCTTCCCCAGTGGGCTGGTGAAGGTCTCCTGGGGGAGGGGAGGCCCTGCCCTGGGAGTCAAAAGCTCCCCCCAGGCTGGGTGGGAGCTGGGGTCTGAGGCTTAGGTGCTTTTGCCTTCTGAGCCCTGTGCCCTTGCCTCTTGGGGTGAGAACCCTGCTGTTGGCCTGAGAAGGGCTAATACCGGTGGACCCTGCACAAAGGGGCCCTTTTTCCTTGGGAAAAGGGGTGTTTTCCCTGATGTTTTTTTGCAGGGATGGGATTAAGTCTTCTTGGAGAGCCTCTGACGGGTCACAATGTCAGCCTCGATCTCAGCCACTTTGTTGGCCATGGGTTTACTGAACAGATCCTCCTCGTTGCAGGGGACGTTGAGCAGCTTGTCATGGATCCGTTATTTGAGGTTGGAGGATTGCAGCCAGGCTTGGCGCCGGGCCCTGATGCCGGCCGCTGACTCAAAGCAGTCATAAGCTGCCCGGGAGAGAAACTTGGACCAATCCTTGATTCCCGAGACCAGGTTCCAGAACCACTGGAGGGGTTCCCCAATAAGGCCTGCTGCAAACCCAGACAGCTCTTGGGTCAGAGCCTTTAGATACATGTCTCTGTAGAGTTCATAGGCCTGGATCAGACACCCCAGCATTGCGCTTTGGTAGCACTTGCACCTGAGAGAGTCGAGGGCTCTGGCCTCTCTCCTGGGTGGAACCGAGGAGTGGGTCTTCTGGCTCTTGAGTGTCTGCATGGTCGACTCGACGACCATGGAGTTATGTGGGAGCTAGTGTTTGTGGAACATGGTGGAACGAAGGTATACAAAAAGCATCAAACCCTACATGGAAAACCCCAACAGACTCAACTAAACTCCGATCGGAACCCTGGTACACGGCTACACTGACCAGAATGAAAAGGGCACTCCGTAAATCGGAGAGGAAGTGGAGACAAACAAAATCCATTGTACACAAGACAGAATACCTGACCCTCCTCGCCCAATACAAAGAAGAGATAAACTCCGCAAAAAGAACTCATCACACAAATCTACTGAACAAAGCCATCAATAAGCCCCGCGAATTATTCAAACTTGTCAAATCACTAACAAAAACAACACTGGATGACCATATTGACAACGTAATCAAGCCTCAAACCTTGGCAAATTTCTATGCAAGCAAACTCACGGCTTCAACGCCCACACAATACCTGGGCCCAACCCTCCCAGTGTCAAATCCGACCATGGCGACCAGCGCCAGTCAAGACCTGCTATGGAGCACTTTTCACAAACTTGATGACCAACAAATTACTAACATAATCACAAACATCAACACCACCACCTCCCCAGCCACATGGATCAAGGCAGTGAAACAGGACATTACTCATCTCGTCTCACACATACTAAACTTATCACTGCAACAAGGAATCATGCCCACACAACTAAAGAAGTCTATCATAAGACCCGTCTTAAAAAACAAAACAATCAATAAAGATGACCCTGCTTCCTACCGACCAATATCCAGCATATCATATCTTTCCTGGCCAAAATCATTGAAAAGGCCGTGTTACTACAACTGCAAGACCATTTGGATGACAACGAAACCCTGGATAAACAGCAATATGGTTTCAGACGTCATCACGGCGTTGAAACACTACTCCTAGCGCTGTTTGACAACCTCCTCAAGGGTCTAGAAGACAAAAAGAAAATGTTTCTACTCATATTCATCGACATATCAGCCGCGTTCGATACGGTTCACCATGGAACCCTCATAAACAGGCTTAAATCAATAGGAATAACAGGAACCCCCCTAAAATGGTTCTCCTCGTACATATCAAACAGAATGCAACAGGTTCAGTTCAACGGAGAAAAAGCAGAAGCATTCATACAAACCCAGGGTATACCACAGGGTTCGGCTCTCTCAGCACTCCTGTTCAATATTTATATGCAACCACTTTGCAAAATCTTCCAACATCATAATATTAAATACCACGTCTATGCAGACGATATTATGCTGTACACTCAACTCGACACGGCCAACCCAAACTACACCCAACTAGAAGAGTGCCTAAGTGAGATGCAAGCCTGGTTACACCAAAGTAACATGACGATCAACCACAAAAAAACGGAGGTGATGTACATCTCCAGAAAGCCAAACTTCGACCCCCCCGCAACAATCACCTTATGTAACAATACATACCAAACGAAGGAAGAAATAAAGTATCTGGGGGTAACGTTCGAAAGCAATCTAAAGATGGAGAAACACCTCCGCAAAACAAACAGAGCCGTTATCCACAAGCTAAGAGTCCTTCAACCGCTGAGGAGCATTATCGAACCTCAGAACTTTAGGACCGTTGCCCAGGCACTCATCATGCCACATTTCGACTACTGCAACGCCATCCTTCAGGGTCTCCCAAAGAAAACACTGAACATTCTGCAAATGGCGCAGAATGTAGCCGCTAGGATCATCACGAAAAAAGGTTTTGCTGATCACATCACCCCGGTATTGATTGAGCTACACTGGCTCCCCATTGCTGCTCGTATAAAATATAAAACACTCACGACTACTTTCAAGCTCCTACATAACATTGCTCCGTCCTCCCTCTCCACCTTGATCTGCTCGCAACCACCCAACAGAAGCAGAAGAACCATCAACTCAAACACCCTCCTCGTTCCAGCTGATATAAGAGCTGTTAAAACCAATACTAGTAATAGAGCGTTCTCATACACTGCACCTACACTCTGGAATCACCTGCTGCCAGAGTTACGAGATTGCAAAGACCTAACTGACTTTAGGAAAAACCTCAAGACTCATCTTTTGCAGAGTCATTTTAATTTGATTTAACCTAAGGGGTCTAAGCTTAACCTCCCCGGGTGACCAAAACATATTTATGTACACCTGCTCGTTTATGTAAAATGTATATATGTATATATGTAATTAGTGCCCATATCCTATACAGAACCCCCTTGTGTGATGTGCCTACCCTCCAAATCAACCTGTATGCACCCAAATTTTACTGTACTGATTTGACAGTTCTCCTTATGTAATCAGACCGCTGCTGATCGCTGGAAGTAGCGGTATATAAATGTTTGCTAAATAAATAAAATAAATAAAAAATGGTGTACATGGAGCTGGGGTTTGTGGAACATATGGTAAATGGCGTCAAGGCACCAGCTCACTACCGGCACTGACACTGGTGTTTCCCACATCCAAAGTAGTAACCTCTCTAGGATCGGCTGTATGGGCACCGTGAGGATTTCCTTGGATGGAGACTCAAACTGGAGAATCTCCAACTCCTCAGTGCGCAGGTCTTCCTCCGCCTCAGTTCGTACCAATAGGGTCCTGACCATGTCTCTGACGAAGTAATGGAAGACTACTTCATCAGGAGGAGAGTGGCGCTGCAGTGCCGGGGGCAGTTGGTCTGAGGGGATATCTTGGTGCCGCTTGGTATCCAGAGAGGCCTCATCATCCATCTCACACTCTGAGTCGAGCAGTGATGGTGGCCTGTGGAGGACCTGGGGTTCGAATCATGGACACTAGCTGGCAAGGACCGGATACTTGAAGAAAGAGACTGGGATTTCGACCAGTGCCAAGGGCTTAACCGAGGCGGGTGGTCCAATCATCAGGACAGATGATGCAGACGTATCAGCCATCATCGACTGCTGCAGGACCAGGACAACAGTGATGTTCTGCTCCAGGGCCGCCATTCTGGTTTCCAGGCCAGAAGGCTCTGCAGTCTTCAGTGCAGGCACCGAGGATCTCGGATCCGGTGCCAGCACTCTTGCGAGTGCATCCTCGACGAGGACAATGGTCTTGAGGAACCTCGCACAGTCTCTGCCAGCCGAGGAATCCTTCTTGAGGACCTTGGTGGGGTGCTTCTCAGAGTCACCTAAGTCCCTCCAGGCGGTTTTACTGGGTTTCTCCGGTTCAACCTCAGCAGACTTCAAAGACGACTTCTTTTTCTATGATTCCGAGGTCTTCTCGGAGAGCCACTGCAGTGGGACTCCAAGGACACTGGGCCTCACAGAAAGTGCTGGGCTTGGACCTCAACGTCAGGGAGGATGGGGCTGAGTCGGGCCTGGGGAACAATTTCTCTTGCAACTCCAACCTTTTTTCTGTTAGTTTTGGGCATCATAGCCTGGCATAGGTTGCAGGAAGTGCTGTCATGGTCCAGACCCAGGCAGCGCAAGCAGCAGTCATGGGTGTCGGTTACTGACATGGTTTGACTGCAGCAGTCACACTTTTTGAACCCACTGGGAGACATGGTGGGGAACACCCAGATGGGATCTAAGACCCCCGGATGAAAAAAGGCATGAACGCTAGTCGAGGAGATCTCGATAAAAAAAAAAAAAGGGAGCAGAGAATGGTGCCGGCCCGAGGCAGGAAGAGGAACTTGTTGCTAACCAGGAAGAAAAAAACTTCACAGGAATTTATCCAGAGAAATAGGAGACACATCCGTTGGGCTCCACAGTAAAAAGGAGATTGAGCAAGATGGGGACCACACATGCGTGGTAGCATATCCCAAAGGCTTTCTTTGAAAGCTAGGGAAATGCTTCCGCACGGGGTCCGTCGGCACCGATGTCACCCCATATGTGAGGACTGACTTCTTGCTAATTTCTCAACAAATAGGGGGTGTCCTACATGGAGCAATGGGGGGAGGAGCGGTGGGTTCACCCCTAAACAAACAAAGAAGCAAAGATATGGGGAGGGATGTCACCTGCTCCTGGTGGGTGCACCACTAAGCAAAGACATGGGAAGGGGTGCACCTACTCTCTAAAAGACATGGGAAGGGGTGCACCTACTCCTGCCATATTGCTGGGCAGACTAGATGGACCATGCTGGTCTTTATCTGCCATCATTTCCTATGTTACTATCTGTATAAGGTGATAAATGCTAGGTACGCCAAGAACTAGATCACAATGTTTTGAGATTAAGAGCATCACCCTGATGCAGTTTTTAGGAAACCTGGTTCCATGTTGAAATTGTAGATATTGTGGTCCTGCTCATCTGAAGATTTTTTTAAAAATATATTATAAAATTAACATTGGGATTGGATATTTTCAAAAGGATTATTCCCAATTTGTTTTGTTTTATGACTCTATATTAGCATTCACAGCCTCACACACTTGTCACTAAGTGAGATCTGAAAAAACAATTTGTAAGGCTTTGACGTTTAATTAATAACCGCAACTGTTTCTGCACACCCTGAAACTATTTACCTTGGTACCCAAACATAGGTGACGTTTATGATGCTACCGCTGTTTCTTCCAATGGTCAACTATGCTATAACTGGCTATTATTAATTAAGAGCAAGTTAAACATTCATAATCCAAACTAGAGTATTTTGAACACTAGAAGGGCCAGTCCAGTAAGTAGGGAAGCTATCGTGGGAAGAGTAGCCCAAGGACGAGTATCGTGTTCTGAACCTTGTTTAATCAGAAACAAAGGATCAAAACATATGCTATCAAGCTAATCCCGATAGCCACCACAGGCTGCAACCGCAAATGTTGTTAAAATATAATTCAGCCCCACCTTCACCCAATCCCCATCTTTCTTCGGCTGGAGCTCTTCTCATGGTTATAATGCCCATCTTCATCTCTTCTATTCACATTAACTTTTGCTAATCCATTAAAAGATATTTAATCAAAGTATCTTGCATAAGAAAATGAAATATCAGAGCCCTACTTCATGTCCAGCTGTTCCCAAACGTGTACAAGAAAGAAGCACTAATAGATGATACCTCTTTCAAGAGCAGGTGGTGGTCTAAAACATCAGTTCTATATATTTTATAATGTACACATCAAAATTGCACAAATACTTCTTAGGCACACGCAGACAATGGCAGGCACAGGGTTGGAAGGTTGCAGTACAGCAACCAGTCCCACCCTTCACTCCTTGAGAGCAAAGACAAGAGACAGCTAAGGAGAAAATAAGGTGTGAATAGAATAGAGGAAGCACAGCTTAATAGCACTGGGCATCATGGGATAGCCAGGATCAGCCCAGTATGCTCCAACTCCCCAGAAATCAACCAGGCCAATGCCTGCAGGCTGGTGGCAGCAAAGAAGAGGTGGAGGCATATTCTAATGATTAGAGAAGAGAGGGCTCAAATCCCACTGCTGTTCCTTGTGATTATTAGGGAAGTCACGTAACCTCCACTGGTTCAGGTACAAACTTAAGACAGTAAATCCTCTGGAGAAAGGATATCTACTGTACCTGAATGTAATGCACCTGGAGCTACGAGTGAAAAAGGTGCTTTAGTGCCCAGCAAAGTGATAATAAGAAAACAAAAGGCAGATAAAAGAAACTATGACCTAGCAACCCCACAAGTCACAGGAAAGCTGAGCGTATACCAGCAGGCTACAATTACCGAAACACCAGCTGGATTAATAGCAGTAAGTGGATGGTGACTTGGTAGCAAGGTTAAGCAATACCCTATTTCTGAGAGCTGCTCAGATTATTACAAAACTTGGTGATCAGACATGGGGTGGGGGAGGCTGGGGATTCACTTAAGTATGGAATCTTGTATGCTAATCTATCCAGAATGGTAGAGAGCTAATGAGTAAGACCAAAAAAACCCAAAACATTTATTTAGCTGGATTTCTATACCGCTTTTCACTGAGTCAAAGCGGTGTATTAAGACAATACTCTACAAGCAGACAAGTTTCTATACCTGGAAGCTGGACTATGTCCTCAGGAGTGTGGACTGGAATAACTGGACAGACTGGATGGGCCAACTAGTGTTTATCTGTCAACGTTTAATATTACTATAGACAGAGGATTCACCAGTCACCCAGTGCACTTTTTACTTACATCTTTTACCAAATGTTTCAAGGCCCAGCTTAAAGCCTATTTCTTTTTACAGACTTTCTCCTCCCGTGGCCTCCTAGCTTCCAGGTTTTCTTCCAGCTGGCCCTAGGACCGCTGCTGAACTGTGCTGCAGGGTCTGGATTCCCAGTTTGGGGTATTTACCTCTCCTGCCTTTCGTGGTCTTAGATGGTATGTCATGGTTCTGTAACCTAGGCCCCTCGTCTCTCTCTTTTCCTGGTCTATTGGTCATTTATCTTATGTTATTTGCTTTTGTTTCAATTTTCTTTTGTTGTACACTGCTAAGCTATATGATTTGATTGGCGGCATATCAAGTCAATAAACTGTAACCGTAAATCGCAATTATAATTTCAAAACAGACAGGTATCTACAAATAATTTTTTTGAAACACTGTATTTCACAGCTTCCACATAGCTAAGCTTTCAGTCTTGTATCTTTTTTGCCTGTGTTGTTGTTGTTGCTGCTGATATAGAATTTAACTGTTGGTTATACATTCATTTTTGGGAATATTCTGACTGCCTACATTCCTTGTGTAGCCCTTAAATCAGATATCTAAGTGTGCCCTCAATTCATGTAAGGCCTACTGGCCAAGGACACTTAGGTTCCCGCCCACCCTACCCCTCACCCCACCAACCCAGGGCTGCATTGCCTATATAGCGGTCACATATGTTGACATCTATCCTTTTAAATTGGTGTTAAGACCACCTTTTCTTCTTCTTCTCCTTCTAGGACCACTTAATCGGCATGTCTTCTATTCAGTGCAATAACTTTGGTGCCTTTATTCTGAGAAGAATCATTTAGAACCCAAGAGCTTGTCCGATATGCCTCAAGTTAGCCGCTATGCATAAAGAAATGACTCTACTAAGGGAAGAACCAGCTGCAATGAAACACACCTCTTCTAGGATACAAACCAAACAAAGTCCACCACCGCTCCCACAAAGAATCAAACATCCCAGGAACAAATGGATCACAGTAGGCTCTGGTACATTGTGAACTGTAACACAGAGACACCCAATACATCATGAGATATCCATGCATAATGCCTTATCTACTTTGGTTAATGAGGATGCCCAATCCATGGAAACTGAAGGGCCCTTAAAAGAGACAGTCAATGCCCAATCTCCTGATAAAGCACCAAATATGAAGAAAAACTCACAGAACAGAAAACTACTACTACTTGGTGATTCCATCATCAGAGGTACCAACTTGGGAACACAGTTCAAAGGAGAGAAGATAGTCAAATGCCTCCCAGGCTCTTCAGCCAGCAGGAATACAAACCAAATTGTTGATGTACTTAGCGCTGAAAGTGAGCACTCCAAAACTGATGTTGTCATCCACTTGGGTACAAATGACCTGGCTAGAAACAGTGCCTCTACAGTTCAAAAGGACTTCCAAACTCTGGGAGAGAAACTCAAGCCCATTGTTAACACTGTAGCATTCTCAGAAGTTCTACCTGTTCTTGGTATGAGGGCAGAAAGGCTACATCACATAAACAGCTTTAATACATGGCTCCAGACCTGGTGCAAACAAGAAGGATTCAGATTCATAGGCGACTGGGTAAACAGATGGACCAACAAGAGACTATACTGTGCTGATGGACTACATCTCTCTGTCGCAGGGAAAAGAATCCTAAGTGAAAAATTCAGTATGTGTATATGCATTTAAACTAGAAAAAGGGGGTGACAGATGGGAGAAGGACAAGTTCAGGACATCACTCCCGACAAAAGCCGAATAACATCAGAAACAGCCATACTTTTAAACCACACATCAAAGACAAGTGGGAAGAAGTGGGCAGAACAAAATCAATGCAAAATACATGCAAGCCAGTTAAATGCTGGAAAGCAATAAGCACAAATGCTCGAAGCTTAGCCAACAAAGTTCCGGACCTGGAAGCCCTAATGGTGGAAATGGACTTGGCATTGTGGCCATTACAGAAACATGGTTTAATGCAGCATTTTTCAACCACTGTGCCGCGGCAAACTAATGTGCCATGAGATATTGTCTGGTGTGCCGTGGGAAAAATTCCAATTTCATCCGTAACATGTGGCCTCGGCTCACAAATTAGGGTTGCCAACCGGCCAGTTTTCAGCCGGCCTGGCCGGTTTTTCCATGGCCAGGCCGGCTGCCAGCACAGTTGTAAAACCGGCCATTGAAAAGCCGGTTTTTTGCTCTGGCCGCAAGATCGGGAGCGGCCAGAGCAAAAAAACGGCTTTTGTGCCGAAGTCCGTGGCGCGAACGCAATCGCGATTCCCTATAGCAGTGCAGCCGCTGGTTCTGCTTTGTACAGAGCAGCGGCTGCACTACACTTACATTGAAAAGTAAAGAGAAACTGTGTCAGGAGCCCTCCGATCATGCAGAGCCCGAGGAAGTGATGTCATGGGGGCGGGCTCCTCACAGGCTGTCTTTCCTTTTCAAATTAACTTTGAAAAGGAAAGACAGCCTGTGAGGAGCCTGCCCCCATGACATCACTTCCTCGGGCTCTGCGATGACCGGAGGGCTCCTGACACAGTTTCTCTTTACTTTTCAATGTAAGTGGAGTGCAGCCGCTGCTCTGTACAAAGCAGAAGCAGCGGCTTGGGCAGTGGGGGTGTGTGTGTGTGAGTTAACCAGCAAGGGGGGGGGGAGTGTGAGTGAACCAGCAAGGGGGGGGGGGAGTGTGATTGAAACAGCAGTGGAGGGGGGGGGTGTGAGTGAACCAGCAAGGGGGGGGGGGGTAAGTGAGTGAGTGACCCAGCAGGAGGGGTGAGTAAGTGACAGGGGGGTGGGTGAGTGAACCAGCAGTGGAGGGGGGTTGGTGTGAACCAGCAGGGGAGGGGGGTTGGTGTGAGTGTTTGATTCCTATTCAAGAGAATTACTTTATATATAGTCAATATAGGCACAGAGGTAAATTTTTTAACATTTTCTAATGGTGGTGTGCCTCGTGATTTTTTTCATGAAAAAAGTGTGCCTTTGCACAAAAAAGGTTGAAAAACACTGGTTTAATGAATCGCATGATTGGGATATAGCCATAGCTGGCTACAATCTATTCAGAAGAGATAGAGAACATGGAAAAGGAGGAGAAGTAGCCTTGTATGTCAAAAGTAATATTAACTGTTTTGTTTGTAAGTAGGATTTTTTGTTTTTTTGGTTGCTTTATGGTTCTGATCTGTTTATGTTTTTTAGTATTTGAAACCCCCTTGAAGAAGCAAGTTGTCTTGCGAAACGCTTGTGAGCGCTTGATGTATGGCGTCGGGGTTCATAAGAGATCGCGTTCTACCTTCAGCTGCTGCAAGCTAAGTGATTGTTTGGCGATCCCTTTGCACATGTTATGTTGGGGTTGAGGGATAAGGTCATTGATGTGAATTGGGCACAGTGATTTCGGTGTTTGTGATTGAATATCACGGTTCAAACCAGCTCACTGCCTACTGAGACCTTTTACCCCTTTCATGTGAAAAGCAACGTGTACTGCCATTTCGATGCCCAGTCTTCCAATTTATCAAGATCTTCTTGCAATTTTCCACAATCTGCAATCTGGTTGTGTCTGATGATCTTAAAGTAGCTAAACAGGTAGAAAAGGCAGCGACAAAAGCTAGAGGGATGCTTGGGTGCATACGGAGGGGAAAGGCTAGCAGAAAAAAGGAGGTGATAATGCCTCTGTATAAATCTTTGGTGCGACCTCATTTGGAGTATAGTGTGAATTCTGGAGACCGCACCTTCAAAAGGATGTGAACAGGATGGAGTCGGTGCAAAGGGTGGCTACTAAAATGATTAGTGGGCTTCATTATAAAGCATATGAGGACAGACTGAAGGATCTTAATATGTGCACCTTAGAGGAAATGCGGGATAGAGGTGATATGATTGAGATGTTTAAATACCTCCGTGGCATAAATGTTCAGGGAGAGCCTCTCAATTGAAAGCAAATTCTGCTACGAGGGGACATGGGATGAGGGTAAAGGGAAATAGATTAAGGAGTGATATGTGGAAATATTTATTTTTGGAAAGAGTAGTGGATCCGTGGAATAGTCTCCCAGTGGAGGTGGTAGAGATGAGGACAGTAACTGAATTCATCTGCAAATTTGATAACCTCACTCGTTATTCCCTTTTCCAGGTCATTTATGAATATGTCAAAACGCAGCGGACCCAGCACAGATTCCTGGGGTACACCACTATTCACATTTCTCCATTGGGAAAAATGGCCATTTAGCCCTACCCTCTGCTTTCTATCTTTTAACCAGTTCCTGATCCACAATAGTACACTGCCTCCTATCCCATGACTCTTTAGTTTTGCCAAAAGTCTCTCATGAGGGACCTTGTCAAAGGCTTTCTGAAAGTCCAGACATAGCGTATCAACCGACTCACCTTTGTCCACCTGTTTATTCGCACCTTCAAAAAAACATTAACAGATTAGTAAGACAAGATCTTCTTGTCTAAAGCCATGCTAGCTGTCTCCCATTAGGCCATGACTATCTACATGCTGAGTAATTTTGTTCTTTATGATGGTTTCTACCATTTTTCCCAATACTGACGTCAGCTCACCGGTCTGTAGTTTCCCGGATCACCCCTGGAACCCTTTTTAAAAATTGGTGTTACATTGGCGATCCTTCAATCTTCAGGTATTACAGATGATTTTAATGAAAGTTCACAGATTGCTAATAGCAGGTCTGCAATCTCATATTTCAGTTCTTTCAACACCCTTGGATGTATACCATCCGGCCCAGATGATTTGCTACTCTTCAGTTTATCTAATAGTTGTAATACATCTTCCCGATGTATCGATTTTTCCTTCAATTCTTCTGCACCTTTAAATACCACTTCAGTCATGGGTAACATCCCTACATCTTCCTCAGTAAAGACCGAAGCAAAGAATTCATTCAGTCTCTCCGCTATCACCTTGTCGCCTCTTAGTGCCCCTTTAACCCCTCTATTATCTAATGGACCAACTGACTCTCTCACAGGTTTTTTGCTATGAATGTACTTGAAAAAGTCTTTATTTTGCGGTTTTGCTTCCACAGCAAGCTTCTTCTCAAATTCTCCCTTTGCCTGCCTTATCAATGCCTTGCATTTGACTTGCTAGTGCTTGTGCTGTTTCCAGGTTTCATTGTTTGGCTCTTTTTTCCATTTCCTGAAAGATGCTTTTTTGGCAACAGCCTCTCTGACCTCACCTTTAAACCATGCTGGCAGTTTTATGGACTTCCTTCCACTTTTCTTAAAGCGTGGAATACAACTGGTCTGGGCTTCCAAGATTGTATTTTTCAACAACACCCAAGCTTGATGTAAGTCTTTAACCTTTGCAACCGCTCCTTTTAGTTTTTTCTTAACTATTTCCCTCATTTTATCATAGTCTCCCTTTTGAAAGTTAAAAAGGTAGTACTGTGGATTTTCTTACTATCCCTCCTCCACTAATTAAATCAAACGTGATCATGCAAGTAGCCCCAGCACCTTTATCTCTTGCACTAGATCTGGTGTTCAGCAAAGCCTTTGAAACTGTTCCTCATAGGAGGCTTATCAATAAACTCAGTAGTTTGGGGATGGGTCCCAAGGTGGTGAAATGGATCAGAAACTGGTTGACTGACAGATCACAGAAGGGGATGGTAAATGGAGCTCACTCAGATGAAAAAAGGGTGATTAGCGGGGTGCCCCAGGGTTCGGTCCTGGGCCCGGCACGGTTGAATGTATTTGTGAGTTATATTGCTGAAGGACTGAATGGAAAAGTCTGTCTTTTTGCAGATGACACGAAAATTTGCAACAGAGTGGACTCCCCTGAATGAGTGGATAACATGAGGAAAGATCTACAAAAGCTGGAAGAATGGCCTGATGCTTGGCAATTAAGATTTAATGCAAAGAAGTGCAGTGTCATGCACTTGGGAAGCAGAAATCCAAGGGAAATGTATTCGATAGGGGGCGAGAGGTTGGTGTACACGGACCAGGAGAAGGACCTTGGTGTGATTATTTCTGAAGATCTCAAGGTGGCAAAACAGTGCGACAAGGGGTAGCAAAAGCCAGGAGGATGTTGGGCTGCACACAAAGAGGAATTACCAGCAGAAAGGAAGAGTTAATAATGCCACTGTATAAGTCACTGGTGAGGCCTCACTGTGTTCAGTTTTGGAGACCATATCTTGCAAAGGATGTAAAAAGACTGGAAACTGTTCAGAGGAAGGCGACCAAAATGATTTGGAGCCTGCGTCAGAAGCCTTATGAGAAGAGAATTGAAGACCTAAATATGTATACTCTGGAGGAGAGGAGGGATAGGGGAGATATGATTCAGACCTTTAAATACTTAAAGAGAAATAATGAACAAACAAACCTCTTCCAAAGACGGGGAAGCTGTAAAACTAAAGGGCATAACATGAAGCTGCAAGGGGGTAAATTGAAAGGCAATGTCAGGAAATACGTTTTCACAGAAAGGGTGGTGGATGCTTGGAATGCCCTCCCAATGGAGGTGGTGGGGGCAAATACAGTGACAGAATTCAAAATGGCATGGGACAGACACAGTGGATCCTTATACAGCAACAGGATAAAATCAAAATAAATGGAACTAATTTCTCAACAAATAGTGGTGTCCTACACGGAGCGGTGGGTTCACCCCTAAATAAAGACATGGGGAGGGGTGGCCTGCACAGAGCAGCAGATGCATCTACTCTTGCCATCTTACTGGGTAGACTAGATGGACCATACTGGTCTTTATATGCTGTCATTTACTATGTTACTATGCCCTTTTCCACATCTTTGTTATGCATTTTATGAAATTTAAAACTGTTATCTGACTGGGGAGTGGAGGAGTAGCTTAGTGGTTAGAACACTGGCTTGGTAACCAAGCAACCAGGGTTTGATTCCCACTAGCACTCCTTGTGGCCTTGGGCAAGTTACTTAACCCTCCGTTGCCTCGGAAGAAAGGCCTGGCAATCTACTTCCGGTGACACTGCCAAGAAAACCCAGGAGCTTCTGGGTTGCCAGGAGTCGGCATTGACTCAAAGGCACACATTGCATTTGCATCTGACTGGGACAATTATTGAGCGATGACTAGAAATCCAGCATTCACCATGTCACATTTGTATGATATAATACAAACACATTATGTGACTACTCATTGGATCTTTTACATGTTTTTAAAGTTTGTTTAGAGATTCACATGTTCTTTAGTAAACAATTAAGCAAATAATCAATTTCCATTTTGTCCACCATCTTCTACCGCTGGATCCACTGAATTCTCTCATTTCTGAAATGTGAAATATCTATTGTATTAATTAAACATTACACCACTCATGGTGGGGGAGGGGGCACTCTGTTGCCACTGTCTACGTTTGGGTATAGCCAAGGCAGATCGCCTCCTAATGCAGTTGCAATTTAAAGACCCAGACTCACCACTGTTGAAACCCTTGGAGCCCTGCAACAGCCGCTTAACCTGTCAAACCCTTTCCGACTGCCTTCTCTTTAGATTATGCTGTATTGTTTAAACCCAGCGTAAATGCATTGCTTCTTCATTAGTCAGTGGCTCTGCAGATTCCAAAGAGCCTATGTGTTAATGCTTGTGCAATCCCCATTTGTAGGGGGAGGATCCAATATTTGGGAACTTTTCTCAACTTCCAACTGACCATGAAGCCTCAGATTTGTAATCCATACTGACCACCAGTATTATCTAGATAGTGCAGGGTTGAAGCACGGGCAAAGAATGGGCGTTTCCACATGGCTGGCCACAGAGTTGGTTCAAGGTGTCGGTGCCCTTGGCAAACCTTAAGCTTTACACCTCTCCTGGTTGTCAAAACTTATTGTTCAGATTTGATGCTCTGTTCTTTGCCGCCCCTCATAAATTGCCACCCTAGGCGACCCTCTAGTTTGCCTAATGGTTGGGCCGACCCTGATGCCCAGCAACGTCCCATATAGCTTCAATCTTCATTCTGCTATTCAGATAACTTTAGTACACCAAAACGATTGTACTATGTTATCCAAATAGTGAACTGAAGATAGCACTATCCATATGTGCTATCTATACTGGCAGTTATCTGGAGAGTGGCAATCTAGATAGCAGTGATGAACATATGTATTTCATTTAACCGCAACAACCAGCATTTGGAAGACTGCCAACTGTGGCAGCCAAGTAGCAACCCTTACGTTACTCCAATAAAATTATCACCTACTATTCCATTCCTACATATCCATTAGTTTACCTTTCCCACAACACTCTACTTAACTCAGCAGAAAGTCTAAGTGGTCTTTTTCTGGTTCAGAATTTCTCCTTTCTTGAGGTTAAGATGCTATATATTCTAGTCTAGGAGGAGGGAGAGCACCAATCTACACAGTGGTTGTTGAGTTCATAGCTTTCCAAAGTAATCACAAAGTTCAATGCCCTCCTGCTTCCTCAGATATAAACCATGCAAAGAGAAAACGTGACACAGAAACATCTCCGAATTAGTGCAACAAGAATTTGTGCAATATGCATATCGGCATTAAAAAAAGGCCTCTCTGGGGTTGTAACGGTTGCACAATAGATGTTACTGGGCGGCACTTTCCTCAACCAGTACCACATTTCTAATGCTGCAAAAATGCATCGCATGGAACCACACATTTTATTTTTTATTTAACAGGTTTTATATCCCACTTCACCCTTACATCAAAGCTGTTTACATTACAACTCTGTTTTTGTCCAAGGAACAATAAATCCCATACTGTATACCTGCATTTATTTTAATAAATATGTAAACCACTAGGAACATACTTTTACTTATACTCAAGAATTACGTTTGGTTTTCTATTGCTTCCCCTCCAAAATGCATCATTGGCTCAACCACAAGAGTGGCAAGCTTTTTACAGCTACTGGTCCTCACTATCTCTGTCCCTGACAAACAAATTTGCCTACCTTTATTCAACCAACGGAAATCAGAAAAGCACCGAGGGGCACAGATTTTAAGAGAATAAGCAGAAAAGATGTGGCAAAAATCATTCACGATTGTTCTATTAATATACTGTTTAGGAAATGGTCAACTCTACTAGAAAACCAGAAGAAATTAGGTGCCTGCTCTTTGTGGCATCGTGCTATAAACTAGGGCCAGACAACGCTAGGCTGCAGCAAAAGAGGCATGAAAAGCAGAATAAAATGAGAATCTGCTAATGCCTTTGTACAGATCTTTCGTGAGACCTCACAGTACTGCATTCAGCTCTGGGGGCCGCCTAGCAGAAAGGATAGAGGCGATGCAGAGAAAGGGAAGCAAAATTGTGCTGGGTCTGCAGTAGCAGTCATGAGATGAGCCTTCAGGAGCCAGAGGAGATGCAACACAGACTGTCAAATACCTGAAATGTATTCATGCACAAAGGAAAAGAAGCAGCAGAACTGGGGTAAAGATATAAAAACGCCAGAAAAACAGATTAAGGAACAACATTAGGATGCAGGGAAACGATGCCTAAAAGTGATGGAGACAAAAACCGGTAATAGAATTCAAAAAGTCATAAGATTAACACCAAGGATCCCTCAAACACAAGAGGACAGTAACAAAACACCGGAGTAAGTGGAACAGAGATGGATTTCAGAAATGGCATGAGGGGGGTAGCTAGCACAGAGTGACAGTTACAACCCTAAACAGAATGGCATGGCGTGGGCGGGCCTTGCATGGAGCAGTGGTTCTCAACATCTTACTGGACAGATTGGACGAGCCACACTGGACTTTATCTGTCATCATTTACTAGGTTACAGATTTCATCTCCATTAAACACAGAAGGAACATAAGGACTGGCTGGAGGTCTCTAGAAAAGAAAACTAGCAGCAACTACTTACAAAAATATATTCTTCTCCCCAAAATTGACAACATCATTGCTAAAAGAAAAATAAGGCACTACTCCCTTCACCTTTATTTCCAATCTTAGCTGGTGGCTGCAGACTCACTGATGCAGACACTGTCTAACCAGGGAAAGGATTGGAAAGAATAGAAAGAAATAGCTATGTTCCTCCCTGCCAAAAATTCTACTTTGGATGCTCAAGATGGAATCTGCAAGGCTTAATACAAAGGAAGGCCCATTTTATTGTGATTCTGATAGACTAGTTGGAAAGTGTTGTTTTGCAGGATTACTGAAAGTTCTTACACAATCTCTAAGATGCCAAAGAACTGAGAAAACAGCATCCAAAAGTAAGACTTGCTGGATCAAATTACAAGAATCTGGAATAAGAGTACCAACCACTTCCAGGGCCAATTTACTCCTTCATCCGCCTAATGGATTCTCTGTAACAAATCCGAGCCCATTAAAGTATTTACCTTTCTAAGATGTGACACTACCCACAGTGATAAACGAGGACTTTGGACACTTCAAACAAGTGAAAATGATCCGACCTGACTATAGCAAGGATATACGGGTCTCTGAGGCTGGCTGCAGGAGTTGTGGATATTTCACAAAGCTAAGACTATAATTTTCTATTTTAACTCTGATGCTTTCTAGTTACCAATATAGAGTCTGTCTGTTTGTGTGAATTGTTAATATAAAGTTTAACTGTGGTTATAAATTAAGCTTGGGGATAATCTGACTGTCTCCTTTTCTGGGTAGCCTTGGAGCAGATATCTGTGGATGCCCCCAGTTCAGGAACAGCCTACTGGCCAGAGACACTTAGGTTCCCGCCCACCCTACCCCTCGCCCCACCCACCCCAGGGGCTGCATTGCCTATATAGTACTCGCATACGTTGCCATCTATCCTTTTAACTTGGGTTAGAGCCCACATCTTCTTCCTCCTTCCTTCTTCTTCTTCCTCTTCTCCTTCTAGGACTGCTTATTCAGCATGTCGTGTATTCGGTGCAATAACTGCAGTACTTTCATTCCAAGACGAATCATATGGAACCTAAGAGCTTGTTCTATGTGCCTCAGGTCAGCTACCATGCATAAAGAACTGACTCTACTAAGGGAAGACCTAGCTGCCATGCATAAAGAGGTGTCCCTACTGAGGGAGGAACTGGTTGCAATGAAGCGCAACTCTTCTAGGATACAAACTGAGCGATGTCCACCATCGCTTCCACAAAGCATCAAACATCCCAGGGACAAGGGGATCACAGTGGGTTCTGGTAGACTGCGACCTGTAATGCACAGACATCCTATGCATCAAAAGATATCCCTGCATAATGCCTTCTCTGCCTTGGCGAATGCGGATGAGGAACTGGCTGCAATGAAGCGCACCTCTTCTAAGATACAAACTGAACAAAGTCCAGCACCGCTCCCACAAAGCATCAAACATCCCAGGAACAAATGGATCACAGTGGGTTCTGGGAGATCGCAACCTGTGACACAGAGGCATCCTATGCATCAGGAGATATCCCTGCATAATGCCTTCTCTGCCTTGGCGAATGAGGATGCCCAATCCAAAGAAACTGAAGAGCCCTTAAATGAGGCAGACAATGCCCAATCTCCTGCTAAAAGGACCAAATCTGAAGAAAACCTCACCAAACAGCAAACTATTACAACTTGGAGATTCCATCATCAGTGGCACCAACTTGGGAACACAGTTCAAAGGAGAGAAGATAGTCAAATGCCTCCCAGGCTCTTCAGCCAGCAGGAATACAAACCACATTGTTGAAATACTTAGCAAAGAAAGTGAACACTCCAAACCTGATGTGGTTACCCACTTGGGCACAAATGACCTGGCTAGAAACAGTGTCTCCACAGTCCAAAAGAACTTCCAATCTCTGGGAGAGAAACTCAAGCCCATTGTTAACACTGTTGCATTCTCAGAGGTTTCTACCTGTGCTTGGTAAGGGGGCAAAAAGGCTGCATCACATCAACAGCTTTACTACATGGCTCCAGACCTGGTGCAAACAAGAAGGATTCAGATTTATTGGCGACTGGGGTAACAGATGGAACAACAAGAGACTATACTGTGCTGATGGACTACATCTCTCTGTCGCAGGGAAAAGAATCCTAAGTGAAAATTGCAAGCAATATTTGGATATGCATTTAAACTAGAACAAGGGGGTGATGGATGTGGAAGGTCAGGCTCTGGACGTCACCCCCTGAAAAAAGCAGATTAAAATCAGAAACAGCCACACATTTAAACCACACATCAAAAACACGTGGGAAGATGTAGGCAGAACAAAATCAATGCTAAATACACGCAAGCCAGTTAAATGTTGGAAAGCAATGAGCACAAATGCTCGAAGCTTAGCCAACAAAGTTCCAGACCTAGAAGCCCTAATTGTGGAAATGGATTTGGACATTGTGGCCATTACAGAAACATGGCTAAACGAATCACATGATTGGGATATAGCCATAACTGGCTATAATCTATTCAGAAGAGACAGAGAAAACGGAAGAGGAGGAGGAGTAGCCTGGTATGTCAAAAGCAATATTAACCAAAACTCTTCTGGGTCTTTTACTTGAATGAAAACTTTACAGAAAAAACAAAAAATACCTCTCATTCATAGAAACTATAACGTTCAATTTTCCTATAGTGTCTAACAACAGGTCTCAGATAAACAGAGGCACCATACTTCTGGGAACTTTATCTCCCCCAGTCTTGTGCCTGTTCACATCAATGGCCCGTGTAAAATATTCAAAATGTAATAGTGGCACTTATCTTCCAAACTTTTTTAGCGTTTTTTCGACAGCCCCTCATTTCCTACAACAATGACATCAAATGGTAATCAAACCAATAAAATATTTTCTTATACGCATCAAATCCCAAGATCACTGTTGCTATAATTGTAAAAATAATAATAATAAACTACGATGCTGGTGTATTGAAGAGGTAGTTAGAGGCTCGTAAGGTAAATCAAGAGAGCAAATGCTATTGTTCAGAGAACAATGGTGGATATATAAGTTGAAAACGGTACAGCCGGGTGGTTTAAATGTTAACATCGATTGGTCAGTATGTATGTAAAAACAAGGTAGGAATTCCTCAATTGATCACATCTTTTTACTATAAGAGTCCGGTTCTGTTGCTGTGATGCACATCCACAGCTGTGGGGTATGCACTGATTGATGAAGATTTAAATACGCCGCTAGTGAGCTGGTCCGCATGCACGGCGTTTTTTTATTCATTTCAAGATAGCAATGGAATGGGCTGATAGGAGATGAACGTGGGCAGCGATGATGTGCAGATATTATTATTTATCCACAAAGGGGGAAGCGATCATATTGGGTGACCTACCTAATGTGGATTGGATTACTCCTTCTGCAAATCTGGAAAGAAGCAAAAAAATTGTGGATGCTCTCCAAGATGCATTACTTAGACAAATGGTGATGGAACCAACCAGGGAAAGCTCAACACTGGATTTAGTGCTCACCAACGGCGAAAGCGTGTCAAATATCTGCGTGAGTGCCCCTGTGAGCAGCAGCGATCATCACATGGTGTGGTTTGAGATAAAAGCCATGGTACAGGCCAAACATAGCAAGCTCAAAGTCCTAAACTTCAAAAACACCGACTTCAATAAAATGGCCGAGTACCTAAAGGAGGAGCTAACAGGGTGGAAGGAGATAAGGGAAGTGGAATTGCAATGGGCTAAACTAAAGGTGGCAATAAAAGGGGCAATAGATAAATATGTAACAAAAGTAAACAAAAACAAGAGGGGAAGAAAACCTATTTGGTTTTCCAAAGAAGTGGCTGCTCAAATAAAGGCAAAAAACACAGCTTTCACAAAATTCAAAAGCTTGCAAACAGAGGAACACAGAAATGAATACAGGATCAAACTCAAAGAGACAAAGAGAGAAATAAGGATAGCAAAATCAAAGGCAGAGGAAAAGACGCGAAGTGTGGTGACAAAACCTTCTTCAGGTATATTCGGGAAAGGAAGATCAGAGGTGGAATTGCAGGACTCAGAAGTGCTGCGAATGGACTTGTGGAAAGTGACATTGAAAAAGCAAAATTGCTAAACGAATACTTCTGCTCTGTTTTTACTAAAGAAAGTCCTGGAGAAGGACCACCTGTGACTCCCAAATATAAAAATGGGAAAGAAGTAGTTACCACACCATTCACAGAAGATGAGGTGTTTGAACAACTTGCAAAACTGAAAGTGGACAAGGCCATGGGACCGGATGGGATACATCCCAGGATACTGAAAGAGCTCAGAGAGGTTCTTGCAGGGCCGTTAAAGGATGTTTTCAACAGAACCTTGGAAACGGGAGAGGTTCCTCAGGACAGGAGAATGGCTGATGTCATACCTCTACACAAAAGTGGTGACAGGGAAGAAGTGTCAAACTACAGGCCTGTGAGCCTTACCTCGGTGGCGGGAAAAGTCATGGAGGCGCTCCAACAGGTTGCAAGACCCGAGGCAACATGGTTTTACCAAAGGACGATCTTGCCAAACAAATCTGATTGAGTTATTTGACTGGGTGGCCAGGGAGCTGGATCAGGGGCACGCGATGGATGTCATCTACCTGGATTTCAGCAAAGCCTTTGATACAGTTCCTCATAGGAGGCTTATCAATAAACTCGGTAGCTTGGGGATGGATCCTAAGATGGTAAATTGGATCAGAAATTGGCTGACTGACAGACGACAGAGGGTGATGGTAAATGGAGCTCACTCAGATGAAGGGAAGGTGATTAGCGGGGTGCCCCAGGGGTCAGTCCTGGGCCCGGCACTGTTCAATGTATTTGTGAGTGATATTGCTGAAGGACTGAATGGAAAAGTCTGTCTTTTTGCAGATAACATGAAAATTTGCAACAGAGTGGACTCCCCCAAGGGAGTGGTTAACATGAGGAAAGATCTACAAAAGCTGGAAGAATGGTCTAATGCTTGGCAATTAAGATTTAATGCAAAGAAGTGTAGAGTCATGCACTTGGGTAGCAGAAATCCAAGGGAACTCTACGCAATAGGGGGCGAGAGGTTGGTGTGCCCGGATCAGGAGAAAGACCTCGGTGTGATTATTTCTGAAGATCTCAAGGTGGCAAAACAGTGCGACAAGGCGGTGGCAAAAGCCAGGAGTATGTTGGGCTGCATACAAAGAGGAATCACCAGCAGAAAGGAAGAGGTACTTATGCCACTGTACAAGTCACTGGTGAGGCCTCACTTGGAATACTGCATTCAGTTTTGGAGACCACATCTTGCAAAGGATGTAAAAAGACTGGCAACTGTTCAGAGGAAGGCGACCAAAATGATTTGGAGCCTGCATCAGAAGCCTTATGAGAAGAGACTTGAAGACCCAAACATGTACACTTTGGAGGAGAGGAAGGACAGGGGAGATATGATTTAGACCTTTAAATACTTAAAGGGAAATAATGAACAAACAAACCTCTTCCAAAGACAGGGAAGCTGTAAAACTAGAGGGCATAACAGGAAGCTGCAAGGTGATAAATTGAAAGGCAATGTCAGGAAATACTTTTTCACAGAAAGGGTGGTGGATGCTTGGAATGCCCTCCCAATGGAACTGGTGGGGGCAAACAAGTTGACGGAATTCAAAATGGCATGGGACAGACACAGTGGATCCCTTTACAGCAACAGGATAAAATCAAAATAAACTGAACCATCTAATTTTTCAATAAATAGGAGTGTCCTGTATGGAGTGGTGGATTCACCCCTAAACAGGGACGTGGGGAGGGGTGGCCTGCACAGAGCTGCAGGTGCACCTACTCTTGCCATCGTGCTGGGCAGACTAGATGGACCATGCTGGTCTTTATCTGCTGTCATTTACTATGTTACTATGATTGTTAACAAAGCTTGAGCAAGGCAGTCAGCACTCCAAAGGAACTTTCAAGGCTTGGCCCAAGTACTCCGGCAAACTACTTCCCAAATCAGTAACAGCATGTGGCAACTAAGCGTCACACAATCTATTTTCTACTGGTTAATGCTAAACAAGACTTTTCTTTCATGCTCATGGCAACACCCAGACATTGCACAACTGATGTCATGCATACATATGCATGTATGTTTATTTAATTGTCTGGGAGGTTTGTTGTGGTATTAATATTTGATCACTCTTAGTGTACTTTTTTTGATCTGCTAACAACTGATTTCATGACATGTCTTCCATTTCACCAATAAATCACATATAGAAACTGCACTGACCTCATACCTGTAACATACGTCAGCTAACAAGACTGGAAAAAGCCAGGCCTCCTACTCACAGCATAAACACAAGGGAAAGGAATTTAATTAAGTTTGGAAGTAAGAAGAAAATCCCTGCAGCCTTAAAATGTGAAAAAGGACACTGGACAAGCTGCTAGTAGAATTTAGCTTGCAGGAAACAATTAAAAGGGAAGCGGTGGTGCTTTAAGTTGTATCCTGTCTTGCAAAGAAATCAAACTAAGTTAATTAAGAATAAGCACAATACCTCTGTTTATAGAAGATGTCCATGAGAGAAGGTGGATCCTTAAATGCAGCAGCTATTCCTATGTAGGCAAACTTCAAATATTGCCCCAGAATGAATTAAAATCAAGGTAAGTTGTTTCCCTCAAATAGCAACTAAATGCCCATAATATGTAGATAGCTATAGTTTCTTGCGAAACTGTGTTATGCGTTTTAAACCAGGGAAAAGCAAGAGTACTGCGTCCTTGACTGACCTCTGAACTAGTCTCTGTGATCTCTATTGACTCTTGCAATGGAGAAAAGGTGAAACCATGCAAAGAGTGGGGGAAGGGAAGGAACAGCATAAAATAATCTGTGAATTTCACAATTCAGTGGGCTTGTGGTACAGTGAAAACTGTTTCTCATGACTAGACAACAAAATGTCTCACTATGTGTTAGCTGGATTATATATTAAAGTCTTATATAAATCCTGAAAAACACACACCATTTTTATTTCATTTGCACAACAAGTGCAGCTGCAGTTCTAAATTTAAGATAGCTTGTTGTACCATCCCTTGACAGTGATCTCCTTGCTGAACAATAACTTTTAGATCCATGAAGAATGTGCGCTGGACTATAATAAATAAGAGAATCTAGAAGAGTAGGGCACCCCACAAACTCCCTTGTTCTGATGGTTCTCAACCCAGTCCTCCCGGACCCCTAGTCCAGTTGGGTTTTCAGGGTATCCACAATGAATACGCAGGAGATAAATCTGCATGCAATGGAAGCAGTGCATGCAGATCTCTCTCATGCATATTCATTGTGGATATCCTGCTAACCTGACTGGTCTAGGAGCCCAAGAAGACTGGGTTGAGAACTAATTTCAGACCCTTCCAGGAGCTGAGCCATGCCATGCCCTCTATTTTCAAGGCCAGCCTAATCAAAGCCTGCTTGTCTGCCAAACTTCTACTTTGGCCAAGAAGTAGCTTTACTTGGTTGGAGCAGCCAGTCACTTTGAATTTGGATTTCACTTCTCACCCAAGCCCCTATTCTACCTGTCTCGCTTTGGGCACAAACTACAAGTGCAGTGGAACACCTATATGGGTGGGGGCCATACAAACCAACCTATGCCCCCACTCACTTTTGCCCTTCCCCCGACTCCCTAATTACTGATGATGCCTGGGACAGAAAATTGATCAGGCCCTAGTGGTCCACTCTCAATCACTTACACACTCAGGTGTAGGAACATTCATTTTCTGCAGAGCAAAACTTTGGATCCTCTGCCTAAGGATGCACTCAGTATGGAGGAAGTTATGGTTTATTCAAATATGATATATGGCCCTTCAAACTATCAGGGATTTTCAGGATGCTTGGCTGCAAACAGCTACTTCATTGCTCCAAAACCTATCATCCAACCAAGAAGGTCAGCTTGTCTGGATTCTTACAAGCTGTCCTTTCATAAAATTTGCACTGGGGCCCTCTTATGGTTATGTGGGATCTAAAGAAGGATCGTTCATTCTGAAAACTATGACACAAAGGAGTAGCATCACAATCAAAACCGGGAAGGGGCAATTGTCTCAAATATTAAAGACTAGGTAAAAAAATGAAAAGCAGCAGGCAAAATCCACTCAAAAAATTAAAATGTGATCTGACAGATTTCTGCATGAACCCCTCAAACAATAAGGGTGGATTGGGTTTTTCTAGCTGGTTGGCCAAAAACCTATTTCTGAAATGAAGATAATATTTCATGTGCATTTTGTTTTCTCTGTCCTATTGTATATCCATGTACTGTTCAGAAGATACGGAAAAGCTACCGTTTTGTTCTACTTAAAAGTAATTTATTTTCAAGGCACAAGAGTGACCTCCAGCCCTCTGTTTCAGAACAGCTCCCAAACCTTGTGAAAAATAACTATAAAATCTAATCAATCAGTTCCCCTCTAAATGGTATACGGATAGCGAGGAAGCATATTTAAGCTGGGCCAACTGAAGCTACCAGAGAGAAATCTACGTACATATTGGCCTGGCAATGAACCGTACAGGACTAAAGTTCAAACTCAGGTGACTTTCTTTCAAAGTTTTTTGCACATAGAAAAACTTTTGCGCCATTCTAACTGGCGTCAGACCACTTAAAACAGCGACTCCCCAGTGAGCGCCACTTGGAAAAGGGAACCGAGCAGCATCCAAGGTGTTGCTTGGCTAAGCCCCTGCGAGCGATCGAGGTAGTCCCGGGGGCTCTCCTCTCTCTCTCCCCCCGCTTACCTTGGGCAGCTCCCGCAGTTGGTTGGCGTCCAGCAGCAGTTCCTCCAGGCTGCGGCTATAGCGATAGACCTCGTCGGGGACGGCGAGCAGGGAGCAGTGTCTCTTGTCCAGCGATTCCACATGACGGTTGCACCGCCACAGCGGGATGCAGTGCAACATGCCCGAGAGCTGGCTGCTCCCCCCACCCCCTAGCCGGCGGGTGGAATCCGAACCCCGGCAGCGGCAGACAATAGAATAATGGGGGGAGGAGGGGGCCGTCCGTCTGTCTCTGCCTCGGCGGAGAGAAGCAGCCTGCGAAGGGGAAGCTCCTGCGCTCGCTCGGCCGCGGCTCTCATCGGGAGTTGCCGGGCTAGCGCTGCGTGCCTGCTGCTGGCCACTTTACATCGCGTCGCCGGCCCGATCGCTCGCTCCCTCGCCAGCTTTAGCCTCTGCGTTCACTCCTCGGGCTCGGGCTGACCCGGAACACACGGCTCCCTCCTTCCAGGCTGACGTCAGCGCTGCCGCGCCCGGGACAGAGGGGAGGAGGTGCGGCCAAGGCGATGCCCAGCGCCGCCCGGGACACAAGGAGGAAGGAGGTGCGCTTGCTGGTGGGAGTTCAAATCCAGGCAAACACCCCCTTTTCCGGCGCTGTCCCGCCCTGGCGGTCTCACGGCTTCGGGGATCGGCTGAGTTTCGCCCTGCTCTGGGCAACTGGAGGGGGGCGGCCGCGGGCTTTCACTCTCCCTTGGCAAGTTCTCAGCCTTGTTTGGGACTTTCATCTGGACGAATCTGTTCTGCTGGAATTTCATCAGGCAAAATCTGCCTGCCAGCGATGGACAATTGTAAGCCGAAGGATTTCCGACAGAAATTCATCCATGGGCACTGGGCAGATCAATTAAATTCTACTTTGCATATGGCCATTTTTATTTGCATGGTTTTGAATAAATAGTGCGGTCGTCCCGTTAGCCTACTCGAACACACAGAAATAAAGATCAATAAACGAAAAATGGACCAATTAATAAATACTGCGATTTATTAGCTAGCTTTCTGGAGGTAGTACTCCTCTTAACAGAATGGAGGACTTTGGAAATTAAACATATGAAAAAATACTATTTTGGCAGGAGAGTGCTTCTCTCATTTTGGGAAACAATACATATAAATCAGAACCAACCAAGGCCCTGTTTAAAAATATTTTATCAGGCAGAAAGATGTCCTTTCTTCAGTTAAGATTCTGGAGTTGGGTCTTCAACTTCAACCTAAGAGAATGGATAACAGCACTCCAATCCTCCCAAACAACTGAATATATATAAAATATGATTCTAGCACCACTGTAAATAGCCCACCCTGTATATAGCTCAAACAAATCAAGCACCCAACACATCCCTCACACAACTAAGTTTTATCCTCACTGCATGTACAACACACACACTTTACCTGATTGCTTGCTGTGATACCACCTTGATTATTAAGATAAGGCGGTTTAGAAATACTGTTAAATAAATAAATAAATAAAAAATAAACTGGTGTTGGAGATGCTGTGGAGAGTGGAGTCAAGGTCATTGCTTAAGAGTGACACCTAGTGGCTATATCAAAGCATGTAGCTTGGTTTAAAAAAGGTTTGGACAAGTTACTGGAGGAAAGGTCCATAAACCATTATTAAAGAGGAACCAGGAAATCCACTGCTTACCCCAGGATGAGCATTGTGAAAGCTATAGACTTTGGGTACCTGCCAGGTTCTTTTGACCTGGACTGGCCACTGTTGGAAACAGGATACTGGGCTTCATGGACCTTGGTCTGATCCAGTATGTTATTTCTTATGTTCTTATGATTTCAGGAGGAGCTCTGATGCATAGCCCCCTACGTAGCAAGACTATAACAAAGGACTATTCTGTATAGCATCTGAGCATTTAAAAATGGCATCACAGACCAAGAAAATGTGGCAGAAAGCTACAAAAATTATTCAAAGTGTATTGGGCACCATCAGTTTTATTAAAAAGAACTTCCAAGTGTACCTCGGTGTATAAGCCTGTATTATATAATACCTTATGGACTCCATAGGGAGGCTCTTTATGGCAAAAAGCAAGTGTTGACAGCACTAGCAATACCACTGAAAGATTAAAATATCCAAACTACTTTGGCTTACAATGAGGTTGATTCCTGTCATGGTATGCATAAAACAAATTCAAGTGGAGGGTGATTTTAGAAAGGACATTTAAGTACAATCTGGGTTTTCTAAACCGGAACATCTAAAAAAAAAAAAAGCAGGCACATCCAGGTGCAGATATGATTTCACAAACATGGACATGCCTGATACGGATGTCTGCGAGGACATTTACAAACACAGCCCCAGAATAGTATTTCAGAACCTGGACATCTAGGAACAGCCTGATGGTTAGAGTAGGTTTATGTTTATTATCACTTGATTGACCACCGTTCATGGGAACAGCAGGTTGGTTTACAAAACATAGTTTAAAAAATTAAAAGAGCAGAAAGAAAATAATTCCATTATTTAAAAAGAAAGTTTTAAAAACAATCATACCAGGGAAGAGGGGTGGGGAAAGGGTACTACTAGATCAAACCTAAGCTTTCTTTAGAAACTCAGATGACAAGACTTCGACTTTTATACTTTGGACACATCATGCGAAGAGAGAGATCATTAGAGAAAGACATCATGCTTGGCAAGATAGGTCAACGCAAAAGAGGAAGGCCAGCAATGAGATGGATCAATACAATAACAGCAACTACGGGTTACCAGTCTCTCAACAATGAGCACCTGACTGAAGACCGAACACAATTTAGGACAACTATCCATGAGTCGACACCGACCCGATGGCACTTAACAACAACAAGGTGTACGCAGCACTGCATAGACATGCAAAAGATGGTCCCTGCTCATTGGAGCTTACAGTCTAGTTGAGACAGACAACACAGTAGCTGTAGATATGGAATACAGCTAGGGGGAATGGTAAGGAAACACAAAGGACATCAGATGAGTCAGGATCCGAAAGCGGCAGTGAAGAGGTGAGTTTTCAGCCTGGATTTGAAAAGGATCAGAGAAGGCGCCTGATGTACAGACTCAGGTAGTTTGTTCCAAGCCTAAGGAGCAGCAAGGTGAAAGGAGCGAAGTCTGAAGTTGGCAATAGAAGAGAAGGGCACCGATAGAAGCGATTTTCCAGAAGAACGGAGTTCCCGAAGAGGGCTTTAGAGGAAGATAAGAGAGGAAAGGTAGTGAGGAGTTACAGAATGAATGCACTTATAGGTCAGCAGAAGTTTGAACTGGATGCGGAAATGGATAGGAAGCCAATGAAGAAACTTGAGAAGAAGGGTAATATGAGCTTGGTGAGGCTGGTGGAAGATTAGTCGTGCAGTAGAGTGTTGAACAGATTAAAGGGGAGAGAGTTAGGGGAGACTATTGTAACCAGTAAGGAGCAGGTTACAATAGTCTAGATGAGAAGTGACTAAGGACTGGATAAGTGTCTTAGTAGTGTGTTCAGAAAGGAATGGGCAAATTTTGTTGATGTAGAGAAAGCTAAAACCTGCCATTTCTATCAGTTGGATGTTTGTAGAGAAGGAGACAGAGGAATCAAAGACGACCCCAAGGTTGGGGACTGAGGAGACAGGGAGGAGTAGAGAGTTCTCAAAGAGACTGAGAAAGGAAAAAGGGGAGATGAGGTTTGGGGGGGGGGAATAAGAAGCCCAGTTTTGGCCATGTTTAATTTCAAGCGGCGGTGAAACTTCCAAGCAGCACTGTCAGAAAGGCAGGCAGAGATCCGGGCCTGGATTGCCAGAGAGATTTCAGGTGTACAGAGGTAGATCTGGGAGTCGTCAGCATAAAGATGGTACTGAAAGCCATGAGAAGAGATGAGTGCACCAAGGGACTGGGTATACAGATAGAAAAGGAGTGGACCCATTACAGATCTTTGGGGTACACCAACTGAGAGCAGGATAGCAGTAGAAGAGGATCCACCAGAACAAACACTGAAAGAGCAATAGGAGTGATAAGAGAACCAGGATAGCACAGAGCCCTTAAAACCAAGCAAGGACAAGGTATCAAGGAGAAGGTTGTGGTTAGCAGTATCAAAAGCAGCAGAAAGTTCAAGGATTAAGTAAAGGCCCTTGGAGTTTGCCAGGAATAGGTCACTGGAGACTTTAGCAAGAGCCATTTTGGTAGAATGTAAAGGGAAAAAAAGCCAGATTTTAGAGGATCCAGAAGGGCTTGAGAGCAGAGAAAGCCGAGGCAATGATGGTGAACTGCACATTCAAATAGTTTAGAAACAAAGGGGAGCAGGGAGATGAGTCGATAGTAAGAATGACGGGTATGGTCTAGTGAGAGTTTCTTGAGGAGAGGATTGAAAGGGTAAAAGAGAGAAGGGTTGAAATAGGGGAAGGAGATGGTTAGGAGGCTGGGAGATTATAGGCCATGGAGGACGGGTGGGTTTTTAGGAGAGCTTTGGATTTTGGATAGGAGGGTTCAAGTCTGAGGGCTGGGGGTAGGGAATTCCAGGAGGCTGGAGCTGGAAAATAAAAAGCTGAGAAACATGCGGAGATAAGGTGAGCCAGGGAAGGTGTAGCTGGTTGGCATGTATCTCAAGGAGGAGGAATGGAGAAGCAAATGATCCGAGAGGTAACGGGGGAACCAGTGTGTAGTGCACAGTGGACCAAGGTGAGAATTTTGTATTGAGGTCGAAACTTGACAGGGAGCCAATGGTACTGAAATAAGAGGGGAGTGATGTGGTCGAACCGGTGAGCAGAGGCAAGTAAGCGAACAGCAGTGTTTTGAATTAATTGAAGCCTGTGTAATTGATAATGGGGTAAGCCGAGAAAGACAATGTTGCAGTAGTCGATTCTGGATATTACCAAAGTGAGAAGTAAGGTAGTTAGAACTGAGGCCGAGAGGAAAGGATGGACTGAGCGAATTTGATGGAAAGCACAGAAAGAATGACAGACAAGGGAAGAGATATGAGCATTAAAAAAAGAGAAGAATCAAGAGTGATACCAAGGCAATGGATGGAATCGATCAGTGGAATGGGGAGACCAGGAAATGAAGGGGCAAGTGAAGGAGATGAGTTGCCAAAAGTAAACCATATAGCTGCAGATTTACTAGGATTCAAGTGAAGAAAATTAGTAGAAAGCCAATCAGATACAGAGGACAGACAGGTGTCAAGAGGGGAGAAATTGGAATTGACTGGATTAGTGTGGTGAAGCAGTATTATGTAATCTGCATAATAATGAGCGGATATACCATGTTGTCGAACCAGAAGTGTCAAAGGAATGAGGAAAATGATCAATAAAAGGGGGCCAACACAGAGCCTTGAGGGACAACACAGGGAAGGGAAAAACTGGAAGAAAGAGAATCACCAACAGAGACAGAAAAAGACCATTGAGAGAGAAAGGAGTGGAACCACCAAAGAACTGTGCTACAAAGACCAAAGTCATGTAGCCATGAGAGAAGTGTAGAGGTCAAAGGTTGAAGATAGATCAAGAGAAACCGCCATCGAGATATTCCCACAATTGTAGGATTGGTGCAGTTCACTTAGGAGAGAGAGAAGAATGGTATTGGTACTGTGGGTGGGACAGAAACCAGATTGACGTGAATGTAAAGCATGCGTGGAATCCAAGTGAAGAGAAAAATGTGAGAAAACCAATTTTTCATGTATTTTAGAAAGAAAAAGAAGAATGGAGACTGGCCAGTAGTGAACTGACATCCGAAAATGGGCATAGAGACTTCCATAGCACAGAAATGTCTCCAGAGCCAGTTTAGAAGCTGGGTCTATGAATGTCCAAGTCTGAATGAGGTTGTGATGGAGATGTAGCTGGGGAGTCCCCTGGAACCTGGATGTCCCTGATCTCAGAAAGGTCCTGGTGGTTTGAAGTCACGTCTAAATTTAAACCTGCTCTAGGCTTGAACAGGCATCTGAACAGGAATCTGAAAAACATCCAGAGGGTATAGAGAAGAAAGTACATCATCATCCTCAGTACTCAGCACAATTTCAATGATAGCAGCAGTGGGATTTGAACCTTGGCTTTCCTGTTCCTAGTCCACTACTATCCGCTAGCTGACAAACTATGAATCCTCAATCGGGTACCTGTTTTGGCAGCTATAATCAGCGTTGTCTCAGCTAAGTACAACGGAATGGTAAGAATTTTGAGTTCTGCTGTTTTGTTGCCATATTTTTGGTGTGAGCGCCACTTCATTTTTTCCTTACATTGCCGGCGTATGTAAAGTTTGTTTAACTGCGGTTGAAGGATAAGAATTGGCACATAGCAGTTTTTGAATCATCCTTAGACTGGCGTGGCATGGTTTAAAATTTCAGTGGGAGCACTCTTGTGGGTGCTAATCCCACGTTAGAAGGCTGTTTTTCAGCTTCTTTTATACATTGATTAAAAAGGAGGACATACTGCAGGAGAGGGAGACCTCTCATGGTGGGTGATCCGACAAAAAAAGGTTGGTAGTAATCTTATTAGATAGGCATGGGAAGGTAGGCTTTTAAGGAAATTTCACCTTCGTTTGAGGATATTATAAATGGTGATTTTTTGGGTAATTATATATTATTAGGATATGATTATTGGCACCCATATAAACAAATCAAATCAGTCTGAACAGAAGAATCACTTCCCATTGCAGTAAAATTAGACAGTACTCACATGACTTGAATCAACCAATGAATGATGACGTTAATGTTTACAATTAAAACACCATGTACAACATCCAAAGAGCTTAAGGCTGACCTGGAGCAATCTGGAGTGGTGGCTTCAATTTACACCATATGCCACACATTAAACAAAGAAGGACTTCATGGGTAAAGGCCAAGGAGGACTCCACTGCTCAAAGACAGATATAAAAAGACACGTCTGATCTTTGCCCAAATCCACCTTGTGACACCACAATCCTTCTGAGAAAATGTTCTATAGACAGATGAAAGCAATGCAGACCAATGATACTTTCACAGGCAAAGAAATAAAGTTTATAAAGAAAAAAACACGCTTCCTACAGTTAAATATGGTGGAGGTTCCATAATGTTGTGGGGCTGTTTTGCTGCCTCGGGAACTGGAGGCCTGGAACATATTAAAGGAATCATGAAGTCAGAGGACTACCAAGGTATTTTGGAGCAAAATGTGCTACATAGCATCAGAAAGCTAGGTCTGGGTCGAAGGTCATGGGTCCTCCAGCAGGACAGTGACCCAAAACATACATCTAAAAGTACAAAAGAATGGTTAAAAGGTTAAAAATGGACAGTTTTAAACTGGCCACCACTGAATCCTGATCTCAATCCAATCAAGAACCTTCAGAAAGCTGAAATCTGTCATTGGTAAAAGGAATCCTGGAAACATTCATGAGCTGGAACAAATCACATTTGAAAAGTGGGAAAAACTACCAGCACACAGATGTATGAAATTTATAGATGGCTACAAGAAATGTTTGGAAGCTGTCATCACTGCCATTAATCCTGTCCAGGTCATATTTTGGTTTTTTGGGGGAGTTTTCTCAGAAATTACTACATCTAAATTGCACAAATCTCTTTTTTTGTTGTATACCTTTGAACATACTATTAAAATATTATGATGACATACAGTTGGAATATTTCCAATTATTTCTCAAGATATTGTACACAGCAATGTTGCCAATAATGCTCACCGCAACTGTATTATGTTCTTAATGTGGTCTAGAGTTTTTCATGATTTATGCTGTCAAAGGCTTCGCTGTAGTTTTTGCCTTTTCAATAATCCATCTCGCATTCGCAATGTTGTCTCTACATGACTACTTACATTCCATGTTTAGAAAGCACAAGGTAGGCAAAATAAAGAGAGAAGCAGCATATTCCATAAGAATTTTCAAGCAGCAAAAATTGAGGGAATGGGGAGAAGGAGTAGAATGCAGTGGGTTACCTTAGGGGAGCTAGCACTTCTTTCTATAGCAGTGTGATCTATATATCTCTGACACAGAGAGAAGAGTGGGGTAGGTATCTCTCTATATATAAAACGGCAATGAAGGGGGAGGTGGATTGGTGCATTCCATCTACAGCTTTGCTTAGAAATAAGTATTTCAAGTGGTTATCCTTAATCAAATAGTACCAGAGACCATGAGGAAGTAGGTATTAGTTGTCCTAGTACTTAGGAGAGAGCATTCCTAATGCCAATGTAGGTGGTTACATGAGCTCCAGTGATCAGTAGATTGGTTTATAAGAGCCAATAAGTCAAAGCCCTGGACTTTGTGGGTACTGAATTTGTTAATATGGGGGACTACTATAAAGAGGATGGAAAATTATTTGTGAAACATAGAAAATGACTACAAATAAAGATCACTAGATCAGTCTAGTATTCCTAGATTCATTTCTGCTGCAATGCTGTAGACTCTAGTAGGTCTCTGGTTCTCCCTTCTTCATGATTACAAATCCTTTGTGCTTTTCCCATGCCCTAAATTTTGTTACTGTTTTTTTTTTCTCCATCACTAAGTAATGTATTTACCTCACACCTTTTCATTCCTAGCTCAAGGAAATTGCACTCAGGTACAGTAAATATTTCCCTTTCCTCAGAGCATTTACAGTCTAAGGACTCTATTTACTAAGCTCTATTAAGGCAATAACCTACATTACTTGCCAATTAATATGTATTACTTGCCAGTAATGTAGTTTAGTACACAGTATTTACCATAGTGCACATTGCCTGATAATGAGATGAAAAGTATGCAAATGCATGAAAAGCAGCTCATTGTTATACAAAATGAATAGCACAGCTGTTTCTGAGGTGGAGGAGATGAAGAATGAAAACATCTGCAAATCTATGTCGATTTAGAAGAGAGGGTGTGTTGGTGGGAAGCTGATGTAAAATTGACATATCTTTGCCCCTCATATGGACGTATTTTGTAATTCATAGAAGAAAGTATAGGAACACACGGCAATGGACATCCGTGTGCAGCAGGAGGCGCCATTTCACAAATGTACATGTGAGGAAATTCAATAGGGGAAACCTGGCAACTTGCACATGGAAGTGTTGGCATTTCCCAACCAACACGTGTAAATGTCAGCACTGACTATTGCAGCTATGCCGTTTTGCAAACCTAGGATGTCTTTTACTAAAGGGCCCTAGCTAGAAGGGTGTGTCTGGCTCGCACTAAAGCACAGCTTGGACACATGTCACCAGCTAGTGTAGGGCCAGAAGCGAGCAGGCCAATTCCCACACTATCTGTGCATCCCATGTTAGGGATGCAAGTGGATGGATTAGGGGCGGTGAGCTCTGCACCATTAGCACTGGGGTCACACCACTGCTAACTGTTTCCCATGCGATTAGCGCAGGTCCACCTAATGCCACCTCAGTAGGTGGAGTTAAGTGCACCCATGTTAATGTGACCCACATTAAGGAACAGGGTTCTATGTTAACTGCTGGGAAAAGGCTGTCCACATCCCAGGCAGTTAACGCGGTGGTGTTGCATATAACGTGTCATGGTTTTGGAGCTATTGGTGCATTAGGTGCAACACCTTATCACCCTTTCATTAAAGATCCCCTAAACATGTGGATACTATTGATTAATTACAGAGGAGTCAATCTTTGCCTTATTTCAATGTGGAAAGGCAATAAACATTGGGGGATTGCCGGGGATATCCCTCTTAATCCCTGCAGTAAAAGGATGGCCAAAAGGAGCACTTTTCAAATACCTATGTGTGTCAGGGAGCAAGGGTAAATCCAGATGTTGACAATTTTGGACTTAAACTTGCATTCCCTATATGAAATGGAGAATACATTTGTAGATTTTTTTGTTCCACTGAGGGACAACACGCGCCCAACATGCTCCTGTGCACTTTCGAAGTGGTACAATCATCCATGTGTAAATTGGACGCTTTCTACAATGGCCATTAACACATGGATGCAATTTAAGAACATTAGAAGGGCTATACTGGGTCAGACCAAGATCCAAAAATGGCCAATCCAGGTCATAAATACCTGACAGGTTCCCAAAAATGTACTTAGGTTCCACACTTCTTGTCCCGGGGGAAGCAGTGAATTTCCTAGGTCCTCTTTAATAATAGTTTCCTCCAGGAACTTGTTCAAACCTTTTTTAAACCCAGCTACACTAACAGCTTTTACTACATCCTCTGGTAACAAAGTCCAGAGTTTGATTACATGTTGAGTGAAAAAATATTTTCTCTTATTAGTCCTGAATGGGTTACATTGCAGCTTTATTGCATGTCCCCTAGTCTTTCTACTTTTTGATGGAGTAAACAACCTATCCATGTTTACCCATTCCACTGCATTCATTAATTTATAGACCTCTATCATATCTCCCCTCAGCCGTCTCTTTTCTAAGGTGAAGAGCCCTAACCTTTTAAGCCTTTCCTCATAGGGGTACTCTTCCATCCCCTTTACTATTTTGGTTGTTCTTCTCTGTACCTTTTACAATTCAGCTATATGCTTTTTAAGTATGGTGACCAGAATTGCACACAGTATTCACAGTTTTGCACCATGGAATGATAGAGAGGCATGATAATATCCTTGGTTTTATTCTCCATTCCTTTTCTTATGATTCCTAGCATTCTATTTGCTTTCTTGGCCACCATTTCACACTGGGTAGAAGGTTTCAACATATTATTCATGATTTACACACATATATGGCTGCTTATACATGCTTAATAGGGCTTCTAAAATAATGCCCTAAACCTTGCAAAGTGAAAGATAACACCCAGGAAGCAACTTAGAAGAGCTGGTGTTCTCAAAAATTATGCCCCCAACCCTCATAGCCTTTTCAAAATAACCCTTCCTGCAGTCCCACTCTCCTCATAATAACTCACTTACATCCCCAATGCGCTTTCAAGAACCTCCTCTGCTGACATTCTTCAATCTTCCTTTAACAGTTTTTCTCTTATTCCCCACACACCAGTTACATGGGGTGGGGGGTGTCTTCCTGGTGGGCAAGTAAGTGGCGGGAGCAATCCCCAGGCATTCCTACCTCGGCAGCTTGGGTCTCAAACTGGTGCTGTCAGAGCAACCTAGATGTGCTATTGCTGGGAGCTCAGACTGCCAAATAAGAGAGCGCACCTCTCTTTACCTCCTCAGCTGCACTGGGTACACCACTGTGTAAGTAGTAACAGTAGATGACTTTCTCTCTATTTGCCTTCTTTGTGCTGTTTGGGTTCCATTTCTCCCTGGCACCAGAACCAGCCACAGAGCCAGTGAAAACTCACTTTTCTCTGACACTGGGACAGAACTAATGCTGCTTCTCTTTCTCACAGACCCCGTTGGATGATTTCTCTGTTTTTTAGAACCTTTGATCTGTGATTTTTTGAAACTACCACCTTCCTTTCACCTTCATCTCTGAATACAGGAGAGAACAGGATACAGGGTTACTCTTGTTCTCGGCTTCCTGCTGAACGACTGATATCATCAGCTGTGGGATTCGGTGGACATGAGGCTGCGATAGCCTTAGTTGACTGTTAGACATCTGATCACACATATAGTTCCATTGCTTGAATACTAAATTTAAGCTTTTTATGCTTTGTAAAAAATGGAAAACCAAAAATGAAAATAAGGCAGGACAAACTGAGCACCCTAGGGATAATAAGGCGGGACAAATTATAAACAAACTGAGCATCTTACGGATGGACCCTAAAGTTACTGCTTTGGTTAGAAATTGGTTGGGTGGGAGGCGACAAAGAGTACAGGTAAATGGAGCTCACTCTGAGGAGAAGGATGTTACCAGTGGTGTGCCCCAGGGATCTGTCCTTGGTCCGATTCTTTTTAACATCTTTGTTAGTGATATAGCAGAAGAGCTGTCGGGTAAAGTATGCCTCTTTGCGGATGATACCAAAATCTGCAATAGAGTAGACACCCAGGAAGGTGTAGATAACATGAGAAGGGAGCTTGAAGAATGGTCTAGAATTTGGCAGCTGGGATTTAATGTTAAAAAATGTAAGGTCATGCATTTGGGCTGCAGCAATCCAAGGGAGCAATATAGTATATTTATTTATTTATTAACATTTCTTATATACTGCACTATTCGACATCAGCGCGGTTTACATGGAACAGAAACATCCGACAAGTTGCACATTTTTATTTATTTTTTTTTTTTTTTATTTTAACAGTTGCTTATATACTGCAACCTTCCAAAGATCAGGTGCGGTTTGCAATGAACAATTTAGGAAACAGTGAACAGAGCTGTTTTTACATGGAACTTCAGTGAACTATGTACAATATACTGTTAATTACATTAAACATTTGGTTATAGTAAGAACATTATAAAACTATTTACAAAGGTATGGTTCATATAGGTAACTATATACAATGGAAATGAATCCCGTAGGCAATTCTTAACTTGAGTTAGAGTGGGACAAGCAAGGTAGAAGAAACTGAATGGAGAAAGGGAATAGGAAGGAAGGTATTAGTGAGAGTGTAGGGTGAGATTGAACCGAAGGATGAGCCATTCATTTTGGGTTTAGGTCAATGTAGAGCAATATAGTATATTTATTTATTTATTTATTAACATTTCTTATATACCGCACTATTCGACATCAGCGCGGTTTACATGGAACAGAAACATCCGACAAGTTGCACATGTCTGGTCATTACAATTAACAGGATATGGAACTTGGATAACAGGGTAAACTATATACATAAGAAGTGTAGCGAAAAAAGGATACTGTTTGGTGTTTTACATTGTTGGGGACACATGTTGCGAGGGCTTGCCTGGTTGACTACTACTATTGCTGAAGTTCTCGCTATTCAAGTGGGACTGAGGTTCGGTGTTGTCAGTGAGATATTTGATGAAGAGGAAATGTTTAAGGGCCTTCCTGAACTGGCTCAAGTTGGGGATTGCCCTGATATGTGCCGGTAAGGGGGGTAAGTATAGGGGGGTGAAGTTCTTTTGTCCGGTAAGTATAGGGGGGTGAAGTTCTTTTGTCCACTAAAGAGGAGCGGGACCTAGGCGTGGTTGTGTCTGATGATCTTAAAGTAGCTAAACAGGTAGAAAAAGCGACGGAAAAAGCTGGAGGGATGCTTTGGGTGCATACGGAGAGGAATGGCTAGCAGAAAAAAGGAGGTTATAGTGCTTCTGTAATAGGTCTTTGGTGTGATCTCATTTGGAGTATAGTGTGCAATTCTGGAGACCGCACCTTCAAAAGGATGTGAACAGGATGGAGTCTGTGCAGAGGGTGGCTACTGAAATGATTAGTGGTCTTCATTATAAAGCATATGAGGACAGACTTAAGGATCTTAATATGTACACCTTAGAGGAAAGGCGGGATAGAGGTGATATGATTGAGATGTTTAAATACCACTGTTGCATAAATGTACAGGGGGGGAGAGCCTCTTTCAATTGAAAGCAAGTTCTGCTATGAGGGGACATGGGATGAGGGTGAAGGGGGATAGATTCAGGAGTGATATGCGGAAATATTTCTTTACGGAAAGCGTAGTGGATCCGTGGAATAGTCTCCCAGTGGAGGTGGTAGAGATGAGGACAGTATCTGAATTTGAAAAAGCATGGGACCAACACAGAGGATCTCTAAAGGAAAAAAGGGGATTGTTGTAGTCGTTGATATGGAAGGACAGACTAGATAGGCTTTGTAGTCTTTTTCTGTCGTCATATTTCTATGTTTCTATATTGAATGAAGCTGGCCAGTTCTCTTAAAGTGGCTGACCATCACGGCTCATCAGTGCTGGCCACTGCCATTGAATATCTCTGTTGCATGGTTGGGGGGTTATTCTGAGCCACGAATAGCGGGGATGGATGGCCCGATGGGACGTCCATCTCCACTATTCATGGCTTCTCTGCCACCAAATAACTTCTCTGCTTGTTATGCAGAGAGTGGGTGGGCAGTCGCCGGCCATGGATGTACAGAGCCAATTCTAATGTTGGCCCTGTATGTCCAGGGCCGGCGAAATGTCCGGGGAAAATATTCCATCCCCAAGGTGGAATAACTTCCCTGGACTTTTTTTTTTGGAAGGGGCAGAGGGGCCAAGGTTTATTCCCTGTAGCCTGACCCTGGCCTTAGGAGGTCAGATTGGGGGTCAGACTACGAGAAATAAACTCTTTTTCTTGGCGGCCGGCATCGCGGCTTTTAAATAGAGCTGCGGTGCCATGGCAACAGGACGCCATGGCGCCGTGGCTCCATTTAAAAGCCCTAACTGAGTTAGTCGGGCTACTAATGTACATGCAGGCTGAAATGAATCACAGTCCCAACTTGCACATACATTGCTGTTCGCGATTCTCATCCCGCGGGGCTAGACGAATCGCTATCCCCTTTGTACGTCTGGCTCAGCCCGGACGTACAAAGGGAATGGACATGCTGGACAGAATCAGACCCTTAGTGTTTTACCTGTCACAAAAATCTTCAGCCGCAGGCCAGATAGCTAAACTGGTTAAAGTTAGTACAGCATTTGTCTGCTTAACTTTAGCTGGCTTAGGTTAGTCGGTTAGCAAGTGAATATTGCCGCTGACTGGCTAATCTATGTCTTCACCCCTGGATCTAAGTGGTTAGTGCTTGAACATTTAAACCAGGTCGGGGAGGGGGGGGGGTGATATTCATGAGCACCAACCACTTCAGTGCTGCTGAATATCTGAGTGTGGTTTAACCAGTTAGGAAGTCTGCTAATCAGCTAAACTGCTTAAAAAGAAAGCACTTTGGGAAGCATATTCAAAGACCAATGATAGGAACAATATAAGCCCTTTGAAAGCAATATTGGGTGATTTCTGAGTTCTTTCTCCCCCCTTGTATGAATAGCATGGTGACTGAAGGTAACAGGCTCATTAAACATTTTAAATCTTATGGCGAAAGGAAAATAATTGTGAAGTGAGCATTTTATTTCCTCCATTTGGTTAAGGAAATCTTCAACCCAAAAAGGACTAGGGAGATATAATGCAAGGTCCACAGGGATAGCGTCCATGTTGTACACATAAAAGGCATACGCTTAGATCTAAAAGCTGAATGAACGAAGATATCGGAGATATTCTGTGCTCTTTTGTAGACAAATAAAGAAAGCATTTGAAACTCAGGATAGACACTAAGATAATTTGTTGCAAAGTAGCTTCATTCACTAAAAATGGCAAACACACAAGGCCTGATATTTAAAGTGATTCATGCGGTTAACAGACCTACTAACTGTGTTAATCACACTGACTGGGATATTCAGCGCTACTAAATATCCATGGTTGCCACCTCTGTATGCCATGATGCTAACTGACTAGCATTGGTGCACCTGGAGATAACTGGACTATGACGATATTCTGGCCAACCTAGATATTCAATGCCAGTGGCCAGATATGGCCTCACCATGAATAGCCGGCTCTGAGGTTCAGCGGCAGCAGCTACACACTTTAGAATGGACCCACACACTGTTGTGAAGGCTTATTGGCAGGAATCACCAAAAGATCCCTACTGGCATAAAGAGATGGTGTATATGCCCTCTGACTCATAGCCACAGGCTAACCATGGCAAGGAATCTGTCGTCTTTTCTTTAGGTTGTATCTTAAAATCTTTTAACATATGTCTCAACCATAAAAACTGGTCACCAGGCAAGTTGTCTTCCAAGTGGCAAGGGTGGCAACTGGTATATTGAAGAAGGCTGGTCTTTTTCAGTTGACAAGTTTCCTTTACCAAATCGAAAAAAAACGTCTTGCTTACATCTACAAACACATGTTCAGCAGTGGGGCTATTTAAGTGATCAGATGCCCATTATAAGGAGCTCACCCAAGGCCAAGGAAGACAGTGGGTATGAAATACTTGTCCAGGAGACCTTTTTTAAGTGAATTTTGCTTAAGTGTAGTATCTATTGTCGAGGGTCCATCCGGCTGGATAGACTTTTGTCTGTCCCCTTCCCTGCCAAAAACAAAAGGATGAAGAGCCAGTGGGAGTCCCAATCCTGCCAGGATTAAGAGTTGGAGCTGTGGTTTCAAAAGGCCAGTGGGAGTCCCCAGGTCCCACCAGCCAGAAGAGTGGAACTGTGGTCTGAAAAGCCCAGGAGTCTCTGGGTCCTGCCAGCGAGAAGAGCAAGGTTGCAGCCTGAAAAGGCTGGTGGGAGTCCCAGGTCATGCTGGTCAGAAGAACCGGAGCTGTGGCCTGAAGATGAGAAGGGTATGGCTGAAAGAAGGGGAGGATGAGGGGCAGAGCTAGAAGAAAATAGGAGAAGAGGGGTGGATTATAAGGGAAAGGGCAGGGTTAGAGGACAGAAGGAGAGAAAATGGTGAGTGCATTAAGGAAAGGGAAGGGAGGGAGGGAATGAAAGGTTTGTGTAGCAGGGAAGAGGAGTGCATGGGTGGATGGAGGGAAAAGAAGGAGGGTGCAAAAGAGGTCAATGAAAGATAGAAAGGGGAAATAGGAGTAGGTGGAGGAGGACAGGAGAAACTCACACTGCCCCAACCCACATGCACACAGACATCTCCCACTACACATTAACAGATACATGCACACACAGCCCCTGATGCACATACATGCACAGAGACATCGAGACACACAGGCGCGCATGCTCCAACACTCCCCAAGACATGCCCATGTACAAATGTCCCAACACTCCCCATGGCACATACATCCCCTGACATTCCGCATGACACACACACACATGCACCCCTTAAACTCTCCATGACATACACACTCACACGCATGCATTAATCCCCAACACTCTCCATGATGCATACACAAATGCACCCCCGACACTCACCATAACACACACACACACACACATGCATCCTCTATACTCCCCATGACACACGCATGCACAGACCACCTACACTACCCAAGACACACACATGTACCTTCCCTCACACACACACACACACACACACACACACATTTGATTCTGCAAAGGAGGGAAACACAATATTCTGTCACATGGAAATACACATTTTTCAACATGTTAAATATCCTGATGAGTGCCACTTTAACATTTACAAGTTAATTATTGTTTTACGCACATCCAAGAGGTGATATTGAAGAAGTATTCCCTTAAGACAGGCATATCTGCTGGAATAGCAGCATCAGGAGTGGGCTTTGTACTTTGTGGGGCATATCCTTGGTCACAGTAAATATATATATATAGATATATGTAGAGAGAGATATCATCTATTGATTAATGTCTTTGAATTGAAAATATTTGGCTGAAGATTTTTTATAAAAGGACTGTTCATGGCTTCTTCTGAGAACAGGTGAATTATTTTCAAAACATTAATAATGGTGGTTCCAATATTTAAAGGGACTTATAAATTTAGTAGCAGCCTCTAAGAGAGTAATTTTATAACAGGGCACCAAGTTTATTTCTTTATTTAAAACATGTATATACCGCTTAATCATACAATTCAAAGCGGAACAAAACCATATACATTAAATAAATACCCAAAAGACAATAGCAGCACAAACCAATCCAGATTGACAAAACATTTTCAAAGATCTGTAGATACAGGAAAGCCTTTAGCTTTTCTTGGAAATTCAACTGATCAAAACAACATCGTACATAAACTGGCAAATGATTCCACATACAAGGAGCATAAAATGAAAATGCAGAAAGTCATTTTTGTATATAAGTGGCTACACATATATGTAAATAGCCGGCTATAAGATTCCAACCGGCACAGAAGTATGTGCATTGAATTGACATGATGTTGTATACTTTGGGCCTAGAAGGGGATGTGATTTTGGCACAGCACAGTTGGTTTGTTTATTTACAAATTGTTATATACCATCTTTGTGATTTTTGTCATTCACAATGGTTTACAACAGGTGGAGTGTGCAAGTATTGTGCATTGTTTATAACATACTTTAATTAACGTGTACTTGAGAGCTTTATGCACAAACATTTACACGTGTTCTCAAGCAAGTTTAAATGTTTGTGCCTGCATTCAAGGCATGATTTCTGTCTCTTATGCAGTCATTATGTAATGAAACAACGGTATCTATGTGTCTTTATAAAATCACGCCTAAGGAAGCACCTATTGGCCCTCTTAAACTAAATGCCCCCTTGCCCTCTTCAAGTCAAGCTTAGAACCCTGTGGTTAGTCTATTAAAATGTTGGCTATTAAAAATATAAAATTTTGGAATACCTTTCTATCACCAGTGTCAATGAACACAGCTGGGATAGGTATTCATTTTGTGAGCTCTGGAATTTTCATTTCAGTCCTGTCTGCCCTGAGATAAGAGCTGGGCTGAAGAATACCGTGCAGCTGGCTGTGTAATGAGAGGCATTGAGGGAGTGGTTGCTATCTATTCCTGGTTTTGCCTTGAGAACATAGTGCATGAAAAAGGGATCAGCTGAATAGCAATTTACTGTTGGCTGGGCCCTGAATGCCAGTGAGAGAGAGCTTACAAGTGATACTGTAACAGACTGTCAAAGGGTATCCACAGAGAATAGCAATAACGTTAGTGTTATCAATAAGTAGCTAAAATGGTTCTGAGGTAATATTTGTGACTGTTCAAAAGAAAAAGAGAAATATGATGGAAATCTATGTTTAGTTAGGAGTATAGCATACTTTAGTATAAACACTTAATGTAGGAAATTTCCTGAAGGTTGATTATGTGGGGATTGAGGGCAGAGAGTTTCAATTCTTGTTGTAGACAGGTCCTAGAGATGAGGTTCTGATGGAGAAGTTCTATCAGTTGTTGTTAAGTGCTGTTGACTCCCTCCTAGTGACCCTCTGGATAGCAGGCCTAAACTTTGGTCTTCAGCCAAGTGGCTCATTGTTGATAGAGTGGTATCCATAACTGCTGTTATTGTATCAATCCATGGTTATGGAAATCCCATCAGCCCCGCGGCGGGATTAACAGAGCTGCGAGAGGAGAAGCTCTCCCTTCGCGGCTCTGAAAAGCCTGCGCTTTGGGAGCTGATGCTGAAAGGAGGACTCTATTCTGCAGGGCAGGGGGGAGCCCCGCGGGGTGCTCGATTCTGCCGCTGCCACGGCGGCAGCAGCAGCAGCAGCCGGTTTGTGTTTTGTTTTTTTTAATCTAGCTGGGCTGTTGGTCGAGGAGGGGGGTTAGGACTGGTAATGGGCTATGGTGGGGGGGGGCTAAGACTGTAAGTGGGCTGATGGGGGGGTTAGGACAGGTAATGGGCTATGGGGGCTAAGACTGGAACTGGGCTGATGGGGGGGTTAGGACTGGTAATGTGCTATGGGGGGGTTAGGACTGGAAGTGGGCTGATGGGGGGATATGACTGGAAGTGGGCTGATGGGGGATTTGGACTGGTAATGGGCTATGGCGGGCCTAGGACTGGAAATGGGCTGATAAGGGGTGTTAGGACTGGTAATGGGCTATGGGGTCGGGGGACAAAAACTGGAAATGGACACATGAGGGGTAGGACTGGAAGTGGGCTGATGGGGGGTTAGGATTGGTAATGGGCTATGGGGGGCTAAGACTGAAAATGGGGTGATGGGGTTAGGACTGGAAGTGGGCTGATGGGGGGATTTGGACTGGTAATGGGCTATGGGGGGATTTGGACTGATAATGGGCTGATGGAGGGCATTAGGACTGGTAATGGACTGATGGGGGGGTTAGGACTGGAAGTGGGCTGATGGGGGTTAGGACTGGTAATGGGCTGTGGGGGGCTTAAGACTGAAAATGGGGTGATGGGGGGTTAGGACTGGAAGTGGGCTGATGGGGGGCTTAGGACTGGTAATGGGTTGTGGGGGGGCTTAGGACTCGTAATGGGATGAGTGGAAGGGGGCGTGAACTACAAATAGCTGATGGGGAGGGGGCTTGGAATGGAAATAGGCTGTGAGGGGAGGGAGCTAGGACTGGGAATGGGCTGAGTGGGGGGCTAGGACAGGAAATGGGCTGATGGAGGGGCTAGGATATGTTTGGAAATGGGCTGTTGGGCGGTGCTAAGACTGGAAATGGGCTGTAGTGGGGGCTTGAATTGAAATGGACTCATGGAGCGGCTAATGCACTGCAGTGGGGGCTTGAAATGAAATGGACTCATGGAGCGGCTAGAACTGGAAGTAGGCTCATGGGGGGCTTGGATTGGAAATGGGCTGAGTGGAGGGGAGCTAGGATTTGACATGGGCTGATGGTGGGGCTAGGAAAGGACTAGAAATGGGCTGATGGGGGGCTGGGATTGGAAATGAGCTGATGGAGGGACTCGGAAAGGACTGGAAATGGATGTGGGGAGCTAGGAGTGGAAATGGGCTGATGGTGGGGCTAGGATAGGATTGGAAATGGGCTGATGGGGGGCTAGGACTGGAAATGGGCTGATGCAGGGACTAGAAGGGAGCGGATGCTGGGTGAGGCTGGAACTAGAAGGGAGCTGATGTTGGGGGAGGATTAGAATGGGATGGAGCTGGGAGAGTGAAATGGAGAGGGAAAAAAATATTTTGTGTGGGAGGGAAGACAAATCTACAATTGGCCGGATATTGGGAGAGTAAGTGGGGATTGAGGATGGAGGGGTAAAATTTGAGTGGATGAAATAGGAATGAGGAAAGAGCAAAAGGAGAAAGATTAGTATGTTAAAGCAGATGTAGAGGGAGGATGGAAAAAAACTAGAAGAGAGAAGAAAGGACAAATGGACAGCAGACGATGGAGAGTTAGCAGAAGACATGAAGAAACCAGAAGAAAGTAGCTGGAGCAATTACAACTGAAAAAAGATGAACAAAAGGTAGAAAAATATCTCTTTATTTTGAATTCATTAACTGGAATATGTCAGCTCTAGGAAATGTGCATCATTAACGTCTGCGCTTTGTTTAGTACAAGAGGAAATTAATTTATAGTTTTATTTCTACAGTGTTGTACATTCCAAGTTTGGCTTTTGGGGTTCCCAGTTTAATTATTGTCTTCCTGTTTCTAAATTGTGATTCCTTGTTTGGTGATGGTCTATGTTCTGCATGTGTAACTGAGCTGAGGTATTCTGTTTATGTAATTCCTATTTGACATTGCCACTTGTTCTCTTTCCCCAGTAGGTCATGTATTGTTATTCTCTGAAATGTATTGGTTTAATATTTGCAGTGTTGCCTTTTGATAGGTAGGGTATGATGCTTTGTGAGTCCTGGTAGTGCTGTTATGATACGGCGGGTTTGCTATGGGTTCTAAATGGGCAGTGTTTGTAGTAGTTCCTAATGTGCCTGGCGGTTGGCACTGGATTATAGTAATGTAGAAATCTTTTAGTCTCTCTTTATCCATACACTCATTAAGATGCATGTTTACTAAAAGTTAGTGTATGGTAACATCATGCAAATATTTATGCAAATGAGGCATCTTATGCAAATGAGTCCCTGCACTGAGTCTCCCCACATGGCCCCGCAACCCCCTTGGGCCGCCCCTGCATTGTGGAGGGAGGGAGGGAGGGATTCAGCCGGGCAGAGGGGGCCCCGCAGGACAGTCCATTCTGCCGCCGCGGCAGTGGCAGCAGTAGCAGCCAGCGTTTGTTTTTTTTTTATTTAATTTTACTTGAGCCGATTGGGGGGGGGGGGTGATGACTGGTAATGGGCTATGGGGGGGCTAGGACTGGAAATGGGCTGGGGGGGTTAAGACTGGAGGTGGGCTGATGGGGTTAGGACTGGTAATGGGCTGTGGGCTGTTGGGGGGGGTAGAACTGGTAATGGGCTATGGGGGGGTTAAGACTGGTAATGGGCTGTGGGCTGTTGGGGGGGGTAGAAATGGTAATGGGCTATGGGGGAGTTAAGACTGGTAATGGGCTGTGGGCTGATGGGGGCTGTCTGGTAATGGGCTATGGGGGGGCTAGGACTGGAAATGGGCTGGGGTGCTTAAGACTGGAGGTGGGCTGATGGGGTTAGGACTGGTAATGGGCTGTGGGCTGATGGGGGGGGTTAGGACTGGTAATGGGCTATGGGGGGGTTAGGACTGGTAATGGGCTGTGCGCTGATGGGGGCTGTCTGGTAATGGGCTATGGGGGGTTAGGACTGATAATGGGCTATGGGGGGGCTAGGACAGGAAATGGGCTGATGGAGGAGGGGGGTTAGGACTGGCCATGGGCTATGGGGGGCTGACTGGAAATGGGTTGATGGGGTTAGGACTGGAAGTGGGCTGATGGGGGGTTAGGACTGGTAATGGGTTATAGGGGGGGCTTAAACTGAAAATGGGGTGATAGGGGGTTAGGACCACTGTTCCCTCTAAGCTGTGCGCGCGCACACACCTCGCCGAGTGAGCGCACATACTTTACAAAAGAGCACACAAAAATTACAGTTCTGATTCTGATAGAAAACACCACAGACGTTCTTAAAATTGAAAGGTTGTTGTGTATTTATGGTTTTCACAAGTTCTACAATATTTTCTAGTGCAATCAATGTGGTGTACATACTGTATTCTGACGTGTAGTCAAATTTTAAAGTATATAACTCCGAGTGTCGTTATGTGGCGCACAAAAATTTAACCTTCCTTCAAAAGCTGCACAGCTGATATTTTATGCACACACAGCCTACAGAAAATTAGAGGGAACATTGGTTAGGACTGGTATTGGGTTGGGGGGTTGCTAGGACTGGAAATGGGCTGATGGGTGGCTAGGACTGGAAATGGGCTGATGCAGGGACTAGAAGGGAATGGATGCTGGGTGAGGCTGGAACTAGAAGGGAGCTGATGTTGGGGGAGGATTAGAATGGGATGGGGCTGGAAGAGTAAAATGGAGAAGGGAAAAATATTTTGTGTGGTAGGGATAAAAAATCTACAATTGGCCGGGTATTGGGAGAGTAAGTGGGGATTGAGGATGGAGGGGTAAAATTTGAGTGGATGAAATAGGAATGAGGAAAGATCAAAAGGAGAAAGATTAGTATGTTAAAGCAGATGTAGAGAGAGAATGGAAAAAAAACTAGAAGAGAGAAGAAAGGACAAATGGACAGCAGACAATGGAGAGTTAGCAGAAGACACAAAGAAACCAGAAGAAAGTGGCTGAAGCAATTGCAGCTGAAAAAAATGCACAAAAGGTAGAAAAATATCTCTTTATTTTGAATTTATTAATTGGAATATGTCAGCTCTGGTAAATGTGCATCATTAACGTCTGCGCTTTGTTTAGTACAAGAGCAAATTAATGTATAGTTTTATTTCTACAGTGTTGTACATTCCAAGTTTGGCTTTTGGGATTCCCAGTTTAATTATTGTCTTCCTGTTTCTAAATTGTGATTACTTTTTTGGTGATGGTCTATGTTCTGCATGTGTAACTGAGCTGAGGTGTTCTGTTTATATAATTCCTATTTGACATTGCCACTTGTTCTCTCTCCCCAGTAGGTCATGTATTCTTGTTCTCTGAAATGTATTGGTTTAATATTTGCAGTGTTGCCTTTTGATTGGTAGAGTATGGTGCTTTGTGAGTCCTGGTAGTGCTGTTAGGATACGGCGGGTTTGCTATGGGTTCTAAATGGGCAGTGTTTGTAGTAGTTCCTAATGTGTCTGGCAGTTGGCACTGGATTATAGTAATGTAGAAATCTTTTAGTCTTTCTTTATCCATACACTCATTAAGAGGCACGTTTACTAAAAGTTAGTATATGGTAACATTATGCAAATATTTATGCAAATGATGTCCCTTATGCAAATGAGGCCCCGCACCGAGTCTCCGCACATGGCCCCGCACCCCCCTTGGGCCGCCCCTGGTTAGTAGTAATATTCAGCCATTAATCAGATAGTGAAAACTGGCTAAAGTTAAGACAGCGTTTGAGATGACACAACTTTAACTGGTTAAGATATCCGATTAGCAGCTGAATATTGCTGGTGACCAGATAGCAACCAGCAGCTCCCCCAAATCTGCCCACAGACCATCCCAGTTTTTACTGGGCATTTTTAACACAGTCTATGGCAGATCTGCTAATCTGCTAAAATGCTTTAAAAATGGCTCCCTATAATACTAACCATGGAGTCGGCCGACCAAATAGGCGAGCTAAGTGGCCACCTTGGGTGGCCGCTCCAGGTGAGCAGTGGCAGCACTCATGGGTCTCTGCCACTGCCCCACCCCAGCTGCAACCAATTCTGTTTGGGATGGGGGAGGCAGGCAGTGGCAGTGTTGGCAAAAGCAGTGGCAAAATCCACCGCTTTTGGAAATACTGCTGTTGCCACCTCCCCCTCCCTAGATGGAATTCGCAGCAGCTGGGAAGGAAGCTGGAGGGGGAAGTGTCAGCGGTGGTGGGAGGACAGCGAGGCGAGGGTTTTGGCCTAGGGCAGCAGAAATCTTTGGGCTGACCCTGACTAACCATTTTTAACTTTGGGCACTACAGCTTCACAGTTCCCATAATCTGAATGAGGCAATAAGGAAGCCAATCTGAAAGGTTCCTAACTTTCCACCTAGTACAGACTCCTAGAATCCAGGAGCCATTTAGATGGACTCAACCTTCACCTTGCCAGGTCCATTCACAAGCAGAGTTCCCCAGCTGCATAGTTCAATTTGACTTTATACATCATTTCTCTTCCACCAGATTCCTTATTTTAAATGAGAACTGTTGAGAGGGGTTAGCAAATTAGCCCAGGTCACACAGCAAGATATCATTCCATAAAAAGCATAAGAGCACCAAAGTTGCATAGAATCGGGTAAAATATGAGGAGAAAAGAATTTCAGAACATCACCAACTAGCTTTTGTGAATTAAACACCACTTTGGCTTTATATTGAGCTTAAACATCAATGATCCTAAAAAAATTCCTCTTTATCTTTATTATTAATCAATCTTTGTATTTAATCACACAGGTGCCTTTACTCCACAAAGCAAGTGGTCTTATCTGTTCAAGTCCAGTTTAAATTCAATAGTCAGTCAGGGCCTAGTTTACTTACATTTAAAACACAGAGGAGAGCTTTCTGGTTAAATTTAGAACCCAAGACTACCCCTATCCAAGCAAGAGCTGTGAGACTCCCTCTGGAGATTGGTCACAGATTACCTTAGAAGCACAGGAGAGGGTACTGTGTAGCAGCCAGGTTTTAATAAGTCTTTTTCCCCTCCATACCTCCCTCCCCATCACCCACCCACCCCTGGGATAACCGTAGCTTTATAGGTGCTTAAACCTCTTAAAGGAAAGGAGGTGCCATATTCACTCTCAGGTGCAGCTGTTCATTCTCATCAGCATACATTAAGAACCTGAGATTAATTAAATTTCAGGTGAACAAAGTACATTAAACGTATTAGGTATAGTTTTATTAGTATAAGTATCCCCAGCAAAGAACTTAAATATCTAAACACAACCTTAAAACCAAGATGCAGACAGCAGTCCAGCAGCGAGATGGGGCTTTCCAATCTTTTGCATTGAGTGTCACATGTATGATTTTCTCCCAGTTGGTGATGGGTCTTACGTGTGCACGAGGTGCAAGAAACTCTTTGCTCTCAGGGAACGAGTCAGATCTCTAGAGGGAAGAGTAGCAGACTTGGAAGACATAAGGAAGACAGAGAGGTACATAGATGAGACCTACAAGGATATAGTCCTGAAGTCCCACCTCCAGTCTGGCCTTGGAGGAGAGAGGTCACGTGAAAGGAGAGCATCACCCTGGTGGGGCAGGAAGTGATCCTATAGCTAGGATCTGTCCACCAGGTGATGTAAAACTTTCTTGCACCGAGGACGTTTCTCCAGGGTGAAGTGCTCATGAGGGAAGGGTTAGGACAGCCGTTATAGTTGGTGATTCGATCATTAGGCATGTAGATAGCTGGGTGGCTGGTGGACGTGAGGATCGCTTGGTGACATGCCTGCCTGGTGCGAAGGTAGCGGACCACAGGCGCCACCTAGACAAGGTCTTAGATAGTGCTGGGGAGGAGTCTGCTGTCTTTATGTCGGTACCAATGACATAGGAAAATGTGGTAGGGAGGTTCTGGAGGCTAAATTTAGGCTTTTAGGTAGGAAGCTGAAATCCAGAACTTCCAGGGTAGCGTTCTCCAAAATGCTTCCCGTTCCATGCGCAGGACCCAAAAGGCAGGCAAAGCTCCGGAGTCTCAATGCGTGGATGAGGCGATGGGGCAGAAATGAGGGTTTTGGATTTGTTAGGAACTGGGAAACATTCTGGTGAAAGGAGGGGCTCTTCCGAAGGGATGGGCTTCACCTTAACCAAGATGGAACCAAGCTGCTGGCATTAACCTTTAAAAAGGAGAAAGAGCAGATTTTAAACTAGATAATAGGGGAAAGCCGACATTCGCCCAAGAGCGCATGGTTCGGAACAATGTATCCTTGAAGGATACTAACAAAAACAGAGAGGTTCCAAAAAAAGAGTAAAGTAGCCCAAATGCCCTTCAGTATGGAGCAGACAAAGCTTAAAGATTCCAAATTACCCATGCCTACCAATAGCCAAATTAATATGAATACATTACAGACTCTAAAATGCTTGTATGCAAATGCTAGAAGTCTAAAAACTAAGATGGGAGAGTTAGATTATATAGCACTAAATGAGAGGTTAGATATGATTGGAATCTCAGAGACATGGTGGAAGGAGGACAACCAGTGGGACACTGTGATACCTGGGTACAAACTATATCGTAATGATAGAGCTTATCAAATTGGTGGAAGGGTTGTGCTCTATGTTAAAGAGGGCATTGAGTCAGAAAGGATTAAAGTTTTGCAGGAAACAAAATTTGCTGTAGAATCTCTATGGATTGAAATTCCTTGTAAAAAGGGGAAGGCGATGGTGGTGGGGGTGTACTATCGACTGCCTGGCCAGAATTAACAAATGGATGATGAAATGCTCAAAGAAATCAAGGAAGCTAACAAAAGTTACAGCACAGTAATAATAATGGGTGATTTCAACTACCCCGGTATCGACTGGGTCAGTGTCACGTCAGGACATGCTAGGGAGATAAAGTTCCTAGATGAAATAAATGACTGCTTCTTGGAGCAGCTGGTTCATGAACTGACCAGAGGTGAAGCCATATTAGACCTAGTCCTTAGTGGAACACCAGATCTAGTGCAAGAGATAAGGTTGTTGGGGCCGCTTGACAATAGTGATCATAGCATGATCGCCTTTGATTTAATTAGTGGAGGAGGGATAGTAAGGAAATCCACAGTACTACCTTTTAACTTTCGATAGGGAGACTATGATAAAATGAGGAAAACAGTTAAGAAAAAACTAAAAGGAGCAGTTGCAAAGGTTAAAGACGTACATCAGGCTTGGCTGTTGTTGAAAAATACTATCTTGGAAGCCCAGACCAGCTGTATTCCACGCTTTAAGAAAAGTGGAAGGAAGTCCAAAAAACTGCCAGCATGGTTTAAAGGTGAGGTCAGAGAGGCTGTTGTTGCCAAAAAAGCATCTTTCAGGAAATGGAAAAAAGAGCCAAATGACAAAACCTGGAAACAGCACAAGCACTGGAAAGTCAAATGCAAGGCATTGATAAGGCAGGCAAAGGGAGAGTTTGAGAAGAAGCTTGCTGTGGAAGCAAAAACGCAAAGTAAAGACCTTTTCAAGTACATTCGTAGCAAAAAACCTGTGAGAGAGTCAGTTGATCCATTAGATGATGAAGGGGTTAAAGGAGCAGTAAGAGGCGACAAGGCGATAACGGAGAGACTGAATGAATTCTTTGCTTCAGTCTTTACTGAGGAAGATGTAGGGATGTTACCCATGACTGAAGTGGTATTTAAAGGTGCGGAAGAATTGAAAGAAATATCGATACATCGGGAAGATGTATTTCAATTATTAGATAAAGTGAAGAGTAGCAAATCACCTGGGCTGGATGGTATACATCCAAGGGAGTTGAAAGAACTGAAATATGAGATTGCAGACCTGCTATTAGTAATCTGTGAACTATCATTAAAATCATCTCTAATACCTGAAGATTGGAGGATCGCCAATGTAACACCAATTTTTAAAAAGGGTTCCAGGGGTGATCCGGGAAACTACAGACCGGTTAGCCTGACATCAGTACCAGGAAAAATGGTAGAAACCATCATAAAGAATAAAATTACTCAGCACGTAGATAGTCATGACCTAATGGGAGACAGCCGACATGGCTTTAGACAAGGAAGATCTTGTCTTATTAATCTGTTATGTTTTTTTGAAGGAGTGAATAATCAGGTGGACAAAGGTGAGTCGGTTGATATAGTGTATCTGGACTTTCAGAAAGCCTTTGACAAGGTCCCTCATGAGAGACATTTGCAAAACTAAAGAGTCATGGGATAGGAGGCAGTGTACTATTGTGGATCAGGAACTGGTTAAAAGATAGAAAGCAGAGGGTAGGCTAAATGGCCAATTTTCCCAATGGAGAAAGGTGAATAGTGGTGTACCCCAGGGATCCGTGCTGGGTCCGCTGCTTTTTGACATATTCATAAATGACCTGGAAAGTGGAATAACGAGTGAGGTTATCAAATTTGCAGATGACACAAAACTATTTAAAGTTGTTAAAACCCAAGAGGATTGTGGAAAATTGCAAGAGGATCTTGATAAATTGGAAGATTGGGCATCAAAATGGCAGATGAAATTTAATGTGGACAAGTGCAAGGTTATGCACCTAGGGAAGAACAACCCAAACTATGATTACACGATGCAAGGTTCCACATTAGGAACTACCACCCAGGAAAAAGATTTAGGCGTCATTGTGGATACCATGTTAAAACCCTCGGCTCAGTGTGCAGCAGCGGCCAAGAGAGCAAATAGAATGCTAGGTATGATCAGGAAAGGAATGGAAAATAAAACAAAAGATATTATAATGCCTCTATATCGTTCCATGGTGAGACCGCACCTTGAATATTGTGTGCAATTCTGGTCGCCGTATCTTAAAAAGGATATAGCGATTTTAGAAAAGGTTCAGAGAAGAGCCACCAAAATGGTAAAGGGGATGGAAGGATACTCCTATGAAGAAAGGCTAAAAAGGTTAGGGCTCTTTAACCTGGAAAAGAGACGGCTGAGGGGAGATATGATAGAAGTCTATAAATTAATGAACGGAGTGGAACGGGTAAACGTAGATCGATTGTTTACCTTATCAGAATATAGAAAGACTAGGGGACATGCAATGAAGCTACAGGGTAAACTATTTAAGACTAATAAAAGAAAATATTTTTTCACTCAACGTGTAATCAAACTCTGGAATTTGTTACCGGAGGATGTAGTAAAGGCTGTTAGTGTAGCTGGGTTTAAAAAAGGTTTGGACAAGTTCCTGGAGGAAAGGTCCATAAACCATTATTAAGAAGGGACCCAGGATATCTATGTTTGAACCAATACAAGCATTGTGGAACCTGTGTCCCTTGGGGAAACTGCTAGGTACATATGACCTAGATTGGCCACTGTTGGAAACAGAATACTGGGCTTGATGGACCTTGGTCTGACCCAGTATGGCATATCTTATGTTCTTATGTAAGCCCAGGCCAGTTGTATTCCACGCTTTAAGAAAAGTGTAGGGAAGTCCAAAATACTGCCAGCATGGTTTAAAGGTGAGGTCAGAGAGGCTGTTGTTGCCAAAAAAGCATCTTTCAGGAAATGGAAAAAAGAGCCAAATGACGAAAACTGGAAACAGCACAAGCACTGGCAAGTTAAATGCAAGCCATTGATAAGGCAGGCAAAGAGAGAATATGAGAAGAAACTTGCTGTCGAAGCAAAAACGCATAATAAAGACTTTTTCAAGTACATTTGTAGCAAAATAACGGTGAGTCGGTTGGTCCATTAGATGATAGAGGGGGAAAAGGGGCAGTAAGAGAGGACAAGGCTATATTGGAGAGACTGAATGAATTCTTTGCTTCGATCTTTACTGAGGAAGACGTAGGAATGTACCTGTGACTGAAGTGGTATTTAAAGGTGATACTGCAGAAAAATTGAAAGAAATATCGCTACACTGGGAAGATGTATTACAACTATTTGATAATCTGAAGAGTAGCAAATAACCTGGACCAGATGGTATCCATCCAAGGGTGTTGAAAGAACTGAAATATGAGATTGCAGACCTGCTATTAGTAGTCTGTGAACTATCATTAAAATCATCTCTAATACCTGAAGATTGCAGGATCGCCAAAGTAACGCCAATTTTTAAAAAGGGTTCCATGGGTGATCCAGGAAACTAAAGACCGGTGAGCCTGACATCAGTACCGGGAAAAATGGTGGAAGCCATCATAAAGAACAAAATTGCTCAGCATGTAGATAGTTGTGGCCTAATGGGAGACAGCCAAAATGGCTTTAGACAAGGAAGATCTTGTCTTACTAATCTGTTATGTTTTTTTGAAGGTGTGAATAAAGAGGTAGACAAAGGTGAGTCGGTTGATATAGGGGTATGTTTACTAAACTGTCTTAATGTTGCCAGCGATAGTTGCAGCGTTACTGTGAAGAATGCCATATAAGGTAGTGGGCGGTCCGGCGGCAAGGTAGCAATTATCTGTATCGCGCAATAGTGGGTGCCGTGGCGCATTAACGCGCGTTAACCCTAAGTTCATGCCAGCGCAGTGTTAGAAGCTATAAAGATGTCGCCCACTGGTAACTGCAATGACTGCGGAGGCATAGGTCATGGGTTCAATCCCGCAGTGGTGTTATTTAAGAAGGCTGTCTGAGGCAGTTCCTTTTAATTTAAATCAGTGCTGCCAACAAAAATACCCTCACAGTGCTGTAACATAAGGCGCCCCATAGGTCACATTAGAAAGTGCCCTGTCCACCAAGGCACCCTATGATGTGCCCTATAGGGCGCTTTATAGGGCGCCTATGAGGCACCTTAGGCTACGTCACTGTGAGGGTGTTTCTGCTGGCAGCACTGATTTAAGGAAAAGGAAATGCCTCAGACAGCATTCTTACACTACACCACTTCGGGATCAAAGCCATGACTTCTGCCCCAACAGTCACTGAAGTAACCACAGTCACTGAAGTAACCCTGCGTGGAGGAGTGGCCTAGTGGTTGGGGCAAGGTACCTCAGGCCGGAAGGTCGGAGGTTCAAATCCCAGTAGAGGACAGCAACCTTGGGCCAGAAGGACTGGGGTTTCTAGTCCCACAGGTGCTCCTTGTGGTCTTGGGCAAGCCACTTAACCCTCCATAGCCCATGTTCCCTGTAAAATAGTTATCTCCAAGTTATAATGCTCTGTTCAATGTAATTTCAGTTTGTTCAATGTAAACCGCACTTATGCCAGAATAGCACGGTATATAAGAGAATGTAAATAAATAAAACCAGTGGGCTACATCTCTATAGCGTCTAACACATTGCTGGCTGGCTACAGAAAGACTGCAGGTCACCACACAAACTGTCTGCTGTGGTTACCAGAATAGGATAGAGACAGCAGTACCCATGATGCAATTCACATGCAAAACAGCAGTCTACATCTGAACACAAGATGGGGTATGCACCTCTATAGCACCCTGGCCTGGTAGGGGGAACTGACTGTGTGTGTTACTGGCACAGAATAGCTACAGACCGTGACATTGTACAGTTCCTGTGCTCACCCTGAGGGTAAGGTGGGGGGCCCAGCAACAGGTCCGTAGCACCTGGCATGGCTGAGATAGGCTGTGCTGCAGGTACCCATCAGTGCCAGTGTGATGGGTAGTCCCTGCAGACACACATAGGATACACCTGTGTCCATCTGTATTTCCCAGCCACGTCTAGCCCTTGTGGACTATGATGCACCCAGAATAGTGCATATCCTGTGTGGGTGCCATGGTTATATGTGAAGGGTGGTGTTTGGACCCCCAAAACAGATTATGTAGCCCCACCCAACCTGCCCTCTGTGGTTCATGGTGGGGGACAGGATCTCCCACCAACAGATCCACATTCTACATCGCTGCAATGGTGGCAGTAGAGGGGACCATCAACCCCAGTCCTGCTGTGGAATGGACACCCTACAGGGCAGTCAATGCAGATATGTACGTGTCACATAGGACAGTAGGCTTGGAAAAGCTCAGCTGCCCCCATCCTTATCTGACATTCACCAGCAGAGGGCATAGTCAGTCTTCACCTTGCAAGGTGTTCCAGCCATACACATGCTAACTGCAGACAGCCTGCTAGCTAGTACATACTGCATGTTCCTCATGGAACTGTGTGCACCCACAAATGGGATGTGAGCACACACACCAAGTAGGTATGTCAGTGATTGGGCCCCACAAAAGGAAATCCATAGATATCACTTGAGAGAAATACTGTATAGCACTGTGGGGGAACCTAGCCATGCCATGGTCACTGCTCAGTCAGGGTGAGAGTGACCTCCCAGCATGACATGCTGTGGCCACCCTATCCGTGCAGGTGTTGGCCGGGCACTACAATGTCCCAGCCATTGGTCTATGCTCTGTGCAGATGCATCCTGCCCAGGCCGCCCTGTCCGGGCCATACCCACAGTACCTTGCTCCTCATTATGCACATTGGCAGGCTAACACTGGAAACAGTGCAAGCATTGAGGGCTCAGTAAGGTGTAGGCAGCCACATAACACTGGATAGACATACGCACACTCCCACACCTATTTCAGCATTGTGCAACTATAGAGGTGGTTGGCAGCCCTGGCCGCCACACCAGTCCTGGGCACAGTGTAGGCATTGCTATGGTATGCAATACTGTTAGGGTCACTCCCCGGGGTGTTAAACACTGTCAGATACGGAACCTGAAACACACTCCACAGATATCAGAAAGGTTGCTATGATGAATCTCTGCCAACAAATTGTGTTTAACTTAGGATTTGTTATCTGATATTATTCATAGTAACCTTTTGATATATGTGGAACGTGTTTTCACATTTAAGACAGCATTGCTAAGGTATGCAGGTTCTAGTATTGGTAGATGCTGCTCCATGCAGGACCCAACAGCCTAACTCTCCATGAGCCGCTGGATAGTGGAGCCTGTGGGTGTGGATGTTTGTGCCTCTGTTGGCCGCTGCTCTAGGGCAGAGGTTCCCAACTCCGGTCCTGGTGGGCCAAACATGGTTCAGGTTTTCATGCTGTCCCTAATGAATATGCATGAATGCATTTGCATACAATGGAGGCGCTGCATGTAAATGCATCTCATGCTTATTTATTAGGGACATCCTGACAACCTGAATGGTGTTTGGTCCTCCAGGACTGGAGTTGGGAAACTCTGCTCTAGGGATTGCACATGTTTATGGTGTATATGCTCTGTAGGGTACAATATAGGCGTTTATGGCGTGTTTCTTTTATCAGCAATAAAGATTCCATCTTAATTACCATGGTTTAGTACTGGGTAAAATGTGGGGACCTGGTCTGCAGGGACCACAGCTGGGACTTGAACCTGTGGCCTTTTACCCCTGAATATACTGGCTGTGTGTACTGCACCAAACTCTTGTCACAGAGGCACATCATTCACTGAGGATACCATGACTGTTCATCAGACAGACCTTGTCTGTTGCAGTGCACGGCACCCACCTGGACAGGGCTTGGCCTTGGTGTGTTGTGGGCAGATGCCACTGCTCCCTCCACCACCAGCACCTCTCCGCCACCATGCTGACATGCCCTTATGCTGGTGGTGCACAGTCCCAGGCCATCCAGTGTGCCTGTAGGCAGCTGCCTATGGTGTGGGATCTGGGGTAGGGGTGCCTACATAGACATCCGCGCTTTCCCCCGGCACCGCCTGTCACTGTTATGTGCCCTTTGGGGTACCGGCTGGGTGATGTTCCCTGGGACACTGTGGGACACACACTCGTGGGCACGTTTGATCTTGGTCAGTTGCTGGCTTGCTGATTTGCAGTTACTGTGTTCCTATGTTCCACCTAGGCATCTGCCTAGTCCACCCTGTGCCCAAGCTGCCCCACTGCATCTCCCGCCTTCTGCCCCTGTACCCCATTTGCAGCCTCACCGTCGTGCCCTTTGTACTTGGCCACTATGCTGCTGCTGCACATGTATCACTACTATCACTTTTCTTGGTCTCCCTGGCTTTGCTGTACATTGCTGACTGAACTGGTTTCTCTCTCCTGCAAATGTGCCTCTAGCGCAAGGTTTTCACTGGTGCTAATTTTCAGACCTTCATTTCACGGCGTTAGTGTGCATGGAGCCTCTCCCCGCCCACTTTCCGCCCATTGACCCCTTATCTCTGCCCCTGAGTAGCCTTAGTCCGCCCTCTGGGGAGCCTTACTCTACCCTCTGCACACCTTAACGCCGCCGGAGACGTTATCACGTGATACGTGACGTTCTCACATGGTGATGCGCCATTATCGCGTGATAATGTCACGTATCACGCGATAACATCGCAGCTGCGCCATTAGCGCCGTTTAGTAAACATACCCCATAGTATATTTGGACTTTCAGAAAGCCTTTGACAAAGTCCCTCATCAGAGACTTTTAGCAAAACTAAAGAGTCATGGGATAAGAGGCAGTGTACTATTGTGGATCAGGAACTGTTTAAAAGATAGAAAGCAGAGGGTAGGACTAAATGGCCAGTTTTCCAAATGGAGAAAGGTGAATAGTGATGTACTTCAGGGATCTCTGCTGGGTCCGCTGCTTTTTGACATATTCATAAATGACCTGGAAAAGGGAATAACGAGTGAGGTTATCATATTTGCAGATGACACAAAACTATTTAAAGTTGTTAAAACCCATGAGGATTGTGGAAATTTGCAAGAGGATCTTGATAAATTGGATGACTGGACATCGAAATGGCAGATCAAATTTAATGTGGACAAGTGCAAAGTTATGCACCTAGGGAAGAACAACCCAAACTATGGTTACACGATGCAAGGTTCCACATTGGGAACTACCACCCAGGAAAAAGATTTAGGCGTCATTATGGATAACATGTTAAAACCCTCTGCCCAGTGTGCATCGGCAGCCAAGAGAGCAAATAGAATGCTAGGTATCATAAGGAAAGGAATGGAAAATAAAACAAAGGATATTATAATGCCTCTGTATCATTCCATTTTGTGACTGCACCTTGAATATTGTGTGCAATTCTGGTCGCCGTATCTTAAAAAGGATATAGCGTTATTAGAAAAGGTTCAGAGAAGAGCCACCAAAATGGTAAAGGGGATAGAAGGATGCCCCTATGAAAAAAGGCTAAAAAGGTTAGGGCTCTTTAACCTAGAAAAGAGACAGCAGAGGGGAGATATGATAGAAGTCTATAAATTAATGAACGGAGTGGAACGGATAAACGTAGATCGATTGTTTACGTTATCAGAATATAGGAAGACTAGGGGACAGGCAATGAAGCTACAAGGTAAACTATTTAAGACTAATAAGAGAAAATATTTTTTCACTCAACGTGTAATCAAACTCTGGAATTTGTTACCGGAGGATTTAGTAAAAGCTGTTAGTGTAGCTAGGTTTAAAAAAGGTTTTGACAAGTCTCTGGAGGAAAGGTCCATAAACCATTATTAAAAGGGACCCAGGATATCACTGCTTGACCCAATACAAGCATTGTGGAACCTGTATTTTTTGCAGAAACTGCTAGGTACGTATGACCTAGATTGGCCACTGTTGAAAACAGGATACTGGGCTCGATTGACCTTGGTCTGACCCAATATGACATATCTTATGTTCTTATGTAAGTCTATTCATCAGTCATCTAACACCTTCAAACTTCATTCTTCACCAAAAAAAAAATCATAATAATGAACAACATTTATTTGGATCAACCACAGTCCCAAAGACGCATGTGACGCCATCCAAGGCATTTTGCCACTGCTTCTTCAGGGGGATTATTATTTCAAAAACTCCTTTTTTGCTGCTGTGAGGGAGGAGGCACCAAACATTAGCTATATACTTTAAACATGTAAACTGAAACCCACTCAAAATGCTCCTGAGCCTTCCTATATGTTCCTCTGTGGACACTCAGACCTAAAATTACACCCAATAAACTACAAACCATATGGACGGCGTCATATGCAGCGCTGGGAGTGTGGTTACTATTACTACTACTATTAATCATTTATAAAGCGCTACAAGGCATACGCAGCACTGTACAAACACATGTAGAAGACAGTCCCTGCTTGTAGAGCTTACAGTCTAATCAAGATAGAAAGTACAGAACAAGAGAAACAAGGGCTTCAATAGGGAGAGGAGACATTAAGAGAATAAGGGATTAAGATCCAAAAATGGCTGCAAAGACATAAGCTTTTAGCATGGATTTATAGAGGGGACGGGAAGAGATTTGATGTAGAGATACAGGGAGTTTGTTCCATGCATAAGGGGCAGCAAGGTGAAAAAACTGAAGTCTGGAGTTGGCAGCATAAGATAAGGGCAGAGAGAGAAGAAAACCAGAGAAGGAACAGAGTTAACAAGGAGGGGTGTAGGAAAGAGGAGAGAGGAAAGGTAATGAGGAGCAGAAGAGTGAATGCATTTATATGTCAGAAGGAGAAGTTTGAATTGGATGAGGAAAGGGAAGGGGAGCCAGAGAGTCTCCATTGCAAGCAAGGTAATTCTAAGGTTCTTGAATACAAATTCTCTGCCTGAGAGTTATTAAAGGAGTTTTTTTTTGGGGGGGGGGGGCATTTTTAATAGCTAACTTTTTCTGCTGCATTGCCTATTGCTTAATTTTTGTAGTTGTCCTGCAGAAGGGGAATTATTCTGTTTTTAGGCAAAGCTTTTTTTCTGCTGCTATAGTTTTTTCCCCCCTTCTCTTCTAACCTTCAGGTTCAGAGAGGAAGACAAGCTCTTTGAAGTCACTGTACTCCTCAGGTGTTAGATCCCTCCCTTCCCACTCCAGGCCCCACCTACCCCATGTGAAAATTCTTGCTACATAGGGCAACTCACCAATTAGCTTGTCGACAAAGTTAACAGATTTCTTTTTATTGGTTGGTAGGGAAAATCTAGGAAGTAAATAGTTCCACATTTGGATATCTTCTATAAGTAAACACTTTGATATTCTTGAAGGAGATTTAAACAGGTAATTTTACAAAGGGAACACGTTAAATTACTCTTATCTGGAGCCAAAGCTCCTTTCTTATTCAGCAAAAATATTTCCAACTGTGAAGATTCATAAAATACATGCTCAACTCCAAGATAAGTCAACTAGCATTTATACAGGCAACACAGAAAGAACGTCGCTCCAATTGCCAACAAATAAGATATCATTTGGAGAGAGGTCTTACCAGGGCTTGTGCGAGGAGATGAGGCGTCCAGGTGAACTTCATCTCTTGCACCCCCTGCTCCCAATCCTGCCCCCGTTGCCACTGTTGCCATTCTTTTTATGGGACTGCAGCGCTGATAAGTGCCTCAAACAGCCCTGCAGCGCTGACCTTGAAACTCTGCCACTACAAGGCTGTTTGACCTCCAGTCCCTCTGACACTCGATGCCAACTTTCTTGTTTATGGAGGCAGAAGCCACTTCTGCCCCTTGCAATAAGGAAGTCAGCATTGGGCATCGGAGGCCGAAATAGTCTCACAGTGCCACAGTTTTAAGTTAAGCGCTGCGGAGCTCTTTGAAATCCTTGCCACTGCCGCCGCAGGTCCTGGAGAAGGGTTGGCAGCAACGGCAATGGGCCACCCCTGGACCATTGATACTCTAGACGGCTGCCTGGTTCGCCTGATGGCCGCACTGGCCCTGGGTCTTACTGTGCATCTGGGTAGCTCTAGAAACACCAGGAAATATGACAATTTCTTTCCCCACAAAATAAAGTATCCTTATTACAGAAATATGCCTTCAAAATCAAAACCTTAACTGACTCAGTAAGGAAGGAAGCCATGAAAGTAGCCTGGATACTTCAACTAGTTCCTCCACTGAGACTGCAAGAGACGGTAAATAATATAAATTAGAGACCAGTATAGATGAATCATCAAGCTGCAAGCATCCAGAAAAATATTTCCTAAGCAGCACTAAAGGAGACAAAAGATGTGCTTTGGGAAAATTCAGTACATTTTCAAATGATTCAGCCTGTTTATGCAAAGACAGCCTATCTTTAATCCCAGCTGCTCCTGCTGATTGCAATGTCCCAATTGCATCTCCACCTTACCTTTCCTCTGCTCAACCAAATGCAACTTATTATCCTGTTCTTGCATCTTAGCAACAGTTTCTTGTGAGAAACGTTCAGACAACTCAAGCGTGTGCTGAATCATATTATTTGTTTGTGTTACTATTTTCCAGATATTCAATAATGTCCATTAACTGATGTATCTGCTAGATATATGTGGCAGGGGAGTGCTAATATCAGGAGGGTGCTGTCACTAGCCGCCCAAACCCTCATTCAGGATGACCTTCAGAGTGTCGGCAGCTTGCCCATAGAACATGCTGCTCCTGCAGGCAGAAGGCTATGAGTAGCGGTCATGGCCTCAGTATCCTTCTGCCTGGGGGAACAGCATATCCCAAGGACAGGCTCTTCGCTAAGCTTCCGGTGCTCTGCAGGTCATCGTCAGTGGGGGCAGTGGCTAGGCCTGAGGCATGGAGAGAGAGTGCCCTTTACACGGTCTTGCACATCTCTGGTAGAGCTCAGGCTGGCGGGGAGAGGAGAGTTTCATTTATATATATTTATATATATATATATATATATATATATATATATTTGTCTTTAATTTGTTGTTTTGTCTTTACCGCACGGGCTGCGGTGTTCACTGTGGGAATGTTGCGCCTAGTCAGGTAAGTGCTCCTTTGTGTTTGGTAACTCTCAGGGGCTCCGCTGTCTCCAGTCCTTGACCTGGGATCCGCAGTAACAGCCTCCCACACAGGCTGTCCTGGAGAATGGTCGGGAGAAAAGCTGCCATTGCAACATTTTCAGTTCCTCCATAACTATAGCTTGGAGGTATAGGAGCTTTCCCTGCTGTGCCCAGTGGGAGGTTGCTACAGTCCGCAGAAAAACGAAACTGTGACCTGTGTTGCAGTGGTTAAAGGCCTGTGTGGATGAAATCCTTTGTTGCAATGGGGCTGCTGCTTCCTTTGCCGAGGTTTACATGGCGGCCAGAGGTTGATCCTTTTTTGAGCCTTACGAGCTGCAAAGTGCATTCCGTTGGTAGGCTTCCTGCACAGCGGATGCTTTCTGGGCAGAAGAGGCTACCATGTTGATTGTGGTGGATTCTTTATCACCTCAAATAAGCCTGTAGCCTTTTCTGCGAATGTGTATGGACATTTAGTGTGGTGAATTTCTGCTGTTTTAAAATACATATAATGCAAAGAGAAAACAAACTTTGCTTTATGCCTGTGTGTTTTAAGTTACTCACTTAGTCAAACTCTACATAGGCTAGAGTGTTGTAGTAACTTTCTCTATGCACCATTAAATAATAAATGGAGCTTACACAAAGATGGTTCCCAATACAGAAATGAGACTGAAGAATGTATGTGTTATACCACCTCTTCAACCTGACTCAGACGTAACTGCATCAAACATTCTGACCCTTGGAGCTGCATTACAAGTTTCTTGTGCCCTTCAATTGTGTTTGGATCTGGATGCAACTTATATGTTTTATGTAGCTCTGGACTGCTGATAAGCATTCAACTTCCATTCTAAGGAGCCAGCGTAATAAACTGAGCTATTCTTCATTGCAAACTGTAGAACTAGAGGACAGGAAGTAAAGCTAAAGGAGGTAAACTTAAAAGCAACATCAGGTGATACTTTTTCACAGAACGGGTGGTGGATGCCTGAAATGTCCTCTAGAAAGAGGTGGTGAGAGCAAAAACAGTGACAGAATTCAAAAAGACATGAGACAGACACACAGGATCACTACTATTAGTAATCTGTGAACTATCGTTAAAACCGTTTGTAGTGCCTGAAGATTTTTTTTATTTTTTTATTTTTTTATTTAGCAAGCATTTGTAGCCCGCTCCTTCCAGCGATCAGAAGCGGGTAGGATTACTATTGTGAAACTGCCGAATCAAGGCAGGTACAAATTTTGTTTACATACAGATTGTCAGAAAAGCACATCATACAGAGTTAACACTTCTTAGCTATGGGGGAGTTCATTTACATATATACATAAATACATATATACAGGATACAGGATAATCTTCTTGGACTGTCGAATCAAGGCAGGTACAAATTTTGCTTACATACAGATTGTCAGAAAAGCACATCATACAGAGTTAACACTTCTTAGCTTTGGGGGGGTTCATTTACAGATATACATAAATACATATATACAGGATAATCTTCTTGGACACAGTGGTCAGGGGCTGCTCCATCTGTGGGTTTAGTTCAGGTTGAAATGTGATTGGAAAATGTGCGTTTTGAGTTTCTTTCTGAAGTCTAGAAGGTCATTGCTAGCTCGTAGTTCTGGTGGGAGTTGGTTCCACAGTGTTGGCGCCACATATGAGAAAGCCCTGTGGCTGGTGTTAGTTTTGGCGGATCTTATATCTGTTGGAGTGTGAAGGATGTTGGAATTGTGGGTTCTTCTGTTTCGGGTAGGAGGTTGCAATCTTACTAGGTTGTTGAGGAAGGAAGGTGCTAAGTTGTGGATGAGTTTGAAGGTGGTTGTTAGTATTTTGTATTTTGTGCGAGCTGTTATGGGTAGCCAGTGTAATTGAATTAGCACTGGTGTGATGTGGTCACTTAGATTTTTCTTCATTATGACCCTGGCAGCTACATTTTGTGCCATTTGTAATATGTTTAGGGTTTTTTTAGGTAAACCTTGTAGGATGGCGTTGCAGTAGTCAAAATGTGGCATGATGAGTGCTTGGGCCACTGTTCTGAAGTCTTGGGGATCAATAATATTCCGAATGGGTTGGAGCACTCTAAGCTTGTGGAAAACTGCTCTGTTGGTCTTTCGGAGGTGTTTTTCCATCTTTAGGTCACAGTCAAATGTGACTCCTAGATACTTTATTTCTTTTTTTGTTTGGTAAGTGTTGTTACATAGTGTTATTGATGTGGGAGGGTCAAAATTCGGTTCTTTGGAGATATACATTACTTCGGTTTTTTTTGTGATTAATTGACATGCTACTTTGTTGTAACCAGTCTTGCATCTCTCCGATACATGTCTCCAGTGGGTTGTAGTCTGGGTTTTTAGTGTCTAGTTGTGTGTATAGCATGATATCATCGGCATAGATGTGGTAATTAATTTCGTGCCGTGAGAAAATTTTGCATAGTGGCTGCATATATATGTTAAACAGAAGTGCTGAGAGAGCAGAGCCTTGGGGGATTCCCTGTGTTTGTGAGAAAGATTCTGCTTTTTCTCCGTTGAATTGAACCTGTTGTGTTCGATTTGAGATGTAGGATGAGAACCATTTTAGTGGGGTTCCTGTTATTCCTATTGATTTTATCCTATTTATGAGGGTCCCATGATTAACTGTATCAAAGGCAGCTGAGATGTCAATGAATACAAGAATGTACATTTTCTTTTTGTTTTCAAGGCCCTTTAGGAGGTTGTTAAGTAGAACTAGTAACAGGGTTTCAACTCCATGATGTTGCCTGAAGCCATATTGCTGGTCATCAAGAGGAGCACTGTCAGTCAGATGGTCTTGGAGTTGTAGAAGGACCGTTTTTTCTATGATCTTTGCCAGGAATGAGATACTTGATATGGGACGGTAGGAGGCTGGGTCTTCTCCGTTGAGTGTAGTGTTTTTTAGGATTGGTCTAATGACTGATTTCTTTAGTTCTGAGGGCATGATTCCTTGTTGTAGGGATAGGTTAACTATGTGTGCTATGTGAGGTGCTATGTCTTGTTTCACTGCCTTGATCCAGGATGCAGGACAGGGATCTAGTGGGGAGGTGGTGCTTTTCAGGCTTGTGACAATGGCTGTGATTTGCTGGGTTCCTATTTTGTGGAAGTGCTCCCATAACTGGTTTTGCGTTGTGTTGTTCTCACTTCTGATTTGTGGTGTTGGTGGGGGGGGTGGAGGACCAGGGGCCGTCAGTTTGGTCGCGTAGTGGTTTGCCAGTGTTTGGACCTTGATGGATTTGTTGAGGTTGGCATTTTGGTCGGTTTTGGTTAGTGATTTGACTAGTTCAAATAACTCTCGTGGGCGATTGATTGCCTTGTTTAGGATGTTGGTGTGATGTAATTTTTTTGCATTGTTCACGTCGTCTTTGTATTTTGCGAGATGGGCCATGTATTTAGTTTTGAGATCGGAGGATTTGGTTTGTCTCCATTTTCTCTCTATTTTACGGAGCTCCCTTTTTGATTTTATTAGAGTTCCTGTGTACCAGGGTTCCGAGTTGATCTTATGTGGGTTTGATGTGTGTTTCAAAGTTGGGTTAGATGTATTTTGGATGTGTGTGTTCCATCTGTTAGTTAGTTCGTCTAGGTCTGTGGAATCTAGGTTTATGTGGGATGCAATGGTGCTTATGAGGTGTTCCTCGTTGAGTTTGCTGAATTTCCTAATGGGGTTGGTCATTCTCATCTCCTTTGAGTTTTTGGGTTGGCACTGTAGTTTAAGTTTACAGTTGATTTGGTGGTGGTCTGACCATGGTACTTGAGTTATGTTTATTACAGGTGGTTCATTGCTTTGTTGTGGATTTCTGGGTATGAAAATCATATCTAGGATGTTTCCTCTATCGTGTGTGGGGTTGCTTATTATTTGTTGGAAACCCAATTGGTCGATGGCTTCATAGAAGGAGTTCGTGTGGGACGGAGGAATTGATGCTAGGTTCAAATCTCCGAGGATGATCTGGAATTTTTTGCTTTGTGTGGATGTGATGGTTTCTAGTGCTGTGGCTAGTGTTTCGTGCTGTGGTGAGGGAGGTCGATAGATTAGGCAGATGGATAATGCCATGCTCTCGACTTTAAGTAGGTCAAGATCGGGATTTGTGACCGTAGATGTGGTTGTGAGTTGAAGGCTGGTTTTGGCTGCTATAAGGACTCCGCCTCCTCTTCTGTTGATGCTTGGGCAGTTGTATAGTTGGTATCCGGGCTTCTGTATTTGATTCATTGTTGCAGAGTCTGAGTCAGTGAGCCATGTTTCTGTTATGCATAGGATATCTGGTTGTTCGTCAGTTAGAATGTTGTGGATAATATGCGTTTTATTCCTTATTGACCTAGCATTAATAAGGATAATGTTACATGTGTGATGTTCTTGGTGTGTGGTTCGTGTGAGTTGTATTTGAGATCCAATAGTGTTCTTTGCTTTGGTTTTAGGGTGTTTTTGAGATTTGTTCCCTTTGATATGGGTGTGTCGTTGGGGTAATTTACTTGGTGTTTGTGTGGTGGTGATAGGATTTAAGTTGTATTGATGCAGGATGGGTAATGGAGGGGGGGTGGAGAAGGTAGATTGGTGTATATAGTAGAGGAATGCAGTATTGTGAGTGTGGGATGGTTCTATAGATTACTGAAGATTAGACAATGGCCAGTGTAATGCCATTTTTTAAAAAGGGACTATCACAACCTGTTCAAATGATGCTAAGTATTTACTGTTCAGTAGTTATTTTTTATTCTGGCTGTGCATTTGCCCCTTCACTGCAATTTCTCACAACAGTGGATTTGGAGGAGAAATATTGGCATCATGTGAAAAACGTTTGCAAAAGAATTTGGGGGAAAAGGGGGGTAGGGTGTAGCTAGCATTAATAATAATGAAGAAGGGGGTGCCAATCTATAGGCTGTAGGGGGCCCAGAGACCCTAGCACTAGCCCTGTGCTGGTGAAGCACAGGCAGCCTCCAAAGAGATTATAGGTTTACATAATAGAAGCAACAAAGAATATCTGGAGGTTTGGCCAACCCCTAAGGCCCCATCACTGACCTGAAAGAGCTCACCATCACACTGCATCTGTAACAGTTTGTCACCTGGTGGAAGAAGTGGAGTTCTAGTCATAGGTCTCAATAGGGCTCCAGAGAGCAAGGAGACAGACAAACCTAGAGACCTTGTCAACACCATCTTGGGCCCCACTCTGCCCTGTAGTATGTTTGTCCATCAGACCAATGGGTACTTTTAGGATTGAGGATGTAGTAGGAGTCCCTTGTTCTTTCCTCTTCCTCTTGCCACCTTTAGGCATAGTTCCAAATAGAAATAACTTAATGCAACTAAGATGGCATCAAAAGGGCATTTTCCTTTGATCATGCAGCCGTGCCATCACTATGCTGAAATGTAAAGTCCTGGCAGTGACCCAATGACATTTTATAAGTGAGTGGAGCTTCCTTTTAAGCAGCATTCTCCTGCTACAGCTGTCTCTAGATGGTCATGGCCCACTCCGACTGCTAAGACTGCAGCTCACACAAGGCTCCAACAATGGAACTCCTCTGCTCCCCCCATTGGCTTGGGCTTTTAAGGCATTGATGGGGAAGGCCCCTTTTTACCTGCAAGAGTTACTTAAGTTACATGTATCAATGTGTATGTCACACTCTTTGGGAGATAAAAGATTGGTGGTTCCAGTGGGAAAGATACAAGCTTTTTCTGTTCCACTCTTATGGAATTCATTAGCACACAAAATTTGGTTGCTTATACATATTTTAGATTTCTGTAAACAAGTGAAAGCTTGTCTTTTAGACAGATCTTTGAAAGTGCATTAGTGGGATAGGTGAGGGATGTTTTATTGGAAGATGAATGGGTAATATGGGGTTATGGGGAATGTGATATTATATTAACATGTATTTTTTGATTAAGTATTTTGTAAGTTCCTATGAACTTTCTGGTATTAGTCTCTGCTAAATTTAATAAATGAATGGAAATATTTAGGTTCCTTTTTATGTTCAGCTGCAGATTGTAGTACTCAGTGTGCCATGCACATGTATATAGTCTGTCAGGTGAGTCACTATAGGAGAAAGGTGGAGAAGCACTATTTTATATCGGAAAGTCAACCACAGTCCTGGAATTTGCCCTTTTTAAAGCAGATACCTTTGGATGTCACTGCTTTGAGCAACAGAGACCTCCAGCATTCCTACTAAATTACTACAATATAACCTGGAAATGAACTGGTAATTTTCCAGAATAAGGAAGGTTACTTTCAGTTCAGCTGCATCATGCTGGGAGGAGATTCCTCAGGGGGGTGGGGGAGAGAAATTAAACTTATATATAAACCACTCTCAAAGGCAAAACTCTGCCTTTGCCAGCAAGCCACTGTGCCATGAGTGAGTAAATGTGCAGTATCTGTCCTTAACGGAGAAAGTCACTGTATCTATCCCTAGCCTCTTATACCATCAAGCGGGAGCCACAAGGTCAAAGCTACAGGAAGAGAGAACAGAGGTGTAGGATGGCGCCTTGGGCTCATGCCTACAGCAGGAGGTTTATTTGTGACTGTGGAAACCCTTCCAGCACCCCCATCTAGCTCAGGAGGAGAGCAGATTTCTCTATGAAATGGAGGAACAGAGAAGAAGAAGAAGGAAGAGAAGGGGGCCATCTACAACTGGAGGAAAGGAGAGACAAATACAGCAACATCTTTGAAACCCAGTGTCCCAAGAGCAAGGAGCCCGTTAAGAGCACTTTCAGGGACCTGTCTCTACAGAAGCCTAACGTTCTAAAGATATACTGTGGAAATATATTGTGTAGGAGGAAAGGTTCCACTGAGGGTAACCAAGTAAAGGTGAGAGAGAGAAGGAGGAGTAAAGAAGGTGTTTGGAACAACTTCTAACACAACATAGCCAGTAAAACAGTTACATTATTTAAATTCTCATCTGGGTGAAAAGAGAGGAGATACATTGCTTATAATATAGCTACAAATTTTCATTTTTGCTTTACTAGCAATATAGTTGAACCTTTTCTCCTCTGCCTTTATTGTTGCTGTCATTGACACAGTGACGTAAAGTTCTTTAAGTAAACAATTGATTCAGAACACACATTCTGCCTTGGACTCAGTTATTTTGAAAAGGAAAGAAAAGTGAGTGACGTTTTAAGTGCCATAGGCCTCCCAGTGTACATGGGCCCTTTCAAAGAACTCACGACATTTTTTTTGCAAGAGTACAAACTGAACAAATGCATTGCTCTTGGATAGTTGTGACCACTGCCTACCAGGCAGCGGGTGCAAACACTTACAGGCAGGTGGTTACAAGAAATTCATCAAAACTCAATCAGAGAATAATAATATAGAATCCAAGAGCATGCTTTGGTTTTGACTAGCTTGTTGGCTTACAGTACAGATTAAACAATGTTACATAGATCTATCCCCTCAGTCAACATTTAGGGGAGAATCTTATAACTGTGCACAGTTACACAATGGCAGTTATTTTAGAAGCATCCCCACGTCCAAAAAGCAGCATTGAAACATGTAGAGTGAAATACATATCTCAGTGCCATTGCTGAACCTGCTTTTTTTAGATGTGGGAATGCTCACCACGTCTACAGAGCCAAGGGGAGTGGTAAGGGCAGAGAGTGGGAGTTGTATGGGCAGTGCCTCCCATGTAGACAGGGATTCCCAATTTTAGAAAGGGAATCCACGTCTGGCAAAATATATGTGAACACTGGCATTCACACCTTCCACCAGGTACCAATAAGTGCCTGCTGACAATGGAAGATGTCCATGCCAATGATGGCCCCCACTCTACTCTACATCCCTAAGCCCAGGAACAACCCTTGGCAGCTGCCTCCCAACCCCCCTGAAGCAGCGATCCAATCCTCTTTAATAATGGTTTATGAACTTTATCTCCAGGAACTCGTCCAAATCTCTTTTAAATCTAGCTACTCTACAGTAACAGATTTTATTACATCCTCTGGTAACAAATTCCAGAGTTTGATTACACGTTGAGTGAAAAAATATTTTCTCTGATTAGTCTTAAATGTGCTACATTGTAGCTTCATTGCGTATCCCCTAGTCTCTCTATTTTTGAAGGAGTAAACAGTCAATCTACATTTACCTATTCAACTCCATTCATTATTCTATAGACCTCTATGATATCTCCCCTCAGCCGTCTCTTTTCCAAGTTGAAGAGCTCTTCTTTGTACCTTTTCTAATTCTGCTATATCCTTTTTTAGATATGGTGACCACAATTCCACACAATCCTCAAGGTGTGGTTGCACCATGGAATGATACAGAGGATTTAAATATCCTTGGTTTTGTTCTCCATTTCTTTCCTTATGATTCCTAGCATTCTATTTGCTTTCTTAGCCGCTGCTGCACACTGGGCGGAAGGTTTCAACATATTATCCACGATGACACCTAAATCCTTTGCCTGGGGGGTAGTTCCTAATGTGGAACCTTGCATCGTGCAACAATAGTTTGGATTGTTCTTTCCTAGGTGCATGACATTGCACTTGTCCACATTAAATTTCATCTGCCATTTGGATGCCCAGTCTGCCAGTTTTTCAAGGTCCTCTTGCAATATTTTACAATCGTCTTGGGCCCAGTATTCAAAAGGCATTTACATGGTTTACAGCCCTGTAAACCGTGTAAATGCCGCTATCTGGGATATTCAAAGGCACTAACATGGTTAGTACTGCTGAATATCCTCTCTCTTCTCCCTTAAACGCCCTGATGCTAGCCGCTTAGCATTGGGGCATGTCAGGGGCATTCTGGGGATGAGCTGAGGCAGCGACAATCGATATCGGGGCAGCAGCTATATGTCATGCTTCCTGGTTAGCGACCTGCGGCTAAAAGATAGGTGAGGCAAAAGCCTGCCTATCTTTAAGCGCAGGAGTTCACTAGGAAGCATGCAATATCGCTGCTTCCTGATTATCGACTGTGGCTGAGAGGCAGTGTGGCAATCCCAGATATTCAATGCCAGGGCCGCATATGACCCCGGCATTGAATATCTGGGGTTAGAGGTCGACAGAGAGGGCTATGCCAGAGGGGTGCATAGCCCTCCTAACTCAATATCAGCCCCTTTGTGTTTTAACAACTTTGAATAATTTTGTGTCATCTGTAAATGTGATCAGCTCAGTCATTATTCCCATTTCTAGGACATTTATAAATATGTTTAAAAACAGCGGGCTCAGCACAGATCTCTGCGGTACTCCACTATTCATCTTCAAGAAAGCATGGGACAAACACAGAGGATCTCTAAAGGTAAAAAGGGGACTATTGTAGATGATATGGAAAGGCAGACTAGATAGGCTATGTGATCTTTTATGCCATCATCTTTCTGTGTTTCTCCATTGAGAAAACTGGCCATTTAGCCTTATCCTCTGTTTTCCTTTAACCAGTTCCTGATCCAAAATAGTACACTGCCTCCTATCCCATGACTTTTTAATTTCCCCAAGAGTCTCCCATGAGGGACCTTGTCAAAGGCTTTCTCAAAATCCAGATATACTGGCTCACCTTTATCTACCTGTTAATTCACATCTTCAAAAAATAGAAGAGATTAGTAAAACAAGAAGATTAGTAAAACAAGAAAACCCCTCCTGCTCTCCAGCATAAGGCCAATCAGGGCCCGACGTGGGACTTTTAAAAGAAAGCACCTCCCGGCACCACCAACAACACCGCCGGCTCCCCCAACGGAGCAGAGCCTTGATTGGTGTCGGCACAAAGAGCAGGACGCAGGAAACTCCTCCTGCTCTCCAGCACAAGGCCAATCAGGGCCCGACGTGGGACTTTTAAAAGAAAGCACCTCCCGGCACCACCAACAACACCGCCGGCTCCCCCAACGGAGCAGAGCCTTGATTGGTGTCGGCACAAAGAGCAGGACGCAGGAAACTCCTCCTGCTCTCCAGCACAAGGCCAATCAGGGCCCAATGCAGGACTTTTAAAAGAAAGTGCCTCCCGGCGGACCCGCACCTAAGGGCCTTGCCAGAGGGCCCTTAGGCGTGGAAGCTAGACACCGAAAACATCACAGAAACAGGTACTTAACCCTAACAGCTAGTATAAAGGTTGCCTGTTTTATATATATATTGGACACTGCTTATTCCCTTATACCCTCACCTAAGATAAATGTAAACCTTACATGATACTGTAAACTTTGTCTACCTCTCTCCTCATTACATCTGTTGAAAATTGTAATGGTATTGCTTCTATAATTGCAATTTAGTAATAGAATAATTTACTATTATGTACCAACACAGTCTACTACATAATTAACTTGATCTACAGTTACAATATTGAATTCCTTCTTCCCCTAGTATTTTCCTGCTATTAACTCAGTCCCTAGAGAACATAAGAACATAAGACATGCCATACTGGGTCAGACCGAGGTCCATCAAGCCCAGTATCCTGTTTCCAACAGTGGCCAATCTAGGTCATAAGTACCTAGCAGTATCCCCAAAAGACACAGGTTCCGCAATGCTTGTGCTGGGTCAAGCATTGATTATCCTGGGTCCCTTTTTAATAATGGTTTATGGACCTTTCCTCCAGGAACTTGTCCAAACCTTTTTTAAACCCAGCTACACTAACAATTCTTACTACATCCTCTGGTAACAAATTCCAGAGTTTGATTACATGTTGAGTGAAAAAATATTTTCTCTTATTAGTCTTAAATAGTTTACCCTGTAGCTTCATTACATGTCCCCTAGTCTTTCTATATTCTGATAGCGTAAACAATCAATCTACGTTTACCCGTTCCACTCCATTCATTAATTTATAGACCTCTATCATATCTCCCCTCAGCCGTCTCTTTTCCAGGTTGAAGAGCCCTAACCTTTGTAGCCTCTCTTCATAGGAGTAGCCTTCCATCCCCTTTACCATTTTGGTGGCTCTTCTCTGTACTTTTTCTAATAACGCTATATCCTTTTTAAGATACGGCGACCAGAACTGCACACAATATTCAAGGTGCGGTCGTACCATGGAACAATACAGAGGCATTATAATATCCTTTCTTTTGTTCTCCATTCCTTTCCTTATGATACCTAGCATTCTATTTGCTTTCTTGGCCGCCGCTGCACACTGGGCAGAGGGTTTTAACATGTTATCCACGATGACTCCTAAATCTTTTTCCTGGGTGGTGGTTCCCAATGTGGAACCTTGCATTGTGTAACCATAGTGTGGGTTGTTCTTTCCTAGGTGCATAACTTTGCACTTGTCCACATTAAATTTCATCTGCCATTTGGATGCCCAGTCTTCCAATTTATCCAGATCCTCCTGCAGTTTTCCACAGTCCTCTTGGGTTTTAACAACTTTAAACAGTTTTGCATCGTCTGCAAATTTGATAACCTCACTAGTTATTCCCTTTTCTAGGTCATTTATGAATATGTCAAAAAGTAGCAGACCCAGTACAGATCCCTGGGGTACACCACTATTCACCTTTTTCCATTGGGAATATTGGCCATTTAGCCCTACCCTCTGCTTTCTATCTTTTAACCAGTTCCCGATCCACAATAGTACACTGCCTCCTATCCCATGACTTTTTAGTTTTGCCAAAAGTCTCTGATGAGGGACCTTGTCAAAGGCTTTCTGAAAGTCCAGATACACTATATCAACTGACTCGCCTTTGTCTACCTGTTTATTCACACCTTCAAAAAAACATATCAGATTAGTAAGACAAGATCTTCCTTGGCTAAAGCCATGTTGGGCTGTCTCCCATTAGGCCATAACTATCTACATGCTCTGTAATTTTGTTCTTTATGATGGTTTCTACCATTTCCCACGGTACTGACGTCAGGCTCACCAGTCTGTAATTTCCTGGGTCACCCCTGGAACCCTTTTTAAAAATTGGCGTTACATTGGCGACCCTCCAATCTTCAGGTATTACAGATGATTTTAATGAAAATTCACAGATTACCAATAGCAGGTCTGCAATCTCATATTTCAGTTCTTTCAACACTCTTGGATGTATACCATCCGGTCCAGGTGATTTGCTAATATTCAGTTTATCAAATAGTTGTAATACATCTTCCCGGTATAGTGATATTTCTCTCAATTCCTCTGCAGTATCACCTTTAAATACCACTTCAGTCTTGGATAACATCCCTACATTTTCCTCAGTAAAGACCGAAGCAAAGAATTCATTCAGTCTCTCCACTATAGCCTTGTCTCCTCTTACTGCCCCTTTTACCCCTCTATCATCTAACGGTCCAATTGACTCTCTCAAAGGCCTTTTGCTACGAATGTACTTGAAAAAGTCTTTATTTCGTGTTTTTGCTTCCGTAGCAAGTTCCTTCTCAAATTCTCGCTTTGCCTGCCTTATCAATGCTTTGCATTTAACTTGCCAGTGCTTGTGCTGTTCCCAGTTTTCGTCGTTTGGCTCTTTTTTCCATTTCCTGAAAGATGCTTTTTTGGCAGCAACAGCCTCTCTGACCTCACCTTTAAACCATGCTGGCAGTTTTTTGGACTTTCTTCCACTTTTCTTAATGCGTGGAATACAGCTGGTCTGGGCTTCAAGGATAGTATTTTTATATAACACCCAAGCTTGCTGTAAGTCTTTAACCTTTGCAACCGCTCCTTTTAGTTTTTTCTTAACTATATTCCTCATTTTATCATAGTCTCCCTTTCAAAAGTTAAAAGGTAGTACTGTGGATTTCTTTACTATCTCTCCTCCACTAATTAAATCAAACACGATCATGCTATGATCATTATTGCCAAGTGGTCCCAACACCCTTATTTCTTGCACCAGATCTGGTGTTCCACTAAGGACTAGGTCCAGTATGGCTTCCCCTCTGGTTGGTTCATGAACCAGCTGCTCCAAGAAGCAGTCATTTATTTCATCTAGGAACTTTATCTCCCTAGCATGTCCTGCCGTGACACTGACCCAGTCGATACCGGGGTAATTGAAATCACCCATTATTACTACTCTGCTGTGACTTTTGTTAGCTTCCTTGATTTCTTTGAGCATTTCATCTTCCATTTGTTCATTCTGGCCAGGCGGTCAATAGTACACCCCCACTGCCATCACCTTCCCCTTCATACATGGAATTTCAATCCATAGAGATTCTACAGCAAATTTTGTTTCCTGCAAAACTTTAATCCTTTCTGACTCAATGCCCTCTCTAACATAGAGCGCAACACCTCCACCAATTTGATCAGTTCTATCATTACGATATAGTTTGTATCCAGGTATCACAGTGTCCCACTGGTTATCCTCCTTCCACCATGTCTCTGAGATTGCAATCATTTAGTGCTATATATTCTAACCCTCCCATCTTATTGTTTAGACTTCTAGCATTTGCATACAAGCATTTTAGAGACTGTATTTTATTAATATTAATCTGGCTATTGGTAGGCATGGATAATCTGGAATTCTTACGCTCTGTCTGCACCGTACTCAAGGGCATTTGGGCTACTACACTGTTTTTTGGAACCTCACTACTTTTGGTAGTATCCTTCAAGGATACCCTTCTTCCGAACTATCCGCTCTTGGGCGATTGTTGACTTCCCCTATTTTCTAGTTTAAAAGTTTCTCTATCTCCTTTTTAAAGGTTAATGCCAGCAGTCTGGTTCCATCCTGATTAAGGTGAAGCCCATCCCTTCGGAAGAGCCCCTCCTTTACCCAGAATGTTCCCCAGTTCCTAACAAATCCAAAACCCTCATCCTTGCACCATCGTCTCATCCATGCATTGAGACTCCGGAGCTCTGCCTGCCTTTTGGGTCCTGCACGTGGAACAGGAAGCATTTCGGAGAATGCTATCCTGGAAGTTCTGGATTTCAACTTCCTACCTAAAAGCTTAAATTTAGCCTCCAGAACTTCCCTATCACATTTTCCTATGTCATTGGTACCGTCATGTACCAAGACAGCAGATTCCACCCCAGCACTATCTATGATCCTATCTAGGCGGTCCGTGAGGTCCGCTACCTTCGCATCAGGCAGGCATGTTACCAGGCGATCCTCATGTTCACCAGCCACCCAGCTATCTACATGCCTAATGATTGAATCACTAACTATAACAGCTGTCCTGACCCTCCCCTCATGGGCACATGGCCCTGGAGAAACGTCCTCGGTGCGAGAGGGTTTTACATCACCTGGAGGACAGGTCCTAGTTACAGGATCACGTCCTGTCACACCAGAGTGATGCTCTCCTGTCACGTGACCTCTCTCCTCCATGGCAACAGGGATGCTGCCAGACTGGAGGTGGGACTTCAGGACTATATCCCTGTAGGTCTCGTCCATGTACTTCTCTGTCTTTCTTATGTCTTCCAGGTCTGCTACTCTAGCCTCTAGAGAACGGACTTGCTCCCTGAGAGCAAAGAGCTCCTTGCACTTAGTGCATACGTAAGACCTCTCACCAACTGGAAGAAAATCATACATGTGACACTCAATGCAAAAGACTGGAAAGCCCCCATCTCGCTGTTGCACTTTTGTCTGCATCTTAGTTTAAAGCGAGTGTTTAGGTCTTTAAATTCTGTATTTACTAAGGGTTGGTGTAGATGCTTATACTACTAAAAGTGTATCTAGTACCTCTAATATACCTTGTTCACCTGAAGCTTAATTAATCTCAGGTCCTCAATGTATGACTGATTTGGATAAAGAGCTGCACCTGAGAGCAGCCCCTTTCCTCTAAGACATGTAAGTACCTATAAAGCTACAATTACTCCAGGGGCGGGTGGAGGTTGGGGAGGGAGGGAGGGATATAAGACCTATTAAAAGAGGGCTGTTACAAGGTACCCTGTCCTGTACCCTCAGCAGGGGGGGAGGGGGCTAGTCCCTCAGGTAGGCTAGAGCAGGAAAAAAAAAGTTTAGAGATATTTAATTTAAAGTAACCGTTAACCTGGCTACCACACAAAGCCCAGTTAGTTGAGAGAGGCAAGGTAAGTTATACAGCTGAGAAAGCTGAAGTGCAAAACTAAAGGGAACAGGGAGGTGAAGTAGCACACCAATAAAGACAAACAATAAATAATTAAATAAACAGCTAGAACTTTCAGCAAATAATTAAACAGCTAGAACTCACAGCAAGTTTTCACAGGAGTTAAATATCTACCTCTCTAGCAGAGCACTGTGAGGGCACTGCTCTTCCCAGAGCAGAGAGAGGCAAACAGAACAGACTATGCACACGTGGGAGGAGGAGACAGGAAGAAGGGCTACACAATACCTCAGCAGGGGGGGAGGGGAGTTGTCCCTCAGGTAGGGTAGAGCAGGAAAAAAAAGTTTAAAACACAGCAGGTTCTGGGGACAGAGCAGGGAGAGATATTTAATTTAAAGTAACAGTTAACCTGGCTACCACACAAAGCCCAGTTAGTTGAGAGAGGCAAGGTAAGTTATACAGCTGAGAAAGCTGAAGTGCAAAACTAAAGAGGTACGCTTCTATACTAGCACAGCTCTACCACTCTTAAAAGAATGGCAGACATCCTCTCCTTTCTCCAACTTATTCTCCTCATAATTCAACCCACATATCCTACAGACCCTCTATCTCAACAACCAAATTTGATACCAATCATTCGCACCCAAGACCAGAGATGGCAAAGAATTCCATATTCTGATACAACAACACATCATACAACCTGCTATAAGCATCTGATCCATATTATATGTCAACCTCCAGTAAAAAGGCAAGGACTAAAACCCTCTGATAAGCAACACCTAGCATGTATGCCAATAAACACTCGTTCCATCCGCAACAAATGGCCTGTAATATTAGACTATGTTGAAACCTACAAATTAGATATGCTACTTGTGACAGAATTATGGCTAACTGACACAGACACAGTCATCACTAACCATATAAAGCTCCCAAACTATGTCCTCTTCAACTGCCCAAGGGCTAATAAAAGAGGTGGAGGAGTCTTAATCATAGCCAAAGATAATCTCCAACTTCATTGCCATAACATACATAACTCAAACACCGTGGACGCTATTCTGATCTCCAGTCAACACCTTTCAATAGCCCTCTTCTACCATGTGCTCTCTACATCTTTTGATGACCTATCAATCATCCTTGACATTGCATGCAACTCCTCTATGAAGCGACAGCCTATATGGCTACTAGGAGACTTCAATCTCCCTGTGCTTTCAATGAAGCACAACTCTGCATTCCCTAATGCTATGGCTTCTTTAGGCTATAATCAAATAATACACAAACCTACCCATATTGGAGGTAATACCTTGGATCTCATTTTTTCTCCTATAACTACTCAGCCAGTCAACAATCCACATCATCTACAAATCATGCCAGTACCTTGGTCGGACCACAAGGCCATCTTCTTCCACATCCCACAACCATCAACTGATCAGGAACCTCAATCAAATCATACTCTGACTCCCCCTCGCCGTTTTTGACCATTTATCAAAGAGGAATTCCTAGAGGCAACCCTCCACAGGCTAAAAACTGACAGCTGTGACTTACTTGAATTAACACACACTTGGAACTCTACCTTAAGTAAAGCAGCACTCTCAACATCTGAAAAAAGAACCGCTAAACTAAACAATGCTGCAATCTGGTACACTACTGATCTAAAGTAATCCCTGCGGCAGCTCAGGAAGTTAGAACGCAAATGGTGAATCTCCAAGTTCCAAACTGACAAGACCATTTATATGAAGACATTACAGGAACATCGTAACACAATTAACATGAGAAGAAAGAAGCACCATACCAGCCTCCTTATGTGTTCTATCAACAGACCCCGTGAGTTTTTCCAGCATCACCCAATCACTAATCAAAGACAACACAAGGCAATGCACTGAAAACACACCACACCCACAGGTCTTCACTAACTACTTTAAAAGCAAAGCCAATTTGGCTAATCCTTACAATACTTCTGCTACTCCACCAACCGCCCCTCCTGCAGCACTCATTCATCTACACACTGATAGCACATTACCCTTACCCAGTACCCTTACCCAGTACCCTTGGACCTATTAACAATAGTATCAACAACCAGACTACAGTGACCTCTCCCACACAAAATGAACCCACCATTCCTACACTGGGAGTTTTTCACCTTTACTCAACAGAACAAATAGAATGCATAATAAAAGGTCTTAACACTACTAACTCCCCAACAGATCCATGTCCATCTTTTTGGATCAAATCAGCATGCTCTGAGCTAAGTACATATATTCACCACCTCATAAAGATTTCATTCTCCACAGGTGCATTTCCAGCCCCTCTAAAAGCTGCACCCATCAGACCCCTACTCAAGACTTGATCCGACAGATGTAAAATCCCACAGACCTATTTCGAGCCTACCCTTCCTGGCCAAGGTAACGGAGAAAATTGTTCAGCAACAAATTCAGGACCATATCGATGCCCATTATCCACTAGATGACAACCAACAAAGATTTCGACTACATCATGGTGTTGAGACACTGCTTGTCACACTAATGAACAATCTAATCTTAGGCATGAACAAATCCAAACAAGGATTTATTCTACTCTTTCTTGATATTGCTTCCGCCTTTGACACTCTTTCCACCATCTCCTCTTAGCCCGACTGCAGCTGATTGGCATCCAGAACCAAGCATTAGACTGGTGCAGATCTTACCTCTCTGGCCGACAGCAAACAGTACGCATAGGTATGGAAACATCATTCAGCTATTTACAAACGCAAGGCTCATCACTATCAGCCATTCTGTTTAATATTTATATTCAGCTTATTTGCTCCATAATTAAATCATTCAACATTCTCTACCACATTTATGCTGATGATGTGCTGCTTTATGCTCCCTTCTCTACGGTCAACCCAAACTACTCTAAAATCATTGACTGCTTCAATGCAGTTTCCGACTGGCTGATTCAACACAACTTAAAAGTTAACTACAAGAAATCCGAGGCTCTTTTCATCTAAGGATCCTTCATTCATACCTCCTCCCACCCTACGAGTAAGGGATACTGAGATAAGCACAAAACAAGAAGTACGGTACTTGGGAATAACCCTAGACCAACGTTTGACAATGGAGCCACACATAAACAATACTACCAGAGCAATATACCTGAAATTACAGACTCTTCGTCAACTCTGTCCCATGCTTGAAGCCGTAGACTTCCGGACAATTTTCCAAGCATTGATTACCCCACATTTTAACTTCACAAACATCATTCTCTATGGCAGCGATGGCGAACCTATGGCACGCGTGCCAGCTGTGGCACGCGAAGGCCTTGCAGCTGGCACGCGGGCCATAGGTCCGCAAAAAAAAGAAAAAGCTGTCTCTGACTGCGGACGCGGCAAGGGCAGAATGCAGCGTCCCGCGGGGCCCCCTCCGCCCGCTAAGCCCCTCTGCAAGAGCTTTCAGATTCGCGAGGGAGAGCGTCTCCCTCGCGTCTCTGTTAAGCCCGCAGGGGCTAATGGGAAATTTCCCATCAGTCCCTTTAGACGCGAGGGACTGATGGGAAATTTCCCATTAGCCCCTGCGGGCTTAACAGAGACGCGAGGGAGACGCTCTCCCTCGCGAATCTGAAAGCCCTTGCAGAGGGGCTTAGCGGGCGGAGGGGGCCCCGCGGGACATTGCAATCTGCCGCGGCAGCAGCCAGAGCCTGCTTTTTTTTAAAAAATATTTGCCGGGGGGGGGGGGGTTAGGACTGGGTATGGGCAGGGAGGGGGGGGGGGTTGGACTGAGAAGGGGGAGGGGGGGGGGGGGGGTTAGGACTGCTAATGGGCAGGAGGAGGGGGGTTAGGACTGCTAATGGGCAGGAGGAGGGGGGGGTTAGGACTGCTAATGGGCAGGAGGGGGGGGTTAGGACTGCTAATGGGCAGGGGGGGTTAGGACTGCTAATGGGCAGGAGGGGGGGGGTGTTAGGACTGCTAATGGGCAGGGGGGGGGTTAGGACTGCTAATGGGCAGGCGGGGGGGGTAGGTCTGCTAATGGGCAGGAGGGGGGGTTAGGACTGCTAATGGGCAGGGGGGGTTAGGACTGCTAATGGGCAGGGGGGGGAGGTTAGGACTGCTAATGGGCAGGAGGGGGGGGGTTAGGACTGCTAATGGGCAGGAGGGGGGTGTTAGGACTGCTAATGCATTCAGGCATTCAGGTCTTTAAAGACTTAGTATTGAAAGATGTAGATGACATTTTTGCAACTAGTTCCAAACATAGAACGATTTTATCAGCTGAACAAATGAGGACGCTGAAAACATTGCAAACTAGAACGGATCTGGTGATAAAACAAGCGGACAAGGGAGGAGCTTTGGTTGTACTTGATCGCCAATATTACATGGAAGAAGCTTTGTCCCAATTACAGGATTCTCATACTTACGAACTGTTGTCAGAAGATCCAACGTTTCGTCTACAGGATCAAATTAATGATCTAGTTAAAAATGCTGTAGAACGCAAAATCCTTTCGATCAAGGAATCAAAGTTTTTGATGGTGACAAATCCTCAACTTGCGAAATTCTACACAGTTCCGAAGTTGCATAAAAATCTTGAGCGTCCCCCTGGCAGGCCTATTGTGTCCACCAGGGGTTCCCTGTTAGAACCTCTATCTATCTACTTAGACTCCTTCTTACGACCATTATTAAAGACCATACCGTCTTTTATACGTGATACCACTCATTTCCTCAATATTTTACAAAATTTAACTTTTTGGGCGACACAGCAAGAAATTTTATTAGTTACACTGGATGTTCAATCCTTATATACCAGTATCCCCCAACAGTCAGCCTATCAGATCATTCAAGAGGTTCTTCAAGACAGAGGAGACCTGACAACAGAACATTGCTCATTTTTGCATAAAGTTGCAGCCTTTACCCTGTTCGAGAATTTTTTTGTTTTTGATAAACGAATTTATCATCAGATTGCAGGGGTGGCTATGGGGGCCACCTGTGCCCCCTCTATAGCCAATTTTTATATGCATTTTTTTGAGAAACAACATTTGTCACAGTCTCCGTTTGCGGTCCATATAAAATCATGGCACCGCTATATCGACGATATTTTCATGCTATGGCAGGGATCTAGTGTAGAACTAAACAGTTTCGTCGAATGGCTAAATGCCTGTGACAATCACTTGAAGTTTACCTCGGAGAGTGATGCAGTGTGCATCACATATTTGGATGTACAAATAATTAAACAGCAGGAGGGTTGGCGAACTACAGTGTTCCGGAAGATCACCCATAAGAACACTTTCTTGCATTATTCGAGTGCCCATCCACAGTGTTTAAAAGATGGTCTTCCAATATCACAGTTTTTGCGATACCGGAGAAACTGCTCATCAGTACAAGATTACAAAAGTTCATCTAAGTATCTCAAACGTAGTTTTTCTGACAAAGGGTATCCTGACAAGATTGTCCATCAAGCTTATCGTCGAGCTCTCTATAATAATAGAGATTTGCTGCTAACTCCTATAGGGCAATCTGGGAGACAATTTGAAGAACATCAGGTGAATTTAATTACAGCTTTTTCACCGTTGAGTTCCAAGATTCAGAAAATAATTAAAAAACATAAAGTGGTTCTTGCAGTGGTGCCCGAATTGCATGAAACATCAATACGCTGTGTATGGAAGCGCAATAAAAACCTCAAAGAGTTTTTGTCTCCTACGGTATTACGGCCCTTAGATTGGGGTTCTACTGCTCAAACTTGGGGAAAACATACCAAGTGTGGCCATTGTAACGTCTGCGAAGTGACATGTGAACTTTCTGATTTTATGCATAAGGGGAAGTGTTATCGGCTGAAACATATAACTAATTGTGAATCCAGATCAGTTATATATGTTGTTCAATGTCCTTGCTCGCTACTTTATGTCGGGAAAACTATTCGGTCCCTGAGGGTCCGTATACAGGAACATCGTAGCAGATTACGTAACAAGCTGCTGACTGCGCCGATGGTTCAACATTGTGTGGAATTAGCTCATGATTTTGAAATGTTGCGTTGCTGGTGTATAGAACAAGTCCTGCACGGGTCACAGGGCAGATCGCAAGAACAACGGCTTCTATATCAAGAGCAGTGGTGGATTCACCAACTCCATACAGTACAGCCTGAGGGTCTGAATATCTGTGTAGATTGGCAAGCATGTGTTTAAGCTGCTCCAATCAAAGGAGGGTTTGAAGGATATTTAAACCCCGATCCGGAGCGCATGCGTTGGCTTTCACAATCCTACAGGATCACTAGTGCTGTTTAAACTGCTGATTGAAATGTCTGAAAAATCCAGCGAAACCTGAGAAGGTAGATTGTTTGAGAAGTGCTGTGTATTTTTGAAAACAACATTGTGTACAGCTTATTCTAACCATATTATTGCCGTTATTGTTTTAGTACCTGGTTCCTGTATTTTGAACATAAGAGAATACCGTCTGGTTTATGATACAAAACAAGTTCAATCTCCCCTTGAGAAACCCATCTGGAGAAACGCTCTGAAGCGCTTACAAGACTGAGGCGTTGGGGTATTTTCCTTTGTTAGTATTCATGAGCAATATCAGAAGGACGTATCAACGATGGCCACTCTACAAAGCTTAAGATAAGTAGACTGGCTATCTTTTTATATAAAGCTGTTGAAAAAAAGTTTATAAGAAAATTGAAAGTTTAAAGGCAACATTTACATAATTAAAAAAACCACTTGTACGACAGGTCATTGATGTGAACGGACACAAAAGTGGGCAAGCAAACATACCCCTATTAACGTGTCAAAAAAACCGTTTATCTGAGACCAGTGGCAAGAGGTTTGTAATTTAATTATGGTTATCTGAGAGATTTTTTGAGTGAATTTTTTCATATTGTGGCTATTTGATATTCACTCGGATAAGGCCTAAAATTGAATTGGTTCTAAATGGGCAGTGTTTGTAGTAGTTCCTAATGTGCCTGGCGGTTGGCACTGGATTATAGTAATGTAGAAATCTTTTAGTCTGTCTTTATCCATACACTCATTAAGAGACATGTTTACTAAAAGTTAGTGTATGTTAGCATTATGCAAATATTTATGCAAATTGACGTGCTGGCACTTTGAGGAAATTCTTTGGTTTTGTGCGGCAGTTTGGGCACTCGGGCTCAAAAAGGTTAGCCATCACTGCTCTATGGTATTCCAGATTATGCAATCCATCCCCTTCAAATTGCAATGAATACGGCAGCACGAACCCTCATTGCGGCCTCAAGATACGAACACGTTACCCCGATCCTGAAAGAGCTCTAATGGCTCCCCATCTCTATTCATCTCAAGTATGAAGCTATCGTCATAGCTTTCAAAATCCTACACAACCTCTCAGCGAATGCCTTTAATGCGGCTCTACAATGGACTGTTGACAACAGATTAAGAAGATCTACCATGTCATATTCTCTTATGGTCCCTTCTGTAGTAAGAAAGAGTTCCCATTTCATTAAGGGGCAAGCATTCAACTTATACGCACCAACCCTCTGGAACTCCCTCCCCCCCCCCCATCCGTGCCATCTCTGACCTTTCTACCTTTAGAAAACATCTAAAGACACTTCTGTATCAACTAAACTATGAATAGGTAACTTAAATTACTACATACCTCAAACCCCTCTACCAAGAACCTCAAACCTTCTTCAATGCTCATTACATTATATAGCTTCATTATACATAATTTTATTATATATAGTTACATGTATATAGTTTTCCTGTTTTTGGTCCAAGTTATACCCGCCTAAGTTATATAGGTTTACTGCACCAAACCTGTTCTATTTACTCTTTTTAATTACTCATATGATTGTTCCAAGTAAGTTAATATGTTATCTACTTGTTCTATGTAAGTTCTGTTATGTTCTCTGTAAACTGCACTGAATGTGCGATATATAAAAACCAATAAATAAATAATAAATAAGACTTTCCTTGGCTAAATCCACTTTGGCTTTCTGCCATTAAACCATGACTATCTACATGTTTAGTTATTTTGTTTTTTTTATAATGTTTTATACTATTTTTCCTGGTGCTGATGTCAGGCTCACCAGTTTGTAGTTTACCAGATCACCACTGGGTCCCTTTTTAAAAATTGGTGTTACATTGGCCACTCTCTAATCTTTGAGTATTACAGACAATTTTAATGATAGTTCACAGATTACTACAAATAGTTCTGCAATCTTGTATTTCAGTTTTTTCATCACCCTGGGATGTGTATGTCATCTGGTCCAGGTGATTTGTTGCTCTTTGGTTTATCAGTTAGCTGTATTATGTCTTCAAGATTTTTCAATATTTGTTTCAATTCATCTGATACATCACCTTTAAATATAATTTCTGATGTGTAAATTTCCTACATCTTCTTCAGTAAAGACTGAAGTAAACAATTCATTCAGTCTCTCAACTATGGCCTTCCATGATACAGGATGATCTGAAACTGGTAGGTGGTGATCCTTGCATTCAGCATGGTACCCTGGGAGACCTTTGTCCTGATGCAGTCTAGGGTTCTCTGTTCCTTTCCCAGCAGTGTTAGAGTGTTAGCAGGAATTCTCAGACCACTTCATGGCTGACTCCACAACGATGGAATGGTGTGGCAGCTGTGATCTGCTGAAGCCAGGGATGAGTTGAACTAGCATTTGACGTTCCATTTTTTCATGGAAGTCGGTCCTACCAACAGGGTCTACCTCACCTTTTCCTTGCAGTCAAGGAGCACTTTGTGCACATGGACTGCCACCATACTTTTTGGGACATCCAGCAATTTGACCACCGACCTTCCGGCCTGTGGTACCTTGCCCCAACCACTAGGGAGGAGTGGCCTAGTGGTTGGGGCAAGGCACCACAGGCCAGAAGGTCAGTGGTTCAAATCCCACTAGAGGACAGCAACCTTGGGCTGGAAGGATTGGGGTTTCTAGTCCCACAGGTGCTCCGTGTGGTCTTGGGCAAGCCACTCAACCCTCCATTGCCCATGTTCCCTGTAAGTATTAGTGTATGTGTCTCATATCCCCTTGTGTTAAATGTATCCCCCAATTGTGTTGTGACCACTTTGATTGAAGGATAAGGTGGTATACAAAACTTTCTAAATAAATAAATAAAATAAATACATTTGAGAAGCCCCAGGACCTCATTCCTGGGGTCTAGCATGTCTTTTGATGAAATTTGGGGTAGGTGAGGTCCTCCAGAGGTGATGCCAGTGGTGGTAGAGATGGTAGGGTATTGGATGGGTGACTGTGGTGCAGCTGGTGAGCAGGCCCCATTGAAGCTATTGGAGTCCCAAGTGGAGCCATCAGCATCCAGAATCTCACCTTCTTCATCTGTGAGGTGCACCTCCGGTGAAAAAATGTGTGGCAGAGCAATGGTGGTGGCATGAATGCAGTGGTTTAGGCACTTGATATACTGCCCTTTACTAAGCACATCAGAGTGGTTTACATATATATAGATTTTATTTTTATTTATTTTTTATACTGCGCTCTTTAGAATCAGTGTGGTTTACATGTATACTAACAGGTACTTTTTATTCCCTTGTCCCTGAAGGGCTCACAATCTAAATGTACCTGAGGCAATGGAGGGTTAAGTGGCTTGCCCAAGACCACAAGGAGTGGCCATGGGACTAGAGACCCTAGTCCCTCTGGCCTGAGATTACTTGTCCCCATGCAGGAATTGAACCCCTGGCCCTCCCAGTGAGTGGAGGTGGAGCACTGAGAGTGGGTGTGTGGGGGGGTCATTGGGGATTGCAGGGTCATGAGTTTCTACAGAGGTTGAGGAGGATCTGCTGCTGCTGCATGGCAGTGTGTTGCTGCATGGTGGGCCTTGGGATAACATTGTGGGCCAGTCTCTGATGTGTCCAGCTGCTAGAGTGTGGTTGGCTGTCTACCGATGTTGTCTTCCTCTTAGTATTATTGTGACTTTTATTAGAACAGTGCTTCTTGCTCTCCAGGGAGAGTGAGGAGGAGTTGAAACCATGGGAATGCCTTCAGGCCTTGAGCTGGCCCCCATGGGCAAAGCTACATCTATGACATCATTGGTAGGTGGGGTTATGACATGACTGGTGTCCTTTGTCCTGCTCACCATGGTGGCTTCAGGACTGAGACTCATGCCGATGCCTCTATGCACCTGTCTGTGCTTCTTCTTCAGCACTCTTCTGGAAGGAGGGGGCCAAAGTTGTCAGTGGCTGGGCCATTGGTGTGGTGCTGGGATGATGATGCTGCTGTTGCTGCTGCTACTGTGTGGCTGGATATACTCATGCAGGAGGCCTCATATGGACCTGTACGCAGTGCTGGGCTATCCTGGAGAGCTTCAGGGTCCTCATAGTGGCCTGAGGGGAGTTTCAGAGCATCATGACTGGTCTCTGCTGTCCCAGGGGTGGTCATGTGAGGGCCGCTGGCCACCGAGCTGTGAGGCCCAGAGTACGTGCCACCCCTCGCATGCCATTTGTCAGTGGCATGCAATCCTGGTGCTGCTGAGGGCTCAGGAAGTCCCTCATTTTGACAACTTTTGCCCCTGCTCTTCTTTTGGTTCTGCAGTGCAATCTGGGCATGTTCCTCCAGCATGCTTGACCTTGGAGAGGAGACTCCAACAAATTCTCACATAGTGCATTTTTCCTATGCTTCCTGGCCCTCGAGGATATCATGTTGCAATTAGGGCAGGACTCCATTTAGTGAGCTGGGCCAAGGCAATGGAGACACCAGTCATGTGCATCTGTTGCTTTCACTTTCCTACTACTTACAATCTAGTTAAGGCAGACAACACAGATGCTGTAGACATGGGATACAGCTAGAGGGAATGGTAAAAGGAAACACAAAGGAGATCGGGGGAGTCAAGATCTGAAAGCAGCAGCAAAGAGGTGAGTTTTCAGCCTGGATTTTAAAAGGGTCAGAGAAGGTGCCTGAAGTACAAACTCAGGTAGATTGTTCCAGGCATAAGGAGCAGCAAGGTGAAAGGAGCGGTCTGGAGTTAGCAATAGAAGAGAAGGGCACCGCTAGAAGCAATATGCCAGAAGAGCAGAGTTCCCGAGGAGGGGTGTAGGGAGAGATAAGATAGTGAGAAGCCGCAGAGTAAATACGCTTATAGGACAGCAGGAGAAGTTTGAACTGGATGCAGAAATGGATAGAGAGCCAATGTGGGGAAACTGCTAGGTACATAAGACCTAGATTGGCCACTGTTGGAAACAGAATACTGGGCTTGATGGACCTTGGTCTGACCCAGTATGGCATATCTTATGTTCTTATGTAGTGACTTGAGAAGAGGGGTAATATGAGCATGACAAGGCTGGCGGAAGATTAACTATGCAGCCGTGTGTAGAACAGATTGAAGGGGAGAGAGATGATTCAGAGGGAGACCAGAAGGAGTAGGTTACAATAGTCTAGACGGGAGGTGGCTGAGTGGATAAGTGTCTTAGTAGTTTGTTCAGAAAGGAATGGGTGAATTTTGTTGATGTAGAGATAGAAACGACAGGTTTTAGCTATCAGTTGGATGTGTATGGAGAAGGAGAGAAAGGAGTCAAAGAAAACCTCAAGGTTGCGAGCTGAGGAGACAGGGAGGAGTACAGAGTTATCCACAGAGACTGAGAAAGGAGGAAGGGGAGAGGAGGGTTTAGGGGGAAAAATAAGCAGTTCATTTTTGGCCATGTTCAATTTCAAGCAGCGGTGAGACATCCAAGCAGCAATGTCAGAAAGGAAGGCAGAGATCAGGGCCTGGATTGCCAGACAGTTTTCAGGTATAGAGAAGTAGATCTGGGACTCATCAGCATAAGGATGGTACTGAAAATCATGGAAAGAGATGAGTGCACCAAGGGACTGGGTAGAGAGAGAGAAAAGGAGTGGACCCAAGACAGATCCTTGGGGTACACTAACTGAGAGCAGGATAGCAGTAGAGGAGGATACACCAGAACAAACACTGAAAGAGTATTGGGAGAGATAAGAAGAAAACCAGGATAACACAAATCCCTTAAAACCAAGCCAGGACAAGGTATCAAGGAGAAGGTTGTGGTCAGCAGTGTCAAAAGCAACAGAAAGGTCAAGAAGGATGAGGATCAAGTTAAGGGCCTTGGATTTTGCCAGGAACAGGTCCCTGGAGACTTTGTAAGCCAGGGTTTGGGCAGAAAGGGATGGAGGGGGTCAGAGGCATAGGCACTTTGAGGAGAGAGTTGAGAGTTGTAAAGAGATGGCAAAGGTCTACAGGCAAGAGAGTTAGTCTGATGGACATAATAGTCTTGTTTGGCAAGTTATGTTATGGCTGACTGGAAAGAGACCAGCATGAATTTGAAATATAGAAAGTTCACAAGGGTATGGAATTTGAGCCAAGCATGCTCAGCTAAGCAGGTGCAGGAATATAGATAGTGGGTAGTGGAAGATAGCCAGGGTTGAGGTATAATATGCCTCACAGGACATGACATGGGTGGAGCAAGAGCATCCAAAGTAGAGGAGAGTATAGTGTTATAGGAAGCTACTGCCTCATCAACAGACTCAGATGACATAGTGGAGGAAAGAGGTGATGAGAAAGTGGAGGAGAGAGCCAACAGCTTAATAGCATGAAGATTTCTACAGAGGTTGGAGGAGACAGGGCAAGGTTGAGGCAGTGAGTGATGAAGAGTGAGGTTTAGCAGGTGATGGTCCGATAAGGGAAGAAGTGAGGTACAAACGTTTGAGAGTAAGCAATGAAAGAATACAAGGTCAAGGCAGTGGCATTGCTATTGAGTAAGGGCCGTAGAGCAAAGCTGGAGGTTGAATGATGAGGTAGGTGAGAGGAGCTTTAAAGCATAAGAGTCAGAGGGGTTATCAGCATGAATGTTAAAATCCCCAAAGAATAAGGGAGGGGGAAGATGAATCCAGAAAGAAGGAAATCCATGAGTCAGTCAGAGAGACAGGTAGAGGTGGACTTGTGAGGGGGTCATAAATAACAACAAATCGGAGAGGTAGTGGAGTAAAAAGCTGAATGAAATGGATTTCAAAGGAGGGAAAGGAGTGAGACTGAGGCAAAAGGAGGGGCAAAATTGACAGGAAGGAGAGTAGATGCCCAACACCTCCACCACGGCCAGTGGGATGAGGCGTGTGGGAGAATTGATAGCCGCCATGACAGACAGCAGAGCTGAAGGTGAGTCCTCAGGGGAGGAGCCAGGTTTCAGTTTGAGCAAGGAGATGAATAGCATTAGAGATAAAGAGATCATGGGTAAAGGCAAGTTTGAAATGGAGTGTGCGTTCCACAAGGCACATGAAAAAGGAGGAGAGGAGGGGGAAAGGAGAAGGATATGAATAAGATTTGAGCTGTTGCATGAGGATCTGTTCTGGGAGTCTGACAAAAGTCTAGGGAGTCAGGGTTGGGGTTGATATCTCCAGAAGAGAGAAGGAGCAGGAGTAGAAGAGTGTGGGGCATAGAGGAGACAGCATGGCAGTAACGAGGGTGAAGTTGTTTCAGAGAGAGAGGAGGTGGCTGAATGAGAGGGAGAAAGTGATGAAACTCAAGGGTAGATGACAAGATGGTGGGGGACGTGAAGAAAGTAAAGGCAGGGGCGGTTCGATCATTAGGCCAACAGAGGCAGTAGCCTCAGGTGGCAGTTTCTAGGGGGCGGTACTGATTTGCTGCTCCCTAGAAACTGCCTATGATAGAACTGCCGTCCACCACCAATCTTCCTGGAGCTGGCGCTACCCGGTAAGCCGGGTAAGCGTGGCTTGAGGGCACCGGCAGAGGGGAGAGAGGTCGAGGTCATCCTTGCTGCTGCTGCTTCCACAAAGAAAACAGCCAAGCGAACATTTTTCTGTTCCCACGGCTCTGCTTTTAAACTGCTGGGTCACGGAGTTTTAGAAACTCCGTGACCCAGCAGTTTAAAAGCAGAGACACGAGAACAGAGAAATGTTCCCGCACCTGCTTTCTTTTCTTTTTTTAAAGGATGAATCAGTGAGGGGAGGGGAGAAGGGAAATGAACTGAAAGGGAGCAGATGGGGGGGGGGCCTGGAGGGGAGCAGAAATGGGGGAGGAGCGTGAAGAGAGCAGACGGGGAGGCCTGGAAGGGAGCAGACAGGGAAGCCTGGAAGGGAGCAGACATGGGGAGGAGCTGGAACAGAGCAGACAAGAGGGCCTGGAGGGGAGCAGAAATGGAGGGGAGCTGGAAGAGAGAAGACAGGGAGGCCTGGAAGAGAGCAGACATGGGGTGGAGCTGGAACAGAGCAGACTGGGTGGCCTGGAAGGGAGCAGACAGGGAGGCCTGGAAGAGAGCAGACATGGGGTGGAGCTGGAACAGAGCAGACTGGGTGGCCTGGAAGGGAGTAGACATAGGAGGAGCTGAAATGGAGCAGACAGGGGGGCTTGGAAGGGAGCAGACATGAGGGAAGCTGGAAGGGAGAAGACAGGGGGGCCTGGAAGGAAGCAGACATAGGAGGAGCTGGAAGGGAGCAGACAGGGGGGCCTGGAAGGAAGCAGACATGGGGGGGGGGGAAGCTGGAAGGGAGCAGACATGGGAGGGAGATGGAAAGGAGCAGACAGGGGGGCCTGGAAGGAAGCAGACATTGGGAGGAGCTGGAAGGGAGCAGACAGGAGGGCCTGGAAGGGAGTAGATAGGGGGCCTGGAAGGGAGCAGACATGGGGGAGGGAGCTGGAATGGAGCAGACAGGGGGGGGAGCTGGAAGGGAGCAGACAGGGAGGCCTGGAAGAGAGCAGACATGGGGTGGAGCTGGAACAGAGCAGACTGGATGGCCTGGAAGAGAGCAGACATGGGGTGGAGCTGGAACAGAGCAGACTGGGTGGCCTGGAAGGGAGCAGACATAGGAGGAGCTGAAATGGAGCAGACAGGGGGGCTTGGAAGGGAGCAGACATGAGGGAAGCTGGAAGGGAGAAGACAAGGGGGCCTGGAAGGGAGCAGACAAAGGAGGAGCTGGAAGGGAGCAGACATGGGGGAAACTGGAAGGGAGCAGACAGGGTGAGCTGGAAGGGAGCAGACATGGGAGAAGCTGGAAGGGAGCAGACAGGGGGGAAGCTGGAAGGGAGCAGACAGGGAGGCCTGGAAGGGAGCAGACATAGGACGAGCTGGAAGGGAGCAGACATGGGGGGGACCTGGAAGGGAGCAGACAGGGGGAGCTGGAAAGGAGCAGAGCAGACATGGGGGGGGGGGGGAGAGCTGGAAGGGAGCTGACACCCGGGGATGGCACTGGAAGGCGGATGGACAGGGGAGAGGGTGACTGGAAGGGAACTGACATGGGAGGGGGCACTGGAACTGGGAGTTTGCTGATATCTGGGATGGTATTTTAACTAGAAGGGGCTGGACGATGGGGAAGGAGGAGGACTGGAAGAGAATAGACACCAGTTGCGGTACTGGGAGGGCAAGGGTACTGGGAGGGGAGGCTGTAAAAGGGGCTGATACTAGAGAGAGTTACTGGAACTGAAAAAAGGCTGATGGAAGAAAATGAAGAAAGCAAAAGGAGAGACAAGAAATGACAGATGGACTATAGACCATTGAAAAAGAGCTAAGAGAAGACAGAGGAAAACAGAAACCTCAAATCGGGACCAGCATGATCAAAAATCATCAGACAACAAAGGTAGAAAAAATAATTTTATTTTCAATTTAGCGATTGGACTTTGTGCTATCTATATTTCACACAGTATGGGGAATTCCATCTCTTATCTGGTGTGGCATCGCATGCGGAGTCTGGCTTCTTGGGGTTTTATTTTAATTTTTATCTATATTTTTATTTTTGCTTTAGGTTGTGGTCACTTATTCTGTTCTTGGTGAGGCTCTGTGTTCTGAGTGTGTGACCAAGGCCAGGTGTTCTGTTAACATGGAGTTTGTATGTAGGGATCTGTACTGTAGTAATTTGACTTGTTCAGCTTTTCAAATAGGTGTATGGATGTTTCAGGGCCCATTGCAGTGTTTATAGTGATGCTTTTTTCTTGGTAGGCCCCTTATTGTATGAGTTTTGGAAGTGTATGCTGGTATGGTATGGTAGATTTGGCCTTGCAGATCTTAGTGACTTTAGTAGGGTTTTATATTAAATCCCAATATGCCTGGTATTGGAGAATGTTTGTTGTTGGTGAGATGACCAGAATCAGTTTTTTTTTTAATATATATTGAGTTCTGTGGGTGAATGTCCTACCTCTGCTCTGCACCCATTGTTGAGGAGGGGGTTCTGTGAATACAAAATTTATGTTCAAAAAGAAAAAGCAAGCACCATAACGCAGTTTATACCAACAAAATACAAATGAATTATAATTTGGAGTTATAAACTGCTGTGGTTCTCGCTCTTTCTTTTAGTTCCTTGGTGTGCGAACATCTTGCATTTGCTCCACATTATCTAATAGACTTTTTCATTTGGTTCAGTCCCTGACTGGAGTTTTGAGGAAGATCCCCACCCGGGGGGTCACCATCTCATCCCTCACCTCAGGCAGCAGATTGCCTTGAGCCACCCCTGGGTAAAGGGGAGATAAGGGGGAGGGGCTTCCGATGTTGGTAGAAAGGGAAACAATTAGGGAGTATGAGCCATAGGAAGAGAAAGTGTTGAGGAGCCATATAGAGAGAGATGGAGAGGAGCACAGAAGTCAGAAGGAATAAAAGGATAGGTGGTAGAGATTGCAGGGGATAAGCTGCACCTATGAGTGATCGTGGTAATGAGCACAGGGCAGCTATAAGAGACTATAAGCCAGGGGGCGGGTTGGTTGTGGGGAGGAAGGGTGGGATAGTAAAGAAGAGGAAAGAGAGAGAGAGAGAGATATAGCTGAAAACAGAAAGGCAGAGCTCAACAAGAAGGGTGGGGCAAGGCTGAATGCAAGCAAGCAGGCAGAGTCCACAGGAAGTGCCCTAGTAAAACTCAGTCAAGATAAAAAAAAAACAGAAGACTTTAAATATCCGCAAAAGAAGCCTTGTAGTAAAATAGGGAGAAGGAGAGAAAAAAGCACACCTAAATGTGCAGTCAGATAGTACTAGTAAGAGAACAGAGGCAATACAGTGTTGAGAAGGAAGACGCGGTACTGCAGAGGGCAGGAGCTGGGTAAAGGACAGAGGATAGGACACACACTGACAAAGCCAAGTGAGAGATCAACAGGACAACTTGAAAGCCTCCCTCTATCAAACAAAGGACACTATGAATCACTCAGGAAGTTAAGAGATTGCCTTGGAAGCACAGATATAAATAAGGTGCTCCCACTCACCCCAGGTATAATCCTTGATTTATAGCCTCAAATCAGTTAAGGGGAAAGGAGTGATCATACTCACTTTCAGCAATCATCAGCACATTATTAGGCCTTGGAAGTAGATTAATTAAGTCCTTGCAGTTCACCTTGTGCTGAACACAAAATCCTGTATACTTATTAGGTATAATTATATTGGTTCAAGTATCCCTATTCCTCTAGCACCTTTAAATAACTCAACAACTTTAAATCTTTAAATCTAAGATGCAGACAGCAGTCTAGCAGTGAGATGGGGGCTATCCAGTCTTTTGCACTGAGTGTTACATGTATGATTTTCTCCCAGTTGGTGAGAGGTCTTATGTATGTACTAGGTGCAAAGAGCTCTTTGCTCACAGGAAATGAGTCCAATCTCTGGAGACTAGAGTAGAGGCCTTGTAGGAACTGATGCAGAGAGAGAGGTACATAGACGAGACCTACAGGGATATAGTACAGAAATGCCACTTCTAGTCTGTCAGCCTCTCTGCTGCCATAGAGGAGAGCAGTCACATGAAAGGAGAGCAGAACCTGCCATCTAGAGGATGCAACATCCTCCTTCACTGAGGATGTGTCTCCAGGAGCTTCTGTCCAGAAGGGAAGGGATAAGGTGGCCATTTTAGTTGGATGTTCAGTCATTAGGTATGTAGATAGCTAGATGACTGGTGGGTATGAGGAACATTTGGTCACTTGCTGCCATAGAGGAGAGAGGTCACTTGAAAGGAGAGCATCACCTTGGTGTGGCAGGAAGTGATCCTATAGCTAGGACCTGTCCTCCATGTAATATAATACCTTCTTACACTGAAGATATATCTCCAAAGACATGTGCCTTTGAGGGAAGGATTCAGATGCCCCATATAGTTGGTGATTTGATCATTAGGCATGTAGATAGCTGGGTGGCTCGTGGATGTAAGGATAGATTGATTACCTGCCTGCCTGGTGCAAAGGTAGCAGACCTCACATGCCACCTAGATAAGGTTGGTACCAATGACATAGGAAAGTGTGGGAGGGAGGTTCTAGAAGCCAAATTTAGGCTTTAAGGTAGAAAGTTGACAGCCAGAAATTCCAGGTTAGCATCCTCAGAAATGCTTCCTGTTCCATGCGCAGGATCCAAGAGGCAGACAGACCTCTGGAGTCTCAATACGCGGATGAGACAATGATGCAAGCATGAGGGTTTTTGATTTGTTAGCAACTGGGCAACATTCTGGGGAAGGGGAGGGGGGCTTTTCCAAAGGATGGACTCCACCTTAACCAGTGTGGACCAAGGCTGCTGGCATTAAACTATCTCACTACATCTTTTACAAGTCCTTTGAACCCCGTAAATTTCTATGAGCTCTAGCGCATATCTAAGCACCAAAAATCTCCAGCCTCCTGAAGGTGTCTCGGGACTTGTCTTCTGTAGATTTTATGCAACTACAAGGCAGAAAAGACATCTCCCATGTTACCCAAAGTATGCATGTTATAAAATTGCCTCCTTAAGAGTATAATTTTGTGTCTTCCCACCTTTCAAAAGGAAAGTATGTCACAGTATACTGCAGATGGATTTCAGGGAGTGCTGGTAGAATTGCTTAAGATGTCTCAATATAGTGTCCAGAGTTCGCATCTGTATAATAGTGTGGATAGTGCCAGTGCCTAGTACCTGTGATCTTATTGAGTGGTCTCATTCCATAGAATCTCTCAAAGGAAAAATTTGCCTTGGCAATAGATTGTATAATACTTTTGAGAAACAATGTGTCATTTGCCCTGTTCCTCTTAAACTACTTGTACACTCATTGTAACCCACGGACCTTTATTTAACAGGCTTTTATACTGCTTTATCATTTCAGTTAAAGTGGCTTACATTGTAACTTCAACTTGGTAATGTACATTAAACAGGGGCATTGATAGCTTGGATTTTTCTGAGGCAATGGAGGGTAAAGTGACTTGCCCAAGGTCACAAGGAGGGCCAGTGGGAATCAAACCCTTGATCTTCTGGGTACTAGGCAGTTGCTCCAACCACTAGGCTACTCCTCCATGCCTTTAGCCACAGTCATGAATACTTTCTCCTGCAGTTCAAACTATGACAAATAGTGACTAGACGGACACAGATATGGACCCACATCTTACACAGACTTGCACATAGGCACCCGCTCAGAAGACAGCAGGAAGAATAGGCAAGGGTAACAAGACACAGACAAGATATCACACTTTACAGTGACTCAAGCCCCAAAAGATCCACCCAGCTTGTCCCTTACTCTTTCACAAAACCTCTATGTCTTAATCCAGGTACTGTTATTCTCCTCTCAGTAATGATTCCAATGGCACATTCAAAGCAGATTTGTTGGTTCCCCCCACCCTCCCCTCCCCCGACCATGGGATGGGCCTCAGGAAATGGTATGCAATTGCTGCACACAAAGCTGCACCTGAAGGTAATAAGGATAAGGCTTGCAAGTGTTTGAGCCCTGCTGTGAAGTTCTTCTCACCGGAAGAAAGCTGAGTTCAGTTTCAATAGACCCAGTTTAAAAATGTGCACCCTTAGTGAATCTGCCCCATAATGGTAGTGTGGACAGGGCCGGTATGACCTATTGTGCAAGCTGTGCACTTGCATAGGGTGGCAATTCTGGGGGGCTTGCAAAAGCACCAGGCAGCACAGCAGTGGAAGATTTCAGCACCTGACTAGCAGCAGTAGGAGCAACAGCTTTCTTCTCTGCTATCACTGCTGCTTTTCGGACACTGACCGCTGCTGGCACATATGTCTAGAATGCACAGCATGAGCTTCCTCTCCTTGGTGCTAATCTTGTAAAATCCTTCTTGTGAGATTAGCAGTGAGGAAAGGAAGTTTCTTCTGGAAGTTGTCAATGTGCCTGCAGCTGGCAGTCAGTGTCAGAGCAGCAGCAAAAGCGAAATAAGCTCCTGATGGGACTTTCACTGTTGTAAGTCACTTGAAAGGGAAAGGACTGAGTAGGGATGGAGACAGAGAGCAGATGCTGGGGGAAGCAGAACGGCAGAATTCAGGAGCAGCCTGTGGACAAGAAGGGGCAGAATTCAGGAGCCAGGGGCTGGGAAATGAGGGAGGCAGTGTTATAGCAAACGCTGTGAAAAGCTCTTATTCAATCCCTCACCCACAGAAGGAAAACTCACAGACAGGCTGGAATGCAAACAGGATCTTTAATGTGCACAGGTTCAGACAGAGAGCCGGTACCCTCCAACAAAAAAGTCTGACCCTGAGGGATGTCCTACAATGCCTTATATACAGTACAGTTTTAAACTCATTCTACAATCCCATTTGCCACAGGTATTTCCTGCCCACCAATCATCAGCCCCTGGGGAAGGTACCTGGGTGACCTGTCCAAACCGGTATGCTCAGGTCTGCTGATTTCTGGGCAAGGGGACATTGTGCTCAGACCTGGAGTGGGGGAAGGGTGTCTACTGAAATCTCAAAGCCTTCTCTTAGCAGGCTGATTACCTCATGGCTTGGGGGAAGGGTCAGGCTGATCACTTGTGTAAGAGCCTCATGGCTTGCGGGGGAAGGGTCAGGCTGATAAGAGCCTCATGGCTGCCTCACTCCCCCCTTTTTAAGTGAGACCTCAACCGCTAGAGGCGGTTGAGGGCTGTATTACTGGAGGCAAGCCGCAGAGGGGTACACTGGGTCAGGGCCATGACAGTGGTAACCGCCTTGCACTCTACCAGGGTATCAAGGGTGATGGTAATGAAGCGGTAAAGAATGGGATACAACATGGCAGAATGGCACATAGCAGTAAAATAAAAAGAACCCCTACCACTGGGATTTTAGTCCCCCTGGTCAACTGAACCACTTCATAAACCACCCATGGACGGGTCAGCAATATGATTAACTAGATCACCCAGGTCTTGGATAGAGTGTTCAATGGAAACACCTGTGTCAGTGAGTTTAAAACACCACATACCCTATACCCTCTGTAGCAACTCCTGCACAAAAGTTTTTGTTCCGTGTGCAAAAGTTGCTGTTCTGACTGTAAAAGGTTGCAGGGCCTGCAGAGGCCTCTTTCCTTTGGGACAAAGGAGGGCCGTGTGCAGAAAGTCTGCAGAGGCCTCTTTCCCTGGGATCCACCCTTATCAGCATATTAATGGCTTTTATTCTTGCTAGTGTTGAGTCATTCTGGCTGCACCCTGCCATTCCCTTTGCTTCATTAATCACTGGCACTGTAGTCTTCAGGGCATATGAGTACTTTGTATCACCAGCTTTGTTTGGCCCGTTTAACTTGTCCAGGCTTGCCCAGCTTGCTCAGGCCTGTTTAACTTGTTCAGGCCTGGCATGTCTTTTCTTGTGCTGGGTCCATTTTCTGTACACTTTCAGGCCTGACCTGTTTCTTAGCTGGGTCCATTCTCTGTGCACTTCTGTTCAGAGTATGGTTCCCCCTGGCTTTACTCTTGTTGTGCTGGGCTCTGGGTACTCATTTTCTTAGCCCACATGCTTTTTCCGTGCCATCATAATGTATTACAGCCTCAGGCAAGGATGCAGCCATACTAGACATACCTATCAGCCAATTTCCCTTCATTTCCAATTTTTCTTTTTCTTTTCTTGTTTATGGGGCAAAGGTAATCCCACTAAGGGCAATGGACAAGCAACCATTTGAAACAGATATTGAGACAGATAGGGGTCATCAGAAAAGCAGCTTCTGGTACTGTTCCCTAGAGACAACATACATTGTAACATCATTTTCTTGCAGCTGGTCAATAATATTGAAAACACATAACATGAAAGTATGTCAAAAGCAGCAGTGCTTAATAATGTGATAAAGAAAGTTCTGAGAATAGTACAGCAAAAACTTGAGCTGGTGTGGGTATTGCAGTTGCTGAAGCCGAAATGGCTTGCAGACTTCAGCCACCTTCCAAGAAAACAACATTAAAAGGATAACAATACAATCATTCACAGAAGCCCCCAAAACCCCCCAGTCAGTCCAATAGTTCTTTTTCCTGCCTCTCAGCAGTTCCCCAGGACCTCGCAGTGTGCTCCACCCCTCTCTGAAGTTTAAGTTCTGCTTCTCTTAAAAATTTAAACCTCCCATTCTCATAGGCAGACACCCTGGCCCGTTTTCAATGTGACACACTGATCCAGATAGGGACTCCTTCACACCTCTCAGCGGTGGGCAGCTCTGAGTTCTCGGGATGGTCTGCTCCATCTGGATCCCGGCCACCTCCCTCGTCTTGTGTTACGATTTGGACATTCATTCTTCCAATGTCCCTCCTCTTTGCAGTAGGCACATTGATTGGGGGCTAGGGGAAACCTCGGTCCCCTGTATCCGTGGCCTCGCCCTCGTTCTTCTGCGCTGAACAAAGTAGAAAGCAGTTGTCTAGTGTCCGACCGGGCAGGCTGGTGTGTTTGCATACTACTGGTCATAGGGTCTGTCAGTTCTTGGGGCTTTTCAGTATAGGAAGCATAATGGGTTTTCCAGTTCAACAGGTCCGTGGTGGAGAAAGGGACATAAATCAGGCTGGATGGCCCCAGTGTCACACGCCCAGCAGCATCAAGGTACGGGAGCCCCTGTACTTGTCTTAGTGGCAATTGGAGATCATGCGACCGCAGGCGGCAGGCTACCGGGATGGACGATTCAAGCTCAGCCTGTGTGCTCTCAGGGGAGGAGATGGTGGCACTAGAGGTGGTACCAGGAGTGGGAGGGGAGTCTAAAGATGAGGGGCTGGAATCCGCAGAATCTTCCCTAAATCTGGCATCACCCACCCCAAGAGGAGGTCTTCCTGACTCTTCAACTAGGGGCGGACCCTGCAGTGGTGCAGATGGGACATGAGGTTGAAGCAGAGGGAGAGGGCGTGGAGGAATGTCTGGAGAGTCCCACCCCTGGTAGATAGAGGTGGGTGTCCATCCCTTTTGGCGACCACTGGCCGTCACCATTATTCTACACTGATCCTCGTGATAGCGCTGGAACCATCTTGGTCTGAGCTGGCATATGGCCAGCCATGAATCAATATAAGGGAACTGGTCAGGGCACTCTTTTGCAACAATTTGATGGAGCAAAGACACAGTGGACAGGTCAGTGGACCCCTGGGGAGGCCATAACTTAACTAAGGCTGGCCATTCCCTCTCACACAAAAAGGATAATCTGGAGGCGGAGAGAGGTACCCCGTAATCCTCTCCAAACCCAGATTTAAAATTGAGAAGCATGCACTGTAGGGGCATTTTTTCTTTTGACTTTCCTGACCCCATGCTCTAATTCTAGTTCAATAACTAAATACAGTATGCAATGTGGATCAGGTCTTCTAACCTAATCTCAATTAAGGGGGGGGGGGGAAATGCAATTTACAGTAAGAAAAAATGGAATTTACAACACAGATCCTAACTAGTCTTAATCCAGGAAAAATAATACAATTTACAATACAGACCCTATCTAGTCCTAATTCAGGAGGGGAGAAAGAGACAAAAAACACAAAATTTTTTACAATATAGATCTTGGCAATTTTACAAAATATACACTCAGATTTGATTTAGACAAGAGTAAGCTAGCTGTTCTTAAATGTCCACCAGATGGAGCTCCAGGATCACTTTAAGCATGAGGAATAGTAGTATGGTAAATACAGCTAATGTCCACTAGATGGAGCTCCAGAATCGCTTTAAGTGTATTTGGGTGTAGCTTACATGTGGTCTTTTCAAGATGGCCGCCTCCTCGTGCGTTCCACACCGGATTCAGCTCTGCACACTTCCGGACACGACTCAGCTGTTCCTGAAACGTGGCCTTTGCAAGATGGCTGCCTCCTCGTGCTCTCCATACTGGCTCACTCTCCACTCACAGATGAGGAAAGAAGGAAAGCGATGGACATCCAGGCTTCTCCTTCAATGACTCTGTTTTTGCTGACTCTGGGCCCAAAGGGAAAAACAGGGATAGGCATCGGGGCAGCATAAATCAGCATCGGGGAAGCACAGATCAGGAGCGGGAACACAGCGGCAGCATCGGGGAAGCAGAAATCAACAGCGGGAACACAGCGGCAGCATGGGGGAGCAAAAATTTAACACCGGAGCACAACGGGAGCATGGGGACAGCATAAATTAACACCAGAGCACAACGGGAGCATGGGGAGAGCATAAATTAACACCGGAGCACAACGGGAGCATGGGGAGAGCATAAATTAACACCGGAGCACAACGGGAGCATGGGGACAGCATAAATTAACACCGGAGCACAACGGGAGCATGGGGAGAGCATAAATTAACACCGGAGCACAACGGGAGCATGGGGACAGCATAAATTAACACCGGAGCACAACGGGAGCATGGGGAGAGCATAAATTAACATCGGAGCACAACGGGAGCATGGGGACAGCATAAATTAACACCGGAGCACAACGGGAGCATGGGGAGAGCATAAATTAACAGCGGGAACACAGCGGCAGCATGGGGGAGCAGAAATTAGCAGCGGGAACACAGCGGCAGCATGGGGGAGCAGAAATTAACAGCGGAGCACATCGGAGAACTCTCTCCTTGCAGTCACGCTTCAGAAAACTCCCCACAAGCAGAAAGGAAAGAAGAGAAGCAGCGATCTATTCTTTATCTCAGGTATGTTTAGCTTATCAAGTGCTATATTTTGGTTACTTTTAGAAGTTTTTGGCAGCACTTTTAAAAGATTCTTAAGGGAGTTAATACTAATATCCTAGGCAATTTTTCTTCAATATCTTTGGCAGCACTGCACTTTAAATACCTTTTAAGGGGCCCAAGGTCATACTGCAGTTATCTTGCTGGTCATACTGCAGTTATCTTACTGGTACTCTGATTTCTACTCAAAACTGGACGAACGATGGCTTCAGAAAGCCCCCCCCCCCCCGGGTCGCTACTAGGACCGTTCTTGCGGGTGATCGGGCCGCTACAGGTTACTACCCAAAACAGTAAGGCAGTACTTATCAGGCCTCTGGTCAGGAAGAGTTTGGATGCCAGTCTATCCAGCCGGTTTTCAATCGGGGATTCAGCCGCAGGGACCGACTGATCACACAAGTCAAAGAGTCCTTCGGAGCACAAAGGGGCCCCGTGGCGCCAAGGATCGTTAATCACCTGGAGGGGTCGGTCCCTGACCGGTGGAGGCCCTGATCCTGCAAAAAGCAGTAGTCTTCCCACCGTGGGTGTGATAAGAGAGGCTTTTCTTTAAATTTCCTGGCCAATGCACCAGAAATGTTATAGCAAACGCTGTGAAAAGCTCTTATTCAATCACTCACCCACAGAAGGAAAACTCACAGACAGGCTGGAATGCAAACAGGATCTTTAATGTGCACAGGTTCAGACAGAGAGCCGGTACCCTCCAACAAAAAAGTCTGACCCTGAGGGATGTCCTACAATGCCTTATATACAGTACAGTTTTAAACTCATTCTACAATCCCATTTGCCACAGGTATTTCCTGCCCACCAATCATCAGCCCCTGGGGAAGGTACCTGGGTGACCTGTCCAAACCGGTATGCTCAGGTCTGCTGATTTCTGGGCAAGGGGACATTGTGCTCAGACCTGGAGTGGGGGAAGGGTGTCTACTGAAATCTCAAAGCCTTCTCTTAGCAGGCTGATTACCTCATGGCTTGGGGGAAGGGTCAGGCTGATCACTTGTGTAAGAGCCTCATGGCTTGCGGGGGAAGGGTCAGGCTGATAAGAGCCTCATGGCTGCCTCAGCAGAAGCCAAGATCCACACGAGGGGTAAGTGGGCAGAATCTAGGAGCTGAGAAATGGGGGAATGGGGAAGAAAAGAGTCAGGTGTTCGGGGTGGATGGTAAATAGTGAAGGAGACAGATGCTAGATAAGGGAGGGGGCAATAGGAACAGGTTACTGGGGAAGGGGGAGATACAGCCAGGTACTACGAAAGGAAGGAAGGAACCAGGGTTGATAAGTAAAGTTGCTAAAAAGGAGACATGAAAAAGAAGGGGAATAGGAAGCTGGGGAAGGAGGGTGGAAGGGGATTGCTAGGAGGAGATGAGAGTAGGAGTGGAAAACTGAGAGGTGGGAAGAGGGTTACTGAGGACTGAAGGAGGGAGAATGAGGATGTGAAATCTAACAAGGGTGTCCAGAAAGGCAGAGAAGAGATGAAGAGAAAAGTTGAAAAGGAAAGAATAATCAGGGCTGACTGTGCCACTCGGCGCACTAGGTGTCCGGCTTTGGGGGGGCAGCTGTGAAACATTTCCCCTCTTCCCTTCCCTTTATCACTGCTGCTGCCACCCCACAACCCTTCCTCCACAGGATGCCTAAAAAGTGGAGGAAGTGGAGTGGAGGAGTGGCCTAGTGGTTGGGGCAAGGTACTTCAGACCAGAAGGTTGGGGGTTCAAATCCCACTAGAGGACAGCAACCTTGGGCCGGAAGGACTGGGGTTTCTAGTCCCACAGGTGCTCCTTGTGGTCTTGGGCAAGCCACTTAACCCTCCATAGCCCATGTTCCCTGTAAAATAGCTATCTCCAAGTTATAATGCCCTGTTCAATGTAATTTCAGTTTGCTCCGTGTAAACTGCACTGATGCAGAATAGCACGGTATATAAGAGAATGTAAGTAAAAAGTGAGCTGGGGGAGGCAGCAATGCAGCACCAACACAACACCAGGAAAGCCTTTTAAAACCGCTTCCAGTGGTGGGCGGGCTTTTGAGCATTTGTATGTGTGCATGTGAAAGGCCTTGAGTATGTATGCGTGCACATGAATGCTTAAAAGTCCACCACTGAGACAGTTTTAAAGCGCTTTCCTGGGGCTGTGTTGCCGTGTCCCAAAGCCTGATTTCCCTGTCTTCCATGGAGGTAAGGTGTGGGGCAGCAGCATCGGTGGTTGAGAGGGAGATGCTGGACACCTTGGGTGGGGGTAAGGAAAAAGGGGAGACACGCTGGATACCTTAGGAGAAGGAGGAAGGGAAGGAGAGAAATACTAGAGACCTGAGGGGAAGAGAAGTAGAGAGAGGCTGGAGACCTAGGAGTGTTGGAATGGGAAGATGCTAGACTATGGGTGGGCCAGGGCATGGTGTGGGAGTGTGGCCAATGGTTTACCTAGGGTGCCAGCCCTGAGAACAATGTCACATATAGCAAACAAAGAGAAGCAGACAGTAGGAGGAGAAGAGAAGAAATGGAAAAAGTGATCCTAGAAAAGAATTTAGGAGAAGACCAACAAGAACAGAAGAAAGAGAGACTGGGAACAATGCAATAAAATAAAAAAATAAAAAAAGGCTTTGGAAAATGTGCGTCTGTTCCCTTTGGCTTTTGTACCGTACAGCGGCAATACACTTCTGTTTCTCAGGATCTGATGCTGAACTACATGCAAAGTCCAATGACTTGGGGTTTTCGATTCAGCTTTGCTTGCATGCTTCTATTTCTGATCCCTTATATGTGCATTATGGGTAGGTTAGTCTGTGTTCTGTCTGTGGGTGTGACAGGAGTGAATAGTTTCTGAGTAAAGCTCTAGCACAATCCACTGCCTTCTCTTTTCTTTAGGAGGCACATTGGTGCTCTAAGGCTTCTTCCAAGGTAGAGTCTCCGAACGTGTTTGCTTTGCATGTACTATGGCCTGAATAGACAGGTTCTAGTGTTTGTAGTGTAGCAGTATTTTATAGGTAGCCTTGTTGCTGAGTCCTGAGTTAGAGCTCTTGCGGTATGGCGTAGGTTCAGAGTACAGATATTTGGGTCTGTATTCACAAGGAATTATCCATCTAGTAGACCTCGCTATACAGGTGAATTTTCAGCGGCACTCTCTGGAGTATTACAGACCGCCCCTGCACTGTCTGGATAGTGTTGGGGCCGAGCGAGGGCAACATTTGAATATTGACCTGTTTGTCTTTGAAACCAGCTGTTTTGTAATTGTTTTATCATCTGATGTATGTATAATATTTGTTTTCTCATTAATACCATTACAAATTCACACTTACCAACATGAGTGTAATATAATTAGCTTTGGAAACGAATGTAGTGGTTTTCATTTGTTGGGGGGGGGGGTATTTCTACCACAGTGGGGCACAACACCCTTTTATTCATCTGCCTAGGACCTACCAAAGGGTTAATCCAGCAATGGAAGGGTACCATTAGCATTAAGCAGGGGGGGGGGTGGAAGGAGAGAGAGATGGTGGCAGATTTATTTGCACAGGCCAGTAAGAAGGATAGCAGCTGCCCTGAATGTGGATGCTCTGAATCTATTTAAATTAAAAAAAAAAAAATCACCTTGCCATCTGCGTTGTTTAATCTTTTTTAATCTGCTGCACACATCTGTCGTCTAGTCTGATGCTAAAACTGTGACCCTCTGGGTTAATAGAACTTTAGCTAGTTGATCTAAAAGTGTTACATAAAGTCAGATGCTATTACCTGATCTAACCTGTCCCAAACTGCATGCCAGATTTTCTTTTCTTCCCAATGCACCTGTACACACTGTACCACCAGCATCGTTGAATTAAATCATTTTTAGTGCTTGTTTAATCATTTGTTTATTGCAAAAGCTTGTTTGTTTAATTCGGTCATGAATTACTAACTTCAAAAGATTCTCTAGACGCTTTGTGAAGAGTTCAGAACTGATCACAACATGTTTTGAATTAGCATTCCAAATGAAATTATCAACTGGTCTACTCATTTGTAATAGTATTTCTAGCAATGAAAAGCAAAGGGGTAGAAGCTGGAAAACAGACAGCTCAGTGCCAGCATGTATTCCAACGCATAATGGTTTTAGCAAGAACAGCTGATGAATATTTCTACCTATTTCCTGAATAATGTAGCCTACATGCTAACTGTGTGTCCTCATTAAGAAGCTTATTGGTCATGCTGTTGCCATCCCCATTCTGCGTAGCCCAGGAAGTGCCAACAAGGGACCACACTGGTCCCAAGAGCTATTAGAGTTTTCCCAGGCTCTAGGAGTGTTAAATATCAGGGTTCAGACTTGAGAGGAGATTAGGGCTAGGTGGAGGACCTATTTAAGGTTCTGGCAATTGACACATTCATTCCTCCTTCTCAATTAGAGTCCAGGATGGAAGTCTGTGTTCTAAACCAAGGGTTTATTTAAAATTTAGAGTCACTGATAAACAACTTGAACTTTGAGCAACTTATAGCTTATAACTCAACTATATTACAGTACATAAGTTTCACCCTGTAATGTATGAGAGTAGTTTACCTCATTCCTTCCATAATCTGCACTCTTATAAAGTTTAGTTTGGTTCCATCCATTTCTTAGAATATCAACATGCTTTTAAAAATTATTAGGAACTTTGTCTTCTGTTCTCCCTTTCCTCTACTATTAAAGCACTTGGGCTTAAGGTTGATTGGCCTTCAGTTCCCTGATAGTGTAAGGATTCACTTCCCTTCACTTAGGTTTCTTGCTGTTTCATCTCATTTGGGGTAGTCTGTGTAGGTTTCTGCAGGAACTTCAGTCTTCAGGCTGAATGCATTAGCTCCAAGATTCTTCTACTTCTTTGTGCTGGTAGGGTGGCTGCCGCAGATCTCTCTCATAGGTGGACAGAGACACTTGCCCTTAAGGCACCAAAGAAAGGGAAGTATCATTTTATGCTGCCCCTTTCTTTTGCAAAGCTAGACTGTATACTTAAATCTTTCTAGGTTTAGCAGGCCTAGTGGGTGGTACAGGGCATTAAAAGACAAGCAGTCCCTACCCCTGAGAGCTGGGAATCCAGTCTGAGCATATCATAACACGTGGGAAAACAGAGAAGTAGGGTGAGAGGCATCAGAATAATTTCCCTTCTTACTTTGAGGGGAACAAAGGGTAAGGAAACTATACTGGCAGTGGGGGCATGAGAACCAGCTCACCATTAGTGCCTGCAACATTTATGAGGGCACTGCCCCCCATGCCCGCCCGCCCGCCTAGGGTTGCCAACTGGCTCCAGATGCGCCCGACAGACTTGATCCAGTCCTGGGTTTACCCCATTGCATGCAGTGACTTGTAGTTTTCCATTTCTTATGGAGTGCAATGGAGAAATTAGAACTACATATCCCTGCATGCAATGGGGTAAACCCAGGACTGGATTGACCCTGTCGGGCGCATCTGGAGCCAGTTGGCAACCCTACGCCCGCCCTCCCCCCCCCCCTCAACCATGTTAATCACTGAAACATGGTTAATTGACACGGACACAATCCTCACCAACCAGCTAAGACTTTCTGGCTACGACCTCCTTAACTGTCCCAGAACGAACCAAAGAGATGGGGGGGGATTCTCTTAATAGCTAGAAGCAACCTCCATTTCCAGTGCAACTTAACCCAGAGTTCAACCAATCTTGACAACATCCTGATCTAAAACAAGTCCTTAGCAGGTTGTCTCTTTTACCATCCACCATCTTCAAATGCCTATGAACTGGCCACAATCCTTGACCTAGCATGTAACCGTAATACCCAGCAGAAACAGTTCTGGCTTTTAGGTGACTTTAATCTCCCATCACTCCTTGCCAAGCACTCCACGGTGTTCCTGGATGCAATGACTGCACTAAACTAATCACCAACTCATACACACTCCCACCCACACTAGAAGTAACATCCTCGACCTCATTTTTGCCTCTCTACCCCCCCCCTCCCCCCCACCTTATGCAACCAGATCTCACCGCTTGTTCTTCTGGTCCCTTGGTCTGACCATAATGGCATACTTTTCTACATACCGTATGACACAGAAGAGCAGTGGTCCTCCATATCAAATTCTCCTTTCTTCCGCCGCTTCAGATACTTCAACAAAGAAACATTCCTCAGCGACACTCTGCATGACCTCAACTCTAACACCAATGATCTGAACAAGCTAATACAGATATGAAACAGCCTCTCCAGAACTGCACTACCACCGTCCTCCACAAAACCTACTTACAAGAACCACGCGGCCGTGTGGTTTACTGCTGACCTGCATAAATCATTATTACACCTCAGAAAGCTGGAATGCCACTGGCGACGCTCTAGGCTTATCAACGACCAAATTGCATACCAGAATAAATTGCAGCAACATCGAAGAGCAGTCAACCACAAGAGAAAGAAATACCACACCAGCACCCTCATGCGCTCCCTTAACAAACTTCGGGAGCTCTTCAGCCTCATTAAATCCCTCACAAAGGATGCATCCATGAAAGAACCGACGAAAACTACTAGCCCAGAGGCCTTTGCCGCATGCTTCCAAAGCAAAACCACTTCGACAATGTCCTACTCAGATTGGTCTGACCTTGAAAACTCATGCAGGCACCTCCCTCCTCTTGGTGACACACTCATACCCACGCTAGAGCTCTTTTCCACATACTCTCCCGAGTAAATAGAAAAGATCATCCGTGAGATTAACACCACCACCTCCCAGGTGATCCATGTCCAGCATTTTGGATTAAGCAAGCACGATCCAACCTCAGCCCGATCATCGCTAGAATTGCCCATCTCTCAATGTCTAAAGGGGTTCTTCCACTGCCCCTCAAAACCGCCTCCATCAGGCCATTGCTAAAGAATAATACACTAGATCCATCAGATAGCAGTTCCTACAGACCCATATCCAATCTCCCCTTCCTGACTAAAATACTAGAAAAAATTGTCCACCAACAAATCCAGGACCATATTGACTCCTATGCACCTCTGGACCCACAGCAGCATGGATTCCGCCAACAGCACGGTGTGGAAACCCTACTGGTGACTCTCCTTGACAGACTCTACACAGGCTTAGACAAGAAGAAACAAGGATTCATCCTGATATTCATGGACATTGCCTCTGCCTTCGATACGGTCAGTCAATCTTCTACTCGCCCGCTTGCATCAAAAAGATATAAGGAACCTAGCCCTCAACTGATGCAAATTATACCTGACTGATCACCAGCAACAAGTCCGCATAGGAACTCAGTCATCCAGACTATTCCATCACACGCAAGGAGTACCAAAGGGCTCATCCCTCTCCGCCCTGCTCTTCAACATATATCTACAGCCAATTTGTGCCATTATACAATCTTTCAATATTTACTACCACATTTATGCCAACGACTTCTTGCTCTACACCCCTTTCTCCATAGACAGCCCCTACTATTCTTCCATCACAGGATGCTTCAATGTGGTCTCAGATTGGCTCTCTACCCACAATCTGATGGTTAACAGCAGAAAGTCGGAGGTCTTATTTATAACCAAAGACCAAACTTTCATCCTACCAACTTCTCTGAGGTGGAAAGATTTCAAGCTCATGGCAAAGCAGGAAGTATGTTATCTAGGAGTCATATTGGACCAACATCTGAATTGGGAAGCCCACATACAAAATGTCATCAAGGCAGTCTACCATAAAATAAGGACCCTCTGTCATCTACTCCCCCTCCTTGAGCCCTCAGATTTTCACACAGAATTCCAAGCTCTCATCTTTCCTCACTTGGACTATGCCAACATAATTTTCTATGGCCTGCCAAAGCATGTTCTCCAGCCATTACAATTAGCCATGAACACAGCTGCCCGAACACTCCTTGGTGCATCCAGATTCAAACACATCACGCCCCTCTTGATTCAGCTACACTGGCTCCCTATAACAAGCCGCCTGATATACAAAGCCCTTTTACTTACTTTCAAGTCTCTTTACGACGTGTCTGCAGCCTCCCTCGCAGCTCTTATACATCATAGCCCTGAAAACAGAATTAGAAGGCCATGCATGGTGAACTCACTTGTCACCCCTTCAGCAATAAGAAAACATACCCAGTCTACTAAGAATCGTGCCTTTTCCTTATATTCACCAACCCTATGGAACACCCTACCTCCAGCAATCCAAGCCACCTCAGACCCGACATCCTTTAAGAAGGCCTTAAAAACATACTTGTTTCAACTAGCTTATGACCAGCCGCCCTAAACAAGGTTTATGTCTCTGTTGTCCAATTTGCTATTAGTTCTCCTGCCTGCACACTCCAAGTTCATTTCCCCATTTAGCATTTAATATTTTAGCCGCCTGTTCTTTATACATGTTTATTACCCGTTCCATTATTCTCAGTTTGATGTAAATTACTTGTTCTATGTAAACTGTTTTACTGTTCACGTTTTATGTAAACCGCACTGATTTCAAAGAGCGCGGTATATAAAAGCAAATAAATAAATATAAACTACATCTATGAGAGCAGTACTGGTAGAAATGTGCAAAAAGAATCAGGCCATTCCCAGGACATGTTTATAAGCTTCTCTAGTCTGCCGACAAAGCTAAAGAGGGGTGTCTTTACAAGAAGAGTAGAAAGAGCTGCAGCTTCCGATGCAACAGTGAAAGAACAGGTATCTGGTTTTATCTCCACAGAGGCAGAAAGAGAAGTTTTACATGGTGCAGGGTAGGGAAGACATGAGAGAAGCAGCAGATGAAGGCAACTCAGCTTAACAACAGGGGCATCTTATCCCTGCCGCAAATTGTATGGAGATGGTCTTAATTTCAGAAACTGAGGAATCCACATGGATAGGATTTGCATCTGATTCATCAGATGTAGAAAGTTTACCGGCTGAAGAAGCTGTTAAAGAGGCCACTGTTGGTGAGCTAACTGGTGAGGATGCAGAAGAAAGTGATACTAGAAGAGCCGAGGCAAGAGCGTTGCATGGGTAGAGGGAACAATAGAGAGCGGGAAGGATGCTGCTGGTCTTTCATCTTCTCCTCTGCTCCCAGCCATAGGTCCAACAGCAACACCAAGAGCAGCAGAACCCCCCAAGAAAGTAGAGGGGGATTCTCATAAATCACCATGATGTGGAGGCATTCTAAAGGGCTCGAGGACCCAAGCACATTAGTAGAGGAAACTGGCAGGCCATGTCACAAACACTGGCATGCAGCATCGTTGCTAAAACAGCACCTTTCCAGCTCAGTACTGGGAAGGTACTAATCCTAAACTGAGACTCCATCCAGGAGTGTAAATAGCAGTGATGGGCAAGGTACAGAAAAAATGAAGTCTCTTTCTGAAACATGGCCCCTAGCCTTTTCTGCCAGTCAGATGCCATGACTACAGACTTAACATGCATCAAAGCAAGCCACCATGGAAGAGATGAGGATGGTATTTGGAAGCACTGTTGCAGGGCAGGTGGAAGGCAGCATCAAAGGTGGTGGCATGGTGCATTGTGGAAGTGATAGCCCTGGGTGGCCATCCCCTGAAGATGATTGAGAAGGTGGGGTTTAAGAAGCTGCTGAATCTCTTAGCTCCTGATCACATGCTCTGCAGGATGACATGTGTCCCAGCTGCTAGCAAAGCTATCAAAAGCAAAGGCTGGTTCTAATATGCATTTTACCACTCACATCTGGACTAGTCTGAACATGACACATGCCTATCTCTCCCTCACAGCACACTGGTGGCAGCTGGACAAGGCAGGAACAGGCTGTAGGTATTACAGGGAAGTAACAGGAGGAGGGTTCTGGCAGGCTGTGCCGCGCAGCCATTTAATGACAGCCATGCTTGGACCCGTATCTTAGCAGCAATAAGGGCAATGCTGCTGGCACACAGAGCACCCTGCTTCTAGGTTCTTTGTAACAGATGGCGGGACAAACATGGTCAAGGCAGTGAAGTAGGAGCAGCTTTCATGGGGAATAAGGGAATGGGCAGCCCCGTCCTATGGCAACTAATAGAGAAGTTCTGAAAAATAGCAGGGTATTTTCACTAGAGTGTGAAGGGTGGGTGTGAGCTGCGTGAGAAGCAGAAAGTGTCAGAAGCATCTGCATATCGGCTCAAGCAAGATGTTCCTAGTGAGGTTATGAAATTTGCAGACAACACAAAACTGTTTAAAGTTGTTAAAACCCAAGAGGACTGTAGAAAACTGCAGGAGGATCTGGATAAATTGGAAGACTGGGCATCCAAATAGCAGATGAAATTTAATGTGGACAAGTGCAACGTTATGCACCTAGGAAAGAACAACCCACACTATGGTTACACAATGCAAGGTTCCACATTGGGAACCACCACCCAGGAAAAAGATTTAGGTGTTATCGTGGATAACATGTTAAAACCCTCCACCCAGTGTGCAGCGGCGGCCAAGAAAGCAAATAGAATGCTAGGTATGATAAGGAAAGGGATGGAAAATAAAACAAAGGATATTATAATGCCTCTGTATCGTTCCATGGTACGACCGCACCTTGAATATTGTGTGCAATTCTGGTCGCCGTATCTTAAAAAGGATATAGCGTTATTAGAAAAGGTACAGAGAAGAGCCACCAAAATGGTAAAGGGGATGGAAGGCTACTCCTATGAAGAGAGGCTACAAAGGTTAGGGCTCTTCAACCTGGAAAAAGAGACACCTGAGGGGAGATATGATAGAGGTCTATAAATTAATGAATGGAGTGGAACGGGTAAACGTAGATCGATTGTTTACGCTATCAGAATATAGAAAGACTAGGGGACATGTAATGAAGCTACAGGGTAAACTATTTAAGACAAATAAGAGAAAATATTTTTTCACTCAATGTGTAATCAAACTCTGGAATTTGTTACCGGAGGATGTAGTAAGAGTTGTTAGTGTAGCTGGGTTTAAAAAAGGTTTGGACAAGTTCCTGGAGGAAAGGTCCATAAACCATTATTAAAAAGGGACCCAGGATATCAATGCTTGACCCAATACAAGCATTGTGGAACCTGTGTCTCTTGGGGATACTGCTAGGTATGTATGACCTAGATTGGCCACTGTTGGAAACAGGATACTGGGCTTGATGGACATTGGTCTGACCCAGTATGGCATATCTTATGTTCCACCTATGACATGCTGGAGGATTTAGTGGAATAATGGGTAACCCTGCACCAGATGTTATTGGAGACAGAGATCAGCATGGAATGCCCCTTGCATGACCAGGATTGGCCAAATATCAGGTCCTCAAGCTCTATAAGGATGCCACAGAGGCACCGAGTTCCACGAGGGCTACCATGAGCCTTCTCATCCTGAGAGTGAATATTCTGCAGGCGAAGTTAGAGAGTTTTCAGCAGCAACAGGCAGGGTCGGTGCAAAGACTGGAGGTGCCCTAAGCAAGCCCTTCATCCTTTCGCCACCCTTCCCACAACTGCCCCCCTTGCTGCCGCTGCAACCCCTCTCTGGGGCTTACAGCAGCAACAGTGCCACTGAAACCGCAACGCAGCACTTACCTAAACTCTGCAGTGCTGCATTGCGGTTCCTGTTTTCTAAGACGTGCCGCTTCTGCCCCCTCCAACACAGACTTGCCTAGCTGTGTTTTTGACAGTTTGGACCACAGTCTCTCTGGGATGGTGCCCATTTTCAGGGACTACTTTTCAGCCTCAGGTGCCAACTCTGGGGCTAGCCCTGATGATTTCGCCCCAGATTTAAAACGCTTTTCTCATTATACAGAGCCTGTGACAATTAATGAGTTTTTGGACCTAAAATATGACCTAAAACATTTACTAATCACTCCTTTCTTCTTTTCTACATCACATTTGCTGGTTTCCCTCTCTCCACCTCCTGTGCTTCTTTCCTCCTTCCTTTCTTTCTAGTATTGCATTTTGTACATTATTTCGACATGGCAGCTGAATGCATTTTCAAAACAAGGTATTTAATATTGAAAACTGAATGGATTTAACCAAAAATCCCTTCCTATCTAAAAAAAATATTAAGGGAGGAAAAAGACCTCAGAACAGATCAGACAACACTTGTCATGCAAAACCTTTATTTACTAAAATGTCCAAGTCCATGGACAACTCATTTCAGCAGTTACTTCAGTTCTCCCAGCTGCTTGAATGGTACATCTTCAGTCCTCTGATGCACGGTTGCCAGGGACTGGAGTGGGCGATTTGGAAACATTGAGCACCAGGTAGGGGTTTGGATCGGGGAGTTGACTGCAATTGTTTTTTTAGTTTGTTTTGAGCAGCGCTGGGACTCCAAGGCATCAGATAGCACAAGTGAATCCAGGCTGCTGATCCATTTAACATGGACCTATGTGGTAGGAAGGGACCCTGTATACTAACTGCAGGGCATTTACCGACTACGTCCCTGAAAGCTTTCTGCACTTAACATACAGTGAGTGTTAAAACTTACTGCACTTTAGTAAACATCCCCCAGATGCTTTAATGGCTCAGAGGTAGAGTGTATAAAATTTTAGACTGCTTAGGATCAAAAAGAAAAAGCATGCCATCCTGTCAGTCTCCTGCGACCTGCTGTACTACCAGGAACCAATACCAGGCAAGATACTAGATCTTCTCATGATAGCATCTCTGCAATTAAAATTAGCAGTGATGGCAGCAAGACCTGAGTAGTACTGGATTTAAGATTTTGGTACTCTAGAAATCATGAGGTAAGAGGAAGCAGTAGAAGGCCACCATGGTGTCCCTTAGGGTTATGCACTGATGTGTCCTCAAAGGTGAAAAGAACAGGAACAGACTACTATATGGCCCAGTTAATAGGCATCTAGGCTTATATCTGGGCCTAAATCAGAGTAAAAACAGGAGCTGGGATTGCTAGAGAAAAACATGAGCAATGGCAACTGTGCAGGTGCTGAGCCAGGGAGAAAACAAGAATAGAGACAGTGTGAAAGCAATAGAAGCCAGTCAGTAAGTCAATGGGAAAGAATAGGGGACAGAGCTACGTGTCATGATTTGTACAGTGCAAACAAGATGCATATATATAGCACTGAACAGAGATACAGAATGGACAGTCATTATTCCATAAGAACATAAGAAAAGCCATACTTGGTCAGATGAACATCCATCAAGCCCAGTGTCCTGTTTCCAACGGTGGCCGATCCAAGTCACAAGTACCTGGCAGGTTCCTAAAAAGGCACACAGGTTCCACAGTGCTTGTCCTGGGGTAAACAGTGGATTTCCCAAGTCCTTTTTAACAATGGTTTATGTACCTCTCCTCCAGGAACTGGTCCAAACTTTTTTTAAAACCAGCTACAATAACGATTTTTACTATACACTCTGTTAACGAATTCCTAATGACAAAAGACTGATAGGACACACAACAAAAGCAAAACTGGAGGCCTTGAACAAGACAACAAAGCCATGACTGAGAAAATTTAAGATAACTGGGATTAAATTACCAAAGAGAAATTTAAGCATATCATCGGATGATATTTTGGGTGGGAAGTGGTGCTTCATGTATAGCATGAAATGGTATGGAACATCTATCAGCCCCAGTTGTGTCTAAGAAAAAGAGACACACTACCCAGTGCAAAGCCCAGACTGTGAACTCCTTTTCATGAGCAGGAATCAGATAGTAAAAGCAGGCTCAAAGAGGTGACTTCTCAGGCTGGATTAAATCTGGCAAGTGAGGTATCTTGACACATGTGTTCAAAAAGGCCATTCTTCACATTTTCTACAGCAAGGTGGAACACAAGACAAAATTTGCTGATGGAGGAGGAGGGACCAACCTAGTTGATGAATGAAGCTTGGGAAGAGAGGTGCATGGAGAAAGGAGAGGTGCGAGGAGCTACAGAGTGAATGCACTTATGGGCAAGCATAAGAGATTTAAATTTTATGTGGAAACAGCAGACATTTGCTCGTGAAAAATAGAAACATAGAAACATGACAACAGAAAAAGACCACATGGCCTATCTAGTCTGCCCTTCCATATCAACAACTACAAGTCCCCTTTTTTCCTTTAGAGATCCTCTGTGTTGGTCCCATGCTTTTTTGAATTCAGATACTGTTCTCATCTCTACCACCTCCACTGGGAGACTATTTCACAGATAAACCACTCTTACCGTAAAGAAATATTTCTGCATATCACTCCTGAATCTACCCCCTTTCACCCTCATCCCATGTCCCCTCGTAGCAGAGCTTGCTTTCAATCGAAAGAGGCTTTCATCCTGTGCATTTATGCCACGGGGGTATTTAAACGTCTCAATCATATCACCTCTATCCCACCTTTCCTCTAAGGTGTACATATTAAGATCCTTAAGTCTGTCCTCATATGCTTTATCATGAACGATTTTAGTAGCCACCCTCTGTACGGACTCCAGCCTGTTTATATCCTTTTGAAGGTGCAGTCTCCAGAATTGCACACTATACTCCAAATGAGGTCACACCAAAGATTTATACAGAGGCACTATCACCTCCTTTCTTTTGCTGGCCATTCTTCTCCCTATGTACCCAAGCATCCTTCTAGCTTTTGCCGTTGCCTTTTCTACCTGTTTAGCTACTTTAAGATCATCAGACACAATTACGCCTAGGCCCCACTCTTCTTTAGTGGACAGAAGTACTACACCCCCTATACTATATTGTTCCCTTGGATTGCTGCAGCCCAAATGCATGACCTTGCATTTTTTAACTTTAAATATCAGCTGCCAAATTCTAGACCATTCTTCAAGCTTAGCTAGATCCCTCCTCATGTTATCTACACCATCCTGGGTGTCTACTCTATTGCAGATTTTGGTATCATCCACAAAGAGGCAAACTTTACCCAACAGTCCTTCTGCAATATCACTAACAAAAATGTTAGAAATAATCAGACTAAGGACAGATCCCTGGGGCACACCACTGGTAACCTCCTTCTCCTCAGAGTGAGCTCCATTTACCTGTACCCTTTGTCGCCTCCCACTCAACCAATTTCTAACCCAAGCAGTAACTTTAGGATCCATCCCTAGGGTGCTCAGTTTGTTTAAGTCGCCTGTGAGGAATGGTGTCAAAGGCTTTACTGAAATCTAAATACACCACATCTAGGCTCTCCCTCAGTCCAACTCCCTGGACACCCAGTCAAAGAAATCAGATTTGTCTAACAAGACCTACCTCTGGTTAATCCATGCTGCCTCGGATTTTGTAATCTGCTGGACTCCAGAAACCTTATTATTTTCTCTTTCAGCAGTGCTTCCAATAATTTACTCACCACCGAAATTAAACTAACCAGCCTGTAGTTTTCAACCATATCCTAAACTTCCGCTTTTGTGTTAAGGGACTACATGTGCCTCTCTCCAGTCCTTTGGCACCACTCCCGACTCCAACGAGGCATTGAAAAGGTCAGTCAGTGGAGCTGCTACAATGTCCCCAGTATTCTAGCATGTATCCCATCCGGTCCCATCGCTTTGTCTAATTTAAGTTTAGCTAGTTTCTCACAAACACAGTCTTCTGAAAATTGTTCAAGATGCCCCTTGCTTCTGTTCCTGTTTGTGGATGTTTTCTGAGGTCCTGCTCCTGGTTCTTCATCTGTGAACACAGAACAGAAATATTTGTTAAGCAATTCCGCTTTATCCTCATCAGCTTCTACATATTACTCCCCTTCACCCTTGAGTCTGACAATACCACTTTTGCCCTTCCTCTTCTCATATCTGAAAAATGTCTTATCCCCCCATTTAACTGCATTGGCTTTTTGAATCTTTGCTTTCCTGACTACTTTGCTAGCTTCTCTAAGTTTTTCCTCTCTCCGTAATGTCTTGTATTTCATGAAGGCCTCCCTCTTTTTTCACCTTTTCAGCTACTTCTTTTGAAAACCATAGTGGTCTCCTTTTTTTTTTTTACTGTTATTTACCATTTTAACAAAAAGGTTGGTTGCCCTTAAAATATCCCCTTTCAGTTTTGCCCACTGTTTTTCTACATCCCCCCAGCTGTCCCCATCCCGCTAACGACTCCCTGAGATATTAGCCCATCTTGGCAAAGTTAGTTTTCCTAAAGTCTAAGACGCTCACTTTTGAATGGATTTTAACAGCCCTAGTCCTAATACTGAAGCACACTATCTGGTGATCACTGGATGCAAAATGATCTCCCTCTACATAGTGTAATGGTTGCTACCAGGGAGTTCAGATTTAAGCACCATGCTTCTGTTGTTCTTCTATGTTGTATGATTTTTTTTTTTGCCCTGTATGACATCATCCTGCTTTTCTTTTAACACTCTTACTTCAGGCCAATTGAATATTATTGCTATCTCTTCTTGGTTTATCCTTTCCCGCTCCAACAAAACTTCATATTTTGTCATTAATCACTTATTTTAGAGTGCCATCCCCTCTCCTTTACCTGTGGGGAAACCATGCATGGCAGTTTCCAGTTACACCATGGAGGGGTAGGGTCTTTGTACCCCACGCTGTGGAGGGTTGGTACCCAGTGCTCCTGGTTTGGTGCTGATAATGCAAGGCAGGTGTATGGGTTATAATCAGATTCTCTCCTAAGCTCTAAAGAGAGCTGATTTCACGCCCATAGATCCACAAAGGATTCCCTTTTGCGCTTTCATTTTTTTTAAAAGAGTACAGATCAACTGAGTGCACTGACTGGAAAGAGCAGCACATTCCAGAACATAATCTTTTATGTTTCATTATGTCAAGTAGCACCCATATGAGGTACAAACCTCCATACCAGACATAATAATTTAAATTGCATACAAACTAACCCGGGTAGCTACTGAAGCTCTGCCAGCTATGGAGAAAGAAAATTCTCTTAATGACGTTTCAAAGGTTAATGCTATAAAGTCCACCCAAGCTCCAACATAGCAATAAAAAGTCATCTTGGCTGCCAGTGGATTAGACTATGTATTACTTATTTAAATATCTTTTTACCTATGTTTTCAAAAATACTAAAAGGATGTCGAAATATAGACAAATAGGATCCGATATCCAGCGGCAGCAGCAGCTAGTGCAATTACGCTACCTAGCCATCACCAATGAACGCTTAACCCGGATATTCAAGGCTGGGGCCAGATCCAGCCACCGGCATTCACTATCCAGGTTTGCCGTACAGCCCAGAAGCTAACCAGTCAAGGGCGATGTTAAGCAGCTGCTCGGTTAGCTCCCGCAGGTAAAGGTAGGTATGATTAAAGCTAGTCTATCTTTACCTGCGGGAGCTAACTGGGCAGTGGCTTAATATCCCCACTGAGCACCTAGCGAAGGGTACTGCCCCAGAACACCCCGATGCTAAGCATGTAGCATCGGGGTGTATAGCAGCAGTATCCAGGGATAGTCAGTATCACTAACCATGCAAGTGCTGCTGAATATCCCCTTAGAGGCTGTTACACAGTTTACAGGTCTGTGATCGCAGCTATTGAGAGGGGGGAGGGCATGTGAGCGATTGGGCACAGAGATGTTGACAGCTCTATGCACACGATCGCTACCATCCCTCCCCATGGATTTTCCGCAGGGACCCATGCAAGGCAGGCACTGCGGGACTTTTCCCACTTGAATCTGCTGAGGCAGGTAATGCTGGGTCTCCGCGGAATATCCAGCACTCAGCAGTATCTGCGAGCCCTCTCCTAGGAGTTCTCCCTGCAGATAACTGCTGAGTTTTCTAGCTTACCGTGCAGTTTTGGCTGCTAATGCGTAAAAACAGTAATTTCATTTAGAATCCCCCCCCCCCCCATACTTTCTAGTGTGTGCTTGACACTTAAAAGCCATTAGCTGGTTAATGAGCATTTTAACACGCAGCAGTTGCGAATACTAAAACAAAATAGTGTCTGCTTCCACGCACTAAAATGCGCATTAATCGACGATTGCAGGATGGGGTGAAGAATGGGCAGAAAGTGGATGTGAAAAGCACCAGTGCAATTGCCACAAACGCAGTGGCAACATGGCTCTTAATGTGGCTTCACTTAATAACTTCTCTATAGGAGTCGTTACGTGAACCCACTGTAGTAGGGTGCACATTAGGCAAACCCATCAAATGTTAACTGCTGGGGACATACTGGACATGCCCCAATAGCTAATGTGGAGGCTTTGCAATTAACATGCATGAGATTGGCACATTAATAGCAAATCCTTAACAGGCTTTAGTAAAAGGGACCCCTAGTCTACTTTTGTATCCACAATGTGTGTGCCAGTAGATTCTCAAAGGGAAATAACGCAGGGAGTTTTCCTTTTGAATATGAACTTGGAGGAGCCATGAACATGCAAGTAGTCTCAGGAGGAGGCCATAAATTTAGGCATAGACCTCATAGGCAATTGCCTAAGGCACTACATTTTAAAAGCACCAAATACCCAGGTGAAAGAGGAGCCTACTCCTACTGACTGAAGTGCCATCCGCATGTGCTGCTTCAATGCGGTGCTACTGTGGTTTTCTCCTATTCCTCTTCTGGCCCTCTAGTCTTTGGGAACCTCTGACAGCTCCCTCCCCACACTTATCTAAGACCTGATATTTGGTCTTGACTATGGGTGCCACAATGTTAAAACTGACCCTGCTGGGGAGTCTTACAAATACCCAGTTACAATAGGTGATTCACTGGATGTAAAGTTAGTCTGGCCCTTACTGAGAGGATTCTGATTTGAGGCAGTGTCTATGTTGTGGAGGGGAAAGGGTGTTAGTCGTTCTATTAGGTTATACCCTTATACAGTATACAAGAACTCCTCCCACGCACAAACAAAACACATTGTTAAATAAAGAAACAATCAATCAATTGTGTATTTTTGTCTCAGATTTGTTGGCATTCAAACAGTGGCTACTAGAGGTCACTGTTTGACAACCTATGTTTTACTTGCCATGTTTCTAGACCAGTGGTTCTCAAACTTGGGGTTGGGACACCGGATGGAGTCACAGACACCTGGCAATTTCCCCTGCTCTCTGGAGTTTCGGTGTGACCTGTGCCAAGTAGTGGCAGTCACCAGTCTGCATGTGGCCTGTGAGCCAGTGAACATTCATAGACCCTTGCCCTCTCCTGGATAAGCTTCTTGTAAGACTGGGAACCCATGCTGAGTACTGGGTCTGTAACCGCATACTGACACAAGGGACCCTGTGCTGACTGTTACTAGTGCCTTCCTGCTTTAGAGTGCAGAGAGGGGAAAGAGGTTGGAGACCTGCTATTTTGATTTCATTATCACATGGATTTGCAGTTGTTAAAGTGGGGTCCTACAGGCTGAGATTTGTGCTCTTCAAAGGGTTAATTTATGAAATCATTTTCCCATAGGTGGCACAGATATAAAAACAAGACTTTCTTGTCAATAAATGATCTAATTTGGAGCAGGATGTCTCCATGCCTGTTTTCATTGAGTGGGCAACTTTCAGATGTCATTTTGGTTGGAAGAAAAGAAAAAAGAAAAAGTTCACTTAACCAAAATAAAAGTCTGTAAAATGTGAGATTTTGTCACCCTAGTTTACCATCAATGTAGCTATGCACTGTACCAGCACTACAGTAGAGGGATCTGGTCCTATGTTCCCCCCATATCTTCTCCTGACATTCATAGTGATCCCACTTTTTCTTCCTAGAACTTATTGATCCGGTCTACTCCATGATCGCTGCAGATTTGGGGAAAGGATGTGGGCACTCTGAAATGAGCTCTCCCAGCATATATTTTTTAAAAAAACCTCTTAGGGTGCTAAGAATGCTTACCTGCAGCTGCTTATCTTAATCAAGAGACATAGTGATCGCTATTCAGATGGGTTAATGTGGTTTGCAGCATCTGCAATGGTATAAACTCTGGCAATCCTGATATTTAGCAGACGTATCCAGACAGCGCTGCTGAATAACCCCACAGACGTCTGTGTGTGGAGCTGGTGCAGTCTCGGCAGCTATTTGGTTAATGACAATATTTAGCTACTAACCAATAGCTAGACCACGTAAAGTTATGATATTTAGCCATTAATCAGATGTCAAATCTGGTAGGCAATGAAACTGGATATTTAGTGGCATACAGGCCCTGGCACTAAATTTCTGGTTTCACTTTCAGCCACGGCAGTGAGGTACTTAAAAACACTTTGACCGCCACAGCTGGATATGAAGGCCCATATTTTCTTCTTTCGTTTTGAAGCCTAGTGAAATGATGGCCAGGGTTTAATGCCTCATTGCTGATGTATATCTCATGACATCTTTTGTTAGCTTTCTTTAGAAGGATTGCTCTTCTTATGTTTATTAGTTATTAGCTGCTGCATCTGTGAAGTCCTCAGATTTAGATTTAGGGACCCGTTTACTAAATGAGTGGAGAGGAGTAAGAGCCTAGTGCTTACAGCAGTGGCCTGGTGTCCAAGAGACCATTCTTCAGTCCCCACTGGCACTCCTTGTCACCTTGGGCAAGTCACTTTCTAATCTATTGCCTCAGAAGAAAGGCCTGACAACCTACTTTTGATCACACCTTGACAAGAAAACCCAGCATTGACTCAATGGCACCCATTGCATTGCATTTTACTAAATGATGGCATGGCCCATCCAGTCTCCACAGTGAGTTTGTTAGGATTCTAACTGCTGCTCCATGCAGGCTAACCCCTCTTTTGTTTAAAAAATAACTGCTGCTCTATGGAGGTTACTCCCCCCCCCCCCCCCCATGCTTTTTGGATGTGTGTGTTCTTGAAGTTTTGTTTTGCATTGAAGTGTTTATCCCATGACTTTTTGAATTCTGTTATGGTTTTTGTCCCCACCACCTCCAGCGGGAGGGCATTCCAAGCATCCACCACCCTTTCCATGAAAAAAAAAAATTCCTGATATTGCTTTTAAACTTACCGCCTTTCAGCTTCATTTACTGCCTTCTAGTCTTATTCTGTGTCTTTGAAAAACATTTGTTTGATACCTTTCAAGTATTTAAATGTCTGTATCATATCTCCCCTGTCCCTCCTTTCCTCTAGGGCATATATATTCTGGAAGTCTGTTCTCATACAACTTCTAGCACAGACTCCAGACCATTTTATTTGCTTTCCTCTGAAAAACTTCAAGTCTTTTTATATCCTTTGTAAGGTACTGTCTACAAAACAGAATACAGTACTTCAAGTGAGGCCTCACCCATGACCTGTACAGAGAAGTATCACCTCCTCCTCCGTATGACTAGTTATGTCCCCCTCTCTATGCAGCCTAGCATTTTGGTCAGCGTCTTGTGATTTTGTTTCACCCCTTGAGATCCTCCAACACTATCTCATATTTGCTTTTTTTTCAGTTGAGTTTACTCCTAGAGGAATTCTACAAAAAAGGAAAAATGCTTGTGCACAATATATTAAACATTCTGAATATATTTGCCAAATAAAGTAATTTTTTCCATTTATACTGTAGTTATTATGCAAAAAAGATTACAGTACAAACCACCACCAATAACCAACATCAGCCCACGCTCACCCTTGCTCACCTCTAGTACACTCACAACTGAGAGAGTTGACAGACATACAGGGATTCTACCACAAACTATAAGTCTCTAACTAGTATTGATCGGGAACATCTCTTATCAGCCAAAAAGCAGAACTTCACAAGATCAAAACTTAAGATTACAGAAGTACAGGAGCTGAGAAGGTAGAACTAAAGATACCAAAAGCAGATGCTATATCCCGATAAAGCACAGTTACTTACCTGTAACAGGTGATCTCTGGGAACAGCAGGAATAAGTCTTCACATATGGGTACGTCGGTACCAACGGAGTATGCACGGGAACGCTTCCCAGCATCCAATCAAAGAGCTTTTGGAAGCATCCCACCACGCCTGCATGCTGCCTTCCCGCCTTTCCCAACTGCCTCTCCTCAGTTAAGTTTTAAAGCTGAGACAAAAAGAGAGAGAGAGAGGAAAGGAAAGATAGATAGAGATACAACTCCTGGGGAGGTGGGTGGGTTGTGAAGACTTATTCCTGCTGTTCCCAGAGATCACCTGTTACAGGTAAGTAACTGTGCTATCTCCAGGAACAAGCAGGAATGAGTCTTCACATATGGGGACTCCCAAGCTAAGATGCCTAGAGTCCCAGCATGTCATAGGTTGGAACATTCTGACCCCCAGAACACCAGGCATCCTGAGGATGGAGGGTAGGAGTTGAAGAAAGAAAAGTGCTGTGGAACAGCTAACCTAGCATAGGACTGCAGACAAGGAGTCCATGTGTGGATGATAATGATCATAAATGATATTGAAAGAAATATTGCAATATGGACCTCCCCTAACAGGATTACACAGCAGTAAGGAGGCTCATAGGATCTACTGGGGAACCCAGTAGAGGAACCTCAAGGAGGACCTCACTGTGAAGTGGAGGTAATAAACCTGTAGGAAAAAACAGTGGAGGTCAGATTCCTGAAAGGTAAGAGGGGACCCCGATAATAACTGGGGTAGTACCAAAAACGGTGGGCCTTCAGCGGAAGACTTTATGATAAAAACCGAACTCTTTTGGCGACAGAGTGGCTCACCCTTGGGAGCAAAAAGAGAAGGGCGACCAAATTGGACAAACAGGCACAGTCCTTGTGGGAGGAAAAGGTATGGAAACCCCTTGTATCCCAAAAGAAAGGACAAACGCCTGAGGCGTTAGAGCCTGTGATTAACTGAAGATCGGCAATGTCTCTCCTAACTGGAGTCAGCTAGGAGAGATACTGGAACATGGAGAGCTTCAGAGGTAACTAAACCTTAAGGTTATGGTGGAAGTTGTTAACTACCACAGAAGTGGTTGTGAGTGTAGAACCCCAAACATGCTGGATAGCATAGGTATGGGTAAAGTCCATCTGTCAGAATCATATAGCTATATGAGCCTCGACAGTCAGGTAGATAAATATGCAGAATGCATATCTACCGCTAATAAAATATCTCGACAGATACATACATATATACATATACACACATACATTCTTATCTATCTATCTATATGTTGTATATGTATATCTATAGTGAGATATGAAGGGCATAAAATACACACAAATGACAGACATAGACATCTGTAAGATGTATGCTATAGATATGAATATATAGGCCTCTATATAACATATGGAAAGCAGTGTGTATTAATGCCCGTAGCATGGGAAATAAGATCTCTGAAGTTGAAGCTTTGGTGGGAGTGGCTGACTTGGATTTAGTGGCAGTTACAGAAACATGGTTCACAGAAAACCATGACTGGGATGTAACTATACCTAGCTATACTTTATTCAGAAAGGACAGGGTAGGAAGAAGGAGAGGAGGAGTGGCACTATATGTAAAAACTACTATTAAAGCTTTGGAATCACAGAGATTAAAAGGGAGAGAGGAGGCATTGTGGGTTAAACTAGAAAGAGGGAAAGAGAAATCTATTTGCATTGGTGTGATATACAGACCTCCCTCACAAGAGGAAGAGGTGGACAGAGAGTTAATTGAAGACATACGCAGCATTGCTAGGAAAGGGGAAGTGCTACTAATAGGAGATTTCAATATGCCAGATGTTGATTGGCACATTCCTGCTGCAGTATCATCTAGAAGTAAGTGATCCTGGATTCTCTACAGGGAGAACTATTCAGGCAATTGGTAACAGACCCCACACGTGAAGGGGCCATACTGGACTTGGTGCTTACCAATGGTGAAAGTGTTTCTGATGTTGTAGTGGGAGATCATTTTGCATCCAGTGTTCATCAGATGGTGTGGTTCAGTATTAGGACTAGGGCTGTTAGAATGCATTCCAAGGTGAGGATCTTAGACTTTAGGAAGACTAACTTTGCGAAGATGGGCCAATACCTCAGGGAGTCGTTAGTGGGATGGGAACAGCTCGGGGATGTAGAAAAACAGTGGGCAAAACTGAAAGGGGGTGTTTTAAGGGCAACCAACCTTTTTGTTAAAATGGTAAATAAAGGCAAAAGGAAAAGGAGACCGCTATGGTTTTCGAAGGAAGTAGCTGAAAAAGTGAAGAAAAAGAGGGAGGCCTTCATGAAATACAAAAGATCACAGAGAGAGGAAGACAGGCATCTGTATTTGGAAAAACTTAGAGAAGCTAGCAAAGTAGTCAAGAAGGCAAAGATTCAAAAGGAGGAGGAAATAGCCAATGCAATAAAATGGGGGGATAAGACATTTTTCATATATATTAGTGAGAAGAGGAAAGGCAAAAGTGGTATTGTCAGACTCAAGGGTGCAGGGGGGGAATATGTAAAAGCTGATAAGGATAAAGCGGAATTGCTTAATAAATATTTTTGTTCTGTGTTCACAGATGAAGAACCAGGAGCAGGACCTCAGAAAACACCCACAAATAAGAACAGAAGTGAAGGACATCTTGAACAATTTTCAGAAGACTGTGTTCGTGAGAAACTAGCTCAACTTAAAGTAGATAAAGCGATGGGACCGGATGGGATACACCCTAGAATAATGAGGGAACTTGGGGACGTTCTAGCAACTCCACTGACTGACCTTTTCAATGCCTCGTTGGAGTCGGGAGTGGTGCCAAAGGACTGGAGAGAGGCTCATGTGGTGCCTTTACACAAAAGCGGAAGTAAGGATGTGGTTGAAAACTACAGGCCGGTTAGTTTAACTTCGGTGGTGAGTAAATTATTTGAAACGCTGCTGAAAGAGAAAATAGTGAGGTTTCTGGGGTCCAGCGGATTACAGGATCTGAGGCAGCATGGATTCACCAGAGGCAGGTCTTGTCAGACAAATCTGATTGATTTCTTTGACTGGGTGACCAGGGAGTTGGACCGAGGGAGAGCTCTAGATGTGGTGTATTTAGATTTCAGTAAAGCCTTTGACACTGTTCCTCACAGGCGACTTATAAACAAACTGAGCACCCTAGGGATGGACCCTAAAGTTACTGCTTGGGTTAGAAATTGGTTGGGTGGGAGGCGACAAAGAGTACAAGTAAATGGAGCTCCCTCTTAGGAGAAGGATGTTACCAGTGGTGTGCCCCAGGGATCTGTCCTTGGTCCGATTCTTTTTAACATCTTTGTTAGTGATATAGCAGAAGGGCTGTCGGGTAAGGTTTGCCTCTTTGCGGATGATACCAAAATCTGCAATAGAGTAGACACCCAGGAAGGTGTAGATAACATGAAGAGGGATCTAGCTAAGCTTGAAGAATGGTCTAGAATTTGGCAGCTGGGATTTAATGTTAAAAAATGTAAGGTCATGTATTTAGGCTGCAGCAATCCAAGGGAGCAATACAGTATAGGAGGTGAAGTACTTTTGTCCACTAAAGAAGAGAGGGACCTAGGCGTGGTTGTGTCTGATGATCTTAAAGTAGCTAAACAGGTAGAAAAGGCGACGGCAAAAGCTAGAAGGATGCTTGGGTGCATACGGAGAGGAATGGCTAGCAGAAAATAGGAGGTGATAATGCCTCTGTATAAGTCTTTGGTGCGACCTCATTTGGAGTATGGTGTGCAATTCTGGAGACCGCACCTTCAAAAGGATGTGAACAGGATGGAGTCGGTGCAGAGGGTTGCTACTAAAATGATTAATGGGCTTCATTATAAAGCATATGAGGACAGACTTAAGGATCTTAATATGTACACCTTAGAGGAAAGTCGGGATAGAGGTGATATGATTGAGATGTTTAAATACCTCCATGGCATAAATGTTCAGGGAGAGAGCCTCTTTCAATTGAAAGCAAGTTCTGCTACGAGGGGACATGGGATGAGGGTGAAGGGAGATAGATTCAGGAGTGATATGCGGAAATATTTCTTTACAGAAAGAGTAGTGGATCCATGGAATAGTCTCCCAGTGGAGGTGGTAGAGATGAGGACAGTAACTGAATTCAAAAAAGCATGGGACCAACACAGAGGATCTCTAAAGGTAAAAAGTGGACTGTTGTAGTTGTTGCTATGGAAGGACAGACTAGATAGGCCATGTGGTCTTTTTCTGTCATCATCTTTCTATGTTTCTATATGGGTGTCTGCAATGAAGCAGACAGAGATATGCCTACAGAATGGTATTCACATAGGAAATGTGGAGAGGAAGGATTCATCTAACAAGAAGGTGGAACCTACTTGAGAAGATATATAGAGAATCTATTCCCACTGGTTATGAGCTACAGGGATGCTAGCTAGTGAAATAACCAGGACGGTTACGTGAAAAGCAGAGGATGATATCAATCTGCAGCCAGCAAGTCCTGAGTATTCCAGAACTCTAGCATGGTAAGTGAACAGAAGACGCATAAAAATGAGATACCATGCTGACCTGCTTAAGGGCAAAAAAAGGTATCATGCGTTCTTACCATGAGGATGAGCTGCAAGGAGAAAAAGCATATTCCCGATTGGAAATACTATGGACCAAAGCAGGGAATTGGCAACTCCTTAAGCTGTCACGTAAGAGAAGGCCTATGTCCTTTATATTAAAAAGGAGATAGTGAAAAAAGGGAGAAACTTTCTAGTCATGGGAGACATGACTGAAAAAGCCTTTTCCAACCATCTAGGATAGCTGTTGGAGAAAAAAAAACCATGCTCTCTAGCAAGGGCCCATAGTGGAGAGCTTCTCTGTAGAATTGCAGAGAGCATGATGCAGGAGAATGAGGAGATAGGTACTGGCTCTCCAGCAGCCAGTTCTATGTCATCTATGCTGCCAAACCCAGGGGAATGGAGATGGCAGAAAGAGAAGACAATCCAACAAGCCTGTAGTGAAATAATTTCCAAGACAGATAACAGCACTGACTTGGAACCACTACTAAGACTAGACAGAATGTTAGTGGAGGACAAATCTGGTTGCTGGTGGACAAGAACCAGTGGTCCAAACATTAAGGCTCCTGCATAGGCAGCTGCTTGCCAGACAGCAGAAAGAATCTTACTGTTTAAAAACAGAAAGAACAGACAGAACAGGAGTAGAAAACTCTGGACATGTCTGATGAACTGCCTCAAAGCAAGATTGAAAAAGAGGAGTCAACTCAGAGAGGAAAACTCCGCACTGGAAAAGTAACAAAAACTAGAGAGGCTGAAGAAAAAGCCCTCCAGTGAAGCAATACCGCTCTTACAGAGGAAAAGCTTGGTAAGAGGGTAAAGAGAATGGAGCTGAAGAAGACTTACAAAGTAGTGAGTCTATAGAAAGGAAAAAAAGACATGCTGGCACAGGAAACTATCGTTTGATAGTGGTTAGACCTCTTTCCCTAGCAGGAAGAAGAGGCGAACCCTGTGCCCTATAGGCATGAACATCCTGCCAGCTCATAGAACATAGAAAAATGGATGTCTTTTGGGAAGAGATCCATGTCTAGGGTTTAGAATGAAAGCAGTGGATTGCCTCTTTTGAGAAGAAGCAACTGCAGATTCTAACCCCCAGAGTCACAAGCATCTGATGAAGATTGATCAGAAACCCTGCGGTTGCTGGGTTTGCTGAGCCTGGTGAGAGGTTGAATTCTGCAGACCAGGACGATGCTTCCCTTGTTTGGGAACATCTGCATGATGGGCAGATGATGCATAAAACCTTCTTCTCCTATGGGAAGAAAGTTTGGCAGGACATTTCCTACCTACTGGAACAGAAAAAGGTGCAGAACAGCCCCTAGGAACAGGTAAGTCAGTGGACAACTGAGTAACCTGACGTAAAGACTCCTTGTTGAAAAGATTGTCTCCAGTACAAGGAGTATGTCCCAGTCTTTGCTGTGCCCATTTGTCTAAGTCTGAAGCTTGGAGCCAGGCTCTACGTCGTGCCCCTATAGTTCTAGCAGAAGTCCTGCTAACAGACTCAAAAGAGTCTAGGGAAGCACGAGTAAGAAAGCAAGAGATATTCTGAAGATGTTTAAGCAGTGAAGAATAGCCTGCACTCTTGGACTCTGGAAGGGAAGGAGTCAAAAGAAGTAATTGCTTTGTGACCTCCTCAAGAGATAGACTCATAAAAAATATATGAGAGAATTCTTGCAGAAAGCATAGATGTCTGGAAGGTTTGACGTCCAAAGGCATCTAGTGTCTTAGACTCAAGACCTGGCGGATAAGAAGAGTGCTTTTTCTTACTCTTTACCCGCCTCATTGCTGATTCCACTACTATGGAATGATGAGGAAGTTGAGTCTTTTGAAACCCTGGAGAGGGGGGCACCTGATATAAAAGATCAGTTGCTCTGGAAGGTGGGGGTACCTTTAAAGGTGCTTCCCACATTCCTAGAAGGAGATCCTGCAAGGAATGGTGCAAAGGAAGCATTATGTTCTCATTTGCTTTGGTAGAAACAGAGCCTTGTGCAGGATCATGTCCAGGGATAGGAATGGCAAGGGATCTTGCTATATCCAGGAGGAAACTCTGAAAAGAGGGATCCCCAACAGGAATCTCCCTTGGACAGGTTAGATCTGAAGAACTAGCCTGAGCACCGAAAGAGCTATCCAAATATATAGGAATAGAAGATCCTGCACGGTGCAGTGTGGAATGCTTAAGGGATGGTCGCCGGTACTGGCTGTCAGGAGCAGCGACATCATTACTACATTGTCCATGCCAGGTATCGACTCCAAGCTTGGTATAGAAGGGAGCGATCCTGTTGGAAGAAGCATGGCAGGAGTTGGCCACGATGCTACTGTGGATACCGGTACCGATGCTAATACCAGTACCGATGTCAGAGCCGAGCCCGACACAGACATCGGAGCAGCCATTGGCAGTTCAATCGGTACCGAGGTAACCGAAAACCTCCGGTCGTTATCCTCGGTACCGAGTCTCCGGTATCGATCGGTGTCGGTACCAAAGCGTGTTGGTACCCAGTCTTCCAGACTAGAGATCGATTCCAAACTCGGCATCGAGGGCAAAGAGCCTGATGAGTGAAGCATGGAAGGCACCGACCGCAAGGGTAATGTGGACATCGGTACCGACTTCGGTACCGTGTCTGATACCGGTGGATGAAGGCCAACCGGTGGCAACTCAAACAGCCTCGGGGGAACTGAGAGTTGCGGATCCAAATCATCGGAACCGAGCCTTGGGTACCGCCGGGAGCCGGTACCAAGGCGCGTCGGTACCCAGTCCTCCAGACTGGAGATCGATTCGAGACTCGGCATCGAGGGAAGCGAGGCTATCGATGCACGTCTGGAGGGTACCGACGTCAGTGGTAGAATCGGTACTGATACCGATAATGAAAAGTCAGTCTGGAGGGTATCCACCGGTTCCGAAGGTACCGAGGGCGCCAGATGACCATCCCTGGTGAGGAGTGTATCATCCAACACCGGTGCCGATGCCGGGGTATCGGTACCACTTGAAGCGGATGCCACCACCGGACACGGCTCAGGTATGTTCTGTGAGGGGTGAACCCCAGGAACAACCTGAAACCCTTCAAAGGCTTTGGAGACCAAAGACTCCCGCCAGGGTTTTGAAGCCAGTGGGCCCTCGAGGGCAAGGCCGGAGCTGTCTACATGCTGTGCATGAGACCTACCACTCGAGGGCTGGCTAGTCTTAACAGACTGTTTGTGGGTTACCTGATCCTGTGTAGAAGAAGAAAGGGACGGTGCCCTGACGTCGGAGAGAAACCGTGTATCGAGGGAACCTCGATGTTGAAAACCTCTTCTCACCAAACTGTTGCCTAAAGGCTCCGGAGGAAAAAGGTCAGGACCCAAGCAGGTTAGACACCGATATTGAGGGTCTAAAAATAAAGTTGTACCGCCACAGTCTGAACATTTCTTGGAGAAAGTGGCTGGCGGTTCCATGGAGGAAAAGAAGGAGGCCTGAAAGGCCTGAGAAACCGTGGAACACTATGAAGAAAAAATATCCCCTGAAAAAGGAGATTTCACAGGAAAAGAAAAGAAAACACCGGCGGTACCGGTGACGTCGGGGAGACAGCCGCGACCACAAGAAAACTAAAGAAATAAAAGAAGAATTTTCTGCGGTGACAGCAGGACGTCCTGCCGGCTCCGCGGAAAATGAAAACTGAGGAGAGGCAGTTGGGAAAGGTGGGAAGGCAGCACGCAGGCATGGTGGGATGCTTCCAAAAGCTCTTTGATTGGACGCTGGGAAGCGTTCCCGCGCAGACTTCATCGGTACCGATGTACCCATATGTGAAGACTCATTCCTGCTTGTTCCTGGAGATTGTCTCAAGTCTGCTTTAGAAATATTTTGTTAACCGTAATGGCCATCAATATCTCTGTTCTTATTGGCTAGTTCATAGAGCTTATGCCATATTTCCCTGACCAAGCAATCTTTTATGGACTCTTGACCCATATCTTGTGTTCCTTTTTCTTATCCTTTACAAGACCCCTCGCGGTCTTACAGGCATACTCGTTTCTGCTCTTTGCTTTGCATTACCTTCAAACATGTGTTTATGCAAGCCTTTCAGTTACTTTAAGCTTCTAACCGTAATTTGTACTTAATAATTTAATAGAAAACAAGTTTTTAACTATTTCATTCCTATTTACAAATAAATAAATAGAATCACAGTCTTGAAGTAGCACTTAATTTAAAATTCAATACAAAAAAGCTGTCACTCAGATTTTTAAATTTTTTTATGTAGAAGTCCTCCAGGAAATGGGAAGGGGCCAGAGGAGGTAGACATAACAGTAATGTGATGGGGAGCAGCAGGTGTCCTTCTCCAACTCCTGCTTAATTTCTTGGCCTGTAAATGTATCACTGGTCTGCTGCCAAAGAGCTCAGTTTGGTTTCATCTCTCCACAGAATGTTTTCCCAGAAATATTGTGGTTTCTCAAGGTGGGTTTGGTCAAAGATCAGGCGTTCCTTTTTATGTTTGTCTTTGAGCAGTGGGGTCCTCCTTGGCCTTCATCCATGAAGTCCTTCTTTGTTTAGTGCACAGCATATGGTGTGGGTTGAAAGCACCACTCCATATTGCTCCAGGTTAGCCTTAAGCTCTTTAGATACTGTATATGTGATATTATTCCAACAGTTCGCACTAGCCTTCGAAGACTTCTTGGATTAATTGTCCTCTTCCCACCACATCCTGGGAGGTTCTTGACAGTTCTATGAGCAGAAAACCTCTTAACACTGTGAACTGTAGACACAGGAATCCCAAGGTCTTTGAAGATGGCCTTGTACCCCTTTGAAGTTTGATAATGGCTTTTCTGATGGTCTCAGGCAGCTCTAGTCTTCACCATTGTGAAATGGAACAGGGAGTGAATGTGGCCATTTTAAACATTGGAGCCATCATTCATTGGTTGATTCAAGACACAGGTGTGTCTAATTTTACTATGTTTTAACAACCTTGAGTGAGGTGATCAAATCTGCAGATGAGAAAATTATTCATCGTTCCCTTTTTCAGGTCATTTCTGAATATGATAAAAAGCAGCAGACCCAGCACGGATCCCTAGGGTACTCCCCTATTTGCCTTTCTCCATTGAGAAAATTAGCCAATTTTCTAACTTTTCTGTCTTTGAACCAGTTCCAAAATCCACAGTCTCCTATCCCATGACTTTTTAATTTCCTCAAGAATCTCTCATAAGGGAGCTTGTCAAAGCTTTCTAAAAATCAACCAGCTCACCTTTGTCTGTTTACTGACATCTTAAAAAAATACCAGATTAGTGAGAAGATTTTCCTTGGCTAAATCCAGGTTGGCTTTGTCTCATTAAACCATGACTATCTGCATGTTCAGTAATTTTGTTCTTTATAATGGCTTCTACCATTTTGCCTGGTACTGATGTCAAGCTCACCAGTTTGTAGTTTCCTGGATCACCCCTGGAATCATTTTTAAAAATTGGTGTTATGTTGGCAGTCTCCAATCTTCAGGTAGTACGCATGATTTTAATGATAGTAATTTGTGAACTAATAGTAGATCTATAATCTCATTTTGAGTTCTTTCAGCACCATGGGATGTATATAATCCAGTCCAGGTGATTTGCTACTTTTTAGTTTATCAAATTGCTGTACTTCATCTTCCAGGTTTATTGAGATTTGTTTTAGTTTATTTAACTGTACTTATTGTCACCAGTGGCCCACCCTGAGTCCTAGGGCATGCAGAGAGGGTCAGGCTGGTGAATATCCTGAGCCAGGAAGTGGGGGTAGTGCAGGCGTAGTAGTACACACCCTCTGGGTAATGAAGTCCCAACCACTCCCCAAGCAGAGGAATAGAAGCAACAAAAGTGGTAAGGTCAAAATGAGGTTTTATTTCCCCGTCCTGGGGTTTGGTAAGCACAAAGAACTTAGGACAAAATAACCATGCTTCTGGTACAAGGAAAAGTAAATCAGGAACTGAAGAAAAATAACTCCTTTTTCTTCCAGCTTTCACTATACAGTCCTTTAACACAGGAGACAATAAACGTTTCTTTTCAAAGGCAGCAGTGCTCACTTTGCTTCTCAATGCTGTTCCTACAGCTTTATACATCCAACTCAGCGAAGTGATTCTACGGTATCTGCTATAGTCAGTGTACAATCCATAGGCTCATCAATTATACATTCATCTATGGATTCAACTTGCATATCTTCCAGCCCTTCCCCCACTGGATACATGGGAACACATTCACACAGGGATTTAAAACAATTCTCTTTACCTTTAAGAGAGTCCCGGAAAGCTTTACTATCCCAGAGAAAACTGGTATTCTTTGTTTTCTCCCTGTTCCTTTTACAGAGACCACTGTCTGGCTTTTGCCTGTAAAGTTTACTCGGTAGTGCTTCTTCAATATCAGCAGAGTCTAGAGATTTGTACCTTCCTCTCACCGGAGCTTCTGGGCACACCCAAACCGACTTTCTGCGTGGCTTTTCTCTACAGTTACCTTCAACACCAGGCTCTAACTGAAAGTAGCTTTCCTGTAGTCTTTGGGTTTGAGTTCTCTGTACCTTTTCAGCTGAAGCTTTCCTTGGTCGGTTCTCAGGGCTGCTTAAATCACTCTCAACCTCTCTATCAGTCCTTCTAACGGTTCTCCTTCCAGTTCCCGTTTCAGTTCCCCTTTCAGCTCTCCTTCCAGAACTGCTTCCAATTCTCTCACCAGCACTCTCACTGCTTTCTAATGAGAGCTTTTTATCAGCCTTAGGGCTTAGCTTCGTTCTTCCCCCACCCAGGTGACTCCTATTACACTCAGGGCACGGGGATTGTTTGCAACTTGGGCAGGGCTGCTGCACTCATGGCTGGGTTTGTTTATATCTCCCCTGGCAACCTGTAGCCATGTGCTTTACTTGGCTGTCAGAATCTGACGTACTTTCCTCAGCTTCCTCTGACTGCATGGCAAGGGACGGATCTACCCCATTACATTATATACCACTGATCTACAAGTCTGAGTGGTTTACATTTAACAACTTGACCAATAGGGCTTACAAATAACAAATGTAACTTGGTGAATATATAGAACTATTAACAATGAACATTAAACAATGAACTGGATAGCATATAGGTGAGGTAACAGTCATTTGTGCATGTTGAGGTGCTAGGAGTCATTGCTGGTAGGTGGGTAGGAGGGAGGAAGAACAGCAGTGGGATGGTACATTGGTGGAAAGTTGATTATCTTGTTTCTTTGGGGAAGTGTTCAAGGAATAAATAAGTTTTTAGGCTTTTCCTGAAGTTGGAGTGATCATTTATGGTGTGAAGGTAGTCTGGTGTTGAGTTCCATAATGCTGGTTTGAAGGGTGAGGATGATCTTAGTAGTGGTGGAGTTGTTTTTTCTGTTTGAAGAAGGTATATGGAGCATGTTCAGGGAACTGGTTCTTCTATTTCTGTTGATAGGAGGTTTCTCTATTAGATCTTCTAGGTGTTGTCAGATAATCTGTGTAATAGTTTGAAGATTGTGTGGATAGTCTTGTGTTTGATGCATTGAATGATGGGCAGTCAGTGCAAATGTTTGAGTATTGGGGATATGTGTTCTGTTTTAGGAATACCACAGAGGATGTGTGCCACTGTTCATGGCCATCTGGAGTTGGTGGATTGTAGATCTGGGTAGGCCTTGTAGGATTAGATTACAATAATTGACATGCAGGAAGATAAGTACCTGAAGGACTGTGTTGATGTCATTTGAGTCCAGGAGTGGTTTAAGATGTTGGACAGTCTTGAGCTTGTTATAGATGGTTCTTATAGTTTTGTTTATGGGTGGGGATAGTTCCTCCAATACATCACCTTTAAATATCATGTCTGGAATGGATACATTTCCTACATCATCTTCGGTAAAGACTGAAGCTTTGGCTTATCTCCTTAGGTTCTCTTGTCCTGTGGCACCTCCTTTCACTTACTGGCACACCAAAGGACTCTAGTTATCGCCTAGGGCTGCTATCCCTGTTCACTGGAACCCACACTTCCATGGATATCATATGACCCAACGCTATTATCAAGTGAGTAACTTGATACCCTGTTCCCCAAGGACAGTACCAAACTAAGGTTCATTGGATTTATTAAGAATATCAGATCAGCCAATTCATATGGCCCTCTTGATTTGTAGATCATTAAAATATAAATCAGTTCTTATTTTGGACCTATTAGTTACCTACTCCTTCAATTTTTATGCCTCACTGAAACCTGGCTTCACCACAGTGAGGAACCTTATCACTTTTGGTGCCTCCTCTCAGGCTATCTAGTCATATCAGCTTCCAGAGCCTCTAGGAGAGGGGAAGGGGTAGCCATAACTTATAGGTCATCTTTGGCAGTAATTGCTCGCCTTATTAGTCAGTTTATTAGTTCAGAACCCAAGTTGTCACATATTACTTTTGTATTCTTCACCTTCTCTGCAGCCAGCTGGCTGGGACGGTATCCAACAACTCATATTAGATCTTATAGAGGATTTTAATGGGGTATTACAGCATGCTTTCCCCCCTATGCATATAGCCAATGATGCTGTAGATCTTATTATTATGCACTGGAATCTAACTTACTTCTGGGAAACATACAAACCATCCCTCTGTCCTGGACTGACTGTGATCTTCTCCTTTTCAACCTTCCTCTCTCAAGGCAATATTCTCCAGTCATTCAGGCTGTTGATATCAAATGGACTTTGACTTACTGGAAAATTACACCCAATACCCTGTTCCCTGGAGATTCTGAGACACCTCCAGTGAAGGCTCAGGACATTGCATGGCCTGATACCTTTACCAAAAGCATTGGATAAGATCTCTCTGAAAGAAACTGTCCCTGTTTTCTTGAAGGCCTCCTCCTTCTAAAGCATCATACCAGATTTGCAGAAAGATCATAGCATAAGCATAAAACGCCTACAACACTGGCCCTGTTTAGAGAATGCCATTCTCAGTATCGATCGCAGCTTGTAATAGCAAAAAGAAATTACTTTAACTGTCAAATAATTTGTCCCATTTTATGAAGGTAATTTTCTCAGTAGTTTTCCCAACTTCCCTCCCTAGAGAAGACCCAGCAGAGCCTTCCATGGAGGGGCACCACCCCAGATGATCTGGTACATTTTTTCCATGATAAAATACAACAGATCAGAGTTACCTTTCCATCATGCCCACCTTTTTCTCTACCTGTCACTTTGGTTATAGTTGCCAAAAACCAAAGAGAATTGCTCAATTCACTCACATATGCAGAAAATACTGTAGATTTTAAGGAAATATGACCCTTCCTCATTCAATCTGAGACCTATCAGGCACAAACCTTAAGACTCCAATCCCCTTGAAGGAGATTGGAGTCTTAAGGTTTGTGCCTGATATGACCCTTCCTCATTCAATCTGAGACCTATTTCCTTAAAATCTACAGTATTTTCTGCATATGTGAGTGAATTGAGCAATTCTTTTTGGTTTTTGGCATCTATATTGCTCTGTAAACCCCAGTAGAGTTTTGTTGTCTAGTACTTTGGTTATAGTGTCAGTCACTTCCATGCATACCTGGTCCAATAAATAAATACCCTGTAAGTGCTCAAGAATGCACCACTCCGGCCCTTCACAACACTCTTCAATATGTCCTGGAAGATTGGGGAGATTCTGAGGGATTAAAGAAACAATGCATCCCCTTCTCCAAAAGCATAAACAAAGACAAGTTGCGTGATTACAGACAAGTAGTTGGCAATGCTATGAAAGCATGGCTAAAGACAGATAGTGCAGCACCTCAGGGCAAGAAGATTCAGATAGGGAGATCCTGTTAGAGACATTTGACTGGGTTTTTTAAGGGAAGTGACAAAAGTAGTGGATTATAAAACATCAATAAATGTTACATATGACATTCAGAAAGGTTTTTCAATTTCATATTCTTCTACACAGAAGACTGGTAGTCAAAGTTGGCAATATGAGAGTGGGGCAGAGTTGTAAATTGTATGAGGAACTGGTTGTGTGACAGAACATGGAAAGTAGTGGCCAATGAAAGCCACTCTTGTGAAAATAAAACCACCAATAGACTCCCCCCAGAGCTCAGTGTGAGGACTCACTTTCAGTATAGAGGAAAACAATGGTTAACAAAAATCTGCAACCATAGAAATACAAGAACTGAAAGAAAGAGTACTTGATTTTACACTTTTTTGCATTCTTTTCTATCTTTCATGTATTTCAGCTAGAAAAATCCATTAGCTACCTATCATCTAGAACAAGACAAAGATTTGGGAGTAATGATCTCAGATGACCAGAAAGCTACCAGTCGATATAATAAAGCATTAGCGAAAGCTGACAGCATACTTGATTTCCTAAATAAAAGTTATCATTCTTGGGAAAAGGAGGTTATAACATTTTGTGTAGATCACTAGTTAGATCCCTACTCTGTTCAGTTCAAGAAAGCATAGCTTGAACTTTAGACTTTGAAAGGATGAACACCGTTCAGAGAAGACTGACCACCTTCTCCACCCCCTCAAAGAAAGACATTGAAGACACCATTGCTGCTATCAATACCACCACCGCACAAACTGACCCTTGTCCCGCCTTCTGGATAAAGTCGCTGCGCAGCAAATTTAGCCCGATCATTGCCAGAATCATGGAACTGTCTGTCTTTCTCAACTGGATCATTCCCACGAAACCTCAAAACGCACATCTATCAGACCTTTGATCAAAAACAACAAACTAGACCCCCAGAAGGTCAACTCATACAGGCCTATATCAAGCATACCACTACTCGCTAAGATAATCAAAAAAGTAGTCCAACACCAGATACAGGGTCACATCGACTCCACCGCTCCGCTGGACCCCTGCCGACATGGTTTCAGGGAGTCTCATGGTGTAGAAACACTCCTCACTACCCTCTTCAACAACATAATCACTGGAATCAACATCCATCAAGGATTTGCCCTCATCTTTATGGATATAGCCGCTGCCTTCGACTCAGTAAGCCACGAGCTTCTCCTGGTATGACTTAAGGAGAAGAGTATTCAAGACGCAGCCCTAAGCTGGTGCAAATCATACCTGTCGGAAAGATGGCAGCATGTAAGATCCGGCACGACAACATCATCAAAACCTTTCCTCCAGTGGCAAGGAGTTCCACAGGGATCCTCCCTCTCTGCCCTGATGTTCAACATATACATGCAGCCCATCTGTACCCTCATCCGATCTTTCAACATCAACTGCCTGATTTATGCCGACGATGTACTGCTCTACATGCCATTCAAAACCGACCAGTCAGACTTCTCCCCACTGACAAACTGTTTTGACGCCGTATCAGACTGGCTCCAAACCCAAACACGAGAAGACCGAAGACCTCTTCATCATGAGGAACCAAAGCTTCACCCCTCCAACCTCCTTAAAGGTCAAAGAAGCAGATCTAACTACCCAGTCTACAATCCATTACCTAGGAGTCACCCTAGACCAACGCCTCGACATGAAGACTCACATAAGCAGCACAGTAAGAGCAATTTACCATAAGATCTGGACTCTTAGGCACCTACGCCCCCTGCTCAAGCCTGACGACTACTGGACAATCTTCCAAGCGCTGGTGATACCACACTTAGACTACGCAAATGCAATCCTACAAGGGCTCCCGCAGTCTACACTTAATCCACTCCAGCTAGCAATGAACACAGCAGCCAGAGTTCTCTATGGTGCTTCCAGGAAGGACCATGTAACACCCATCCTGAGACATCTCCACTGGCTCCCCATCCATTGCAGACTCTTGTTTAAATCCCTACTAATGGCCTTCAAGGCCAACAACAGGCTCTCCTCAACCTCTCTTGCGGAGCTTATCCATTCTACACCCCCCAACAGATCAAGAAGGCCTGCAGCAATCAACACCCTAATAATCCCAAAGGAAACGACACATTGCACACAGGCAATGACAAACAGGGCTTTTAGTTTCTACGCGCCCAGATGCTGGAATGCCCTCCCACCCAGTATACAAGCAATCTCTGACTTGGCCCAATTTAGAAAGGCTTTGAAGCACCACCTCTTCCTCGAGCACTACTCAGATGACAGCGCCCATACAGACACACACACCCCCAACCAGGCCCTACATATCAACACTCAACACATAAGATACCCACACCCCTGGGCACCATCATCAACCAAGCTTACCTGTAAACAGCATGGTTGATGGTTGATGACGCATACTGTGTAAATAGCAACTTGTATATACCCACACCATGTAACAATATGTATTTATCTGTAAATAGTTACCCTTGAATTGTCCAAGTTTATGCTACCTTGTTCTCTGTAAATACAGTGCATATGCCTGCACTGTATAAATCCTTGTTATGTAAACCGCACTGATACTAAATAGCGGTCACTATGCTCATATCACCCCTCTTTTCAAGTCACTTCACTGGCTCCTTGTTGGTTTCCACATCCAGTTCAAACTTCTCCTACTGACCTACAAATGCATTCATTCTGCAGCTCCTCACTACACTCCTATACCCCTCCTCGAGAACTCCGCTCCTCTGGCAGATCCCTTTCATCTGTGCTCTTCTTTATCACTGCCAACTCCAGACTTTGTTTATTCCATCTTGCTTCTACATATGCCTGAAACAAACTGAGTCTGTATGTCAGGCCCCCTCTCTAGCCCTATTCAAATCCAGGCTAAACACCCACCTCCTTGAAGCCACTTTTGGAGACCGATGCTCCTCTCTCCTGTCCGTTACCTATGTGTATCTTACCATATTCGTCCCCAGTTTGACTATCTGTTTTAGCTTGATTACAATGTAAGCTCTGATTAGCAGGGACTGTGTCTTACATCTATATGTACAGTGCTGTGTATGTCTTGTAGCACTATACAAATCATTAATATTAGTAGTTAGTAGGAGTTGCATATATGTAAATAAAAGACAAAAAAGTTGTAGAAGATACCTTTTTATTGGACTAACAATATATTTTTGACAAGCTTTGACACAATATAACTCACGAAAGCTTGTCAAAAATATATGGTTAGTAAAGTTATTTTAACCTTTTGTTCTATATACATGGAAATCTTATGTTATGATGCCACCTAGTGGTTATATTGAATAAAGCATCTATGTAAGCATGCTTGAGTAGAGAAAAAGCCTAATGTTTAGAGCAGAGGTTCCCAACTCCAGTCCTGGAGGGCCAAACGCCATTAAGATTTTCTGGCTGTCCCTAATAAATATGCATGAGATGCATTTGCATGCACTGCCCCATTGTATTCAAATGCATCTCATGCATATTCATTAGGGACAGCCTGAAAACCTGAATGGCGTTTGGCCCTCCAGGACTGGAGATAGGAACTGGGTTAGAGCATTGGTTTGGTACCCAAGAGACCAGAGTTCGATTTCTACTGACACTTCTTTGGCCTTGGGCAAGTCACTTAACCCTCCATTGCCTCAGAATGTAAAAGGAGCTTTACTACAATTGAATGACCCTAAATTTTACCGATTAATAGATACAGATCCGACATCAGAAATACAAGTTATTATTCGGAATTTGATGCAAGAGGGATTAGATCGGGGGTGGTTAACCAAAAAGGAATTTCAATTTTTGACACCGAAACATCCTCTGACCCCATATTTTTACACGGTACCAAAAGTACATAAATCTCTTATAAATCCGCCAGGGAGACCTATAGTCTCTTGTAGGGGCTCTATATTAGAACCACTATCACAATTTTGTGACATATTTTTGAGACCATGTGCACAAAAGGTTACCTCTTATATCAGGGATACGTCTCACTTTTTGGAGAAGATAGATTTGATAACACAATCTGTAGAAACCGCTATCTTAGTATCCTTAGATGTAGTAGCCCTTTACACAAATATATCCCAGCAAGAGGCTTTACAAGTAATAGCAGGATTAGAATTACCTCTCCCGTCTCGCTTACCAAAGGAATTTCTTCTCAGAATTTTATCTTTAGTCTTGACAAAGAATTTTTTTCAATTTGATAATAGATTTTATTATCAGACCTATGGTATAGCGATGGGAGCCACAGTGGCTCCGTCTATTGCCACACTATATCTGGCGGATTTTGAAGAGACAGTAATTTTCTCATCTGGATGGTATTCTAAAATAAGTACGTGGGTGAGATTTCTGGATGACATCTTTTTTCTCTGGAATGACACAGAACAAGCTTTAGTAGATTTTATTGCTTGGTTGAATGTCCAAAAAGATAATTTATCATTCACATTACATTTTCACACACAACAAATAGAATTTCTGGATGTAAAACTTTTCAAACAAGGATCCCGGCTATGTTCTACTTTGTACAGAAAACCTGTACAAAGAAACACTTTATTACAATTCTCAAGTTTCCATCCTCCAGCTCTGAAGAGAGGTTTGCCTTATGGCCAGTTCTTACGACTTCGCAGGATCTGTTCTTCAATTCATGAGTTTGAGTGTCATGCACAGGATTTGAAAACCAGATTGTTACAGAGGGGTTACCCCTTTCTTATAGTAAAACAGGCTCTGATACGAGCACGGTATACGCATAGAGAATGGCTACAGGTTAAAAATAAACATTCTGATAAAAACACACAATCTGAGGATGAGTTTATTACCGGGATACTTCCGTATATGTTGAATAGTTCAAGAATTACATCTATTCTGAAGAAACATTGGCATGTTTTGGCTCTTCATAATTGTTTCCGAAAACCATTACGAATAGCATACACCAGAGGCTTGAATATAGGGAATTTGCTTAATGTAACACAGTCACGAGATTTGCAGGGTTCAGATGATCTTCCAATTGGGCATTTTCGATGTTCCAAGGGATTGGCATGTGATTTATGTCAGCAATCAATAGAGGGAAACCAATGGCAGGTTCCACACACAACAATAACACAGATTTCTAAAGGATTTACCACATGTTCTACCACTTTTGTGGTTTACATTTTAATATGCCCCTGTGTTAAAGTGTATGTTGGTCGAACGATCAGAAAGGTAAAACTTCGTCTCCAGGAACATGCCTCTAGAATACAGAATGCAGTTATCACAGCTCCACTAGTACAACACTGCATTGAATTTGGACATTCTTTTGCAGATTTTCAATGGCGGATTATTGATCAAGTTTCCCCAAGTTTAAGAGGGGGAAAATAGAGAGCAACGCCTCCAATGGATTGAACAACATTGGATTTTCCGGATTGGCTGTTTAGAACCAGAAGGACTGAATGCTGAACAGGATTGGCTGAGTTTAGTTTAAACATCATGGATAGTAAGACCGATTCGGAAACCAGATTGGTTCAACTATTACTGACATCATCAGAAAGGGGCGGTCCTTATTAGCTTTTAAATACTTTTTCACTTTGCTTCGGTACTCACATAAGTAAGGCTGTAACAACGGAGCGATCCGGTTGATAATGGAGAACTATATCAGAGCTAAAAGAAGGAACTCATCTGAATGAAAGAAGACATTAACTCAGATGAGTATATGAGCAGATATTAAGCGTTGAAACAGAGCCGAAAAAAAAGAGTGCGGCTCTAAACGCAGTGCTGTGTCCGTTGAAGATCTGCGGTTAATGATTTTTCGAAGTTGAAGTCCAACAATTAAGAATTTTAAAATTGGTTGTATAGTAGCATTGGGTATTGCAATTACTTCACTGGTTTTATACGGTGGTTTTGTTACCATAAAAGTAATTAAAAGGGAAGTCACGCTTCAAGAGGAAGCAATCTCTCAAGGCAATAACTTCCGACAAAAAATTAACACACGATATTTAGTAGGTTATATCAGTCACTTTTGAATCACTCGTTGAAGGGGTATACATTAGTTGAAGTGAGTGAGGGGAGGAATAATTTCTGGTTCAGAAGGAAGGCCTGGCAATCTACTGTACTTCAATTCACATTGCCAAGAAAACCCAGGAGCTGCTAGGTCTCCAAGAATCGGCATTAACGCACAGGAACACATTGCATTTGTAAGCATACTATGCAGTGCTTTTTTTCTAGGAAAAAAGATACCTGTATGGAGATGCAGCGAGATGGGGCTTTCCAATCTTTTGCATTGAGAGTCACATGTATGATTTTCTCCCAGTTGGTGAGGGCTCTTACGTGTGCAGTAGGTGCAAGGCACTCTTTGCTCACAGGGAACGAGTCCGATCTCTGGAGGCTAAAGTAGCAGACTTGAAGGACATAAGGAAGACAGATACATAGACAAGACCTACAGGGATATAGTCCTGAAGTCCCACCTCCAGTCTGGCAGCATCCCTGTTGTCATGGAGGAGAGAGGTTACGTGACAGGAAAGCATCACGCTGGTGTCCTCAAGGTGATGTAAAACCCTCTCACACTGAGGAAATTTCTCCAGGGCCATGTGCCCATGAGGGAAGGATTAGGAGAGCCGTTATAGTTGGTGATTGGATCATTAGGCATGTAGATAGCTGGGTGACTGGTGGACACGAGAATCACTTGGTAACACGCCTGCCTGATGCAAAGGTAGCAGACCTCATGCGCCACCTAGACAAGGTCTTAGATTATTCCTGGGGAGGAGTCTGCTGTCTTGGTACATGTTGGTACCAATGACATAGGAAAATGTGGAAGGGAGGTTCTGGAGGCTAAAGTTAGGCTTTTTAGGTAGGAAGTTGAAATCCAGAACTTCCAGGGAAGTATTTTCAAAAATAGTATTTTCAAAAAGTATTTTCAAAAATCAATACCCCCGACTTCTCCCCAATAATCGCTTGCTTCAACGCGATTACAGACTGGCTCTTATCCCAGAACCTGTGAATAAACTTCAAGAAAACTAAAGTCCTATTCGTAACCAGGAATAAGAAATTCTCCCCTCCCACAACATTGAAGGTGAGAGACGCGGAACTACCGTGTAAATCATCGATTCGCTACCCGGGAGTCACCATAGATCAAGAACTGACCTTCAAAGATCACATAAAGCAGACCATCAAATCCATTTACAACAAAATAAGAACGCTGAAACCCTTAAGACCTCTACTCGCCCCTAATGACTTCAGAACAATCTTCCAATCCCTTGTAACACCACATTTTGACTACGCTAACGTCATCCTTCATGGTCTGCCCAAGAGCACCCTCAACCCACTTCAATTGGCGATGAACTCAGCAGCCCGCATCCTCTGCTGTACCTCCAGAAGAGACCACATCACTCCCATACTAACAGAGCTTCACTGGCTACCCCTACAAGCCAGGATAACTTACACAGCTCTATTGCTGTCCTTTAAAGCAATCAATCAATTAGCCCCACCTTCCCTCTCCTCACTTCTTATCAACACCCCCACGAACAGGCTAAGGAGATCCACAGACGCTAATACCCTTGTTGTACCAAAGGAGTACACTAAATGTAACCAAGCAACCAGAGACAGGGCCTTTACCTTATTCGCGCCAACTTGCTGGAACAATCTCCCTCCACATATCCAATCAATAAAAGACCTCTCTCAATTTAGAAAGGTCCTTAAACACTACCTATTCTGTCTTCACCTTTTAGGCCCTAACCCTACGCCTCCCCCCCCCCCCCACCTCTCAAATCACTCAATCAGCCTCTGACACTCCAACAACATAGTCCTGACAGAACACGAACCAGACTCTCTGCACACCCAAACTCATGATCTCCAATATGTAACCTGAACTGTAAATTATCCACAGGTGAAATATCTGTTTGTATATAGTTTCTCCTGTTATCTCCAAGTTACTGACCCTGTTATAATGTAAGCAAAAGATTGTTCCAATGCGAAAATTTGTTATCTGTAAACCGCGCTGATACCAAAGAGCGCGGTATACAAGAACTGTAAATAAAATAAATAAATACATTTTCAAAAATGCTTACCGTTCCACGCACAGGACCCAAAAGGCAGGCAGAGTTCCAGAGTCTCGGTGCGTGGATGAGACAATGGTGCAAGGATGAGGGGTTTGGATTTGTTAGGAACTGGGGAACGTTCTGGGGAAAAGGAGGGGCTCTTCCGAAGGGATGGGCTTCACCTTAACCGGGATAGAACCAGGCTGCTGGAATTATACTATAGATAGAGCAGCTTTTAAACTGCTGATGATACTATATTACTGGCTGAAAATGAAGATGATCTGAAACATTTGCTTCTCACAGTCAAAGAACATAGTCTCAAAATGGGCCTGCACCTTAATGTAAAGAAGACAAAGATCATGACAACTGGCATAATCAACAGGTTCATCGTTGAAAGAGAAGAAATTGAAATCGTGAACAACTTTAACCTACTTGGATCAACTATCAATAAAAAAGCAACAAGTAGTCAAGAAATCAGACAACGCATTGCTCTTGGCAGAATGGCTATGAAAGACCTAGATAAGATTCTCAAGAGCAGAGATGTCTCTCTCCATACAAAGATTAGACTTGTTCAAGCCATGGTATTTTCAATAACATCATATGGATGTGAAAGCTGGACAGTGAAAAAGATAGACAGGAAGAAAATTGATGCCTTTTAATTATGGTACTGGCGGTGAATACTGTATATACCATGGACTGCCCGAAGAACAAACCAGTCGGTACTAGAGATCAAACCTAAGCTTTCTTTAGAAGCTCAGATGACAAGACTTCGACTTTCATACTTTGGACACATCATGCGAAGACAGAGATCATTAGAGAAAGACATCATGCTTGGCAAGATAGAAGGTCAATGCAAAAGAGGAAGGCCAGCAATGAGATGGATCGATACAATAACAGCAGCTACGGGTACCAGTCTGTCAACAATGAGCCGCTTGACTGAAGACTGAACACAATTTAGGATAGCTTATCCAGAGGGTCACCATGAGTCGACTTCGACTCGACGGCACTTAGCAAAAACAACAGTTAGAGATACTAGTTACATACAGTTTTGGACGAGGTTTGTCTCTGAAGATCTTCTGCGCCTAATTTCCACTCCAAAGGGCCCTCTGGCGAGGCCCTCAGCACGGGTGCACCTTTAAATTTAAAGTCCATGCAGGGAGACCTAATTGGCCTTGCGGTGCAGGTCGTGGAGGAGCAATCCTTCCTGCTCTGCTTCCTGATGTCTCTCAGGTCAGCCCCGGCAAGGTGGTACTTGCGGAAGTGGATTTTATTAGCCCTAGTGCTAATACTGAACCACACCATCTGGTGATCTCTGGATGCGAGAATCTCCCATTATGACTTCAGAAACACTTTCCCCATTGATAAGCACCAGGTCTAGTATGGCCCTTTCACATGTGGGTTCTTTTACCAGTTGCCGGAATAGTCCTCCTTGTAGAGAATTTAGGATCTCCTTACTTCTAGATGACACCGCAGCAGAAATGTGCCAAACATCCAGCATATTTAAATCACCTATCCGTAGCACTGCCCCTTTCAAGGTAATACTGCGCATGTCTTCTATTAAATCCCTGTCCATGTCTTCTCCCTGAGAGGGAGATCTGTATATCACACCAATGCAAATGGATTTTCCTTTCCTTCTTTCAAGTTCAACCCACAGTGCCTCCTCACTCCCTTTTAAGCTCTGTAATCTATAGTTTAAAAAAAATATATATATATTATTAAATTAATTAATTTATTTATTTTTTACATATAGTGCCTCTCCTCCTCCCCTTCTTCCTACCCTGTCCTTCCTGAATAAATATAGCCCAGCATAATTACATCTCAGGCATAGTTGTCAGTGAACTATGTCTCCATAACAGTTACTAAACCCATGTTAGCCTCTTCTATTAAAGCCTCAACATCTGGGATTTTATTTCCCATGCTACGGTCATTTATACATACCACTTTCCAGATGTTTCCCCTTTTACCCATTTCTAATAAGGTATTTGAACTAGATTCATTGGGGATGGGTAAAGTGCCCAAATTAGTGTAACATTAAAGTCCTCTTCAGAAGGTTAGCCAGTGTGCTGCGGAAGACATTTTGACCCTTCTTGGACAGATGAACGCCATCTCTGCTCTGCAGCCTATGGATCATCCCATGATCCAGGAAACCAAAATGCTCGACATCATCATGTAACACAGCCATGCATTCATCTCCACGAAACAAGCTTCTCTGTCTTGGGCTTTACCCTCAGCAGGGAGGGTTGACAAGAGCATCACCTGCGCCCCTCTCTGCTTCACACTCTGTCCCAGAGCCATAAAGGCAGTTTTGATATGCTCAGTGGGATACTTAGCAGTATCATTTGTGCCAACATGGGCATATCTGCATATACAAGGGGGCAGTGCATCCAAATATTGCATGAATATTCATTAGGGGGCATCCTGAAACCAAGGCTGGTTTGTGGCCCTCCAGGACCAGAATTTGACACCTCTGGTTTGGATGCCTGGTCCAGATTTTGCCAGTAGTTGTCTACAAGCTTTGATTTAGTCCTATGGCAACAGTACTGTGTTTCTAGTTTTACTCCAAACAGGGAAAGAAAACTCTAGAACTCAAGTTTAGTATTCCATTCTGTCTGAAAGCAAGGCACTAGAATCCTTTTAGTGAGACCCCCACCCCAACCAGAATATGGATTATTTTATACTCATTGCCAGGTATTTTAGAAAGAACATCCAAATGCAGTCTGGGATGTCTAACCCAGAACATCTGGGTGAAGAAAAAGAGAAACAAAAAAGAGTAGACACATCCAGGTGCAGTCATGATTTCACAAATGTGGATGTGCCCAATAAAGACATCTGGAGGAGCATCTAGAAATAGCCTAATGGTTAGAAATAGTGAGCTAGGAACAAGGAAGCCAGGGTTCAAACCCCACTGCTGCTGTCATTGACATTTTGCCGAGTACTGGAAGGAGGGAGCATTGCTTTTTTTTCTACATCCTCTGGTTGTTTCTCAGCCAAAATGAGAATTTTTCAGATGCCTGTTCATTCATGACCCAAGTCTAAACTTAGACATGACTCCAGACATCCAGGACATTTCTGAGATCAGGTGGGGATGTCCAGCTTCCAAGGAATACCCCTGTTCAGACTTGGGGATCCTCATGCTGGGGATGTTCACAGACCTGGCTTCTAAAATGGCTCTAGAGACATCTCTATGCTTTGGACTTATTTATGCCCGTTTTTGGAAGTCCAAAGCATGGATAGGGCTTCAAAATCTCCTCCATTGTATTCTGGCTTATGTACCCAATACTGCTCCAATAGACAAGAAATGAGTGTTTAGCACAAAGAACTAAATTTAGAGCTACAAGATTACTACAAGAGCAAGAACTAAGAAAATGGTCAAGCAAGGAGCCAGTGAGTCAAAATGGGGAAAAATAATTTAGGAGTAAATATAGCCCGTGCAGCCCTCTCCGTCTCCCACCAAATTCTACCTACACACTGTCGCCTCTTCCTTGTGATGCTGTGCTACTTTGTTAGGCCCCCCAGGGCCAGCTTAAGGGCAAGCAAGTGAGGCTCTGTCCGAGAGTAGCCAAGCATACGGATGCTAAAAGCCTGCCTCACTGGTTCTGTCTTTGCAGCAGCCGGAACTTGCACATTTCTTACTTACTGAAGATGTTAAGAAATGAATCTCAACCCAGTCCCTCAGGGCACACCTAGCCAGTTGGGTTTTTAGGACATCCATAATAGAGATGCATGAGATAGTTGCATGTACTACCTCTATTATGTGTAGATCTGTGCCATGCATATTCATTCTAGAATCCTGAAAACCTGACTGGTTGCGTGTAGCTCAAGATTGAAAACCATTGATCAAAGAGAATTACCCATGTCAGAAATGGTACTAAAGTACAGTCAAACCTTGGTTTTCATGATTAATCCGTTCGAAAAAGTCTGACTAAAACCGAAACGTATGAAAACTGAAGCAATATTTCCCATAAGAAATAATGTAAATCCAATTAATCCGTTCCAGACACCCAAAAATATTCACAAAAAATACATTTTATAGAGAATAACTATATTTTTACTTACAGAAAACAATGAGAAATAAATATAAATGACTAATGAAATGGATAAATGAACATTTAACATCACTGAAAGCAAGCTAAGTTCAGTACTGTACAGTATAGTATGTTAACATCTGGCCTTAGCCACCCCTGACAAGCTGTTGTGCCCAGCTCTCTTCGGAATCACATTGGATTCAGCCCATTAAAATACCTTTATATTATCTGCTCAATGCTTCAGAATGGCAGAAAATCTTAATGATATAGCTTCAGACATACCCTGCAAGAGAAAGAACTGCCTCCCACATTCATGCAACATCTCCTGCTTACGTTGACAGCTTTTCTTCCCTGCTACCTCCGAGCCTGAGGGGGCGCTCCAGAGAACGGGCAGGCAGTGGACGAGATTGGGGCCTTCCTCTCTGCGCAATCCTTGCCTCTCTGACTCTGACCAGGCTCGAGGATGTGTTTCATTTACGTGCTCAGCTGGCTTTCGCTTCTCATCACGCTGGCGATCGGTGAGTGCTGCCGGGACCGGGCAGGCGTTCTGGCAGTGTATACTGACCGGTGTGCAGCGCGAGGGTGAATGTATTTACAGTACTGTACTTTACGAAAACCGAGGTGATGTACGAGAACCGGGACAAAATCTCAGTCAAAAAAGACGTTGAAAACCGAAGCGATGTATGAGAACCGGGACAAAATCTCAGTCAAAAAAGAAGTTGAAAACCGAAGCGTTTGAAAACCGGGGCAAATGAAAACCGAGGTTTGACTGTAGTTTCCAACCTGAGCTGGTACAGCCCCTAACCAGTCACGTTTTTGAGATATCCACAATGAATATGCATGATACAGATTTGTATGTGCTGTCTCCTTTGCATGCAAATCTCTCAAATGCATATTCATTGTGGGTATCCTGAAAATCGTACTGGCTAGGGGGTATACCAGGACATTATTAAGAGCCACTATGGCATATAATGCTGATTAAGAGCTACTATGGCATGTAATGCTGAGTAAAGAAGATTGTCACTTTGATCTACTCTAACAAAAAGTGGCAAATCAGCTGGACTGGATGATATACACCACACCCTAGAGTGCTGAAGGAACTAAAAAATGACATAGCATATATACTATTAGTACTGTGCAACTTATTGTTAAAATCATCTACAGTACCTGAAGATTGAAGGGTGGCCAATGTAATGCCATTTTTTTATCTTATATTTGATTATTCAATAACATTCAAGAATACACATGAATGATAAACATATGGTAGAAATACCACAACAAAAGGCAATTAAGAAAAAGTATATTAACAATCTTAATTGACCACAAACTAAGGACATATAAAAGGTTCCAGGAAATCTTTAAGAAATAATCCTTATAGAAACAGAAACATGACGACAGAAAAAGACTACATGGCCTATCTAGGCTGTCCTATATCAACAACTACAACAGACCCCTTTTTTCCTTTAGAGATCCTCTGTGTTTGTCCCATGCTGTTTTGAATTCAGTTACTGTCCTCATCTCTACCACTGGAACAACAAGGGTGCGTGACCTCCGCACACAGCACAGGGAACACAAAGAGCATAGATCAGATACACTGGTGCAAATTGGTTTTTATTTCAGGAACCCCAACGCATTTCGGCGAGAACGCCTTCTTCATCAGGGGGAACGCATCTACATCACAAAATAAAATACATTTACATAATATAAAAGAATAAATACATATCAGGAAACATTAAAAACAAGCATATGAGTATAAAAATCATAAAACAATACTAATTATATTAACTATGTAATTAAAAATGATATATACTCTTAATACCAATTAAGAAAAATAAAATAAAAAACGAATAATAAATGGCCACAGTAAAACCAAAATGAGATAAACATATAAATAAATAAACAAACAAACATTAGACCATTACATAAGTGGTAAAAAAATAATTATAAGATAAATATATTGCCCATTAGGAGACAGAAGATGTACTCACGAAGGCACCAAGCATCACGTTTTAGTCTTGAAAAAGACTCCAACGAACCAATTATATACTAGAATGTAAAACATATAAAATATAGTACATTAAAATAAAATATCCAGAGCCAGAAGGATAACTATAAAGGAGGCAACTCAATAACCTTAATTATGTATAAAGGGAGGATAATATTTAAAAACCGGAGTATAAATCCATAATCGAGAGAGAGGGGCATTATAGTAAATTGTATGTCCAAAAATCTTTTAAAAACTTGCATGTGTGCTAAACTAACAAGGATTCTAATCCTCATCAGGAACTCATAGACACAGCAAGGAACTGAGGCAAAGAGAAGAGATTAAGGCTAGGTTTGTGGAATTCAATTACCTAAAACAGGGGAAAAGGAGAGTTTAGTTATGTCTAGGCCTATTACGGTCCAGGAAGTACTGAGGGTAATCAAGGAGCTACCAATGCATAAAGCCCTGGGAAGGGATGGGTTTCCCCAATAAATTCTATAAGATTTTTGCACAGATACTGGCCGGACCTTTATCTCGCTTATATAATCTAGTGGGAAGGGAAGATCCTTTACCCTCGACGATGAGAATGGCGGGAATAACCCTAATATCTAAAGAGGGGAAAGATCCCACTCAATGTGGGTCTTACCGGCCAATCTCTTTATTGAGATCTGATTTAAAACATTTTTCTAGAGTACTAGCCAATAGATTGATTACACATATGCCTCACTTAATACACACGGATCAGTCTGGGTTTATACCCGGTAGGCAAGCATCGGATAACTTAAGGAGGGTCCTTAATGTTGTCTGGAAAGGCAAAAGTAGGAAGGAAGAACTGTTGCTGCTGGCAGCAGATGCAGAGAAGGCATTTGACAGGGTTTCCTGGCCTTTTCTAATCCAGACTTTGGAAAAAGTGGGTATTGCAGGTAGGTTTTTTAGAGTGGGTGGGTGCATTGTACAAGAATCCCCAAGCAGCTCTCCGTATTAATGGAGAATATGCAGAGGCCTTCGGGCTTCTGAGAGGGACCAGGCAGGGCTGCCCTTTGTCTCCATTACTGTTTGTATTAACAATGCAGCCACTAGCCCAGAGAGTAAGAGAAACAGAAGAGATTCAGGGGTTGAAATGGGAAAGGGGGGAGAGTAAGGTGTCTGTTTGCTGATGATTTGCTGTTTATAATCACATCCCCAGAGCAAACACTGAGCGCTCTGATGAGAGAGCTGGAGAGCTTTGGGAAAGTATCCGGGTTTAAGATGAATGCATCCAAATCATAGATTCTAAATAAATCTATTCCAGATAAAATAAGCGAACGGTTGAGGAACTTTTTCCCCTTTAAATGGGCTAAGAGAAGTATCTGCTATCTGGGTGTCCAAGTAACACCTGTGATCTCAGATCTTTCTGGAGCGAATTATACACCTCTGGAGGGTAAGATTAGAAGAGAGCTTGAGGGATGGGGAGGGCTGAAATTGACCTGGTGAGGGAAAATAGCAGCGGTAAAAATGATGATCTTGCTTAAGTTGCTGTTTTTGTTTAGCACGTTGCCGGGGGCTGTGCCTGGGGGATTCTTAAGAAAGATGCAAAGAATCTTGTGGAAGTTTATTTGGGGAAGAAAGAGTGAGAGTCCATAAACACATTTTGACAAAGGATAAAGTAAAAGGGGGGATGGCGGTCCCAGATTTAGGAAAATATTATAGCGCTGCGAAGTTGAGGGCAGTTTTTGAGTGGGGAATACATGACAATCAAGATTGGGTCCAAATGGAGAGGTTGGCTTTAGGGGTACCCTCACTGAAAGGTTCTGTGGATTCCCCGGAGACACAAGCTGGTGGCAAGGTGTGCTAACCCATTTGTACAAGTAACTTTACAATTATGGTTTCATTGGCGAATGAAGTGGTTGGGCGAGGGCTGTGTGACTAAAGGTGTTCCTCTTAGGGGCAATAGTGATTTTCCCCCGGGATTGAAGGGAGGGTTTGCTGAACGATGGGCCAGTAGTAGTCTGTTTTATGTGGGTCAGTTCCTAGAAGAGGGAAAGGTTAGATTGTTTGAAAACATTAAGGAGGAATTCTCATTGAGAAGTTCAGACTATTACTATTATATTCAGTGGTTAATTATATCCACAAGAGAATCATCCCAAGTTTAAGGGAGGAAATAGTCCCCATTGAGAAGTTGTTTCTGAGAGATTTATTTATTTTATTTATTTATATTCTCTTATATACTGCGCTATTCTGCATCAGTGTGGTTTACATTGAACAAGCTGAAATTACATTGAACAGGGCATTATAACTTGGAGATAACTATTTTACAGGGAACATGGGCTATGGAGGTTTAAGTGGCTTGCCCAAGACCACAAGGAGCACCTGTGGGACTAGAAACCCCAGTCCTTCCCGCCCAAGGTTGCTGTTCTCTAGTGGGATTTGAACCCCTGACCTTCCGGCCTGAAGTACCTTGCCCCAACCACTAGGCCACTCCTCCACTCCAGATAAGATAAAGGGTATCATCACACAATTATATGACATTATGGATACGCCTCAGAATGAAAAATAATAATTTCAAAAGAAATGGGAAAAAGATCTGGGGCTGGTTTTGTCAGAGCAAGCCTGGACTGGGATTTTTGCCCAGAGATATAAAGGTCTCCTGGCCAGTAATTTAATAGAACATAATTATAAGATCATGTATAGGTGGTATGTGACACCAAATATAATTCAAAAAATGTATGGGAAGACCAGTGGACTATGTTGGTGGGAGTGTGGGGGCCAAGGAACTTGTCTCCATATATGGTGGCTTTGCCCAAAAATACAAGAGTTTTGGGACAAAGTGTTCCAGGCTCTGAATACTATGTTGGAGAAGGTAGTTGGGACAGATCCCGGGGTGGCGTTACTGGGGACACATAGAAGAGGGGTGAAAAAAGAAGAAGGCAGCCTCATTAATCTGGGATGCCTGGCAGCCCAGTTGGAAATTGCTAAAAGATGGAGGCAAATAGGTCCGCCGCTGGTGGGAGACTAGGAAAGAGGGGTGCACTAGATATATATATTTGATGAGCAAGTTGACAGCCCTGAAACAAGAGAATGATGCAGTTTGAGAGGATATGGTCTAAATATTCTACATGGCTGAAGAAGGTTTAAATGTGGAATGCTGAGAAAGAGGAGAGCTGATTGATTGTAACCATCTGTAAGAATCTGCCTGTAAGGGTGGGGTGGGGGGGGGGTTGTAGGGGTGGGGGGTGAGGTGGGGAAGGATGGGAGGGGAAGGGTCCGTTAATTGGAAAAAAAATTGAGTCACTTGAAAGAATAAGGGGACAATAGCAAGATACAGCTGAGTAGTGGTTAAACGTTTAATGGGGAGATTAATATTGTAACCGAAACGGTTTCAAAATGTATACCACTGTGATGTATTTCCATGTAAAAAAAAAAAAAATAAAAAAAATTTCACCATTTAGATATGTCAACCATACTTATGTATATAGTTCAATATTTTCTTTACTACTGTATATAGTTTTACATCATTCCATGTATTCTTTACTGCTGTATATAGTTTTATATTGTTCCATGTAACTGAGTAAGTACTTGTTTATTTTGTACTATTCAAACTGTTGCTAATTGTATACCGCGCTTGATCTTCCGGAAGACGCGGTATAGAAATTTTCAATAAATAAAATAAGTTATACATTAAGTGAAAATATTTTCTACGATTAATCTTAAATGTACTATTTTGTAGCTTCATTGCAGGTCATCTAGTCTTTGTACATTTTGAAGGAGTAAAAAAAAACTGATTCACATTTATTCGTTCCACTCCACCCTGGGCCAGCTCCATAAACCCACCTATTTCAAAGTCATTTCAACCTGTACTAAATTCGCATGAGGGGCAACTCCCCCACGGCTCCCCAGAAAACCTGTAATGTATAAATGTACATATGTAAATTATTACCCCCTTAGCTTAGAAGTAGATAATTTTCTGCGTGACGTGCTAACCTTTCGAATCTTTATGTTCAAATCAAAATTATTCTGTCTTGATTCGACAGCTTTATCCATGTAATCTTCCCCGCTTCTGATCGCTGGAAGGAGCGGTATACAAATGCTTGCTAAATAAAATAAATAGTTGGTTCAAAGTGTTGGCACAAGATGTTGGCTGTCAAAATCTGTTTATCTTTGAATGCCTTGCTCTTTTACCATCCCCCAGAAGTTGTCCTCTAGGCAAACACCCATGTTGCCTAATGGTTGGGCTGATCCCGACTTCACCCATTTTATAGACCTCTAACATATCAGCCTCTCAACAGTGTTCTCCAAATTGAAGAGCCCTAATCTTAAGCCTTTCCTCAGAGAGACCCTTCCAATCCCTCAATATTTTGGTCACTCTTCTTTCTACCCTTTCCAATTCCACTATATATATTATATAGATAGATAGATAGATAGATAGATAGATAGATAGATAGATGATATTCTCCATTACTTTCCTTATAACTCCTAGCAGTCTATTAGTTTTCATGGCTACTGCTGCACACTGAGCAGAGGGTTTTAATGTATTATTCATGATGACACCTAGCTGCTTTTCCTGGGTGGTGCCACTTAAGGATGAACAAAGCAAACTATAGCTACATGATGCAAGATTCCACATTAAGTGCATAACTTTGCATTTGTCCACATTAAATTTCATCTGCCATCTGGATGCTCAGTTTCCCAATTTCTCAAGATTCTTTTGTGATTTACCAGCTTTGATTAATGAAGTGTCATCTGAAAATTTGACCAGCTCATTTGTTCTTCCCATTCCCAGGTCATTTATAAATATATTAAAAAGCAGTAGCCTCGCAACATATCCCTGGGATACGCCACTATTCACCTTTCTCCATTGAGAAAATTGACTATTTATTCTACTCTCCGTTTTCTATCTTAATCAGTTCTGAGTCAACAGGACACCGCTTCCTTAACCATGACTTTTGTCAAATGCTTAGTGAAAATCCAGTTCATAGTGTATGAACGTGTTTATTCACAGTCAGATTTATGAGGAAATATTTCTCTTGGCAAAATCCATGTTGGCTTTGTCCTATTAAAAAATGCAATGTATGCCTTCAAGTCAATATTGACTCCTGGTGACCCAGCATCTCCTGGGGTTTCTTGGCAGTGTGACCAGAAGTAGATTGCTAGGCCTTTTATCAAAGGCAATGGAGGGTTATCTGACTTACCCAAGGCCACAAGGAGTGCTAGTGGGAATTGAACACTAGTCTCTTGATTAAAAAGCCAGTTCTCTGACCACTAGGCTATTCCTCCACCGTCCTATTAAATCATGACTATATGTTCAGTAATTTTATTTATAAATGGTTTCTACCATTTTACCTAGTAGAGGTATCAGGCTCGCCGGTCTGTAGTTTCCTAGATGACTGCAGGAACCCTTTTAAAAATTGGAATTGCGTGAGCCACTCTTCAGATACTATAGAGAATTTTAATGATAGTTTACAAATAACTAATAGGTCTACAAATTCCTTTTAAAGTTTATCACTCTGGGATGTATACCACCTGGTCCAAGGGATTAGATATTCTAATTTGTCAATTTGCCTCAATACATATTCCAGATTGACAGATTTGTTTCAATTCCTCCAGTTCATCACCTCTAGATAACATTTCTGCAAAAGAATCTCCCCTACATCTTCTTCCTTAGTGCTGCTTTTACCCCTCTGTCATGGTCCAACTGACTCCCTCACAGGCTTTTTGTTTCAAGTGTACCTGAAAGGTTTTTAATTTTGGTTTTTCTTAATATGAATTTTTGCTTCCACAGCAAGCTTTTCAAATTTATTTATTTATTTTATTTATTTATTTACATTTTCTTATATACCGCGCTATTCAACATCAGCGCGGTTCACATGAAACACAAAACTTGCACATTACATTGACTGATCAGTGCTTACAAGGAACAGGTAATAAAACTTGGATAACTTGGGGAAACTATGTACATTGAGACATCATGGAAATCTTAACTCGCTAGTCGTATTCATGGTCGTCTTGTAGGAAGAATGCGGCTGTAAGGCCAGTCTAGATCGTGGGTTGGGCTATTGTATCGCTGACTAACGGGAAGTATATGAGGAAAAGGTAGTGCTTCAATGCCTTCCTAAACTGGGCTAGGTCAGGGATTGCATGGATGCTTGGTGGTAGGGTGTTCCAGCATCTGGGTGCACAGAGATTGAAAGCTCTGTTTGCAGTAGCCTGAGTGCACTGCGTTATTGCTTTCGGTACTACCAGTGTGTTTAAAGTTACTGATCTTCTGGACCTGTTTGGGGGAGTGATCTGTATAAGTTCTGCTAGGGATGCAGAGGAGAGCCCATTAATGGCTTTGAAAGTAAGTAGCAAGATTTTGAATGTTATTCTGCCCCGTATTGGAAGCCAGTGGAGATGTTTCATGATAGGCGTGATGTGGTCTCTCCTGGATGCTCCAAGTAGCACTCTAGCTGCAGTATTCTCTTTGCCAGTCTTATCAGCGCTTTACATCTTACTTGCCAGACTGTTTCCTGTTTTCTTCATTTGGATTTTTCTCCATTTTTTGAAAGATTTTTTTTTTTTTGCTATATCAGCTTTTTTCACCTCACCTTTAAGCCATGCTGGGAGTTGGTTGATTTTCCTTCTACCTTTAATGTGTGGAATACATCTACTCTGGGCTTCCAAAATGATATTTTTCATCCACGTCCAAGCCTGATATAAACTCATAACCTTTGCAGCTCCTTTTAATTTTTTTCCTAACCATTTTAATAATTGTATTGAAAGTTAAATGCTAGCAGTAGATTTTGCTTTCTCAATTTATTAAATCAAATTTGATCAGGTAATGATCACTATTTTCAAGTGGCCCCAACACGGTTACCCCTTGCACCAGATCCCAAATTCCACTAATGACTAGTTGTAATAGCTCCTCCTTGTGCCAGTTCCTGCCATTTACATTCCTCTACTACAAAACATGGAAACATTATGGCAGAAAAAGACTACATGCCCTATCTAGTTTTCCCTTCCATATCAACCACTACAATAGTCCTTTTTTCCTTTAGAGTTCCTCTGCATTTGTCCCATAATTTTTTGGATTTGGATACTGTCCTCATCTCTACCACCTCCATTGGGAGACTATTCCACGCATCTACCACTCTTTCCACAAAGAAATATTTCCGCAAATTACTCCTGAGTCTATCCCCTTTCACCCTCATCCTAGTTCCCCTCATAGCAGAGCTTGCTTTCAATCGAAAGAGGCTCTCCTCCTGTGCATTTATGCCCGGAGGTATTTAAACATCTCAATCCCACCTTTCCTCTAAAGTCTACATATTAAGATCCTTAAGTCTGTCCTCATATGCTTTATAATGAAAGCCACTTACCATTTTAGTAGCCACCCTCTGTACAGACTCCAACCTGTTTATATCCTTTTGAAAGTGCAGTCTACAGAATTGCACACAATACTCCAAATGAGATCGCACCAAAGACATACAGAGGCACTATCACCTCATTTCATCTGCTGGCCATTCCTCTCCCTATGCACCCAAGTATCCTTCTAGCTGTTGCCGTAGCCTTTTCTACCTGTTTAACTACTTTAAGATCATCAGACACAATCACGCCTAGGTCCCGCTCTTCTTTTGTAGAGAGTACTTCATCCCTTATTCTATATTGCTCCCTTGGAATGCTACAGCCCAAATGCATGACCTTGCATTTTTTAATATTAAATTTCAGCTGCCAAATTCTAGACCATTCTTCAAACTTAGCTAGATCCCTCCTCATGTTATCTACACCTTCCTTGATATCAAAATCTGCAATAGAGTAGACACCATCTGCAAAGAGGCAAACCTTACCCAACAGCCCTTCTGCAATATCACTTACAAAGATGTTAAAAAGAATCAGAACAAGGATAAATATCACTGGTAACCTAAGAGTGAGCTCCCTCTCAACCAATTTCTAACCCAAGCAGTAAGTTTAGGGTCCATCCCTAGGATGCTCAGTTTGTTTACAAGTCACCTGTGCAGAACGGTGTCAAAGGCTTAATTGAAATCTACCACATCCAGGGCTCTCCCTCAGTCCAACTCCCTGGTCACCCAATCAAAGAAATCAGATTTATCTGACAAGACCTGCCTCGGATGCAGTAATCCTTTGGACTCCAGAAACCTCATTATTTTCTCTTTCAGCAGCATTTCCAATAATTTACTCATCACTGAGGTTAACCTAACAGGCCTGTAGTTTCAACCACATCCTTACTTCTCCTTTTGTGTAGAGGGACCACATGTGCTCTCTCCAGTCCTCTGGCACCACTCCAGACTCCAATAAGGCATTGAAAAGGTCAGTCAGTGGAGCTGCTAGAACATCCCCAAGTTCCCTCAGTATTCTTGGGTATATCCCATCCAGTCCCATCGCTTTGTCTACTTTTAATTTAGCTAGTTCCTCACGAATACAGTCTTCGGAAAATTATTCAATATGCCATTCACTTCTGTTCCTGTTTGTGGGTGTTGTCTAAGGTCCTGCTCCTGGTTCTTCATCTGTAAACACAGAACAGAAATATTTGTTAAGCAATTCCGCTTTATCCTCAGCTTCTATATACTCTTCCCCTTCACTCTTGAGTCTGACAATACCACTTTTGCCCTTCCTCTTCCCACTAACATATCTGAAAACTGTTTTATCCACCCCATTTTACTGCATTGGCTATTAACTCCTCTTTTTGAATCTTTGCTTTACTGGGTACTTTGCTAGCTTCTCTAAGTTTTTCCAAATATAGATGCCTGTCTTCCTCTTTGTGATCTCTTGTATTTCATGAAGGCCTCCCTCTTTCTTCACCTTTTCAGCTACTTCTTTTGAAAACCATAATCATCTCCTTTTCCTTTTGCCTTTATTTACCATTTTAACAAAAAGGTTGGTTGCTCTTAAAATATCCCCTTTCAGTTTTGCCCACTGTTTTTCTACATTCCCCAACTGTTCCCATTCCGCTAATGAATCCCTGAGATATTGGCCCATCTTGGCAAAGTTTGTTTTCCTAAAGTCTAAGGCCCTCGCTTCTGAATAAATTTTAATAGCCCTAATCCTAATACTGAACTACACCATCTGATGATCACTGGACGCGAAATGATCTCTCACTATAACATCAGAGACACTTTCACCATTGATAAGCACCAAGTCCAGTATGACCCCTCCTCATGTGGGTTCTGTTACTAGTTGCCTGAATAGTTCTCCCTGTAGAGAATCCAGGATCTCCTTACTTCTAGATACTGCGGCAGGGATGTGCCAGACATCTGGCATATTGAAATCCCCCATCAGTAGCACTTCCTCTTTCCTGGCAATGCTGTGTATGTCTTCAATTAACTCTCCATCCACCTCTGTCTCCCTCTTTCCCTCTTTCTAGTTTAACCCACAGTGCCTCCTCTCTCCCTTTTAAGCCCTGATATTAAAAGGTCATCCTCATGTATCTCAAATTGTATAAAATTAATGTAAATATGTAAAAAGTTTGACTACATCCACACAATACCTCTGGATGTAACCAATGTTTGTATATCTTTAATTACACTGTTAATTGTAAAAAGTTAAATCTGTTCCCTGTAAACAACTAGGATATGATTAATCATGTACCTTGAATTTTTTCTGTTCACTGTAAACCGCACTTGATACTTGGGAAAGAGCGGTATATAGATATGTGCTAAATAAATAAATAAAATAAAAAAAATTTCCATAGCTTTAATATTTTTTTACATATAGTGCCACTCCTCCTCCCCTTCTTCCTACCCAGTCCTTTCTGAATAAAGTATAGCCTGGTATAGTTACATCCCAGTCATGGTTGTCCATGAACCATGTTTCCGTTTCTGCCAATAAATCCAAGTAAACCTCTCCCATTAAAGCTTCAACATCTGGGATCTTATTTCCCATGCTATAGACATTTACACGCTGCTTTTCATATTTGCCCCTTTTACCCATTTCCATAAAGGTATTTAATGTTTCACTTACCTGGGGGCTTTATTCACCCATCCCCAATGAATCTAGTTTAAAGACCTCTTCAGTAGGTTAGCCAGTCTGCTACTGAAGGCACATCGATCTTTCTTGGCAGATGGACATCATCTCTGTTCTGCAACCCTTGGAACAGCATCCCATGGTCCAGGAAACTAAAACGCTCTTGCTGACACCATCCATGCAGCCATGCAAATATCTCCAGGATACAAGCTTCTCTGCCTTGGCCTTTACCCTCAACAGGGAGGATTGAAGAAAACATCACCTGCACCCCTGTCTGCTTCACCCTCTGTCCTAGAGCCATGAAGTCACTTTTGATATGCTCAGCAGAATATCTAGCAGTATCATTTGTGCCGACATGGATAAGCAACATCAGGTAATAGTCAGTGGGCTTGATGAGTCTTGGCAAACTCTAACATCTTGGATTTTGGCACCTGGCAGACAGCATACCTCTCTGGACATCAAGTCTGGTTGGCAGATGTATGCTTCAGTACCCTTCAGAAGAGAATCACAAACCACCACTATCCTTCGCTTCCTTGTGGTCACGGATTTTACAACTTTGGAGTGCTCAAGCTCTGGTTCTTCCCTTTCCAGGGATGCATTCACCTCCTCCACTTACAGGGCTACATAATGGTTCTTCATTTCAAGGGCTGGGGGAGTTGGATTGTTGATTCTGTAGGCCCTGGTGACTCATGTCCAACCTTCATCATTCTGTAGGCTCCCATCTTCTTCTCTGCTAGAGAGCTTGGATGTTTCAAGAAACATCTCAATGTACTTCACTGTCTTGAATGCTCCTCAGCCTCACCACTTCTTCTCTGAGCTCCTCCACTTGTTTGAGAGCTTCAGCATGCAGGCATTCTGCATATGGAACTGGTCCTTCAACTGGCATTGGGATCTCTGTCTGTGTGTACATAGTTATAGTTTTTTATTACCCTCTGTTCCAAGTTTAAGTTTCCTGTTATAATGTAAGCACACCAGTGTTTTCTGATTGTGCAGATCTGTTACTTGTAAACCGCACTGAAAACAAATAGCGCGGTATATAAAAATGTTAAATAAATAAATAAAATAAATAATGGGAGCAACAGCTTTGGTGATACGATTTTTCTCAGCCATTGTTCAGTTGGTAGAGTTTAGGTACCTGTTGATGTAAAAGAGATACCTACCAAACTATCAGCTGGTTTCCCAGCTGTCCTTTCAGAGAAAAAAAAAAAAAAAGAGTTAACCTCTTAAGTGTGTTCTAAATGTGCTGTTCCAAGTTTGTGTGTAGCTAATTGAGGAGGTGCCCTATAAAGCAAGACCACTCACATGGGGTGGGTGGAAGTTGCGGGGTAGGGAGGGAACTAACTCCTGACAATGGAACTAAAGCACCAAAAAGAATGTAACTGTTTTAAAAATGTACCAAAACCCTTTTAAGAGCTCTCAGGCAGAGAGCTAGTAATTAAAAGACACACACTTTTGCTTGAGATGCAGAGCCCCTGTTAGGAATAGCGCTACAAGGAGTATGTAGCACTGTATATATAGATATAAGACCAACCCTGCTCAGAGCTTACAATCTAAGATGCAAAGGTCACAGAACTGGGAACTAGAGTATGGTAAGATACACATAACTAGTGAACAAAAGAGGCAGTAGCATCAGGATCCAAGAACATCCCATTCCTTCCCTCACTCCTTTTATGTCCCTTCTCTCCATAATATTCTTTTCTTTTTGAGTCACACAGCTCCTTTCCTAGTCTTCCACTCCATCTTTATCTCTTAATCCCCCTTTGCCTAACCCTACACCCATTTCTCTATCACAGCTCATGCTACCTACCTCTATGCCTTTGCTTCTATCAGCTCCATTCTCTTCTCAGCTTCTTCCCTCAATTCATGCGTTAGTCTTCCAGCTCTCAGCTTGTTTCTATTCTTCTTTCCCATACTCTTCTTCCCCTAGGTTCTCTTCCCCTGCCAGGATTCCTTCTCTTTCTGTTCCTCTCAGACCTTCAGAGAGATCCCCCAGCTAGCATCCCATATTTATAGCTTGTCTCTTCTCTCTGTCCTTCCAATATCTCCTTTGCCAGCACCTCTGTCCTTTTCTCAACCCGTTCCTCCCTCTCCCTGTCCTTCTATTTCCTCTTTCCTTTTTGTACTTTGTATCTTGTATCTTTATTAAAACTTCTCCATGGCAGACCAAAGACAGGAAGCCTGTCTTTCCTATACTGCTGCTTTTCACTGTCCCATCTGTAGCTCATTGGTCAGATGCCTCCATCTGCATAACACCAATCCCCTGATCGAATCACCACCAAATCATCGTTTAACTTACCCAACAGACCACAAGACTACAAGCTGAATCCACCAATTTTTCCTGCAAGTTCCTCCCATTTAACAACCAGGTCTTTATCAGCAAACTAACTCCTATGCTAGACTCACTCTCCCCAGATGACCACATAGTGGTGTTCCACTTAATTATCATGACGTCTATCTCAGCTGCCGCCAAAAGCACCATCTACAGCCAACAAATGCAAATGCCCAAATATGGAGGAGTGGAGGAGTGGCCTAGTGGTTGGGGCAAGGTACTTCAGGCCAGAAGGTCGGGGTTCAAATCCCACTAGAGGACAGCAACCTTGGGCCAGAAGGACTGGGGTTTCTAGTCCCACAGGTGCTCCTTGTGGTCTTGGGCAAGCCACTTAACCCTCCATAGCCCATGTTCCCTGTAAAATAGTTATCTCCAAGTTATAATGCCCTGTTCAATGTAATTTCAGTTTGTTCAATGTAAACCGCACTGATGCAGAATAGCGCAGTATATAAGAAAATATAAATAAAATAAAATAAAAAATAAAAATACATCCCCCTAGTATGCCAAAAACCTTAAATCTAAATTATGTTAACTGGAATGCAAATGGAGATCCTCCAACACTACCAACATAAACGCACGGTACCTAAAGGAACTAAATAAATACAGTGACAGCATCTACGAAGCAAAACAAGAATACTGCACCAACCTTATCAAATCTTCTATCAACAAACCAAGAGAACTATTCAATCTAGGTAACTCGCTCATAAAGAACCCTATATTAACACTTCCAAGCTAACTACGGGAGCCAGACACCTCAACTGGAGCTTCCTCCCCCACCAGTCGACCCAGCTCAAGAACAGACATGGAACAACTTCAACCTTGTCAGCCACAAACATATTGGCAGTATACTCTCTGCTAACACAACCACCTCACCAAGTGACCTCTGCCCTGTGTCCTGGATTAAACTAGAAAAAATGCACTTCATACCCTCCATCCATCCCATCCTAAAGAAGCAAAACCTAGCTACTGCCTCCCCATCTTCCTACAGGCCAAACTCCTGTATCCCATTCATAGCTAAAATCATCAAAATAGTTGTTCAGGAGCAACTACAAGATCTAGACATACACACCCCTCTCGATACTCACCAACACGGCTTCTGTCCTCAACATGGTGTAAAACCCTCATGATTTCCCTATTAAACACCCTCAAAGGCACTGAAATCATAACACCAGGCTTTATACTCATCTTCCTGGACATATCAGCTCTGTTTGACTCCATTTCACATCAACTCCTACTAAACAAGCTCCACAACATAGGGATTCAAGGAACTCGTATGAAATGGTTCCGCTTATACCTATCAGACCGAATACAGCACATCAAATCTGGTACCTTCACATCCACACCTTTCCCTCTCAGCCAAAGAGTACCATAAGGCTCTGCATTCTCCTCACTTCTGTTCAATATCTATTTATAACCTCTCTGAAAAATCATCAAAAACCATGGAGTCAACTACTTAATATATGCAGATATGATTTTTCACTCTTTTCTCCACCAGTTTGCCAGCCTACACCACAATCTCCAACTGCTTTTCAGCAATCAATCTATGGCTCAAGAAACACAATCTCAAAATAAATCACAACAGAAGCACTCCACATCACTAGAAACAAGCAATTCAATCCTCCACCAATGATCATAACCACACCATTTGCAGTCAAAACCCAAATCAAGTATCTTGACATCGCACTCGACTAAGAACTCAACTTTCAGTCACATATAAGCCGTATTACCAAGTCTGTCTATCTTAAATTCCACACACTAAAGAACCTACACAAACTCCTCTCCCTAATGGACCTCCGCACAGTCTGTCAAGCAGTAATCATTCCAATTTTTGATTACCGCAGCTCCATATATCAGGGCCTTCCCAAGAGCATTCTATATCCCCTACAACTAGCGCAAAACACTGTTGCTAGAACCATTTTAGCAAATTTCAGCAAACTCACAACACCCCATTCCTTAAACAACTGCACTGGCTACCCATTACAAGCAGGATTAAATACAAAGTCATCCTAATCACCCACATCATCTTAAATAAACAGTCAGCTGCCAGCCTCTCTCTACTACTAGCAAACCACAACTCCGATAGACCCAGGAGAAAATCTATGATCAACATGCTTGAAATACCCACTGACAAACCCTCATACAGCCAAAGAATCAACCATAGAGCCTTCTCACTTTATGCTCCCACAATATGGAACTCGCTGTCACCTCAAATAAGATCCATCCAGCAAACCAGCCAATTCCGCAAAAAACTAAAGACTCTGCTGTTCCTGGAATTTTATGGAGCAAACACGGAGCATAGAACGCCCTGCTTTGCAAACCTGTTGCACCTTTGTAAATAGTTAAGCCTGTTAAACCATTCAAGGATTAATAACTGGTTGCAAATAGGGCAGCCCTAAACTGTTTGATGTTAAAAAAAAACCTGTTATACCAAATGTTCTATGTAATGTGCACTTTATTATTCTAGTGTTTAACCTTATTGCACTCAGTTCTCTGGAAACCGTCTTGACTGGCAGAAAGACGGTATACAAAAAGATGTTAAAAATAAAATGTTCTTTAGAAAGCCAATAAGCTGCAGGAGAGAAGGGGAAAAGTAGCAAAGTGGTTCCTTCGTGCCCCCCCCCCCCTCGCCCCATGGCTGTTCACAAAGATGACTGCAATGCTTGAAAAAGAAAAAGAAAAAGCAGAGGCAAGTTAACCACATGATTTAATTTTTCATTCTCAAATCAACATGTGTGTATATTTCATCATCTAAGCAGGGATTCTTTGAAAAATATGCACAACTACAAAAGTTGAAATTCTTCTAGATTCATCAAGATATACAAAGTTAATTCAATACCAATATTAGATGTTTCGAAGACATGCAATTTTATTTTAATTTACCGTGGTCCAATCCTATTCTTGAAAGCTCTCATTGTTTTTGCCATCATTGGTGCAACCTCTGCAGAGAAAAACACTTTCGTTAACATTAAGGACAAAAAGGATTTTAAAGTGACTAAAGATTCATTTGTACAGTTTGTAAGAACCATCCAAACTGGATATGTTCAGAGATCTTCCCCCCTTTTTTTCCAGTTGAACTTACTTTTCACTGTTTTTTTGGCATCCTGACTCATCCCACTAGGTTGAATGCTTGAAATAGTGGCAGCAACACTGTGACTGGTTGAATTTGAGGCAGGCAAGGAATTACTTTTCTCTTTTTCCATTCTCTGTATTCTAAAAAATATAAATCCATAACCCAAGCTTTTAGTGTTAAATCTTGCATAGTGAGAATTTCAGTCTGGGTATGTGATTGCATTTTTACACAAAAAAGAAAAAAATCCACTGCACATAACACGGTGTGTGCAAATTGAGGGCAGAGACTGACAAACCACCATTTGCAATAGAAACCCAGACTCCTGTGAAGAGGTCCAGCCTTACTATTTCCCTGCTATGGATGTTTCCTATAGTCATATACCAAGCTGATACTTCAGTCTGCGACTGAGTGAGTCTTGAGAAAAACTCACTTTATGCAAATTCTTTCCCGCAATAGGATGAGTTGGAAGAAAAACAATCTAAGGATCAATAAGGTATTACATAAAATAATATTTCTTCTGGGATCAGGTAAAACAATATAAATAAATGGATTATTATTACTATTTATTATTTAACTTTCATCTATACCGCGCTCTTTAATATCAGTGTGGTTTACATAAAACGTATTTTGTGCAGTGTAGGGGACCTACACTGGACGTACATTAAACAAGGGATTATGTACACGTTTTAAACAGGGTAAACTAAACAAAATCACTCTGAAATATGAAATGGAGCACAAATGTATTACTTGTATTAATGTATTACTTGCACAAATGTAATTTGTTTTTTAGATCTTCCTATTTTGCACAAATAGTATACTAAATGGTTAAAGCTGATTACAAGCAGTTTTAACACACTGAAGCTTCAGCAAATATAATTCTAAAATAAATCTTCCTATAAATAAATTGCTACTGATATTGCACAATTGAAGAAATATTGCACCTCGGTGATTAAAAACTATTTTCACTTTTTTTTGTTAACAGAAAGTGCAAACTAGTCATTCAGAACTTCAGACTGCACTGTCAGATACGTGTTATACCAAGAGTTTCCACCACACACTTAACTTTCTGCATAAATAAGATTAAGTTTTTTCTGAAATGTGCATTTCTCACTTTCAGGTGAATTGTGAAGGACACACCAAAATTTCCGCAGTATGTACAGGTAAGTATGGCAACTTTACTATTTCAATAGTATGCTAATAGTGTCTTACTAATATTTTGAATGTGTTAGAGAAAACTAATCTTAATCTTCTTCCTTTTTTTCCCCTTGTACAAGATCTTCAGCCACTCGCTTTTACAACAGAAAGCTCAGGTAAGTGTCTAAATTAAGTGGAACTTCCTTTAAAACTTTTGGAATTTTGAGCTGAAAAAGTATGCAAAGCAACTTGTGGGAGCACCAGGTTTATCACTGGCTCCTGATTGCTTTCCGCATTCAATATAAAATTTTTATTATAACATACACAACTCTTCACACTGGTGTTCCCTCCTCACTTATTATTCCCCCCTCTTCCAGCCATACTCTGTTCCATCTATAGTAATCGACTCCCTTCCTTCAGTCTCTCTCGTTCAGTATGACCCAATCAGGCAGCCTACTATTTATTACTGTGTACCAACCCTCTGGAATTCCCTGACCATCAGATCTCTATCAGGAACTATCATTTTAAAAATCTGAGAATGCCCTTAAGACATACCTCTTGCTTTTAACTTAGAATCATCAGTGCCTTCTTCATGATGCATTTGCCTGCTGATATATATATATATACTTCATGTAGTTATAGACTACTACTAATCATTTGTATATTGCTACAAGGCGTACGCAGCACTGTACATATATAAGACAGTCCCTGCTCAGAGCTTCCATATCGTCCTGCTAGACCAGTCCAGACAAGTGGGTTGTGTTCCCTTACAAGCAGATTGGCGGAGACAAAGAACCAACGAAAAGCCCAGTTTTCAATGACATCACTCCCATGCCTCCATTCGCCTCAGCCACCAGAGATCCCTTGAATATTTTTGTCTATAGTGGATGGATTTTCTCCTCTCTGAAGAAAATTCTGAAGACTTGAGGAAAAAATGGATTTTAAATGCTCATGAACGACAGTCTAGGGGTTGATCTCCCACTAGAGAATGACGTGAGATGCTCCACTAGACTGCAGTCTTTTTGATATCCATAGGAGGAGAGAAATTGGTTCAGCTCCACGCTCTTACCCTGGTTCAGAGCCTATTGAGTAGCCAGACTTTGGAAGGATCTGGAAGAATACAACTGCCTCACATAACATCAACGCCCCATCCCTCCTCCTCAGTTTCCCCCCTGCTCTCTCCCGAAGACTGCAGAAGGGATATACCTGCTAGCCACCTTAAACGCAGGGCTGTAAAGCCAAAGAAACAGTTCCTGAGAAATAGAACTGAGCCTGGCACAGGTTTTCAGCCTGGGACTCACAGGGTGAGACGAGTACCAAGGCCTGACCTTCTCACTGTCTCTGTTGGGTGCTTCCAATTCAACCTTTGGTACTGCTTTCAGATCTTGACTCGTCTGGTCTTCGTGTTTCCTTACCATTCCCCCTAGATGTGTCTCATGTCTACAGCTACTGTGTTGTCGGTCTTGACTAGAATGTAAGCTTTGATGAGCAGGACATGTGTAGTGCTGTGTATGTCTTGTAATGCTAAACAAATGCTCAGTAGTAGTAGTAACAGCCTTCCTGGGAGACAATTCAGGGTGGACCATGAGTGCAGTGTGGAGGTTTCCCATTATTTTTGCACGTTGGTAGCATTGTTACCTATTGTGTGCCTAGCGATCATAATGCACATTCTGCCCAAGCAGCTCCAACACGTGTTCCTTCCCTAGCACCTGTAATGTGCGTTGCTCTTAAAAGTGAAGTTACTGTGCACTACAGTAAAAGCAGTTACTGTGCACCTTTGGGTCACTGTGGCCTTAAGGCAAGTATCACAACAGCATGCACTAACTGTCTTCTTCCAGGAAACATTATTTGACCTGTGGCAAGCAAGGGGCCTCATCTCTGAATTCTAGACTCTGCTCTTCCTGTATGGCAGTCTGAGCCATCCCTGGAGGACCTGCTCCGCCTATCTCAGCCAGGGGATATAGTTAATCCAGCTATTCATTTCACTCTTTGTTGGACTGGTTTTCTGTGTTTGTGAGTGTGTATGCTCTTGTACAGGATGATTAGTCCATCCTTGCCTGCCTCAGGGCAGAAAGTGATGGATGGCACTATGGGTAAGGATATCCAGCCAACCGGAGGATCTGGTGACCAGGCTGTGCACTGCTCCTCATCCTCTAGGGCCTCTGTAGTAGTGATGCTTCCTGCTGTTGGGGAGCCTTTTCTGAGAGGTGAGCTTCCAGATTGTAGTCCTTGGAATTCTTTTCCTTTTTGCAGCAGGCCTGGTCCTTCTGGCATGGAAATTCAGACCCTGTGGCCTCTTGGTGCCCCCAGATGCAGTGTCATGGGGGGCAGACTGAGGGTGCAAGCCCTGTTAGACTGCCTTTGGCTAAGCATCCCTGGCGAGGGGCATCCCTTGAAGATGGGAGTCATCTTGGACTGGTTCAAGATTTGGACTGACTGATTTAGATGTCTGTGCTGGGCTCAGTTGTGGATGAGGGAAGGACTCATCTTCAAAGGACTGTGATGAGGCCAGGGTAATAAGCCTATTCTGGAAGGAGGAGCTGGTGGCATTTATTGCCAGAGTTTCATCTACCTTGAACTTGGCAGGTGCTCCAGGGATGAAGCAGGAAACAAAGGTGCACTCACTTCTGCAAGGGGTGCAGAAACCTACTACTGTTTTCCCATTTCTGGAGGTGATCAAGTATCTGATCCGGTCAGAGTGGGACTTCCCATCTCCCGGCCTTAGGGGTTGTGTGTAAGAAGATGTACACTCTACCAAAGAAAGAGTGCTGGTGTGATTTGATATTCCCAAGGTGGATGCGCAGATCATGGTGGTTACTAAGCAGACCACCATCCTTATGGAAGCCGGCTCAGCCTTAAAGGTTCCTCTGGACTGAAAGGTGGATGCCTCGAGGAGCCAGTTCACCATGGTGACAGCTATCCTTCAGCTGTCATAAGAACATAAGAACATAAGACATGCCATACTGGGTCAGACCAAGGTCCATCAAGCCCAGTATCCTGTTTCCAACAGTGGCCAATCTAGGTCATACGTACCTAGCAATATCCCCAAAAGACACAGGTTCCACAATGCTTGTACTGGGTCAAGCATTGATATCCTGGGTCCCTTTTTAATAGTGGTTTATGGACCTTTCCTCCAGGAACTTGTCCAAACCTTTTTTAAACCCAGCTATACTAACAGCCCTTACTACATCTGCCGGTAACAGATTCCAGAGTTTGATTACACGTTGAGTGAAAAAATATTTTCTCTTATTTGTCTTAAATAGTTTACCCTGTAGCTTCATTACATGTCCCCTAGTCTTTCTATACTCTGATAGCGTAAACAATTGATCCACGTTTATCCGTTCCACTCCATTCATTAATTTATAGACCTCTATCATATCTCCCCTCAGCCGTCTCTTCTCCAGGCTGTCAGTATGTGTGAGCCTGAGACTTCGAGCCCTGCTTCAGTGGGTTCAGTCTCTTCCACCAGATGATAGTACACTTCTTTTAGAGTCAGCTGTGGCCTTCTTTTCTGATGCCATATATGACCTGGTATGTTTAGCATCCAGGGACAGTGCTACTGTGTCATGGAGGTGGGTCTGGCTCCAACACAAAGCATGGCTTGCCCAACTGGCCTTTAAAGGGACGCTTCTGTTTGGAGCAGATTTGGAGAAGCTGGTAAAGGACCTGGATGAGTCAGTCTTACTGCCTTCCAGAAGCCAGGTCCAAGGAGCCTGTGAAGCAGGCAGGAGCCCCTTTGTCAGCCTCCACCAGTCCTCCATGGGCACGCTGGCAGGTCTCCTGGGGATCTTGGGACTTTTGCCATTACTGACCTGAAAAGCCCAACTCCTCCTCCACTTCTGGACTTCAAGCTCACTCAGTCCTTTTGTGAGGCCTATAGGCCCAGGGACTCTGTTCTCTCCAGAGGTGGACCCTCCTGCTTTGTGTAGTGATGGTTTGGGGGCCCATTCCCCAGTCCCTCTGATCTGATTGGAGGTAGGCTTTGCCTGTTTTTTCAGGAATGGGCTCAGGTCACCAAGGATCCTCGCGTGCTAGACTCCAGCTATGTCCTGAAATGCAGGGAGGCAATTCCCAATGGCTTTGTCATTTCCCCTTATAGGTCTGCAATCAAAAAGGGCCATGGTGCAATCCACCTTGTGCAAGTTGCTGCTCCTAAGGGCCGTAGTATTTTTTCTCCCAGATGAGGAGGGCAAGAGCAGATACTCCATTTATTTTGTGGTGTCAAAAAAGGACCTGCCTTCCGGCCCATTCTGGATCTCAAGGGGGTCAATGAGCACTTGTGCGTCCTGCGCTTCCAGATGGAATCCTTGTGCTCTGTAATTCAAGTGGTGCACCGAGGGGAGTTCTTGGCATCTATGGATATGGCAGAGGCATACTTTCACATCCTGATGTAGCAAGATCTGCAGAAATGTCTGTTTTGTCATGCTTGGCTCTCACTCACTATCCATTTGCCACCCTCCCCTTTGGGCTATCCACCACTCCAAGGACCTTCTCTAAGGTCATGGTGGTGACAGCTGCGATGCTGTGGCAGAAAGGAATCTGTGTCCATCCATGTCTGGCTCATTCAGGCATCTTGGGTAGTGTCTTGAGGGGTGTCCTTTTTGGAAAACTTCAGCTGCATGATCAATCAGGGATAGAACCAGCTGTTGCCCTCCCAGTCCCTGGAGTTCCTGAGAGCAGATTTGAACACTCAAGTGGGCAGAGTTTTCCTATCAGAGGAGAAGGTCAAAAGACTGCTGGATTGCCTGGCACTGTTCTGTATCCAGCATGCTCCCAGAGTCTGGGATTAAACTTCAGCTCCTCAGATTGATGGCAGTGGCCATAGAGATAGTGCCGTGGGTGCATGCCCACTTACGACTGCTCCAGCAGTTCTTGCTGGCTCGATGGTTCCAGAGTTCTCAGGAGTTTGAGCACAGATTCCCGCTCCTATTGATGGTGAAATCCAGCCTACAATGGTGGTAGCAACCCTGTCATCTGCGAAAGGGTATGCCACTGGATGATTTTTTCTGGATCCTGCTGATGAGTGCCAGTCTCTCAGGCTGAGGGACCCATTGCCAAGACTGCATGGCCCAGGACCACTGGAACTGCAGGGAAGCAGTGTGATCCATGAACTGCCTTAAGGTGAAAGCTATCAGGTTGGCTCTTCTGCATTTCTGTCCCCTGGTTGAGGGCCAGGTGGTTCAAGTGTTTTTGGACAATGTCACAGTGGTGGCTTATGGTGATTGGCAAGGCAGCATGAGGTGAGCCGGGGTAACTCTGGAGCTTATTCTCCACCCAGGCAAACAGGAGAGTTATCTCCTAGCTTTGTCAGCTCAGCACATTGCTGGGGTGGACAATGTAGAAGCAGACTCTCAACCGGCACTCTCTGGGATCCCAGAGAGAGTTGTGTCAGGAGGCATTTCGGTTGATTCTGTGCCACTGGCATTGCCCTGAAATGGATCCGATGATGACCCACTGCAATGCCAAAGCATGCCGCTTTTTCAGTCACCACACAGAGATGGGGGTCTGAGGGAGTCAATGCCCTGACCCAGTCTTGTCCAAGTCGGTGCCTGCTGTACATATTTCCTCTGTGGCCCCTGGTAGAGCATGTGATTCAGCATATAGAGTGCCATCCGGGCAGGATTGATCTGGTTGTGCTGGATTAGCTGAGAAGAGAGTAGTTCTGAGATCTGATGTGGCTCCTGCAGTCACCACCTCCTCATTTGCCTCTGTCTCAGGGTCCATTGTGGCAGGGACTAATCGTCCTGGAGGACCTGGTTCCCTTCTCGCTTACGGCTTGGCTCTTTACGGTCTGTGATCCCTTCCTGGGATCTGGGTCTGGTGCTCAGGGTCCAGATGGTGGCACCTTTTGAGGCATTGAAGCATGCTACTTTATAGGGTTTGATGCTCAAGACTGTCTTCTTGGTTGCAATTTGTACCGCAAGGCGGATTTCTACGTTGAAGGCTTTGTCTTGCTGAGATCCTTATCCGTCTTTTTCAAAGGGAGGCCATTTCTATTCAGCCTGTGCTTCCTTCTTGCCTAAGGTGCTTTCTCCCTTGCACATGAACCAGGTTTTTTGCTTGCTCTCTTTCTTTAAGAAGCGGTGCCAGGGGAAGAATTAGGATCTTTGCCTTGTGGATGTCCCGAGGGTGCCTCTCTGGTATTTGGAGGTTACAAATTCCTTTCAGAAGTCTGACCATCTTTTTGTGCTGTTTGCTGGCCCATGCAAGGGTGAGGAGGACAATTAAGTCAACTTTTGGGTGCTGGATTAAGGAGGCCATTGCCTCAGCATATCTGTTGTGGAACTGGACATGGGTAGAGCAGAGCTCAGTAGCCCCTGTGGATATTTTCACTTTTGTCAAGCATTACCGCTTGGATGTCCACAAGCAGGTGGACAGTTTTTGACTCAAGGGTTTTGCAAGCTGCTATCTCTTCTTCCCATCCGTGGAATACTCTATACCCCACCATCCTTGTAACGGACTGCCACCACCTAACATTCCAAACCCTAGGCTCCAAGCAGAGCACAAACTTTATGTAAATAGTTAAATGTAAACACAGTAAATATGGATGTATATGTAAACCTGTATATAGTTTGAAAAACATTCTATGTAAACGAAGTTCTGTTCTATGTAAACTGCCTTGAGATTCTGAAAGGTGATATATAAAAAAATCTATATAAATAAAAATGTAAATGTTTGTTTGTTCAAAATCGCAAATCTCCAAAAGTTCTTCACCGATTGTTTGAAAGTTTGACACAGCGCTGCATTCCAATACGCGCGTGTTTTTAACCTACTATTACATAGATGTCACACCTGTGACAGGTAAAAACATGTTTTTGTGGAAAAACAGCGCCATCTGTTGGACGTAAAAGCAACACACGCTATAGTACATATTGTACGATTCAAGTGCGATCGAGCTGCTTTAGTTCATCCAAATAATGCCTCGCAGAAGATCAAAGTTAGGTTGTCGTACTCGTCGAGCGGATGCAGTGCGACGAGTAATTGCAAATCAAACCAAGGAAGAACGGGCATCAGCGAACGAGCGAAACAGACAGAATGGTTCAAATACGTGCCTAGGAAGCAGCAAAGCGACGTGCAGCCAGACTTCAGGATGCACGGTTGCGAGCACGGAGATCACGCTCTGCAGCTTCAGAACTGCTTCGTTCTCAACAGAAAGAATGCGACAGACAGAGTGGCTGAAAGACATCAACGAGAAACAGCGGATCAGCGTCAAACACGACTCCGTGCTCAGCAATCACGCGATTACAATCGCCTTGCATTCCGGTACAACCCAGCTGATGATTATAGTTTGAGCCGGCATGTTCTCATCGGCACTATGACTGAAGTATGTCCTTATTGCAAGGCTCTGAAATTTAATGGAGAAACGAAAGGCATTTGTTGCGCTGACGGAAAAATTAAACTGCCTCAACTGGGAGAACCGCCAGAACCATTGAAAACTTTGCTTGCCGGATATACCGCCAAATCAAAGCATTTCCTATCTAACATCAAGAAATACAACTCATGCTTCCAAATGACGTTGTTCGGCGCAGAAATCGTAACAGCTCAATTCATGCCAACTTTCAAAGTGAAAGGACAAATTTATCATAAAGCCGGCTCCCTGAAACGATAAATTATTCAACAGAATTTTTGAATTCACTCGATCTGCCAGGCATACCACCGCACGTACTGCAATTGAAATTCGTCGTCCCAGTTATCATGTTGCGAAATATTAACCAGCCAAAGCTTTGCAACAGCACGTGGCTTGCAGTAAAAACAATGATGAGCAACGTCGTACAAGCAACAATCTTGACAGGACCTTTCAAAGGTGAAGATGTCCTCATTCCTCGCATTCCTATGATTCCAACGGATATGCCATTTCAATTTAAGAGATTGAAATTCCCAATTCGATTGGCGTTTGCAATCACCATCAACAAAGCTCAGGGCCAATCTTTAGAAATCGGCGGTTTACATCTCTACACGGATTGCTTCTCTCATGGACAATTATATGTTGCGTGTTCTAGAGTCAGCAAACCAAGCAATCTCTATATCTGCACAGACAACGGAACAACGAAAAACATTGTATACCCACAAGCACTGTGAAATTAAACATATTACAAACGTGCGTTCTCTCTTTTCTTTCTTTTCCATTTAACCAGACTCAGCCACAGCAACACGTGGCCAGGTACAGCTAGTGTTAAATAAATTCAAAAGGAGGTCATTCCACATATTTGGTATGTAGAGTGAGAATGCTCTTTTACAGGTGAACTGGTTGCTCTTTATGAGTTCCATGGATAAGGCTAGAGTGTTCTGTATACAGCATGTTCTAGTCCAGTTATTCAGGGCAGTTGGGATGAGTGATCTTAAGTAGTGTGAAGATAGATTATGAAGGTATTTAGTAGGACCTTGTATCTGATTCTGCTTATGATAGGGGTGATATGTTCAGCTTTTGGAGCTCCGTAGATGAGTTGGGGAGCCATGTGTTGTGCCATTTGTAATTTGTTTAAGGCATGCTTGGGAAAACCTTGGAGGATATTATTGCAGAAGTCAAAATGTGAGAAGATCATTGCCTGTAGGACCTTACAAAACTCTTGTGGTGATAGCAGTAAGTGATGTAAGATTCTTATCTTGTTGTAGATTGATCTAGTTGTGTTGCTGAGGTGAGTGGTTAAGCTTAGTCGCTGGTCTAAGGTTATTTTGAAGTAGCACACTTCTTGTTTCACTCCAAAGGTTGCTGCCTTAACGTTTAGTGCAGGTTGGGGGGGGGGAAGGAGAAGTTCTTATCCCTAGTAATGTATAACACCTCTGATTTTTTGTAATTTATGGTTAAATTATTTGTTGATAACCAATTTGCAACTTCATTAAAGCATGTTACTATTTGAGTGTAGTTCAGTTTAGAGGTGTTGTATGGTAGGTACATCATAATGTCATCTGCATATATATGGTAATGTACCATGTGTTGTTAAATGATATTGCAGATTGGTTGAAGATAGATGCTAAATAGCAAGGATTATAGGGCTGAGCCTTGGGGGACTCCCTGCTGTGGCTGGTATGATTTAGATTTTCCTGGTCCTATTTTTACTTGTTTTCGGTCTGTTAGGTATGATCTGAACCTGAATAGTTTTGTATCTATGATTCCAATCTCTTGTAGTCTTGCTAGTAGGACATTACGACAAATGGAGCTGAAAGTCACCACAATATCCAGGAATATCAGTATAAATCCTTGTTTGACTTGTCTATACCATTTATGAGTTTGTCCATGAGATATAAGCAATGTTTCCACCCCATGTGATGGTCTAACGCCATGCTGTTGTGGGTCAAGGGGGGGCATATTTATCGATGTGGTCCTGGAGCTGATGTTGCACTACCTTTTCTATTATTTTTGATATGAAGGGTAGGTTAGATATTGGACTGTATGAATCTAGGTCTGTTTTGTCTAGTGTGGGGTTCTTTAGTATTGGGCATACAGAGATCATCTTGAGTTGTTTAACCATGTAACTGAGTTAATGATAGCTGTACTATTTTGAGAAGAATGGGTTAGAACTCAGCTTTAGCTATTTTGATCCAGCTTACTGGGCATTCGTCAAGAGAAGATGTGGTAGTGTTCAGGGTGATAATTTCTTCCAGATTTGCTGTAGATTTAGAAGAGCATGATTGTCATGGTGCGGTAGTGGTTTTATTGCTGCTGTTAATGCCCTTTCCTAGAGTTCTGCTAGACCAGTCTAGAGCCCACCCCTGGAACTGTATTGCTCTGTTTTTCTGGTACGGTACCCTTGGCTCCGCTATGATTTTATACTTGGCTCCTCAGGTTCATCTTCTACTGACAGCCTTCTGTTTAAGATTTCCTGTACAAACTTCCGGTTTGGCAATGAGCTGATCAGACAGGGGGACGATCGGCTCCGGCTACTCTACCCCGAAAATCTGCAACAATCCTTTCAAAAAGTGGGGGGATCACCACTAATTTCGTTGGTTGCTTGTTGAGGAGGCACCCGGAGAGCGGCAGTGCGAGATCCAAGTGTGAGAGGCAGGCTGATGGCAGCGAAACCACCACAGAGGGAGAAGCCGCGTGCCCTGGAGGTTAAGATGGTGGAGGGGGCGCCTAAGAGCCCTAAATCAGATGGCGATCAGGGCCTGGTGGCTGAGGTCAGTGCCGCGGTGGTACAGGCATTGGATGCCCGATTTCAAAACCTGGCGGAACAGATGCAAACTATCAGCCAATGCTTCACTGAATTTACGGGACATATGGAGCAGGCGGAAACCCGCATCTCCAATGTGGAGGATACTCAGCAGTCCCTGACAGCCAAAGTTGAAGCCCTGGAGCATTTGGTGAAACAAGGCGAAAAGATTGATGACCTCGAGAACCGGGGGCGTCGTAACAATCTCCGGTTCATTGGGATCGAAGAGAGTGTGGTGGATGGTGCCCTGCTCGGCTATCTGACTGCCTGGATGGAGAAGCTATTGAGCAGCAAGGGGGAGGGCCCCATACGGCTGGAGTGAGTGCATAGGCTCGGCCCAAAACGTGAGCAGGCGAGGCGGCCACGTGCAGTCATCGCACGCTTTCTGGACTTTCGGCAGAAGGAGGAGGTGTTGAGGGCTGCTCGAGGCCGCAAAGTATCAACAGGTGACACGGCACATATCTTGGTCTTTCAAGATTACTCAGCCTTGGTGAGTCAACAACGACACGCCTTCTCCCCTATTTGTGCCCAGCTGATGAATAAAGGAGTTTGCTTCTCCCTGCTCTACCCGGCTAGACTGTGAATGGACTTCCAGGGACAGACCCGCTTTCTGCTGACACCGGGGGAGGCTCAATCCTTTCTGGACAGTTTGACTGACGCCACAGACCCAGCCCAGTGAGAGTGGGGAGCAGTAACTTTGGAGGATTATTCCCAGACTGAGGGGGGGCTTGGGAGGGCCTGTGGTGTTGGGGACTGATGGCCCACCCCTCGTGGTCCTGATCTCGATCCTGTAGGCTGGGACACCTGGCCAGATTCGGGAGACGGGTGCCTGTGGTAGACTGTGTGTATGAGGGTTTAGCTTATGTTGGCAGTGTGCTGCTTGGCTTGCAACTATGGGCCGCAGATACAAACTGCTCCATTTTTGTACCTGTTCTTCTTTGTTGCTCTTCTTATTTGTTTCGTTTGCAACACTGTTGACTGTACTGCCCTGGTTATGGGTTTTTTGTTTCCGTTTTCTAGATCATGGGGACCAGAGAGTGGTTGCTGCATGAGTGCTTGGGGAGGGGGGTGGGGGGAACATGGGGTTCTGGGGATTCTCATGCTGCTGTAATGTGAGGGGGGAAGGCTGCGAGGGGGTGTGCACACTGCGGGGGGTTTCTCAGTCTGGCTCTACCGCCCCGGCTATGGCGGGAGGGGGGAGGTGGTAGTATTGCTAACTAAGGCCCGGGGGGTGGAGCTAGATGGTTCTTGTCGGGGGTCAGGGGGGATTGGAGCCCTCTGGGAGAGGCTCTGAATTCGGATGTGAGGCAGGGTGAGGGGAAGCCCTCATTCCTCTTGTTTGTTACTCAGGGGCAGCTGAGGGAAGACAGGTGGTAGGTTTTGGTAGTTGACCCTAGGAGGGACGAGGGAGCGGATCGCTCCAGGGTGGGTTTTAACCAACACGCTGCCCGTTGGGTGCCTTGCGACCCCTCGGGGAATTCTGGAGCCCGATGTTTGAGTGGGCTGCAGGTATGGGTTTTACTGCCTCGGTTGGTTTGAAGGGGGGGAGAGGGGAAGGGGGCCTGGGATATATGCCACGGGGATGGGGGCAATCTTGGGTCTGCGGAGTAGGCTAGACATTTAGGGTATAAGGTGATCTGGGAGGAGGGGTAGAGCCGAATGCCATAGGAAGTTAGTTTGGTCTCATGGGGGGACCAGGAGGTAGTGAGGTAGGGGGGATGGGAAGAGGGGGGGATGGATGGGGGGGAGGGGAAGGTCTATAGAGGGAGGGATAGCGTACACTCCACTACTGCATTTATGTTTGACTTTCATGCTTTCATTCAATAATACCGAGGGGCTCCAAGCTGGGGGAGCCCCTTATGTGCAAATAGAGGTTGTCGTGCTGACTGTTCTTGACACTGCCCCATGACAATGAAGATTATTACATGGAATGTCTGTGGATTGGGAAGTCCCATTAAGAGATATAAACTTTTACAGGCATTAGCCCGGCAGCGGTGTGATATTGCTCTCCTACAGGAAACCCACCAGACGGCTGATGAGCACAGTAAACTGCGTAGGGATTGGGTGGGACAAGTGTGGGGATCACCTGCTAGGGGTAAAAAAGGGGCGTAGCTATTTTGATTCATAAACGAGTTTGATTTGAGGTGATAACTGAGGTGGGAGATGAGGAGGGGAGACTCATATTGCTATATGGAAACTTGGAGGGGAAACCTCTGCTTGTGGGGAATCTCTATGGGACCAATGTGTTGGACCCCAGTTTTTATAGCGAACTGGCTTCCGAGGTGGAACAGCTGCCGGAGTGCCCCCTGGTTCTTGGAGGGGATCTCAATGGGGTCCTTGATGTAGGACTTGGATACTTCGAGGGGAGGAGGCGAGAGAACGCGTTCCCACAACTCGAATGCTGCAGTGTTTCTGTAAAGGATTGGCTTGATAGATCCGTGGCAGCTGGTACATCCGCTGGAGAGAGATTTTACCCATCAGTCTCGAGCACATGGATCCAGCGCTCGTATTGATTATCTCTTGCTGTCAGGGGCTAGTTTGCTCAGACAGGAGATGTACAGATTGGCCCTATGGAAATTTCAGACCATGCGTTGGTCTGGATGGAGTTGAGGTGGGGGGAGAACCTTGCACGGTCACGGATATGGAGATTCCCGCTGGAGCTATATCACGATGTTCGATTCCAGCAATTCATACAGCAACGATGGCGGGAGTTTGAAAGTGACCACCAATCCCATAAGGATGACCATGAATTAGTTTGGGAGATGGCTAAAGTGGTGTTCCGTGGGGAGGTAATTGGGTACATGGGCCAGAAACGCTGGTTGATTGCAGAGAGAATAATTCGCCTCGAGCGACAGGTCACTGGCTTATGACGCCTGTGGGCACGCACTCTGACTCTTGTGAATAAGAAAAGGCTTTGGGAAGCACAGGTGGACCTCAACGAACTTTTGCATCAGAGGGCCAAGAGGTCGGCTCTCTACTATCGCTATAAATTGCATTGCTATGGGGATAAACCAGGGAAACTGCTAGCCAGATGCTTGAGGGGCCATCGCGGTTCATCGTTAATAGCAGCAATCCGGGATGATGGGGGAAAGTTACATAGAGAGAGTACAGAGATAGCTCGTGTATTTCGCACATTTTTTCAATCATTGTACACTGCGGAATCTGCACCCCCTTTGGAACTGCAGGAGTATTTGAGGGAGTTGAATCTGCCCCAGTTGAACAAGGAGCAGAGAGCGCTGCTGGACCAGCCCGTATCTGTGCAGGAGGTGTGCACGGCGATCTCTATAGCCAACTGTTCTAAAACACTGGGACCGGATGGTCTAGGTGCGGAGTTTTATAAGATCCTTAAGGAATATGTAAGTCCCGTGTTAGTTGAGGTATTTGGTAGGCGTACGGAACAAGGGGGGTTTCGATGGGGCGCAACCATGCTCATATCATATTGCTTCCTAAGCCGGGCAAAGACCCAGTCCAAGCTTCATCGTATCGGCCGATCTCACTGCTAAAATTTTGATTTAAAATTGTTGGCGAAGATTCTAGCAATGCGATTGGCAAGAATGTTAGGCGATTTGGTACACGAATCCCAGGTGGGGTTTGTTAAAGGGCGTTATACGGTTCAGAACATGCGTAAAATATTGGCCTCATTGGAGTGGGTACATGACCGACAGTAGTCTTCTTTGCTTGTTAGCTTTGATGCTGAAAAGGCTTTTGATAGGGTTGATTGGCAGTACATGCGTGGTCTGCTCCCACGGTATGGTCTGGGTGGCTATTTCTGTAGAATGGTGGACAGCCTATATGCACAGCCGTCAGCTGGGATCCTTTGTAATGGGGTGCTCAGAGGCTTTCCCCTTGGAACGGGGTACTAGACAAGGGTGTCCACTTTCGCCTTTATTGTTTGTACTTTCTCTGGATCCCCTGATACGGACCATAGAGGCCTCCCGAGAGATAAAGGGTGTTAGGATAGGGATGGAAGAGTTTAAGATTGTGGCCTTTGCAGATGATCTCCTGGTGCATTTGCTCTCCCCAGATCACTCACTGCCGTGTATGTTGGCGAAACTTACACGATTTGGACACTTCGCGGGATTGCAAATTAACAAAGACAAATCGGAGGCTCTGGATATTTCCGGTCGGCTGCAAGGGCGGTGGGAGAGGTTCCCGCTTAAGTGGGCTGATAGGGAGTTTAAATATTTAGGGATTGTGCTTCCTAGTCGACCTCATGCACTATATGGGCGTAACTTGGATCGTATCATCAGGGGGTTACAAATCCAATTGAAGGCATGGGGACACCTTCCGCTCTGTCGGGAAGGGTGGCGGCAATCCAAATGGTGATACTGCCGCGGATTTTGTATTGGCTGCAGACCTTACCGGTATGGTTGTTAAGTCAGGATTTGCGCCGGTTGGAATCTATTCTTAGAGCATTCTTGTGGAAGGGGGGTAGGGCACGTATTCCGTGGATCCGGATGTTGGGGAAATGGCGGGAGGGTGGATGGGACTTCCCAATCTAAAAGGTCTATGCCCTGGCTTGTCAAGTCAGGCATATTGGGGATTGGCTAGAAGAGACGGATGTATATACGCTGAGGGTTTTGGAGGAATGTCTAGTGGCCCCACACACATTGATGGGGGTCCTGCATGGGGCGAATCATGATTTACCTAGTAGGATAGTACACAGTGAGTTGATTGATTCCGCTAGGAGATCCTGGAAACAACTCAATACATTTTGGAACGTTCCGTGGAACATATCTAGCTGGTTACCGATACAAGGGAATGTACAGTTTACTCCAGGTTCCGAAACGGCGATTTTCCGGGATTGGATCGATAGAGGATTACGGAATATAGGGCATTTAGTCGATCTACCGGAAAATGTAAGTCATTTCTGGCCTTGAGTCGGGAATATGACCTGTCTTCTAGACATTGTTTTGCTTATATACAGGTCTCTCACTACGTGTCTTCGTTACCGCGGGAGGCGCTGAGAATAGAACGCTTAGCGCAGATCATGGAATTTTTTGGTATGGGGGGGGGACAATCCGCCATAGATTTCGGAATTAAAGCTTCGCTTAGATTGGGTTGGGGTAGTCCCGGATTATCGGACGGTAGAGGAAGCCTGGGAGGCAGAACTGCGCAGAGAGGTACTCCCTGGAACGGTTCGTACGGCTTTGAAACGGATAGTGAAAATTGCGTAAGGGGCACGGTGGAGAAAGGTGCAATTCAAATGTATAACTTGGGCCCATTTTTCTCCGTGGCGGGCGTTGCGTAGTCATATAACGACTGATGGTCGATGCCCTTGATGCTTGGAGGCCCTGGCGACTTTGTTGCATATGTGGTGGGAATGTAGGCTCATCCGTTCTTACTGGGCTCGGATTTCTAGGTTTCTAAGTGGTCTTCTAAAGCAGAGATTGTGTTGGTCTGCCCCCCTTGTGGTACTAGACCGGATTGATTCTCCAGGTCCTCTGAGAGCAGGGGAACGTTTGCTGATGCGTAAGGCCTGTCTGGTGGGGAAGGGGCCAATCCTTCGCCTTTGGAGAGAGTGGGATCCACCTACTTTCGGGGAATGGCATAATTGTTTTCACCATTTCATGTTAACGGAGAGGTGGTTAGCACAGGGCAGTGTCAAACGTTGGACAGCTTTTATGCTTGTTTTGGAACCCTATATCCAGAGTTTAGGGGCTCGCTGTCATAATGAAATCTTACAGATAGGTAGTTGAGAAGGCTACGTAGGTGGATGGGGGAGGGAGTTAAATGGCATGTAGTTGTGGCTCTTTCATAGATAAGGGGTGGAGTGTAGCTATGGGTGGGGGGGGTGGAGGGTGGGAGGTTGGGGGGCGGGGATACTTTGCTATAACCCACCTGCTTGTTTGATATCAGATTCTCCGGGAGGGGATCAGAGTACTCCCCTCCCTGGAGCTGTTTGTATACTGTATGTTGATGTTTTCTTGGTGGTCTATAAATAAAGTATTAAAAAAATTAAAAAAAAAAGATTTCCTGTACATAGGTCTCTACTATTTTGTTACTCATTATTGCCCGCATTGAGGTTATGTGAGGCTTGCCCATATGCTTTGGGATGAATACTGAAGGGACCTCTAGGGGCTAAGGTGAATAGAAACATGGGCTTTTCATTGGCTCTTTGTCTCCACCAATCTGCTGATAGAGGAACACAACCCACTTGTCTGGATTGGTCTAGCAGGACTGAAGGAACAGATATTAACTGGTAAGTAAAATGTCACCTTACAATCTAATCAAGCCAAAACACATAACAAAACTGGGGATTAGAATATGGTAAGATATACAAGTAGTGGACAAGAGTGAGGAGCATCAAGATCCAAAAGTGGATTCAAAGATGTGGGGTTTTAACCTGGATTTGAATAGGACTAGAGAAGGAGCCCGGCGCACAGCCTTAGGTAGTTTGTTCCAGGCATATGGAGCAGCAAGATGGAATGAATGAAGTCTGAAGTTGGCAGTGGCAGATAAGGGTACAGATAAAATGGATCTGCCAGAGTGGATTTCCCAAAGAGGGGTGTAGAGTGAGAGGAGACGAAAGGTACTGAGGAACTGCAGAATGAATGCAATTGTAGGTCAGTAGAAGTTTGAACCCGATGTGGAAACTATAGGGAGCCAGTGAAGTGACTTGAGAAGAGGGGTTACAAGAACATAGTGACGTTGGTGGAAGATAAGCCATGCAGCTGAGTTTGGAACAAATTGAAGGGGAGAGACCTAGCTGCTTTATGAAGTGGGGTTATTTTCCTGTTTAACTATTGTTTTTATTCTGTAAACCGTTCAGATGTTTGAAGGGCGATATATCACATTTTTAATAAACCATAACCCACAGTAGTACTAATCTTCCAGGAACTTCTTTCTTACCTGGGGGCCCATGGATCAGCAGCTTCTCTCTCTCTCCAGTCCATGATTCCTTTGCTCTTCTGGTCCACCAGTGGTGCAGTTCCCCCACTCTACCTATAATAATTCATTAAACTAAACCTGTCTCCCTGTCTGTTGAAGCTAGAGTCTTCAATTATAATTGTTAAAGCAGTATTTTAGAGCTTTTTCCCCCCTTTAGTTAGTGGAAATGTTCTGTCATAAGAACATAAGATATGCCATACTGGGTCAGACCAAGGTCCATCAAGCCCAGTATCCTGTTTCCAACAGTGGCCAATCTAGGTCATACGTACCTAGCAGTTTCCCCAAAAGACACAGGTTCTGCAATGCTTGTACTAGGTCAAGCATTGATATCCTGGGTCCCTTCTTAATACAGTCAAACCTCGGTTTTCATTTGCCCCGGTTTTCATACGCTTCGGTTTTCAACGTCTTTTCTGACTGAGATTTTGTCCCGGTTTTCATGCATTGCTTCGGTTTTCAACGTCTTTTGACTGAGATTTTGTCCCGGTAGCAGGGAAGAAAAGCTGTCAACGTAAGCAGGAGATGTTGCATGAATGTGGGAGGCAGTTCTTTCTCTTGCAGGGTACGTCTGAAGCTATATCATTAAGATTTTCTGCCATTCTGAAGCATTGAGCAGATAATGTAAAGGTATTTTAATGGACTGAATTCAATGTGATTCCGAAGAGAGCTGGGCACAGCAGCTTGTCAGGGGTGGCTAAGGCCAGATGTTAACATACTGTACTGTACAGTACTGTACTTAGCTTGCTTTCAGTGATGTTAAATGTTCATTTATCCATTTCATTAGTCATTTATATTTATTTCTCATTGTTTTCTGTATGTAAAAATATAGTTATTCTCTATAAAATGTATTTTTTGTGAATATTTTTGGGTGTCTGGAACGGATTAATTGGATTTACATTATTTCTTATGGGAAATATTGCTTCAGTTTTCATACGTTTCGGTTTTAGTCAGACTTTTTTGAACGGATTAATCATGAAAACCGAGGTTTGACTGTAATGGTTTATGGACCTTTCCTCCAGGAACTTGTCCAAACCTTTTTTAAACCCAGCTACACTAACAGCCTTTACTACATCCTCCGGTAACAAATTCCAGAGTTTGATTACACGTTGAGTGAAAAAATATTTTCTCTTATTAGTCTTAAATAGTTTACCCTGTAGCTTCATTGCATGTCCCCTAATCTTCCTATATTCTGATAACGTAAACAGTCGATCTACGTTTACCCGTTCCACTCCGTTCATTAATTTATAGACTTCTATCATATCTCCCCTCAGCCGTCTCTTTTCTAGGTTAAAGAGCCCTAACCTTTTTAGCCTTTCTTCATAGGAGTATCCTTCCATCCCCTTTACCATTTTGGTGGCTCTTCTCTGAACCTTTTCTAATAATGCTATATCCTTTTTAAGATACGGCGACCAGAACTGCACACAATATTCAAGGTGCGGTCTCACCATGGAACGGTATAGAGGCAATATAATATCTTTTGTTTTATTTTCCATTCCTTTCCTTATGATACCTAGCATTCTATTTGCTCTCTTGGCTGCTGCTGCACACTGGGCCAAGGATTTTAACATGTTATCCACAATGACGCCTAAATCTTTTTCCTGGGTGGTGGTTCCTAATGTGGAACCTTGCATCGTGTAACCATAGTTTGGGTTATTCTTCCCTAGGTGCATAACTTTGCACTTGTCCACATTAAATTTCATCTGCCATTTTGATGCCCAGTCTTCCAATTGATCAAGATCCTCTTGCAATTTTCTACAATCCTCTTGTGTTTTAACAACTTTAAATAGTTTTGTGTCATCTGCAAATTTGATAACCTCACTCATTATTCCACTTTCCAGGTCATTTATGAATATGTCAAAAAGCAGCGGACCCAGCACAGATCCCTGGGGTACACCACTATTCACCTTCCTCCATTGGGAAAATTGGCCATTTAGCCCAACCCTCTGCTTTCTATCTTTTAACCAGTTCCTGATCCACAGTAGTACACTGCCTCCTATCCCATGACTCTTTAGTTTTGCCAAACGTCTCTGATGAGGGACCTTGTCAAAGGCTTTCTGAAAGTCCAGATACACCATATCAACCGACTCACCTTTGTCCACCTGTTTATTCACACTTTCAAACATAACAGATTAGTAAGACAAGATCTTCCTTGTCTAAAGCCATGTTGGCTGTCTCCCATTAGGCCATGACTATCTACATGCTGAGTAATTTTATTCTTTATGATGGTTTCTACCATTTTTCCCAGTACTGACGTGAGGCTCACCAGTCTGTAGTTTCCCGGATCACCCCTCGAACCCTTTTTAAAAATTGGTGTTACATTGGCGATCCTCCAATCTTCAGGTATTAGAGATGATTTTAATGATAGTTCACAGATTACTAATAGCAGGTCTGCAATCTCATATTTCAGTTCTTTCAACACCCTTGGATGTATACCATCCAGCCCAGGTGATTTGTTACTCTTCAGTTTATCTAATAGTTGTAATACATCTTCCCGATGTATCGATATTTCCTTCAATTCTTCCGCACCTTTAAATACCACTTCAGTCATGGGTAACACATCCCTACATCTTCCTCAGTAAAGACCGAAGCAAAGAATTCATTCAGTCTCTCCGCTATCGCCTTGTCACCTCCTAGTGCCCCTTTAACTCCTCTATCATCTAATGGTCCAACTGACTCTCTCACAGGTTTTTTGCTACGAATGTACTTGAAAAAATCTTTATTTCGCGTTTTTGCTTCCGCAGCAAGCTTCTTCTCAAATTCTCTCTTTGCCTTCTTTATCAGTGCCTTGCATTTGCCCTGCCAGTGCTTGTGCTGTTTCCAGGTTTCATTGTTTGGCTCTTTTTTCCATTTCCTGAAAGATGCTTTCTTGGCAACAGCCTCTCTGACCTCACCTTTAAACCATGCTGGCAGTTTTTTGGACTTCCTTCCACTTTTCTTAAAGCGTGGAATACAGCTGGTCTGGGCTTCCAAGATAGTATTTTTCAACAACACCCAAGCTTGATGTAAGTCTTTAACCTTTGCAACTGCTCCTTTTAGTTTTTTCTTAACTATTTTCCGCATTTTATCATAGTCTCCCTTTTGAAAATTAAAAGGTAGTACTGTGGATTTCCTTACTATCCCTCCTCCACTAATTAAATCAAAGGCGATCATTCTATGATCACTATTGCCAAGTGGCCCCAACACCCTTATCTCTTGCACTAGATCTGGTGTTCCACTAAGGACTAGGTCTAATATGGCTTCCCCTCTCATCGGTTCATGGACCAGCTGCTCCAAGAAGCAGTCATTTATTTATTTATTTAACATCTTTTATATACCGCACTATTCATAATCAGCCCGGTTTACATAGAACAAGAAAACATCAGATAAGATAAGATACATATTATCTGTTTTTTTACATAAAACAGGAACAATAACTTGGGTAACCGGGGCAATTATTTACAATAAATAATAGTCATAGAACTATTTACATTTGGAAGGCATAATGTATGAAAAGAACCTTGTTAGTATGAGAGAGAGGTCTGAAGTGTTGCTGGGTTAGCAGAGGATTACGTGTTAAGAACGGGGTTGTTGCTGTTTGAGTGTGCCTGTGTTACTATGTTTTCTGGGAAATATTTGATGAAAAGGTGATGTTTCAAGGCCTTTTTGAACTGGGAGAGATCAGCGATGGCCCTAATGTGTGGTGGGAGGGTGTTCCAAAGTTTTGGAGCGCATAAACTGAAGGATCGGTTTACTGTTGCGGAGATGTATCTTAAGGACTCTTTTGGAACCATTAGCATGTTTAATTCCGTGGTTCTTCTTAGGCTGTTGGTAGGGATTGGTTGGATCATCTCTGATAATGATGAGGGAGCGAGTCCTTTATGAGCTTTGAAGGCCAGGAGCAGGGTCTTGAAGGTGATTCTCGCTTGGATTGGGAGCCAGTGTAATTGTTTCAGGAGGGGTGTTACATGTTCTCTTTTAGGTACCCCGAAAAGTACTCTTGCTGCGCTGTTTAATGCTAGTTGAAGCGGGTTAAGGGTAGATTGGGGGAGCCCCTGTAATATAGAGTTTGCGAAGTCAAAGTGGGGAATAATTAGAGCCTGGTAGACCGTACGGAAATCATCTGGATCAATCAGTTGGCGGAGGTGTCTGAGGGAGCGAATCTTGAAATAAACTGCCCTTACTGTGCTGGCTATGTGGGTCTTCATATCTAGATTCTGATCCAGAGTCACTCCAAGGTAACGGATGTGGGATTTTACTTGCAACTTGGCATCTTGAACCTCAAGGAATGTGGGTGGTGTGAACTTAGAGTTCCTTGAGATAAAAAGAACTTCCGTTTTTTTGTGCTGGATTCTGAGATTTTGAGTCAGTAGCCAATTTGAGATGGCGTTAAAACAGTTGGTTATGCAGGTGAGGTTCATCTTATCTATGCAGAACGGCATATATAGTAACACGTCATCAGCATAGATCATATAGTTGACATTGAAGGACATGATAATGTTGCATATAGGTTGCATGTATATGTTAAATAATAGTGATGACAAAGAGGATCCTTGCGGGACTCCTTGTCCTTGGTGAAACGGATCTGATATTTCACCATTTGAGCGAACCTGCTGCCATCTCTCTGAGAGGTATGAGTTGCACCATTCGAGAGCCTTTCCACAAAGGCCTTTCTCTCTTAGGCGGATAATAAGAAGATCGTGATTTATGTCATCTAGGAACTTTATCTCCCTAGCATGTACTGCCGTGACACTGACCCAGTCAATACCGGGGTAATTGAAATTGCCCATTATTATTACCACCCTGTAACTTTTGTTAGCTTCCTTGATTTCTTTGAGCATTTCATCATCCATTTGTTCATTCTGGCCAGGCGGTCGATAGTACACCCCCACCGCCATCACCTTCCCCTTTTTACATGGAATTTCAAATCCATAGAGATTCTACAGCAAATTGTGTTTCCTGCAAAACTTTAATCCTTTCTGACTCAATGTCCTCTCTAACATAGAGCGCAACCCCTCCACCAATTTGATCAGCTCTATCATTACGATATAGTTTGTACCCAGGTATCAGTGTCCCACTGGTTGTCCTTCTTCCACCATGTCTCTGATATTCCAATCACATCTAACCTCTCATTTAGTGCTATATATTCTAACACTCCCATCTTATTTTTTAGACTTCTAGCATTTGCATACAAGCATTTTAGAGACTGTATTTTATTCATATTAATTTGGCTATTGGTAGACATGGTAATTTGGGATCTTTAAGCTCTGTCTGCTCCATACTCAAGGGCATTTGGGCTACTTTACTCTTTTTTGGAACCTCTCTGCTTTGTCACTAATCAAATAAAAGGACAATTAAAAGGTACCCTAACTATTCCTCCTTTTGTCTCACATACACTCATTCCCATTGGTTTACACTCTTCCCTCACACCTAGCAGCTGCTCGGACCCTCAACACTCATTCAGCCTAAACAGTTTCACCACAAAGGGAGATAAGTGTTCAACAGAAGCAATTTCAATGAACGTTTCTGTCGACTACTACTACTTATCATTTGTATAGCACCACAAAGCATTTGCAGCACTATGCATATAGATGTAAGAGACTGTCCCTGCTCAGAGCTTACAATCTAATCAAGATAATCACCTCAAAACTGATGACTAGAGTATGGTAATATACACGTGGTGAACAAGAATGAAGGACATCAGCATCCAGAAGCTGCCTCAAAGGAGCCCAGTGTATCAGGCAATTTGATCCAGGCATATGGAGCAGCAAGGTGGAATGAACTAAGCCTGGAGTTGGCAGTGGCAAAAAAAGGGGCAGATACAGTACAGTGCCAAGGGAGTGGAGTTCGAGGCGAGGTATAGGATAAGATGAGAGGAAAGATAGTGAGGAGCCACAGAATGAATGTGCTTATAGGTTAGTAGGAAGAGAAGTTTAAACTGGATGCAGAAATGGACAGGGAGCCACTGAAGTGATTGAGAAGAGGGGTTATGTGAGCATAGTGACACTAATGAAAGATAAGCCATGTAGCTGAGTTTTGAATAGATTGAAGGGAAGAGGGATAATTCAGAGGGAGACCAGCAAAGAGCAGATTGTAATAGTCAAGATGGGAAGTGACTAGAGTGGATGAGGGTCTTAGTAGCATGTTCAGAAAGGAAGGGATGAAGTTTGCTGATGTTATAGAGAAAGGAGGGAGGATTGGCCTAGTGGTTGGGGCAAATTAGCTCAGGCCAGAAAGTCGGGGGTTCAAATCCCACTAGAGGACAGCAACCTTGGGCTGGAAGGACTGGGGTTTCTAGTGCTCCTTGTGGTCTTGGGCAAGCCACTTAACCCGCCCATGTGCCCATGTTCCCTGTAAAATAGTTATCTCCAAGTTATAATGCCCTGTTCAATGTAATTTCAGTTTGTTCAATGTAAACCACCTTGATATCATGAAAGGCAGTATATAAGAAATGTATAATAAATAAATAGAAAGAAGCAACAGGTTTTAGCTAATCTGTTGTATGGATGCAGAGAAAGAGAGAAGAGCCAAAGCTGATCCCAAAGTTGCATGCTGAGGAAACAGAAGAGAGGAAGAGGGGAGGTGGGTTTAGGGAGGAAAAAATAAGGAGCTTAGTTTGGCCATATTCAATTTCAGAAGGTGGTGAGACATCCAGGCAACAATGATAAACAGGCAAAGATTTGGGCCTGGATTCCTGGATTAGATTTCAGGTGTACAGAGGTAGATCTGAAAGCCATCAACATACAGGTGGTACTGAATACCATGAGAGGAAATAATTGCATCAAGGGACTGAGTGTAGAGAGAGAAAAAGGAGAGGTCACAAGACAGAGCCCTGAGGTACACCAACTGAAAGCAAGATGACAGAGGACGATCCACTGGAACATACACTAAAAGAGCATTGGAGAGATAAGAAAACTAGGGTAGAAAAGAACAGAGCCCCTAAATCCAAGTGAGGACAGGTTATCAAAGAGAAGATGATGGTGATGGTGATCAAGAGTGTCAAAAGCAGCAGAAAGGTCAAGAAGGATGAAGATAGAGTAAAGACTTTTGGGATCTGGTGAGGAACAAGTCGCTGGAGTTTTTGGCAAGAGCCATTTCCGTAGAACATAGGATGACAGTCAGATTGTAATGGATCCAGAAAGGCTTGGGAGGAAAAAAGTCAAGACAACAGCAGTGAGCAGCTCATTTGAGTAATTTTGAAGCAAAGGGGAGGAAGGAGATTGGCTGTAGAACAGTGCTTATCGGCTAAGTGCTTCTGAAATAAATTCAGTCACACTTTACTAAGTCTGGGTCACTGAAAATGATGCTAAAAATTGTTTATAGGCTCTAGTTTTCAATTTAAACTACTGGGTCAGTACATACGATCTCAACTTTGGAAGTGCTAAGGATGAGAGAGTTATAATAGGAAGGGATATCAGTTTAGACCATAAATTACTAAAACACATGCACATCTTTGACTGTATTTGTGATAAATCTATGTTTTTGTTTGGACAGTCCTTGCTTTTCAGGCAAAACAATTAATGAATGGTGCAATTTGAAGGTGCTATTGCATCATATTATTCCCAGAAGTCAGATGATGCAATGCTAACTCAGCTTAATTACATCACTCTGCAGAACATATCGCGCAATTTTTTTTTATTATTATTTTTTTTTTTTTAGTGAACATGAGGTGTCAGTAGTATTTTGGCTGTAGACCAATCTTCTCAGTGTTTGATTTGTTTTTCCCTTTAACCAAAGTGAGAGATGCTTATTTGAACAATGCAGATCACTTCTGCTAAGTTTGTGGTGGTGACTTTGCAGTACATAAACACAGCCTAATTGCATTGACTAAGAAAACCTACCACCTTTACCTTGGCCGCAAAATTGGAGATCAGAACAGCTGGGTCCCACGTATATGCTGCAACACTTGTGCAACAAGTTTTCACCAGTGGTTAAATAGAAAAAGGAAGTCCATGCTTTTTGCAGTGCCAATGGTGATCTGTCAGCTCTCTCCAAATATCAGCAATTGTTACTTCTTCATGGTGCCTCCCGTTGAGGAAAGTTTGTTGAAGAAAAAAAAAGCGAACTGTGCAGTATCTAAATATTCCATCAGCTATATAGCCCAGTATCCCAGAGAAGGGTTGCTGGTTCCTCATGCTCCAGAATCATTCTAACTTGAGTCAGATGAGGAAAAAGGGGATGAAACTTCTGGTCCTGAACCATCAATGTCACATGACACAGATTTTTTCCCATCCTCCTCCTCTGAACCACAGCTCATAACACAAGGTGAAGTAATTTGTCAGGGATTTGGAACTACCTAAGAGTATGGCAGAGCTGTTGGACTCCAGACTGCAGCAGTAGAATCTTCTGTCAGGTGATATTAGGGTCTCCATGTTCTGTGAATATCAAAAGGATCTTGTTACATTCTTCATGGAAGGTGATGCTGTAGCCTGCAACAACATCAATAGTCTGACGGCAGCCCTCATCATTTATCATCCAGATGAGTGGAAACTGTTCATTGATTCATCAAAGACTAGTTTTAAAGCTGTTCTATTGCATAATGGCAATGTTTTGCCATAGATTCCAATTGGTCACACAGTCCATATGAAGGAAACCTATGACAATATAAAACAGCTCAAAACTGATGACTAGAGTATGGTAATATACACATGTGGTGAACAAGAATGAAGGACATCAGCATCCAGAAGCTGCCTCAAAGGAGCCCAGTGTATCAGGCAATTTGATCCAGGCAATGTTGCGATGTATAAACTATGACCAACATCAGTGGCAGCTCTGTGGTGATTTGAAAGTCATTGATCTCTGTTGCTCAGTCTGCAGACTGGATACACAAAGTATTACTCTCTTCTCTGTGAATGGGATAGCCGTGTGAAAGATTCCCACTTCATCAAGAGAGATTGGCCACTTCAACAGTCATTGGAGATTGAAAGAAAAGTGTACAACATCCTCCACTTGTTGAATCAAGGAAGATTTTGTTACCTCCCTTACACATTAAGCTGGATCTAATGAAAACTTTTGTCAAGGCCATGGACAAAACAAAACCAAGTTCACACTTGGCAGGAAATTTCCAAAACTACATGAGTCTGCTGGGAAATAGAAAGGAACACCAAATAAAATAGACAGGAAAGTAAGAGCAGAGACAGATAGGGAAATTTAGTGAACCAAGGCAGAGGAGAGACAGCAAGTATCAACGATGGGGCAGGAGAGGGGAGAAGTGGTGGAGGGAGGCCATAGGCGTTACAGAATAGGTGAGTTTTGAGCCTAGTTTGAAATGTTTTGTGGGAGGGCTCTAGGCAGAGGGCAAGGGGCGCGAATTCCAGAGCCAGGGACCCAGAAAGGAAAAGGCAGAAGAGCATGTTGATTCAAGATGAGCCTGGGATGGGGAGGGGAGATATAAGCGGTTAGCATGGATGGACCTAAGGAGACAATGAGGAATGTGGAGGTGAATCAGGTCTGCTAAATAAAGTGGGGAACCAGAGTGAATAGACTTGTGAATGAAAAGGAGTATTTTGTATTGAATTCTGTATGGGACTGGTAGCCAATGGAGATGAATCAAAATGGGGGTGATATGTTCAAAACGTGTGGCATTGGTCAAAATACGGGCAGGTGTGTGATGAACAAGTTGTAACCTTCGTAATTGGGATGCATACACAGTCATTTCTTGCTTTCTGTTTAAATACTAACTTTTTAAATATATTGTATTTAATTAACCCTTTGACTGATTTTAAACTTTTAAACAAAGATGACAGGTGAAATATTATCCAAGCAACCATAAACACATGAAAAAGAGCTAGGTTTATAATAATTTGTGATTATGGCCTCAAGTGACAAGATAGGCCATCTGGTCTTTCTGTTATGTTTCTATATTTCTATTAAAACTCTACCTCCAACATGCTATATATATGCATAAATGGAAAAGCTTAGATATCTTGGAAACAGTAGTCAATCAGCAGTTTTGTCATTTTTTAACTCAGCACATCAAAATCTATAATTGGCAGATTTTGTCTCTGAAGCAGATAACTTTTAAAAAATTGTAGACCACTGAACTGGAGCAGGTAGGATATAGTGAAGGCTTATTGAGGAGAGGTGTAATCACAGCATGTTTGAAGGCCGAAGGAACAGCTGCAGTGGAAAGCAATAGGTTAAGGATGACATACAGAAGGGATGACAGCAGAAGAGATATAACTTAGTAGATGAGCGGGAATGGGATCAGAGGAGGTAGTGAGTTTAGAGGAGAGAAATTTTCAGTTTTCTTCCTCAGTGATTTTAGAAAAGGAAAAAAAGAGAGTGACAGAAGTTGAGGGAAGGATTTGGGATTGAGGAAGAGGAAGGCAGGGTGGGGGTGTCCCTGCAGAGAGAATTCAAGACTAATCTTGAAGGCTTTGCATTCTGCCCAGACTTTTGCTGACTATTTCCATGACAAAGGAGGGGTTGGGAGAGAAGGCACCTTGAAGAGAGTTGAGCATAGTAAAGAGACAGTGAGGGTCAGAGGCAAGTGTTAAATCAGATGAGCATAGTACTCTAGCATGGTGAATGCTAAGGCTGACTGGAAAGAGTTTAGCATGATTTGAAAATGTAGGAAGTTGGCAAGGATATGAGATTTAAGCCAAAGGCGCTCAGTTTAGCAGGCGCAGGAACGTAGGTAGAGGGTTGTCAAGGATGGCCATTGTTGAGGCACAGTACATCTCACAGGGTGTGGAATGGGAGGAGTTATTTATTTATTTAACTGTATTTATATCCCGCTTTTCACCGGGTCAAAGAGGCGTTACATAAAAAGGGGGGGGAAATTACAATATAGGGTGGGGCCTTCACCAGGGGGCAACATTGATGATTCTGGGATAAATAAACATTGGACATGGACAGGTTAGATGCATATTGAGTCACTGGATCATGGTGGGCAATGTCAGGGGTTAGGGCATTTTTTGATGGGAGTCGTATTGAAGTATTCTTGGAAGAGGATGGTTTTTAGCTGTTTTCTGAAAGATAGTAGATCAGTATTATTTCTGAGATGGCTCGGCAGAGAGTTCCATAGGGATGGAGCATAGAGTTCAAAGGCTCAGTTGCATGTCCGTTGAGAGCATTTGGTCCTTTTGTGCGGGACGGTGAGGGAGTTGCTGGAGGCTTGTCTGGTAGATCTGCCGTGGGCTGGACGAGACAGTAGGGTGCGAAGCTGGGTGTTCTGTGTTCGATGGATGGCTTTGTGGGTGAGTAGGAAGGCTTTGTATTTAGTTCTTGCTTCGAGGGGGAGTATGTGTAGGTCTTTCAGAATTGGAGTGATGTGGTCGGTTTTCCTTGGCACTGAATGATTCTTGCAGTGGTGTTCAATGCTGTTCGGAGAGGGTTGGTCTGTGTGGCTGGAAGGCCATGGTAGATGTTGCAGTAGTCCAGATGGGGGAGTGTCATAGCTTGCATTACCTTCCTGAAGTCTTGATGTTCGAGAAGGGGTCTGAGACATTGCACTGTTTTTGCTTTGTGAGTACATCCAGAGCCGAGGAGAATATAGGAAGTACACTGCCTCAGACTCAGACAACATATTGGAGGAAAGAGGTGATAAGACAGCCGTGGAGAGAGCTGAAGGGTCAATAGCGTGAAGATTCCTAAAGATGTTGGAGGAGATAGAGTGAAACATAGGTGGTGCAAGGTTAAAGGTGAAGGTTAGCAGGTGATGGTCAGATAAGGGAAGATCTGAGGTGGAAATGTTGGAGGTCGAGCAGTTGGAGGAAAAGAAAGTCAAAGCAGTGGCATGCTTGGGAGTAGGAGTGGTAGAACACTGCAGGGGTTTGAATGAGGAAGTTAGGAAGAGGAGCATTCAGGCATAAGAGTCAGAGGGGTCATCAACATGAATGTTAAAATCCCTGAGAATGAGGGAAGCAGAAGATACACCCAGATAGGAAGAGAGCCAGGAGTCAATGTCATCGAGAATAATAGCAGTAGACTGGGTTAAGGTTTCAGTAATTTTCCTGCCAGCTATTAAACAGCTTTTATCCACAACTTCTCCTGGTTCATTCCTTTTCAGGAGGTTAGGACAGCATAAATTCAAGCTGTGGCCTTTCACAGCACCTTTTCAGATAGCCTCCCTCCTGTAAAAAGCAGGATAAATTCCCCGACTCTCAGGAATTTGTCCTTTCCCCTTTTCAATTCAGGGACTAGATCTCCATTTTCTAGAGCCAATTTTTCCAGAATTCCTACCAAATTCTTAGATCCCGAAGGCAGGGGCACTTTTCCAAGGAAATTAGTTTTGGGGTTTTGTTTTTAAATTCAGAACTTCTTAGTTTAAGAAACTAAAAAAACCTTCTTTCCCACAGAGAGCAATATCCTTCCACATTCAGGCTCAAACACTCCCAGGAAGACAGACATTTCCAGAGTCTAAATCTCCACCACTTGCTCCTTCCACTTACGCAGTTAAGTTTGTCCTCAGTTGCTTCCCAAATATCTTTTCAGCACACAGATCAGTTGATCAGTCAGATGGGCATACCTGCCCCCCCCCCCCCACCCACTGCTACTCAAACTGCCAGCTCTGAGCGTTTTCAGCAAGCAAAATGTGTTCCTCTGTTCTCCTCAGGATTAAATAGTCTATTAAGTACCTTTGCCAGTCTTTGCATTGTCTGTTTAATGAACCCCTGACCTTTGACAATCATATACTTTTGTCATTTAAAGATTTACATATCTTTGAACAAAGGTAGGTTTCTTTTTTACTTAAAATATCAAATGCATCATGTACATCACCCCTTCCCCTGCTTCCTTTGTTGAACGCATGTTACAGCGCCTTTACCAACCGCACTATCCGTCATCCCCTGTGTCTGCTGTGAATCTACCCAGAGCTCTGCACAGGGTCTTAGACTGTGTGCATGTGCAGCGACTACGCTTCTAGGTTGGTGGTCCAGTATGCAAATATATTCGTTTAAGGAAACAAAAAAAACTACTTATTTTAAATAGGTCTTCTAGGACTCGATACTCACCTCACTGCCTCATCCATTTTCTTATTTTTTTTTTTATGTTCCTGCCCATACACTACAGCCCCATGGCTGCAGCCGCAAAGTCCACAACCGGCCCATAGCCCAGGCACCACCAGCTGTGGCCTTTTTGCTGTCCAAGGCCCCAGCACATATGACCAGAGCATCCCGCCCACATCTGATCTAGGCCCAAAGTCCCACTAGCGACATCCACTAACTGGTAGCTGAAATAGCCTCCTCCCTGCTGCAATAACGCAGAGCAAAACAAACACCGTGCAGAGCTCCCATGGATTTCCCGAACCTCTGACCAGCTCAGCATTGCGGACACACTGGACCAGATACCAAAGCCTTCAGAAAGGTACTCTCTTCCCCTCCTTCTCAAAAAGAGAAAGTTGTGGAATTAATCATTTGCAATTTAACCCCAAGGTTACAGTAAGAAACAGACACTGCAAAATTAAATTACAACATTTAAGAAATTGTGTAATACTTTCCTCATCAAATCTACTCACTATCCCTTACCCCATATTCTCACCTGTACTAAAAAAATAAGTTAATGCACCTTAGGAATAAAATATTAGTTTGTTAAAACTGGATTTAGGACATCAGAAAATAATAAATTTCACTTTTTTTCTTCAAGTTTTTCAGCTTTTTAGTTGCAGAGAGAAAAACAAATAATGGGGAGATATTTACTACGCTGGGCTATTAGCATGTGCTCTTTGTAACCAAGTCCCATATTATTTAATGGGACCTGATTACAAACAGCACATGCTGTTAGTAAACATCCCCCTTCAGACTGTCCGTGCCTAAAGTATCTCCAATAGACAAAAATATCCTTACTCTACCAGAAATAAGCTTGTTACAAAAAACAGGAAAGCTTGGGAAGAGACTATTAGGCTAGTGAATGCTTTGCAATGGAACACATTGCCCAAGAAAAGGACTGCAGTAGCCCTAGAGGCTTATATCCCAACATGTGCCTTCACCCAGTAAAGGTATTGCCTTGATATTACTTTGTTGATGTTTATGAAGTAGTGGTTCTTAATCTGGTCTTTCTGCACTAGCCAAGTGGTTTTTAAACAATCCACATAAAAGATGGATAGGATTTGTATTACTACCTCCATTGTATGCAAATTTTAATTTGTGTTCTTGGTAGATATGCTGAAAACCAGACCAGCCTGTTAGGGCAGAGCTGAGAACCACTGTACTAAAGCATAATTGAAGTCTCGTTAAGGTGTTATTACTACTACGACTAATCATTTGTATTGCAGTGCCTTTGAGGACTCATGCCTGCTCTCTTTGACTCCAAGTCTGTCAATGGATGTTCACGCTTTAGTCCACAATAGTCTCAAAGTGTTTATTATGATTTTCCCTCGAAGACAATCAAAACCCAATTCTAAAGGGTTACAGATAGAGCCAGCTTTTAGAACAGACTATTTATTTTATTTATTTAAACGGATTTCTATACCGCCTTTTCCTACAATCAAGGCGGTCTACACAGCAAACAATCAAAAAGATACGGTGTCTAGTGTGTGCATGCATTGAGCAGTGAGTGCATGTTTGTGTAGATGGACATTGATTCTTGATGAGCTATTTACAACGTGCGCTATTTACAATACTATGTACATCAGGACTTTACTTTAATGCTAATATTATGTACATCAGGACTTTACTTTAATACTAAATCATGTCGCTAGGGTGGGGTGTTGAGTTGGGGTATTATCTGTTGCACCGTTTAAGTGACGTCACCGTAGTGCTCTATGAAGAGGGTCGTCTTTAACCGTTTCCTAAAGTCCTTAATGTCTATTGTTGACCGTAGTTCATCAGGGAGGGCATTCCAGATTGTTGGTGCCGCCTTTGATAAGGCTCGTTTTTCGGTGTCCTTGCGTACCTTGTTGATGTCTTTAGGTGTGTTGACACGGTTGGATGTGACTCTCCTCCTCGGTCTTATGCTGCTGTCAGGTTGTATGAGTGGGTGTAGGCTGAAAGCTGACGACTGTTGCTTGATTTTGAATATGTTTATGATCGTCTTGTATCTGATGCAGGAGCTGATTGGTAGCCTATGAATATATATGAGATTTATATGTCACCTTGGGGGTCATGCCTAGAGTTCCACACGTGTGTGTGTGTGTGTACACACAACTATTTTAGTCAGGTTTGCACATAAATGGGCGTTTCTGCATGGTGATGTGGTTGCACTGGGCTAACTGCATGTATCCTCACTGTGGGCATCTCAGGAGGCAGAGCACAAAGTTACACCGATAAAATACAACAATTTACACACAATCTTAAAAAACTTAAAGCTTCTGTAAGTGCTTGCAACTTAAATTAACGTGTTGGACAGTTTACACCTCTATCTTCAAGTACACATGTACCTAACTTTAAAAGTAAGCAACAAAATACACACTAGTTAAATCAAAAGAAAAACAGAAAAATTAAGGTGCTACCTTTTTATTGAACTAACTTAATTTGTAGACTATCTTTCGAAAGTTAAAACTCCGATCAGGACAGTATTAGCAACAGATGTCGATACCAAAATATCTACAGGAATCGATACAGCATTCCATTGCTGGAGGGGTGGGTGGGGAAGAAGGGAGGGGTGGCTGATCAGAGGGTGACCAGGCTATAAATGTTTCTAGTTTATAATGTGACAGGAAGCCAGTGTCCTACTTAGTCCTGTCTGGTCTGATTCAAAGTATGATAACACATAATCACTCGCATTAATCTAGATGTACATTGGTTTTTGGTTTGAGGTCAATTCACATATTTTCATCATCATGAAAAACAGTCTTCATGACCCCGTGAAGACCAGAATTTGAGATCTATTTTCTAAGCAGAAAATTAATAATGTGCCTATCCTGATTTGCCCAGAGATTAATACAAGGACCCATATAAGATTTCCTAGCAGTGCTGAAAACATTCACACACTTTTTCCTTTTGCTTTAGACCACCAATAGCAAATCAAACGAGACTGAGCTGGTATAAAGTAGAAAATGTGAAATGAATTCCTGCACAGAAGGAACTATAGATGGCATAAGGCAGTCATGAAATACAAATTGCATTCATGTAGCACTAGTAAACTACTGCAACATAACAGGGGTCCTTAACATGCACTAGCACAGCCTGTGCTATCTGCTGCAGGGTCCTAATGGACTCCTAATAATTTTTCCCCCCACCACCAAGCTGGCCTGAGTGTTTAATTTAAAGTTAGATTACTGCAATAGGGTTCGAACATCCCATCTGAGGGCATCAAACCTAAATATGTAACTTTCAAAATCAGTCAATCAGTTAAAAGCAAAACCAAACAATTCCCCCCCCCCCCCCTTGAATGCATGCTTAAGTGCAATGGTAAGAATCAGGGAGTGGAGGAAGGGTCTAGTAGTTCAAGCAGTGGGCGGAGAACCAGGGAAACCAGGGTTCAAATCCTTCTCCTCCTACCAACTTTCCTTCCTTCTGCAAGTAGCCTCTAGTTTGACTGACAGCAGCAGTTCCCAGCAGTGAGCCTCCACCAGCTCAGAATTCTATTTTAAGGATACATTCAGACTAAAGTTAGCTACAGAAAGCCACTTTCCTGTGTTCAGCAGCACCTGGTAACAATAAAAATATAGCCCCTACAATTCAGCTGCCATTCACTGGAAGACAGTAGCCTCTAAAGAGTTATCTAAAACAGGAGAACAACAGAGTTAGGGAGAAAATTTGTTTCTTCTCTTTGCAGTTTGCTTGTATCACATGAAGAAAATAGGCAGATATTTGGGGAGTGATAACAGAAGTTAAAATCATGCAAGTCTCTTTTGAGTAGGTAAATGTGAGTCTATCACTGTATAAAACTACTCTACAGATTCTGAAATCTTCATAGATGACCTCCAAGCAATCCAAGGCAGATATTACCTCAAACAGTATCAAGTACAGCATGGAAACCATTGCCCTTCTGGGACTGAAATCTATACAGCACATTGCAAGAGATTTCACCTCCTGGACAGATTTCGTAATCCAAAACCAGAGTAAGTAATTTGTGTTTGAGGACTGAGCACCGCTCTTGTTTTCAGGATATTTAATAAGTGTTCAGTTTAGACACTTAAGATTTCAGTCATTACATAAAAAACTTAGATGGTATGAAAGTTAGAGACTATTCTAAAGCCTGTGAAAACAGTCACTAAAACGTGAAAGTAAACTTTCCTTGCTGTTCATCCTAAATATTTATCATGCAAAACTGAGCTATAAACACCAACAATTAAGATACCTGGAATCAAACTGACGTGTATTTGCCTGAAAATTCCCTAAAAGTTACCTCTTTCATGGTACAAGAGTCACATGTGCTATGTTAAAAATGTGCACTTACCAATGCTTTATAGATTAAAACAACCATAAAACAAATCTACTTCACAAAACCAAAGTCTGGACTTACTGAATTTATAGGTTAATTTTGTTCTCATTCAAAACACTACCTACCTCAAAATACTACACTTGGGTGCCTTACAAGCCTTGAGAAAAAACTAATCAGTTATAATAGCAGGAGGACATCAATTAAGTCTGTAGGCTAGAAACCCTTCTCAAAACACCGGATTTATTTAACAATCGTTTATATCACTTTTTCCTAAATGGCTGTGAAGCTGTTCACATGTGAAATGGCATTTTAAAAAGGACATCCAAGTCAAAGCGCCCAGGGCAGAAGGTGCAGAAAAATGGCAGGGACGTCTATGTCACCAGCCAATTTTAAGAAGACATCCCCCTTAGGAAAGCGTAGGGCGGGGACATTCAGCGAAGCAGCAAAATCAAAACATTAGCACCTATTCCCCGTCAGCGTTTGATGACATTGTAAAATAAAGGGGTTCTTACTATAGATCCTTCTTCCACACCACCCAGATGCCTGCCTGACAAAACTAGCGCTTTTCATATATCTGTTCATGCCTGGAGCAAGTATAACAGGCATTACTCTGGACATCCAGGATGTTTCCGAGATCAGGCAGGGACATCCAAGTACTTGAAAATGCCCCAGCCATGTCTCCACCATGCCCCCGTTTAGACTTGGACATCCTCGTGCCGAGGACGTCCACAGACTCTGCTTCTAAAATGTCTCTGAAAGTCTGTGCTTTGGATGTCTCCATACCCTTTTTCAGACATCCAAAGCATGCACCGGGCTTCAAAAATAACCCCCTTAAAATCACACATATTCGATTACAAAATACAAATGCATTTTAATACAAGTGTACATACTAGATTCATTCAGAAAACTTCAATAGTTGTGCTTTACATCATGTTTGAAATTACATTTTAAAATGATAGGCGAGTTAGTCAAGTCCCTTTCCTATGTAGCGCTGATATTAGAACCTGCAATAGAGCATGCTGCGTCAGGTATATAAAGCCCTAAATGAATCAAAAGGGAATTGATTTTAAAAAAGTTAAAAATACACGCATCGACTAAATAAAAGCTAAAAATCTGTTTCTCGAGCAGGAGCCAATATAAAAGCTTGAGTAGAGGGGAAATATGTTTATTTCTTTTGAATCTGGGCCACTGTATTCTGTACTATCTACTACTACTAACAGTCATTTATAAAGCACTACAAGGCAAAACGCATAACCCAACAAACGGAGGCTAGGGGAAATCTGGGAATGGCAAAAATGCACATAAGCGGTGAAGAGGAGACTAAGGGGATCAGGGTCAAACAGCAGCTTTGAAGAGGTGGGTTTTTTTTTAGCCTGGATTGAATAGGGCCAGAGATGGGCCTGATGCACTGACTCAGGTAGCTTGTTCCAGACATATGGAGGAGCAAGGTAGAAGTATGGAGTTAGCTGTAGCTAAAAGGGATCTGCCAGAGAAGCGGAGTTCAAGGTGGTGTATGGTGAGACAAGAGGACAGCAATGAACGCACTTATAGGTCAGTAGGAGAAATTTCAAAAGGCTAGGAAGCCAATTTGAGCATAGCAAGACTGCAGAAGATTAGCTTTGAACAGATTGAAGGTGAGAGACTAGTGAGAAGCAGGTTACAATGGTCCAGATAGGAGGTGCCTAGAGAGTGGATAAGTAGTGTGCTCAGAAAGGTGGTGATGAATTTTGTGTTATGGAGAAAGAAGTCCAACACGAGGTATAAACCAAAACCCCATGGGCCAGTAAGTTCACCAAGCCCAAATACAAAGGGAAAGAAGTGGCAGGTTTTTTTCTCCCTCTTCATACAGCCAACAAATAGCTAAGTCAGATGACCTTAAGATTGCGAGCTGAACAAACAGGAAGGAGGAGAGTGTTCTCCACAGAGCTAGAGAAAGGTGGAAAGATAAGTAGCTGTGCTTTGGCTATATTTCGTTTCAGACCATCTGAAGGCTATGACATTTTCTGAGATTATAAAGGGGGCCTAGATGAAAGTACTGTCTGGCAGGCAGATCATTTGAACCACAATGAATAAACCATTCTCCCCAGTTTGGAGGAGGTTTTAAGCAAAAAGAAAGTGTGTTTATGCACCCCAATTCAGACCTGGTATTTCTTGTAGCTAGAAACTGCCTGCGACACACAGATACTACACGAAGCTGATAATAAGAAACCGAGGGTAGATCTTATGAACACAAACCAGAAAATAAAATCAGCAGGAAACAGCAAGTTAAGTTGATGCATTGAAACTGATTTTTTATGAATTGGTTTTGATTGGTTTTATCTATCACACTCTGGAACGACCTCCCTATTGAACTTTGCACCATAAGAGACCTCATCCAATTCAGAAAAGAATTAAAGACCTACCTGTTCACTGAACACTTCAAAATCCCCTACTCCCCCAAAGCCAGCTCTACTACAAATGTGGGCACCCATGCACAAACTCCCTTAACCCCAACAATGTAACCACAAGCCTGTCCCCCCACACACGCCCCAAAGATGACAAAAATAAAAGGAACTAAATTCCAGCACCTACGCCAATTTCTACCCCATACACCACACACACTACACGATGTAAATATACTTTTGTACAAAGTTTGATATGTTTGCTTTAATACCTACAAAGATTTTGCTTTAATACCTTCTAGTTGTTTTTGTTAAAATACCTACAAAGTTTATATTTACTGTTCAATGTAAATAGTTGATTTCTACTGTTCTATGTAAAATGTATACAAATTGTGTACAAGACTGTTAATCTGTTATATGTAAACCGCCCTTGATCTCTGGAAGGGGCGGTATAAAAGAAATAGTTAAATAAATAAATAAAATAAATAAATAAATCACATATTAAGAGATTGCCATAATAAATTAAAGGGATCCTTGTCCGATCTGCTTGAATGTTTTCCCTCTGTTATTTTGTAACCATTGAACAAGTGAATCAGTCAACACTCAAATTAAGCAGCCAGTAGTACAGCAGCCTCTGCTTTCAAGTGACCCCCAGAGGAAGGAGATATTTTTAATCATATTTGAAGATTAGAAATAGCAACCAATACTCAGGCAAAATATTCCCCAGGAACTATTAGAGGAGACAGTCTACTCCTTACCTTAAGACAGAGGACATTCAAGAGTCAGCACCGACTCAAAGGCACATATTGCATTTTTGCCTTCCTGAATCTGTCCATTATATTTGCTAAATCTTATTTGTAAGCTCAGAGAATGAGCGTAGCCTTACATCAAATGCAGTACGAGGATCATCCACTAGGTGGAAGCATTGTGTTTCCATGTGTGCTAATGCATCGTGACATGAAAAACGAGACCAACAATTCCTGCATAAAGTTGTATGGGAGAAACCGTTTAGAGCACATGTTGTAAGCGATTTATGTTCTATGCAAATTTTAAAAGTGCTTGCTACCCACCAAGCCCCATCCAACTGAAAGACAGCTACTGCTGATTAATCTGGGAGCACAATGCTGGAGCTGCTGGCAACACCTCAGTGTTGCTGGAATGAAGGGAAAACAGACAATGGATCTTCATGGGAGTTTTGTAAACGGAAATACCACCGTCCAGGCAGGCATGTTAGGCAATCAACACACCAGACTTCTCTCTGGATATGGCTTGTGTGATGAGATTAAACAGTATTAATATTGCTGCAGTAAAAGAAGCAGTGCTAGCGGGAATTGAACCCGCTAGCACTCCTTGTGGCCTTGGGCAAGTCACTTAACCCTCCATTGCCTCGGAAGAAAGGCCTGGCAATCTACTTCCGGTGACACTGCCAAGAAAACCCAGGAGCTTCTGGGTCGCCAGGAGTCAGGACTGACTCAAAGGCACACATTGCATTTGCAAAAAAGCAGAGATAATCATCATAAGAATTGAGATTTGCCATACTGGGTCAGACCAAAGGTCCGTTGAGCCCAGCAACCCATCTCTGACAGTGACCCATTCTCATCACTAGGAAGCACCTTGCAGATCCCACAAGTGTAGATATATCCCTTGCTGCTCACTCCTGGGAAGGCATGGGTTTATCCCAAGTCAACCTGACTAAAACCTGCTCCATCTAGGGAAAATTACAATGGAAATACTTAGCAGAATGACAGTACAACCTGAACAACAAGTAATCAGAAAGGAAAATTGCCCAGAATGCTTTAACTCAAAGCTAATTCTGACCAGTTGACACTAGCTCAGCAGAAAATTAAAGCTAGAATGGAAAACCTGATGAGGGGGGAGGGGAACTTTGTGCTCACAAGCTATAAATGTTATTTTTCAAGAGATTTCAAGAAAAAAAAATAGAGAAATAGAAGTTATGAAAATGTATCCTTAAATTCTTAATTTTTAAAACATTCTCCAAAGTTAATGTATGCCTTTTCTCCACTACTTGGTCTGAATACAGAAGACAAAATGTTCAGTGCTTTCCTAAAATCTATGATTGTTTTTTTTTTTAATCAAAAAAGGGGAAAAAAAGTTAGAGGATGTGGAAATTCATGTTGCTTTAATCTCTTTAGTATCTAGAATGACAAATGTTTCTTGTAGTTCAGAATAGGCATTTTTATCCAGTAACTAAAGTAACTTTGCTAGTAGGCATTTGCCCTGCAGTCAGACCAAATTTCTATATTAAAAAGTATTTTCAATCTAAGATAAGCACTGTGTGTCAGAGTAGCCACCTACCCTAATTATCTCATGGCTCAGAACTCTATGCGATGCGATCCATGGGTGGAGTGCTTACTGTAATGCAGATGGACCCAGGAGCCTTCAGTGGTTGCATGCAAATATTCTTTCCCAGTCCCGGGAATAGCAAAAATACATACACATACAGTTATATCATTCTTCAGAGAGACAGCCTGCTTGTACAGTATGTGACCAAGAATACAGATTTCAAGCCACACATTCTTTGCAATGCAACATCCCCACAATCAGGGTCTAGCTACATAGCTGAAGAATGTGTTAACCACTTGCTGAGAATGATCTTGTTGTCAGTATGCCAATGGCTTATTGATCAGGGCACCAATATTTTCCCCCAGAGGTTGGAAGAGCCACTCAGGTCAGGTGAAGGCTCACAGATATGTTTTAAATCTAAGCATTTAATTTGTGTTAAGGTTCCTTAAGTGTAAAGGCTTATAAAGACCATGCCTCTCTAGTTTTAAGTCTTGGTCAGCTCAACCTCTTTTTGCTTAATAGGTGATAAGAATTAGCAGTTGTCAGCACTTTTGAAAGCATAAGATACTAGCGTGTGATTTTTCTTTTGTGCTGTTATGTTCTACAAGCTATTGCTACATGTTGACCCAGAAGAGAGCGCTGTGCTATCCTACTGCTACTATTCAGCACTTATAAAGCGCCACGCACGCAGTGCTGCACCGCTGACCTACAAGAGGTAGCCAACATACAAGAGACAGTCCCTGCCCGTCAGAGTCATGCTCATCAGAGCTTACAATCTAATCAGAACAGTACAAAGCATTAGTCAGATCTGCGCAAGCTGCGTTGCGGTACAGTTTGGTCTATAGCAGCGGTTCTCAAAATGTGGGTCGCGACCCCCATGGAGGGTCGCCACAGGATTTAGCGAGGGTCGCCTCACTCCGCCAATAAAAAAAAAAAAAAAAAGCGCACAAGTTGCTGCTGCTGCCGAGTCCACTTCTCGGCAGCGGCAGACTCAGACTCCAATCTTCTGCAGCCATGGCTCCCTACCTCTTAGGGAACCACGCCTATGCCTGTAAAACCATTGCGGAGCCTTCCTGCCTCTCGACGGGCTCTGAACGGTAAACCACTTCCTTTGGAGGCGGGATAATGCTGCACGGAGCCTGTTTAGAGACAAAAGGCTCCGCAATGGTTTTACAGGCATAGCCGCAGATCCCTAAGAGGCAGGGAGCCGCAGCTGCAGATGAAGGCAGACATGGGGAGAGGGGAGCAGGGAACCTGCAACAGGGCTGACATGGAGGGAGGGGGGGCTGATATGGATGGATGGCAGGAGGGAGGGGGGCCGACATGGACGGAGGGGGGGGGCTGACATGGATGGATGGATGGATGGAGGGGGGGCTGACATGGCGAGAGGGAGGGGGGCTGACAGGGGCAGAGGGGCTGACAGGGGTAGGGAGGGAGGGAGGGAGGGGGCTGACATTGAGGGATGGACGGAAGGAGATATCGAGGGAGTGAGGGAGGGAAGGATCGATGGAGGGAGCCAGGGGGGGAGGGGGACTGACATGGAGGGATGGATGGAGGGAGGGGGCTGACATGGACAGAGGGGGGCTGACATGGATGGATGGATGGAGGGAGGGGGGCTGACATGGACAGGGGGGCTGACATGGATGGATGGAGGGAAGGGGCTGACATGGACAGGGGGGCTGACATGGATGGATGGAGGGAAGGGGCTGACATGGACAGGGGGGCTGACATGGATGGATGGAGGGAAGGGGCTGACATGGACAAAGGGAAGAGACAGGGGGACGTACTGGACAGACGGGAGAGACAGTGCAGGTTAGAATTATAATGGGCAGATGGGGGGGCTAGGACTGGTAATGGGTTAATTAGGGAAGGCTAGGACTGGGAATGGACTGATCAAGGGGGGGTTGGGACTGGTAATGTGCTGATAGGGGGTGGGACTGGTAATGGACTGATGGGTGGCTAGCACTGGAAATGAGCTGATCGGGGAGGTTAGGACTGGAAATGGGCTGATGGGGGGTAGGACTGGTAATGGGCTGATTAGGGGAGGCTAGCACTGGTAATGGGGTTGAGGGGGGACTAGCACTGGAAGCGAGTTGATTGGGGGACTTTGACTGGGAATGGGCTGATTGTGGGGAGGGGAGGATAGAGATACTGGCCCTGGAAGAAAACTGGGGGCTAAGGCTACAAATGGGCTGATATGAGGGGATGGGAGAATGGAACTGGAAGGGAGTAGATCTGAGAGGGGCTGCCATGGTATTGGTACTAGAAGGGACTGGTCAGTGGGGAAGGAGGGGGACTGGAAGGGAATGGACACCAGTGGCAGTCATGGGAATGCAAGATGACATTGGAAGGTACTGAGAGTGAGGACTGGAAAGGGGCTGATACTGGGAAGGGTTACTGGGACTGAAAATAGGCTGATGGAAAGTGAAGAAAACGAAAGAAGAGATAAGAAATGGCAGATGGACCACAGACCACAGAAAGAGAGCTAAGATAAGACAGGAAAGCAGAAGCCTCAGATCAGGACCAGCATGATCAGAGAATAAATTGGTCAGACAACAAAGGTAGAAAAAATAATTTTATTTCATATTAGTGATTTGACTACAAAATCATCATAATTTTGAAATCAAATATTGTTACTTGTTATTGTGATTAATTATTGTGGTTTAAATAAGTAAATTTTATAAATAAAAACATATTGCAAAGGCCTATAATATATTAATAATTCAACAAATGATCACAGCGACAATGCGTTAACAGTAAAGGAAGAGAGACACATTTGATTTTATCATTGGGGGTCACCACAAGTTGACCAATGGTAAAAGGGGTCACGGTACAAAAAAGGTTGAGAACCACTGGTCTATAGTTTGGTCATAAGCGGTGACGGGGGTTAGGGTAAGATGAGGATGGAAGCCAGGATCTGAATGCAATGGTGAAGAGGTGGGTCTTCAACCTGGATTTGAAGAGGGCCAGGGAAGGTGCCAGGTACACAGATGCAGGTAGGCTGTTCCAGGCGTATGGTGCAGCAAGATGAAAGGAGCGCAGTTGAGAGTTCGTGATGCGGGTGAAAGGCATTGATAGGAGTAATTTGTTAGTGGAGCACAGATTTCAAGCGGGGACATAGGGAGAGATAAGAGGTATTGAGGGGCCATAGAGTGAATGCATCTATAGGTCAGAAGGAGAAGCTTGAATTGGATGCGAAATTGGACTGGGAACCAGTGAAGCGACTTAAGAAGGGGAATAATGTGGGCATGGCGAGGCTGGCAGAAGATTAGTCGAGCAGGGTGATTTTGTATAGATTGAAGGGGAAGGAGGTGGCTCACGGGGAGACCAGCGAGGAGTAGGTTACGGTAATCGAGGCAAAAAGAGATTAAGGAGTGGATAAGCGTTTTGGTAGTGTGTTCAGAGAGCAAGGGGCAGATTTTGCTGATGTTGTAGAGAAAGAAGAGGCAGGTCTTAGCTACAAGCTGGATATGAGTGGAGAAGGAGAGAGAGGTGTCAAAGACAACCCCTAGATTGCAGGCCGAGGGAACAGGAAGGATAGTAGACCCATCCACATGGACTGAGAGAGTGGGAAATGGGGGGAGGAGTTGGGAGGAAAGACAAGGAGTTCAGTCTTGGCCATGTTCAGTTTCAATCGGCGATGAGACATCCAGGCAGTGATGTCCGAAAGACAAGCATAGATCTTAGAATGGGATGCCAGCGAAATATTAGGTGTAGAGAGGTAGATTTAGGAGTTATCGGCATAGAGATGGTATTGAAAGCCATGGGAGGAGATAAGTGCGCCAAGGCCTTGGGTATAGAGAGAGAAAAGGAGGGGGCCCAAGACGGATCCTTGGGGTACACCTACATGGAGCGGGGTAGGGGAGGAGGAGGAGCCACCAGAGCATACACTGAATGAGCAATGGGATAGGTAGGAGGAGAACCAGGATAGTACGGAGTCATTGAAGCCAAGCGAGGAGAGGGTGGTGAGGAGAAGGTTGTGGTCAACGGTGTCAAAGGCAGCAGAAAGGTCAAGAAAGATGAGGATAGAGTAGAGGCCCTTGGATTTAGCTAGGAACAGGTCGTTGGTGACATTTGTGAGTGCTGTTTCAGTGGAGTGTAGGGGACGGAAGCCGGATTGTAGTGGGTCCAAGAGGGCCTGGGAGGTGAGGAAGTCGAGGCAGCGACAATGGACTGCTCGTTCTAATAGTTTGGATATGAAGGGAAGGAGGGAGATGGATCGGTAGTTAGAAGGGCATGTGGGATCAAGTGAGGGTTCCTTGAGGAGGGGTGTGACAACAGCATGTTTGAAGTCAACAGGGACAGTTGCAGTGGAGAGTGAAAGGTTGAGGATATGAGTGATGGAGGGGACAATGGTGAGGGAGATGGAATGTAGGAGATGGGTAGGAATAGGGTCTGATGAACAGGTGGTGGGTTTGGAGGAGGAAAGGAGTGTGGTTTCTTCTTCAGAGATCAGAGGGAAGGAGGAGAGGGTGGCTGGGGGAGTATGGATGGGGAGGAGAATTGGGGAGGAGGGGAGGTAGATGAGGGGTTAGGGAATTGGAGGGTAATCTTGTGGATTTTGTCGTGGAAGTAGTCGGCTAGGGTTTGGGCGGAAAGGGAAGGCAGGATCGGGGGCAGGGGGACCTTGAGGAGGGAGTTGAGGGTATTGAAGAGACGGCGAGGATCAGAGACAAGGGAGTTGGTTAGATGGATGTAGTAATCTTGTTTAGCAAGTGCTAAGGCTGACTGGAAGGAGCCAAGAATGAATTTGAAGTGAAGAAGGTCTTCCGGGGAGCGGGATTTGGATCAAGCTCATTCGGCAGAACGGGCGCAGATGCATAGGTAACGGATTGTTGGTGAAAGAAAGGGTTGGGGAGTAGATTGTTTGACAGGACAAGGGGTGGGAGGGCAAGAGTGTCAAGGGCTGAGGATAGTGTAGCGTTGTACGAAGATAGTGCCTCGTCAGACTTGGAGGATATAACGGAGGAAAGAGATGGAAAAATGGTGGAGGAGAGAGTCAGGGGATCAATATTCTGAAGGTTTCTAAATAGGTCGGAGGAGACAGGACGAGGTTGGGACGGCAGAGGCTGAAGAGTAAATGTTAAGAGGTAATGGTCAGATGAGGGAAGGATTGATTTGTGGAAGTTTAAGGGAGATGAATTGGAGAAGAGTATTAGGTAAAGGCAGTGGCCGTGTAGATGTGTGCGGGCAGTGAAGCAAAGTTGGAGGTCGAATGAGGAGGTAAGAGCGAGGAATTTTAAGGCATGGAGGTCGGAGGGGTTGTCGATGTGAATGTTGAAATCGCCAAGAATAAAAGAGTGGGGGAGGAGGGATCCATAAAGGCAGAAAGCCAGGAGTCGAAGTCGGTGAGGAAGGTTGATATGGATTTGTCGGGTAGGCGATAAATAACAGCCACTTGGAGGGGAAGTGGTGTGAGGAGGCGAACAGAGTGGACTTCGAAGGAGAGGGGGGGAGTGTGATTGGGGTGGCAGGAGGGATTGGAATTGGCAGGAGGGAGAGAGTAGGAGGCCAATGCCACCACCGCGACCAGTAGATCGAGGTGTATGGGAGAACTGGTAGTCCCCATAGCAGAGAGAGGCAATGGATGCAGTGTCATCTGGGGGGAGCCAGGTCTCAGTCAAGGCAAGAAGGTGTAGGGCGTTAGAGATAAAAAAGATCGTGGATAAAAGGGTTTTTTTAAAATGACTGAGCATGCATTCCATATGGCGCATGAAAACGGGAGAGTGGAAGGGGGGAGGAGAGGGCTATGGATAAGGTTGGATAAGTTACGTGTGGATTTCTCGTCAGAGTGGCATGGGGGTCTATTTCTAGGGTAATACCGGGATTTAGAGGGAGCAGGGTGTGGGTGGGTATGTCTGGGTGTGTGTGCTCTCCAAGAGGGGTATGAGGGAAGGGAAGTGAGGGGTAAATTGATGGTATCAGGTAGGTTACGTGAGGATTTATTTTTGGGGGTGGGGTTGGAGTTGATATCTATGGATGAGTGATTGTGGGATGAGTGAGGGAGAGCGGAAGGAGGGAGGAGCGGGATGTGGATGACATTAGATAAGGTACGTGAGGAACTTTTCTTTTACTGTGAGAAAGAAATCGGGGGGGGAGGGGGGCCAGGCCAGGGTTGGGGTTGATATTACCAGATGAGAGAAAGAGAAGGAGTATTAGAGAGTGTGGGAAAGTGGAGATAGTACGGCAGAAACGAGGGTGGGGTTGCCTTAAAGAGAGGGGGGCTGGTTGAATGCAGGGGATGGTGTGAAGAAGCTCAAGAGCGGGTGCTAGGCTAGGGGGCAGAATGGAGGGAGAAGTGAGGAAGGTAGGGGGAGGGGAGAGGAGGGGGAAGAGGAGGGAGGGTGTTGGTAGGAGGGGAGGCAGTTGGGGAGGATGAGGAAGAGAAGGACAATGTGATGTGGGGCCATGGTAGTGGGCAGCAAGGCCCTCAACTCCCTCAACATCCCTCAACTCCTTGAGTCAGCTGGGAATGCTAAGGAGTCAATGTTCACACAATCACCAGTGGAGAGTTTTCACTAAGGGCGACACCTAGTGGACGGATCCATGGTCTGTGATTGCAGCAGTTCTGGGCTAAATACTGTTGCTTCTAGGTCCATTGGGGCAGGGGAGGGGGCAGAAGGGAGATATAAAATAGGGGATGTCTCCAGATAGTTGTAAATGAAGACTCAAAATGCCAACCCTGGTTCCAAACTGAGCTGTAAGTACAAGAGCAGCATGCATAATCTGCAGGGTCCAAAAGGCTTGAGCATAAAAATCAACTTTTCTTCCTCAGATTAGCTTGGAGGAAATTTTAATTATTAACTAGAAGAGAGAGAAAGGTAAGTAGTGGAGTTCACTGATCCACTTCTATTCAATATCTTTGTGAGTAATATTGCTGAAGAGTTAGAAGGAAAAAAATTGCCTATTTGTGGATGACACAAAGATCTGCAACAGTGTAGACACCTGAGTGAGCAGACATGAGAAGAAATCCAGGAAGACTGGTCTAATTCTTCTCAACTAAGCTTTAATGTAAAGAGGTTCAGAGTAACGCACCTGCGGTGTAGAAACTCAAAGAAGTTATAGGCAATGGGGTGAGAGGCTGATGTGCATAGACAAGGAGAGGAATCCTGGGATGATAGTGTTTGGCTACCTTGAGATAATCAAACATTGTGATAAGATGGTAGCCAAAGCTAGAGTGATGCTGGGCTATATAGAGAGAGGCATAACAAGCAGAAAAATGGAGGCAATAACATTCCTGGGCAGGTCAGTATGCTCATTTTTGGAGGTCATATCTCAGTAAAAATATGATGCTAGAGATGGTTCAGAGGAAAGCAACCAACGTGGTGTAGGGTCTGCACCAGAAGGCATAGGAGACGAGACTTGAGGACTTACATATTTATATCCTAGAGGAGAGGGAGGGAAAGGTGTAATATAATACAGAGAATTAGCAGAGTAGCACTAGGTAGAAGCAGAGCTACTATCATAGGCCTTCAGGCCTCTAGCAGCATTATCAGATCCAAATACAAAACGTGCAGAAATATGAAAATTAGCTATGAAGAGAGATTCTGAACGTTTAACTTGGACAAGCATTCCGAAGAGTAGAAGGTACGGCTGAGAATCCAACACCACACATAGGGAAGGAAGCAACAGAATTTGCAAAACAAGAGAAAATAATTCTTCAAACAATTAGAACAGCAGACAGAGGAAAACAAATGGCAAATGCATACAAAGTGTTACTCAAGGACATTTGTCAGTCAATACTGGACATGAATGGTTAAGGAGAGACAAACAAACTTAAGGATGACAGACTGATAGTTGCAGCCCAGGATTATGGGCAAAATGGCTTAGCAGTGAGCATAGAGAAACAGGTAAATATACATGCATATTCTCTAAGAAAGAACTGAAAGCTGTTGCTCATCTTGTAGCTAGTTACGTAGTTCTGATGGCAGAAAATTTCTATATAGAAAGGCACAGCAAGGTGGCATGCCTCGTCCATTGGAAAACTTTGTAAACACTACAAGCCACAAGATCATAACCTGAAGAGAATTACAAAGAATGACTTAGTAACAACAACATGGGGACATTCATATTCCAACAGATAAGGTGGATGCGAGAAAACTCATCATAGTGGTAAAGAAAACCACCAAAATGGTATTGATAACACTGGTCAACAGATTTTTACAAAAGTCATGTTACTGAAATAAAAATAGTCATTTCTTATCAATTTTTATACGCTGAACATGAATATGACAGTGAAATTGCAAAGTTGGCTCTCGTTTCTTTGTAATCTACAAGAATTAATGTTTACATCACAAAATGCATGTCAATAGTAAATATAATAGGCCTTTGGTTAATACCTGTAAAAAACCAAGTCATAGACTACTTCTTAGATTTTTTTCACCTGTCGCTTGTACAGCTGTTCGGGAGCTTCTCTGGGGAGTGTCCAGCAGTAGTCAGCCAGCATTGTAGTGGACCATTTTCCCTGGTATCTTTGCTCCATCGTTACGATATCCTGGTGAAAACATTCGCCCTGTTCATCACTAACCATACCACAGTTGTCAGGAAAGAAATCAAAATGGGAATCAAGGAAATGGATCTTTAGTGACATATTGCAGCCAAGTTTCTGATACTGCATCAGCATGTCTTCTAGTTCCTTGTAGTTTTCTGCCCTAACATTCCTGAGAACATAAGAACATAAGACATGCCATACTGGGTCAGACAGAGGTCCATCAAGCCCAGTATCCTGTTTCCAACAGTGGCCAATCTAGGTCATGCGTACCTAGCAATATCCCCAAAAGACACAGGTTCCTCAATGCTTGTACTGGGTCAAGCACTGATATCCTGGGTCCCTTTTTAATAGTGGTTTATGGACCTTTCCTCCAGGAACTTGTCCAAACCTTTTTTAAACCCAGCTATACTAACAGCCCTTACTACATCCTCTGGTAACAGATTCCAGAGTTTGGTTACACGTTGAGTGAAAAAATATTTCTCCTATTTGTCTTAAATAGTTTACCCTGTAGCTTCATTACATGTCCCCTAGTCTTCCTATATTCTGATAGTGTAAACAATTGATCCACGTTTATCCGTTCCACTCCATTCATTAATTTATAGACCTCTATCATATCTCCCCTCAGCCGTCTCTTTTCCAGGTTAAAGAGCCCTAACCTATTTAGCCTCTTCATAGGAGTAGCCTTCCATCCCCTTCACCAATTTGGTGGCTCTTCTCTGTACTTTTTCTAATAACGCTATGTCCTTTTTGAGATACGGTGACCAGAATTGCACACAATATTCAAGGTGCGGTCGTACCATGGAGCGATACAGAGGCATTATAATATCCTTTGTTTTATTTTCCATCCCTTTCCTTATGATACCTAGCATTCTCTTTGCTTTCTTGGCTGCCGCTTCACACTGGGCGGAGGGTTTTAACATGTTATCCACGATGACTCCTAAATCTTTTTCCTGGGTGGTGGTTTCTAATGTGGAGCCTTGCATCGTGTAACTATAGTGTGGGTTGTTCTTTCCTAGGTGCATAACTTTGCACTTGTCCACATTAAATTTCATCTGCCACTTGGATGCCCAGTCTCCCAATTTATCCAGATCCTCCTGCAGTTTTCCACAATCCTCTTGGGTTTTAACAGCTTTAAACAGTTTTGTGTCATCTGCAAATTTGATAACCTCACTAGTTATTCCCTTTTCCAGGTCATTTATGAATATGTCAAAAAGTAGCGGACCCAGTACCGATCCCTGGGGTACTCCACTATTCACTTTTTCCATTGGGAATATTGGCCATTTAGCCCTACCCTCTGCTTTCTATCTTTTAACCAGTTCCCGATCCACAATAGTACACTGCCTCCTATCCCATGACTTATTAGCTTCGCCAAAAGTCTCTGATGGGGGACCTTGTCAAAAGCTTTCTGAAAGTCCAGATACACTATATCAACCGACTCACCTTTGTCTACCTGTTTATGCACACCTTCAAAAAAACATATCAGATTAGTAAGACAAGATCTTCCTTGTCTAAAGCCATGTTGGCTGTCTCCCATTAGGCCATGACTATCTACATGCTGTGTAATTTTGTTCTTTATGATGGTTTCTACCATTTTCCCTGGTACTGACGTCAGGCTCACCGGTCTGTAATTTCCCGGGTCACCCCTGGAACCCTTTTTAAAAATTGGTGTTACGTTGGCGACCCTCCAATCTTCAGGTATTACAGATGTTTTTAATGAAAGTTCACAGATTACCAATAGCAGGTCTGCAATCTCATATTTCAGCTCTTTCAACACTCTGGGATGTATACCATCCGGTCCAGGTGATTTGCTACTATTCAGTTTATCAAATAGTTGTAATATATCTTCCCGGTGTAGCGATATTTCTCTCAATTCCTCTGCAGTATCACCTTTAAATACCACTTCAGTCTTGGGTAACATCCCTACATCTTCCTCAGTAAAGACCGAAGCAAAGAATTCATTCAGTCTATCTGCTATAGCCTTGTCTCCTCTTACTGCCCCTTTTACCCCTCTATCATCTAACGGTCCAATTGACTCTCTCACAGGCCTTTTGCTACGAATGTACTTGAAAAAGTCTTTATTTCGTGTTTTTGCTTCCGTAGCAAGTTTCTTCTCAAATTCCCGCTTTGCCTGCCTTCTCAATGCTTTGCATTTAACTTGCCAGTGCTTGTGCTGTTTCCAGTTTTCATCATTTGGCTCTTTTTTCCATTTCCTGAAGGTTGCTTTTTTGGCAGCAACAGCCTCTCTGACCCCACCTTTAAACCATGCTGGCAGTTTTTTGGACTTTCTTCCACTCTTCTTAATGCGTGGAATACAGCTGGTCTGGGCTTCGAGGATAGTAGTTTTAAATAACGCCAAAGCTTGCTGTAAGTCTTTAACCTTTGGAACCGCTCCTTTTAGTTTTTTCCTAACTATATTCCTCATTCTATCATAGTCTCCCTTTTGAAAGTTAAAAGGTAGTACTGTGGATTCCTTTACTATTTGTCCTCCAATAATTAAATCAAACATGATCATACTATGATCACTATTGCCAAGTGGTCCCAACACCCTTATTTCTTGCACCAGATCTGGCGTTCCACTAAGGACTAGGTCCAGTATGGCTTCCCCTCTGGTCGGTTCATGAACCAGCTGCTCCAAGAAGCAGTCATTTATTCCATCTAGAAACTTTACCTCTTTAGCTTGTCCTGCCGTGACACTGACCCAGTCAATACCGGGGTAATTGAAATCACCCATTATTACTACTCTGTTGTGACTTTTGTTAGCTTCCGTGATTTCTTTGAGCATTTCATCATCTATTTGTTCATTCTGGCCAGGCGGTCGATAGTATACTCCCACTGCCATCACCTTCCCCTTCATAAGTGGAATTTCAATCCATAGAGATTCTACAGCAAATTTTGTTCCCTGCAAAACTTTAATCCTTTCTGACTCAATGCCCTCTCTAACATAGAGCGCAACCCCTCCACCAATTTGATCAGCTCTATCATTATGATATAGTTTGTATCCAGGTATCACAGTGTCCCACTGGTTATCCTCCTTCCACCATGTCTCTGAGAGTGCAATCATATCTAACCTCTCATTTAGTGCTATGTATTCTAATTCTAATTCTGACACTAGGCGAAAAGCATTCCATGCTTGTTTCGCATCACCCTGCAGCAAGTTGTTGAACCGGTCATCTTTGAAGAGCTCTCGAATCTGAGGACCCACAAAAACTCCCTCTTTAATCTTTGCTTCGCTGAGTCGAGGGAATGTTTCATGCAGGTATCAGAAAGCTGGCGAAGTGCGGTCCATGGCTTTCATGAAGTTTTTCATTAAACCTAGTTTGATGTGAAGGGGTGGTAGCAGGATTTTGTGAGCTTCAACCAGAGCTGGGTGCTGGATATTCTTCTCTCCAGCTGTTACATTTTGTCTGCGATTCCATTCCTTCCGCAAGTAGTGCCAATCCCTTTCTCGGCTATCCCATTCACATAAGAAACATATGTATTTTATATATCCCTGCTGCAGTCCCATTAAAAGGGCAACTACCTTCAAGTCACCACAGAGGTGCCAGCTGTACTTGTTATAGTTAATGGAAGTCAGTAGATGCTTTAAGTTATCGTATGTCTCTCTGATCTGAACGGCATGCGCTAATGGAATAGATGGAAGACAGTTTCCATTGTTCAAAAGCACAGCCTTCAGACTTAGTTTCGAAGAGTCTATAAATAGTCTCCAGTCTTGTGAGTCATGAATGATTTTTAAGGAATTCATGAGGCTTTCAATATCGGAACAGAATACCAGATTACTTTCCTTTCCAACTGCGTATAGTACACTGCTGACGTCAGATGGCTTCAGCAGCCGTCTGGCAGTAGTATTGCATTGCATCAGAAAATGATGCAATCAACTCTGGATGATGTGTGCATGCTGGTATTATGCAATGTGATGCAATATTACATCATTCAAGGCTTATTTGGGATGTTGTTGATGTCCTACTGGACACATTTACACAGTGAAACGTCAAAAATGAACTACATGCAATATCTTTAAAACGAGAGCCAGTAAAAAAATGTTTAATGTGATATTCGTATTCAGCTCACCAAGATACTACAGATTAGGGCCTTTTAAAGTCAGTAACAATTTCAATGTTGACCAGTGTAATAGAGGAAAAGGAAATGTACACCATTGTGCCACCTTTGAAGCATGCACTTTCCAAACTCTTTATTTGACCCCAATAATATGGTTCAGAAAGCAGGTCATAGTAACACAGTAAATGATGGCAGATAAAGACCAGTATGGTCTATACAGTCTGCCCAGCAAGGTAGCTAGAGTGGAGCCCAGCACGCCATGCAGGTTAACCCCCTCCCCCCTCCTCATTTGTTGGAGTTATTTAAGTCTGTTTTCTTTCATCCTCTTGCTTTATTGGGATCCACAGAGTCTGCCCCATGCCACATTTTCTTCCACAGGGGTTGTGGGGGGGGGGGGGTCCCGTATATAAAAAAGTGTTTGCATTTTTTCCTACTGCATATATTTATTTTTTGTTTTTGTGAAGGTATGTTTTTTAAACTTAACTGGCTTTTCATTTTACCGCCTTGCAGCTTCATTGTATGCCCTCTAGTTTTACAGCTTCCCCTTTTTTGAAAAAGCTAATTCTTCCATTAGAGTCCATTCTTTATTCATAGCAGATGGCTGGAGACATAGGGCAAGCTCCAAATGATTCTTCTCAGAATTAAGGCACCACAGCTATTGCATTGAATATATGACATGTTGATTGAGAGGGGTATAAAGCAGTTTTAGCAAAAGGAGAAAAGGTGGGTGTTCCACTTAGTTGGAGGACAGATTATGATATGAAGAGTAACTAGGCCAGTGCAACTTTGGGCTGGGTGAAGCAAGGTGTAGGGTGGGTGGAAATTTAAGTGTCCCAGGCTAGTAGAACTTATATGAATTGAGGGTACACTCAGTTTTCTGATTGAAAAAGGCTAGGCAAGGAATTCATAGTAACATACATTAGTAACATAGTATATGACGGCAGATAAAGATCAGTATGGTCCATCTAGTCTGCCCAGCAAGGCGGCAAGAGTAGGTGCACCTGACGCTCCATGCAGGTCACCCCTCCCCATGCCTTTGTTTAGGGATGTACCCACCACTCTGGGTAGATCACCCCTATTTACTGAGATATAAGAGACAGCTATGTTTATTTTTATTTTATCCTATTGCTATAGAAGGGATCCACTGTGTCTGTCCCATGCCATTTTGAATTCTGTCACTGTATTTGCCCCCACCACTTCCATCGGGAGGTCATTCCAAGCATCCACCACCCTTTCAGTGAAAAAGTATTTCCTGACGTTGCCTTTCATTTTACCCCTTTGCAGCTTCATGCTATGCCCTCTAGTTTTACAGATTCCCCATCTTTGGAAGAGGTTTGTTTGTTCATAAGTATTTAAAGGTCTGAATCATATCTCACCTGTTCCTCTTCTCTTCCAGAGTGTACATATTTAGGTCTTCAAAAGTCTTCTGTTGCAGGCTCCAAATCATTTTGGTTGCCTTCCTCTGAACCGTTTCCAACCTTTTTATATCCTTTATGGTCTCCAAAACTGAACACAATATTCCAAGTGAGGCCTCACCAGTGACTGTACCAGTCACTGGTGGCCCAAGGGGGTGCGGGGCCATGTGCGGAGACTTGGTGCGGGCCTCATTTGCATAAGAGGCCTCATTTGCATAAATATTTGCATAATGTTACCATATACTAACTTTTAGTAAACATGCCTCTTAATGAGTGTATGGATAAAGAAAGACTAAAAGATTTCTACATTACTATAATCCAGTGCCAACTGCCAGACACATTAGGAACTACTACAAACACTGCCCATTTAGAACTCATAGCAAACCCGCCATATCCTAACAGCACTACCAGGACTCACAAAGCACCATACTCTACCTATCAAAAGGAAACACTGCAAATATTAAACCAATACATTTCAGAGAACAACAATACATGACCTACTGGGGAAAGAGAACAAGTGGCAATGTCAAATAGGAATTACATAAACAGAATACCTCAGCACAATTACACATGCAGAACATAGACCATCACCAAACAAGGAATCACAATTTAGAAATAGGAAGACAATAATTAAATTGGGAACCCCAAAAGCCAAACTTGGAATGTACAACAACACTGTAGAAATAAAACTATAAATTAATTTCCTCTTGTACTAAAAGCGCAGACGTTAATGATGCACATTTCCCAGAGCTGACATATTCCAATTAATAAATTCAAAATAAAGAGATATTTTTCTACCTTTTGTGCATTTTTTTCAGCTGCAATTGCTCCAGCAACTTTCTTCTGGTTTCTTCGTGTCTTCTGCTAACTGTCCATCGTCTGCTGTCCATTTGTCCTTTCTTCTCTCCTAGTTTTTTTCCATTCTCTCTCTACATCTACTTTAACATACTAATCTTTCTCCTTTTGCTCTTTCCTGATTCCTCCTATTTCATCCACTCAAATTTTACCCCTCCATCCTCAATCCCCACTTACTCTCCCAATACCCGGCCAATTGTAGATTTTTCATCCCTCCCACACAAAATATTTTTCCCCTCTCTATTTTACTCTCCCAGCCTCATCCCATTCTAATCCTCCCCCAACATCAGCTCCCTTCTAGTTCCAGCCTCACCCAGCATCCATTCCCTTCTAGTCCCTGCATCAGCCCATTTCCAGTCCTAGCCCCCCCCATCAGCCCATTTCCAGTCCTAGCAACCCCCCAACCCAATACCAGTCCTAGACCCCCCATCAACCCACTTTCAGTCCTAACCCCCCATCACCCCATTTTCAGTTTAAGCCCCCCCTATAACCCATTACCAGTCCTAACCCCCCATCAGCCTACTTCCAGTCCTAACCCCATAAGCCCATTTCCAGTCAGCCCCCCATAGCCCATTGCCAGTCCTAACCCCCCCCATCAGCCCACAGCCCATTATCAGTCCTAACCCCATCAGCCCACCTCAAGTCCTAACCCCTCCCCATCAGCCCATTTCCTGTCCTAGGCCCCCATAGCCCATTACCAGTCCTAACCCCCCCATAGCCCATTACCGGACAGCCCCATCAGCCCACAGCCCATTACCAGACAGCCCCATCAGCCCACAGCCCATTACCCGTCTTAACCCCCCCCCCCCATAGCCCATTACCAGTTCTAACCCCCCCAACAGCCCACAGCCCATTACCAGTCCTAACCCCATCAGCCCATTTCCTGTCCTAGCCCCCCCATAGACCATTACCAGTCCTAACCCCATCAGCCCACTGCCCATTACCAGTATTAACCCCCCATCAGCCCACAGCCCCTTCCCCGTCCTAACCCCATCAGCCCACCTCAAGTCCTAACCCCTCCCCATCAGCCCATTTCCCGTCCTAGCCCCCCATAGCCCCTTACCAGTCCTAAGCCCCCCAACAGCCCATTACCAGTCCTAACCCCATCAGCCCACCTCCAGTCTTAACCCCCCCCAGCCAATTTCCAGTCCTAGCCCCCCCATAGCCCATTACCAGTCCTAACCCCCCATCAACCCACAGCCTACCTCAAGTCAAGTCCTAACCCCCTCCATAGCCCATTACCAGTCCTAACCCCCCCCCCCATCGGCTCAAGGAAAATTTTTAAAAAAAAAAAAAAAGCTGGCTGCTACCGCTGCCATTGCCGCCGCAGCAGCAGCAGAATGTTGCGTCCCGCGGGGCCCCCTCTGCCCGGCTGAGTCCCTCCCTCTGCGATGGCTGAGCCCCTCTGTGCCGGCTTTCAGATTCGCGAAGGGAGAGTGTCTCCCTTGCGTCTCTGTTAAGCCTGCAGGGGCAGATGGGAAATTTCAGGTGCTTGGCCATTTCAGGTGCTTGGCCATTTTACTGAAAGTGTTTTTGAAGTCTAGGACTTTGAGCTTGCTGTGATTGGATTCTACCTTGGCTGATGCTCACATGGACACCCACCCAGATATTCAACTCCCTGTCTCCATTTGGGAGCACTAAATCCAGCACAGAGCTCTCTGGTCGGTTCCATCACCATTTGTCTAAGTAATTCATCTTGGAAGGCATTCACAATTTTTTTTACTTCTTTCCAGATTTGAAGAAGGAATACGCCAATCCACATTGAGTAGATTAAAGTCACCCAGTATGATCACTTCCCCCTTCATGGCTATCTTTGCAATATCAGAAATCAATTCACTATTCATTTCTTTGGTTTGAGTTTGAGGCCTGTAGACTACACCAGTATGGATGATAGTGCCATCTCCTCTTTCCAACATAATCTACAGCGCTTCTTTTTCCCATATCCCTTGCATTTCAGCAGCTTTAATATTGCTTTTGACATATAGGGTTACTCCTCCTCCTTGTCTACCTTCTTTATCTCTTCTAAATAGATTATAGCCAGCTATGGCTATATCCCATTCATGTGACTCATTAAACCATGTTTTTGTAATGGCCAATGTCCAAGTCCATTTCCATTAGGGCTTCCAGATCAGGAACTTTGTTGGCTAGGCTTTGAGTATTTGTGCTCATTGCTTTCCAGCATTCGTTGAGTGCCTTGCCTGTGTTTTGCATGGATTTTCTTCTACATGCCCCTTCCCACTTACCATTGATGTGTGGTTTAAAAGTGCAGCTGTTTCCGATGTCATTTTGCTTTTGCTGGGACCGCAGGACTTTATGAAAGGTGATAATGTTTGTGTACTTTATAGCATATTAGAAGCATACTAATTCCTTTATATTAAACATAATGCCAATTTCAAATATTTGAGCTCTCATATCCCTCTGCCTCAGGCAAGGCTGGTTCAAACTGACATACACAGTACATGTTGTTGTTAAGTGCCGTCGAGTCGGAGTCGACTCATGGCGACCCTCTGGATAGCTATCCTAAATTGTGTTCGGTCTTCAGTCAGGCGGCTCATTGTTGACAGACTGGTACCCGTAGCTGCTGTTATTGTAGCGATCCATCTCATTGCTGGCCTTCCTCTTTTGCGTTGACCTTCTATCTTGCCAAGCATGATGTCTTTCTCTAATGATCTCTCTCTTCGCATGATGTGTCCGAAGTATGAAAGTCGAAGTCTTGTCATCTGAGCTTCTAAAGAAAGCTTAGGTTTGATCTCCTCTAGTACCGACTGGTTTGTTCTTCGGGCAGTCCATGGTATACACAGTATTCGCCGCCAGCACCATAATTCAAAGGCATCAATTTTCTTCCTGTCTATCTTTTTCACTGTCCAGCTTTCACATCCATATGATGTTATTGAAAATACCATGGCTTGAACAAGTCGAATCTTTGTATGGAGAGAGACATCTCTGCTCTTGAGAATCTTATCTAGGTCTTTCATAGCCATTCTGCCAAGAGCAATGCGTCGTCTGATTTCTTGACTGCTTGTTGCTTCTTTATTGATAGTTGATCCAAGTAGGTTAAAGTTGTTCACGATTTCAATTTCTTCTCCTTCAACGATGAACCTGTTGATTATGCCAGTTGTCATGATCTTTGTCTTCTTTATATTAAGGTGCAGGCCCATTTTGAGACTATGTTCTTTGATTGTGAGAAGCAAATGTTTCAGATCATCTTCACTTTCAGCCAGTAATGTGGTATCATCAGCATAGCGAAGGTTGTTGATGAGTCTTCCACCAATCTTCACACCTCTGTTGTCTTCATACAGTCCTGCTTCTCTGATGATTTGTTCTGCATATAAATTAAACAGGTAGGGGGAAAGTATGCAGCCTTGTCTTACACCTTTGCTTATTTTAAACCATTCTGTTTCTCCTTGTTCCGTTCGAACTGTTGCTTCTTGATCAATGTACAGATTGCGCAAGAGAACGATCAGGTGTTCTGGTATACCCATGCTTCTTAATGTGGCCCAGAGTTTCTCATGGTTTACACAGTCAAAAGCCTTGCTATAGTCGATAAAGCACAAATAGATATCCTTTTGGTATTCTTTAGTCTTTTCAAGGATCCATCTCACATCCGCAATGATGTCTCTCGTTCCTCGTCCTTTCCTGAACCCTGCTTGCACTTCAGGTAGTTCTTGTTCTAGGTATGGCTGTAGTCTCTTTTGAATAATCTTCAGTAGAATCTTGCTGGCATGTGGGATCAGAGCGATTGTGCGATACACAGTACATGCGAGGTAACTAATAACTAGTCTTTGTGTTAACTCTCAAGCATATGTTATTCCTATCATTTTAAATTTCACTAGTAAAATGAGATGAAAGGCCCTAAAATATTTGTACAAGTTGCACAAACATGTGGTACAGAACAGCATGTGCGTTTTCTGAAATGCTTTTTGATCTGGTTTAACAGAGTATGCAACAGTATCAAATAGCAGCTAAGAACCATAGCCCAGTGTTCAGTAACGGAGCAGATAAACATATGAAGTGGGTTGCTGACTTGTTGTAAAAATATACTCAGTGTAAGAAAAACTGCATACGAGATGAATACCATACAAAAAGCTTTGAACGCGCAAGAACGCTGTCAGCATCGATTTAGCATGCGCTAAAGATGTGCATTGGAAATGTGTTGAAAACTTGCATGGGGCCAAGACAGCACCACTGTATTTTGGCGTTAACTGTCCATGGCACGTTAGGGCTGCAAGTGAGAGGGTTGGGGGTGGAGAATGGGTGAGGCAAGTTCCATGCATGGCAGGTAAGTAGCACAGGTGCACTCTGCCAAGCTCCATAAGTGGCACTGAGTGCACTTTGCGCTAATGTCATGCCATACTAAAGCTTGTCCTAATATTTATTTTATTTAACATTTCTTATATACTGCCTTTCATGATATCAAGGTGGTTTACATTGAACAAACTGAAATTACATTGAATGGGGCATTATAAATTGGAGGGAACATGGACAAAGGAGGGTTAAGTGGCTTGCCCAAGACCACAAGGAGCACCTGTGGGACTAGAAACCCCAGTCCTTCTGGCCCAAGTTTGCTGTCCTCTAGTGGGATTTGAACCCCTGACCTTCCAGCCTGAGGTAACTTGCCCCAACCACTAGGCCACTCCTCCCCCCACAATATTTTTGAAGTAACATGGGCACATCAGCATGGAAAGTGGGAAGAAAGTTTCCTAGGAACTATAGTACTCTACATCCTGAGCTGTACTTACTAATAGATCCCAGGAGACATGGAGATAGCTGGTAAGCAAAGCACCATTCATTATGCATCAAATACACATAGTAGAGTGCTTTAGGAAATGGTGACCAATATCACTATTGATTAATTAGAACAGATGTCCAAAGAGGATTAGACACATTCACCCTAAAGGTCAAACATGTAATTCCAGCATCGTACCTGCCCAACATTTGGTAAACAGAATGTATCAAATCCTCAGCCTCTTTTGCAGATCACTTTATATCCTTTTTAACCAGCTAGAAGGGACAAGTCAGTAACTAGGTTCCAAGAGGGAATGCAGACTAAAATAAGTTATATAAATAAATTCAAAAACCTGTGCTCTCTACTTTTTAAATGTTAATGCCAGCAGCCTGGCTCCATCCCGGTTAAGGTGGAGCCCATCCCTTCGGAAGAGCCCCCCTCTCTTCCCCAGAAGGTTGCCCAGTTCCTAACAAATCCAAAACCCTCTTTGCACCATTGTCTCATCTACACATTGAGACTCTGGAGCTCCGCCTGCCTTTAGGGCCCTACAGTTGGCACAGGACGCATTTAGGAGAATGCTACCCTGGAAGTTCTGGATTTCAATTTCCTACCTAAAAGCCTAAATTTGGCCTCCAGAACCTCGCTCCCACATTTTCCTGTGTCATTGGTACAAATATGTACCAAGACAGCAGACTCCTCCCCAGTACTATCTAAAACCTTGTCTATGTGGCACAGTCTGTTACCTTTGCACCAGGCAGGCATGTTACCAGATGATCCTCACATTCAGCAGCCACCCAGCTATCTACATGCCTAATGACTGAATCACCCACTATAACAGCTGACCTAATCTTTCCCTCAGGGGCACATGGCCCTGGAGAAACCTCCTTGGTGGAAGAGAATGTTTCATCTCCTGGTGGACAGGTCCTAGTTACAGAATCCCTTCCTGCCACACCAAGGTGATGCCCTCCTTTTATGAGACTTCTCTCCTCCAGGGCAGCTAAGAGGCTGCCAGACTGGAGGTGGCGTTTCAATACTACATCCCTGTAGGTCTCGTTATGTACTTCTCTGACTTCCTTGTCTTCCAAGTCTGCTACTCTAGCCTCCAGAAATCGCACACGTTCCCTCAGGGCAAAGAGTTCCTTGCACCTATAGCACACATGAGACTTCTCACCAACTGGGAGAAAATCATACATGTGACACTCAGTACAAAAGACTGAATAAAACTAAGATGCAGACAGCAGTCCAGCAGCGAGATGGGGGTTAAAGTTTTGTTTAGTTATTTAAGTTGTTTCAAGTTGCTAGGGATACTTGTACTAATACAACTATACCAAATAAGTTTAAAGGACTTTGTTTATCTCAAGATTATTTTCAGGGCCTTAACTCAACTCATCTATTCCTGGTGAGGATAATCAGCTGAACCTAGAAGGGAATGTGAATACCACGCTCCTTTAAATCGGTGTAAGACCCTATAAAGCTAGGGTTATGCCTGGGGTGGGAGGGAGAGCACTAACACATAGTAAAGGCTGGCTTGCTATACAGGTCCCAGACCTGTGCTTCTAAGGTAATCTCCAATTTCCTGGGTGATTCTCACAGCCCTTACTTTGATAGAGGAAGTCTTTCAAAATTCCCCTTTGATCTGTCACTAGGCCTTAACACCTATTTCAAACAATTTCACAGGTCTCTTGCCCCCTATCTAGAATGCCTCTTTGTAAAGGTCTCTAGAGACAATTTATTGCTCAAAGAATACTCATACTTACCCTGTTTTTCCTTTATGCCAAGTTATACTCTGATTTGATTTAAATTAAAGCTCTTTGCTGATACTAGGCCCTGACCGAGTATTAAATTTAAACTGAAAGCTCTCTGCTGGGTTTTAAACTTAAATTAAAAACTCAGCAGGTAGCTTTCAGTTTAATTAAAAGATCTTTGTTAATACTAGGCCCTGATTGATTTAACAAATACACTGGATTCTAATTTACAGAGTAATCAGCTTTAATCTAAAGAATTCCCTGTTACAAGATTTAGAAAAATTCCCAGAAGTAAATACTTACAATTGCAAATCTCCCTCCAGAAGTAGCAGTCCCTTTTTGTAGTCCTTCAAGACTGCTTTTTGTAGTCTCCTCACTGGTCTTCCCCTGGATCATCTCTCCCCCCTTCAATCTATTCAAAACTCAGCTGCACGGCTTATCTTCTCAAGTCACTTCACTGGTCTCCTACTTCTACATCTAGTTCAAACTTTGACTGACCTATTTCATTCTCAGGCTCCTCACTACCTTTCCTCTTCTCTCCCCCTACACTCCCTCCTCGGAAACTCCACTCCTCTGGCAGATCCCTTTTAACTGTGCTCTTTTCTGCCTGTCTTCAGATATTGAGTTAACAATCATGGAGGTTTTTTTCTCTTCTCAACTTTTCCAAAAAGCCCTTGATCTCCCCTCCCTACTACCCCTACTCCACTTTTCTGTCCCCCTCCCCCACGTGTGTGTGCACTATCTTCTTTCTGGCATGTTATTGAAGTTCCTTTCTTTTCTAAATAATCTACGAGTATTTTTTACTGTATCATTATTGTAAACCGCTCTGGTGCCCCCTGAAGAGCAGTATATCAAGTTTTATTAAACAAAGTTACGTAATACCATACAACCAGCAGGACTATCTTGAAGTAGACTAGTTGTCCTTAATTTGAAATCAGTATACCCTAGAATTTAAGGTTCACCTGAAACTTGAAATTTGGTTTCCTGTCGGGGACAAACCTACACTGATGTTTCAGCAACCCTTTTGGAGCAATGAGATATGGTTGGAGAAGCTGATCGTCATTTGGTTTGAAAAACCTGCACTTCTGTGGATATGGGCCGTTTATTAATCTTCTTAAGATAAGTTTAAGTAACCCTGAAGCAGAACGTTTAAAGTCAGCTGGGATATAAGTTTGAAACAGTGCTGTGTCAGCATTATACTACAAACATTATATTGCAAGTTTCGAATGGACTCAATTTAAAAACATTATTCAAGGGTTAAAATATAAAAATATTGTGTGGGGAATTAAAACATTAGAAGGACTGGTACAGAATGGTCAAGTTTTGTATTTGATCAATTTAGAAACAGTTTGACAAAGATTTAGAGCAATTGCTAGCCTATTTATGGGGTTTTTGTTTGGTATTTATCCTGGATTTAAACAACCCTATAGGACTTTATTTGCTCCAGAATTTGTTCATTCCACCTTGCTGCTCCATAAACCTGGAACAAAATTACCAGAGTCAGTATGTCAGGTTCCATCTTTGGCCCCATTCAAAACCAGACTAAAAACCCAACTCTTCAAGATCCCCCTGATCTCCTGCCCACCACCTATGTGCATCTATAATTCCCTTAGGACTTACCCTAGTTCCTAGCTGTCTTGATTAGATTTTAAGCTGTCTAGAGCAGGGACTCTTACATGTATATGTACAACTCCATATATGCCTTGTAGCACTATACAAATAGGTAATAGTAGTAAGAAGCAGGTGCTCCCCCTTCCCCCCATCTCATTCTGAGAATACCAGTAAATGCTGACAGTTCATCTATGAAGACAATCCATTTACCTCTGCTTATCTAAAGGATGAGACTGAGCAATGGGCCCTGCTGTTCCATGAATTTCTTGCTGTCGACGGACATGTCTAGGTGGTTTTGCAGCACTGTGTATGTAGGCCAGTTTAACTTGACGCCCTAATGGAAAGGCAAGAGAAAGATGGCTTCAGTAAGAAATAAAGGGGTGGGGAGGAGGGGTTAATGGAAGAAAAGTTCAGTACCTGGAAATTCTGTAACAGAGTTCACTTTCCATTTGAAAAGGATCAAGGCAACATTAAATTTGATTTTTGCTGAACGTGGAAGTGGCAGATCAAATCAATTTGTGCCGTGAACAGTTGTGCATTGGGCAGGTAATGGCAATTGCTTGATTGTTCAATGTGCTGCTCGCGCTTTCGCTTTGCCTCGGTTTTCATCTGTTCATATAGGGGTCTTTTTTTGAAGGGTGCTAGAGAGTTGCAAAAGTGCCAAAATGATGGCAGTTTAGGTGCAACACCATCGCGTTAACTCTCAGGGATGTGGAAAGCATTTCCCTGGCAATTAACATTGAGCCCTGACCCTTAACATGTTCTACATTAGCCCAGTTGCAGGTAACTTCACCTATGGAGGTTGCATTAGGTGCACCCATAGTTTGCATGCAGTGTAAATACTGTGCCAACTGCACTGATCTCACTATGCCCACCCTCTACAACTAACCTTCCATAAGGTGGGTTGCACAGTTAGCACAGGAAATAGGTCCACACCATCATGACCCCACGCTGGTTGGCAAATCATGTCCAAAACATGCTTTTAGCATGCACCAGACATGTACTACCAGCTAGCACCCCCATAGTCTCGGTATACTAAAGGATTCTCCCTTCCCCCAACCACCTAAACACATTGTCAGCGTACCCTTGTCTTCAACAATGTAAAAGTTGATCAATTACGTTAATGTTTCAATGTACAGAGTTTACAATTAACTGTTATACTTAATTACTATGTGCTGTTCATTGTAAAATAGTGTGCATCCCCATCCCCTGCTTAGTTTTTCAGTTATATGTAAATATTATTATACTGCCTTTCTGACATTCAAAGATAAGTTTAAATAAATGTTTGGGGAAAAAAAATATAACCTGGACAAGATTAATGGCATGCTTTGCTAATATTTAGTTGCACAACCCTTGGCAGTGATGACAGCCTCCAACTATTTCTTGTAGCCATTTATAAGTTGTGTACATCTGTCTGCTGGTAGTTTCTCGCACTCAACTACAATTTGTTCCAGCTCATGAATGTTTCCAGGATTCCTTATACCAATGGCAGATTTCAGCCCTTTCCAAAGGTTCTTGATTGGATTAAGATCAGGACTCATTGCTGGCAAGTTTAAAACAGTCTATTTGTTCCTTTTTAGTCACTCTTTTCTACTTTCCGATGTATGTTTTGGGTCATTGTCCAACTGGAGAACCCATGACCTTTGACCTAGACCTAGCTCTCTAACCCTAGGTAGCACATTTCACTCCAAAATTCCTTGGAAGTCCTCCGACTTCATGATTCCTTTCATATGTCTCAAGCCTCCAGTTCTTAAGGCCTAGAGACCACTCCTGCTCCCTTCTCAGAGAATTGGACTCAGTTAGTAGTTTGTCAACACTCCAGCTAACTCAGGAAGAGCACACCTTACTTCTGTTTAGGAGAAAAATTCTTTGCAGCCTCTACTTTTCCTTCTAGATGGAGAGATTCTAGCCCTTAGTGTCTTGATAGAGGTGACAGAGTTTCTCCCCTCACTCCCCTCTACAATCCTTTATCCCTATTGATCTCCCCAACTTGTTCTACAGGTTTAGACCAGCCTTTTCTCAAAGGAATATACCACACTGGACCATACAATCTCATTAGGTCCATGTGAAGCAAGGGGACATTATGAGAGTAATTTTATAAGGGTCACCTAGATTTATGCTAGTATTTCAAGCCTATTTTATAAATTAAAGCATATGTATACTTTACTTGATAAGATAGTGACATAAGTGGTGAGAAATGCATATTGAACTAGTTGTAAGAACATACATGTAGGTGTAAGAACATAGATGTAATACTATGGCAGGTGTAAATGCCTGTGCCTAGATTTTTCAGTGTACTTAAGTTCTAGTATTTTATAACTTACACGTGTAAATTTGTGATCTTCCCATGCTCCAACCCCTGCATATGCCCACAGTGAAAGCACGCACCAATTGGTCTAACGTACATATTACAAGAATAGTGACAGACTACATTACATGCAGAAGTGGCCATTTATATGCAGAAACCACTAATCTATGCCTGCATGCATAAAAATCGTGGTATATCTAGGCAATTTATAGGCTAATTTTATAAGGAGCTGCCTAGATTTAGACCACAAGCCACACCTAAACGCTGAAATTTTAGTCATTACACATGCAGGTGGACACTTGTACATGTAAATGATCTCTTATAGAATACCGACCAGCGGAAAAGTATACGACTTGCTTGCATGGCACCAAGGCCGGCCCAAGAGCCGGTTCAGTGTACTGGTGTCTTAGGGAAACCTTAAGCCTCATGTACCTCATGACTGTCCGAATCTATAGTTTAGCTTTGAATGCCTTGCTCTTTGCACCCCCCCCCCCCACACACACACACACCCCAGAAGCAGCTGGCCTAGGCAACTGCCTACTTTGTCTGATGGTTGGCCGGATCTGCACGTCACATGCTTTCACTGTGAGTATACACCTGGGCAGAGTTTTATAAGCTACATGTGTAGATTATAAAATATAATTTATGTGCATTCTTGAAAAGTATAGACACAAGCATTCACACCAATTCTAGCAAGGGATTAAGATATCCACACTGCAACTTAAGATACGATTTTGGCTATTTTCTCTATTTTATAAAGAAAATTAGGTGATTACTTTTTCTTATAAAACAGGTGCATTCTGGCTGCCTTAAACTAGGCACCCAGTTTTAAAAAACCCGCCACATAGTTAAATGAAAGCTAGGGGACATGTCTCTAATACCAACACAAAGAGGAAGAAGTCAAAAGTGCAAGAAAGTAGAAGCCAGGGGAGAAGATTTCTTCCATACCGAGATTATGGAGGTGCTTTCATTCCGAAACTCATTGGCCGAGTTTCAAAACTACATACCTTTAGGTTTTAAGGACTGTGCAGAGCAAATATTTTTGGTTACTGTCTTCAGTTTTAGTTCTCTCTCATTGAAGACCCTCATGTACATTTCACGCCAGGATTCATACTCCTGGAGCTGCTCGTTTTTAAAATCTCTTTGGCAGTGCTTCTTCCACAAATGATCAGAGTCGCCAATAAAAGTCTTGATAGCAAGCAGAAAGTCAGGTAATAGAATGAGTCAATTTCCATTGGAAAAACACCCTTGCTTTAGATCCTTATGCAAATACAATATATTTCAGGCTCATCTTCTCAAAAGGTAGCTGTCCAACCATCAGTTATGGTTTAAAGTCTTCATTGTAATATGATATTTAACTCTAGCATTCATTATACTCTTTCTAAAGTAAAGATTTACCATATAAAATAAAACCTCAGATCTTACTAAGTTTCTGCATACATTGATTTTGCAAAATACAAAGACTAACATACATTTTACATGGCAAGTGAAGTTTCTTAGGTGTCTATTGTGAAGGCCCCGAGTACCCAAATTTCCTTTCTCAAAGGCAGTCTAACTCAAAACAGTTCTATTAAGCTCCAGAAATTAGTCCCACAAATGCTGCAAAACAGAGCACAGACCAGGCTTACCCAGCTGTGTTAACCCTGCAGAATTTGTTCCATCTGCTAGCCAGCAGTTCTTTTCTTTTCCTGTTATTTAGTATTTTAATGCCACCATTCAGGCTCTCCAAACAAATAGCCTTTAGAAAATTTCACCCTCATAGTGACAGTTCATTACTGTTAATGTGGGTCACTTCCTTCGGTAGCGTTCACCAGACTCCTGCTCCAATGTCCCACAGACATTTGCAGTCTTTATGTTTACAAAATTGTCTTGCAAGGAATGCCCTTTCAATTGAATGAGACAGACAAACCCTTTAACAAAAGTCCAGTATTCCAGTACTGCACTGCAATAGTTGTTCACAGACTTAACCCCCGCCCCCCCCCCCCCCTTTACTTCCCTACTGGTAATCCAAACGCCCCACTTCACAATCAGACTCTCCTACCTGCTGGGCCTTGTCACTGGTTTATTCAGCTGCTGCACAAACCTCCATCTTCCTTGGCTGTGTCAGGTGTCAACTGGTTAACTGTATACAATGTCTGCTTCCATAGGCTCTGAATCCAACCTCGGTCCACTTGGCTGCAGTACATCCACCTCCGTTCCCATGGCGTCCTCCAAATGCCACCTTTAAGGGTTTGTCACCTCCTTTCGTTGGGAAGCCTCACCCACCCTACTCGCAGGGCTTCCTCTCAAAGGGTCCCTACTATCCCATAATGGTTTGGGGTAACTTCCTCTGCTTATCGGAATGTAGGGAAATGTTTTATCTTTCTCCAACCTTCTTACCCCGTGAGTTTCAGCTTTACCAGTCTTATAAGGCTTTGGGAGTTTTTCCTCTCCTTATACTATTGTCTAGCTTGTGCTAAGGTTCTGAGCCTAGAGGTTTGGCTAACTGTTCTGCATTATTTACTTCTTTGGTAGCTAAATGTGGATGTTGTTACTATCCATTAACTGCAAGGCACAATCTCTGCCCATTTCATGCTCCCCTAATACAAATGCTTGTAAATAGATTCCTTAATGCCATCAATATTAATTGCATGTCTTACTACTGGAAAGAAATTTTCCTGTAAACTGCATTTTTGAAAACAGAGGTCGCACAAGTTCAAGAATATTTTGGAAAAAAGACATTAGTGGATTGTTTTGTTTTTAGGATGTGCACCAAAAATGTATCATCTTTTGATCATTTTAGACTTCTCTCTTCCCTTTTCCGTGCTCCAATTCCCCCTCCCTAAGTTTGCAGAAATTTTTGCCATTTGCTTCACATTTGTTGTAATCAATTTAACATGTGCTAATTGACCTAACATGTTAATTCATAGGTTAATGTATGTTAAAATTTAGTATGTATAAATCCATCTAATGAACAAGATTAGCAAGATACAAAAACAAAAATACCCCTAGAGATCACTATAGATAATGTAAAATCACAAGACGTTGCTCACCTATTTCAGTGTTACCCTTCCATCTTTCACTTCTTGTTTTCTAATTTTTAGATTTAGATTTTTTTTTACAATTATAGCCAGATCAGCCTCACAAGGGTCAGCCTCACAAGGGTCTCCAGCTGACCTACTCATTGCCCTTGAAGCATAATTGATCCTAAAATCAATTCATATCACTCAAGCAGCATTTCAACCAAAAGCTCATATCATAGCAGCAAAGAAAAATCCCCCAAAGACATAGAGATCAGAGGATAAATCTCAAAAGCACATTTTCAATTAACCCAACATGAATTCCTGTTTCGAAACTATACATCTGTGTCAGGGAAAATTCATAAAATCATTCTCCTCCAGGAATCTCAGCCTGAAAAGGGAAAATAAGAAAACATCTACTTCATTTTGTACATTCTTAGGATCTTAATATGGAAATTGAATGGGTATCTATATGAATCCCGTTCAATTAATGCTAATTGTTAGCATGTTGTATCTGAACTACTGGTGTTATAAATAAAATGCCAATGTCATTTTGTTTTCCCTTTCAAGTTGAGATTCCTAAATCCAAATATGGCATGCTAACAAACCAAAATGTGCACTAAAGGAATGTACAGCCCTCATCCATATTTCTAGTTTTCACAAAAATAAGGAAAAAAAAAAAAGTTTACCGGATTGCAATCCTCTATTCGATTCAACTGGTCTGGTGTACAACGTTCCAACACTGGTTCGAGAATGTCAAAGGGTACCCCTCCTACATCATATATGGCTATGGAACAAGACAAGTCTCAGTTTCTCTATTGTTTGAGATCAATGAAAAATTAACACAGCTACTTAGACTATTGTTAAATTAGTAGTAGGATAACTGTGTTCAATAAGGTGTATTGAACCAGTCAGAATAAAGCATTGAGATACATTTTAGAATTTACTTTACTATACACAATTATAGAGGCAGTACAGTTTTATTGTCTTTGGGAGCAGACCTTTCAGATGCTATTCTGTGGGACATTCTAGAACAGTGATGGCTAACCTTTTTGAGCCCGAGTGCCCAAACTGCCGCACAAAACCAAAGAATTTCCTCAAAGTGCCAGCACGTCAATTAAACCTTAACAAGATTTTAGTATCTAAAAACTCTTTATAAAGTTGCCTGAACTATGTAACATCATTTGTAAAGGTTGGAATCTTTGTATTGTCAGAGAATCAATTTGATTCACAATCCTTTGGTTTTCATTTCAATTTATTGGCAATTTATGTTTTAATGATTTCATTCAATTTAATGAATTTAGGAAGAATTTGATTCAGTTACACAATATATTTTAAATGTATTATTCACATAACATGTCAAATGTATCCTGAGTAAAAAAAAGATAAACTTCTTAAAACTGTTAACTGTGTCAGGACTCGGTGTGTATTCCCAAAGAATCTATACATGAAAAAAATTAATGTGATGTTTGTTGTTGCATGCATGCTGATAACTTGTCAATCCTTGGCTCATAATGCGTTAATTTCAGAGCAACACATGCAGCACTCATGTCATCCGTTAATCTGTTTCTAGCATCAGATTTTATATGATTCAAAGCCGAAAACAGCTGCTCACAAGCATAGGATGACCCAAACAAAGTAAGAAGAGCAATCCCAAGTGCTTTCATGGACTTAAAATTGTCTGGCAGAGAATTCCACGCTTTTAGGATTTCATTTTCAGAACTGCTAGCAGTGATTTCATTTGTCACCCTTTCACACTCAATACGTTCAAGAGCCGCACGCAGGTCATTGAATTTACTTTTCCAGATAGAGCTTTCTTGAAATTCCAGTAGCTCCATTTCCAAGTTTTGAATATCCAACCACTGTAAGCAGGAAAGAGGTGCTCTTACAGGGAGGTTACCGCCCTGGGAAAGAACCTGCCTCCGAGGAATCTGGGGGCATCGCATATAAAGCTGATTCGGCACAGTCGTATTTCCCCTGGAGGGTTGTGATTTTCTGCTGATAATCCCTATATCGCTGTGTTGTAAGATTAGCGATTTCTCCTGGAGAGATAGAGCCCCAATGGCAAGATACCACCAGTAGAGTTAATACTTGCCTACCTTCCAGAACTAATATGAGCCAGTAAGTTGTAGAGCTCCCTAAATTCCAACGGTCAGCATCCAGACAGAAATACATTTATTGTCTATCAGAAATAACACTGTAGCTTTCCTTTTATACTTGTCCCGAGTCAGATCCGATGTAAACACCCGGAGCAGTCCACAGTAGAGGAACTATCTATTGGTTTGTGAATAAAAGCCTCTTCCTTAAATATATGTGATTGTCTTGTTCTATCCTTGGACACCTCACGTTCCTCTACTGTGGACTGTTTCTGACGTGATTGCTTGCTCTTAGTTGGACCAACACCCGGAGCAGTGCCACTCAGGAGACAAAGTATAACATGTGAGCCCACCTAACCCAAAGACAGCGCATCTTCCCATGGAGATTTCGCGCTGAGACAACTCCACAATAGATACAACTGAATTATGGAAACTAGCTGGGCCTCCCTCCACCCCTATCCTGAAAACTCGGGGAGGGCTGTGAAGGAACTCAGACTGTGGTTCCTGCAGAGATAAAGCAGGGGAGGTTTTATCTTTGCCCTGAAATCATCTCAGGGGAAATCTGCGACCCATGAGCCTGCCAGGGTAGATGAGGATGTATCTGATAGTCCTGTCATAGGAAGCTTTAGCGAGAGTCCAGCTTCTTATTGAAGAGAACAGATGCTAGGATCCAGCCGCGGACTTTCAGATAGGCAATTAAATGTGAGTACAACAAGTCCAGTTGTTCCTTTCGATGGTCAAGGAGCACCTTAACTTATCAGTATAATCATAAACATGGGAGATCCTTGTAATTTAAAGGCTTTGCTATATGGGCCTGCGCAATGGTCTTACTCAGCCAAGCTCCCAAGGGTTGACTCTTCCCTAGAGCCCTGGGCCAGTCTGCTCAGATGGCTCTCCCCCTGACCTCGCAACTAGGGACTTTAAGCCCGGTTCACAGTTTGCACCTCGAGGGCTCCTTTTTCAGGTAAAAGGCTCATATGATTGCTTCCAACGCCAAAAGCTATCTGAGCGCACTAAATCCCACCATTTCTGCTCTTTAGGAGACATAAGGGAACGTAGAAGCACTGTACAACATAACCCGTAAGGAATCGCCCCCACTTTGAACCCTTTCTTTTTGCTCAACTACTGATAATTAATATTCAGTTCAGGTTGGTTTTAGGAGGCCCTGTTCATACGAGACTACAGCTTGCTATATAGTGCCCGACTTTATACCTTTAATTTGTTCTGACCTATATATAAACTATAATAAGGTAGTTCCATTATTTAGATATACATAACTTCTGTCTTACATGCCAAGTCATTGTTATATTATAGATATTTCATATCCATGACCGAATAGAATGGGGGGAATTGTAAGCACTCGTCCACTTATATGTCTTGTTAAACGCTACAAGGAAGTCGGGATCTTTAATTCTCCATCAGCGATTGCCTGCGCAGTTTTACAGCTAAGGATATCAATTCCATTAAATTGCTAACATGTGGGGGAGGGGGGGGGAGAAGAACACATTTAAAAGAGGTGCTAAAAATAATTGGGCTGTTTGGTCCGAGATGCAGTATTTCAAGAAGAGCAGGAAGCGAGTTACGCATCACGGCAAGGAGAGACTGGACCACTTGGGAAGAGAGTGCAGGAGATAGCTAGGTAGATAGACATAAGTACCTCTCCACAGTAGCGCATTTGGAGAAACAGCCCCGAAATAAATCTGTCTTTCCCCTCAAAAATCCCAAAGAGAGAATGCGGCGCCGCATATCTTAATTGCGGACCTTCCTGCGTGCCAGCTGCAAGGCCTTCGCGTGCCACAGCTGGCACGCGTGCCATAGGTTCGCCATCGCTGTTCTAGAAGCTGAGTGATGCTATCTCATGAATCACACTGCAATGAAATAGAAACAAAATAGTAGGCAGACAACGTATACAAGAGCTCTAAAACTTTTTTTTTTTTTTAGAAATGGTCTCCATTGTTCTACTCCAACTCTTTACCTGTTCTTTTAAGAGGATGAGAGCATTTGTATGAAATAGAATTTCAGATTCTTTGCTAATAAATCTTTAGCGTATAACTTCATTGTCTTTGCTGCAAATCCAGTCAGTCAAACATTGTCATCATGTTCTTACAGCCAGACCTAAAGATCTTGAAAAACTGGATATGCGAACAAGACAGTGTAGTTACTCACTTGTAACAGGTGATCTCCAGGAACAGCAGGAATTTAGTCTTCACATATGAGTATCATCGGTACCGACGGAGTCCACGCGGGAATGCTCCCCAGCGTCCAATAGGAAAGCTTTTGAGAGCATCCCACAGCACCTGCGTGCTGCCTTCCTGCCTTTCCAACTGTCCCTCTCCAGTTGAGTTTATAGCTGTGAGAGAGAGACAGACACACACACACACACATCTCCTAGGGGAGGTGGGCGGGTTGTGAAGACTAAATTCCTGCTGTTCCTGGAGATAATCTGTTACAGGTGAGTAACTACGCTATCTCCAGGAATAAGCAGGAATGTAGTCTTCACATATGGGGACTCCCTAGCTGCAGATGCCAGGGAGATGGCCCCAGGAAGTTGTCAGCCCTTGCGAAAGGGCCCCACTTCCCTCCATGGATCTCTGGCATCCTACCAGGGATGGTGGGTAGGAGTTGATTAAGTCTGAAAAAGGTGTTGAAGAACAGCTTGGCCAAACAAGGCATCCCGGCAGGAGTCCTTGTCTAAGCAGTAGTGAGCTGTGAAGGTATGTACCGAAGCCCAAGTAGCTGCTCGACAGATTTCATCGATAGACACAGAGTGAAGATGAGCCATTGAGGCTGCCATGGCTCGCACATTGTTAGCGGTGACATGGCCTTCAAGAGGAAGGTTCTTACTCTCATAGGCAAAGGATATGCACTGTGCGATCCAGTTGGACAGTGTTCTTAAGGAAACTGGAAGTCCCAAATTACTAGGATCAAAAGCAACAAAGAGTTGAGAAGATTTTCTATGTTGCTGTGTCCTTTGCAAGTAAAAGGCCAAAGCTCTTTTACAGTCCAAGGTATGAAGGTTCCTTTCTGTACAGGAGGCATGAGGCCTCGGAAAGAATACAGGAAGGTAAACCGCTTGGTTTAAATGGAAAGGCAAAATCACCTTTGGCATAAAGTGTGGATGAGTCCTAAGAACTACCTTATCATGGTGGAACCTTGTATAAGGAGGATCAGCCACTAACGCTTGCAATTCACTGATGCGACGTGCTGATGTGATTGCAATGAGAAAGATGACTTTCCAGGAAAGGAATTTCAAAGATGTAGTGGCTAATGGTTCAAAGGGCAGTTTCATGAGCTGCCTGAGCACCAGATTTAAGTCCCATGCCACCGGTGGTGGCTTAATGGGAGCTTTGTTAAAAGAAGGCCTCTCATAAATCTCGCTATGAGAGAATGAGAGGAAATAGATTGTCCACTTAGAGGCTTGTAAGAAGCTGCAATAGCACTAAGATGGACTCTTACTGAATTTGTCTTGAGACCCGCATTTGACAAATGAAGGAGATACTCCAGTATCGATTCCAGAGGTATCACAAGAGGGTTAAGACCCTTCTGTGAGCACCATATGGTAAACCTTTTCCACTTAAAGGCATACGAGCGTCTTGTGGAGGGTTTCCTAGAAGCATGAAGGATATCCTTTACCTGTTGGGACAGCTTAAGATCCTGAAGTTCTAGGCTTTCAGCAACCAGGCCCTGAGATGCAGAGACTGGGGTCTGGGATGCCACAGCATCCCGTCCTCTTGGGAGAGAAGATCTGGAGTGGATCCCAACTCCAGAGGCGGAGCTTGAGAGAAATGTAGGAGCAGAGGGTACCACGTTGCCGTGGCCAACGTGGTGCTATGAGGAACATATTACCTCTATCTCTCTGAAACTTGAATAGGGTTTTGGGGATGAGGAGAATGGGTGGGAAGGCATATAGGAAGTCCTGACCCCAGTGAAGGAGGAAAGCATCCCTTGCCTGACAACATCGAGCCGGAATTCTGGAACAGAACTGGGGAAGTTTGGCATTCAGCAGACTTGCAAAGAGGGCTATGTCCGGGGTTCCCCAAATCTGAAATATTTGGGCAATCTGGTCTGCATGAAAAGACCATTCATGTGGAAGCAGAACTTGACTGAGTTTGTCTGCCCAAGAGTTTTGAATGCCTGGAAGATAAACCGCAAGGAGATGAATCTGATGCTCTCTGGCGAGGGCCCATAGTCTCAAAGCTTCATTGCTTAGCGACAGAGCCTGTTCTGCCCTGCTTGTTCACATAGAACATGGCTACCTGATTGTTTGTTTGAAGTAGGACTGTCTTGTAGCTGAGATGGGCATGAAATACTCAAAGAGCAAGGAAGATTGCTCTGAGCTCCAGGAGGTTGATGTGAAGACAGGCCTCCTGTGGAGTCCAGGAATCCTGGGTAGAGAGATCGTGCATGTGGGCTCCCCATTCCACCTGTGAAGCATCTGTTAGGGTGGCTTGGGATAGTGGTTGCTGGAAAGGAGACCCCACCAGAAGGTTTCTGGTTGATTGCCACCATTGGAAGGACCAAATAAGATGGTCTGAGTTTGTTATTTTGTCCGACAGGCAATCTGAGGCCTGTGTCCACTGAGTGGATCAAGTCCACTGGGCCACTTGCATATGGAGGCGAGTATAAGGAACCACATGCACGGAGGATGCCATGTGGCCTAACAATTGCAGCATTTCCCGAGCAGCGAGATAAGGCTTGAGTACTACTTGGGAAGCTAGTTGTACTATGTGAAGACAGCGGGGCTGCGGAAGGAAAGCCCTTGTCTGTCTGGTATCCAGATGAGCTCCTATGAACTCTAGGGTCTAAGTGGGAGCAAGATTGGATTTTGGGAGGTTTATGACCAGTCCCAAATACTGAAGGATTCGCATTGTGCGAGACAGAGCAGAGCTGGCTTCTGGCACTGTAGGGGCTAGAATGAGCCAGTCGTCTAAGTAAGGGAAGACGAATATTCCCAGAGTGTGGAGAAATGCTGCTACCACAGCCATGCATTTTGTGAACACTCTTGGCGCAGAAGCCAGGCCAAAGGGAAGAACCTTGTATTGGTAGTGCTTTCCCTGAAACAGGAATCGGAGGAATTTCCTGTGATTAGGAAGGATGAGAATATGAGTATATGCATCCTTGAGATCTAGAGAACAAAGCCAATCCTGACTTTGAAGGTATGGCAGCAGAGTTCCTAGAGAGACCATTTTGAACTTCTCTCAGAACAGATATTTGTTTGATTCTCTGAGGTCTAAAATGGGTCTGTGTCCTCCTGTTTTCTTTGAAATAAGGAAATAGGGAGAGTAGAACCCTCTACCCTGTTGGGGAATGGGTACTTCCTCTATTGCTCCTTGAGCAAGGAGCATTGTGACTTCTTGACCTAAGAGATTGTCGAGAGAGCTCTGAGAATTGAACTGTCTTATAATTGTAGGAGGGGGCAGGCTGTGAAAATGAAGCTTGTACCCCTCTCGTACATAAGAACATAAGATATGCCATACTGGGTCAGACCAAGGTCCATCAAGCCCAGTATCCTGTTTCCAACAGTGGCCAATCTAGGTCATATGTACCTAGCAGTTTCCCCAAAAGACACATGTTCCGCAATGCTTGCACTGGGTCAAGCATTGATATCTTGGGTCCCTTCTTAATAATGGTTTATTTACCTTTCCTCCAGGAACTTGTCCAAACCTTTTTTAAACCCAGCTACACTAACAGCCTTTACTACATCCTCCGGTAACAAATTCCAGAGTTTGATTACACGTTGAGTGAAAAACAATTTTCTTTTATTAGTCTTAAATAGTTTACCCTGTAGCTTCATTCTGATAGCATAAACAATCGATCTATGTTTATCCGTTCCACTCCATTCATTAATTTATAGACTTCTATCATATCTCCCTTCAGCCGTCTCTTTTCCAGGTTAAAGAGCCCTAACCTTTTTAGCCTTTCTTCATAGGAGTATCCTTCCATCCACTTTACCATTTTGGTGGCTCTTCTCTAAACCTTTTCTAATAGCGCTATATCCTTTTTAAGATACGGCGACCAGAATTGCACACAATATTCAAGGTACAATGGACCGAGTCCAATTTTCTGCTATTATTTGGTACCATCTGTGGGCAAAATTACATAACCTGCCTGGGATGGTTAAGGGTTCTGAACCCTTCAGGGGCAGGAAGGTGAAGTTCTCTAGAAAGGAGTCAAAGCCCCTGAGGAAGCTAAGCCTGCTGAGCTGGCTGAGGTTTTGCAGCTTTTGGCTTCTGTGGTTGTCTAGGTTGTTGCTGCTGTCCCTTTTGGGCAGTCTGGCCTGAACGGTGTCCCTGTTGGGTATAGGAAGGATAAATCTTTTTTCTTATTGAAAAATGGTTTCTTAGAGGATCTTTTCTTTGCAGGATCGGCTGTAGATTTGGACAATCTAGCCAATGTGATATTGTCAGCATCTATTTCATTAGCCTTCCCCTGCCAATTTTTGCCAAAGAGATTTTCTCCTGTGCAAGGAATGTTTCCTAATTTATCCTGTACCCAAATTTCCAAGTCAGATGCCTGAAGCCAGGCGATCCGACATGCACCAAATGGCAATAGCAGAGGTTCGGCTTATACACTCAAAACAGTCAAAGGCTGCACGATTAGCAAACTTGGAAACATCCTGAGCATGTCTGACAAGAGTGAGATAATCTTGTCTTGTCATCAGGAAGAAGGGGGCTCATAACCTCCAAATCCCCTGTGACCTCTTTAACCCTGGGAGTACCGATGGGGTCAAAAGTGACCCCATTGCAAGTTTCACAATGCGTATCTTGGAAACTAGTTCAAGAATGCAATCTTTTTATGACTTTTCACATGCCAATATTCTCTTTATATTGCACCATGAGAGGAAGAATTTTCATCCACTAGGTGACGCTAGTGATGAATTGCAGCACAGAGTACCAGTGGGGTCATTTTTGACCCCAGTTGCTTACGTCTGGTTTGGATCGTGATGCAATTTGCAGTTTTGTGAATTTTTTGATCTGACGAAGGTATTTATCATTAATTATGTATCATTTATTTTTTGTTCTCTTATTTTATGAAAATTACACATTTTCTGTAATTGATATCATACGTTCTCTCATTATTTCTGATGAAATCTAAAGCTTATTCATCATGATTATTGTACACCTATAGTAAAACTGCTTTGCGTTTTATTCAACTTTATCTTTGCTTATTTATTTTAAGTTATTTTTTTATGATGTCAAAACAAAAGTATTCAGCTGCCCAAGTAAGAGAAATATTGCAACGAGATGCTGACAGTGACGGCTCTGAGTCATCTGATGATGCAGCATATTCAGCAAGCGAAGAAGCATATCAACCAAGTTTGGGCAATAAATCTGTTGACAGTCATGATTCAGATGGCGACAGCAGTTGGTTGCCAAGTGAATGTGAGACTGATGTTGAGCCGGTAACATCGCCTGCATCAAAGAGTCAAGTTACAGGTTGAGGCAAAGGTCGAGGCTGTGCTGGATGGGGAAGAAGGCAGGAGTCCTCGGTGTCAGTATCATCTGTGAGGAATCTTAGTTGTGGTCGTAGAGGAGCTAAGAAGTCATCAACTATAAGCACAAATGTTGCCATTGAAACCTAGGTATCTAAGGATGCCACATCATGGAACAGGAAACCTATAAAGCAAGCTGCTGGAAGATACGCCAGAGCTAATGTCATGCCCGTACAACAAGGTCCTACAAGATATGCTGTACGAAATGTCAATGGCCCTCTCGCAGCATTCCACTTGTTCATGAGGAAGAACTTATTGAATGAAATCATGATGTGGACAAGCAAACAAGGAAAACAAATTTATGACAACACTTGGAAAGATTTGACAGACTGAGAATTTCAACGTTTTCTTGGACTTCTGATCCTCTCAGGCGTGTACATGTCACAAAATGAATCCATAGTTCAGTTGTGGAACCTTGAAGATGGTCATTCTGTTTTCGGCAAAAATATGGCCCGTAACCGTTTTCAGCAAATTTCTTGTACTCTCAGATTTGATGATGCAACCAAAAGACGTGAACGAAGCATGGATAAGCTTGCTCCAATCAGACACGTTTTTGATACCTGTGAAGCAACTCTAAGTGACGCCTTTGTTCCTGATGAAAATGTTACCGTGGATGAGCAACTGCTTACATTTCGTGGCCATGTTCCGTTCAGACAATATATTCCCAGCAAACCTGGGAAATATGGTATAAAGCTATGGATGTTGTGTGACAGTGCAATGTCATATGTTCTGTGTCTTCAAGTATATACAGGAAGGGAACTCTGACAAAACAGGGAACAGAATCAGGGTGAAAGGGTTGTGCTGCAACTCACTGAAGGATTGACACGATCTGGCAGAAATGTTACTGTTGACAATTTCTTATGCAGTTTATCCCTGTCACGGAAATTGCTAGAAAAACAAATGACACTTTTGGGGACAATTTGAAAGAACAGAAAAGAATTACCTCCAGAATTTGTAATAGCAAAGGGCCGAGAGGTATTCACTTCACTGTTTGCCTTTTGCGATGACGCCACTCTGGTTTCCTATTGCCCGAAGAAAGGAAAAGTGGTTGTTCTTCTGAGCAGTTTGCATGATCAAGAAGAAGTAGGTAACATGTCCAGACAAAAAAAACACGCATAATCTTGGACTATAACTCTAGTAAATGTGGAGTAGATACGGCAGATCAAATGTTGCGCACGTATACCACAAAACGAATGACAAGATGCTGGCCAGTGACAATCTTCTACAACATGTTGGACATCAGTGCTTTGAATGCCTTCATTGTTTGGATGTCACTAAATCCAGAATGGCAGTCCAAGTCAAAGCACAGTCGTCTATTCCTCTTGGAATTAGGAAAGCAGCTGCTTCAGAGTAATTGCAGTGAGACTTCTTCCAGCATTGAAGAAGCCACTGATGCTGTTTGCAATGTCGGGATCCCAAAGAAAAGGGCAAGGTGTCACTGCTGTTCCAGAGAAAAAGACAAGAAAAGCAACTTAGTTTACACCTCCTGCAAGAGCAGTGTTTGCAAAGAACATTCAGAAATTGTCTGTCTCATGTAAGTGACTGTAGTACTTTACTGTGTTCATCAAGTGCATGCAAAAACTGCTTTCATGGCAACTCTTCTTCATGTAATTTTATGATGAAGCATTAAATTTCAAAACATTTAACCTTCATATAATAAATAATTCGGAATAATATTTTGTCTGTTTAGTTTAAATTTTTCATGTTTAACAATTAAAATTCGTCGTGGGGTCATTTATGACCCCAACGGTATTCAGTATGTGCAAAAAATCTCGGTAATTCCAGGGTTAAGGAACATTCCCATATATAAGATATAGGAACTGATCCTAGCTGAGAGCATGAAAGCATCAACGCCCAAAGGCATTGAGAGTCCTACATTCATGACCTGGAGGACTGGATGCATGTCTCTGCACTTTTCATCCTTCTCATGGCTGATTCCACCACCATTGAATGGTGTGATAATTGAGTTTTTGAAAGCCAGGACAAGGTGGAACTCGATACATGGTATCAAGTCTTTGAGAATGAGGAGATGTGGTTAAAGGTGTTTCCCACATCCTTAGCATAAGATCATGTAAGATTTCATGAATAGGCAAGCCTTAGGGTATTGGAGGATTTCCAACTCCTTTGCCCTAGGCTCTTTTTTAGGAGCTACTGTGATGGAAACGCCTCGGGACATATCCTCTGGCGGAGACATTCTGCGCTGAGAAGAGAAATCCTTGGGGAGACGTACTCTGGAATTGGCAGAGTCTTTGGAGTCTTCAGACTCAAAGGATTCAAAATATCTCCGATCCCAGTGATCGTGCAAAGCACGGTACCGATCGATCGAAGTCGGTATCGGGTTGTTCAGGTACTGATCTGTCGATGCAGGAGAGAGATGCATGACAATGTACGGGTGGCATACCCGCCGATGTCGATGCAATTGGTACCAGTATCGGTTGAGGTGTCTGAAGCGGTTTCAACAGTACCGAAGCCGTGAGAAGAGCCACTAGACTGCGTTCGATAGCAAGGAATCTCTGGTCTATCAACGCTGCTGATGCTTGGGTGTCAGTACCGGTAGAAGCTGCCGGAACCCCAGAGCATGGCGCCAGTAGTTCTGCTGAGGTTGAGGCATTGAGAACATCCTGGAGCCCCATTAATGCTTTGGAAGCCGAAGCCTCCTGCCGGGGCAGTTTTGATGGTGAAAATTCCTCAAGGGCAATGCCAGGGGCATCTAGAGATACTTAGGAGATCTACCCTTTGAGGACCGGCTAAATTTACGTTTAGTTATCTGAGATCCATGGGAGGAAGATGAAGTTCTGATGACGTCGATGCAACAGATGCAACAGATGCCACGTCTGAGGGAAAAAGGGTGCTAAGTTTAGCAGCTCGGTTCTGCCGGCCCCTTTTTGACATCATTCCACAGGAGAGGCACTCTGAAATAGTGGTCAGGACCTAAACATTTGAGACACCAATCATGGGTGTTGGTGATGGAAATGGTACCGCCACATTTAGAACATTTTGTTAAAACCTGAAGTAGGTTTTTCCATTTTTAAGGAAAAACTGGGCCTAGTGCCCAAAATGGCACCTAGCACCAAGGAAAAAAATTTCCTGAAGTAAACCACTTCAGAAACTATAGGGTTTTGTTGGTTTTTTTTTTAGAAGAAAGAACCAGCGATACCGGTATAGTGTCAAAGGAAGGCAGACACGACCACAAAAACAAAGATTAAAGACGAAATTGTTTGCAGTGGCAGGGTATGCGACCTGTTGGCTCCACGGAAAACGAAGGACTGGCGAGAGACAGTTGGAAAGGAGGTAAGGCAGCACGCAGGGGCTGTGGGATGCTCCCAAAAGCTTTTCTATTGCATGCTGGGGAGCATGCCCGCACAGGCTCCGTCGGTACCGACGATACCCATATGTGAAGATTACATTCCTGCTTGTTCCTGGAGATAACTCCATGCCCATAAGGTAATTTACAAGAATCAGTATAAGCCAAGACTCTACATCTCTACAGCTGAAGGAGGGCTAGGCCTCAGAGATAGATTACACATATAGAGCTACTATCATAGGCCTTCAGGCCTACTTAACAGCATCATTGGATCCAAATATGCAAAAAGTGCTGAAATTTTAAAGTAAATGTCCAGAACCTATCTTCAAACTTGGGCAAGCGTTCCAATGACTAGAATGAATGTGAGAATCCACAAGCGCACACAGGGAAGGAAACCAAATTTGCAAAAGAAAAAAAACCCACAAACTCCTCAAAGAATTTGATCAGCAAAACAAGGAAAAACAAGTGGTAAATGCACAAATATTGTGGGAAATATGAAGTGTTACTCCAGGAGCCCTTTGTCGATCAAGAACAGACACATGAATGGTTAAGGAGAGGTGAACTGAAACTGAGGGATGACAGATTGATAGTAGCAGCCCAAGACAGCGGTTTACAGACGAGCGAGCATTGAAAAAAACTGGCAAAACAGATATATGTCGATTCTGTAAGAAAGAGCTGGAAACAGCGACTCACCCCATAACTGGCTGGGAAGTTCTGATGGCAGAAAAGTTTTATACATTCTCACTGAAGTGCGAAGTAACCACTGCTAGTCCTACACAAATTATTCTTGGTCACTTGACTAGTCCTCATTGAAGTGCAAAGTATCCATTGCTGTACAAGTTAGCCACTATTGTTAACTTAACTATTTCCTATACAAGCTATTTCCTATACAAGCATAGGGGAAAGCCAACAGTCGCCCAAGAACGGATGCTTCGGAAGAATGTATCCTTGAAGGATACTACCAAAAGCAGAGAGGTTCCAAAAAACAGTAAAGTAGCCCAAATGCCCTCGAGTATGGAGCAGACAGAGCTTAAAAATCCCAAATTACCCATGTCTACCAATAGCCAAATTAATATGAATAAAATACAGTCTCTAAAATGCTTGTATGCAAATGCTAGAAGTCTAAAAAATAAGATGGGAGAGTTAGAATATATAGCACTAAATGAGAGGTTAGATATGATTGGAATATCAGAGACATGGTGGAAGGAGGACAACCAGTGGGACACTGTGATACCTGGGTACAAACTATATCGTAATGATAGACCTGATCAAATTGGTGGAGGGGTTGCACTCTACGTTAGAGAGGGCATTGAGTCAGAAAGTATTAAAGTTTTGCAGGAAACTAAATTTGCTGTAGAATCTCTATGGATTGAAATTCCATGTAAAAAGGGGAAGGCGATGTCAGTGGGGGTGTACTATCGACCACCTGGCCAGAATGAACAAATGGATGATGAAATGCTCAAAGAAATCAATGAAGCTAACAAAAGTTACAGCGCGGTAATAATAATGGGTGATTTCAATTACCCCGGTATCGAGTGGGTCAGTGTCACCGCAGGACATGCTAGGGAGATAAAGTTCCTAGATGACAAATGACTGCTTCTTGGAGCAGCTGGTTCATGAACCGACCAGAGGGGAAGCCATATTAGACCTAGTCCTTAGTGGAACACCAGATCTAGTGCAAGAGATAAGAGTGTTGGGGCCACTTGGCAATAGTGATCATAGCATGATCACCTTTGATTTAATTAGTGGAGGAGGGATAGTAAGGAAATCCACAGTACTACCTTTTAAATTTCAAAAGGGAGACTATGATAAAATGAGGAAAATAGTTAAGAAAAAACTAAAAGGAGCAGTTGCAAAGGTTAAAGACTTACAGCAAGCTTGGGTGTTGTTGAAAAATACTATCTTGGAAGCCAAGACCAGCTGTATTCCACGCTTTAAGAAAAGTGGAAGGAAGTCCAAAAAACTGCCAGCATGGTTTAAAGGTGAGGTCAGAGAGGCTGTTGCGAAAAAAGCATCTTTCAGGAAATGGAAAAAAGAGCCGAACGACGAAACCTGGAAACAGCACAACCACTGGCAGGTCAAATGCAAGGCATTGATAAAGCAGGCAAAGGGAGAATTTGAGAAGAAGCTTGCTGCGGAAGCAAAAACGTGAAATAAAGATTTTTTCAAGTACATTCGTAGCAAAAAAACCTGTGAGAGAGTCAGTTGGTCCATCAGATGACAGAGGAGTTAAAGGGGCACTAAGGCGACAAGGCGATAGCAAAGAGCCTGAATGAATTCTTTGCATCGGTCTTTACTGAGGAAGATGTAGGGATGTTACCCATGACTGAAGTGGTATTTAAAGGTGCGGAAGAATTTAAGGAAAGCACAGTTACTTACCTCTAACAGGTGATCTCTGGGAACAGCAGGAATTAGTTCTCACATATGGGTACGTCGGTACCGACGGAGCCTGCGCGGGAATGCTCCCCAGCTTCCCAGAATGAAAGCTTTTGGGGCATCCCACAGCGCATGCGCACTGCCTTCCCGCCTTTCCTACCAACTCTCCTCAGTTCAAGTTTAAAGCTGAGACAATAGAGAGAGAGAGTAAAGGAAAGACAAAGAGAGAGATACAACTCCTAGGGGAGGTGGGTGGGTTGTGAGGACTAATTCCTGCTGTTCCCAGAGATCACCTGTTACAGGTAAGTAAATGTGCTATCTCCAGGAACAAGCAGGAATAAGTCCTCACATATGGGGACTCCCTAGCTATGATGCCTGGGAGATCCCCAAGGGTATGAGACCCTGAGGGGATCCTCGTCTTCCTATGGATCTCAGGCATCCATTCAGGGAAGGAGGGCAGGAGTTGTTCAAGAATAGAACAGGTGTCTGAGGACAGCCTGACCAAACAAGGCATCCCGGCGGGAGTCCTTGTCCAAACAGTAATGGGCTGTGAAGGTATGAACCGAGGCCCAGGTGGCTGCTCGACAGATCTGATCGATGGACACAGAATGAAGATGAGCCATAGAGGTGGCCATGGCCCTCACATTGTGAGCTGTGACATGGCCCTCCAGAGAAAGGTTCTTACTCTGGTAAGCAAAAGAAATACACTGAGCAATCCAATTGGACAGTGTCTTTTGGAGACTGGAAGTCCTAAATGAGAAGGATCAAAAGCAACAAAAAGCTGGGAAGACTTTCTATGTTGCTGTGTCCTGTGTAAGCAAAAAGCTAGAGCTCTTTTACAATCTAGAGTATGAAGGTTCCTCTCTGCAGTTGATGCATGAGGAGCTGGAAAAAAGACCGGTAAATATACCTCTTGATTAAGATGAAAAGGTGAGACCACTTTAGGCATAAAGTGAGGATTTGTCCTAAGGACTACCTTATCATGATGGAACCTTGTATAAGGTGGATTAGCCACTAAGGCCTGCAGTTCACTGATGCGGCGAGCAGAAGTGATTGCAATAAGGAAAATAACCTTCCAGGAAAGAAATTTCAAGGAGGTAGTGGCTAAGGGTTCAAAAGGTGGCTTCATAAGCTGACCAAGAACCAAATTTAAATCCCATGCCACCGGAGGAGGTCGAATGGGAGGTTTAGTTAAAGTTAGGCCTCTCATAAATCTTGCAATAAGAGGATGAGAGGAAACAGGTTGTCCATTGATAGGCTTAAGGGATGCTGCAATAGCACTTAAATGGACCCTTACTGAATTTGTCTTAAGGTCTGCATTGGAAAGATGCAGGAGATATTCTAATAGAGAATTCAGAGGAAGTGCCAGAGGGTCAAGACCCTTTTGAGCACACCAAATGGAAAATCTTTTCCATTTAAAGGCATAGGAACGCCTAGTGGAAGGTTTCCTGGAAGCATGAAGGATATCCTTCACTTGCTGCGAAAGATTGAAGTCTTGAAGGTCTAGGCCTTCAGTAACCAAGCTCTGAGGTGAAGGGTCTTGGGGTATGGATGCCACAAAGTCCCCTCCTCCTGAGACAGAAGGTCTGGAGCAGCTCCCAAGTCCAGGGAGGGGACTTGGGAGAGATGCAGAAGTAGAGCGTACCACACTTGGCGTGGCCAGCGTGGAACTATGAGGATCATAGATCCTTGATCCCTCTGAAGTTTGAACAGAGTCTTGGGAATCAAAGGAATGGGTGGAAAGGCATACAGGAAGTCCTGACCCCAATGAAGGAGGAAGGCATCCTTGGCCTGAACTCCCTGACACGGAATTCTGGAACAGAACCGGGGAAGTTTGGCATTCCACGGACTTGCAAATAGGTCTATGTCCGGGGTACCCCATTCCTGGAAGATTCTGAGTACCTGATCCATGTGCAGGGACCATTCGTGCGGAAGCAGAACTCAACTGAGTCTGTCTGCCCAAGAGTTTTGAATTCCTGGGAGGTATACTGCCAGGAGATGGATTTGATGCTCTCTGGCGAAGGCCCATAATCTTAGAGCTTCGTTGCAAAGTGACAGAGAGCCAGTTCCTCCTTGCTTGTTTATGTAAAACATGGCTACCTGATTGTCTGTTTGAATGAGGACTGTCTGGTAGCAGAGGAGGGTATGAAAGACCTTGAGAGCTAGGTACACTGCTCGAAGTTCCAAGAGGTTGATATGAAGGGAGGTCTCCTGTGGGGACCAAGTGCCTTGGGTGGATAGGTCCTGTAGATGAGCTCCCCAACCTGTTTGGGAGGCATCTGTTGTGAGGATTGCTTGGGGCAACAAAGATTGGAAGGGGGACCCCAGCAACAGATTTTGAGTGGACATCCACCATTGGAGAGACCAAAAGAGACGTTTGGAGTTTGCTATTTGGTCTGAGAGAGCTCCTGAAGCTTGAGTCCACTGGGTGGACAAAGTCCACTGAGCTGCTCTCATGTGTAGGCGAGCATAGGGCACCATATGTACTGTGGAAGCCATGTGGCCTAGTAGTTGTAGCATCTCCCGGGCAGTTAAGTGGTCCTTTGACTGAATCTGGGAGGCTAACTGCACTAGACGTTGGCAACGAGCCTGGGGAAAATAGGCTCTTGCAGTAGTGGTGTCCAACCAGGCCCCTATGAATTCTAGGGACTGAGTAGGGGTGAGCTGAGACTTTGGGAGGTTTACCACAAGTCCCAGATACTGCAGAATGCTCCTGGTGCTGTCCAGGGAAATTTGGGCTTCTGACTGGGATGGAGCTCGGATGAGCCAGTCGTCCAGATATGGGAAGACAAAGATTCCCAGAGTGCGCAGAAATGCAGCAACTATTGCCATGCATTTGGTGAACACTCTTGGAGCAGAGGCCAGACCGAAAGGAAGGACTCTGTATTGGTAATGTTTTCCCTGGAACAGAAAACGTAGGAATTTTCTGTGGGATGGATGGATGAGTATATGAGTGTACGCATCTTTGAGATCTAGAGAACAAAGCCAATCCTGACTCTGTAGGTATGGAAGGAGAGTGCCTAAAGAGAGCATCTTGAACTTCTCCTTGTATAGAAATTTGTTCAATTCTCGGAGATCTAGAATGGGTCTGTATCCCCCTGTTTTCTTTGGAATGAGAAAGTAGGGGGAGTAAAACCCTGACCCCTGTTGAAGAAGAGGAACTTCTTCTATGGCCCTCTGGGCCAGAAGGGAGGTTACCTCCTGATCCAGAAGGTCGAGGAGAGATGTGGGAGAATTGAAATGTCTCACCATGGTGTAGGGAGGAAGGTCTGAGAAATGAAGTTTGTAGCCCTCTCTGATGATGGAGAGGGTCCACTGCTCTGATGTGATTTGCTCCCATCTGGGAGCAAAATGAGCTAACCTTCCTGGAATGGTGAGAGGTTCTGGCTGTTGTAGAGCCAGAAAGATTAAGTTCTCTAGTATCAAGTCAAACCCCCTGAGGGGCTTGGGACTGCTGGGTTGCAGCAGCCCCTGCAGGTTTAGGCCTGGCCTGTTTAGGTTGCTGACGCTTAGTAGCAAAGCGACCTGTAGAAGACTATTGACCAGAAGTGGAAGGAAATCTGCCCTTCTTTTAAAAAGACTTTTTAAAAGATTTTTTCTTGGCCGGAGTGGAGGTAGACTTAGAAAGTCTATCCAGAGCAGCATTTTCTATATCCATTTGAGTGACTTTAATTTGCCACTCCTTGCCAAATAGGTTTTCACCTGTACAGGGCAGATTTCCTAAACCATCTTGAACCCAGGGTTCTAGATCAGAAGCCTGGAGCCAAGCAATTCTATGAGCAGCTATAGCAATGCCTGAGGCTCTGCTGGCACCTTCAAAAGAATCAAAGGCTGCCCTGTTGGAAAACTTTGAAATGTCTTGAGTATGCTTAAGCCAAAGAAGGAATTCATCCCTTTTATCTTCTGGAATAAAAGGGAGAAAGTTGTGCAGCTTTTCTGCAACCTCCTTCAGAAACATACCCATATAAAGGCTGTATGAATTGATTCTGGCAATAAGCATGCTAGCTTGGAAGATCTTCCTACCAAAAGCATCCAAGGTCCTGCATTCTCTTCCTGGAGGAGTAGAAGAGTGTCTTTTGGTACTCTTTATCCTCTTCATAGCTGACTGCACCACAATGGAGTGGTGAGGAAGCTGAGTTTTTTGAAATCCAGGAGAAGGAGGGACACGGTACATAGTGTCCAATCTACGAGAATGAGGAGAAAGGGTGAGAGGAGTCTCCCACAAGTCAATCAAATGTTCTTGAAGAATTTCATGAATTGGCAAGGTGACTGCCTCTCTGGGAACCTTAGAATATCCCAAAATATCTAATTTTTTGCTCTAGGTTCTTTTTCAGAGGTTACTGAAATAGAGAGTCCTTTAGCTACTTCTATTATGAAGTCTTGAAAGGACAAATCCTCTGGAGGAGACATTCTCCTTTTTGGAGAAGAAGGCTCCTCAGGAAGGGTGACAGATACTGTAGGAGACTCATCCGATGACTCAGAATCATCAGAAGAATCGAAGTATCGTCTGCCCAATTCCAAAGATCGATAGGCGTATCGATCGGTACCGACATCGGGTGTTCCCGGTACCGGGTCGGTACCTAGAAAGAGCCCAGGACAGGGAGCCGGAATCGGCATCCTGGCCGATGTCGATGCAGCCGGTACCGGTATCGAGGTTGGTACCGGTGCCGGCGCCGGTACCAACAACATGGCTTATTGCGGTACCGACGGCGTCGCAGCCTTGATGAAAGCCAGTATGGCCTGCTGCATGGATTGCACAGTGTGATCCATGGACGCCATGACTGCCTGGATGTCGGTACCGGGAGATTGTGCCGGTACCCCAGAGCAGTCTAACAGGTGATCGGTCGAGGCCGTGCCATCGATGTCAACCTGTAACCCCATAGGAGGAGCTTTGGAAGCCGGAGCTTACCGCCAGGGTTGTTTGGCTGGGGCAGGATCCTCAAGGGCAAGCCCGGAGGCATCTCGATACTTAGAGGGAGATTTGCCCTTTGAGGACCTGCTAAAAGTATGTTTGGTTACCTGAGATCCATCAGGAGAGGAAGACCTGGAAGATGTCGATGCCACCGCCGGTGCATCCGTGGGAAACAGCACATGGAACTTGGCTGCTCAGTTCTGTAACCCTCGTTTAGACATTAGAGAACAGGACTGGCAATCCGGGACGGAGTGTTCAGGCCCCAAACATTTAAGACACCATTCATGGGTGTCTGTCACAGAAATTGTACCGCTACACTTAGTGCATTTTTTGAAGCCAGAGGCTGGTTTTTCCATGAGGGAAAGTTTCTTGTGGGCCTGGAGGCCTAAGAAGAAAAATACACCAAGTGAGGAAAAAGTATTATTATTTTTTTTTTTAGAAGAAAAGAAAAGAAAAGACCGGCGGTACCGGTCCGGCGTCGGGGAAGGCAGACACGCGACCAAAGAAATAGATTAAAATAAAGAACTTCTTCAGCGGTGACAGGAACACGACCTGCTGGCTCCGCGGAAAAGAAGAACTGAGGAGAGTTGGTAGGAAAGGCGGGAAGGCAGCGCGCATGCTTTGTGGGATGCCCCAAAAGCTTTCATTCTGGGAAGCTGGGGAGCATTCCCGCACAGGCTCCGTCGGTACCGACGTACCCATATGTGAGGACTTATTCCTGCTTGTTCCTGGAGATATATCGATACATCGGGAAGATGTATTACAACTATTAGATAAACTGAAGAGTAGCAAATCACCTGGGCCGGATGGTATACATCCAAGGGTGTTGAAAGAACTGAAATATGAGATTGCAGACCTGCTATTAGTAATCTGTGAACTATCAGTAAAATCATCTCTAATACCTGAAGATTGGAGGATCGCCAATGTAACACCAATTTTTAAAAAGGGTTCGAGGGGTGATCCGGGAAACTACAGACCGGTGAGCCTCACGTCAGTACCGGGAAAAATGATAGAAATCATCATAAAGAATAAAATTACTCAGCATGTAGATAGTCATGGTCTAATGGGAGACAGCCAACATGGCTTTAGACAAGGAAGATCTTGTCTTACTAATCTGTTATGTTTTTTTGAAAGTGTGAACAAACAGGTGGACAAAGGTGAGTCGGTTGATATAGTGTATATCTGGACTTTCAGAAAGCCTTTGACAAGGTCCCTCATCAGAGACTTTTGCCAAAACGAAAGAGTCATGGGATAGGAGGCAGTGTACTATTGTGGATCAGGAACTGGTTAAAAGATAGAAAGCAGAGGGTAGGGCCAATTTTCCCAATGGAGAAAGGTGAATATTGGTGTACCCCAGGGATCTGTGCTGGGTCCACTGCTTTTTGACATATTCATAAATGACCTGGAAAGTGAAATAACGAGTGAGGTTATCAAATTTGCAGATGACACAAAACTATTTAAAGTTGTTAAAAGCCAAGAGGATTGTGGAAAATTGCAAGAGGATCTTGATAAATTGGAAGACTGGGCATCAAAATGGCAGATGAAATTTAATGTGGACAAGTGCAAAGTTATGCACCTAGGGAAGAACAACCCAAACTATGGTTACACAATGCAAGGTTCCACATTAGGAACCACCACCCAGGAATTAGATTTAGGCGTCATTGTGGATAACATGTTAAAACCCTCCGCCCAGTGTGCAGCGGCAGCCAAGAGAGCAAATAGAATGCTAGGTATCATAAGGAAAGGAATGGAAAATAAAACAAAAGATATTATAATGCCTCTATACCGTTCCATGGTGAGACCGCACCTTGAATATTGTGTGCAATTCTGGTCGCCGTATCTTAAAATGGATATAGCGTTATTAGAAAAGGTTCAGAGAAGAGCCACCAATATGGTAAAGGGGATGGAAGGATACTCCTATGAAGAAAGGCTAAAAAGGTTAGGGCTCTTTAACCTGGAAAAGAGACGGCTGAGGGGAGATATGATAGAAGTCTATAAATTAATGAACGGAGTGGAACGGGTAAACGTAGATCGATTGTTTATGTTATCAGAATATAGAAAGACTAGGGGACATGCAATGAAGCTACAGGGTACACTATTTAAGACTAATAAAAGAAAATATTTTTCCACTCAACGTGTAATCAAACTCTGGAATTTGTTACCGGAGGATGTAGTAAAGGCTGTTAGTGTAGCTGGGTTTAAAAAAGGTTTGGACAAGTTCATGGAGGAAAGATCCATAAACCATTATTAAGACGGGACCCAGGATATCAATGCTTGACCCAGTGCAAGCATTGCGGAACCTGTGTCTTTTGGGGAAACTGCTAGGTACGTATGACCTAGATTGGCCACTGTTGGAAACAGGATACTGGGCTTGATGGACCTTGGTCTGACCCAGTATGGCATATCTTATGTTCTTATGTTTACTCATTGTTGCTTTTAAAAAAACTAGATAATTACTGCCACACACAAAATTCACTGCCCCACAACTCAACATGGCAATATCCATCCTAACTAACCAGTTTGTACCTCCTCAGCAAACGCACTCATTAGCTCCCTCATTTTGGCCTCTAACTATAACCCTATTCCAATTCTATAAGGCCGAGGAAGGAGATATCACGACAACACATGCTGTAAACCATCAGAATTCTATCAAGACTCTCACCCACACATAATCCACATACCACGCCAACACTCCACAATAGCTAAAGTGGCGCAGCCCCAAAGACCATGAAACCTGAAATGTGCCCTCATAAATGCACGATCAGTCCGCAGTAAATGGCCAGCCATCACCGACCTTATAACACACCTTGAACTAGACATCCTACTAGTCACTGAATCATGGCTCACCAACGCAGATTCAGTCCTTATCAACCAACTCATCCCCCCCCCCAACTTTTCAATTCACACTTGTCATAGACCTAACCTCTGAGGAGTTGGTGCGTTCATCCTATCAAAAACAGAGCTCCAATATCAACTGATCAACTCCAGCAGCACAACAGACCTTGATACACTCACCATAACAAACAGCCACAGCACCATCAGCCTAATCTACCAATCCCCATCCTCCTCCCCTGAGGACCTCGCAACCATAATTGACCTTGCCTGTAACCCCATGAACATTCACAGGCCAAACTGGATATTGGGAGACTTTAACCTACCAGCTCTTCAAAATACCCACTCCAAAGCCTTCCTTGAAGCATTCAACGAACTTGGCTACGAACAGATAGTTGAGACACCCACCCACCGGAAAGGAAATACACTAGACCTCGTATTCATCCCACGACCAGACATAAGCCCGAACTACAACATTGACCTAGATATCACCCCAGTCCCATGGTCTGACCACAACCTAATCAAATTCCAGATACCCATGGCATCAGGACAGCAACCTGCCTAGGAAAATAGCCAAAAACTCATCAGCACCCACAGGACGTTTCAGACCATTCGACAAAGAGGCGATCCTTAACGAAGTCCTTCCAAACCTCATGCTAGATTCGCCTAACCTGGATGAAATGATGGCCACATGGAACAACAGCCTGAAATCCTTTGCATACCTTCCTGACTCAAACAAACAACCTGCCCCAGACAAGACACCAAGAGGTAGGAAATCTGCACGATGGTACTCCACAGAGCTACGGTCCTCACTTCTCCTTAGGAAACTAGAAAGATGGCGGCGCTCCCAGTCTGTAACTGACCAGGCAGCCTACACTGTCCACCTGAAGCACACCGAGACTATATCAGTGAAAATGAAAGAACACCACTCCGAACTCCTGCGCCACTCACTAAACAAACCTCACGAACTCTTCAACTTAGTGAAGACCCTGACGAAAGAAACAGACATAGTGGTAAAGGAGAAAAAAAACACCATAACGGCATTGATAGAGGTGTCTAGTAGTAGTAGTAGTAGTACCAATCATTTATATAGCATTACAAGGCTTACACAACACTGCACAGACACATATATAAGACTGCCCCTGCTCATCAGAGCTTACAATCTAGTCAAGACAGATAACAGAACAGCCGAGGACAAAGATGAATCTAGGGGAATGGTAAGCAGACACATAGGCCTGATTCTGTCCCACAAATAGCAGGGATGGACATGCCCTCCCTGATGGTGTCTAACCTCCCCGGTTGTACTGGGAGATTAGACGAGGGCGGGGAAGGGGCGGATTGGGGGTTGAGTTAGGGCGGGGGGTGGGAAGTTGCCAACCCTGGACGTACAGGACTGATTCTAATGTCAGCCCTGTACGTCCAGGGCCGGCGACTTTGTCCAGGGAAGTTTTCACCTCGGGGGTGAAATAGCTTCCGTGGACATCGGGGATCGGTGGGCCCAGGGCCGGGATCGGTGGGCCCAGGGCCAGGAAAGGGGGACAGGGGGCAGAGAGCATTCCCCGCAGACTGACCCTGACCCTGGTAGGCCAAATCGGTGGTCGGGCTGTAGGGAATAAACTGTTTGTTCCAGCAGCCGGGATCGCTGCTTTTAAATGGAGCTGCAGTACCATGGCAACTGGACGCCATGACACCATAGCTCCATTTAAAAGCCCTGGCTGAGCTAGTCGGGCAGTGCCTCTACATGCAGGCCAGGCTGAATCACAGTTCTGGTCTGCACCTACAGGCCTGATCACAATTCTGATCCCGTGGGGCTAGACCTGCCCCGCGGAATCAGAATCGCAACCCCCTCTGTAAGTCTGGTTCAAACCAAACATACAGAGGGGCTGTACATCCGGGATGGAATGAGCCCAATAGTTAATTAAGTGATTATTCTGTGAATCGCGTGAAGAGGGGAAAAGATCCTGAAGTATCAAGAAATGCAGTCAGAGATCAAAAAAAATGTGGCAGAAACAGTAACATGTCCCATCATTTTGGGAGCCACAGGCTTGATAAAGAAGAATTTTGAAGCACATCTTACAAACTCCAGAAGGAAGCTCTCTGTACTACACAGAGCATTAGCAATAAATTTGAGGGACAGATTATACGCCGTATACCTTGGCTTAGAAGTGAGGTTTATGGCAGTCATAGTATGCGGAAAACTAACCCATTTGGAGAAACTGCCTTCAGACTCTTGGGTCAAGCTAAATTTCCAACTCAAGTATGCTTTAGTTAAAAAACAAGTTAAAGAAACTGTAGGTACACATACTCACAGTCAATGTTGTTTTGTAGAACACGGATGCACTGTTCATACAGTGTTAACATCTTTAAAAGATAGATTTGCTTGGATCCAGAGAAAACTTGCATTTTTGAGTTCAGTCTCCGTCCCGTAAATTCGCTGATAACACCACCTTTAACAGGTACTGCTTCTATTACAGGAACTGAAAATTTTCAAAAAATTGTTACACATTGGTTATACAACCAATCATTGATGTAAGATTTGCATACGAAGGGGTATGTTTACTACAAAGGTTAGAGCATGCTAAGTGTCCCCATACACATCAGGAATAAAATGGGCCAGCACTTATCATGCACTAACATTTTGAGCACATGCTAACCGTTAGAAAATATTCACCTAAATGACTAAACCTCGTCATTGGCTTAAGCTTTGATCCTCTACGAGATGCATGATTTAGGCAACTTGTTTTGCTCCGTTAATAGCATTTTTGTCTTCTCTGCATTTGCCATGCCAAACTCCATGCTCTGGTAAAGTTTAGATGGCATTAGTTATTTCTATTACTTCTGAAGCTGAGCTCCTATAGACTTAAGAACAGTAGCAGCAGTGTTTAGAGCAAATTATGTTAACCATCACCTAAGGAATACAAAAGGCACCAAGTCCTTGGAAGAGGAACTATACATTGTATTTCACCAACACTGGGTATGGAGACAAATAATTTTGTTAAGAGGAGTTATTACTCAAAGGAATATGTTGAGCTTTTATGCAGAAGTCCTATAGGGAAATTTTACTTAGGATTCAAGTTTCAGGATATGTCTCACATGTTTTCATTGATATGTATATTAGCTCACATAGACCTACTAGGCATGTGCACACTAAAGATTTGCATGTTTATGTTTGTTCAGAATATATCCATTTGGTTAGTCATTGGGAACCAAAATCATCATGCATTTGTCACATTTATGTCCACTATTTGTTTATTTAGCAAGGCTTATATACTGCATTTTCACCGGGTCAAAACACTTTACATACTGTAGAATAATTGCTTAAAAGGTTATATGGAACAATTAACCTATATACATGGAACAAGTAACTTATGTACAAGAGTATAGGATACATGCATGTATTAGTTATATACATTGTTGAGCTATATACAGCATGAATGTAGAATGAGATTTGATGAGTTGCTTTTATGAATGTTAGCATTGAGGGGGCAGAGGGTAGGAGAGAAGCCAAAATATTCTGTGAAGAGGTGAGCTTTTAGACGTTTGTGAATGGTATATAGATCTGATATGTTTAGGATGGAGTCCGGGAGTGTGTTCCAGATAGATGGTGCATAGAGTTTGAAGGAACATGCACATGCTTGTTGGTTGAAATTTGTTCTTACATGAGGGATGATGAGAGTGGTCTTTGTGGATTGCCTTCTTGGTCGGTTGGGCTACAAAGTCTGGAGTAGGGTATGCAGGTATGACGTAGGGTGGCAGTGGATGGCTGTGTGTCAAGAGAAAAGTCTTGTACTTGATCCGGCTGTCAAGGGGTAGCCAGTGTAGGTGCTTGAGAATGGGGATGTTGTGGTGATCATGCCTTGCTGCTCCTTTTATAATCCATGTGGTGGTGTATAAGGCTGTGTGTAGGGGGAGTAATGTGGATTGTGGCAGGCCTTGGTAGATAGAATTACAATAGTCGAAGTGTGGGAGAATTAGGGCCTGAAGAGCAGAGCAAAAGCCTGGTGGTTCAAGGAGGGGGCGTAGGCACTGCAAGGTTTTGGCTTTGTGGTAGACTGCTCTGGCAATCTTGCATATTTGTGGAATGAGGGTGAGGTGTTGGTCCAGGGTGGTGCCGAGGTATTTGATTTCAGACTGTACCTTTGTGTGTTTATGTTGAGGGAGGTTGGGGGTGTGAAGATATTGCCTTTTGTAGTGAATAAAGCTTCTGTCTTTTTAAAGTTGATTGTTAGCCATTGGGAAATTTCATTGAAGCATTTTAGGAGGTTTGTGAATGTAGGTTGCTTTGTGTTGAATGATCCATATATCATGATGTTGTCAGCGTAGATGTGAAAGTTGATGTTGTGTAACCTGATGGAGCAGTGGTTGGAGGTAGAGGTTGAAGAGGAGCTATGAGAGGGTGGATCCTTGAGGTAAGCCTTGAGTTTGTCAATAGGGGGTAGATATGTTGGCTCCAATTTTTATTTGTTGGTGTCTTTTGCCAAGGTAGGATAGGAACCATTGTAGTATGATGTCTTGGATACCAGTGGATTGTAGGTGCTGAAGGATGTTGTGGTTGACAGTGTTGAATGCCATGGATATGTCTAGAAAGATCATGAAGTATCCTTGTTTTGTGTCCTGAATTCCTTTTATTATGGGTTTATGAAGGAGACCATCATGGTTTCTTCTCCATATAGGGATTGGAATCAGTGTTGAAGGATCAAAAAAGGTGTTTCTGTTAGTGTGGTCTTGGAGCTGAAGTTGGATGGCTTTTTCTATGATCTTATTTATTTTTATTTAACAGGGGTTTTTTTTATATCGCTTTATTTTAGTCAAAGCGGTTTACATTATACTGTAACTTAAACTTGGTAATGTACATTAAACAGGGACATTGATAACTTGGATTATTCTGAGGCAATGGAAGGTTAAGTGATTTGCCTGAAGGCCACTAGAAGTGCTAGTGGGAATCAAACCCTGGTTTCCTGGTTCCCAAGCCAGTGCTCTAACCACTAGGCTGCTCCTCCACTCTACTGGAGATGAAGGGTAAGCTAGCGATTGGTCTGTCAGATGCGGGGTCGGAAGGGTCGAGGTCAGGTTTCTTGAGGGTTGAGCGAATGGAGGATAGTTTCAGGCACCCAGGCATGTCTCCTTGCTGCAGTACTGATTGAATGATTTTTGCAAGTATGAGACCGACATCTTGTTTGAGCGCTTTGATCCAGTTTATGGGGCATGTATCGAGAGGGGAGGTGGTTGTGTTTAGTAATATGATGGACTCAATGTTGTCTTTGCTGATGGGGCGAAAGTGGACCATGTGGAGTGGGGAGTGGTTTGTGTGGGGAGAGAGGTGGGGGGGATTGGAGTGGAGGTGGAGTTGTCTGTAGGGGTTGGCCAGCAGTTGTGGGCTAATGCTGAAGTTGAACTGGATGAGGTGTTTGTGAGCTGTTTGATGTCTTTATTAGTCATTTGATATACTGCTCAGCAACCTTGGTATCAGAGCAGTTCACAAAACAGAAGCAGGTGGCGGTTGGAAAGAAAAGGAATGCCAAATCAGACAGGACAGCAGAGAGGAAAAAAGGACAGAAAAGACAGTAGGAAAGGGAGAAGAGAGATATCAGATCAAGGGGAGAGGGAGGGGCTAGCAGTATCCTGCTGAGTTTGGGAAAGGGAGGTCAAAAGCAACGTGAAATAGTGAGTGTTCAGCATGGACTTGAATTTGGGGAATGAGATTTATGAGCGCAAGGAGGGTAGAGAGCTCCAAAGTGCAGGGCCCAGGAAAAGAAGCAGAGTTGCGTGTCTGTTCTAGGTGTGCACCCGAGACCAAGAGGAGTGCGAGACAGTTGGCATGTATAGCTCTAAGGGGCTCTGGGGAGGGGGAGTATGAAACTGGAGAAGATTTGTGAGATATTGTGTAGTGCCAATGTGGACAGCTCTGTGGACCAGAGTGAGAATCTTGTACTCACTGTATTTAAGGGGGAGCCAGTGAAGGGGAATAAGAAGAGGGGTGATATGATCGCTGCAGGAGAAGGAACGTGTGAGTATGTGTGCAGCAGTATTCTGTAAAAGCTTTAGACTGAAGCTGGTATCGAGGAAGACCTGCTAGTGCAACATTACAATAGTCAAGCCTAGAAATAACCAGTGAAAGAAGGAGAGTCATGAGGGAGGGTACTGTGAAGAAAGGACAGATTGCGCGGATCTGGCAGAGAGAAAAAAAAAGAGCGCTGAACCAGAGATGACAAGTGGTTGTGAAAGCAGAGTCTAATAGGACCCTGAGATACTGGAGGAAATGTACAAGAGGAACAGGAGTTTGCCTCTTTGTGGATGATACCAAAATCTGCAGCAGAGTAGACACCCAGAAAGGTGTAGATAACATGAGGAGGGATCTAGGTAAGCTTGAAGAATGGTCTAGAATTCGGCAGCTGAGATTTAATGCTAAAAAATGTAAGGTCATGCATATGGGCTGCAGCAATCCAAGGGAGCAATATAGTATAGGGGGTGAAGTACTTTTGTCCACTAAAGAAGTGCGGGACCTAGGCATGGTTGTGTCTGATGATCTTAAAATAGCTAAACAGGTAGAAAAGGCGATGGCAAAAGCTAGAAGGATGCTTGGGTGCATACAGAGAGGAATGGCCAGCAGAAGAAAGGAGGTGATAGTGCCTCTGTATAAGTCTTTGGTGCGACCTCATTTGGAGTATTGTGTGCAGTTCTGGAGACCACACCTTCAAAAGGATATAAACAGGATGGAGTCAGTACAGAGGGTAGCTACTAAAATGGTTAGTTGGCTTCATTATAAAGCATATGAGGACAGACTTAAGGATCTTAATATGTACACCTTAGAGGAAAGGTGGGATAGAGGTGATATGATCAAGATGTTTAAATACCTCCATGGCGTAAATGCACAGGGGGAGAGCCTCTTTTGATTGAAAGCAAGTTCTGCTATGAGGGACATGGGTAAGGGTGAAAGTGGATAAATTCAGGAGTGATATACGGAAATATTTCTTTACGGAAAGAGTGGTGGATCCATGGAATAGTCTCCCAGTGGAGGTGGTAGAGATGAGGACAGTATCTGAATTCAAAGAAGCATGGGACAAACACAGAGGATCCCTTAAGGAAAAAAATGGGACTGTTGTAGTTGTTGATATGGAAGGACAGACTAGATAGGAGATGTGGTCTTTTTCTGTCGTCATTTTTCTATGTTCTACGTTTCAATCTGAGGAGCTAACATGGAACAAGATGCGTGAAAAGTAAACCAAATGGCAGCACATTTTGACTTAAGATGGGAGGCAATTCATGGATAGCCAGGTGGAGATATTTGATCAACAGGAGTTCGTGGGGGCCAAGATCGGGGGACAGAGTTGGTATGGTGGAGCAGAATAATATCAGCGTAAAAGTAAGAGGAGATAGTGGACTGTTGGATAATCAGTGCAAGAAAATATTGAACAGAAGAGGTGCCAGCACAGAGTCCTGGAGACACCACAAGTGAGGGGGATGGTAGGAGAGGTGGGCGACCCACAGGATACAGAAAGAACGAGAAGACAATTGAATGGAACCAGTGAAGGACAGTACCATGAAGCCCATAGTCGCAGAGGCGAGAAAGCAGAATGGCGTGATCAACTAGGTCAAAGACCGCAGAAAGATCCAGTGAAACAGCAAGGGAAATATCACCCCTGTCAGGTGAGACACGAATTTCATTAAACAGTGAGAGGAGGATCATTTCCGTGCTGCAACCGGGACCACACTAGCCGCAGCAATTCTTTAGTGTTATGTTCAGCTGTGCTCCTTCTCCACGTCGTAGTACCTGGGGCTCTTATTCGATTTTCAGTTCTGGGTGCGCAGAAGTGAAATCGCATTAAACACCATTTGGTACTACAGCCTTGGGACAGAGCATGGCTGAACATACATTAAAGAAGAATTGCTGGGGTTGGTGCAGCCATGTCTGCAGCCGCTGCTGCCACTTGCGCCAGCTCCCCCACAGAAGGGGAGAAGCTGCACTGTTGGGTTGGGGAAGGGAAAAGGGAAGATCCTGCAGTTTAGATGGAAAGGAGGGGGAAGTGGAAAGAGAAAATGCTGTAATGTTTGAGGGGGGGAGAGGAAAGAGGAGAGGGAACTGCTGTGGCAAAGGGGCAGGGAGATGCTGGACTATAAAGGTGAATAAAGGGGGAGATGTCTGGCTACACGGAGGGATGATGCCAGGCAACAAGGATGGATGGGGGAAGAAAGATAGAAGGGGGGGGGATGCAGGGCTTTATAGGTTGGTGGGTGAGGAGGAAGAGAGAGGGTGATGCCAGTCAGGCTGGGTAGGTAGGTGGGTGAGAAAGAGAGGGTGAATATGTTGGGCTATATAGGTTGGGAGGTAGGTGGAAAGGAGAGATCATGGAGGGCCGGCACCAATAGGGTGCAGACCCCATAACGGGGTGGTCGGATGGGGGAGGGTTCAGAAAGATTAGGCAGGGTAGGTAGGAGGGGGAGAGGAGGAGCTGAGCCTGGGGGTTGAAAAGGAAGGGGGAAGAGCTGCCCCTTCCTTTTCAGCAGCAGAGGTGCAGCTTACGGTGTCTGCGGGAGCAGAAGTTCTGTGCAGGAAGGAAGCAAGCATCATGGAAGAGCGCAGCATTGAAAGTAAAAGCACCAAACTAGCAGGGCAGGAGTCCAAGCAACCTTCAGGGATCCCCGGGCAGCATCAATTTACCCCCTTTAAACACCAACGGCAGCATGTATTCCAGGCTCTTGGGAGCAGCGGGGGTAAGCGTGAGCTAATGGCGGCAGTGGCAGGCCCAGGCAGATCAGCACGTGGCAGGAGGAAGCAGCAGCGGCATCGGCCCTGTGCAAGGAGACAGGCAATGGCAGCAGCTGGAGTGAGCAGGAGGCAGCGGCTCAACCCTGATCCTGGGGGAGGGAGGAGGACTGACAGTCCAACAGTGCCGGGGGAGTGGAGAGAAGCCTGGATAAGGCAGCAGCAGGAGGAGGTATCACACGGCTATCAAGAACATGTGGACCCAGTGAGCAAGGCCGCCACCTGGTGGTCACTGAGAATTGCAGCACTATTGAGCCCTCAGCTAGCTATTAAGACAGTCTCTGTCCAGTGCACAATCTAGTGGTCATTGTGGATTATAGCAGCTTTAGAACCCTCATCTGCCTACAGTTTAAAGAGACCTTAGAGACATGGTATTAGCAGGACTTGTCGGACTGAGTGGGCAAGCAAGTGAGGACACCCAAAAACAGCAGCACAGAGACATGCCAAAGGGTAGACAGCATGCTCAAGCAGCACTACAGAGGTGACAACAGCGGACCAGCGGGGAAAAAAGCAAAGGTGAGCGAGAAGCCAGCATGGGCAACTGGAAAAGGAAAAGAGAACAGGAGTAAGGCAAGCGGAAAGAAATCTGGGACCCAGACAAAACATGGTGCGCAGTGACGCAGAGACTACAGCAGGGGTGAGGGAGGTGGCGACCAGACCAGCAACCAGTGAATTGCCCCCACCGTGCAGTGGTGATAGGCAGGCGAATGAGCCCCCTGGGATGCGTGACCGCTTGAACCAGGTAAGGGCCATTGCCACAGTCCATGGAGCAGGATGCATGCAGGCTCTCCTGAATTCAATGGAAGAAACGCCAGCCGGGAACAGGCCAGTTGCAGAAGAAGCAGGTGCAGTGCGGATTGCAGCCGGTATTGGCATGGCACCTGGCACGCCCCAGACTGCATAGGGCGTGAGGGGGCTAGTCAGGATGGGATCCCCCTGATCCCCCACCCCCTTTCTGGGGGCACTTTTCTAGCAAGCACCGGGGGGCCGGCGGGGGTGGCACAAACAGGGGATGGGAGTTTGGTATCAGAGCTCAAACCTGCCGAATACATATGCGTAATCAGTGTGCTGGAAAGCCACGTGCCAGTTGCCCAGAAATAGAAAATCTGGAAGGACAAGTACGTGGATATTTTCTTGCTGCTCAGAGGAGCAATGACAACTGCGACTGTTCAGGCTGCCGCAACAAGTGTAAGCTGGCCTCCAAGAAGGCTGACACCATCCCGCAGACGATAGCAAATTGGTGCATGTCCTTTCAGGTGCTGGCCAGCATGGTTGGTGAGCAGCACCCGGAGCAGTGCAGGGGGCTTTTCAAATATCAAGTAAGTATTTGTGAGGCCTACCGGGTGTATGGGGGTACAGCCTGGTTGGAATACGCCGAACAGTTTAGTCTTAACATGGCAGGCAACAAGGGGCTGACCTAGGACAGAAAAGACATTGACCTGTGGATTTGGTTGATGACCCAGGGTAAGCAGAGTGAGTGGGATTCCAGGGAGCTGGCCCAGTAAGTCATCTGCACCCCCCACCCCCAATTATTTCTTGGGGGGGACTGCAGGCTCAGCACTGGGGATGGCAATGCCCCCCCCCCCAGCCACCCAACTACCCCATGCGCTGGGGAGTATGTTAGCTGTTTAATGGGGGGGGGAATTGCAGATTTAATAATTCCTGCAAGTACAGGCATGCATGTGCTACATGAGGGAAGGGCACCCTCAGGTCTTCTGCGGGAAGAGGCAAGGGAGTAACCACCAGCAAGTGAGTTCCGGCATCGTGGCTGGGATGGGTGAAGAGGCCCATTAAGATAGGGGCTCTGGGGAGGAATTTGTAGGGTTACGATATTAACAAAGCTCAATAGTTTGTTGTCAGATTTACTATCCCTTACATCATCCCTCTGTGACTGCAGGCAGCTGGGAACGTAAAATCTTCTCTCGAGCAGAAGGAAGCGATCCAGCAGAAGCTCGACAAGGAAAGGAAATTGGGAAGAATAGAAGGCCCTTTTGGGAGCAGACCCCTGCCAAATTTAATCGTTTCCCCACTGGACCTGGTACCTAAGAAGATGCTGAGAGAGTTCCAGCTCATACACCATTTGTCATACCCTAATGGGTACCCTAACGGTGTATCAGTGAACGACCACTTGGACCCGGCAGCATGGCTGGTGAAGACAGTAGAATCGGCTTTTCAGCTGCTCCCAATACATCTTGATGCTTCCACCTGTTGGGTACAATACTATGTAGACAAGTGCCTCCCAATGGGGTGTTCCATATCTTGTGCCTACTTTGAAGAGTTCAGCTCTGCCCTCCAATAGATAGTCAAAAAGGACTTGCACCAGGGCAGGATCATCCATTATTTGAATGATTTTCTGATCATGTCAGGGAAAAATCTGGAGTGTCAGCAGATTTTGGGGGTGTTCCAACAAAGCCACAGAGTTGGGGGTGCCATTGGCAGTAGGCAAGATGGAAGGGCCTGCCCAGTGCCTCTCCTTCCTGGGGATATAAATTGACACCTTGGAAATGGTGACCCGCCTCCTGGCCAGTAAAATGATAGCCTTAAGAGCCACAGAGCAAACTGCAGTCAGCGCAAAGATGATCATTCTGCGGCAGATGGTCGCTGATAGGGCATCTGAACTTTGCCTGCCTGATGATGCCCATGGGGCTGGTGTTCATAAGGCGGCTGGCGGATGCCACTAAGGGAGTCTGCAGGGGTCACCACTTCCTCAGGGTCAATACAATGTTCCCTGTAAAATAGTTCTCCAAGTTATAATGCCCTTTTCAATGGAATTTCAGTTTGTTCAATGTAAGCCGCACTGATGCAGAATAGCGCGGTATATAAGAGAATGTAAATAAATAAATAAATCGATGAGGGAGGGATCTGGAAGTGTGGCAGCAGTTCGTATCCCGATACAATGGCAGGAACATATGGAGGGTGCCTGCTACGTGTAACTGGAAGCTGGAGCTATTTACAGATGCTGCAGCAGGGGGGTGGGCTTCGGTATCTATCAGTAGTGCCAGGAGCATTGGCCAGTTGAGTGGCACCAGGGCAGCGTTACCAAGAACATTATGTTCCTTGAGATGTTTGTGATCATGGCAGCCATGGTCATCTGGAGACGCCGGTTTGCATTCAAGAGAATAGTTTTCCACTCAGATAATGTAGCAGTGGTTTTTGCCATCAACAGGCAAACAGCAAGGTCGCAGAAAGTGAGGAGTCTGGTAAGGAGGCTGGTGCTGCTGAGCCTGGACTTGAACGTATTTATCACTGCCAGGCATGTTCCTGGGGAGAGTAATGAGATAGTTGACGCTCTTTCTAGTTTTCAGCTCCAGCACTTTAGGCAGCTTGCCCTGAAGGCATCGCCCAAGGCAGCTTGCATGCCAACAGAGATGTGGACCCTTTGATGCGGAGCACCAGCAAACTGCTGATGGCATTGCTATCAGCCAGCACCTGGGTCAGGGTGCCTGGTCTCTGTTACCAGAAGCAGAGAACTAAATAGGCCACCTGGGCAACAACACAGAGCGGTTGGTGCCAGGGAAATTTGCTTACGCTGGTCATGGAGTGGGCAAGGGTCATCAGCCAGGCTGCAGGGACAGAGGTACCCCTCCACTTTTATCCAGCCTAAGGATACTATTTGGTTATTGTGTGTAGTTATTGTTGGAGGGTGTGGTTATTGATAATGCTAAGGTGTGTACGGCATAGTAATAATTTTAAAATGATAAAGAAGATGTAAGGATACCCCTATGAGGAAAGGCTTAAAAGGTTTGTCTTCAGTCTACGAAGGGACTGCTGAGGGGAGATTTGATAGACGTCTATAAAATAAGCAGAACAAAACAAGTAGACATGAATCTGTTTACGCTTTCAAAAAGTATAGACTATAGGACATGCAATGAAGCTGCAAAGTAGTATATTTATGACAATATTTTTTCACTCAATGCATAATTAAGCCCTGGAATTCTTTGCCAAAGGATGTAATAAAAGTTGTTAGTGTACTTGGGTTTTAAGATGTGTTTGGACAACTTCATAAGGTATTAAAGTGGACTGGGGAAAATCCACGGCTTATCCCTGGGATAAGTAGCAAGATATCTGTGCACCTGTTGGGACCCTGCCAGATACTTGTAACCTGGATTGGCCATTGTCAGAAACAGGATACTGGACTTGATGGACCATTGCTCTGACCAAATATGACAAATCTTATTTCATGTGTATTGTGAATCGAACCCATGAACTTGGGGACCAGAGGCCACAGTCATGTGATTGAAACCACAAAAGTACAGACTGAGCTCAAGCCCTAGTAATCAGACCATGAGCAGCAGAAGGGGATGCCCTTCGCCCTTGAGGAGCCCAGTGAACCAGCAAAAGGTGTCTTTTGAGCCATCATATATAAAAGAAGCTTAGCCAGACATGCCCTTACTGGTTCAATATTGTCAGTGGACCTGACCTGGGTTTACTGTCACCCAGCAACTCTACACTGTTTAGTGGAGTGTTGTCTTCTACCTCACTTGCTGCCAAGTCCAGCTACATTCGTAGCAAAAAACCTGTGAGAGTGTCAGTTGGTCCATTAGATGATAAAGGGGTTAAAGGAGCACTAAGAGGTGACAAGGCGATAGCGGAGAGACTGAATGAATTCTTTGCTTCAGTATTTACTGAGGAAGATGTAGGGATGTTACCTATGACTGAAGTGGTATTTAAAGGTGCGGAAGAATTGAAGGAAATATCGATACATCGGGAAGATGTATTACAACTATTAGATAAACTGAAGAGTAGCAAATTACCTGGGCCGGATGGTATACATCCAAGGGTGTTGAAAGAACTGAAATATGAGATTGCAGACCTGCTATTAGTAATCTGTGAACTATCATTAAAATCATCTCTAATACCTGAAGATTGGAGGATCGCCAATGTAACACCAATTTTTAAAAAGGGTTCCAGGGGTGATCCGGGAAACTACAGACCGGTGAGCCTGACATCAGTACCGGGAAAAATGGTAGAAACCATCATAAAGAATAAAATTACTCATCATGTAGATAGTCATGACCTAATGGGAGACAGCCAACATGGCTTTAGACAAGGTAGATCTTGTCTTACTAATCTGTTATGTTTTTTTGAAGGAGTGAATAATCAGGTGGACAAAAGGTGAGTTGGTTGATATTGTGCATCTGGACTTTCAGAAAGCCTTTGACAAGGTCCCTCATCAGAGACTTTTGGCAAAACTAAAGAGTCATGGGATAGGAGACAGTGTACTATTGTGGATCAAAAACTGGTTAAAAGATAGAAAGCAGAGGGTAGGGCTAAATGGCCAATTTTCCCAGTGGAGAAAGGTGAATAGTGGTGTACCCCAGGGATCTGCGCTGGGTCCGCTGCTTTTTGACATATTCATAAATGACCTGGAAAGTGGAACAACAAGTGAGGTTATCAAATTTGCAGATGACACAAAACTATTTAAAGTTGTTAAAACCCAAGAGGATTGTGGAATACTGCAAGAGGATCTTGATAAATTGGAAGACTGGGCATGTAAAAAGGGGAAGGTGATGACAGTGGGAGTGCACTATCGACCGCCTGACCAGAATGAACAAATGGATGATGAAATGCTCAAAGAAATCAAGAAGCTTACAAAAGTTACAGCACAGTAATAATAATGGGTGATTTAAATTACCCCGGTATTGACTGGGTCAGTGTCACTGCAGGACATGCTAGGGAGATAAAGTTCCTAGATGAAATAAATGACTGCTTCTTGGAGCAGCTGGTTCATGAACCGACCAGAGGGGAAGCCATATTGGACGTACTCCTTAGTGGAACACCAGATCTGATGCAAGAGATAAGAGTGTTTGGGCCACTTGGCAATAGTGATTATAGCATGATCACGTTTGATTTAATTAGTGGAGGAGGGATGGTAAGGAAATCCACAGTACTACCTTTTAACTTTCGAAAGGGAGACTGATAAAATGAGGAAAATAGTTAAGAAAAAACTAAAAGGAGCAGTTGAAAAGGTTAAAGACTTACATCAAGCTTGAGTTTTGTTGAAAAATATTATCTTGGAAGCCCAGACCAGCTGTATTCCACACTTTAAGAAAAGTGGAAGAAAGTCCAAAAAACTGCCAGCATGGTTTAAAGGTGAGGTCAGAGAGGCTGTTGCCAAAAAAGCATCTTTCAGGAAATGGAAAGAAGAGCCAAATGACGAAAACTGGAAATAGCACAAGCACTGGCAAGTTAAATACAAAGCATTGATAAGGCAGGCAAAAGGGAGAATTTGAGAAGAAGCTTGCTGCGGAAGCAAAAACGCGTAATAAAGTGCATTCGTAGTAAAAAACCTGTGAGAGTCAGTTGGCCCATTAGATGACAGAAGGGTTAAAGGGGCACTAAGAGGCGACAAGGCAATAGTGGAGAGACTGAATGAATTCTTTGCTTCGGTATTTACTGAGAAAGATGTAGGGATGACTGAAGTGGTATTTAAAGGTGCGGAAGAATTGAAGGAAATATCGATACATTGGGAAGATATATTACAACTATTAGATAAACTGAAGAGTAGCAAATCACCTGGACCGGATGATATACATCCAAGGGTGTTTAAAGAACTGAAATATGAGATTGCAGACCTGCAATTAGGATTCTGTGAACTATCATTAAAATCATCTATAATACCTAAAAAACGGAGCATCGCCAATGTAACGCCAATTTTTAAAAAGGGTTCCAGGGGTGATCCGGGAAATTACAGACTGGTGAGCCTGACGTCAGTACAGGAAAAAATGGAAGAAACCATCATAAAGAACAAAATTATTGAACATGTAGATAATCATGGCTTAATGGGAGACAGCCAACATGGCTTTAGACAAGGAAGATCTTATTAATCGGTTATGTTTTTTTGAAGGTGTGAATAAACAAGTAGATAAAGGTGAGTCGGTTGATATAGTGTATTTGGACTTTCAGAAAGCCTTTGACAAGGTCCCTCAGAGACTTTTGGCAAAACTAAAGAGTTATGGGATAGGAGGCAGTGTACTATTGTGGATCAGGAAATGGATAAAAGATAGAAAGCAGAGGGTAGGGCTAAATGGCCAATTTTCCCAATGGAGAAAGGTGAATAGTGGGATCTGTGCTGGGTCCGCTGTTTGACATATTCATAAATGACCTGGAAAAGGGAATTACGAGCGAGGTTGTCAAATTTGCAGAAGACACAAAACTATTTAAAGTTGTTAAAATCCATGAGGATTGTGGAAAATTGCAAGAGGATCTTGATAAATTGGAAGACTGGGCATCAAAATGGCAGATGAAATTTAATGTGGACAAGTGCAAAGTTATGCACCTAGGGAAGAACAACCCAAACTATGGTTACACGATGCAAGGTTGCACATTAGGAACCACCACCCAGGAAGAAGATTTAGGCATCATTGTGGATAACATGTTAAAACCCTCTGCCCAGTGTGCAGTGGCGGCCAAGAGAGCAAATAGAATGCTAGGTATCATAAGGAAAGGAATGGAAAATAAAACTAAGGATATTATAATGCCTCTGTATCATTCCATGGTGCGACCACACCTTGAATAGTGTGTGCAATTCTGATCGCCATATCTTAAAAAGGATATAGCGTTATTGGAAAAGGTTCAGAGAAGAGCCACCAAAATGGTAAAGGGGTGGAAGGATACTCCTATGAAGAAAGGCTAAAAAAGTTAGGGCTCTTTAACCTGGAAAAGAGACAGCTGGGGGGAGATATGATAGAAGTCTATAAATTAATGAATGGAGTGGAACGGGTAAACGTAGATCGATTGTTTACATTATCAGAATATAGAAAGACTAGGGGACATGCAACGAAGCTACAGGGTAAACTATTTAAGACAAATAAGAGAAAATATTATTTCACTCAACTTTTAATCAAACTCTGGAATTTGTTAGCGGAGGATGTAGTAAGAGCTGTTAGTGTAGCTGGGTTTAAAAAAGGTTTGGACAAGTTCTTGGAGGAAAGATTTATAAGTCAGGATATCAATGCTTGACCCAATACAAGCATTGTGGAACCTGTGTCTTTTGGGGAAACTACTAGGTACGCATGACCTAGATTGGCCACTGTTGGAAACAGGATACTGGGCTTGATGGACCTTGGTCTGACCCAATATGGCATATCTTATTTATTTAACTGTATTTATATCCCGCTTTTCACTGGGTCAAAGCGGTGTAACAAAAAAAGGGGGGGGGGGTAATCAGTTATAGGGTAGGGCCATCACCAGGAGGGCAACATTGATGATTTCAGGAAAGGATATCTTATGTTCTTATGAGGTTTGGACAAGTTCCTTGAGAAAAGATCCATAAACCATTATTAAAGGACCAGGGAAATCCACTGTTTATCCCAGGGTAAGCATTGTGGAATCTATCTTTTTTTTTTTTCTTTTCATTTAAATTTTAAGCAGTTATACAAACAACTGAAAAATAAAGACAATCAGATAGGAAAAATCATCTCATAATTCCAAGAGTATAAGAAAACAAACTGATGTAGACCACATTATTGGGATTCAGGTGTGGATATAGAACAACAACAACATAAGCAACATTAGGAAACTAAGGCTACTAGCCCACATATATAGGAGGAAAAAAAATAAACCTACGGTTATACTCCCCTGTAATTCTCACCCAACGCTTCTGTCAGCAATAAATTTTTCCAAATGGGATACATCAGTGAAAATAAATGAAGCGCCATCATAATTTATAACACATTTGCAAGGGAACCTTAGGAAAAAGGTAGCACCCAGCTGAAGGACCCGTGGCTTAAGAGCTAAAAAAAGCCGACGTCGCAGCTGGGTACTACGCGCGACATCCGGGAAAATATTTATTCGGTGGCCACAAAACTCAGACGCTTTATATTTTAAAAAAGCCTTAAGGCTTTTTTTAAATATAAAGCGCTGGAATCTATCTTTTTAAGAACCTGACAGGTACAGTACTTGTGACCTGGATTGGCCATTGTTGGAAACAGGATACTGGGCTTGATGGACTTTGTTTTGACCCAGTATGACATTTATGTTCTTAGACAATTTGCATCCCCACATGTAAAAATGGCCCCCTTCTAAAACATCATTTAAATATGTATGCCTATCTACACATGTAAATCCTGCCATTTACTCATGCAGATGCTAAATATCCACCAGTCTCTAGCTATGAGCATGTTTCCTAAAATGATAAACACTAAAGGACCAGTCGGAAAGCAGGAAGCACTCACAGCCTGAAGCAGCCAATTTCACTAGGTCATGCAGGAATGGAGGAAGAGGCATTTGTGATATGAGGCAGCCTCTGCTAATAAGAGAAAATGCACTTGTTGGGAGTGGTACATACAGCATAGTGGTGATAGGTTGGAGAGGGAAAGCAAAGGGGGGGTGGTCTGAAGTAAAAACAATTTTGTCTACAAAAACATTTGAGGGTCTCTTCTATCAAGTTAAAATTACAAGTGGATATTTGCTTACCTTTATTTTCTGTATAATAGGGTGGAGAAGACATGATGGCACACTCAGGTAGAAATTTAGGCAATGGAATATTAAGTAAATCATTTAATGATTCTGTCTTCGTCTACGGATACATGAATAAAAATAATTAGACTATATCAAACATTTAGCAATCTAAATTGTCAACATATTATTCCTGGTCTAGAAATCAGAGTATGGACTTGTGTGGTCACATCATTCCCAAATTATTTTTGGATTCTTCAGAAAATTTACTGGCGGCTGTTCAGATACGTAGGCCTTGTAGATAGTGGTAAAAAGACTCTTATCGCCATAGCAATCAAAAAATAGAGCATATCTTGCAAATAACTCTACAATAAGGGGAAGTGTTATAAAATGTGCTTTAGAAGCTTTGTATGTGGAAAAATTGCCCTTACAGAATAGCGTGGCTGCGTACACATAAAAAGTAGTTACATGATCTGCGCAGGGAAATTTAAGTGCATAATCTGCGTGGAATTGCAATATAGCTTAGTTACTCACCTGTAACAGGTGATCTCCGAGAACAGCAGGAATTTAATCTTCACATATGGGTATCATCGGTACCCTCACTTGGTTTGCAGCTTGTCGTGCTGCGAGGGCTTGTGTGCATCACTGATGCTGAGAGCTAAACTATCAATAGTTTAACTACTGCCAGGGTCTCCCAAGATGGACAGGTCTCAGCTGAGGTGCCAGACCAAGACAAACCACCCATCTGGGCAGCAGAAGAATGGGATAGTGTTGACGGCAGAGGATCACATTTCTGTGACAACGGCAACACCAAACTTAAACTGCACAGAAGAAAGGCTCAGCAAGCTATTTCTGTATCTTGCCATGAAAACCCAATGGATAGTTACAACAAAACAAATTGTGCTGTAGTGCTGGAAGATGAGACCCCCAGGTCGGAAGGCACTCAACTAGCTACTGGGGAAGAGCTGAAGACGTTTCAGAGTAAAGCCAGCATTTATTATGTGGTTGGATCAAAGCCCTCGGGACGTCTGACTGCTGATGTAGCTGCGCATGAAATGAGAGTCAGAAGCTGTAAAGAGGTCTTACTCATTGGAACATGGAACGTACAAAGCATGAACCAAGGGAAGTTGGAGGTGGTCAAGAATGAAATGGAACGTGTACAACTTGATCTGTTGGGTGTCAGTGAACTGAAATGGATTAATGGTCTACTATGCTGGAAATGAAAGACAAAGAAGAAATGGTGTTGCATTTATAATAAAGAAGAAACTTGCAAGAACTGTAATGAAATACAATGCAGTCAGCGAACGCTTAATCTCTATTCATCTACGAGGAATGCCTATCAACACAACTATAATTCAAGTATATGCCCCAACAACAGCTTCAGAAGAGAATGAAATTGAAGAGTTCTATTAACAAGTACAAGCTGAAATTGACAGAACATGCAAACAGGATATCCTGATAGTCATGGGTGACTGGAATGCAAAAGTTGGCAACAAAGAAAAAGACAAAGTAGTTGGAAAATATGGACTTGGCAACAGAAATGAAGCTGGAGAAAGACTGATAGAATTCTGCAAGACCAACACCTTCTTCCAGCAACACAAGCGGCGACTGTACACATGGACTTCACCCAATGGATTGTATAAAAAAAATTGTCTACATCTGTGGAAGTCAATGATGGAAAAGCTCTATAACATCAACAAAGACAAAACCTAGAGCTGACTGTGGTACAGATCATCAACTACTAGTATGCAAACTCAAGCTAAAGTTGAAAAAGAGCAAACCACTCATGAGTGCAGCAAAATATGACCTTGAGAATATACCACTGGAATTTAAAAACTGCCTGCAAAATCGATTTGCTGCTTTAGTTATAAATGACTGAGCTACAGAAGAGTTATGGGATGACATCAAGAAGGTTGTGTTGTAAGAAAGCGAGAAGTCTCAACAAAAGGTGAAAAAAGAAAAAAAAACGGCCAAAATGGATGACGGAAGAAACTCTGAAAATTGCCCAGAAACGCAGAGAAGCTAAAGCCAGAAGAGAAAGAACGAATCACAGAACTCAGAGATTTCCAACGTGCAGCAAGACAGGACAAGGAAAAAGTACTACAATGACGCATGCAAGGAAATAGAAGCAGAAACTATTAGAGGAAGAACAAAATCAGCTTTCCTAAAGCTACGAGAGTTAAAGAAAAAGTTCCAGCCTCGAATTAGAATGTTACAAGATGCTCAAGGTTCTATGTTGAATGATGCTGAGAAGATCAAGAAAAGATGGAAGGAATATACAGAGTTTTTATATGATAAAGATCAAGTGGACCAACAGCCGTTTCAACCTGCACCTTATGATCGGGAACTATTGGTGATGAAATTAGAGGTTGAAGCAGCATTGAAAGCCTTATCAAACAACAAAGCAGCAGGCATTGATAGCATTCCCATAGAAGTATTACAGCAATCTGATGCAGCTGTTACCGTACTTACAAGGCTCTGCCAAGAAATATGGAAGACATCATGGCCAACTGACTGGAAAAGATCTGTGTTTATACCAATACTACAGAAAGGTGATCCAACTGACTGTGGAAATTATCACACAATCACTCTGATCCCACATGCCAGCAAGATTCTACTGAAGATTATTCAAGAGAGACTACAACCATACCTGGAACAAGAACTACCTGAAGTGCAAGCAGGGTTCAGGAAAGGCGAGGAACGAGAGACATCATTGTGGATGTGAGATGGATCCTTGAAAAGATTAAAGAATACCAAAAGGATATTTATTTGTGCTTTATAGACTATAGCAAAACTTTTGACTGTGTAAACCATGAGAAACTCTGGGCCACATTAAGAAGCATGGGTATACCAGAACACCTGATTGTACTCTTGCACAATCTGTACATTGATCAAGAAGCAACAGTTCGAACTGAACAAGGAGAAACAGAATAGTTTAAAATAAGCAAAGGTGTAAGACAAGGCTGCATACTTTCCCCCTACCTGTTTAATTTATATGCAGAACAAACCATCAGAGAAGCAGGATTGTATGAAGACAGAGGTGTGAAGATTGGTGGAAGACTCATCAACAACATTCGCTATGCTGATGATACCACATTACTGGCTGAAAGTGAAGATGATCTGAAACATTTGCTTCTCACAATGAAAGAACATAGTCTCAAAATGGGCCTGCACCTTAATGTAAAGAAGACAAAGATCATGACAACTGGCATAATCAACAGGTTCATTGGTGAAGGGGAAGAAATTGGAATCGTGAACAACTTTAACCTACTTGGATCAACTATCAATAAAGAAGCAACAAGCAGTCAAGAAATCAGACGACACATTGCTCTTGGCAGAATGGCTATGAAAGACCTAGATAAGATTCTCAAGAGCAGAGATGTCTCTCTCCATACAAAGATTTGACTTGTTCAAGCCATGGTATTTTCAACATCATATGGCTGTGAAAGCTGGACAGTGAAAAAGACAGACAGGAAGAAAATTGATGCCTTTGAATTATGGTGCTGGTGGCAAATACTGTGTATACCATGGACTGACCGAAGAACAAACCAGTTGGTACTAGAGGAGATCAAACCTAAGCTTTCTTTAGAAGCTCAGGCGACAAGACTGACTTTCATACTTTGGACACATCATGCGAAGAGAGAGAGATCATTAGAGAAAGACATCATATTTGGCAAGATAGAAGGTCAACGCAAAAGAGGAAGGCCAGCAATGAGATGGATCGATACAACAACAGCAGCTATGGGTACCAGTCTGTCAACAATGAGCCGCCTGACTGAAGACCGAACACAATTTAGGATAGCTATCCAGAGGGTCGCCATGAATCGACTCCAACTCGACAGCACTTAACAACAACATTGTCGGTACCGACGGAGCCATACACACACAATACACACATGCACCCCTTCTTTAGAGCATGTGTAAATTTGTGTAAAAGAATTTATGCAAAATGGAAGGTCATTGTTAAAACCTATTTTAGAAGAGGCACTGTCTTTATAAGATTGTCCAGCTCCCATACAAGCTACACCTACTCTAAGGAAGGCGCAAATTTATGCTGTTTGAAATCTTTGCAAACGCACTGACCCTATTCTGTGCACTGCCTCTGAAACTGTCAAACACGTATGGCATTAAATCAAAAACTTAACTGCCATTTTTGGATTAGGCCAAATAATTTAGGAGTAGGTTTATTAAGCTGGGCTAATAGCTAACCTGGGACCTAGTTGCAGATAAGTCAGGTTAACCGTTAGCCCGGTTTAGTAGACATACCCCTTAGTGTTTTCTGCAGATTTGATCACTTCGCTCCTTCTCATTTTCTAGATCAATTATTAATGTTAAAGAGCACTAGTCTAGTTCAGATCCCAGGAGTACTCCACTATCCACCTTTCTCCAATGAGAAAATTGACCATTACCCCTATCCCGTTTTCTATCTTTTAACCAGTTTTTAATTTACAATAGGACACTGACAATGTTCCTTATGAGAGACACCTAAGAATTTTTTTTTAAAGTCATGGAAGGAGGTCAAATACTTTCTGAAAATCTAGCTATAGCGTATCAACTGCCTCAACTTTAACTGCATGCATAATTCTGATCATGCATTGAATATAGTTTGCATATGTCTCCTAAATACCTCGGCACTTTTAATGTGTTATTTTTTTTTATAGTGTTTACTTTGTCCTATATTTCCTGTTTATTTTGGTGTTCCTTTACATTATATCCTTAATGTATATTATCACTTAAACCGCATAGTTTATAGATGTGCAGTATATCAAATAAACCGTAATCAAACATAACATACTGATGTCGTCAGAAAAACAAAACTAGCAAGATTCATGAGGCTAGACTTCCTTTGGCTAAATCCATATTGGTTTTGGGCCATTAATGTTCAGAAATTTGTTTCTACCATTTTGCCAGGCTAACTGGTCTATAGTTTCCTGGATCCCTTTTTAAAAATTAGCTAGACGTATTTAACAACTTTTTTATACTGCTATATCTACTTGTCGTAGCTGTTTACAATTAACACAACTGTTAAACGGTTTACATGGAACTAGACAGCAACAAACAGGGGATGGGTAGCATAGTTGGTGAATTATAAGAACAGGATTATATAGATGTTAACGTATGTATAAGAAGAGTGAGGGGTGAAGAGTAGCCGGTCAGCAGCTACTGTAGATGATTTTAACAATAGGACATAGTTTACTAAGACTAATAGATCTACAATTTCATTTGAGTTCTTTCAGAACACTGGGGTATCTACCATCTAGTCCAGGTGATTTTCTACTCTATAGTTAGTCTATTTGTCCCATTATTGAAAGCATATATATTAGTATGGGGTACCATATACTATTAGACTGAATAAATCTGAGAAAGAGTTAATTTTGTTCAGAACCTTGCTTAGAAATAAAACTTCATATATTAGCTTACTAGGTGAAGGTTTACATAAATAAAGAAAGGGCAGGTTGTACCCCAGCCTCTCTGACTCAGGGATAATTATATTAGATCAACAGCTTAATATGTCAGCCCACATTAAGAAAACAACGAGTGCAATCTACAACAAGATGCGATCACTACGTAATCTCCGACCTTTACTTAACTACTCTGACTTCCGTACTATATTCCAAGCCCTCATATTACCACACTTGGATTTCGCCAATATCATTCTACACGGTCTCCCGCAATCCACCCTAAATCCTCTCCGTCTGGCCATGAATGCAGCCGCGAGAATCCTCGTAGGCGCTCCACGATCAGAACACATAACTCCAATATTGATGAGTTTACATTGGCTACCCCTACAGGCCAGAACTCTATACAAGACCCTGGTCATGACTTTTAAAGCCTCAAAATGCCCATCTCTATCACCTCTCAGTAATATGATACATATCACCCCAAATAACAGATCCAGAAGGTCTGTTACATTAAACTCCATTGACCTCCCGAAACTCCTCACAAAATGCTCTAAATCAACAGCCTCTAGAGCCTTCTCTCTGTTTTCTCCCAGAGCCTGGAATGCCCTTCCACCCGAAATAAGAGCTATATCAAGTCTGATGAAGTTCAGAAAGGCATTGAAGCACTATTTGTTCCTAACATACTACCCCGAAGACACTCCATTTGACAATAGTACTCATGCAGATCTCTCATACTTGACCCCGGTAGAGAATGGGTAATTATGATGTTTATTACATGCTCATTATACTATGCCATATTCATTATCACGATATTTGGCATTTTTATTCTGCTCTTTAATTAATTTCTTACCCACGGCATTATAGATATTCTTGTTCGCATCTAATTAACCAAATAACCATGTATATAGTAGCCATGTAGATAGTTTTTTTTTTTTTTTTGTCTATAGTTACCCTGATTTTCACCAAGTTTATGTACCTTGTTCTATGTAAAAAACCAATGCTGCTTGTACCATTGTGTTTATATTTGTTCATATGTAAACCGCACTGAATTAAGAGCGCGGTATATAAGAGAAATAAATAAAATAAATAAATAATAAATAAATAAATAAATACCAGATAGCAGTCTCAGAGTTATTAACTAAAATACTCTCAGGGTTAGTAATTAGTAGATATCAAGAGGTATTAGCAGTAAACAATTATGTCAATTAGGTCATTCTATATCTTGGATTCCTGTATGTCTCCTTATAATGGCCATGTAACAGTAAATAATTATGTCTCGGACTCCATTTATGGCTCCACATTGACCCACACTAAATAAGTTGACCTACAATATGAAACATACATGACGTATAATGATAAAGTGAAATTATGCTGTATCATCTACAAAAGCCTTATAAATAAAGTGAACCATGGCTGAGAAGTTAGAGTAAACAGGGAGAACGTGTGTCTCTCAGTTTCTCTCCGCAAAGCTTTGGTGTATTTTTCTATAGAACTGTGTGTATTTATTGAGTATTTGATAACCTTCCCATTGTCTGTGAATGTAGTTCTTTGTAGCTTCAAGAGCCCAGTGAGGTTACTGGTGAGGGGAGAGTCAAGTAAGCTCTTCAATTATGTCTTCCAGGTTCACTGAAATTTGTTTCAGTTCATCCAAATCACCATTAAACAATATTTCTGGCATAAAGAGCAAAGCAAAGAATTCATTTAGCCTCAGCTATGACCTTGCCCTCAACTATGACCTTTCCCTCCAAGAGCCCCTTTCACCCCTCCATCATCTAAAGGGCCAACTAATGCCTTCATAGGCCATTTGCTTTAAATGTACCTGAAAAAAAATGCATTTTTGCCTTCTTTTCAAATTCAGTTTTTTGCCTTCCTTGTCAATGGTTTGTATTTAACTTGCCAGTGCTTAAATGTTGTTCCTTATTTTCTTCATTCAGATCCTTTTTCCATTTTGAGGAGGATGTTCTTTTGGCTATAATCAAGTCTTGTCTCACCTTTTAACCATTCCAGCTGTTATGCTCCATGTATTAAAGGCAGAAGGAAAGCCAATCTGGCCTAGGATTCAAAGAGGGTATTTTTAAACAAATGTCCACAACTGATGTAAACTCAACCTTTGCAGCTGCTCCTTGAGGGTTTTTTTTTAACTAATTTTCCTCAATTTATTATAGTCTCCCCAAAAAGAGGCTTGTCGTCATGGTGTGGCTGTACTCTCTACAGGAAACCTGCCTGAAGCAAACTCAGGCTCACTTACTGAGGTCTCAGGGCTACCCACATGTGTTCCTTTTGGTGAATGCAGAGACTCCCAGAAAAGGGGGGTGGGAGTTGTTGGGATACTCCAACTCTGAACAACGTCTGGAGGTGAAGAGACAGATAAACGACATGTAGAGACGTTATCTGCTCCTGGAAGTAGTCTTGGAGGATGCTGCGCTTTGTGTTGGCCAATATTTATACTCCTAATGAGGGGCAGAGTCCATTTTTTGAGGAAGTGTTAGAATGCTGGATCTGTCTGCAGCTCCCATCATCTTAGAAGGGATTTTAATATTACCAAAGACCCTAGATTGGAGATAACTCCTGGGGCAAGGGAGGACGGTGAAGGTTCCACAGGCATAAGCTGGGGCTACTGACAGATACCCCCTACCTGGTGGATAGCTGGATAGTGCAGGAAGTGGGCTTATACCTTTTTCTCAGCCCCACACCAGAGCTATAGTCGCCTGGATAGGTTTTAGCTGGACTGCACACTGGTGGCAGCAATTGATCAGGTGACTATTAGCAATATTACCTGGTCAGATTATGCCCCCATCGGGCTGTGATTGGTGATTGGTGCTAGGTGGGCTCAGGGGTTTGATTTTGGAAACTCAATGATTCGCTACTGAAGTGATTGGACACTGCTTAGAAGGTTGAGGATGCCATAGACAACTATTAGTTATAGAATGATACTGTGAGGTAAGCTCTGAATTCATATGGGAATTAGTGTCAGAGGCGACGCACTAAAAGCGATTCCGGAATAAGGAGTAGAGTGATCGCTGGGCTAACATGTGGCATCTGGAGAGCATGCAGGTGGGGGGGGGGGAAGGGACATACTGAGCAAAGGGCTGCCCAGATAGTTGACTGCAGAGGGCGGTTGCTTACTCTAATGTATGAGGAGGTTCAGTTCTAAATGGAGCGCGTGAAGCAAATGTATTTCAAAAGGGACAATAAGGTAGCAAGTTGTTAGCACAGAGGCTTTGGGCCCAAATTCAGCAACAACAAATAGTGAAGATCAGGGGCGATGGAGTGGTTTGCATTTCGAGAAAGAAGAAATTCAGAAAGTATTCAGGTCTCTGCATAAATCTGTACAAAAGTGCACTATGGGACAGTTAACTGAAGGAGGGCAGGGGCTCTGGATATGGACATTTCGACTGACGAGATTTTGCTAGCAATCAAGAGCATGAAACCAGGGAAGGCCCCTGGCCTAGATGGCTTTACCACACTACCACGGAAAGTTCCAAGGGACACTACTAGAATTCCTGCAGGCACTTTTCAATGAAAGCTCTGCAAAGGGAAGGTTGCCAGAGAGCCTGAGGAGTGCTGGGGTGACTTATCCTGAAGCCGATGAAGGATGCCTCGGTTTGTGGTTCCTTACCACCGCATCTTGCTGATTAATATTGATGCCAAGATTTTTGCAAAAGTGTTGACAAACTGGCTGCAGACGGTGATTGCAAAGGTGGTGGGGGAGGATCAGTTTTGATTTATCCCCAGATGGCAAAGGATAATGTGTGAAAGCTCCAATATAATTTGGAAGGCAAGAGAGCAGGAAGATTTTATCTTGGTCGCAGTCGATGTGGAAAAAGCTTTCCATTGCATGGAATGGGACTTTTTGTTTAAAGTTTTGGAGATGGTGGCAATAGGTCCCATGTTTGTGTCATGGGTGAAGTACCTGTATAATGAGCCGGTGACGTGAATATGGGTCAATGGGGCCTATTCAAGGAAGTTCCACTTGAGCGGGGGACCAGGTAAGGGTGCTCCTTGTCCGTTATTGTTAGTCTAGGTGATCAAACTGCAGGCGGCTAGAGTTCGGACCAATCATAACATTCTGGGGATGCAAGTCGGCCAGGCAGAATACAAAATAGGCCTCTTTGCTGATTTATACTCTGGGGTCTCTGCTAGTGTCCTTGCCAAATTTGTTACACGAGAAGGTCCATTATAGTGCGCTCTCGGGATATAAAACAAATATGGCCAAGAAAGAAGTACTTAAGATCTATTTTGACCCTTGACTATAGAAGTGGTTGCAAGATGCTTATCCATTCAAATGGGTGAAACATTTTATTAGATATCTCTGTGTCCAGACTGGTGCGCAGTGGGAGGCTCTTTACCAGCTCAACCATGCAAAGCTCTGGCTCAACATTAGAGGAGATTTGGATAGGTGCGAAAGGGTGACCCTGTCTTGATTGGGCCGGATAACACTGAAGATGAATGTATTGCTTCGCTTGCTACAGTATATCTGTTTCAGGTACTCCAGATAGCTATATCGAATGAGATTTTGCAGAGCTGGCAGAGACTTGTTTGGAAATGTCTGGAGGTGGCGGCCCCTACAGGTGGCAGGGACAGTGCTAGTGCAGGATAAGAAAAAAGGGTAGATTAGGTGTTCCCTCCTTGTCAGATTACTATAGAGCTGCCATGCTTAGTGGCATGGTGGAGTGGGGTCACGGAGACAAGGGTAAGCAGTGGGTCCGTATTGAGCAGAGCTTGATGGGTCTGATTCCACTTGGGTCTCTGCTATGGATGCCTGGAAGGGAGAGGGTCAGCGAGAGTGGGTTTCTCCCAGCCGTGGGGGCCACTAAGGATTTGGGGGCGCTGGAGGAGTAGGCTGTGTGGGGAGGGACATTTGTTCTGGAACACTTCCCTTTTCCATAATGAGCATTTTTTATTGCGGTGGATGCACAGAATTTATTGGGAATGGAAGCAAAAGGGCTGGATTGGATGGGTCTCTTTTTGGATGTAGAGTGACTTTTGGTGAGTTACCCGGGCTTCAGAGGCACTATTCCCTGGCAGATGGGCAGGAGTTTTACTATCAGCAGGTGTGCCATTATCTGTAGTTTGGCCAAAACAAGAGTAGGGGAGGGTACCAGAGAGGGGACTTTGAAAAAAATCTGGGCTCTTTGAGAGAGAACAGAGGGCCTTTTCTTCTTGTTACAAATTGCTCTTGCATGTGCAGTGGTGGGGGCCTAAGTGTTGTGAGCACTGAGAGGCGAACAGTGGACTCCAGAGGGATGGGAGTCTATCTTTCAGAGTGTTAGGAAGCTCTCTCTAGCTGTTTCTATTGTGAAATAGGGATATAAATTTCTCTACAGAATGTATTGAGACCCCCATAGACTGTACAGGAGTGTCGGCGGAGCTGTGGACAGGTAGTGACTCTTATATGTGGTGGGGTTACCCGGTTATCAAATTCTGGCAGGAAGTTGGGGGGTTGGTGGCTGCCATTAGCAGGGGAAATGGAAACTCACACCAGGTGTTTGCCTACTGAGTGTCTCTAAGCAGTCAAGATGGGTATAGATGCTGCCCAAATGGCAGTGGGGCAGAGATGGCGAGACCAGCTGGCGCCCACCATTCAGGAGGTTAAGGAACACCTGGAGTGGATATTTATTATGGCTGCTACTAGAGCAGCAGCCGGCAGGAAGCAAGCCATGTTTCATGCTGATTGGCAGACATACATCAGCTGGAAGCGGGCCTTGACAGACTGAGTGAATATAGGATTGGTCTGCACTGTGTGGCCCCAAGGGATCAGATTGTTTTTGTGTTTTAGGTTTGTGTTCGTCCAGGGTATCAAGTGCGGGATTCTGAGAAGCAAAAGGGAAATGTTGACCTGTGACCAGTCATGTCAAGTAATGTGGAGGCATATTCTAAGATGTGCGTCCCAGGCATCTGTGCATTGGGTCGGAACCGGACACAGAGGTAGATCGAATTCTGCCCCTGTGGGATCAGAATCCAGTCTAGGCCTGTATGTGCAGGCTGGGACCCGATTCCAGACAGCTAACTCAGTCAAGGCTCCTGAATGGAGCCGCAGCACCATGGCATCCGGTTGCCATGACACCACAGCTCCATTCAGGAGCCACAATCCCCAGCTACTGACCACTTCTTTCATTCCCTGCAGCCTAACCTCAGATCTGGCCACCCAAGGCCAGGGCCAGGCTGCGGAGAATCTCCTGCACCCCCTCCTACCTTTTCCGCCACCCGGGCCTGCCGTCCCCCAATGTCCTCAGAGGTGGAATAAGTTCCCCATCTAGTCTGCCAGCCCCAGACGTACAGGGCTGACATCAGAATTCATCCTGTACGTCCAGAAATGCACCCTGCCCACCCTAACTCTGCCTCCGCACTGCTCCTTTCCTGCCCCATCTAGCCTCCCCGTACAAACTCCTTGTTCATATGGGGAGGCTTGGTGGGGACGGGAAAGGTAGACGAATATTTGTGTTACAGAATAGACCCCATAGTTTATTAAGAATGAGGGTGCAAGGGGGGGGGCACAGGATAACTGAAAACCTGACAAGTTGTATCATGATTTCTTTACTGTTTCATCTGTTGCTGATGTTCAATAAAAACTTTCAAATATTTTTAAAAGAAAACACACACACACACAACTAAAGGAGGAAGCAACATAACCATGTCATTATTTTTTTTGATTGTCCACTAAGCAGTATCCAAACATCCATTGAACCATATTGCAAAATCAATGTCACAGCACCAACTCCATTCTTATTACTAAAACCACTAATAATCAAAAACAAAACTAATCAAAACTCTAAAAATTAGCTCAGTGCTTATGAATCAATAAATATCATGGATGATATAAAAAAAATAACACAATATTAAAGAACTACAAACAGTGCACATAAACATCAAAAGGAGCCTTTAAACAGTATTTATAATACAGTTAAACCAATTCTGAAGACTGGCATATTCAAATAACTAATTTGAAGATAATTTTTTTGCAGCCCAATATGGGGATCATTCCGGAACATAAATAAGGGGGTTTGTATGTGCGGCAGGGACATTGATGTGCTGAAAACATCCACGACCGTATTCTGAATTGCTGCTGACATGCAAGTCCGTGGCACTAGCATAGATATCTCAGAACATGGGTAGGAAAGGGCGGAATGGGGGTGTAGTCAGCCATAGAGGCATAGAAAGTGTATTCAGGGAAGGCCTGTGTACATATTACATGTTTCCCAGACACGCCCACGTTATACTGCTGAAACATGGTACAAGGCCAGGACTTAGAAAGAAATTCTGCTCTTCTCTACAATGTGGCCCATACTGAGGAATGGTTGTGACAAGTATCTCATGAGCTGCTGTGACTGCAGTCTGGAAAAACACATGATGCAGTCTTAAGATACAGGGCGCAAGAGGTGAGGGAATGTTGTAAGGTAAAGAAACATTTATAATCACCCTTATAGAAATATTAAGAGCAATGGTGTTTATTCCGGCAATGCACTAATGTGCTGTTTGTACTAAAGGAGCCAATCTATGGGATCCTAACAATTCCTATGTTCCGAAAAATGGGACTGCTGATGCAGGCACAGTATGAGCGTGACCAGGGAAAGGATTCTTTTTTGGGTGAGAAACAGAGATCATATTTGTAGTCCTGGTACCCCAGGCAATTATGTGATGTCATAGCTTTCATGTATAGGTTTCAGGGCATCATTCTGGCGGAATCATATGACAAAGTGAGAGTGTGTGTGTGGAGCGGGGGGTTTGAGGAGTGCACGAGGGGGGCTGGGGGAAAATAAGCTGGTGTGCTCACCTGCAATTCAAAGGAGACATGAAAGCCTGGTCAGTATCAGGACCATATGAATGACTGCAACATCACCAGGTGCCAGTGTGATTGGGCAATCAAACTCAGAGGGCCCACTATAGCTACATGTCAAAACATATCCCCATTAAATAATAAGGGGCCCTCAGTATAACGGCATTCAACAGTGCAAACAGCACTAATGCATGCCCATAATGCACATTTTGTGGGACCAATGATGTTGCTGTTGAGCATATATTAGTGCTGATGCCTTCTGGATAAGCTTGCATAGGGCACTCTAGATCAGATATTGTTGGCAGTGTGATAGGGCAGCCATACATCCGCTGTGCCTGGCATTGGGAGATAACTGATGTAGTGCCAACATTCCCCAGATTGTCCCATGCAGCCTACATCCCTACCCAGGCCAGGATCAATGAGAACTACCAGAGTAGTGATATATCTATATAGCTATGTGGTGTGATGGCACAGGGATCTCACCTCCCATATCCACACAACCCTGACCAGGGGAGCAGTGCCACAAAGCTGGTTGTGGGAACGCAGCAGATATATACAGACAGACACATGCCACAATGAGACAGGTGTAGCTGCTGCGAGATAGGCAGACCTCAGATGACATAGCCAGAAGGCCCTACAACTACAGCTACTACCAATCATTTGTATAGCGCTACAAGGTGTATACATAATAGATGGTCCCTTCTCAGCAGAGCTTACAATCTAGTTAGGACAGACAACACAGCAGTTAATAGGATACATCCAGGGGGAATGGTCAGGAAACACAAGGGGGCTTAGGCAGATCTGATCCAATAACAGCACCAATGAGGTGAGCGCTCAGTCTGGATTTGAGAGGAGCCATGGACGAAGCCTGGCGTACAGACTCAGATAGTTTGTTCCAGACTTATGAAGCAGAAAGGTGAAGGGAGAGATGTCTGGATTTGGCAGTGGAAGGGAAGGGCACAGATGGCAACAATCTGACTGCCGAATGGTGTTCACAGGGAGGGGCGTAGGGAGAGATAAGAGGGGAATGGTAGTACAGATCAACAGAATGAGTACACTTATAAGTCAGAGGCACAGAAAGGGCATCCATTTGTTGCTCAGCAATATTATATATCCTTTGGGGACCTGCAAGGTTAGGTCAGGGTTTTGTGGACTTAGCGAGGTCCATCCCTAGCAGTTTAAGGCATGTTTGTAAAGATGACCAGGACAGGAATCACTGGGGCGGTTCCTAATGCCATGTACCATTTGATGCAGGTTATATCCTGACATACATGTTCACATTGACATTCTGGTATACCATTTTGTGGTGCTCTGGGCTTACCTAGAACTTTTCAGGGCATGAGGGGGACTGGTGTATGGGCTAGATTGCAGCAGCTGTCATGTCTCATTGGTATTTATGTAACATAGTAACATAGTATATGATGGCAGATAAAGACCAGTATGGTCCATCTAGTCTGCCCAGCAAGGTAGCAAGAGTAGGTGTATCTGTCACTCCGTGCAGGTCACCCCTCCCCATGCCTTTGTTTAGGAGTGTACCCACCGCTCTGTGTAGGTCACCCCTATTTGTTGAGATCTAAGAGATAATTATTTATTATTTATTTATTTATTATTTATTACAATTTCTTATATACCGCACTATTGTCAGCGCGGTTTACATACAACAAAATGACCATAACAAACTGCTTGGCTTCACATAGAACAGGAGTTATGTTATTATGTTTAATTATGTTTAATTTGATTTTATCCTGTTGCTATAAAGGGATCCACTGCGTCTGTCCCATGCCATTTTGAATTCTGTCAATGTATTTACCCCCACCACTTCCATCGGGAGGGTATTGCAAGCATCCACCACCCTTTCAGTGAAAAAGTATTTCCCAACATGGCCTTTCACTTTACCCCCTTGAAGCTTCATGTTTTGCCCTCTAGTTTTACAGCTTCCCTGTCTTTGGAAGAGGTTTGTTTGTTATACTGCTAGGTACGTATGACCTAGATTGGCCACTTTTGGAAACAGGATACTGGGCTTGATGGACCTTGGTCTGGCCCAGTATGGCATATCTTATGTTCTTAGTCTGCCCAGCACGATGGCAAGAGTAGGTGCACCAGCCGCTCCGTGCAGGCCACCCCTCCCCATGTCCCTGTTTAGGGGTCAGGGCCAGCCCGTCCATTGAGCAAGAATGTTTTTTGCACAGGGCCCCGCGTTTCAGGGGGCTCCGCGCAAAGAACATTCTGCTTTTTTTAAAAATGAAATTTAAAAAAAAAAAAAAAACGGGCCGCTGCCACCGCGGCAGCATGGAGTGTCCCGCAAGGCCCCCTCTGCCCAGCTGAACTCTCCCGGTGCGGCTGAAGCCCTCTGCTCCGGCTTGCAGATACGCGAAGGGAGAGTGTCTCCCTCGCGTCTCTGTTAAGCCCGCAGGGGCAGATGGGAAATTTCCCATCAGCCCCTGCTTCCCATCAGCCCCTGCGGGCTTAGCAGACGCGAGGGAGACACTCTCCCTTCGCGTATCTGCAAGCCAGAGCAGAGGGCTTCAGCCGCGCTGGGAGAGTTCAGCCGGGCAGAGTGGGCCCCGCGGGACACTCCATGCTGCCGCGGCCAGTTTTTTTTTTAATTTTAATTTCCATGAGCCGATGGTTAGGACTGGTAATGGGCTATGGGGGGGGTTAAGATTGGGAATGGGCTGATGGGGGCTGTCTGGAAATGGGGTGATGGGGGTTAGGACTGGTAATGGGCTATGGGGGGGTTAGGACTGATAATGGGCTATGGGGGGGCTAGGACAGGAAATGGGCTGATGGGTAGGGGTTAGGACTTGAGGTGGGCTGATGTGGTTAGGACTGGTAATGAGCTGTGGGCTGATGGGGGGTTTAGGACTGGCAATGGGCTATGGGGGGCTGACTGGAAATGGACTGATGGGGTTAGGACTGGAAGTGGGCTGATGGGGGGTTAGGACTGGTAATGGGTTATGGGGGGCTTAAACTGAAAATGGGGTGATGGGGGGTTAGGACTGGAAGTTGGTTGATGGGGGGCTAGGACTGGTAATGGGTTAGGGGGTTGCTAGGACTGGAAATGGGCTGAGTGGAAGGGAAGGCTTGAACTGCAAATAGCTAATGGGGAGGGGGCTTGGAATGGAAATGGGCTGTGAGGGAAGGGAGCTAGGACTGAAAATGGGCTGATGGAGCAGCTAGGATAGGACTGGAAATGGGCTGTTGGGGGGAGCTAAGATTGGAAATGGGCTGTGGTGGGGGCTTGAATTGAAATGGACTCATGGAGGGGCTAGAACTGGAAGTAGGCTCATGGGGGGGCTTGGACTGGAATTGGGCTGAGTGGAGGGGAGCTATGATTTGACATGGGCTGATGATGGTGCTAGGAAATGACTAGAAATGGGCTGATGGGGGGCTAGGAATGGAAATGGGCTGATGAAGGGACTAGAAGGGAATGGATGCTGGGTGAGACTGGAACTAGAAGGGAGCTGATGTTGGGGGAGGATTAGAATGGGATGGGGCTGGGAGAGTAAAATGGAGAGGGGAAAATATTTTGTGTGGGAGGGATGAAAAATCTATAATTGGCCGGGTATTGGGAGAGTAAGTGGGGATTGAGGATGGAGGGGTAAAATTTGTGAGGATGAAATAGGAATGAGGAAAGAGCAAAAGGAGAAAGATTAGTATGTTAAAGCAGGTGTAGAGAGAGAGAATGGAAAAAAAACTAGAAGAGAGAAGGACGGACAAATGGACAGCAGATGGAGAGTTAGCAGAAAACATGAAGAAACCAGAAGAAAGTGGCTGGAGCAATTGCAACTGAAAAAAAATGCACAAAAGGTAGAAAGATCTCTCTTTATTTTGATTTTATTAACTGGAATATGAAAGCTCTGGGAAATGTGCATCATTAACATCTGCGCTTTGTTTGGTACAAGAGGAAATTAATTTATAGTTTTATTTCTACAGTGTTGTTGTACATTCCAAGTTTGGCTTTTGGGGTTCCCAGTTTAATTATTGCCTTCCTGTTTCTAAATTGTGATTCCTTGTTTGGTGATGGTCTATGTTCTGCATGTGTAACTGAGCTGAGGTATTCTGTTTATGTAATTCCTATTTTACATTGCCTCTTGTTCTCTTTCCCCAGTATTCTCTGAAATGTATTGGTTTAATATTTGCAGTGTTGCCTTTTGATAGGTAGGGTATGGTGCTTTGTGAGTCCTGGTAATGCTGTCAGGATACGGCGGTTTTGCTATGGGTTCTAAATGGGCAGCGTTTGTAGTAGCTCCTAATGTGCCTGGCGGTCGGCACTGGATTATAGTAATGTAGAAATCTTTTAGTCTTTCTTTATCCATACACTCATTAAGAGACATGTTTACTAAAAGTTAGTGTATGGTAACATTATGCAAATATTTATGCAAATAAGGCCACTTATGCAAATGAGGCCCCGCACCGAGTCTCCGCACATGGCCCCGCACCCCCCTTGGGCCGCCCCTGTTAGGGGTGAACCCACTACTCCATGCAGAACACCCCTATTTGTTGAGAAATTAGATGGTTCAGTTTATTTTGATTTTATCCTGTTGCTGTAAAGGGATCAACTGTGTCTGTCCCATGCCATTTTGAATTCCGTCACTATGTTTGCCCCCACCACTTCCATCGGGAGAGCATTCCAAGCATCCACCACCCTTTCCGTGAAAAAGTATTTCCTGACATTGCCTTTCAATTTACCACCTTGCAGCTTCCTGTTGTGCCCTCTAGTTTTACAGCTTCCCCATCTTTGGAAAAGGGTTGTTTGTTCATTATATCCCTTTAAGTATTTAAAGGTCTGTCTAGTGTGCATTAGCACACTACTGTCAATGATGGGCAGCTTAGGAGATGCACAATTTTCTTGAGGGTCATGGCATCTGTAGGTACATCGCGGGGATAGTTAGGATCCAAAATGTGTGGGCTGGGGACATTTACCCACGACAGAGGCATGGGGCCAGCTGACTAGCGCTTGCATGTGCTCGAAAACACATCTCCCCAATTCTGGCCCCACGGGTACATCCAGGCACAGGATGCGGAATTGTGTTCAAAAGGGGACCTGTTCTTGATTTAGGAAAATCCGCAGGCCCAGACGTACACATTATGGAATCAGGCTGTATATCCCCATTGCTGGAATCAGGAACAGGAGGCTGCCAAATAGGTGGGAGCCAGGCAGGCAGCTCTAAATCAGAGACATCTGGTGACCTCACCACTATTTTACCTCTGAGCACCAGATGCAAGGTGTGTTTTTTTTTTGGGGGGGGGGGGGTTCAGTGAGGCCTGTGAATTTCTGTTAAGATGTGGCTTGTCAGCTGTGTGCCTAAAAACTCACAGCTAATGAGACAATATATATAGTCATATCCTGTCTCTTGTTCACCGCTTATGTACAGTATCTTACCATACTCATGTCCCCTTTTTTGTGATGTTCTTCATCTTGATTCGATTGTAAACTCTATTGAGCAGGAACTGTCTCTTACATCTATATGTACAGCAGTGTGTATGCTTTGTAGCACTAAGTAGTAGTAGTAAAACACTTATAAAACAGAGCAAACCGCCCTAAAAACAAGCAAAAATGGCTCACATATACTGCTAAAATAAAGAGCGGCAATAAATCCCAGATGACTAATCAGATCATTAGTGTTGAACATGGAGAAAACAATCAATGCAAACTGGCAGTAGGCTGTGATTTAAAGAGGCTTTCCCGCTGAAACAGCTAGACTATGGCTCACCACTTGAAGTGCTAAGAAGGCTGCAGAACATCAGGCCTGACGGACCAACAGAGTTCCAGAATGCACACTCCGGCTGCAGTGTGCCTTCATTCCCACCAAATCTTAGACTGTCATAGTTATTTTTTTAAATTGCTTTTTGATCATTAGCTTTAAGCATAGGAGGCTGAAAGTTAGCTACCTGGAAATGGGCACCATCTCTGAGAGACCGCAGTGCCACACACAACTAGTAGACACACTGAAGGCAGAGTGTGGTGGGCAACTGCCCCTCAGCATAGTTCTACACTCCTTCCTCCTCCCAGTCACATGAAGGGAAGTTTATCTTCAGGAACTCTAGCTTTCCCACAGTCCAGTGCTAGCCATAAGTGCTGTACCTAGCCCTGTGTGAGCAGTGCAGCCGCACAGGGTGCAAAAGCTTAGGGGCGCATTTCAGGCTGCCAGTCTCAGCTCCCCCCACGCTGTCTGTTGCTGCTCTACCGCCACCACTTTTTGTTTTCTCAGTGACAGCAGCACCAGCAGAACAGACCTGACAAAAAAAAACCCAAACAAAATACACTGGTCTTTCCACAAGTCTGGTCCCTCCCTCCCTACTCTGATGTGAGTTGTGTCAGAGAAAGGAGGGACCAGGCCAGCCATTCAAGCATGGAGTTGCAAAGATCTGTGTTTGGATGGCTGGTCTAGTCCCGCCCTCCTCTGATGCAAACCTACATCAGAGCAGGGAGAGATCAGATCTGCCTACAGTGCAGAGTCAAAAGACCTGTTTGGTTTTTTTAATTTGAGGTCAGCTCTGCCGCGGAGACAACAAAACATGCAAGCAGCAGAGCAAGAGCAGGCAACCGGCAGGACAGAGGTATGGGTGAGAGGGGGAGCGCCAGATGCACAGTGTGCAATTATGGCTTGGTACAACCCTGCTAGCCATAAACGATGGTGAGCCACAATATCTCCTGCCATGAAGAATATACATGCGTTGGGCACACTAGTTGGAGGGCAGAACAAGAAATGTTGCCCAACCTTGGAAAGGTCTGGCCAGACTACTGACTTGTGTCCAATTTAGCAAGTGATCTGGCCTTGATGGGGTCTCCAAGGTAGCACGTCACTGAAATCCATACAGGAGTGCACGTAATCAGAATGAATTAATTGTCAGAGGATGTAGTAAAGGCTGTTAGTGTAGCTGGGTTTAAAAGCGGTTTGGAACATTCCTGGAGGAAGAGACCATAAACCAGTACAAAAATGGACTGGGGAAATCCACTGCTTATCCCCAGGATAAAAAAAAGCATGGAATCTGTCTACCTTTTGGGAACCTGACAGGTACTTGTAACCTGGACTGGCCACTGCTGGAAACAGGATATTGGGCTCTATGAACCGTTCCCATTATGGCATCCCTTATTTTCTTATGTGGTAAATTAAGCTAGAGTAAATATTAGATAGATGATTCTACCACAGCTTAGTAACTAGCTCCCTAAAATTGTTCTCCAGTGGACACAGTGCCTCTTTTTATTTGATTTTATTTCTTCTGTAAGGGATTTGGGAAATTGCAGACCTGCTCTGTGTTTGGTGCAGAGGGGAGGGGGACGGTTCTACGTAACTATTCTAATTAGTAAAATATTATCTATCTTAAATCAAGCTTAGGGAGACAGGTTAAGGTGATCACTGTTATATCAAAAGTAACATTCAAGATTTCAAAACCACTTACCTTTTTTGTGGGAGTCTCCGATTCATCATCTTTGCTTATTTGTCTTTTCTCTGTTACAACAGGCGGATCTTCACACGGTAAGGAATTTTGTTTGCTGGGTCTTAATTTCTGGGGTTGTCCATTAGGGTTTTTCTTTTTTCTTTTAGCTAGAACTTGATCATAATTAAGGTAAGACTCAAAAGACATAGTGGGGGATTCAAATTCTTCTTCATTTAACTTTTCATTTTTATTATGATCTTGCTGAACATTTTCTAGAGGTTCAATAGTTTTGGATCTTGAAAGGTCTGTGCCAGCTTCGTTCTTTTCTTGGACTGAAGAGTCTTTCGTGGAAGTATTAGAGCTGGTTCTTTCTACTGCTTTTGCTTTTCTACTATTGTCTTTACAGTCTTCGTTTGAATGTGTTGGCTTAATATTTTGTGGAGGTTTTCTGAAACCATTATTGCCTTGTTCTTTACTGTGAAGTGCTGTGCCATGATCTCTAATGGCATGCTTGTCCTGTCTAAAACTATGCTCCTTTTTATTCTCAACTGTGGAAAGTCTTTTGTAGTCTCTTGACAGGTCTTCAGATGCTGGTGCCATTTGATTGGCGAGGTTATTCTGCTTAGAACTGGATGCACCATTCTTATTGGATGAAAGCTCTCTTTTTTCCAATTTAGGTTTCTCTCTTTGCTCACTGAAATACAAAAACATTGTTCAAATAGCCTTGAATTTTCATAATGCCATTAATAAATTAATAGTGGGTCTGAATGATGATATAAACAGGCCCACACTAGCAGTTAATGCAGCTTAGTGCATGATCATTCCTGCGTTGTACAGCTGCCTTGCAGGGGCAAGAACGAACAGGGACTGTGCCTTACAGAACATGCACAAAATCACCATGCATTCATTTATCATGGCAGATAAAGTGGTGTTAGTTGCTCTGGATTAAAAGTTGTAGCTAACTGCATCACCTTCTGTCATGTAGTTAATACCCAGTAATTATTCTCTGCATTCCAAAACTTTGCCATTCATTAGTGCCCAGCAAGTTAAGGCATTCCACAATTACCACATGTTAAATTTAGGCAATTAAGGCAGAATAACCGCAGAACATTAGACAAAGTCTTAAATGTTTTTGCTCAGTCTTTACCTGTGGTGGACCTAGCCTATTAGGCTCTCAAAGCAGATCTTAACACCCTTCCCACCTCCCACAGCCATGGTACCCAAAGACCAGAAAATGGACAATAGAATACAGATTTTAAACACTTTTGCCAGAGAAAAGGCAAAATGTCTCCTTTGAGGCAGGCTATACAACATTTCGTTCAAGATTTCTGACATAGCTAATAGGAAGTTTCTCTTTTCATTTCTCTGCTGAGACATCAACTGTGTCTACTTCCTTTCTTGGTTATGAAAGAAGGTTCTTGGAATCAACCAGATGAAAGTGAGGTAAACAGCTTTTCATCAAGTCTCTCATTGCTATAGCTCCTTCCCCTGCTTCAAAGATGATACAGAAAATTTCTCCACTTGCATAGACTTCAGCAAGTTGAAACATAGAAACATAGAAAAATGATGACAGAAAAAGACTACATGGCCTATCTAGTCTGTCCTTCCATATCAACAACTACAACAGTCCCCTTTTTTCCTTTAGAGACCCTCTTTGTTTGTCCCATGCTTTTTTTGAATTCAGATACTGTTCTCATCTCTACCACCTCCACTGAGAGACTATTCCACGGATCCACCACTCTTTCCGTAAATAATTATTTCCACATATCACTCCTGAATCTATCCCCTTTCACCCTCACCCCATGTCCGCTTTTCTAAGTAGAAAAGAGCTGGATCTGGTAGAACAGTTTTGATGGGGCAATTTCTCCAAATGGGTGAGTTTTGTGCATACCATGACAGTCATGAACCTTCTGAGCCAGGGTATGTGGAATATGATCTCAGTCTCTCAAATTTACTGCTAATGCTCGGGGTAGTACTTGCATCATGCCAAATACAGCCTCCCTCTAGAGTTTGTAAGATATTACGTGTGTGGGTAATTTATCAAGGTGTGCTTGGAAATTTTTCTTAATTAGGCCGGTGGCACCCAACACGATGGGAAATAACTGTGTGCTTTGAGTCACCGCCTTGTTCTGATGGCATTTCTCATTCTGATGAGGAGTTTACTGCACTGGTAGAAGAAACCAGAGTTGGAGCACTCAGCTACTTGTGCAACAAATGCTTTTGCCTCTAGGATAAGTCATGCTGCAGTGGAGTGACAGATTATGGAGGCTTGAGTTAGTGGCAACATGAAATAAGAGTGGGGCTAGATCTAAGAAATCTGCTTACAAGTATGTAATTTACAAGCAGGAATCTTCATGCACAAAATGAGAACAGTTTAAAAAAAACAGGATGGTGATTTAAGAACAAAGCAAAGCTTGGATGGCAAAAGAGGAAATTTCTGCTGTTTGGAGAAAAGAGGATCTGGAGAAGTTTCATCAGATTCCAAAGTAGTAAAACATCTATGGTGGTTCGTTGCTAGTAATGAACAGTTGGAGACTGAAGTTCTTTAGGGAATGATTTACAGGGGGTGGGGGGGGGGGGTTCAAGACTAGAGAAATCCATTATTGCTAAGTCAGAATTGCAGCATGATGTAGTGGTAAAATTTGAGAATGTTATGTCAGAATGTAAACAAAAGGTGGAATATGTTGAACTTGTAAGTAAAGTTGCAAGTCAATTAGATAATAAATGTAAAGAAATGAAATCCTTCTCTTTGAATATAGTAAGAGAAAACTGTTGCTTTACTGAGGAATTTGGAGACTATAGAAAATATTCACATGCCATAATTTAATTAAAGGGAACATCCCTAAATTGAATAATTTCAGGTACAGATTTGCTTAAAGTTATTTGAAAGTTTTGAAATTTCCAGAATCTTGCTTTCTCCCACTGATTTCTGCTTATGCATTATCTATCAACTATATCAGAGATGAAAGTTTTCAACTGATCTAAGGACTCGGAGTTGAATGTTTCCTTAAATGATATTTCACAGGACTTTGTTCCAGAATCTTTGGAGAAAGCTACCTTATTAGTAACATCACTGTTGGAGGCTGATGGACCTGGCCTTTTTAAAATGTTTTTTCCCCTTGGAAAGATAAAATTCTTGGGCCAAGTGATGACATTTTCTGACATTCCTTTGAAACCTAATCCCATTGCCAGCAGTTTAAGTGCTTCCTCTGGGGGGCTTCTGTCTGGCTTAAATACTAGATCTAGTATTTATATGGATAATTATCAAAACATTTGTGTATAGTGAACCTTTGAGTCAATGCTGGCTCCTGGTGACCTAGCAGCTTCTGGGATTTCTTTGCAGTGTGAATTGAAGTAGATTGTCAAGCCTTTCTTCTGAGGCAATGGAGGGCTAAATGGCTTGCCCAGGGCCACAAGGGATACCAGTGGCAAATCAAACCCTGGTCTCTTGGTTACCAAGCCAATGCTCTAACCACTAGGCTACTCCTCCCTTTTTTTATAATTTTCAATGAAGGTATAACTTTTTTCTTTACTTTGACTTTTTTTAAATTATAACAATGGGTTGCAACAATTACAGCAGGTCTTGAGATGTTGGAGGTTTTTTTTGTTGTTGTTGTTTTTTTAATGACTGTATCTCGTTTTCCCTTGGATGGGGAACTTAAATGGTGTTCCATATCATCCTGCTAGATCAGTGCAGACAAGTGGGTTGTGTTCCCCTACCTGCAGATTGGTGGAGAAAGAACCAATGAAAACCCCAGGTTTCAATGACATCACTCCCATGCATCTATTCAGGGGCGGTCTAAGGGGGATGTGGAGCCATGTGCGGAGACTCAATGCGGGACCCATTTACATAACATTAACATGTGCTATCTTTTAGCAAATATGCCTCTTAATGAGCATCTAGATAAAGACTACCAGATTTCTAAATTACTATCTCCAGTGCCAGCCGTCAGGCACATTAGGAAGTAGTATAAACACCGCCCAGTTAGAACCCATAGCAAACCCGCAGTATCTTAACAGCATTACCAGGACTCAAAGCCCCAAACCTTACCTATCAAAAGGCAACACTGCAAATATTAAACCAATACATCTCAGAATACAAATACATCGCCTACTGGGGAAAGGAAACAAATGGTGCTATCAAATAGAAACTACATAAATAGAATGCCTCAGCTTGGTTATACATGCAGAACAAACAATCACCAAACAAAGAACAAGGGTTCACAATTTAGAAATAGGAAGACAAACTGGGAACCCCAAAAGCCAAACTTGAAATGTACCACAACACTGGAGAAATAAAACTATGAATTAATTTCCTCTTGTACTAAACAAAACGCAAAAACATTAGCTATGCACATTCCCCAGAGCTGACATATTCCAGTTAATAAATTCAAAATAAAGTATTTTTCTACCTTTTGTTTATGCATTTTATTTTTCAGTTGCAATTGCTCCAGTCACCTTCTTCTGGTTTCTTCATGTCTTCTGCTAACTCTCCATTGTCTGCTGACAATTTGTCCTTTCTGCTCTCCTAGTCTTTTCCATTCTCTCTCTACATCTGCTTTTGCTCTTTCCTCCATTTCTTTCTTTATTCCTTTTTCAGCCACTCATATTTCTCCCTTCCATTCTCAGTCCCCACTTACTCTCCTAATACCCGGCCAATTGTAGATTTTTCTTCCCTCCCACACAAAATATATACCTTTTCCCCTCTCCATCCTCACTCCCCCAGCCCCATCCTCTTCTAGTCCTCCCCCAACATCAACTCCCTTCTAGTCCCAGTTCCAGCCCCACCCAGTATCTAGTCCCATTCTCCCATCCCGCCACATCAGCCAATTTCCAATCCTAGCTCCCCATCAGCCTATTTTCAAACCAATCCTATCCTAGCCACCGCCCCCCCCCCCCCCCAATCAAAGAGCCCTGCACTTGTCTGAGTGGCTTCTGAGGGATCCAGGGAGGCCGGCTCACCTCTGCACAGCACTTGAGTTTAGAGCAGCATGTTCCTTCACTCCTGCTGTGTTCTCATGAAGCATGCTGAGTGCTGGGAAAGGTTAAAGAGCATTTCTCGTTTCCCAGCACTCAGCGTGCTTCATGAGAACACAGAGGGAGTGAAGAACATGCTGCTCTTCATTCCAGCTCTGTGAACATAAGATATGCCATACTGGGTCAGACCAAGGTCCATCAAGCCCAGTATCCTGTTTCCAACAGTGGCCAATCTAGGTCATACGTACCTAGCAGTTTCCCCAAAAGACACGGGTTCCACAATGCTTGTATTGGGTCAAGCATTGATATCCTGGGTCCCTTCTTAATGGTTTATGGACCTTTCCTCCAGGAACTTGTCCAAAACTTTTTTAAGCCCAGCTACACTAACAGCCTTTACTACATCCTCCGGTAACAAATTCCAGAGTTTGATTACACGTTGAGTGAAAAAATATTTTCTTTTATTAGTCTTAAATAGTTTACCCTGTAGCTTCATTGCATGTCCCCTAGTCTTTCTATATTCTGATAATGTAAACAATCGATCTACGTTTACCCGTTCCACTCCATACATTAATTTATAGACTTCTATCATATCTCCCCTCAGCCGTCTCTTTTCCAGGTTCAAGAGCCCTAACCTTTTTAGCCTTTCATAGGAGTATCCTTCCATCCTTTTTACCATTTTGGTGGCTCTTCTCTGAACCTTTTCTAATAACTCTATATCCTTTTTAAGATACGGCGACCAGTCATTTATGTCATCTAGGAACTTTATCTTCCTAGCATGTCCTGCCGTGACACTGACCCAGTCGATACCGGGGTAATTGAAATCACCCATTATCATTACTGCGCTGTAACGTTTGTTAGCTTCCTTGATTTTTTTGAGCATTTCATCATCCATTTGTTCATTCTGGCCCGGTGGTCGATAGTACACCCCCACTGACATCGCCTTCCCCTTTTTACATGGAATTTCAATCCATAGAGATTCTACAGCAAATTTTGTTTCCTGCAAAACTTTAATCCTTTCTGACTCTATGCCCTCTCTAACAGAGCGCAACCCCTCCACCAATTTGATCAGCTCTATCATTACGATATAGTTTGTACCCAGGTATCAGTGTCCCACTGGTTGTCCTCCTTCCACCATGTCTCTGATATTCCAATCATATCTAACCTCTCATTTAGTGCTATATATTCTAACTCTCCCATCTTATTTTTTAGACTTCTAGCATTTGCATACAAGCATTTTAGAGACTGTATTTTATTCATATTAATTTGGCTATTGGTAGACATGGGTAATTTGGGATCTTTAAGCTCTGTCTGCTCCATACTCGAGGGCATTTGGGCTACTTTACTCTTTTTTGGAACCTCTCTGCTTTTGGTAGTATCCTTCACGGATACATTCTTCCGAACCATCCGCTCTTGGGCAACTGTTTTCCCCTATTATCTAGTTTAAAAGCTGCTCTATCTCCTGTGCAGAGGGGTACAGAAATCCACTACTATCTTCCCATTCATGGATGTGATCTTAGAGTGGAATTCTCCCGACTACCCACCTAAGGGGCTAAGGGTGTGTACAAAGATCTGCGCTCTTCCAGGGAATGAGTGCTTTGGGTGGTTTGATATTCCCAAAGTGGATCTGCAGATCATGATGTTGACCAGACGTACCACTATTCCTTTGGAAGGCAGATCAACCTTAAAGGATTTTCTGGACCAAAAGATGAATTCATTGTTGAAGAACCAGTGGCAGCTGCTAGTCTTCAGCTGGCCGTCTCAGCCAGCCTGATATCTCAAGCTCTGCTCCAGTGGAGTCAGTAACTTCTGCCAGATGATACTACCCCTCTTTTGGAGTCTGCTACAGCCTTCCTTTCTGATGTCATGTATGACCTGGTATGTTTGGCGGCCAAGGATAGTGCCTTGACTACTGTCATGGCTTTGGATTTGGCTCTGGCTCTAGTGCTGGTTGGACATATCTTCCAAAGCCTGGTTGGCCCAATTGGCTTTTAAGGGGAAGCTTCTCTTTGGAGCAGATTTAGTGAAGCTGGTGAAGGACCTGGACAAGACAAAAATCTCACTGCTTTCCAGAAGACAGGTCCAGGTGACCTGTGAATCGGGCTGGTGACCTTTTGTCAGCCTCTGCCCATCCGAGGGCATGCTGGCCAGACCCCTGGGTATCTTGGGACTCTTGTTCCCAACCTGGAAAACCACTTCTCTGCTTCCGAGTTTCAGGCTCAGTCTCAGTCCTTTTGTGCAGCACATGGGCCCAGGGATTCTGTCCCCTCCAGAGGTGGACACTCCCAGGCTGCACAATTAAGGTTTGAAGGCCCATTCCCTGGTTCCTGCAGTTGGAGGCAGGCTTCACCTATTCTTTCAGGAATGGACCTGGGTCACCAAAGATCACTGGTTGCTAGACACCATTCAGTTTGGTTATGTCCTGGAATGCAAGGAACCGATTCTGGATGCCTTCGTCATTTCTCCTTGTGGGTCTGCAATAAAAAGGGCCATGGTATGGTCCATCTTGCACAAATTGCTGCTCCTATGGGACAGAGTGCCCATTTCCCCCAGACAAGTGGGGCAAGGGCAGATACTCCATCTATTTTGTGGTGTCAAAAAAAGGAAGTTCCTTCCAACCCATTCTAGACCTCAAGGGGGTCAACAAGCACTTGTGTGTCCTGTGCTTCCAGATGGAAACCTTGTACTCTGTGATTCAAGCAGTGTGCCAAAGGGTGTTCTTGTCTTCTCTGGATCTGGCTGAGGTGTATTTTTCATATCCCATTCTGAGTGGATCAGCAAGAGTATCTAGTATTTTGCCATGCTTGGCTCTCACCGTCAGTTTGCCACCCTCCCTTTTTGGCTATCCACCACTCCAAGAACATTTATTTAGTTATTTATTTATTTATTTCCATTCTCTTATATACCGCGCTATTTTCCATCAGTGCAGTTTACATAGAACCATTTAATTACACATTTCAAAACAATCTATTTGTGTTTACAATTAACAGGAAACAGAACTTGGGTAAAAACGTGGGTAACTATTTACAACATTCTCCAAGATCATGGTGGTGGTGTTTGCAGCATCAAGGGATCTGGTTCCATCCATATCTGGACAACTGGCTCATCTGGGCCCATTCCCTTTCAGAAGTGTCTCAGGTGGTGTCCTTTTTAGAAAGCCTTGGCTGGGTGATTGGGAGAGCAACAGCTGGCTCTTTACCTAGTCACTGAAATTCCTGGGTGCATGTTTCAGTACTCGAGTGGACAGAGGTTTCTTGCCAGAGGAGGAAGTCAAAAGACTGTTGGCATGCCTGGTGCTCTTGTGTGTGCAGCAGGCTCCCAGAGTCTGGGATTATCTTCAGTTCCTGGATTGATAGCAGTGACCACAGAGATGGTGCCATGGACATGTGCTCACATGAGCCCTCTCCAGTGGTCCTTTTTGGCTCTGTTGTCCTTGAGTTCTCAGGAGTTCCAGCACAGGCTCCTGCTCCTGATAATGGTGAAGTCCAGCCTGTGATGGTGGCAGCCGCCTTATCTGAGGAAGGGTATGCCACTGGACGCTTTCTCCTGGATCCTTCTGATGATGGATGTCAGTCTCTCTGGCTGGGGAGCCCATTGCCAAGATTGTAAGGGCACAGGGACATTGGGAACCACAGGAAAGCAGTGTGGTCCATCAACCACTTCAAGGTGAGGGCCATCAGGTTGGTTCTTCAGTGTTTCTGGCCTCTGGTTGAGGGCCGGGCAGTTCAGGTGTTTTCAGACAACAGCACAGCAGTGGCTTAGGTCAATCGGTAAGATGGCATGAGGAGTGCCAGGGTAGCTCTGGAGATGGATCTCCTGTTTGTCTAGGTGTAGAAGAACCTCCTAGCCTTGTCAGCTCGGCACACTGCTGAGGTGGACAATGTGGAAGCAGAATTCTTCAACCGTCACTTTTTGGATCCTGGAGAGTGGGAGTTGAGTCAGGAAACATTTCAGTTGATTCTGCACTGCTGAAGTCGCCCCCAAATGGATTTTATAGGTGACCCACTCCATTGCCAGAGTTTGCCACTTCAGTTGATACATGGAGACAGGGTCCGAGTGTATTGACGTCTTGGCCCAGTCTTGGCTAAGTCAGCACCTGCTGTACATGTTTCCTTTGTGGCCCCTGGTGGGGCGTGTGAGTCGGCATATGAAATGTGGGCAGGATTGCTCTGGTGTTGCCGGATTGGCCAAGGAGAGCGTAGTTCAGAGACCTTATGCAGCTCCTACAGGTGCCTCTTCTTCGGTTGCCTCCATCTTGGGGCCTATTGCACCAGGGACCGATCATCATGGAGAACCTGGTTTCCTTCTATTTATGCTTATTTATCAGCAACCCCACTAATAACCTCACCAGCACAGAACCCAGACGAACTAGTCTCCGACTGGAATGAGATACTCAGCTCAATCGCTGTTCGCCCATCAAATAACAAATCTCAAGGGAAACGACACACAGCAACCTGGTACTCTACTGAGTTGAAAGCCTCACTCGCGACACTAAGAAAACTTGAGAGACGCTGGCGCCGCTCACGCTCAGAAGTAGACCAAAATGCTTACAATTTACAACTCACAGCGCACCGTACCGCAGTGACTGAATCCATGAGACGTTACCACACCGACACCTTAAAAAGATCCCTCAACAAACCTCACGACCTGTTTACCCTTGTTAAGCGACTTACAACAGAACCTGCATCAGAACAAGCAAATGGAATCCATCCTCAAACATATGCGGACTATCTTCAAACCAAACTGTCAGATAAACAACAACCCTGCATCCAGCACTATCTCTCAGCCTTACATTCAAAAACCACTCACTACCTTCACGACTCCATCCAAACAACGCATTGAAGACACCATAACAGCCATCAACACAACTACCGCACAATCTGATCCATGCCCGGCTTTCTGGATCAAAGAACTACGGACTGACCTCAGTCCCCTCATATCCAGACTCATGGAACAATCGTTTACAACAGGTGCTTTCCCACGCACCCTCAAACACACATCAATAAGACCTCTACTAAAAAACAACAAATTCGACCAACAGAAACCGGAATCCTACAGACCGATAGCAAGCATACCAATGCTAGCAAAAATAATGGAAAAGGAAGTTCAGAGACAAATACAAGATCACATTGATTCCAATGCACCACTGGATCCATGCCAACATGGATTTAGAGAAGCCCACGGGGTTGAAACCCTTCTTACCACACTCTTCAGCAGCATAATATCAGGCATTGACAATGCCCGCCAAGGCTTTGTTCTTGTCTTCCTTGACATTGCGGCAGCATTCGACTCCGTGAGCCATGAACGCCTCCTAGAACGCCTCAAAGAGAAAGGAATCTCCGGTAAAGCACTCGAGTGGTGCAGGTCCTACCTCTCGGACAGATGGCAGCAGGTACGATCCAGAGACACATCATCAGATCCATTCCACCAAAGCCAAGGTGTCCCACAAGGATCCTCCCTCTCCGCCTTGCTATTCAACATATACATGCAACCTATCTGCAACCTGATCCGGTCTTTCAACGTTAACTGCATGATATACGCAGATGATGTGCTATTATACACGCCTTTTTCAACAGAAAACCCCGACCTCTCATCAATAACATGCTGCATAAATGAAATATCCAATTGGCTACAATCCCAAAACCTCCGGATTCAACACAAGAAGACGGAGGTGATGTTCATTACAAGGAACCGCAACTTCACAGCACCGGCAGTACTAAAAGTGAAGGACGCAGACCTCCAGATCAAATCCGCGATCAGGTACCTCGGCGTCACACTAGACCAGAACCTAAATATGCAAGCGCATATAAGTAACACTGTAAGGGCAGTATATCATAAAATTAGATCCCTTAGATACCTGCGATCTCTGCTTGAGCCTGATGATTTCAGAACCATCTATCAGGCACTAATCATTCCGCATTTTGATTTTGCGAATGCAATACTACAGGGACTCCCTCAAACCACTCTAAACCCACTGCAAATGGCAATGAACACCGCAGCAAGAGTTCTACACGGAGCATCCATGAAAGACCATATCTCACCCATTATGAAACAACTCCACTGGCTTCCGATTCAAGGTAGAATTACATTTAAGACCTTGCTAATCACCTTCAAAGCCACCAAAGGTCTCTCGTCAGCATCACTAACTGAGCTAATCCAGATAACACCCCACAATAGAGACAGAAGGTCAGTAGCCCAAAACACCTTGATAGTCCCAAAATCAATAACTAAATGCACCAAGTCAACATCCAGCAGGGCCTACAAATTTTATGCACCAATGATCTGGAATAACCTCCCTCACCACATCCGAACAATCACAGACATATTCCAATTCAGAAAAGCCGTGAAACACTACCTCTTCCTCCTATATTACCCGGAAATCAATAGAAGCTCAGTACAAACTGCTGAATCCACCAATATCTCCACTGCCTGAAACCATACGAGCACATGACTATTCTGTGATTTGTATATATTGTTATTGTATATAGTTCCCCTGTTAGCCAAGTTGAATCTCCTGTTCATATGTAAACACAAAGTACTATTGGAAATGTGTGTGTTCATTGTTTACTGTAAACCGCGCTGATGCTGAATAGCGCGGTATAAAAAAGACTATAAATAAATAAATAAAATAAATAAATGCTTGGTTATTGAAAGGAGACAGTGCATAAGGACTACTCTCCAGCAGTGATCTCCACTCTGCTCAGAGTCCGGAAGAGATCTACCAAGCTAGCATACATGCGGGTTTAGTGCCTCGGAGCGATGGTCCGGCGCTCGGCAGTTGGCACCTGAGGCAGCCAAGGTGCCATATCTGTTGAACTTTCTACAGGATGGCCTAGAAAAAGGCCTTTCCCTTAGCTCCCTGAAAGTTCAGGTGGCAGCTTAGGCCTATTTCCAAGGTCCAGTGTCTGGTAAGTCTCTAACCTTGCACCTGATGTCTCGCAATTTCTCCAGGGGGTTCGGTGTCTGCTTCCTCCCCTCCGGTCTGTGATCCCTTCCTGGGATCTGTGTCTGGTACTCAGGGCCCTGATGGCAGTGCCCTTTGAGTTGTTTAAGTATGCTATTTTGAAGGATTTGGTGCTCAAGACTGTCTTCTTAGTTGCAATTTTCTCCACAAGGCAGATTTCAGAGCTGCAGGTTCTTTCTTGCTGAGATTTTTATCTGTCTTTTTCAAAGGAGGCAGTTTCCATTCAGACTGTGCCTTCCTTCTTGCCTAAGGTGCTTTATCCCTTTCATGTAAACCAGGTGGTCTGTTTGCCCTCTTTCTGTAAGCAGTGTCGGGGGGAAGAATAAGGATCTTCACCTTGTGGATGTCCGGAGGGTTTTTCTCCAGTACTTGGAAGTTACAAATTCCTATTGTACGTCCAACCATCTTTTTGTGCTGTGTGCTGGCCCCTGCATGGGCGACACGGTGACTAATTTGACTATGGGGCACTGGATTAAGGAGGGCATTGCCTCTGCATATCTGTTGCAGAGCTAGCTGGTTCGGCAGGATTTGCGTACCCCTTCTACCCGAGCGCAAGCATCCTCATGGGTAAAGCAGACCTCGGTAGCTACTTCAGACATTTGTCAGACAGCAATGTGGCTCAAGAGTTTTGCAAGCTACTGTGTCTTCTTCCTGCCCAGTGGAGTCATAGCTTTGGTATATCCCACTTGTCTGGACTGGTCTAGGAGAATGATATGGGATATGACATTTTACTTACTAGATAATGTCCTTTCCTTGAGTCTTGCTAGACCAGTCCAGTCCAGTCCCCCCTTCCCCCCCCCCCGGAACTGTATTTACACTGTTCTGCTGTGGTACCCTTGGGTCAGTTATGATTTTTCTACTTGGCACTGTAGGTTCATCTTATACTGACAGCCTTCTGTTTATGCTTTTCTGTACATAGTTCTCTGTCTTATTACTCATTGTTGCCCACATTGAGGAGCAGTTTCTCCAAATGGATTAGGTTTATGCATACTATGACAGGCATGAACCTCACTTCTAAGCCAGGGCATGGGGAGTATGATCTCAGTCTCTCAAGTTTACTGCTAAGACTCAATGTAATACTTGTTACATCTTATGAACTCCAGCAGGAGGCTCACTCTTTGGCATGATACATGTATGGGTAGTTTGTCAAGACGTGCTTGGAAATTCTTTATCAAGCCGGTGGCAGCCAACACGATGGGAAATTTCTGCATCTTTCTGCCACATTTTCTTGGTCTCTGCCTACGCTTCCTGGTATTTCAGGATCTTCTGCCTCTCCACGCGATTCACAGAGTAGTCACTTGGAACTGACACCTATTATCAATGCCATTCTGGTGCTTTTCTCCTTAACCACTATAACTGGCTTCCTCGCATCCAGCTTTTCATCAGTCAGAATGGGAGTATCCCAAGTGATCAGAACCTCTTCATTCTCTGTAATGCTCTTAGGATCATGATCCCAGTGCTTTTCGGGCACAGTGATGTTGAAGTGTTTATAGAGTTTCCAATGGATGAGGCATGTTACTTTGTTTTGTCTTTCTGTATAGAAATTTTCTGCCATCAGAACTTCACAGCCAGCTATGACGTGAGTCACCATTTCCAGGTCTTTCTTACAGAATAGACATATGTCTGTATTACCAGTTTTTTCAATGCTCCCTGTAAATCATCTCGTCTGTAAGCTGCTGTCCTGGGCTGCAGCTATCAACCTCTCATCCTTCAGATTCAGTTCACCCCCCTTAACCATACATGTGTCCGTTCTTGATTGACAAAGGGTTCCTGGAGTAACACTATTTCCCACTGTATTTGTGCATCTGCCACTAGTCTTTCCTTGTTTAAGCTAATTCCTTGAAGAGTTTTCTCTTGTTTTGCAATTTGTTACTGCCTTCCCTGTGCATGCTTGTGGATTTTCACTCATTCCTTCTAGTCATTGGAACACTTGTCCAAGTTTGATGATAGAGACAGATTCTTGACATTTACTCTCATATTTCAGCACTTTTTGCGAATTTGGACCAAAGGATAATGTTAAGTAGGCATGGAGGCCTACAATAGTAGCTCTGTATGTGTAATCAATCTCTATGAGTCCTAGCCCTCCTTCAGTTCTAGGGATGTACAGTCTTGGCATACATTGATTCTTGTAAGTCACTTCATGGGCATGGAGGAGTTTTTATGTGTTCGCACATCCAGTTTTTCAAGATCTTTAAGAGGCCAGTCCATAACCCCAAAGCTGTATGAAAGTACAGGAATTGCCAGCTGATTGATAGCTTGTATCTTATTCCATCATTTAAGCACTTTTCAGTAATGATTTTAATCTTATAGTATTCTTTACTTATCTTTTCTCTCAATTTCTGCTTGAGTATCGTTCCTTCTTCTACTCAGAGATACTTCAGCCAGGGAGATGTTTTCTGTTTTGCTTAATTTCCCTCTAAAAAAAAAAAAAAAGTTGCCTTAGCACATTTGTCAAGGCGAAAGGTCATCCTGCTGTCATCAGAAAAACTTTTCACCACACAGAGTTGCTCTGCTAATTGTTGGTCGCTGGAACTATAGAGTTTCAGATTGTCTACAAATAATAAATGAGACGTTTCTGGGTTGTTATCTTCTTTAGGATTCATGCTAAAGTCATATCCCAAAGAGTTGAGAGTACTCATTGGATTAAGTACCACACAAAACAGAAAGGGCGACAGGGAATCCCCCTGAAATATTCCTCACTGGATCCTGATGTTAGGAATGAAACTAACCACGTTCATATTTCAAAATAGTGTGATTTGCCACATTGTCTTGGTGAACTTAACGTACTCTATCAAACCAGTATTTTTTTATATTATTTCAAGGCAATTATCCATTAGTGTGGGACGCTGTCAAAAACTTATAATCAATCCATGCTTTACAGAGAATTCTGCTTTTCAGAGCACTGGCCATGATGGCCTTATTCAACATTAACTGGACTTTGGTGCCATATGCCCCTCTCTTGTTGCCCTTTTACTCTATATGATCATATACTCTGCATCTATTGCAGTGAACAGCTTATACATTGTAGGTGGTCTATAATTGTTGGGGGTGTTATTTGGGTCTCCTTTTGGGAGCAGAAATATTTTTCCTATAGTAAGCCATTGTGGTGTTAAGTCTGGCTGCATAAACAATTGATTTTTGCAATTCACCAGGTCTGGGTGGAGTGATGTTAACTGTTTCAGCCAAAAGTTGATTAGTCCATCTGAGACAGGGCTCTTCCAGTTTGGGGCTCGCTTTAACCTGCTTGCCAGCTCTTTTGTTGTTACTGCAGGACATTCCATAAGTGTGACGTTTACTTTTTCTAAATGCTCCTGTATGCAGGGTACCAAATTGAGAAGATATCCAACTAAAAATAATCCCCTTATTACCAGAATACTTTTTTTGTCGGAGAAGGTCTGCCAAGTGTCTAAAATCTGTGCATCAGAGACACCACTGAGACCACTCCATTTTAATAGATATATTTTAAAATGGACCCAAGTCCATTACTTAGCTGAAATCACCATGCTGCCAAAGCTTCCAAAGGACGACGCGGCCCGCGTTTCGGGCTTTACTTCAGATTAATGGAAAACCCTGCTTCAGGTCACAAACAAGCCAGCAATCAGTGAGATGACAGTGAGATGACAGTGAGATGATGCTGTCATCTCACTGATTGCTGGCTTGTTTGTGACCTGAAGCAGGGTTTTCCATTAATCTGAAGTAAAGCCCGAAACGCGGGACGCGTCGTCCTTTGGAAGCTTTGGCAGCATGGAGATTTCAGCTAAGTAATGGACTTAGGTCCATTTTAAAATATATCTATTAAAATGGAGTGGTCTCAGTGGTGTCTCTGATGCACAGATTTTAGACACTTGGCAGACCTTCTCCGACAAAAAAAGTATTCTGGTAATAAGGGGATTCTTTTTAGTTGGATCTCTTCTCAATTTGGTATTTCCTATTCTATCCAATTGGGTTCATTTTTTTCACAATTTGATTGCCTGAATGCAGGGTAACCATTTTGCTTCTTGATTGTGCTTCATAGGGTCCTCGTATAGTTTTCTTCAGAAGCTTTCTGTATCAGATTTGGTTGGTGGTGCATTTTGTATCTTAATGATCTTTCCCAATTCCCTGTAAAATATTTTTTTGGTTCTCTCTAAATAGCTTATTTTGAGATCTTTTTGGTTTTCTACATATCTTCAGTTTTTGGGCTTCTGCTGCTATTTTCAATTTATTGTTCGAACATATAAAATTTCAGGTCTTCTGTTAATGCAGCATGCTTCAGCTTAATGCCTTGGATCTTCCTTAATATTTTATATTAATACTTTTAGATACCCATCTATCAGGCATACCTCTGCACACAATGACTGTCCCTTGATGCGCTTTTTCCAAGGAGAAACTGTTATTGGTTTTCTTTTTCTTCTGGCCCTGCATTTTAGCTGGTATTATTCTTGCAGTAATTTTAGCTGCACAATACTGTATTCAATTTATTTCAGTGATGTCAATAGATGGTCCCTTTATACTGGATAAGGCCTCGTTCATTTTTATAAACCTTAGGTGTTAAATTTATGGTAAAAGTAACTTGGATAATATTTCCCTTACCTGAAACCCAGCATACACTTTTATCCATATGGACTAGGAGATCGATCTTGAATTCCTCCACCTCTGGGTCTTTTTCCTCCCTTTCTTCCTCCTCTTCAGTTGAGGTAACTACAGGACAGTTCAACCATTCTCCTGCAGTTCTAGACACCAAGTTCCATCTCCCCCTCAACTATTCTGTTTGTGTATTCCTTTCTTCTAGTACTCTTACCCAGGTCGCCACCTCCTCCCTGCATTTCTTTCCACAGAAGCCCTTAGTTGTTTCAAGATGTTATCATCCACACACTTCTTTGCTTTGATATGCAAAATTAAGGATCTTAAATTTGCATCTGTTGCTCTTTGCAGTTTTTCTTGTGTGGCAATTTTCCTCTTTCTTCCAGGTTTTGGCAGATTCTCCTTATATACCCTCTTGATTTAAATAGAGTTTGTAGCATAAAAGTAGAAGCAGAAGTCCACTTAACCTTAGTTAATATTCTTAACATTTTCATTAATTTCTGTGGTTTATCTCCTGCCACAGTGGATATGTGAACATGCTCACCATGGCCTTTATCTGTGGCAGGGATGTTATCTACATCTGCAGTGCTTGCACTATAACCACTATCGTTAGCCCTAATGTGTAAGCTATGGGTGGGCACCTTTTTATCCAGGGCAACATGCAGCCAGTATGTATTTTTTTTCTTTCCTACCATACTTCAAATTGTAGTGTCGTCTTGCTGAGATTCGGTAAAGATTTTATACAATGGGGTCACCATGTGACGGTACCAGCAAGACTTGGGGAAGGAACTATAATCCCACCCCCAAGGAAAGCACAGCAGTTCACAACTAATTTATGCTGCACTTCCCCTTGAGGTTGTGTGAAGCTTGCCATGTTCTCTCATATGTTCTGGGATGGATACTGAAAAGACCTCTGGTGGCTGAGGCGAATAGAGGCATGGGAATAGTGTCATTGAAATCTGAACTTTTCATTGGTGGAGACAGAGAACCAATCTGCTGGTAGGAGAACACAACCCACTTGTCTGGACTAGTCTAGCAGGACTCAAGGAAAGAACATTATCTGGTAAGTAAAAAAGGTCACCTTTGTTTCTCTGTCTATTTTGGCTTGTATGTTTAAATGCAAATAGATCTGAAAGAAGTGTTCTATGGAGCAATACAGAAAACTACAGATCAGTGCAGAAGTCTACATCAGGCAAAATAGAAACTATTCTAAAAAAGAAAAAAAAAAGTTAGGACCATATAGATACATAGATTAATGGGGAAAGAGTCATGTATTTAATAAAGCAAAGTCTCACTTTAACATTCATTTGATTTCTCTGAAGGGGGTAAACAAACACGTGGATAAGGTTGAGCCAATAGATAAAGAGGCCAATTCTAATTGGGGCACATCTGGGCAATTTGAATAACCAAAAAGTGTATGGCCCAAAATTGTACCCAATTCTGCAACTGTGGGAGGTAGCCATTCCTGTGGGTGCAGAATCGGGCACTTAGACGGCCTGGACATGCCCAGATTCCACAGCGCAGGACGTCCAAACTCCTGCTCATACAGCCTGTCCTATGCTCCTGATGGAGTTCCAGTGCTGTGGCATTCCATTGCCATGGCACTGGGACACCCAGCAGGATCACAGTCAGCCCAACAACGGTCCCTCTCTTTGTCCACCACCTGGCCCTTGGCAGATGCTTACCTCTACCTTTCCTGTGACTTTGGTGTGTCTGCGTGCCCTGCTTTCTGATTCCTCAGAGGTGGAATAAGTCCCATGTCCATTTTGCAAGTGCCGGAGTACAGGACAGTGACCTGAATAGGCCCTGTATGTCCAGGTTGTGCAGCCCACCCCACCCCCCCTCTCCCACCCCACCCCACCCCCCCCCTCCCCTCCCACCCCCATCAAGTGCTCCCCGCACAAGTCCTCTGTGTATGCGGGGAAACTGGAGATCAGAATATGGTGCAAGCAAATAGCAGGGGGTTGAACTCTCAACCCAGTCCTGGTATACTCCTTAGCCACTCTGGTTTTCAGGATATCCATAATGAATATACATGAGAGATTTGCACGCAGTGGAGACTTCTAAGCCAGGGCATGGGAAGTATGATCTCAGTCTCTCACGTTTACTGCTAAGGCTCAGTGTAATACTTGCATCGAGCCAAAGAGCAAGCCTCCTGCTGGAAATCTAATTCATGTATATTCATTGTGGATATCCTGAAAACCAGACTAGCTAGATGGTAAACTAGGACTCTGTTGAGAACTACTGATATGTATTTGAACAACAACATTTGACACAGCCCTTCATGAGCGGCTCCTCAAATAATGAAAAAGTAATGGGACGGGAGGCAATGCCCTATCAGAATGGAAGTAGACTAAAGACAGAAAATGGTAAAATTAACATGGTCAAATTTCCAAAAGAGAAAATATCAGTAGTGAAGTGCCCCAGAGTTCTGTAGTGGGACATGTGCTATAACATTCATGAATGACCCGGAGAAAAACCAACTAGTGAGGTGATCACTCTGGATTTCACTCTTTAGATAAGGACATTATCAATGGTGTGCTGCAAGGATCAGCACTTCGCCCTTTTCTTTAAGATTTTCATAAGAGATATTGCAAGTCTGTTGGGAATGGTATGCCTCTTTGTGGATGATACCAAAATCTGGAATATGGTAGGACATCCAGTCCTGGCGTATACCAAACCAGTCAGATTTTCAGGATAACCACAATGAATATGCATGAACTAGATTTACATTTATTGCTTACATAGTATGCAAATCTCTCTCAAGTATATTGTGGTTATCCTGAAAATCTGATTGGTTTGGTATGTCCTAAAGACTGAGTTGAAAACCATTGCTTTAGATATTTATGTAGGGGGGGGGAGAAGAGTGGAAGGAGAAAGAAGATGGGAGTGGAGGGGACTGGAGGTCTGCTATTTAGTTTTCTCATCTGTAATCACATGAATTAGAGTGTTAAATGGGAAAATATTGGATCAAAGTTTGGGAAGCACTGAAATAGGAGGTGAAGTACTTCAAGGCATGAAAGAAGAGAAGGACCTGGTCACTTTAAGATCAGCCAATCAAGTAGAAAAGGCAATGGCAAAAGCTGGAAGAATGTTTGTGTGGATACAGAGAGGAATAGCCAACAGAAAAAAGGAGCCTCTAGTGCCTTTGTATGAGTCCGTCTAGTGAGACCTCATTTGGAGTATTGTGTATAACTCCGGACTCTGCACCTTCAAAAGGAAATAAACAGGATGGAGTCAGTCCAGAGCACAGCTGTTGAAATGGTCAGTGATCATAAGGCATTGAGATCTTTAAGTCTCTCACATATATGTATGCTTTGGTAGAAAGAGGGGCAATAAGACAAATACCTCTGTGGTATAAATGCACAAGAGTTGGCACTCTTCTCAGTTGAAAGGAAACTCTAGAGCAACGGGACCAGGATGAATGTGAAAGGGGATAATCACCAGAGTAATATCAGGAAATATTTCTTTAAGGAAAGAATGGTAGATGCATGGAACATTCTCCCATTGGAGGGGGTGGAGGCTAGAACTGTATCTGAATTCAAGAAAGTATGGGACCAACAAAGAGCGAGAGGAGGGATTGTAGAATTAATAGTTCAAGACCATACGCCTATCCAGTCTGCCCATCCATTTCTTCCATGATTTTCTTTTTCTATGATCAAAATTTGTAGATGACAAAATATTTAAGTCTAAAGTAGCAGAGGATTATGAAGATTTATAGAAGGGTCTCATGAGACTAGAAGATAAGGCATCTAAATGGCAGATGAATGCACACAGGGAAAAATAAACCCTAATTACAGGTACAAAAAAGTGGGTTCTGAAATCTTCTGGGGCCTGCAGTTATTATATGAATTGGCAAATGGTAACTGTTACCATATGGCTGCAACACTTGCTATGCACTGATGCAGGCTGCTTGAAGCAGCAGGGAGGGGAGGGGGGGAAGGTTTAGAGAATGGGCAAGTTATAGGCACGGACAGCACTTGCAGTTAGCACATGGTAAAAGGATACAGTTGCCACCTTCTGATGAGGAAGTGGTAAGTGACCCATGCTCTATGATGTAGTTATGTTGGGTTACTGTATATGAAGCACTGATGGCTGACTTCCAGTCCCCTTCCCTCATTCCTTCTCCCACTCTCTCCATGCCTGTATACCTAAAGCATGAAGATAGCAGCAATAGCTGTGGTAGTATCAATAGTAGCTGCAGTCAGCACAGGCCCCTGTGTACGTCTATGCTCACAAACCCTAGCTCTCTGCAAGCACACTCAACAGAAGGGGGAGGGCCTGTGAAGGTCCACTCAAAGGCCCCATTTTGAGTGCCATTACTGGGGCATAGGTCATAATAAAAATCCACAGGGAGGTGGGAACAGTCTTGTTTCTTTGACTTGGATTTCCCAACCCACAGTTTGGGAACTGCTTCCCTATACTGTACTCTTCCTTTCATTTTTTGCAACTCAATTGCATGACCTTGCATTTTTTTTACCATTAACTGCCATTCTTAATTATTCTTCAAGCTTCATTAGATTCCTTCTTATGTTACCCATACCTTCCAGGGTGTCTACCCAGCAGCAGAATGGGATAGTGTTGACGGCGTAAGATCATATTTCTGTGACAACGGCAACACTAAACTTAAACTGCGCAGAGGAAAGGCCCAGCAATCTACTTCTGTATCTTGCCATGAAAACCCAATGGATAGTCACAACAAAACAAATTTTTTTTGTGCTATAGTGCTGGAAGATGAGATCCTCAGGTCGGAAGGCACTCAACTAGCTACTGGGGAAGAGCTGAAGACTTTTCAGAGTAAAGCCAGCATTTATGATGTGGTTGGATCAAAGCCCTCGGGATGTCTGACTGCTGATGTAGCTGCACATGAAATGAGAGGCATAAGCTGTAAAGATGTCTTACACATTGGAACATGGAACGTACGAAGCATGAACCAAGGGAAGTTGGAGGTGGTCAAGAATGAAATGGAACATGTACAGCTTGATCTGTTGGGTGTCAGTGAACTGAAATGGACTGGAATTGGGTACTTTGCATCAGATGATCACATTGTCTACTATGCTCGAAATGAAAGACAAAGAAGAAATGGTGTTACATTTATAATAAAAAAGAAACTTGCAAGAACTGTAATGAAATACAATGCAGTCAGTGAACGCTTAAACTCTATTCGTCTATGAGAAAAGCTTATCAACTATAATTAAAGTATATGCCCCAACAACAGCTGCAGAAGAGGATGAAATTGAAGAGTTCTATGAACAAGTTCAAGCTGAAATTGACACAACATACAAACAGGATAGCCTGATAGTCATGGGGTGACTGGAACGCAAACGTTGACAACAAAGAAGGCAAAGTGGTTGGAAAATATGGACTTGGCAACAGAAATGAAGCTGGAGAAAGACTGATAGAATTCTGCAAGACTAACAAACACCTTCTTCCAGCAACACAAGCGGCAACCGTACACATGGACTTAACCCAATGGATTGTATAAAAATCAAATTGACTACATCTGTGGAAGTTAATGATGGAAAAGCTCTAACACATCAACAAAGACAAAACCTGTAGCTGACTGTGGTACAGATCATCAACTACTAGTATGCAAACTCAAGCTAAAGTTGAAAAAGAGCAAACCACTCATGAATGCAGCAAAATATAACCTTGAGAATATACCACTGGAATTTAAAGACTGCCTGCAAAATCGATTTGCTGCTTTAGATAGAAATGACAGAGCTCCAGAAGAGTTATGGAATGACATCAAGAAGGTTGTGTTGGAAGAAAGCAAGAAGCCTCTACAAAAAGTGAAAAAGCAAAAACAGCCAAAATGGATGATGGAAGAAACTCAAAAAATTGCCCAGAAATGCAGAGAAGCTAAAGCCAAAGGAGAAAGAAAGAATCACAGAACTCAGATTTCCAACGTGCAGCAAGACAGGACAAGGACAAGTACTACAATGACACATGCAAGGAAATAGAAGCATAAACTATTAGAGGAAGAATAAGATTGGCTTTCCCAAAGCTATGAGAGTTAAAGAAAAAATTCCAGCCTCGAATTGGAATGTTACAAGATGCTCAAGGTTCTATGTTGAATGATGCTGAGAAGATCAAGAAAAGGTGGAAAGAAGGGGGCGGAGCCTGATGTCCAGCGGGATGGTCGCATAACGCTGAGGCTCCCGAGAGGCCTACTCAGAATCCTGAATTAACACCGTACATACTTGGAACTTCTACTCTGATCTTGCCGGGGCACATTGGTGAGATGGCGGGGACCAAACCCACGCGCCTGGAATTTGGATCTCCAGCGGCTTCTCACGGCAAACGTTCCAAAACTGAACCTCCGTCCCCGCAGAAGGGGCTGGCCTTGCGCGAGGGCCCCGAAATGCAGCAGGAAATCCTCGCAGAGATTAGAGGGGTCAAAAACCTCGTGCAGTCAAACGGTGAAGCACTCCGAGCGCTGCGGGAAGATTTTGGTGTGCTGCAAAGCAAGCTAGAAGGGCTTTCTTTCTTCGCGTCAGGACAAAATGGAGAGCATATTGGACTCCCATGCGGCCCGGTTGTCCAAACTCGACAAAGTTGAACGTCAGGTGCGGGCCTTGCAGAAAGAAGTGGAAGATGGCAATAATAGAGCGCGCCGCAACAACATACGACTCGTGGGCATACCGGAGGGAGCGGAATCGGGAGACATGAAAGAGTTTTTATGCAAAATCCTCCCTTCCCTGCTCCAAATCACCTTTACCAACGATTTGGAGATCGATCGCGCTCATCGTGTACCCACAAGCATAACGCTCAACAGGAAGACCCCGTGGCCTATCATTTTTCGACTTTTGAGATATCAACACGTGGAGCAAATTCTAAGTGCCTCTCGGGCAAAGGGCCATATGGAGTTTGAGAGCCACAAGATCTCCTTCTTGGCTAAACCCACGGTCGACCGCCGAAAGCGCTTTCTGGAATTCCGGCCGAGGCTTCAACAACTACAAGCACGCTATGGCCTGATGTACCCGGCCAAGCTCCGAGTCACGCTTCACAATCAGACAAGAACATTTGAGGACCCTGATCTACTAGCGGAGTTTTTGGATTCCAAAGAAGCCGACTTGATGCGCTGACTTCCAGAATATTCCTGCAAGTATTCTCATATCCGCTGTACCTGCCATATTGGATCTGCCGCAGCCCAGCAAAGAGTCTGGCGAGGGCAGTTTGTTGCCTTACTTTTGATGATATCTGTGACCCGACTCCATCTACCCACAGTAGCCTCGATGAGTATCAGAGACAGTGTTAATTATGGACTCTGGTGTTTCTTTTCTTTTTTTTCATGTCTTTCTATTTCCTCTCTAGGGCCTCCTCCCGCAGACATATGGTCGCCATATTCTTTGGGGGTTTTGCTTCTTCTCTAAGATACTTTGGTACATACTTTTCAATATGGGGTGTATTAGCCAGAATACTCGGTGATTATGTCATTGTTGCACAGATTCTGATTATGTTGTATGTTTTCAAGCGCCCTTACCTAAAATGTCTATTACCGATTGATGGCACCATGTAAGATTTTCTCATTGAACGTAAAAGGAATCAATAATCCGATAAAACGGAAGAAAATCCTAAGCTACCTAAGTCAGGAAGCTGCGGATCTGATTTTTCTCCAAGAAACGCATTTAAATTCGAAGGAAACTCTTAAACTCAATATTAAACCTTACATGGTGGCCGCCTATTCCCCAGCCGTTTCTAAGAAATGTGGGGTTGCCATACTGGTTAGGAAATCTTTGCATGCTACTATTATTGCGACTAGCTCAGATACAGAAGGTAGATGGTCCAGAGTTCACCTCAAGATAGGTAGCCTTGAAGTTACATGTATATGCCTTTACGCTCCTAATGTGGATGACCCTGCCTTTTTTGCTACCATTGCTCAGGTTGCGCAGGCCTCTGCTAATACTTCATTGATAATTGGGGGGGATTTCAATCTAGTCCTTGATCCCCTGATTGACAAACAGCCGCCTAGGACAAGAGGTCCCCCCCAAGAGTCACACCACGCTTACCTCCCTGATCAAAGATCTTGCTTTAGTTGATCTATGGAGGTTACTACACCCCAATGAGCTTGACTTCACCTTCTTCTCTTCCCCTCATAAATCCCAGTCTCGCATAGACTTCTTTCTAATATCAAAACTGTTAGTTCCTCAGGTGGACACTGCAAAGATTCACTCCCAACATATTTCAGATCATGCTGCCATTTCCTTTCAATTACACACTACTGCACCCCAAGGGAATTCGGGGGCCTGGTTCTTTGATAGAGCCCTGTTAACTCAGCCAGAGTTCCAGTTAGAAATTCGAGCAGCCATACAGGATTACTTCCATTTTAATCTACCCCAGGATACTGCGAATTGGGCTTGGTGGGAGGGCTTCAAAGCGGCCATTCGAGCAACGATCACTAGCTATCAAATCCGCCTGCGGAAACAACGCAAACAGCAGCTACTCATACTAGACCAACAAATAAAAGCAGGCGAACGAGTTCTAACTTCACGTACTGATCCATGTGTATTAATTCGATTACAGCGTCTCCGTTTTCAATATAATTCAATCCTCTCAACTGCAGCTTCTAGGAGTATTGAGCTTCAGCGAGGGACATATTATCGTGAAAATAACCGAGCCGGTCGACTCTTAGCCAACGCCTTGAAAGGTCAAAAAGAAGCCAAACGCGTAGCGGCCCTTCGAGCTCCACAGGGAGGGGGCATAGTGACCACAGACTCCGACATTGTAGAGCTCTTTCGGGATTTCTATACCCGCCTATATCAATCTGAATGTGAGTTCTCGTCAGAGACATTCGAGCGATTGCTTTCTGGCATTCAGCGGCCGACCCTCTCTGAAGATGATAGGGATGCGATGGATGAACCCTTCTCTACTTCAGAGATCCAATCTGCCCTAAAACGAACAGCCTCGGGCCGTGCCGCAGGGCCCGATGGTCTCCCGACCGAATTCTACAGAACGTTCAGTGCAGATTTAGTTCCCTATTTAAAACTCTATTTTACTGCCCTTGCGGTAGATACATCCTCTTTGGGATCCTTTTCTGCAGCTAATGTGGTAGTATTTGAGAAAGAAGGCAGAGACCCGCTACTAACCGCCAACTACCGTCCAATCTCCCTACTTAATGCCGATTATAAGATCTTCGCAACGATCTTGGCCACCCGGCTATCTGACAGGATGGCCACCCTAATTCACCCTGACCAATGCGGTTTTATACCCGGCAGATCAACTGCTGACAATGCTCGGACCTTGTGCCATGTGCTATCCAATGCTGCCAATCTAGATCATCCATGGGTGGGTCTTTCCCTGGATGCCGAAAAAGCCTTTGATCGCCTAGAATGGCCCTTCTTATTTGCAGTTCTCCGATGGTATGGCTTTGGGGAGGGCTTCCTCCGATATCTCCAAGTCATGTATACTCAACCCGTCACCAGTATTTGTGTAAATGCCATCAAGTCTCAGCCATTTAATCTCCAAAGAGGCACGCGTCAAGGTTGCCCCCTATCACCAATGCTCTTTGATCTAGCTCTTGAACCCCTAGCCCTCCTTATTAGACAGTCCGCACGTATTCGAGGTGTCCCCTTCAGTCATAGGGAGATTAAACTCTCTGCATATGCAGATGACCTTATGCTTTTCGTATCCCTCGATTCGGTTCCAGCTGTCTTGGATCTGATTGACGGATACTCACAATTATCGGGCTATAAAATTAACTGGACCAAATCTGTAGCATTCCCACTGAACCGCTGGGTACATGAGGCTGACATGCAGGCCTTTCCCTTCCTTTGGCAATCCCGCATGGTGAAATATCTCGGGGTCCATTACTGTTCTCCTTTAGAAGACACTATCAGTTTTAATGCCAAAGAGGTAGTCTCCAAAGTCCGTGAGCTCACAAATCGTTGGTCTCCCTTATCTCTTACATGGTGGGGCCGTTTAGAAACTGTGAAAATGATGATAGTCCCCAAAGTGAACTACATTTTAGAAATGCTGCCATGCTTACTCCCGCTACATACTTATAAAGATATTGAGGGCCTTCTCGTCCGTTATCTCTGGCAGGGCAAGCCACCAAGGATAGCTAAACAAAAACTACAGTCTGCAAAGGAAAGAGGGGGTACCAGATTTCCTGATTTTCTTAGATATCATCAAGCCTTCCTACTTAAGCAAGGTGCCCGATGGCTAGATGCCTCAACAGACAGCAGACCAGTTTGGCTTGACATAGAAGAGGAGCTTAGTAGCCCAATTCCGTTGACCCATCTCCCCGGTATGTCCTATCAAGTAGACACCCGCCATCCACCAATGGTTGTCGATACTCTTGCGGCCTTTAACACTCTCATTCTATCACTGGGCCCGAACGTATGTCCTCAGGACGGACTCCCGCTATGGAATAACCCCAGAATTCGAGTCCTAAATAGAACGATAGCATGGAAACCCTGGTACTCAAGGGGGATCTGGACACCCCAACAGCTTTTCTCTGCAGCTCGTTGGAAAACCTTTTCTGATTTACAAAAGGAATTTGCGCTACCCTGGATGCAGCTTCAACACTGCCTCAAAAGTGCTCGAATCATGCCGCCCTCTGCCCCTACTGAGGACGGGCTATTAGAGATAGTTCACTCTATTAGTAGTACACATGGGGTAGCCTCTAACTTTTATAATATATTATGTCAGGGTACAGACACGGCCACTTTTAGAGCCCAACAAGCCTGGGAGCGCGAACTGCAAACCACTTTAACCCCCGTGCAATGGAGCGTTTTCTGGAGCAAAGTAGTGCGGGTTTCCCGGTCTGCCTCTGTTACCCAAACTCTCTTCTTTTTTTGCACACAGATGCTTTTATACCCCAGAAAAAATAGCCAAATGGAACACAAATGCTAGGGACCAGTGTTGGTCTTGCCATACTGCTGTGGGAACCTTCGCTCATGTTATTTATGAATGTCCTCAACTACAGGTTTATTGGGGGCGGGTCTGGGGTTGTATTCAATTTATCTTACACCTTCACGAACCTCTCTCTTGGAAGATCGTGGGACTCCGCTCTGTGGCGGAGGTCCCCTCTCTTCCTAAGAAGGGTCGCTTTCTCCTTGATTTCATGCTGGGTATAGCCATATGCTTAATCACGAGGAATTGGAAGGATAGCTCTCGACTTACTGTCAATGAATGGTGGAACCTCGTCTGCTTATATAGTAAATATGAGCAGATACCTCGGAGAGCTATTCCCCATGCCCAAACTCACTCTCGCTTGTCTAAATGGCAGATGCTTAATGATTATGTACAATCTGCTCATTGTTCCAACATGCCTGTATAATGTGCACTCATCATGTTTCAGATCACCGTTAGGTTTTGTAACACAATGTAAGTACACGCCCGCTTCGGGAATGATTAGTTTTCTAGAGAAGAAGCAGGGGGGAGGGGGGTGGCAGGGGTTTACTTTGGTGTATGTATTACACTTTATGTATCTGTCTTTTAGCTGTATGTCTTCCTTTTCCTTTGTTGTTATAAAACGAAAATAAAGAATTAAAAAAAAAAAAAAAAAAAAAGAAAAGGTGGAAAGAAAATAGAGTTTTTATATGATAAAGATCAAGTGGACTAACAGCCATTTCAACCTGTACCTTATGATCCGGAACCATTGGTGATGAAAGAAGAAGTTGAAGCAGCATTGAAAGCCTTATCAAAGAACAAAGCACCAGGCATTGATGGCATTCCCATAGAAGTATTACAGCAATCTGATGCAGCTGTTACCGTACTTACAAGGCTCTGTCAAGAAATTTGGAAGACATCATGGCCAACTAACTGGAAAAGATCTGTGTTTATACCAATACTAAAGAAAGGTGATCCAACTGACTGTGGAAATTATCGCACAATCACTCTGATCCCACATGCCAGCAAGATTCTACTGAAGATTATTCAAAAAGAGACTACAACCATACCTGGAACAAGAAGAACTACCTGACGTGCAAGCAGGGTTCAGGAAAGGGCGAGGAATGAGAGATCACAGATGCGAGATGGATCCTTGAAAAGACTAAAGAATACCAAAAGGATATTGTGCTTTATCGACTATAGCAAGGCTTTTGACTGTGTAAACCAGAGGTTCTCAACTCCAGTCCTGGAGGGCCAAACACCATTCAGGTTTTCAGGCTGTCCCTAATGAATATGCATGAGATACATTTGAATACAGTGCATGCAAATGCATCTCATGCATATTTATTAGGGACAGCATGAAAACCTGAATGGTGTTTGGCCCTCCAGGACTGGAGTTGGGAACCTCTGGTGTAAACCATGAGAAACTCTGGGCCACATTAAGAAGCATGGGTATACCAGAACACCTGATCGTTCTCTTGCACAATCTGTACATTGATCAAGAAGCAACAGTTCAAACGGAACAAAAAGAAACAGAATGGTTTAAAATAAGCAAAGGTGTAAGACAAGGCTGCATACTTTCCCCCTACCTGTTTAATTTATATGCAGAACAAATCAGAGAAGCAAGTATGAAGACGACAGGTGTGAAGATGAGTCTTCCACCAATCAACAACCTTCGCTATGCTGATGAAACCACATTACTGGCTAAAAGTGAAGATGACCTGAAACATTTGCTTCTCACGATCAAAGAACAGTCTCAAAATGGGCCTGTACCTTAATGTAATGTAAGGCGACAAAGATCATGACAACTGGCAAAATCAACAGGTTCATCAATGAAGGAGAAGAAACTGAAATCATGAACAACTTTAACCTATTTGGATCAACTATCAATAAAGAAGCAACAAGCAGTCAAGAAATCCGATGATGCGTTGCTCTTTGTAGAATAGCTATGATAGACCTAGACAAGATTCTCAAGAGCAGAGATGTCTCTCTCCATAGAAAGATGCGACTTGTTCAAGCCATGGTATTTTCATCATATGGATGTGAAAGCTGGACAGTGAAAAAGATACAGGAAGAAAATTGATGCCTTTGAATTATGGTGTGGGCGGCGAATACGGTGTATACCATGGACTGCCCAAAGAACAAACCAGTCGGTACTAGAGAAGATCAAATCTAAGCTTTCTTTAGAAGCTCAGATGACCAGACTGACTTTCATACTTTGGACACATCATGCAAAGAAAGAGATCATTAGAGAAAGACATCATGCTTGGCAAGGTAGAAGGTCAATGCAAAAGAGGAAGGCCAACAATGAGATGGATCGCTACAATAACAGCAGCTACGGGTACCAGTCTGTCAACAATGAGCCGCCTGACTGAAGACCGAACACAATTTAGGACAACTATCCAGAGGGTCGCCATGAGTCGACACCGACTCGACAGCACTTAACATCAACAGATCTTCCACAATAAATCACTTACCAAAATTAATAGAAGAAAAACGGATCCCTGTGGCACAACACTGGTAATACCCATATCTTCAGGGTGAAAGCCATTTTGTACCACCCTCTTTCACCTCCCACTTAACCAGTGTCTTGACCAGTTAGTCATTTTAGAGTCCATCACAAAGGCACAGTTTATAATTTGCTGATGGGTAACAGTGTCAAAGACTGCTGAAATCTAACGATGCCACATCTTAACATTCTCCCCCAATCCAATTCTCTGGTCACCCCGTCAAAGAAATCAGATTCATCTTACAAACGTTTTTGTTTTAAATGTACTAGATTTTTTTTTTTATCCTTTCAAAAAGTACGAAGAAATAAATTGCATTTATCCGTTCCACTCCACTTAGGATTTTTTAGACATCTCGTCTCCTTTCAACTTCTCCAAGCTGAAGAGCTTTAAGCTCTTTAACCTTTCTTCAGAATCATTCCATCTCCTTTATTTTGGTCACCTATGTACCTTTTCTAATTCTGCCCTATCTTTTGTGATGCAGTGACCAGCATTGCATGTAGTGCTCAAGGTGTGGTTCCACTATGGGATTATGTTTTTTAAAAAAAGAGCATGATATGCAGCTCAAAAAGGGAACATTCAGGGGAAATTTAAGGAAATTTTTTTTTACAGAAAGGGTGATTATACACGGAAAAAAACCTCCCAGATGATGAAGACAATGTAAACTAAAGCAGCGAATAAGAATAGAAGATATTTTGCTATAAAGAAGAGAGAATAAACCTAAGGTCAAATCGGTTCTATGATAATTTTGTGCTAAATGATGTAGTCCAGGTGACAACGGAATTTGAGATGTTTGGACAAGTTCCTGGAGGCGAATCTATAAAATGTATGACCCAGGCAGAATTCAGAGAGCCACTATTCATCCCTAGAAATGAGCTATAAAAAAGTGGATCTACTGTATTTCCTGCAGTCTGGAATGATCCCGCCTTCCACTGTTGGAAAGAGAATGCTGGGCTTAATGGATCATGGTCTGATCAAGCATGGCTTTTCTTATGTTCTTAATTACATCTGATGTGAGCAAATTAGACTTTGTGGTCCTTTTCTGCTGCCATGTTTACAGAACCTAGATTTTCACCAATCTACTGCAATTATCTTTACAATCTGAAGTAAGAGTAGTAAGTCTAGCCTCATGGCTAGAGTACAGGACTGGGAGCCTGGGATCAAATCCTACTTCACCGTGTTCCAAAAACCATGGGCATAGTTTGAGGGCATATTTGCATATTCACTATGGTTACCTTTTTAAAAACCACTAGATGGATAGGAAAGCAGTATATGAAACAGATGAGGGATGAGTTGGTGCCCTAAGATACTCAAAGAAAGGAGCAAAGGTTTTCAATAAGTGGCTATATAACTAAAATGCAGCAAAAATTCTAATTGTTTATTTAGCCTGACACTAAGATAAAAAAAATACTGACACCTATAAATATATATTCTGTACACAAAGGAGATAGTAAGGTGCTCACATGCCAAGGTATAAAAAGTAAACGCAGCACAGCACAGTTTCCAATATCAAAATTAAATTATAACTGAAAAACTACTATACACATACCATCTGAGACACATTGCTTAGCTTCCTATCCAATGAAAAACTCAAAGCACCCCCTGACAACTCCAGGCCACAGACTACCGATGACTCTCCAATGCCATAGATCTAAGTTGTACATATGTATAATGCAACATATAGGGCATAACCTAAATTAACTTGTTATGCTGTTCTGATTACCCTTCCCCCTCTCCTTTTAGTATTCTTTGTACACAGTTAAATTACTGTGTAAATTGCTTTGATTGAAGGACAAGGCAGTATAGAAAACTGGTTAAATAAATTTTATTTTGGTGTTAGAAACTATGCTATGGTTCTGACTCTTTTTGAACATCTATTTTGCGTCCAACAAAACCCCTCCAACAGCAGGTGCAGAGCAGAATCAGGACATTTCACCATAGAATCCAACATACAAGAAAAAAAAACGGATTCCAACGTCATCTCATTAACGGCCTCTCCAGTACCAGGCAGATTGCGAACTGCCAAAACCCTACAAAAGTAACTGAAGACCTATCAAGCAAGTCTAACATAATTTTAGAAGCTGGTGCCATTACAGTAACACAATGAGGAGCCTACCCAGAAAAAAGCAGCACCATAAATATTGCAGTGGGCCTTAGAACATTCGTACACCTATTCGGAAAACTGAACAAGCCAGATTACTACAGATCCAAAGAAACCCCATGCTAACAGAACTCATATTCTCGGACACACAGAACAGTTAGACCACCAAGTATAGCATAAAATTACAACAAACTCAAAGTAGAAATAAGTAGACAAAATTTAACAGAAATCAACAAGCTAGGCTCTGCATGCAATGCAACAAGATGGAAATAGTGATGAGTTTCCCCCTGTACTGTGCAAAATAGAAAAGTAACATAGTAAATGACGGCAGATAAAGACCAGCATGGTCCATCTAGTCTGCCCAGCAAGGTGACAAGAGTTGATGCACCTGCCACTCTGTGCAGGTCACCCCTCCCCATGCCTTTGTTTAGGGGTGTACCCACTGCTCCATGTAGGTCACCCCTTTTTGTTCAGATATAAGAGATAATTATGTTTATTTTGATTTTATCCTGTTGCTATAAAAAAGGAAACCACTGTGTCTGTCCCATGCAATTTTGAATTCTGTCACTGTATTTGCCCCCACCACTTCCATCGGGAGGGCACTCCAAGCATCCACCACCCTTTCAGTGAAAAAGTATTTCCCGACATTGCCTTTCAGTTTACCCCCTTGAAGCTTCATGTTATGCCCTCTAATTTTACAGTTTCCTCGTCTTTGGAAGAGGTTTGTTTGTTCATTAATATTCTAAGCATTTAAAGATCTGAATTATATGTCCCCTGTCCCTCCTCTCCTCCAGAGTGTACATATTTAGGTCTTCAAGTCTCTTCTCATACGTCTGACGCAGGCTCCAAATCATTTTGGTCTCCTTCCTCTGAATTGCTTCAAGCCTTTTTATATCCTTCGCGAGATATGGTCTCCAAAACTGAACACAATATTCCAAGTGAGGCTTCACCAGCGACTTGTACAGTGGCATTAGTACCTCTTCCTTTCTGCTGGTAATTCCTTTCTGTATACAACCCAGCATCCTTCTGGCTTTTGCCACTGCCTTGTCACACTGTTTCGCCACCTTGAGATCCTCAGAAACAATCATTCCGAGGTCCTTCTCCTGGTCCATGCACACCATACTCTCGCCCCCTATCGCATACGATTACTGATTGGATTAGAAATTGGTTGAGTGGGAGGTGACAAAGGCTACAGATAAATGGAGCTCACACTGAGGAGGTGGTTACTAGTGGTGTGCTGCAGGGATCTGTCCTTGGTCTGATTCTTATTAACATCTTTGTTAGTGATATTGCAGAAGGGCTGTCGGGTAAGGTTTGCCTCTTTGCAGAAGATGCCAAAATCTGCAATAGAATAGACACCCATGAAGTAGATAACATTAGGAGGAATCTAGCTAAGCTTGAAGAATGGTCCAGAATTTGGCAGCTGAGATTTAATACTAAAAAATGCAGGGTCATGCATGTGGGCTGCAAAAATCCAAGGGAGCGGTACAGTGTAGCGGGGCAAAATACTTCTGTCCATTAAGGAAGAGCAGGATTGTCTCTGATGGTCTTAAATTGGCTAAACAGAAAAGGCAATGAAAAAAAGCCAGAAGGATGCTTGAGTGTGTAGGGATGAAGAATGGCCAGTAGAAAAAAAAAAGGCGGCGATAGTGCATCCTCAGAGTATTGTGTGCAATTCAGGAGACCGCACCTTCAGAAGGATATAAACAAGATGGAGTCCGTCCAGAGGGCAACTACTAAAATGGTTAGTGGTCTTCATTATAAAGCATATGAGGACAGACTTAAAGATCTTAATATGTATACATTAGAGGAAAGGCGGGACAGAGGATATATGATAGACGTTTAAATACCTCCATGGCATAAATGCACAAATGGACAGCATCTTTCGATTGAAAGCAAGCACTGCTATGAAGGGACATAGGATGAGGGTGAAAGGGGATAGACTCAGAACATGTGGCAATACTTCTTTATGGAAAGAGTGGTAGATGCATGGAATAGTCTCCCAGTGGAGGTAGTAGAGACAAGATCAGTATCTGAATTCAGGCCAAACACAAGATTTCTAAAGGAAAAAAGGAGACTACTGTAGTTTGTGTTATGTTTATTGTAGTTGATATAGAAGGGCAGACTAGATAGAAACATAACAGCAGAAAAAGAACATATGGCCTATGTTTCTATGCCCCAATTTTTTTCTGCCATTTAATGGTTTATTGATCTCTTTAGAAAAAGGACAACTAGCACAACATCCTACATAATTAAAACAGAAAATAAAGTAGAAGTTTTTATTTCATATTTCTTTAACCTGCAGTATTTCTTGGCCTTTTCTTCATGAGGTGTGCGCCATTAATTTTATTAACATGTACCTCATACTTTTCCAGTGGTAATTCAAGGCAAGCTACATCCATATACATTAAAGAAGTGGTCCTTTTCTTGAAGGCCCATTTACTTTAATATCTTAAAGTGAACTCAATCCAATCCTAAGCGCAAGTTTGCCTTTGAAATTATAATTTAAAAAAAAGCCAAACATATTTAATTCTCTACGTTATAGTAGAAATGTTTGGATTGCTAAGCTTATATAAGCAATAATGTGCAATGTTACTTTTTTTCCTTCCTATACAATAAAAGATGCAATTTCAGATGACTGCCCCAAAATGTAGCAAGAATTAAGTCCTTCCTGTTACTCTAAGCTTTGTCAATGGTTATTCATAATTTTGTATGCATGGCTCGGAGTTAGCTAACATAGTGGGAAGATTTGAAGCACAATGTGGATGGCAGCAACTTCCTGCTCAAGCCAAAGTCTTTCTAGTAAGTACTATAAGAATTGCAGAAGCTGAGAAAAAAAAAAAAGATATTAGCATATCACTGCATCTGCCTAATTTTCAGAAACATTTAATAGGAGAATTTTATGGTTGTAGCAGTGTAAAGATACAGCTCAAAGCAGGCTGATACCTACCTGTCTTTCCTTTCAGGAACTAGCTTTTTCCACTGGTTTACTAAGGACTTAGCCACATCTCCAACATCCGCATGTTTTCGAAATCCATTAACTGTTTTCCCAATTCCAGTTTCCTATTACAAAATTGGAACAAAAAAAAAAAAAGCAACACAATTGGCACCCCTTGGCCCAGCAGTTTCTTCATCTTTGGTGCTTCTAGTTCAAAATAGCACTTCAGCCTCAGTGTTTCCATTCACATCTACCCATGGCTTTTCTACCATTTACCCACATCCACCCTAATCATCATAGTGGCAGTCAGTCCTTGATCAGCAACCTCAGAACACTCCCATGTGCATTCTCAGTCCATTCAATTGGTGCTGCCACTGAATAAGCATGGTTGCCTTCTCCCGCTCTACATCCCAGGGCCAGGAATACTACCTACATAGCATTCCCAGCCAGCCCTTGGGGAGGGGGGGGGATTGGGCCCCAAGTCCTGGCTCTCTTCTTACTAATTTATGCTCTTTTTCCATTTGGGTAGGTTGTTTATGTATAGGAGTGTTTTCTGCTACAATGATTCTCTTTAAATATTCTATCAATCTAGACTTATGTGACTACTGTATCTGCAGGTCAGGTGGATGGGGCATCAGGAGAGCAAAATATTTTGCTAATAAAATGTCATGCTTCATCACAACTCAGGTGACTGTGCAAGTACGTATGAAACTATTTTATAAAGATACATAGGGCTGTTTTATTTCTATAGGGCACAGTGGCACTCTTAGTAACTAGGCACCTGTGTCTTTATAAAATTGCCCCACGAAGCCACTGGAATGTAGCAGTGTACCTTTACCTGCTCAGGAGCGGCTGTAAGAGTATGCAGCTGAAGCAGATGTTTAGGTGAGAGTAAGGCAGGGGATGCAGACATCTGTTGCACAGCAGCTGGATTCTTTGCCCAAAGTAACTTTGTTCTCATATTAATTCACTACTGTTACATTATACTAGTAATATTTACATTATAGACTTGGTGCATTGTGTAGAATACATGATTAACCACATTGTCCACAGCCAATGCAATGTGTGCCTTCTAAAGCGTTCTCAAATACAAAAGTGTGGAGCAGAGCGTATAATTCTGACTATCTGCCCCAGACGCAGAAAATACTAGCCCCAGCTCCACGTAAGGAGCCCATACTCAAAATGTTCTTCAAAGCCAGCAAGGCTCTGCTCCAGAATTGGATAAAAACTATTTGAAGAATGAAAGAGAGCCTGGGATGGTTATTTGAACATATTTACTTTGCACAATGGAGAATGCATTTGTTTGTTTACAACAGAGAAGCAAACTGGGCAACAGTACAGGTATCTTAACTAACACAACTGAGGTGTTCCACAAGTGCTATGGGTAAAATAAGACTAATGTGTCAACTGCTAGGAAGGTAACATTAAACTCTATTCTACTTACTCCATGAACAGGTTTACTGCGCTTATGCCCCAGACATTTCATTTTTGTGCTACATTATGGTTTATTATTTCTCGATATATCGCCTTGGTCAATCAAGGTGGTTTACAAAAGTAAAAAAAAAAAATAGAGAGAGAGCAGAGATTACACAGGAACTCAAGTATTCAGAGGGGCTTATGCTGTTAGCAGCACCTGCTACCTGTAGGAGCCTGCTGACCATGATATTCAATGGCACTATGAGGCACATTCCAAATGGGACATCCAAGTGCAGTCTGGGACGTCAAAGCCAAAACATCTGAAAATAAAGGCAGGCGTGTGCGAGTTCAGGCACAATTCCAGAAACGTGGATGTGCTCAATATATGTGTATCAAATGTCTCTATAGACATCCCCAGGAGCACATTTCAGAACAAAAACGTCTAATAGCACAATGGTTAGAGTAGTGGCTTAAGAGCTGGGTGGCCAAGGTTCAAATCCCAGTGTGAGACTTAGAGAATTAAGTAGCTAGCTTTACAATTATCTCTACACCCTCTGGATGTTTTAAAGGTGAAAAAAAATCTTTCGATACCTATTTGTGCCTGGAGCAGGAGCAAACATGTACATGCTTGCAGATGGCTCTGCTGCTTCTGGGATCAAACAGGACATGCATGTCCATTTCCCTGCCCCAAACATGCCTCCACCATACCCCATCCCTACTTGAACGTCCTCATACTGGAGACATCTGCAAAATGGCATTTTGTGGAATAGGTTATGGAGACGTGTCCATGATTTCAGTGTCCATGTGCATGTCTGCAGATGTCCAAACTATGACTAAACCTTTTAGAATGACCCTCTATGTGGGCAGTGCCACTGAATATCTGACTGCCAGGGCACTATCTGGTCAGTGGCAAGGTGGTCTGTGGGTGGAGAGAGAGCAATTCCTGGGGTTATCCAATTAGCAGCAATATTCAGTCTGCTAACCAGATAGCAAACTGCATATAGCTAGACCTGCTTTTTGCTTTGTAGCCTAACTTTGTGGTCTGTTGTATGGATAGCAGCTGAATATTGCACTCTGTGTGCTGGTGGATATTCAGTTTCGGGTACCGAGTGTCCGGTCTCACTTTAAAATTAAACACTGCACCAGCTTTAAGAAACACTGACTGTAAAGTCTGAATATCAACCTGCAGGTGTCTCACTTGCAATCTCTCACAAATTTTTAAAATAAATACAATAAAGACATTAAAAATCTTTCCTGCACTTACCCCAAGGACATCCAATGATATATTCAGATCCTGCAGTCCCTTAAGTGCTTTCAAAATCTTGAGAAAAACAAATAGAAGTTAGAAATAATCTCTAGGTAGATTGAAGAGACAGTCAATTATTTATTAATGAAGGTTTTTGAGCAAGATCGCTGATCTTACACAGTAGCTCCTGCTTTCCCGATATAGTATAACACAGCAAGTTTTGGTTGGCCTAGTAGAATGGCCTGACTCCTGTACTGAAACTTATTATTTAATATATGACATGGTCAAATTTCCTTACTAGCCACCTCATCAGGGTTTGCAGTCTCTGGATAATATATATTAACATTAATGACTTCAGAGCTTGTCTCTCTCGCTCTCTGCTGGCAAAAAGTAGTGATAAGGTCAAGTACATTGCTCTAAGGAGATATTACCAATGCAGTATAAAACCCTGTGTTGAGGGTGTGGTTTTGTCATTTCTTCAACCTTCCTGGGAGATTGGGGCTCAAGGAGTGCACCCTGGCTCTTAAAAGGTCCCAAGGGCCAAGGTGGTCTAGAAACAGGACAGAAATGTCCGTGTTTGGAATGTCTCCCAATAGATTTCTTGAGAAGCCCGAGGAAGAAAAAAAATCCATCGAGTCTGCAAAAGAAAGCCAATGACTGGCCTGGCCACTAGCCCAATAAGGGAGACCAGAAAGGAAATGGTGCTCGTCTGTCCTGGGATTGAGGAGTTGAAGGGTAAAAGTAATAGCTATTTTCTTGATATACCACTATTCCAAAAATATAGATGGGCATATTAAAAAGGCATTTGCATTGTTTGCAGACTTACAACCCACAAAAATGCCTTTTAGCAAATTATTCAGCAGCATATACCTGGTTTGTGCTGCTGAAAATCCCCACATAGGATTAACTAGCCTAACTGCTCAGTGTCAGGGCATTCTGGGGGCACAGAAGGGTGCCAAACTTTAGCTGATCAGCAGAGATAAAGCCACTAACTGGTTAACCTAAAACATTTCAAGTTAGACAGAAAAAGGCTGTCCTAACGTTAGCCAGTTTACATATCCAGCCAGCGTCTGAATATTGCAGCTGATCAGACAACTAAAATGCTATCTGGCAAAACCAAATATTCGGTGCCACTGGCTATACATGACCCTGGCATTGAATATCTGAGGATGATTTTAAAAAGTGACAACCATCCTTCTTTAACTGCACTGGCCACCACAGCTGAATATGCCCCCCCCCCCAAACATTTACATAATCAAAAAGTGGTAAGTTTCTCATTCATGAAAAAAACACCATAACATATTATTCAAATGTTTAGTATTTTTTAAGTGCCATCGAGCGTGTCGACTCATGGTGACCCTTTGGATAGTGGTCCTAAACTGTGTTCAGTCTTCAGTCAGGTATCTCATTGCTGATGGATTGGTACAACAACAGCTATGGGTGTCACTATCTCATTGCTGGCCTTCCTCTTTTGCGTTAACTTTCTACATTGCCAATTATGATATCTCTCTCTTCGCATGATGTGTCTAAATTATGAAAGCTGAAGTCTTGTCATCTAAGCTTCTAAAGAAAGCTTAGGTTTGATCTCCTCTAGAACTGACTGGTTTGTGCTTTGGGCAGCCCATATTATACACAGTATTCGTCGCCAGCACCATAATTCAAAGGCATCAATTTTCTTCCTGTCTATCTTTTTCACTATCCAACTTTTGCATCCATATGACGTTAGTGAAAATATTATGGCTTGAAAAAGTCAAATCTACGTATGGAGAGAGACATCTCTGCTCTTGAGAATTTTGTCAAAGGCTTTCATAGCCATTTTGCCAAGCCCGTTCATAGCTAGACTCATGGACACATCCTTCATGTCGGGCTTTTTCCCCCTAAATCTCAAACACACATCCGTCAGACCCCTGCTAAAAAACAGCAAGCTAGACCCCCAGAAAGTGGAATCATACAGACCAATCGCCAGCATCCCACTACTGGCAAAGATAATCGAGAAAGAAGTCCTATACCAGATTCAACAACACATCAACAATACTTTGCCACTAGACCACTGCCAACACGGATTCAGAGAATCCCATGGGGTAGAAACGTTACTTAACACCCTCTTCAACAATATTCTCAGTGCAGTAGATAACATACATCATGGAGTTGCCCTTATTTTCCTGGACATAGCTGCAGCGTTTGACTCTGTATGCCACGAAACCCTTCTGAAGCAACTCAAAGAAAAAGGTATCCATGACCTAGCACTATCCTGTTGTAAGTCATACCTTTCCGACAGATGGCAACATGTTCAGAGACCTCCACCTCCAAACCGTTCCACCAGAAACAAGGCGTCCCTCAAGGATCCTCCCTTTCAGCCTTACTGTTCAACATCTATATGCAGCCTATCTGCAACCTCATACGATCATTCAACGTCGAATGCATGATCTATGCCGATGACGTTCTACTTTACAAACCATTTCAGATTGACAAGATTGACCTCTCATCACTAACCAACTGTTTTAGCACAGTAGAGAAATGGCTCCTAAACCAGAATCTCTGGATATAACACAAAAAGACCTAAGTGCTGTTCATCTCCAGAAACCCCAACTTTTCACCTCCAGCCTACCTAAAAATTGGGGAGATAGAACTGCAAACTAAATCCTCAATTCGATACCTGGGTATTACACTGGATCAGAGACTGGATATGAAAACGCATATTCGCAATTTGGTAAAATCAACATACCATAAAATCAAGTCTCTCAAACATCCACGCCCCCTACTTCAACCAGACGACTTTAGAACAGTCTTTCAGGCACTAACCATACCTCATCTGGACTATGCCAATGCAATCCTCCAAGGACTCCCACAATCCACCCTGAACCCACTCCAACTTGCCATGAATGCTGCAGCGAGAGTTCTAAAAGGGACCTCAAGGCGAGACCACATAACACCCATCCTCAAAAGTCTTCACTGGCTCCCAATTCATTACAGGATCACCTTCAAGATCCTACTGCTAACATTCAAGTCCATTAACGGTCTCGCTCCCTCTTCACTTGCTGGCCTCACTCACATCAGCCCCCCCCCCCCCCAAATAGAACCAGATGCTCTACTGCAATAAACACCTTGATAATCCCCAAAGCAATGACCCACTGTACACACGCAACTGTACACACGCAAAAAAGCATGGGACCAACACAGAGGATCTCTAAAGGTAAAAAGTGGACTGTTGTAGTTGTTGATATGGAAGGACAGACTAGATAGGCCATGTGGTCTTTTTCTGTCATCATGTTTCTATGTTTCTAACTGTAAACAGGGCCTTCAGTCTCTGCGCACTCAGATGCTGGAATGCTCTTCCACCTAATATATGAGCAATCCCAGACCTAACCAAATTCAGGAAGGCACTGAAACACTACCTCTTCCTCGAATGCTACCGGAAGAAGGTACCTTAACCCCCCCCCACATACAACAAGGCTTCACGACCACATGTAACCTCCCTCAATGCGATGTATATACGTGTAAATACTTTTCTGTTAGCCATTCAGATGTAAATAGTTAAGACTGTTATCCAAGTTGAGTTACCTGTTCTATGTAATTACGGTGTAACCCCCCACTGTAAGATGCTCCTATGTTCCATGTAAACCGCACTGATATCGAAGAGCGCGGTATATAAAAGAGAAATAAATAAATAAAATATAAATAATGTGTTGTCTGATTTCTTGACAACTTTAACCTACTTCGATCGGCTATCAAAGAAATGATGAGCAGTCAACTACTTCAATTTCTTCTCCATCAATGATGAACTTATTGATTTTGCCAGTTGTCAGGATCTTTGTCTTTACATTAAGGTACAGGCCCATTTTAAGACTATGCTCCTTGATCTTGAGAAGCAAATGTTTCAGATAGTCTTCACTTTCAGCCAGTAATGTAGTATCAGCATAGTCAAGTGAGTGCAGTAGCAGCCTAGTGGTTAGAGCAACTGCCTAGTACCCAGAAAGGTTCGGATTCCCACTGGCATTCCTTGTGACCTTGGGCCTAGATGTTTTGTAATTGAGGTGGTATAACAAATCTTTGAAAAATAAAATGAATCCAACCCTACCAAACCGGTCCAAAATTTTATGCCAGAAATTTTTGCAGACAAAATACATGCATTGAATGGCCTAAAAACAAAATGTCAGTATATTCAAGGTAATGCCTCCAGACTGGTTATTCTTATGTATTCCATGATGGAATGAAACTCACTTCTGTGCCAGGATATGTTATGTTCATTGTCACTCTCAAATTTACTGCTTTTGCTTGTCTCAACATCGCATTATGCCAGAAAGATTTCTTCTGGAGCTTGTAAGCTGCAATATACAGGCAACATTTTTGGGGTGCACTTGGAAATTTAAAAATAATCAGGCCAGTGGCATCCAATACAATTGGGCAATTTCTATATTTTTCTGCCATATTTTCCAGGTCTCTGAATGCATTTGTTGATACTTGAGGATCTTTTCCGTACATGTAATATGGAATAGTCACTTGGCATTAATAGAAGTGTCAGGACACTTTTGTACTTTCTCCTTTACCAAAAGGACTTTTTTGCATCAAATTTATTGACTGAACATTACAAACTGACACGCCACTATATATGCCTTGTAGTGCTTACACCAGACATCTTCCTGTTCTTTGCTCTCACCAGGCAGTTCTGCTCTCACTACCTCTCCCATCATGCCTCCATCTTGAGATCTGATATGGTGCGGTCTATTCATATCTAAGTCCCTTGCTATGATATTCCATTCCTTTCTCCATTCAACTAGAAACTGTCTTTTCAAGATTCAAGAAAGCTAATAAAGCCTGGCTATTTGAGATGGTATTTGGCTAGAGACATTGCCTCCTACCCTCCTATTTTTGCACAATTAGTTTTAGCTTTATAAACTAATGTTTGAATAGCAGTATATTAAACGCTTTGAAAAAAACCTTAAGTGATCAAAACTCCATTCTCCACAATTCTTTCATCATTGATGGACTGTAATGTAAATATAGCACTAGTTTTACCTCAGATGTAAACCATATAATCACTAAGTTATCTGTAATCTCTATGTTATCTGTAAATGTATGTGTTATTTGTAACACACACTCATATGTCTCATGTAAACCGCACTGATCTATAATAGCGCAGTATATAAAAACAAATAAATAAAATTGATCCCAGTGCTTCCGGCAAGCAATGTTAGGCAAAATAAGATAACGTGCCTTGGCTTTCTGTATACAGGCTCTCTGGCATCAGCAGGTCTTACCCGGCAAGGTTCCAGTTCAGTGCTACAAAAATCAACTTTTTTTATTGGGGGTTTTCCTGTTTGCTTGAGCATCTTATTTATTTATTTATCCATATTTATATACCACCTTATCCTTCAATTAAAGTTGTTTACAATAAAAATAAATAGTAATATTAAATATTTGGTAAAAAGGGCAAAATTGGAAAATTAAAAAGGGAAAGACATTAAATAAAAAATTAGAAAAAAATTAGGAAAATTAGAAAAATACAATAGAATAAATCACTAAGAAAAAACATAGTAATCCATAAACAAAAATGTTTACTTGTCCATAGTTTACTGTCCTCTATTGCAATTATCACTCTAATACAAAGGTTTAGGTGCGCCTCTCCATATTGATCAAAATCTGACATTCGAATAATGTCGAGCTCACTGTTCCCTCTAAGCTGTGCGCGTGCACACACCTTGCCGAGCGAGCGCACATACTTTACAACAGAGCGCACAAAAATTATGGCTCTGATTCTGATAGAAAACAACAAAGACGTCTTAAAATTTAAAAGTTATGATTGTAATTACTGGAAATTTCCCGCTTCATTTAGTAATTGTCTATTTTCATTTAATTTGATTAAAATCAATGTGGTGTACATACTGTATTCTGACGTGTAGTCAAATTTTAAAGTATATAACTCCGAGTGTCGTTATGTGGTGCACAAAAATTTAACCTTCCTTCAAAAGCCGCACAGCTGATATTTTATGCGCACACAGCCTACAGAAAATTAGAGGGAACATTGGTCGAGCTCCTGAAGTAACTCTGTCCTTCCTGCTCCATTTGTATTTTAACCATTTATTCCTGATATGCAGTATGGGGAAATGCTTGTTTTGCAGTGCATGGACCTGAAGCTTTTTTCAACCTGAAGAATTGGGTAGTGGGGGGGGGGGGACATGGGGCAGGAGGATATGCCCACCTCTAATATAGATGTGTTACTCTTCTGTTGCAGAACAGAAAAAGATGAGATAAAAATGCAACAAGTTCATTCTTTCTGGAAAGAAGCCCTGAAAGACCTGCAGGAAGTATTGCAATGAAAATAATTTGATCATCATAAGTTATGCCATACTGGGTCAGACCAAAGGTCTATCAACAAAGGTCAGACCAAAGGGTCTATCAACCCCAACACTCCCAACTGGATAATGGGAGACCTGAACCTCCCATCACTACAACAAAACCAGTCCTCTTCACTCCTCAATGCCATTGAAAATCTTGGTTACAAACAAATGATCACTGAGCCCACTCATACCAAAGGAAACATTCTTGACATGGTATTCGCCCCCCACCATGTCTCTGAGCAAAACAGCAACATTGTAAAATCAATCACCGATGTCCCATGGTCTGACCATAAACCTATAAACCTACAAATTCCCCTGAACAACAGTCATAGTCTGAACACCAGTAAACTCGCCAATCCATCTAGAGTAACACGGGGCTTTCGACCTTTCAACAGAGAACTTATTCTGTCAAGTACCCAACTAGTCCTCAACAACACAACTCTCAACCTTGACGAATCAATCGCCGCCTGGAACAGCCTCAACGCTGTTGCTCAACTACCACACAAAAAGTCCATATCAGGGAAAAGAACCTCTGCTCCATGGTTTTCCCCCGAGCTATGGTCCTCTCTTACGCACCTACGAAGGCTCGAAAAACGCTGGCGCCGCTCACTAGCTATCGATGACCACGAAGCCTACATGCTCCACCTCTCAACTCACCGCGAGGCAATCACAACCAGAAAGAAGCAATACCACTCAGATATGCTCAAGAGATCATTGAACAAACCTCGTGACCTTTTCAACCTGGTTAAGTCACTATCAAAGGAACCATCCTCTGAACAAAATAATGATATCCACCCGCAAGAATTCGCTGATTACTTGCAATCAAAACTCCTACAGATGAACTCTCAAAAAACAACATACAAGAAACAACTTGCCCAACATCCCTATCCGCACTTACCACGCCTTCTTCTAAACACATTGAAGACACAATCACCTCACTCAACACGACCACCGCGCAGACCGATCCCTGCCCAGCCTTTTGGATAAAGGATCTTCGGTGTGCATTTAGCCCCTTCATTGCAAGAATCATAAACCTCTCCTTCACTACTGGCTCCTTCCCATCTGCATTAAAGCTCACATCCATCAGGCCACTGCTAAAAAACGCTAAACTAGACCCAAAACGGCCAGACTCCTACAGGCCTATAGCCAGTATCCCCCTCTTAGCAAAGATCTTTGAGAAAGAGGCACAGCGCCAAATCCAAAACCACATTGACTCCGCAGCCCCTCTAGACCATTCTCAACATGGCTTCAGAGAATTCCATGGCATTGAGACACTGCTTACCACTCTCAACGATGTTCTCAATACCATAGACAACATCCGACAAGGCATTGTGCTAATCTTCTTGGATATAGCAGCAGCGTTTGACTCGGTAAATCACGAGATTCTCCTCGGTCGACTGAAAGAAAAAGGCATCTGCAACACAGTACTTGAATGGTGTAAATCATACCTCGATACCAGAATGCAATACGTTAAATCTGCAACAGAAGAATCAAAACTCTTCCATCAAAGACAAGGCATTCCGCAAGGGTCCTCACTTTCATCCCTCATGTTCAACATCTATATGCAGCCTATCTGCGATATCATCAGGTCTTTCAATGTGAAATGTATGATATACGCCGATGATATCCTACTCTACATGCCATTTTCCACAATGCAAATGGATTTATTGCCTATAACAAACTGCTTCGACGCAGTCTCACAATGGCTCCTGTCACAGAACCTCCACATTCAGCATAAGAAAACTGAGGTTCTCTTTATCACAAGAGACCCCAACTTCACTCCACCACCACATATAAGTGTCAAGGGAGCTGACCTAGGCACCAAGGAAACAATAAAATACCTCGGAGTCACACTAGACCATAGGCTCGATATTTATTTATTTATTTATTTATTTATTTGCATCTCTTATATACCGCGCTATTACAATCAGTGCGGTTTACAGTGGAACAGAACATAAAACAATGTAGCAGTTACATTGGGTTTACAATAAAACATGGGATACAAACTTGGAAAAACAGGGGAAAAACTATGTACAGTGTTATAGAAGTGGAGGATTAAAGATCAAATGAGGGCATGGTTAAGGGTTGTAATGTAAAGAGTGGATATGTAACAGGAGGGGTATCAGGCTAACGGTTTTTGTATGAAATCACACAAACAATATCGTAAAATCTGTGTACTTCAAAATACGCACGCTCAGACACCTACGTCCCCTACTAGATCACGAAGACTTCAGAACCATCTACCAAGCTCTGATACTACCGCATTTCGACGTCGCCAACTCCATTCTACAAGGACTCCCACAATCCACCGTAAGCTCCTTACAGCTTGCCATGAACACCGCTGCCAGGGTTCTTCTAGGAGCGCCCAAAAATGATCACATCACACCTATCCTCAAACAACTCCATTGGCTCCCTATACACGGAAGACTTACATTCAAAACCCTTATTCTCACTTTTAAGGCCATAAATGGTTTATCGTCCACATCACTTTCTAAACTCATCCAAACCGTCCCATCAAACAGAAATAGGAGACAGGCAGCATTAAACTCACTAACAACCCCAAAGGCTATAACAACATGCAGCCTATCAACGTCAAACAGAGCTTTCATGTTTAGCGCACCAAAATGCTGGAATTCTCTCCCACCTGATCTCCGCGCCATAACCGACCTAACCCAGTTCAGAAAGGCCCTTAAACTGCACCTTTTCATCAAATACTACCCCACATGAAACGTAACATAATAGCCCCACCCTAATACAATCCAGTGTCTCTCTCCTTGTTCCAAGCATTCCTGCTAACTTTATGTAAATAGTTCGAGCATGTGATCTAGTTAATAGATTATACACTCCATGTAAATAGTTCTCCCATGTTATCCAAGTTGATACTCCTGTTATATGTAATACCAAACAGCCTGTTGTTCTGGTTTCTTTATGTTATCTGTAAACCGCGCTGATGTCAAAGAGTGCGGTATATAAGAAGTTGAAATAAATAAATAAATCAAGCCCAGTATCCCATTTCCAACAGTGGCCAATCCAGGTCATAAGTGTTTGTCAGGTTCCCAAAAAGGTAGACAAGCCAAGCCAATATTATGCTGAAATCCCTGTTCAGGAACAAAAAGAGAAAGAAAACCAAAAAGGGATGCCCCATTGTCTTTGTAATTTTTCCCCTGATGCATGCATTATAAGAAACTCTGTTCCTATTGTATATAACTATCCTTGTAAGTTATTGTTCTATATAAATGGGACGCATCATACATTGAACAAATAACATACAGAGTAAGCTGCTTTGAATTATAGAAAGGCAGTATAGAATAAAGTTTGTCGCTGATCATTTTGTCCCCCTCGCTTTTTGCTTTTCAAATCTCTTTTCAGCCACACTAGATATTTCATGAAATTCCGCTTTAAATATTATGAGCTAAGTTCCCTTTATAGATTAAATCCTGTATGCTGTAGGGAAATAGATATTACAAATATTCATAAAGCCACAACTTATTGTAAACATATGTAGCTGGAGTTATTCCATTTAACATTTGATTACATGAATAATGTAAAAAGCAAAAATACAGAATTGCTGTGTAACTGTCAGACCAATGAACAAAATTACAGCAACATCTAGACTTGAACCATTTGGGGAGGGGGAGGGGAGGACATAATCAAAGTAGGATTTAGTAACAAGATTCACAAGGTATTAAACACACAGTATAATATTTTTATTCTCACAGCTCTTAGAAATTACTTTACCTTAAGTTTAATAAATGAAATCCAAAAACAGTGAAGAAAAAAATTTAAAAAAAAAAAAGCATGGGTGTCCCACTCCTTCCATTTATGGAAGACGTGCCCAGTTCTCTAGGAAGCAGGGAGAAGGCAGAGTCTGCAATGAGATCAATAACTATGTTTGGGAACACCACTGCAGCGACGGCTCCGTTTACGCTGTGCTATAAATGGAAAAATGCTAGCAGCAACTCAGGCAGTAAAAAAAAAAGGTTGACCTCGATCAGTCACAGGGCAGAAGCAGAGACCCTGGCCAGTAGTAAGGACCAAGAAGGATCTGCTTCAATACCCAAACATAAGACTAAGTTACAGCCAAAAAAAAAAAAAATTCACGTCAGCAAACATGATGCCGAGCACATTTTATTTACAAATGTCAAACACATTTGGAACCTGTCCCTTTTTCCAGCAAGGGGGCTGAAATCTTTGAATGTAAACAAGGACTTTGCCATCAACTCTGCCATCCAAAAACATATTCCTGCTCTAATGAAAAGTCAGGATATTTGAAGCAGGAGCCCCAGCATGTTTTACACAACTCGCTTGGTAATTTAAAAAGAAACCCACACACACACCCTCTACTGTTAGCTTATAACATTCCTGAGGCATGACTATGGCTTGCATGTACCTAACCTTAGGACAAAGTTTCCCGGGAGCCTGGTAAAACATCCTGTTGATACATGCATAAATTAAGGAGATGGCTGGAAAAGTTTTAAAAAGCAGGCTGTGTGCCCTTAAGGGTATTTATTAAAAAATTATTTCTATTACCAGCATATCAAAAAAAAAAAAACCTCATTACAGATTAACAAAATACAGAATAGCGTTTACAAATTTAAGAACATAAGAACGCTAGCACATATTAAGCTACACTTCATCAGCATCTCTCTATTACCCTCTGAGAAATTATTAAGAGTACTGCTGTCCTTTGGTTCAGAAAACATCAGAAAGTCCTCTTCCAATTGCAGCATCTTAGGAAGATCATGCCACAAGCCTCAGAAAAAGGAGTAAGAAAAATAAAACACCCAAAAGGAAATCTTTGATTTTAGTTTTTATTGTCGTTTGTGTTTTGTATTCACTGCATCCTTGTTGGGGGTCTAGAGATACAGGAGAATAGCTCGACCTCAGATAACAGCAAGTTGATATATTGAGGGAGCTCTAGCTTGTGCTGCTACTTAAAGAACTAATAGACATGCAAATTCAAAGCCAAGATCTAACCAGGCAGATTTTAGCCAGCCTTGAAATGTCACTTTTTTTTTTTTTTTTGAAAAAACAAATTCTCCGGCATTTACAGAAGAAAAGTTTGGCAAAGCTTGATTGCCAGATATTTCTCAAATTCAAATTCCAGCTAGATTTCTAATACAAGTTTAGAAAATTCTGCATTTGATAAACTTGTACCTCATCCAATGACTTTAGGAATGAGATATTTTCAACCCACCCCTGAGAAAATATCAAGTAGGTGTGGCAGTGTGCCCAGTGTCTGTACTGAGAAGGAAGAGGTTTTGCAGTCGCTGACTTCAGACATCAAATTTAGACTAGGGATGCTAAATGGCACCAGATTTCCCTACAGGCTTGATCCAGTCCTAGGTTTACCCCACTGCCTACAGGGACTTGTAATCTTGCTTTTCTTTTGGAGTGCAATAAAGATATCAAAACTAAAGGTTCCTGCAGGCAATGGGGTAAACCCAGGACTGGATCATACTTGTTGGAGAAATCTTCAGCTAGTTGGCAACCCTAGTTTACATAGAAACATGTAAACATAGAAACATGATGACAGAAAAAGACCACATGGCCTATCTAGTCTGTCCTTCCATAACAACTACTACAGTCCACTTTTTACCTTTAGAGATCCTCTGTGTTGGTCCCATGCTTTTTTGAATTCAGTTACTGTCCTCATCTCTACCACCTCCACTGGGAGACTATTCCATGGATCCACTACTCTTTCCGTAAAGAAATATTTCCGCATATCACTCCTGAATCTATCTCTCTTCACCCTCATCCCATGTCCCCTCGTGGCAGAACTTGCTTTCAATTGAAAGAGGCTCTCTCCCTGAACATTTATGCCACGGAGGTATTTAAACATCTCAATCATATCACCTCTATCCCGCCTTTCCTCTAAAGTGTACATATTAAGATCCTTAAGCCTGTCCTCATATGCTTTATAATGAAGCCCATTAATCATTTTAGTAGCAACCCTCTGCACCGACTCCATCCTGTTCACATCCTTTTGAAGGTGCGGTCTCCAGAATTCCACACCATACTCCAAATGAGGTCCCACCAAAGACATACAGAGGCATTATCACCTCCTTTTTTATGCTAGCCATTCCTCTCCGTAAGCACCCAAGCATCCTTCTAGCTTTTGCGGTCGCCTTTTCTACCTGTTTAGCTACTTTAAGATCATCAGACACAACCACGCCTAGGTCCCGCTCTTCTTTAGTGGACAAAAGTACTTCACACCTCCTATACTGTATTGCTCCCTTGGATTGCTGCAGCCCAAATGCATGACCTTACATTTTTTTAACACTAAATCCCAGCTGCCAAATTCTAGACCATTCTTCAAGCTTAGCTAGATCCCTCCTCATGTTATCTACACCTTCCTGGGTGTCTACTCTATTGCAGATTTTGGTAGCAAACCTTACCCGACAGACCTTCCGCTTGTGATAAGGAAGCTTATCATAGCTCAGGTAGGAGCTATAGAAAAGATGATGTGACTCTGAACAAGCAACCTGTCAGTTCTGGTAGAAGCAAGAAAACAGAGTTTTCACATAAAAGACTACCAGTCCCAGAATGCACCAGGTTTCCAGCAGCCATGAGAGGGGCTGAAGTGAGAAAATGTGTGTGCAATCAAGAGAGCTATGAGGTAATCCCTAAGCACTCATCTCAAAGGGCAGGGCCTGATTCAACACAGCTGCGCTGTGTTAGGGAGGAGCACACATTAGGACAGAATAAGAATAGAGCTTATTCTATAGATAACAGCTACAGAAAGAGCTTCAGGAAAGGAGACAACAACAGCTTCAAGCTCAAGCACCAACATCATCTCGAGAAGCAGAAGCCAAGCCAAGCGGATAGAGAGAGAAGGAAACTCTCTGGAAGGAAGAGAAGAAAGGCCATTGGCAGGTCTGGGAGAGTCCAAGGCAGTACCCATACTGGGAGGTATTCCAAATGCCAGCAGAGTCCATTGGACTGGAGTCAGCCAGAGGAATGGAAGGGCAGAGATAGGAATCACCAGTGGCTACCTGGAAGAGAGAAGACTGCACGTGGAAGGGACTTTCAGACCTATGCCAGAAGGTATGTGAGAGAGGATCCAGTGTCCAGGGATCAAGATTGGAAGGCTGGACATCAGAATTGGATTACATACTGGCCAGGCTATACAGAGAGGAATTATGATAGCAGGAGAGGCTCAGGTATGAACACTGATCCAGACCCTATCCATAATAGTGAATGGCAGCAAGGGAATAAGCATTCTCATGATAGTGCCTTAATGAAAGACTCGTCTGTGCCAATGTATGATAGTGACCCTATGCTGATTGATGAAGGGGGAGATACAGCAGATGAAACTATTCATTACATGGACTGTTCTCTATCTAAATGCTATTGCTAGCTTTCTGTGAGCAAACACCTCAGCCATCACAAAGAAACCTAACTTTGTTCTTTATTTCCACTGCAAACAGCTCTTAAAGCAGGATTTGGGTTCACACAGTAGCAGCCAGCCAGCTAAAGGGTTTCAGCTGGTCAATTGATAGTAATTAAAGCTGCACCTGATTGTGTGTGTGAGCAAGGGAGAATCACTGCTGGGATCTGCGTGGAAAATAAGCAGAAGTTAACCTAACAAGCAAAGTTTATTCATTTCTTTGTGCCTTTTTATTTGGTAATTATTTGCTAAGAAAACATTAGCTAATTGCCTGACAAGCTGAAGGTTGTTTTCTGGTTTGCTTTGTGACTTTATGTTATCCATTTAAACACTGCAAGCAAGTATCCTCATTTATATTGCTACCAAGCATATTTGTGCTGGGTGAATTAAACCACATCAATAAAAGAAGAATTTTATTGGCTTTACCACTTGGTTTCACAACTCAATTATTGTCTTCAGCTGTGTTTGGGAGTGAATGAACTACATTACCCACAATAACTTGCAAGAATCATATGAATATATGCATCATCAAGATTGTGTAAGTTCTCACCCTAGGCAGCCGTCTGACACGCTATATCACTAACAAAGATGTTAAAAAGAATCGGACCAAGGACAGATCCCTGGGGCACACCACTGGTAACATCCTTCTCCTCAGAGTGAGCTCCATTTACTTGTACTCTTTGTCGCCTCCCACCCAACCAATTTCTAACACAAGCAGAAACTTTAGGGTCCATCCCTAGGGTGCTCAGTTTGTTTATAAGTCGCCTGTGAGGAACAGTGTCAAAGGCTTTACTGAAATCTAAATACAACACATCTAGAGCTCTCCCTCGGTCCAGCTCCCAGGTCACCCAGTTAAAGAAATCAATCAGATTTGTCTGACAAGACCTGCCTCTGGTGAATCCATGCTGCCTCGGATCCTGTAATCCGCTGGACTCCAGAAACCTCACTATTTTCTCTTTCAGCAGCGTTTCCAATAATTTACTCACCACCGAAGTTAAACTAACCGGCCTGTAGTTTTCAACCACATCCTTACTTCCGCTTTTATGTAAAGGCACCACATGAGCCTCTCTCCAGTCCTTTGGCACCACTCCCGACTCCAACGAGGCATTGAAAAGGTCAGTCAGTGGAGCTGCTAGAACGTCCAAGTTCCCTCAGTATTCTAGGGTGTATCCCATCCGGTCCCATCACTTTATCTACTTTAAGTTGAGCTAGTTTCTCACGAACACAGTCTTCTGAAAATTGCTCAAAATGTCCCTCGCTTCTGTTCTTATTTGTAGGTGTTTTCTGAGGTCCTGCTCCTGGTTCTTCATCTGTGAACACAGAACAAAAATATTTGTTAAGCAATTCCGCTTTATCCTTATCAGCTTCTACATATTCCCCCCCTGCACCCTTGAGTCTGACAATACCACTTTTGCCCTTCCTCTTCTCACTAATATATCTGAAAAATGTCTTATCCCCCCATTTTACTGCATTGGCTATTTCCTCCTCCTTCTGAATCTTTGCCTTCTTGACTACTTTGCTAGCTTCTCTAAGTTTTTCCAAATACAGATGCCTATCTTCCTCTCTCTGTGATCTCTTGTATTTCATGAAGGCCTCCCTCTTTTTCTTCACTTTTTCAGCTACTTCCTTCGAAAACCATAGCGGTCTCCTGTTCCTTTTGCCTTTATTTACCATTTTAACAAAAAGGTTGGTTGCCCTTAAAATACCCCCTTTCAGTTTTGCCCACTGTTTTTCTACATCCTCCAGCTGTTCCCATCCCACTAACGACTCCCTGAGGTATTGGCCCATCTTCGCAAAGTTAGTCTTCCTAAAGTCTAAGATCCTCACCTTGGAATGGATTCTAACAGCCCTAGTCCTAATACTGAACCACACCATCTGGTGATCACTGGATGCAAAATGATCTCCCACTACAACATCAAAAACACTTTCACCATTGGTAAGCACCAAGTCCAGTATGGCCCCTTCACGTGTGGGGTCTGTTACCAATTGCCTGAATAGTTCTCCCTGTAGAGAATCCAGAATCTCCTTACTTCTAGATGATACTGCAGCAGGAATGTGCCAAACAACATCTGGCATATTGAAATCTCCTATCAGTAGCACTTCCCCTTTCCTAGCAATGCTGAGTATGTCTTCAATTAACTCTGTCCACCTCTTCCTCTTGTGAGGGAGGTCTGTATATCACACCAATGCAAATAGATTTCTCTTTCCCTCTTTCTAGTTTAACCCACGATGCCTCCTCTCTCCCTTTTAAGCTCTGTAATTCCAAAGCTTTAATAGTAGTTTTTACATATAGTGCCACTCCTCCTCCCCTTCTTCCTACCCTGTCCTTTCTGAATAAAGTATAGTCAGGTATAGTTACATCCCAGTCATGGTTTTCTGTGAACCATGTTTCTATAACTGCCACTAAATCCAAGTCAGCCACTCCCACTAAAGCTTTAACTTCAGGGATCTTATTTCCCATGCTACAGGCATTAATACACACTGCTTTCCATATGTTACCCCTGTTACCCATTTCCATAAAGGTATTTAATGTATCACCTACCTGGGGGCTTTCACTTACCTGGGGGCTTTCTTCACCCATCCCCAACAAATCTAGTTTAAAGCCCTCTTCAGTAGATTAGACTAGGCCTAACTCTGCTGTGCACTATTTCTAGAGTCTTGGCCACCTGGATCTGTATTTTTGCTCACATCTTAAACAGTGTATGTATGCAAAGTGGATTTGTAGGCGAGTAGTTAATCCATTTCTAAACTTCAGTTCATCTCCTGACACTAGGACCATGCCACCTTAAAATGGTTTCCACCTCCTTAATACATTGCTACAGCATCCTCTGCTGGGATGGCCATAGGCCCATAGGGAATGGCACGGACATGTGCTTGTTCTGTGGATTTGGTTTCCTTTGGCCTGCTGCCTGACGTTAGAAGGGGAGAATTCAAACTTGAGTTACAAGCCAAAGGAGGAAAGAGAAGCACCTAATAAGGAGCTTAGCTACAGGAGGAAGTACAGTATTATAGAGAAAAGGTTCCTATGTGAGAGAGTATGTAGAGGAGGATCCATTAGTCGAGAGAAAAGTCCTAGTAATGTGGTGTTGACATGATGAAATTCTAGAGGGCTTTAATTGAGAAGGCTAAAAGAGTTATTCAGCAGCTATATTTTATAAAGCATTTTTTAGACCCAAGGAACTTTTTAATGGGGTAAAGAAGTTTATGCTCCATTAAATTTGAGACAGACATCAAATTTTAATGTAAGTGATTTTCCCAAAATTACCTCACTATGAAGTCAAATGCCTTGATTGATCCAGTTGCCCAATTTGGTGCTGGTGATGATAATCTACAAGTATCTGCTAATCATGCTATTTGGGTTGTTTCATTAGCAACGATTATGTATTATCCCTTTGAAATAAGCACCCATCTAGGTATCTCTCCCATTTGATGACATCATCCTTCAAGTCCCATGAATTCAACACATTCCACCTATTACCTGCCTTTCAATCATTATACCCGCTCACACTCTCATTCACACTTCCCCTCTACTTATGTTACCCCCTCCATTCATCCCACTCTCCCCCCTCTTTACACGATACACCTTCCAGTTTACACTGCCCTCTTACCCCTAGGCTCCTTCACTCCTTCCTCCTCTTAAGATTCAACAGTCCCTACAGTCTCTCAAAAGCTTTGCCATGATTGGCAATATACTTTCCATCCTAAGTTCTGATCAACATTATACCTTTGTATCTGACACTTTGCCATTTCACTCATCATTTGTCTCCATTGACAAATACTTGGTCCATCCTCTTCCAAACACGTACTACTACTATGCATTTGTATAGTGCTACAAGATGCACACAGTGCTGTACAGACATGCAAGAGTCTGCTCAGAGCTTACAACCTAGTCAAGACAGACAACACAGTAAGTGTAAACATGGGATACATCTAGGGGGAATGGTAAGGAAGCACAAAAGAGATCAGGTGAGTCAAGATCTGAAAGTGGCAGAGAAGAGGTGAGTTTTCAGCCTGGATTTGAAAAGGGCCAGAGAAGGCGCCCAACATACAGACTCAGCTAGTTTGTTCCGGACAAAGTGCAGCAAGGTGAAAGGAGCGAAGTTTGGAGTTAGCAATAGAAGGGCACAGATAGAAGAGCAGAGTTCCCGAGGAGGAGTATAGGGAGAGGTAAGAGGAAAGGTAGTCAGGAGCTGCAGAGTAAATGCAGTTATAGGTCTTCAAGAAAAGTTTGAACTGGATGCGGAAATGGATAGGAAGCAAATGAAGAGACTTAAGAGGAGTAATATGGGCATGACGAGGTTGGCAGAAGATTAGCCATGCAGCGGACTGTTGAACAGATTGAAGGGGAGAGAGATGATATAAAGGGAGACCAGCAAGAAGTAGGTTACAATAGTCAAGACAGGAGGTGATTAAGGAGTGGATAAGTGTCTTAGTAGTGTGTTCAGAAAGGAAAGGGCGGATTTTGTTGATGTTATAGAGAAGGAAATAGCAGGTCTTAGCTATCAGATGGATGTGTGAACAAAGAGAGAGGAGTCAAAGACAACCCCCAGATTGCAGGCTGAGGAAACAGGAAGGAGTACAGAGTTATCCACAGAGACTGAGAAAGGAGGAAGAGGAGGGGAGGTTTTAGGGGGAAAGATAAGTAGTTCAGTCTTGGCCATGTTCAGTTTCAAGCGGCAGTGGGACATCCAGGCAGCAATGTCAGAAAGGCAGGCAGGCAGAGATCTGGGTCTGGATTGCCGGAGAGATTTCAGGTGTAGAGAGGTAGATCTGGGAGTTATCAGCATTACAGATGGTACTGAAAGCCTTGGGAAGAGACGAGTGCACCAAGGGACTGGGTATACAGAGAAAAAGAGTGAACCCAAGACAGATCCTTGGGATACAGCAACTGAGAGCAGGGTAGCAGCAAAGGAGGAGCTACCAAAACAAACAATGAAAGAGCGATGGGAGAAATAAGAGGAGAACCAGGATAGTATAGAGCCATTAAAACCAAGCAAGGACAGGGTATCAAGGAGAAGGTTGTGGCCAACAGTGTCAAAAGCAGCAGAGAGGTGAAGAAGGATGAGGACTGAGTAAAGGCCCTTGGATTTTGCCAGGAACAAGTCACTGGAGACTTTGGCAAGAGCAGTTTCAGCAGAATGTAAAGGACAAAAGCCAGATTGTAAAGTATCCAGGAGGGCTTGAGAGAAGAGAAGTCAGGGCAACAGTGATGAGCTGCACATTCAAGTAGTCTAGAAACAAAAGGGGAGGAGGGAGATGTGTCAATAGTTAGGATGACAGGTAAGATCACAAGAGAGTTTCTTGAGGAGAGGTGTAACTACAGCATGCTTGAAGGCTGCAGGGACAGTTGCAGTGAAAAGTGATAGGTTGAGAATATGAGAGATGGAAGGAGACGGGTGGGAATAGGATCAGAGGAGCAGGTAGCGAGTTTGGAGGAGGAAAGAAGGTGTGCAGTTTCCTCCTCAGAAATCATAGAAAAGGAAGAAAGGGTAGCAGAGGTTGAAGTGCATAAGGAGCAGCAAAGGAGAAGTGTAGGGAGGGGGGGGGGGAGTGGAAGGAGGGGAAGTAGAATCACTTTTATATCAAACAGACCAACATACAAGAATTTCCTTTTTTGCCTTGGGCATCTAAGTTTCAGTCCTATTATATCACCTAACAAGCCACAAGTCCACTATTAAAACCTCTAAGATCCAACTAAGGTCCCTTAGTGCTTGCTCCCATAGATCCCATAATCTGATTCACTCCTAAGTATGTATCCATGTGCCCTTTTCCCCTTTGCACTTCCCCATACAGATAATCTGTCCATAAATGCAAACAAACACACGCCTTTCCTTTGTGATGAAAGTTTTATACAATAATCTGAACTGTTTCTTGCTGCAAGGCATTGCTTAAGTACATATAAATGTTCGTGAATAACAAATCCATTTCCTCCTCTGAGTTGTTCTATGTCCTTAGACCCCACCTGCATCAGTGACTTCATCCAGGGTATCTGCCTAGTCACCCTGCAGGATCTATACTAGTTTCATAGCTTATTGAACAGAATCACAGTCCTAAAAGCCTTCTCTAGTGGTCCTCCTTTATTCTATCTTTCATGGGCTGACAGTAACCTGCCAATAATAAAATCTGTGTTATAGGGATAACCCATTTCTTTTGCACCTCCTCAATCACAGAACAGAGGTTCCTGTCCCTCAAAGAAATGCCCTATCTGGAACACTCCAACTTTTTGCGTTTTTTTAAATGCCCAATCCCCAAGACAAAGTCAGGATTCCTGCACAAATATAGCTTGGAGCATGCCCCAGTCAAGGCATCCCCCTATATTCACCACCATTTTCATGCTTTTTAAAAAGGAAACATCCCCTCGTCTCGCCCCTCTGCACCTTTCTTCCTTTTAGGAAATGCAGGAGATTGACAAATTTTGTATGGTGCAGTGGTGTAAATGCCACCCAAGCCGCTCCTGTGGTGCTTGGGGGCCTAGAGAAAAAGAGGGGGCCCATTTATAGCTGCTCACACATGTTCTGAGATGGATTCCCCCAGCTCTGGGGGCCCTTTCCAATATTTTGCTTGGAGACCCACAATTTGAATTTCTGCTACTGGCACGGTGCACGTTAAGTCATCAAGCAGGTGCTCTGGAAGATACTGGGCATAAGTTCAGCACTATACAAATGATTAGTAATGGTGGTACAGCACTTACAGTGCAGTTCTTGTATCCAACAAAGCACAGCAGCCCATTATATAGTTTTAAGTCTAGTAACCCTAATCCTCATCTATTTTTCTCTAGGATAATTTAGCATGGCTCACTCTTGCCCCCTTACCTAGTCATATAAACTGTTGAACCATTTCTCTAATAGCCTTCTCCTCTCTAGACCCCACACACAAAAAAGGGACCATTTGGAGAATATACAAAAATGTTTAGTAGCAGCACCGTCATCACCTAGGCAGTTCTTCCCAACAGAGGCAATTCCTTCCATCTTCACATAACTTCCTATGATATAACAAGGATTATTGCTCAAGTGTATTCCTAAATAAATATTTTATTTTCTTATTTGGACCACTGCAGTGGAACATTCTCCCATCCAGGGCTCGCCCTTGAATTACACTGGTCAACATTGAAATCGTTACTGACTTTAAAAGGCCCTAATCTGTAGTATCTTGGTGAGCTGAACACAAATATAACATTAAAAAAAGTTTTATTGGCTCTCGTTTTGAAGATATTGCATATAGTTCATTTTTTACATTTCACCGTGTAAATTTATCCAGTAGGACATCAACATCCCAAATAAGCCTTGAATGATGTAATATTGCATCGCATTGCATAATACCAGCATGCACACATCATCCAGAGTTGATTGCGTCATTTTCTGATGCAATGCAAAACTACTGCCAGACGGCTGCTGAAGCCATCTGACGTCAGCAGTGTATTATACGCAGTCGGAAAGGAAAGTAATCTGGTATTCTGTTCCGATATTGAAAGCCTCATGAATGCCTTAAAAATCACTCATGACCCACAAGACTGGAGACTATTTATAGACTCTTCGAAACTGAGTCTGAAGGCTGTGCTTTTGAACAATGGAAATAGTCTTCCATCTATTCCAATAGCGCATGCCGTCCACATGAAAGATCGTTAAATCCCGTTTGCGCTCCAAAATCTTATACCCCTATAATTCAAAAACTTTCCTCCATATAACTGTTCAATATAAAATTGGCAAGGTCTCAGACTTCCCGGCGCTATCTTGGCTATCTGTCAGTAAACCAACAGAGCCGCGCCAACTAGCATCAATGACCTGCCAAATTAATGACCAGTTTTACAATGCAAATAAGGCTTTCCAAACTATTTAAAACAAATAATGAAAGTCATGTCAATTGTCTTAACCATCACCCTACCAAAGTGTATACATAAATATTATTTAAAAAATTCACATTTGTAAAGATAACTCTTGAATTAGTCTGAAAAGATGTCTTTGAAATCTCAATATATATTCTCTGACTCCAAAGAAATGTTCCCAGTCTCTATGTATGTTATCTAAATCTTACCAACGCTGTCTTAGTCACGCTCCAACGCGTTTCTCCCACTCGGGATTCTTCAGGGGAAATTTAAGCAAAAATGCTTTCTGGGAGATGTCAAATTACTTTCTTCAGAGAAGATGTTAATCTGTCTTCATAACAGATATGAAATTGGTTTAGGCAAAAATGCTTTATAAGGGATGTTAAATCATTTTCTTCAGAAAAAATATCAATCTGTCTTCACAAAGGATACTGAATTAACTCATATTCCGAAACCACTAGCTCCGCCAGTTAGAATCTCTGAGAAAAGATCCTGCTTCTCGTGGTCTCCTATAAACAAGAAACAAAATAACAGCCAATCTTCTTGACTTCAATCGATTAAAGAAACTGAGCCCATTCTCCCAAAATCAAGCTACCATCCATATTGTGAAACTACATTACTAACCAGTGGGTTTCTGTAGAAAGGATGCTGCCCGCGCCTTCAAGGATTAACCTTCGCTTTCAAAAAAATGCCGCGCATGCGCTCATGCCTCAGCTAGAGTTATATAGGAGGAGTTTAGATTGGATGCTGGTTCCACCCTTTGCTATATCCAATCTTATTGCAGGCATGCTCGCCATTCAATCATATTATTAAGCCCTGTTGGTTCCACCGACTTTAAGATGAAAATCCATCGCTGTTCACAAAATGTCAAGGATTGTTCACGCGTTAAACCTCCTCTCCCCCGATGAATTTGCTCTATCACAAAACATTTAAAATCCTCAAAGGAATGGCCCAACGATAGACTATGTTGTACTATTGGAGCTTGCATCGCCTTACACTTCAACCGACTTTTGTGCTCGCCCAATCGCACCCGTAACCCACTGGTTAGTAATGTAGTTTCACAATATGGATGGTAGCTTGATTTTGGGAGAATGGGCTCAGTTTCTTTAATCGATTGAAGTCAAGAAGATTGGCTGTTATTTTGTTTCTTGTTTATAGGAGACCACGAGAAGCAGGATCTTTTCTCAGAGATTCTAACTGGCGGAGCTAGTGGTTTCGGAATATGAGTTAATTCAGTATCCTTTGTGAAGACAGATTGATATTTTTTCTGAAGAAAATGATTTAACATCCCTTATAAAGCATTTTTGCCTAAACCAATTTCATATCTGTTATGAAGACAGATTAACATCTTCTCTGAAGAAAGTAATTTGACATCTCCCAGAAAGCATTTTTGCTTAAATTTCCCCTGAAGAATCCCGAGTGGGAGAAACGCGTTGGAGCGTGACTAAGACAGCGTTGGGAAGATTTAGATAACATACATAGAGACTGGGAACATTCCTTTGGAGTCAGAGAATATATATTGAGATTTCAAAGACATCTTTTCAGACTAATTCAAGAGTTATCTTTACAAATGTGAATTTTTTAAATAATATTTATGTATACACTTTGGTAGGGTGATGGTTAAGACAATTGATATGACTTTCATTATTTGTTTTAAATAGTTTGGAAAGCCTTATTTGCATTGTAAAACTGGTCATTAATTTGGCAGGTCGTTGATGCTAGTTGGCGCGGCTCTGCTGGTTTACTGACGGATATCTTTCCATAGAGGAGGACCATCCATGGTTGTGTGTAAACACTATTGACGTTGGTCTGATTTATCAGAGGGTTATAGCCAAAATATCAGGAGAAGAGACCCTCAATAAGTATTTAAGAAACTACTGGTGAACAGCACTATCAATCCAGAACTTCACAAACTAGATAGATGTAACTGAAGAAAACCCCCAGGTAAGTGAAAGCCCCCAGGTAAGTGATACATCAAATACCTTTATGGAAATGGGTAACAGGGGTAACATATGGAAAGCAGTGTGTATTAATGCCCGTAGCATGGGAAATAAGATCTCTGAAGTTGAAGCTTTGGTGGGAGTGGCTGACTTAGATTTAGTGGCAGTTACAGAAACATGGTTCACAGAAAACCATGACTGGGATGTAACTATACCTGGCTATACTTTATTCAGAAAGGACAGGGTAGGAAGAAGGGGAGGAGGAGAGTAGCACTATATGTAAAAACTACTATTAAAGCTTTGGAATTACAGAGCTTAAAAGGGAGAGAGGAGGCATTGTGGGTTAAACTAGAAAGAGGGAAAGAGAAATCTATTTGCATTGGTGTGATATACAGACCTCCCTCACAAGAGGAAGAGGTGGACAGAGAGTTAATTGAAGACATACGCAGCATTGCTAGGAAAGGGGAAGTGCTACTGATAGGAGATTTCCATATGCCAGATGTTGATTGGCACATTCCTGCTGCAGTATCATCTAGGAGTAAGGAGATCCTGGATTCTCTACAGGGAGAACTATTCAGGCAATTAGTAACAGACCCCACACGTGAAGGGGCCACACTGGACTTGGTGCTTACCAATGGTGAAAGTGTTTCTGATGTTGTAGTGGGAGATCATTTTGCATCCAGTGATCACCAGATGGTGTGGTTCAGTATTAGGACTAGGGCTGTTAGAATCCATTCCAAGGTGAAGATCTTAGACTTTAGGAAGACTAACTTTGCGAAGATGGGCCAATGCCTCAGGGAGTCGTTAGTGGGATGGGAACAGCTGGGGGATGTAGAACAGTGGGCAAAACTGAAAGGGGGTATTTTAAAGGCAACCAACCTTTTTGTTAAAATGGTAAACAAAGGCAAAAGGAACAGGAGACCGCTATGGTTTTCGAAGGAAGTAGCTGAAAAAGTGAAGAAAAAGAGGGAGGCCTTCATGAAATACAAGAGATCACAGAGAGAAGAAGACAGGCATCTGTATTTGGAAAAACTTAGAGAAGCTAGCAAAGTAGTCAAGAAGGCAAAGATTCAAAAGGAGGAGGAAATAGCCAATGCAATAAAATGGGGGGATAAGACATTTTTCAGATATATTAGTGAGAAGAGGAAGGGCAAAAGTGGTATTGTCAGACTCAAGGGTACAGGGGGGAATATGTAGAAGCTGATAAGGATTAAAGCGGAATTGCTTAACAAATATTTTTGTTCTGTGTTCACAGATGAAGAACCAGGAGAAGGACCTCAGAAAACACCCACAAATAAGAACAGAAGCGAGGGACATCTTGAACAATTTTCAGAAGACTGTGTTCGTGAGAAACTAGCTCAACTCAAAGTAGACAAAGCGATGGGACCGGATGGGATACACCCTAGAATACTGAGGGAACTTGGGGACGTTCTAGCAACTCCACTGACTGACCTTTTCAATGCCTCATTGGAGTCGGGAGTGGTGCCAAAGGACTGGAGAGAGGCTCATGTGGTGCCTTTACACAAAAGCGGAAGTAAGGATGTGGTTGAAAACTACAGGCCAGTTAGTTTAACTTCAGTGGTGAGTAAATTATTGGAAACGCTGTTGAAAGAGAAAATAGTGAGGTTTCTGGAGTCCAGCGGATTACAGGATCCGAGGCAGCATGGATTCACCAGAGGCAGGTCTTGTCAGACAAATCTGATTGATTTCTTTGACTGGGTGACCAGGGAGTTGGACCGAGGGAGAGCTCTAGATGTGGTGTATTTAGATTTCAGTAAAGCCTTTGACACTGTTCCTCACAGGCGACTTATAAACAAACTGAGCACCCTAGGGATGGACCCTAAAGTTACTGCTTGGGTTAGAAATTGGTTGGGTGGGAGGCGACAAAGAGTACAAGTAAATGGAGCTCACTCTGAGGAGAAGGATGTTACCAGTGGTGTGCCCCAGGGATCTGTCCTTGGTCCGATTCTTTTTAACATCTTTGTTAGTGATATAGCGGAAGGGCTGTCGGGTAAGTTTTGCCTCTTTGCAGATGATACCAAAATCTGCAATAAAGTAGACACCCAGGAAGGTGTAAATAACATGAGGAGGGATCTAGCTAAGCTTGAAGAATGGTCTAGAATTTGGCAGCTGGGATTTAATGTTAAAAAATGTAAGGTCATGCATTTGGGCTGCAGCAATCCAAGGGAGCAATACAGCATAGGAGTTGAAGTACTTTTGTCCACTAAAGAAGAGCGGGACCTAGGCGTAGTTGTGTCCGATGATCTTAAAGTAGCTAAACAGGTAGAAAAGGCGACGGCAAAAGCTAGAAGGATGCTTGGGTGCATACGGAGAGGAATGGTTAGCAGAAAAAAGGAGGTGATAATGCCTCTGTATAAGTCTTTGGTGCGACCTCATTTGGAGTATGGTGTGCAATTCTGGAGACCGCACCTTCAGAAGGATGTGAACAGGATGGAGTCGGTGCAGAGGGTTGCTACTAAGATGATTAGTGGTCTTCATTATAAGGCATATGAGGACAGACTTGAGGATCTTAATATGTACACCTTAGAGGAAAGGCGGGATAGAGGTGATATGATTGAGATGTTTAAATACCTCCGTGGCATAAATGTTCAGGGAGAGAGCCTCTTTCAATTGAAAGCAAATTCTGCGACGAGGGGACATGGGATGAGGGTGAAGGGAGATAGATTCAGGAGTGATATGCGGAAATATTTCTTTACGGAAAGAGTAGTGGATCCGTGGAATAGTCTCCCAGTGGAGGTGGTAGAGATGAGGACAGTAACTGAATTCAAAAAAGCATGGGACCAACACAGAGGATCTCTAAAGGTAAAAAGTGGACTGTTGTAGTTGTTGTAACCGGGTAAGGCGGACCAGGTGCTCCTGTCCCCGCCCCCACCCCAGCCCCATTTTCGCCCCCACCCCCACCCCCACTCCACCTTACAAATAACCACAACACGCTCATTGGGAATCAAACTGGTCGCAGCTTTATTAACCGTACAACATTTTCCTTAAATCACAACCAACAGCAAACATTCATTAATTGAATACGGCCGCGGAACGAATCCTCACCCGCCGCGTGAGTAGCAAAGTGAGTTCCGCCCGCTTCCGCCGTGAACCGGCCACAGGCCCTTCCGCCGTCCCTCTTCTGGCTTCGCCCTATTATTAGCAAAAGCCCCGAGGGTTTCACCGGGCCGGGGGTACCCCACCCCCGCCCTGCATCTTGCCACCGGCTCCGGACCCCGGACACCTCCGGGATCCCACCACAGGCTCAGGGACCACCGACCCTGAGCCACCCCCCACGGCAAGCTGCGACCAGTCCCCCTTCCCAGCCCCACATATTCCAAGGCCTCTTGCTAGCCATATAGAACAAGGGGATACACACACCCCCGCCCAGGCCATACACCGGCACCCTCGGGAGGCAAGATATAACTTACGGTTCCGGCGGCAGGACAATCCCTCACCAGCCATATGGGTAGCAAAGTGAGTTCCTTCCCGCCTCCACCGAGGACCGTTCCCCGGCAATTCCCATCCCCCTCATCCGGCTTCGCCATATTACTAGCAAAAGCCGAGGGCTTCACCGGGTCGGGGGTACCCTCACCCCCGCCCTGCATATTGCCAGCCTCCGGACCCCAGACACCTCCGGGATCCTACACACACCCCCACCCAGCCAGACCCCAGCCCCCTCCGCCTCCCAACCAGGAGGCAAGATTAGCCGTCAACCCTGCGGACACATCCCCCGGCCACCTGCCGAAGAATGTGTAAACAATCCGCGAGACCACCACTGGGGACCGAGCGAGCAGGCCTTGGAAATATGTCTGACCCCAAAACCACACCTTCACCACTCTGCAACTTACCCGTCCTGGCCCCAGGGCCAGCAACCCAGGCACACCCGTCTCGCCGCCCTGGCGCCGAAGCAAAGGAAGCTACGGCCCCCTCTGGAAGCAAAGGTAGCAACGGCCCCCTCCAGAGACCGCGCGTGCCCAGCCATAAGACGGGCACCTCCGAGGCGTGCAACCCCCAGGCGCGCCCCAATGGCCCTGGCGCTGCACAGGAATTGAAGAGCTGAGGCATCCAGCAGCAACCTGTAGTCCAGCCGACATCTAAAAGAAAGGAACAGTTAGCACCCGCTAAACCGCCCCCCCCCACCCCCGAAAAACTCACAACCCCTGACAGGTAGCCGACTGCCAGCAGCCCCTCCACCGACTCCCCCGCTCCGCACAGTCCAATGAAGGAGCCCGAAAAGAAGGCGAGACAAGACCAAGCCGCACCCATACACCCTCCCATTAGCGGAAGCGTGCCCGTCAGCTGCCATTCACACGGCAAAGGATGTGCAGTCGTCCCACCCCGCAACAGCCTGAGAACCCGCAATCCCCCACAACAGCCTGAGAACCCGCAATCCCCCACCCCCCCCACAGACGCCTCCAGACACCAGCCCCCGAGCCCTACCAAAACCCTTTTGTTCCCCGAAAGATAGTCCCACACCGTACCCAGCTGCCACCCTACTAGACCAGCCATGCAACGACTGTCACCGTCCCGCCCCGCCCCCACCCTCCCCGTCGCCGCCGACACTGTACTCCATGGCAGGTCCACAAGGCAGGACCACATAGCCGCAGGCCACCAGTGCTCCGGGACCCTAGCTGCCCCTGGACCAAATTCCCACCAGCTAGCACCTGGGCACCTTGTAGTTGTTGTTATGGAAGGACAGACTAGATGGGCCTTGTGGTCTTTTTCTGTCATCATGTTTCTATGTTTCTATGTTTCTAAATTGAGTTATCAAGTGAATAATGGTCTCAGACTCACACTGGTATTGCTTTAGAATGATTCATAAGCTAAATACCTTCTCGCATCAACGACCATTTAATATTCACTGAGATTTTTTGCCACATTGAAGACGTTTGCTGTGGTTGTTGGTCCCTGTGGCTGGAACGTAGAAATCCCGCGGAGTGAAAAAGAGTGTGCTGGGGCATGCAATTCCCCCTGAGGAAGAACTTGAAATGCGTGAGCGGTACCCTTTTGGTAGCGTCGGGGAAACGTGCCAGCGACTTTCAGTGATTTTCAGATAAGCACATCTTTTATTTCATAAATACACTATGAAGATACTATGAAGATAATGAAAACTTTTAGAAGATAAGCACATTTTCTACTTCACAGATATGTTTTGAGATAATAGAAAAACAAACATTTTAGAAAAATTTAAGAGCAATCTGGTGAATGAATAAGGCACAACATTTTGGAAAATCTCAGTGAATATTAAATGGTCGTTGATGCGAGAAGGTATTTAGCTTATGAATCATTCTAAAGCAATACCAGTGTGAGTCTGAGACCTTTATTCACTTGATAACTCAATTTATCAGTTACATCTATCTAGTTTGTGAAGTTCTGGATTGATAGTGCTGTTCACCAGTAGTTTCTTAAATACTTATTGAGGGTCTCTTCTCCTGATATTTTTACTGACAGATAGCCAAGATAGCGCCGGGAAGTCTGAGACCTTGCCAATTTTATATTGAACAGTTATATGGAGGAAAGTTTTTGAATTATAGGGGTATAAGATTTTGGAGCGCAAACGGGATTTAACATTATCAGTATACACTCTGTGAACACGCCTTTAATCAACATTGAGTCCACATGAAAGAGACATACGATATCTTAAAGCATCTACCGACTTCCATTAACTATAACAAGTACAGCTGGCACCTCTGTGGTGACTTGAAAGTAGTTGCCCTTTTAATGGGACTGCAGCAGGTATATATAAAATACATGAGTTTCTTATGTGAGTGGGATAGTCGAGCAAGGGATTGGCACTACTTGCGGAAGGAATGGAATCGCAGACAAAATGTAACAGTTGGAGAGAAGAATATCCAGCACCCAGCTCTGGTTGAGGCTCACAAAATCCTGCTACCACCCCTTCACATCAAATTAGGTTTGATGAAAAACTTTGTGAAAGCCATGGACCGCACTTCACCAGCTTTCCGATACCTGCATGAAAAACTCCCTCGACTCAGCGAAGCAAAGACAAAAGAGAGAGTTTTTGTGGGTCCTCAGATTCGAGAGCTCTTCAAAGATGACTGGTTCAACAACTTGCTGCAGGGTGATGCAAAACAAGCATGGAATGTTTTTCGCCTAGTGTCAAACTCTCGGGAATGTTAGGGCAGAAAACTACAAGGAACTATTAGAAGACATGCTGATGCAGTATCAGAAACTTGGCTGCAATATGTCTCTAAAGATCCATTTCCTTGATTCCCATCTCGATTTCTTTCCTGACAACTGTGGTATGGTTATTGATGAACAGGGCGAATGTTTTTACCAGGATATCGCAACAATGGAGCAAAGATACCAGGGAAAATGGTCCACTACAATGCTGGCTGACTACTGCTGGACACTCCCCAGAGAAGCTCCCAAACAGCTGTAGAAGAGACAGGCGAAAAAAATCTAAGTAGTAGTCTATGACTTGTTTTTTTCACAGGTATTAACCAAAGGCCAATTATATATTTACTATTGACATGCATTTCATTATGTAAACATTAATTCTTGTAGATTACAAAAAAAACTAGAGCCAACTTTGCAATTTCACTGTCATATTCGTGTTCAGCATATAAAAATTGATAAGAAATGGCTATTTTTATTTCAGTAACATGACTTTTGTAAAAATTTGTTGACCATACGTTTGGTGGTGTACCACAGAATATATTTGCTATTTTATTTAGGTTAATAAAGAGTAAAAACGACCATAAGGGAACTGGCTAGTTTTAGTAACGTGTCCAGGATTTAGATTGGTCCGACAAAATGTTTTCTTTAATGCAACAAGAGTGGTGGTTAGATTCATTCAGGGTGTGTTTGTGGAAAACCCTATTTGGACATCGAGAAGTAGTGCATTCTTTAGAGTTGCCATGTTGCTTGTACTAAAGTTCCAAAATGAAGTCTCAGCTAGCCCTGGGGTGGTCTTTTATATTTAACCAGTGCAATGAATTTACTCGCAGATCTGGGTTTACAGTATGTGGTGCATGCCGTTGGAACAGGTTGCCAATGGAGGTGACACACAGAGCATGATTTCTTGAGATTTAGAAAACTAATAAAAGCTTGTTTGCTTGGTTTGGCTTTTAATTAAAATAAGATTAGACTAAAACAACTAAAATTAAGCTAATTTTTTTTATTGGATATGTAAACCACCCAGAAGTTCAGAGATGGATAATTAAAATGAATGAATGAACGAACGAACGAACAGTAAAGTCAGCTGAAGGGAATAGGCCTGCTCAGCATTCAGGGAACCATTAACCCAATAGGACAGAAAGTGGGAAAAGAATCGCAGATATAGATGGAGATATATAAACATGTGGCTTTACAGAAGTTAATGGTGTACAACCTCTGGAAAGACTACCTCAGAGCAGTGTATGTTGTTTTATAAAGTTTTAAGTTGGTTGGAGCACCCCAGAACCATCTGAGTATTTGTGGTATGTGTGAAACCTGTGCCTGGTGAGAAATTCCCTCCCAACACCCCCACTCCGCAAGAGTGACCATTGGAGAAAAGCATGAATAGGCTGAGAGAAAGGAGAAAAATGTGTGAGGCATTGGGGGTAAGGTGTGGCATAAATGGCCTGCCCTGAAACAAAGATTCCCTTACCCTAGCTTATTTGTTGTCATGTAGGTGGTATGTAACAGTGCAGTGCAAGAATGAGGTATAAGGAACAAATTTTCTTTGTAAGACAATGCAAATTTAAATTGCCAATAAAGTTTGTATAGCAAAAAAAGATGACACAATTTTCACATCAAAAATCAAATTAAACTAAAAAGGATATTCTGTATGAAGGCATCTTTGTTTTGTGAGTCTAAAGTAAACCCAAGCAACCTTCGTATAGAATACCCCTTCTCATTTTAATTTTATTTTTATCCTTCATTTTTCACCTCTTATTTAGTTTTATTAGACTTTGTATACCACTGTTGAGATCCTTACTATGGAAGGCTCATAACAAGACAGTATAAGCTAGAGTTGCTGTAATGGTTCCATCCAGTTTACGTATTAGTGAATGGCCACCAGCGTCTTACAAGTTTGTTTGGCATTTGAGTATAGGAACCTTCATCCAGGGCTGGCCCATCCACTAGGGTGGCAGACGACAGTGGGCGGTGCGGCACAGCACAGCACCCTAATAGGCCGTGTGCTTTGACACACATTGCCTGCCACTTCTGACCCCCCCCCCCCCAACAGGATGGTGTGTTAGAAGCGGCAGGCAGTCCGTGTTTAAGCACATGGACTGCCAGCACCCTGCAAAACAGTCCCCACCCTGCTGCAACATACTGTGCAGCAGGAGCTGCATGGTTTAGCTTGGTGGAGCGGAGTGGGGGAACAGCACGGCTGGGGCTTCTGCATGGGGCAGAAGAAACCCTTGGGCCAGTCCTGTCTTCACCATCTCTCCTGCACTGGATATGCTGGCAGGACACTGGTATGGAATCCTTGATATTCTTGATGCCTGGATGTCTCATTGCCATCAAACTGAACATGGTCAAAACTGAGCTTCTTATCTTTCCCTCTAAACCCATCTCCCCACTTCCTCCGTTCTCTTATTTCTGTGGATAACACTACACTCCTCCCAGTTTCCTTGGCTCGCAACCTTGGGGGTCATCTTTGACTCTGCTCTCTCTGCACACATCCAACAGATACTGTAGCTAAAACCTGTTGCTTCTTTCTTTATAACATTGGCAAAATGTGTCCCTTCCTTTCAATACACACTACTAAGACACTTATTTACTCTTTAGTCACCTCCCATCTAGACTATTCAACCTCTCCTTCTTGCTGGTCTCCCTCTGAATTATCTCTCTCTCCCCTTCAATCTGTTCAAAACTTAGTTGTGTGGCTAATCTTCCACCAGCCTCAATTTGCTCATATAACCCCTCTTCCCAATTCATTTTATTGGCTCCCCATCCATTTCCGTATCAAGTTCAAACTTCTCCTACTAACCTATAAGTGCACTCATTCTGCTGCTCCTCGCTACCTTTCTTCTCTCCCAACACCCCTCCTCGGGAATGCCACTTTTCTGAAAGATCCCTTCTATCTGTGCCCTTCTTTTCTACTGCCAACTTCAGACTTTGATCCTTCCACCTTGTTGCTCTTTATACCTGGAAAAAACTAGTCTCTGCATCAGGCTTCATCTCTGGCCCTTTTAAAATCCAGGCTGAAAACTCACCTAGTCAAGGCCACTTTTGGATCCTGATCCGATTAGCCTAAGTGTGTCGTTACCATTCCCCTAGATATATCCTTGCACTCAGCTGTTGTGTTGTATGTCTTGACAAGTAAGCTCAGATGAGCAGGGACGATCTTTTACATGCGTCTGTACAGCACTGCATATGCCTTGTAGTGCTATACAAATGATCAGTAGTAGTAGTACAAGGACATGGGCTGGAATCAATGAGCTCTTTATATTCGTTTGTCAGGAACTTGTTCCACCATTTGTAGAGAAAAGGAGATGGTGCCCAAGAATTTAAGCATTTCCTCTAGATTCTAATCCCCTGCAGGAATATAGTAAATGACGGCAGATGAAGACGAGTGTGGCCCATCTAATCTTTCCAGCAAGAAGTTTAGAGCTATAACTGCCGTTCCCTGCAGTTTACCCCATCCTAGGCTTTTTACTTGGGCTGCAACTGCTGTTCTGTGACAGCTACCCCTGCTATGCCTTTGGTAAAACCATGTTGGCAGAAGTCATGCAACCCATTGTATTGTAGAAAGTTTCACTATCCTTGCCTTTGGTAGGCTCTCCATTGTTTTTCCAACCACTGAGGTAAGGCTTACTAGCCTGTAGTTTCCCACCTCTTCTGTTACAGCTTCTGTGAAAAAGGGACCACATCAGCCCTTCTCTAGTACTCTGGAACCTCTCCCACCAGAATCTGAGTTCTCTCGGGGTTTTGGTAAGGCGCTGTTTGCCCACTTAGTTTTTCAAGCTATTCATCAACACCTTTCTTTCATAAATGGTATGGTACCTACACTATTTCCATATGTATCTTTGTCAGCCATTTGTGGTCCTTCCCAGATATTTTTCCATGAACAAACAAAAAGTATTTGTTCAACATTTCTGCTTGTTCCTCAAACTCTATATCAAGGCAGGAAAACCTGCTAGTCTCCTTTTCTACTTTGCTGTTGAGAAATGAATTAAGATGATTTTAGTGTTCCCCACTGCTGTCTTAGACTATAGCTTTTTTCCATACATTGCCCCAGGCTCCAATATAGCCAACATTTCTTGTTGAGACCTGATTGAGCCACTTAATGAAGTTGTCCATATGATGCAACTTTTCCTCTTTTTCATAGGCAGGTAGTATTTCTGAAAAAGCTATAATCCTTACCATGATTTTAGCCCCTCCCCCAAATTCTGGAAATTTCTCTGTGCTTAAAGGGTGCCGTTTCTTGCCAGGACATTTGTCGCCATGTGGATGCTAACATCTATTTTAATGTCATTAAATTTTTTTCACGAATGGTGCTTAGTATTTGTTTTGTATTCCTGTTAGCAGAGGATCCAGGAAGCATGTCCCCTTGATGGAACCCTTGGAAGATGTTCCAGGCTAGTGCCTCCTAATAGCAAGGCTTTTCTGTTTTGTGATGCTTTGTCAGTGCTTTGGGGATTTTGTTCACACCAATTCATTCATGTAATCTCTGGCTCCGATATAGCTTTCCCCTTCATGAGCATCATAATGCTCCAATGCAGCAAAGGAATTTTGTAAGGGCAACATTTGAAAGAATGGATGCCCGTTTCACAAGTCGTAATCTATGAGCTCATTGTCTGTGTTTTTGTATTCTCTGTGGCAGTCAGGGTAAACTGGATACAGTATAGTCCTGGAGGAACTTTGAATGGCAGCTAATTCCTGTTGAAGCCTGATCCATCTGCCTCCAACTCTTTGCTATGAAAAAGGGCTCACTCATTTTAGGATTAACATACCATGGTGACTGGACTGAATGATATGACTGAGTGGTTAGTTGGTTGATAAGAGTTAAAACAGCTATAATCTGAAAATGATTTCCAAACACAATTTTTTAATCGTCAATAGAAAAAAAAAATGATTATGTGACTTGGAAACCTATATAAGAAAAGCAAGCTATGGAGTGGGTGGGCAAGGGGTAGGGTGGGAGGAATTTAAGTAGCAAATTTTATTGGACCCTCAAAATAACACAAAAACAATACGCAGCTGTATGTTTGACATCTTCAGCCAGAGACCCTTGTTAGGCAACATAACTACCAGAGCCCAGTCCCATTACTGCACATATAGGCCAAAGCTTTTCCTTTAAGCAACTATTTCAAACAGCTATATTCTAGCAACAGATTTATGAAAGGCAAAATAGCTAGGTTATTTGTACAATAGCAACTGAAACCTACATAGACAAGTAATTTCCAAATGAACAAGCAGCAGCAAATAAGGCAATTTTTGAGCAATTTATTCAGAGAGAAAGGTATAAGCAGCTAGAAACTAACTATTCAAAAAAACAAGCACAAGAAAAAAAACACAACTTACGCTGGTCCACTCAGTGTGCTTCACCAGTGCTCCAGATATCAATATGGACCTGGTAATAATTTTCAAGACAAGTGTTTTGTTTCTATGGTTGGAGGTTGCTCTTTGAGTTTGAGGTCTTAACAGGTCACCCTGAGGAACTGTATGCCAAGATGGTAGGGATCCTTGTGAGAAGTATCAATAGCTCCTTGAGAGGAGAGCTACCCATTCAGGGGAAACAGAGGCAGTATCCATGAAGAAAATTAAGGGGAGATGTTGAGTTAAGTATCAGAATCAAATAGTGGATCCTGGGTACCCAAATGGAAGCCATATGTAAAAAGTAAAACCTAGTTACCCCAGGAAGCATTCTAAATTCAAGAGAGTGACAGAACTCCAGGGAATATTTCAAGAAGAGTACATTGTATCTTAAGGATGAAATTTATAAGAGAAATATATCAGATGTCTCAAGTAACTTTTTGTTGAAGAAACCCTTCAGTAATTTATTGGAACACCATAGCTGAGTGGGATGCTTTGTTTCAAAGGTCAAACAATTGGCCAATGCTCAAGTCCTGATAGAAACCAACCCCCTACTGAAGAATCCACATTGAGATAGGAAAACAAATGAGGACTTAGCCTCAGCATTGAGTGTGTGGGACATGCCCTGGGAGGAGTCTACACAGGGCTACATATTCTTATCTTTCAGAGTAAAAACATCTGGTTTGTTTTAACTACTTTTTTAAAAATACACCCATATCAAAATATTAAGATAGATATTTTAAAAATTTGCTCCACAAGAATTAACTAGATGCTCCAAACAGTATGGTAACTAGGATTTACACAAACCTTGATCCTCAGTCACTCATGCCCCAGCAGCTCCATATGCAAAACATCACCATCTGAGCCCTTAGCAACAGGGCCATTTTACACATGGAGCTGCTGGGGCAGGAGCAACTGGGGATCCCTCTGGCCTCAGGATTTGGTAGAAGATGAGGTGTAGGTGTTGGGGAAGCCTGGTGAATTTAAAAAAAAAAAAAATTCCTAGAGAGGGCTTGCCGTCTGGATGGGGGATTTTTTTAATTGAGCATTTTTTATACCACCTTTCAACATTATCAAGGCGGTTTACATTAAACATAACTATAACTTACATAGAACAAGATCTAGTGTAACATTACTTGGTATTACATGAGAACAGTAGTTATTTAAAAGTATGCAGCTAACAGGGTGGGGAAGCAATTGCTCTCTTGTATATAGGAGAGGTAACACTTATTTACAAAGAGTTTTGATTGGGGATATTATCTTGAATGATTGTTAGTAACTGATTGGTAAATGTATCATGGGTGCTTATGTATCAGTCCCAAAGAATTCCTGGAAAATATGTTTTAAGTTTTTTTCTGAAGTCTTATTTCTTTTATAGCTCTTATGTTGTTTGGGAGAGAATTCCATAAGGTTGGACCATCTCATAGATGGAGAATGCTTGCTAATGTGTGTGCTGGTTGCTTTGTGTATTGAAATTTTAAGTTGATTCTGATTTTGATGCTGATGCCTTCTCAGTCCATTTGGTATGGCCTGTATGAGGGTTTGTAGGCAGTCATGTTGTATATAGTCTAAGTATTCAGGATTGACTTGTATTTTATACACGTTTGAATGGGTAGCCAATGTAGACTTTTAAGGACTGGAGTGACGCATTCTTGTTTTGGTGTTTTTAAAATCATACAAGCTGCGGTGTTTTGAGCTATTTCAGATCTATTTCAAGCCACCAGTCCCTGGCTGCAAAGGCGAGCTGGCCTGTCACACAAACAACCTGAGTGAGGAGACCCTGCCGAGGTGAGAGCCTACAAATTAGGCCTGAGCAGAGTCTCACATAAGCTGCTAGTGCTGAATCCCTTGGTACTGAGCTCCATAAGATTGAAACAACCTGTGGCAGGGGAACAGATCTGCAAAGCCGAATTCTCTGCTCTGAATGTGACATTTTGATTTGAACTTGGACTTTGTGCTTTGATCTTAACATTAACCAGACTACTGGGCATGGCCTTTTCTAATGGCTCCCAACCTACTGGGAACTTTTGAAATCCTTCAGTCCAGGCCTATCTTTTCCTGACTGGCATGTGGAAATTGCCTGCCAACTCCATTGTGGATGTCCTTTAAATTTTTAATTATTTATTGTATTTTAGATAGTGATGTTTAAAGTCTAGGTGAGTAGCTATTTTATCCCTCTCCTTCAAGAATTTTACCCTCCTACACTCCATTTCTTAGGTTGGATGTACATCTGTACTTTCTTCATATCACCTTTTCTTCCTTTTGGCACTCTCTTTCTCCCCTCTTATCAACTCAACCCCCCCCCCCCTTCCTTTTCATCCTCTCTCCATCTTCCCAATTTCCTCCATCTTGTCTTCAACCCTTTCTTCAGCACTTGAGTTTCACCTTATTCTTCCTCTCATTCATCCCTCTCCCTTCTCTCTGAAACAACCCCATCCTCATTTCTGGATGCTGACTCCTCTGCCTTGAACTCTTCTTGTCCTTCTATCATCCGGTGATATTAATGCCAACCCTGCCCCCCCCCCCCAACTCTTCTCTCACTCCCATGATAGCTCCTATCTCATTCATATGCCTCTCCTTTCCCATCCGCTCTCCCTTTCTCTTGTGCCTTATGGAATGCTCATTAAATATTTAATAAAAACTTCTCTTTACTCACAATCTCTCTCATGCTTTCCATTTCCTAGCTCTCACTGAGACCTGGCTCCTCCCTGACACTGCTTCAGTCATTGCCTTCTGTCACAGTGGCTACCAATTCTCCCACACTCATGACCTGGCTGTAGTGGTGGTGGTGGGTTTCTACTTTCTCCTTCCTGCCAATTTAAACCCCTCTTTCTACTTCAGTCTCACTCCTTTTCCTCCTTTGAAGTCCACTACCTTTTCAATCCTTTACCTCTCCGGATAGCTGCTATTTATAGACCCCTGACGAGTCCACCTCCACCTTTCTTTACAGGCTGACTGATGACTCTCCATATTTCTGAATTCTTCTTCCCCCTGCATTTTTGGGAATTTAATATTCATATTGATAACCCTTCTGACCCCTATGCTTCTAAGTTCCTTTCTCTTACTACTTCATTCAGCCTCCGGCTTTGCTGTACTGCCCCCACTCATCAGCACCATCACCGTCTTGACCTCGTTTTCTTCTCTAATTGTTTACCCTCTAATTTCCATGTATCAGTTCTTCCCTTATTTGACCCTCACCTGCTAAGCTTCACTCTTCATCACTCCCCACCTCAATCTCACCCAGTCTCCTCCTACCTTTTTAGGAATCTTCATGCTATCAATCCATCGGCTCTCGCCACTATTGTCTCATCACCTCTTTCCTCCATTTTGTCTTCTAAATCTGTTGATGAGACTGTAGTTTCCTATAACTGTACTCTCCTCTACTCTAGATGCTCTTGCTCTGCCCATATCATGTCCTGTGAGGTACACTATACCTCAGCTCTAGCTGTCCTCAACTACCCACTACCTACGTTCCTGTGCCATCTCAGATAGGCGCATTTGGCTCAAATCCTACTCCCTTTTTGATTTTATTCACTTCAAAATCATGCTTTCTTCCTTCCAGTCAGCCATAGCATTCACCAAGTAAAACTACTATGTCCACCTGTTTAGCTCTTGCTTCTGACCCTCGCCGTCTCGTCTCATCTCTCAATTCTTTCCTCAGAAGCCTCCAATCTCAGACCCCTCATCTTTCTGCCCAAACCCTAGCCAACTATTTCCATGACAAAGTCCACAAGATTATACTCCAGTTCCCCAGAAAATCAGCTTCTTCCCCTTTTCAATGCCAACTTTTCCCCTCAATCTCCATAATCCTTTCATCCTTTTCTAAGATCTCCAAAGAGATAACTTCTCAGCTTTTTCCTCCTCTAAACTTACTATCATTCCTCTGATCCTATCCCCACCCTCTCCCTAAGTCCATCTCCTCCTGTCATCCTTACTATCTCACATATTCCCAAGCTATCACTATCCATGGCAACTTTCCCCGCAGCCTTCAAGCATGCTGTGGTCACACCTCTCCTCAAGGAACTTCCACTTGTCCCTACTTTTCCTTCTATCAACACATCCCATTCTTCCTTTCATTTCCAAATTTCTTAAGTGTGCGGTTCTCTACTGTTGCCTTTATCTTCTCTCTTCTCAAGCCCTCCTAGATCCAATTCAGCCTGGCTTTCATCCTTTACATTCTACTGAAACAGCTCTTGCCAAAGTCCTCAGTGACTTGTTCCTGGCTAAATCCAAGGACTTTACTCATCCTTCTCTTCTTAACTTTTCTGCTGCTTTTGACACCATTGACCACCACCTTCCCCTCAACACATTGTCCTCACTGGGTTTTAGGGGGTTCTGTGCTGTCCTGGTTCTCTTATCTTTCACATAGCTCGTTCAGTGTTTGTTCTGGTGGTTTCTCCTCCACTGCTATCCCACTCAGTTGGTGTACCCCAAGGGTCTGTTCTGGGCCTTCTCCTTTTCTAAATTCACAGTCCCTTGGTACTCATCTCCTCTCATGGCTTTCAGTATCATTTTTATGCTGATGACTCAAATCTATCTGCACCTGATATTTCTCAGACACTCCAGGCCTGCATCTCTGCCTGCCTATCTGACATTGCAGCCTGGATGTCTCTCAACCTTGAAACTGAACATGGCTTCTTATTTTCCCCCTAAACCCTCCTCCCCTTTCCTCCTTTTTCTGTTGATAACACTTACACTTCCTGTTTCCTCAGCCTGCAACCTTAGGGTCATTTGACTCCTCCCTTTCCTTCTCTACTCATATCCAGCAGATAATGTTACAGCTAAAACCTGTTTCTTTTTTTAACAAAATGCACCCCTTCCTTTCTGAACACACTACTAAAAAAAATTATCCACTCTTTAGTCACCTCCTGTCTCGACTACTGTAACTTTATCCTTGCTGATCTCCCTCTGAGACATATATCTTTCCCTTTAATCTGTTCAGAACTCTGCTGTGTGGCTAATCTTCTGCTAGCCCCCATATACTCATATAGTCACTCTTCTCAAGTCACTTCATTAGCTCCCTTTCAGTTTCTGCATCCAATTCAAATTTCTCCTTCTGACCTATAAATGCATTAATTCTGCTGCTTCTCACTACCTTTCCTCTCTCCCTTCACCACTCCTTATAAAACTCCACTCTTCCTCTAGCTTACTTCTCTTTGCCTTTTTCTTCCACCGCCAACTCCAGACTTCGATCCTTTTGCCTTGCTGCTCCTTATGCCTGGAATAAACTACCTCAATCAGTATGTCAGGTTTCATCTCTCCCCCTTTTCAAATCCATGCTAATGGCTCACCTCTTTGAGGCTGCCTTTGGATCCTAATGCCTTGTTCTCTTTACCTTTTCACTATTTGTACTCCTGTTCAGCTATTGTACTGTGTCTTAGATTGTAAGCTGTAATGAGCAGAGAGTGCCTTTCATGTATATCTATATGGTGCTACAAGGCACTGTACAAATGATTTAATAGTAGCCGCTCCTTTCAGTTGTTGCACAGAGAAAGTTACCATTATCTCTGGAAGGGTTAAACTTTGCAAGCTCGGTTAATGGAAAAAAAACCAAGCTGTTTTATCTATTTTACATAATGGAGCTGCTTTGCATGCAACATAGCTCTAACATGTGCTGGGTCAAATTTCTGCACATCAAATTAAATAGTATCTTACGGCAGGGGTGGGCAATTCTGGCCCTCGTGCACCACAATCCAGCCTGGTTTTCATGATGTCTCTAATGAATATTCATGAGAGTTGCATCCACTGCCTTCCATTTTATGGAAATAGGGCCATGAATATTCATTAGGGACATCATGAAAACCAGGCTGGTTTGTGGTGCATGAGGGCCGGAAATGCCAACCCCTGTCTTAGGGTTTTAGCATGCATTAATTGCTCTTAAATGCACACAATTGCCTTCATGCAATTTAGACTTTTACATTTGTACTGTGTAACCTGGTGCTGGGTCCATCTGCTGCTGGGTAGTCTACTTCAGGTAATGGCCATGCAAGTCTTACCAACTCGTGCGGATAGTGGGCAGCTGACAGCACCAGTAACAGACCAAAAACAGGGATCTATGAAGGAGCCCCTTTGTTATCCTTCCAGTTCTGTTCACCAAACATTTGACCAGAGCCTCTTCCCCCACAGGTATGTCAGCAGAAACGTACAAAAAACAATCAGCCACACTACAGGCTGAGGCCTAGGCATATGTCTAGTTCAGGCCCAAAGGCCTCCACCTTTTCCAAAAACAGTTCCCACTTCAGAAACTGTATAGTCCCAGACTTTCTATACAGTTCAGTTCCTCCTAGCAGGGAAAGTGTAGTTACTCACCTGTAACAGGTGATCTCTGGGAACAGCAGGAATTAAGTCTTCACATATGGGGTATTGTCGGTACCGATGGAGCCTGCGCAGGAACGCTCCCCAGCATCCAATAGGAAAGCTTTTGGGAGCATCCCACTGTGCCTGCGTTGCTGCCTTCCCACCTTTCCAACTCTCCCTCTTCAATTGAGTTTATAACTGAGACAAAGGAGAGAAGGAGAGATAGAGAACTCCTAGGGGAGGTGGGTGGGTTGTAAAGACTTAATTCCGGCTGTTCCCGGAGATCACCTGTTACAGGTGAGTAACTACACTATCTCCAGGAACAAGCAGGAATGTAATCTTCACATATGTGGACTCCCCAGCTAAAAGATGCCAGGGAGATGACCCCAGAAAGCTGCAAAACCCAGGTTGAGATGGGTCATGCTTCCTCCCATGGATCTCTGGCATCGAAACCCGGGACGGCAGGTAGGAGTTATTCTAAGTCTGAAAGAGATGCTGGAGAACAGTTTGACCAAACGAGGCATCCCGACATGAGTCCTTGTCTAAGCAGTAGTTGGCTGCAAAGGTGTGTACTGAAGCCCAAGTGGCTGCTCTACAGATGTAGTCAATGGACACTGAGCGAAGGTTAGCCATAGAGGCTGCCATTGCTCTCACATTGTGAGCTGTGACATGACCTTCAGGAGAAAGTCCTTTGCTCTCATAAGCAAAGGATATGCAATTTGCAATTCATTTGGACAAAGTTTGTTTGGAAACTGGCAGTCCAAAATGACTCGAGTCAATGGCAACAAAGAGTTGGGAAGACTTTCGATGTTGCTTAGTTCTCTGAAGGTAAAAGGCCAAGGCTCTTTTATAATCTAGAGTGTGCAGATTCCTTTCTGAACTGGAAGCATGAGGCTAGGGAAAAATACAGGAAGGTAAACCGACTGGTTTAAATGAAAGGGCAAAAACACCTTTGGCATAAAATGTGGGTGAGTTCTAAGAACTACCTTATTATGGTGGAACCTAGTATAAGGAGGATCAGCCACTAAAGCTTAGAGCTCACTGATGCGTCTCGCAGAAGTGAGAGCAATTAGAAAGATTACCTTCCAAGAAAGAAACTTTAGAGATGTAGTGGCCAGCGGTTCGAAGGGTGGTTTCATGAGCTGCCCAAGAACAAGATTCAAATCTCATGTCACGGGCGGTGGCTTAATGGGAGGTTTAGTCAAGAATGCCCTCTCATAAACCTTGCTACAAGAGGATGAGAGGAAACAGGTTGTCCACCTAAGGGCTTGTGGAAAGCAGCAATGGCACTAAGGTGGACTCTTACTGAATTGGTCTTAAGACCAGAGGATGATAAATGGAGGAGATATTCAAATAACACCTCCACTGGCACTAAAAAGGGTTTAAGCTCCTTCTTGGAACACCAGATAGAAAACCTTTTCCACTTGAAGGTGTAGGCTCACCTTGTGGAAGGTTTTCTTGAAGCCAAAAGGATATCCTTTACTTGTTGAGAAAGGTTGATATCCTGTAATTCTAAGCTCTCAGGAGCTATGCCCTGAGGTGTAGAGACTGAGTATTCGGGTGCAGTAGCATCCCGTTCTCCTGGGAAAGCAGATCTGGAGCATATCCCAACTCCAGAGGTCTGGCTTGAGAGAGACATAGAAGCAGAGGAAACCACGTTTGTCGTGGCCAACATCGAACTATGAGGATCATATGGCCCCTGTCTCTCTGAAGCTTGAACAGAGTTTTGGGAAGGAGGGGAATAGGTGGGAAGGCATAGGGGAAGTCTTGACCCCAGTGGAGGTGGAAAGCATCCCTTGCCTGACAGTTCTGAGCCGGAATTCTGGAACAGAATTGGGGAAGTTTGGCATTCTGAGGACTTGCAAAGAGGTCTATCTTTGGAGTTCCACAGATCTGAAAAATTCGAGATTGTGCTTAACTTTCAAATACTAATGGCCCTTTAAAATCCCACGTAGTAAGCTGAAGCCGCATGCGCGGCATTTTTTGACAACTATTGAATACTTTGGGCAACGCGAAACCGCACATCATCAAGTTTCAAACGTAATTCTGGATTCAAGAAATTTGGGTGAGACTCTGATTCACTTTTGAATAATTTACAACACTGGAGCAGTAATTTGCTGTGTGGGATTCTATATATAAAAATATCTTTTCTCCTTCTATAGAGATTGTTGGACGGGATCATTCCCCTGATGCAGATCCGAAACGCATGAGGGTCCCAGAAAGTGGCGTTGGGAATGGCAACAATCCTTTGAAAGTTAAGCACAATCTAACACCCTTTTTTGAAGAAAAATGAAAAGAATGGTTAGATGAAAGTGTTATGTAGTTAATCGCTAATCCTTTTGGACATTCAAATCTTTTTTCAATATTTAAAAATTTAAAAGTGGAAACATATGCATACGGTCGTTGATGTATTTTTAGCAACGCTTTCTGGTATAAACTAATCCAGAAGTGTTTAGCTATTCAAATCTGAGACCGTTGTTTCCATCTATATAGAAAGTGTAACAATCTACTACATAACTGCCTAAGCCATTTTTACTTAATTTTTGGAGGGATTGAACATAATAGTCTGTAAATAAAAGGTTTTAACATGACAAGCTTTTGAAATGCCATCATCTCAAATAGCAATTAATTGTTTACTAGTCAAGCCCTAGGGCACTTGTTCCTTAAAAGATCTCCTGTCCTTAAAAACCTCTTGGGAAAAAAAATTGTCCGTGAGAAGTTTAAGACCTTTGTATTGACATGGTCCAATCAGAGAGGACAAGTTAAAGCATTTTTCTAAAGACAAGAATTGCAGTCCCTGCCTCGACATGCAGTAGTGGCCACTTTTTAAAGTAGCTTTTGCAAAGGATATTTAAGACTTATAAAAGCTGGGGAAAATGTACATAAAACTTGTTGCAATGGTATTGCACGAGAGATTTGTTCTATATAGTTTTCCTGTGTGCTATCAAAAAGTGTAAATGGGTAAATTCTCACATCTATCAAGGAAAAATTTGAGAATACTTGGGAGGGGGGGGGGTGCTATTTTTGGCAGCAGTGACCAACCTCAGTAAAGTGTCTGTCCATCACCACTTTAATTCCAACCCACATATTCAATGACAGTCATTGAACATCAGGTGTGCCCAGAGTATGTTAACTAATCGGGCAGCAGTGATGTTCAGCCACTGCCCAGTTAGCTAAAGGAATGGGTCAGTCTAGTGAAGATACTGGCTACCATCTAGAAAGGAGCAGATAGTCTTCCAGGATGAACACCTGTTCATGGAGCATCCTAAGTTCCTGCAGGTTAGGGATAGAGTAGCTGAAAATCAATTGCATCCATCTATTAACAGATATAGATCTCTTACTCAAGGATTGAGTTTGGACCATATTCATGTTGATTTACTGAAGAATCCACAGCAAGAAAAATTCAAATCCATTCAGAATAATCTTGTTTGAACAAGCAAGCCAGTGTGAAACTGGTATTTTTTACATTAGAGACTTATCAGGACTTGGTGTGCAATGAAGCTAGGATCCCAGAAGAGTGGCCTTCTTCCCAGTCAATAATATAACCACCTATACCACGCCCTCATCCAGTGCACACGTGTAACCACCCTTTCAGAGTCATCCAGGCATATGCTAAGTAACTGTCAGGCAGACAAGGGAGGCAACCCAGATCCAAAAGTTATTAGCCAGAGTTTCTCTGAACTCTTGGTCTGAAAATATCAGGGTTCAGATTTAAAGAGGGAGAAATCTTGAATAGGTGATGCACGGCAAGATGGAGGACATGTGAAGGAGCTCCCTCTCCCAACTTCAGGAAAACTGCTTAATATTGGCAAAACACTTACCTGTAAAATGTGCCTGAGGAGCAAGACCAACCCTTGCAACAGTGGGTACCAGGTGATACTGCTTAATCGGGAGTGGCATTCCCAAGAAACTGCTGGACAGGCAAAGACTTCAAGCACCACATGGAGCTCAAAATGGCCACAGAGGCCCTGAAGCCTGGCTTCCCAAAAGCAGGCGATCTAGCTGCAGAGATCTCCAGAGTGGTCAGCACAGCGCTGGAAGACTGGTTGAACAAGTTGCAATACACAATGGAGAATATCAGAGAAATTTTAAGTCAACTTCACTGGATAATGGAGGTGGAAAACTGCATGGCAGCCCAGTAGGAGACCACCATTGAATGCTTAACCCAGGAACAGACCCAGTTGTTGGAGCGACTTAAGGAACAGGAAAATAGAGCACACCTGAACAACTTGAGAGTAGTTGGGCTGGAGGAGGAGGTGACCAATGCAGAACTTTATAAACTCTTTCAAGAATGGCTCCTGGCTCAGCTAGGCCTCCAGGTGACAGAGGGCACTGATGCTGTAAAAGAACGCACCATATAGACTTAAAGAATAATGAAACCGTCGGCCAAGGGCAGCCATAGCCATGGTCAGATAAAGTGTGCATCTTGGAGTTCCAATGGCTGAAAATGCTGGAGTACAACAAATGCATTTTGTTTTTCAATGACTACTCCAGCCGGGTAGTGGCAAAGCAAAAGGAATTTGCACTAATATGCACAAAGCTAAGCAGGGTGTCCATTTTTCCCTCTTCTTCCAGCACAAGTTAAAGGTTACCCATGAGGGAAAGACACTGATCCTGCACATGGTGGAGGAGGAGCGAAGGTTTATAGAACAATGTGCCTCCCAGAGTGAGCAACATGAACATTAAAAATAAAAACGCATAACAAGCACCATGGCGAGAGATCAGGGTGGCTTCTGGACCTACTTGTTGGGTTTGGCCTGGTGGAGGAAAGTTGTTACTGCTAAGCTCTGGACTCCCACCTGCTGCTGGACCCCCTTTGGTCAAATTCTGGCCCAAATTGGTAATGGCCTGATGGGATAGAGTGGCCAGGAGTAGGGACAGACTCAAGGAATTGGACAGTTGAGTGAAAAACCCACTCCTACACCCAAGTCCCGCAAACACAGGAGAACTACCCTATGGGGAAGTTGGACCACCCAGACGGCTTGCCAGAACCCTGTTAAACTGGATTTGACACCCTGACACCAGTCATACTTTGACTTTGGTTTGTCTGTGCTAAAGGGAAGCAGGTGTAGGTCTGTTGGGTTGTGGCAGTATGCTGATTTTGTATCGGGGGTGGGGGGCAGCAAAACTGCTACATGTGTTTCTGGTTTCTATTTTTCTGTTGAGTGGCAACATTTGAAACCCAACCTGAGGTCAAAAGGAGTGGCGGCTATGGAATTCATTGGAGCAGGGTTGGGGAAGATGGATGGTTGTGAGACTGCATGGAAGGACTGGATGAATGGGACTGTAGGGGAAGGGAGAAGTGGGGTAGGGAGATGGGGTGGGAGTGAGTAGTGGGGGAGGGAAGAATGCTGATGCTTGGTGTCAAATCTGTTAGCACAAGTGGTATAGATGCTAGAACTGGGAGCGCTATTTGCTATCACTTTCCTTGTGGGGTTGAAAATCCCCGGGAGATAATCATTTCATTGATCCGGTTTAAGGAAACCAAAGAGCATAGAGACAATGGATAAGGTCAAGATCACTGTCCTGAATGTGAGGGGCCTTCACTCCCCCATCAAACTTGAACAAACCCTAATATTTGTGAAATCTGGGCACAGATGTTGCATTGTTACAAGAAACATCTTTCATCCTGAGAACATCTTAAACTTGAGATTGGTAAAGGAGGTCCTCTTCACCCATTATAACTCTTGCCAGAAAAGGGTTGCCATTCTTGTTGGGAAGTGTTTGGCCTTTGAAGCTCAGAGGGTTCAAGATTCACAGGGGCAATATGTATTAAGTATGGGGGGGCACTGCAGGGCAAGAGTGTTTCTGGGTAGTATCTATAGAAGCAGAAATATGACGACAGAAAAGGACCACATGGCCTATCTGGTCTGTCCTTCCATAACTACAACAGTCCCCTTTTTCCCTTTAGAGATCCTTTGTAGCTGTCCCATGCTTTTTTGAATTCAGATACTGTCCTCATCTCTACCACCTCCACTGGGAGACTATTCCATGTATCCACCACTCTTTCTGTAAAGAAATATTTCTACATATCACTCCTGAATTTATCTCCCTTCACCCTCATTCCATGTTCTCTCGTAGCAGAACTTGCTTTCAATTGAAAGAGGCTCTCTCCCTGAACATTTATGCCACGGAGGTATTTGAACATCTCAATCATATCACCTCTATCCCGCCTTTCCTCTAAGGTGTACATATTAAGATCCTTAAGTCTGTCCTCATAAGCTTTATAATGAAGACCACTAATTATTTTAGTAGCCACCCTCTGCACCGACTCCATCCTGTTCACATCCTTTTGAAGGTACGGTCTCCAGAATTGCACACTATACTCCAAATGAGGTCACACCAAAGACTTATACAGAGGCATTATCACCTATTTTTTTCTGCTAGCCATTCCTCTCCGTATGCACACAAGCATCCTTCTAGCTTTTGCCGTCACCTTTTCTAACTGTTTAGCTACTTTAAGGTCAGACACAACCACGCCTAGGTCTTGCTCTTCTTTAGTGGACAAAAGTACTTCACCCCCTATACTATATTGCTCCCTTGGACTGCTGCAGCCCAAATGCATGACCTTACATTTTTTAACATTAAATCCCAGATATAGTAACATAGTACATGACTGCAGATAAAGACCATTATAGTCCATCTAGTCTGCCCAGCAAGGCGGCAAGAATAGGTACACTTGCAACTCCGTGCAGGTCACCCCTCCCCATGCCTTTGTTTAGGGGTGCACCCACCAATCTGTGTAGATCACCCCCATTTGTTCAGATATAAGAGATAGTTATGTATATTTTTATTTTATCCTGTTGCTATAAAGGGATCCACTGTGTCTGTCCCATGCCATTTTGAATTGTGTCACTGTTTGCCCCCACCACTTTCATCTGAAGGGCATTCCAAGCATCCACCACCCTTTCAATGAAAAAGTATTTCCGGACATTGCCTCTCAGTTTACCTCCTTGCAGCTTCATGTTATGCCCTCTAGTTTTACAGCTTCCCTGTCTTTGGAAGAGGCTTGTTTGTTCATTAATACTCTTTAAGTATTTTAAGGTCTCAGTCATATCTCCCCTGTCCCCAAATCCTTTATTTTATCTTGCCTCCATGGAACGATACAGAGGCAAAATAAAACAAAGGATATTATAATGCCTCTGTATCGTTCCATGGTACGACCGCACCTTGAATATTGTGTGTAATTCTGGTCGCCGTATCTTAAAAAGGATATAGCGTTATTAGAAAAGGTACAGAGAAGAGCCACCAAAATGGTAAAGGGGATGGAAGGCTACTCCTATGAAGAGAGGCTACAAAGGTTAGGGCTCTTCAACCTGGAAAAGAGACGGCTGAGGGGAGATATGATAGAGGTCTATAAATTAATGAATGCAGTGGAACGGGTAAATGTAGATCAATTGTTTACGCTAATCAGAATATAAAAAGACTAGGGGACATGTAATGAAGCTACAGGGTAAACTATTTAAGACAAATAAGAGAAAATATTTTTTCACTCAACGTGTAATCAAACTCTGGAATTTGTTACCAGAGGATGTAGTAAGAGCCGTTAGTGTAGCTGGGTTTAAAAAAGGTTTGGACAAGTTCCTGGAGGAAAGGTCCATAAGCCATTATTAAAAAGGGACCCAGGATATCAATGCTTGACCCAATACAAACATTGTGGAACCTGTGTCTTTTGGGGATACTGCTAGGTATGCCCGACCTAGATTGGCCACTGTTGGAAACTGGATACTGGGCTTGATGGACCTTGGTCTGACCCAGTATGGCATATCTTATGTCCTTCCTCACCTCCAGAGTTTACATATTTAGGTCTTCAAGTCTCTTCTCATAAGTCTGACGCAGGCTCCAAATCATTTTGGTCACCTTCCTCTGAACCTCTTCCAGTCTTTTTATATCCTTTGCGAGATAAGAACATAAGATATGCCATACTGGGTCAGACCAAGGTCCATCAAACCCAGTATCCTGTTTCCAACAGTGGCCAATCTAGGTCATACATACCTAGCAGTATCCCCAAAAGACACAGGTTCCACAATGCTTGTATTGGGTCAAGCAGCGATATCCTGGGTCCCTTTTAATAATGGTTTATAGACCTTTCCTCCAGGAACTTGTCCAAACGTTTTTTAAACCCAGCTACACTAACAGCTTTTACTACATCCTTCGGTAATAAATTCCAGACTTTGATTACATGTTGAGTGAAAAAATATTCTCATATTAGTCAAACAGATTACCCTTTAGCTTCATTGCATGTCCCCTAGTCTTTTTATATTCTGATGACAAACAATTGAAATATGTTCACCAGTTCCACTCCATTCATTAATTTATAGACCTCTATCATATCTCCCCTCAGCCATCTCTTTTCGAAGTTGAAGAGCCTGAACATTTTTAGCCTCTTCATAGGAGTATCCTTCCATCCCCTTTACCATTTTGGTGGCTCTTCTCTGTACCTTTTCTAATAATGTTATATCCTTTTTAAGATATGGCGACCAGAATTGAACACAATATGCCTTTCCTTTTGGACAAACCAGACCTTGCACCCCTCTCTGCCTGTTTCGATGCGGTCACGGATTGGCTACATACATAGAAGCTAAAAATAAACTTTAAAAAAAAAAAAAAAAAAAAAAGAAGGAGGTCCTTTTCCTCACAAGGAATTCATCATTCACTCCACCTAGCTCCCTGAAGGTCCGAGATGCTGAACTCGCAAGCAAACCATCAATTCGGTACCTTGGAGTTATCATTGACCAACAGCTAAATATGAAGGCCCAGATAAGCAATATGGTAAAAGCAGTTTACAACAAAATCAGAACACTTCGTCACCTGAGACCGCTCCTGGAACCAGAAGATTTTCGGTCTAACAAGCTCTTGTGACCCCGCATTTTGATTACGCGAACGCCATATTACACGGCCTTCCAAAAGCCACCATAACCCCGCTGCAACTAGCCATGAATGCAGCCGCCAGAATTCTGCAAGGGGCTTCAAGGAAGGAACATAAAACACCAATACTAAAACAGCTGCACTGGCTTCCAGTCCAAAGCAAGATATCTTTCAAGGTGCTGACTCTTACATTCAAAGCCATTAACAACTGCTCCTCTACATCAATCATAGATCTTATCCAGATGACACCCCCTAATAGCCGCTATAAATACTTTGATTCTACCAAGGCAGATAACAAAATGCTCACAAGCAGCAAGATCCAGAGCTTTTTCACTATATGTACCTACCTGCTGGATTGCCCTTCCCCCCGCAATCAGGGCTATCAAGGTCATCTCCCAATTTAGGAAGGCACTTAATCATCATCTCTTCCTACAGTATTATACTGACCAGAGCCACTACCCACAGCAAGCCACGCCCTGTGACCCACATAAACAACCCGTGAGTGACAACCACATAAGATTGAAACCAAGCATGCTGGACACGGATCCTCCCGACATATAGTAACTCTTATCACCCTACTATCAGCCAATACGCAGTTGAGCCGATAGGACACATTTGAGTCATTTCCAAACATATGCTGTAATTACCTGTATATATTTGTATATAGTTACCCTGTTATTACCTGTACATATACCCATGTTATATTGTAAATCCAGTGCAGACCTTTCTGTGCTGGACAGTTGTGTTTTGATGTAAACCGCACTGATACAGAAGAGCGCGGTATATAAGAAAGTTAAATAATTATTCAAGGTGCAGTCGCACCATGGAACGATACAGAAACATAATATCCTTTGTTTTATTTTCCATTCCTTTCCTTATGATACTTAGCATTCTATTTGCTCTCTTGGCCGCTGCTGCACACTGGGCGGAGAGTTTTAACATGTTATCCACAATGACGCCTAAATCCCAATGTGGAACCTTGCATCGTGTAACCATAATTTGGGTTGTTCTTTCCTAGGTGCATAACTTTGCACTTGTCCACATTAAATTTCATCTGCCATTTGGATGCCCAGTCTTCCAATTTATCAAGATCCTCTTGCAATTTTCCACAATCCTCTTGGGTTTTAACAACTTTAAATAGTTTTGTGTCATCTGTAAGTTTGATAACGTCACTTGTTATTCCCTTTTCTAGGTAATTTATGAATATGTCAAAAAGCAGCAGACCCAGCACAGATCTCTGGGGTACTCCACTATTCACCTTTTTCCATTGGGAAAATTGACCATTTAGCCCTACCCTCTGCTTTCTATCTTTTAAGCAAAAAAACTGTAGTTGCTCTCCAAGATGCATCACTTAGGTAAATGGTCATGGAACCAACCAGGGAAAGCTCAACGCTGGATTTAGTGCTCACCAATGGTGATAGCATGTCGAATGTCTGCGTGAGTGCACCTGTGAGCAACAGCGATCATCACACGGTGTGGTTTGAGATAAAAGCCAAGGTACAGGTCAAACATAGCAAGCTCAAAGTCCTAAACTTCAAAAACACTCACTTCAATAAAATGGCCGAGTACCTAAAGGAGGAGATGACAGGGTGGAAAGAGATAAGGGAAGTGGAATTGCAATGGGCTAAACTAAAGGTGGCCATAAAAGGGGCAACAGATAAATATGTAAAAAAAGTAAATAAACACAAGAAGAGAAGGAAACCTATTTGGTTTTCCAAAGCAGTGGCTGCTCAAATAAAGGCAAAAACCACAGCTTTCGCAAAATTCAAAAGCTTGCAAACAGAAGAACACAGAAATGAGTACAGGATCAAACTCAAAGAGACAAAAAGAGAAATAAGGATAGCAAAATCAAAGGCAGAGGAAAAGATGGCTAAGGATGTTAAGGGTGGTGACAAAAAACTTTCTTCAGGTATATTCTGGAAAGGAAGAAGATCAGAGTTGGAATTGCAGGACTCAGAAGTGCTGGGAAAGGTCTCGTGGATAGTGACATAGAAAAAGCGAATTTGCTAAACAAATACTTCTGCTCTGTTTTTACTAAAGAAAATCCTGGAGCTGGACCAGCTGTGACTTCCAAATATAAAAATGGGAATGAAGTAGATACCACACCCTTCACAGAAGGTGAGGTGTTGGAACAACTTGCTAAACTGAAAGTGGACAAAGCCATGGGACTGGAAGGGATACATCCCAGAATACTGAAAGAGCTCAGAGAGGTTCTTGCAAGGCTGTATTCAACAGATCCTTGGAAACAGGAGAGGTTCCTCAGGACTGGAGAATGGCTGATGTCGTACCTCTAAACAAAAGTGGTGACAGGGAAGAAGTGTCAAACTACAGACCCGTGAGCCTTACCTCGGTGGCGGGAAAAGTAATGGAGGCGCTCCTGAAAGAACAAATAGTGAACTTTCTCAAAACCAACAGGTTGCAAGATCCGAGGCAACATGGTTTTACTGAAGTATGGTCTTGCCAAACAAATCTGAGTTCTTTGACTGGGTGACCAAGGAACTAGATCAGGCGCATGCGATGGATGTCATCTACCTGGATTTCAGCAAAGCCTTTGATACTGTTCCTCATAGGAGGCTTGTCAAACTCAGTAGCTTGGGGATGGGTCCCAAGATGGTAAACTGGATTAGAAATTGGTTGACTGAGACAGAAGGTGATGGTACATGGAGCTCAATCGGATGAAAGGAAGGTGATTAGCGGGGTGCCCCAGGGTTCGGTCCTTGACCCGGCACTGTTCAATGTATTTGTGAGAGATATTGCTGAAAGACTGAATGGAAGGGTCTGCCTTTTTGCAGATGACACAAAAATTTGCAACAGAGTGGACTCCCGAGGGAGTGGATAACATGAGGAAAGATCTACAAAAGCTGGAAGAATGGTCTAATGCTTGGCAATTACCATTTAATGTGAAAAAGTGCAGCGTCATGCACTTGGGTAGCAGAAATCCAAGAGAAATTTACGCAATAGGGGGCGAAAGGTTGGTGTGCTTGGTTCAGGAGAAAGACCTTGGTGTTATTATCTCTGATGATCTCAAGGTGGCAAAACAGTGCGACAAGGTGGTGGCAAAAGCCAGGAGAATGTTGGGCTGCATACAAAGAGGGAGTACCAGCAGAAAGGAAGAGGTACTAATGCCACTGTATAAGTCACTGGTGAGGCCTCACTTGGAATACTGTGTTCAGTTTTGGAGACCATATCTTGCAAAAGATGTAAAAAGACTGGAAACTATTCAGAGGAAGGCGACCAAAATGATTTGGAGCCTGCGTAAAACCTTATGAGAAGAGACTTAAAGACCTAACTATGTACACTTTGGAGGAGAGGAGGGATAGGGGAGATATGATTCAGACCTTCAAATACTTAAAGAGAAATAATGAACAAACCAACCTCTTCCAAAGACGGGGAAGCTGGAAAACTAGAGGGTATAACATGAAGCTGCAAGGTGGTAAATTGAAAGGCAATGTCAGGAAATATTTTTTCACTGACAGGGTGGTGGACGCTTGGAATGCTCTCCCAATGGAAGTGGTGGGGGCAAACATGGTGACGGAATTCAAAACAGCATGGGACAAGCACAGCGGATCCCTTTACAGCAACAGGATAAAAACAAAATAAACTGAACCATCTAACTTCAACAAATAGGGGTGTCCTACATGGAGTGATGGGTCCACTCCTAAACAAAGGCATGGGGAGGGGTGGCCTGCACAGAGCGACAGGTGCACCTACTCTTGCCGTATTGCTGGGCAGACTGGATGAACCATGCTGGTCTTTATCTGCCTTCATTTACTATGTTACTATGTTAACCAGTTCCTGATCCACAATAGTACACTGCCTCCTATCCCATGACTCTTTAGTTTTGCCAAAAGTCTCTGATGAGAGACCTTGTCAAAGGCTTTCTGAAAGTCTAGATACACTATCAACCGACTCGCCTTTTTTTTCTCTCCTTCAAAAAAACATAACAGATTAGTAAAACAAGATGTTCCTTGTCTAAAGCCATGTTGGCTGTCTCCCATTAAGCCATGACTATCTACCTGTTGAGTAATTTTGTTCTTTATGATGGTTTCTACCATTTTTCCCAGTACTGACGTCAGGCTCACCGGTCTGTAGTTTCCCGGATCACCCCTGGAACCCTTTTTAAAAATATGATCTCCAAAATTGAGCACAATATTTTAAGTGATGCCTCACCAGCGACTTGTACAGTGGCATAAGTATTTCTTCCTTTCTGCTGGTAATTCCTCTCTGTGCAACCCAGCATCCTTCTGGCTTATGCCACTGCCTTGTCACACTGTTTTGCTACCTTGAGATTCTCAGAAACGATCACTCCGAGGTCCTTCTCCTGGTCCATGCACACCAATCTCTCGCCCCTATCGCATGCAATTCCCTTGGATTTCTGCTTCTCAAATGCATGGCACTGCACTTCTTCACATTAATTCTTAACTGCCAAGCATTAGACCATTCTTCGAGCTTTTCTAGATCTTTCTTCATGTTCTCCACTCCCTCAGGTGAGTCCACTTTGTTTCAAATTTTGGTGTCATCTGCAAAAAGACACTTTCATTCAACCCTTCAGCAATATCACTCACAAATTTATTAAGCAGTACCGGTCCCAGAACCAAACCCTGAGGCACATTACTAATCACCTTCCTTTCATCCGAATGAGTTCCGTTTACTGTCACCTTCTGTCTGTCAGTCAACCAATTTCTGATCCAGTTCACCATCTTGGGACCCATCCCCAAGCTGTTGATTTTATTGATAAGCCTCCTATGAGGAACAGGATCAAAGACTTTGCTTAAATCTAGGAAAATCACATCCATCGCATGCCCTTGATGCAGGGGCGGCCCAAGGGGGGTGCGGGGCCATGTGCGGAGACTCGGTGTGGGGCCTCATTTGCATAAGTGGCCTTATTTGCATAAATATTTGCATAATGTTACCATACACTAACTTTTAGTAAACATGTCTCTTAATGAGTGTATGGATAAAGAAAGACTAAAAGATTTCTACATTACTATAATCCAGTGCCAACCGCCAGGCACATTAGGAACTACTAAAAATGCTGCCCATTTAGAACCCATAGCAAACCCGCCGTATCCTGACAGCATTACCAGGACTCACAAAGCACCATACCCTACCAATCAAAAGGCAACACTGCAAATATTAAACCAATACATTTCAGAGAATACTGGGGAAAGAGAACAAGTGGCAATGTCAAATAGGAATTACATAAACAGAATACCTCAGCTCAGTTACACATGCAGAACATAGACCATCACCAAACAAGGAATCACAATTTAGAAACAGGAAGGCAATAATTAAACTGGGAACCCCAAAAGCCAAACTTGGAATGTACAAATGACAACTGGTCGAGCTTTTCAGAGTGCAAAATAGGCAAAAATAATGAACTCACTCTATAATAGACCGTGTAATTATAGAACAAGGTGTCTATTTGTCAAAACTGCCCAAGGTCTCAGCATAAACGGGCATGCGGTGACCAGGTAGACCAGAAATAAATCAGGACCACCACCACCAACATTACGCCCAATCACATCAATGACCTTGGCAGAGATATTCACAGTGCTGATCTATTAAACAATGTATCCAAGCATCAAACCACTTAGCTGTACACATTATGCCTGGAAACGTAACAGCACTCAACAGCTTGCCCCGACGTTATACAAAAAGAGCCCTCATACGTTTCGCAGGAAAAACCCGCTTCTTCAGGGGATCCTAAAAAGACAACAAACATGCAATAACACAATTTTATTCAACTCCACGTTACTAAAGAACACTATCTTATGAACAATATATGCTATTAAAAACCAACACGACCATAGAATTCTTACCTGCCGGCTAACCTTGAACAACGCCGAGCAGGGAAAAACGTTGCCCATGCGCACAAAACACACACAAACCCATTTTAAAGAGAATCCCAGCCAATGGCAAATGAATGCCCCCAACAAACCAGATACCAAATTAGAAACAGCCCCTCCACAAAACTCATAAACAAACCACCCAATCGATGCGGAGATTCAGGCCCTCAGGGGCCACCGTCCGTAATCGGTAAATCCACTTTTGTTCACAAATCAAAAGGGTCTGTTCCCTACTCTTGCCACTACGCCCACACATTGGAATGTACAACAACACTGTAGAAATAAAACTATAAATTAATTTCCTCTTGTACCAAACAAAGCGCAGACGTTAATGATGCACATTTCCCAGAGCTTTCATATTCCAGTTAATAAATTCAAAATAAAGAGATATCTTTCTACCTTTTTTGCATTTTTTTTTCAGTTGCAATTGCTCCAGCCACTTTCTTCTGGTTTCTTCATGTTTTCTGCTAACTGTCCATCGTCTGCTGTCCATTTGTTCTTTCTTCTCTCTTCTAGGTTTTTTTTTCCATTCTCTCTCTCTACATCTGCTTTGACATACTAATCTTTCTCCATTTGCTCTTTCCTCATTCCTATTTCATCCAAACAAATTTTACCCCTCCATCCTCAATCCCCACTTACTCTCCCAATACCCGGCCAATTGTAGATTTTTCATCCCTCCCACACAAAATATTTTTCCCCTCTCCATTTTACTCTCCCAGCCCCATCCCATTCTAATCCTCCCCCAACATCAGCTCCCTTCTAGTTCCAGTCTCACCCAGCATCCATTCCCTTCTAGTCCCTGCATCAGCCCATTTCCAGTCCTAGCCCCCCCATCAACCCATTTCCAGTCCTAGCTCCCCCATCCATTTTCAGTCTGAGTCCCTTCATCAGCTCCTTTCCAATCCTAGCCCCCCATCAGCCCACTTCCAGTCAGCTCCCCATAGCTCATTGCCAGTCCTAACCCCCCCCCCCCATCAGCCCACAGCCCATTACCAGTCCTAACCACATCAGCCCTCCTCAAGTCCTAGCCCCCCCCATAGCCCATTACCAGTCCTAACCCCCCATCACCCCATTTCCAGACAGCCCCCATCAGCCCACAGCCCATTACCAGTCCTAACCCCTCCCCATCAGCCCATTTCCTGTCCTACCCCCCCCCATCCCCCATTCTCATTCCCAACCCCCCCCCATAGCCCATTACCAGTCCTAACCCCATTGGCTTATGGCAAAATTTAAAAAAAAAAAAAAAAAAAAAGCTGGATAGGGCGGCGGCCGCTCCCGCCGCAGCGGCGGAATAAAGTGTCCTGCGGGGCCTCCTCTGCTCGCTGAGCCCCTCTGCAAGGGCTTTCAGATTCGAAGGGAGAGTGTCTCCTTCGCGTCTGTTAAGCCCGCAGGGGCTAATGGGAAATTTCCCATCAGCCCCTCGTGTCTAAAGGGGCAGATGGGAAATTTCCCATTAGCCCCTGCGGGCTTAACAGAGACGCGAGGGAGACACTCTCCCTTCGCGAATCTGAAAGCCCTTGCAGAGGGGCTCAGCGAGCAGAGGAGGCCCCGCGGGACACTTCATTCTGCCGCGGCAACGGCAGCAGCCAGAGCCAGCTTTTTTTTTTTTTTTTTAATGTAATTTTAAAAAAAGCAGAATGTTCTTTGCGCGGGGCCCCCTGAAACGCGGGGCCCTGTGCAAAAATCATTCTTGCTCAATGGACGGGCCGGCCCTGCCTTGATGTAGTTCTCTGGTCACCCAGTCAAAGAACTCAGATTTGTTTGGCAAGATCGTCCTTTGGTAAAATCATGTTGCCTCGGTTCATGCAACCTGTTGATTTTGAGGAAGTCCACTATTTGCTCTTTCAGGAGCATCTCCATTACTTTTCCCACCACAGAGGTAAGGCTTACTGGCCTGTAGTTTGTCACTTCTTCCCAGCTACCACCTTTGTGGAGAGGTACCATATTAGCCCTTCTCCAGTCCTGTGGAACTTCTCCTGTCTCCAAGGATCTATTTAAAACTTCCTTTAAAGGCCCTGCAAGAACCTCTGAGCTCTTCTATCCTGGGATGTATCCCATCTGGTCCCATAGACTTGTCCACTTTCAGTTTTGCCAGCAGTTCTAACATCTTTTGTGAATGGTGTGGTATCTACTCCATTCCCATTTGTATATTTGTCAATCACAGGTGGTCCTTCTCCAGGATTTTCTCTAGTGAAAACAGAGCAGAAGTATTTGTTTAGCATTTTCGCTTTTTCAATGTCACTTTCCACGAATCCGTTCCCAGCACTTTTGAGTCCTGCAATTCCACCTCCGATTTTCCTTCTCGCCCATATATATCTGAAAAATGTTTTGGAGCCACACTTCACATCTTTAGCCATTTTTTCTTATGCTTTTGATTTTGCTATCCTTATTTATTTATTTAAACTTTGTTATATACTGTCTTTCTACAATTCAAGACGGTTTACATGGAACTCAACAATATCAGTGTAGATAAAGCTATTTTACATAGAATGATTTAGAAAGAAGAATTTAATCACTCAATACAATTAACAGTTGTGGTATAATGCCAGACGAAGCAACTATGTACAAAGAATGGGTAAGTAGAGGGTGAGGGGGAAGACTGGGGGGCAATGAGGTATAGTGCTTATAGAGTGAAGGTTAGATAGCACTAAGTTACGCTGTATAGGTTATGGCTTGAGGGGTGGAGTTAAAGTATTCCTGGAAGAGGAATGTTTTGAGCCTTTTACGGAACTTGTTTGTGAATTGTGCAGCCATTTAAGTCAGGTGGGAGGGCATTCCATTCTGCAATCCATCCTTATTTCTCTTTTTGTCTCTTAGTTTTATCTTATATTCTTTTCTGTGCTCCTCTGTTTGCGAGCTTCTGAATTTTGTTGAAGCTGTGTTTTTTGCCTTTTATTTGTGCAGCTACGTTTTTAGAGAACCAAATAGGTTTCCCTTTTCCTCTTCTCTTATCCCCTCCCACTCTACCAACTCCTCCTTCAGGTACTTGGCCATTTTGCTGAAGTCATTATTTTTGAAGACTAGGACTTTGAGCTTGCTGTGATTGGATTCTACCTTGGCTTTTATCTCAAACCACACCATGTGATAATCGCTGCTGCTCACATGGGTGTGCCCACCCGGATATTCGAACACCATCTCCGTTGGTGAGCATTATATCCAGCACGGAGCTCTCCCTGGTCGGTTCTATCACCATTTGTTTAAGTAATTGCACCTTGGAAGGCATCCACAATTTTTTTTACACTTCTTTCGAGATTTGCAGGAGGAACACACAAATCCACATCAGATAGATTAAAGTCACCCAATATGATCACTTCCCTCTTCATGGCTATCTTTGCAATATCAACAAATTCGCTATCCATTTCTTCGGTTTGAGTAGGAGGCCTGTAGACCACACCCGTATGGATAACAGTGCCATCTCCTCTTTCCAACAATCCATAGCGCTTCTTTTCCCCATGTCCCCTGTATTTCAGCAGCATTAATATTGCTTTTGACATATAGGGCTATGCCTCCTTTTTTGCCATCTTTATCTCTTCTAAATAGATTATAGCCAGCTATGGCTATATCCCATTCATGTGACTTGTTAAGCCATGTTTCTGTAATGGCCACAATGTCCAAGTCCAAATCCATTTCCACCATTAGGGCTTCCAGATCAGGAACTTTGTTGGCTAGGCTTTGTGCATTTGTCCTCATTGCCTTCCTGCATTTGTTGAATGGCTTGCCTGCCTTTTGCATGGGTTTTGTTCTACATGCCCTTTCCCGCTTGCTATTGATGGGTTGTTAAAAAATGTGGCTATTTCCAATGTTATTTCTTTGCTGGGAGTGACGTACTGAACTTGTCCTTCTCAATCCATCACCCCCTTTCCCTACTTTAAATGCCTGTCCACATAATGCCTGTATTTGTCACTTAGGATCCTTTTCCCTGTGGCGGAGAAACGTAGTCCATCAGTACAATATAGTCTCTTGTTTATCCATGTGTTTCTCCAGTTGCCTATAAATCTAAATCCTTCTTGTTTGCACCAGGTTTGGAGCCACGTATTAAAGTTGTTTATGTGATGCAGCCTTTCTGCCCCCTTACCATTAACAGGTAGAACTTCTGAGAATGCTATAGTGTTTGCAATGGGCCTGAGTTTCTCTCCCAGAGTCTGGAAGTCCCTTTGAACTGCAGAGGCACTATTTCTAGCCAGGTTATTTGTACCCAAGTGGATGACAATATCAGTTTTGGTGTGCTCACTTTCTGCACCAACTATAACAATTTGGTTTGTATTCATGCTGACTGAAGAGCTTGGGATGCATTTGACCATCCTCTCTCCTTTGAGCTGTGTTCCCAAGTTGGTGCCTCTGATGATGAAATCTCCAAGGAGTAGTAATTTTCTGTTTTGTGATTTTTTTTCTTCCTATTTGATACATTTTCAGTAGATTCGACATTAAGTCTATCATTTAAGGGCACTTCAGTTTCCACGGATTGGGCACCCTCATTATCCAAGGCAGAGAAGGCATTATGCAGGGATCTCTCTTGATGGGTGTCTGTTACCGGTCACAACGTACCAGAGCCCACTGTGATCCATTTGTTCCCAGGCTGTTAGGTTCTTTGTGGAAGCAGTAGTGGATTTTGTTCAGTTTGTACTCTAGAGGTGTGCTTAATTGCAGCTAATTCTTTCCTTAGTAAAGTTAATTTTTTATGCATAGCAGCTAATTTGAGGCATATAGGGCAAGCTCTTAGGTTCCAAATGATTCTTCTCAGAATGAAAGCACCACAGTTATTGCATTGAATACACGACATTCTGACTCAGCTGTCTGCTATGTATCAGCCTACTAAGCAAAAGTTCCTGTAACCTTAAAATTATACCTTTGCTTGCAAAATTAAGTAGGAGACCTAAGTAGAAGACCAGGTCTAGCTGCAAGTCTAAAAGCAATGTATAGTTCTGTTCTAAGTAGCTATATATCACAACTGTCCCTGGCCAGTAGGCCTTCTATGAACTGAGCGCACACTCAGATATCTGATTTAAGGGCTATGCAAAGAAAGCAAGCAGGCTGAAGATTCCTAAAAAACTTTGCCTGTTGAATATAGGTTATCAAAAAAATAGGCAATGGTAAAGTTTCATGACAAAAGCACCGCAGAAAGAAAAAGCCCATGGGAGTGACATCAAAATGGCATCTACCGCTCCACCACTGAGCCCAGAAGCGATGTTGTCGCCTCTCATAGAGGAGGTATCCTCAACGATCGTGCAAGCTCTAAATGACTGTTTCGCTGGTATAACAGCCCAGTTGGACCAATTAACTGGCTCTGTAACTGAATTCAGCAGTAGTATACAACACACAGAAAAAAGGATCTCTGCAGTGGAGGATGGAACCTTGCAGTTGGAACGGAGAATCCAGTAATTAGAAGAAAAGGCACTCAAAAATGAAAATAAGATTGATGAACTGGAAAATCGAGGATGAAGGAAAAACCTACAGCTGGTGGGCCTACCTGAATCGATTGCAGATAAGGACCTTTGTGGCCTCCTAGAAAGCTGGATACCACAGAGCCTGCATTCTCATCAACTTGGCGGGAAACTTACAGCTGGAAAGAGCACATTGGATCGGTCAATGCAGAGAAGGGCACACCTGAGCAAGAGCGTTTCTAGTAATATTCCTCAGTTTCTAGCAAAACAAAACTGTTCTCCGAGCAACCAGGAATCAAAGCCATATTGAATATGAAGGAGCCAGAGTGCTTTTTTTTCCAGGACTTTTCAGCTACAGTAACCGAAAAAAGGAGAGCATTCACTGCAGTCTGCAGCTCCCTTGTTAACAAAGGCATTAGATTCGCACTCCTTTATCCAGCAAAACTCAGACTATCTTTAAATGGACACCAACATATCTTTGAAGATCCAGAGGAAGCACAGACTTTCTAATATGCAGATAAAAGATAAAGCTGGAAATTAAGTGAAGGGAAAACAAGTTGAAATAAAGGAAACACATCTGGCAATAAATGGAGACACACAACATGAGACGCCTGGACCAGATAGTATGAAACAGACATGATACTACCAAGCCTAAAACCCTATCTGATCACAGTATTGTCTAAGATAATTGTTGAAAGGGACGACTTGAAGAGGGAAGACATTATGGAGGCGTAGATTAACTTGAAGCCCTGATGCAACAGCCTCTAACTTAAGACCAGGAGAAGAGATGACTTGATTAAAGCCCTTCTCCTGGGGGATAGTGTAAACCAACAAGCAACCTTGGAAGAGATCCAGGAGCGTAGAGAAGTACTCCACAAAGCATCATCAATCTAGGCTCAATCAAAGGCCCATCTCTGCAATGGGGCAAGACATTAAAGTCCACAAAAGGTTAATAATTGTTAGAAAGACCATACTTTAATGCTGTCGCCTAGGGGAGGGGAACTAAGGTGTTAGGAGGATGAGGAATAACACGCTGAAAAAAGGTGAAGCAATCAGGCAGTTAACTTTGAATGTACATGGTGACTGTATAAATGACAGTGTTCTTACTAATACACTAGATAACAAAAAGAGGAAGTCTCATACTAACTCCCATTGTATAAGTTAACTATTACCAAGGCTTTACAGTTGAGCTGTTAGTTTCCTTTGTATCTTTATACACCTTTAGTTAACACACAGGAAATGTACCAGCTATGAGAAAACAAACGTTTTCTTTCTTTCTATGGCTTTCTTCACCTTGTTGCACGAGTTCTGTTTGCCCCTTCATGCTGGAACTCCCTCCCAACAGAAATCCGGTCCATAAACAACCTCCCCCAGATCAGAAAAGCCCTCAAACAGCACCTATTTATACAACACTTTGGTAACTCCGACAGCATCATCTAGACCAGTGATGGCTAACCTTTTTGAGCCCGAGTGCCCAAACTGCCGCACAAAACCAAAGAATTTCCTCAAAGTGCCAGCACGTCAATTAAACCTTAACAAGATTTTAGTATCTAAAAACTCTTTATAAAGCTGTCCTGTGTGACTTGCAGCTTGGGCACGCGCCTCCCCCCCCCTCCTCCCCATACCTCCATCCAGCACTGCTTGCTCTTTCCCTGCTGCTGCCGCCCTCTGTTTTTTTTTCACGGCAGCACCGGCAGCAGGGAAAGAGCAGGCAGTGCTGGATGGAGATATATGGGGAGGAGGATGGGGGCATGCGCCCCATCTGAAAGGCCGCTGGCACTTTAAGGCAGATCTGTCCCTACCTGCTCTGACATTGCATCAGAGGAGGGAGGGACCAGACCTGCTTAAAGTGCTGCGAAAAAGGCTTTGGGGGCACAATTTGGCTGCCTTCTATTGTCCTGCCAGCGGCAGCAGGGCAACAGCATACAGCCAAAATGTGTCCCCTAAGCCTTTGCGCCCTGTGCGACTGCACCGCTTGCACAGGGCTAGGTAGGTCCTATTTGCACACCAAGGAGCTAAAAGAGAGCAAGAATCAACAGCACAGTTTATAAACTAAATTATAACTGATTTTTATTTTATTGTTATAAACTGCGTTATGGTTCTTGCTTTTTCTTTTTAACATATATTTTGCATCCACAGTAGGTGCAGAGCAGAACCAGGACATTCACCCACAGAACTCATATTTAAAAAAAGAAAAAAAAAATCTGATTCTGATCATCTCACTAACAACAAACAACAACAACAAGCACTATTCTCAAGTACCAGGCATAATTGTGAACTAATACAAAACCCTACAACAAAGAGCAAACCTACCATACCATACCATATCAGCACAAACTTCCAAAACTCACATAAGGAGTCCATCAAAGTAAAAATAAAATTATGTAGACAAAATTTAAATTGAAACCCCAAGAAGCCAGAGTCCACATGCAGTGCAACATCAAATAAATAAGAGATGCAGATCCCAATATAGGTTAAATATAAAAATATGCGTGCATTATCCTTGCCCTGGAAAAATGGGAATTCCACTCACCTCTCTGATGGTTCTCTGGCACGAAAATAGGGTTTGGCACGGCCTTTCTGACATTGGGGAGCTTGAGTGACCAAGAACAGGAACAGCAGCATGACCACAGCATGGATTGAAACAAGCAATATCTGGCTTCTGGGCTCCAGTGCAAGGCGGGTCCTGTGTTGTCATGCACTGGAGCAGAGTTCAGTGCAGTCATGGAAGCCGGGATGGGAGCAGCATGCGGTGACCAGTTAAGGCCCGCTAGGAGAGACTTGACTGCTGCAAGCTGTTTTTTTGAGTGGTGCTGGCTGCCTCCTTCCCCAGCCCCCTGGAGTGTTACTGATGAACTTGTCTGCACAGGGACATTGCTCTTTGAGCTTACAGTCTAAAACTGGGAGATACAGAATGTGAAGGATGCTATTGCCTGCATGCACTTTCCTCACCGAACTTGAGGGCCTTTGATGGATTTGGCTGGAGTGGCAAGTATTGATCATAGAAGAGTTAGTCATGCCATCTACAAGCCAGTTTGCCTCTGTTTTTTTGGGGGGAGCTGGTGTGGCTGAGTGTTTGTGGATAAAGCTAAAGAGTGTGCCTTTTTTTTCCTTGGATGACTGTGTGCTGGATTTGCTGTTAGTCCTTGTTTTTCCACTTGTGCCTGGGTGCTTTTTTCTCCCAAGGAACATCCTGTGAGTGGCCCCAAGTCCCATCCAAAGGATAGGAGTGGGGGGGGGGGAAGAACCAGAGGAGCAGCAGACACTCTTGTTCCGTGCGAGTGATCTTCAGTTTAAATAAAAACCAAGCCAGTGCAGAGCCTTCCTGCCTCTGAGGAGCCACCGTGCAGATGTGTCCCGCCCCCAAAGGAAGTTACCTTAACTTCCTTTTTGGGGCGGAATGCATCTGCATGGGCTCCTTCACAGAGACTGAAGGCTGTGCACCGGCTTGGTTTTTATTTTTAAATTGAAGATCAGCCGCAGCCGCAACCGCAACCGCCACCGCCGCCGCCGCTAGAGAGGGTGAATCTGCCACTGCCGAGAAGCGGCCTCGGCAGTGGAACAAACTTGAGCGTTTTAATTTTTTTTTTATCTTTTTGAAGGAACATAGTCTTAAAATGGGCCCGCGTGCCAGCTGCAAGGCCTTCGCGTGCCACAGCTGGCACGCGTGCCATAGGTTCGCCATCGCTGATCTAGACAGTATCACGTGACCCTATAGCCTATCAATCCAACGCTGCCTAACCAATCCCCTATGATAACTCCCCACCTCATCCAACTATCCCCTTTAGGGCCTGTATCATAAACTCAGATATGATGCAATCCCCTTTTGTATATAATGTACAAAGTTCTCCTGTTATCCTTGTTTAAATCCTCCTATTATTTATTATGTATAAAGTTCACCTGTTATCCATGTTTAAATTCCCTGTTCTATGTAAGTTCAATGTACGGCGGTTCCTCATTGTTCAAACCTGTTCCTTGTAAACCGCGCTGATGCCGAATAGTGCGGTATAGAAAAGTGTTAAATAAATATACCCTTCCCTTTACTCTCTTTTTTTTTCTTGTCCCTGTTCACCATACCAGCAGATAAGTGAGAAAAGCTGAGAAATACTATGAATAGACCTGGGAACATCAAATAAATTGGGGACTCAAGGTGGATAATGTGGGATAATGGGGTGAGCGGGGGGGGGGGGGCAAGGGGGGAAAGAATAGCAGCGAAATTGAGCAGGGCAGATATGCAGAGCTTCCCGCCCTCTCCTCTCCCTTAACATAACCTTACTTTAGCCCAGCTGTGGAGAGGGCAAGGGGAACCCTTTCTGGGAGAGCAGAGGGGGAAGGAAGCTAGACACGAATGGAGTAGGAATGAGAAGAAGAGGGAAGAAGGCAGGAGTATTTCAGAGACAAAGAGCGAGATTGTCCAGTCCCATTGGTTGGCCTACCACATAATAAATTTCAGTAAATGACAGAAGTCTAACACCTCACATGTTTGGGGCAAGGAACAGTCTATAGGAACAGAGACTAAATTAGGAAGCCTAATGAAGAAGGGGTAGAGGGGAGCCCTACACCGTCACACTGGGAGTTTAGGGAGTAATAGATGCAAAGGAAGGGTAAAGGGGTATTAATAAGAGGGGAGGGGGAAGGGGAACAGGCAATACAATATAAAAATAAACATAAAAATGGTCTAAACACAGATATGAGTGGAAAAACCGACAAAGGTATCAAAATAGAAAGTGGAGAAGAATCTGTTTTGGGGACCGTAGGCTGGGAACGCCCCCAGAAGATAGTGGTGATAAATCCAAGCATGGCAGCCGACTCCAATAATGTGAGAAATGTTGGGTAAGGGACTGCGCATTCTCTCCTGGAATGTATGTGGCATTGGACATCCCATCAAAAGGCATAAAATCCTGAAAATGCTTAGAGACAAAGGAGCGAACATAACTCTTTTGCAGGAGACCTACCTTACGGAAATCGAACACAAGCTGAAACAATGGTGTGTGGGGGAAGTATATGGTGCTTCATCTGGAGAAAAGAAAGCAGGGGTAGCCATCTTAATACATAAGCGAGTCGAGATGAAGGTAGAGACAACATATGCAGACCCCCTAGGCCACTATTTATTCCTGAGGCAATTTGCAAGGTCAATTACTCTAGGAAACATCTATAGTCCAAACAAATATAAATGACCATTTTTATCACCAAGTGACACAGAAATTGGCAGAGACTCCTCCCACATTGTACTGGAAGGTGATCAACTGTGTGCTTGACGAAACCATAAACTGGACAGCCCAGAGAAGCAGAGATCAGAGTTCTCAGGGGACTGAGTGAAGGATACAATCTCAGATGTTTGGAGAGTTGTGCATCCCATGGAATGAGATTACATTCCTCTCTCTAGGGCCCATGGTACAGGATCGACTGGACTACTTCTTGCTGGTGACAGAATTGGTAGGATGAATACATAAAGCAGACATTTATTTATTTATTTTATTTATTTAACATTTTTTATATACCGCACTATTCATCATCAGTGCGGTTTACAATAAACAACAATATACCTGTCAATACATGACTGATCTAGGTTTACAGATAACAGGGAAGATAAACTGGGTGTGAACTGGGGATAACTATCTACATAATTATATATACATTGAATAGACATTGGCCCTATAGCCATATCTGATCATACCTTAATCAGTCTAGAACTGGAATGGGGAAGAGACCATATCGCTGGTCAGTGGAGGTTCCCCCTCCATTTAGCGGAAGACAGATTTTCAGACATTATGGACACAATGGATGGAATATGAGAAACATAATGGGGCACACAAGGACAATACAGCCCTCTTCTGGGAAACAGCCAAGGCAATGCTACAAGGACATATCATGGGCTATAGTCATGCCAAAAGGAAGACAAAGTCAACGGCTAATCCAACTGGAAAAAGACCTACGAAAGGCCCAACAAAAATATGGGTTCTAGCCAACAGCAGAACATAAAACCAATATGTTAGCCACCCAAGCGTAGCTGAATGCTGTACTACAGAGGGCATGCCAGTCAATGTTTTACTACGCTATCGGCTACATCGATATGGAAATAAAACTGGGAAACTCATGGCACCATGTTAAAATCGAAAGGAGGTGCAAGAGCAATTAGAACCCTTCGAGACAAGGGGCAACTTCAAACTGCCCAACAAGACCTGGAAGATATTTTAAGAGAATACTACACAGGACTCTATAAAACTGATTCTTGTGACAAAGAAGCAGCAGCAGAATTTAAGAGCCTTAGATTGCCGACCTTGAAGGCAGAAGAAGCGGCAAAGCTAAACAATCCAATAACAGCTTAAGAGGTTCAGCAATGCTTCTGAAAGTTACGAAAAGGACGTGCCCCAGGCACAGATATTTATGTTTATGCAATTTCTTGATATACCGCCCTGAAAACTACACAACTAGTGAAAAGCTGTCACCTGGGCCTCTTGAATGAGCAAAGGGGAACATAAACACGGAAGATGAACATCAGTATCTACAATTTATCTGCAGGAAACATGACTAGCGCAAGGCGAATGAGAATGGAGAGACAGGATGCTACAGAGAAAACAGAGGGTAAAAGATTGGGAAGCAGATTTACTTGAAATAGAGCATAAGAAACAGAAAGGAAATTAGCAATTTGAGCCTAAAAATGAATATAAATATAGAGAAGGAATTCTAATAAGCAGACTGACATTAGCTGATCTCATTGAAGTGAGGCTGTCTCTGTCTCCAGGACCTTTTTACACTTAGGTGCTTTGCTTGTTATAGATGTATTGATGCTATGGATTGATATTGAAATTTGTACCTTATAAATCAAAAGTAAAGCTTGTGATGTTACAGACCTGACAAGATAAAATAAAAAAAGTTTCCATGCTTTTATGGTGGCATGAGCAATTTGTTTAAAGCCTGTCCTGTATGTATGTTGGGGTTGAACATAAACAGCCAAACAGAAATAGAAAAATTCCCCAAATAATCTTAGGGGAAGTCCAGAAAACCCCCCAACAATATTGTGTAGAGTTCTTCCAGATAATGTCAATACTGTTAGTAGAATATTTTGCAGACATAGTCAAAAGAAGATACTTTCCGTATGAGACCAACCAAGCTCTTATAACAGTAATTCCCAAACCAGGGAAAGACCCCTCATTACTGGGATTGTACAGACCTATATTGCTGCTCAGTGTTGACATCAAAATTCTAGCCAAGATAATGGTAGAGCGCTTAGCCCCACTACTCCAACTGATAGGACAGTCACAGATGGGATTTGTTCAAGGCTATGCAATAGCACGCAACGTGAGAAAGATGCTAGCAGCTCAATATGAAGCTGTCAAGAAGCAACAGACGGCTATCTTTATCAGCTTTGATGCCGAAAAAGCCTTTGACAGGGTTCAGTGGGAATATATGTACATGGTACTGGAAAATTTTGAAATAGCTGGAGAGTTTGTCAGCATGATTAGTCTTTTATACACTAGACATTGTGGAGCATTATTAGTGAATGGACACATCACACAGACCTTCCCATTAGAGAGGCACCCGACAGGGTTGTCCTCTCTCACCACTCCTGTTTGTATTGCAATTGGAACCCCTTTTGGAGCAAATCCACATATCCCTCTGATGGGCATATGGCTGGGAAAAGAAGAATTCCATATTTCTGCCTTTGCTGACAATATGTTGATATGTTTGGGAGATACGATGATCAAGTTGGAAACGCTGTTGGAAAAATTCCACATATTTGGAACCTATGCAGGACTAAAATTGAACCTGGACAAATCAGAAGCTCTATCAATTTTCACTAAGATACAGCAACAGTGGCCAGGGCAGTTCCCGCTGAAATGGGCGGAGGGTCTACTGGGAGTGTGGATTACAGCAGACCCAGATCAAATGCACACAATTACCACCACAACACTACTCAGGGACTTGGAAATAAGATTTGGATGATGGAAAGACTTGCCACTATCACTAAGCGGTCAGATTGGTATATATAAAATGATAATATTCCCTCTGTGGCTGTACATGCTGCAAGTCCTGCCGGTGCTCTTGCGGTCTAAGGAGCAGAAACAACTCAACCATGCACAGACCCTGTTTTTGTGAAAAGGCCATAGAGCCCGAATATGAATAGGAGCATTGAAAAAATCATGGGTGCAAGGAGGAGTGGGCCTTTCAGACATTATGAACTATAACTTGGCATGTGTGTGCAGACATCTGAAGGACTGGCTATATGCATCTGAGGATTATACCCCTCTGGAGTCTGAAAGGGCACTTGTGGCTCCACACTCCCTCAAATACATATTATATGTGCCACCTGCTCGCACGTTGGCCATCGATTCAAAGAAGCCCATGATAGCATCTGTCTATAAAGGGTGGTGTATACTTTGTGCTAATCTGGGGTGGACATCTGAGACCATGCCCTATCTCCTGTGGCAAGGAAACCCAACCTTCCAGCCTGGCCTGATTGGACAGGCATATAGCCACTGGAAAAAACACAGACTGGAAGGAGTGGAACAGGTGGTGTCAGAAGAAGGAGAGATGATACAGTTCTCTACACTACAGGAACGCTTTGGCCTTTCTATGAAAGACATGTTCCCATATCTACAAGTGCAGAGTTATATGCAATCGCTAACATGAGAGGCAATAAAATACCATATTATATCTCGAGTCGAAGAAGTGTTAATGGCTGGGAGAGAGGCCGAGCCCGCATTTCAGACATTTGAAAAAAATCTAGCGGATTTAGAACTGTTGCCTGATTTGACTGGGATAGCAGGCCAGTGGGAAACGGATTTGGACACCCACCTCGAAGGGACTGAGATTCTCAGTGCATTAGCCAAGATCCCTGAATTAACAACAAAATGAGAGGCTCAGTTCCGCATACTCAGAAGACTCCATTTCACCCCTTCCAGGGCATATAGAGCTGGAATTACAGAATCTCCAAAATGCCCTCGATGCACTGCACCAAAAGCAATGTTAGGCCATATGTTCTGGAAATGCCCGGTAATGAAATTCTGGAGGCAGTTAAGTAAATATATGAGCTGAGTCATGAAGACCCAAATAAGTCTGAATCCGTGAAGGGCAATTTTGGATCTTGAACAAAAAGAAAAATGGAAACAAAGGATGGTGCAAAGTAGGACATAGATGGATACGCCTTTCAATGCTATTAGCACTCAAAAGTATCAAACGCATGGCTGCTACTGGAATGTCCATCAATAAGACCCTGGAAACTAACCTTACATCAGCTTATGTTATACGAATGGGAACAATCAAGGGGACGTACCATACCATGGGAAGGGTTTTGTTTTGGGGTGGTTTTTTTTTTTTTTTTTTTTTTTAAAGTATTGGAGCTATATATCCAAATGTTACCAACCCAACTAAGACGTTGAGTACTTAACTACTGCCCACTGGATCAATAAGAGGATTTATGAACAGGAGTAAAAAGCCTATAACCTATTTCATCTGTTTAGCATAGTTTTAGAGATGTCAAGAGTTCCTGGATATTAAATATCAACCATGGTATTGTATGGCCTGTAAAGGGAAGGAGGTGGGGAAGGTGAGAAGGAACAGAAGATGTAAAGGTTGGAAGAGGTAGGGGGAGGGAAGAGACACACAAGAAGGTTGAAGAACTAAGGACAGGGGAAGAATGGAATATAACCATAATGGAGAAATTAAGTGCCTAGATTCCTTCTGTCCAATGGTACTATGGCTGTCCTCCCTCTCTCTTTGTTCACTACATCAATGCAAAGAATACTTCCTGTATGTATTACTGAGAGAGAAGAGGAGAGGTTGGGGGGGGGAAGAGGAAGGAAAAGGGGGAGGGAAGAAAAACTGGAATACTAGAAAGATCCTTGCTTTGTATTAGACAGAATATACATATATGTTCTGTTGATTCAGCGTTGGCTACTCAATCAAAATGCGACCATAATTGTATTACCGTAGACGGATGATGTTATCCCAATACAGAAAGTTGAACATATATAACAAAAATTTATAAAACAATGTACAATTGGAGGAATGTAAAGGGTATTTGTTACAGAGTTGGCAAAAATAAGTTGCATTGTGATTTGAGCAATATTTATTCTTTTGGATTTGTGGATTAACAAAATTTAAACCTAAAAAATGCAAATTACTCATCCAAATTATCAACCAGAATGTGGGGAATTTTGCTCTATCGGTGATAGGGATGTAGAAAATAGTTTGAAAATGGCTGAAATACACTGAAGTATAACAGCACTTACCCAGATGCAGAAAACTCCAATTAGAAAAAGAATGCACTGGATAGGATGTCTTTAGCTACACATGGGGAATGACATTTCCATGATGTCATGTCATATCTATGCCAAACACATTCTTATACGTATTTTAGGCTGATGCGGTTTTATCAATGTATACATTAATTCATAGCCTCCTGATTGGGATACAGCCAATCTTGGGGAAACCGCAAGGAAAAAACATTGTTGTCCATCCTCGATCAGGTTCAGATAGACAAATTGCATATTATAAGGTGGATTATGGAATCCTCTTGCAAGATAAAACACCTCCAGGGTTTATCACAGTACATATGTGATGTTACTATAATCTCAAACAGAGATAATTGAATATGTCTTGTGGTCTGGTATATGGCATAGTAAAAAAAAAAACAACAAAAAAACTTTAAATAGCAGCCTCAAAGGCAAGTTTCACTGTAAAAGAGGTGGAGGGGAGAGCAAGAGGGAAGAAAGAAGAGGGGAGGGAAATAAACTAAAAGTGATACATCAATAAACCATAATAATGTGTACTATAAAGGTAAAAATATAAAACCCTCTAAAATGATATAGATATATATAGTGGATATAAACTAAAAATGAATGTAAAACCAACATAAAGTGTGGCAAACCATAAAAGCCAAAGAAGAGAAACTTGACAGCAGGCACTTCAAAAAGTACTTAAAGATGGTCATAAGGAGGCACATGGGGTCTGATGGAAACATGTAATATATCCTCAAGTTACTATGCCCGTAAGGTTGGATGTGGGTCCAGTGACATACTGGGAGGCAGCTTAAGGCAGTACTCCAGAGTAGAATTATCGGGTACATCAAAGCACAACAAACGTGACAGAATAGAGACCTCTAACGGGCGTTGCAAGAAATGTATGCTAAATGGCCAGAATTTATGGCAGCTGGAACAGACTGGCTGCGGTTGCAGCTGCCGGAGTGTAGGAATAAAGTCCATGTGCTCTTGCAGCAGCGGGCTCTACAGAGCATCCACATATACAAATACAAGCTAAACAAATGGGGGGATAAAACAGGAAAACTGTTAGCAAACTTGGTCCAGCCAGACAGAGTAAAATGTACCACCCACCTTCGCTGGGAAGGCTGTACGGTTGCAACCAGAGAAACAGAAATTGCTATGAAAGGGGAAGCACTATTGGTAGGAAATTTCAATTTGACAGATGTCAGTTGGGATATTCTGGCTGCCATCTCCTCTAGGAGTAGGGAGATCCTGGGTTCTCTATAGGGAGAACTGTTTATACCTGATGGAATTCTGCACACAATAATTCACAATTTAATTTAAAATACAATACTGAAAAAAAATCTGAAAAAGTATCATTCAAAAACAATATAATTTGTTATTTGGACATACAAAGCATAAGAATTTTGCATAATTTAGACCTTTTGACACAGAAGTTTGAATTTTGTTTGTAGAATAAACAGCAAGAGTAAACTGTTCCAGCAACTGGTAACAGAGTCCACATGGGAGGGAGCAATATCTGACTTGGTGCTTGCAAATGGGGAGAGTGTTTCTAATGTTGAAGTGGGTGATCTGGCATGTAATGATTACCAGATACTGAGCTTCAGTATTAGGACATGGGTCAAGATAGTTCATTCAAGTGAGGGTCTTACACTTCAGGAAAACTAATTTTGCAAAGCTGAGGAAATATCTTAAGGAGTCATCAGCTGGATGGGAACATCTGGGGAATGCAGATAGTAGGCAAAAAACTGAAAGCTTGTTAGGGTAGCAAACTGTTTTGTTAAAAAAAAGTAGCTGAAAAAGATAAGGAAAAAGGTGGTTAGCCTTCATAAAACTATAAAAATCACAAAAAGGAAGACTCAAGAGTATCTCAAGAAGCTAAGGGAAGCTGGTAAATTAATCAGGAAAGCAAAGATGCTAATGGAGAAAAATATAGTCACTTTAGTGACAGGAAGAAGCACAAAAGGTAGCATCTTCAGACTCAAGGGTGAAGGAGACACTATGTAGAGGCTGATGACAATGCAGTATTGCCAAACAATTTTCTGCCCTGTATTCAGTGATGAAAAACGAGGAATGAATGGAAGCAAAGTAGAACTTCAACTATTTTCAAAATATTTTGTTCATGAGGAACTAGCTAGCTAAACTAAAAATGGTGAAAGGGCCGAAGAGGATTCATCTAAGGTTATTAAAAGAACTTTGTGTTAGGAGTAGCCTTGTGATTAGAACAACCACCTAGTACCCGAGAGATCAGAGTTTGATTACCACTAGCACTCCTTGTGACCTAGGGCACGTCACTTTACCCTCCATTATCTCAGAAGAAAAAGGCCTGGCAATCTACTTCTGGTCATACCTTGCCAAGAAAACAGAGGGGCTTCTGGGTTGCCAGGAGTCAGCATTAACTTTACAGCACTAAAAAAAAAAAAAAATAAATAAAAAAAAAATTAAAAAAGTTAGAAACCAGTTGAGTGGGAGGCAGGGGGTAGTAAATACGTGGAACTCACTCTAAAGATAGGGGCATTGCCAGGATGTGCTGCAGGGATCATACCTTGGTTTGCATGAAAATAGAATGGGACCTGGGGTGATCATATCTGATGACCTTAAGTGGCCTAACAGAAAAGATAATCATAAAAGCTATAAGGAGGTTTGAGTTCATTAAGGAGAGAAACCGCAAAAAGGAAGCAAAAGTGCTTTTGTATAAGTTTCTAGTCAGATCTCCTCTGGAGTACTGTTTACTATTCTGGAGGCCCCACCTTCAAAAGGATATTAACAGGATGGAGTCTGTCCAATGGATGGCTACTAAAATGGTCAGCGGTCTTAAGTCAATCCCCATATGCCTTTTGATGATCTCAATGTATCTATTTATTTATTTATTTTATTTAGCGTACATTTATATCCCGCTGCTTCCAGTGATCAGCAGCGGTTGTAACACATGGTGAGGTTGGCTGTACTGGCCAGAATTTAGGTTGAATACACTCTGATTAGGGGGGGGGGCACAGCAAAATACAGGTTACAGGCTTATAGTTGATTGTTATATACATATTTACAATTGACTAAACTGTTAAAACTTTATAAGTGATCTGTATATGCATATTTACACGCGGTCGCGTGTAGCTCATGATGTTAGGTTGTAATGGGATTTGAAAAGGTGCATCTTAAGCTCTTTTCTAAAGTCCTTTAGATCACAGATTTCACGCAGATCACTTGGTAACCCATTCCAGAGCGTAGGAGCTGTAAATGAGAAAGCTGTTAGTGGTACAGGCATTAGCCTTTGTGAATGATCTCGGTAGGCAGATGGTGTTGAGGTTCGCTGCTCTCCTACTTCTGTTGTTGGGTGGATTGGAAATCAAGCTGCTGAGGTGAGAGGGTGCTATATTATGGATAAGTTTGAAAGTAGTGACTAGCAATTTGTACTGAATGCGGGCTGTGATGGGGAGCCAATGCAGCTCAATTAGGGTGGGTGTAATGTGGTCAGAGAGTTGTTTTTGCATGATGATCCTGGCTGCAACATTTTGTGCCATTTGCAGAATATTTGTAGTTTTCTTCGGCAGGCCTTGCAGTATGGCATTGCAGTAATCTAGGTGTGGGATGATGAGGGCCTGAGCAACAGATCTGAAGTCATCATGATCAAGGATGCTACGTAAAGGCTGCAGGATTCTTAATTTGTGGAAAATGGCTCGATTGGTGTTTCGCAGGTGCCTGTCCATATTTAGGTTGCTGTCAAGCATCACACCTAAATATTTTATCTCTGATTTTATGTTGTACTTATTGTTGTTCATGGTGACATTTTTGGGGGGCTCGAAACCTGGTTTCCTGGAGATACACATTGCTTCTGTCTTCTTGTGGTTAATGAGCATGTTATTGTGTTGGAGCCAGATTTGAAGCTCGAGTAGGCATTTTTCCAGCTTGCTGATGTTCGGGTTGTTTGCATCTAGTTGTGTGTAGAGCATTAGGTCATCAGCGTAGATATGGTAGTTGATCTCGTGGGCCTGGAATATTTTGCACACTGGTTGCAGGTATAAGTTGAATAGGAGAGAGGAGAGGGCGGAACCTTGCGGAATGCCCTGGGTTTGCGGGAAGGGGGTTGCTTTGTCGTTGTTGAAATTGACCTGCTGCATTCGGTTTGTTATATAGGAGGAGAACCATTTTAGTGGGGTCCCTGCAATGCCTATGGACTCAAGTCGTTCTAAAAGTGTTGGGTGGTGCACTGAGTCAAATGCAGCTGAGATATCAATGAAGATAAGCATAAACATCGTGCTCTTGTTCTCCAGACCCTTAAGTAGATTGTCCAGCAAGGCTAGCAGGAGAGTTTCCACACCATGATGTTGTCGAAACCCGTATTGATGCACATCCAAGGCATTTGTATCATCAATGTGGTCCTGTAACTGCTGCTGTACTGCCTTTTCAATGATTTTGGCGAGGAAGGTTATGCTTGAGATTGGGCGGTAGGAGGTAGGGTCATCTTTGCTGAGTGTTTTGTTTTTCAAGATGGGGCGTATAAGTGACTTCTTGAGGAGTGATGGCATGAGACCTTGCAGCAGTGATAGGTTCACTATATGGGAGATGTGCTGTGCTATTTCCTCTTTGGTTGCCTTGATCCAGGAGGCTGGACAGGGGTCAAGAGGGGAGGTGGTGGTTTTTAGGTTGGTGATGATGGCTTTTATCTGTTGGTCGTCCACTTTCCGGAAGGTTAACCATTTTCTACCGTGATCGGTTCTTTCCTGTGTGTTGATTTTCTGATGGTAGTTGGTTGGGTCCAGCGTGGGGGTGATGAGGGTAGGTGCCGCAGGATTAAGTTTGCTGGCATAGTGATCTGCCAGCTGTTGTGCTGTTATGACGCCGCTGGGATTGCTGTCTTGTGGGGCTTTTGTGAGAGATTTGACGAGCGCGAACAACTCTCTGGGCCTGTTGAGGACTTTATTGAGAGTGATTGTGTGGTGTGTTCTCTTTGCCTGGTTGACTTCATTCCTGTAGGTTGATAGGAGGTCGAAGTAGGACTTTTTGCATTCCTCGGTTTTGTGCTTTCTCCATTTTCGTTCATGCCTTCTCAGGTCCTTCTTCAGTTCCCGCAGCGTTGTGGTGTACCATGGTTCAGCCTTGTTCCTGGTTGGGTACCTTGGGTGACTCCAGGTGGGTTTTGAGGCAGCCTCGATTCCTATGTTCCAGCGGTTCGCCAGTATCTCGAGGTCTGAGCAATCCGGGTGAATGTATTTTGCTATGGATTCAAGGAGGTCTTCTTTGATGAGTTTTTGGAAGCATCTCCGTTGGGGTGATGCTTGGTCTGGTTGAGTTTGGTCAGGAGCTGAGGGGGGGAGTAGGATGAGTTCGATTTGGTGATGATCTGACCATGGTACTTGGGTTATTCTAGGTTTAGATTTCAACATCTTGGGGTGTTCGGTGGGTAGGAACACCATGTCTAGTGTATTACCCTTGATGTGGGTTGCGTCTTGGATGATTTGCTCATAGCCCAGATGTTCCATAGCTTCTTGGAAGATGTTTGCTTGCACTGCGGTGGTGGAGGGTAAATTCAGGTCTCCTAGGATGACCTGGGTTTTTTTGTAGCTGAGATGATTTCCAGAGCTGCTGCCAGGGATTCATGTGGTGATGCTGGTGGTCTATAGATAAGACATATGGCTAAGGTTCTGTTTTCAACTTTAAGTATGTCGATGCCTTCGGGTACGCTTAGTGGTGTGCTTGCTAGGGACAATTCAGCTTTGGCCAAGATTAAGACCCCTCCTCCTTTTTTCTTAGTGCGAGGGCAGTTATATGCAGTATAACCAGGTTTGCTTATTTGGTTGATGATTACAGGGTCTGTTTCGGTTATCCAAGTCTCAGTGATGCAAAGTAAGTCAGGCTTTGCATCTGACAGGAGGTCATATATTATATGAGTTTTGTTTCTTATAGATCTGGCATTTATGAGCATAATGGAAATTGTGGACTGCGTTGTGTAAGTCATTTGCAGGTTCTTGCCCCCGTTCTTGCTTATCTTGGTGGGCCTTGGTTCTTTCGGCCGGTGAGCTTTTCTTGATTTGTGGTGGTGACGGGGTCGCTGTTTTTTATTGTATGCATTGCTGGGCTCGATATTGGGTAGAGTGGTGGCTTGTGGGTGCGGGTGCAGATAGATATTTTGAGCTGCAAGAGCTGGTAGAGGGTTGCAGAACAATAATGGCTGCCAGGTATAGGGGGTGTAGATGTGTGGGATAGTGTTTCCTATGCATGTGACTAGGCATGCGGCTAGGCAAAGCAACCAAAGTATTGAGATGTTACCAGGATCCATTTTGTTTCGTTAGGTAAATGAGGGGAAGTGCACGAAGAGCTCTTGAGACTGAAAGCTCAGGGAGGTGTACTCTCTTTGAAGAAAAGCAGAAGAGGGGGAGGGGAATGTAATAAGAGACATTTAAATACCTTTATGGTATAAACGCACAGGAGGCAGCAGACTTCCACTTAATGGAAAGCTCTGGAAGGAGGTATAAGATAAAGGAAAAAGAAGATACTCTTGAGTAATCTGAGCAAGTGGTTTACAGGAAGAGTAGAGTAGTGTCCTCATATAAAAGCTGTAACCAAGACAATTTGATGATCAACTCCTTACCCGACACTCCAGGAGAAGGGAATCCAGGGCATGGCTTGGGAATGGTGTAAGTCCTATCTAGCCGACCGATGGCAACATGTACGGATGGGGGCCACAACATAGGATCCTTTCCAACAACACTAGGGCGTACCCCAAGGCTCCTCCCTGTCAGCGTTACTCTAACGTATACTTGAAACCTATATGCGAAATCATCCGCTCATTCAATATCCACAGCCTGATATTTGCAGATGATGTCTTGCTGTTTGCACCACTCAAAGTCATGCATCCTGACCTTACCCCCTTAATCGATTGCTTCAATGCAATCACTGACTGGCTGCAAGCTCAAAACCTACGCATTAACTTCAAGAAGACTGAGGTCCTATTTATCACAAAGAACAGAGTTCTCACCTCCAACTACCTTAAAGGTGAGAGATGCGGAGCTCCCATGCAAATCCACGATACGCTACTTGGGAATTATGCTTGACCAACAGCTGGACTTCAAAGAACACAAAGAACACCACCAGGGCTATATACAATAAAATCAAAACTCTAAGGCACCTAAGACCCTTGCTAGCGCCCGACAACTTCAGGACAATATTCCAGGCCCTTGTAACACCACACTTCGACTATGCGAACATCATTCTGCATGGCCTCCCCAAGAGCACGCTCAATCCTTTACAACTTGCAATGAACGCGGCAGCCTGAAGGACCCACATCACGCCCATCCTTAAGGACCTCCATTGGCTACTGATAAACTGCATGCTCACATACAAGGCACTACTCCTAACCTTCAAAGCAATCAATTTGATTTCCCCATCGTCCCTCACAGATCTCCTTAGATCCACCCCCAACAACAGGTCGAGAAGGACAGTAGCCACTAACACGTTAATTATCCCTAAGGAATCTACAAAAGGTACACAAACAACCAGGAATAGAACCTTCGCCTTCTACGCCCCAAGGTGCTGGAACAACCTCCCTCCACACATCAGATCAATCAAGGACCTGAGTCAATTTAGGAAAGCCCTTATGCATCATCTGTTCATTTTACACTTTGCACAGCCAAACTCAACAATACCACATCCCACACCAACTCACTCAAGCCGCACCTAACTCATCTACAACCTGACTTATACAAACCAAACAACTGATCCATCCATCAGGCACTTTAAACATATGCTGATAATTCATAATTGTTACCGTAATAATTGTAAAGACCAGGTCCCAACCGTTCAGTTTGGGTCTAATGTATAATCTGTAAATAGTTACCTGCCACAGTTTGAGTGGCTGGATTTGTAAATAATTCTCCCAGTTGCAGTTCCAAGTTATTGATCCTGTTTCAATGTATGCGCAAGGTTGTTCCCTTTGTCTTGGCAAGAATTTGTTATTTGTAAACCGCACTGATATTGAAAAGCGCGGTATAGAAAAGCTGCTAAATAAATAAATTTACTTTAAACTAAAAACAATTCAACCACTAAGACACCTTCTGGATAATAGCAACTTCCGCTCAGTTCTACAGGCCCTTATTACGCCTCACCTTGATTATTGTAACAGCATAGATCATGGCCTACCCAAAAAAAAAAAAACCCCACACCACCACACATCAACTTCAAATGGCACAGAACCTTGCTGCCCATCTAATTCTCAATGCTCAATATGACCACATCACGCCATTACTCCAGACCCTCCACTGGCTACCCATAGAAGCATGTATCAAATACAAATATCCATTGATATAACTTTCAAATTATACAATAAGTTTGCCCCTCATGCATTTCCTCTTATTACCCCTAGTGACCCCATTAGATCCAGAAGAACATGCACCTAGAAAACCCTCACAATTCCAACCCATTTTTGTAACACAATCAAAAGGAGCATTCTTGTTTGTAGCTCCTACTCTCTGGAATGCTCTTCCAGACAACCTAAGACTAATAAGAGATCTACAGACTTTTAGAAAAGAGCTTAAAACGTTCCTCTTCATTCAATACTTTGACCTCAACACCTCTATTACTGCCCCTCAAACACCATGATTTCCCACCCCCCCCCCCCCCCCACCCACTACTTCTCTCCGCTATATACTGGAGAAATACAAAATACAATACATACCCTCCTGAACCTCTCTCTCTCACTTGATATAGCTTAATTAATTACACTTTCCCCCACCCCAAAACTTTCTCTTTATGAAACTCCATTTAATATATTTCTCTTTTTTTCTGTTTCCTTGCCCATCCTACACTGTAAATAGCTGTGCCTCAGCATCCGCTATTCTGCTGTATATGTGAACAGCTGATCCGTAGATAGTACCTTGTAATATAGTTTGATATGTTTTATGTTCTTGGTAAACGGCCCCTGATCACTGGAAGGGGCAGTAAATAAAAAAAATGTTTAAATAAATAAATAGTGTATGCATGGAACAGCCTCCCAATGGAAGTGGCAGAGACAAGACTGTATCTTAATTCAGGAAAGCATGGGGAAATTACGGAGGATCTGAGGGAGAGGAAGCACCTGCCAAGTACCTGTGGCCTGGATTGGCCATTGTTGGAAACAAGATACTGGGCTTGATGGACCTTGGTCTGACCCAGTATGGCATTCATTATGTTAAGTTCTACAATCCCTTAGATCATAATAGTTTTTATGGATAAGAAAAGCCATCGTGGCTTTTATCCAGTTATCTGCCATCAATTTCTAGGTTTCTATCTTACTTGTTACCCAAGCCTAACAAAGGAGTCTTCTGTACAGGAGGGTGTTGACTACTGGAACGGAAACAGTAGGGTGACTGCTACAAGGTACACAAAAAGGAATTGGAGTTTGAATCCCAGTGAGAAGGGAGGAAGGAAATTGTAGTCTGCAAGGTGCTTATGCGCCCTAATCCGTGATCCTTATGCCAGCAGGAGAACTGAAATATTTAAACTAGGATCACAGACACAAATAACTGAAAAGGCATAACCCATGTTGCCAACGACTGCATTTTGTGATACTGAACATTAGATTGCTGGATATTTTGTTGCAATAAAGAGAATTGGAGCACCCTATACAGAGTCAGAATCTCTTTAAATTTGTGCACCGAGGGTCTTGAAGGGGATTTCTCAAGTCTGTGCTAACTGGAATATGAAAAAGACTAGGAGAAAACTGTTCTGTGATCTGGGCCCTGTGGGACCTCCTGCTGCTCTAGGGCGGGAGGGAAAGGGGTTACAATAAATTTCTCTCTTAATTCATATTTATGAATTATTTATTTATTTATTTACATTCTCTTATATACCACGCTATTCTGCATCAGTGCAGTTTACATTGAACAAACTGAAATTACATTGAACAGGGCATTATAACTTGGAGATAACTATTTTACAGGGAACATGAGCTATGGAGGGTTAAGTGGCTTGCCCAAGACCACAAGGAGCACCTGTGGGACTAGAAACCCCAGTCCTTCCGGCCCAAGGTTGCTGTCCTCTAGTGGGATTTGAACCCCCAACCTTCCGGCCTGAAGTACCTTGCCCCAACCACTAGGCCAATCCTCCACTCCTATATTATAATATTATGAATATAATATTATATGTTTTACTGCACATTATATTTTAATTTTTTTTGTATGTATTGAACATTTGTTATGTAGTTTATAATCCCTTTTGAAATAGTCTCTGATAAGGTGAACTATAAATGCTAAATTAAAGTTCGCTAGAGTAAATATATCTGTTTACTCCCCTGTATGCAGGGATAATATTCCCCAAAGAACTAAGCACAAACCTTTTTAAATGTTGACTTTAAAGTTGTTAGCAGGCCTATATTAAATGCATTCCTATCTAATGACTTCTTAACTTTGTTAACATCAGTGTCTCCACCATATGAAGATAGGAATTTGGATAAACATGCCCCCTTTTCATCCTTACAGGAGTCTAGTTGATTTTGCAATTTAACAACTCAGACATGCATACAATAGAACACCCATGCTTCAGGGTAAATACCAGGGCAGCACATTACAATTATCTGAAAGCAGAAAGGGAAAAGTTAAATCAGATTTGGGATGGGACATGGAGAAATATATATTTCGCCTTGACATTCTGACACACACACACACACACACGTGAACAGTAGTGGTGCTTTTAAACCTCACCCACGCCCCCTCCCCCCTCCATAAGAACATAAGATATGCCATACTGGGTCAGACCAAGGTCCATCAAGTCCAGTATCCTGTTTCCAACAGTGGCCAATCTAGGTCATATGTACCTAGCAGTTTCCCCAAAAGACACAGGTTCCACAATGCTTGTACTGGATCAAGCATTGATATCCTGGGTCCCTTCTTAATAATGGTTTATGGACCTTTCCTCCAGGAACTTCTCCAAATCATTTTTTAAACCCAGCTACACTAACAGCCTTTACTACATCCTCTGGTAACAAATTCCAGAGTTTGATTACACGTTGAGTGAAAAAATATTTTCTTTTATTAGTCTTAAATAGTTTACCCTGTAGCTTCATTGCATGTCCCCTAGTCTTTCTATACTCTGAAAACGTAAACAATCGATCTACATTTACCCGTTCCACTCCGTTCATTAATTTATAGACTTATCATATCTCCCCTCAGCCATCTCTTTTCCAGGTTAAAGAGCCCTAACCTTTTTAGCCTTTCTTCATAGGAGTATCCTTCCATCCCCTTTACCATTTTGATGGCTCTTCTCTGAACCTTTCTAACAATGCTATATCCTTTTTAAGATACAGCGACCAGAATTGCACACAATATTCAAGGTGCGGTCTCACCATGGAACAATATAGAGGCATTATAATATCTTTTGTTTTATTTTCCATTCCTTTCCTTATGATACCTAGCATTCTATTTGCTCTCTTGGCCGCCGCTGCACATTGGGCCGAGGGTTTTAACATGTTATCCACAATGACGCCTAAATCTTTTTCCTGGGTGGTGGTTCCTAATGTGGAACCTTGCATCTTGTAACTATAGTTTGGGTTGTTCTTCCCTAGGTGCATAACTTTGCACTTGTCCACATTAAATTTCATCTGCCATTTCGATGCCCAGTCTTCCAATTTATGGAGATCCTCTTGCAATTTTCCACAATCCTCTTGGGTTTTAACAACTTTAAATAGTTTTGTGTCATCTGCAAATTTGATAACCTCACTCGTTATTCATAAATGACCTGGAAAAGGGAATATGTCAAAAAGCAGCAGACCCAGCACAGATCCCTTGGGTACACCACTATTCACCTTTCTCCATTGGGAAAATTGGCCATTTAGCCCTACCCTCTGCTTTCTATCTTTTAACCAGTTCCTGATCCACAGTAGTACACTGCCTCCTATCCCATGACTCTTTAGTTTTGCCAAAAGTCTCTGATGAGGGACCTTGTCAAAGGCTTTCTGAAAGTCCAGATACACTATATCAACCGACTCACCTTTGTCCACCTGTTTATTCACACCTTCAAAAAAAATAACAGATTAGTAAGACAAGATCTTCCTTATCTAATGCCATTTTGGCTGTCTCCCATTAGGCCATGACTATCTACATGATGAGTAACTTTGTTCTTTATGATGGTTTCTACCATTTTTCCCCCGGTACTGACGTCAGGCTCACCGTTCTATAGTTTCCCAGATCACCCCTAGAACCCTTTTTAAAAATTGGCGTTACATTGGCGATCCTCCAATCTTCAGGTATTACAGATGATATTAATGAAAATTCACAGATTACTAATAGCAGGTCTGCAATCTCATATTTCATTTCTTTCAACACCCTTGGATGTATACCATCCAGCCCAGGTGATTTGCTACTCTTCAGATTATCTAATAGTTGTAATAAATCTTCCCAATGTATCGATATTTCCTTCAATTCTTCCACACTTTTAAATACCACTTCAGTCATGGGTAACATCCCTATATCTTCCTCAGTAAAGACGGAAGCAAAGAAGTCAGTCTCTCCGCTATTGCCTTGTTGCCTCTTAGTGCCCCTTTAACCCCTCTATCATCTAATGAACCAACTGACTCTCACAGGTTTTTTGCTACGAAAGTCTTTATTTCACGTTTTTGCTTCCGCAGCAAGCTTCTTTTCAAATTCTCCCTTTGCCTGCCTTATCAATGCCTTGCATTTGACTTGCCAATGCTTGTGCTGTTTCCAGGTTTCGTTGTTTGGCTCTTTTTTTAGCATTTCCTGAAAGATCCTTTTTTGGCAACAGCCTCTCTGACCTCACCTTTAAACCATGCTGGCAGTTTTTTGGACTTCCTTCCACTTTTCTTAAAGCGTGGAATACAGCTGGTCTGGGCTTCCAAGATAGTAGTTTTCAACACCCAAGCTTGATGTAAGTCTTTAACCTTTTCAACTGCTCCTTTTAGTTTTTTCTTAACTACTTTCCTCATTTTATCATAGTCTCCCTTTCGAAAGTTAAAAGATAGTACTGTGGATTTCCTTACTATCCCTCCTCCACTAATTAAATCAAACGCGATCATGATATGATCACTATTACCAAGTGGCCCCAACACCCTTATCTCTTGCACAAGATCTGGTGTTCCACTAAGGACTAGGTCTAATATGGCTTCCCCTCTGGTCGGTTCATGAACCAACTGCTCCAAGAAGCAGTCATTTATTTCATCTACGAACTTTATCTCCCTAGCATGTCCTGGCGTGACATTGACCTAGTCGATACCGGGGTAATTGAAATCACCCATTATTTTTACTGCGCTGTAACTTTTGTTAGCTTTCTTGATTTCTTTGAGCATTTCGTCATCCATTTGTTCATTCTGGCCAGGCGGTCGATAGTACACCCCCACTGCCATCGCCTTCCCCTTTTTTACATGGAATTTCAGTCCATAGAGATTCTACAGCAAATTTTGTTTCCTGCAAAACTTTAATCCTTTCTGACTCAATGCCCTCTCTAACAGAGCGCAACCCCTCCACCAATTTGATCAGCTCTATCATTACGATATAGTTTGTACCCAGGTATCACAGTGTCCCACTGGTTGTCCTCCTTCCACCATGTCTGATATTCCAATCATATCTAACCTCTCATTTAGTGCTATATATTCTAACTCTCCCATCTTATTTTTTAGACTTCTAGCATTTGCATACAAGCATTTTAGAGACTGTATTTTATTCATATTAATCTGGCTATTGGTAGACATGGGTAATTTGAGATCTTTAAGCTCTGTCTGCTCCATACTTGAGGGCATTTGGGCTACTTTACTCTTTTTTGGAACCTCTCTGCTTTTGGTAGTATCCTTCAAGGATACATTCTTCCGAACCATGCGCTCTTGGGCGACTGTTGGCTTTCCCCTATTATCTAGTTTAAAAACTGTTCTCTCTCCTTTTTAAAGGTTAATGCCAGCAGCCTGGTTCCATCCCAGTTAAGGTGAAGCCCATCCCTTCGGAAGAGCCCCTCCTTTCCCCAGAATGCTCCCCAGTTCTTAAATCCAAAACCCTCAGCTCTGCACCATTGTTTCAGCCACGCATTGAGACTCCGGAGCTCTGCCTGCCTTTTGGGTCCTGCGCTTGGAACGGGAAGCATTTCGGAGAACACTACTCTGGAAGTTCTGGATTTCAACTTCCTACCTAAAAGCCTACATTTAGCCTCCAGAACCTCCCTACCACATTTTCCTATGTCATTGGTACTGACATGTACAAAGACAGACTCCTCCCCAGCACTATCTAAGACCTTATCTAGGTGGCACGTGAGGTCCGCTACCTTCGCACCAGGCAGGCATGTTACCAGGTGTTCCTCATGTCCACCAGCCACCCAGCTATCTAGATGTCTAATGATCGAATCACCAACTATAATGGCTGTCCTAACCCTTCCCTCATGGGCACATGGCCCTGGAGAAACATCCTTGGTGCGAGAGGGTTTTACATCACCAGGAGGACAGGTCCTAGTTACAGGATCACTTCCTGCCACACCAGGTGATGCTCTCCTGTCACATGACCTCTCTCCTCCATGGCAACAGGGATGCTGCCAGACTGGAGGTGGGACTTCAGGAGTGTAGGTCTCGTCTATATACCTCTGTCTTTCTTATGTTTTCCAAGTCTGCTACTCTAGCCTTTAGAGAACGGACTCGTTCCCTGAGCAAAGTGCTCCTTGCACCTAGTGCACACGTAAGACCTCTCACCAACTGGGAGAAAATCATACATGTGACACTCAATGCAAAAGACTGGAAATCCCCCATCTTGCTGCTGGACTGCTGTCTGCATCTTAGTTTTAAGCTTGTGTTTAGATCTAAGTTCTCTACTTACTAAGGGTTGCTATGGATATGTATACTAATAAAACTGTACCTAATATGTTTAATATACCTTCTTCACCTGGAGCTTAATTAATCTCAGGCCCCTAGTGTATGACTGATTTGGATAACGAGCTTCACCTGAGAGCATCTCCTTTCCTTTAAGATGTGTAAGTACCTATAAAGCAACGATTATCCCAGGGGTGGGTGGGTGTTGGGGAGGGAGGGAAATAACACTTATTAAAAGAGAGCTGCTACACGGTACCCTGTCCTGAGCTGCTGAGGTAAGCTGTGACCAACTTCCTGGGTGATTAACAGTCCTTGCTTGGATAGAAGGAGTCTTTCAAAATGGCCTTTTGACCTGCCACCTGGTGTTAACACCTATTGAAAATGTTTCACAGGTCTCTTGCCCCAAACAAAAAGGAAAATTAAACAAATACTACATTTTCTACAACAAAACAGGATACATTGGATCTCATCCCTTATCTTCAAAGATCTGCTGCAGTTTCCTTGATTACTAGTAACAGAGGCCAATGTAATAAGCTATGTGATATCCGTTTGTACTGGTGATATATAGACCACATTCAGAGGCTTAAGTGGACAGATTTAATTTAAGACATTCATCCATCCACGGACTCCCACCCTACTACTAATATTGAGTTCAATCCTCAGTCATTCTAAGCCCTCACTGGAACAACCCATAAATAGAATCACGACACCATGCAATGTAAATAGTTCTATGTTGACGCTTTTAAAAAAGTTAACAGTTAAATGTTTACGCCACAATGTTATAATGTAACTTTGTTTCTTTTACTTCTTTCAATGTGAACCGCTTTGACTGAAGGAGAAAGTAGTATAGAAAACCAGTTAAATAAGTAAAATAAATAGCCCTTGTGCTGTTCCATACAGATCTATCAATAACAGAAGAACTCTAAACAAGGCAGACTGGGTCAACAAAAACAAAAACAAAAAGAAAAGTGAGACAGAAATCACCGTGGGAGTGAATGGCATAGAGGAAAAAAGGGGGGGGGGAAAAGACCTCAGTATTCCTCCATACAACCTCGGAAGGAAGAGTCTCACAAGGGGGTACACGACCCAAACAAAATGGAAAGACTCACTTTACATCAACGGTCCAGACCAAAAAAAAACCCCCAAAGAAACCTCTGTAATGCACATACAAAACTCCGTCTGGTGCAAAAGAACTCAGCAATCAGCCAAAAGCAAACCAGCAGCAAGAGAAAAACTAGAGCTTATCTGAAGTCGAAGCAGGGAAAAAACAGGAACGAGCTCCGACCTGAGCCCCGACACATAGTGTTTCGCCTTGCGGCTTCTTCAGGGAGCTGCAGTCGATAAAGAACCAAATCTCAGAAACTTGCTGATTGTAAAATGTTGCAGAAACGAAACGAAGAGCTGTGCTGTGTCATGGCGTCGCAAAAACAACAAAAAGACATCATTTTTTCTACTTGATAGTGCCAACTATGGGTTCCATACAGATCAGCAGGTTTGTTTTTGTTGTTGGGTCTTTTTTTGTTTTTTTTGTTGTTTTTTTTTTGAGGACCTGGATTTTCTTCAGGCATGCTTGGCTTTACAATCCTGTCTCTAAGAGACAGAGCCTTTGATGACTTCTTTGGTATCATCTTGTCACAGGTCTTCCCAAGGTACTATGCCATCCTGCTGCTTGATCCTCAAGAGTAGGAGTATAAAAGTCCTCTGGAAATTTCTGATATTCAGTCTCCAGTTTCTCAATACTATTCATATTTCTAGACTGGGTGACTACTTCTTTTAGTAATTGCCATAAGAGTGGCTATAAATATCGGAACTGTAATAAGAAAAGGATCTAAGAAATTGGAAGCCCATGTTGATGGACCTAGACAATGAGATAACCAAAGAGAAAAAAAACAAAACATTTAGGGTATGGCCATCAGTTTGTGTTGGCCCTGATATACGTTGAAGGCCCAAGTCTCATATGAATAATATGAAATCTTGATCCCTGGGAGTAGGACAGTCATAGTTATTATTAAAAATCACCTAAAATATACAAGTTGAAATAGATGGAGGAAACTTCTGATCATAAGAAATATTTTCCCACTCAGAGACAGAGAATGTGCATTGTAAAGCAACAATAGATGCAGTGCAAGTTTACCTTAGACCCAAACTAACACACTTACCTGAGGATGTAGTAAAGGCTGTTAGTGTAGCTGGGTTTAAAAAAGGTTTGGACAAGTTTCTGGAGGAAAGGTCCATAAACCATTATTAAGAAGGGACCCAGGATATCAATGCTTCACCCAGTACAAGCATTGCGGAACCTGTGTCTCTTGGGGAAACTGCTAGGTACATATGACCTAGATTGGCCACTGTTGGAAACAGGATACTGGGCTTGATGGACCTTGGTCTGACCCAGTATGGCATCTCTTATGTTCACTTTAACACAAGTGTGTATCTGTAGCTTAAATAGTATTACAGAGGATAGCTTATGCCCACTCCTCATTTATAACCCTCTCTTTGTACAGGAATGAGTAATCTGAGGGTAAATGACTGAGTCAAACAGGATTCCCCCCCCCCCACACACAAAGCTATATTTCTGTTGTACACAGCAAAACAGAGCTGATGGTCATTAATCGGACCTCTAACTCTATTATCAAGGGAAAGAACTTTTAGTAATTCTTATCGTAGTGTATGGGGCTGTTCAATAGCTTTGAACGTTTGAATATCAGTACATGAGTTTGGGGACTAATTGATACCTGCTGAAGAGGACAATGATGGCCACGATTATGGAAAGCGTATAATAGCAGCCCACACTGAAGGGCAGCATTTTGAGCAAGCCAAGCAGTGAAGTTAAATGTTAAAAGTAAATGTTAAATCCCTGTTCTTTGTAAACGATGGCCAAATTTAACTGACCAAGTGTTATACTGTTTCAATGTAAACCGCACTGATGACAAAGAGCGCAGTATATAAGAAATGTTAAATAAATAATAAATAAGTTTCTGTTCATTGTTATTACTCCTTCTGCTCCTTGGGCTTGCTCCTTCTGGTTGTTTATTTTCAGTTTTCCTACATTAACCTTATAAAGTCCTTAATGCATCCAGAGTATGTAAAATGCCACAGTAAAACCATGGCAATAGAAGGTAGCAGTCAGTATGCAAGCCTATCAAATCGAGAATTACAATAAGAGCCAAAGCGCACACATTACATTTTTTTTGGGGGGGGGGGGTGCGGGTCTCTTGCTACTTCTAGGGGGGGCGGGTCCCTTGCTACTTCTAGCATAAAACTTTTACTTTAGCCCTGAGATGAAATAAAGGCCTATTTTGGAGCATCAAGGTCATCTAAAGTGAAGTGCAGCACTATCTGAAAGAACTCGTGCCCAAAGTGAGCCTGGTAGCCCCACAAAGGGCACCCTTGGCCTAGACAACCTCTGTGCTGATGAACCTCCTTAACCAATACTATTTACCTGGTCCAGGGAGGCATCCAGCATTCTCTTCCCACTGCCATCTTGGAAAATGGTGGCACCTGACCCCTTGCAGTGCATCCTAGCCTACTTCAAGAGATATACTGTTAGAAGCACCTAGTGCTTCAACAGTATATCATTCCCAATGAGAACTATCTTCACAAGAAAGTTTTATAGCTTAATTGCACTAACCAAAAAAAGAACACTGATTTTGAAAGGGTAAATAATTATTCCATGCTGCTCAAATTTTATAGCCTTGTCTCATCCATTCTCTGTTCTCTTCCCCAAGTGCACTGGGCTGTTTAAGCCCTATCATGGAGCCCCATTCTTATCCTGTCAGAAGACATCACAGGAGTTTTTTCCCCTCCACAGAGAATTGTGAAACAAGTCAAAAATGAAGATGACAATTTTCATATACAAAACTATTACAGCCCCTAGTTGGCCTTCCAATAAAAGATACTTTAAAGGAAAATTCAAGAATACATAGAACAGCAAACATTTAAAATTAAGATGGCCAACCACTTTTGAAAGTTATACAAAAGACATTGTTCTCACCAATTACAGTTGAAAGACCCTATATCTGATAAAGTGTTACTGTCTCATCACCTTTGTCTACCCCCACCTCCTCTTACTGAGCTATAATGACATATGCAGACAGACAATGTCAGTCCTAAATGGACCTGTCCTGTTTAAACATACTGTTACTAGTTTCTTATTGGCTTGATGCAGAGAAGATAACTCTCATAAACTAAGGCTTTAGCAGCCCCTATATTTTGTACCAGTTTGACATGCTGACCTAAAAAAGGTAGCCTAAAGTGAAGTTGACACTTCATCTCAGATGACCTAGGCACAAACTCCCACTACCCCCAATCTGCCAGCCCCACCAGGACACCCCCCCCCCCCACACCTGATATAGAAAGGTGATAATGCCTCTGAACATGTTAGAGATCTCACTTGAAGAACTGTGTTCAGTTTTGGAAGCCATGTCAGCAAGGATATGATGTAACCCACATGCCTGTACAAGCAGGGTTGATTGCCCAGACTCACCTTCCATCATCCATGCTAAGCTAGAGTTACTGGACACCAACCCTCCCATGGGGCAGTGCATTAAAAAGCCTCACAATGTCACCAACCTGCTCTAAAGTCACTTGTGTGCACATAATAGGAGTTTTTTTGAAGGGTGCCATCAGTGGCTTGTGGAGGCTATGGTTGTGTTTTGTTTTGTTTTTTAATTCAGGTTTTAACACATTGCACCCATTAACTGCTTTGGTGTGCTTCAGAATAAGCAGTATATCAAATCCAATTTACTGCACCACTGCCAGACTATATCCTTAGCCAGAAACCTTCACAAAAGCTCACAGATCTCAAAGAGAAGTGTCATGAATTTTGCAAGGCAAGTCAAACGCTGTACAGATTTTACAATCTGTAGGCTGTGACATATCCTGAAGAGGGAGGAGTGGCCTAGTGGTTAGGGAAGATGCCTCAGCTCAGAGGGCCAGGGGTTCAATTCCCATCTGGGGACAACAACCTCAGACCGGAGGGACTGGGGTTTCTAGTCCTATAACTCCTTGTTGCCTTGGGCAAGCCACTTAACCCTCCGTTGCCTCAGGCACACAGACTGTGAGCCCTTTGGGGATAAGGGAATGTATCCAGTATCTACTTGTAATGATTGTAAACTGCTCTGATACCCTTCAGCCTGGGCGGTATATCAAGAACTTGCATAACTGCTTTTATCTTATCTGGGTCTGCTTTCAGGCCCTGAGGAGACCAGTTATATCCATGGAGGCACACCACCTTCAGCATGAATTGTAATGTCTTCATACCGAACTGTAGCTTCACCTGCCTGAAACAATCCATTAGGTCTAAGAGCTTGTTGTCAAGGTCATGCACTGATGATCATTGCTCTGCCTCCTCAGAATCACTACAGCCAAAGGAAAGCTCATGCTGCTTCTGCTGATACAGTTTGAGCCATCTTTTCCACCCTAGGGGGTCCAGAATGTACTCATGAAATTGCTTCTCATCTGACTTACATTGCAGGAATGCATCATGTGCACCAACAAGTGAACTCGGGGCAGTTTGTATAAAGACATCTTCAAATGTTGGCAAGATATATTAAGATCTCTTCAGCACATTCCAAAGCTTTACATTGATACAAATTCCATCTTCAGGTGTTTTCACTATGACCATATATATGCCTGATCCAATTAGTTGATTTAGTCACAGGTGCAATGTAATCAGCTTCATGATTTTCTAGCTGGATTTTCACGCTGGCTTTATGAAACTGGTATATTACGTGAAGCATATTATACTGTTGAAAAACTGTAATAGAGTTCAAAATGTAATGTTTTCTGGAAAACTATTGCACTGGGCCATGAAAAGACAACATAGGCGCCAAGCAGCTATTGGCTCAACAATGCTCTGGTGCACTGCTGTTCTGTCATTCAGCTATGCAGCCCAAGGCACTCACACATTAAGCTAGACAATGGTTTCCGATTTGCTTTCAGTCTCTAATTTCAGTTTATATTTATCTGTGCTGCATTGTGTGTGGAAAGTCCCAAGGATGGCATGAGCTTGCCTGAATTATAGTTGCAGAACTGCCCTCTGTGCCAATCTCCTTTTGTCTTTGATACAGCTGCCAAGGTTGTACCTTACTCAGATTCACAACTAATTTTTGTCCATTTATTCACATAGCACCAACTCACTCTTGAGAAAACTGTCGATACCGAACAACCTATGCAGCTCACTTGCTTCCTGCTCGATAGGCATGCCCTTGCAAGACGTGGATCACCAAATTTTCCCATATGTTGGGCAATATTTTCACTTGCTTATGTGAATTGTTATAGTACTTACATGCTACAGACTTGGTTTCGAGTGGGTTATTTTGCTGTAGTTTGCTACACTAGCCATCCACACCTTGCTGAAGCTTGCCTGTTGCATTAATGCTGTCAGTCTGCCTGTCCTCAGTTGCAAGTCTCAGTTCTGCAGTATGACATTTCCGCGTCTGTATTCAGAATGAAAGTAATGTTCTCTTAAGAGACAGCGATGTGTGCACTCATCGATAATGCCACGAACTATTTTATCCCAAAGAATTTCATTTTTCAGTGGGCCATACTTGCACATCACTTGCCATAAAACACCACCTGTTCCTTGCATACTTCTCTCAATACCCTACTCCAACATAGCCAACACCACATTACAAACCAATGTAACGATCTATCACTCCCTGTACAACAAGAAGAATACAATTGTATATAGTTATATAACTTATATGTACAAAGTTCTCCCCTATGTTGTATCCAATTAGATTTCCTGTTATATGTAAACTCACAACAGCCTGTTGCTATCGGTGAGTATTTTATGTTTACTGTAAACCGTGCTGATGATAAAAGTGCGGTATATAAGAACGTTAAATAAATAAATCACCGCATTATCTAGCAAAAACATGACAAGTTACCTTCCTCTTGTTTGCAACTGCCAAATATTTACCTTTCATATTTTACATTTTGGTGGGTTTGAAATAGGCTTTTAATGCATCCAAGATAACTTTGGTATCCTCTGAGGCTCAAATTGTGGCATTCAGAACCCTCTCACTGTAGCTGCCTGAATTTGAGCAAGCTTCTCATGTAACTTTTGCTAGAGAGTAGTCCTCAAAACTCTGCTTCAAAATTATCCATTGTCACCTAAGTCATCCTTAATCTTCATGTCTCCTGCGGGTGGAATACTGTTAGACGATACCATGATGCTGTAATGCTTTTGTGCTTCTTTATCAAGAGAGAACATAGCCGTTTTAGGCTGATACATATCAGTGACATCCTTGCTGTGCACTCCTAGTTCTGCAGCCCACCACACTGAGAACTTTCCATCACAGGCAAGATAACAGCACAGGTTCAAACATCTGGCACCATAGGTCACAAGTCACAATCTAGCACAGGAAATGCCCGTTTCCCATCAGTGCTGGCGGGCTCAACTTTAACAGAGCCACGAGAAAGGGAAACACTCTCCCTTCGCGGTTCTGCAAAGCTGAGCCGGTGTGGTGAAAAGAATGCCAGGCTCTTCTGGGGAGGTGGGATGCCTTGGGGCACTTCCTTCTGCCACTACTGCTGCAGCAGTGCAGCAGAAGCAACTTCTCCGACTGGGGGGGGGGGGGTTGTTTGTTTTGATTTTGGAAGCCGAGTGAGGCAGTCTTTTGGGGGGTATTTTTTGCAGCCACCGCGTCATTCGGCCTCATTTATTTATTTAGTACACACTTATATACCGCCACTTCCAGCGATCAGCAGCGGTTTGATTACATCTTTGGAGGTTGTCAAATCAAGACAGAAAAGTGGGGCAAATATATACATAGATTTGGGGGTAAGGCACAGCACACAGGATTAGTGTCTTGGAGATTTGACTACACATATTTACATTTTTTACATTTATACATATTTATACATATAGCAGTTCAACAGAGCATGATTAATTGATTGCTTTGCTTCATCTATATCGTACTGAGAGTCACAGCTGATTGTAGTGACTTTTGAATAGATGAGTTTTTATTTCCTTCCGGAAAGCAGTAATGTCCTTGATTGATCGCAGCTCGAATGGTAGTTGATTCCAGATAGTTGGCGCAGAGAATGAGAACGCCCTAGTATCCACATGTGCAAGGGCGGCTCATTATATACATGTGGATACTGAAAGCAGTTTAACTGGGGGACTATGGGATGAAATCAGGGGCAAGCTTTGAAATTTGGGGACCTCTACTCACTTTACTGCAGAAGTAGGCCCAGCGTGAGAACTAGGAGCCTGAGAAGGCAAGAGACTGTGGCACTTCAATGAACTGCTAGAGTGAGAACGCTCCTGGAGTGAATGAAACTGATCTAGTGAGAAAGAGTGTGCTGGAAGACGTCGGCCAGAGCTTCAGGTGTGCCTTGAGATACCCAGCTGAGCAAGTTCCAGACTATGCGAAGCCAGTATGCTGTAAGAGCTGAGCAGGAGTCATAGTCCAGCCAAAGAAATGATTGGAGAGCCAGCTGTGAAGTCCAGGTTTAGGGAGTGAGGTCAGACCCAGAGACACAGACTTTCAGAAAGCACTTGACAAAGTCCCACCTCAGAGACCTGCAAGGGAATTACGTCATGGCATAGGAGGCAATGTCCTATAGTGGATTAGAAACTGGTCAAGAGAGAAAACAGAGTAGGGGTGAATGGTCAATTTTCTCAGTGGAGAAAGGGAATAGTGGAGTAGCCCAGGGATCTGTACTGGGACAGGTGCTTTACCATATTTATAAATGATATGGAACTGGGAACACCACATGAGGTCATTAAATTTGCAGATGACCCCAAATTATTCAAAGTGGTTAAATTGCATATGAATTAAAAGAAATTGCAAGAGGACCTTGGAAGACTGGGCATCCAAATGGCAGATGAAATTTAATGTGGACAAATTTAGCACATAGGAAAGAATAACTAAAATTATAAATACACAATGCTAGGCTCCATATTAAGAATTGCCACCCAAGAAAGATCTCCGTGTGATCAGAGACAATACATTTAAATCTTCTGTTCAGTGTGCAGCAGCAGCAGCCAAAAAAGTAAGCAGATTAGAATTTTAGGAAAACAATAGAGAATAAAAAACAATATAATAGTGACTTCATATTGCTTAGGGCTGCCAACTTTTTGAAAGAGAAAAACCTGCCATCTGTGGCTAGCCATGCTCCACTCATGCCCACCACTGCCCTACCTCACCCTTGCCCCATCCCTTGCCCCCCAAAAAATAATTGCAGAGAAGCAATGTGCAAACCGAACAAACAAGATTGCTACACATTCTTAAACAGAAATTCCATACTAACAGAATACCCAGCATTGGTTGTACATACACACACATAAAACAGATAGGTCTTCATCAATAAATGAGCACCAAATTAAATATTTAGACAAAAATTAAAAAAGTAAAACCTCAAAGCCAGATGCTGCATGTAGTGCAACACACGAGAAATAGAAATGCATTTCCCCTGTACTGTACAAAATAAGATGGCAGATGTCAGGATTGGCATTAGGAGGAATGCAACCTAGCAATTGCCCTGGACCCACAAGCCAGAGAGTGCTCTAGGCAAATTCATTGTGAGGGCCTGGGCACAGGCAGCATATGAGGTCATGCAGGCATCAGGGAGAGCTGCGATCACTGTGGCTGCTCCAGTTTAAGGCCCGTGGTGCTTGTGACTACTCCAGAGTGCTGGACTTCTGTCAGGATTGTGCCGGCAGTGCCTGGGAATAGCCACAATCACTGCAGGCCTTAAACAGGAGCAGCCACAGTGATAGCGGCTCTCCCCAAAGCCTGCATGGCCCCATACACTGACTGAGCCCAGCCCTGTGGCTTCACTGTTCCTTTTCAAATTCTGCTGCTTCTGCCCAGGGCTGACTCTGGCCCACCATGCCTGCAGCACAAACCTGTCCTGCTGCATGCATACGGCCAGTCCTGGCAGGGCCGTGCTGGGGTTTCTGGCGCTCCCCTGCAACCTATAAATCAGCACCCCTCCATTATTATTAAAGTTGGCTACACCCCACCCTCCTTTTTCCCAAAACTGCTTTGTAAACTCTTCACGTGATGCTAGTATTTCTCCTTTAAATCCAATGTAAGAAAATTGCAGTGAAGGGGCAAACGCATAGCCATAAAAGTAACTACTTAGCAGTAAATATCTAGCATCATTCAAACAGGCTGTGATAGTCCAAAACAAAATTCTGATTCTGGTCATCACTAACATTCTCCAGTACCAGGCATATAGGTGAACTAATAAAACCCTACAAAAGTCACAGAAGATCTACAAGGTCAAATCTATCATATCATACTAACAAACTTCTAAAACTCATACAAGAGGCCTATCCAGAAAAAATGCAGCAATAAAATACTGCTGGAAGCCCTAGAACATCCATATACCTATTTGAAAAGCTGAACAAGTCAAATTACTACAGTACAGAACACCAGACCTCAGTCGCACACTCTGAACAGACCCTCACCAAGTACAGAATAAGTGACTAAAACCTAAAGTAAAAATAAAAAAATATGTATGCAAAAATTAAACAAACCCCCAAGAAGCCAGAATCCACATGCAGTGCAACATCAGCCTATTTCCAGTCCCAGTAACCCTCCCCAGTATCAGCTCCCTTTCCAGTACCTTCCAATGTCAACCCCCTTGCATTCCCAGACACCCACTGGTGTCCATTCCCTTCCAGTCCCCCTCCTTCCCCACTGTCCAGCCCCTTCTAGTACAAATACCATCCCAGGTATCAACTCACTTCTACTCCCAGTGCCACCCCCGTGTCTGCTCCCTTCCAGTCACCCTATCCTCTTTCCATCCCCCTTCCAGGGCCATCCCCATGTGTCAACTTCCTTCCAGTTCTAGTGCCCCCTCCCTTCCAGCCTCCTCCCCATTACCCAGCCACCTACCAGTCCCACCCCCAGGTATCAGCTTCCTTCCATCCCCCCTCCTCCCTTCCCTAGTTTCATCACCCTTCCAGTCCCTCTCCAGTACCATCCTCGGGTATCAGCTCCCTTCCAGCCCCTCCCCCCATGTCAGCTCCCTTCCAGCCCCCTCCTTCCCCTGGCAGCTGCAGCTCCTGCGTATTACAGAGCCACGGCTGCAATAGCGCTAATAATTTAAAATAAAAGCAAAAGCAAAACCAATGTAGAAACTTCCAGCCTCTGCCATGCATCCCCTGCTGCTGCATCCCTCCCCCAAAAAGAAGTTCTGCTAGAGGGTGTGGGACGCAGCAGCAGGGGATGCATAGCAGAGGCTGGAAGGCTCCGCATTGGTTTTGCTTTTATTTTAAATTAGCGCTATCGCAGCCTTGACTCTAAGATACAGGAGCTGTGGCTGGATCAGAGGGAGGGTGAGGCTGCAGCTGCGGCAGAAGACAAGGAGGAAAATGAAAAGCCAGTTTTCTGCTCTTGCTGCTCCCAGTCCCGCAGCCAGAGCAAAAAACCGGCTTTTCAAAAACCAGTTTTAGCTCGCTGCCAGCAGCTGGCCTGGCCATATAAAAACCAGCCAGGCCAGCTGAATACTGCATATTGTGTGCAGTTCTGGTCTCTGCATCTCAAAAAAGACACAGCAGCATTAGAAGAGAAAACCCTAAGAGCAATCACAAACAAAGGGGATTCTACAACTCTATGAGGAAAGACTAAAGAGGTTAGGGTTCTTCAGTTTGGACAAGAGACAGCTGAGGAGAGACGATAGAGCTCTGTAAAATACTAAGTGAAGTAGAATAATCAAATGTATAAACTGTATTTTTTGAAAGAAAAAAAAATCAAAGACTGGGAGGTGAGGAACCTTGGGGAGAGAGATCATGCTGCTTGTATCCTGCCTGCTTGCCATTGTTCTGGGTTCGCAGAGGGAGGGGCGCCCACCAATTACAACTGCAGGTGTTTCCTGGACAATACTATTTATTTTATTTATTTATTTATTAACATTTCTTATATACCGCACTATTTGCCATCAGCGCGGTTTACATAGAACATAAACATCAGACAGTATACATATGTCTGGTCATTACATTTAACAGGAAATGGAACTTGGAGTACTAAAATACTTGCAGCTTTTCCCGCAGCCGCGGCCCATGGTCACATGCCCAAAGGGGTTTGTCCCCTTTGGCACCCCTTCGGTGCTAGTTCAAGGGCAGGAGGAGCCCTATTCTGCCATTGGAGATGCCCCATGGATCAGGGAAATGGAAAAGCAAGCGGAGGTATAAATCATCAGTACCTATGGCTGCAGTGTCTACACCAGCAGCCTCCAGTGGGCCAGTGGATAGACATGTTTGGTTTATGTCTGCATCATCTATAGGATTTGAAGGCTCACCCACTTCGGACCCACATGGGATTTCCCCGAATCCTACAGCTAGAATTCCACGACTGAATCTAGGGGAAAAACTGGCTGCATAGATGGGCGTTCTCCCCCTATAGGTGCCAGAGAGGCTGTGAATAGAGCATTTACTGCTGGCCTGTTGCGGGTTCCTGCTGAGGCTTCAACATTTCAAGTAGAGGCTGTTCAAAGGCCTGTGCTCCCCTCTGTCTCCTTGGAGGACCCGGCAGTGGAGGCAACGCTGCTAGATGTCTAAGACTAATGTGCTTTTACAGGGCTTTATGGATCAGTGTCTTTTTCTGAATAAAGTTATTGAGAAGCTTTGATTGGTGGATGATTCTTTGATTCCTGTTGCTCAGTGTCTCGACGGACTGGAGGACCAGGTGGGCTCTCTCCAGGCTGCCTGGGCGTCTAGGCTTAAGGATAGTTTTCTGCTTTATAGACAGAGTGAAGTATTAGAAAACAACTTGAGAGCTAGGAATTTAAGGTTGTTAAATTTTCCTCATCATTTGTTATCTGGAACTATATTATTTCAGAAATTGTAAGAAGATTTTGTTGATCCCAGAGCCAGAGAAAATAGTGATTTTGAGGCTTTTCTACATCTCATCGCATCTGGGAGTTTCCGGGGATGGTGATGAACGTTTGGAAGTCCCAGTTGATTCTACCAAGTCAACTGGATTTCCTTAAAGCAGCTAATGGTTTGATTCCTATGTGCTCTACTTCAATTGTATCTTTTGGCAGAAAATAAAGAAATGAAGAAAAGGGCTGAAAGAGAAGGATCAATATAAAAGTCAAAGATGTTTTTTCTCTATTTCCTCCCTACAAGAAAAAAGAAACGAAAAATGGACAGCATACACTGGAGTTAGCAGAAGAGAATAAAGCTGAAAAAAAAAAAAAAAAAAAGACTGGGACCAACAAAATGTGAAAAATAAAATGGCCAAACAAAGAAGAAAGTATTATTTGGAATTGATTAACTGGAATATGTTTGCTTTGGGAAATGTGGCTTGCAGACGTCTTTGTATTTTATTCAGTATAAGAAGAAATGCATTTGTTTGATTTCTCCATTGTAATTTGGGTTCCCAGTTTAATTTCGGTCTTCATCTCTCTAATTTGGTGTCCCTTGTTCTGTATTTGACACGCATCTGTTTTGTGTGTGACTGAGGTACAGTATTTTTAGCATGCAGCTTCTATACATAAATCTATAGTAATCCCACTTATTCCATTTTACTAGTTGTAGGTGTATTGGTATTCTAGGGTTCAATGTCATACTGTATTTGTAGTGCTGCCTATTCATATAGATAGGCTTCTTGTCTGAATCATAGCATAGCAAAAAGACATACTGTGGTATGACAGGTTTGCTATATGTGTGCTGAACAGGGATTTTTTTCAGGCGCTGTATAATTTCACAATGTTCCTGGTATGAAAATCAGAATTTTTAGTGATGAATGTCATGTAGAAATGGACTAGTTCTGCTCTGCAACTGTTGTTGGGGAGGCATTTTAGAAAAGGACCCCATGAGCAATCTGGGATGTCCAGGGCAGAAAGTGCAGAAAAACGCTGTTTCGGCCTGATTTTAGAAGCATAGATGGCCCGACGTGGATGTCCATGACAGCATTCAGACATCCCCACTATGAAACAGTGGGGCGGGGATGTCCATCTCATGCAAGGTTGCATACGGGAACATCCACTGGCATGGCAAAACAAATATGAGCCTAAATTCCACAGCAGTGTTTGTCAACATGGATGATATAAGGGAGATGGCTGTACCTCCTCTACATGTTAGGCATTGGAAAAGTGCTCATTTTTTTCAGCCAATGCATGCCCAAAGCAGGTATAAATTGTGATGCAGCTTAGGATGTCCACGGTATTACTGAAGTTGAGAAGAAACATCCACGTTCATGGGGCATCCTGGACACACCTATGCTTATCTGCCTTGGATATCCTCGCCCTGGGAATGTCCACAGAGCCAGCTTCTTGAATGGCTCTGGGGACATCTCCATGCCTGTTTTCAGACATCCAAAGCATGAACAGGGCTTCAAACTAACCCCCTTAATGCATAAGAACTACTATAGCTGTGTTAGACCTAAGGTCCAGGAGGATCAATGTGTGCAGTGTGTCAAATGTGACCATCATCTTTAAAATGTTTCAAGACAGAAAAAAGGTTGAGAACCACTAGTATAAAAGTGTTTAGAAGTGAAGGAGCTGGAATGATCCCAGAGGCTATAAAGGACAGAGGTTTTGTAGGCAAAAGTATCTAGTTTCCTATTTTGTCAAGCTAACAGTCGCAATGGGGGTTGGGTGCTGGCTAAGGCCTGTACCAAAGTAAAAGTAGAGGAATTTTTTGGGTACTACCCTAGGCCCAAGAAAATATAGGCATGGAAGCACAGAAGGCTAATAGCCTGGGAGGCAGATGCTGCTACTGCTCCTTAATGAGATTTGCAGGCCTCTTGACTTCTCCGCCAGTCTCAGAGGATGCAGGAGAGTGGAGGGGGAGCTCCCGAACTAGAAGGCGGGGATATCACACACTATCCACCTGAGGAGCTACTCAAGGGTCTATGTCTGAAGATAAGAGTGCAAGTAGTACACAAGCTACATGTGAAGTAGAAAGCTGTATGAAGTTTGAGTGCTTTTAAGTAGAAAGAAACTGTGCCAGTGCAGAGGCATTAGACAAGAGCCAGGGAGGAGAGAAACTTGCCTATGACAGTCAGAATGTGTGTGTGAATTGTGAGAAAAACATGAAACAAAAGTAAAACACAAACTCCAATGGATTAGAGAGAAAAAAAGTAGTAATAGGGAAGAGGTGACAAACTATAGGCCAGTAAGCCTCATCTCTGTGGCAGGAAAAGTAATGGAGGTGCTACTAAAAGAAAGAATAGTGGACTTTCTAGAAACCAAATCTGTTGCATGATTGGAGGCAATATTGTTTTACCAAAGGACGATTATGACAAACAAATTTGATCGAGCTCTTTGACTGGATGGCCAGAGAACTAGATAAAGGGCATGTGATCTACCTAGATGTCATCAAAACCTTTGATACTGTTCCTCATAGGAGGCTTATCAAACTAAGCAGCCTGGGGATGGGACCCAAGGTGGTGAACTGGATCAGAAATTGGTTGACTGACAAGACTACAGAAGATGGTAGTAAATATAATTCACTCAGAAGAAAGGAAGGTGATTAGCGGTGTGCCCCAGGATTCAGTCCTGGGACCAGTACTGTTCAATGTATTTGTGAGTGATATTGCTAAAGGTCTGAAGGGAAAAATGTGTTTTTTTGCAAATGACACAAGAGATTTGAAGAGTGGACTCCTGAGGGAGTGGAGAACATGAGGAAAGATCTACAAAAACTGGAAGAATGATCAAATGCTTGGCAGTTATGATTTAATGCAGGGAAGTATAGAGAGTCATGCACTTGGGATACAGAAATCCCAAGGAATTGTATGCGATAGGGGGTGAGGATGGTGTGCTCAGACCAGGAAAGGGACCTCAAAGTGCTCGTATCTTAGGATCTCAAGATGGTGAAACAATGTGACAAGGTGGTAGCCAAAGCCAGAAGGATGCTGGGCTACATACAGAGAGGAATAACCAGCTGAAAGGGGGAGGCAGCACCGTATCTAGCCCTGAATGGCTGGTCTGGTCCCTCCCTCCTTTGACACGGGCATACTTCAGAGGAGAGAGGGACCAGACCTGCATGCTAGCAAGAAAGTGGAAAGACCCATGGGGTTTTTTTTGTTTCGTTTTTATCCCCAATTTTACAGTATGTCTGTTCTGCTGCTGCCAAGGAAATATGAAAAGCAGTGGCAGGGTAGGGCAGGTAGCCTGGGGAGCCAGCTGCACATAAAGTGTGAGGTAAGGCAACATGGGGCAAATAAACCTGTGATAGGAGGAGGCGGCACATTAGATGTGCAAGTTGCACAGGGCAAATTTATGGCTCTGTATGGCCATGAGTGGAGATATTAATGACCCTGTACAAGTCGTTGGTGAGGTCTCATTTCAAGTACTGTGTTCCGTTTTGGAGACCATCTCTCACAAAAGATATAAAGAGACTTGAAACTGTTCAGAGGAATGTGACCAAAATGATTTGGAGCTCGCACCAAAAGATGTATGAGCAGCGACTTGAAGACCTAAATATGTATACCCTAGAAGAGAGGGACAGGAGAGATGATACTCTAAGCATTTAAACATTTGTATTAAATGAACAAACCAACCTTTTTCAAAGAAGTGAAAGCTGCAGAACTAGAGGGCATAAAATGAAGCTGCAAGGCGGTAAACTTAAAAACAATATCAGGAAACACTTTTTCACTGAAAGGGTGGTGGATGCTTGGAATGCCCTCCAGATGGAGGCAAATACAGTGACTGAATTCAAACTGGCATGGGACAGAGAGTGGATCTCTTTATAACAAAAGGATGAAATCAAAACAAAAATATTTTATACTTCAGAAGGAGTGACCTACACAGAGTGGTGGGTACAACTACCCTAGTCACCTTACTGGGCAGACTAGATGGACCACGCTGGTCTCTATCTGCCATCATACGCTGTTACTATGTTACAATGTACATTCTTGAAGAGTAGTTCGTTCCCCCACCCCTCATAGCCCAACAGAAGTGTAGCCCTGGAAACTAGCTTTAAACAGGGTTTTGCCTGGGCCCAGTGCTACATCCAACTCGAATACCATGTGACCTTGGGCAAGTTACTTAACCTTCCTCTGTCTTAGGTACAAGAAAAAAAAAAAGAAAAAAAAAAAAAGACACTAAGCCGTCTTGGGCAGGGAAATGGAAAAAGGAATGGGAGCCCAAATTAGCAAACACAGGTACATCAAGGTAAATAGTTTTCATAGAAGACATGGTGGTGAAGGGCCAGTGCAAGGCTACGAGTTACCCTAGATGCTCCTCATTCCTGGCACCCTCCTGCTCCCGCCCCCCCCCCTTGTTGCCCCCTTTTCAGGCCCTGCAGCGGCAGCAATTGCTTTCAACAGCACTTACCAAAATCTCCAGTGCTGCATGCCGTTTGTGCAGCTGCCGTCCAATGCATGGGGGCAGAAACAGGTAATCCAGCCCCGTGCAAACAGCTGCATTGGTGGGGTTGGCAGTACAAACATCTCTGCAGTGCCGTTTAAAGTAACTGCACTCACTGCAGGTCCCGGAGAGGGGCAGCAGCAATGGGCCGCCCTAGGACTACTGGTACTCTAAGCAACTGCCTAGTTCATCTAATGAAAGCACTGGTCCTGGGTGGATGTCTGAAATGCCATGCCAGAAGAGCTAGTGGAAACAAAAATACAGACACAGGACTAGCTAGAGGTTCCCTACCCTCCTGGAGGTTTTATGAACGTATCCACCAGCCAGCTCTCTATTCTTATATGGACAGGAGAGAGACAAGGAGCCCAGGGCATCCCCGCAAGCTTTAAATTCTTTAGTTTGACTGGAGGGAAGTTTAGAACATCTTCTCCCCAGTCAACATTCCACTAGTTCTTTGTAGCACATAGGGAAGGAGGACGTCAGGCTTAATCTCTGGCCCTTTTCAAATGCAGGCTGAAAACGCACCTCGTCAAGGCCGCTTTTGGATCCTGATCTTCTTAGTCTATGTGTTTCCTTACCAGTCCCCTAGATCAGAGGTTCCCAACTCCAGTCCTGGAGGGCCAAACACCATTCAAGTTTTCAGACTGTCCCTAATAAATATGCATGAGATGTATTTGCATGGACTGCCCCCATTGTATTCAAATGTATCTCATGCATATTCATTAGGGACAGCCTGAAAACCTGAATGGTGTTTGGCCCTCCAGGACTGGAGTTGGGAACCTCTGCCCTAGATGTATCCTTGCACTCAGTTGTGCTGTCTTTCTTGACTAGATTATAAGCTCTGATGAGGAGGGACCGTCTTTTACATGTGTCTATATAGCACTGCATATACCTTGTAGCGCTATGCAAATGAACAGTAGTAGTAGTAGTAAGAAATGGGGGGGGGGAGCACTGAGTGATTTAAAAATTAGTCCTATGCCTTTTATTTAATTTATTGCCTCACTCCACCCAGCACTGACCAGCTAAAACGTAGCCAGTTCCCCAGGTGAACTAGATCTCGGCACTCTAATTTTGACCCAGAATATTCAGGGTTCAGCTGGATAGTTGCATAAAAAGAACCATCTAAAAATAGCCAGTTATCGTACACAAAGTGTTTTGAATATCGTCCCCTTTCTCTTTGACTAACAGTTGCATAGGAAGAAGCAGCAAATAGACAACCAGGGTTCAGCTGTTTACGGGACAATACAGAGTACAGACCCAGGATAGAGAGATACTAAGGAGAGGTGGCATTCCTGGGAAGGGAGCAGAGAAAAGTCAAAAGCACACCTTTCATATACAAGAGCCAGCCAAGATGACGCCAACTCCTGACTGCATACAACCCTTCCAAAGATTTTACATGCCAAACAAGCCTAAGCTGGTCAATATGAGAGGTTCTGGAATACGAAGCCTTAGTATCTATTACTCCTTACGAAGAAGGTCCCTTTAACAAAATGAGCTGCTAGTACCGTCCTTAAGACTTGCATCTGACATTAAGGATCATATTCAATATACCCTGGATTTAGGAGCACGATTCATTCTAGTCATATGTGCAAAACAAAACCAGAGACATTAATCTGAGAAAGTCACAAGACATGAATGAAAAAGCTACACAGCCAACCGAATCATTTTGGGAGCTAACTTCCAGGGCATTTCATAAATTCAGCATTCTGCAACACCATATCAGTTCTGGCTACTGCAGGAATGGTCTGCTAGAAGATGGACACACAGCATTTTGGGATGTCTCAGACATTTGCACAACCTGAATTTGAAGCTACTGTTGCCTCCAGGAGATTGGCTAACACTAGGGTTACCAGATGTCCCCAATTTTCAGGGATTGGCCCTGAACTTACATAAAAATGCCCCATTGCTGCTCCTCTGTAAAGCACTTGTCCCCGATTAGAAATATTTCAGTTTGCTTGGCATACACCTTCACTTCCTTCTCTATACAGCAGGTATAATTGAGCAATAATTAAAGCTACAAACTCCGGTGGGCAAGACAGTATATGAAGGGTTTGGATTATTGCCCTCCCAACATATCACTGTGGCTGTCAAAGTTATGACTAACTTTGAATTTGCCTCAGAAACGCAAAGCTGCGCTGAAGTATTTCCAGGTTCATATCATCTCTGTCCTTTAGTCTTGCAGCCACCTCCTGCTTCCTGTAGTTCCAGCACATACCAGCTACTTTCAGTAAAATGCTGCCCCATTTCTAATATTCTGGCATCCAGCCATGCTATGAAGGTTCTAGAGCTGTGGAGCATCCCTACCGATGGTTCCTGTTCAGGCGACAGTGCTGAGTGATTGGAAGCCCAGATATTGCAGCAGCGTTGCAGCGGAACATGGCCTTCAGGGCAGCAGCACCATGGAGAGGTAATGACCTCCTTTATCTTCTCATAGTGGTGATCAGGGCAGGGATTGTGTGAAAGGAGTTGTACTGAGACAGGTACGGGATACACACAGTGACAGACCCAGAGCATCTTTGTGAATACCTTCATATAGAATATACAAAGCTTATGTAGATACTCAGGGATCAGGCAATCCCTGATCACTGAAGAAACCAGCTCTTAAAATGCCTTTATTCAAAGGCACATTGCCACCATCAGAGGGAGTATCAGTTTTTGGAATTTACATCTGCTAATTTTATATTTTTCATAGCGTGTGCCGTCGAGTCAATGCTGACTCCTGGTGACCGAGTCCCTGGGCTTTCTTGGCAAGGTTTGACGAAGTAGATTGCCAGACTTTTCTTCCACACAGTAAGTCTACAGCACCTAGTACAGTGCACAGGGTAAATACATCACTGCTTTTCTTTCTTTGGAGATTCGTGTGCTGAAAGCGATATCATTGGTGAAAGGAGAAGGACTCCGCTTCCCTCCTCCAATCCTTGAACTAAAGGGACTCCCTCCTCCCAACCCCTCCTTCTGCTGCCTGTCCCAGATTTGCCTGAAAACAAATCTGGCAACTTTAGCTAACACAGCAATTAGGCTAACTATGTCAGTTCTCATGTGCTCCAGCCTCCACTCACTACTATAACTCAATTAAGGTGGCATAGCTTAGTGAATCTGGCGTGCTCCCTAGATATGAAATGGAAGAAAAGCCATCCCCAAGCCAGTTATCTCCCTGTGTCCTGTGGATATAGCCATTTACTTTCAGTGCTACTTGGAATATTTTTGCAGACATCTGCCCCAGTGTCTAAAAACCCATTAACACATTAATAAAACCACATACGAAAATCACAACCAAGCACGTAGCAAACAAATACCAGATCTACTCTAAAACAGAAACATCCAGGTGCATTGCAGTGCCATTCAACAATACTTGAATACCGCACCTTGAATACTGTGTGCAATTCTGGTCGCCGTATCTTAAAAAGGATATAGCGATTTTAGAAAAGGTACAGAGAAGAGCCACCAAAATGGTAAAGGGGATGGAAGGATACTCCTATGAAGAAAGGCTAAAAAGGTTAGGGCTCTTTAACCTGGAAAAGAGACGGCTGAGGGGAGATATGATAGAAGTCTATAAATTAATGAACGGAGTGGAACGGGTAAAAGTAGATCGATTGTTTACCTTATCAGAATATAGAAAGACTAGGGGACATGCAATGAAGCTACAGGGTGAACTATTTAAGACTAATAAAAGAAAATATTTTTTCACTCAACGTGTAATCAAACTCTGGAATTTGTTACCGGAGGATGTAGTAAAGGCTGTTAGTGTAGCTGGGTTTAAAAAAGGTTTGGACAAGTTCCTGGAGGAAAGGTCCATAAACCATTATTAAGAAGTGACCGAAGATATCAATGCTTGACCCAGTACAAGCATTGTGGAACTTGTGTCTCTTGGGGAAACTGCTAGGTACATATGACCTAGATTGGCCACTGTTGGAAACAGAATACTGGGCTTGATGGACCTTGGTCTGACCCAGTATGGCATATCTTATGCTCTTATGTTCTTATAAGACTTTATAGACCTAAAAAGGAGCCTAAAACATAGCCTGAAATTGAAAGCCACAAGCCACAGACCAAATGTTCTTAGCCAGTGTTAGATATGCTGAGACCCAGGGCAGAAATCTGGAAGGTTACCACTAGGCTGTGCCTTTTTTCAGCTTTGTCAGACTTGGGGCCCCCCATGGCATGGGGCCCAGGGCAATTGCTGTGGTTACATAGGCCCTGTAAAATATTTAGGGCTTTTTAAAGGGGGTACTCAGTAGCAGCAGCTTTTTAATTGCCTTCTAAACGTAACCCATGGTCCTCATTTTAATGAAAGGGCTCTGTATATACAGGAGTACTGGCACTTTTTGCTAGGAAACGTACACTAAAAGTATCTTGTGAGTTGCCAAGTTGCCTAGTTTCTGAAGTGAGACTTTTTGACCTCTTCTGGTTTGAGATATGTAGTGCAATGCAATATGGTATTTGTAGTCCATAGTTTTACTCATTGTAATCAGTGCTGCACAGGGCTGGCGCTACCATTAAGCGAACTAGGTGGTCACCTAGAGGCTGACTCTCCAGGGGGTACCCTCTGCTGCCCATTGCTTTGATGCAGCACTTACCCACCGTTTCCAGGGCAGCTTCGCACTTTTTGCAAAATCTACTGCTTCCACTCCACCTCCCCCCCCGGAGATGGTGGGCAAGTGCTGTGTTGCGGTTCTGGGCCATTGCCACCGCTGTCAGAAAAGGGTGGTCACGGTGGCAGTGAGCACAGAGGCAGCAGCAGTATGGAGGGCCGCCTAGTGCATCTCCAGTCCTTGCACTGCACTTCCAATACATTTAAAATCAAGGCCTCATTTAATATCACACTCCTAGAACTGGGTAACTTGGCAACTCTGTATTTAAACAGATTTCAAAACATGACAGTCTTTGAAAGCACTTAAGTCAGATAAAAGATGGCCATGGTTGCATTTCTTCACCGTAATGAGCTGCCAACAAGATAAGGAAAAAATGCAAACAGCGAGGTTTGTGTTATGAGGTTGAAAGTGCAGAACAAGAGAAGCTGGCACACAGCCTCAGCTGTGAATGCATAACTACCAGGAAGGAAACGTCTGGCCAGTCATTCACATTTACAACTCCGTGCATATGCTATTTGCAATCAGCAGAGAGTAGCTACCTCACCCAGACCAACCTAAGCTTACCAGACTTTTTCAGGCAAATCTGGGACCCTTATCCAAAGTGTGTGTTGCAGAGCAAGCCGAGGGAAGGGACAGTTTAATGCCAAGTTTTTGCAACAAGGCATGGAGGAGGAATGAGGAGTCATTACTCTACCCCTACCCCCCCCCCGGCAGCAAGAACATCACATCAAAGTAGACAAATCAATAGAAAAATAGAAACAGTGATGCATTTCCCCCATATTGTGCAAAATATAAAGAACAGATATGAATCTCTCACTTTTTAGAATTAACATCACTAAACTGAAAATACATTTTTTTTCTCTGCCTCCTCTGTCGCCGTTGCTGGGTTTGGGAACAGAAGGCTGCCAATCAGGGATACAGCTCTAAAATTGGGGACATCTGGTAACTTTAGATCAACCTAAACAAGCTTAGGCAGTATTGCTTTTACGTCACTGCACACCTGGACTTGCAGTCCTATGGTGCTTAAGGAAATCAGAAAAACAAAATGGTACTTAGTGAACAACATTAATTATATAAACTTTTACTGCCACAGAAACCAATAGTCAGATGTATCTTATAGTTTTTTCTAATCAGTGGCTATGAAGGGGAAAAAAAAGGAGTTTACCAATAAGGCCCAAGAACAGTTATTAAGACAGAAAGCAGCAAAAGAGGTTACATTTGATTTTGATTGACTTCTTAAATACATCTAGCAAAAACCACAACATGATTTATGAAAGGGCCTGGAGGATGGGCAGCGATGAGCTGTGTAAAGGTCACAGGGCTGTAGGCAAAGGAATGATTTGACTGCAGCTGAAGCAGGTGGTTTATTGCATTTCAAAGTACTTGGAGGGGAATCAACTTACACCAGAGGGAGAGTGAAAACAGCTAGAAGATTAACATTACAGGCGCAGGTATAGTTTTTGGAAAGTTAAAATAGTGATTGGCCCAGATGTTTCTCCCAGTCTCATGCTGTAATGTTGATTATGTGCAGAATTCCAGCCAGAAAATGTATAATCAAAAGCCAGACTGACCTCATATGCCCACACTAAAAGGGCCACACAGTAACAAGCAGGAAAATACAAATAAAAGGGGCACATGTTCTGGACAGCCAGGTAACAGGCAAGGAGGAGGAAGGAGGAAAATATTTGGGTTTTAATAACAATTTTACATGAGTGACTTTCACACTTAAGAGATCCAGAGGGATTAACTTGCTCAGAGAGGCAGTTATAAACACTAACCACCTCACTGAGCAGACTACATGGGCCATGCTGGTCTTTATCTTTAAATGCTCAGTTATAGATGCACATTAATTTACTTACTATAAGAATAAAGATACCATTTTTATAAAGGTTACACAACTAAAACCAGTGCACAAGTGATGTGTTTCTGTTATGCTCAAAGTTATGATTAGGCATTTAATTTTTAAAAAATTAAGCTTCCTGAGGTCAATGCACATTTAAACCAACCAACCATAAGCTGATTTAAAAAAGGTACCTTTTTAGGATCCTGGTTTCCATTGAGTCGTTCTTTGAGGTGTAAAACCCTTTCTACAACACCTTTACAGTCTGCCATGGTGGGGAAATAAACTTAGTAACAGACCCCTCCCCCAAGGGCTATAACTTGCTCACCAAACCTGCTAAAGACCAACTAACAAACACAACACATCCTAGTCAGCTCCCAAGAGACTATCTCCCCTAAGCAGGTCCTTATATAGCTACTGTTTTGTCTTGAAGGTCTTTGAATAAGGACCATATTTCTTAAAGGCAGAGATGCCAAGATTGACCCATCCCAGAGAGTGAGATTGAAGACTAAGGAGTGGAATTTTTTTAGATAGTATGACCTGAGTACAAACCTAGAAGGATTAAAGTGTAGTATTGTTTGCAGATGAGAAAAAGCAACATAAAATATTCACTTTTCTTTGGAGTCTCTGAAACAACAGAGTGGAGGCAATATGGATCAATTCTCCAGGCTGAAACCTGCTGTCCATTCATTATCTAAGCATATGTGCAAGAGAGGCAGTATGGAGGAAGGTGCAGTCAGATTTCTTCCTACTTGATTTCTCCTCTCTTAGGTTAGCCTCTCATGACAGCAGGAATCAGGATCAGTGCACTGACCTGAGGTTCTAATGTGTAAGGAAAAAAGCTGACAATGTCTGAGAGGGAGACTCGGCTTCTCTATAAAAGGAGAGTCTTATAAACATAAACAATTAGTATTGGTCTCTAGTCTTTTTAATAATTTACTGATGTCTTGTCAGAGAAAAATAATGTACACTTAAAATCTATGAAATGGCCACCGCAGTTTCCAGCAGCTCCGAATTCCCATGATGCACAGCAGGCAAAGCTGTCTCTTTGGTAGAACTTAAAGTGTCAGAGGAAGAGAGCACCACAGCCACCAGGGGCCCTTCCTTGATGATTTCATTGTGCGCATTCACCTCTCTCTCTCCTTCCTATTTTTCCTCTGGATCTCTCCATGTCTCCCGCTCTTGTTTCCAAAGCAACAGCAGTAGTGGCCATTCTGGCCATGGGACAATTGAAAGGTACTTTCCTTCCCATCCATGCAGAACCACCACCTCTCTATAAAGAGGAAGCATGCTAGTAATGGAGTAGAGGCAATAAGAGAGGCTCTGTCTGCATCTACCCAGATTTAGGCATGGGAAACATGGGCAATTGCCTAAGGCACCAAAAGAAGTATTTTCCCACTTACTTTAGACTGTCCTCTTCAACGAGGCACCACCATCTCACTCTGGCCTAACATCCTCATTCTTGCTTTTCAGTCTCCGGGGACACCCTCCCCCCCCCCCCTTCCTCAAGTTACAAGGATTTGTGTCCTTACCCTTTGGTCCTGCCTGTGGACACCACCAAAATATTAAACCCGGTCCTAGTAATAAGGCAATTTTTTCCATAGACTTTTTCTCAGGGCATGCTAGGGATTTGGCTGCAGACCTCCTCGCACCCACTCACTGGTCAGCTGCTGCAACCTCTGTGGCTGCCTGCCTTGAGGTTTCTCTACTCCCACCCACCTGCAGCCCCACTGACTCAAGCACCGTCAGCCTTCGGACCTTTCTTTTGCGTGGACCTGCTTCCCTCTGGCTTGCGACTCCATCATAGTGCCTCCTATGTCCTCAGTCTCAGGCTCTGCCAGGCTCCATCTGTTACCAACACCAGCAGGCCCCTCTCACACTCTGGCTCAGCATGTACAGCAAACAGTCAATAAGTGAAACAGTGTACAACAGCACAGGCTAGGGTTGCCAACTTTTTGGAAGAGGAAAACCCACCACCTGTGGCTAGCCATGCCGTGCCTGCCTTCTGCCCCGCCCATAAAAAATAATTGCAGAGAGGACAATGCTGCAGGCTTTAGCATCTGCAGGTTATATCAAGGGGAGCAGTATAAGAGGCTGAACGTTTCAGCACCTTTTCAGCCACAGTCTACATCTCAGGCCCTTCCAACACACATATCCTTTCCCATATGGTATTAGGGTTGCCCACTGGCTCCAGATGCGCCTGACAGGCTTGATCCACGCCTGGGTTTGCCCCATTGCATGCAGGGAGTTGTAGTCTTCCATTTCCTATGGAGTGCAATGGAGAAAGTAGAACTAAATGTCCCTGCATGCAATGGGGTAAACCCAGGACTGGATCCAGCCTGTCGGACGCATCTGGAGCCAATTGGCAACCCTATATCGCATTAACCATAAAAACATAGACACCTGAAGGCAGAAAAAGACCATATGGCCTATTTAGTCTGCCCTTCCATATAAACTACTATCAGGACCGTACCGAGCCCTGTGCGAGCGGTGCGGCCGCACAGAGCGCAATGACTTAAGGGACACATTTTGGCTCTCTGCCATTGCCTGCCGCCGCCACTTTAGCAGCGGCAGAGAGCCGAAATGCGCCCCTTAAGTCTTCTTGCCGGCACACTAAGCAGGTCTGGTCTCTCGGGAGGGACCAGACCTGCTTAGTGTGCCGAAGACTTGCACATCGGGTGCGCGCCTCTTCTCTCCCATCCCCATAAAGTGGCTAGATGGAGGTGCGGGAGGGAGGGCTCGTGCCCGATGTGCAACTCGCACAGGGTGCATTTCACCGTCGGTACGTCCCTGACTACTATAGTCTCTTTTTTTCTTTTAGAGATCTTCTGTGTTTGTCCCGTACTTTCTTGAATTCAGATACTGTCCTTGTTTCTACTTCCTCCACTAGGAGACTATTCCACGCATCTACCACTCTTTCTGTAAAGAAATATTTCCGCATATTACTCCTGCCCCTTTCACCCTCATCCTACACTCCCTCATTGCAGACCTTTCTTTCAATTAATAGAGGCTCTCCTCCTATCCATTCATGCCATGGAGGCATTTTATTTATTTATTTTATTTATTTATTTAATAAGCTTTTATATACTGCCCCTTCCTGAGATCAAGGGCAGTTTACATGAAACATCACAGCAACTTTTACATTAAACTTTGAAACTATGCACATTTAACTTGTTGCAACTATATACAATAATCTTTAAATGTCTTTATCATATTTCCTCTATCCTGACTTTCCTATAAAATATACATATTGAGATCTTTAAGTCTGCACACATAGGGCTTATAACAAAAAACACTGATCATTTTGGTAGCCACACTAGGCACCAACTCCATCCTGTTTATATCCTTTTGAATGTGTGGTCTCCAGAATTGCACACAATACTCCAAATGGGGACTCACCAAAGACAGAGGCACTATCAACTCTTTTTTTTCTGCTGGCCATTCCTCTCCCTATGCACCCAAGGATCCTTCTGGCTTTTGTAGTCACCTTTTCTACCTGTTTAGCCACCTTTAAGATTATCAGAACCAATCACGTCCAGCTCCCACTCTTCTTTCATGGACAGAAGTACTTCACCCCCTATACTGTATTGCTCCCTTGGATTTTTGCAGCCCAAATGCATGGTGCTGCATTTTTTAGCGTTAAATCTCAGATGCCTAATTCTTGACCATTCTTCAAGCTTAGCTAGATCCCATGGGACAAACACAGAGGATCTCTAAAGGTAAAAGGGGGACTGTTGTAGTTGTTGATATGGAAGGACAGACTAGATAGGCCATGTGGTCTTTTTCTGTCATCATATTTCTATGTTTCTATGTTTCTTATGTTATCTACTCCTAGCTCCTGGGTTTCTAATCTATTGCAGATTTTGGTTTTGCAAAAAGACAAACCTTACCCAACAGCCCTTCCGCTATATCACTAACAAAGATGTTAAAAAGAATCAGGCCAAGGACAGATCCCTGGGGCACACCATTGGTAACTCCTTCTCCTCAGAGTGAACTCCATTTACCTGTACCCTTTGTTGCCGCCCACTCGACTGATTTCTATCGCAGTCGGTCACTTTAAGGTCCATTCCTAGGGTGCTCAATTTATTTATAAGTTGCCTGTGTGGAACGGTGTCAAAGGCTTTATTGAAATCCAAGTACACCACACCTAGGGCTCACCCTCAGTCCAACTCTCTGGCACCCAGTCAAAAAAATCAATCGGATTTGTCTAACAAGACCTTCTTCTTCTGGTAAACCAATGCTGCCTCAGATCCTGCAATCCACTGGATTCAAGAAACCTCACTATTTTCCCTTTTAGCAGTGTTTCCACTGACTTACTCACCACAGAGGTCAGACTAACCAGCCTGTAGTTCTCAACCTCATCCTTATTTCCACTTTTTTGTAAAGGGATCACATGTGCTTTTCTCCAGTCCTCTGGGACCATGCCAGACTCTAAAGAAGCATTGATAAGTTCAGTCAGTGGAGCCACTAGAACTTCCCCAAGTTCTTTCAGTACTCTCAGATGTAATCCATCCTGTCCCATCTTAAGATCACGAACGCCTTCCGTAAGACCGATCATCTTTTTGTCCTGTTTGCGGGCCCTCGACGGGGGTCCGCAGCCTCCACATCCACCATTTCTAGATGGTTGCGAGGAGCTATTGAGGCAACTTCTATACTGCAAGGCAAGCAGGTTCCAGCAGGGCTCCGAGCTCACTCCACTCGAGCTCAGCCTTTGTCTTGGGCCGAGCAGTCTCAAGTAGCTCCTCTCGACATTTGCCTGGCGGCGATTTGGTCGTCGTTGTCCACGTTTGTCCATCACTATAGATTGGACGTTCACGCTCAGCAAGAGGGCCAGTTTGGAGCTGCAGTGCTGTCGTCGGCATTGACACCCCCCCCCCCCTTGAAAGCAGGTAGCTTAGGTACTGCTCGTTTGTCTGGACTGGTCTAGCAGTATGACTTGGAAGGAGAAATTTCACTTACCGTTAATTTCCTTTCCTAGAATACTGCTAGACCAGTCCAGGACCCACCCTGCTGTCAGTTACGGTGCTGTTAGTGTGGTGAAGCCGCCGGCCTCTGTTCCTTCCTTGTCGGTATGCCTCACCATGGGGTGCCGATGGCTGCGTTATCGGTCTTAGCAGCCTTCAGTTCTGGGGATACTTTCAGCTCCCTTGTACATAGTTGAATTCAATGTCCACTAAGTGTGGTCTTATGGTTAAGTTGCGTTACATGTTTTGGGTTCGCTTTACAGTCAATACTGAGGGAGACCCCTAGGGGTAGGACCATAACACCAGAGTCCAGCCTATCAGAGCTCTGGTAGAATTCTCTGTCTCCAAGATCTGCTGGCAGGGGGACACAACCCGTTTGTCTGGACTGGTCTAGCAGTATTCTAGGAAAGGAAATTAACGGTAAGTGAAATTTCTCCTTTGTCTACACTCGACCAACTAGAAGAGTTTTCATTATTTTAAAAAGGCAAGCTTTGTGTGAATGGACTTCAATAACCACAATCCTTTGCAAGACAATTAATTTGCATACTTGCCAAGATGGTGGTACCTTCATAACAAGCACCCCCTTTTACAAACTGCAAGGTGGAAAATTGAAAGGCAATGTCAGGAAATATTTTTCCACTGAAAGGGTGATGGATGCTTGGAATGCGCTCCCGATGGAAGTGGTGGGGGCAAACACATTGACGGAATTCAAAACGGCATGGGACAAGCACAGCAGATCCCTTTACAGCAACAGGATAAAAACAAAATAAACTGAACCATCTAACTTCTCAACAAATAGGGGTGTCCTACATGGAGTTGTGGGTTCACCCCTAAACAATGACATGGGGAGGGGTGGCCTGCATAGAGCGACAGGTGCACCTACTCTTACCATATTGCTGGGCAGACTGGATGGACCATGTTGGTCTTTATCTGCCGTCATTTACTATGTCACTATATCACTTTGTCTACTTTTAGTTTAATTAGTTCCTCATGAACACAGTTTTCTGAAAAATCATTCAAGATCCCCTTCATTACTGTTCCTATTTGGGAGTGTTTTCTGAGGCTCTGCTCCTGCTCCATATATTCTGCATCCCCCTCCCCCCAGCCCCTTCCCCAACAATCTGTGAAGAGCAGAGTTAGAACCTTCCCTATAAAACTTACCATACAAGAAAAAATCCCTCTCAATACCAAGCATATTGTGAATTAATCAGGACCAGTCCCAGAGTTGATTCAAAGTGTTAGCACCCTGAGAAAATCTTGACCCATATGTCCCCCCTGGCTGTCAGAATTTATTGTTTATCTTTGAATGCCTTACTCTCTGCTAATCTCCAGAAGCAATCGCCTAGGTTGCCTGATGGTTGGGCCGGCCCTGGAATTAATATAAAAAATTCATTCGGACCCTAACTAGAAAAAGGTAGCACCATAAATATTGCAGTGGGCCCTAAAACATCAATAAACCTATTAGAAAGCTGAACAAGCCAGATTAGGTTTGCCAATTGACCGGTTTTAGGCCGGCCTGGCCAGCTTTCATGTTGGAGGCTGGTGGCTGGCAGAATGGTAAAACCAACCAATGAAGGGCCAGTTTTCTGTCGACTGCCAATCGCTCCTGTATGCCCATGGCAATTCTAAGCCCTACGGACAGAAGTGCAGAAACTACCACGAGATTGTGGCCGGTGACTGCCCATGGAGATCCCAAGCACTGCAGACAGACTTTCAGAAATGGCCACAATCTCATGGCTGGGAGAGCCAGTGACTGCCTATGGGGATCCCAAACCTTGTGGACATTAGTGCAGAAGCAGCCACGATTGTGGCCGAGAGAGCCTGTGGCTATCTGCTGGGGTTTTGATCCCCACGGGCAATCACCAGCTGTCCTTGCCGCAATCGATGACTATACGGCCTGCCAAAAAAAAAAGGTTACCAAGTTTGCTGCACAGATGACTGAATAAATTAAAGTGGCAGCTTGTGGCGTTTCTGCACTTCTGCCTGTAGGGCTTAGGATTGCCGTGGGCAGGGGCGGTTCTATCATTAGGCCGAGTGAGGCTGTGACCTCAGGCGGCAACTTTTTGGGGACGACAAAAAATTGCCCCCAAAAAGCCCGCCTCACTTGGCCTTCAAAAAAAAAATGCTGATAGGAAGAGCCGCGGCAGCAGCAGCAGAAGGAAATGCCCTGCGGCCGCCCCGGCAGAGCCCTTCTCTCTCCCTTCAGCACCGGCTTTACAGAGCCACGAAGGGAGAGTTTCCCTTTCACGTGGCTCTGCTAAGCCTGCCGATGCTGATGGGAAACAGGCATTTCCTGTTTCCCATCAGCACCAGCGGGCTTAACAGAGCTGCGAGAAAGGGAAACTCTCCCTTTGCGGCTCTGTAAAGCCAGTGGCGCTGAGGGAGAGAGGAGGGCTCTGCCGGGGTGGCCGCGGGGCAGCTTCAGGAGCCAGTTTTTTTTAATTTTAATTTCAATTTCCCTGGAGGAGGTGCTAGGACTGGAAATGGGCTGTTTGAGGGTGTTAGGACTGGAGGTGGGCTTATGGGGGGTTTAGGACTGGTAATTGACTGGGGGGCTAGGACTGGAAATGGGCTGTTGGGGGGTGTTAGGACTGAAAGAGGGCTGATGGGGGGTTAGGACTGGTAATGGGCTGGGGGGCTAGGACTGGAAATGGGCTGATGGGGGAGTTAGGACTGGAAGTGGGCTGATGGGGGGTTAGGACTGGTAATGGGCTATGTGGGGGGTAGGACTAGAAGTGGGCTGATGGGGGGTTAGGACTGGTAATGGGCTATGGGGGGGCTAGGACTGGAAATAGGCTGATCAGGAGGGGGGGCTAGGCTGGTAATAGGCTATCGGGGATGGCTAGGACTGGAAATGGGCTGATGGGAGGGTTAGAACTGGAAATGGGCTGATTGGGAGGGGGTGATAGGACAGGAAATGGGCTGATTGGGGGGCTAGGACTAGAAATGGACTTATTGGGTGGGGGGTTAGGACTGGTAATAGGCAGATGGGGGGCTAGCACCGGAAATGAGCTAGGACTGGTAATGGGCTGATTGGAGGCTAGGACTAGAGTGGGCTGATAAGGGAGATAGGACTGGAAATGGGCTGGGACTGAAAATGGGCTAATGCGGGAGGGGAGGAGAATGCTACTGGCCCTGGAAGAAAACTAGGGGCTAGGGCTACAAATGGGCTGATGCAGGAGGATGGTAGAATAAGACTGGAAGGGAGCAGATAATGAGAGGGTCTGCCAGGGGAAGGAGGGGGCAGGAAGGGAGCTGACACGGGGGAAGGAGGGGGCTGGAAAGGAGCTGACACTTGGGATGTACTGAAGGGGGACTGGAAGGGAGCTGACACTTGGGGATGGGAGAAGTAGGTGGTTGGGTAATGGGGAGGAGGCTAGAAGGGAGTTGACATGCAAATGGCACTGGAAGGGTGATGGACAGAGGGTAGGGCGACTGGAAGGGAGCTGACTGGAGGGGTGGCACTGAGAGTGGACGTGAGCTGATATCTGAGATGGTATTTGGACTAGAGAGGGCTAGACAGTGGGAAAGGAGGGGGACTGGAAGGGAATGGACACCAGTGGCATTCGTGGGAATGCAAGGCGGTTGACATTGGAAGGTACTGGGAGGGGAGGACTGGAAAGGGGGCTGATACTGGGGAGGGTTACTGGAACTGGAAATGGGCTGATGGAAGGAAGTGAAGAAAACAAAAGAAGAAATAAGAAATGACAGATGGACCATAGACCACAGAAAGAGAGCTAAGAGAAGACAGGAAAGCAGAAGCCTCAGATCTGGACCAGCATGATCAGAGAATAAAATGGTCAGACAAGAAAGGTAGAAAAAATAATTTTATTTAATTTTAGTGATTGGGCTTTGTGCTATTTTTATATTTTACACAGTATTGGGGAACTGCATCTCTTATTTTTCTGATGTTGCACTGCATGTGGACTCTGGCTTCTTGGGCTTTCAATTTTAAATTTTGTCTACATATTTTTATTTTATTTTAGATTGTGGTTACTTATTCTGTACTTGGAGTGGAGGAGTAGTCTAGTGGTTAGAGCAAGTACCTAGAAGATCAAGGGTTCAATTCCCACTGGCCCTCCTTGTGACTTTGGGTAAGTCACTTTACCCTCCATTGCCTTGGAAGAAAAGGCAGGCAAGCTACCTCTAGTGATACATTGCCAGAAAACCCAGAGGTAGCTGGGTCACTATGAGTCAACACTGACTTGATGGCACTAAAAAAAAAAATAAGTACTTGGTGAGGGTCAATGTTATGAGTGTGTGACTGATGTTAGGTGTTCTGTTAACATGGAGTTTGTACATAAAGATCTGTACTGTAGTAACTTGACATGCTTAGCTTTTCAAATAGGTGTATAGATGTTCCAGGGCTCACTGTAGTATTTACAGTGACAATTTTTTTGGATGGGCTCCTTATGTGAGTTTTGGAAGTTTGTGCTGATATGGCATGGAATGGTAGGTTTGCTATTTGTTGTATGGTTTTGTATTAGTTCACAATATGCCTGGTACTGGAGAATAGTGGTTGTTGTTGTTGTTGTTAGTGAGATGATCAGAATCAGATTTATTTTAAAAAATATTGAGTTCTGTGGATGAATGTCCTGGTTCTGCTCTGCACCTACTGTGGATGCAAAATATATGTTGAAAAAGAAAAACCAAGAACCATAATGCAGTTTATAACAACAAAATAAAAATGAGTTATAATTTAGTTTTATAAATTGTGCTGTTGATTCTTGCTGTCTTTTAGTTCCTTGATGTGCAAACGGGACCATACCTAGACCTGTGCAAGTGGTACAGCCGCACAAGGCAGAAAGGCTTGGGGGGCACATTTCAGCTGTCTGCTTTTGCCCTGCCGCCGCTGGCAGGACAATAGCAGGCATCCAAAATGCGCCCCCAAGCCTTTTTGCAGTACTTTAAACAGGTCTGGTCCCTCCCTCCTCCGACGCAGTGTCAGAGGGACAGATCTGCTTAAAGTGACGGTGCCTTTCAGATTGGGCGCATGTCCCTTCCTCCTCCCCATACCTCTGTCCAGCGCTGCCTGCTCTTTTCCTGATGCCGGCACCGCCATGAAAAAAACAGAGGGCGGCAGCAGCAGGGAAAGAGCAGACAGCGCTGGATAGAGGTATGGAGGGAGAGAGGGGGCGTGCACCCGAGTTGCAAGTTGCACAGGGTGCGATTGCAGCTCGATACGGCCCTGTGTGCAAACATCTTGCATTTCCTCCATATAATCTAATCCACTTTTTGGTTTGGTTCAGTCTCTGACCTGGATTTCTGGAAAAGCCCTGCTCCCTCTAAGGGGGGGGGGGGCGCCATTTCATACTTCGCCTCAGGCAGCAGATTGCCTTGAGCTGCCCCTGGCCGTGGGCATACAGCAGCGATCGGCAGTAAACCCCCCCCCCCCCCCTAACATCAGACATCATCAAATGGAGCGGGACATAAAAGAGTCATCTCAGCACCTGCATGGTCCAAACGCAGGTTCTGTACAGCACATTTTTTTGTGCCGGGTCTACCGGGAATATGCAATTGCCCTGGTTGCTTTACTACTAATGCCAATCCTGACATCTGCTGTCTTTTGTTTTGTACAACATAGGGGGAAATGCATTTCTTTCTGTTTCTCTGGTGTTCCACTGCATTCAGCATCTGGCTTTATTTACATTCTCTTATATACCACGCTATTCTGCATCAGTGCAGTTTACATTAAACAAACTGAAATTACATTAAACAGGGCATTATAACTTGGAGATAACTATTTTACAGGGAACATGGGCTATGGAGGGTTAAGTGGCTTGCCCAAGACCACAAGGAGCACCTGTGAGACTAGAAACCCCAGTCCTTCCAGCCCAAGGTTGCTGTCCTCTAGTGGGAATTGAACCCCCGACCTTCCGGCCTGAAGTACCTTGCCCCAACCATTAGGCCACTAGGCCACTCCTCCACTTCTGAAGTTTTAGCTTAATTTTGGTCTACATATTTCTGTATTCACTTTGTGGTCACTTATTGGTGAAGACCTGCTTGTAATGTGCCTACGACCAAGACTGGGTAGTCTGTAGCATGGCATTTCTATTTAAGAATATGTAGTAATCTGGCTTGTTCATCTTTGCTAATAGATGTATTGATGTTTTAGGGCCCACTGCAGTATTTATAGGTTGAGTCCTTGTGTGTGATTTTTTAAAGTTAGTGCTGGCATATTAGATTTGATCTTGGTCACGAATGATTTTTTTATATTAATTCCAGGACCTGCCCTACCATTAGACAACCTAGGTGATGGCTTCTGGGGGTCAGCAGAGAGTAGGGCATTTAAAGCTAAACAATAAATACTGACAGGGACATACAGGTTAAGCTTAGGGTGCCAACACTTTGAATCAACTCTGGGACTGGCCCTGATTATTTCAGCATATGCTTGGTATTGAGAGGGATTTTTTCTCATATGGTAAGTTTTATAAGGAAGGTTCTAGCTCTACTCTGCACAGATTGTTGGGGAAGGGACCAGGGTTCTGTAGATGCAGAATATATGTTTGGATTTAATGCCATATGGAAGAGCATATGTGTGTTGGATGGGCCTGAGAAGGGGACTGTGGCTGAATAGGCGCTGAACTATTCATCCTCTTGTACCTGCCCCCTGCCACTCCCCCCAGTTTAGGTTGCAGATGCTAAAGCCTGCACCGTTACCCTCTCTAGAATTATTTTTATGAGAAAGGCAGGGGGCTGTTTTTCTCTTTCAAAAAGTTGCCAACCTTAAGCCAGATTACTATACATTCTTAAACAGAAATTCCATGCTAACTGAATACCCAGTTTTGGTCACACACACATTACAGATAAGTGATCACAAAGTGAAAAAAGAATCATGTAAACAAAAATTAAACTAAAACCTCAGAAAGCCAGATGCATGTAGTGCAACATCAGAGAAACAGACAGAAATGCATTTCCCCCTATATTGTACAAAACAAAAGACAGCAGATGTCAGGATTGGCAGTAAGAAGGAAGCAACCAGGGCAAGTGTCTTGGGCCCCCTTAGATCTGTCTGAGGCTGAAAAGGGAACAGCTTGCTAGTGGGCTTTAGGTCCCTTCTCAGATTTTTGTCTTGAGCTAGGCCCCAGCCATGTCTGACACCAATCCTGACTCCTGGTAGATGTACTTTCCAAAAACCGACATCTTCAAGTTACAAAATAGAAAATACAATTATTTTTTCTGTCTTTGTTATAGGGTCATTTTAGTTTTCTAATGGTGTTGGTCCCACCTTCTGGTTTTCATTTTCCTCTGTCTTCTCTTAGCTCTCTTTTCATGGTCTCTTCTCCATTTGCCATTTCTTCTTTCTCCTCCTGTCTTCACTTCTTCCCTTATATCAATTTTTAACATTGATCTCTTCTTTTCTCTTTTCTTCCATTTATTTTTCTGCTTCTCTATCCATATTTCACTCCTTCTTCTTACCAATCACTCCTCAATTTCCCACTTTTTACTGTATCTAGCTATAGCTTTCTATCTTTCCTTCACCCCATCCTCCCAGCTCTCACTCCTTCACCAGCCTCTTATTTCCTAGTCTTTCACTAACTCTCCCCATGTCCATTATCAACCTCTCTCCCTGTCCTGCTTCCCTTCCTCCATCCAGTATTTTCCTTCTCTCTATGCCCCTATCCCCCATGTCCAACATCTCCCCTTTTTGTCCCTTCTTCCTCCCCCTATGTCCAGCATCCCCTCTGTACCTATCCCCCATGTCAAGCATCTCCTCGTGTGTATCTATACCCCCAGGAACAGCATACCTCCTCTGTCCCTATTCCTGCCATGTCCAGCATCTCTCTCCCATGCCCAGCAACCCCTTCTGTCCCTATCCCTCCATGTCCAACATTTCCCCATCTCTCCTCACCTCATGTCCAGCAGCGGCAGACTTCCAACTTTAAAAACAAAGCACGGGTCTTTGTGACTTCACGCTTGGAAGCATGGTCCCAACCCTTTTGTCATGAGCATGCATCAGAGGAGGGAGGGACCAGATCAGCCTTGCAAGCACGAAGCCACAAAGACCCAGGGGGGGGGGGGTTTATTGGAGGTCTGTTACCATTGCCACCAGAATAGGAAATAAATATTACAAAAAATTACCACAGCACCCCTTCCCAAAAATATCCAATATTAATTCACTTCTTTTTGTCGGATGGGGCCAAGGGAGGTTAGAACAGTACCCTAACCACACCAGATGGCAACATCCATTTTATTCAAACATACGCTGCTTAACAGCTTAAAAAACGTAGCTTATCCTTGGTGAAGAACGTGTTCAAAATCACAGCAAAACACATTCCTCTGAGAATAAGGCACGACGTGCACGTTTCGGAAATGGTTCCTGTATCAAGTGCAGTGCTCTTCACAGAATAGGAAAAGCAGCGGCGGGGCAAGGGCAGGAACTGGCAGCATGGAGGGGCAAGCAAGGCCAGCTGGTTTTACCGTCCTGAATGTCACTGGCCTGCAGCTCGTAAAACTAGCCAGACCAGCCTAAAACCAGTTGGTTGTCAACCCTACAGCCAGCAGGCCCCTCTCTGCCTGGCTGTAGATTAGCACTCCACTACAACCACTAAGCAAGCCCTGGGCACTGCCATCACACAATGTTGCTGCAGGTGCCACAGTGCTACCAGGTCCCTCTACCTGTGCCTGCCTCAAGTTGTGCCTCCCACCATCCCATGCCTAGGGCAGCTGCTACTGCCAAAGGTGGTTAGGGCCTCTTCAAAGGAGGAGAGTAGAGTTGCCAAGTTACTCTGTTCCAGGAGTGAGAGTTTTTGCCAGATCTGGTTTTAAATTTGCATTGCAATGCAGTACGGTATTTGTAGTCCCTGATTTTACCCATTGCAGGTCCCATAATGAATTAAAATGAGCTTGTCATAAATCCAGGACTGGCTTAAAATCTCACTCTGGGAACTGGGTAATTCTGGGAGATGCAGTGTGGCAGTGTGCACATGTTCAAAGACCCCGTAGCTCCATGTATAATGCCACTGTTGGGACAACTGCTTCCGGACCGACCCTGCACTGTGCACAAATTCGGAGACCCCATGTTCTGTAGAGCTCACATGGTTCCATTCAGTATGCCGCTGTCACTTGGAACAATGTGATAAGCCCACAACACAGGTTCAGAGCTCCCTTACTACTGCTACTGTTCAGCAGAGCTTGTGAGGATCAGGGAAAGGAATACAATAGGCTGGAGGAAAGACAGATATAGAGGGGGAGGTACAGAAGAAGGAAAATTGATTGGGGAAGGGGAAAATAGAGAAGAGACGAGTGATGAAGGAGGAGGGTGTATGTGTGAGGAAGAGGGATATGTATGAGAGAATACAGGGGGAGGGAAATATAGTATAAATACCATGAACTACAGTAGGTAAAGAGAAAAAAATTAATGAGGTATGAGAATGAGACTATCAAGAGTCAGCAGGAGGAGTAACCTAGTGATTAGAGCACTGGCTTCATAGCCAAGCAACCACAGTTCAATTCCCACTAGCATTCCTTGTTGCCCTGGGTAAATCACTTAACCCTCCATTGCCTCAGAAGGAAGGCCTGACAATCTACTACCAAGAAAACCTAGGAGCTACTGGGTCACCAGGAGTCAGCACTGACTTGAAGGCATGCATTGCAGCAGGACAGGAAAGTCTAACTGAGTAAAATGGCTCAGAGAAGATAGAAAAATAAAAATCAGAGAAGTGAGGAAATATAGCAACATAAAAAATGACTAAAGAAGGATAAAAAATATCAAAACTAAAGCATAGATGAAAGAACCTGATGTGGTTTCTGAAGCAAGGACAAAACAAAGGCTGGAGATGACAAATACACTATTTTGAAAATATTTTATTGAAAACTGTTATGTTACTGTAGAGGGTAAATTGGCAGGCCAGCAGTACCAGACAGTGATGGCCATAGGATTGTTCAGGCCCTGGGCAAGAGAGTCATTTGAGACTGCATAAAAGTTTAAATTAGATTACCTTAGGGATTCCAACCAGGTCCACGTGTGCCCAATAGGCTTGATCCAAGCCTGTGTTTACCCCCATTGCATGCAGGGACTTGTAGTTTTGCTTTTTTTTTCATGGAGTTCAATAGAGTAATCAGGACTACATATCCCTGCATTCAATGGGGAAAACACAGGACTGGTCAAGCTTGTCAGGCACATCTGGAGCCAGTTGGCAACCCTAGATGATCTCCTGGAGACAGTGAGTCCTATACCAGAACAAAGAGAGCATGGGGTCTAGGAATTTTTGACCAGGAATTTAGATATTTGGGGGAGAAAGACCACCAGCAGAATGAAGGAAGAGGAAATGCTGAAAATTGGCTGGGGAGGTGGGGGAGTAGAAAATGAACTCTTCACTATCAACTGGCAAAGTAAATGAGAGAATAGGACCAAAATGATTAGAAAAGCAACGTGCAGATGACAAATATGTGAGCTTTGGTAATCCATCTCTCTTACATCTTTGTATTTTGCTCTGTACAGGAGAAAATGCATTTGGGTGTGTTTCTCCAGCTTTGCAGTGCATGCAGAGTTCTGCTTTCAGGCCGTTTCTCTACTTGTCCTTTATTCTGTATTGGGTGAGGGGTTTTTTATGCTCTGTGTGTGGCCGAGGTGAGTGTGTCTGCTGCTAGTGCATAGTTTCTGTGTGGGGATCTATTTAATGTTTCTGAAAGGAGGTGTATTGGTGTATTCTAAGGCTTAGGGTTGTTGTTTGCCTTCTGGGTAATAGTGCTTTGGTACATATGTGCTGAATGTGCTTTTTACAGGATTTTATATTTCACAATCTGCCTGGCAGTGGAGAGAAGGGCCATGACCCCAAGGAACCAGACTGGACCCTAGATCCTGTGAAAAAATTACTTACAACAAGGAATTATTTCCAGCAGTTTGAGCACTACTTAGTCACACAGCAGAGAGCAGATACTGAGATCCACGTTAATGGAATTTTGAACTGAATTGAATTTGTTACTTGTTTCTAGACCAGCACCCGGATTGGTCCTGCACTAAGAGACCATGGTTTATTCTGGCTCAAGGCCCTTTGGGAATTTGTATTTGAATTTGTAAGATGCAAGAATTTGTGTACCTCTTATCAATGAATTCCGTGTTGAAATTCTCAGTGGCCCCCCTCCCCCTTTCTGCTCTTTTAATAGGAAATCTTCCTACACCTAGAACTCAAACTCCAGGACCATGGAGGGAGATACAGCCCTAAACAAAGGCATCGAGGAAGCAGGTACAGCTCGAACCACCTTACTCTGCACACTACATGGACCATGCGGATCTTTATCTGCCGTCATTTACTATCTTAGAGAAGTACAGCCTGCATGTTCTCTGAATCTCTAAATAGTTTTTTCCTGTTTCTGTGCTGCAGGTAGGTTTAATTTGTAATTGAAAAGAATAAAATGAAACCACTGTACTGTTCATGTGGAACTCAAATAGAAACACAGTAAATTACAGCAGATAAAGACTAGCATAGTCCATCTAGTCTGCCCAGTAAGGTGCTAGAGTTGTACAGCTCTACATGCCACGCCAGGCAGATTACCCCTCTCTAGTCAGAAGTTATTTACATTTGTTTTGATTCCATCCTCTTGATATGTAGTCATCCTCTGTGTCTGCCCATGACTTTTTGAATTCTGTTACTGTTTTTACTCCCATCAGCATTTTGGGAGGGCATTCCAGCCATCCACCACCCTTTCTGTGAAAAAGTATTTCTTGTCGTTATTTTTAAGTTTACTTCCTTGCAGTTTCATTTCATGTCCTCTAGTTCTACAGCTTCCCCGTCTTTGTTCAGTAATACCCTTTAAGTGTTTAAACATCTGTATCACGTCCCCTCTGCCTCTCCTCTCCTTTAAGGTATACATATTTATTTATTTATTTATTTATTTCTCTTATATACCGCGCTCTTAATTCAGTGCGGTTTACATATGAACAAATATAAACACAATGGTACAAGCAGCATTGGTTTTTTACATAGAACAAGGTACATAAACTTGGTGAAAATCAGGGTAACTATAGACAAAAAAACTATATACATGGCTACTATATACATGGTTATTTGGTTAATTAGATGCGAACAAGAATATCTATAATGCCATGGGTAAGAAATTAATTAAGGAGCAGAATAAAAATGCCAGAATAAAAATATTTGTCTTTAAGTCTTTTTTCATATGCCAGAATAAAAATATTTGTCTTTAAGTCTTTTTTCATATGCCTTCTGGTGCAGGCACCATATTATTCTTGGTTGATTTCCTCTGAACCATTTCAAGTCTGTTTATATCCTTTGTAAGGTATGATCTCCAAAACTGAACCAATACTCTAAATGAGGCCTCACCTATGACCTATACTGAGGCACTAATACCTCCTTCTTCCTGCTGGTTTCCTCTCTGTAAGCACTCTAACATTCTTCTGGTTTTGGCCATTGCCTTATCACACTGTTTCGCCACCTTGAGATCATCAGATACTATAACCCCAAGGTCCCTCTCTACGTCCGTACACCAGCCTCTCATCTGCTATCACGTACAGTTCCTTTGGATATCTGCACCCCATATGCATCATCCTGGTGGGTGGCATGCTGGCCCATCCCTCCTTTGCTCCTGCCCCCACTCTGACAGCAAGTTGCATTGGATGAAGGGCAGGAGCCGCATGCCATGAGAATGCGTGCTGCTGCTTTAAGGCAAGGAAGGGATGAATTGCACACTACCCTCATCCCCCAGGTGAAACAATGGATGCCAGGGGTGGGGGTGGGGGCGGCATAGTGATTTCTCCCTTCCACATTGTGGCGAGCCTAAAATGACAGCAGCAGCAGCATCATGGTCAGCCAGTGGGCCAGGGGGCAGAGGAGCACAGCGGGGCCGGGTGAGGGAGCAGCACAGGAGCAGGGCGGGACAGTGGTGACACAGCAGCACTTTGACCTGGGGGGTAGCATGGAGGTCTGCCTAGGGTGGCAGAAACCCTTGGGCCGGCCCTGATCTCAATTGCAAAATAATGTAGAGAATCTTCTTAGCTGTAAGAGCAGAATCCCAATGGCCTTTTTTCTGCTATTTTTGTGTTACAGATGAATCCTGTGGTCATAGAAGCAGATAGCAAAAAAAGACCATATGGCCTATCTAGTCTGCCCTTTCATATCACATACTATAGTCCCTTTTTTTCCTTTAGAAATTTGTGCTTGACCCATGCTTTCTTGAATTCAGATACTGCCCTCATCTCTACTACCTCAACTCTACTACCTGAACTAGGAGACTATTTCTGCATATTACTTCTGAGTCTATCCCCTTTCACCCTTATCCTATGCCCCCTCATTGCAGAATTTACTTTCAATAGAAAGAGGCTCTCCTCTTGTTCATTTATGCCATGGAGGTATTTAAACATCTCTGTCATATCTCCTCTATCCCACCTTTCATTTAAAGTATACATATTAAGATCTTTAAGTCTGTCCCCATATGGTTTATAACAAAGACCACTTTAGAAGCCACCCTATGCACCGACTCCAACCTGCTTATATGCTTTTGAAGGTGCGGTCTCCAGAATTGCACATAATACTCCAAATGAGGTTGCACCAGAGGCTTACACAGAGGCACTATCACCTCCTTTTATCTGCTGGCCATTCCTCTTCATATGCACATAAGCATCCTTCTGGCTTTCACCGTCACCTTTTCAACCTATTTAGCCACTTAAAAATCATCAGAAACAGTCACGCCCAAGTCCCATTCTTCTTTCGGGGACAGAAGTACTTCGCCCCCTCTCTCAATCAGTGTGTATCCTGTTTTTTGGGCTCATAAAGCTAGATCAACCACTTGCAGAAATAAGCTGGCTACTGATATACACAACGAATATATTTTGAGACTCCAAAAAACATAGGGCTCGATATTCAAAAGACATTTATATGGTTAACAGCCAACCGTGTAAATACCTGCTAATTGGATATTCAACAGCATATACACAGGTAGTGCCGTCAAATATCCCCGACTAAGTCCCAGCTAGCATCGGGGTATGCCGGGGGCATTCCAAGACGAAGCAGAGATGGGGATCAATGCTATCCGCACAGCACCAATATTGGAAGCTGCACGGTTAGCACTCAGCACCCATAAGATAGGCAAGGAAAGGCCTTGCCTATCTTATAGGCGCCAAGGCTAACCGTGCAGCATCCAATATCGATGCTGCACGGTAACCTCGGCGGCTTCTGGGCAGCAAGGCCAGACTCAGATATTCACTTCTGTTGCCACGGAAGTGAATATTCGGGGTTTGGGGGTCAACGGGCAGGGCTAAGCAGCTACGGCGCTTAGCCCTGCTCAGTTGAATATCGGGCACATAATGATTAACATTTTTTGAAAAATGGCTCCTTGGGTTCTAAAATAACACTTCAGGTCAATTATTATCCTTCCAAAGAAGATACAACCTTTAAGATTTAAACAATAATGTAAAAAAAATAATAATCTCTAGTATTTGATAATGTTATAATTAGTTTTCCCCTCACTTGATTTGTGACTTTTCATGCTGCAAGGGCTTATATACAACAGTGATGCTGAGAACTATGCTAGGCAGGGTCTCCCAAGATGGACAGGTCTCAGCTGAGGTGCCAGATTAAGACAAACTACCTTTCTGGGTAGCAGCAGAATGGGACAATGTTGGTGACACAGGATCACATTTCTATGACAACAGCAGCAACACTGGAATTACCTGTGTGGAAAAGGGGCTTGACAATCTACTTCCATCTTTCCACAAAAAAAACAATGTATAGTCACAACAAAACAAATTGTGATATAGTGCTGGAAGATGAGATCCCTAGGTTGGAAAGATTTTATCGGGCTACTGGAGAACAGCTGACGACACTTAGGGGTGTGTTTACTAAACGGCGCAAACGGCGCAGCTGTGACATTATCACGTGATACGTGACGTTATTGTGCGATAATGGTGCATTACCGTGTGATAACGTCACGTATCGCGCGATAACGTCTCCTGCAGCGGTAAGGTGCGCCGAGGGTGGAGTAAGGCTCCCCAGAGGGTGGAGTAAGGCTCCCCAGGGGCGGAGAGAAGGGGTCAATGGGCAGAGAGTGGGCGGGGAGAGGCTCCAGGCACACTATCGCTGTGAAATGAAAGTCCAAAAAATAGCGTGAGTGAAAACCTGCCGTTAGAGGCAAAAGTGAAGGAGAGAGAAACCATTTCAGTCAGCAATGTACAGCAAAGGCAGGGAAACCCAGAAAAGTGATAGTAGTGATACATGTGCAGGAACCAAAAAGGCAAATAAACATATAAAATGACCAAAACCACATTTGAAATCCCAATAACCAAGCTGGCCAATAGTGATATTAATGATAAACATAAAGCAACACTACTGACAAAGCGTAAAAAGGAAGATATCATGTTTGGAAGGGTCTATGCTCTGTCCACCTACAAAGTGAATGATCCCACATTGAAATAGCGGTGATCAGGGTTTTTGCCGTTTATATTGGGCAGGTTTGTTATGGCGTGCACATGTGTAGCAACAGCAGAGTGGGCACGTAGGCAAGGGCAACTGTACTGATGCTGTAAATGGGACACAGGGGGTTGCAGGCGGCACATGCTGTGGTCCAGCTGGGGCACAGTGCGGACTAGGCAGATGCCTAGGTGACACATAGGAATGCCGAAACTGTAAAGCAGCAAGACAGCAACTGCCGAGGGTCCAACATGGGCATGAGTGTGTGTCCCATGGTGTCACAGGGGATATTACCTAGCAGGTACCCCCAAGGGCATATAACATTGGCAGGCGATGCCGGGGGGAGGGGGAAGCGTGCATGTCCATGTAGGCACCCCTACCCGAGAACCCACACCATAGGCAGCTGCCTACCGGCACACTGGATGGCCTGGGACTGCGCACCACCAGCATAAGGGCATGTCAGCATTGTGCGGAGGAGTGCTGGTGGCGGAGGGGGCAGTGGCATCTGCCCACAGCAGACCACAGCCAAGCCCTGTTTAGGTGGGTGCCGTGCACTGCAATAAACAAGGTGTGTCTGACGAACAGTCATGGTATCCCCAGGGAATGATCTGCCCCTGTGGCAACAGTTTGGTGCAGTACACACAGCCAGTCTGTTCAGGGGCAGAAAGTCACAAGTTCAAGTCCCAGCTGTGGCTCCTGCCAACCTTGTCCCCATATTTTACCCAGTACTAAACCGTGGTAATAAAGACGGAACCTTTATTGCAGATAAAATAAACATAATAATATATAGTCACTTCTCAGAGCCTAATATACTACAAAGTAACTAAAAATTCTTCAGCTCTATTTTTTAACCTAAAGATTGTAACTTTTCTATCAATTATCCAGATATACTTATGACATAGTAACAGCTTCTTTTATGCAACAAGGTCTCAGACTTGAGTAAAGCAATTGTCCAAACTTCAACTGTTGTTTGGATCTTATGCTTTCATTTGCAACAATGACCTTATATTGTTGCTTTGTTAAGGCTTTTAAGCTGCTCTAAACCACTACTTATTTTAAATTCACTATTCAAAGCTTATCTTGAGTTTTTTTCAGTCTTCCCCAATGTCAAACTCAGCACCGTCGCGTTTCACTTGCCAAGCATTTCTTCACGGTTTTTTTTTATGTAAATGCGTCTGCTTGCTCTCATCCTATCACCAAACCTATAAATATAATTAAAACGCACATATCTGGTTTCCATTGTGAGCACAATCTTTCTACAATCAATCTTAGCATGACCACTTATTTTAAACTTTTACACAACAGAACTTCACTCACCAAATTCATCAGACTTGCCTGGATCTTCTTTTGTTACGAGACGCCGCACATGCGAACAACCAGTGCAACCAGATTTAAAAGAATGGTGTTGATGAGTGGCTCAACACCTGTGGGTTTAACTCTTTCATTCACTAATGGAGAATGCCACTTTTTATACCCAGTCTCTGTTATATACACATGCTCCAGTCTATTTGTGAATTGAGGCCGGTTGGACTTACAGCTTGTAAATTAAAAATCCATCTTTGCTCTCTAAGTAGCAGCATTTGATCTCTCGAGTTTTCTCCAAATCCAGTAAAAACACGATCGATGCAAAAGCATCGAAGATCTTCAAAACTGTGGTTCAGTTTAAGGCAATGATCTACAATAGGAGCCTCCACCCGTCTACACTTCAGTCTGCTATGGTGTTCTTTCATGCGAACCTGAAAGGGGTGAATGGTTTTGCCCATGTACACTAGTTGACAAGGACATAAAATGCAATATACTACATATGTTGAGGCGCAGGACGTTTTGTGCTTTAAAAAATACTTTTTACTCAGATATTCAAATGTTGTAATTTCCAAAGTGATTCGACATACCGGGAATTCTCCACATTTGGAGTGGCCAGCCTCCAAATTTATGGGTTGCATCTGCAAAGATCTTAATGTTGTCGGACTCAATAGTTCTTTCAAGTTCTTATGTCTTTTCCAAACGCACCATATAGATTTATCTTCCAAACCTGGGGTGCATCTAAAAACATTACTGTGCTTTTTCAAATTTTTTTTGGATTTTGTTACTATATGGTGAGTATTTAGTCATCAAGTTCACTTGTCTGTCTTCCATCTGATGCTTCTGGATTGGAGACAGCAATAGTTCTCTATTATTATATAATGCCCGTTTATAAGCCATATTTACAATACGTTCTGGATATCCTCTTATTAAAAATTTTTGTTTTAGACGAACAGCCTGCATTTTAAACTCTGTTACCTCTGAACAATTCCTTTGATATCTAAGGAATTGGGAGAAAGGGAGACTATCCTTCAATTTCCGTGGGTGAGCACTATCATAGTGCAACAGGGTATTCCTATCTGTAGGCTTACAATATACCAATGTATTCCATGTGTTATTTTCTTTTCTCACCTTGACATCTAAATATGTGATACTATAAATGTCACTAGTATAGGTAAATTTGATGTTATTATCTCGGCTATTCAACCAACTGGTAAATTCGTCCAGGTCATTCTGTTGACCTTCCCATAACATGAATACATCGTCGATGTATCGACGTCATAATTTGATATGACTATTGCAAGGTGTTGAAAATGTCCATTTTCGCTCAAAAGATTCCATATAAAGGTTCGCCACTGAGGGAGCACATGTGGCTCCCATTGCCATGCCTGAAATTTGATGATAAATTTTCCCTTCAAATGTGAAATAATTTTGAAACAATATCAGATGTATGAGCTCTGTTAAAAACGTCATATGAGAAATGGAAAGATCTCCTCTATTATGTAAGGCTTCAACTACTATATCTTGTGCCACTGGTTGTGGTATACTGGTATATAGTGACGTTACATCTAGTGTGACCAACAAGATATTCTGTGCTTCCACCCATTGTGAATACTGTGTAAGAATTTGCAGGAAATGCATAGTGTCTCTAACATATAAGAACATTGTGGACATCAATGGTCTCAAAAACGAATCGAGGTACATAGATAAAGACTCCAAGACAGAGCCTTTTGTGGATGCAATCGGTCTACCTGGTGGTTGGGTTGAACTCTTATGGATTTTAGGTACCAAGTAAAATTTTGCCAATATGGGGTCATTTGCATTAAGAAAGGTCCATTCTTTCTTCGAAATTAACTTATTTTTTAAAGCTTGAGACGTAAGTGATTTTATAGATGTTTTCAATTGGTCAGTTGGTCCTCTTGCAAAACTAAATATGTAGTTGGATCTGACAATTGTTTGTAGGCTTCTTGCAAATATTGTTGCCTATCCATAACTACTATACTTCCACCCCTTGTCTGCACGTCTGATGACCAGGTCTGAACGGAATTGTAACTCTTGTAGTACCGTTTTTTCTTTTGGAGAAAGAGTGTTCAATGTATGATTCTTGTGAGTATTTATCATGAGAGAAACGTCTTTTACGATTAGTTCTCTAAATAGTTCTAACGATGGAGGTAATTGGCCCGGCGGGGTCCAAAATGATTTCAATGGTAACTGTGCTGTTATGAACCAAGGTTTGTGTTATCTCCCCTGGCTTAGTGGCAAAAAAAGCCCTCAGATTAAGTTTTCTAATCAGATGTTCCAAATCTACATAAAATTGAAAGGTGTCAAAAGAGATTGAAGGTACATAAGACAGGCCTTTACTCAAAATGCTGATTTGATCTGATGTAAGATTTTGTCCTGAGATGTTAATTACAGGAATATTTTGAATCTGGTTTACATCTTTTTCTGTTGCCCGTCCCTCGATATTGAGACTTCCCTTTCTGTTTCTGCCAGATGTCCTCGTCGTCGGAAAAAACCTCCTTAGAGCATTTATTAAAATCTGAGGAATTACCATCTTCCGAACTTTCATCAAAATCCACTTGACGTCTATACTTTTTGTTGGGCTTATCCTTCCTCTTGGGATTAAGCCACGGATATACATAACCCGTTGTGTAGTCCTCATGATCCCTCCTTAATTTTTTTTCTTTAAACTTTTTTACTTCTTCCCTTGTAATATCTATAGCTTTTTTATGTTCTTCCATACGTTTAGAAAATTGTGCTGTTGTCTCAGACTCTTTCAACTTTGCTGTCAGTTCTTCCACTTCTTGTTGTATTTTCCCAACACTTTGTTTTGTGGTATCCACTATTAATACCATCAAGTCTAATGAGCACTTGTTTAATATGTGGTTCCATTTTTCCATAAAGTGTGGATCCATTATATGCATTTTGGGTTCTTTATATACTCTCAACCCCCTTGGGATATGATGTCTTCGAATGTATTCCACTAAAGAGAATCTATGTAGTTCCTGTCAAACCAGTTTCTTCTGAATCTTCAATAATTCCGCCCAGTTGATGTTTGGCTGATTTCCATCCATCGTTTGGCTGATTTCCATCCATCTTTTGGCTTTTGCATCGATCGTGTTTTTACTGGATTTGGAGAAAAATCAAGAGATCAAATGCTGCTACTTAGAGAGCAAAGATGGATTTTTAATTTACAAGCTGTAAGTCCAACCGGCCTCAATTCACAAATAGACTGGAGCATGTGTATATAACAGAGACCGGGTATAAAAAGTGGCATTCTCCATCAGTGAATGAAAGGGTTAATCCCACAGGTGTTGAGCCACTCATCAACACCTTTCTTTTAAATCTGGTTGCACTGGTTGTTCGCATGCACGGCGTCTCAGTAACAAAAGAAGATCCAGGCAAGTCCGATGAATTTGGTGAGTGAAGTTTTGTTGTGTAAAAGTTTAAAATAAGTGGTCATGCTAAGATTGATTGTAGAAAGATTGTGCTCACAATGGAAACCAGATCTGTGCGTTTTAATTATATTTATAGGTTTGGTGATAGGATGAGAGCAAGCAGACGCATTTACATAAAAAAAAACCTGAAGAAACGCTTGGCAAGTGAAACGTGACGGCGCTGAGTTTGACGTTGGGGAAGACTGAAAAAACTCAAGATAAGCATTGTTTTGGGGAAGACTGAAAAAACTCAAGATAAGCTTTGAACAGTGAATTTAAAATAAGTAGTGGTTTAGAGCAGCTTAAAAGCCTTAACAAAGCAGCAATATAAGGTCATTGATGCAAATGAAAGCATAAGATCCAAACAACAGTTGAAGTTTGGACAATTGCTTTACTCAAGTCTGAGACCTTGTTGCATAAAAGAACCTGTTACTATGTCATAAGTATATCTGGATAATTGATAGAAAAGTTACAATCTCTAGGTTAAAAAATAGAGCTGAATTTTTAGTTACTTTGATAAAATAAACATGCCTGAAACGCCTATATTTTACCCTACAGAGCACAGACACCATAAACATCTGCAATCCCTAGAGCAGAGTTTCCCAACTGCAGTCCTGGAGGGCCAAACACCATTCAGGTTTCATGCTGTCCCTAATAAATATGCCTGTGCTGCATTTGTATGCATTGCCCCCATTGTATGCAAATGTATCATGCATATTCATTGGGACAGCATGAAAACCTGAACCGTGTTTGGCCCACCAGGACCGGAGTTGGGAACCTCTGCCCTAGAGCAGCGGCCAACAGGGGCAGAAACACCCACACCCACAGGCTCCACTATCCAAAGCCTCATGGAGAGTTAGGCTGTTGGGCCCTGCGCGGAGCAGCATCTCCCAATACTGGCACCTGCATACCTTAGCAATGCCGTCCTAAACTTGGGAACACGTTCCACATATATCAGAAGGTTGCTATGATTAATGTCAGCTAACAAATCCTAAATTAAACACAATTTGTTGATAGAGATTCATCATAGCAACCTTTCTGATATCTGTGGAGTGTGTTTCAGTTATTGCTTCTGACAGTGTTTACCACCCCGGGGAGTGACCCTAACAGTATTGTGTACCATAGCAATGCCCGCACTGTGCCCAGGACTGGTGTGGCGGCCAGGGCTGCCACAAACCTCCATATTTGCACAATGCTGACATAGGTGTGGGAGTGTGTATATGTTTATCCAGTGTGTTGTGGCTGCCTACACCTTACTGAGCCTACACTGCTTGCACTGTTTCCAGTTTTAGCCTGCCAATGTGCATCATGAGGAGCAAGGTACTGTGGGTATGGCCCAGACAGGGTGACCTGGGCAGGATGCATCTGCACAGGGTATAGGGTAATGGCTGGGACATTGTAGTGCCCGACCACCACCTGCTCAGACAGGGTGGCCACAGCATGTCATGCTGGGAGGTCACTCTCACCCTGATTGAGCAGTGACCATGGCATGGCTAGGTTCCCCCATAGTGCTATGCAGCATTTCTTTCAAGTGATATTTATGGGTTCTCCTTTCTGGGCCCCAATCACTGACATACCTGCTTCGTGTGTGTGTGTGTGCTCACTTCCCATTTTTGGGTGCACACAGTTCCTCCAGGAACATGCACTATGTCCTAGCTAGCAGACTGTCTGCAGTTAGCATGTGTATGGCTGGAACACCTTGCAGGGTGCAGTGGAAGGAGACTGACTGTACCCTCTGCTGGTGAATGTCAGATGATATTGGGGGGGGGGGGCAGCTGAGCTTCTCCAGTGTTCTACCTGTCTGCCATTGCCTTATATGACCAAAAAATTTAATCCCTAAATCAGAGATGCATAAATGTGCCCACCCAAAAATCTCCGAAAAAAAACCCTACAGTGAACCTCTATTTTTTATTTATTCTTTTTGTCGGATCACACCGAGGGAGGAAAAGAAGAATGCCTTAACCCCACCAGACAGATGTGATCCGTTTTATTCATAGAAAAGTTCTTTGGTAAATACCCATTAAAAAACACCAACATATCTTAAATAGTTTTAGAAGAAAAGCCACAACTCGTTATGTGTATCAAACATCGAATTCCGGGACACACGACGTGCACGTTTCGGGACACCAAATCCCTGCATCAAGTGCTCCAACGATTGGCCCCTCTACAAGGAGCAATGCTGTCATGGGGATCCTTCACAAACATTGGCCCATTCTTTCAGTGCACTCTAGTTTGGTTCATCCATTCATAAGAACATAAGAACATAAGATATGCCATACTGGGTCAGACCAAGGTCCATCAAGCCCAGTATTCTGTTTCCAACAGTGGCCAATCTAGGTCATATGTACCTAGGTGAAGGGGGGATGTGTGGACCCAAAAGTGGATTATGTAGCACCACCCAACCCACCCTCTGTGGCTCAGGGTAGGGGGACAGGATCTCCTACCAACAGATCCACATTGTACATCTCTGCAATGGTGGCAGTAGAGAGGACCATCAACTCCAGTCCTGTTGGGGAACAGGCACCCTACAGGGCAGTCGATGCAGATCTGTATGCATCATATAAGGCAATGTGCCCACCCAAAAATCTCCGAAAAAAAACCCTACAGTGAACCTCTATTTTTCATGCCTGCATTTAGTAAAGCTTTGAGTCTTCGAGACATGTTAGTGAAATCCACCACCACATTTGATAGACCTACGGATCCGGGTGATTTGAGGGGTCATTTCCCCTGCTATAAATGCAAATTTTGTTTTAACACCATGTCCGGGACCTCTTGGATCCATCTTAAAACTGGGCATACTTACCAATGCAAATGGTTTACTACCTGTTCCTCCGTGTTTGTGGTTTACTTGATCCAGTGTGACTGTTCTTTAATTTATGTGGGATGTACGACACATTCCATTAAAGTTAGAATAGGAGAGCATGCTTCTCGGATTCATCAGTGGATCCTTTCAGCCCCGGTAGTGGAACACTGTATTGAGTGGGGGCATTCATTTGAAGATCTACACTGGACAGTGATTGACCACATCCCTGAAGATTCTAGAGGGGGTGATCGGGTGGTCCGTTTACAGCGTTGTGAGCAGAGATGGATCTACAATCTGGACACTGGACACCCTGGAGGTTTGAACCATGAAATTGAGTGGTTGAGTGTTTTGTAGAGGGTCCAATCAGCTAAGGGGTTCCCTCTGTTAGTGGGATGTCCCCTTCATGATTGGCTGTTCTTTGGTAGGCAGTTCTGGTTCTTACATCATTCAGATTTCATCCAATCAGGACAGGGCTTCATTGGGGGATTGCCCTTTACCTGCGAGTTGTTCTCCTCATTGATGGACAGAATCAGTTGGCCAATTAGAAGTGCATCAGTCCTCTCCAGTGATTGGATGCCGACAAACTACCGGCAGTTTGGGTTGGGGCAAGGTACTTCAGGCCGGAAGGTCGGGGGTTCAAATCCCACTAGAGGACAGCAACCTTGGGCCGGAAGGACTGGGGTTTCTAGTCCCACAGGTGCTCCTTGTGGTCTTGGGCAAGCCACTTAACCCTCCATAGCCCATGTTCCCTGTAAAATAGTTATCTCCAAGTTATAATGCCCTGTTCAATGTAATTTCAGTTTGTTCAATGTAAACCGCCTTGATATCATGAAAGGCGGTATATAAGAAATGTTAAATAAATGGGAGTCACACCATTTGTTCAACTACAGCTGCAAGAAGATCTACGCCTGTTTGATTTTCGTTGGAGCACTTAATACAGGGATTTGGTGTCCCGAAACGTGCACGTTGTGTGTCCCGGAATTCGATGTTTGATACACGCAACGAGTTGTGGCTTTTCTTCTAGAACTATTTAAGATAAGTTGGTGTTTTTTAATGGGTATTTACCAAAGAACCTTTCTCTGAATAAAACGGATCACATCTGTCTGGTGGGGTTAAGGCATTCTTCTTTTCCTCCCTCAGTGTGATCCGACAAAAAGAATAAATAAAAAATAGAGGTTCACTGGAGGGGCTTTTTTCAGAGATTTTTGGGTGTGCACATTGCCTTATATGATGCATACAGATCTGCATCGACTGCCCTGTAGGGTGCCTGTTCCCCAACAGGACTGGAGTTGATGGTCCTCTCTACTGCCACCATTGCAGAGATGTACAATGTGGATCTGTTGGTAGGAGATCCTGTCCCCCTACCCTGAGCCACAGAGGGTGGGTTGGGTGGTGCTACATAATCCGCTTTTGGGTCCACACATCCCCCCCTTCACCTATAACATGTGACCATGGCACCCACACAGGATATGCACTATTCTGGGTGCATCATAGTCCACAAGGGCTAGATGTGACTGGGAAAATATAGATGGACACAGGTGTATCCTAGGTGTGTCTGCAGACTACATATCACACACTGGCACTGATGGGGACCTACAGCATAGTCTATCTCAGCCAAGCCAGGTGCTGCGGACCTGGTGCTGGGTTCCCCATCTCACCCTCAGGGTGAGCACAGGACCCGCACAATGTCAATGTTTTGTAGCTACTCTGTGCCAGTAACACACATGGTCAGTTCCCCCTACCAGGCCTAGGTGCTGTGGGGGTGCATACCCCATTATGTGATCAGCTGTAGATTGCTGATCTGCATGTGCAGTGCATCATGGGTACGGGTGGGTTTACTCTATCCTTGTAAGCACAGCAGACAGTTTGTGTGGTGACCTGTAGTCTTTCTGTAGCCAGCCAGCAGTGTGGTAGTAGCTATAGAGATGTAGCCTACTGGTTAATTCAATGACTATGGAGGCAGAGGTCATGGGTTTGATCCCACAGTGGTGTTATTTAGGACTGCTGTCTGAGGCTTTTCTTTTTCATTTCAATCAGTGCTGCCAGCAGAAACACCCTCACAGTGCTGTAGCCTAAGGTGCCTCATAGGCGCCCTATAGGGCGCCCTGTAAAGCGCCCTATAAGGCACCCTGTACAGTGCCCTATAGGGCACATTATAGGGTGCCTTGGCAGACAGGGCACTTTATAATGTGACCTAAGGGGCACCTTATAGGGTGCCTTATGAGGCACCTTAGGTTACGGCACTGTGAGGGTGTTTTTGCTGGCAGCACTGATTTAAATTAAAAGAAAATGCCTCAGACATCCTTTTTAGATTACACCACTGCAGGATCAAACCCGTGACCTCTGCCTCCATAGTCATTGCAGTAACAGTGGGCTACATTGTTATAGCTTCTAACACTGCGCTGGCATGTACTTAGGGTTAACATGTATTAACGTGCCACAGTGCCCACTATTGTGCAATACAGATTCTTGCTACCTTAGGACTGGAACGTCCACTCCTTATATGGCATTCTTCACATTATCGCTGCAACTAGCACCGGTAACATTAAGATGGTTTAGTAAACATAACCCTTAGAGTAAAGCCAGCACTTCTGATGTGGTTGGATGAACATCTGATTGCTGATTTACCTGTGCATAAAATAAGAGTCAAAAACTGCAAAGATGTCTTACATATTGGGCATGAAATATCTGAAACATAAACCAAGGGAAGGTAGAAGTGGTCAAGAACGAAATTGAAAGTGTACAACTTGATCTGTGAGGTTTCAGAGAGTTTAAATGAATTGGCATTGGATACTTTGAATTTGAGGATCACATAGCATACAGTGCTGAAAAAAAAACAAAGAAGAAATGGTGTTGCATTTATAATTAAGAAGAAACTTGCAAAAAACGTAATGAAATGCAATACAGTGAATGCTTAATTTCTATTCATCTACAAGGAATGCCTATCAACACAACTATTATACAGGTATATGTACCAACAACAGCTGCAAAAGAGGAAGAGGTTGATTTTATTTATTTTTATTTTTATTTATTTAACACTTATTTATATACCGCATCTTCCAGCGATCAGTTGCGGTGTACAATTAACAACAGTTAACAATGCAGAGCTTGTTTTTCATGGAACAAAATAACTTTTTACATAGAACATCTTAACATGCACAGATAGGTTTAAATACTAAGCAGAATAATTCAACTAACACAGATTGTGTAACAATTTAAACAACGTACTGACTCTACCGTATAGGCAGATCATATCAGTTTCAACTATATACAAGTAGTTTCAACTATATATAAGTAGGGTATCAGTGCATAGGAGTGGATTGTTCATTCGATTATGTTTTGTATGTTATCCCTTGAAGAAGGGAGTATATGCTTGATGTACTTGATCATTTCTATGAACAAGTACAAGCTGAATTCAACAGAACATGCATACAAGATATACTGATAGTCATGGGCAACTGAAACACAAAAGTTGGGAACAAAAAAGAAGGTAAAGTGTTGGAAAATATGGGCTTGGCAGTAGAAAAAAAGCTGGAGAAAGACTGATAGAATTCTGCAAGACTAACGATCTCTTCAAATCCATTACCTTCTTCCAGCAACACAAGCGGAGACTTCACCCAATGGATTATACAAAAATCAAATTGACTGCATCTATGGAAGTCAATGATGGAAAAGCTCAATAACATCAACAAAAAGAGAACCCAGAGCTGACTGTGGTACAGTTCACCAGCTACTAGTATTTATTTATTTAACATCTTTTTTTTTATACTGTCTTTCTACCAGTCAAGACAGTTTCCAGAAAATTCAGTGCATAAGAACATAAGATATGCCATACTGGGTCAGACCATGATCCATCAAGCCTAGTATCCTGTTTCCAACAGTGGCCAATCTAGGTCACAAGTACCTAGCAGTTTCCCCAAAGGACACAGGTTCCACAATGCTTGTATTTCCCAGATCCCCTTTAATAATGGTTAATGGACCTTTCCTCAGGAACTTGTCCAAACCTTTTTTAAACCCAATTATACTAACAGCTTTTACTACATCCTCCGGTAACGAAATCCAGAGTTTGATTACACTGGTCAACATTGAAATCGTTACTGACTTTAAAAGGCCCTAATCTGTAGTATCTTGGTGAGCTGAACACGAATATAACATTTAAAAAAATTTATTGGCTCTCGTTTTGAAGATATTGCATGTAGTTAATTTTTGAAGTTTCACCGTGTAAATTTATCCAGTAGGACATCAACAGCATCCCAAATAAGCCTTGAAGGATGTAATATTGCTTCACATTGCATAATACCAGCATGCACACATCCAGAGTTGATTGCATCATTTTCTGATGCGATGCAATACTACTGCCAGATGGCTGCTGAAGCCATCTGACGTCAGCAGTGTACTATATGAAGTTGGAAAGGTTGAGCATTTAAAATATTTCAGACTGTGTGCGAGACAGTTTAAGCTACTGTTACATGAAACTTTTATTAATCATATAATTTTAGACATTTAGGTACAATACAGAACAGTAATGCCGCGAAAGTGCATTAATACCATTGACAATTTCTGCTACATTTGTGGGGAAGTGACATTTGCCAACCAGAAGAAAAGTATTACTTCTCAACTGAAGAAGGCATATCATCTTTACTTCGGATGCAAGATTGGTGACCAAGACAAGCCTCGGGCCCCGCATATATGCTGCACTACATGTACAACACAGCTTTCACAGTGGTTGAATTGCAAAAGACCATCAGGGCCGTTTGCAGTCCCCATGGTGTGGAGAGAGCCAAGCAACCACATAAATGACTGTTATTTATGCTTGGTTCCTACCCAAAAAATTCCGTTTGCATTGAGACCAGTTTCACATGTTGAGGGACTTCCTATTCCAGAACCTCCATCAGAATATTCTCTTGATTCATCTGATGAAGACAAGAGTGAGCCGACCTGTTCTTCTCCTGGTCCGTCAGCATGCAGTGACCCAGATTTTCACTGGGATGCATTATCAATTCCACACAGAATAACACAGGAAGAACTAAATGACCTGGTTCGTGATTTGGATTTATCCAAGAACAAGGCAGAATTGCTAGGATCAAGACTCCAACAATGGAATCTTCTAGAAGAAAATGTCAACATTATTCCATATCGAAAGCGCCACCAGCAGTTGGAGCCTTTCTTCTGAAAGGAAAGTAATCTGGTATTCTGTTCCGATATTGCAAGCCTCATGAATACCTTAAAAATCACTCATGACCCACAAGACTGGAGACTATTTATAGACTCTTCGAAACTGAGTCTGAAGGCTGTGCTTTTGAACAATGGAAACCGTCTTCCATCTATTCCAGTAGCGCATGCCGTCCACATGAAAGAGACATACGATAACTTAAAGCATCTACTGACTTCCATTAACTATAACAAGTACAGCTGGTGCCTCTGTGGTGACTTGAAGCTAGTTGCACTTTTAATGGGACTGCAGCAGGGATATATAAAATACATGTGTTTCTTATGTGAGTGGGATAGCCGAGCAAGGAATTGGCACTACTTGCGGAAGGAATGGAATCGCAGACAAAATATAACAGTTGGAGAGAAGAATATCTGGTTGAGGCTCACAAAATCCTGCTACCATCCCTTCACATCAAACTACTCGTAGGTTTGATGAAAAACTTTGTGAAAGCCATGAACCGCACTTCGCCAGCTTTCCAATACCTGCATGAAAAATTCCCTCAACTCAGCGAAGCAAAGATTAAAGAGGGAGTTTTTGTGGGTCCTCGGATTCGAGAGCTCTTCAAAGATGACCGGTTCAACAACTTGCTGCAGGGTGATGTGAAACAAGCATGGAATGCTTTTCGCCTAGTGTCAACAAACTTTCTTGGGAATGTTAGGGCAGAAAATTACAAGGAACTAGTAGAAGACATGCTGATGCAGTATCAGAAACTTGGCTGCAATATGTCTCTAAAGATCCATTTCCTTGATTCCCATCTCGATTTCTTTCCTGACAACTGTGGTATGGTTAGTGATGAACAGGGTGAACGTTTTCACCAGGATATCGCAACGATGGAGCAAAGATACCAGGGAAAATGGTCCACTATAATGCTGGCTAACTACTGCTGGACACTCCCCAGAGAAGCTCCCATACAGCTGTACAAGAGACAGGCGAAAAAATCTAAGAAGTAGTCTATGACTTGGTTTTTTACAGGTATTAACTGTAAACCTATTATATTTACTATTGACATGCATTTCGTGATGTAAACATTCATTCTTGTAGATTACAAAAAAACTAGAGCCAACTTTGCAATTTCACTGTCATATTCGTGTTCAGCATATAAAAATTGATAAGAAATGACTATTTTTATTTCAGTAACATGACTTTTATAAAAATTTGTTGACCAGTGTTATACATTGAGTGAAAAAATATCTTCTATTAGTCTTAAATAGATTACACTGTAGCTTCATTGCATGTCCAATAGTCTTTCTATGTTTTGATGGTTTAAACAATCAATTTAAGTTTACCTGTTCCAATCCATTCATTAATTTATAGACTTCTATCATATCTCCCCTCAGCCATCTCTTTTCCAGATTGAAGAACCTAACTAATGTTGTAATGGACATTACAGGGAGCATATATTATAATATATATTATATTGTAATCATCAAACTTTTGAGGCATAACTATTTACAATATGTTGTTGGGGTATGGTTATTACTTAGCCGAGTGTTCATTGTTCAGTACTTGATCCATAATACTCTAGGAACAGCAGAAATTTTAGGTTTTTACAGAATTGGCTGGTTAACTGGATGGATCTTAATTGTGGTGGCAGCGAGTTCCAAAGGGTGGGAGCGTATAGTGAAAATGCCCTGCTGTTGGTTCTTTGGCTGCATGAGGGTTTGTTTGTGGATATTTCCAGTCTGTTGATTGTAGCTGTTCTCCTGGGTCTTTTAGAGTTGTTGCTCGCTACTAGGGGAGAGTGGTTATCCAGTGATTGTTCAAAATTTTGTGGGTGTGTAGAATGATTTTGTATTTGATCCTGCTTATAATGGGAAGCCAGTGAAGCTGTTTGAGGAGTAGGGTAATGTGAGCCTGCTGAGATTTCACCAATATGGTTCTAGTTGCTTATTTTGAGCTAGTTGCAGGGGGTATAGCATGCTCTTGGGAAGGCCCTGCTAGATGGAATTTCAATAATCATAAACTGGGGTGATTACTGCTTGGCAAACGGCTTAGAAATCCATTGGGGAGAGGAGTTTACGTAGGTTCCTTAAGGAGCGAAACTTGAAGTAGACAGATTTGGTAATTTGGCTTATTTGTGACTGAAAGTTGAGTTCTTGGTCGAGTGTGATGCCCAGATAATTAATTTGTGATTTGACTGAGAGTGGAGTATTGTTTATTATGATTGAGGGTGGAGGATTGAACTGCTTGTTTCTTGTGATGTGGAGAGCTTACGACTTATTATGATTAATTTTGAGATTGTGTTCTTTGAGCCAGAGGTTGCTGAAAAATAGTTGGAGATTTTGGTATAGTCCTGGTGATTTTGTGGCGAAGGGGGTGAAGATCATTATGTCATCTGCATATATTAAGTAGTTGACATAATGGTGTTTAATGATTTCGCAGAGGGGTTGTAAGTAGATATTAAACAGGATTGAGGAGAGTTCAGGCTCCTTGATTGAGGGGGAATGGTGCAGATATGAGGGTGCTAATTTTGATGTATTGTACATGGTCTGATAAGTAGGAGTGGAACCATTTCAGGGGAGTTCTTTGAATTCCTATATTGTAGAGTCAATTTAGTAGGAGTTCATGTGAGACAGAGTCAAACGCGGCTGATATGTCCAGGAAGATGAGTATAAAGCTTTGTGTTATGATTTTGGTGCCTTTCATCAGTGTGTTGAGCAGGGAAATCGTGAGGGTTTCCACGCTGTGCTGGGGGCAGAATCCATGCTGGTGAATGTCCAGAGGACAAACGTTTTGATAATTTTAGCAATGAATGGGATACTAGAGATGGACCCTGCCTGCCCAGCATTTTACAGGCCAAAGTTCTGTTTCTTTAGGATGGGACCAATAGAGGATTGCTTGAGTGGGAGGGAGAGAGATCCTTGTGTTAATGAGTCATTTATCATGTTGCATATGCAGGGTATGAGTTGGATTTTCTCCAGTTTAATCCAGGACACAGAGCAGGGGGGCGAGGGGGAAGGTGGTAGTGTTGATTGCTGAAAGTATACTGAAAAAGGCCAAACCATTCATGGATGCAGGAAAATATGATCTGAAAATGTCGTCGGATTTGCTCCTCTACCCTTGATTATAAACATCAAGGACCGCTGCTAAGTGATAAACTTTTGCATAGGGGTTATCCTCATACAGTTGTTTGCAGGGTTTATAAAAGGGCATTATACAATGGCAGGGACACACTTTTGGAGTCCAATAAATATTCTCAGGATACCCCAGAAGATCGCTTAATCTGTGTTCTGCGATATTCCACTATGGCAAGTAGTATCACAAAAATTATCAAACAAAATTGGTCACTTTTGCAACTACACCATTGTTTTCCAGAAGAGGTATTGATTGCATTCAGTAGAGAAAAGAACTTGAAGAAATTATTGAGTCCATCTGATATTTAGTATAAATCTGCAGATAGTATTGACTCACCTGGACATTTTCGATGCAGCAGTTGTACGGTAAATCTTGTGAGAACATGATAGAAACAGATCAATTTATTTTATCTGCCAACAGGTCATAAGTTTAAGCTACAATATCGCACCAACTGCTTCACTGATTATGTGGTATATAGTATGCAGTTTCCTTGTGTCAAAGTGTATATCAGTAAAACTACTAGGCCTTTGAAAATTACATAAAAAAGAAGTGGCCCCAAAGGTGCCACATTGTTCGGAACATTCACATAATTTTGCATCTTTGAAAATCATTATGGTGGATCATATTCCCCCTTCCATTAGAGGAGGGGATAGGAAATGCCAATTGCTACAATTAGAGTCCAAATAGATATTTTTATTACACACAGAATTCCCTAATGGTCTTAATACAACCATTGATTACTCTTGTTTTTTAAGGCAGTACTCAATTTTTTGTAGGTTATCAATACTATCTAAATCATTTTTTGAAATTTTGAAGGGTGGGATGGAGGGATTTCTTTATGAGAAGTATGGTTATTGGTATGTTTATCCTTGTTAGGACTGACTCATAGCTGTAGCGTGGTGATTCAGCAGAAATAAGAGATGTTTATGTTTTTGATTGCGTCAAGTGAGTTATCACCATTCTTTCTGCGAGCTCTCTTGTTTAGCCTTTGGAACTCTACAGTGGTCCCTAGAAATAACCAGTTCATATTGCTCTTGGGGCTAATTGGCTTTCACCAGATTGATTATTTTGATGAGAAGTGTCAGCATTCTAAAGTTGCCGTTTTCTATTTTCAGATAGCAGTTTGACTGGTGGAAAGAAGTCCATACTTATATCTTATTAGAATAATGAGAGCTTGCTTGTTTTGTCATCAGTTGAGCGGAGTGTCAAGATCAAATACTTCTTGGGAAAGAAATTTGTCATCCTCTTGTTGTCGAGGGTGCAAGCCTTTTGAATTTTAGCATTGATGGCAATTTTCTTTCATTGAGTTCTGCTGTGAATGAATTGTTCAAGACATGGCTGGTTACAACGCAGCTGTTATTGATTACCTTGGGTTTTCTGGTTAATGAATGATGGGTCTTTAAAAACACTGTTTATTGAAGGTTGCTATAAGCTTCAATTTATCTCAGAGCAATAGAGCCTTTCCCTTTCGTCAAATGATTAAGTCATGCTATGTACATTAGTGCATCTGTATTCAGGTAAATGTTGCAGTTTTTAAAGTTATCTTGATGATTGTTTTGTTAATAATTAAACCCCTGTGCTTTTCATTGATTTATAATGCTGTTCTGTTTAAAGGAGCTGTGTAGTAACCTAATTTTAGGAAGCAAACAGCACACTGCCACGTAAAACATGCAGCGAACAGTACAAAGATGTGAGCAGTAACTAAAACTCACAACTTTTTATTGGTCCTTATAAAGTGTACGGTGGCCAGACCCAACACAGGCCGTGTTTCGTAAAATACTTCTTCAGGGGTGAGGCACACCATAAAACTATAAAAACATCAAAAAACAATTTAATAATGGACCCTCAAAAAAAAATGTGCATATAATAAACAAAGTTAAAAACATAACGATAAAAACATATTTAAAAAATGTAAGTGAGAACATAAATATAAAAACCTTGCATGTAAACTACAACATAAAAATGTAACAATATATGTAATATCGTATATAGACAACATATAATAAAATAGTGTATATGAAAAAAGTGCATGTAGAATATAAACATGAGAGGAAAAGAAAAAATCATAAAATCAATTATATAACAACTATAATAAAATTTATATAAACAATAAATAATTCATTAATACTAAAACAGAGAAATGTAAAAGGTGAAGACTAAAAGTAAGCATTTGAAAACCATAAGGACATTTAAATTCAATACGGAACACAAGGAGCAGGAGTGAATGAGGACACATTACCTTAGGGCCATAAGGTGATGTATGAGATCAATGGATCTCTAGAACATGTCCTATTTTCTGTAAAATTCAATAATGTTTAAATTAATATAAAAACTTTAAAGGGGTTTGTGGAGGATTCCAAATTGGAACCATTAATAAACTGCCTGGAGCAAACATAATTTATATTGCATTTCTTTATGGTGCAACAGATGCACCTACTGCTTGATACGGTCAAATGTAGCAAGTGCTGGGCTTAGGTGGATAGGTTGCAAGAAAACATGTGAATATTATATCGGTTTCATGAATAAAGAATGTATACCACATCTCATAAAAATGCAGTGAATGCCATCGTGTACCATAAGATAAACTAACAAAGAATTCTTTAAACTGATGACAATCTCTGTGCCATGTACTTACTACAGACTTGAAGAAATGATTGAATGATCATAAGAATTCATACATATCTGAAAGCAATTGGCTGTAAGAGAAAATGATAATAAATATAAATAAAGACGGTGTGTGAAGCGAACCAACGAAAATATAAAGGATTATAATTTAAAAGTGTGAATGTTTAAAAATTGAAAAAGAAGAGGGAATCCTACTGCATACTTCGTCGTGAGCTCTTTAGATTGAAAAAACGCTGGCGCGTGAGTGTCTTTAAATTTCAGAATAACCGCGGGAAACCAAAGGGGCGGTCACTGTGAGTGTATTAAGGGTCTTGTAATATACAACATATTGAACCAAAAGGATGATAAATAAAAAATAAAGTGATAATATGCCGTGTACTACAGTAAGAATATAATTTTGTAGAAATGTAGAGCTTTTGCAATATCAAAAAACACCGCAAGTCTTACGATAAAGCTAAAGAAATGTAGAGCTTTTGTAATATCAAAAAAATGCAGATCTTACAACGAAACACTCGCCGATGTTGCCAAGCAACATTAGAATGTAAATATGCCCCTTATGGTTAAGAATGCAAATGTGTCCCTTGTGGGTTAAGAGAACATGAATTCTTCATATGATACTATAATGTAAGATACATATTTGATATTTTGTCCAGAACAAAAAATGCCCATATTGTTAAAAAATAAATAAATGAACTAGATAAAACTTCATATATGAGGACCAATATATTATAAATGTATCCTATATAGAGTGTATTGTTTATTATGAACCAATATACATATCTCATAATGAGATTAAAAATATAAATGACGTAGGAGTTGCTCTGCAAAATCCCATATGTATCTATAGGACGCCTTTTTGTGAAGTTTCCTTGTGGCTCCCTGCTCAAATGAGTGGCGATCAAGGAAACTCTTAAGCACCTCCTGCAGAGCAGGGCCAGTGGCATTATTCCATCTACTTTAAGGTACCCAAGAAGGGAGGTTCCTTCTGGCCTATTCTAGACATGAAGATTTTCAATGCCAAACTCCAATTTCCTTATCTTCACATGGAGACCATCAGGTCAGTCATTGCATCAGTCTGGCAAGGGGAATTCCCTGGATCTGGCTGAGGCATACTTTCACATTCCTATCCAGGAGCAACACTAAAAGTTTATTTGCTTCTACATCCTTGGGACCCATTTCCAGTTCCAGGCTCTTATCCTTTGACCTAGTAATAGCTTCTCGCACTTTCTTGAAGGTTGTAGTAGTGGCGGCGGCAGTATTCCTATGCAAGTAAGGGATCCAGGTTCACCTGTACCTGGGCAACTGGCTGTCTCAGTCATACTCCTAGTAGAAGTCTATGAATGACAAAGCCTTGGTGAGTCATTAGCTACAGAGACTGGGATTGGTGGTCAACTGTCCTAAGAGCAGCCCGGTTCCTTCCCAGGACTTAGAATATTTTGGGGCTCAGTTCAACACACTCCTGGGTCAAGTGTTCTCACACAAGAGAGGTTGCTCAAGTTGCAGAGCCAGCTCAGAGAGTTCTGTGCTCTTTCAGTCCCCCAGATCTGGGACTATCTCCAACTCCTAGGGTCCATGGCATCGACCCTGAAGCTGGTTCCTTGGACCAGGTTACAAATTTGCCCTCTCCAAAACATCGGTCTCACTGGTCTGCCTGTTCTCAGGTGTTCAATCAGACCCTTCCTCTACTTCAGAAGATCAAGCAACAGCTAGGGTGGTGGTTGCAGTCTCATCATCTGATGGACAGAATTCTCTTAGAGGCATCAGAGTGGGTAATAGTCACTACAGTTGTTATCTTGAAGGACTGTAGAACTCGCTGTCTAGGTCAGTTTGCTCAGGGACTTTGATCCCCTCAGGAGGTCTCCTGATCAATCAACCAGTTGGAGGCCAAAGCGATCTTCCTGGCAATTCTAAAGTTCCAGCTTTTCCTGCAGTCTGCATGTTCTCAGACATTGCCATAGTTATGGCATATGTAAACAAGCAATGTGAAACTCTCAGTGCCAGAGTGACTCTCAAAGTGACGGAGCTGTATCTTTGGGCAGAGGAGCATCAGTCCTCTTTGTTGCCCTTCTTACATCTATATGTACAACTGTGTATGCCTTGTAACACTATACAAATGATTAGTAGTAATAGTAGTAACCTAATTGCCCTGTCCACAGCCCACATAGCAGGCATCAACAACATGCAGGCCAGCTTCTTGAGTTGGAACTCTGTGGATCCTAGCACATGGGAGATAAGCCCTCACACATTTGACTTCATAGTGCAGAGATGGGGCCTTCTAGTATTTAACTTGAGGGCCACAAAGGAGAATGCCAAAGTAGAGAACATTTTCAGCCACACAAAGGATCTGTAGGCAGTGGGCTTGGTTGCCCTTCTTCAGGAGTGGCTCCAAGAGTGTCTTCTATATTTCTTCCCCTCATGGTGACTTCCTAGCCATCTCTGAGCACCTTTGTAAAGCATCACAGGTTTCAGATGAGAGTTGGAGCAGATGGAGCCTTTGGCAGCACAGTTCTGTCCAGACTGTTGTTTTCCTCCTAACCTGAGTCTTGACTGCTCGGGTACATCTCACTCATTTTGATTGGTCCAGCAAGATGATAAGGAAGGAGAAATTTTACATACCTGAATTTCTTCCCTTGAATCCTGCTAGACCAGTCCAGGACCCCCCTTGAAGACTATTCCTACAAGTCTGGGAGTCCTGCTGCTTTTGATTGTATGGTCAGGTTCAGTGCCTGACGCAGAGTTGATTAAGGTAAAAGAGCCAAATACATTTATTTAGCATATATTTGTATATTTATTTATTTATTTAGCATATATTTGTATACCGCTACTTCCAGCGATCAGTAGCGGGTTAGATTACATACTGGAAACTGTCTAATCAGGACAGAGAAATTTGAAATATATACAATGTGATTCGTAAGGTAAGCACAACACACAGTAGTTAGGTAATTGCAGTTTCTTCTACTTCATATGTACATTTTTACATATATACATCCTTGGTATGTACATACATGTTCCTGTTGAGTGTTCGAAATTATGATGGTTGCATAATAACATTTTAAAGTTTTTCAGAGTTTTTCAGTCTTGGTTACTGTTTGGGAAATGTCATACTGACTTCTCTCAGTGCTGCACCAGAGGATATACTGGTGATATCATCACTGGAAGTTTCTCAAGTCTGCCTCCACCTGCTGGCTGGGGAAAATAACTCACTTGTCTGGACTGGCCTAGCAGTATTTAAGGAAAAAAAATTATCAGATATATATAATTCGTCCTTGTTATGCTAATTGTTGATCGCTAGAACTATAGTGCTTCCAGTCATCTACAAACTAAAGGATATATTTACTAAGGTACGTTAGGCTTCTACAGCTAATGCTGGGTAATGACTGCAAAAGTCCCATGGTATCAGCAGAGGACGTTCCCAGCATTTTCTCTGAGATACCATGGAGAAAATGCAGGGATCGCAGGGTGGCTGCTTTACGGATGTAGCTAAAGCCACCCTTGAGGTGACGTTAGGTGCACCCACAAAGCCTGCAAACTTTGGCAATTACTGTGTGATGGTAATGTCTGTAGTAATTGCGCCTTGCAGACACACTTACTTTCTGCCCACTCTCCATCCTAATCCCACCCAAGCCTGCACCTACCACACAAAATGCAGACATCATGGAAAAGCGCTTTGATATCTGCATTTTTCCCACATTATCTGCTACAGCTGGGGACTATTTCCATATTTATTTATTTATTTATTTACATTCTCTTATATATCGTGCTATTCTGCATCAGTGTGGTTTACATTGAACAAACTGAAATTACATTGAACATGGCATTATAACTTGGAGATAACTATTTTACAGGGAACATGGGCTATGGAGGGTTAAGTGGCTTTCCAAAGACCACAAGGAGCACCTGTGGGACTAGAAACCCCAGTCCTTCCGGCCCAAGGTTGCTGTCCTCTAGTGGGATTTGAACCCCTGACCTTCTGGCCTGAAGTACCTTGCCCCAACCACTAGGCCACTCCACACATATCAGTACTGTGGTAGCAGCTAACACCCTTTAGTAAACATACCCCTAAATTTGATGTCACTAATGTTTTTTTATTATCTTTATGATTACCAAGGAACGCAAACTCCCAATAACTCTCACACTACTATAATGTAACCAAACTAAGAGCTGAGGTTAACTTAATGAATAATAAATCCTGGGACTTAAAACCCGACACCAAGAATGATTTCCTCTCTCGCTGTCAAGTCAAATGTTCTGTTGTTACATACTCTCTCTCATACACACACCTTCTGAGGTAGTGGAAATGGCCTCAGTAATGGGGCAAGGGGTTGCAATTGCGGGTATATTCTCACACTGCAAACACCCTTCTTTAAAGCCCCAATTCTCATTCATAGGACTTAACCTCGTTTTTTATAATTTTCTAAATGCATTTAAAAAGTTTTGAAAAAACTTAACTTGTATTTTAACTCCCAATCCTCAGAACTGATGTCGCTGCTCGACCTCCATTGTTGACTCGAATTTCACCTGTCTAGTTAGTGGGCTGCTTCAGGACCAGACTAAGCAGAAAACTAGTACCCCACAATAGGTTTTTTTTTAATAGAGACGACAGACATACTAACAGATGGATAGCCAATGAATTCAAAGTGCTGTCATCCAATCCAAAGATTCATATAGTCCTATAGGCTGAACAGCGTAAAGATCAAAAATCCATTTCTGTTCAAGTCTGGCCAAACATTGCTTCATTTGACCATCTTGAAGACCTCTAATCCCGTCTATAATTAATCATCAAAGTTGATTCCAAGAATGTAAATGATCGATACAATGTTGTACAGTTGGCACTGTGGAAGCTCTATTCTTTAGATGGGATTTATGTTCACTGAGACGTAGTTTGACAGAGCAGCAGGTCCTCCTGACATAAATCAGTGTGCATGGGCAGATAATATATACCACCATGAAGTTTGACAGTTGTTTTTTTAATTTCAAGAGGTATTTTTTACCACTCATAGGATCAGTCCATTGGTCAATGTCCAGTGAAATAGCACACATACTGCAGTGATCACATGGCCCATGGTGCACCTTCCCCCTGGACGATGATCCTTGCATGGAAAAATCAGAATGCATTAAGATGTCCTTAAGGTTACAGGCACGAGTAAAAGCATTGCAGAGTTCTGCTTGAAAAACCGTATGTAAAGCTAACACGTGGCAGTTCTTGAAGATGCTTCCTGCTATTTTCTGTGCCTAATCCGAGTAGCACAGGACACAACCTGTTTGTCCATAATGTCATTATTAATCTTCTGCCATAAAAGGGGGTGTTGTACATATTTGGTGCATAAGTAAGCGTTGTGAGCTATCTGCTTTGGGTATCCTCTTTGTATTCATCTATTACTGAGATCCTTAGCTTGAATGTGAAAATCCTAATAACAAGCCACCGATTTACAGTACAATGATGTATGCCGGATTCCTTTGTCACATAGCACCAACACATCCAAAAATGGCAGATGGGTATTAGAGTTGGACATTGTAAATTGTAGGCAGGGATCCTGAGTGTTCAACCATATCAAAAAATCTTTCAATGTGTCCTATGTATCCAAACAATGCAAAAAATGTCATCAATTAATCTGATCCACAGCCCTATGTGTTGTACCAGTCAGACCCTATATAGGACAGACTCCTCAAAGGAGGCTACATAAAGGTTCGCAATGCTGGGGGCAACACTAGCTTCCAAGGTTATCCCGTATATTTGAATGTAAAACTGCTCCATAAAACGAAAATAATTTTTAGTAAGTATTACTTCAGCAATAGAAGACAAAAATTGTGTGGTAACCCTTTCACTGGTAGGACATTGACTCAATAATTCACATATTAGTGCCTGTGGTATGTTTGTATAGAGCACCAAAATATCAAACGTTGCCATTATTGCTGTTTCTGGCCAGATTTCCTGCTGTGCCAATCTCTGAAGAAAATGGAACATATCCCTAATGTATGATCTTGATTGTTTCACAATTGGTTGCAGGAAATGATCAAGAAAATCGATAATGGTTCTAATAAGAAAGACTTACTCGATACGATGGGACGTCCTTTTTAAATGCATTTAGAAACTTGTAAAAAATTAGGTTAATGCCTATGACTGAGAATTGGGGCTTTAACGAAGGGTGTTTGCAATGTGAGAATATACTCATAAGTGCAACCCTTTGTCCCATTACTGAGGTCATTTCCACTACCTCAGAAGGTGTGCGTATGAGAGAGAGTATGTAACAATAGCCTCTCATATAAGGCAGTATATTTGACTTGACAGAGAGAGAGAGGAAATAATTCTTGGTGTTGGGTTTTAAGCCCCGGGGTTCATTATTCATTAAGTTGACCTCAGCTCTTAGGTTGGTTGCATCTTTATGATTTATTTATTTTATTTATTTATTTGGTTTTATACCGCACTATTCATGATCAGCATGGTTTACAAAATAACGTATTACATGGAACCGTTAACACTGAACATATAACATTGAACATTAAACCTGTTTCTCAAAGAGTTAAGAAGCATACTCAAAGGATTAAGTGCTATACAAAACAAGAATTGTGACAGTCTCCCCAAAATATTCCTTGCTGCGTCTTAATGTTAGGGATTATGAACTGTCCATTTTCATACCTCTGATGCAGGTGGTTTTCCACATCTACATGGTGAACTTCAGGTAGTCACTCAATTTAGAGTTTATTTTGTACATTTGAAGGCAATTTATTATTCAGGAGTATGGGACGCTATCAAAGGCTTTCTTAATCAATCCATGCTACACTGAGATTTTAATTTTTTTCACTAGCCATGATGGCTTTATTTAGCAATAGCTAGTCTTTGGTTCCGTATACTCCCCTCTTTTTGCCCTTTTTTCTATTGCCACGATGCTGTGGTAATAAGATCATTTATTCTGTCAGTTTCTATTGCAATGAACAACTTGTAGATTGTAGGCAGACAAGTTATTGGTCTATCATTTTTTGAGAATGCTATTTGGATCTCACTTAGAAGAAGAAGTGTTCTTCCTGTTATTAGCCATGGTGGTATTAAATCTGGCTGTCAGATAATTGCTGTTTGCAGTTTTCCATGACTTGGTGGAAGGTTGTTAACTATTGGAGCCTAAAATTGGTCACATCATCTGAGCCAGGGTCTTCCAGTATGAGACCCTTTTAAAGCTGCATTCCAGCATTTTTGTTATTACTTTAGGCCATTCCATAGTTTTGATGTTTGCTTTTTCCTAATTCTCTCGTATCCTGGGTTACCATTCTGCTTCTCAGTTGTGCTGTACAGGGTCTTAATATAAATTGCTCCAAAACCTTTGTTTCCATTGTAGTTAGTGGTATTTTCAAGGTACTGATATTCTTTACCAGTTCCCTGTAGAATTGTGTTGGATTCTGCTTATGTATTTTGTCCTTTGTTAAATTGCTTTGAATATTCATTTGAGCAGAAAAGTGTTATATGTTGTTGTTGTTAAGTGCCATCGAGTTGGTGTCGACTCATGGCCACCCTCTGGATAGTTGTCCTAAATTGTGTTTGGTCTTCAGTCAGGGGGCTCATTGTTGACAGACTAGCACCCGTAGCTGCTGTTATTGTATCGGTCCATCTCATTGCTGGTCTTCCTCTTTTGCATTGTGTTATATAAAATGTTTTAAATAAATGAACATATTAAAGATAAAGTATTAGAACTGAGCCCTGGGGTATCTCACTAGTCACTTTAACTTCTCCAGAATGGAATGAATCGCTCAGCATTCACTGTTTGCTTTCTATTGCTCAACAAGTTCTTCACCCAATTTCCGATTTTCTAACTTAAATTCCAGTTATCTTTTGTATAAGTGCTTTAAAAGTAGAAATTTTTAAAAGCCTTACCAATTCCAAATAGAGAATATCTGGGGCTATTTTCTTGGTCCACTACTTTTTTCACCTCTTTGAAGAGCTCATTTAAGTTTGCCTTGATAGGTCCTTCCCTTTCTGAAAGCATGCTGTTTGATTGTTCTGTAGTCCAGGGCTAAGCTCTCTAGTCCTAAAATGCTACCAACCAGCCAGGTTTCCAGATAACCCCAATGAATATGCATTGTTTTTCAGATAATCTTGATGAATACTCATCAAATAGTACACACCCTATTGGTGGTGTGTATATTATTTGATGAGCATTCATTGAGATTATTTGAAAAATGTGCCCAGTTGATAGCCCTTGACAGCCAGTGTGCTTATCTATGCTGTAGTCAATATGTTTTGATGTGCTGCGCTGTTTTTGTTTTTGTTTGCAATGTTTCCCTAATTTTGCCCACTACTTGGAATGTGAATTCATTTCCAGATGAATAGTAAAATGTGATAAATGAGGGCATTTTCAGTTCATATATCTTTATGAACATATTAAAGAAACAAAATCAGCAGTGGAAGCAAAACCTTCTGCCTTGTATACAGACCTCCAAATTCTGACCTAGATGGCCTTACAAATATAATTGATGAAATAATTAACATATCCCCTCCCCAAACAGTACTCTTAGGAGATTTTAATCTCCCCTCATTACAAAACTCTCAATCCTCCTCCTTCACCAGTGCAATGGAAGATTTAAACTATAAACAAATTATTAATAACTCTACTCACAAGAAGGGAAATATCCTTGATCTTATATTTATACCGCTCGAGATCCATTTGCCACATAATAACCCACCGCTGGTAACTCCAGTTCCCTGGTCTGATCACCATCTTATTGAATTCACCCTTGAGATCAAACAATTACAAACCCATACAGAATGAAACCACCCCGAAATATACTTTAAATACAAACAGTTTGATAGAGAATCCTTCACTGAAGACTTCCTAAAATCCATTGACTTAAATACGAACGACCTTGATGCACTCGTAAATAATTTGGAACACCTCTATCATTAATTTAGCTACCAAAACGTCTCAAAAATCCTTCCAAACAATGGTTCTCCCATGAGTTGTGACTAATGAAAAGAGAGCTTAGAAAACTGGAACGTTCCTGACGGGCCATAAAAACTTCTGAAAACAGGGACAAATACATGACCATGTTCACCAAATACCGTCTACATAGTAACCTAATTAAAAAAGACTCACACAAAGCTTCTCATGAGATCAATTAATAAGCCAAAAGACCTATTCGCCATAGTAAAATCCCTCACAACCCAGCCAAACTCCTCCTATATCTCTCCAGATATATCCCCACAAACACTTGCAGACTTTTATATGTCCAAAATAAATGCCCCAACGACTCCCACCAATACATGTGAGAATAGCTTATTATCACCAGCCGAGTCCTGGGATAAGTTCCATCCAATATACCTCGAATCCCTTAAAAGGACAACTGCAAATTTGAACGCCACAACATCTATAGCAGATCCCTGCCCAGTTAAATGGATTAAGGATACAATTAATGAAACTGCCCCTATGATACTGTCTATTGTCAACAAATCACTTTCCCAAAGTTATATGCCACTTGAGCTTAAAAAAGCTATAGTAATTCGTCCAATATTAAAAAATAAAGCCCTTGGCAAAATATTTCCCTCTTCCTACAGACCCATCTCTAGTCTCCCTTTTCTTGGCAAAATAATAGAAAAAATGTTTACTTACAATTGCAAGACCACATCGATCTCTATGCTCCTCTTGATAATAACCAATTTGGGTTCAGACCACATCACAGTATCGAGACATTGATGCTGGCCCTTTGCAATAAAATAAAAGGGAGGAGTGGCCTAGTGGTTGGGGCAAGTTACCTCAGGCCACAAGGTCAGGGGTTCAAATCCCACTAGAGGACAGCAACTTTGGGCTGGAAGGAGTGGGGTTTCTAGTCCCACAGGTGGTCCTTGTAGTCTTGGGCAAGCCATGTAACCCTCCATTGCCCATGTTCCCTGTAAAATAGTTATCTCTAAATTATAATGCCCTGTTCAATGTAATTTCAGTTTGTTCAATGTAAACTGCCTTGATACCATGAAAGGCAGTATATAAGAGATGATAGATAAATAAAAATAAAATCATTAAGGGAACAGATAACAATAACCAGGCATACATTTTATTTTTCCTGGACATAGCGGCTGTGTTTGATTCTGTCATCCATTCCCTTCTAATTCAAAGATTGAAACAAATTGGCCTAAGTAATACAACACTTAAATGGTTTATATCCTATCTCTCTGAAAGATTCCAACAAGTCACCATTGATCACGTATCATCTAACTCATACCTTCAAACCACAGGCCTTCCTCAAGGATCCGTTCTCTCAGCACTATTATTTAATATATATATTCAACCAGTTTGTCAAATCATAAAACAATTCAAGATTGATTATGCCATCTATGCAGATGACATAATGCTGTTTATGCCTTTTAATGTAACTACACCCAACTCTGACCCTATAATATCCTGCTTCAAGGAAATTGTTACCTGGCTTAAGAACTTTGGCCTAAACATCAATTTCAAAAAAACTGAAATCTTAATAATCACCAGGAATCAAACTTATAGCCCACCTCAAAACATATCGTTCAATGACATTGCCCTCAAAGTCAAAGATAAGGTTAAATACCTTGGTGTAACTCTAGACAAACACTTTTCTTTCCAGACCCACATCAAAAACATAACTAAAACAATATACAGCAAGATATGACTCCGACGACACATAAAACCTCTATTACAGCTCTCTGACTTTAGAACTATAATGCAATCATTAATCAGTCCACATATAGACTACTATAATAGTCTACTGCATGCTCTACCAAAAGTAACCCTTCACCCACTCATTATGGCACAACATACAGCTGCACGAATTACCCACAACTCTCGCCAAAGCGATCACATAACACCAATACTATATGACTTGCATTGGCTACTGATCCAAAGCCGAATCAAATACAAAATATTGATGATTACATTTAAGATCATTAGGAAAATAGCTCCCCCAACTCTCTCCTACCTGATCAAAGTTGTATCTAATAACCGGCAAAGAGGATGTCAAATGATCAACTCCCTCATCTTCCCATCTGAATTACATAATACTAAACAATGCACTAGCAATACAGCATTTGAATACATATCTCCAACACTCTGGAACTCATTACCAACTAGCCTTCAGAACATTACAGACCTATCCGCGTTCCGATCCCTCCTCAAAACTTACTTCTTCATTGAACATTTTGGTCACAGCGTAACCTCAACTGTTACCGATCCTACTCAATAACCACTTCTCTTATTCACTAAGCTAACTAACCTTTTAACAAGGTTTCCACACCTCCCTCCTATACCCCTAAACCTACCCCTAGGTTTAATGACATTATTTGTCATTAAAATTGTAAATAAGTTATTTTGCTAGAATTATGTAAACTTGTAATTGCCTGTTTCAGCAACAGTTATATTGTTATATTGTTTCAGCACCAGTGATATTACATATAGGGGGGAGGAGTGGCCTAGTGGTTGGGACAAGTTACCTCAGGCCAGAAAGTCAGGGGTTCAAATCCCACCAGAGGACAGCAACCTTGGGCCAGAAGAACTGGAGTTTCTAGTCCCACAGGTTCTCCTTGTGGTCTTGGGCGAGCCACTTAACTCTCCATTGCCCATATTCCATGTAAGTATTAGTGTATGTGTCTCATATCCCCCATTTGTGTTGTGACCACTTTGATCAAAGGATAAGGTGGTATACAAAACTGTCTAAATAAATAAATATTGTTAAAATATTTAATGTATCTGTTGTTCTATTGTAAACCGCTATGATTACCCAAAATAGAGGTATAAATAAAATAAATACAATAAACCAAATGAGCAAGAAGCAGTTTGTGGCATATCTCATTCTTTCCAATCCTTTTTAGCTTAAATCATGCCCATTGGGCCAGAGGATCACAGACAAACTAGAAAAACTTTAGAAGAAGAAAGCAGAAGCATGATAAATCTTACCAATCATGTTGAAACATTTTGACAAGCAGCCAAATAAAGCCTATCCCTGCTACTCTTCCTCCAACTTCCATGGCTAATGATGTCATCAGCACATGACTAGGAAAGTGAAATAAAGCTATATCATAGCACAACTTTCAGTTCTGCATTCAGTAAAGAGGACAGAAAAAAAGATGTCAGGGAGAAAAAAAAGCTTGCTAAACTCCAAAATGTAAACTAACAAAAAAAAAAAACAGAGAAAGTCTCTTAATGGCACAGACAGAGCCCTGAGAAAGAGAGGAAGAAGCTGCACCTTTTTCTCTCAGTCTCATAGCAAAGTGAGGCTCTTGTCTCTCTCTCTCTCTCTCTCTGGGTGTGACTGTACGCTATGATACACACTAAGCAGTGAACAGAATGAGAGTAGGAGACAATGAAAACTATACTGGGAAAGGCAAAAGAGCACAGGGTTCTATCACAATAAAGTTAGACTCTTGTAAAAATCTCTAAGGCTATCTGCCTAGTTATGAGCATACTCCACAGCTTCATATAGAGCAGTGAGTGATGCATTGCAGTGTGAAGCTGGGAGAAAAACACATGGGGCAAGGCAAATAGGTACCTGCAGGCTGGTTCTGTCAATATCACAAAAAAACTGAGTTTTAAAACTGTTAGGCTCTGTGGTCCAGACAGTCTGTTAGTGCATCTTCAAGTCATAAAAGGAACCCCAGCAAATGTAGACCGGTCAGATTTTCCACCTGTCTCTGCCTGCCAACTACTTTATCACTTCTCAAGCTCTACCAAGCATACACAGTGCTGAACAGCAGAGAGAGAGACAACCCCTTCTCAGAGTGTAGAATCTAATCAAATCTAGTCAGAATACTTGGCAGGAGTAGGTATGGAAATGATAGTAGAAGCAGAGAAGGGAAATAATTTGATGCATTAGTGGGGAAAAACAGAAAGGAGGGGTTCAAATCTCCAGAAGTCCACCAGCCAAGTTGAAGAGAGATTTTGTTAAGACGGGGACACCAACAATTGCATCTTCCAGTGCAATTGTGAAAGACTAATTGTCTACTTCCATCTACACAGAGGGGCAAAGGATGTCAGAAGCAATGTAGGTTGACGGGACAAGAGACCAATAGCATTAAAGGCAAAAGTGTAGAGTAGATGGTGTACCTCTTTCCTTGCTGAGAAGTGTATGGAGCAGCTTTTACCAGATAAAGATTCCAATGAATCTTTATGTCAGGAACTTCCAGCAGAAGCATCAGATATGGAAAATTTAATAACTAAGAAGGATTTGAAAAATGTAGTTTAATAGCATTCTAAGTAATGAGGAGGTAGGAAGTGATACTGCCCTGGCCAAGAGTACCCCACAGCTATAGTAGGTAGTGCAGAGTTTGAAGGATGCCCCTGGCTTTTTATTTTTTGCTCTGTCTTCCACCCCATTTCCAGTAGCAACAACAGTGCCAGCAATCTCAACCGAAGCAGAGAGAAGTATTGTAAAATATCATAGGTATGGAAGCATTTTAAAGTGTTTAAGGATTCACGCAATGTAATATGCATTTACTTTTGGAAGGCCATTATTACAGAAAAGCTCATGGACCATATTTAGACCAGTGTCCTGCTGCAATTCTTTCAGAAACAACACCCTTATTTTTTATTTATTTATTCATTCAGGTATTTATCATCCACAATCCTGAAACAATGTTTTGTCCAAGGAGATATTCAATAGTAGCACAATAATAAAAAAACATAATATCACAATAAAATATAACACAATATTAAAACAAAATATAATAAAACATACAACAACCAATAGTACGAGTGTAAAACACAAAACAAATACTATATGTATTTATTAACATTCTAATCAAGCTACATTCAAGGAAGGGTGCTCAAAGTAGGCTAGAGACTCCATGCAAGACTGTAAGTAATAGTGGCAAGAAAAATACAGAAAAGAAGTAATGCAGTTCCAAAACAGAGTCCCCAGCCTCTACTCCCAGTGAAGTAGCAGGTGAAGAGCTCCAATGCCTGTTTCAGCCAACCACCATTGAGGAGATGAGGTGATGTTCAGCATCACTGTGACAGGGCAAATGGGATGCAGCATCAAAGGTGGTGACATGATGCATCAAGGAAATGACTGCCCGGGATGATCAGCCCCTACAGGTAGATGAGAAAATCAAAAGGTTACTGCATTTCTAGCCCACAATTACCAAGTGCCCTCTCAAAATAATTTTAATAGGCAGGTGATCCCCAACTTGAATCATCGGTGCCATGCCCCACTGTAATTTCAGTTTGTTCAATGTAAACCACACTGATGCAGAATAGCGCGGTATATAAGAGAATGTAAATAAAATAAATAAATAAAATTTCCTGGGTCCTCTTTAATAATGGTTTATGGACCTTTACTACAGGAACTTGTCCAATCCTTTTCTAAACCCAGTTACACTGCTTTTACTAAATCCTCTGATAACAAATTCAAGAGTTTGATTACGCCTTGAGTGAAAAAATATTTTCTCTTATTAGCCTTAAATGGGTCACATTGTAGCTTCATTGTATGTCCTCTAGTCTTTTTACTTTTTGATAGCGTAAACAACCGATCTACGTTAACCTGTTCTACTCCATTCATTAATTTATAGATTTCTATCATATCTCCCCTCAGCCTTCTCTTTCCAAGTTGAAGATCCCTAACCTTTTAAGCCTTTCCTCATAGGGGTATCCTTCCATCCCCTTTACCATTTTAGTGGCTCTTCTCTGTACCTTTTCTAATTCCACAATATCCTGCGATCAGAATTGCACACGATATTCAAGGTGCGGTCATCGTATCATAGTATATGACGGCAGATAAAGACCAGTATGGTCCATCTAGTCTGACCAGCAAGGTGGCAAGAGTAGGTGCACTTGCCGCTCCTTGCAAGTCACTTCTCCCCATGCCTTTGTTTAGGGGTATACCCACCGCTCCGTGTAGGTCACCCCTATTTGTTCAGATATAAAAGATAGTTATGCTTATTTTTATTTTATCCTGCTGCTATAGAGGGATCCACTGTGTCTGTCCCATGCCATTTTGAATTCTGTCACTGTGTTTGCCCCCGCCACTTCCATAGGGAGGGCATGTCAAGCATCCATCACTCTTTCAGTGAAAAAGTATTTCCTGACATTGCCTTTCAGTTTACCTCCTTGCAGCTTCATGTTATGCCCTCTAGTTTTACAGCTTCCCCGTCTTGGGAAGAAATTTGTTTGTCCATTAACACTCTAAGTATTTAAAGATCTGAATCATATCTCCCCTGTCCCGCCTCTCCTCCAGAATGTACATATTTAGGTCTTCAAGTCTCTTCTCATAAGTCTTATGACGCAGGCTCCAAATCATTTTGGTCTCCTTCCTCTGAACCGCTTCCAGCCTTTTTATATCCTTTGTGAGATACGGTCTCCAAAACTGAACATAATATTCCAAGTGAGGCCTCACCAGCGACTTGTACAGTGGCAGTAATACTTCTTCCTTTCTGCTGGAAATTCCTCTCTGTAAGCAACCCAGCATCCTTCTGGCTTTTGTCACCGCCTTGTCACACTGTTTCGCCACCTTGAGATCATCAGAAACAATCACACCGAGGTCCTTCTCCTGGTCCGTGCACATCAATCTCTCGCCCCCATCGCATACAATTCTCTTGGATTTTTGCTTCCCAAGGGCATTACACTGCACTTCTTCACATTAAATCTTAACTGCCGAGCATTAGACCATTCTTCCAGCTCTTCTAGATCTTTCCTCATGTTCCCCACTCCCTGAGGGGAGTCCACTCTGCTGCAAATTTTGGTGTCATCTGCAAAAAGAGGAGTCACCAGAACAGCACAGGGAGGACACGGCCACACCCCTTAAAAGGTGTGGTCATGTCCTCTCTGCGCTGTTCTGGTGACTCCTCTGATTTCTGCGGAGGGTTGTTGCTCTTCTTCTTTCCTTGGTGTCTTCTGCAAAAAGACAGACTTTGCCATTCATCCCTTCAGCAATATCACTCATGAAAAGATTGAACAGTACCGGTCCCAAGACTGAGCGCTGGGCACACAGCTAATCACCTTCCTTTCATCCGAGTGGGTTCCATTTACTGCAACCTTCTGTCGCCTGTCAGTCAACCAATTTCTGATCCAGTTCACCACCTTGGGATCCATCCCCAAGCTGTTGAGTTAATTGATAAGCCTCCTATGAGGAACAGTATCAAAGACTTTGCTGAAATCTAGGTAGATCACATCCATCGCATGCCCTTGATCTAGTTCTCTGGCCACCCAGTCAAAGAACTCGATCAGATTTGTTTGGCAAGATCGTCCTTTGGTAAAACCATGTTGCCGTGGATCATGCAACCTGTTGATTTCGAGGAAGTCCACTATTCACTCTTTCAGGAGTGCCTCCATTTCTTTTCCTGCCACCAAGGTAAGGCTTACTGGCCTGTAGGTTGTCACTTCTTCCCTATTACCACTTTGTGGAGAGGTACCACATCAGCCCTTCTTCAGTCCTGTGGAACTTCTCCTGTCTCCAAGGATCTATTAAAAACATCCTTTAAAGGCCCTGCAAGAACTTCTCTGAGCTCTTTAAGTATCCTGGGGTGTATCCCATCTGGTTCCATAGACTTGTCCAATTTCAGTTTTGCAAGCTGTTCTAACCATCATCTTTTGTGAATGGTGTGGTATCTGCTCCATTCTCATTTGTATATTTGTCAGTCACAGCTGGTCCTTCTCCAGGATTTTCTCTAGTGAAAACAGAGCAGAAGTATTTGTTTAGCATTGTCACTTTTTCAATGTCACTTTCCAGAAACGGTTCCCAGCACTTTTGAATCCTGCAATTCCACCTCTGATTTTCCTCCTTTCCCGAATATACCTGAAAAAAGTCTTGTTGCCACACTTCACATCTTTAGCCATCTTTTCTTCTGCCTTTGATTTTGCTGTCCTTATTTCTCTTTTTGTCTCTTTTAGTTTGATCTTGTATTCTTTTCTGAGTTCTGAGTTCCTCTGTTTGCGAGCTTCTGAATTTTGTGAAAGCTGTTCTGCGTTTTCTGCCTTTATTTGTGCAGCCACTTCTTTGGAGATCTAAATAGGTTTCCTTTTCCTCTTGTTTTTATTTACTTTCCTTACATAGGTATCTGTTACACCTTTTATTGCTTTCTTTAGCCCATTGCAATTCCACTTCCCTTAACCCCTCCCACCCTATGAACTCCTCCTTCACGTACTCGGCCATTTTATTGAAGTCAGTGTGTTTGAAGTCTAAGACTTTGAGTTTGCTGTGATTCGATTCCACCTTGGCTTTGATCTAAAACCACACCGTGTGATGATCGCTGCTGCTCACATGGGCACCCACCTGGATATTTGATACACTATCTCCATTGGTGAGCACTAAATCCAGCACAGAGCTCTTCCTGGTCAGTTCCATCACCATTTGTTTAAGTAACGCATCTTGGAAGGCATCCACAATTTTTTTACTTCTTTCCAGGTTTGCAGAAGGAACACTCCAATCCGCCTTAGGTTGATTAAAGACACCCAATATGATCACTTCCCCCTTCATGACTATTTTTGCGCTATCAGCAATCAATTCACTATCCATTTCTTCTGTTTGAGTTGGAGTCCTGTAGACCACATCAGTATGGATGACAGTGCCATCTCCTCTTTCCAACACAATCCAGAGCGCTTCTTCTTTTCCCCACATCCCCTGCATTTCAGCAGCTTTAATATTGCTTTTCAATATGTTAATATTGCTTTTGACATACAGGACTACTCCTCCTCCTTTTCTACCATCTATATCTCTTCCAAATAGATTATAGCCAGCTATGGCTATATCCCATTCATGTGACTCATTAAAATATGTTTCTGTAATGGCCACAATGTCCATTTCCACCATTAGTGCTTCCAGATCAGGAACTTTGTTGGCTAGGCTTCGTGTATTTGTATTCATTGCTTTCCAGCATTTGTTGAATGGCTTGCCTGCCTTTTGCATGGGTTTTGTTCTACACGCCCCTTCCCACTTGCCATTGATGTGTTGTTCAAAAGTGTGGCTGTTTCCAATGTTGTTTTTCTTTTTTCTGGGAGTGACGTACTGAACTTGTCCTTCTCCATCCGTCATCCCCTTTCCCTAGTTTAAATGCCTGCCCACATACTGCCTGAAGTTTTCACTTAGGATCCTTTTCCCTGCAGTGGAGAGATGTAGTCCAACAGTACAGTATAGTCTCTTCTTGATCCATGTTTCTCCAGTCGCCTATATATCTAAATCCTTCTTGTTTGCACCAGGTTTGGAGCCATGTATTAAAGTTGTTTATGCGATACAGCCTTTCTGCCCCTTACCATGAACAGATAGAACTTCTGAGAATGCTATAGTGTTAGCAATGGGCTTGAGTTTCTCTCCCAGAGTCTGGAAGTCTCTTTGAACTGCAGTTTCTAGCCAGGTCATTTGTATCCAAGTGGATGACAATATCACTTTTGGAGTGCTCACTTTCTGCACTAACTATAACAACAATTTGGTTTGTATTCCTGCTGGCTGAAGAGCCTGGGAGGCATTTGACCATCCTCTCTCCTTTGAGCTGTGTTCCCAAGTTGGTGCCTCTGATGATGGAATCTCTAATGAGTAGTAGTTTTCTGTTTTGTGATTTTTTTTTCTTCCTATTTGGTACATATCAGTAGATTTGGCATTAAATCTATCATTTAAGGGCACTTCAATTTCCATCGATTGGGCGCCCTCATTATCCAATGCAGAGAAGGCATTATGCATGGATATCACTTGATGTGTAGGGCGTCTCTGCGTTACAGGTTGCAACCAACCAGAGCCCACTGTGATCCATTTGTTCCTGGGCTGTTTGATTCTTTGTGGAAGGGTGGTGGATTTTGTTCAGTTTGTAACCTAGAGGAAGTGTGTTTAATTGCAGCTAATTCTTCCCTTAGTAGAGTCAATTCTTTATGCATAGCAGCTAACTTAAGGCATATAGGGCAAGCTCTTAGGATCCAAATGATTCTTCTTGGAATGAAAGCATCACAGTTATTGCATTGAATACATGACATTCTGACTCAGCTGTCCTAGAAGGAGAAAAGAAGAAAAAGTGGGTGTAATATCTAATTAAAGGACAGAAGTCAATGTATATGATGACTATATAGGTAATGCAACCCAGGGGTGGATGGGGTGAGGAGTAAGGTGGGCGAGAACTTAAGTGTCCCTGGCCAGTAGGCCTTCTATGAACTGAGGGCACACTCAGATATCTAATTTAAAAGCTATGCAAGGAACGTAGGCAGGCTGAAGATCCCTAAAAACCTATATGGAACAGGTAAAGTTTATCAAAAGACAGGCAATAATAAAGTTTGAAAGCCTTAGCTGAGTGTGTAGTCTCTTGAAGTTCTGATAAGCAGACTTTGGTCAGTGGTAGAGCAGCTTTAATTTAATTAGCCCCTCCCTGTAAGGCAGTATGGAACAATACAGAGGCATTATAATATCCTTGGTTTTATTCTCCATTCCTTTCCTTATGATTCCTAGCATTCTATTTGCTTTCTTGGCCATCGCTGCACACAGGGTGGAGGGTTTCAACGTATTATCCACAATGATACCTAAATCTTTTTCCTGGGTGGTGGTTTCTAAGGTGGTACCTTATTTATTTTATTTATTTGCAGTCTCATTTATACCGCGCTATTCGACATCAGTGCGGTTTACAATGAACATAAGAGTTGCACATCTCAATTTCGTGATTTGTGCTTACAGTGAAACAGGTATAATAACTTGGGTATACATTAAACAGGAAAATTAAACTTGGGTATGAATTAAGCAGGTATAACAGGTAAAATAGGGTATAAATAACCAGTCCCTTAACAAGGAGACACGATGAATAAATACAGTCTACTTTATGCAACAATATAATGAGTTATGCGGCACTGCATAAGTTTCTCATGGTGGTTGGAGGGGAAGGTGTGATTGCGAGTGATCAGTCTGGGAATGTGACGTGCATGAGTTTGAGGTGCTGCATTGAGATGTGAGAGTGGGTGAGTGTGGGGAGAAGACTGCATCATCGTAGTAGGGAGAGTTCACTGATGGTTCTGATAGTTGCTGGTAGTGCGTTCCAGCAGGATGGAGCAAAAAAGGAGAAGGCTCTGGATCTAGTGAATTGAGAACACTTCGTGCTTGCCTTAGGTAATATGAGAGTATTTGCGGCATTCGATCTCCTTGCTCGATTGGGAGGTGTGATTGAAATTAGATCAGTAATGGCAGTAGGAGGGTATTTATTGATGGCTTTATGGGTCATAATTAGGATCTTGAATGAGATCCTGGCTTGTATGGGTAGCCAGTGCAATTGTTTTAGTATTGGGGTAATATGAGAACTTCTTGAGGCTCCATGAAGGATTCTTGCAGCTGAATTCATTGCAAGTTGTAAGGGGTTAGTCGTGCACTTAGGTAGACCATACAAGATCGCATTGGCATAGTCAAAGTGAGGCATTATTAGGGCCTGAAAGACAGTTCGGAAGTCATCAGGTTCTAACAGTTGACGCAGATTGCGGAGGGTCCGGATTTTATGGTACACCGACTTTGTTATTTTTTTGATATGAGCCTTCATATTAAGTTGCTGATCAAGCGTTACACCTAGGTATCTTACTGTAGTCTTGCATATGATCTCTGCGTCGCGAACCTTGATAGACAGGGGTGGAGTAAAAGCCGGATTCCTGGTTACGAAGAGGGCTTCTGTCTTTTTGAAATTTAACTTAAGCATTTGTGCATTTAGCCAGTCTGTGACAGCGTCAAAGCACCTGATAAGTGGGGATAGTTCAAGATGTTCTGTCGAAATTGGCATGTACATCAAGACGTCGTCAGCATAGACCAGGCAGTTGATATTAAATGATTGGATGAGATCACAAATGGGTTGCATATAGACATTGAATAGCAAAGCGGATAGAGATGAGCCCTGTGGAACACCTTTAGTTTGGGGGAAGGAATCGGAGTTGGAGGGGCCAGAACGGACATGTTGCCAGCGATCAGTGAGGTATGAAGCGCACCATGCCAAAGATGAAGCTTGAACTCCCTTCTCTCTGAGGCGTAGCAGGAGAACTTCATGGTCTACGGTGTCGAATGCGGAAGCAATGTCCATGAAGATCAGTGCAAAGCCTTGTCTGATGTTATCGAGACCTAAGGTTATGGTGTTGAATAAGGTTGTGAGTAATGTTTCAACACCATGTGCTTCGCGAAATCCATGCTGGCAGGGATGCAGGGGTGCATTAGTATCTATGTGATCTTGTAATTGGCGTTGGGTAATCTTTTCAATGATTTTCGATAGGAGAGGTATGCTGGATATAGGCCTGTAGGATTCTATCATCGAAGGGTCCAACTTACTGTTTTTTAGGAGTGGTTTGATAGCCGTCTGTTTCAGGCTTCGAGGAAATGTTCCAGTAGAGAACGATACATCAATCAATTTGGATAGGAATGGGCTGAGCTCGGCACGCAGGGCCTTTATCCAGGGAGCTGGACACGGATCGGAGGGTTGTAGTGTTTATGTTTAGGATAGTGTCTTGAATGACTCTGTCAGATGGAGTAGAAAATGATGTGATAGTGTGTTGGGACCCACTCAAGAAATGACCAAGAGGAGGTTGTGGGATGGAGAAAGGTAGGCTGGCTGGTATGGGGGGCTTAGCAGTGTGGGCAAGCTGATTACTTTTCTTATGCAAGTAATAAGCATATTCTTGTGAGTCTGGGTAGGGTAAGTTCTCTTGAGATGGCTCCTTTGCTAGAGATTTCACGATTTGGAAAAGCTCGTGGGGTTTGTTCGAGGAGCGTTGTAGTCTTTTTGCATGATATTGTTTCATACTTGATGCTACAGATAACCAATGTTTTCCTAATTGTGCTGTGAATGCCTCATGGCTCTCAGCTGTTCTTGATCGTCGCCAGCGTCTCTCAAGTCGTCTGAGTTGAAGGAGCGAATTATGTAGTTCTTGGGAGTACCATGGGGCATTCTTTTTCTTATGTGGTGCTTTGTTCGTGGTAGGTGAGTGGATCACGGCATCTAGGCTTGAGTTCCAAACGGCGACCATGTCATCGAGGCTTTGAAGAGGAGGGTCAAATAGATTCTGTGTCCTCTTTAGAATATCTTCTCTGTTAAAAGGGTGGAAGCGCTTTAAATGTTCTGATATGGGTTTATCTTCAGGTATGGATTTGGAGGAGTTGGTGAAAATTGGAATCTGGAATCTTATCAGGAAGTGATCCAACCAGGGAACCGCACTTACGTTTAGGTGAGACTGGTGCAAATGTGTGAGGGCTGTTTGTGGTGCAAAGATAAGATCAAGTGAGTTGCCTTTTATATGGGTAGGGGTATCAACAAGTTGAACATAGCCTAGATCACTGAGAGCATCAATAAAGGCATTGGTGTGGCTGTCCTGAATGACTGGGAGGTTGAGGTCACCTAATATCCAGTTTAGAGTATACGAATTCGTGGTGTTGAAAGCAAGATCAATTATTGTTGCTAAGTCATCTGGAGATGAAGATGGAGTTCTAGAGAGCAAGTTAATAGTGATTTGCTTATTTGTAATGGTAACAGAGTCAAGGGTAGAGGTGCTGCTTGAGGCGGCAAGCCGAAATTTGAGGTCGGCTTTCGTTAGGATAAGTACTCCTCCGCCACGACGGTCAGCTCTGTGACAAGAGTGGACTGAGAAATTAGGCGGGACACATTGGTGAAGGATCACGGCGTCAGCGGCTGAAAGCCAAGTCTCGGTGACACATAGGATATCAAGGTTATGAGCTGAGAGCATATCAGTTAGTGCTGGCCATTTTTTCCTTATTGATCGTGCATTTATTAGTGCACATTTAAGGTCAGGGGGATGGTGGGACTGTAATCGTCGAGATAGATTTTGCTGCTGAAGGTCCACATAGATAACATGTGGGCCTGGTGTGCGCCGAGGTGTTTCGTATTGATGGTTGGGGGAGTCAGGAAATCTCCAACAAGATCTATGGAGGACTGGTATAGTGTTCTGAGGTGAAGTAAGGGCTAGGATGTAAAAGGTTAGGGCTATTAAAATGTAGCACATAGCAAGGGTAAGGGGGTATGGGAATACCCAGTGAGATAACATGATGACTAATGTATATAGTAGATCCAGGAATGTTGTTAGCTAGTGAAATGTGCACAGTGTGGTGGTACTGGAAATCTGTTAAGCATCTGTGTAATGAGGCAATATGTACTCAGAGTAATTCACAATAAGGTAGTGGTATCTGCACAGAGTGGAGGTAAAGGATATCTTTTAAGAACTGTGTGGTTAGGCAATATTCACATCAGAGTAATTCACAATAAGGTAATGAAATATGCACAATGTGGTATGTACGGATATCTGCTAGGCAACTGTGTGGTAGGTAATATGAACATCAGAGTAATTCAATAAGATAGGCCCAAAGGCCAGATGGCAAGTAGTTTGCAAGCAATTGGTTGAAGAAGAGCATAGATTAATATATACGTTGTTTAACTAAATCGTTGGGGTGAGAGTCATGTGGAAGGGTAGCAAGACGCTGTGGAGTTATGTTACCAACTTGATTGATGGAGATGTGTAGACTGATGGTGGTTCATTCCTTCTCATTGTATTTAGGGAACTGGAGCTCTTCTCTTTTCGCTGAAGACAAAGTGACGGATGTGGAACCACAGTGGCCACGGACCACAGCCTAAGGGCCACGCCAAAGGGCCCTCTGGCGAGGTCCTCAGGCGCGGGCCCACCAGGCGTGGGCCCGCCTGAAGGCAGCTGCTTTTGAAATGGAGCTGACACCTCCCCCTCTCAGACAGCCCCAATTAGGCTGGAGTTCAGTAAGCAGGACAGATGGATTTCTGCTGGGCTGTGTAACCCCAATCAGGGAGCAGAAGCTGATGACAGTTAGCTCTTTACTTGCCTGAAGGCAGCTGCTTTTCAAACGGAGCTGACTCCTCCCCCTCTCAGACAGCCCCAATTAGGCTGGAGTTCAGTAAGCAGGACAGATGGATTTCTGCTGGGCTGTGTAACCCCAATCAGGGAGCAGAAGCTGATGACAGTTAGCTCTTTACTTGCCTGAAGGCAGCTGCTTTTCAAACGGAGCTGACTCCTCCCCCTCTCAGACAGCCCCAATTAGGCTGGAGTTCAGTAAGCAGGACAGATGGATTTCTGCTGGGCTGTGTAACCCCAATCAGGGAGCAGAAGCTGATGACAGTTAGCTCTTTACTTGCCTGAAGGCAGCTGCTTTTCAAACGGAGCTGACTCCTCCCCCTCTCAGACAGCCCCAATTAGGCTGGAGTTCAGTAAGTAGGACAGATGGATTTCTGCTGGGCTGTGTAACCCCAATCAGGGAGCAGAAGCTGATGACAGTTAGCTCTTTACTTGCCTGAAGGCAGCTGCTTTTCAAACGGAGCTGACTCCTCCCCCTCTCAGACAGCCCCAATTAGGCTGGAGTTCAGTAAGCAGGACAGATGGATTTCTGCTGGGCTGTGTAACCCCAATCAGGGAGCAGAAGCTGATGACAGTTAGCTCTTTACTTGCCTGAAGGCAGCTGCTTTTCAAACGGAGCTGACTCCTCCCCCTCTCAGACAGCCCCAATTAGGCTGGAGTTCAGTAAGCAGGACAGATGGATTTCTGCTGGGCTGTGTAACCCCAATCAGGGAGCAGAAGCTGATGACAGTTAGCTCTTTACTTGCCTGAAGGCAGCTGCTTTTCAAACGGAGCTGACTCCTCCCCCTCTCAGACAGCCCCAATTAGGCTGGAGTTCAGTAAGCAGGACAGATGGATTTCTGCTGGGCTGTGTAACCCCAATCAGGGAGCAGAAGCTGATGACAGTTAGCTCTTTACTTGCCTGAAGGCAGCTGCTTTTCAAATGGAGCTGACTCCTCCCCTTCTCAGACAGCCCCAATTAGGCTGGAGTTCAGTAAGCAGGACAGATGGATTTCTGCTGGGCTGTGTAACCCCAATCAGGGAGCAGAAGCTGATGACAGTTAGCTCTTTACTTGCCTGAAGGCAGCTGCTTTTCAAATGGAGCTGACTCCTCCCCCTCTCAGACAGCCCCAATTAGGCTGTAGTTCAGTAAGCAGGACAGATGGATTTCTGCTGGGCTGTGTAACCCCAATCAGGGAGCAGAAGCTGATGACAGTTAGCTCTTTACTTGCCTCGTGTAACCAAATTTTGGGTTGTTCTTTCCTAGATGCATAACTTAGCACTTGTCCACATTAAATTTTATCTGCCATTTGGATACCCAGTCTTCCAATTTATCAAGGTCCTCTTGCAATTTTTCACAATCCTCTTGGGTTTTAACAACTTTGAATAATTTTGTGTCATCTGCAAATCTGATCATCTCGCTCATTATTCCCATTTCTAGGTCATTTATGAATATGTTAAAAAGCAACAGGCCCAGCACATTTCCCTGAGGTACTCCACTATTTACTTTTCTCCATTGAGAAAATTGCCCATTTAGCCCTATTCTCTGCCTTCTATCTTTTAACCATTTCCTGGTCCATAGTCGTACACTGCCTCCAATCCCATGACTTTTTAATTTCACCAAAAGTCTCTCATGAGGGACCTTGTCAAAGGCTTTCTGAAAATCCTGAAACACTATATCAACCAGCTCACCTTTGTCTACCTGTTTATTTACACCTTCAAAAAATATAACAGATTAGTAAATCAAGACTTTTCCTTGGCTAAATCCATGTTGGCTTTCTCCCATTAAACCATGACTTTATACATGATCAATAATGTTATTCTTTATAATGGTTTGTACCATTTTGCCTGGTACTGATTTCAGACTCACAGGTCTGTAGTTTGCTGGATCATCCCTGGAACCCTTTTTAAATATTGCCATTACATTGGCCATTCTTCACTCTTCAGGTATTACAGTTGATTTTAAAGATTGCTCAGTTTGTATATACAGTAGTTACCCCTTTTGAAACCCAAGTTGTAATACCTGTTCTATGTAAAGTTCAATGTATGTTTCAGCCTGCATTGTACAAATTAATGTTACTTGTAAATCGCACTGATTCTAAAGAGCGCGGTATAAAAAAGATTAGCCTGTGAATGAACTGAGGCCTGCATAAAAGGCTTCAGAACCCAGCCCTGTTGAGGCATTCCAAACAGGGGCTCTACAGATCAAACAACGGTAAGGATTTGAGGATTTATTTTTATTAAATTGCTAGCTCTCTGACTGGGAGCTCTTAAAAGGGTTCTGGTATATTTTTAAAGCAAAGTTGCATTCTTTTTGGTGGTTTAGTGGCAATATTTTCTTTAGCAGAGTAGGTTTTAAACTCTAGTAACCTTCTCAGCTATTGGGAACTGCTGACACCTAATCAGGTGTTAGTTCCCTCCCTACCCACCCCAACTCCCACCTACCCCTAGTGAGCAGTCTTGCTTTATAGGGCACTTCCCCATTTAACAAAGCATAGGGACTTGGAACAGTACATTTTGAATATAATTAAAGTGATTTAACTTCTTTTTCTCTGAAAGGACAGCTGGGAAACCGGCTGGTACTTTGGCAGATCTCTCTCTTTTGCTTTAACAGATACCTAAGCTCCACGAACAGAACAATGGCTGGGAAAAATCGTATCGCTTAAGCTGTTGCCCCTATTACAGCTTCTGCTTCTGTCCAGACAGAGTTCCCAATGCCAGTTGAAGGACCGGTTCCATGTGCAGGGTGCCTGCATGCTGAAGCTCTGAGGAAACAAGTGAAGGAACTCAGAGAGGAGGTGGCGAGGCTGAGGAGCATTCAAGACAGTGAGAAGTACATTGATGAGATGCTTCTTGAAACATCCAAGCTCTCTAGCAGAGGAGATGATGGGTGCCAACAGAATGATGAAGGTTGGACACAAGTCACCAGGGCCTGCAGAATCGCCCAAACAACTTCTCCAGCCCTTGAATTGGAGAACCATTATGCAGCCCTGGAAGTGGAGGAGGTGAAAGTATCCCTCGAAAGGGAAGAACCAGAGCTCAAGTACCCCAAAGTTGCAGAATCAGTGACCATAAGGAAGCAAAGGGTACTGGTGGTTGGTGACTCTCTTCTGAGGGGTACAGAGGCATCAATCTGCCGACCAGACTTGATGTCCAGAGAGGTATGCTGTCTGCCTGGTGCCAAAATCCAAGATGTTACAGAGAGTTTGCCGAGACTCATTAAGCCCACTGACTATTACCCAATGTTGTTAATCCATGTCGGAACAAATGATACTGCCAGGTATCCCTCTGAGCATATCAAAAGTGACTTCATGGCTCTGGGACAAAGGGTAAAGCATATAGGTGCACAGGTGGTGTTCTATTCAATCCTCCCTGTTGAAGGTAAAGGCCGAGGCAGAGAGGCTCACATCCTGGAGATGAATGCATGGCTGCGTGGATGTGGTCATCGAGAGTGTTGGTTTCCTAGACCATGGGATGCTGTTCCAAGGGTTGCAGAGCAGAGATGGCATCCATCTGTCCAAGAAAAGTCAGCACGTCTTCAGTAGTAGACTGGCTAATCTACTGAAGAGAGCTTTAAACTAGATTCATTGGGGATGGGTGAAAAAAGCCCCCAGGTAAGTGAAAGCTCCCAGGTAAGAGATGCATTAAATACCCTTGTTACCCATTTCCATAAAGGTAACATATGGAAAGCACTGTGTATAAATGCCCGTAGCATGGGGAATAAGATCCCTGATGTTGAAACTTTGGTGGAAGTGGCCGACTTGGATTTAGTGGCAGTTATAGAAACATGGTTCAGAGAAAACCATGACTGGGATGTAACTATACCTGGCTATACTTTATTCAGAAAGGACAGGGTAGGAAGAAGGGGAGGAGGAGTGGCACTATATATAAAAAATACTATTAAAGCTTTGGAATTACAGAGCGTAAAAGGGAGAGAGGAGGCATTGTGGGTTAAACTAGAAAGAGGGAAAGAGAAATCTATTTGCATTGGCGTGATATACAGACCTCCCTCACAAGAGAAAGAGGTGGACGGAGCGTTAATTGAAGACATACGCAGCATTGCTAGGAAAGGCGAAGTGCTACTGATAGGGGATTTCAATATGCCAGATGTTGACTGGCACATTCCTGATGCAGTATCATCTAGAAGTAAAGAGATCCTGGATTCTCTACAGGGAGAACTATTCAAGCAATTGGTAACAGACCCCACACGTGAAGGGGCCATACTGGACTCGGTGCTTACCAATGGTGAAAGTGTTTCTGATGTTTGTGGTGGCGAAGCTAGTCCAGTGCCTATGGAAATAGAGAAAACACTTGCAGTTTCCCCAGTCAGAAGGAAAGTGCAGGGAATTGTCACTTTAAAAGTGCAGCTAAGAATGAAAAAACCCTGTCTAAAGCTGCTGTCCTAAGGCCACGCCCCAGCTCCATGGTAACTGAGGGTGGCAATCTAAGACTGCTGGGGGCGGGGTGGAAAGATACAGGCCAGACCCACTCATATAAGCCCCAGAGAACAGGGAGGAGAGGAGCAGGAGAGAGAGGGAGAGCTGAGTCTGATTCAGAGGCGGAGTCTGGGAAGGAACCTCAGTCTGAGCATGAGCATCAGCATTACACGAGGAAGAGAGACGGAAGGGCTAATCTATGCAGGAACCAGCATGGCCAGGGAAGTGGCAGTGAAACAGTGCTGAGGAGAATCCTAAAAGGAACTGCAAGTAAAGATTTTAGCCAGGAGTCTAGAGAAAGGTTCTCAGACACCAGTTTGAGGGAAGAGTATCCCCAAAGCCAGCTCCAGAGTTTGGACCAATACCAGGGCTATAGGAAGCCTGCAGTAGGTTCAAAAACCCAGAGGTTTAAGCCAGGAGAGATTGCTGGGAGTGACTCAATCATAAGGGCTTACCAGGAGACGCTGAGTCCAAGAATCTCACCTCAAGAAGGGCTGGTAAGAAAACCTCTTAACAGAGAAAGCTTGAATGCCTTCAAACTGTTGAAACGTTTGATAAAAGATCAGGAATTACCTTGCTTTGATAGCAGCTCTGAGTCCCGAGAGAGGTCTCGAGGGGAACAGCTGATTAGGTTGTTCAACGAAGCTGCAGAACCTGATTGCTCTGAATGTGAGTCAATGGAAGTTGGAGAAGGTGATAGTGAATTAAGTCAACCTGATCAAGAAATGGAATGTGATTTATCCATAAGGGTAAAATGAGAATCTTCTGAGTTATAAGCTTGAAGAGATTCCAGTTTTTTTTATGTGCATGTATGTTCTGAAAAGGAAAGAAAGTTTTAATTAGTGTGGCTGCTGTTTTAAAAGCAGGAGGCTTGTTAAGGAGGAATGCCTAAAGTCTCTAGAGCAACTAATTAGAACCCTGATTAAGTTGAAGCAAAGAAGAAAAGTTTATTACCTGAGTATTGCTGTATGAAAGTCTTCAATGGACAATTAATAGCAGTAAAGGATTGTGAACTGAAACCTTTATTTTGAAGAAAGCAATCATTGCCTTGTTGAAGCAAGCAAGGGCAATTGATATCTGTGGAAAGTTTACCAACCTTTTATTTCTTGTGGAAAAAGTCTTTACATGTGTTATGCCAAGCTTCCTTAGAAGTTCCTGTTAAACAAGGGAGGCGAATAAAATTTCCTGTGTTGCTTTCAAACCTCGGCTAAATCTCTTTATTACAACTACAATCAAATGCTGAAGGAACTACAACTCCCAGAGGCCTTTGCCCTAGGAGTTCATATTAAATAAATATTGAAAGTGCAGCCCCCTTTCCTCGTCAGGCAACCGCCTAGGCGGGGGAAGGCGGCGACATGTTATAATAGGAGATCATTTTGCATCCAGTGATCAGTGGGTGTGGTTCAGTATTAGGACTAGGGCTGTTAGAATCCATTCAAAGGTGAGGGTCTTAGACTTTAGGAAGACTAACTTTGCCAAGATGGGCCAATACCTCAGGAAGTCGCTAGCGGGATGGGAACAGCTGGGGGATGTAGAAAAACAGTGGGCAAAACTGAAAGGAGACATTTTAAGGGCAACCAACCTTCTTGTTATAATGGTAAATAAAAGGAAAAGGAGACCCCTATGGCTTTCGAAAGAGGTAGCTGAAAAAGTGAAGAAAAAGAGGGAGGCCTTCATGAAATACAAGAGATCACAGAGAGAGGAAGACAGGCATCTATATTTGGAAAAACTTAGAGAAGCTAGCAAAGTAGTCAGGAAAGCAAAGATTCAAAAAGAGGAGGAAATAGCCAATACAGAAAAATGGGTGGATAAGACATTTTTTCAGATATGTTAGTGAGAAAAGGAAGGGCAAAAGTGGTATTGTCAGACTCAAGGGTGAAGGGGGGGAATATGTAGAAGCAGATGAGGATAAAGCAGAATTGCTTAACAAATATTTCTGTTCTGTGTTCACAGATGAAGAACCAGGAGCAGGACCTCAGAAAACACCCAGAAGCGAGGGACATCTTGAACAATGTTCAGAAGACTGTGTTCATGAGAAACTAGCACAACTTAAAGTAGACAAAGCGATGGGACCGGATGGGATACACCCTAGAATACTGAGGGAACTTGGGGATGTTCTAGCAGCTCCACTGACTGACCTTTTCAATGCCTCGTTGGAGTCGGGAGTGGTGCCAAAGGACTAGAGAGAGGCTCATATGGTGCCTTTACACAACAGCGGAAGTAAGGATGTGGTTGAAAACTACAGGCTGGTTAGTTTAACTTCGGTGGTGAGTAAATTATTGGAAACGCTGCTGAAAGAGAAAATAGTGAGTTTTCTGGAGTCCAGTGGATTACATGATCTGAGATAGCATGGATTCACCAGAGGCAGGTCTTGTCAGACAAATCTGATTGATTTCTTTGACTGGGTGACCAGGGAGTTGGCCCGCGGGAGAGCCCTAGATGTGGTGTATTTAGATTTCAGTAAAGCCTTTGTCATTGTTCCTCACAGGCGACTTATAAACAAACTGAGCATCCTAAGGATGGACCCTAAAGTTACTGCTTGGGTTAGAAATTGGTTGGGTGGGAGGCGACAAAGAGTACAGGTAAATGGGGCTCACTCTGAGGAGAAGGATGTTACCAGTGGTGTGCCCCAGGGATCTGTCCTTGATCTGATTCTTTTTAACATCTTTGTTAGTGATATAGCAGAAGGGCTGTTGGGTAAGGTTTGCCTTTTTGCGGATGATACCAAAATCTGCAATAGAGTAGACACCCAGGAAGGTGTAGATAACATGAGGAGGGATCTAGCTAAGCTTGAAGAATGTTCTAGAATCTGGCACCTGGGATTTAATGTTAAAAAATGTAAGGGCATGCATTTGGGCTGCAGCAATCCAAGGGAGCAATATAGTATAGGGGGTGAAGTACTTTTGTCCACTAAAGAAGAGCGAGACCTGGGCGTGGTTGTGTCTGATGATCTGAAAGTAGCTAAACAGGTAGAAAAGGTGATGGCAAAAGCTAGAAGGATGCTTGGGTGCATACGGAGAGGAATGGCTAGCAGAAAAAAGGAGGTGATAGTGTCTCTGTATAAGTCTTTGGTGTGACCTCATTTGGAGTATAGTGTGCAATTCTGGAGACTGTACCTTCAAGAGGATGTGAACAGGATGGAGTTGGTGCAGAGGGTGGCTACTAAAATGGTTAGTGGTCTTCATTATAAAGCATATGAGGACAGACCTAAGGATCTTAATATGTACACCTTAGAGGAAAGGCGGGATAGAGGTGATATGATTTAGATGTTTAAATACCTCCGTGGCATAAATGTTCAGGGGGAGAGCCTCTTTCAATTGAAAGCAGGTTCTGCTATGAGGGGGACATGGGATGAGGGTGAAGGGAGATTGATTCAGGAGTGATGCGGAAATATTTCTTTACGGAAAGAGTAGTGGATCCATAGAATAGTCTCCCAGTGGAGGTGGTAGAGATGAGGACAGTAACTGAATTCAAAAAAGCATGGGACAAACACAGAGGATCTCTAAAGGTGAAAAGGGGACTGTTGTAGTTGTTGATATGGAAGGACAGACTAGAAAGGCCATGTGGTCTTTTTCTGTCATCATATTTCTATGTTTCTATGTAACATTGCTTTTCCCTTAGGCTTTAATGTACTTGAATAATTCAGAGTCCAAAGACAAACAAAAAAAGGTAATTGATCTGAAGATAAATCAAACCCAACATTTTGGCCATGTACACCCCTATCCACTAGCAACGTTAGACTGATGGATCTGTACATGCTGCTTCCTTTTTATTCCCACTTTTATGTAGTAGACCTACATCTATTCTCCTCCCCCACCTCCTTCCCAGAACCTCTCCCATCTTTGAGGACAAGTTTAACAGAGCTGTCATGGAAAGCCATCAGCCCATTCTTGAGCTTTTTGAATATTTTGGAATGTACACCATCAATTCCTATGGCCTTTTCTACTCTCATTTCTGTAAGTCCTTCAAGTACCTCCTCTTCTATAAGTATGTCATCTTTTCATATTTATTAATGCCATTTCCTACCTTAGATCCATGGCCTTCCCCTTCTTCGGTAAATTCTAGGAAAGATATCAGAAAAATAAGATGGAATCTAAAACTAATTGGTGAGACTTCTTTTGAAATAATGCACTTAGTTCTCCAGGACCAAGCAGGAAGTCAGTCCTCACTTATGGGTGACGTCGGCGCCGACGGAGCCCTCGCGGAGCAATTTTCCCCAGCTTTCAAAGAAAGCCTTTGGGAATTGCAGCGCGCATGCGCGGTCGTCTTCCCGCCCGAGGGTGCCATCTTAGCCAGTCTTCTTTTTTCCGCGGAGCCCTACAGACGTCCCCGTCTTGTCCCCGCGAAAAAGTTGATTTTCTTCTTTATTTTATCCTTTTTTCTTTCGGTTCGACGCCGATCGTTTTCCCGCCCGGACTCGCGACGCCTGTCTCGAGTCCTCTTACTTTTTTCGGTTTTTCTGACTTAGTCAGCTTTCGTTTTTCGGTTTTTCCCTGGCAGCCCGGTCCTTTGACCTCGCAGGGGCCCTTTTTCCCCCGATGGCTGCCAGTGGGTTTAAGCGGTGTGGTCGGTGTGACCGAAATATGTCACTAACCGACACACACGACTTTTGCCTCCGCTGCCTGGGCCCGGATCATGAGGAACTGATCTGTGGGCCCTGCAGCAAACTGTCCTCAAAGGCGTTGAGAAGTCGGCGGCATCAGCGTGAGAGAATCTTCGCTGACCCCAGCCGTACCCGGACCTCGTCGGAGGCCTCCGCGTCGAAAGGCTCCAGCTCGGACCGTCGCCGGAGCTCCTCCGACCGGGGTTCTCCCTCCGGGGACCATCGTCGGAAGGAAAAACCCGCGAGGGCGGCGTCGGTGGACGCTCCTGGTTCCGCGAGGGCCAGGTCGCATAGCCCCGACAGCCGCCCCGGGTCCTTGGAGAAGGAACACATCCCGAAGCGACCTCGCCTGGAGTCGGAGATGCCTGCCCGGGTAAGTCCTGTGGTCCTTCTGGACTCGCCTCCGCGACAGCCGACGTCGGGCCCGACGCCGTCGGGGCCCGAGTCGGGGGCTGCTGGGTCACCTGAGCTCGGACTCAGGTTGACGGCCTTGGAGAGCAGACTGTCTGCCTTCATGGACCAGCAGAGGGCACTGCTCGCTGGCTTCGCTGGCGCCGCTGCCCCGACCGCCGGGACGTCGACGTCCAAGTCGACCCCGGAGACCGAGCCGATCCTCGAGTCGATGAGAACTCGAGTCGATCCTCGGTCGAGGTCACCCTCGGCCTCCCGTTCGGGACCGAGGTCGCCGACGCCGACTCCCTCGGCGTCGGGGCGGCTGGCGCCGCACCCTGCCCGGGCCGACCCCACCGAGTCCTCGTCGGAGTCGGTCTGGGAGTCTGAGGAGGAAGAGTCACCTGATTCTTTCCGGACTCGGTGTGTCCCATCGGACTCACCGGAGTCCGAGCCTCGGAAGCAGTCCCCCCCGGAGGATGCCCGGTTCTCGGACTTCGTTAGGGATATGGCCAAGGCTTTGGCCTTCCCTGCGGATCCCGAGGAGGAGCCTCGAGCCGTAGAGCTCGACGCCCTCCAGTATGACTCTCCCGCGAGGGAGCACTTTACTGTGCCGGTTCCTCCTATGCTGGAACGACTACTCTTCCGCATGTGGGAGAGTCCGGCCTCCTCGCCGGTCCTGAGCAAGCGGGTCGATTCTATCTATCGGGTCCGCAAGAGCCCTGGCTTTCAAAAGGCACAGCTGCCACACCATTCCATGGTAGTGGAATCGGCCATGCATCGTCTTAAGAGCCAGAAGATGCACTCCTCGGTGCCTCCTGGAAGGGAGGCCCGTAACCTGGATGGCCTTGGCAAGAAGTGCTTCCAGGGCTCTATGCTCGCTTGTCGTGTCCAGACTTACCAGCTATACATGGGCATGTATCTCCGGGATCTGGCTAAAGAGCTAGCCGGATTCTCCGCTGGTCTCTCCGAGGAGCCCTTGCGGAGGTTCCTAGCCTTGTCCACGGGCATTCGGGAATGCTCAAAGTTCATGTCCCGAGCAGCCTATGATGGCTTTGAAGCATCGGCTCGTGTGGCCGCAGCCGGCATCGGTGCCCGCCGACAGGCTTGGCTTCAGTCGTCAGACCTTGAGCCCTGGGTACAGGACAAGTTGGTCGATGTCCCCTGCCGAGGCGAAAACCTCTTTGGCAAGCCCATGGCGGAAAAGGCTGCACAAATTGAGACTGAGACTCTCACCAGGACCAGGCTTTCTAGGAAGACCTCCGCCCCTTCCCAGAAAAAGAAGGGCTCGGGGAAAAAGTCCTTTTACCCGAGGAAGGCGGCTGCCTACAAACAATACCCCCATTATCAGGCCCCTGCAGCTCCCCAACAGGGCCAGCAGGCCAAGGGACGGGGTAACGGGTCCCGTAGGCAGCAAGCCCCCAAGCCTGCACCACCAGCCCCTGCTCAGCAGGGTGGGGGCTTTTGACTCGCTCAGCATAGCCTCTGCCCCCCCGCTGGTTCCTCCCAGCACCGGAGGCCGGCTGGTTCACTTCGCAAACAGGTGGTCCAGCATCACCGCAGATGCCTGGGTGCTTCAGGTCGTGCGAGAAGGCTACCTTCTCCACTTCCATCAGGTCCCTCCCTCCTATTTCCCGGGAGAACCTCCGCGCCCCCCTCTGCACAGGGAGTTGCTCCTTCAGGAGTTAGCAGGTCTTCTGCAGGAACAGGCGGTGGAACCGGTGCCACACCACCTGAGAGGTCAAGGCTTTTATTCAAGGTATTTTCTGATACCAAAGAGAACAGGGGGCCTCAGACCCATCCTGGACTTGCGCAACCTCAACAAGTTCCTTGTGCGGGAGAAGTTCAAAATGCTTACCCTTGGAATCCTTCTGCCCTACCTCCAGCAGGGAGATTGGCTATGCTCCTTGGATCTAAAGGATGCCTACACGCACATCCTCATCCACCCAAGCCACCGCCAATACCTAAGGTTTGTGGTGGCGGGAAATCATTACCAGTACAGAGTACTGCCCTTTGGCCTGTCCTCCGCACCGCGAGTCTTCACAAAATGTCTCGCGGTCGTGGCGGCCCATCTCCGGCTTCACGGCCTCTATGTCTTTCCATACCTCGACGACTGGCTCATCAGAGCAGCGTCCGCTCAGGAGGTCACCAACGCCACGTGCCGCACGGTGACTCTGCTGCAGCACGTGGGCTTTGTTATAAACTTCGCAAAGTCCACTTTGCTCCCCTCACAGGATCTCGAGTTCATCGGCGCAAGGCTGCACACTCCGCAGGCGAGAGCGTACCTACCGCTCGACAGGGCTCAACGGCTCATGGACCTAGCCGACCGCTTTCGCAGCCAGCCCCTGGTCTCCGCCAGGCGCTTCCTGAGACTGCTCGGCCATATGGCTTCCACCGTCCATGTGACCCCCAATGCCCGCCTGAATATGCGGTCTGCTCAATGGTGTCTCCGCCAGCAGTGGCGACAAGCCACGGGCGGCCTAGCAGACCTAGTGCGCGTTTCCGAGCCGCTGGTCTCGTCTCTCCGGTGGTGGCTCCGGCAGCCGAACCTGATATTCGGAATGCCTTTCCAGTCACCTCAGCCGACCCGGGTGCTGACCACCGATGCATCCCTCCTGGGCTGGGGAGCACATTGCCAAGAGGCACGTACTCAGGGCCTCTGGACCACATGGGAGTCGGCTCAGCAGATCAACTTCCTGGAGCTCAGGGCGATCCGCCTAGCTCTCAAGGCCTTCTCCCACCTGACTTCCCAACAGTCCGTCCTTGTCCAGACGGACAATCAAGTTGCCATGTTCTACGTGAACAAGCAGGGGGGCACGGGCTCCTTCCTCCTCTGCCGGGAGGCACAGAAGCTCTGCTCTTGGGCCGTCCGTCACGGCATTCTCCTCAAGGCAGTTTATCTCCCGGGCCAAGAAAATTGCCTTGCAGACAAACTCAGCAGGGTCCTCCAGCCGCACGAGTGGCGTCTGGATCCCTTGGTAGTTCAGAAGCTCTTCCTCAAGTGGGGTCTCCCCACGGTGGATCTCTTTGCCAGTCCTCACAACCGGCAGCTTCCTCGCTTCTGCTCTCGTCAGCCACACCCCCTTCGGGTTGCGGCGGACGCCTTTCTGATCTCGTGGTCGGGGAGCCTTCTGTACGCTTTCCCTCCCATCCCGCTAGTCTCTCGGACTCTTTTCAAGGTTCTCCGAGACAAAGCCTTCATGATCCTGGTGGCCCCTCGCTGGCCCAGGCAGCCGTGGTTTCCGCTCCTGCTGCAACTGGCGGTGGAGGATCCAATCCCTCTGGGGGTACAACCGGATCTCCTCACTCAGGATCAGGGGTCCCTCCTGCACCCCAACCTCAGGTCTCTCAACCTCATGGCCTGGCTGCTGAGAGGGTAGTCCTTGCTCCCCTTCTCCTGCCGGCGGAGGTGGAGGAGGTCGTCTTGGCTTCGCGACGGCCTTCTACCCGCAAATGCTACACCCTTAAATGGCGTCGCTTTGCAGTCTGGTGTACCCAACAGTCTCAGGATCCCTTCTCCTGCCCGGTGTCGGTGATCTTGCAGTACTTGCTGCACCTCTCTAATCTGGGACTTAAGTCCAACTCCGTCAAAGTTCACCTCAGTGCTCTTTCTGCACATCATGTGCCGGTGGACGGCAGACCTCTCTCCAATGACCCTCTCGTAGCGAGGTTTCTCCGAGGTCTCCTTCTCCTTAAACCACCTCTGCGCCCGCCAGCGCCTGACTGGGACCTGAATGTGGTTTTGCAGCGGATCACCTGTCCGCCTTTTGAACCTATGGCTACCTGTTCTCTCCGTTTTCTGTCTTGGAAAACTCTGTTCTTGATAGCCCTCACTTCCGCTAGACGCGTAAGTGAATTGCAGGCCCTCGTGTCTGATCCCCCTTACACTAGGTTCTACAAGAATAGGGTGGTCCTACGGACTCATCCGAAATTTCTGCCTAAAGTGGTCTCCCCTTTTCACATCAATCAGGAGGTGGTACTTCCAACCTTTTTTCCCAGACCACACTCCAGCCGAGCTGAGACGGTCCTCCATACCCTGGACTGTAGAAGGGCTCTGAACTTCTACCTTGACCGTACGCGGGAGCACCGTAAAGCTGCTCAGCTTTTTGTGTCTTTTGACCCCAATAAATTGGGGCTCCCGGTCTCCAAGCGTACTCTGTCCATCTGGGTGGCGGACTGTATCTCTTGGGCTTATGGGGCAGCCGGACTCTCCTTAGAAAGTAGAGTCACGGCTCATTGCGTTCGGGCAAAGGCCACGTCAGTGGCTTACCTCCGCTCTGTTCCGCTGGCAGACATCTGCCGGGCCGCTACTTGGTCTTCGAGCCAGACTTTTGCGGTCCATTACTGTCTCGAGAGGGAGTCCCGTAGGGACAGTGCTTTCGGACAGGCAGTCCTCCGTAATCTCTTTGAGGTCTAAGCAACTCCTACCCTCCATCCCGGATGTGGGCTACCGGTGGGTGATAATTCAGCGAAGATTCTATCCTTCTGTGCTGCTGAGCTAGAGGGAGCTCATTTTTGTGCTTAGGGTCTCCGGTAGCCTTGAGCTTGGGAGTCCCATAAGTGAGGACTGACTTCCTGCTTGGTCCTGGAGAAAGCGTAGTTACTCACCTGTAACAGGTGTTCTCCAGGAGCAGCAGGAATCAGTCCTCACTACCCTCCCTCCTCCCCTTGGAGTTGCAATCGTCTGCTTATGTTCTTTTTGCAAATTTTTATGCTGTCTTTTTAGCTATGTCATCTGACTGGCTAAGATGGCACCCTCGGGCGGGAAGACGACCGCGCATGCGCGCTGCAATTCCCAAAGGCTTTCTTTGAAAGCTGGGGAAAATTGCTCCGCGAGGGCTCCGTCGGCGCCGACGTCACCCATAAGTGAGGACTGATTCCTGCTGCTCCTGGAGAACACCTGTTACAGGTGAGTAACTACGCTTTCTGGATGCCACATTTTCAAAGAAATGTAGTGTAGTGACCAGTTCCTATGCAGCCAGGTGGACCATGATTTTGGGATAGTGCAAGCTCCCTTGCAGTCTCGCAGGCAACATAGAGGTAACAAGCATAGGGAAGACCTGGCCTGGATCCTTGAAGGAAAAACCCACACCAACCCCATTCCTGCTAGGAGAGAACAGGTCCAAGCCGCTCATTCGCCTCGGGATTTTGCTCTGGATGAGTTTCCCTGGCTCACCAGGAACTACTCCTTGGATCCAGAAGGAGGCCAGGAGGGGGACAGCTTAGGTAGTTTGGGCCTAGAAAAACTCCCACAGTTCCCAAGTAAGAGGGAGATCTACCCTGACAAAGAGGAGGAGGCTATGGAAACCCAGTTCTGTGAAGACAAGGAGAACCCTGAACCCATGGAGGTATAAGGGATGGAACACTAAAAGATCTAACCCTGGGGTAGGCTCCGCTAAGGAGTAAGTGAACCTGAAGGGAGGAAGGGTGAGACAGCTGCACAGTCTCTAACCATGCAGCTGAGCTTTGCGGTGCATCCTATAAAAGACTTTGTGTTGAACTGAACTGATTTGAAAACCATTATTAATTGTTCTTGTTATAACTTTGTGTTGTGAAATGGAGAGATTGAAGCTAGTGACCAGCCTCTTACTCTGCTGTTGAATCCCCAATATCCTGCTGAGAGAGCGGCCGCTCATGAGACGCTGTTTGCCCCATTTCCCTGCTGTGAGTGGGGAAGAGGAAGGGTCACTCCAGGCCTGGGTTCAAGGAGCCTAGGGAACATAACTTGAAGTGAGAGGATTACTCCACAGTTAATACAAGTTGCAAAACCCTGTTTTTTTGTGAGTCCAGTATGGGAGCCGCCTGTACTGTACAAACCTGCTGTTAATTGTAAACCGAGCTGACTTTAAAAAGCGCGGTATAGAAAAGACGTTAAATAAATTAAATTAAATAAATAAATAAATTATTTGCTGCCTGGGCGTGGATCTTATAGGACAGCTAAGGAGGCCTGGATTGGATCCGCTTTCCGCTGATATCAAGGAGGTTCGTCTAAGACGCTACAGTAGGTATGGTCACAAGGTAGCTTACATAGTGGCATAAAGAGGGCAGTGTTTTCTTTTCTACATGGTTTCAAGTGGATCTGCATTTGAAATAAACCTCAGCGGCTTTGAGTGCATGAGAAATTCTGGGCTACATTAAGAAGCGTGGTATACCAGAATACCTGATAGTTCTCTTGCACAAACTTTACATTGATCAAAAAGCAACAGTTCGAATCGAACAAGGAGAAGCAGAATGGTTTAAAAGCAGCAAAGGTGTATGACAAGGCTACATATGTTCCCTTTACCTGTTTAATTTATATGCAGAACAAATCATCAGAGAAGCAGGACTGTACGAAGGTGTGAAGATTAGTGGAAGACCCACTAACATCCTTCGCTATCCTGATGATACCACATTACTGGCTGAAAGTGAAGATGATCTGAAACATTGGCTTCTCAAGATCAAGAAACATAGGGGTATGTTTACTAAACCGTATTAATGTTACCGGCGCTAGTTGCAGCGTTACTGTGACGAATGCCATATAAGATGATGGGCGTTCCGGTCCTAAGGTAGCAATGGTGGGTTATCGCGTGATAGAGGGAGCCGTGGCATGTTAGCGTGCGTTAACCTTAACTTTGCGCGCTGACCTGCAATCACAGCAACACAGGTGTAGCAGACTGGTTAATGCAATGACTGCTGAGACAGGGGTCATGAGTTCAATCCCTCAGTGGGCTCAATGAATAAGGGTGCCCAAGGCAATTCCTTTTCCTGCTTGTAACAGACACATTCCAACAATCTGTGCTGCCAGCTAAAAATACCCGCACCCCAGTGACATAACCTAATGCATTCAGGAAACAACTAAAAACCGTCCTGTTCCAGGAATACCTCGGACCAGAAACAAACATCCAGCACTGACTACCCGTCCAGACCTTCTAACATACCCACAGATCTACCTACTAAGAGACTGATGTCCATTGTTTAAGTCCTTATTGTCTGTTCAGATCATTAATGTTGGCCTCCCCGGTGATAGCCCCTCCACCCTAAGAAATGATTACTGTCCCCCACCCCTTTGATGTTAAACCGCTTTGACCCAGTGAAAAGCGGGATATAAATACAGTTACATAAATAAAAATAAATAAATACATAATGCACCTTTTAGGGCGCACCAGAAGGCACATCATAAACCACCACATCAGAAGCGGGTCATAATGTGCCCCAGAGGGCAGCACGAAAGGTTGGCAACCCCCAAGGCACCATATAAGGTGCACCATAAGCTGTCAGAATCTTTGGTGCCGCCAAAGATGCCCCAAGGATGTATATGTGACTCAAGAAATGGTGGCAAGGGCATTAAGGTGCCTAAAGTTGACAAGCCAGAAAGTTATGGCCCAAACACAGATGTAACCCTAACACTGCATAGAGCAACAAGGAAAGGCAATGCACAAGTGATGGAAGGAAGTAGATCAGAGCTGATGGACCAGACAAATCTGCGCCCAGCCCATGTGGCAGCTGGTAAAGTGTACAAACATATCGGGGGCAGCTGTACCGATGCACAGGGTGATGGTAATGTACTGTGCAATAATGACAGTGTGTGGCAGAGGATGGGAAGACGTGTCCAGCAGAGGAGGTAGAGGTGGCAAGATAGGTGCAATGACAGGAGGACAGAGGAGTAGCAGTGCCATGCAGAAGCAGACACAGGTGAGGCAAGCAGGTGCAGCCGCAATGCAGAAACGTGAACCAGTGCAGGACATGGGGTAGCAGCCTGCACATCAAGGCAGGACGCCACACAGCTGGCAGACATACATAGACGGACAGAAGTATGTTTGGCAACATCGACAAGGGTACAATGTGCCAACAGCACAGATCTGCACAGATATGACTGTTACAAGAATGAAAAGTAGCTGAGTAGGACAGGCATACAAATGAAATAGAACAGAGAGGAATCAAACCCATGACCATTAGCACAAATGTCAATGCACAAACCGGTAGGCTACACCACCAAAGTGAGTTCATTAGCAAAGGCTGCATACAAGAACACTGCAGGACACCACACAAAAAGCCTGCTGTCTCCCAGGATAGGGCAACCCCCAACAGTAACCATGATGGAATGTACATGCAGAACTGGTGTGTACAGCCAGATCACAGTCTGTAATTGGGACGAGAGCCACATATAACTACATGCACACACACAATGAAATGTTATGCAGTGGATACAGCATGCAAAAGAGGAAAGAACCTAAACCCTGTGGAGCATCCCCTGCCACCCTTGGGTTTAGGTTCTTTCCTCTTTTGCATGCTGTGTCCACTGCATAACATTTCATTGTGTGTGTGCATGTAGTTATATGTGGCTCTTGTCCCAATTACAGACTGTGATCTGCCATCAAAATACGGAAAAGGAGCATGTGAAAATTGAACCTGCAAACAGGTGTGGTCTAGATCAGCTGAACAACAGCAATGCCAATCCCCCAAGCAGACTGCCTACATGGATAGTACAAAGAAAGAGACATATGTTACAGCTAATATGTGATGGATAGGCAGCACAGAGGGCACCCTGTGGTGTACAGTAAAGAGATGGAAGGGTGTGTAGAGAGGTGACAAAACTGCAGGCAGCTCATTGTCAAGTTAGCACAACCCCCCCAAAAAAAAAACCCATGTGGGAATCAAACCTGCAACCTATGGTGTGCCAACACATGTCTGTAACCACTATCACAAACAACCACTGCAAGCACAATGCAAAGATATGACCTCAAAGGGAATGTGTGTAGAGGAACCAGTAACAGACGGCTCGCAGATAGACAGCTGGCACTGTACAAGGATGTGAGCACAGGTGGGCCATGTACCTGACCAAGAAATCACTAAATACGTGTGTTAGTGTGGTCAAGCAGCAGCAGAGACAAATGTATGTCCAACACATATTTTTATTCTGGTTAACCATGAGACATAGCGTAGATACCGCCTTACATAATATCAAGTTGTATGGATAACTGTGAAAAAAGTGGAAACACATTTGGCAGGGCAGCAACCCACATGTCACAGAAAAGTCACTCAGCCGTCTACAGATGATGGGCTGGAGAGATAATGTGCAGTAGGTGCATGGTGTGCACTATGCATTAGCCCCCCACCCCCCACATGATGGTGCAGGCCCCAAATGCCTCATTCACATATGTGTGCATGTAGACAGTAGGCGGTTCATGATGAGGGCCCAACACACATTTGTCATAATTTTTAACCAAAAACATATCTGTGCGTAAATACAGGAGGCACAAAAATGAAACAGCATACATTGTTAAAGGTAAGCAAGTGTAAACACAGATATTGAAATATGTTACAGCTGTCACATAATGCCTGATATAGGAGTCAAAGTGGCAATAAATGTAACCAAAAACAATCGCCAAATGCAAAATGAGGATATGGTAACAGGTACAAGAGGCACATGAACAGAGAGAATTCAAATAAAACGAACCACAGACACATGCAGAGATAGCACTATGCAGGTGGTCTCCTGCAATGGGTGGTGTGGATACAGTGTCTGTACACATATATCACGGTACATGGAATGCACAAATGAGGAAGAAAATGGATGTCCACACTGCCACACTCCAAATATAACGGGGCAATGTGAGTGCCAGAACCTCAGGGGATAAATAGGACTGTGCAGACATGCAATGCTAGGTTTGTAAATCAATGTAGAGCAACACGTCTGTACAGTAAACAAACACAATAACCTGTCTATAGAGATTGAAAGAAAAGTCAAACATGTTCCAGTAACCCACACAGAAGCCATATTGTCCCATGCTATATTGCACCAACATATCCAGTCACATCCACATGCACCGTGTACGCTGACACATGATACAGTGATAAAACACATGCACTGTAACACCCTTGGTGAGGGCAAAGATCAATCAAAAAAGTTGGTGTGCAGTAAAGTGGTGTGGTGGCAAATACTGTCTCATGTCCAAGTGGAGGGTAGGCCGACATGGACAAGAGGACCTCCCCAATGTGCCCCCTGTGCCACACGGATGGCTGTATGCCCCTGCTGAACTAAACAGATGAGGGTATCCTGCGGTTCAGGTCACACATATGGGCAAAACACACCAACACAATGTCAGATGGATGTACAACATACAGCGACAATGTCAGTCCCTGCTGCACACGTAGGGACCAGTACACAGTATCCACAGTGCAAAGGGTATCTGCAACCCAACAAGTCTCATTAAGACTGTCCCTGAAACCATGGGCATGCATAGTCAAGTGTGACATTTCAGTATGCCACAATACTGGAGAGGTCATGTGTGTCTCCTGTGATGAACACAACACCCAGCTAGAGCACGGTAGCAACGGTGTGTTGGACAGGCCTGTTATGCTCAAAGTAGCAGTCCAACAATAATGTCCATCCAAGGCAGGTGTCCCACTCGCAGAGGTCCAACATCCTATGGCACCTTCTCCCAGGGATAGTTGCATGGTGTTGTTGTGTCCATCAACAGATGGATGATGGTGACTGTAGTAGATGTGCTGTGTGTGTCCTCTGCCCTGTGCAGAAGAAGGAGAAACAATGTATTGGTATGCTGCTCCCAACATCAGGCCAAATTGCAGGGAGTCAAACATAAATATGTACGTAATGAAACGTCACACAGGCAAACATAACATGATCACAACACAGAACACACTGCATGTTGTGGACATTTGGAAATGGAACTGCAGACGAGGGTGTCACATGGATATGGTCATGTCCATGCCCATGTCACACAGGCGTTGCAGAGCTACACCCCATGTGCATCAGTGTTGGTGTACAGAGACTCAACAGGAAAGGTCCATGAAACAAACAGCAAATCACTAACATGTAAAGGCTGATGTCATTTCCAAAAGACCCAAGGTACAACCTACCGTGTGTCTGCAGCAAGTGTCTGATCGGGATCCTCTGAGGCTGGCAAAGGCCACAGCACGTCACAGTGAAGGGAGAAGATGTCATCAAAATGTGTAGAATTAACATGTCCCCATGTCCAGCCACTGTTGATGCATATCCAAATTATGGCGATATCTGTGATACATAAATGTTGTGCAGTGGTCTGTCAGCACACAAGAGATAGGTCAGCTCACAACACACAACATATGCCCACAATGTTCACAAAGTCAGCAGTAAGGTAGAGATAGCACAGTCACCACTGCTCCACAGGTGTACAGACCCCTCACACCACATGATAATGCAAAATGCCTGCAGACTATATCATCACACAGCCTACCCAAATACACACACACACTATGCTAAGGTGAGCGTGCCACCAGTAGCATATGGCCTGTATGTGCACAATTGGAGATTAGTGGAGATAAAGGCTTGCCAAATGCAATGATACACTGCTGTTGGCTGATGCTACAATGTCAGGGAAGGGTGTATGTGCAGCCCACCACCAGGACACCTAGGACCTGCAGACACACGCAGCTCTGTTGGATGTGTCCCAGAGACAATGCTGGAGACGACAAACTGGCCAGGCACACATGTGGATATGTATGACAAAAGCAACATATGGGGTTTGGGGGGCAGCACAAAGAGGTGAACAACAACATATGTGCACTATGACAGATTACCTCAGACATGTGCTCCCCTGATTGTTCTCACAGACAAATTACCTGTAGGTCCACCTACCCCAAACTACTGCATGTTGAATGACGTACAGTCAGCTGGCACTGCACCACAGCACCAGGAGGGTCACCAAGGATGTCCTGTGGATTGAGAAACACAAGAGAAACACACATATGTCATGTTGGAGCTGCGCACCTTCACGTTCTCAGCTCTCATACCCCCCCCCCCCCAAGATCCTTTAAAGACTGGCTGTTTGCCATCACACTGTACCAACTCAATTCATGCTAAAGTTCTCACTGAAGTGTGTGTGGCAAAATACAAGGGCCCTTACTCTGTCCATCCCCATCCTGACCTCACTGCTGCCCCCAAAACTTGAACACAACCGTCTCCTCCCTACTGTGTGCCTGCTCATCTCTAAGGCTTCTGTACTATCCTGCGCCCCCAATATCTCTCGCACTGCCCCTTAAGTGTGTGTTCTGGTGGCTCCATGTCCTCTGCTACCCTGCTGCCAGTTCCTGTACCACAGGGATATATCCAGGGGCTTCTTCCTTTCCCTCTCCCGCTATCCAGTTCCTTGGTGTGGCTATCTCATTCCTTGACTTACATTACCAGCTGTGTGCTAATGAGCTGCAAATATATCTCTCCACGCCTGAGCTATTTCTGCCAAACCACACACCGATGCCTGCTTGCCACCTGACATTGCTGGCTGCATGTCACCCCACTGCGTGAAATTTACAATGGCAAAGAACGGATATCCCAGATGTCCACATAAACCCTACCCTCCCAGTACAGCGTCTGTGTGTGGGTGGCCTCAGCTTCCATTCTCCAGGGTCCTCAATGTAGGGGTTGTCTTGGACTCCACTTTCCTCTTCTCCACACATACCCAGCTTGTAGCTGAGGCTTGGGGTTTCTTTCTAGATGACATCAGCTATATTTCTACAGTCTCCCCTGAACACTCAACTAAAACGCCAACCCCCCCCCCCTCCCCTTAATCAGCTCCCGGCTTGCCTACTGTAATCTACATCTTGCTGATCTTCCTTTAAATCATTGGTGTCTGCGTGGAAATATGCAACACTGCACTGCATGGCCAATCTACCGCCAGACGCATAATGGCAATAATATGCCCCCTGTCATGACACCTCACAGGCTCCCTATCCGTCTCCGCATCCATGTCAAGGCTCACCTACTGACCTATACATGCAGTCACACTGTGGCTTTGCAGTACCTTTCCTTGATGATCTCAAATACCACTAATACAACTACTACTGAGCATGTATATGTGCTACCTGTCATATGTAGCGCTATACTGAAACAAGTAACACACAGTCCCTGCTCAGCAGAGCATACAATCAAATCAAGCACTTCATATTACAAAATGTGAACCACACATGTCTAGTCAACTGGTCCCATCTATGGGCCGCTCACCTACTGCTGACCCCAGACTACATGCCTTTCACCTTGCTGCACCCAAAGGCTGGAACTAATGACCTGTGGCTGTACAGCAGCCCCTTTCCCAATCAGCAACAAATCATGTGTGACACCTTACCACCTCCCCCAAGCCTACTAATCCTAACACACATAATCCACCTCCACCCGCTGTGGTGCCCTGCTCACATCTTCTGTGTTTGAGTCCTGACTAGATTGTAAGATCTGATGGCCAGGTATTGCCTCCCATATGTCAGTGCAGTGTTGCAATACAAATGTTCACCAGTAGTAGTAATAAACACATATGTAAAGAAATGTATGTTCAAACATATGCAGTACTTACATGAGAAGACCTCCTCAATCACCCGCCGCCTGACTGCTGTGCCTTCACGTGTGTCACCACGGCCACCTACAGGAGGGCACGTAGAATCAGCTTCCAGATCCTCATTAATTTGGACATGGAGATCGTGCCTGAGAGCAATGTTGTGCAGGATGCAACAGGCTATAATGATCTCTGCCACAGTCTGGGGTGGGTTTTGTAAGGCCCCGCCAGTCCTATCCAGACACCTGAAATGACTTTTCAAAACACCAAAGGTGCGCTCTATGATGGAGCGGCTGGAGGCATGGGCCTCATTGTACCTCATCTCTGCACGTGTCCGTGGTTGACACACAGGGGTCAGCAACCAGGGGCGACACCCATATCCTGCATCACCTGCAGAAAGAAATGCGAAACGTTAAAGTAGGAGCTGATGTCCACACACATGGTGAAACATATGTACGTGCAAACCAAAAGCACAAACAATTCTGACACAAACATATGATATCACATGATCAGACACTACATTTTCACACCGCTATGATCATATCACCCCTATTCTTTTTCGCCTGCACTGGTTACCCCTCCGTTTTCGTTTTCAGTATAAGTTCCTTATTCTAATTCATCGCGCCTTTCACACCAACACTCCCCTGTATCTAGCAGACCGGATCTCGCTCCACACCCCCTATCGTCAGCTTCGTTCTCTCCACGCCAATCGCCTGTCCCTCCCCTCCCCGTCACAAGCACACCTTGAACAAACCCGGCATGCAGCTTTTTACTTTTTAGGCCCAGTATTATGGAATGCATTACCACCGTTTCTCCGATTGGAACCCTCCTATTCTCAATTTAAAACACTACTCAAGATCCATCTGTTTCAGCAAGCCTTCCAACTTTCTCCCGGTGGTCCTCCCTGATGTTTTCAGTTGATATGAGTTGCTGTTTGTTTGTATATTTGTCTTGTCTTGCACTTTGTTTACCCATCGGCTGTTTTGTCTTCCCCAATATGGGCCTATTACTCTTCTTGTAATTTTTATGTTTTTAGTAACCTTATGCTTTTAAAATAGTGGCCCTTTTGTTTGTTTTGTTATGTTCTGTCCATTTTATCTGTCTATGCTTTTATACCTTTACTCTCCTATCCTGCTTTGGCGTTCCTTTTCCTTATTTTTACATTGCCAACCTTTTATTGTACACCGCTTTATATTTCGATGGAAAGTAGTTTATCAAATTTTAAATAAAGATAAAGATAAAGATACAACTATGCAGCAGCATTTGAAGGTCTGACACACAAAACAAGGGGTAGGTGTAAGGATTGCAATCAACATAATCTGTAACCACGACACAAATGCTAGCGTGCATCCTACCATCAACACAGAGCACTGTAGCAAGGAAGAGCTGGAGGGCCCCCCCCCCCCCAATGTTAGATCACACACAGATAGATGAGACACACACACAACTAGGGATACACTCCAAAGACAGATATGTGCACATACGGTTAGTCAAAGGATCACCATGTGCATGTCAGAGATGTGAAATACCCACCCAGCAGTATACAGTCCTCATACTGTCCTGCCTCAAATTGTCTGAATAGTGCTGAGTGATGCAGGATATAGGAGTCATGAGTGGACCCTGCAAACCTAGGGACCACATTCAGAATATGCACATCTGCATCACATACAACCTGAACATTCAGGGAATGATAGTGCTTGTGGTTGCGAAACACTGCCTCCCTGTCTCTTGGTGGGACCAGGGCAACATGTGTGTAATCAATAGCTCCCATCACATGTGGTATCCCGGCAAATGCCTCAAAGGCCTGGTTCAGGGTCCCCCACTGTTGCCTAGTGTTGGGAATGACAATGTAATTCCCCACCTGGCTGATCATGGCACACAGTACCTGGTGGAGACACCGTGAGAAGGTGGGGCGGCTCATGCCACCCACTGCAGCCACAGATGACTAGAAACAGCCAGAGGCAAAGAAATGTAGGGCACCAAGGAGCTTGACCAAACCCGGTATGGCATGTGACCGACCAGTCAGGGGCTCGAGGTCAGGTCTTAGATCCTCATAGAGCTCCCTAATAGCCCCTGTGCTCAGGCGGTAGAGGGAGATGACCTGGTCCTCACGTATGTCCTGGAGCTGGGCCCTGGGCCTGTAGAGGCGAGGCTGGTGAGCCTGCAACTCTGCATGCCTCCTGCGCCATGCTGGCACATACCCTGCCTGGCCTGCCCCCACAGCTGCAGGTCTGTGTTGCAGCGGGACTGCACCCATGCCCTGTACCTCAGCCCCATGGACACCATCTCCCCCGTCAGACAACCGCAAGCCCTGCACACCTCCCAGTGCACATGCAGCAACCACAAAGCCCGCCATACACTCAACCCCCCTCACCTCCTCTAACTCACACAAAACCAACTACTCACCTCACCCACCACTCACTAATCCAGCCACACAACTCCACCAGCACTCACCAACCCAGCCACTCTCCACACCAAACCTGCCTCTGACACTCTCCTTGCCTCACCAACAACCAACACCGCACGCCTCGTCTCCCTCGCCTACACAAACCCCTCAGTGTGTACCACGTGTGCGTGTGTACTTATGGTTGTTTTTTTACATCTGTGCGTCCTTGCGCACATTGTGCATGTGCAGCAGCACAAGCATGGGTGCTGTGTGTGTTGCGTATGTGCAGAGAAGGTACGTGCGCGGGACCCATGTGATGAGTGCCGCTATGCACATGTGACGTGAGGCCGGCCGCATGCGCGTAACGGCATGCAGCACATGCGCACGTCTCACACACACACATGCACAATGCATGTGGACTGTGGTAGCCCCACGCACGCAACACCTGCATCTTCCCTGCGCATGTGCAACACATAAAAACACATGCACATGTGGTGCACGCTGAGGTTTTTGTGTAGGCGACGGAGACTGAAGGCGAGGTGTAGAGCAGGTGAGTGTGAGGTCAGGACTATAGTAGGGGAGGAGAGGTGTGTTGCGGAGCAGTTGAGAGAGAGAGAGAGAGGAGGGGAGGCGAGGAGCAGGCGAGAGAAACAGGAGGTGAGTTGAGGAGCAGGCGGCAGCTGTTGGGACACACTGCAAATCGGCACATCACAGGGGTACCAGTGGACACAGACGCCTACGCACATGGGCAGCCCCCACATCTGAGTGTGGAGATGGTCCATGTATGTTACCGATGTCTACCATGCATACACATAGGGATCTACACACATGTCCCATTCTCACGTCAACAGTCTGTCTGTAGGGGAGACACGTGACCATTGTGCTGTACGTACAAACATGTTTATTTTAAACATTTACAATGGGTAATATTTACATAGCACCCCATGTTCTGTCCCGGGTGACAGGACAGCACAGGGCATGTGTGTGGGCGCCCCTGTGCCCCTTAAACGCTCCTGGGCCACCCATCAGGGGATGGCTCTCGAGATACACTGCCCATACCAGCTGCACGCTGCATCTACATCTCGGCAGCCAGCCACTGAATGGCGCCTGCCAGCCACCGGATGGTGCAGTCCTGGGCCCGCTGGCATTGCAGCAACCCACCCACTGCCACAGACAGGTCCCGCACACACCTGCCACCACATCCACACCAGGTGCCCGGTGTTTGTGTGGTGGCATGTGCGTGGGCCCTGTCTGTGGAAATGGGTGGGGATGCTACTCCCAGGCAGCCACCATCGCCAAACACATGTGGCAGCTGGCAGGGACCCACAGTGCCCTATGCTGTCCTGTGTCTCCTCCCACCCACAGAGCCTCCCTTCCCCCCTCCACACCCCCTTCCTCCCCCCCTGACACTTTCCACCCACCCTCTCTCTCGCCCCCTCCCCGCTCTCCTCCTCCTCCTCCACCTCCCCCTCGCCCTCCTCATCCCCTGCTGCATTACAACTCGCCCTCCCCCTCCCTGACAGACCATTTTGATCAGGTCTCAGGCCTCCTGGGGGTAGGGCAGATGCTTTAACCTGCAACTGCATAAACAACCATAACACCAGGATGAATAACAGACCACTTTGATCAGGTCTCAGGCCTCCCGGGGGCAGGGTGGATTAGAACACATCAACAGCAGCAAATACCATAACACCAGGGTGACTGACAGACCACTTTGATCAGGTCTCAGGCCTCCTGGGGGTAGGGCAGATGCTTTAACCTGCAACTGCATAAACAACCATAACACCAGGATGAATAACAGACCTCTGTAATCAGGTCTCAGGACCCCTGGGGGTAGGGTGGATTAGAACACATCAACAGCAGCAAATACCATAACACCAGGGTAACTGACAGACCACTTTGATCAGGTCTCACGCCTCCTGGGGGTAGGGCAGATGCTTTAACCTGCAACTGCATAAACGACCATAACACCAGGATGAATGACAGACCACTTTAATCAGGTCTCAGGACTCCTGGGGGTAGGGCATATGTGTGAACCTGCAATTGCATAAAGGACCATACTAACAGGATTTATTACAGACCTCTGTAATCAGGTCTCAGGACTCCTGGGGGTAGGGTGGATTAGAACACATCAACAGCAGCACCCACCATACCAACAGGATCTATAACAGACATGTGTAAACAGGTCTGGGCCTCCTGGGAATAGGGTGGATGTGTGACCTGACCCTGCATACACTACCATAATATCTGGATTTATTGCAGACCTTTGTAATCAGGTCTCATTACTCCTGGGGGTAGTGTGGATTTAGACACATCAACAGCAGCACCTACCATACCAACAGGATCTATAACAGACCTGTGTAATCAGGTCTGGTCCTCCTGGGGGTAGGGCAGATGTGTGAACCTGCAACTGTATAAACTACCATATCAGCATGCTGTTTACCAAACCTCTTTAGGCAGATCTAAGGCCTCCTGGATTTTAACACATCAACAGCAGCAGGTACCATAACACCAGGCTGACAACTGGACCTCTGTGATCAGGTCCACAGCCTCCTGGGGATAGGGCATACCTACACACAGCAGCATACGCAGCTACATTCAGCACTGGTTGGCCCACAGACTGGTGTCTATACCATGTTGTACATGTATGATGTGTGTTCATTGCTGGATATTGTGTTGCACACCTTGCATTGTGTGACCTGTCCCCATACACTTACCTCACGTGGGTAGTCCGCAATACGATTGTACCACCTCATGACGCGCTCCCATGCCCTCCTAATGCAGCAGAGGTCCTGGCATTTTGAGGAGCCTGGAAATAGTTTGTGCTGCCTAGCGCAGATTAGTCTTGCAAGGTGTCGCAGCTCCCAACGAGTGAAGGCAGGCTTCCGTGACCGTGTCGCCATTTTCTCAGATGCCTTGCTGATGCATGCACGCACGTCACATATGCGCTAGCTATGTGCCAGTGCCACAGCCGGTACACAGCGAACGGTGGCGCCGCCAAGATACGCGACGTAGCAGGCTTTCTGCTCTTTGTCCAGGCCGCTTCATACGGTGCCTTATGACGCACTTTCTGCCACGCCATGCTGTGAGGCACCTTGGGGTACACAGCTACAGTGAAAAGATTTATGTTGCAGACAGACATTGCAGAGATGTGTCTGACTATTCCTACAATGATATATGTCTTAGGCATTTATCTTGATGTTGGCGCACTGGGGTCTTGAACCCATCACCACTGGCTGTGAAGGCATTGTATTAACCAGTGTGCTATGCCTTTTAACATAGCAATGGCTGGCTACACAGCAACACCAGGTCATCTGCACACACTTTCTGCTCTGCTTACCGGGATAGTGTAAGGCCACAGCTAAGGCACTTTACAGGGCACCTTAGTTTGGGCAACTGAGCTGAGGGTGCTTTGGGGTGTGCACACTGATTTCAGATCTATGTCAGACTGTTACAGGCATAAACGGCCGTAGCCTCGAACAGTTTTACTGACGGACGCACTTTGTATATAGCTCACCAGCTGATCTAGCAACCTGCAGCCCACACCACTCTTCCAACATACCCACTGAATGCGACTGGCCACACTTTTAAAAATTGTTTCATGTGGTAAAACACTTTGATGTAATGATAATGCGGTATATTATATCCGTCCAGATACATCAATATACAGGCCCACTGGGGTATTGAACCCATGACCTCCCACTGAGGTCATTATAGTAACCATTGTCCTATATCAGTATTGGTTGTAACTAAACTAGGGCTAGCTACTGAACCAGTGCAGGTCACCAGACACACTGTCTGGTGTGACTACCAGGATAGGTTAGCACCAAGAGTACTGTGGTGCAGCAGAGGATACACAGCCCATGGAAGTGCAGGATAGAGGTGATATGATTGAGATGTTTAAATACCTCCGTGGCATAAATGTTCAGGGAGAGAGCCTCTTTCAATTGAAAGCAAGTTCTGCGACGAGGGGACATGGGATGAGGGTGAAGGGAGATAGATTCAGGAGTGATATGCGGAAATATTTCTTTACGGAAAGAGTAGTGGATCCGTGCAATAGTCTCCCAGTGGAGGTGGTAGAGATGAGGACAGTAACTGAATTCAAAAAAGCATGGGACCAACACAGAGGATCTCTAAAGGTAAAAAGTGGACTGTTGTAGTTGTTGTTATGGAAGGACAGACTAGATGGGCCTTGTGGTCTTTTTCTGTCATCATGTTTCTATGTTTCTATGTTTAAAAGAGGAGCTTACCTTAGACTCAGCTGTGCAAAGAGACACGAGGCATAGTGAAACAGTTGAGCAGGGAAAACTGTTACTACGTGCCAAGCAGAAAGCTTATCAGGAACACCTGATTTCAAATCCTCACGTTACGTGTAGGGCTGGGAACCAGATAAGAGAAGGTTCCAGTCAGTGGATAAAGGCAGAGGGCAAAAGCCAGAGTGAGAGCCTGAGCCAGGGAGGACAGAGATGGACACACCCACATTCACCAATACGAGGGAGTGCTAAGAGTAGCACAGGAGGTGGAATAGCAGGTGGGGCCATAGCAGATGATGTAGCAAGAGAAAGCAGCAGGAGGTATGGCTACAGTCAGCTGAGCAGAAACCACAGAGGAGTGCTGGGAGAGAAAGCTGCTATCGGAGAACCAGGAAGTGAATGCAGCTACAGCACTCGAGGGAAAAGGTTTGAGGCAGGCTGTGCTGGGAGAAGTTATGCCACCAGAGACAGACCTCAAGAGAAGCCAGGAGAGTCTTATCATCCAGGAGGCCGGTATGTGCCTGCAATAAGCACAGGTCAGCTCAGAAAGAGAGTGTCGGGGGATGGGAACTCCAAACATAGCTGCCCACTGAGAAACAGCTGGAAGGCTGACACAAAATCTGCTACTTCACAGTACGGCTGGGAGGCTAAAGAAAAGGGACAGTGCAAGCCAAGAGCCAGGACAATCCCTAAAGATAAAAGGTGGGAACCCTGTTCTTATAAAGAAAGGTTTGAAACGTATGCATGAAAAGGGCGTGGCCCTGAGAATAAAGGCAGGAGGAAAAGGTATTCAGAACCTTTACTTTGGGAGGAAAACCCAGAGAGAGTCTCCCTCACGTCAGACAGGTATAAACCTGGGAAGAGAGAAACATTTGCAGGAAGCTGTAGTGATTTATCACAAAGGGACGTGCCAGAATATACCACACAGGAAGAGTGTGATACCGAGAGCTTGGGGAGTACCATAGAGGGTATGTTGTGGGAAGATAACAGCTGCCTTCCAGACCCCATGCCCATGGACTGTAGCATTTGTTATAAACGCAACCATTCTGCTTAAGTTAAGTAATTGAAAGGAGCTTTGTGAGATTAACAAAGGAACAGAAGTTCGCTGTTACCATTTTTGCTTTATTGCTTGTTTCTAGAGTTTTTGATCCTGGAGAATGTCCGAGCGGGAAGGGGAATAAAACCCATGTTATTTTTCCTTATCACTTTTTGGTCTGCAAGACTCTGTTATTTCACAGCAAGAGCAGAGTTACTTATTTCAATGACCCTAGGCAGCCGCCTACATAGGGTTTAGAGGGCTCTATCCACGGGCCCCATCACAAAATGGCGTAGTTTTTTCGGATCCAATCAAGGGGTAAAGAGCTGCGGAGCAAGCAAGCAACAGCGCGGGAAGAGCGGGAGTTGGCACGCCCAGAGAGGATCCAGGTCCTACAAGCGCAACAGCAAGCGCCTTCTCAAAACAAGAACCTCAGGTAAAGGGTATTTGGGCACAGGTTGGGAGGACCCCTGGTGAGAAGGAAAAGGCTTGGGATAAAGAAAAGAATTGTTTCTTTCTCTATTTTTGTAGTACCACACTTGGTCCTTGTGTCTCTGGTTTATTTTCCAGGAAAAAAGGAGTACCACGATGGAGGCACAGGATGTCTTAAGATGGATGAGTATGCAGTTCGACAAACAGGGAGAGCTAGCACGGGTGAACCAGGAGCAGGCCATCACAGCCCTGAGAGACCAACCAAAGCCCCTGACGGACTTATTGCATACTCTTCTAAAGGAGCCAAGGAAGGAGGCGACACCAGCGCAAGCAGCAGCACCCATCTGTGGGGTAGGCCCACAGAGTTGTGGGATATGGACACTGGGACAAATGAATAGAGATGATAACTTTGATGACTTTGTTGAGACCTTTGAGAGGGTAGCTCTCAATGCCAACTGGCCAGTAGAGCAGTGGGCCGTTAGACTGGCCTCAGCGCTAACCGGCGAGGCTCAGTCGGCTTATAGAGCCATGCCTGCCGCTTTGGCAGTAGATTATGATGAAGTAAAGAGAGCGGTGCGTGATAGGCTGGGTTTAACACCAGCGGTGTATAGACGCATGCTCCGGTCTACCCTGATTCAACCTGACGAAACCCCAAAGGCGCTCTGTCATAGAGTGCACGGTTTGGTCTTAAAATGGCTTGAACCCGAAGGTAAACCGGTGGAAGACATAATAGATCAAATTGTGCTGGAACAGTTCTTTGAGGCAGTTCCAGGGGAGGTGAAAACTTTTCTAACCTTACAGAATTGTAGAACCTCTGCCGAAGCAGCGCAGTTGACTGAAAGGTTCTTTGAGGCTGAGGTAACTAAGAAGGCCAGCGCTGGCAGTAGGTTTGGGTTAACCAATTCTGTGAGAGGTACTAAAGTTCCTCAGAGGAATGTGTGGGGTTCAGGGGAATCCGCATACAGGAAAACGGAAAGTAATGTTCGGTCAAAATGCTTTAAGTGTGGAAGAATTGGGCACTTGAAAAAGGATTGTGTATATCGTACAGCACTAGTTACTAATAATGACCAACATGTACCAGCGGGTTTCCGTGTAGATGTAGAGGTGCAGGGAGTACCTGCTAAGGCCTTGCTTGACTCGGGGGCCGACCAAAGTATGGTCTCCCGCCGTTTTTGGGAAACCATACTGGCCAAAAATGATTTGTCCTCGAGTCATACCGATGGCATAGCAAACATAAGATGTATTCATGGGTCTTCCGCCGGTTACCCTCTGTACCGGCTAATGATACAAGGGTTAGGGGCCCGGAAGAAAACATTAGTAGCTGTAGTCCCTAAGCTACCTTTCGACCTGGTGTTAGGTCGGGATTGGCCCCCGTTTGATGAAGGGCTAAAGGAAGGCCTGGTCATGGAAAAGGATGAGTCCCCGGGGCATCCTGGGAAGGTAGGAAAAGAAGGTAAGACCGTAGGGAAGAGTGATAGTAAAGGGGAGGCCATGGTAAATGTAATTCCCAAGCCTCTGTTTGCAAAAGCCCCAAAGATAGCACCTGACCTAAAAAAACCCGGTGGAGGTAATGACACCCAGTAAAAATAGCTTTGTGCTAAAGTTCTGTAAAATGTCCCCAGACGCACAGAGTCCGCAGAAAGCAACTGCCGCCTCAGCAGGCTTCGACCTTTTTAGTGCAGTGGAGGGGGTAGTACCTAAAAAGGGGAAGGCTGTAATTGACACAGGGCTGCAAATTCAGTTGCCAGCAGGGTGCTACGGGCGGATCGCTCCCCGATCCGGATTGGCATCGAAGCATTTTATCGATGTCGGGGCGGGGGTTGTGGACCCCGATTACAGGGTAGAAGTCAAGGTGCTGCTTTTTAACTTTGGGGAGCGGGACTTTGAGGTTAAAGTAGGAGACCGGGTTGCCCAGATCATATGTGAACGGTTTGGGTCGCCAGAGGTGAAGGAGGTAACTCACCTGGTCCCTACCAGCCGGGGAGGCCAAGGGTTTGGCTCCACCGGACAGAGGGAGGTACAAGGTCTCACTGCCACTGCAGAGACGAAATTAGAGGATGATTTAGGTCCCTAAATTGAAGACTGCAAAACAGTTTCGGCACCGAAGGTAGGCATGGAGTTGTCCCTGCAACAACGGGGCCAGTTAGCCCAGTTGCTGGCACGGTTTAAGGACGTCCTCACGCCCGTCCCAGGAGAAACCACCCTGGTCGCGCATGAAATTCTCACACCCCCTGGGAAAATTGTGCGGCTGCGACCTTACCGTTTTCCAGAAGCTCGCAAGAGGGAGGTTGTCTCACAAGTTCAAGAGATGTTGCAGCTAGGCGTCATTGAAGAGTCCAAAAGCCCCTGGTGTAGTCCAGTAGTCTTAGTTCCAAAACCCGACGGCAGTCTTCGTTTCTGCATTGACTTTAGGCAGGTCAATGCTATATCCCTCTTCGATGCCTATCCCATGCCAAGGATCGAAGAGTTGTTGGATAGACTGGGGCAGGCGCGGTATCTGACCACCCTTGACCTCACCAAGGGTTATTGGCAGATACCGTTGACCCGTGCCTCCAGGCCCAAGACAGCGTTTAGCACGCCGCTTGGTTTGTTTCAATTTAAGTGTATGCCATTCGGCCTGCATGGCGCCGCGGCAACATGCCAGAGGCTGGTAGACCAGGTCCTACGCCCTCACCACAGCTATGCGGTAGCATACATGGACGATATAGTCATCCACAGTACCACCTGGGCACAACATCTTCCATGCGTAGAGGCCGTGTTGAAGGCTTTGCGCGGTGCCGGGCTAACTTTAAATCCCAGAAAGTGCCTGTTTGGAGGAACCGAAGTTAAATATTTAGGACACCTGGTGGGCAAAGGTACGGTCCGACCCCTACGTAATAAGATAGAAAGTGTGCAGAATTTCCGGCGACCGCTAACTAAGAAACAACTCAGAAGTTTCTTAGGGTTAATCGGGTACTATAGGCGTTTTATACCCAGGTTTGCGGAAGAAAGCACTGTATTAACAAATATGTTAAGAAAGAATGCACCCAACAATTTACAGTGGACACAGGCAGCGGAGGACGCTTTCATACTTCTCAAGGGGAAATTATGTAAAGCGCCAATCCTATAAGGGGTGGATTTTAATTGCACATTTATCCTTCAGACAGATGCCTCGGAGTCGGGGTTGGGAGCTGTCCTCTCCCAAGAGTTCGAGGGTACTGAACACCCCGTTCTTTACTTGAGTAGGAAGTTATCAAGGGCTGAGGGCAACTACTCGACCATCGAGAAAGAATGTTTGACTATTAAATGGGCCATTAAGGCGCTCCGATTTTATCTTACAGGCCGGCATTTTGTGCTAATTACGGACCATGCACCTTTGAAGTGGTTGGGTACCATGCGAAATCATAACCCTCGCCTCACCCGTTGGCACCTAGCATTGCAGGCTTTCAATTTTACCATACACCATAGAGCAGGCAAGTTGCATTCTAATGCGGACGCCCTGTCCCATATTCCGGGCTGTGAGCACGAAAGTTCCCCATCCCGGAATATCTTAAGAGGGGGGATATGTGGTGCAGCAGAGGACACACAGCCCATGGAAGTGCAGGTAAAAGAGGAGCTTACCTTAGACTCAGCTGTGCAAAGAGACACGAGGCATAGTGAAACAGTTGAGCAGGGAAAACTGTTACTACGTGCCAAGCAGAAAGCTTATCAGGAACACCTGATTTCAAATCCTCACGTTACGTGTAGGGCTGGGAACCAGATAAGAGAAGGTTCCAGTCAGTGGATAAAGGCAGAGGGCAAAAGCCGGAGTGAGAGCCTGAGCCAGGGAGGACAGAGATGGACACACCCACATTCACCAATACGAGGGAGTGCTAAGAGTAGCACAGGAGGTGGAATAGGAGGTGGAATAGCAGATGATGTAGCAAGAGAAAGCAGCAGGAGGTGTGGCTACAGTCAGCTGAGCAGAAACCACAGAGGAGTGCTGGGAGAGAAAGCTGCTATCGGAGAACCAGGAAGTGAATGCAGCTACAGCACTCGAGGGAAAAGGTTTGAGGCAGGCTGTGCTGGGAGAAGTTATGCCACCAGAGACAGACCTCAAGAGAAGCCAGGAGAGTCTTATCATCCAGAAGACCGGTATGTGCCTGCAATAAGCACAGGTCAGCTCAGAAAGAGAGTGTCGGGGGATGGGAACTCCAAACATAGCTGCCCACTGAGAAACAGCTGGAAGGCTGACACAAAATCTGCTACTTCATAGTACGGCTGGGAGGCTAAAGAAAAGGGACAGTGCAAGCCAAGAGCCAGGACAATCCCTAAAGATAAAAGGTGGGAACCCTGTTCTTATAAAGAAAGGTTTGAAACGTATGCATGAAAAGGGCGTAGCCCTGAGAATAAAGGCAGGAGGAAAAGGTATTCAGAACCTTTACTTTGGGAGGAAAACCCAGAGAGAGTCTCCCTCACGTCAGACAGGTATAAACCTGGGAAGAGAGAAACATTTGCAGGAAGCTGTAGTGATTTATCACAAAGGGACGTGCCAGAATATACCACACAGGAAGAGTGTGATACCGAGAGCTTGGGGAGTACCATAGAGGGTATGTTGTGGGAAGATAACAGCTGCCTTCCAGACCCCATGCCCATGGACTGTAGCATTTGTTATAAACGCAACCATTCTGCTTAAGTTAAGTAATTGAAAGGAGCTTTGTGAGATTAACAAAGGAAAAGAAGTTTGCTGTTACCATTTTTGCTTTATTGCTTGTTTCTGGAGTTTTTGATCCTGGAGAATGTCCGAGCGGGAAGGGGAATAAAACCCATGTTATTTTTCCTTATCACTTTTTGGTCTGCAAGACTCTGTTATTTCACAGCAAGAGCAGAGTTACTTATTTCAATGACCCTAGGCAGCCGCCTACATAGGGTTTAGAGGGCTCTATCCACGGGCCCCATCACAGTACCCATGATGCAATTCACATGCAGAACAGCAGTCTACATCTGCTCACCAGATGGGGTTTGCACCTCTGCAGCACATCAACTGGGTAGGGGGACTGACTGTGCATGTTACTGGCACAGTGTGCCTACTGACCATGCCATTGTGCGTGTTCTGTGATCATCCTGAGGGTAAAGTCGTGTGGCCAGCACCAGGTCCACAGTACCCAGGTTTTTGCAGTAGGTTTTGCTGCAGTTCACCATCACTGCCAGGGTGTGAGGTATTCTTTGCAGACAGCCTTAGGAGTTTTCTATGTCCATTTCTATGTGCCAGTAATGTGTAGTCCGTGTGGACCATGATGCTCACAACATAATGCATGTTCAGTGAGGTTGCCATGGACACCTGTTTTTGGAGCAGGGGCATGTCTGGACTCACATAATGAAGATAGACGTAGCAAGCCCGCCCTCTCTGGGTCAGGGTAGGGAACATGACCTACAAACAACAGACACACACTATCGCCATTTGCAATAGGGCCAGTTGAGGGACATGATGACGGACTGTGGGACCAGCAACCCCCAACCAATGGAGAGCTGATGCAGATCTGCACATGGAACTGGACCACTGGCAGACAGGTAGTGTGCCTGGTCAGCTCAGCTGCCCCCCACTACGATCTGACATTCACAAGCAGAGGACAGTCAGTGTGCACATGCTGCATCCTGCAAGGTGTTGAAGCCATACACATTCTAACTGCAGACAGTCTGCTAGCACATACTGTAATACAGAAGGACAGGCAGAACCTATGGAAGTAGAAAGAAAGGTGGATTTTACCTTTAAAAATGACAGTCAGCCAACACACACAGCTCAGGGTCTGCACAAGAGAAGCAAGCAGAGAGAGGGAGCAGTTGAGCTGACACACCCAAGCTCTGACGTAGCAGCAAGCTTGGAGTTTGTTTACTCTCACCTGCTTAAAAAAGCCGAACCACGCTTCAGAGAGGAGAAATATAAACGCTGCTCAGTAGCCCCAGAGAGGGAGGAGAAGGAGGCAGAGAAGGAGGGAAACAGAAGGCCTGGCAGAGAGCAAAGAGGTGGAAGGAGTGGCAGAGAAGGAAGCAGTGGCCAAGAAGGAGAGACTGGCACACGGAGAGCTTCAGAGAGGTGGAGGCGCTCAGAGACTTCAGAAGGTGGGAGACTCTGTGAAGAACCTGGTTGTAGTTCGGGAAGTGAGGCTAACCGAGCAGAAGGAGAGAAGGCACAGCCAGTTACTAGGAACCTGCCTAGACGGAGACAGTTGGGAGCCCTTCAGATCTCATTGCTGGAGGAAAGGTCTCAAGGTCTATACAGGTGGGAACCTAACACTAAACCAGGGAAGTCAAGAGGCTCAGCTTGTACTAAAGAGCTAGGGCAGTGCTTTAGGCAGGAATTGAATGCAGAAAGGTATAAAGCATTGCCTAGCAGCTGGAGAGAACTAGGGGAGAGCCAGGGAAGAATCCCCACAGCCACAAACCTTACAAGACCTCACCATCTAGAACTGTACCCAGGGGAAACGCCCCAGTTCTTAGAGAGAGGTTATTCCCGGCCTAGCAGTAACAGTTTGAAACAAAGCTCAGTAAGCCCTGAGGTTGAGGAGATGCAATGGGAATTTAGAAGAAATTCCAATGGATTGTACGCTCTGTCTCGCAGACGACATTAAATCTCTTCGCTAAAGATTTGGGTGAATGAGCTGAGATAAAGCAGAGGAAAGGAATCTTCTTCTTTGAGGAAAAAGAAGAAGCTGTTTTGATTTACTACTTTGTTATAGAGAAAAATACCTTGCACGTTTTGGAAGCCAGGAGTATGAAAATACAGCTATTTTGTTTCTGTAAATAACCTTCAAGCAAAACTCCTGTGAAGAGTACTGTTTGTTCTGCACTAAGTCTCTTTGGGAAGGGGAATAAATTTTCTTGTCAATTTTTGCCTAACACTCGACTCACAGCTATCCTTTTATCAGAGGACTAAAAACTACCATTCTCATAAGGCATAGCGAGAGTAAAAGCTATAGTCATTTTCTGCATAAAGGACATCATGGCAGCCCCAACCCTCTGACCCCTAGGCAGAGGGCTGGGGGGCGTATGACAATACATAGTGCATGTTCCAAAAAGAACAATGTGCACCCAGACGTGGGATCTGGCACACAGACCAAGCAGGTTTGTCAGTGATTGGGCCCCAGAAATGGGAACCCACAAATATCACTTACAAAAACAGTGTATAGCATTATGTGGGAACCTGGACATGCCATGGTCACTGCTCAGTCAGAGTGGGAGTGACCTCCCAGCATGACATGCTGGGGCCACTGTCTCCTTGCAGGTAGTGGATGCACACTACAATATCCCAGCTATTGCCCTATGCCCTGTACACATGCATCCTGCCCAGACTGCCCTGTCTGGCCCCATACCCACAATATCTTGGCCCTCATCATGCACAATGGCAGGCTAACGCTGGAAACTGTGCAAGTATTGTGGGCTCAGTAAGGTGTTGGCAGCCGCAAAACATTGGATAGATATATTGTCATGAGGTAGAGTCTCAGAGCCTATGGAAATAGGTAGAACAGATGAAAACAGATCTGAAAATGACAGCTCAGATCAGCACATCGAGCAGAGTTACTATAGGCAACCAAAACAAACACTATCACATGTTGGGAGAACACGCCCGAGCAGCAAGCAGGTTCCTGATTCATTAGGAAATGAAGGGCAGCTGAGAAGGGGTGGAGCCCAACCAAGCACAGGGACACGCGTAGTTAAAACATGCTCATCTGAGGTTAGTGAGGAGAGGAGAAGAAAAGGCAGAGCGAGGAGCAGAACAAGTTCTAGTTCCAGAAGCAGAGACACAGGAGTGAGAGAGAGTTCAGAAGCCAGCAGAACTGAAAGGTATACGGGAAGAAACACAGCAGCCTGTTGCAGAGAGCAGTGCCCAGCTAAGGACGTGCCCGGTGAAACTTACCAGAAAGCTAGGAGAAGCTACGGTACAGAAGCCAGGCTCAGGAAAGCTGAGGCGTTTTATCTTCCTAAAACCAGGTACAGCACAAGAGGGAAAGTCTGTCCTGGGGAAAGTTTTATGCTGAAGGAAAAGCCAAGACAGAAAGGCAGAGAAACGTCTCCGTCTCAGCAGTGCTCTGATAACTCACTCACACGCAGGAGCTCAGAGAAAAGGCAGTTGGGAGGTAGGCCAATTCCTTCTAATAGAAGAGCCTTTGAATATAGTGATTTGCCCTGTACGTATAAGGAGTTGTGTGACTCACAAAGGGAGCTCTCAAGAGAGGGTGGTAATTATTCACTGCACTCTCTTCAGGAAGAAGGGAAGTGAACTTATCGAGAACAGAGTTTGCCTAAAGATAACGTTTTCTATAACCCTGAAGAATGTTATTCAGAGGAGGAACCAGAGGAAATGCAATGTAATGATTATGAAGAAGCAATATCAGATACATGCATGGACTGTACTTTAATTATGTCAGATGACATTACTTCTTTCTGTTGAAGAAGCTGTTAAAGTATAAGCAAACTGCAGTGAGGAAAACTTACCTGTTTTGAACGGACTGTTTGTGTTACTTTTGAGTTCAGCTGAAGATAAGCATATTTTGGTTCCAGTTTGTTCCTTGTGATTTTTGTACCAGAAGCATGGTGTTTTGCCTTTTGTTCCCATTGCTTTAAAAATCCACCCAGAAGGGGAATTAAAAGTCCTGTTTGAAAGCCTTACTATTCATCCACGACTCACCTTCTTTATTCAGCAATTGGGACTACAACTCCCAGAGGGTATTGTTCTCATCCACTTTTGTTTGTCAGACAAATCTGAATGATTTCTTTGACTGGGTGACCAGGGAGTTGGACCGAGGGAGAGCTCTAGATGTGGTGTATTTAGATTTCAGTAAAGCCTTTGACACTGTTCCTCACAGGCGACTTATAAACAAACTGAGCACCCTAGGGATGGACCCTAAAGTTACTGCTTGGGTTAGAAATTGGTTGGGTGGGAGACGACAAAGAGTACAAGTAAATGGAGCTCACTCTGAGGAGAAGGATGTTACCAGTGGTGTGCCCCAGGGATCTGTCCTTGGTCTGATTCTTTTTAACATCTTTGTTAGTGATATAGCGGAAGGGCTGTCGGGTAAGGTTTGCCTCTTCGTGGATGATACCAAAATCTGCAATAGAGTAGACACCCAGGAAGGTGTAGATAACATGAGGAGGGATCTAGCTAAGCTTGAAGAATGGTCTAGAATTTGGCAGCTGGGATTTAATGTTAAAAAATGTAAGGTCATGCATTTGGGCTGCAGCAATCCAAGGGAGCAATACAGTATAGGAGGTGACGTACTTTTGTCCACTAAAGAAGAGCGGGACCTAGGCGTGGTTGTGTCTGATGATCTTAAAGTAGCTAAACAGGTAGAAAAGGTGACGGCAAAAGCTAGAAGGATGCTTGGGTGCATACGGAGAGGAATGGCTAGCAGAAATAAGGAGGTGATAATGCCTCTGTATAAGTCTTTGGTGGACCTCATTTGGAGTATGGTGTGCAATTCTGGAGACCGCACCTTCAAAAGGATGTGAACAGGATGGAGTCGGTGCAGAGGGTTGCTACTAAAATGATTAATGGGCTTCATTATAAAGCATATGAGGACAGACTTAAGGATCTTAATATGCAGGGCCGGATTTAGCTATACGCCATGTACGCCATGGCGTAGGGCCCACAGCTGCAAAGGGCCCACAAAAATTGAACTAGTTAGGCTTTTTTTTTTAAATAAAATAAAAAAAAACCTGCTGGCTGCCGCCGCGGGGCCCCCTCTGCTGCCGCGCGGTAGCATGGACTGTCGCGCGGGGGACCCGACTGTAAGCTCGGTCCCTCCCTCCGTGCCTCAGTGTGTGCCTGGGTGCTGGCTGTTAGAGACGCGAAGGCAGACTGTCTCCTTATGCCTTGCCGTCTCTGTTAAGCCCGCAGGGGCTGCTGGGAAATGTCCCATCAGCCCCTGCGGGCTTAACAGAGACGGGAAGGCAGAAGGAGACAGTCTGCCTTCGTGTCTCTCACAGCCTGCACGGAGGGAGACACGGAGGCACGGAGGGAGGGACCGAGCTTACAGAGGGGGCCCCCGCGGGTCAGTCCATGCTGCCGCGGCAGCAGAGGGGGCCCCGCGGCGGCAGCCAGCAGGTTTTTTTTTTTTAATTAAATTTTACTTTAGGCCGGGGGAGGAGGAGGGGGTAGGACTGGTAATTGGGGGGGCTGGGACTGGGGCTGGAAATGGGTTGGGACTGGGACTGGAAATGGGTTGGGGGGATTAAGGCTGGAGGTGGGCTGAGGGGGTTAGGACTGATAATGGGCTGTGGGCTGCTGGGGGGGGGGTTAGAACTGGTAATGGGCTTTGGGGGGGTTAAGACTGGTAATGGGCTGTGGGCTGATGGGGGCTGTCTGGTAATGGGCTATGGGGGGGGCTAGGACTGGAAATGGGCTGGGGGGGGTTAAGACTGGAGGTGGGCTGATGGGGTTAGGACTGGTAATGGGCTGTTGGGGGGGGTTTAGAACTGGTAATGGGTTTTGGGGGGTTTAGACTGGTAATGGGCTGTGGGCTGATGGGGGCTGTCTGGTAATGGGCTATGGGGGGGCTAGGACTGGAAATGGGCTGGGGGGTTAAGACTGGAGGTGGGCTGATGGGGTTAGGACTGATAATGGGCTGTTGGGGGGGTTTAGAACTGGTAATGGGCTTTGGGGGGGGTTAAGACTGGTAATGGGCTGTGGGCTGATGGGGCTGTCTGGTAATGGGCTATGGGGGGGGTTAGGACTGGAAATGGGCTGGGGGGGGTTAAGACTGGAGGTGGGCTGATGGGGTTAGGACTGGTAATGGGCTGTGGGCTGATGGGCTGATGGGGGGGGGTTAGGACTGGCAATGGGCTATGGGGGGCTGACTGGAAATGGGTTGATGGGGTTAGGACTGGAAGTGGGCTGATGGGGGGTTAGGACTGGTAATGGGTTATAGGGGGGGCTTAAACTGAAAATGGGGTGATGGGGGGTTAGGACTGGTATTGGGTTGGGGGGTTGCTAGGACTGGAAATGGGCTGATGGGTGGCTAGGACTGGAAATGGGCTGATGCAGGGACTAGAAGGGAATGGATGCTGGGTGAGGCTGGAACTAGAAGGGAGCTGATGTTGGGGGAGGATTAGAATGGGATGGGGCTGGAAGAGTAAAATGGAGAAGGGAAAAATATTTTGTGTGGGAGGGATAAAAAAATCTACAATTGGCCGGGTATTGGGAGAGTAAGTGGGGATTGAGGATGGAGGGGTAAAATTTGAGTGGATGAAATAGGAATGAGGAAAGAGCAAAAGGAGAAAGATTAGTATGTTAAAGCAGATGTAGAGAGAGAATGGAAAAAAACTAGAAGAGAGAAGAAAGGACAAATGGACAGCAGACGATGGAGAGTTAGCAGAAGACATGAAGAAACCAGAAGAAAGTGGCTGGAGCAATTGCAGCTGAAAAAAATGCACAAAAGGTAGAAAAATATCTCTTTATTTTGAATTTATTAATTGGAATATGTCAGCTCTGGTAAATGTGCATCATTAACGTCTGCGCTTTGTTTAGTACAAGAGCAAATTAATGTATAGTTTTATTTCTACAGTGTTGTACATTCCAAGTTTGGCTTTTGGGATTCCCAGTTTAATTATTGTCTTCCTGTTTCTAAAATGTGATTACTTGTTTGGTGATGGTCTATGTTCTGCATGTGTAACTGAGCTGAGGTGTTCTGTTTATATAATTCCTATTTGACATTGCCACTTGTTCTCTTTCCCCAGTAGGTCATGTATTGTTGTTCTCTGAAATGTATTGGTTTAATATTTGCAGTGTTGCCTTTTGATTGGTAGAGTATGGTGCTTTGTGAGTCCTGGTAGTGCTGTTAGGATACGGCGGGTTTGCTATGGGTTCTAAATGGGCAGTGTTTGTAGTAGTTCCTAATGTGTCTGGCAGTTGGCACTGGATTATAGTAATGTAGAAATCTTTTAGTCTTTCTTTATCCATACACTCATTAAGAGGCACGTTTACTAAAAGTTAGTATATGGTAACATTATGCAAATATTTATGCAAATGAGGCCCCTTATGCAAATGAGGCCCACACCCCCCTTGGGCCGCCCCTGCTGGGGGCCCACAATTTTTGTTGGCATAGGGCCTCACTCAAGGTAAATCCGGCCCTGTTAATATGTACACCTTAGAGGAAAGGCGGGATAGAGGTGATATGATTGAGATGTTTAAATACCTCCGTGGCATAAATGTTCAGGGAGAGAGCCTCTTTCAATTGAAAGCAAGTTCTGCTACGAGGGGACATGGGATGAGGGTGAAGGGAGATAGATTCAGGAGTGATATGCAGAAATATTTCTTTACGGAAAGAGTAGTGGATCCGTGGAATAGTCTCCCAGTGGAGGTGTAGAGATGAGGACAGTAACTGAATTCAAAAAAGCATGGGACCAACACAGAGGATCTCTAAAGGTAAAAAGTGGACTGTTGTAGTTATGGAAGGACAGACTAGATGGGCCTTGTGGTCTTTTTCTGTCATCATGTTTCTATGTTTCTATGTTTTGCTAGTATTGAAGTAGCCCCGGTGAATTACCCAGGCTCCAGCCCCTGGGGACCCTCACCGGGTGACAATATACACACTCCAACACCTATTTCTGCATTGTACAACGATAGAGGTGGCTGCCAGCCCTGGCCACCACACCAGTCCTGGGCACTGTGCATGCAGTGTGAAGGTATGCTATACTATTAGGGTCACTCTCCGGGGTGGTAGACAGTGTTGTAAACACATATGGCAGCACACTCAACAAATTGTTTTAAGTTAGGATTTGTGATCTCACATTAATCATAGCAAGCTTTCGATACATATATGGAACGTGTTTCCATTGTTCTGACCACATTGCTAAGGTATACATGTGCAGGTGGTGGTAGCTCCTGCTCCGCACACGGCACAACAGCCTGACTCTCCATGAGGCTTTGTATAGTGGAGCCCATGGGTGTGGGTGTTTGTGCGTCTGTTGGCCACAGCTCTGGTGCAGAGGGTCCAGACTCCGGTCCTGGTGGGCCAAACATGATTCCGGTTTCCTGGATGTCGCTAATGAATATGCATGGATACATTTGCATACAATGGGGGCAGTGCATGTAAATGCATCTCATGGATATTTCTTAGGGACATCCTGACAACCTGAATGGTGTTTGGAACTCCAGGACTCGAGTTGTGAACCTCTGCTCTAGGCAGTGGACATGTTTATGGTGTCTGCACTCTATAGGGTAAAATACTGGGACATGGCCTGCAGGGGCCCCAGCTGGGACGTGAATCTGTGACCTTCTGCCTTTGGGCACACTGGCTGTGTGTACTGCACCACACAGGCAGGTCATTCCCTGAGGATCCCATGAATGTTCCTCAGACAGACTTTATCTGTTGCACTGCACGCCACCCACCTATACAGGGCTTGGCCTTGCTCTGCTGTGGGCAGCTGCCATTGCCCCCTCTGGCACCGGCACCCTCCTCCACCACCATGCTGACATGCCCTTATGCCAGTGGTGCACGGTCCCATGCCATCCAGTGTGCCACTAGTTGGGTGCCTATGGTGTGGGGTCTGGGGTAGGGGTGCTGACATAGACATCAGCACATCCCCCCAGCACCACCTGCCAGTGTTCTGTGCCCTAGGGAGTACCTGCTGGGTGCTATCCCCTGGGACATTGTGGGACACACACTCGTGGCCATATTGGACCCTGGTCAGTTGCTGTCTTACTGCTTTTCAGTTTCTGCATTCCTATGTGCCAGATAATCATCTGCCTAGTCCACACTGTGCCCTAGCTGGCCCACTGCATGTGCTGCCTGCAGCCCCCTGTACCCCATTTGCACCATCACCATAGTGCCCTTTCCCACGTGCCCACTCTGCTGTTGCTGCACATGTGTAAGCCACAAAGGCAAGCTACCCCATACACACCACAGAAAACCCTCATCAGCACTATTTCTATGTTGGCACATTCACTTTGTGGGAGGACTGAGAATTGACCCTTCCAAAAGTGAGCTCGTCCTTTTTCTTCTTTATAGGTTGTGTTCATTAACACTTGTCATTATTTGTTCTATTGGCCAGCTCGGTGTTTTGGGTTTCACTTTTGGATCTGGTCATTATTTATGGTTTTTGCCTTTTTGGTTGCTGCACATGTATCACTACTATCACTTTTCTGGGTCTCCCTGCCTTTGCTGTACATTGCTGACTGAAATGGTTTCTCTGTCCTGCAAATGTGCCTAGCGCGAGGTTTTCATTGGCGCTAATTTTCAGAGCTTCATTTCACGGCATTAGTGTGCATGGAGCCTCTCCCTGCCCACTCTCTTCCCATTGACCCCTTCTCTCCACCCCTGAGGAGCCTTACTCCGCCCTCTGGGAAGCCTTACTCCACCCTCTGTGCACCTTAATGCCACCGCAGACATTATCGCACAATATGTGAAGTTCTCGCAAGGTAATGCGCCATTATTGCGCGATAACATCACGTATCACGTGATAACGTCGCAGCCACGATGTTAGCGCCGTTTAGTAAACATACCCCATAGTCTTAAAATGGGCCTGTACCTTAACATAAAGAAGACAAAGATCCGGACAACTGGCAAAATCAATAAGTTCATTATTGATGGAGAGAAATTGAAATAGTTGACAACTTTAACTTGCTTGTATCAATAGTCAATAAAAAAACGACAAGCAGTCAAGAAATCTGACAACATATTGCTTTTGGCTGAATGGCTGTGAAGGACCTAGACAAGATTCTCAAGAATAGAGATGTCTCCCTCCAAAGATTCAATTTGTCCAAGTCATGGTATTTTCAATAACATAATATGCATGCGAAAGTTGGACAGTGAAAAAGATAGGAAGAAAATCAATGCCTTTGAATTATGGTGTATACCATGGACTACCCAAAGAGCAAACCATTCAGAACTAGAGATCCAACCTAAGCTTTCTTTAGAAGTTCAGATGGCAAGACTTCGACTTTCATACTTTGGACACCTCATGCAAAGAGAGAGATTATTAGAGAAAGACATCATGCTTGGCAAGGTAGAAGGTCAATGTAAATGGGAAGGCCAGCAATGAGATGAATCGATACAATAACAGCAGCTGTGGATACCACTCTATCAAGAATGAGCCGCCTGACTGAAGATCCAACACAGTTTAGAACAACTATCCAGAGGGTTGCTATGAGTCGACACTGACTCGATAGCACTTACTGTAACAACAACAGCAGGAGACATCGAACCACCTGTAACAGAATATCAGTACTGTTGCCTATCTGGATTTCATTAAGGCTTTTGATACTATTCCAATAAAAGAGCGCTAAACAAACTAGAAAGGAAGTAGGCTAAAAAGATGTAAACTGTGTGAGGAACTGGTTGAGTAGCAGGAAACAGAAGTGTGGGGATAAATAGGACATTATCAGTGATGAGCTGCAGAGATCTAGTGAAGCTTGAAGAATGATCAAGAATTTGGCAGCTGAGATTTAATGCTAAAAAATGCAGGATCAAGCATTTGGACTGCAAAATTCCAAGGGAGGGGTACAGAGAGTGGCTACCAAAATGGTTAATTGTCTTTGTCATAAGACATTGGGAAGCAGACTTAAAGATCTCAATATGTAGACTTTGGAAGAAAGGCAGGAGAGGGGAGCTATGATAGAGGCGTTTAAATACCTCCTTGGTATAAATGCATAGGAGGTTAGCCTCTTTCAATTGATAGAAAACTCTGCAACAAGGGGGCATAGAATGAAAGTGAAAGGGGATAGATTCAGAAGTAATTTGAGGAAATATTTCTTTACAGAAAGAGTGGTAGATGCCTGGGAATCAAACCCAGATCTCTTGGGTGCTACACTGTTGCGCTAACCAATAGGCAACTCTTCTACTTACATTTACTATGTTACTATGTAATATATATAGTAAGGACCAAATATTCAATGCAATTAATGTGGTTAGTGCTGCTAAATATCCCCAAGTGCAGAGGTGGGATCCAAGGAACCGATTTGGTCCCAGCCCTCCCATGTGTGTCACAGTCAGGTTGCTGCCCCCTCGCATGGAGGCATTGCAGCAGCCATATGCCTGAGCCACTGCCCTCCACCAAGGGTATGCAACTCCCTAGTGCAGCAGCCCGATCCCCCCACCTAACAATGTTCTGTTGGCATCAAGGGCTTCTCCTGATGCCGTGATCCCCTGATGCCATCAAACATTGTCAGGTGGGGGATTCCCGCCAGTGCAGAGCTGGCGCTGCAATGTCATGTTTGGCCCGGTTCAGCGAACATGGGCCATGACAGGAACCGGTTCACACGAACCGGCCAAATCCCATCACTGCCCAGGTGCCATGGCTTAATGGCCTGATGCTAGCTGGCTAGCATCAGGGTGTTTTGAGGGCGGAGCAGAGGCATCATCTGGCAATAACTGGGCAACAGTGATATTCAGCTGTATCCTGGTTATCCTTCAGCGGCAAATATTAAGCACCTTAAAGGGTGGCCTATCTTTTGTCACAGAAGCTAACTTGGCAGTGGCTGAATATTGCCGCTGCCTGGTTAGCTTCCACGCTATCCGAATGACCAGATATGACCTTGGCGTTGAATATCTGAGTCTTAGGTTCAGCAACAAAGGCTAACCACCGCCACTGAATATCAGGACCTAAGTCTTAAAGGGCCCCTTTTACTAAAGCCCAGTGGCCAGTTAATGTGCGTTTAATGTGTGTCAACTAGCAACTGGGAAAACTAACATGACAGTATTCCAACAGCCGTGCAGTTTAACGAATGCTAATCAGCCATAGTGCGATGGGGCAGGGAATGTGCAGAGAGCGGGTGTGGAGAGCGCACCACTAGCGTGAGGGCTATTGCCATGCGCTCAGTGGTAATTTGGCCATTAGCATGAGCTCACCTAATGACACCTCTATGGCAGTCATTAAGTGAACCCACCTTATTGCAGTACAGATTAGCGTTCATGTCCAAGAGTAACTGATGAGAATATGCTGATCACACCACAACAACTAACACGGAGGCATTGCGCTTAAAGTGCATTTGTTTCCCCACATTGTGCAGAACCTTAGCAGGTTTTAGTAAAAGGGGCCCCAAATTTTCAAGTTAGATGGGTGATATTTTTTGTGATTGTTTCACTTTTTGATACTGTGTTAGTCTTTTTTCCATTTTTGTTTTGCAAAGGCAACATAGGTCGCTACATGCTTCTATAAAATAGGTACCCCAAACCAGCCCTAGTAGCACACAAATCCTCAGGAACAAATTTATCCCTGCTCCAAAGCAGATGTAAATTTTTCCATGTTCTCTATGCATCTACATATATATTTTCTGAAATATGCATGTACATCACAACACTTCAACTGCTCCACCCAAAGAAGACCCCTGGGAGTGTCTACACACAAATCATACAATATAATAAGCTCATTTTTTCTGTGCACCTATACTTTACATCTGTATGTTCTTACAATTTTGTTGTAGCTTCTGTGTGAAAAATATGCTTTGCATGAGATAAAAGCTTTGTGAAATTACGCTCATACCATTCTTTCATAGGTGAATTTATTGATCACAGTTCGTTTCTACTTTAGACCTAAAATAAGAACAATGATAAATGTTAAACAATGGTAATTTGGATAAAAAAAATATGTTTTTATTGTGTTATTTTCTTATTTAGGTCTTCCTTGGGAAATAGGGTCTCTTGCATCAAGACAAAAAGTATATTTGTATGTTTTAACCAGGTCAGAACTTACGTTTCCGTTACTATGTCAGGGACAAGTCTCCTCCCTTGAGGTGGTGCTGAGTGAGAGGAGGGGTCAGTATTTAGGAACCCTTTGCGCATACCCCATCCTCTTTTATCAAGGTTGCCGGAAAGTGTCACCAAAGAAACCTTGATTTGTCAGTCTTGGCAAGTGGTGATTACTCTGTGTGTGTTTGTCTCATTCTGTCCTCAGACTGCTTCACAGAGGAGCTCAGCTCTAAGATCGACACTTCACTAAAGAGGGTAAGTTTTCAGGTCATTTACTTTTGAAAAAAGGATGAAGCTGTTGCTGCTCAATGATGCACCGTATTTGAGGAACTGTAGGCTTTGTAAAGTGTATTTTCGACTTCAAGAGGCAAGTGAAGACGTTATTTTCCTTTGTGAGATCAAAATATTCCCTGTTTCTGGCAACAGATCCACTGCTATCAGTCTGATAATTAGGGACTGCAAACTGTTCTTTTCCTTGCAAGGTGATGTGGAACTTAACTCTTGTCAAGACTAATATGTTCTGTTTCAAAAACTTAGTAATAGTAACACTCTTTCCAAAAGGCAGGACATCAATCAAAATACAGCTGAAAAAGATATTCATAAATAATTAAATCTTGTTTGTTAAAATTCAGAAAAAAAGATAAGGAAATGCAACTGTTTCAGAATATGGGCAGAAATTCTATTAATTGTTCATTAGTGAAGCAATGATGTAATGCAAGATACAGCAGCAAGTCCATCTTTTGCATTTCTTGAAGTTCTGAATTCTTCAACCCATTTAAAGGTGGTGGAATTTTAACAAACCATACTTGAAACCCATTTAAAAGTAAAAATATTGAAGCTGAAGCTTATCTTAAAATGGAAAGCTCTGTGTGTGCATTCAGTGCTACTATTCTTGGAGCTGACTGTGATTGGTTTCAACAGATGTAGCATGTGGAATGCAGAACAGGGAAAGGAGGGGGAAGCAGCTGATTCCCCCATTTGGCAGGATGACATTCTGGGAGCGCAGTTTTTTCTGGGATGCAATGACACTGATAGCCGAGGTGCATATGAAGCAATTCTGTACTTCGTGTCTGCACTACAAAAGCAGAACCAACTCATTCCCATTCCTTTCTATAATTATATCTGGAGAGGGCAAGTTCCAAAGGCATTTACCTGGGTAAATAGGTAATTTTACAAAAAATTTGCTCTCCCCAAATGCAGGTAGAAATGTGCATAGGTTCTATAGCACATGCACACACATTAATATGAGGCACTTTCATGTGCATGGTTAGGTCAAGAGGAATTTGGCATGTATGTTCAATTTGAAATGTGTGTGGGCTTTTATTGCCCCTCCCCTGCCACTCACATAGATAGCATGTGCAGGATTCCCAGACACCTTCAAAGGGCGTACTTTGCACTTGCTCATTTTCCAAGAGAAACTATGGGGGGTGGGGATATTCAACAGCATTTCCACGGTTTGCAGACCTGCAATCCTGTAAATACCACTAACATAGTGCCGCTGGATATCTGCTGGTGCCTCCGCTACATGCCCCAATGCTACGTGATTAGCATCAGGGCCTTCCAGGGTGGAACAGAGGGGGCACCCATCGCTAATCGGGCAGTGGCAATATTAAGCCGCTTCCCGCTTAGCTTCCAGGGTCTGCGGCGTTCTGGATATTCAATGCCAGTGGCCGGATATGGTCCCAGCACTGAATATCCAGGATTACTTTTTAGTGGTGATGGCTAGCAGCGTTAGCAGTGCTAGCCACTGGGGCTTTTTATCCGCCCCCCCCCCCCCCCCATATATCTTCAAGAATTTACACAAAGTACATACATGTGGAAGGTAATTTAGAACAGGTTGCCTAGGTTGTGAGGGCAAGTAGGCGCCTATTTGTAAAGCCTATTTTATAAAGACACAGAGGTGCCTATGAGCTTTATATGGTATTAGCGTAAGTGGCAGAAATTGTACCTTGAAGGCAGGCATGGGCATTTCTAACTGCTTGAGAGCAGGTATAAATGTTTGCACATTAAAGAATTTTATAAGCAACGGTATACTTGTGAACTCTGCCCGCATTCCTGACTATGCTTACTAGCAAAGTACACACCTTCTTGACAGGGCGCATATGTTTGAGCAAGCCAGTATATTGGAGTGGAGGAGTGGCCTAGTGGTTGGGGCAAGGTACTTCAGGCCGGAAGGTCGGGGGTTCAAATCCCACTAGAGGACAGCAACCTTGGGCGGGAAGGACTGGGGTTTCTAGTCCCACAGGTGCTCCATGTGGTCTTGGGCAAACCACTTAACCCTCCATAGCCCATGTTCCCTGTAAAATAGTTATCTCCAAGTTATAATGCCCTGTTCAATGTAATTTCAGTTTGTTCAATGTAAACCGCACTGATGCAGAATGGCGCGGTATATAAGAGAAAATAAATAAATATAAAAGGCCTTTTATCCACCTATGTGGAATTAGGGGCATCCAGCTCTTTTCCGGATTTCAAACATGCTTTACATGCAGAAAATGTTTTATAAAAACACTCCCATACTGTACTTTCATAGGTAAATTCAATCACAATTTGTTATGTGAACATGAAGCTTTTTGTAAAATACATACAAGGACATATTTGCCAACAAATACAATGGGAGCATCGATTTCACAAAGAAACAAGCAAAATAAAAAGAGTCATTGCAGCGGGCTTTGCATGTGTAAGTATCAGTAATCACTTGTAAGTGTTGATCTTGCAACATACATGTATGTTTTCCAGCATTTAGTTATGGAATTGCCAGATTTCACAAAAGTATATGTACAGTAGGAGCCAATTAAGGAGCTGGATGAAATAACTCTTTTATCATTTTTGAGCTGGTGTTAGACACTACAGATGTAAGCACAATTGCCCTCTCAGTCACTGCTGAAGACCACAGGTCCAGATGAGCAGGTAGTTGACACTTATGTATACCTCCAAGCAGGTATAAATGCCAAAGGGAAGTTTTTAAAAAAAGTATATTCCCATTTTTAAAATGGAAATACACATATTTTTTGGCCTGCCCAAACCACACACAGAACACGCCACCTTTCAATCTTTGCATCCTGCAGCAATTCTGTGTGTGAATCGCTGCATTCTAAAATTGGCATTTACACATATATGCAGTCTACACATAGAAATGCCTTAATTTACACATAGGGGTATGTTTACTAAACTGCGGTAGTGGCTTCCGTGCGATATCGGAGCTGCGCCCCGTTGAATTCAATGGGGCCACAGCTCCAATATCACATGGAAGTTGCTACTGCTGTTTAGTAAACATACCCCATAGAATCACTGCCCAAGGCTTCTAAAATGACCTCCTAGATATGATAGATTTAAGTAGTCGAAATATAAAAATCATAAGCGCTATTTTAGGTACAACAGTTGTATTGGCATATGTTTGCTAAATATTGAGGAAGTAGAAGCAAGTAAGAGGGATTTATTGGTTCCAAGATTTGCACATGGTGACTAGTTCTTGCAAATCCAAGTTACCAAAACAACCAGTTCAGTCTGAATCAGAAATAACTAAAAGTCTTTACCATCTTGGCTATTCAATGGCTTCCTGTTTGTGAAATAAATTGAGGTCTTATTGAAAATCCTCGTGGACAGTTCTTCATATCACAGAACATCAGCAAGTATGAAATGTTTATGGTTGTTGTTTTGGGGAGGGGACAAGGGGGGGCATTGCCCCCCTCCCCCAATGTTGCAGGCTCAAACGCTGGAAAAGGAAAAACCACATGGGCCTCAGCCCATCTAAATTTTTAATCCCTCCTCTTGCCGTTGCTACTGCCACTGCTTTCTGTCACCCATCCCCATGGCCCAGCATGACCCACTCTCAAACCTGCCTTCCTGCTAGGGATACTTCTCAGCAGGTTGTGATAGCAAAATTAAAAACAGTAACTTGCAGTGCGGAGCATTTACACCCCTGTACCACTAAAGGCTCTGCCATGTCCTGCCCAGAAACAGGAAATGCACATCAGAAGAGGCAGGATGTACACGAACCTACAGTAACATGGGGCACAAAGGCTCCACACTGGTTGCTACTGGTTTCATTTTGCTACCTCTGCTCCATCAAGAAGGAGCCCCTTGAGGAAGACAGGTTTGAGAGGGAAATATGCTAGAACAGTGGGAGAGGGCTGAACTTGGTTGGGAGAGGGGAAAAACAGGGAGGGGGAGAAATTCTGGACCTGATGGTGAGGGGAAGGAGAGGAAGAGAAACTGGCATGAGAAGTAAGAAGAAGAGTAAAAGATGCTGGACCTGGTTGGCAGTGGGGAAGGAGATGAAAGCAAGATACTGGACCTGGTTGAGGGTAGGGAAGAAGAGAGAGAGGGCAAAATGCTGGACCTGGTTGAGGGGCAGGGAAGAATAAGGAGAGAGTGTGATGCTAGTTTTATGGGGAAGAGAGAGAGGGCAAGATTCTGGATCTAGTTAGGGGGCAAAGAAGATGAGGGAGAGGGAGCAATGCTAGACTTGGGGAAGAGAAGGGAAGCGGGGAAGAGAGTGTGTCAAGAGGGAGAGAGTATGCTGGGAGAAGGAGGAAGAGGGAACGAGTGTGTGCCTAGTGGGGAGGGGAGGGAGACGGCACCTGGCGAGAGGGAAGGATAGGGAGCGTGTGCTAGGAAGGGTAAGAGTGAGTGAGCTCCAGGAGAGAAGGAGTGAGAGATGGTGTGCTAGGAGGGAAAGAGAGAGAGTGCAAGGAAGGAGGATGGAAGGGAAGCAGAAGATGAGAGATAGGGGAAATGAGACAGATAAGAGGGAAGAATTTGGGGAGGGGGATGAAAAGAGGAAAGAGAGAAGAAAGAAGGGTAAAGGCAAGAGAAGAGGGAGAGGAAGGAGGAAAGAAGAGAAATGATAGGAGAGGAAGAAGAGCCATGGGAAAGGGCAGAAATGAAGAGAGAAGGAAGGAGGGAGAGAGTGGTGTTGGGGAGGGATGCAAGCAAGGAGGGAAGGATAGAGGAGGAAATTCAAAAAAAGAGATTAAAGATAAGAGAATTATGAAGAGGTGGGGAAGCATGAGTGAGTGTGGAAACAAGGAACCAGGGGTGTATGTGAGAGAGCAAGAGGGGAGGAAAAGGAGAATGGTATATGTAGGATAAAGAAAGATGACAACAAGATGGAAAAATCTAGAGGGAATGCAGGAAGAATAAAATGAGTAACTGAAGAAATCATATGAGAAATCAGGGGGAGAGGGAAGGTGGAAAAACATAAAATGAATTAATAAGGAAAGGCTTGACAAATGAAAATAAATCTAACTAAAAGAAGATGATAAAAATATAGCAAGAAATACAAAGGTTTGAAAATAAGTTATTGTATCACTCTGCTGCAGCTACAGCTGAACAGGTAGGAAAGTTGAGGCTGGCAGCTGCAAGCCTGGGAGGAGAGGGTGGGGCATCAATAGAGTGTATGGGTGTGTCTGTGTTTGGAAAAGAGGGTGTATGTTGGGGTGGGGAGGAGAAAGAAATCTAATAATTGCAATCTGAGGGGAGGGAAGTAGTTCTCCCCCCACTACTAATCTGAGCTCCCTACCCCCCCCCCCCCCTAAATAAAGCAGGCAAAGTACACCTATGGAAATGTCAAAGACAAAAAAACAGCAATTTTATAACATTAAGGTAGTTAAATGCGCCTATTTTAAGCCTTTTTTTTATAAAGATATGCAGGCGCCTACTTGTCTGTGAAATACTCGCACAAGTGGCACGGATTTAAATTCAGGCACGGAGATTTACACCTGCTCTGTATAAGGTGTAAATGAATGCATGTAAAGTTTGCAAGTACATGCATTGATTATAAACTCGGAACTCTACTCACACTTTGCCCCAACTACACTCCAGGCTATGTCTAGCACCACAGGGGGGCATATTTGGTGCCATTTTAAATTAGGATCGGCTATTCAGCGATGTTGAAATCTGGTTTGCCTGGATTAATGTTTAGCTCACAGCATAGCTGCCGTTGCTGCTCACACTCCATCCATGGAACACCCTTGTACTCGCTGGATAGTGCCTGAGCATTTAACCCCGTTAGTCCCCCAAAGTATGTTACCTCCTATCAACACATGCACTTTTATACCAAATGGCATTTTATAACTACCACTTTGTATGTTAATGACTTTATACAATTACCTCCAATGGGTTCATATTCTTCTCCATCTCAAACAAGACTGGATGAAACTGTAAATCAAGGGAACTTGTGCTCTTACTGTTTTTGTTGTGTACTACTTTGTTTTGTAGATGAACAAACTCATTTCCAGTGTTGCAAATGTAACCGCTTTCATAAACACTGAAACTTCACAAGAAATTTTAGATTAGAAATGCATTATTAAAAATCTAGAGGAAAAAAGGTAACTAATTTCATAAAATTATAAATGTAGAAGAAAATTTGCAGAATGGTAAAATAAGCCTATGTCAGATATTTCTCTTTGGTTTTTAATATGCATAGCCATTTTTCCTCCAACTTGAAAGTGATGTAAACAAAATTTGTAAATGGAGATGACTTAAGGATCATGACCCAGGGAGGCATGACCTCACCTGATAATGCTTGCTTGAGGTCTCTGTGTGGATCATGATCTTTGATCAGTAGTTTTCTATCCGAAAACTGAGCATGAAAAAAAAATCTGTCTAGCAATATTCTTAATCATTACCAAGCTGGTGCTTTTCAAATGCTTTATGTAGCTATTATATCTGAATATACCTCACTTTGAATTTCTGAGAAAGGCATGAGCTGAATCCATTTTTTAACTTTGCCTTATACAGCCCTCCCTTGCCCATCCATCTGCCTTGTCATGTAGTAACCACAACTTTTTACTACTACTACTAATCATTTGTATAGCACAAACAAGGCGTATACCGCTTTATACATATAGATGTAAGACACAATCCCTGCTCATCAGAGCTTACAATCTACGCACCCAACGTAGGAATGATTGGCCTACAATCCACACTACAGCTTCAATGACCATTGTTCACTGAAACAGCATAACTATAAGGTACGCATGGGTGAGGATAAGAGTTTTGGTTAATCTTCAAGGTCTTTATTCCTTATGAAATTCTTGCCTCTCCTAGATTTCCATCTACTTGTAACACTATCGGTAGGCTTTTTACTGCAGAAGTGGTTCCTCAAGTTGAGCAATTAGAGTTGAGTTTAAAAAAGTTCCATCATTTGCCTTTCAAGAAGGTTGAGACTATTGCTGCATGAACCAGGCTACAGCTTATATATATGACCCCTGCCTATCTTGGCTACCTAAAAAGATTAAGCCTAGCATCCCAAACTGGCATCAACACATTGTCGATGCCTCATTAACTGAAGGTATGCTTCATGATTTGTTGAAAATAGTACCAAATATCAATTATTTTTAAAAAAGAGCTTTTTGTATCTTAATGAGTTCAATAAATTAGGCCCTGTCTCTAATATTCCTTGTTTATCAAAATTAGTTGAGAGGGACGTTTATGAGTAATTAAAGGATTTTGTGAAGAAGAAAAGGTTATTCAACTATAGACTGTTGAGTTTTAGATAATACCAAAATATAGAAGCCCTGTTGGTCTCTTTAATTATTTTTATTGTTTTCAAAGTGCTACTGCATGCATTATAATTTTTAGATATTTCATTGAATTTTATATGCTTGATCAAAGTATTTTATTGGGAAGATTGTCATACAAAGATTGGCTAGTGTGCTGCATTCTTGGTTCTGGTCTTTCTGGAGAGCGAATAGTGAGAAAATAGTGTTAGATTAGTTTGTTTCTTCTCCTTGTTTGATATTCTTGGGTGTTCCCAGGGATCCCATACTATCACGCTTATAGTTCAATTTATGTTTGAAACCATCACCTGATCTGTTTAGGCATAAAGGGGGTGATTCCGTAAGGAGACAAGTAAAGATACAAGCCATTTACACCCATAAATCATCTATTTTCAAGGAATTACTACTACTATTTATAATTTGTATAGTGCTACAAGGCACACACAGTGTTGTACTGTACATATAGATGTAAGAGACTGTCCCTGCTCATCAGAGCTTATAATCTAATCAAGATGGCAGACATCAAAAAACTGGGGAATAAAGTATGGTGAGATACACATAAGTGCTGAACAAGAGAGAGAGAGGGGCATTAGGATCAAAAAGCAGCCTCGAAGAGGGCTAGAGAAAGAGCTTGACATACTACTCAGGAAGTTTGTTTCAAGCATATGGAGTATCAAGGTAGAATGAACGGAGTCTGAAGTTGACAGTGGCAGAGAAGGGCACAGATAAAAGGGATCTGCTAGAGGAGTGGAGTTCCCAAGGAGGGATGTAGAGTGAGAAGGGAGGAATAAATATGCACTTATTTGCGTACTTTAGCCAGTTTCAATTCTGTACGCAGACATGGAAGACTGATTGTGTGTATTTTCACTGTGGGCATGTAAATGGGTGGAGCTTGGACAGAGAGTAGGCGGAGCACAAAGTTAAAACTGTTATAAAATACTATAACTTACGCATGTCCTTTAGAAATCTAGCTGCGGGCATTAACACCAGCCAAGAGCATGTGTAAGAGCCTGTGCCTAGATTTAACATGCTTTTCATTTTTCAATGGCATTTCATGAAAGGTTGGGGAGAAGAGTGTCTTAATCTTGTTTGATGGGTATCTATATACTATATTGTGATGTAGTGTGTCTATATAAACTATTTCTTATGTTTTAGTCTACAAATTACACATCTCTATGAAGGTAATAATAAAAGTGTGTTTAAATAAAGAAAATAAATTGGTTCACAGCATATTCACTAGAAGCTGCTGCAATGGTCCAATTCAACTTTCATATTAATGAATGACCCCAGGTTTTTGTAGGAATTTTTTGAGTTGGTGTTCTAGAGAGAAGGAGGTTTTCTTTATCTCCTTTTCCCCTACTTTAGTTCTGCAAATCAGAAATCTTGGTGTTGAATCATTCAAGTGCGAGCGCGGAGTCGCGAAGGACGCCGGTAACCGGGCGGTCGGCCCGGTCCCGGCCCTTCCTTCCGGCTTCTGAAGAAAAGAAGGGGGGGGGGAAGAGGGAGCGAGCGTGCGGAGGCTGATGACGCTGGCAGCATTTTTTAAATGGATTGGCTCTGCAGATGAAGAGAGCGGAGCCAATCAGAGCTGCCAGCGTTAGACGGGGTTATAAGGAAGGAGCTGTTTATGCTCCCCCCTTTTCGGCGGCGGTTTTGGAGACAGGAAGGCTTCCCGCCCTCCCTCCCTTCAGTTTGTTATGTGGGGGTGGTGCTGTTTTCGGGGTGTCGCAGTGGGGTGGTGTTGACAAGGTGGGATCCCGGAGGTTTCCGGGGCCCGGAGCCGTTTGGTCATACTTGGGCGGGGGCGGGGTGCCCCCGACCCGGATAAGCCCTGCTGGCCTTTGCTAGTCATATGGCGAGGTCGGGGAAAGGGCGGTAGGAAATTGGCCGGTGGTCGGACACGGCCGGAGCGGATGCGACCCCACTTTGCTAATTATGGCTGGGGGGATATCACTCCGCTGGTGGGAGATTGTTTACAGAACTGTTTGATATTGTAAAGTTAATTGTTTGAAATATAATAAAGCTGCGACCGGTTGGTACTTCCAATAAGAAAATTGTGTCTGTGAAATTTGTAAGGGTGGGGGAAAGGGTGGGGGAGGGGGTGAGAAGGATGAGGGAGGTAGGGGTGAGTAAGGATGGGCTTAGGGCACCGGATGCGGCCTGCCACGGTTACTGGATGTTATTTTGGAGAAACATAAAAATGATGGCAGATAATGACCATGTGGCTTATTTTATTGATTGATTGATTTAGCTCACACCTTTCCAGGAGAAGATCAAGGCGACTTACATTCAGCTACGGTATATATTTCCTATCTGCCAATCCATGAGAACTATTGAATTCTACAATCCCTTCCTCTCCCTTAGAGATCCTCTGTATTTGTCCCATGCTTTCTTGAATTGCTAATTGCATCCACCCACCATAAAGAAATATTTCCTCAGATTACTTCTGAGTCTGCCCCCATTCACTTCCATCCTACGATCCCACATTCCAGATCTCCCTTTCATCTAACAAAAGGCCACCTTCTGTGCATTTATATCATGGAGAATTTGAAATGTCTCTATCATACTACCCCTTTCCTGATTTACCTCCAAAATATACAAATTAAGATCTTTAAGTCTGTCCCTATATGCCTTGTGATAAAAATCACTTAACATTTTAGTAGCCATTCTCTGCACCAACTCCATCCTGTTTATATCCTTTTGAAGGTGCAGTCTCTAGAATTGTACACTGTACTCCAAATGAGGTCTCACTAGAGACTTGTACAACAGCACTACCACATCTTTTTTTCTGCTGGCCATTCCTCTTATGCATCCAGGCATCCTTCTGGCTTTTCCCATCACCTCTTATTTTTGGTCACTCTAAGATCATCCAATATGATCACCTCCTTGTCCCGCTCTTCTTTCGTGCATTGAAGTACTTCACTCCCTATACTGTATTGCTCCCTTGGGATTTTCAGCCCAAATGCATGACTTTGCATTCTTTAGCATTACATTTTAGCTGTCAAATTCTTTGCCATTCTTCAAGCTTCAATAAAAAAAATAATTCAAATAGAGATTCTTATTTTCTTTCAAATTTAAATTTTAATAATATTAAGAAAAATGTTATGTAGCAAACCAATCTCCACAGAGTCGTTATATATAAATTGAATTGTTTTTATTTTCTTCAGTTCTATGTAAATTGCTTTTTTAATTTCATATAAAACAGAAACTTTGAACTTGCAGGAAATTTAAGTAAAAAAAGATCCCCAATCCTGAGTATCTGTGCTCTATACTCAAAAATGCTTGCCTCGCAAGTTGAGTATTCCTAGACACATTAACGAAAATAAACACTAGTAGTAACTTGTATATAGTTTCCACACTGTTCGGTATTATACCACATTGTCTGTTCTATACTTTATATGATGTTCCTTGTAAATAAGTTCTGTTTTATTGCAATGTTCCATGTAAAACAAACTTGATTTGTTTATTGTTGTTAACTGTAAACCGCAACTGAACTCTTGGAAGATGCGGTATATAAATGTGAATAAAATTAAAAAAAAAAAAAAAAAAAAAAATTTCTGTCTATTTTTGAAGAATGACCTATAGGGTTAAGTCTCTGTCCTTATCTAGGACAAACATAATAATCAAAGTTCCATGTGAAATAATGTTTGAAGAGATCTGATCCTGGGAGGACTCCAATATTGGTCTATATTTCTAAGTGGATGTTCTGTCCAAATCATAACTAGTTGCCTTAAACTTACCCAGAATGGAAACTATTTCCTTTAGTGATTCAAGGGAAAATGTGTCTAATTTCTGTTATCTAACCTAGGCCTTAGTCCTACACCAACATTGTATTAGAGGATGCAGGACATGATATGGTCTTAGTTGCTAAAGAGCATCAGTGTCTTTGATCTTTGATTCAAGAAATATGTCAGTGCCTATGGCCTTAAAGGAAAACCCTTCTTTCTTCCTCTCCCCCACACCCTGATAGAAGAATCCCTCCCAGAGTACAAAAGAGTAAATCAGATCTCATCTACAGTAGCAAGTGTGCGTCTTCCCATCATGGGACAGACCTGGAAGAGGGCTACATTATTACCACTGCTTCTTTTGAAGCTCCTTATATGAGGATGTTTCCTTTTATATGATTCACAGGGTGTTTAAACACAAAACTTCCTTGCCATTTTGGGTGACTTTCTTCATAAAGATGGTCAATACATTTTATATATAGGGTTCTCTGAGTGATACTTATTGCTTCCCAATCCCTGCATGTCTGTCCTGATCATTCTTTGTTATTGCCTTCAAAACATTGCTTTAACCTTCATGCCTGATGCCTCTGCCAATTGCCCTTCCATTATTTGCCTGCTTCAGTACAAAAACAGTGTAGCACCTGGCCTGTTTAGGGTTATTTCTCTAAGCCATAAATTAATCTTACCACTCCAGATCTTTATTGGCGGCTATCTCCTTTCTAAACTATTTGTCATGTTACTCATGCAATAACTGAATGATAAGGCAAAATGCAAACATCCATCCTATCTCAACAAGTCAGAGCATATAGGGATAATAATACACTTAGAGGACTATTCTATTCAGGCTGTGCAACCCCTGTGCAATCAATCAAAAGTGGGGTGCACAGAGGTAGATCCGATTCTGATCCCGAAGGGGCTAGACATGCCCGTGGGATCAGACCCAGGTCTATGGCCTGGACGTGCAGGCCGAGCCCCGATTCTGATTGGCCTGCACGCCCAGTTGCATACCCGGCTACCTCAGCCAGGTTCCTGAATGGAGCCGCAGTGCCATGGTGTCCTGTCACCATGGCATGCAGCTCCCTTCAGAAGCCACGATCCCCAGCCACCAACCAAGCTCCATTTTCCCCATAGCCCGACCCCCAATCTGGCCTTTCAAGGCCTAGGTTGGGCTGCGGGGAACCCCCTGCGCCCCCTCACCTTCGTCCCTGGGTCCCTTGAAGGTGGAATAAGTCCCCTGTCTAGATTCGAGGCCCTGGACGAACAGGGCCAACCTCTAAATCAGCCCTGTATGTAGAGGGTCACAGTCTGCCCATGCCCCACCCTCGCTCCACCTCCAGAATGCCCCCTCCTGCCCTCATCTAGGCCTCCCCTTACAAATCTGCTGTTTGTACAGGGAGGCTTTTGCAGGGGCCGGCAGGGGAACCAATGCAGTCTTCCCAAATCATCTTTACTCTGGTAACAAATGCAGCATAACAATAGCATCTAATGTAATGCAGGCAAGCCATCAGAAAAATATTTGCCTACACTACGTCAGAAATTATTATTATACTGTGTTTATTTCCAGAGATGAGATCATTGGGGACGACTGTTATCGATTTCCCATTTCACCTTGAAGCAGACTGGATTCTGAAATAGTGCCATGAACAGATGTGAGCTTTTCAATCTTTTTTTGTTTTATGACTTTTTTGTATAATTTGAACTAATTTTCTTAGCAAGAAATCAAGGCTAGAGCATCTGTAGGTACTGGGTCATGCTCTATCAGGTAATTTGTATGACCCTCTCCATACGTCACATAGATATTATTGTAATTGTGTACTTGATCTTCTGGTATGTGGATGACTGAATCTTAAAACATTTTGACTAAAGGTCTTTGTATGGAGAATAAATATTTTTATTGTTATCTCTAAATACTCTGACCCATGAATTATCCAGATATGTCCTATAAGTTTCATATATCACATTTCCCTATTTAAATAGAGCACAGTATTTCTCAGATCACTTATCCACTAAGATGCTAGCTTTGATTCAAAAAGTTACTGAGCAATTTGCTATTATTTTATGGACTGGTTCATTAAAATGTTCTGTTTGAAATACGGGTTTAGAATTCATTTCCCTTAGTTTTAGTTAGACCTTTTAGAGCCTTAATACAAAACACGCAGGTAATCTTTTCCTACCCATCCTCCCCAACTCCCACCCATCTCGGGCACATCCCTTAATTTATAGCCAGTTTTCTCAATTAAGAGTGAAATTTGTCATCACAGGATATTTTTGCCAGCAAGTGATTAATCCTTAATAGATTATTATCATTTCAGAGGGAAGCAAACACAAAACATTAACATATGATATACCAAAAAATCTTGAAGACCTTCATTTTCATCTAAGTATCCCTACTCCCTTAGCTATTCTAAACAACTAAACACATCAATGCAAAGATGCAGACAGCAGTCCAGCACTAAAATGGGGACTATCCAGTCTTTTGCATTGAGTGCCACATGTATGATTATTTCCCAGATGGTGAGAGGCCATATGTATGCACTCTGCAAAGAGCTCCTGGCTCTCAGAGAATACCTGTAATCTCTGGAGCTACAGTAGCAGACTTGGAGGAGCTGAAACAGACAGAAGTACATAGAGGAGACCTACAGGGATATACAGAGAGGCACTTCCAGGCTGGCAGCTTTACATTGCCTTAGGAAAGGGAAATTGGATTTAGCTCTCAGCTTTTCTCAGAAGTTCAAGGCAAGTTACAATCAGGTGCAGTAGACATTTTCCTGTCCTCAGAAGGCTTACAATCTAAGTTTGTACCTGAGGCAATGGGGGGGTTAAGTGACTTGCCCAAGATCACAAGGAGCAGCAGTGGGATTTGAACATGGAAGGAAAGCATAACCTTAGTTTGGCAGGAAGTGATCCTGTTTGTCATCTAGGGGATGCGAAATACCCTCGCACTGAGGATGTTTCTTAAAGGGCTTATACCCAGGAGAGAAGAGTTAGGACGGCTGATCTGAATGGTGATTAAATCATTAAGTATGGAAAAGGCTGGGTGACTAGTGGGCATGAGGGTCACCTGCCTGGTGCAAAGGTAGTGGAGGAGTGGCCTAGTGGTTGGGGCAAGGTACTTCAGGCTGGAAGGTCGGGGGTTCAAATCCCACTAGAGGACAGCAACCTTGGGCCGGAAGGACTGGGGTTTCTAGTCCCACAGGTGTTCCTTGTGGTCTTGGGCAAGCCACTTAACCCTCCATAGCCCATGTTCCCTGTAAAATAGTTATCTCCAAGTTATAATGCCCTGTTCAATGTAATTTCAGTTTGTTCAATGTAAACTGCACTGATGCAGAATAGCGCGGTATATAAGAGAATGTAAATAAATAGTGAATCTCATGAATAAACTAAACAGGATTTTAGACAGTGCTGGGGAGGAGCCAGCTGCCTTAATGCATGTTGGTACCAAAGACATAGGAAAATTTGAAAGGAAGGTTCTGGAAGTCAAATTTAGGCTTCTAGGTAAAAAGTTGAAATCCAGGCCTTCCAAGGTGGCACTCAGGAATGCATCCTGTTCCTTGCATAGAACCCAAGAGGCAGGAACAACCCCAGAGTCTCAATGCATGGATGAGATGATGATGCAGGGAGTATGGATTTAGATTTCTTAGGAACTGGGCTACACTCTGGAGAAAGAGGACCCTATTCCACAAAGATGGGCTTCAGCTTAACCAGGATTATACCAGGCTGCTGGAATTAATGTTTAAAAACAAGATAAAGCAGTTTTTATACTAGATTGAAATTCCATATAAAAAGGGGAAGGCGATGGTAGCGGGGGTGTGCTACCGACCGCCTGGCCAAAATGAACAAATGGATGATGAAATGCTCAAAGAAATCAGGGAGGCTAACAAAAGTTACAACACGGCTAATAATAATCTGTGATTTCAATTACCCCGATATGAATTGGATCAATGGCATGACAAGACATGCTAGGGAGATAACATTTCTAGATGAAATAAATTACTGCTTCTTGGAGCAACTGGGGCATGAACTGACAAGAGGGGAAGCCATTTTGGACCTAATCTTTAGTGGAACACAAGATCTGGTGCAAGAGATAAGGGTGTTGGTGCCACCTGGCAATAGTGATAATAGCATGATCACGTTTGATCTAATAAATGGAGGAAGGACGGTAAGGAAATCCACAGTACTTAACTTTTAACTTTCAAAAAGGAGACAAGATAAAATAAGGAAAATAGTTAAGAAAAACCAAAAAGGAGCAGCTGTAAAGGTTAAAGATTTACCTCAAGCATGTTTAAAAATACTATCTTGGAAGCCCAGACCAACTGTATCCCATACTTTAAGAAAAGTGATAGGAAGTCCAAAAAACTACCAGCATGGTTTTAAAGTGAGGTCAGAGAGACTGTTGTAGCCAAACAAGCATCTTGCAGAAAATGGAAAAAGGAGCCAAATAACAAAAACTGAAATAACACAAGCACTGGCAAATTAGTTGCACGGCAGTGATAAGGCAGGCAAAAACAGAATTTGAAAAAAAGGCTTCTGTGGAAGCAAAAATGTAAAATAAAAACTTTTTCAAGTACATTCGTAGCAAAAAATCTGTGAGAGAGTCAGTTGGACCATTAGATGATAGAGGGGTAAAAGGGGCACTAAGAAGGGACAAGGCCATAGCAGAGAGACTGAATGAATTCAGTAAAGACAGAAGCAAATTCTTTGCTTCGGTCTTTACTGAAGACGATGTAGGGAAGTTACCCATGACTGAAATAGTATTTAAAGGTGATGTATTGGAAGAATTGAAAGAAATATTGATAAACTGGGAAGATATATTACAACTAGTTGAAAAATTGAAGATTAGCAAATCACCTAGACCGGATGGTATACATCCAAAGGTGTTGAAAGAACTGAAATATGAGATTTCAGACCTACTATTAGTAATCTGTGAACTATCATTAAAATCATCTGTAATACCAGAAGATTGGTGAATGGCCAATATAACGCTAATTTTTAAAAAGGGTTCCAGGGGTGATCCGGGAAACTACAGACCAGTGAGTTTGATGTCAGTACCGGGCAAAATGGTAGAAACCATTATAAAGAACATAATTACTGAACATGTAGATAGTCATGGTTTAATGAGAAAAAGCCAACATAGCATTAGCAAAGGAAGGTCTTGTCTTACTAATCTGTTATATTTTTTTGAAGATGTGAATAAGCAGGTAGACAAAGGTGAGCCAGTCAATACAGTGTATCTAGATTTTCAGAAAGCCTTTGACAAAGTCCCTCATAAGAGACTCTTGTGGAAATCAAAAAATCATGGGATAGGAGGCAGTATACTATTGTGGATCAGGAACTGGTTAAAAGTTAGAAAGCAGAGAGTAGGGCTAAATGGCCAATTTTCCCAATGGAGAAAGGTGAATAGTGGAGTACCCCAGGGATCTGTGCTGGGTCCGCTGCTTTTTAACATATTTGTAAATGACCTGGAAATGAGAATAATGAGTGAGGTAATCAAATTTGCAGATGATACAAAATTATTCAAAGTTGTTAAACCCAAGAGAATTGTGAAAAATTGCAAGATGACCTTGATAAATTGAAAGACTGGACATTCAAATGGCAGATAAAATTTAATGTGGACATGTGCAGTTATGCACCTAGGAAAGAACTACCCAAACTATAGTTACACGATGCAAGGTTCCACATTAGGAACCACCACCCAGGAAAAAGATGTAGGTGTCATTGTGGATAACAGTTTGAAACCCTCCACCCAGTGTGAAGAGGTGGTCAAGAAGGCAAATAGAATGCTAGGAATCATAAGGAAAAGAATGGAGAATAAAACAAAGGATATTATAATGCCTCTGTATCGTCCATGGTGTGACCGCACCTTGAATATTGTGTGCGATTCTGGTTACCATATCTTAAAAAGTATATAGCAGAATTAGAAAAGGTACAGATAGGAGCCACCAAAATGGTAAAGGGGATGGACGAATACCCTTAAGAGGGGAGGCTTAAAAGGTTAGGCCTCTTCAACCTCGAAAAAGAGACAGCTAAGGGGAGATATGATACAGGTCTATAAATTAATGAATGGAGTGGAACAGGTAAATGTAGATCAATTGTTTACACCATCAGTAAGTAGAAAGACTAGGGGAATTGCAATGAAGCTACATTGTAACCCATTTAAGACTAACAAGAGAAAATATTTTTTCACTCAATGCGTAATCAAACTCTGGAATTCGTTACCAAAGAATTTAGTAAAAGCTGTTAGTCTAGCTGGGTTAGAAAAAGTTTTGGACAAGTTCCTGGAGGAAAGGTCCAAGTGGAGGAGTAGCCTCATGATTAAGAACACTGGCTTGGGAACCCAGAGACCAGGGTTCAATTCCCACTAACACTCCTTGTGGCTTTGGGCAAGTCACTTAACCCTCCATTGCCTCAGAAAAATCCAAGTTATCAATGTCCCTGTTTAATGTACATTACCAAGTTTAAGTTATAATGTAAACCACTTTGACTGAAATGATAAGCGGTATATAAAACCTGTTAAATAAATAAATTCTACAGGAATGGTCCTGGAAATCCACTGCCTGCCCCAATACAAGCATTGTGGAATTTGTTTGTCTATTTGGGAAACTGATAGGTACTTGAGACATGGATTGGCCACTGTTGGAAACAAGATACTGGGTTTGATGGACCCTGGTCTGACCCAGTATGGCATATCTTATGTTCCTATGTAATCTGGGGGAAAGTCGACAGTTGTTCATAAGTGCATGGTTCACAGTAAAGGATCTTTGAAGGATACCATCAAAACAGGGAAGTTAGGGCATTCTTACAACGTTGACACTACCATTAGGTGAACAGAGTGCCAATGGTCCAAAGGTGGCCCATTGCCATCACTGCTGTCTCTCTCCAGGACCTGAAGTGGCAGCAATTACTTCAAACAGCACCCCAGCACATACTGAAACCATTGGCACTATGGTGCTGTTTGTGCTTCTGCCCCCTATGATAGACAATGCAGATTCAGGGGCTTCGGGAGAGCAGTGATCTCGACGGGGGTGAGAGCAGGAGCTCCCCCTTCCTCCACAAGCCCGCCAATCAGCTGCCATGACTAACGGCATAAGAACCGCCGTTTCAGGGGTTTCGGGAGAGCAGTGATCTCGACGGGGGTGAGAGCAGGAGCTCCCCCTTCCTCCACAAGTCCGCCAATCAGCTGCCATGACTAACGGCATAAGAACCGCCGTTTCAGGGGCTTCGGGAGAGCAGTGATCTCGACGGGGGTGAGAGCAGGAGCTCCCCCTTCCTCCACAAGCCCACCAATCAGCTGCCATGACTAATGGCATAAGAACCGCCATTTCAGGGGCTTCGGGAGAGCAGTGATCTCGACGGGGTGAGAGCAGGAGCTCCCCCTTCCTCCACAAGCCCGCCAATCAGCTGCCATGACTGACAGCATAAAAACCGCCATTTCAGGGGCTTCGGGAGAGCAGTGATCTCGACGGGGTGAGAGCAGGAGCTCCCCCTTCCTCCACAAGCCCGCCAATCAGCTGCCATGACTAACGGCATAAGAACCTCCGTTTCAGGGGCGTGCCCGTGCCTGAGGGCCTCGCCAGAGGGCCCTTTGGCGTTGGTCCGTGGCGTCTGTTTCTGGAGTTTCGCTGATGGCATGGTCTGGGTTGTCGTGTCTATTGTAATGTCGCTATTACCCCACAGCTTGTGCTTGTAGAGTTAAGCGGCCTGATCCCTTCTTCCAGTAGGAAAATAGTGCTTGGGGAAAGCACTGCCTCCTGGGAGTTGTAGTTTTCACCAACCGAAATAAAGAGAGTAGTGGAGCTCGAGTGGTTCAGGCAAATAACAGGATTTTAATTCTCCTTCCAAACGGCTTTTACATAACAGAAAATAAAGAACAGTTGGCCATATATCTTCTGGCAGGAAATAATATAAGAATGAAACATAAACAGCTTCCTATATCAGCATCACAGTAATCCAACTTAAAGAGCAATTCTCTGTTCCAAAACCTTTGGTGCTTTTTCTTCTAGCTGCTACCTGCAGCTCTCTCTCTGCACAGCTTAATCCTAGCACACAGGTTTTATCTTTTCAGACACAGATATTGTACAGTCCATTGACTCAACAGGCAGGTATTCTAAAGATGGTTCTGTTTCCATTGGTTCATATTGGTTCTCAGCAGGAAATGTCTGCAATTGACTACAGGGTGTTTCCAAGCACACACCTATTCCTTCAGCATGAGACTTTTCCCTGCAGCCTTCTGCTACACAAGGTTGGGAATGCACACAGTATTCAGCACATGTAAAGCCCCACCCTTCTGGGCTAATATCAGAGCACTTCTTAAAAACAGTTTTGCTTCTATACCAGTCACTCAGCCTACCTTTTGGCCTTCTTATGGGAGATTCCTTCTGCCCTCTAGTATTAGCTACAGATACAAGCCTTGGAGTTTCTACGTGCACACAAGTCTGCCTTCTTGGTACACTTCCCTTCTGGCTGCCTTTTATATACGGCACCAAACCTGGGCTGCTTGTACCTGGCTCCTTTGCACTGGTTCTCTGCTCGTTTCTTCTGCTGATTTCCCTTTCTGAGTCAAAGGTCAGAGAATCTTCAGTTACCATTAGTTCCTCTGAATCCTCACTCCCAAGCCAATCCTCTGCTTCTTGTGACTGCTCTCTTGCTTGCACTCGTGGCTGTTCTAACGGCTGCTTTCCCAGCTGTGCTCCCGGCTGTGCTAACTTCCTTCCTAATGAGTGTCCCTTATATCTCTGGCTTCCTGGGTTTAATCTGACCCCTCCCTCCAGCAGGTGTTCTGCCTCAGCTCGTGACCGATGAGCTGAACTGCAGCAGGGGCGTGTTTTCCTCTCCACTGATCTGCTCTGTTTGTGGTTTCCCTGGAAACCAGGAGCCATGTGCATTTGTTTTCTTTCTTCAACTGAAGCTAAGTCCTGCGTTTTACCTCTCACTAAGGGATCTGAGGGACCTTCTACACCACACTATATATCATGGTAACTTGCTGTTCTGTGTTCTTCTCTCTCTTATCTGTTTGACTGTCTCTGTCCCCTATTCTGTCCTATCAAATAAATGGCGTTCTTTTCTTATTTCCTTGAATGATATAGTATTGTAAACCGCTCTAATCCCTTTTTGGCCTGAGTGGTATATCAAATTTAAATAAACATAATAAACATAGGAAATGTTTATCTGCATGGGGGCATAAACGTCTATATCTGGGAGTCTCTTTCAAGACAGCAGTGATTTGTGAACATATGGATCGAAGTCAATGTTGCAGCCTTGCAAATCCCTTCCATGGAGGCTGACCTCATATGGGCTACCAACGCAGCCATAGCTCTGACATTATGAGCAGTGACATGACCCTCCAGAGTCAAACCTTCCTAGACATAAGCAAAGGAGATACAGTCTGCTAACCAGTTGGATAAAGTGTGTTTTTTGAAGGCAGCTTCCAGTTTGTTTGGGTTAAAATAAACAAGTAGCTGAGTGGACAGTTCCAGATAGAAAGATAAGGTTCTCTTGTAGTCCAGTGTTTACAATGTGCTTTTTATCTTTGTGGGCATGAGGCCTGTTGGAATTCTGAATAAGTGTGCAGAACCACTCTTTTTGAAAAACTTAGTATAAGGTGGATCAGTTACTAGAGCTTGGAGCTCACGTACCCTACATACTGAAGTTACTGCCACCACGACTAGATTTTTCAGGTTAAATACTTCAGTTCCAGGTATCCAGTGGCTTTCATCAATGGATTAAGACAACATTGAGATCCTGTGACATTGCAAAAGACTTGATGGGAAGCTTCAATAGAAAAAAGCCTCACATGAACCAAAGAACTAATGGCCGAATAGAGATGGATTTATAACAGAGTTGATTTTTTCAATCTGATGCAGACAAATGTTGAAGTATTCAAGCAGTTTTTGTGTGCGGAAGAAAAAAGGATCTGGGGACCTTCTGCCACACCGGACGGCAAGCCTCTTTTCTATTTGAAACCACATGAGCTCCTGGTGGAATCTCTCTTGGAAGCTGGAATAACCTGTGAAACATTGTCAGGCAGGTTCAGATAAATCAGAGTTACCCCTTCAACATCAAGTTATGAGGCTAAGGGACTCAATGATGGGGTGCAACAGAGTTCCCTGAGCCTGTGTATTCAATATTGGAGAGCTGTGTAGTATTTTGGGACTTCTTATGGAAAGTCCCAGAAGAAGAGGAAATCATACTTGTTTCTGCCGGTAGGATGCTATGAGTATTATGGTTCCCTGAATCCTTCTGAGTTTCAGGATGCTTTTCACTGTGAGGGATATCAGAGCATCAGAGTTTAGGAGGAAGGCATCTGAGGCTCATCTGCCTTGGGTCCCTAACCTGTAACAGAACTGAAATGCTTTACTGTTTTGGGAAGTGGAAAACAAATCTACTGAGGGGTGTCCCACTCTTGAAAGATTCTCTGAGTCATTTTTACATCTAAGGACCTTTGTATGGTTGAAGCACATGATTCAGTTTGTCTGCCAGGGCATTATCTTTTCCTGTCAAGTATGTGGCCCTGAGGGTCATTTCATAAGAGGTAGCCAAGTTCTACATCCCAACAGTTTTCCAATACAGGGGATAGAAGCCTGCTTCTCCTTGCATATCAATGTAATACATGGCTACTTGATTTTCTGTCTGTATCAGGATAATTTGGCTGACCAACCAATCTTTGAAAGCCTTTAGAGTGCTCAATTCAAGGTAATTTATCTGATGAAGTTTCTCCTGGGTATAACACAAACTCTGAATGTGAAACCATCTACCTGAGCTCTCCAGCCCAGTTGGGATGCACATGCCATATGTATCTTTTGGTAAGGTGGAATTTGGAAGGGAATGCCCTTTGCCGGGTTGGAATGGCCCATCCACCAGGTCTAGGAGACCCAGAGGAACATAGTGACAAATATGATGTCTTGGAACCTGTGAGTGGCCCGGGTCAACTCTATATTCAAGGTTCATTGAGTTCTCGCTTTTTGAGACATGTCAAGAGTATTCCGTATACTGTTCAGGCCATGTGCCCCAACATCCTCAAGGTGTTCTATGCTGATGTCTGCTGAGTCTTTTGAATTTCTTGCACTCTGTTAACCAAGTTGGTTCTTCTTTACTGAGGAAGGAAGGCTTTTGCTTGACTCATGTCTAGCAGAGGTTCTATAAATTCCAATTCAGTTGCCAGGCTTAGATTAAATTTAGAATAATTTATGACAAATGCTAGTAACACCAGCATCCAGTTGGTTGCCTGCATGGGTCTTTGAGCTCCTTCCTGAGATGTGCTTTTGACCAGTCAATCATCCATATAGGGAAATAAGTGCACTCCCAGTCTGCATAGAGATATTGCAACAACAGCAAGCCACCTTGTGAAAACTCAGGGTGCTGACGCAAGGCTGAAGGGCAGGAGGTAATACAGGCAGTGGTGTTTCTCTATTACAAATCTCAGATACATCCCATTCACATGGAGTATCTGTATGGTATGCATTCTTCATGTCTAGAGAACATAACCAGTTTTCTTCCATTCTGAACCTTTCCCTCTTAAGATAGTTGCTCAGAGCCCTAATGTCTAGGATGGGATGGAATCCCCCTGTCTTCAGTGTAATCAAGAAATACTCTATTCCCTGGTGGAATGGGCTTGACTACATTGGTCTCTAAAAGGGAAGAGAGTTCTTTTTGTAAATATCTCCTGATGCAGAGAACTTGGCAAAGATCTCTTAGTGGTCAATTTAGTGAAACATCCAATAGATGAAAAGAAGTATCCTAACCAGACAATTTTTATCACCCAGAAAGGAAACAGACAAAAATTGGAGATAGACAATGGCCAAGCAACAATCAACATTCAAAAGAAAATAAATAAATGTATTCAATGACCCGACTCAGCTGAATTGCAGCAAATCCGCCTGCATCTGAGGTCTAAAAATAAACAGTACAGAATACATATTAAAACATACAAAATTATACATTTAAGAGTTACAATCAGGAGCATCCATACAAATTTATAAAACAAATAAAAAATTCTGTAAAAAGAAAAATGTTTAAATTTTTCATACCAACAACATACTTGCACTCATAAAATCACATACATTAGATTATGCTAGGTATAAAAATGCACATCAACTGGAACTAAAAAGGGATAAAACAAAAGCAAAGCCACATTACCAGGATAGGTATGCACCAATAGCCTAGGTAGGTAAACACGAGGGTTGTTCTAAGTAAAAATCTAAAACAGAAAAATGTAATAGAAACATAAAAAATTGTACCAAACAAAATATACTGTAAACAATTTGCTTTGCTTTTTGGAGGTTGCCTTCTCCTTTCCTATTTGAAATTTTTATCACCCAACCATTGGAGATTATAAGGGACCTGGTCACCACTCACCCTCCCAGAGGCATTTAGCATGGGCAAGGCAAGTGGGTAGTTGTGTTTCTTAGACTGTGAACTTTAAATGGAGGTTTGGAAAGGCCTCCTGGGTAATGTAGTCCTACAGTAGTAAGAATGAGTCCAAGTTGTGCACGAGTGGTTCAGGTTAAATTAGGATTTATTGCCCCTCCCGGGGTTGGATGTTGATGACCATGAACAAAGAATATATTTACAAAGAAACCATACTCCTGATATGAACAAAATAGGCAACTTAAATAATGCTTATCTTCAGCTGTTACGGAATCAAAAAGAATAAAACAGTTTCCCTCCAAAATACTACTTTTGGCTGTTTTTTCTTCCTTCAGCAAAATCCAGTATTATTAACAAAGGGACTGCACATTGTCTGCCACCATATAAGAGCAGTCCATAAACACTTCGGACTCAGGGGGTTGATAAGGGTCCCACTGCATAAGATCACCTTCTTCCTTAAGGTCCCTTAGAGAGGGTTCTTCTGCCTGCCATGCAAACCTCTCCGTTCCAATTACAGGGTTCCCTTCCCCCAACCTGCTCTGTGAGTCTGGGTGTTTGGCTTCCTGTGCACACAGCCCTCTGTAATTAAAAGGATATACGTTTCCCACTTCTGTTTGGCTACAGGGAATTCTGTGTCTGCCTTTAGAATTGCTTTCTCCCAGGAATCTCCCTTGGCTACAAAAAGGTTGGTAAAACTTTTCTCTCCCCTTTTGTAAAAGCTTGGTATCAGGGAAATAAGCTTTACCTGCAGGCTGTCTGTTGTGAGCACAGCGTGGTTGTCTTTTCTGGTTCCCAGAATAAACGTCTCTGCTTTTTGGATAGTAAAAATCCCCAGTGCTTTTTGTAGTTGAGCACTGCTCCCTAGGAACTGGACTTGAATATCTTCCCCAGCTCTCTTCCTCTGAGAAGTTCCTCCGAGTGGAATTGGGATTTCTTTCCCTTTTCCCTTCTCTCAGCCACAGACCTTGGCTGCCCTCGGAGTATCTATCTTTCTCTGGTTTTCTCCTTCTTTCAGCTTTCTCCACGCTTGCTGTGCTGCCTTTTCCTTCTGTCTCCGTATCTGAGACTATGTCCGTCTCTTTCTCCTTCCCCTTCTCTTTCCTATATTTAACTAAAGGCTTTTTATCTAAGTTTCTTTCTCCGTTGTGCTGAGCCACACCTCCCACCAGGTGTTCCCACTTCCCTGATGAGGCAGGAGCTAGCTCAGGGGATGGGCGTTCCCTAACACTCTGTGACGTTCTTTGTTTAGGGTTTCCATGCCAACCCTCCATGCTTGTTTCAGCACTGACAGTTCTGGTTTCACTTTGTAGTGAATCCTCTGTCTCCATCGGTTCTGAACCCTGTACTTCACGACATATCCCCCGCCTTAAAATATTACGTACTGCCGTATCTCCCGGACAGTACGTAATACGCGAGAGTGCGTTCGCATTGCCGTGTAGCTTACCCGCCCTATGTTGGACTACAAAATTGAAAGCCTGTAGGGCTAAATGCCATCTTGTGAGCCGGGCGTTGGAATTCCGCATTTGATGTAGCCATTTCAACGGAGCATGGTCCGTTATAAGGAGGAACTTCCTGCCCGTTAAATAAAAACGGAATGCCTCGACTGCCCATTTAATGGCCAGGCATTCTTTTTCGACAGTCGAATAGTTTTTCTCGGCCTTGGAGAGCTTTCGACTGATGTAGGTGACTGGGTGTTCTACCCCCTCAAATTCCTGGGAAAGTACTGCGCCTAACCCACTCTCTGATGCATCAGTCTGCACCACAAATGGTAGACTGAAGTCTATCCCTCTCAAAATTGGGGCTGTGCAGAGCTTCCCCTTGAGGGTGGAAAAAGCTGTTTCAGCCTCTGGGGTCCATCGAACTCTATTAGGGGCGTTCTTTTTTAGCATCTCGGTGAATAGAAGGCTCTCATCTGCAAACCGAGGTATAAACCTTCTATAGTAACCGATGAGCCCTAAAAAGCTGCGCACCTGTTTCTTGGTGACGGGACGGGGAAAATCCCGGACGCTCTGGACCTTATTGGCTAATGGCTTCACTGTCCCTCTCCCCACTAGGTGACCTAAGTATTTCGCCTCCTCCGTGGCAAACCTACACTTTGCGGGGTTCAGGGTTAAGCCTGCTTTCCGCAATGCCCGTAGTACTGCCTCTACCCTCGCCAGGTGTTGGGCCCACGTAGTACTATAAATGACTATGTCATCCATATACGCTAAGGCGTAATCATGGTGGGGCCTCAACACCTGGTCAACTAACCGCTGGCACGTGGCTGCTGCACCATGTAATCCAAATGGCATTCGTCGAAATTGATATAAGCCAATTGGTGTACTGAATGCTGTTTTCGGTTTTGAGTCACGTGTGAGGGGAATTTGCCAGTACCCTTTTGTTAAATCTAAAGTGGTCAGGTATCTGGCTTGGCCCAATCGATCCAGCAAATCATCGATGCGTGGCATCGGGTACGCATCGAATTGTGAAATATCGTTGACTTGTCTGAAATCGATACAGAACCTGAGCGTGCCATCGGGCTTCGGGACTAAAACTATGGGGCTGGACCATGGGCTGTAGGACTCCTCAATTATCCCCATTTCTATCATTTCTTTAACCTGCCTGATCACTTCGGCCTTCTTGGCCTCAGGCATACGGTAGGGCCGCTGTCTAATAGTGCGCCCTGGTGTTGTGATCACCTCATGGGCGACTAGGTGAGTTTCGCCTGGCTTGGTTGTGAGGACATCTTTAAAGTTCCCCAATAGTTGGGTCAGCTCCTGCCGCTGAAACTGGGATAAAGTTTCACCTAACCTTGGCTCTGGCCGCTCCCTCCAATCCGAGGTTTGTGGCCCAAGGTCCTCCTCTCGCTTTTCCTCAGCTAGGGCTGTCATCCCTTTTATTTCCCTCTGACCCGTAGAACCAAAACCACCCTCCCCCCTGTCTGTGGGTGTTAGTGCTGGGACCTCTTCCACTACCGGGAATCCTACCCGTTCGCACACTAATTGCGCAATTCGGTCTCCCTCCCGAATTTTAAAATCCTCCGCCCCGAAGTTAAAAATGAGAATTTTTACAGGGCCTCGATAATCGGGGTCTATTACTCCCGCTCCAATATCTATGGAATTTTTAATGGCAAGGCCCGACCTAGGAGCTATTCTCCCATAACATCCTTCGGGCAGCTTAATTTGGATCCCAGTATTCACTAGGGTTTTTCCTCCCTTTTCCACCACCGTGTTTTCAGAACTGAAAAGATCATACCCAGCGGACCCGCTAGAAGCTCTTTGGGGGCCTTTGGCCTTTGGTGTCATTCGGCAAAACTGTAGCACGAATTTTGCCTTCCCCGGGGGTACCCCTTTGACTCGGGTCTGGGTTGGACTAGGAGCTTTTTTTGGATTCCCGAACAGAGGCGCAGGAATTTTGGCTGTTAAAGCCTCTGGACCAGTTCCTGTCATCTCTGTTGGGGGTAATGTACCCTTATAGCCTAACCGGCTAAGGCCTTCACCTATCTCTTTATAAAAAGGTGGCCAATCGCGCCCTAAGACCATCTCATGGGGTAGTTTGGGAACTATCGCGAACAACAGAGTGTATGTGGTTCCTAACCCCTTCACGGTTATTTCGTGTAAGGGATAAGGCGATGAAGCGCCGTGTACACATCTCACGCGTACTTGGCCTTCTGCTTGGCTCGGGGGCGACGAACAGCGCCTCACGATGGCCTCCCAGAGTGTGCGAGAAATCATACTCTGGTCTGCCCCCGAGTCAAGCAGTGCCAGCGTGTCGATGCCTTCTACTTGAACGGGTAGCAGAAACCCCTCCTGGACTGGTTTATCCACCCCAGACATCAGGACAGTTCTTTTGGTGCATTCCCTTTTAAAATGCCCCACTTTCCCACACAGATAACATTTACCCTTGGGTGTAAACACATTCGCTCTGGGCACAAAAACACTCTCATCATTCCCATTTTTAACATTCACAGTAGTCATTGCATATTTTCCACTATAGGGAACCTTTCCCTTTTTAACACCGCACAAACCTGCAGCTTGCATTATGCTGCATTCCGAGGGGTCAGCTATTTGGGCCTCCAGAAACCGGTCCGCCAAATTAGCTGCTTCCTCGGTAGTCTTGCAATCCTGCAAGGTGAGGTACATCCTCATTTCTCTAGGTACAGCCTGTACAAATTGTTCTAAAATAACTGTATCTAATACATTTTCCATCGTCTTAGTTTCTGGACTTAGCCATTTCCAAGCCAGATTTTTCAGACGTTGTTGTAACGCCTTTGGAGTTTCTTGAGGCCTCAGGCAGGCTTCCCTGAATAGCCTCCTATAATGTGAGGTTGTCAGCCCTAACCTGTCTTTTACCGCTCTTTTTATTTCCATATAGTCGCCTGCAAGAGCGGCTGGCATAGCTTTGTAGGCTGACAGGGCTTCGCCTGTCAGCGAAACTGCAAAGCGTGTAGCCCACTGACTATCAGGCCATTTTAACGCCTGCCCAATACGCTCAAACGCATCTGTAAAATCGTCAATGTTATCAGTTGGACTCAATTGTCCTAAAGAGAATGCATGACTTGCGTTCATTGGGGGTCCTGGCATAACCGTAGGATTCTCCATCCGTGGTTCTCGGTGTTCTTTTAGAAGTGCTGTCACCGCATCCAGCAGCGGCTTTTGCTGCTCTCTCATGAGTGTAGCGTTTTCCTCCTGGATGTGCTTGGTAAGTTCCATCTGTAGGTCCCATTGCTTCCGCATCCACGCTATCACGTCCTGGGCCTCCATCTCGTGTCAGCACCTGCAATGAAAGAGACAGAAAAAAAAAACCAAGTGCGGCTCCCTTTTCAGGGGTTTTTTTTTTTTTTTTCAACCCCACAGCGCCCCCTTTTCCTGATATCCTCCCTCACTTATGCCCAGGTGCTATTACCTGAGGCTTCGTGTAGAGGTCTGCATTTCAGGAAAAGAAGCTGTGTCTTATCTTTATCTCTCTTGCAGCCTTCTGGTAGCCCACTTGCTTGTGCAGGAGTCCTGGTGCCGTAGTTTCCTCTGGTGTCCTTCATGCAAGGTCAAGCATCCTGCCAACTACGCCAGATATGTCACCACTCACCCTCCCAGAGGCATTTAGCATGGGCAAGGCAAGTGGGTAGTTGTGTTTCTTAGACTGTGAACTTTAAATGGAGGTTTGGAAAGGCCTCCTGGGTAATGTAGTCCTACAGTAGTAAGAATGAGTCCAAGTTGTGCACGAGTGGTTCAGGTTAAATTAGGATTTATTGCCCCTCCCGGGGTTGGATGTTGATGACCATGAACAAAGAATATATTTACAAAGAAACCATACTCCTGATATGAACAAAATAGGCAACTTAAATAATGCTTATCTTCAGCTGTTACGGAATCAAAAAGAATAAAACAGTTTCCCTCCAAAATACTACTTTTGGCTGTTTTTTCTTCCTTCAGCAAAATCCAGTATTATTAACAAAGGGACTGCACATTGTCTGCCACCATATAAGAGCAGTCCATAAACACTTCGGACTCAGGGGGTTGATAAGGGTCCCACTGCATAAGATCACCTTCTTCCTTAAGGTCCCTTAGAGAGGGTTCTTCTGCCTGCCATGCAAACCTCTCCGTTCCAATTACAGGGTTCCCTTCCCCCAACCTGCTCTGTGAGTCTGGGTGTTTGGCTTCCTGTGCACACAGCCCTCTGTAATTAAAAGGATATACGTTTCCCTTTTCTGTTTGGCTACAGGGAATTCTGTGTCTGCCTTTAGAATTGCTTTCTCCCAGGAATCTCCCTTGGCTACAAAAAGGTTGGTAAAACTTTTCTCTCCCCTTTTGTAAAAGCTTGGTATCAGGGAAATAAGCTTTACCTGCAGGCTGTCTGTTGTGAGCACAGCGTGGTTGTCTTTTCTGGTTCCCAGAATAAACGTCTCTGCTTTTTGGATAGTAAAAATCCCCAGTGCTTTTTGTAGTTGAGCACTGCTCCCTAGGAACTGGACTTGAATATCTTCCCCAGCTCTCTTCCTCTGAGAAGTTCCTCCGAGTGGAATTGGGATTTCTTTCCCTTTTCCCTTCTCTCAGCCACAGACCTTGGCTGCCCTCGGAGTATCTATCTTTCTCTGGTTTTCTCCTTCTTTCAGCTTTCTCCACGCTTGCTGTGCTGCCTTTTCCTTCTGTCTCCGTATCTGAGACTATGTCCGTCTCTTTCTCCTTCCCCTTCTCTTTCCTATATTTAACTAAAGGCTTTTTATCTAAGTTTCTTTCTCCGTTGTGCTGAGCCACACCTCCCACCAGGTGTTCCCACTTCCCTGATGAGACAGGAGCTAGCTCAGGGGATGGGCGTTCCCTAACACTCTGTGACATTCTTTGTTTAGGGTTTCCATGCCAACCCTCCATGCTTGTTTCAGCACTGACAGTTCTGGTTTCACTTTGTAGTGAATCCTCTGTCTCCATCGGTTCTGAACCCTGTACTTCACGACAACCTTCGGTCTTCATAAAAACATAATCTCCCTCCTACTGGAAGGTTGTCCAGTATGGATACTGAAACACTGGCTATGTTCTCATGGAGGCAATCAAAGTTCCATCCATGGTTTTGACTGAGAAGCCAGTTGAGACTTATGGGTCCTCTGCTGCTGTTGACAGGAGCAAGAATCCTGCCTTGTTTGGGAAGAGTGGGAGAGAAGAGGGTACTTACATCTTTGAAAGTAGTATGATCTCCCGTACTCTCCACTATGACACCTCTTAGATGAAGAAGTCCGGTCACAAGTAGGCCTGGAGAGAGTCTTAAGGGTATCACTAGGCTGCTCTATTACAGTTGCAACTGTATTGTGCAACGTATGAAAATGCACATCAACTAGAACTAAAAAGGGCTAAAACAAAAGCAAAGCCACATTCGAAGAAATAGATAACGAATTGATTATAGATATTGCAAAGATAGCCACAAAAGTGGACGTGATCATATTGGATGACTTTAATCTACCCAGTGTGGACTGGAGTACTCCTTCTGCAAATCTGGAAAGTAGTAAAAAAAATTGTGGATGCTTTCCAAGATGCATTACTTAGACAAATGGTGATGGAACCAACCAGGGAAAGCTCAATGCTGGATTTAGTGCTCACCAATGGAAATAGCGTGTCGAATGTCCAGGTAGGTGGCCCTGTGAGCAACAGCAATCATCACACGGTATGGTTTGAGAAAAAAGCCAAGGTGCAGTCCAATCATAGCATGCTCCAAGTCCTAGACTTCAAAAAAAATGAATTCAGTAAAATGGCCAAGTACCTGAAGGAGGAGTTGGCAGGGTTGGAGGTGATAAAAAGGAAGTGGAATTGCAATGGGCTAAACTAAAGGTGGCAATAAAAGGGGCAACAGATAAATATGTAGGGAAAGTAAATAAAAACAATTGGAGAAGAAAACCTAGATGTGGTGTATTTAGATTTCAGTAAAGCCTTTGACACTGTTCCTCACAGGCGACTTATAAACAAACTGAGCACCCTAGGGATGGACCCTAAAGTTACTGCTTGGGTTAGAAATTGGTTGGGTGGGGGGCGACAAAGAGTACAAGTAAATGGAGCTCACTCTGAGGAGAAGGATGTTACCAGTGGTGTGTCCCAGGGATCTGTCCTTGGTCCGATTCTTTTTAACATCTTTGTTAGTGATATAGCGGAAGGGCTGTCGGGTAAGGTTTGCCTCTTTGTGGATGATACCAAAATCTGCAATAGAGTAGACACCCAGGAAGGTGTAGATAACATGAGGAGGGATCTAGCTAAGCTTGAAGAATGGTCTAGAATTTGGCAGCTGGGATTTAATGTTAAAAAATGTAAGGTCATGCATTTGGGCTGCAGCAATCCAAGGGAGCAATACAGTATACGAGGTGAAGTACTTTTGTCCACTAAAGAAGAGCGGGACCTAGGCGTGGTTGTGTCTGATGATCTTAAAGTAGTTAAACAGGTAGAAAAGGCGACGGCAAAAGCTAGAAGGATGCTTGGGTGCATACGGAGAGGAATGGCTAGCAGAAAAAAGGAGGTGATAATGCCTCTGTATAAGTCTTTGGTGCGACCTCATTTGGAGTATGGTGTGCAATTCTGGAGACCGCACCTTCAAAAGGATGTGAACAGGATGGCGTCGGTGCAGAGGGTTGCTACTAAAATGATTAATGGGCTTCATTATAAAGTATATGAGGACAGACTTAAGGATCTTAATATGTACACCTTAGAGGAAAGGCGGGATAGAGGTGATATGATTGAGATGTTTAAATACCTCCGTGGCATAAATGTTCAGGGAGAGAGCCTCTTTCAATTGAAAGCAAGTTCTGCTACGAGGGGACATGGGATGAGGGTGAAGGGAAATATATTCAGGAGTGATATGCGGAAATATTTCTTTACAGAAAGAGTAGTGGATCCATGGAATAGTCTCCCAGTGGAGGTGGTAGAGATGAGGACAGTAACTGAATTCAAAAAAGCATGGGACCAACACAGAGGATCTCTAAAGGTAAAAAGTGGACTGTTGTAGTTGTTGTTATGGAAAGATAGACTAGATAGGCCATGTGGTCTTTTTCTGTCATCATGTTTCTATGTTTCTATGCTTCTATGTTTCTATTTCATTCTCCAAAGTAGGGACTGCTCAAATAAAGGCAAAAAACACAGCTTTCACAAAATTCAAAAGCTTGTAAACAGAGGAAAACAGAAAGGAATACAGAATCAAACTATAAGAGACAAAAAGAGAAATAAAGAAAGCAAAATCAAAGGCAGAGGAAAAGATGGCTAAAGATGTGAAGTGTGGCGCCAAAATTTTCTTCAGGTATATTCGGGAGAGGAGGAAAATCAGAGGTGGAATTGCAGGACTCAACTGCTGGGAACGGACTCGTGGAGAGTGACATTGAAAAAGCTTGCTAAACAAATACTTCTGCTCTGTTTTTACTAATGAAAATCCTGGAGAAGGACCACCTGTGACTCCCAAATATAAAAATGGGAATGAAGTAGATACCACACTATTCACAGAAGATGATGTGTTAGAATAACTTGCAAAACTGAAAGTGGACAAGGCCATGGGACCGGATGGGATACATCCCAGGATAATGAAAGAGCTCAGAGAGGTTCTTGCAGGGCCGTTGAAGGATGTTTTTAACAGTTCCTTGGAAACAGGAGAAGTTCCTTAGGACTGGAGGAGGGCTGATGTGGCACCTCTTCACAAAAGTGGTGACAGGAAAGAAGTGACAAACTACAGGCCAGTGAGCCTTACCTTGGTGGCAGGGAAAGTAATGGAGGCGCTCCTGAAAGAGTGAATAGTGGACTTTCTCAAAACCAACAGGTTGCAAGATCCGAGGCAACATGGTTTTACCAAAGGACGATCTTGCCAAACAAATCTGATTGAGTTCTTTGACTGTGTGACCAGAGAACTAGATCAGGGGCATGCGATGGATGTCATCAACCTGGATTTCAGCAAAGCCTTTGATACTGTTCCTCATAGGAGGCTTATCAATAAACTTAATAGTTTGGGGATGGGTCCCAAGGTGATAAACTGGATCAGAAATTGGTTGACTGACAGATGTCAGAAGGTGATGGTAAATGCAGCTCACTCGGATAAAAGGAGGGTGATTAGCGGGGTGCCCCAGGGTTCGGTCCTGGGACCAGCACTGTTCAATGTATTTGTGAGTGATATTGCTGAAGGACTGAATGGAAAAGTCTGTCTTTCTGCAGATGACACAAAAATTTGCAACAGAGTGGAGTCCCCTGAGGGAGTGGATAACATGAGGAAAGATCTACAAAAGATGGAAGAATGGACTAATGCTTGGCAATTAAGATTTAATGCGAAGAAGTGCAGTGTCATGCACTTGAGAAGCAGAAATCCAAGGGAAATGTATGCGATAGGGGGCGAGAAGTTGGTGTGCACGGACCAGGAGAAGGACCTTGATGTGATTATCTCTGAGGATTTCAAGGTGGCAAAACAGTGTGAGAAGGCAGTAGCAAAAGTCAGTAGGATGTTGGGTTGCATACAAAGAGGAATTACCAGCAGAAAGGAAGAGGTACTAATGCCACTGTATAAGTCACTGGTGAGGCCTCACTTGGAATACCGTGTTCAGTTTTGGAGACCATATCTCGCAAAGGATGTAAAAAGACTGGAAATGGTTCAGAGGAAGGCGACCAAAATGATTTGGAGCCTGCGTCAGAAGCCTTATGAGATGAGACTTGAAGACCTAAATATGTAAACTCTGGAGGAGAGATAGGGGATATATGATTCAGACCTTTAAATACTAGAAGAGTATTAATGAACAAACAAACCTCTTCCAAAGACGGGGAAGCTGTAAAACTAGAGGACATAACATGAAGCTGCAAGGGGGTAAATTGAAAGGCAATGTCAGGAAATACTTTTTCACTGAAAGGGTGGTGGATGCTTGGATTGCCCTCCCGACGGAAGTGGTGGGGGCAAATACAGTGACAGAATTCAAAATGGCATGGAACAGACACAGTGAATCCCTCTATAGAAACAGGATAAAATAAAAAAAACTTAACTATCTAATTTCTCAACAAACAGGGGTGCCCTACACGGAGCGGTGGGTTTACCCCTAAATAAAGACATGGGGTGGAGTGACCTGCACGGAGCAGCAGGTGCACCTACTCTTGCCACCTTGCTGGGCAGACTAGATGGCTCATACTCGTCTTTATCTGCCATCATTTACTATGTTACTATGTACATTATTCCCAAAGAGATTCTCTCCATGGCACGGTACATCAGCAGTCGTCTCCTAGATGTTCTGCCTTTGACACCGTTCCACACAGGCGACTTATAAACAAACTGAGCACCCTAGGAATGGACCCTAAAGTTACTGATTGGGTTAGAAATTGGTTGAATAGGACGTGGCAAAGGGTACAGGTAAATGGAGCTCACTCTGAGGAATGGAGGTTACCAGTGGTGTGCCACAGGGATCTGTCATTGGTTTGATTCTTTCTAACATCGTTGTTAGTGATATTACGGAAGGGCTGTCGGGTAAGGTTTGCCTGTTTGAGGATGATACCAAAATATGCAATAGAGTAGACACCCAGAAAGGAATAGATAACATGAGGAGGGATCTAGCTAAGCTTGAAGAATGGTATAGATTTAATGCTAAAAAATGCAGGGTTATGCATTTGGGCTACAAAAAACAAGGGTGTGGTACAGTGTAGGGAGTGAAGTACTTCTGTCCACAACAGAAGAGCAGGACCTGGGCATGATTGTGTCCGACGATCTTAAAGTAGCTAAATAGGTAGAAAAGGTGATGGTGAAAGCCAGAAGGATGCTTGGGTGCATAGCGAGAGGAATGGCAAGAAAAAAGGAGGTGATAGTGCCTCTGTATGTCTCTGGTGCGACCTCATTTGGAGTATTGTGTGCAATTCTGTAGAACATACCTTCAAAAGGATATAAATAGGTTGGAGTCCATGCAGAGGGTGGCTACTAAAATGGTTAGTGGTCTTCGTTATAAATCATATGAGGACAGACCTAAAGATCTTAATGTATATACTTTAGAAGAAAGGTGGGATAGAGGAGATATGATAGAGATGTTTAAATACCTCCGTGGCATAAATGCACAGGAGAGTCTCTTTCGATTGAAAGCAAGCTCTGCTATGAGGGAACATAGGATAAAGGTGAAAGGGGATAGACTCAGGAGTAATATACGGAAATATTTTTTTACAGAAAAAATGGTAGATGCGTGAAATAGTCTCCCAGTAGAGGTGGTAGAGACGAGAATAGCATCTGAATTCAAAAAGGCATGGGACAAACACGGAGGATCTCTAAAATTAACCCTGGGAGTACCGATGGGGTCAAAAGTGACCCCATTGCAAGTTTCACAATGCGTATCTCGGAAACTAGTTGTTCAAGAATGCAATCTTTTTATGACTTTTCACATGTCAATATTCTCTTTATATTGCGCCATGAGAGGAATAATCTTTATCCGCTAGGTGACACTAGTGATGAATTGCAGCACAGAGTACCAGTGGGGTCATTTTTGACCCCAGTTGCTTACGTCTGGTTTGGATCGTGATACAATTTGCAGTTTTGTGAATTTTTTGATCTGACAAAGGTTATTTATCATTAATTATGTATCATTTATTTTTTGTACTCTTATTTTATGAAAATTATACATTTTCTGTAATTGATATCATACGTTGTCATGATGTGGGCACTGATAAAGTTGTTTTGAAGAAAAGAAATCCTGTTTCTTTAGAGGAACTAGATGTGCAGTTACCCCCAGGCACAGCTAGAGGGAGCAGGAACAGACATGCCGCACTTAATGAACCTAGGCTCTCTGATGACCTGCAGCTGAAAGGGAACCAGGAAGTCATCAGTAACCGTTATAAGCCAGAGCAGAATGCTTCTGGAGAAGAGAAAGAGGAAGAGGACAGGAAGGAAGGAGTAGAGCTGGTAGTAGAAGAAGGAGAAGGAGAAACAGCAGAGAAGCCTGGAGGCTACCAAGGAGATAAGCCTGATTGCTGTGAAGGAAGCAAAGCTGGGAGCTGGAGGAGAAACAGACCTCACAAGGTGGGAAGCCAGAAGGCCCAAACTGATCCTGTTGTACAAGGGGAGTTTGGTGGAAGTTACCCTAAGGTGAGAGCGTCTGCCACGCCTAGTTCCTATACTCTGCCTGAAGTTAGAATAGAGAGAGGAAAGCCAAGAACCAGAGAGAAAGGTTCTGACAGAAGCTTATTATCTCTAGAGGATCATTGCCCAGTTTCACCTGTTCAGAGGGAAAAGCACTTTTATAGGCAACAGAAGTTTTTACCCAGAGTGAGAGGAGAATCCAACAGCAGTTTTATTCCACTGCCTAGAAGCACACCTCGGTATCCGGTTGGCAGGCAGAAGTGCAGCTACCAAGGGAGAGGTGCAGGAAAAAGAAGCACTGTGGATTTTATCTCACCAAAGCCAAGGTATGAGGCATTAAATATTGACTGTGATAATTGTGCTACTAAAAGCTCTACTAAAACAAGTATTCCTTCTATGAGATACAAGAATCAAGACTGGTTTAGTAAACTACCACCAGCCCTGAGAATCCCTGGCTATAGGAAGCCAGACTCCCAAGTTTTAAACTACCATGCTGAGATAGACAGGGACAGTGAACGCTCCTTGAATGAGTACAGGGGAGAAGAATCTATGGAAGTGGATTATCCCAGCACTGTTCCCTCACCTATGCCAGAGTTAATGGAATGTGATTGGTGCACTGCCTATGCTCCAAAGTCTGTATGCTCCACATACCATAGAAGAATAAGTGAAATATAATTTAATGTTTCTTATACTGAATGCTACTATGGAAAAACTTGCCTTAACTGTGAAGTAACAGTTAACTGCTCAGTGTGAATGTTGGTACCTTTTAAGACAAAGGACTGTTTCTGTTATCTGGAATTATCTCTTAGTTGAACCTTGCTTTAAACGGGGAATAAAAGCCTTTATTACCCACCACCTGGTCTCTTTGATCATTAACGTCTCTACATAGTGGCGTAAAATCTTTGTGTCACCGGGAACCCCGTGACAACGTTCTCTCATTATTTCCGATGAAATCTAAAGGCTTTCAGCTCGTTAATCACGATTATTGTACACCTATAGTAAAACTGCTTTGCGTTTTATTCAACTTTCTCTTTGTTTATTTATTTTAGGTTATTGTTTATGATGTCAAAATGAAAGTATTCAGCTGCCCAAGTAAGAGAAATATTGCAACGAGATGCTGACAGTGACGGCTCTGAGTCGTCTGATGATGGAGCATATTCAGCAAGCGAAGCAGCATATCAGCCAAGTTTGGGCGATAAATCTGATGATGACAGCCATGATTCAGATGGCGACAGCAGTTGGTCGCCAAGTGAATGTGAGACTGATGTTGAGCCGGTAACATCGCCTGCAGCAAAGAGTCAAGTTACAGGTAGAGGAAAAGGTCGAGGCTATGCTGGATGGGGAAGAAGGCAGGAGTCCTCGGTGTCAGTATCATCTGTGAGGAATCTTAGTTGTGGTTGTAGAAGAGCTAAGAGGTCATCAACTATAAGCACAAATGTTGCCATTGAAGCTTATGTATCTAAGGATGCCACATCATGGAACAGGAACCCTATAAAGCAAGCTGCTGGAAGATACGCCAGAGCTAATGTCATGCCCGTACAACAAGGTCCTACAAGGTATGCTGTACAAAATGTTGAAGGCCCTCTAGCAGCATTCCACTTGTTCATGAGGAAGAACGTATTGAATGAAATCATGATGTGGATGAGCAAATAAGGAAGACACATTTAAGACGACACCTGGAAAGATCTGACAGATGGAGAATTTCAACGTTTTCTTGGACTTTTGATCCTCTCAGGCGTGTACAAGTCACGAAATAAATCCATAGTTCAGTTGTGGAACCTTGAAGATGGTCGTTCTGTTTTCGGCAAAAATATGGCCCGTAACCGTTTTCAGCAAATTTCTTGTGCTCTCAGATTTGATGATGCAACCAACAGACGTGAACAACAAGGCGTGGATAAGCTTGCTCCAATCAGACACGTTTTTGATACCTGGGAAGCAACTCTAAGTGACGCCTTTGTTCCTGGTGAAAATGTTACCATGGATGAGCAACTGCTTACATTTCGTGGCCGTGTTCCGTTCAGACAATATATTCCCAGCACACCTGGGAAATATGGCATAAAGCTATGGATGTTGTGTGACAGTGCAACATCATATGTTCTGCGTCTTCAAGTATATACAGGAAGGGAACTCGGACAAAACAGGGAACAGAATCAGGGTGAAAGGGTTGTGCTGCAACTCACTGAAGGATTGACGCGATCTGGCAGAAATGTTACTGTTGACAATTTCTTCTGCAGTTTATCCCTGTCACGGAAATTGCTAGAAAAACAAATGACACTTTTGGGGACAATTCAAAAGAACAGAAAAGAATTACCGCCAGAATTTGTAACAGCAAAGGGCTGAGAGGTATTCACTTCACTGTTTGCCTTTCGCAATGACGCCATTCTGGTTTCCTATTGCCTAAAGAAAGGAAAAGTGGTTGTTCTTCTGAGCAGTTTGCATGATCAAGAAGAAGTAGATAACACACGTTCCGACAAAAAAACACGCATGATCTTGGACTATAATTCTAGTAAAGGTGGAGTAGATACGGCAGATCAAATGTTACACACATATACCACAAAACGAATGACAAGACGCTGGCCAGTGACAATCTTCTACAACATGTTGGACATCAGTGCTTTGAACGCCTTCATTGTTTGGATGTCACTAAATCCAGAATCACAACTGGAAAAATACCTCATTCAACTGTCCACTAATACAATCTTATTCAGTATTTTATAATTGTCACAATATAGCCTCAGAATCAACCATTGGCACTAATAATTCTGGATATTGTTTGATATTTCCAGACATGTGCCGGTATAACATCAATGGCTTATGTTGGATAGACCATGTCTCATATCACTATTCTTCCGAACAAAATCCAATTATAGGAAAATACTTAACTTGCTTGAAAACGTGATATTGCATGGATCTTTTAGCGATTTTTTTTAAAACTTTTTCTCCTTATTTTTCTTCTTAAAATAAAGCGTGTCCCAACGCCAACTCTTTATGAGGCGCCCGTGCGTTTCTCCATTCAGGGTTTCTCAAGGGACAAAATCACAAATGCGTTTCCTAGAAAAAATCATATTGTACGTGACTAAAATATGTACTGACGTTTGTAATGTCTACCACATTGTTTAAAATATAGCTCAAATAGAGGAGATTTCTTATAGCCTGAACCTAGCGCAACCCACATAGCAAATCGGCGTTCACCCTCCACTCCTCTGGATGATCCGACCACGTCGCGCATGCGGACTCGAAATCAAGGAACCATTTTTAAATGCCCCAGTGGTGCTCTACAATTGGCTAGAGGCTAAACACAAGCTGCCCAATCAATGCTTAGATTTAGACCCCCTGGTTGTACCATGGCCAAAGTGTGAATCCACCATTGTTCTCTGTAAATCAATAGCTGTTCACGTGTTTTTCCCAATGCAGCTCTTGTTACCGTTTCAATGCACCAACATTGAAGATGGGCAAACGTGTGGTGGAATGACAGATAATGTTGAACAAGAGGAGCTTCTTTACGGCCACAACAAAGCCGACTAGCGTGTTCCTGCATTCGAACCCTAAAGGAACAGATCGTTTTTCCAATATACAGTAAAACAGCATGAATACATCATCGATGTATCGATGCCAGGCCTTAATGTTAGCTAAAAAAGGTGAAGAGGGGAAGCAACGTTTCTCAAAAGCCCCCATATATAAATTGGCTATGGACGGGACACACGTAGCGCCCATCGCCACCCCTGAAATTTGGTGGTATATAACCCCTTGGAATTCAAAGTAATTTCTAAAAAGAACTAAAGTTGTAAGAGCTTGTAGAAACTGTAACTGTGTGGAAGACAAATCAGCCCAAGCCACCAACATTTGTTGTACTATTGCTTTAGCGTCTTCTTGTGGGATGCTGGTATAAAGTGACTGGACGTCTAATGTCACCAAAAGAACCTCATCATCTTCAGCCCACCTTGAAAGGTCCTTCAATATGGCCAGAAAATGTGTCGTGTCACGGATGTAAGATGGAATGTTTATCAACAGTGGATGCAAAAATGAATCCAAGTATGTCGATACAGGTTCCAACACAGTTCCCTTTGTTGATACAATTGGGCGGCCCGGAGGCCTGGTTAAGTGTTTGTGAATCTTTGGAACCGTGTTAAATTGAGCTATTCGTGAAGTAGAAACATTCAAAAAACCATGTTCTTTTTTTGAAATGATCTTATCCCTCAGGGCCACCTGTGTAAGGTCTTTGATAAAGACCTGAAGCTCAGCACTGGGATCCTCCGTTAAAACAGTGTAAGTAGTAGTGTCACGAAGTTGTGTCAAAGCCTCCTCTAGATAAAATTCCCTTGTTTGTGCACAAGGGCACTGGATGGCATAAACCACATAAGTGGATTCACAAGTAGTAACACTTTTTAATTTATATGTGATGCCCTTGTGAATAAACTGCATTCGTTCTGACGTGATGTTACAAATTACACAATGTCCACATTTTTTGTGTCCCACTTTATAATTTTCCAAAGGTGGCTGTATGACTGCGCGTAGCCTCGTAGGGCTTAGATGCTCCTTTAAATTTCGACTACGTTTCCATACACAACGGACTGATCTATCCTGTACACCTGGCACTGCCTGAAGTATTGCACCGTGTCTCTTGAGGATATTTTGTATGCCCGAACTTATCGGGGAATAGGAAGTAATGAAATTAATATTTTGGTTCTCTCTAGACTGTGTTGTGTGTGTCTTCGGTGACAATAGTAAATCCCGGTTGATATACAGTGCTCGTTGGTACGCTTGCCGTACTATAGAGCGGGGATATCCTCTATCCACAAAATCCGTTTTCAAATTTTTTGACAAATGTTTATACGTCTGTAGACTTGAACAATTTCGTTGATATCGTAAAAATTGAGACAGTGGGAGACTGTTTTTTAACTGGGGGGATGTGCGCTGTCATAGGGAAGAAAGGTGTTCCGGTCGATCGATTTTCGGTAAACAGAGGTGCCCCAACCATTCTCTTCTCTTATGATCTGTAAATCCAAATAATTGATGCTATGTTTTTGAACCTCACTAGTGAATTTAATGTGAACATCTTGGAGATTTAACCACTGGAGAAAAGAACTTAAAGAAGATTCAGTGCCCCGCCATGACTATTGCACCTCCTTTATCAGCACGGCGTATTACCCAGTCTGTGCGTGATTGTAGTGTTTTCATCGTGGCTCGTTGAGAACTGGAGAGACGGGAATTGCATATAGGATGACTATTGGCTAGCTTTTCCACATCTTGTAAGACTAAATATTTAAAAATTTGTATTGCTGGATGAATTGGACCTGATGGTGTCCATTGAGACTTGAAGGGCAACTTGACACGTCTTGAGTCTGTTGGCTCAATTGTGCCCTCAAAGACAGGAACTGTAGAAAAATAATTCTTTAAATGGAGCTTCCGTATTAAACTCTCAAGATCAATACAGAACTGAAAAAAATCAAATTCTATATTGGGAACATATGAAAGGCCTCTTTCCAAAAGGTCCTGGATGTCTGATGACAGTGGTTCTCCAGTAGTATTGATAACTAGGTTTTGAGGCACTATTTTCCCCGGGATTTTTGTTTTCCCCGTCCTTGATTTTGTGCTGGCTGTGTGTTTTTCTTCTTCTTGGGACAAGTGTCGCTTTCTTCGTCTAAAAAACTTTCCTTCGAGGATTTACTGGAATCCGAGCTTCCCCCATCATCTGTGGTTTCATCAAAATAAACATGCCTCTTGGTCTTCTTCTGTTTGCGATTAACGTTCATCCACGGGTATACATAACCCGTGGTATAATCAGCCCCATCACGTTTTAATTTTTTCAATTTTTTTGTCATTACTTCTTGCCGTACCGTATCCAATTTTTGTTTAATCAACCCCTGATGACTAGCAAATTGCTCCTCAGATTCTTTTGTTTTTAAAGTAGTGATGTGAGCGGCAATCTCCTTTGATAGGGCTTCCACTTGCATTTTAGCTGAATCAATCAGTAGAACCATTAAGTCCAACGAACATTTGTTCAGGATCTTGTTCCATTTTTCCATAAAACCAGGATCAAGTGAGGCTGTTCTAGGCTCCTTGTAGACCCGTAGGCCTCTAGGAATCTGTTGGCAGTTAATATATTCCAATAAAGAAGATCTATGTAAATCAGTCCTGATCCGCCGTTGACATTACAAACGTCAGTACATATTTTAGTCACGTACAATATGATTTTTTCTAGGAAACGCATTTGTGATTTTGTCCCTTGAGAAACCCTGAATGGAGAAATGCACGGGGCACCTCATAAAGAGTTGGCATTGGGACACGCTTTATTTTAAGAAGAAAAATAAGGAGAAAAAGTTTCAAAAAAAATCGCTAAAAGATCCATGCAATATCACGTTTTCAAGCAAGTTAAGTATTTTCCTATAATTGGATTTTGTTCGGAAGAATAGTGATATGAGACATGGTCTATCCAACATAAGCCATTGATGTTATACCGGCACATGTCTGGAAATATCAAACAATATCCAGAATTATTAGTGCCAATGGTTGATTCTGAGGCTATATTGTGACAATTATAAAATACTGAATAAGATTGTATTAGTGGACAGTTGAATGAGGTATTTTTCCAGTTGTGATATAGTAGTCATTCACACAAATTGACCTAGTTTTGATTTAGTACTAAATCCAGAATGGCAGTCCAAGTCAAAGCACAGACGTCGTCTATTCCTCTTGGAATTAGGAAAGCAGCTGCTTCAGAGTATTGCAGCGAGACTTCTTCCAGCATTGAAGAAGCCACTGATGCTGTTTGCAATGTCGGGATCCCAAAGAAAAGGGCAAGGTGTCACTGCTGTTCCAGAGAAAAAGACAAGAAAAGCAACATAGTTTGCACCTCCTGCAAGCACAATGTTTGCAAAGAACATTCAGAAATTGTCTGTGTCTCATGCAAATGACTGTAGTACTTTACTGTGTTCATCAAGTGCATGCAAAAACTGCTTTCATGGCAACTCTTCTTCATGTAATTTTATGATAAAGCATTAAATTTCAAAACATTTAACCTTCATATAATAAATAATTAATTCAGAATAATATTTTGTCTGTTTAGTTTAAATTTTTCATGGTTAACAATTAAAATTCATCGTGGGGTCATTTATGACCCCAACGGTATTCAGTGTGTGCAAAAAATCTCGGTAATTCCAGGGTTAAAAAGGGGACTATTGTAGTTGATATTGAAGGGCAGACTAGATAGGCCATGTGGTCCTTTTCTGCAATCACGTTTCTCTGTTTCTAGATGCTGGATCTTAAGTCTGAGGCCTAGAGCCATGAGAGTCTTCAGGCACTAGTATCCATGGAGGAGGGTCTCAATGCCATTTGGTAATATCATAGGTTGCTCAGACCATGTATCATTTATCATTTATTTTATATGATATACTGCCCTTTGTTTACAAACATACAGAGCAGTTTACAATTTAAAATTCAAAAAGAAAAAGAAAGGAATTCCAAACTCATAGAAAAGTGGTAATGAACTAAATTACATGATAACACATATAAAACTGGAGAGAGACAAAGACTGGACAACTTTCTACGATCTTGACACAATATACTCTAATCTGTGCCCATCCCAAATGCTTGATTAAAGAGGTATGTTTTTAGGAGAGTTTTTAATTTCTAGTAATTATGTTCTAGATGGATAATGGATGAGTGACTATTCCACAGAGACGGGGTCACAAAGAAGAATGCAGAACGCCCTGTTGATTCAAACAGCTCTAGAAGGAGACGGAATGACCAGACAATTACTGTGAAGCAATCATAAGCTGCGGGGAACAGCTTAGTGGCTTATGAGAGCAGAGAGATAGCTAGGGATCTCATTATAAATGGCCTTATATATCAACATGAGCATTTTCTAGTGGATATGCAGGAGGATGGGGAGCCAATGGTGTTGGATAAACAGAGGGGTTACATGATAGAAATTCTTAGCTTGCAAGAGGACACATACTGCTGTGTTTTATATTGATTGAAGCCTCTTCAACCGATGGTCCATAAGCCTGGCATATGCTACATTGCAATAGTCAAGACAGGCTATACAAGTACTAAGAAGGATAGTTGTCTGCACAACAGGGTCTAGGAGAGGGCATACGTAGAGCTCAGAAATGGCAAAGTGCTGCAAAAGTAGATTTAGTTAACTCGGTAATTTGTGTGATAAATGATAAGTCTGAATCAAAATAGATACCTAAATACTTGAAAGAAGGTTTAAGAGTGAGGGGGATATTATTGAGTAAAGGTGCAACTGAGGGAGAGTCTGAGCTACCCGTGATCCAGGTAGCTGATGATTTTTGCAATTTAAGTTTTAAAGCATTATCATGTAGCCAAAATGCCGCCCTTTCCTGTCAAGTATTCACTACAATGAGGTTGGGACAAAGTCTATCTACTTGTGTGAGAAGAATCTCATCGGCATATATATAACAAATGATACTCAGTCTGGATAAGGGTGGTTAGGGGTCTTAGGAAAATGTTAAAAGATTAAGGAAATGTAATGATCCTTGTGGTACTCTACATTATAATGGTTGAGAAACTGAGGATTGATGATTTATTAGTACTTGAAAAGTACGGTGAGACAAATAGGAGGTAAACCAAGCAAAAACCTTTCCACAGAGGCCTATTTATTTTCCACACTTCTTTCCTTTGTTCACTAGGGAATGTAGCCACTTGGCCTTCTCTTGAGGGAGAGTGCCTGTAAATCTCTACATCTGCCCATGAACAGCTGGTAGCATGCTATCAAGAAGTGAACATAGCAGCCTGAAAGAACTTTCTTCTAAAAGTTTCCAGTGTCTGAGTCTCTCTCCCCAGTGGCACCAAAGAGAGTGACTTGGAAATTTTGGTTCTTTTGGGAGTGGATTCAACCACCATGGATTGGTGAGAAAGCTGCTCTTTTTCAAAACTTGGAGCCTTCTGAATTTGATAATTTTGAGTCAACCTTCTTAATCATAGGCTGTACAGAAAGTAGGGTCTCCCACATTCTCATCTGTGCATCCTTCATGATTCTGTGAACATCCATTGTCACAACTTTCTTAGGTGGGTCAAGGAATTGGAGAATATCCAATGTTTCTGCCCTAGGCCCTTACCTATTTCCACCTTAAATGGAATGGACTTGGTCATTTCCCATATAAAATCTACAAAGAAGATTTCCTTCGGTCGAGACTTTCTACTTTCATTGAGTAGTGATGGATCTGACGGTAAGCCAGTAGAACCCTCTTCAGCTTATAGTCAGAATTTCAGGACTGCTCAGTCAGAACCTGAAAATTGCTCAAGACAGAGATATATGGGTCACTGCCTTCCTTGACTTCCATTCCTCTTGGAGAGCAGACCTCGTGAGATCATTGGGACACTGAGGACCTCCAATACCTCAATAGAACTTCTTCCATAATGCACTGGAGATTGACCAACTCTAAGGCCATTCAATGCCTCTGTGTTGATGCTTCTCCTGCAGGCAGAGCATGATTCTTGAGAAGCGGCTTTACTTCTCTATGCATTGACATCAACGATGTTGAAACCACAAGCAAAGAAACCTTCCATCTGTTCCTTGAATCTCTTATCAGCTCAAGATAACATCAACAAATGCATCGGGACTACAGTAGAAGTAGCCATGTCCGCCTGATCTAGTTTGTGAATATCAAAAGTCTGGTCCCACACTCTCAGAATCTGTTGCATCCCCTCTGATACTGAGAAGGATGCGCAGTTCTCATGTCAGGGATGCTTCAAGGACAGTGAATCTCTCATTGCCTTGAAACTCATTACATCATGCTCTGTTAAGCCTCAGTGCAATTCCAATGCACTGAGGCTTCCACCTTATGCATGGCGTCACAGGCTCTCAGCATTCATGAAGACAAGGTCAAATCCTTCTTCTTCTTTCGGGATAGTTTCTCCAAATGGGTTAGTTTTGTGCATACTATGACAGTGGTAAACCTCACTTCTAAGCCAGGGTATGTGGAGTATGATCTTAGTCTCTCAAATTTACTGCTAATACTTGGCGTAATACTTGCATTGTGCCAAAGAGAGCCTCCTACTGAAGTTCGTAAGATGTAACATGTATGGGTAGTTTGTCAAGATGTGCTTGGAAATTCTTCTTTATCAAGCCTGTGGCTCCCAGTATAATGGGGAATATTTCCGTATCTTTCTGCTATATTTTCTTGGTCTCTGACTGCATTTCTTGATACTTCAGGATCTTCTGCCTTTCCACGCTATTCACAGAATAATCACGCGGTACCGACTTCTGTTATCAATGCCGTTCTGCTATTCTTCTCCTTTTCCACTATGTCAGGTTTCCTGGCATCCAGTTTCTTATCCGTCAGAATGGGAATGTCCCAAGTGATCATAACCTCTTCATTCTCTGTTATTCTCTTAGGGTCATGATCCAAGTGCTTTTCAGGGACAGTGATGTTGTAGCACTTACAGAGTTTCCAATGGAGGAGGCATGCTACTTTGTTGTGCCTTTCTGTATAGAAATTTACCACCATCAGAACTTCACAGCCTGCTACTAGGTGAGTCACTGTTTCCAGTTCTTTCTTACAGAATCGGCATATGTCTGTTATGCCATTTTTTTCAATACTTGCCGTAAACCATCTCGTCTGCAATCCACTGTCCTGTGCTGCAACTATCAATCTTTCATCCTTCAGTTTCAGTTCACCTCTCTTCAACCATTCATGTGTCCGTTCTTGGTCGACAAAAAGTTCTTGGAGTTACATTCTGTATTTTCCACTGTATTTGTGCATTTGCCACTTGTTTTTCCTCGCCTGCTGATCTAATTCTTTAAAGATTTTTTTCTCTTGTTTTGCAAATTCTGTTACTTCCTTTCCCATGCATGCCTGTGGATTCTCACTCATTCCTTCTAATCGTCGGAGCGCTTGTCCAAGTTTGATGATGGAGACAGATTCTGGACGTTTACTTTCATATTTCAGCACTTTTTGTGTATTTGGATCTGATGATGCTGTCAAATAGACTTGGAGGCCTATGATAGTAGCTCTGTAGGTGTAGTCAATCTCTATAAGTCCTAGCCCTCCTTCAGCTCTAGGAATGTACAATCTTGGCATACACTGATTCTTGTAAATTACTTCATGAACATGGAGAAGTTTTCTTGGTCGTACATCCAATTTTTCAAGATCTTTGTGAGGCCAATCCACAATCCCAAAACTGTATGAGAGTACAGGACTTGCCAGCTGATTGACGGCTTGTATCTTATTTCATGATGTTAAAGTACTTTTCAATAACAGTTTTAATCTCCTGTAATATTCTTTACTGATCTCTCTCAATAGTTTCTGCTCAAGTGTCATTCCTTTCTCTATTCCGAGATACTTATATATGCCTTCCAGTTCAAGGTCCTTGAAGTCACAGCCCTCAGCAAAGGAGATGTTTTCAGTTTTGCTCAATTTTCCTCTAAAAAAGCTTGCCTTAGCACACTTGTCAAGGCCAAAAGTCATCCTGATATCATCAGAAAAGCTTTTCACCACACAAAGTTGCTCGACTAATTGTTGGTTGCTAGAACTATAGAGCTTCGGATCATCTATAAATAGCAGATGGGAAGTTGCTTTTTGGTTAGTACTTTCTTTAGAATTCAGGCTAAATCCCCAAAGAGTTGATGAGAGCATTCATTGGATTAAGTGCCAAACAAAACAGAAGTGGCGACAGGGAATCTCCCTAAAATATTCCTCACTGGATCATAATGTTAGGAATGGTGTACTGACCATCTTTGTATCTCAAAAAGAATGTGGATTGCCAGATTGTCATAGGGGCTTGTTTACAAAGCCGTGGTAGCGGCTTCCACCTGATATCAGAGCCACGGCCCCATTGATGGGGCCGCGGCTCCGATACCGGGTGGAAGCCGCTACTGCGGCTTTGTAAACAAGCCCCATAGTGAACTTATACTCATTCAAACCAGAATTTATTTTATACATTGCAAGGCAATTATCCAAGAGTGTGGAATGCTGTCAAAAAGCTTTCTTATAATCAATCCATGCTATACTGAGATTTCTGCCTTTTTTAGCACTGGCCATAATGTTATTAACTGGTCTTTGGTTCCATATGCCCTTTTGCTCTATCGCCATGATGTTATTGAGCTCAATATGATTGTATATTCGGTCTGCATCTATCGCAGTAAAAAGCTTATAGATTGTAGGTAAATGAGTTATTGGTCTATGTTTATGTTTATTTGAATTTGATATACCGCTCAGACCAAAAGGTATTAGAGTGGTTTACAATACTACATCATTTAAGGAAATAAGAAAAGAACACCATTATAAGATAGACAGAGTAGAGGACAGAAACAGTCAAACAGATAAGAGAAGGAGAAGGACACGGAACAGCAAGTTACCCTGATATATAAGCAGGACATCAATATAATTTTTAGAAAAGTTAGTTGGGTCTCCCTTCAGAAGGAGAAAAGTTCTTCCTGTAGTAAGCCATTGCAGTAAGTCCAGTTGCTCGAAAATTTGATTTTTGCAGTTTGCCAGGTCTTGGTGGAGTGATATTAACTGTTTGAGCCAAATGTTGGTTACTCCATCTGGGCTAGGGCTTTTCCAATTTGGGGCTGGTTTTAACCTGCTTTCGAGCTCTTCCTTTTTTACTATGGGCCATTTCATAGGTTTGATATTTGCTTTTTCTAAATGCTTCTGTATGCTGGGTAACCATTCTGCTTTATGATTGTACTCTAATAGGGTCCTCATACAGCTTTCTCCAGAAGGTTAAGGTTTTGGTTGGAGGTGCTTTTGCCATATTAATATTCTTCCCCAATTCCCTGTAGAATTGTTTTAGATTCTCTCTAAATAGCTTATTCTGATATCTTTCTTTCCTGTTTTCTTCATATCTTCAATATTTTTGCACTTCTGCTGAAATTTCAGGTCATCTTCTGTTAATGCAGCATGCTTCAGCTTCATGTCTTGGATCTTCCTTAATATCTTTGATGATCTTAATCCTTTTAGATACCTCTGCACGCAATGATTATATTTTTCCTTCGATGCACTTTTTCCAAGGAGGAACTGTTATTGACCTCTTTTTCTTCTGGCCTTGCACTCTAGTTGGTAGTATTCTTGCCGTAATAATTTTAGCTGCACAATATTGTATTTGATTAATTCTGGTGATGTCAATAAATGGTCCCTTTATACTGGATATGGCCTTATTCATCTTAATTATCATATTTCTAGCCTTAGATGTTAAATTTAGCTTGGGTAATCTTTCCCTTGCTTGAAACTTAGCATATTCATCTCTTTCCATATGAACTAAGAGTTCTATTGTGAATTCCTCCACCTCTGGGTCTTTCTCTTCCCTTTCTTCTTCCTCCTTTGCTTCTTTCAATTCAGTGACCCTTCCTTTATTCATCTCACTCTCCTGCAGTTCCAAATCTCTTCCATCTCCCCCTCAACCTCTCTTTCCTTTTCTGTATCTTCCTTTCTTTTGGTATTTTCACCTAGGTCCTCTCCTCCCTGTATTTCTTTTGGTGAGAACTGGATGGTGTCCATTCCTGGTGGGTTTTACCGATACACAATATTGAGGATTATCAATGCACTCTCAATGTCGCTGCATCCTCAGTGTCCAGTGCAGCTCCTAAGATCATGAGGACTGAAGTCAATGTTGATGAACTCAATTTATCTGCCCCAAAATTTAATTTGCTCTGCTTTCTCAACCCTCAACCCCTTTCCTTGACATCTGTGAACACAGAATATAATGAAAAGGATTATGCTTGGGTTTCAGACACTGCAGGCACAAATTATGGATATGGTACTGTCACTTTGGGAGTACTTTATAAATTCACTGGTTGTTTTTTTATTTATTTATTTTTATTTTATTTTTATTTAACATCTCTTATATACCGCACTATTGTCATCAGCGCGGTTTACATGAAACAAACATATACATACAGAAAACTGTAGTGCATTTTACAAGTAACAGGAGTTTAGAACTTGGGAATAAAAGGTAAACTATGTCCACTATATAACTATATACAATAATCTATACGCATTAGTCACATTTGAGATTGTCTTGGTCTGAATATGGCGGTAGTATTTCCCTTGTGAAAGATTAAATTGGAAAATAGCTTAAGAAGAGGTGATGTTTGAGACTTTTTCTGAATTGTGTTAGGCTGGTTATAGCTCTCAATTCTGGTGGGAGGGCATTCCAAGCTATTGGGGCGTGAATGCTGAAGGCTCTTTTAGATGTTTCCTTAGTGTATCTGACTGTTTGTTTCGGGATTGTTAATGTATTTATAGCAGCTGATCTTCTGGCTCTATTGAGGGTCTGCATGTGTAAAAGGTTGGCGACCGTTGATGGTACTTGATTGTTTAAGGCTTTGAAAGTAGTGATTAGGATCTTGTAGCGGATTCTTGCATTGGTTGGTAACCAGTGGAGTCTTTTTAGGATTGGAGTTATGTGGTCTGTCTTTGATATTCCTTCAAGTACTCTGGCAGCGGTGTTCATCGCCAGTTGGAGAGGATTTAAAGTTGATTGAGGGAGACCATGTAGAATTGCATTTGCGAAGTCGAGGTGAGGCATTACCAAGGCTTGGTAGACGGTTCTGAAGTCTGTGTGTTCCAGTAAAGGTCGTAAGTGGCGTAGTGTGCGTATCTTGTGATATATTAGTTTTGTTATGTTTTTTATGTGGGTTTTCATATTGAGGTGCTGGTCGAGGGTGATACCTAGGTATCGTATCGTAGGTTTTACTGTCAATTCCTTGTCCTTTATCTTTAAGGTAGTAGGAGGTGTGAAGTTTTGGTTCTTTGTGATAAACATCACATCGGTCTTGCTGTGGTTGATTCTTAGGTTCTGTGAGAGGAGCCAGTCTTCTACTGATTCGAAGCATTTTGTCAATGGTGTAAAATCAGGATGGTTGATGGAGAATGGCATGTATAGGAGAATGTCGTCTGCATAGGCTAAACAGGTAACATTAAAGGAACGGATGAGGTCACAGATAGGTTGCATATATATATTAAACATTAATGCTGAAAGAGAGGATCCTTGCGGTACCCCTTGATCTTGCAGAAATGGTTCTGATGTTCTTTCTTCAATTCTTACTTGTTGCCAACGGTTAGTTAGATAGGATATACACCAGTCAAGTGCGGATCCAAGAATTCCTTTTTCCTTAAGGCGATCGATAAGTATTTGGTGGCTTACTGAGTCGAACGCAGCTGAGATGTCCATGAATATAAGGATGAATCCTTGGTGGATATTATCTATTCCTGTGATTAATGTATTGAATAAAGTGATGAGGAGGGTCTCCACTCCATGAGCTTCTCTAAAGCTCCACTCCATGAGCTTCTCTAAAGCTCCACTCCATGAGCTTCTTTCAATTCATATCACCGAAAGACAGCCATAGTAAAATTAAAAAGACTTGATGTTGAAAAAATATATTCAACCAGAATGCCTATAACCTTAGTTGAGGCCTGTACTGGCAATCCTGCAACAAAAAAAAAAGAAGAAAATTTAAAAATGGCCGAAAAATCTAAGAGGCTAATGGGAATAGAAATGATATAACAGCAACAGCAGCAACAGTTTAAAAAAAGGAAGAAAAATCACACAAAGGCCCTTCATAAGTATTTATCTTGATGCAATCTTTAAGAACATAAGATATGCTATACTGGGTCAGACCAAGGTCCATCAAGCCCAGTATCCTGTTTCCAACAGTGGCCAATCTAGGTCACAAGTACATAGCAGTTTCCCCAAAAGACAGAGGTTCCACAATGCTTGTACTGGGTCAAGCAGTGATATCCTGGTAACATAACTTCTCAGCTCTGTATAATGATGAAGACTGAGGCAGTCTTGCATGACAGCAGCAGGCAGGAAGGAGAACACATGAGCAGTGAAGCCTTCCAAAAGCTTTAGGAAAAATCTAAACTGAAAAGCTACTTCCCGCACCGGGCTCTGTCAGTGATGTCACTATGATGTAAGAACTTGCAATCCTGTTTGTCCTTCAATGAACTTACCATACATTTAATTGTTACCACAATAAAGAGTGCATATCACTTAATGCCACCTCAATAGATGGCATTAAATGCATTTGAATTATCAGTCATGTACTTAATACACAGTAAATATTTAGTCCCTTCTGGACGTCCAGCCCCTTGTGCAACCAGGCATAATTTGGGCATGAAGTGGTAGACCCGATTCTGATCCTGTGGGAGCTAGACATGCCCACGGGACTAGAATTGGGTCTACCAGCCTGGACATGCAGGTCAGCTCCAATTATGATCGGCTGCATGCCCAGCTGCATACCCGGCTAACCCAGCCAGGCTCCTGAATGGAGCCACAGAGCCATGGCGTCCTGTTGCCATGGCACCACAACTCCATTTAGGAGCTGTGAACACTGGCCACTGCCAAGAATCTTTCCCCGCAGCCAGACCCCTGATCTGGCCTCACCTGGCCAGAGTCCAGTTGCAGGGAACCTCCTGCACACATCCCAGCTTTGTCCCCACTGGCCACTGCTGCTACCCCACATCTAGGGGGACTTATTCCATCTCTGAGGTGGAATAAATCCCCTGTCTAACCGGCCTACCCTGGACATACAGGACCAACCTCAGAATCGGCCATGTACGTCTGGGTGATGACCTGCCCACCGCCCACCCTCACTCCACCTTCCCCATCCCATCCCAATCTAAGGGAGCCTTTGTGTGGGATGGGCAGGGGGAAGACTAGCTGGGATGTCCATCCAGGCAGGGCGTACATCCCTGCTATTCATGGTTCAGAATGACCCCCTTATTCTCTGGTGTAACTGTATTGGAAGATTCTGGACACACCCCCAACAGTTACCACACATGCTTTGTAGTTATCACGAGTTAAGTTTTGCAACTAACATGCAATAACTACACATTTTTTTTCATACTTTATTAAGAAATATAAGGGATTTTGGATTTAGCTCACGTCTTCTTCAAGAGTAGCTCAAGGTGACTTACATTCATGTACAATAGGTATTTTCCTAACCCCAGTGAGGTTAGAATCTAAATCTTTACCTGAAGCAATGGAGGTTTAAGTGACTTGCCCAAGATCACAAAGATCAACAGTGGGATTCTAACACAGGGTCCCAGTGTTTTTCTTATATTCTAGTGCTTATGCTTATAATATAAACATTCTTAAGTTGACTATGATATATATATTTTGTGATTACTTTTTCCCTTTTGTTTCTAGAAAGGTCTTGGCTGTGATATTTCATTGCAGTCATGGCACCTAAAAAGAAGACAGTCAAAAAGAACAAAGCAGATATCAATGAAATGACCATAATTGTGGAGGATGGACCTCTTAGTAAAATCAATGGTTTGAACAGCCTCTTGGATGGAAGTAATGGCTTCAGCTGCATCTCTACTGAAGTGTGTGATGCTTCTTATGGCTCTAATCTCATGGAAGGGCTCAGCAGAATGAGACAAGATAGCTTCCTTTGTGATCTGACCATAGCTACCAAAACCAAATCCTTTGCTGTTCACAGAGTAGTTATGGCTTCATGCAGTGACTACTTTTATAACATACTTAAAAAAGATCCAACTACTCAAAGAGTTGACCTCAATGACATATCCCCTTTAGGCCTAGCAACAGTTATCACATATGCTTACAGTGGAAAGCTTACTCTCTCACTATATACAATTGGCAGTATCATTTCCTCAGCAATTTATCTTCAGATTCACCCCCTTGTAAAGATGTGCTGTGACTTTTTAACACAAGAAATTAATGTTGAAAACTGCATGTATGTTGCCAACATTGCAGAAACATATGGGCTGAAAAACACCAAAGAAGCAGCACAGAAATTTATTAGAGATAATTTCATGGACTTTTCTGAAACCGAACAGTTCTTAAAACTCACCTATGATCAGATCAATGAGCTCCTTGTAGATGATGATTTGCAGCTGCCTTCTGAAATTCTCGCATTACAGATTGCAATAAAGTGGCTAGATTTTGATCAAAAAAGAGTGAAGTATGCAGCTGATCTGTTATGCAATATTCGTTTTGGCACCATCTCAGCTCAAGATCTAGTAAACTATGTTCAAACTATACCACGGATGATGCAAGATCCCGATTGTCACAAACTTCTAGTAGATGCCATGAATTACCACCTGCTTCCATATCATCAGAATACATTGCAATCTAGAAGAACAAGAATTCGTGGGGGTTTTAAAGTCCTGATCACTGTTGGAGGGCGCCCAGCTCTAACAGAGAAGTCTCTAAGCAGAGAAATCCTTTACAGAAATCCAGAAAATGGATGGAAAAGGCTTGCTGAAATGCCTGCCAAAAGTTTTAACCAATGTGTGTCTGTGATGGATGGATTCCTTTATGTGGCTGGTGGTGAAGACCAGAATGATGCCAGGAATCAAGCTAAGCATGCAGTTAGCAACTTCTGCAGGTAATTTTGTTTTACCTTTTTTCCTCATATCCCATATATATTAAAAGATCAGCACCAAGCATCCCAAAACATTAGTTTCCTGTAGACCAGATAAGAAGTCTCCATAGATGCTGAAATTTTCAACAGTACAACATAATTAGGGATGTCACCTCATGCACATGAACCCGAACAGACTGGCTTGGCGTTGCCCCATTGCATGCATGAAAAGAAATCTAAACAACCCACTGCATGCAATGAGGCAAAACTAGGACTGGTTCAGCTGTGCACATTCATCTGCTTTAAGTGACAACTCTAAGAGGTATGTTTACTAATAAACAAGAAAAAGAACCAGAGAGAGAACAGCATTAGAACACATATGCCCTTCAATGGAGATTTATTACCCTTCAATGGAGATTTATTAAGAGGACCTGACCTGGCCGAGTTTTGGCAAACACGCCTGCATCAGTGGTCTACAAATTACATACACAAAAGAAGGAAATTATAACTTAAAAACAAGTAAGACATAAAACCATAAAAATATAAAATAAAAGTATCATAAGCACCATAATAAACATAAAATAAAATGATAATACATACTTAAAATGACCATATAATAAATGATATATGTGAATAAAATATGTATGAAAGTATATTAATATACATATACAAAAAATAAAATATAAATCAATATATATAAACTTTTCGTAAAAGCTTTTTCTAAAAATAATCTTAAAAAAAAAAATTCTTTAAAAAAGGAGAAAAAAATTGCATGACCAACCTTTATATAAATGAAATGAACCAATAGGTCGATGTTGAATATAGCAAGAAATAATAAGTCTCAAAATGTAATCTGTAAAGAAATTTTTTTAAAGAAAAAAATATATAAAATTGCTAAATATTAAAGGTGCAACTCATGGGGGGGGGGGGGGCAGTGACATTAAAAGTATATTACCAATGGGGGTTATTCTGAGACACGAATAGCGGGGATGGACGTCCCAACGGGATGTCCATCCCCACTATTCATGCTGGCTGTGTGCCCTAACTTCCCCACCGGTTGTGCAGAGAAGTTAGTTGGGGGTGGGGAAGAGGCAGCCCAGGGTGGGCAGTGGGCAGTCACCGGCCCTGGACATATAATTTTGGCCCTGTATGTCCAGGGCTGGCGAAATGACTGGGGAAGTTATTCTATCCTCTTTTTAAGCGGTTCAGGGCGTGGAAGGGGCTGGGGGGCAGAGTTAATTCCAAGCAGCCTGATCCTGTCCTTAGGAGGTCAGATCGGGGGTCAGGCTATAGGAAATTAACTTTTTTAGCAGCATCACGGCTTTTAAATGGAGCTGTGGTGCCATGGCAACAGGACGCCATGGTGCCACAGCTCCATTTAAAAGCCCTGGCTGTATTAGCCAGGCTATGGCTGTACGTGTAGGCCAGAACTGAATTGTAGTCCCGGCCTGCATGTACAGGCCTGTTCGTGATTCTGATCCCGCGGGATCAGAATTGCGATCTCCTTTGTACGTCCAGTCAGCCCAGACGTTCAAAGGAGATGTACTTCGGGATCAGAATCAGGCCCAATGTGTCCAATAGCAAAGATTCACTATCAGAATTGCAAACAAAGATACCTAAAAGAAAACAGAGAGAATGTTCAGAATATTAAAAAATGAGTAAAGGGGAAGGGAAAAAGAAAGAAAGACAGAAAAAGGAGGAATCTAGTTGCAGATAGCATGGGTTAACCGTTCCCCTCGCTTAGTAAACATATTGTACCCCTAAATGTAATAGTTTTATTTTATGTAGGTAATTGCATTTAACCTTTCAATTTTAGACTAACTATGGCACTCTGGCTATATTCAATTCTTAGCCCTTCCTTAAGGCCAAATTTAGGTTACAAGAATAGTAACAAAGGTATCACAAAACCCATAAGTCATAAGAAGTTAAAAAGTGTCTTACTGGGCCAGACCATTTCAGTATTCATATTATAGTAAATTCTAATCAGGAAATCCTTTTCCTGTCGATCACTCTTAAAAGTAAAAAGTGGAGATTCCCATATCTACCTTGTTGACAACTCTTAATTGATCTGTCATCCAGAAGCTCTTCCATACCTTTTATCAACGCACTTATACTACTGACCTTGACCACATCTTCTAGCAACGATTTCCACAGCTTAACTGTGCATTAACTGAAAAAATACTTTAAAAAATTTGTTTTAAATCTGCTACTAATGAATTTCATGGAGTTCCACTGTTCCTAGTACTTTTTGAAAGAGTGAATAATCATTTCCCATGAACTGCATCACATTACTCGAGATCTTGTAAACTTCTATCATATATTCTTTCAGACTTCTCTTTTCCAAAATAAAGAATTCTAATCTAGGCCTTCAAAAGCCTGTCCTAGGGTCCTCCATTAGGTTTTGGAATATCAGCAATGAATATGCTTGAAATAAAAGTGCATAAGCTATGTCTCCAATGAATACAGATTTATCTCATGCATATTCATTGCCAATATCCAAAAACCCCGACTGACTATGGAGTTCCCATGACAGGATTGGGAACCCTACCCTAATCTGTTTCACCTTTCTTCATAAGAATCCATTCTATCCCCTTTATTATTTTTGTTGCCCTTCCCTGTACATTTTGTAGGTAATTTTATAGAGAATTTTTCATGCATAAAATTGTGTGGTGATAAGAAGGTGCATACTTTTATATGATCTGCATGTAGGCATGTTTTGGAGTGGAGTCTGGGTAGAGCATGAGTGGAGTCATATGCATGTAAGCTTCAATTTCTGCCACTTCACCCCTAGACATATAGGCATCTATAGTATATAACCACATGAGTGTGTCCAATCTCATCTGATCTTGGAAGCTAAGCAGGGTCAGACCTGGTCAGTACTTGGATGAGATGCCACCTTATCATGCTATTCAGAAGAACAACCTCCTTCCAGTCACACCTTGCCAAGAAAACTCAGGGAATAGCCAACATGGACAACTATCCACAGGGTTGCCAGGAGTTAGCTTCATATTGATAGCACTTAACAAATAAGATTGGCCTATGTGTCTTTATAAAATAGCCTCAAAATCGGTGACTACATGGCCTTTATGCATAGAATATCTGTTATAAATTTACCATCTTTCTGGGCGCCGAGAATGGCAACATATTACTTGTGCAATTCTGAAACAATACGTCTTCTGTCTTACAATTTAATTTCCTGCAAGTTCAGTAAGGAAACAAATACACAGGAAAAGTAATGCAACAAGTGTTGGGAAACCTTTCCCCTAAACTATTACACTTGAGAATTAACCAAAGTTCTCTTGTGCAGGTTTTGATTGTACATTGTTTTCTGTATTTTTTTTTTAAGTTTCCTAGAAAATTAAATCTTTGTCCAATACAGTGGCGTTCCTGACCCCTTTGTCACCCAGGGTGGGTATTCCCCCACATGGTTGGTGTCTCCCCTCCATGTGGTGATTCTCCCCCCCCCCCCCCACTCCACCAGGCCCATGGAGGCAGCATAGCAAACTTACCCTAAAGCTGGCATGCTGGATACACTGTCTCTGTGGGCCTGGCCACTTTTCTCTCCCGGCTGAAGTCTCGTGACAAAAGTCACCAAAGATCTACAAGGCCAAATCTACCATACCATTACCAGCATAAATTTCCAAAACTCATACAAGGTGTCTACCCAGAAAAAAGCAGAACTATAAATACTACAGCGGGCCCTAGAACATCTAACACCTATTTGAAAAGCTGAACAAGGCAAATTACTACAGTACAGATCCCTGTGTACAAATTTCATGTTAACAGAACACACAGCTATGGTCACATACTCAGAACACAGACTCTCACCAAGTACAGAATAAGTGATCACAACCTAAAGTAAAAAGAAAATATTTAGACAAAAACTAAACCGAAACCCCAAGAAGCCAGACTCTGCATGCAGTGCAACACCAGCTGAGAGATACAGTTCCCCATACTGTGTAAAATATAAAGATAAAGCAAAGTCCAGTCACTAAATTGAAAATAAAATTATTTTTCTAATTTTGTTGTCCTACCATTTAATTCTCTGGTCATGCTGGTCCTGATCTGAGGCTTCTGCTTTCCTGTCTTCTCTTAGCATGCAATTTCTTGTCTTTTCTTTTGTTTTCCTCACTTCCTTCCATCAACCTATTTCCAGTCCCAGTAACCCTCTCCACGTCAGCTCCCTTTCAGTCCCAATGCCCCCTCCCCATTACCCAGCTACCTACCAGTCCCATCCCCAAGTGTCAGCTCCCTCCAGTCCCACCTCCAGTTGTCAGCTCCCTTCCAGTCCCCCTTCAGTACCATTCCAAGGTGTCAGCTCCCTTCCAGTCCCCCTCCTTTACCATTCCCAAGTGTCAGCATCCTTCCAGTCCTCCTCCAGTACCATCCCCAGGTGTCAGCTCCCTTCCATCCCCCTTCTCCCTTCCCTAGTGTCATCACCCTTCCAGTCCCCCTCCAGTACCATCCTCAGATATCAGCTCCCTTCCAGCCCCCACCTTCCCCCATGTCAGTTCCCTTCCAGATTTCTCTTTGCCCCTCTGTCAGCTCTCTTGCAGCCATCTCTTTCCCCCTCTGTCAGCTCTCTTACAGCCCTCTCTTTCCCGTGTCAGCTCTCTTCTAACCCACTCTTTCCCCCTCTGTCAGCTCCTTTCCAGCCCTCATTTCCCCCCTCTGTCAGCACCTTTCCAGTTTCCAGCACTCCTTTTCTCCCTCTGTCAGCTTTCCAATTTCCAGCCCTCTCCCCCCCCCCCCTTTGTCAGCCCTCTTCCAGCCATCTCTCCCCCCCCCATGTAGCTCTGTTCTGCTCCCTGTCTTTCCCCCCATGTAGCTCTATTCCGCTTTCTCTCCTTCTCCCCATGTAGCTCCGTTCCATTCCCCCTCCTGCCACCCATGAAGCTCCATTCTACTCCCTCTCCTGCCGCCCATATCATCTCCATTCTGCTTCTGCTCCATCCCTTTCCCAAGCAGCTGTGATAGTGGTAATTTCAAATGAAAAGGAAACCAGTGCAGAGTCTCATGGCCCTATGGAACTCCTGCAGCTGCGCCCCACTGTAGCGTCACTTTCTTTTGGGGATGGGATACAGCTGCAGGTGTTCCATAGAACCAGGAGGCTCCATACCAGTTTCCTTTTCATTTGAAATTATCACTATAGCAGCGGCTTTGTCCACCTTTTTTTTTTTTAAACTGAAGGTGGAGTGAGCTGGCTCTTTTGGGGGCATTTTTGCTGCCCCCAAAAGTTTGCTGCCTGAGGCCACTGCCTCACTCAGCCTCATGATAGAACTGCCCCTGCATCCCTGACATGGATGTCTGATCTGGTGGCCACATACCCGTCCCCCTTAGGAAAGCATGAGGCAGGGGCATCCATCTCTGGTGTCATAGTCAGGGGCATCCATGACTATGCAAATATCGTACTCCATGGCCTACCCAAGAGCATGCTGAACCCGCTTCAATTGGCCATGAATACAGCGGCCAGGGTTCTTCACGGATCCCCAAGGAGTCAACATATTACTCCCATCCTATTTGATCTTCACTGGCTCCCACTATCTTGCAGGATTTTATACAAAGCCCTCATTCTGACCTTCAAAGCATTCCACCATATCTCATCATCCTCTTTATCTGACCTCCTCCAACACACACAGAACGCCAGATCTAGACGATCTGTAACAGAGAACATGCTAACAGTCCCAAAGGACATTACAAAACTCACTCAAACAACCACTTTAAGAGCATTCTCATCCTTCGCCCCTAGGTGCTGGAACATGCTACCACCTAGTATTAGATCACAAAAAGACCTGTCCCAATTCAGAAAATCCCTAAAAACTCATCTCTTCCTACAACACTTCTCACAATGTACTGACCCCCCACCCCCTCCCCCTCCCCCCCCCCCTCCTTCACAAACCATCGATCATGGCTAGTCAAATAAGCTCCCGAAACCTTATCACTTGTTTTTGACCAAACCCCCCAAACCCTACCTTTAGAGCTCGAGCATTTAAGAATCTATTGTAAATAGTTGAGAATATCTGTTATTTATTAAACCCTGTTATCCATGTTTTAATTTATTAAACCCTGTTATCCATGTTTTATCTCCTCTTCCTTGTAAACTTAACATTTGTTCTATGTTTAAGTACAAAATTGTTAAAATGTAAACCGCGCTGATAACAAAAGTGCGGTATATAAAAGCTGTTAAATAAATAAATAAATAAATCTCATGCGAGCCAGCATAAGCAGACATTCAATTGTGTAGCATGACAAAATCATGAGCCTTCATTTCCTGTCAGTGTTTGTTATCTGCATGGAAACTATTGGGGACATGAGCAGACCTCCTTCTTCACACCCTCCAGATGTCTGTCTAACAATATGAGCACTTTTCCGATGCTATTCATGCCTTGAGCAGGTATAAGCTTGGGTGCAGCTCAAGATTTTCAGAGCCTTTCTGAAATCAGCAAGAATGTCCAAGTTGTGGGATCACCCTAGGCTCACCTACTCTATGCTCTCATTCAGACTTGGATATCCTAATCCCAGTGATGTCCATAAAGCTGGCTTTTAAAATGGCTCTGGGGATTTCTTGTGTTTTGGACATCTCCATGCCCGTTTCCAGACATCCAAAGCAGAAGTAGGGCTTCTAAAATAACCCCGTGATACTATGATCACTATGGAGCATGTCCAGGCTGTCTGGACGGCCTCGAACAAGACAGGGCCATTTGGATCTGATTCTGCACTGTGAGAGCAAGACACTCCTGCAGGTGCAGCATCGGGCCCAGAGACGGCTAGCACGCCCCTGCTGCAATGCAGGGACATCCTTCTCATGGGCTGATCCTCCCTGCTGTGTGCCTACTCCTGCAACCCCACTGCCCGACCCCCAGCAGATGCATCCAGGGCCCAGATTGTGTGGCAGGGACCCACTGTTGGCCTCCATCTGTGCCAAGGGGGGGGGCTTTCTGGCTCCAGGGGGGCTACCATCCTGAATCAGGGAGCACCCTGATTATTCCACCTCAGAGGTGGAATAAGCAGGACATTCCCCCAGCGATCCCCGGATATACAGGGCTGTCAAAAGAATCGGCCCTGTACATACATGGGTCGGTCCTGCCCATGCTCTGCCCACTCTCCACCCCCATCATGCCTCTGCCCCCTGCAGCATGCACAGCAGCTCTGTGCGAGCAGTGTGGGACAGAGGAGTAATACCGGCAAGGGGGATAGAATCGAGGCCATAGTGCATTCTGTGGTTATGATGTGTTCATGCTGTACTATGTAATGGTCTGAAATGTTCTGTGTACAGGAACGTTTTTAGCTTTTTTCTGAAGTCTTTGATGTCCTTAGTGGCTCTGATGTCTTCCAGTAGATAGTTCCACAGCACAAGCACAGCAAAGGAATGCCATGATTGTGCATTTTCTGATGCAGTGTCCATTTTATTTCTATGGGCCCTGTAGCAGACAATGCACAATAATGGCATTGCCATGCAATAGCTCTTAGTGAATGACTCCCTAAATTTCAGAGAAGCACAATCACCTTAAAAATAAAGCTTAAGAGGCAAAAGAAATAATTCTATTACAGAATGTAAAAAGTGCAAGGCTATATGTAAATTCTAGTATATATACTCATTACAGAAAGAAAAATATTATGTATGTCCATTTATGTCATTAATAGAAAATGTATCTCAAACAAAATTACATTAACTGTTGTATGTGCAATGGTAAAAGATGGTATGTTATCCTATGAAAAGTGCACTTATCATTAAGTAGTATCTGAGGATTTTAATTTTTCACCATTTTGGAATATTTTCAGATATGATCCTCGTTTCAACACATGGATTCACTTGGGAAATATGAATCAGAAGCGCACCCATTTTAGCCTGAACACATTCAATGGCCTTCTTTATGCAGTGGGTGGTCGCAATGCAGAAGGCTGTCTAAGCTCACTTGAATGCTATGTACCTTCAACAAATCAGTGGCAAATGAAAGCACCACAAGAGGTAGCAAGGTGCTGCCACGCCAGCGCAGTCATAGATGGGAGGATCTTGGTAACAGGAGGTTATATGAATAATGCTTATTCTCGCTCTGTATGTATGTATGACCCCTCTTTGGACAGTTGGCAAGACAAATCCAGCCTTAGTACTCCAAGAGGATGGCACTGTGCTGTTTCCTATGGTGACAGGGTCTATGTAATGGGTGGGAGTCAGCTTGGTGGCCGAGGTGAGAGGGTTGATGTTCTCACTGTTGAGTGTTACAGTCCTCACACTGGGCAATGGAGCTATGTTGCTCCACTTCCAACAGGAGTAAGTACGTCAGGGGCTTCAACACTTAATGGTAAGATCTACTTGGTGGGGGGATGGAATGAAATAGAAAAGAAATATAAGAAGTGCATTCAGTGTTACAATCCAGATATCAATGAATGGACTGAAGATGACGAATTGCCTGAAGCCACTGTGGGAGTATCTTGTTGTACCATTACCATGCCTAATTGCAAAACACAGGAATCTAGGGCCAGTTCAGTATCTTCTGTGCCTGTTAGTATTTAAAAATAGTGCCAAGATTATGTCTAAACAAAAGCAAGTGAACATGTAGTTTATACAGTAGATTTATTTAATTGAAAAAGTCACCTAAATAGTACCTTTTGGTAAAGTCCACTAAAAGAAATGCTTTTCAAGCTGCTTCAGTGTTAAAAGTATAAAATCAAATTGTTTTTGTAACTTTTGATTAGTCATTAATATTTTTAGAACATCACTTTATTTTTCAAAAAATTACCTTTAAATGGGGGCATATTTGTAGTGTGGCGAAAATATGTTAAGCATCTAGCTTCTGTTATAGGAGTTATATGTACCTGATTTCCTATGCCCCATACTGAAAACATACCCTAAGTATCTCTTTTGTTAAAAATGCCTGTAATCCTTAAACTGTACATAAGTACAAAAAATGGCTAATTGTCAGAAGCTGCAAAAACAAGCTCTATTATAATCAGAGAAGCCTCCTATGCAAATTTTTCAGATTTAACTACAAGAGTGCAGTCTGAAGGCAGAATCATGTCTAACAATGTTCACAGGTCCATCGTGTGCCTTACACCAGTTTCCAAAGAAAGTGTGTGCATCCGTGCACATCCTGTGACAAGCTCTCCCTTATGATTGGTCCAGATTTTGAACTAGAAGGTTGAAAATGACAATGCAGCACAGAAACTTGCAGAGGTCCATGTCTTTATTTCTCCCTGCTGTTTGCATACAGACACCAGCATGGTCTTTTTGGGTTTTTTTTAAATTTATATTTATTAAGATTTTATATTCTGACAATACAGTATCAGAAGACAAAAGAAAGTAGCAATAAATATATCAGCAGGAAACCATCACAAAATAATCACAGTACCAGGTACTTCAGCCCACATCACGGGGATAAACAAAGAGGAAAAAATATATCCCAAGAAAACAAAGTCAGGTACATCAACCAAGAATCCCTGACTAACATCATATAATCCAACCTACAGATTCCCTCCAACAAAGAAATACATTTTAAAGAACATGAAAGAAGAAAAAAGAAACCCTCAATGCCTTTTTTCCCTTTCTAAGAGCCATCTATCTAAATCAGTGGAAGACATAAAAATAAACTTATTCTGATCCTTAGTAATTATACATTTGCAGGGATAGCGAAGAAAGAAAGTAGCCCCAATAGCGACGATTCGTGCTCTATAGGCAAGGAAAGCTTTCCTACGAAGTTGCGTTGACCGAGACACATCAGGAAAGATGGAAATCTTCTCACCACAGAACAAAAGATCCTTCTTCCGAAAATAAGCCTTGAGGATTAAAATTTTTTCTTCCTCAGAGGACAAAGTAATTAACAAAGTTGCCCTAGTGGGAATAATATCCTGTGTGTCCTCCAAAAAAGCGGTTAAATCAAACGCAGCAGGTTCCTCCAAAACAGCTAAATTGTCGCCATTGGTATGCGTAGCTACCTTCGAAGAAAGATAATAACACTTAAGCAATGGAACGGTATGATAATATGTTACGTGCAAAAAATATTCGTATGTTAAATTTTCCTATCTGTCGTTTGCTGTCTGCTGAAATTCTTTTGAGGAAGTATTTTCGGGAGGTCTTGGGCTTGGCCTCGGCTGACTCCATTGGTCTCTCTAATATCTATTATTTGACTGGTAAGGGCCTCTCTCGGGGTTCTCCGGGGGGGTTTGATGAAGTTCAGGGCCAAGCTAGCCTAGGGCTCACCAAATTCCTGGAGGACTCACAGGATAATATTTCCTCTAGAGCCACTTTGCTGGTATCATTCTTGTCTGATCAGGAGAGGGCTCTTGTTTTTCGCAGTTATTTTAAAAATATGTCAGTCCCGTTCTGTGGCTTTACAGTTCAAATTTTCCCAGATGTTTGTAAGGCAACCCAAGCTAGGAGGAAGGGTTTTTTGGCCCTTAAGCCTAGGGTGGTTGCCTTATCAGCTACGTTTTTCCTTAGATATCCCTGCAAGTGTTTGATAACATTTCAGGGATCAAGGTTTATATTTCTTGATCCTACTCAGCTTGAGGTATTTCTTTCAGAAGACAATGCTTTAACCTGAGTATCTAAATTTGCAAAACTGGAAGACAAATTCTTTACTTGCAAGTCCACAGACTGAAACTTGCAGATTACATCTTTAGTGAATTGGCAAAGTGAGGGAACAGTCTTCATCAAGACGTGTTCAGTTCTTTTAACTACATGCCATATATCCACCAAAGAAATTGAAGACCCCAAGGGACTTTCAGCCGAAAAAACCGGCTCCTTCCAGTTCACAGATTTGGGCAATACACCAATTTCCAGAGGCTCCGAGGAAAGTGAAGGCACTTCTGAGAGTTCCAAAAAACTCAGAGGTAAAGGTGGAGTGCGCTCCACCGAACTGAGGCTAGCACCCTCGACGGAGGGGACAGAAGGAACAATACCTGGTTTCACAGGAACCGGCGTCGACACCACATGCCTGTCCATAGGGCCCTCTGTCGTCTCTGTAGCAGTGGTCTTTTTCTTTCTTTTACTCCCAGGCATATTAGAGAACCACAAACTCGCTCCTAAGGGGCTCCCAAGGGGCGTGTCCTGCCCCTTTCGATACGCCCCTTAGGATACACCCACTGCAGACGCCAACGGCAGACGCCGAAGCAGCTCAGCCCAGCTTTATCTGGGAAAGAGGAGGAAGAGGCACCAGCATGGTTTAACTTCTGGAGAAAACCCTAAAGAATTCAGATGTCCCTTGAAAGTCTGAGTTTGGGGATATACCACGTAACAAACAAAAAGCAGTGCTTTTCTACTAAGAGTTACTGGACTATTATTAACTTAGCAGCAGAATTTCACATCCCTTTTAAACAAGCATCACCCAGCCACAATGTTAGCCCCCTAGTTTTCCCTCTCCCAGTCTAGCTGAGAACTCTCTCTCTCTCTCCCTCCCCCTCGTCTTCTCGCCAGCATCCACCAAGGCTTTAAATACAGCCTTAATTGGCCTCCTCTAGCTCCACCAATATGTCCCTGTAGTCAGCTTTATGGGTTTTAACCCTTTTATGAAAATTCTGTGTGTGGAAACTATCAACACTGTCCACAGCAAGGATTGCATCTGTTCTGGCAGCTTTGTCACTATCATGTTATACATAAACATGGATCACTTGCATACCATTCTATTCCAAAATAACAGCATCATAAGAAACACAGTGGTCCCACACTTCATACAGTATGCAACGTTCCCACCAAGCTGTCCTCTGCCTGCACTGCTGCTGATATTGCAACTAAAAGCACAACCTCGCAGCACTCTTCCCTACCGGCAGCAGCACGGACGGAGAACTCCTCACACAGCTTGGTGAGAATGTTGTTCATATGTCACAAGCAACCAAAGCAATATCACCAGCTGCTACAGCTGTACTGTATCAAATGAAAACAGGAAAAGATGTTTAGGATAATAGTGATTAGATAATAGTTCTTCCTTGGTCAGATGTACTGTGCACAGAACAACAAGATTACTCTTCAGCAGTCTTTACATTTTTGTAAAATTAGACTCCATTGCATGCTAAAGTATGCAAATTAGGAAAAGTCTCTCTTTTTTACTAAACTACCATTGAATTTGTAAAGCCTAAAACATCTCAACTGAAGCTAAGCAGTTCGTTGAAAATATGCTGCTGAATCTGTCTACACACATTAACATTTTTTGATATAAAGCTGATCACAATTATATTTGTTTTAAGGGAGTAGGAAAAACGCACCTTAATCAGTTTCATAACTAGAGGATGTCACCTGAAAAGTTGTATTTAAACAGTGATTTTGCCTTAGGTTCGTATGTTCAGTTTTATTATCATTTTGTTTTTAATCCTCTTAAATTTTACCAAAGTTCAACTTAAAGTTTCAGTTTTGGGTCTCCAGGTTATATTACAACGCCTTCTTGCAGAAGCATTAGGAGCACCTCATACAGGGACAAGAAATGAAAATCCTTTATTCACCAAGAGAAAGAGGTGGCTGCCACAGAATGGTCTCAACATTGTTGCAAAGGCAATAGTATTAGAATGAGGTGCACTTCATAGTCCAAATGAAAATGTCCTCATTTCTATAGGTTCATGGCACCTTAGCTCAACACCAACCTCTCTTCCCATGTCAAAGCTAATGCTTTCTGATCCTCAGTCTACTGGAGAAGCATCCTCTCATGTAACATTTTGTACACATTCCACTAAAAACAGACTGTTTTGCTGTACTGTATCCTGCCTATTTTTTGGGGCCTTAGAATGAACCTTTTGATGAAAAAAAAGTGGGAGGCATAACTATAGTTTGCTAAATGGATATTTAACACAAAACCGTGCAAAATGCAAAGCAAGTCTTGATCCTGGAAGCAATGTTCTCTCTAAGCAGCTGGAAGCTGCGCTGGAGTCCTCCGTCAGCATTCCCACCGGTGGGGAAAGGTGCAAAGCGATCGCGCTTAGGATCATGTGGCATAGGGCAGGTCCTCCTAAGCATGATCGCTTTGCACCTCCCCCCACTGGCAGGAATTCTGGTGGAGGGCTCCAACGTAACTTCAAGCTGCTTAGAGGGGACATTGCATGGAAGTGCTCTTTGTGAATCTGCTGAAAAACACACAGTGGAAAAATACAGGATTTAGCTTTTGTAAGCTTACACACACACATTGTTAGAGTATCAAGTTCTAAAACATATGCAGAATGAAATTTAGGGGCGAGTTATTAAGAAGCCCTTTTACTAAAGTGTGCTAAGTTTTTGCACTTACCGCACGTTAGGAATAAAAACCAATGCGTGGTAAGTGCAAAAGACATGCAGTAACTTTCAGGGGCAGGACCAGCCTATCTTCTACTGTTACCACAATGAGACGTCCTTTACCGCACGTTAGATTCATTCACAATTAGCATGGGTTCGCTTAATGCCAGCTCTTGGAGATAACTTGCATAAAGTGGTGGCACATGCTAATTCCCAGTTCACGCCCATTCTCAAATCATAACCTGCCGAGTCACCGCCCCATTGCTTGATAAGTAGATAACATGCTCTGTCATGCCAGAGCAGTAACAGTTACCACGGTCCTGCACTAACCGTTTGCATGCACTAATTCATGTTTACTGCTTACCACAATTTAGTAAAGGGCCCCTAAGGTCCATTAGTATTAATGCACAATATTATTCACTGTTAACACACATTATTAATAACTAGGTTCCATTGATTAACATAGGACCTGCGCTAAAATAATATGCATTAACCTTCACACACCTTAGTAACTAGTCCCATAACGTGGTAATGAATAGCTCAGATTTATAATGAAGTAGTAATAATAACCAATAGTTAAGCTTGCAAGCAGTATTCTGCTTACATTTTCAAATGGAATCTTATTTATGAGCTATGGGCGACGTGCAATGGGAATTTAGGGAGGATAAATAGTTGGCCTATGAGAGAATATGACTGGGTTTTATATCACTTGATTATAATGTGTATGTTGACAAATTATTAATTTTCTGTGTACTGTAAATATACTTGTTTCTTTAGAAATGTGAAAAACTGTATGTTATGGAACAATTTTCTATCACTATCCCTTCTGGTATTTATAACCCCAAATTAATGCATAGAGCATAGATGAAATCGGTGTTGTCATTACCCTCTTAAGGTGTTTTTAAATACTGTAATTGAGATGAGCCATGATAACTGTTCAGAAAAACTGAATCAAAGAAAACCTCATTGAAGATAAATTTTCATTTCCTTAATTGTACATTAGAATGATATAGACATTAACTTTTTTATTGGGTAACAAAAAGAGCAAACTAGAATTTTATGGAGAGCTGTACAGGACTGCAGAGTGTATGTGATTGTGCATAGCCCAATCGACATCAGCGAATCTAAGAGTCAAATTACACATCACATGTGTAGAAGACTCTCCGTGTGGCCTGTTAAGCATGAACATCATCCTCTCTGAAAGCAGATAAAATAAAACTTTAAAAAACTGGTTTTTCAAGGTTTCAATAGTTTTCAGTTTCAGTGAATTTTTCTAGATAATTGTTACTAAAAGTAGGTGATCTAGAGCCAGTCAAGCTCTACTATTGCAGGTAGTGTAGATCTTGCGGATAGAAACATTAATAATTTTAAAAATGAAAAACACTAAGCCACAAAATACATTTTAAAGAGGCTATATTTATTTTCTAACCACTGAGGCTAATTCTTATGCTCCAGCAGGCTTCCACTACCAGAGAAAGGTAGCAGAAACGTGATTCAGATTGACTGATTCTATTGACTATGAGATACCAAACCAGCTACGCAGAGATTATGGGGCCCCTTTACTCAGCTGCATCAGGTGTTGAATGCGGCTTTAAATGCATGCTAACAGTCAGCATGGCGCCACATTAACAATTAACATAGTTCATTAGGAGGGTAATTTTATAAGACGTGCCTAGGTTAATGCACATTTTAATGTGCATATTTCACATCTAGCAGCATGTTTATTAAAGAGCACACCATTAAGTATGAGTTTGAGTTGTAGAAACGAACTCGGAGATCAACACTAACTTTTGGTAGGGTGTGTGCCTGACCCCTGCCATTAGCACATTAGTAACATGCTGCCACAAGTAGAAAATAAATCTCAACCTACTTCCTACAGTAGCCACTAGCCACTCTCTCCCCTTATGTCCCCTAAACCTTTCTGTCTTAGATCCACACATTCACAGGCCAAACCTTTTAATCACATTGAGATTGTACATTACCTACAATATACTTATTGATCATGTTAATAATTAAGGTTACCATTGTCCCACTGTGCATGAGTTAATTATATCCTAGTTACTGTTTAGCGTAAGCTTCTTTAAAGATACTGTTATATGTAAACTGCTTTGACTATTAGATAAAGCAGTATAGAAAAAAATGGTAAATAAATAAATAACACCAGCATGTGGGTGTACTTACCAGTACCATTTGAGGTGGCATTAAGTGAATCTATGCCATCCGCCAGTGTCCAGCAGCAGCCAAGAAGGCAAATGGAGTGGAGTGGAGGAGTGGCCTAGTGGTTGGGGCAAGGTACTTCAGGCCGGAAGGTTGGGGGTTCAAATCCCACTAGAGGACAGCAACCTTGGGCCGGAAGGACTGGGGTTTCTAGTCCCACAGGTGCTCCTTGTGGTCTTGGGCAAGCCACTTAACACTCCATAGCCCATGTTCCCTGTAAAATAGTTATCTCCAAGTTATAATGCCCTGTTCAATGTAATTTCAGTTTGTTCAATGTAAACCGCACTGATGCAGAATAGCGCGGTATATAAGAGAATGTAAATAAATAGAATGCTAGGAATCATAAGGAGAGGAATGGAGAATAAAACAAAGAATATTATAATGCCTTTGTATTGTTCCATGGTGCAACCGCACCTTGAATATTGTGTGCAATTCTGGCCACTGTATCTTAAAAAGAATATAATGGATTAGAAAAGGTACAGAGAAGAGCCACCAAAATGGTAAAAGGAATGGAAGGATACCCCTATGAGGAGAGGCTTAAAAGGTTAGAGCTCTTCAATCTGGAAAAGAGACGGCTGAGGGAGATATAATAAAGGTCTATAAATTAATAAACAGAGTGGAACAGGTAAATGTAGATCGATTCTTTATGCCATCAAAAAGTAGAAAGACTAGGGACATGTAATGAAACTACAGCGTAACCCGTTTAAGACTAATAAGAGAAAATATTTTTTCGCTCAACGCATAACTCTGGAATTCATTACCGGAGGATGTAATAAAAGCTGTTAGTGTAACTGGGTTTAAAAAAAGGTTTGGACAAGTTCTTGGAGGAAAGGTCCATAAACCATTATTAAAGATGACCTAGGTAATCCATTGCTTGCCCCAATGCAAGCACTATGGAACCTGTGTGTCTTTTTGGGAAACTGCTAGGTACTTGTGACCTGGAATGGCCACTGTTGGAAACAGGATACTGGGCTTGATCGACCTTGGTCTGACCCAGTATGGCATTTCTTATGTTCTTAACACTGACACTAATGGTGATTTGCCATTAATGCCTACAGTATGCCTCTAACCTGCCCAGTCCCCACCCCATTGCATGCTAGCTGGAATTTTTACTGTGGAGCCTCGCACTAATAGTGCGGCACACTTAGTGTGTGGCAAACACCACACTAACAGCACGGTTTAGTAAACATACCCCCTATTGTGCATGCTTATAGAATAGCAACTGGCTAAAGCATAAGCGTAAAGACCCATCAGCACACCTAAGTCACTGAAAGTACATGATTTACGTGCATTGATATCACATTACTTTCTGCAGCTCTTATAAAATTATCCCTTAAATGTTGCTGTGTCATAATTGTGACATAGAATTCTCTGTTCTATGTAACATTAAGTTAAATTGTTCCATGTAAACCGTGCATTGACATTTGGAAAAGCAGTATATAAAAAATGCTAAATAAGTAATTGCCATGTTCTCCAAGAACAAGCAGGAAGTCAGTCCTCACATATGGGTGACATTGATGCCGATGGAGCCCTCGCGGAAGCATCTCCTCAGCTTTCAAAGAAAGCCTTTGGGAGATGCCACCATGCATGCATAGTCCCCTTCCTGCCCAAGGGTGCTATCTTAGTTAGTCTCCCTTTTTCCACGGAACCCTAAAGACGTCTGTCTTGTTCCCCCCGGAAAAAAGTTGATTTCTCGTACACTGTTGTAGATCTTTCCGGCTCGCGCCGGTCCTCTTCCCGCTTTCAAGGCCCGCTTGTTCACCATAGGGTCTCGAAACTTAGTTTTATTTTTGTTAGGTTCCTCCAGCACTTTTGCGCCCTTTTCAACCACTGGCCACACCAAAGGTCTTCAATCTCGCAGGGGTCCTTTTTGCCCCAATGGCCACCAGTTTTAAGAAATATGATCGGTGCTCCAAAAACATGTCTCTCACTGACACTAAAATCTGTTGCCTCCGGTGTCTGGGCGCCAACCACGACCCGGAGGAATGCCCCCTTTGCACAAAAGATGTCCGCCAAGGCCATCCAGAGCCGCGGCTAAAGCAAGATGACATCTTCCACAGGGCAGACTCGACCCTGGTTTCCCTGGTAGCATCACGTTCAAAGGCCCCACATGGATCCTCTGAGTTGTGTAAGGCCCCCATGGTTCCAGAGCAGACTTGTAGACATTCCGAGCAAGGATCCCCAGAGTGAGAGCATAAGAATAAAAGAAGACCTCGAGCGCCTCGTCCTGGGAGATGGACAAGCATGGGAAATCCCATGTGTATCCCTCAGCCCCTGACGGACCACTGAGGAGTTGGAGCAGGAACAGCCCCAGAAGGTACCCAGGACAGAAGTCGAGACCTCCAGCAACAGCCCACGGTCTCCCGAAGGCTGTTCTATTGAGGACCCCTCTCCTCCATGACGCCAGACCCGGTAACCCCAGTGCCACTGACAGCCACCCCAGTGGGAAACACATATGTTGGCACTTGAACGCAGCATTTCTGCATTCATCGCGTCTCAATAGGCGTCAATGCCCAGCCCCGCTGGCACTCAAGCCAAGACCACAGGGACCTCGAGGCCGAGGACTTCCCGGGCTGCCAAAGTGATCCCCAAGAGCCAGACACCTCGGGTAGATCCTCGGCGAGGTACTCAATCTCACTTCTGCTCCTCAGGGGTGAGGTCTTCCCAGGCGAGTGCCTCTGGCTCCGGCAATGCCTAAGCCCCGAAGCATCGAAGACCGGAGTCAACAACGTCCCTGAAGTCATCAGACCTCAAATCTTCCTTGGACTATTTGGCTTGGGAGTCCGATGCTGAGATGTCTCCAGAGTCCCGAGCCCACCGAGACCTCCCTTCGGATCCGTCTCTGATAGGGGACATGGCGCGAACCCTCTCCCTCACTATGGTGTTGTAGGAGGACCCCCATACAGAGGAGCTCGACATCCTCCAATATGAGGCACTACCTAAAGAGACCCTGATGGTCCCGGTCCCCTCCATCCTTAACCGGCTCCTTCTCTGGATGTGGAAAGCCCTGGCTTCAGTGCCGATCATTAGTCGCCGCTTGGATACCATGTACTGGGTCCAGCGCGGGCCAGGCTTCTGGAAGACCCAATTCCTCCACACCTCCATGGTGGTGGAGTTGGCTATGCACTGACGGAAGAGCCCGAAGATGCACTCATCGGTGCCCCCGGGCAGGGAGTCCTGCGCCCTTGACGTCCTCAGGCATAAACGCTACCAGGGCTCAATGCTCATATGCCGCATTCAAACTTACCAACTTTACATTGGCATGTTCCTCTGAGACCTAGTGAAGGAACTTGGAGGTTTTGTGGCTGACCTCAATGGAGACCATCTCCGGCGCTTCCAGACACTTACAAAATCCATTGGAGAGTGCTCCAAGTATTTATCTCGAGCCGCCTACAACGGCTTCAAGATCAGTGCAAGAGTGGCTGCTGCCAGGATTAGTGCCCGATGCCAGGCTTAGCTCCAGACATCTGACCTTGAGCAATGGGTGCAGGAGAAGCTCTTTGACGTCCCATGCCTTGGGGAGCAACTCTTTGGCAAGCCCATAGAGGACAAGGCTGCCTAGATCGAGACCAAGTACATGACTCAGACTCGACTCTTGAGAAAGACTTCAACTCGCCCGAGGAAGAAGCCTCCAGGAAAGAAGCCTCCTTTCCATAGGAAGGGCCAGCCCTATCAAGGCTATCCTCCATACCCGGCCACCCAGATTCCTCAGCATGGTTACCAGGGCAAGGGAGTGGGCCAAGGTCCATGCAAGCCCAAGGGCCCCAAGTCCCAGACTCCGGCAGGGTTTTGATGCCCCCAGCATAGCCTCTCTTCCTCTGGAGGATCAGCTGCCAAAAGGGGGGTGCCTGGTCCATTTTGCCCACAGGTGGGCTTCCATCACCACTGACTCATGGGCACTTCAGGTGGTCAGGAAGAGTTACCTCCTCCACCTGGACTAGCTGCCTCCACTCTTCTTTCCTGGGAAGCTTCCTCAGTCTCCCCTGCACTAGGCTCTGCTAATGCAAGAATTTGCAAGACTTCTCAGGGACTGAAAAAACTGAACAAATTCCTGGTGCGAGAGAAGTTCAAGATGCCCTCCCTTGGAATATTGCTGCCCTGCCTCTAGCAGGAAGATTGTCTATGCTCCTTGGACCTAAAGGATGCTTATGCCCACATCCTTATCCATCCCAGTCACAGACAGTACCTAAGATTCATGGTCAGGGGTGACCATTACCAGTACAAGGTACTTCCCTTCAACCTTGCCTCTGCACCAAGAGTCTTCATCAAATGCCTGGCGGTGGTGGCTGCCTATCTTCGTCTCCAAGGGGTCTTCATCTTCCCTTACTTAGATGACTGGCTCATAAAAGGGGACACAGCCTCAGAGACGCTGCAGGCCACAGGTCCCACCATCAACATAAGAACATAAGAAATGCCATACTGGGTCAGACCGAGGTCCATCAAGCCCAGTATCCTGTTTCCAACAGTGGCCAATCTAGGTCATACGTACCTAGCAGTTTCCCCAAAAGACACAGGTTCTGCAGTGCTTGTACTAGGCCAAGCATTGATATCCTGGGTCCCTTTTTAATAGTGGTTTATGGACCTTTCCTCCAGGAACTTGTCCAAACCTTTTTTAAACCCAGCTATACTAACAGCCCTTACTACATCCTCCGGTAACAGATTCCAGAGTTTGATTACACGTTGAGAGAAGAAATATTTTCTCCTATTTGTCTTAAATAGTTTACCCTGTAGCTTCATTACATGCCCCCTAGTCCTTCTATATTCTGATAGCGTAAACAATTTATCCACGTTTATCCGTTCCACTCCATTCATTAATTTATACACCTCTATCATATCTCCCCTCAGCCGCCTCTTTTCTAGGTTAAAGAGCCCTAACCTTTTTAGCCTCTCTTCATAGGAGTAGCCTTCCATCCCCTTCACCAATTTGGTGGCTCTTCTCTGTACTTTTTCTAATAACTCTATGTCCTTTTTAAGATACGGTGACCAGAATTGCACACAATATTCAAGGTGCGGTCGTACCATGGAGCGATACAGAGGCATTATAATATCCTTTGTTTTATTCTCCATCCCTTTCCTTAGGATACCTAGCATTCTATTTGCTTTCTTGGCCGCCGCTGCACACTGGGCGGAGGGTTTTAACATGTTATCCACGATGACTCCTAAATCTTTTTCCTGGGTGGTGGTTTCTAATGTGGAGCCTTGCATCTTGTAACTATAGTGTGGGTTGTTCTTTCCTAGGTGCATAACTTTGCACTTGTCCACATTAAATTTCATCTGCCATTTGGATGCCCAGTCTTCCAATTTATCCAGATCCTCCTGCAGTTTTCCACAATCCTCTTGGGTTTTAACAACTTTAAACAGTTTTGTGTCATCTGCAAATTTGATTACCTCACTAGTTATTCCCTTTTCCAGGTCATTTATGAATATGTCAAAAAGTAGCGGACCCAGTACAGATCCCTGGGGTACTCCACTATTCACCTTTTTCCATTGGGAATATTGGCCATTTAGCCCTACCCTCTGCTTTCTATCTTTTAACCAGTTCCCGATCCACAATAGTACACTGCCTCCTATCCCATGACTTTTTAGCTTCGCCAAAAGTCTCTGATGGGGGACCTTGTCAAAAGCTTTCTGAAAGTCCAGATACACTATATCAACCGACTCACCTTTGTCTACCTGTTTATGCACACCTTCAAAAAAACAGATCAGATTAGTAAGACAAGATCTGCCTTGTCTAAAGCCATGTTGGCTGTCTCCCATTAGGCCATGACTATCTACATGCTGTGTAATTTTGTTCTTTATGATGGCTTCTACCATTTTCCCTGGTACTGACGTCAGGCTCACCGGTCTGTAATTTCCCGGGTCACCCCTGGAACCCTTTTTAAAAATTGGTGTTACGTTGGCGACCCTCCAATCTTCAGGTATTACAGATGATTTTAATGAAAGTTCACAGATTACCAATAACAGGTCTGCAATCTCATATTTCAGTTCTTTCAACACTCTGGGATGTATACCATCCGGTCCAGGTGATTTGCTACTATTCAGTTTATCAAATAGTTGTAATATATCTTCCCGGTGTAGCGATATTTCTCTCAATTCCTCTGCAGTATCACCTTTAAATACCACTTCAGTCTTGGGTAACACCCCTACATCTTCCTCAGTAAAGACCGAAGCAAAGAATTCATTCAGTCTCTCTGCTATAGCCTTGTCTCCTCTTACTGCCCCTTTTACCCCTCTATCATCTAATGGTCCAATTGACTCTCTCACAGGCCTTTTGCTACGAATGTACTTGAAAAAGTCTTTATTTCGTGTTTTTGCTTCCGTAGCAAGTTTCTTCTCAAATTCCCGCTTTGCCTGCCTTATCAATGCTTTGCATTTAACTTGCCAGTGCTTGTGCTGTTTCCAGTTTTCATCATTTGGCTCTTTTTTCCATTTTCTGAAGGTTGCTCTTTTGGCAGCAACAGCCTCTCTGACCTCACCTTTAAACCATGCTGGCAGTTTTTTGGACTTTCTTCCACTTTTCTTAATGCGTGGAATACAGCTGGTCTGGGCTTCGAGGATAGTATTTTTAAATAACACCCAAGCTTGCTGTAAGTCTTTAACCTTTGGAACCGCTCCTTTTAGTTTTTTCCGAACTATATTCCTCATTCTATCATAGTCACCCTTTTGAAAGTTAAAAGGTAGTACTGTGGATTCCTTTACTATCTGTCCTCCACTGATTAAATCAAACATGATCATACTATGATCACTATTGCCAAGTGGTCCCAACACCCTTATTTCTTGCACCAGATCTGGCGTTCCACTAAGGACTAGGTCCAGTATGGCTTCCCCTCTGGTCGGTTCATGAACCAGCTGCTCCAAGAAGCAGTCATTTATTTCATCTAGAAACTTTATCTCTTTAGCTTGTCCTGCTGTGACACTGTCCCAGCCGATACCGGGGTAATTGAAATCACCCATTATTACTACTCTGTTGTGGCTTTTGTTAGCTTCCTTGATTTCTTTGAGCATTTCATCATCCATTTGTTCATTCTGGCCAGGTGGTCGATAGTATACTCCCACTGCCATCACCTTCCCCTTCATAAATGGAATTTCAATCCATAGAGATTCTACAGCATATTTTGTTCCCTGCAAAACTTTAATCCTTTCTGACTCAATGCCCTCTCTAACATAGAGCGCAACCCCTCCACCAATTTGTTCAGCTCTATCATTACGATATAGTTTGTATCCAGGTATCACAGTGTCCCACTGGTTATCCTCCTTCCACCATGTCTCTGAGAGTGCAATCATATCTAACCTCTCATTTAATGCTATATATTCTAATTCTCCCATCTTATTGTTTAGACTTCTAGCATTGGCATACAAGCATTTTAGAGACTGTATTTTATTAATATTAATCTGGCTATTGGTAGGCATGGGTAATTGGGAATCTTTATGCTCTGTCTGCTCCTTACTCAAGGGCATTTGGGCTACTATACTCCCTTTTGGAACCTCACTGCTTTTGGTAGTATCCTTCAAGGATACCTTTGTCCGAACCGTGCGCTCCTGGGTGACTGTCGGCTTTCCCCTATTTTCTAGTTTAAAAGCTTCTCTATCTCTTTTTTAAAGGTTAATGCCAGCAGTCTGGTCCCATCCTGATTAAGGTGAAGCCCATCCCTTCGGAAGAGCCCCCCCTTTCCCCAGAATGTTCCCCAGTTCCTAACAAATCCAAAACCCTCATCCTTGCACCATTGTCTCATCCACGCATTGAGACTCCGGAGCTCTGCCTGTCTTTTGGGTCCTGCACGTGGAACAGGAAGCATTTCGGAGAACGCTATCCTGGAAGTTCCGGATTTCAACTTCCTACCTAAAAGCTTAAATTTAGCCTCCAGAACTTCCCTACCACATTTTCCTATGTCATTGGTACCAACATGTACCAAGACAGCAGACTCCCCCCCAGCACTATCTATGATCCTATCTAGGCGGTGCGTGAGATCTGCTACCTTCGCACCAGGCAGGCATGTTACCAGGCGATCCTCACGTCCACCAGCCACCCAGCTATCTACATTCCTAATGATTGAATCACCAACTATAACAGCTGTCCTGACCCTCCCCTCATGGGGACATGGCCCTGGAGAAACGTCCTCGGTGCGAGAGGGTTTTACATCACCTGGAGGACAGGTCCTAGTTACAGGATCACTTCCTGCCACACCAGGGTGATGCTCTCCTGTCACGTGACCTCTCTCCTCCATGGCAACAGGGATGCTGCCAGACTGGAGGTGGGACTTCAGGACTATATCCCTGTAGGTCTCGTCCATGTACTTCTCTGTCTTACAACACCTAGGATTCATGATAAATCACCCAAAATCCCATCTCATCCCAACTTAGGACTTGGAGTTCATAGGGGTTCACCTGAATACCCTGAAAGCCATGGCTTTCCTCCACATGGACAGGGCAGATCGCCTCACAGCCCTGGCGACCGAAGTGCAATGCAGTCCATGCTTTACCTCCTCAGCCACATGGCCTCCAAAGTCCATGTGGTCCCCAAAGCCGGCCTCCACATGGACCGTGTTCACAGTGGACCCAAGCCATGGGCAGGCTCCAGGACAGAGTCCCGGTGTCCTGTCAGCTGGCAGAGTCCTTCAGTTGGTGGCAAGATCAACAAAATATGCAGAAGGGCATGCCCTTCCAACTCACGAGCTCCCAGAGGGTCCTCATAACAGATGCTTCCCAGCTGGGCTGAGGTGCCCATTATGAGGACTTGCACACCCGAGGTGTCTGGTCCTTTGAGGAGAGCCAGGAGCAGATCAACCTGCTAGAACTTAGGGCAGTCTTCCTTGTGCTCAAGGCTTTCCAGCATCGCCTGCAACATCAGTCAGTGCTTGTATATACGGACAATCAGGTCACGATGTTCTACCTCAACAAGCAAGGTGGCAAAGGCTCCTACCACCTCTGCCAGGAGACAGTAGCCCTCTGCTCATACGCAACCAGACAGGGCATACTCCTCAGGGTGGTATACCTCCCAGGCCAAAACAACACCCAGGCAGACAGGCTGAGCAGGGTCCTCCAACCACACGAGGGACGCCTGGACTCCGGGGCAGCACTGTAGCTCTTCAGGTTGTGGGGCGCCCCGAACCTCAACCTTTTTACCAGCCCGACCAAAGAGAAGCTACCACATTTCTGCTGCCCACAGCCACACCCGACTCGGATAGCAGCAGATGCCTTCCTCATCTCGTGGTCGGAGGGTCTATTGTATGCCTTCCTTCCCATACTTCTGATAGCACAGACCCTCTTCAACATGTCCTAAGGTGGTGTCTCATTTCACCTCAACCAGGAGATGGTACTCCTTACCTTCTTTCCACAGCCCCACACCGACAAGGCGTCGGCCATTCTCCATACTCTGGACTGCAAAAGGGCAATGCACTCAGCCTCACAGCTTTTTGTCTCATATGACCCCAGTCATCTGGGGGAGGCTGTCACCAAGCGGACCCTGTCCATCTGGGTGGTAGATTGCATCACCTTCGCCCACAACCAGGCTGGGCTGCCGTTGGAATGCTGTGTCATGGCGCATAATGTCAGGGCTATGGCAACTTCAGTTGCAAGCCTTTGCTCTGTTCCCATGGCAAACATCTGCCAGGCCGCCACCTGGTCTTTGGTCCACACTTTTGCAGCTCACTACTGCCTGGAGAGGAAGTCCCGATGGGACAATATCTTCAGCAAGGCAATACTCCATAATCTATTCAGGTTTTAGGCAACTCCTGCCCTCCAAACCTTCTTGTTCAGGCTACTGGAGCCATGGTTCTCCCTGGACACTGGGGTCTTCAGAGTCTGTTCTCAGATTTACTTGTGGCTGCTCATGGCTGGGCTATGTTTTTTCTACAGGTTCTTGGTAGCCTGTAGCTAGGGAGTCCCATATGTGAGGACTGTCTTCCTGCTTGTTCTCGGAGAAAGCGTGGTTACTCACCTGTAACAGGTGTTCTCCGGGGACAGCAGGAATCAGTCCTCACAACCCTCCCTCCTCCCCTTGGAGTTGCTGTAATTTTGCCATCCTTTTTGTTGGCTCTAGCTATGTCATCTGACTGATCAAGATGGCACCCTTGGGCGGGAAGGGGACCATGCATGCGTGGTGGCATCTCCCAAAGGCTTTCTTTGAAAGCTGGGGAGATGCTTCCACAAGGGCTCTGTCGGCATCGACATCACCCATATGTGAGGACTGATTTCTGCTGTCTCAACACCTGCTAAAGGTGAGTAACTACGCTTTATACACCTACTGTGGAAATTCCTGTGAGGGGGCATGGTATAGGCAGAGAATGGGTGGGGACAGCGCTGTGAAATGAACACAAAGGTTGTGACTGCACATTAATTGCTAAGATGGCAGATTATGAGGTACAGTTAGCTATACCTCCAGAAATGTAGCCAAAAGCATTTCACAATATCTGCCACACCTTTAAATTCCAGGAGCAATCATTGTTCTACATTAACTGTACAGCTGCTTTTCCAAAAGTGCTGGAAATTCCCGCAACAGATAATGCAGAGGTTTTGCATAATGTTGACTGTTAGCGTGCTAGGTGCAAAATCTTAGTGCAGATTAGTAAATAGACTTCTGTGTGTTTACAATCAAACTCTCTAAACCAAAACTCTGATTATAGTGTACATAGAAGTTTTCCATTACAGTTAAAAACAATTAAAGAGAAAGTTGATTTAAAGGACTGAGAAGGTACTGACCACACCATTCAGTGAACATATGTTACCATTTATTAACCAAGAACCAGTTTGATTGGCTAGCTGCTCTGCTTGCTTAGCTATTGGGAGAGTACAATATCGGCAATTAAAAGAAGTCATAAAATTTGAGGTCTGTGGAATTTAAAAGATAAAATTAATGGAATCTCAAAAACTCTAGAAAACAGAGGACATTGTTGCTTTCCCTGATTTGAGACAATCTCTTCAATACAATCTTGTGCCTCGATCCTGTATACTCCCTTCCAATGGTATATACCTAAATTGTAAGTAGGGTTTGGAATTACTATTAGTGATCATGACTTTCCAGCACCACTGGAATGTCAATGGTCATTAGGAAGAATAGAAGGTGGCCCAGGTCAGACATATGAGGACACAGCTGTGGTTGTATTATCAAAATGCTAAATCTGCCTGAAGTAGATGTCCAAAATTCTTGAATGTAAATCCAGGAGAAAAGGTAATAAACGGTACTAACAGACAGCATACACAGGTAATTCAGTATGAAAGCTCAAGGTGAAAGAATAAGGCATTTTTGTTGGTGGTTGATTGATGAGTGAGATAGTGTAGTTACTCACCTGTAACAGGTGATCACCGGGAACAGCAGGAATTTAGTTTTCACATATGGGTTATGTTGGTACCGACAGAACCCGAGTGAGAACACTCTTCAGCATCCAATAGGAAAGCTTTTGGGAGCACTCCACTGTGCCTGCATGGCTGCCTTCCTAGCTCCCTCTCTTCAGTTGAGTTTGTAGCTGACAAAAAGGAGAGTAAAAGAAGAAACCCTACAACTCCTAGGGGAGGAGGGTGGGTTGTGAAGACTAAATTCCTGCTGCTCCCAGAGATCAGCTGTTACTAAGCTATCTCCAGGAACAAGCAGGAATGTTGTCTTTACATATGGGACTCCCTAGCTCCCAGATGGCAGATGAAGTGATCATCCAAGTCCAGGACGGAGGATAGGAGTTGCCCCTAAGTCTGAAAGAGGTGCTGGAGAACAGCCTGACCAAACATGGCATCCCAGCGGGAATCCTTGTCCAGATAATTATGGACAGCAAAGGTATGGACAGAAGACCAAGTTGCTGCCTTGCAAATTTCATCGATAGTTATAGAGTGTAGGTTTGCCATCGAGGTAGCCATGGCACGAACATTGTGAGCAGTGACCTGCCCTTCTAGGGAGAGTCCTGCTTTGTCATAAGCAAATGAAATGCAGTCCACTATCCATCCAGAGAGCATATGTTTAGATACCAGGAGACCCAAGTGACTAGGGTCAAAGAAAATTAACAACTGTGAGACTTTACGCTGATCTTGAGTCCTCTGGAAATAAAAAGCCAATGCACACTTGTAGTCAAGAGTATGCAGGGTTGTTTCTGCTCTAGACGCATGTGGTCTAGGAAAGAATACAGAAAGGTAAACTGACTGATTCAAATGAAAAGGAGACACCACTTTTGTCATGAAATGCGGGTAAGTCCTAAGGACGAACTTGTCATGGTGGAACTGGGTATAGGGTGGGTCTGCCACCAAAGCTTGAAGCTCACAAATATGTCTAGCTGACGTGAGGGCAATAAGGAAGATGACCATCAAAGAAAGGAACTTTAGTGAGGTTGTGGCCAATGGTTCAAAAGGCGGCTTAAGAAGCTGTGCTAGAACGACTTTGAGATCCCAAACCACTGGAGATGGCTTAATGGGTGGCTTGATGAGCAAGAGCCCTCCCATAAAGCATGTTATGAGCAGTTCTGAGGAGATGGGCTTTCCATCCAGTAGATGATGAGAGGCTGCAATGGCACTGAGGTGAACTCACATAGAGTTGGTCTTGAGACCTGTGGAGGACAGATGGAGGAGATACTGGAGGAGTGACTCTACAGAAGCAGAGAAGGGATTGAGATCCCTTTGGGAACACTAGAGAATCTACATCAGCTGAAAGTGTAGGAACACCTGGTGGATGGCTTTCTGGAAGCCAAAAGGATCTCCTTTACCTCTTGTGTAAGGATAAAGTCTTGTAATCCTATGGTCTCAGCAGCCAAGCTGTGAGATGGAGAGACTGTGGATTGGGTTGGAGCAGTGTCCCATCTTCCTGGGAGAGGAGATCGGGCACAGATCCCAATTGTAGAGGCTGAGTCTGAGTCAGACGTAACAGCAGAAGGAACCACAGTTGACATGGCCAGTGAGGGGCTTTGAGAATCATGGAGCCTTTGTCAGCCTGTAGTTTGAAAAGCAACTCGGGAATGAGGGGTATGGGAGGGAAGCATAAAGGAGACCCTGATCCCAATGCAGGTGAAAAACATCCACCTGCTGGTTGCTCTACATTGGAGTCCTGGTGCAGAAGTGGGGAAGCTTGGCATTCTGTGGAGTGGCAAGCAGATCTATGTTTGGAGTTCCCCGGGTCTGAAAGATGTACGACGTTGTGTCCAGATGGAGAGACCATTCATGGGGAAGAAGGAGCCAACTCAGCTTGTCTGCCAAGACATTGAACTCTCCTGGGAGATACACCGCTTGGAGGTGTATTTGATGAGAAATGGCAAAGGACCACAGATGGAGAGCCTCCTCGCAGAGGGGCCAAGACCCTATCCTGCCCTGTTTGTTCACATAGAACATGGCCACCTGATTGCCTGTCCTGACTAGGACCCTTTGTGCCCTGAGGTGAACTTGAAATACCCTGAGGGCATTTGAGATAGCATGAAGCTCCAGGAGATTGATCTGGAGCTGTGACTCCTGCTTGTCCAGAGGCCTTGTGTAGAGAGTGTGCACAAGTGAGCTCCCCAACCCAGTTTTGAGGCATCCGTCATTAGGGTGCACCGATGTGGAGGCATCTGAAAAGGTGACCTGATGAGGAGATTTTCTGGGGAACACCATCATTGGAGAGATGTGGTGAAAGGGTAGTGACTTGGATCTTGTCCCTAAGATGGCCTGAGGCCTGTGTCCATTGGGAGGCAACAATCCACTGGACTGTCCACATATGTAGATGGGCATATGGGACGACATGTACTGTTGAGGCCATGTGCCCCCAAAAGCTGCAGCATTTCTCGGGCAGTCAGATGGGCTTGGAATAGCGCTTGAGACGCTAGTCGATGAGATGGGCACAACGGAGTTGGGGCAGAAACGCTCTGAACTGTTGTGTGTCGAGTAAAGCTCCGATGAACTCTAGCCTTTGAGTTGGAGCGAGGTGGGATTTTGGAAAGTTTATGACAAATCCCAAGTATTGTAGTACTGTAATGGTATGATGTAAGGAAAGCTGAACCTCTTGGGAGGTGTCTGCTCTTATGAGCCAGTCGTCTAAGTAAGGAAAGACAAATATCCCCAGAGATCTTAGAAATGCGGCTATGACCGCCATGCACTTTGTGAAGACTCTTGAGACAGAAGCAAGTCCGAAAGGAAGGACCATGTAGTGATAATGTCTTCCCTGAAAGATGAAGGGTAGATATCTCCTGGGTTTTGGGTGGATAAGGATATGTGTGTATGCTTCTTTTAGACCTAGAGAACAGAGCCAGTCCTGACTCTAGAGGTAAGGAAAAAGAGTCCCTAGTGAGATCATTTTAAACTTCTCGGGGACTAGAAACGTATTGAGGTTTCTGAGGTCCAGGATGAGCCTGTACACTCCGATCTTCTTTGGTATGAGAAAGTACGGACAGTAGAACCCCATTCCCTGTTAGGGTATTGGGACATCTTCTATGGCGCCCTGGAATAGAAGAGAAGATACCACTTGTTGTAGGACAGCAGTGAGTGGAGGTTGCATGTGATATTCCCCTATGAGATTTGAGGGGGGCAGAGTTTGCTTAGTGTCCACTGCTCTGAGATGATAAGGTGCCATCTGTGGGCATAGTGACACAGTCTGCCTGCTATTTGGAGGGGGTGAGGGTCCGAGAACGACCGGGTGGCAATGTTCTCTAGAAAAAAGTAAAAAAACAGGCGCAGATTGAGGCTGTAGAGCTGGTTGAGATTTAACCACCTGTGGCTTCTTTTGTTGTTTAGGAGGCTGCTGCCTTTTCTGAGGGTCTTGAGCCTGGAACAGAGAAGCAGGAGGATAAGAAAAGTAGAATTTCTTCTTATTGTTGAAGAAAGCCTTTTTTCTAGCAGAATTGGCTGTTTTCTGGGCAGCCTGTTTAGAGTGGTATTCTCTGACTCTAACTGAGAAGCCTTATCCTGCCAGTTTTTCCCCTGTGCAGGGTATGTTGCCCAGCTTATCATGAAACCACTGTTCAAGATCTGAGGCCTGAAGCCATGCAATCCTGCATGCACCGATGCATATTGCTGTGGCTCTGCTTGTGCATTCAAATGCATCAAAGGGTGCCCTATTGACAAACTTCGATACATTTTGGGTATGTTTGACTAGAGCAAAATAGTCCTCTCTCTTTTCATATGGAAAAAGAGGAGCCATGGTCTCAAGGTCCCTGGTAATCTCCTTGAGGAACATACCTATGTAGAGTATATAAGAGTTTATTCTGACTGAAAGCATGGAAGCCTGGAAACATCGATTACCAAAGGCATCGAGGGTTCTTGATTCTCTACCTGGAGGGTTAGAGGAATGAGTTTTGGAACGCTTGATTCGGCGCACTGCTGATTCCCCCACCATTGAATGGATGCTGGGGAGCGTTCCCACACGGGCTCTTTGGTACCGGCATTACCCATATGTGAAGACTACATTCCTGCTTGTTCTGAAGATAAGATGGTTTATTTGTCATTGTTATACAGGTGAGGGATGAAAAATTAGTTGTTTGATTGTGGGGAAAGCTGAATGGCAGTAGATTCCAATTGATTTGAATAGGGACATACAAAAACATTTTAGTATTTGTGTTAAAAAATGTAATTGATTTGCAATTATCACATTATTATTATCGCAAATGCCCAATAATACCATGTAAGTTTAGAACTAATGCCCTAAATTTCAGTACAAGGGAACAGAAAGATTTTTCTTCAGTAAAATGTTGTAAAAATTAGTGTTTTTTTAATTAAAATATTTTCAGCATGACATATGTAATAGTGGTATCAAAAAGCATGCAGATCATTTGTACTATATTTCTGTTAACATTATTTAAAACATAATTAAAGCAAAAACAATGCTATAATTGATTTGTTGAAATATTATTAAGCTATTGTTGTTAATGTTATAGTGTAGTATATGCAAAAGTCCAAATATTGCTGTTCAATTAGCTTATAAATTATTGCAACGATTGGGCTAAATTTAATAATGCATGCTGATGTTGTTAGGTCCCATTACATAAGAGAGGACCTGCTGTAAATGACACACATTAATGTGTGTTAGTGCATTTTAGTAAATTTAGCCCATAGGCTCTGATGCAGAAATGTTAGCACACTATGCCAGGGGTTCCCAAACCTGTCCTGGGGCTTCCCCATCCAGTCAGGTTTTCCAGATATCCACAATGAATATGCATGACAGAGATTTGCATACAATGGAGGCAGTGCATGCAAATCTCTCTCAGGTATATTCATTGTGGATATCCTGAAAAACCAACTCACTGAGAAGCAGGTTTGGGAACCCCTGGCCTATGCATAAGTAGAGCAACATCAGCACATATTTTTTATGCATAGACATCACATTGCAATGCAGAAAAGGGATTGGCGTGAAGCCAGTGCCAATGGAAGTGCACAGCCCACATAAATCTATTCATTTTACATGATAATAAAGCAATTAGCTATTCCATCTGGATACAGAGAAGTGCACAGAAGAGCAAAGAATGAACTTAGCGCTGGAACTTTAACGCCTACTCAAAGGAGATGGAAGGGGTCTGCACTAAATGCCAAGGAGAAATGTATCTCTGTTTCGTGACCAGACAACTCCTCAGGGCCGGCCCATCCATTGAGCAAGAATGTTTTTTGCACAGGGCCCCGTGTTTCAGGGGGCCCCACGCAAAAAACATTCTTCATTAGCACAAGTAGAAAAAAAACCAAACTGGCTGCTGCTGCCGCTGCCGCCGTGGCAGCGGCAGAATCAAATGTCCCGCCGTGGGGCCCCGCCTGCCCGGCAGAGCCTCCCTTCACCATCAGTTCCCGAGTCCCTCCCAATGTGCAGGCTTTCAGAGCCACGAGAGCTTCTCTGACCTCTCACGGCTCCGTTAATCCCACTGGGGCTGATGGGAAATTCCATCAGCCCCGGCGAGATTAACAGAGCCACGAGAAGAAAGGGAAACTCTCGCGGCTCTGAAAGCCCACGCATTGGGAGGGACTCGGGAGCTGATGGTGAAGAGAGGCTCTGCCGGGCAGGCGGGGCCCCATGGTGGGACATTTGATTCTGCTGCTGCCACAGCGGCAGCAGCAGCCAGTTTGGTTTTTTTAATCTATCAGGGCTGATGGGGGGAGGGGGGTTAGGACTGGTAATGGGCTTTGGGGGGGTTAGGACTGGTAATGGGCTATGGGGGGGCTAAGACTGGAAGTGGGTTGATGGGGGGAGGGGAGTTAGGACTGGTAATGGGCTATGGGGGGGGGTAGGACTACTAATGGGCTATGGGGGGGGGCTAAGACTGGAAGTGGGCTGATGGGGGGTTAGGACTGGAAATGGGCTGATGGGGGGTTAGGATGTAATGGGCTATGGGGGGGCTAAGACTGGAAATGGGCTGATGGGGGGGTAGGACTGGTAATGGGCTATGGAGCGGATAGGACTGGAAATGAGCTATGGTGGCTAGGACTGGAAATGGGCTAATGGGGGGTTAGGACTGGAAAGGGCAGTGGGGAGGCTAAGACTGGAAAAGGGCTGATGGGGGTTAGGACAGGTAATGGGCTATGGGGGGGCTAAGACAGAAAATGGGGTGTTGGGGGGGCTTAGGACTGGAAGTGGGCTGATGGGGGGCTTAGGACTGTAATGGGCTATGGGGGGCTTAGGACTGATAATGGGCTATGGGGGGCTAGGACTGGTAATGGGCTGGGGGGTGGCTAGGACTGGAAATGGGCTGAGTGGAAGGAGGGCTTGAACTGCAAATAGCTGATGGGGACGGGGCTTGGAATGGAAATGGGCTGTGTGGAAGAAGGGCTTCAACTACAAATAGCTGATGGGGAGGGGGCTGGGAATGGAAATGAGCTGTAAGGGGAGGGAGCTTGGACTGGAAATGGGCTGAGTGAGGGGGGGGGCTAGGACAGGAAATGGGCTGATGGAGGGCTAGGATAGGACTGGAAATGGGCTGTTGGGGGGGATTGGATTGAAATGGACTCATGGAGGGGCTAGAACTGGAAGTAGGATCATGGGGGGCTTGGATTGGAAATGGGCTGAGTGGAGGGGAGCTAGGATTTGACATGAGCTGATGATGGTGGGGCTAGGAAAAGACTAGAAATGGGCTGATGGGGGGCTGGGATTGGAAATGAGCTGATGGAGGGACTCGGATGGGGGAGCTAGAACTTGAAATGGGCTGATGGGGGTTAGGACTGGTAATGGGCTATGGGGGGTTAAGACTGAAAATGGGGTGATGGGGGGCTTAGGACTGGAAGTGGGCTGATGGGTTTAGGACTGGTAATGGGTTATGGGGGCTTAGGACTGGTAATGGGCTATGGGGGGGGCTAGGACTGGAAATGACCTGGGGGTGGCTAGGACTGGAAATGGGCTGAGTGGAAGAAGGGCTTGAACTTCAAATAGCTGATGGGGACGGGGGCTTGGAATGGAAATGGGCTGAGTGGAAAGAAGGCTTGAACTACAAATAGCTGATGGGGAGGGGGGCTTGGAATGGAAATGGGCTGTGAGGGGAGGGAGCTAGGACTGGAAATGGGCTGAGTGAGGGGGGGCTAGGACAGGAAATGGGCTGATGGAGGACTAGGATAGGACTGGAAATGGGCTGTTGGGGGGGCTTGGATTGAAATGGACTCATGGAGGGGCTAGAACTGGAAGTAGGCTCATGGGAGGCTTGGATTGGAAATAGGCTGAGTGGAGGGGAGCTAGGATTTTACATGGGCTGATGGTTTGGCTAGGAAAGGACTAGAAATGGGCTGATGGGGGGCTGGGATTGGAAATGAGCTGATGGAGGGACTCGGATGGGGGAGCTAGGACTGGAAATGGGCTGATGCGGGGACTAGAAGGGAGCGGATGCTGGGTGGGGCTGGAACTAGAAGGGAGCTGATGTTGGGGGAGGATTAGAATGGGATAGAGCTGGGAGAGTGAAATGGAGAGGGAAAAAATATTTTGTGTGGGAGGGAAGACAAATCTACAATTGGCCGGATATTGGGAGAGTAAGTGGGGATTGAGGATGGAGGGGTAAAATTTGAGTGGATGAAATAGGAATGAGGAAAGAGCAAAAGGAGAAAGATTAGTATGTTAAAGCAGATGTAGAGAGAGAATGGAAAAAAACTAGAAGAGTGAAGAAAGGACAAATGGACAGCAGACGATGGAGAGTTAGCAGAAGACACGAAGAAACCAGAAGAAAGTGGCTGGAGCAATTGCAACTGAAAAAAAAATGCACAAAAGGTAGAAAAATATCTCTTTATTGAATTTATTAACTGAAATATGCCAGCTCTGGGAAATGTGCATCATTAACGTCTGCGCTTTGTTTAGTACAAGAGGAAATTAATTTATAGTTTTATTTCTGCAGTGTTGTTGGGCTTTTGGGGTTCCCAGTTTAATTATTGTCTTCCTGTTTCTACATTGTGATTTCTTGTTTGGTGACGGTCTATGTTCTGCATGTGTAACTGAGCTGAGGTATTCTGTTTATGTAATTCCTATTTGACAGTGCCACTTGTTCTCTTTCCCCAGTAGGTCATGTATTGTTGTTCTCTGAAATGTATTGGTTTAATATTTGTAGTGTTGCCTTTTGATAGGTAGGGTCTTGTGCTTTGTGAGTCCTGGTAGTGCTGTTATGATACGGCGGGTTTGCTATGGGTTCTAAATGGGCAGTGCTTGTAGTAGTTCCTAATGTGCCTGGCAGTTGTCACTGGATTATAGTAATGTAGAAATCTTTTAGTATTTCTTTATCCATACACTCATTAAGAGGCATGTTTACTAAAAGTTAGTGTATAGTAACATTATGCAAATATTTATGGAAATGAGGCCCCTTATGCAAATGAGGCCCCGCACCGAGTCTCCGCACATGGCCCCGCACGCCCCTTGGGCCACCCCTGCATCTCCTCTGTATTTTCTGAGCTTTGCTGAAATTAATTCTTTAAAAAAAATAAAAAAATAAAGCAGAGCAACTGTGCTGGAACAAATGTATGCACATATAATGGAATCGTATGTAGCACAAGACAGCAATCATTCTGCTTGGGATATTGCTCAGAAACCATCATAAAGAACAAAATTACTCAGCATGTAGATAGTCATGGCCTAATGGGAGACGGCCAACATGGCTTTAAACAAGGAAGATCTTGTCTTACTAATCTGTTCTGTTTTTTTGAAGGTATGAATAAACAGGTGGACAAAGGTGAGTCCGTTGATATAGTGTATCTGGACTTTCAGAAAGCCTTTGACAAGGTCCCTCATCAGAGACTTTTGCCAAAACTAAAGAATCATGGGATAGGAGGCAGTGTACTATTGTGGATCAGGAACTGCTTAAAAAATAGAAAGCAGAGGGTAGGGCTAAATGGCCAATTTTCCCAATGGAGAAAGGTGAATAGTGGTATACCCCAGGGATCTGTGCTGGGTCCGCTGCTTTTTGACATATTCATAAATGACCTGGAAAAGGGAATAACAAGTGACGTTATCAAATTTACAGATGACACAAAACTATTTAAAATTGTTAAAACCCAAGAGGATTGTGGAAAATTGCAAGAGGATCTTGATAAATTGGAAGATTGGGCATCAAAATGGCAGATGAAATTTAATGTGGACAACTGCAAAGTTATGCAACTAGGGAAGAACAACCCAAACTATGGTTACACGATGCAAGGTTCCTCATTAGGAACCACCACCTAGGAAAAAAGATTTAGGCATCATTGTGGATAACATGTTAAAACCCTCGGCTCAGTGTGCAGCGGCAGCCAAGAGAGCAAACAGAATGCTAGGTATCATAAGGAAAGGAATGGAAAATAAAACAAAAGATATTATAATGCCTCTATATCATTCCATGGTGAGGCCGCACCTTGAATATTGTATGCAATTCTGGTCGCCGTATCTTAAAAAGGATATAGCGTTATTAGAGAAGGTTCAGAGAAGAGCCACCAAAATGGTAAAGGGGATGGAAGGATACTCCTATGAAGAAAGGCTAAAAAGGTTAGGGCTCTTTAACCTAGAAAAGAGACGGCTGAGGGGAGATATGATAGAAGTCTATAAATTAATGAACGGAGTGGAACGGGTAAACGTAGATCGATTATTTACGTTATCTGAATATAGAAAGACTAGGGGACATGCAATGAAGCTACAGGGTGAACTATTTAAGACTAATAAAAGAAAATATTTTTTCACTCAACGTATAATCAAACTCTGGAATTTGTTACCAGAGGATGTAGTAAAGGCTGTTAGTGTAGCTGGGTTTAAAAAAGGTTTGGACAAGTTCCTGGAGGAAAGGTCCATAAACCATTATTAAGAAGGGACCCAGGATATCAATGCTTCACCCAGTACAAGCATTGTGGAAACTGTCTTTTGGGGAAACTGCTAGGTACGTAAGACCTAGATTGGCCACTGTTGGAAACAGGATACTGGGCTTGATGGACCTTGGTTTGACCCAAAATGGCATATCTTATGTTATGTTCTTATGTTCTTAATAATACTGTTGTTCAAAGACACCTACATTGTTCAGAGTAAAACCTCTGAGCAAATATGTGCTACATAGAATTCCAATACATGCACACAAGTGCCTTTTTGTGTTGAGGATGTAGGCACCTCTCACAGATACTTATGTGCATATGCCTGCTGGTTTAGTGCAGACTTTCACACTAGAAAACTATATCCAAGGTTGATTTTGATGGCGCTGAAATTATACTGAGAAGATACATCTCTTTCCGACTGCAGTTTCCAACACATCAACTAAATTCAGCTGTGAAAAGTTATTCTTACATCGTAACATAGTAAATGACGGCAGATAAAGACCAGTATGGTCCAACTAGTCTGCCCAGTAAGATGGCAGGAGTAGGTGCACCTGCCAATCTGTACAGGCCATCCCTCCCAATGTCTTTGTTTAGGGGTGAACCCACAACTCCAGGAGGGAGGGGTGGCTCAGTGGTTGGGACAGGTTACTTCAGGCCAGAAGGTTAGGGGTTCAATTCCCACATGGGGATAAGCAACCTCAGGCCAGAGGGACTGGGTTCTCTAGTACCATAGCCACTCCTTGTGGCTTTGGGCAAGGCACTTAATGCTCTATTGCCTCAGGTACACTTAGATTGTGAGCCATTCTGGGACAAGGGAATAAAAAGTACCTGTTACTATACATGTAAACCATACTGATTCTAAAGAGCACAGTATAAATAAATAAATGTAGGACACTCCTATTTGTTGAGAAATTATATGGTTCAGTTTATTTTGATTTTATCCTGTTGCTGTAAAGGGATCCACTGTGTCTGTCCCATGCCATTTTGAATTCCATCACTGTGTTTGCCCCCACCACTTCCATCGGGAGGGCATTCCAAGCATCCATCACCTTTCAGTGAAAAAGTATTTCCTGACATTGCTTTTCAATTTACCCCCTTGCAGCTTCATGTTATGCCCTCTAATTTTACAGCTTCCCCGTCTTTGGAAGAGGTTTGTTTGTTCATTATTTCTCTTTAAGTATTTAAAGGTCTGAATCATATCTCCCCTATCCCTCCTCTCCTCCAAAGTGTACATATTTAGGTCTTCAAGTCTCTTCTCATAAGGCTTCTGACGCAGGCTACAAATCATTTTGGTTGCCTTCCTCTGAACAGGTTTTTTACATCCTTTGCAAGATATGGTTTCCAAAACTGAACACAGTATTCCAAGTGAGGCCTCACCAGTGACTTATACAGTGGCATTAGTATCTCTTCCTTTCTGCTGGTAATTCCTCTTTGTATGCAGCCCATCATCCTCCTGGCTTTTGCCACCGCCTTTTCGCACTGTTTTGCCACCTTGAGATCTACAGAAATAATCACACCAAGGTCTTTCTCCTGATCCATTCACACCAACCTCTCGCCCCCTATCGCGTACGTTTCCCTTGGATTTCTGCTACCCAAGTGCATGACACTGCACTTCTTTGCATTAAATCTTAATTGTCAAGCATTAGACCACTCTTCCAGCTTTTGTAGATCTTTCCTCATGTTATCCACTCCCTCAGGGGAGTCCACTCTTGCAAATTTTCGTGTCATCTGCAAAAAGACAGACTTTTCCATTCAGTCTTTCAGCAATATCACTCACAAATACATTGAACAGACCGAACCCTGTGGCACACCTCTAATCACCTTCCTTTCATCCGAGTGAGCTCCATTTACCATCACCTTCTGTCGTCTGTCAGTCAACCAATTTCTGATCCAATTTACCACATTGGGATCCATCCCCAAACTATTGAGTTTATTGATAAGCCTCCTATAAGGAACAGTATCAAAGGCTTTGCTGAAATCCAGGTAGATGACATCCATCGAATGCCCCTGATCTAGTTCTCTGGTCACCCAGTCAAAGAACTCAATCAGATTTGTTTGGCAAGATCGTCCTTTGATAAAACCATGTTGCCTCGGATCTTGCAACCTGTTGGTTTTGAGAAAGTCCACTATTCACTCTTTCAGGAGCGCCTCCATTATTTTTCCCGCCACCGAGGTAAGGCTCACGGGCCTGTAGTTTGTCACTTCTTCCCTGTCACCACGTTTATGTAGAGGTACCACATCAGCCATTCTCCAGTCCTGAGGAACTTCTCCTGTTTCCAAGGATCTGTTGAAAACGGCCCTGCAAGAACCTCTCTGAGCTCTTTCAGTATCCTGGGATGTATTCCATCCTGTCTCATGGCCTTGTCCACTTTCAGTTTTGCAATTTCGCTTTTTTAATGTCACTTTCCACGAGTCCATTCCCAGCACTTCTGAGTCGTGCAATTCCACCTCTGATTTTCTTCCTTTCCCGAATATACCTGAAGAAAGTTTTGTCGCCACACTTCACATCTTTAGCCATCTTCTCCTCTGCCTTTGATTTTGCTTTCCTTATTTCTCTTTTTCTCTCTTTGAGTTTGATCCTGTATTCATTTCTGTGTTCCTCTGTTTGCAAGCTTTTGCATTTTGCGAAAGCTGTTTTTTGCCTTTATTGGAGCAGTCACTTCTTTGGAAAACCAAATAGGTTTCCTTCTCCTCTTGTTTTTATTTACTTTTCTTACATATTTATCTGTTGCCCCTTTTATTGCCACCTTTAGTTTAGCCCATTGCAATTCCACTTCCCTTATCCCCTTCCACCCTGCCAACTCCTCCTTTAGGTACTTGGCCATTTTACTGAAGTCAGTGTTTTTGAAGTTTAGGACTTTGAGCTTGCTATGATTGGACTGCACCTTGGCTTTTATCTCAAACCATACCGTGTGATGATTACTGCTGCTCACAGGGCCACCCACCCAGATATACGACATGCTATCACTGCTGGTAAGCACTAAATCCAGCCTTGAGCTTTCCCTGGTTAGTTCCATCACCATTTGTCTAATTAACGCATCTTGGAAAGCATCCACAATTCTTTTGCTTCTTTCCAGATTTGCAGAAGGAGTATTCCAATCCACATCGGGTAAAGTCACCCAATATGATTGCTTCCCCCTTTGTAGCTGTCTTGGCAATATCTATAATCAATTCGTTATCTATCTCTTCGATTTGAGTTGGAGGTCTGTAGACTACAGCAGTATGGATGACAGTGCCATCTCCTCTTTCCAACACAATCCAGAGCGCTTCTTCTTTTCCCCATGCCCCCTGCATTTCAGTAGCTTTAATACTGCTTTTGACGTACAAGGCTACTTCTCCTCTTCCTCCTTTTCCATTTTCTCTGTCTCTTCTGAATAGATTATAGCCAGCTATGGCTATATCCCAATCATGCGATTCATTAAACCATTTTTCTGTAATGGCCACAATGTCCAAGTCCATTTCCACCATTAGGGCTTCCAGGTCTGGAACTTTGTTGGCTAAGCTTCAAGCATTTGTGCTCATTGCTTTCCAGCATTTAACTGGCTTGCATGTATTTTGCATTGATTTTGTTCTGCCCACTTCTTCCCACTTGCTTTTGATGTGTGGTTTAAAAGTGTGGCTGTTTCTGATGTTATTCTGCTTTTGCAGGGAGTGACGTCCTGAACTTGACCTTCCCCATCCGTCACCCCCTTTTTCTAGTTTAAAGGCATATCCATATACTGCCTGAATTTTTCACTTAGGATTCTTTTCCCTGCGACAGAGAGATGTAGTCCATCAGCACAGTATAGTCTCTTGTTGGTCCATCTGTTTCCCCAGTCGCCTATAAATTTGAATCCTTCTTCTTTGCACCAGGTCTGGAGCCATGTGTTAAAGCTGTTTATGCAATGTAGCCTTTTTGCCCCCTTACCAAGAATAGGTAGAACTTCTGAGAAAGCTACAGTGTTAACAACAGGCTTCAGTTTCTCTCCCAGAGTTTGGAAGTCCCTTTGAACTGTAGTGGCACTGTTTCTAGCCAGGTCATTTGTACCCAAGTGGATGACAACATCAATTTTAGAGTGCTCACTTTCAGCGCTAATTACACCAACAATTTGGTTTGTATTCCTGCTAGCTGAAGAGCCTGGGAGGCATTTGACTAACTTCTCTACTTTGAACTGTGTTCCCAAGTTGGTGCCTCTGATGATGGAATCACCAAGTAGTAGTAGTTTTCTGTTCCTTGAGTTTTTCTTCATATTTGGTGCTTTATCAGGAGATTGGGCATTGACTGTCTCACTTAAGGGCCCTTCAGTTTCCATGGATCGGGCACCCTCATTAACCAAAGCAGAGAAGGCATTATGCAGTGATATCTCATGATGGACAGGGTGTTTCTGCGTTACACGACGCAATCTACCAGAGCCCACAGTGATCTATTTGTTCCTGGGATGTTTGATTCTTTGTGGGAGCGGTGGTGGACTTTGTTTGGTTTGTATCTTAGAAGAGGTGCGTTTCATTGCAGCTACTTCTTCCATTAATAGAGTCAATTATTTATGCATGGCAGCTAACTTGAGGCATATAGGGCAAGCTCTTAGGTTCCAGACGATTCTTCTCAGAATGAAGGCACCACAATTATTGCACTGAATACAAGACATATGTGGTCCTAGAAGGAGAAGAGAAGGTGGACGTAACACCAAATTAAGAGGATAGATGTCAACGTATATGACCGCTATATAGGCAATGCAGCCCTGGGGTAGGGAGGGCGGGAACCTAAGTGTCCTTGGCCAGTAGGCCTTACACGAACTGAGCCCAAAACCACCTAACAAAAAATCCCTACACTATAAATACCAAAAATCAAAAGTAGAGAAAGTAAAAATCCAAAATTGCTAGCGTGAAAATATGTGTACTTTATGTCGGAAGCGCAGCCATGAGGCATTAAATACCTCTTGAAGCTAACATTTCCATTTTACTCAAGTTTTTGAGCCCCTCACGGAGCCAACAATAAATAAGGTAAAACACCACAATCTTAGTGTCACCAATAAAACTCTTAGAAAACGCTGTATTTCAGCATATGTAATCAAAAAGAACCATGAAAACTACTGTGCAAAACTGCTGAAGAAAACAGAGGTCACTTATCTGAGTCTCTCGTTGTTCACAACGCTTTAGTAGTTAAGTCTCAAAAGTTCATTTCTTTTCAAACGTGCTCCATGAAAGAAAAACTTTTACAATTGCTCCCATGTTTTCAAAAATCTTTACAAATTGCACATACTCGGGGCTCTAATTTACGTGATCTTGTGGGAATTACTTCCTCTCCTCTGGATAGGATGGTAGCGAGACCATCTCTTGCTGGACATTACATGTGTGATTCTTGTTCTCATTGCCAGTATACTATAGTGGGGGCTCAATGGACTGTTCCTAATTCAAATTTTACTCACATAGCTCGCTGGTATACTAACTGTGCTACTCCTTATGCTGTTTATGTGCTTATTTGTCCCTGCCATTTGATGTACATAGGTCGCACTATCCGCCCTGTGAAAATTCGTTTGAATGAACACTCATCTCGGCTTAAGAATTCTGTGCTGTCAGCTCCAATGGTTCAACACTCTTTGGCTTTCCAACATAAATTTGAAGATTTTAAGTGGAGGGTGTTGGATGTTGTGCCTCAGCACCCTAGAGGAGGAGATCGTGAGCAACAACTTCAATTGCTTGAACAACAGTGGATTTTCTGATGGTCTACAGTTGAGCCTTCTGGTTTAAACAGAGAACTGGACTGGCAAAGTGTTCTTTAAATTTTTTAATCTTTCAACTCATTGAATCAGGAGTTTACTAATAATAACAATTTTTGCCGCTTTTTGCAATGTTTTATACCTTTAAGGACTTGCTGATGATTTTTGGGCTATTTAAACAGGTGAACCCTGCTTCAGGTTTCAGATTGCTATTGAGCATGCGCTGGCGTGTTTGATCAGTTGCTGGATTGATTGCTTCTGGTGCAGTGGGCTGAGCGTTGAAGCAGGGCGAGAGAACCTTAATCGCCCGAAACGCAGTGCTGTGTCCGCGCCATTTTCTCTACATGCATTGGATTGCAAGTCTTTCTTTCATGGAGCACGTTTGAAAAGAAATGAACTTTTGAGACTTAACTACTAAAGCGTTGTGAACAACGAGAGACTCAGATAAGTGACCTCCGTTTTCTTCAGCAGTTTTGCACAGTAGTTTTCATGGTTCTTTTTGATTACATATGCTGAAATACAGCGTTTTCTAAGAGTTTTATTGGTGACACTAAGATTGTGGTGTTTTACCTTATTTATTGTTGGCTCCGTGAGGGGCTCAAAAACTTGAGTAAAATGGAAATGTTAGCTTCAAGAGGTATTTAATGCCTCATGGCTGCGCTTCCGACATAAAGTACACATATTTTCACGCTAGCAATTTTGGATTTTTACTTTCTCTACTTTTACATGAACTGAGGGCACACTTAGATATCTGATTTAAGGGCTACACAAGGAATGAAGACAGTCAGAATATTCCCAGAAGTGAATGTAAAACCAGAAGTTATATCAGCAGCAGCAACAACTCACAGACAACTACAGACAACTCACGTTATATTGGAGATAATTGTAGATAGCTGTAGATAGTTTTCCGCAGTTTGAAATCCAAGTTGTATCACCTGTTCAATGTAAGTGCTTAACAGATCTCCTGTTCCGCACAAAACTGTTATTTGTAAACCGCACTGATTTCAAAGAGCGCGGTATATAAAAGCATTAAAATAAATAAATAAATAAATAAACAACAATCAACAAGACAGGCAAAAGCTACAAAGCTGAAAGCTGAGCTGTGTGTAAGCTCTGGAAGGTGTGGAAGCTGTGAAGCCCAGTGTCGACCAGGTGGCTGCAAGACAATTCAACCAGCCCCACCCTGTGAGCACGTTTGCAGACAATTCAGGCAATGGAAGCAGAAATAGTCAAACTTAACTTTTAACTTATTTGTATCTGCCTACTGTGCAAAGGTCCCTGTAACTTTAAATGATACCTTTGCTTCTAAAATAGGAGACTCAGGTATGACCAGGTCTCTGCAGATGAAAGTATTTCTATTCCAAGTAGCTTTATATCCCAAGTGTCCTTGGCCAGTATGAACTGAGGGCACACTTAGATATCTGATTTAAGGGCTACACAAGGAATGCAGGCAGTCAGAATATTCTTCTTGATTAATTTCATTTTACTGGAAATTAATTTTATTTCTATTCTCAAAATGTGTGCCATTAATTTGTAGATTCTTATAAGTATATAAAATCAAAGACAGACAAGTTGTTTCTGTAAGTAGGTAACAAAGGTGCCAAAGAGTTGACTTAGCACAAGTTTGAAATTTGCAAACAACAGCACCAATCATCAAGGTTTCAACTCTGGCAATTGGCACTGTTGCTCACAAATGTTATTTATTTTCTTTTTTTTTATTTACGCAGAATTTTTATACCTCTAAGGTGTTGACATCATAGCGGTTTACAATGCAAAATCAAGGGAACAGATTAACATACAGCAACAAGTGAGGTTGGAGGAACGAGTACAGGGAAAAGACAGGACCTAGAAATATGAAGGGAACAGACTGCTTGTTGGACAACAATATTTACCAGCACAATGAAATATATTGCCTGTTGAATGTATGCCTCCCAATGTCTTGTTGACCACTCTGATTGAAGGATAAGGTGGTATACAAAACTGTCTTATCCTTCAATGAAAGTGGTCACAACACAATTGGGGATACATTTAACATGAGGGATTATGAGACACATACACTAATACTTGCAGGGAACATGGGCAATGGAGGGTTAAGTGCCTTGCCCAAGACCACAAGGAGCATCTGTGGGACTAGAAACCCCAGTCCTTCTGGCCCATGGTTGCTGTCCTCTAGTGGGATTTGAACCCTGACCTTCTGGCCTGAGGTAACTTGCCCCAACCACTAGGCCACTCCTCCCTAAATAAATAAATAAGAGACATGAGGTGGGGAGTGGGTAACTAGTACCTCCCAGGATTAGGGCTGGAGAAAATAAATAGTAATAAGAATAAGAATGGCCCAAAGAATTTGGCCTGCTAAGAGGAATGAGTCTCTTGAAGACTGGCTTGAAGAGTCAGGTTTTCAGGTCTGTCTTAAATTTCACATAGGATAGTTACAGATGGAGACTTGTAGGGAAGATGTTCCAAAGCAGGTGTGGAAAAACAGAAGGTCATGGATCCGTATGTTTCAAGGTGCAAGTTAAATTTTGAGGGGCTAATTCAACTCTTTAGTATCTTTGTTACCGTATGTCCAACATATGCACATGCATTTTTCTGTAGAAGACTGATCGAACCTATCTATTAATGTCTTTTTCCATGCTTTGTCTATGAGGCAAAACCTTACAGGACAATGCTAATAGTATGTTCTGTGTGTAAAAATGCATTTTATCCACAGAAATGAGGTTTTGAATATTGCCCAACTTCTTTGCTTGTGAGCTACTGAACATGCTTTTAACCAAAGATCTGAAGATATTCCCACGTGTGGTTTCCAATCACAAAATTACACACAGAGAAAGCAGGCACAGTCTCTGCAAGTTATTTGTCATTAGGATACAATCAAAGTGGTTTGACTATTAATACAAACTCCGTAGGTAAAAGTACCCAACATGTTTACACCAACACTACACTTCTTTTTTTTTTTTTAATTTTACATCACAGCACACAACAATACAAAAAAAAAAAGAAAAACAGTCAACAATACCAAACCCCCCCTCCCCCCTCCAGGCTCTCTACGAGTGGACGTAGCTAAACTTTCAGTTTTGACTCTAACCTACTGGACCTAACAATATACTATGTTACTGAACAGGCAGTGAACTCATCAAGGGCCAAGATTCTGTTTATTTAGACCAGAAAAATTTCTAGGGACAATACTACCACAGCTAAATACAAACTCAAACGACATTGACGAAGCTATTAATAAATGGAATAATGTAATAAAAGAAGCTTCCAAACCATCACCTACCAAACCTAACAAGCTATACAAAAGATCCTCAGAAAAATGGTACACAAGAACTTGCTTCAATTAAAAAGAAGCTAAGAAAAATAGAAAACAAATGGCGAGTAAAGAAAACACCAGAGTTTAGGGATCTATATATCTCAACGCGTAACGTATACAGAACAGCAACTAATAACGCCAAAAAGCAACATCATACCTCAATATTAACTAAGGCTATTAATCGCCCGAGGGAACTTTTTGAAATTGTAAAATCGCTCTCAAAAACTCCTACCACCAATAACCAATCTAACACTATTAACTTATCAGATTTAGCAAACTATTTTGCTAGTAAACTGAAACTATCCCCGATACCAATACCTGATCCTATAACGTCAATAAACAACATTAACACATTGAACTCTTTCCAGACTATCGACAAGAAACAATTACTAAATATAATATTGAATATTAACACCACAACATCCATCCTTGATCCATGTCCTGTTACATGGATCAAAACAATAAAACAAGAACTTGCCCCCGTTATGTTAAATACAGTAAACAATTCCCTTCAAGAAGGGAAATTATCTCAAGAACTAAAACATTCTGCAATCCGCCCGATTTTGAAAAATAAAACATTAAATGAGACTGACCCAACCTCATATCGCCCAATTGCTAGCATTCCCTTTCTCACAAAAATTATCGAAAAGGTTGTACAATTACAACTCCAAGATTTTATAGATACATATGCCCTCTTGATGATCACCAATATGGGTTTAGACCATTTCACAGTGTAGAGACCCTCCTGCTTGCACTATTGGACACTCTCAATAAAGGTCTAGATAATACAAAACAGGCATTTCTACTGGTATTCCTAGATATATCTGCTGCCTTTGATAGTGTAAATCACAACATACTAATATCAAGACTTTTTCAAATAGGATTAAGGAAAACAACGCTAGACTGGTTTAAATCATATATATCCGACCGTACACAATTTGTAAAAGTGAATCAGGACTCATCACCACCCTTTCCTCAAGAACAAGGAATACCTCAGGGCTCTGCTTTATCGGCCCTTTTATTCAACATTTATCTTCAACCAATTTGTACCATTTTCCAGAAATACAAAGTGAATTATCACATATATGCTGATGATATTATGTTGTACACTGCATTCAATATACACGACCCAAACTATGACATAATATCAAGCTGCCTCATTGAAGCTGAAAAATGGCTATGCTCAAATAATCTGAAAATTAACTTTAAGAAAACAGAGATACTAATCACTTCAAAAAACATAAACTACACTCCACCAACTGATATCACAATTATGAACTTTACCCTTCCCATAAAAGAAGAGATTAAATACTTGGGAATCACCCTCGACAAGGCCCTTAATTTCACAAACCACATTAAGAAAACAACCAAAACAATTTATTATAAGCTACGATCAATACAACAATTGAGGCCCCTCTTAGAAAATGAAGACTTCAGAACTATCACGCAAGCACTAATAACTCCACATATTGACTACTGTAATGGAATTCTATCAGGAGTACCTAGAAAAATCTTAAAAATTCTGCAAATGGCACAGAATGTAACAGCAAGGATAATTTCTAAAGCTAAACTGACCGATCACATTACTCCGATACTCTATTCCCTGCACTGGCTACCTATACTAAGTAGAATACAATACAAAATCTTACTAATCACATTCAAACTAATTAACCAGATAGCACCATCCTACCTATCCACATTGATTCATAATCCCTCAGATAACAGGATAAGACGTGGGAATAACCTCAATACCATCTTAGTGCCCAATTCAATCAGAAAAACAAAACATAGTACAAGCAACACAGCATTCTCATTTGTAGCCCCTTCATTGTGGAATAATCTCCCTGCTCAATTAAGGGAGATAAAAGACCTAAAGCAATTCCGAAAAGACTTAAAAACATATCTATTTTCTCAATTTTACTCTAACATAGATAATAAATTAGACAAGGCCTCCCATCCTCCATAAATCACCAAGGCTCTCTTCTGCCCTAATAATCACGACACTACTCACATAACTGAACACATGATAAAACATGATGTATATATATATATATATATAAATATTGTAAAAAATCTGTAAATAGTTCAAAATATGCTTATACTTATTGTTTTTAGTTCTGATTACCGTTCATTGTACCAGTTTTATTATTGAGCTGTTCTATGTACTTCTTATTGTTTGATGTAAACCGCCACTGATCTTGGGAAGTGGCGGTATATAAAAGACTTACAAATAAATAAATAAATCAAGCAGTGACTATTTCTCTATATCTGGTATTCCACTCCCACTATGATGTATTTTACTATATGTTTTCTCATAATTTGCATATTGATGTAAAGAATTCCACCAGATTTTCCAGTTCAAATTATGCAAGCACTTCCAATTTGTAAATATAATTTTCAAAGCAATGGCTAGCATAAAATTCAACAAGAAATGCTTCTCTTTATTTAGAGATGGAATACCAGCTGTGGATCTTAAGCATATGACATTCCATGTCAAGGGAACTGTGAATTTTAAAACTCTCTGCATTCTGTTCCAGACTGGAATCCAGAACCTCTGGACACCAGGGCATTCGAAAACTATGTGGGCATAGGTACCTAACTGATCATGACATGACCAGCAGTGCCCATTAGACTGTTTGTCCCACTTGGCTAATTTTAAAGGGGTGATGTAAGCACGATGTAGAAAAACGTATAAGGACTGTGTGAGCGCGGCTGACCTAGAAACCCTAGTGATTGATCCCCAAAGTTTTCCCCACACCTGTAAGGACACGGAAGTGCCCAAATCTTCCTCCCATACCTTCAAAAGTCCAACTGGACTGACTGAAGAGCGATCTCTAAAGAGGGCATATAATGCTGAAATCGCACCTGGCTTTCCCACAATTTCACTAATACTATTAATCAAATTCCCTGTGTCTGACAAGTTAGTGATATCGGTAATAGCTGCCTTGATACAATGCTTTAACTGTAATCATTGGAAAAAACAAGTATTCAGTAACAGGAATTCCTTTTGTAGGGCGGCAAAATCTTTCCATTTACCCAGAGATATTAATTGACCCAATGTCCATATACCACACTCCTGACATTGCTTCCAAGCAAAGGTGACTTTTTTATTTTTAATAAAGGATTCTGCCACAGTGGTAAGGTGATAAAGGCAGGATTATCCTTGCCAGCCAGTGAAGCAAGAGCTAAGAAAATCTCCTGCGAGGATGTCACTACCTGCCCCGCCAACAGTTGATCCGCTAACCTTGTTCCCTGAAGCAACTGTACCAGGCATGGGGAAGCTAGCTGAGACTCAACCTCTAGCCACGTTGTTTTTTGGTCCAGTTCATTATACATAGCCCATAAGGCCCCTTGTTTTAGGATAGAGGCCATATGATAATGTTGGAAGTCTGGGAATAGTACCCCTCCTTTATCTTTGGGTAGCTTTAGTTTGCGAAGAGAGATTCTAGGTCGCCTCCCTCCCCATAAAAAATTGGTCAACGGTCGCTCTAAGGATTTGTATAGTGTTGCAGGAAGCATTATTGGTAACATTCCAAGAATGTAGTTTACTTTTGGTATAATCATCATCTTTATGGTCTCTAGCCTACCCCACCATGTGATGTGGAGGGGAGGGGAGACCAATTTAGAGTCAATTTCCTGACCATTTCCAATAACACCTTACAGTTAGCTTGAATAGTCTGGTCTATTGAAGCAGAATATCGGACTCCTAAATATTTAACCGACCCTACCTCCCACTGAAAAGGAAACCGCCATTGAAGCCGCTGTGGCAAAACTGTTTAAAGGGAAGGCTACTGATTTGTTCCAGTTTATTTTATACCCTGAGATTGTCGAGTAGCGCTCGATTACCATTAGAATTTCCGCTACTGAGGAAGGCTGGGTAAAGAGCAGGAGATCGTCTGCATAAGCTGAGAGTTTAACCTGCAATTCTCCTATTGCTACTCCTTTAATGTTAGCTGACTGTCTAATAGCCAGATATAATGGTTCTAGTGCCAGATTAAAAAGAAGGGGGGAGAGGGGACAACCCTGGTGGGTGCCCCTGTGAAGCGTAAAGGGCTGCGAAAGCATACCATTCACAAGTATGTGCGCCGTCGGGTTAGCGTATAAAACCCTAAGCATGTGCAGAAAAGATGTGCAGAACCCAAACCATTCTAATACCCTAAATAAAAAGGGCCATTTGAGCCTATCAAAAGCCTTTTCTGTGTCCAATGATAGCCTCACAAAAGGCGAATCTACTGTATTTGCTTTTATGATTAAATTACATAGAAGCCTGGCGTTGTCAGTTGTTGAACGACCAGGAATAAAGCCACACTGGTCAGAATGTATCAACCCCTGCAAGACCTGTGAAAGGCGGTACACCAAAACTGTCACATAAATTGTATAGTCTGCATTTAGGAGGGACCCCAGGCTGGTAATTACGGACCAGCCTGGGGTCTCTTCCGGGTTTTTCCAGAACGACAATGACCGCTTCTGAAAGGTGCCCAGTATCTTCCAGATTTTCCTGTAGGAGCAGAAAATATTTTAGCATCTTAGGGGTTAGTTCTTTGGCAAATGTTTTATAAAACTCATTTGGGATACAGTCCGGGCCAGCAGCTTTGCCCTGTGCCATAGATTTTATTGCCAGTTGGATCTCTGCCTCTGTCAGAGGTTTGTCCAGCTCTTTGGCTTGAGAAACCTCTAATACTGGCTGATTTAAGTGACTTAGAAATGCATTGAGGTCATCCGGTCCCGCTGTTGCTTCAGATTTATATAGCTTAGCATAGAACTGTAAGAAGGCATCCAGGATCTGCTCACTTTTGTTTAGAATATTCTGTTTGCCATCTAATAAGCTAATTATTTGGGTTCTGTTATGCCTATTTTTTAGCATGGATGCCAGTAATTTGCCAGCTTTGTTTTGTTCAGCGTAATAGCGCGATTGCTGTTGATACATGACTTGTTCAACCTCCGAACTCAAAATAAAGTTATATTGATATCTCAACCTTTGCACTCAGCTTAAGATATTCGAGTCAGCATTTTTTGAAACATACTCTCAAAAATATCTTCAGGAACAATTAATCTATTTAGGACAGATGGGGATGAGATTTAAACATTCTTCATGTTGGGCAGACTAGGTGGGCTAATTGATGCTTATCAGCTGTTATCTATCATGCTACTATACAGTATCCTCCCCCAAAATATTTGCTAGCCAAGTGGCATGAAGGAGTAGCCAGATGGGCTGCACTATAAACTGGCCAGCAGAAGACATTATAACTAGTCATCCTTCAGGAAGTTCCTTACATGATGCATTTGTCATGGTTGCAAATTCATTTAAATATCTGATTCATTCGTATGATACTGTATTTACATATACTGTTCGTTTTTTAAGTATTAATTGCAGAATAACTTATATTTTGCCATGTCAATTCATCAGATTGTGAGTTGAACAATCAATAAAATCAGCTGGATAGTACGCACATTCAAATGGTCCTGGGGACAATGCTTCTATATTTACTAGACAACAGGAAAAGAAGTTCAAAAGGAGTTTTTCAAAAAGGAAACCTTCAAACAAAAAATCAATAGCTACTCTGCCCAAAAGGAAACATATTTGGGCCTTACTTTTATTATCTTGTATACAATATATAAATATATATAGATATATATAGATATATATATATTTTAGTGCCATCAAGTCAGTGTTGACTCATAGTGACCCAGCTACCTCTGGGTTTTCTTGGCAATGTATCACTGGAAGTAGATTGCCAGCCTTTTCTTCTGAGGCAATGGAGGGTAAAGTGACTTGCCCAAAGTCACAAGGAGTGCCAGTGGGAATCAAACCCTTGATCTTCTGGGTACTAGGCAGTTGCTCTAACCATGAGGCTACTCCTCCACTTGCAATGTATATAGTGAATAATAAAATTCAGTAAAGCAAAAAATAGTTTGATTTAGTTTAATAACATTCTTGCTATATCGCAATGAGGTCACAATGTTTACAATTGTGCAGGTATTTTAGAAACAACCTTGCTATAGGTGGAGTCGTTTCTAAAAGATGAATAAGGAGGTGCAGAGATGCATGGGGATATTATATCCACCTTTAGCAGTAGGAGTCTCACAAATGTACATGTTGGAAAAATCATGGGGGGAAACTTGGCAACTTGCACTTTTAAGTGTCACAACACATATGTAAATGTAAGCTTTTATACACTGTTGCAACCAGGGGGCACTGTGGGTATGATTTGGGCTCACTGAGTAGCTCTCCAAGCTACTATGCCCTTTTTCACAGGCTTTATGTAGCTTCTCTCCAGCCCAGAAAAAAGGTAAGGCTCCAGACATAATGAACAAGCACATGAAACACTTTATTTGTCAGGATTTACCCGCAAAGCAAAGTTATGTTTTTCAAGCATCAACAATCATATGCAAATTATAATAAAAGCAGAGCCTGTTCCTAAAGTGCATATGGTCCCTTTAAGAGCTTTGCTCACCTTGTCAAGGCTCTTTTGTGGGGGTTTCAAGTTCAGTACTCTTCTATGCATTCACTCTTTCTCCCCCAAAATCAAACAAGGAACTGTATTTCACCAGTTTACACACTCAGTCTTATAGACAGCTATTTTAATGAAACACCAGTCTGGCTTTTACCATTTCAACAGAGTGTTCTGCTTCCACTCTCTTCAAAAAGTACTCAGCCAATGGGACTTGAACCCACCCCTGGCCTTGTCCAGTTGGGCTTCAACTTACAGTCCTGTTTTAAGTTAGTGGGACTTGAACCCCCTCTTATTCTGACAGTGAAGCAGCAAACAGGACTCTTAAGCCTGGCCTTGCTCTTTGTTTGCACTATATCCTAGCTAAGGCTCTACAATGTTGCCTGTTTAGGCAGAGGAAACTATGTACCTCCTCCACTCACTACAAACTCTCAGGCAGGGCCAGCCCCAGAGTTGACATCCTAGGCAAACCTTAAGCCTAGGGTGCCCCACCACTTGGCTGTCATAATCTAATGTTTAGCTCTGAATGCCCTGCTCTTTGCCGCCTCCCAGAAGTTGCCACCCTAGACGACACCTAGTTTGTCTAGTGGTTGGGCCGGAGCCGCTCTCAGGCAAAACAGATAGTTTCCCCAGCTCCCTCTCCTCTTGCATTTAAATGTTCCCATCAACTGTCTTCTCTTAATAAAAACTCTTTTCCAAGCCCCAGCTTACACACCTCAACTGGTTTTCCCACTGGTACTCCTGCAAGGTCAGCTTTCTGCTGCATACTGACAAAATAAACTCCAACACTGGCTTACTTTTAGCCTCTTCCAGTTTCCCAAATTCATTGTAAGGGTTTTTCTCTCACCCAGACTTTCCTGATCATGTCCTGGGCTTTCACCATTTATCCACTTAGGCCAAGCACTAGGGCTTCCAGTGTTATAGCAAATGCTGTGAAAAGCTCTTATTCAATCACTCACCCACAGAAGGAAGACTCACAGACAGGCTGGAATGCAAACAGGATCTTTAATGTGCACACAGGATCAGACAGAGAGCCGGTACCCTCCAACAAAAAGTCTGAGCCCCGAGGGACGTCCTACAAAGCTTTATATACAGTACAGTTTTAAACTCATTCTACAATCCCATTTGCCACAGGTATTTCCTGCCCACCAATCAGCAGCCCCTGGGGAAGGTACCTGGGTGACCTGTCCAAACCGGTGTGCTCTGGTCTGTTGATTTCTGGGCTAGGGATATTGTGCTCAGACCTGGATTGGGGGAAGGGTGTCTACTGAAATCTCAATGCCTTCTCTTAGCAGGCTGATTACCTCATGGCTTGCGGGGGAAGGGTCAGGCTGATCACTTGTAAGGGCTACCTACAGCTAAACCTCATGGCTTGCCGCATGGCTTGGGGGAAGGGCTACCTACAGCTAAACCTCATGGCTTGCCGCATGGCTTGGGGGAAGGGCTACCTACAGCTAAACCTCATGGCTGCCTCATTCCCCCCTTTTAAAGTGGGACCTCAACCGCTAGAGGCGGTTGAGGGCTGTATTTGGGACAGGGCCATGACAGTGGTAACCACCTTGCGTTCTACCAGGGTATCAAGGGTGGTGGTCATGAAGCGGTAAAGAATGGGGATACAACATGGCAGAATGGCACATAGCAGTAAATGAAAAGAACCCCTACCACTGGGATTTTTAGTCCCCCTGGCCAACTGAACCACTTCATAAACCACCCAGGACCCATGGACAGGTAACTAGATCACTTAGGTCTTGGATAGGGTGTTCAATGGAAACACTTGCATCAGTGAGTTTAAAACAACACATACCCTATACCCTCTATAGCAACTCCTGCACAACGTTTTTGTTCCGTGTGCAAAAGTTGCTGTTCTGACTGTAAAAGGTTGCAGGGCCTGCAGAGGCCTCTTTCCTTTGGGACAAAGGAGGGCCGTGTGCAAAAAGTCTGCAGAGGCTTCTTTCCTTTGGGGCAAAGGCTCTTTCCCTGGGATCCACCCTTATCAGCATATTAATGGCTTTTTATTCTTGCTAGTGTTGAGTCATTCTGGCTGCACCCTGCCATTCCCTTTGCTTCATTAATCACTGGCACTGTAATCTTCAGGGCATATGAGTACTTTGTATCACCAGCTTTGTTTGGCCTGTTTAACCTGTTCAGGCCTGGCATGTCTTTTCTTGTGCTGGGTCCATTTTCTGTGCACTTTCAGGCCTGACCTTTTTCTTAGCTAGGTCCATTCTCTGTGCACTTCTGTTCAGAGTATGGTTCCCCCTGGCTTTACTCTTGTTGTGCTGGGCTCTGGGTACTCATTTTCTTAGCCCACATGCTTTTTTCCGTGCCATCATAATGTATTACAGCCTCAGGCAAGGATGCAGCCATACTAGACATACCTATCAGCCAATTTCCCTTCAGTCCCAATTTTTCTTTTTTTTTTTTCTTGTTTATGGGGGCAAAGGTAATCCCACTAAGGGCAATGGACAAGCAACCATTTGAGACAGATATTGAGACAGATAGGGGTCATCAGAAAAGCAGCTTCTGGTACTGTTCCCTAGAGACAACATACATTGTAATATCATTTTCTTGCAGCTGGTCAATAATATTGAAAACACATAACATGAAAGTATGTCAAAAGCAGCAGTGCTTAATAATGTGATAAAGAATGTTCTGAGAATAGTACAGCAAAAACTTGAGCTGGTGTGGGTATTGCAGTTGCTGAAGCCGAAATGGCTTGCAGACTTCAGCCACCTTCCAAGAAAACAACATTAAAAGGATAACAATACAATCGTTCACAGACACCCCCAAACCCCCCCCCCCAGTCAGTCCAACAGTTCTTTTTCCTGCCTCTCAGCAGTTCCCCAGGACCTCGCAGTGTGCTTCACCTTTCTCTGAAGTTCAAGTTCTGTCTCTCTCAAAATTTAAACCTCCCATTCTCTTAGGCAGACACCCTGGCCCGTTTTCAATGTGACACACTGATCCAGATAGGGTCTCCTTCACACATCTCAGCGGTGGGCAGCTCTGAGTTCTCGGGATGGTCTGCTCCATCTGGATCCCGGCCACCTCCCTTGTCTTGTGTTACGATTTGGACATTCATTCTTCCAATGTCCCTCCTCTTTGCAGTAGGCACATTGATTGGGGGCCAGGGGAAACCTCGGCCCCCCGTATCCGTGGCCTCGCCCTCGTTCTTCTGCGCTGGACAAAGTAGAAAGCAGTTGTCTAGTGTCCGACCAGGCAGGCTGGTGTGTCTGCATACTACTGGTCATAAGATCTGTCAGTTCTTGGGGCTTTTCAGTATAGGAAGCATAATGGGTTTTCCAGTTCAACAGGTCCGTGGTGGAGTAAGGGACATAAATCAGGCTGGATGGTCCCAGTGTCACACGCCCAGCAGCATCAAGGTACGGGAGCCCCTGTACTTGTCGTAATGGCATTTGGAGATCATGCGACTGCAGGTGGTAGGCCCTCGGGGTGGACGATTCAAGCTCAGCCTGTGTGCTCTCAGGGGAGGAGATGGTGGCACTAGAGGTGGTACCAGGAGTGGGAGGGGAGTCTGAAGATGAGGGGCTGGAATCCACAGAATATTCCCTAAATCTGGCCCCACCCACCCCAAGAGGAGGTCTTCCTGACTCTTCAGCTAGGGGCGGACCCTGCAGTGGTGCTGATGGGACATGAGGTTGAAGCAGAGGGAGAGGGTGTGGAGAAATATCTGGAAAGTCCCGCCCCTGGTAGATAGAGGCGGGTGTCCATCCCTTTTGGCGATCACTGGCCGCCACCATTATTCTACACTGATCTTCGTGACAGCGCTGGAGCCACTTTGGCCTGAGCTGGCATACGGCCAACCATGAATCAATATAGGGGAACTGGTCAGGGCGCTCTTTTGCTACAATTTGGTGGACCAAAGACACAGTGGCCAGGTCAATAGACCCCTGGGGAGGCCATAGCTTAACTAGGGCTGGCCATTCTCTTTCACACAGAAAAGACAATCTGGAGGCGGAGAGGGGTACCCCATAATCCTCTCTAAACCCAGATTTAAAATTGTGAAGCATGCACTGTAGGGGCGTTTTTTTTCTTTTGACTTTCCCGACCCCATGCTCTACTTCTAGTTCAATAACTAAATACAGTATGCAATGTGGATCAGATCTCTTAACCTAATCTCAGTTCAGGAAAAATGCAATTTTCAATAAGAAAAAATAATACAATTTACAATACAGACCCTATTTAGTCTAAATTCAGGAAAAATAATACAATTTACAATACGGACCCTATCTGGTCTTAATTCAGGAGGGGAGAAAGGAAAAAAGAAAACACAAAATTTTTTACAATATAGGTCTTGGCAATTTACAATAATATATACACTCAGATTTGATTTAGATAAGAGTTAAAAATATAAGCTAGCTATTCTTAAAATGTCCACCAGATGGAGCTCCAGAATCACTAACCATGAGGAATAGTAGTAAATACAGCTAATGTCCACTAGATGGAGCTCCAGAATCGCTTTAAGTATATTGCAGTGTAGCTTACACGTGGTCTTTTCAAGATGGCCGCCTCCACGTGCGTCCCGACAATGATTCAGCAGAATTCAGCTGCTCCTGGGTGGTCAAAGGCAGGAAACCTAGCGGGGGCTCAGCGGTGCATCGGGACAGCAGAGAAAGGCAGGAAATTCACATGGGGGGAGCAGAAAATTACATCGGGGGCAGAAATTCACATGGGGGAGCAGAAAATTACATCGGGGGCAGAAATTCACATGGGGGAGCAGAAAATTACATCGGAGCACAAGGGCAGCATGGAGACAGCACAGATTAACATCGGGGCACAAGGGCAGCATGGAGACAGCACAGATTAACATCGGGGCACAAGGGCAGCATGGAGACAGCACAGATGAACATCGGGGCACAAGGGCAGCATGGAGACAGCACAGATCAACATCGGGGCACAAGGGCAGCATGGAGACAGCACAGATCAACATCGGGGCACAAGGGCAGCATGGAGACAGCACAGATTAACATCGGGGCACAAGGGCAGCATGGAGACAGCACAGATTAACATCGGGGCACAAGGGCAGCATGGAGACAGCACAGATTAACATCGGGGCACAAGGGCAGCATGGAGACAGCACAGTTCAACATCGGGGCACAAGGGCAGCATAAATTAACATCGGAGCACAAGGAGAACTCTCCTTGCAGTCACGCTTCAGAAAACTCCCCACAAGCAGAAAGGAAAGAAGAGAAGCAGCGATCTATTCTTTATCTCAGGTATGTTTAACTTATCAAGTGCAATATTTTGGTTACTTTTAGAAGTTTTTGGCAGCGCTTTTAAAGGATCCTTAAGAGTGGTAATACTAATATCCTAGGCAATTTTTTTTTTCAATATCTGTGGCAGCGCTGCACTTTAAATACCTTTTACTGCAGTTATCTTACTGGTCCACAAAAAGGACTCTGATTTCTCATACTGCAGTTATCTTACTGGTCCACAAAAAGGACTCTGATTTACTGGACGAACGATGGCTTCAGAAACCACCCCCCCCCCCCCGGGGTCCCTACTAGGACCGTTCGTGCGGGTGATCGGGCCGCTACAGGTTCCTAGAATTTACTAGGAATTACAGACGGAGTACAGAAAGTAGCAGTACTCACCAGAGCTCTGATAAGACAGGTAGTTTGGATGCCAGTCTATCCAGCCGGTTTTCAATCGGGGATTCAGCCGCAGGGACCAACTAACCACACAAGTCAAAGAGTCCTTCGGAGCACAAAGGGGCACCGTGGCGCCAAGGATCGTTGATCACCTGGAGGGGTCGGTCCCTGACCGGTAGAGGCCCCGATCCTGCAAAAAGCAGTAGTCTTCCCACCGTGGGTGTGATGAGAGAGGCTTTTCTTTCCCGGCCAATGCACCAAAATGTTATAGCAAATGCTGTGAAAAGCTCTTATTCAATCACTCACCCACAGAAGGAAGACTCACAGACAGGCTGGAATGCAAACAGGATCTTTAATGTGCACACAGGATCAGACAGAGAGCCGGTACCCTCCAACAAAAAGTCTGAGCCCCGAGGGATGTCCTACAAAGCTTTATATACAGTACAGTTTTAAACTCATTCTACAATCCCATTTGCCACAGGTATTTCCTGCCCACCAATCAGCAGCCCCTGGGGAAGGTACCTGGGTGACCTGTCCAAACCGGTGTGCTCTGGTCTGTTGATTTCTGGGCTAGGGATATTGTGCTCAGACCTGGAGTGGGGGAAGGGTGTCTACTGAAATCTCAATGCCTTCTCTTAGCAGGCTGATTACCTCATGGCTTGCGGGGGAAGGGTCAGGCTGATCACTTGTAAGGGCTACCTACAGCTAAACCTCATGGCTTGCCGCATGGCTTGGGGGAAGGGCTACCTACAGCTAAACCTCATGGCTGCCTCACCAGTACCACCAGGAAGGGTTACGAAGGCTTCAAAAACCAGCTTCTTTCTTCCATGGGGCCTCTCTGATTCTCTGTCCCTTAGTATTTTTAAGATACCTGTCAGGGTTATAACTTCCTTGTTAGGTAGTCTCAGTGCAATCCCTTAAGATGGCTTCCGGTGCATAAGTCCTTAGGGGAGTCCTGGCTGTCCCTACACATTCCTCTGTATTTGCCTAATACTGCTTCTGGAGCTCTCAACTCTTTGCTGGAGCTCCCCCTAGCTCTTAGGTAGCTAAAGCACACTGGTGGACAACTGCACAACACAGCATGTACCTACTCCATTTGCCTATTTACTCTGCTACCTCTCTGGGTAGCTGTTATTTATTGACCCTCTGACAAGTTTACCTCTAACTTTCTCACCAAATTTGACGCCTGGCGCTCCTTCTTTCTGGATGAATCTTTCCATTCCCTTATTCATGGGATTTTATCATTCATTTTGATGATCCTTTCTCTAACTTCCTCATTTAACATCCAGCTGTGCCCTACCATTCCTACCCATAAGCATGGCCACTGTCTTGACCTCATCTCTTCCTCCAGCTGCACAACCTCAAACTTCACCAACTCAGTTCTTCCCTTATCCAGTCATCACCTGTTAACCTTCACCCTTAACCACCCCTCTAGCTCGGTATCGCCCAATCTCCACCATGTTTAGGAATCTTCACACTATCGACTCTTCAGCTCTCCCCACTGCTGTCTTATCACCTCTTTCCTTCAGTATGTTCCTTTCTGAACACACTACTAAGACACTTATCCACTCCTTAATCACCTCCTATCTTGACTACTGTAACCTACTCCTTGCTGGTCTCTCTTTGAATCATCTCTCCCCCCTTCAATCTGTTCAACACTCTGCTGCGCGGCTAATCTTCCGCCAGTCTCGTCATGCTCACATTACCCCTCTTCTCAAGTCACTTCATTGGCTCCCTATCCGTATCCAGTTCAAACTTCTCCTGCTAACCTATAAATGCATTCACTCTGCAGTTCCTCGCTACCTCTCTCCTATCTCTCCTTACACCCCCCCCCCCCCCCCAGGAACTCCTCTCTGCTGGCAAACTGCTTCTATCTGTGCCCTCTCCTCTACTGCTAACTCCAGACTTCGCTCCTTTCAACTTGCTGCACCTCACGCCTGGAACAAACTACCTGTGTCTGTATGCCAGGCACCTTCTCTGACCCTTTTCAAATCCAGGCTAAAACTCACCTCTTCGCTGCTGCTTTGGATCTTGACTCACTTGATCTCCTTGTTTCTTTACCTTTCCCCCTTGTTTTATCCCTCTCTACACCTTCTGTGTTGTCTGTCTTGACTAGATTGTAAGCTCTGATGAGCAGGGACTGTCTGTGGAGCATTGCATATTACTTGTAGCACTATACAAATGCTCAGTAGTAGTAGTAGTATGTTGTCTGTTGATGAGGCAGTATTCTCCTATAACACTATACTCTCCTCTGCTCCATTCCTCACCCTGTGAGGCATACTGTACCTCAACCCTGGCTGTCCTTGACAACCTGCTGCCTACATTCCTGTGCCTGCTCAGCTGAGAGCCTTTGGCATAAATCCCGTTACCTTGCTGACTTCTTACTTTTCAAATTCATGCTAATCTTTTTCCAGTCAGCCATAGCACTCGCCAAGCAAGAGTACTATGTCTATTTGACTAACTCTCTTCATTCTGATCCTCACTGTCTCTTTGCTACACTGAACTATCTCCTCAAGGTGCCTCCTCTCACAACCCTTCCTTCACTTTCTGCCTAAACTTTGGGTGACTATTTCCTTGACAAAGTCCTCAAAATTAGTCTTGAATTCTCCAAAGAGTCACCTCCACCTTGTCTTCCCCCTCTTAAATCCTAAATCCTTCCCTCAACTTCTGTCACTCCTTCTTCCTTTTCTAAAATCACTGAGGAGAAAAGTGCAACTCTCTCCTTCTCCAAACTCACTTCTTGCTTCTAATCTCATCCCCACCCATCTACTAAGCTCTACCTCTTCCACTGTCATTCCTTCCATCTGTTATATCCTTAACCTTTCGCTTTCCATTTGAACTGTTCCTGCGACCTTCAAACATGCTGTGGTTACACCTCTCCTCAAAAAACCTTCATTAGACTCTACATTTCCTTCCAGTTATCATCCTATCTCCCTCCTCCCCTTTGCTTCAAAACTATTCAAATGAGTGGTTCACCGCCGCTGCCTTGACTTTCTTTCCTCTGTACGGACCAAGGGGAGGCTGACTCCATTGGCCAAACGGAATCACCGACCACCTTTTCCGTGCAAGAGGGGAACAAAACTGACACACAGGGAGGGCTTACCACCAGGGCCATACTGAGCGTGAATCACGCCCTGTGCAACTTGAACATCGGGTGCGTGCCCCCCCCCCCCCCCCACATCTCCATCTAGCCACTTTCTGGATGGCGGCGGGAGAGAAGAGGCACGCCTGATGTTCAAGTCGCCGGTACGCTAAGCAGATCTGTCCCTCCCTGCTCTGATGCCACATCAGAGGAGGGAGGGACCAGACCTGCTTAGTGTGCTGCGAGAAGGCTTAAGGGGCGCATTTCAGCTGTCTGCTGTTGTCTGACGCTGCTGAGAGAAGAAAAAGTGGCGGCGACAGGCAACAGCAGACAGCTGAAATGTGCCCCTTAAGCTTTTTGCGCCCTGTGCAACCGCACCGCTTGCACAGGGCTAGGTACGGTCCTGCATACCACCCCCTCCCAATAGACCACACCTCATGCAGATTATATTCGTACCTGGCACAATATTCTCACAGATTTTCCTTACAAAAAGATCCTTTATAGCAGGGGTCTCAAACTCAAATTGCTTTGAGGGCCAAATGAGGACTTGTAGAGTAACCCGGGGGCCGCACAAGACGCAGGCCTCATTTGCATAATGGCATAATTTGCATAAGGGCATCATTTGCATAAATATTTGCATATACACTAACTTTTAGTAAACATGCAGAACATACACCATCACCAAACAAGGAATCACAATTTAGAAACAGGAAGACAATTAAACTGGGAACCCCAAAAGCCAAACTTAGAATGTACAACACTGTAGAAATAAAACGATAAAATGATTTCCTCTTGTATGTAAGGGAACAATCATGGAGAATGGGCCCCTGGGCCTGTGTCCACTCCCATATCTTTTCTGGTCACATGGAGGGGGATGCTCTCACCTTTGTGGCTCGAATCTCTGGCCCTGTGTTCATTCTCTGCTTGAAAACCCTAAGGAGGGGATTTCCTAGCTCTCTGTTCTCTCTGTTCCTGATGTCTGTAGAGAGAAATCTTTTGGTTTTGTGCTGTGCAGTTTCTCTCCTTCAAGGTCCTGGGGGAGGATTCTTCTGCCCCATGTTCCTTCTCTGCTTATGTTGATCCTATACTCACGATCTTCCTTTTATGCTGTTCAAAGGGTTGGCATCCAGCTTTATGCTCGCTTTATTCTTCTGTGAGGAGAGGATCTCTGGTTCCTTCATTCATCCTGTCTCTTTTTGGGTCCCAGGGAAGGGATCCCTGGCCCTGTGTTACTACATTCTCTGTTTCTGGGATTTGGGAATGACATCTCTGGCTAGTTGCTTGCTTTTTCTCTACTTCAGGAGCAATGGGAGAGGATCCCCAAGTCTTGCACTGATGATATGACCAAAGAGCTCATGTGCACTCTGGCCATTTTTACACCAGCTGTTGCACAAGCCTTTTATTTGATGTTTATAGACTCTCCTACCTTTTTTCTTAAAACTGTGTTTTTCTTTTATTTTCCAAAATGATGAGCTCACTATTAGTTGCATGAACAGACAGATGGGTCTATGAACCAATGGCAAACTCACACAGACAACATAGTCAGCCACAGAGAAATTTGAGTAGTGTCAGTTTTTTTCACCCGCGACTATTATTTTTTTAAAACATAGCCACTATTGGCAGCAGTCAGTCCCTGATCCCAATGCCAACAGTAATTAAGCGTCCCGCGGCCCCTCTGCCTGCTCTGAGTCCTCTCCTCCCTGCAGCATCAGCTCAAAAAGTGGCGGCTTTCAGAGCCGCGAAGAGAGAGAGTTTCTCTCGCGCGGTTCTGAAGAGCAGCGAGTCTTCAGAACCGCGCGAGAGAAACTCTCTCTCTTCGCGGCTCTGAAAGCCGCCACTTTTTGAGCTGATGCTGCAGGGAGGAGAGGACTCAGAGCAGGCAGAGGGGCCGCGGGACGCCTAATACTGCGGCGGCAAGTTTGGATTTATTTTTTTTTTTTAGACACCGGTAAGTGCTTCGCGGGCCGCACAAGATGCTCTCGCGGGCCGCATGCGGCCCGCGGGCCGCGTGTTTGAGACCCCTGCTTTATAGCAAGCATACAGAAAGCATAGCAAAACTAACTAAATACAAAGTAATTTGGAGTATTTCCCTCACCCTCTACTTACAAGTAAAACACTTTTCTTTCTGCTTTTTCTGTTACAGCTATAAAGTAATTAAGAGATTTCCTGTCCATCGACTGATCCTAGCACAGTGAGAGAGAAGGATATATGGTTCCTAGCTATATTCTAAGATAAACTAACAAAATCCTTTTTCACACAGACATCACACAGCACAACAAGTCAGAATCATACACACTCACTCGTTAGCAGACATACAGTGGAGACTTGCAAGTCATCCCATCTTCAGGAGATAGTATGCAAATCCCCCCCCCCCCCTAAAATGTTCTGTCCCATTATATAGTTTTCCTTTCAAACTAGTTCCTTTGTTTTTAATTCCAGGCATCTGGATTCTCTCTTCCGTTCCTTCCTTTGTCCTGTCATATCTTCACTCCCATTCCTGTTGACCTTTTGTATGGCCATGTTTGCAACCATTTTCTTATGCCTTTGTCAGATTTATTTCTTGTTATCTGACCTTTTTCCCACTTATTCAGTTCTTCACCTGGTTTATTTGTTTTTCATCCCTTATTTTCAAGAAATACAGAAAATATATCTTGTTCTCTGTATCTTCTGACAATTTTTACACTAGGCCCCACTAGACCCCATGCTAAACTGGCATATTTATGCTTGTGATACCTTCTCCCTTTGTGCCTTGTAGATAAATGTGTTTTTTTTCTCACATTTCTTCCATCTGATGTCACCTAATACCTCTAGCAATTCACGGAGCACATCAGTGCCAATGCCAGCAATTTGGACAACATTTTTAGATGTTCTGTGTTAACCCTTTCCCACTGGCTCTCACACCTCTCAAGCCCTTCTGGATCCACTACAATCTGGCTTTCATCCTCTAGATTCCACATAAAAAGTTCATGACAAAGCCTCCAGTGACTTATTCCTTGCCAAATCCAAGGGCCTTTACTCAATCCTCATCCTTCTTGACCTTTCTGTTGCTTTTGACGCTGTTGATCACCACCTTCTCCTCAATACCTTGTCCTCGCTTGGATTTAGGGGCTTTGTTCTATCCTGGTTTTCTTCTCATCTCTCCCAATGCACTTCTAGTATACGCTCTGGTGGATCCTCCTCTACTGCCATCCAGCTTTCAGTTGGTGTACTTCAGGGCTCTGTCTTGGGTCCTCTCCTTTTCTCTCTCTTGGTGAACTTATCTCCTCCCATGGTTTTCAGTACCATCTTTAAGCTGACGACTCTCATATCTACCTCTCTGCACCTGAAATATCTCCAGGAATCCAGGCCCAGATATTTGCCTGTTTATCCGACACTGCTGCCTGGATGTCTCATCATCATCTAAAACTGAACATGGCCAACACTTAGCTCCTTATCTTTCCCCTTAAACCCACCCCTTCCTCCCTTCTCTATTTCTGTGGATAACACTACACTCCTCCCTCTTTCCTCAGCTTGCAACCTTGGGGTCATCTTTGAATCTACTCTCTCTTTCTCTGCACACATCCAATAGATGGCTAAAACCTGTCACATTCTTTTCTATAACATCAACAAAATTTGTCCCTTCCTTTCTGTACGCACCACTAAGACCCTTATCTACTCTCAAGTCACCTCCTGTCTTGACTATTGAAACCTGTTTCTCACTGGTCTTCCTCTAAATCATCTCTCTCCCCTTTCAATCTGTTCAAAACTCAGCTGCATGGTTTATCTTCCACCAGTGTCGCTACGCTCATGTAACCCTCTACTCAAGTCACTTCACTGGCTCTCTATCCGTTTCACATCCAGTTCAAACTTCTCCTACTGATTTATAAATACATTCATTCTGCGGCAAAATACTACCTTTCCTCTCTTATCTTACTCCATACCCTTCTTCGCAACTCCATCCCATTTATCATTGCCTTTCCCTGCCACTGCCAACTCCAGACTGTTCATTCCACCTTGCTGCTCCATATGCCTGAAACAAACTACCTGAATCAGTATTTCAGGCTCCTTATCTTTCCCCCTAAGCCCCCCCCCCATCCTCCTTTCTCTATTTCTGTGGATAACATTCTACTCCTCCCTGTTTCCTTGGCTTGAAACCTTCGAGTCATCTTTGACTCCTCCCTCTTCTTCTCTACACACATCCAACAGATAGCTAAAACTTGCCATTTCTTTCTCTAAATATTGGCAAAATTTGTCTCTTTCTTTCTAAGCACACTACACAAACCCTTATTCATTCTCTAGTCACCTCCTGTCTATAGACTATTGCAAACTCCTCTTTGCTGGTCTTCCTCTGAATCATCTCTCCCCACTTCAGTCTGTTCAAAAAGCTGCATGGCTAATCCTCTGCCAATGTTGTTAGGCCCATGTCACCCCTATTGTCAAATCACTTCATTGGCTTCCTATCCGTTTCTGCATCCAGTTCATACCTCTACTACTGACCTAAAAGTGCCTTCATTCAGCTGCTTCTCACTATTTTTCCTCTCTTATCTCTCCCTATACCCCTCCTTGGGAACTCTGCTCTTCTGGCATATCCCTTCTCTATCTGTGCCCTTCTCTTACACTGCCAATTCCAGGCTTCAGTCTTTCTACCTTATACCTCAAACAAACTACCCGAGTCAGTGTGTCAGGCTCCATCTCTGGCCCTGTTCAAATCCAGGCTAAAAACATGTCTTTGAAACTGCTTTTGGATCCTGATCCCTCTAGCCTCCTATTCACCTCTTTTGTGTTTCCTTACAGTTCCCTAGATATATCCTAATCTCCAGTTGTGTTGTTTGCCTTAACTAGACTGTAAACTCATGATCAGGGACTATTTCTTACATGTCTCTGTATGAGCTGCGTACACTTTGTAGCGCTATATAAATAAGTAGTAGTATTAGTAGTAACCTGCTCGTCACTGGTTTCCCTCTGAATCATCTCTCTCCCCTTCAATCTGTTCAAAATTCAGTTGCATTGCTTATATTTTGCCAGTGTTGCTATGCTCATGTAATCCCTCTTCTCAAGTTACTTCACTGTTACTCGAGCTACTTCATCTGTTTCCACATCCAGTTCAAATTTCTACTGACCTACAAGTGCTTTCATTCTGTGGCTCCTCACTACCTTTCCTATCTTATCTCATTCTACACCCCTCTTTGGAAACTCCGCTCCTCTAGCAGATCCCTTTTATTTGTGCTCTTCTCTGCCACTGCCAACTCTAGAATTTGTTCATTCCAGCTTGCTGCTCCATATGCCTGGAATTAAACTACTTGAGTTAGTGTATTGGGCTCCTTCTCTAGCCCTATTCAAATCCAGGCTAAAATCTCACCTCTTCAAGGCTGCTTTTGAATCCTGATACCCCTGACTGTCTTGTTCATCACTTATGTGTATCTTACTATACTCTAGTCCTCAGTTTTACTATGTCCCCAATTCAGGAAGGAGGCTTGCGGGATTGTATGTCCCGGTGGGACGTGCAGCCCCACTAGCCATTCTGCCCAAGTCCCAAGACACAGAATCCCCACATGCACAGAGGCTCTGTGCAAAGAGATGGAGTCAGGGACGGCACAGGGGTGGAGTGTGGGTCAGGCATGGGCGGGCCAGTCAACTGGATGTACAGGGCCGATTCAGGTCACGGCCCTGTACGTCTGGGGAGCACAAGGGGGACGCACTGCTTATTTCACCTCAGAGGTGGAATAAGCACTGGTCCCCCAAGCGCCCCGGCCTGGCAGCTCCCCCAGTGCAGCGGACAAACAGTAGGCACTGCTCCACCTCCCGATCCTGGCCCCAGCAGACCTGCTGAGGGCTGGGCGATGTGGAAACTGGATGGGGAGGGCATCAGGTCTTTCGCACACAAGCGAGATTGGGGAGCTTGGCCATGCTGACCTAAGGACATCCCCGTGGTAGACAAAGGGGCATGCTGGGCCATCCCGTTGCCCTATCCAGCATGCCACAAGAGCATTTTGCTCCCGCAGTGCAGAATCAGGTGCAACAAAGCCCATCCTGGATCGTGCTCTATGTGTTTTGTCTTGATTGGATTATAAGCGCTAATGAGCAGGGGCTGTCTCTTACATCTATATGTACAGCGCTGTGTATGCCTTGTAGCACTCTACAAATGATAAGTAGTAGTAGTGGTGGTTAATGATAGTGATGTTGGGATACCAGTGGTTACCAGCAATGGGAGGTATGGTTTTTCACAAAGTTGTATAGAGATGGTAGGCAGCCTAAATATTATTTAGTACCTTTACAGAGGGCATTTTGTTTGAGTTATGAAAATGTTAGAGAAAGTTATAAATTATGATGTCAATTAATTAATGTGAGAAGGATTTGATCCAAAGTTTCTTATTTGTAAAGCCCTGTTGAGCTATGTTCATGTTGCGCTGATAATCATGCTCTATCCCTTTGTACATTGTACAATTGTTTAATCAGTTCTCTGTAAAGCCCTGTTAAGCTATGTTGTTGCATGTAAACCACGGTGACTCTTAGATACAGCGGTATAGAAAATTAGCTAAATAAATAAAATAAGGAGTGGAGGAGTAGCCTAGTGGTTGGGGCAAGGTACTTCAGGCCGGAAGGTCGGGGGTTCAAATCCCACTAGAGGACAGCAACCTAGGGCTGGAAGGACTGGGGTTTCTAGTCCCACAGGTGCTCCTTGTGGTCTTGGGCAAGCCACTTAACCCTCCATAGCCCATGTTCCCTGTAAAATAGTTATCTTCAAGTTATAATGCCCTGTTCAATGTAATTTCCGTTTGTTCAATGTAAACCGCACTGATGCAGAATAGCGCGGTATATAAGAGAATATAAATAAATAAATTAAATAAAGAAATAAATATTAGAAGGAAAAACTGATTTACTATGTATTATATAAACTTGGTAGAAGACACAAAACACAGCATGTGTACAGGCACTTTATAAACCAACCAAACTCCAATGTGTTTCGGCCACACAGGTCTTCTTCAGGGGGTGCAAAACCTCAAAAGGAACAATAAAGTACAACATTACAGTAAATAAAAGCCCAAGGCCCCACCCTCATAGCCTGGAAACTGTTAGAGGATACTTTTTCAATGGACTATTTAGCGGCCCTGAGTAAAGGGCAGATAGAACAGCACACTGGTAAGTGGACATCTTATACTGAGTGGACAAAACAGACGCCCCCGCACACACACACACAATCCCAACTCTGAGATGACAACCAATTGCTATAACCCCATGAAAGGTATGTCATGATACATGAGTAACAACGGCCCCCTGAACTGTGTGCTTCTGGGGAAGAGAGGGAGGGGGAAGGATCTGGGAGGGAGGAATGAGAGTTATGTTATATAAATTAATAGTCCCTTTGTTATGATGGTTGCTTGCAGTGTGTGTATTTACCTGTTTATTCCTCGAAATATAAATAAAGTTTTAAAAAAATGCACAATTGTATATATTACTTTTGTTCATTTTCAGCCTTGCTTGTCTGCATTTTATTAGTTTTGTCTTTGTTTTTATGTCTATATTGCTTTTATGCTCATTTCTATGTGTTATTATCATTATTATACACTTTTTAATTTTGAATTATGTCCCACAATTTAGCATCTTTATCTTTTGTTTTATTCACCAATTGCATTATTTATTTATGTCTTTATTGTTTCATATATGATCAATTAGGCTAAGATTTGTATTTAATGTTGTACTTTTATTGTTCCTTTCAAGGTTTTGCACCCCTGAAGAAGGCCTGTGTGGCCAAAACGCACTGGGGTTTGGTTGGTTAATAAAGTGCCTGTGATAACTGTCTTTGCACCTGCTGTGTTTTGTGTCTTCTGCTCCCGTGCCTTTGCTCTCTGTTGGACTCTTTGGTGCATCTGAGCAACATGTTTTCCCTGGGGAGGGACATCCTCAGCTGCAATGAAGATGACCTGCAGCGCATACTGCCTGAGGACCCCTTCTTTGACAAAGATGAAATTACATGCAGTACGGCTGAAGAATGGGGTATGTGCGGCTTTCTCCAAAATTAATTCATGAAGACATGCACGCCTCCTCACTTTTAGAATATTGTAGACACAAGATTATACCCAGGGGATTGAGGATGAACAAAGTCCCTGGGATGTATACAGATCATGAAGAATTTATGGCTGACTGGATTAAGATTTTAAACAAATCCTCTTTAGATTTAATGATTTTATTGATTAATACGTCAAAACACAAGGCTGATATTTTAAAATCAGACATTGACTCTAAATTGGAGGCTTTAAAGGAAAGTAATATTAGATATGATGTTCTTAAAAAGGATTATGATAAAAATGTCAATGATTACAAATCAGTAAAGGAAAGAAAGCTTAAGAAATTTAAGAGAGATGAGAAGGACTACAAAGATGGGACCGTTTACTCATGTACGAGTAAGTAGGCCCCATATAGAAGTGAGTCTAGGAAACGAAAACTAGATTACTCAAAGGTTGAATGGAAAAGCAAAGAAAAAACACGACACCGCTCAGATACTGAACAAGAATCTATCAGGAAAAAGAGTCGTGGTCATGCAGATGAACAATTAGATTCCTCTGCACACCTCTTTTCATCTGCCCCACCACCAAATCAGAACCATACCCACAAATTATTTTTTTCCATGAAAAATCTATGGAAAGAAGGGGGGTCAAAAGACAAACTATCCGTCCACATCAGGGCACAATCAACCCTCGCTTCCATACAGGGACAGAGGGAGGGGGAGGGGGAGAGGAGAGAGGTTTTAAAAGATAATGGGTTAGATGGGATCATTAATATGTCTAGTTACACATTGACTAAAAAGAGATTACAGTGTTACAGAAAGGATTATCTTTTGTCCCTACAAGGAAACATGATTCTTTTACTACTCAGGTAGAACTTTATAAGAATCTGTCCAGGAGTGGAAAAACAAGCTTTACAATCTCTGAGCAATAATACTGAAATAGTCATTAAGCACGCAGATAAAGGGGGTGCCTTGGTATTAAAAGACAGGGATGATAATGTCAAAAAAATATATAGCAAATATGTGACATTTCTTTTTACTCTAGGCTATATGAAGATCCCACACGTGGGCTGAAGAATAAGCTAGATACATTACTCTATATAGATCTACAAGCAGGCTATCTTACAAAGAAATAATTTGATTTTTTGACAGTAAATCACCCTGTGACTCCAACCATTTATGTATTGCCTAAGGTGCATCAGTCCCTACGAAATACCCCTGGAAGACCGATTATATCCGCCACTAGTTTTCTCTTTGAACCAATTTCCAAATTTTTAGATGGCTTCCTGAGTCCTTTTGTAACTAAAACACCGTCATACATTCGCGACTCATCGCACATACATAATACAGCTCTTGCAAGGATATCAAGATTATCATAATGGCAGTATTTTGGTTACTTTAGGCATTGCATCACTATATACTAATATACCACAAGGTGAGGCCCTTAAGATTATGGAGTACACCTTGTTGCATCAGGATAGGCCAGTAAGGACCCCTTAGTGCTATTTGATAGAACTCGCAAGTCTGGCTATGACTGAGAATTTCTTTTGTTTTAGAGAGGTGTTTTATAAGCAGATCAAGGGGGTGGCTATGGGCTCGTCCATGGCACCAGATGTGGCAAATCTTTATGTGTCTGACTTTGAAAAACGGTTTCTTTCAAAACACATGTTTAGTAAACAGGTGAAAATGTGGAAGATTTATATTGATGATATCTTTTTAATTTGGGATGGTCAGGAATCTGATCTTTTTTCCTTTTTAGAATGGTTGAATGGCCAGGGTGAGAACTTGAAGTTTCAACATCATTATAGTACCCACCAAATTTCCTATTTGGATATTTTTCTCAAAGGGTCCAGAAGGTTTCATTACAAGTTTGTTTTGAAAACCTACAGACAGAAATTCTTTATTGCATTCTACTAGTTTTCACAATAGGGCACGTAAGGCTAACCTTCCGACTAGCCAATTTTTAAGGATCCGTTGCCTTTGTACCTTGGACAATGATTTTGAAATACAAGTGAAAGACCTGAGGCAACGTTTTGAGACCAGAGTATATCCAGAAGAATGCATCGACAGAGTTTATCATCAAGCATGGCGGTCCAGCAGAACCATGCTCCTATAAGGGCATGCACGCACACAGGAAGAAAGACTTGTCTGTGCCCTTACTTTTTCAAATTTTGCACATGACATTGCACGCATCATTAAGGAGGAGTGGCGCCTCTTGTCTTTGATTTCATCTTTAAGAGATGCAAGCCTCACAACAGCCTATAAGAAAAACAAGAGACTCACCAATTTTTTGGTACCCTCCACCTTGGCAAAACCTTGTGTCATTCCTAGAGTAAAAGGTCAATTTCGCTGTGGCAGATGTACGGTCTACCCCCATGCCCTGGTCATCAAAGAACAATTTCAACATCCCTCGGATGTTTGGACCATTAAGATGGATGACTTTTCCAACTGTGAAACACAGCATGTGGTTTACCTGATCATGTGTCCATGCAACTTGTGCTATGTAGGAAAGACTAAATGAAGTCTCAGGACTCGCATCACTGAACACAAGAGCTGCATTAAACGTAAGGCCATGGATAAACCTCTGGTTGAGCATTGGTTGTCTGCAAATCACACTGTAGCACATGTTTTGGTCCGGTCATGGATGAATTTGGTTTTTAGGACTTATATTTGGTTTTCCAATTTTACTTATGTTTATTAAAACTTTATATACCGCCCAATACAAAATAGCATCTGGGCGGTTTACAATACATAAAAGCAATTAAAAAGAAAGAGAAGGCTGCGGAAAAAGAAACAGAAAAAGAACGCCATAAAATCAAAGAACAGGGATAGAGACAGATGGCAGTCAAGGGATACAGAAGGCAAACATGAAGGGAGAGAAGGGAGCACAATACTTACCATACTTACAATAGTATGGTCCTTTTATTTTTGTTCCCTTCCCCCTCCCCTTCTCCTCCATCCCCTCCTCCCCCCTTCGCTCACTCCTCCCTCTCCTTTCCCCATCCCCTCCCACCCTTCCTTTCCTTTCCCCTTATTTATCCCCTCCCCTTCCCCTTCTCCCACTCTCCTTTCCCCTTCCCCTCCCTTCCTTCCCCCTCCCCTTTCCCTCCATTTCCTTTCCTCTTCCTGCCTCCCCCCTTCACCACCCCCTCCCACCATCCCTTCCCTCTCCCCCTTCCCCTCCTCTCTCCCCCTCTCCCTCCTCCCCTTCCCCCCTTTTCTTCCCCTCCTTTCTTTTCCCTTCCCCTCCCCCTGTTCCTCCGTTTTCCTTTTCTTCCCCTTCCCCACCTCATTTTATGACCTGTGTAATATATGGTTGGTCATCTGTTTGTCTATTTATTTATTCTTTTATTTGGTCTGCTAGTTGTTTCTCTATGTTCTTAACTGTTTTTATCGTTATTTTGTGTTTTATAAGGAAGTCAGTATGTCTATGATCAAGGATGCACCATTTTTGACAACTCTTGCCGTCCCCGTGCTATTTTTTATTATTTTAGGAAAGCCCAGGTTGGATTTTATTTATGTGTTCATGTTTTTTTACTTTAGCGGTTTTATTTCTGGTCCTATATAAGATAGACACTACGCTGCAGGCTCTAGGACTTTTTTTTTTTTTAGCCCTTTGGCCATCCCTCTTGCTACCTCTTACTGTTTTTATGATTCTTATAATTATCTGTTTATAAGACATTGGGGTTGGGTTTTATTTAATTATTTATGTGTCTTCTTAACTATTTATGCATTTATGGTTAATGCTCATACTGCTTTTCAGTGTATTTTATCTCATTTAGCCTCTCATTTTATACAGAATAGGGTCCACAATTTGGCTTCTGGATCTGGTTCCTTCCAGGATTTCTTGCATTGTCCTTTATTTATTCCCCAGTTTACTCATCACTGTTAGTGTTTTTTTAAGGTGCCACCACAAGGTTTAGATAGTCTATGATAAATTATATTACCAGATCCCAGTATTAGGATGTAAAATAGTCACCATTTGGGTGAACTTACAATATGAATAACATAGATTGCAGCGACTCTCTTAAAGCCTGTTTAGGGCCAGCGGTTGACTTTGATAGGTTTGTCTGATTCACAGTCTTGAAATAATAGGTTTAACATGTGCATTTTAACACAATTTCTCAACACTCAATCTGGGAATATGATTACAGGATTGGACAAATCATCAACTAGTCATATTTTTATTTATTTATTTAAAAGGATTTCATATACCACTTTATCTTTAAATCAAAGCAGTTAGCACATCAAACAATCAAGAGTGGGAGGGTGAATACATGCAGTGGATACATCGACTTGTGTGGTGTGGGTGAGTAGTGTGATTGATTAACTGGTGAGCTATATACATTGTGAACTGTGAACAGGGGCTCAGATAGGTTTGTCTGTTTCACAGTCTTGAAATAATAGGTTTAACGTGCATTTTAGCACAATTTCTCAACACTCAATCTGGGAATATGATTACGGGATTGGGCACATTATAAACCAGTCGTATGTAGCAACGCAGCTAGAACTCCTAAAAGGAGATACGTTAATAGACAAATGGGTAGGACATTCTTTTGTTCATCACATCGGTTGTGACAGCTTGACCTTTCAACCCAATTTTGGTGCGATTCTGACTGCTTAAATAAAGCTGTTCTGAGCACCGTCACTCAATGCTGCCAGCACATGAACGCTACATGCTGATTGTTCTTGCTGCTCTCTTCACTGTGGGTTTTAATGATTATTTTTATTTATATGACTTGCTCACTACAGGGGTTTCGTATTATTTGGTTGTGCCACTTTGATTATTAGATTCATCCATGAAGCTCGAGGGGATAGCACAGTTACTTACCTGTAACAGGTGATCTCTGGGAACAGCAGGAATTAGTCCTCACATATGGGTACGTCGGTACCGACGGAGCCCGTGCGGGAAAGCTCCCCAGCTTCTTAGAATAGAAGCTTTTGGGGCCTCCCACTGCACATGCGCACTGCCTTCCCGCCTTCCTGAACAGCTCTCCTCAGTTTCGAGTTTATAGCTGAGTCAACAGAGAGAGGACAGGAAGATAGATAGATAAAAGATACAACTCCTAGGGGAGGTGGGTGGGTTGTGAGGACTAATTCCTGCTGTTCCCAGAGATCACCTGTTACAGGTAAGTAACTGTGCTATCTCCAGGAACAAGCAGGAATAAGTCCTCACATATGGGGACTCCCTAGCTTAGATGCATGGGATCCCCTGTAAAGGTTCGCCATCTTCGTATGGATCTCAGGCATCCATTCTGGGAAGGTGGGCAGGAGTTGTTTAGGAATGGAACAGGTGCTTGAGGACAGCCTGGCCAAACAAGGCATCCCGGCGGGAGTCCTTGTCCAAACAGTAATGGGCTGTGAAGGTATGAACCGAGGCCCAGGTAGCGGCTCGACAGATCTGATCTATGGAAACAGAGTGCAGATGAGCCATAGAAGTTGCCATGGCCCTCACATTGTGAGCAGTGACATGGCCTTCCAGAGAAATGTTTTTGCTCTGGTAAGCAAAAGAAATACACTGAGCAATCCAATTGGAAAGTGTACGCTTGGAGACTGGAAGTCCCAAATGGGAAGGATCAAAGGCCACAAAAAGTTGAGAAGACTTTCGATGTGGCTGAGTCCTATTAAGGTAAAAAGCGAGAGCTCTTTTACAATCCAGAGTATGAAGGTTCCTCTCTGCATTGGATGCATGAGGAGCTGGAAAAAAGACAGGTAGATATACCTCTTGATTAAGATGAAAAGGCGAGACCACTTTAGGCATAAAGTGGGGATTCGTCCTAAGGACCACCTTATCATGATGAAATCTTGTGTAAGGTGGATTAGCCACTAAAGCCTGCAGCTCACTGATGCGGCGAGCCGAAGTGACTGCAATGAGGAAGATGACCTTCCAGGAAAGAAATTTCAAGGAGGTGGAAAACATTGGCTCAAAAGGTGGCTTCATAAGTTGACCGAGCACTAGATTCAAATCCCATGCGACCGGGGGTGGTCTGATGGGAGGTTTAGTGAGAGTCAGGCCTCTCATGAATCTTGCAACAAGAGGATGAGAGGAGATAGGTTGTCCATTTATATGTTTCAAGGATGCTGCAATAGCACTTAGATGGACTCTTACCGAATTCGTCTTGAGGCCTGCATTGGATAGATGCAGGAGATAATCAAGAAGAGAATTCAAAGGAAGTGCCAGAGGGTCAAGACCCTGCTGAGCACACCAAATGGAAAAACGTTTCCATTTGAAAGCATAGGAACGCCTGGTAGAGGGTTTCCTAGAGGCAGAAAGGATATCTTTCACTGGTTGGGAAAGATGAAAGTCTTGAAGGCTTAAGCCTTCAGTAACCAAGCACTGAGGTGAAGGGATTTGGGGTTTGGGTGCCACAAAGTCCCCTCCTCCTGAGACAGGAGGTCTGGCGCAGCTCCCAGATCCAAGTAGGATCCCTGGGAGAGCTGTAGAAGTAGAGGGAACCACACTTGGCGTGGCCAGCGTGGAGCTATGAGGATCATAGTTCCATGATCCCTCTGGAGTTTGAACAGAGTCTTGGGAATCAAAGGAATGGGTGGAAAGGCATATAGGAATGCCTGATTCCAATTCAGGAGAAAGGCGTCCGTAGCCTGAGCTCCCTGACACGGAGTTCTGGAACAGAACCGGGGAAGTTTGGCATTCCACGGACTTGCAAAGAGGTCTATGTCCGGGGTCCCCCATTCCTGAAAGATTCGGTTTATTTGGTCCAAATGTAGGGACCATTCGTGTGGCAGCAGAACTCGACTGAGCCTGTCTGCCCGAGAGTTTTGAACTCCTGGGAGATACACTGCTAGCAGGTGAATCTGATGCTCTCTGGCGAAGGCCCATAGTCTTAGAGCTTCGTTGCAAAGCGACAGAGAGCCCGTCCCTCCTTGTTTGTTTATGTAAAACATGGCCACCTGATTGTCCGTCTGAACTAGGACAGTGAGGTTGGCTAGGAGGGAGTGGAAGACCTTGAGGGCAAGGTAAATTGCTCGCAGTTCCAGAAGATTGATATGAAGGGTGGTCTCCTGTAGAGACCAAGTGCCCTGAGTGGAGAGAGTTTGCAGATGGGCTCCCCACCCTGTTTGGGAGGCATCTGTTGTGAGGGTTGCTTGGGGTAGCAATGGTTGAAATGGAGCCCCCAACAACAGATTCTTGGTGGAAGTCCACCAGTGGAGGGACCAAAACAGACGATCGGAGGTTTGTATTTGGTCTGAGAGCGCTCCTGACGCCTGAGTCCACTGAGTGGCCAGGGTCCATTGAGCTGCTCTCATATGAAGACGAGCATAGGGCACCACATGCACTGTGGAGGCCATATGACCCAGTAGGCGTAGCATTTCCCTGGCTGTCAAGTGAGTGCTGGACTGAGCTTGGGAGGCCAAACTCAGGAGGCGCTGGCCTCGAACCTGTGGAAGGTAGGCCCTTGCAGTGATGGTGTCCAACTGGGCCCCTATGAATTCTAGAGATTGAGTAGGGATGAGTTGGGACTTGGGAAGGTTTACTACCAGTCCCAGATACTGCAAAAGGCTCCTTGTGTGGTCCAGGGAAATCTGGGCCTGTGACTGAGTTGGAGCTCGGATGAGCCAGTCGTCCAGATATGGGAAGACAAAGATTCCCATGCCTCTTAGAAATGCGGCTACGACTGCCATGCATTTTGTGAATACTCTTGGAGCAGAGGCTAGACCGAAGGGGAGTACTCTGTATTGGAAATGTTTTCCCTGAAACAGAAAGCGAAGATACTTTCTGTGGGATGGATGGATGAGTATATGTGTATACGCATCCTGTAGGTCTAGAGAACAAAGCCAGTCCTGACCCTGGAGGTAAGGAAGGAGAATGCCGAGAGACAGCATTTTGAATTTCTCCTTGAAGAGAAATTTGTTCAATTCTCTCAGATCTAGGATTGGTCTGAATCCCCCTGTCTTCTTTGGAATGAGAAAATAAGGGGAGTAGAAACCGGACCCTTGTTGAGGAAGAGGAACCTCTTCTATGGCCCCTTGGGCAAGAAGAGAGGAAACCTCTTGACCCAACAGGGTTAGGAGAGATGGGGGAGAATTGAATGGTCTCACCATATGATGGGGAGGAAGGCTGGAGAAATGAAGTTTGTAACCCTCTCGAATGATAGAGAGGGTCCATTGTTCTGTTGTGATTTGTTCCCATCTGGGAGCAAAGTGAACCAACCTTCCGGGTATGGTGAGAGGTTCTGGTTGTGTTAGAACCAGAAGTGGCAAGTTCCCTAGGAGCAAGTCAAAACCCCTGAGGGGTTGGAGCCTGCTGAGCTACAGTAGCTGCTGCAGGCTTAGCTCGTGCTTGTTTGGATTGCTGACGCTTAGCAGTATAGCGAGGTTGAGAAGACTGCTGGCCAGTATTTGAAGCAACTCTGGCCTTCTTATAGTAAGGCCTTTTAAAAGACTTTTTCTTAGTAGGAATTGAAGTGGACTTTGAAAGTCTTTCCAAGGTGGCATTTTCAGCATCCATCTGGGTGGCTTTGATTTGCCACTCTTCCCCAAATAAGTTCTCACCTGTACAGGGCAGATTCCGTAAGCCATCTAGAACCCAAGGTTCCAGATCAGAGGCCTGGAGCCAAGCAAGACGTCGGGCTGCAATAGCAATGCCCGAAGCCCTACTGGCTCCCTCAAAGGAATCATATGCTGCCCTATTAGAGAACTTAGAAACCTCTAAGAGTTGTTTCACTAGGGAAAGGAATCCCTGCTTTTTATCCTCAGGGATAAAGGGGGCAAAATGCCGCACCTTTTTGGCAAGTTCCTCCAGGAACATGCCCATATAGAGACTGTAGGAATTAATCCTGGCTATAAGCATACTAGCCTGGAAAATTTTCCTACCAAAAGAGTCCAAAGTCTTACATTCCCGTCCTGGAGGGGTGGAAGAGTGCCTTTTGGTACTCCTAATCTTCTTCATTGCAGACTTCACCACAATAGAGTGGTGGGGCAATTGAGTCTTTTGGAAACCAGGAGAAGGAGGGACCCTATACATGGTGTCCAACCTACGGGAATAAGGAGACAAAGTCAAAGGATTTTCCCAGAAATCCATCAGTTGTTCTTGAAGGATTTCATGGATAGGCAGGGTAACTGCCTCCTTAGGGGCCTTTGAGTATCCCAAAATATCCATTTTTTTGGATCTGGGTTCCTTTTCAGAGGATGTGGTAATAGAAAGGGCTGTAGCCATATCTAAAACAAAGTCCTGGAAGGACAAATCCTCTGGAGGGGACATTCTCCTTTTAGGAGAAGAGGGCTCCTCAGGTAAGTTGAGTGAAAACTCAGCAGAATCATCAGAGGAGTGAAAATCCTCAGAGGAATCGGTGCTTTCCTCTAACGCACGATACGCGTACCGATCGGTATCGATATCGGGCGTATCGGGTATGGAACCGGTATGGAGCGAAAGCCCATACGGTACCGACTTGCGTTTAGAGGTGGACGGCCTCGATACCGGCATGGCGGACGATACCGGTATCGGGCCCGGAACCGCTGAAAGCGGAACCGATGGCGTTGCAGCTTTAATGAAAGCCATGACGGCCTGCTGCATGGACTGTACAGTATCGCCCATGGACGCCATAGCTGCCTGGATGTCGGTACCGGAGTGACCCGGTACCCCAGAGCAGGCTAACAGGTGATCTGTCGAGGCCGTAGCATCGATATCAACCTGAGACCCCTGAATTGGCGTTTTTGGAAGTTGGACTTCCCGCCGGGGTTGTTTGGCTGGGGCAGGGTCCTCAAGTTCTAAGCTAAGAGCCTCTCGATGCTTTGAAGGAGATTTGCTCTTTGAGGACTTGCCCACAGAAGGTTTGGTTACCTGAGATCCATCCGGAGAAGAAGACCTGGATGACTGTGATGCTGTATTCTCTGAAGCAAACAGCACATGGAATTTGTTGGCCCGGTTCTGCAGCCCACGTTTAGACATGTGGGAGCAAGATGGGCAGTCCGGTATGGAATGGTCAGGCCCCAAACATTTCAGACACCAGTCATGGGTGTCTGTGACTGAAATAACAGCATTACATTTGGTACACTTCTTAAATCCAGGGGCTGGCTTCTCCATGAGGAGAAATTGAGTAGGCCGAGAGGCCTCTCTGAAGTGACCAAAAAGCTAAAAAAAAATAAGAAAAAAGAATTATAATTTTTTAAAGAAAGAAAGAAAAGACCGGCGATACCGGTATCGGTATGGGGAAGGCAGGTACGCGGTCTAAAGAAACAAATAAAATAACAATTTCTTCAGCGGTGACAGGAACACGACCTGCTGGCTCCGCGGAAAAAGAGAAACTGAGGAGAGCTGTTCAGGAAGGCGGGAAGGCAGTGCGCATGTGCAGTGGGAGGCCCCAAAAGCTTCTATTCTAAGAAGCTGGGGAGCTTTCCCGCACGGGCTCCGTCGGTACCGACGTACCCATATGTGAGGACTTATTCCTGCTTGTTCCTGGAGATATATTTTAGCTTTACTACACTCCCTGCATACCCACTGTCAGGTAGAATATCTCAACCGTATGTTTTTGAATTGCCAGGGTTTTAATTCACTTTTATGAGTATTGTAGTACAAATGCTGTCGAATGCCCAAAAGAAATGGATTACCTTTTCTCCAACATGCTAAGACTTGTTTAAAAGGAGACGGTGGTCTAATGGAATGGGTTCTTTGTGACTCAGCGTCCCTTTTGGATTCTATTTGATTGGGACTTCAGCCATGCTATATGCCGAACTTTTATTCAGGTCATGGTCAGGTTTGACAATGGACACTGCGCAAGATTATGGGTTTTCTTGATTTGCCAGTTCCTCCCTTTTGCTTTCTCTTCCCTCCCCCTCCTCCTGCCTTCCCTTTTTTCCCTCTTTCCCTTTCTTCCTTCCCTCGTATACACTATTTTAAGGAATGACCATGCATCTAAGTGGATTAAACCGTCTACACACTACTAAATATTTCTTTTATTCACGCCGATCTATTTTTCTTCTGATAGGCTTTATTGAAGTGTTGCGATTTATCGATATTGGTGCTTAACACAGAGCCCTTTCTAAACCAGGTACTTGAATTCCTAATTTATGTACTATGGATTTGCAGTCCTCTCCCTCTATACTTGTCCAGCAGTACAAGTGTACAAAATGTGCGACATAGATTCCCTTTAGTGGTCTTCCTCATCCATCTATAATGATGTGCATAGTTTTTTCACATTAGGTTTTAGGGGTCCTCCTCATCTGCGCTTCCATTTGTATGTATGATAAAATGCACAATTGTATATATTATTACTTTTGTTCATTTTCAGCCTTGCGTGTCTGCGTTTCATTAGTTTGTCTTTGTTTCTATGTCTATATTGCTTTTATGTTCATTTCTATATGGGCTTTTATGTGTTATTATTATTATCATTATTATATGCTTTTTAATTCTGTATTATGTTGCACAATTTAGCGTCTTTATCTTGTGTTTTATTCACCAATTGTATTATTTATTTATGTATTTATTGTTTCATATATGATGAACTAGATTGAGATTTTTTATTTAATGTTGTACTTTTATTGTTCCTTTTGAGGTTTTGCACCCCCTGAAGAAGGGTTGTGCGGGTTGGAGTTTGGTTGGTTAATAAAGTGCCTGTGGTAACTGTCTTCACACTTGCTGTGCTTTGTGTCTTCTGCTCCCGTGTGGATGCCTTTGCTCTCTGTTGGACTCTCTCTTACATAAACTTGGTTACATAAAGATGAGTTTATGGTGGCTAAAGTATGCCTCAAAATGTTTAAGGTATTTTTGGAACATGGAGGGATATAAGGGCAGGGAAGTTTTATTAATTTGTCCAGATTGGCTGCTGGTGCAGAAAAGCTGAGGCTGCTTTTCAGCTGAAGGTAGGCCTGATATTACTAGATCAAATTAGCTAATCTGATCATTATTTTTTACTTGTTTTTAGAAAAAGTAAGTTAGACCATCTGTGCAGAGCTTTTTTTTAGGAGATCCTATAGGAACCTGACATCTGAAAGTTTATTATCTCATTTAAATGTTTATTTACTTAAGCAACAGGATAGTTTAGTGGTAGAGAAGTGGGAAGTTGGAGGTGGTCAAGAATGAAATGGAACGTGTACAACTTGATCTGTTGGGTGTCAGCGAACTGAAGTGGACTGGCATCGGGCACTTTTCATCAGATGATCACATGGTCTACTCTGCTGGAAATGAAAGACAAAGAAGAAATGGTGTTGCATTTATAATACAGTAGAAACTTGCAAGAACTGTAATGAAATACAATGCAGTCAGCGAACGCTTAATCTCTATTCGTCTATGAGGAATGCCTATCAACACAACTATAATTCAAGTATATGCCCCAACAACAGCTGCAGAAGAGAATGAAATTGAAGAGTTTTATGAACAAGTACAAGCTGAAATTGACAGAACATGCAAACAGGATATCCTGATAGTCATGGGTGACTGGAACACAAAAGTTGGCAATAAAGAAGAAGGCAAAGTAGTTGGAAAATATGGACTTGGCAACAGAAATGAAGCTGGAGAAAGACTGATAGAATTCTGCAAGACCAACGATCTATTCATCTCAAACACCTTCTTCCAGCAACACAAGCGGCGACTGTACACATGGACTTCACCCAATGGATTGTATAAAAATCAAATTGACTACATCTGTGGAAGTCAACGATGGAAAAGTTCTATAACATCAACAAAGACAAAACCTGGAGCTGACTGTGGTACAGATCATCAACTACTAGTATGCAAACTCAAGCTAAAGTTGAAAAAGAGCAAACCACTCATGAATGCAGCAAAATATGACCTTGAGAATATACCACTGGAATTTAAAGACTGCCTGCAAAATCGATTTGCTGCTTTAGATACAAATGACAGAGCTCCAGAAGAGTTATGGAATGACATCAAGAAAGGTTGTGTTGGAAGAAAGCGAAAAGTCTCTACAAAAGGTGAAAAAGCAAAAACGGCCAAAATGGATGACGGAAGAAACTCTGAAAATTGCCCAGAAACGCAGAGAAGCTAAAGCCAGAGGAGAAAGAAAGACAATAACAGAACTCAACAGAGATTTCCAATGTGCAGCAAGACAGGACAAGGAAAAATACTACAACGACGCATGCAAGGAAATAGAAGCAGAAACTATTAGAGGAAGAACAAGATTGGCTTTCCTAAAGCTACGACAGTTAAAGAAAAAGTTCCAGCCTCGAATTGGAATGTTACAAGATGCTCAAGGTTCTATGTTGAATGATGCTGAGAAGATCAAGAAAAGGTGGAAGGCATATACAGAGTTTTTATATGATAAAGATCAAGTGGACCAACAGCCGTTGCAACCTGTACCTTATGATCGGGAACCATTGGTGATGAAAGAAGAAGTTAAAGCAGCATTGAAAGCCTTATCAAAGAACAAAGCACCAGGCATTGATACCATTCCCATAGAAGTATTACAGCAATCTGATGCAGCTGTTACCGTACTTACAAGGCTCTGCCAAGAAATATGGAAGACAACATCATGGCCAACTGACTGGAAAAGATCTGTGTTTATACCAATACTAAAGAAAGGTGATCCAACTGACTGTGAAAATTATTGCACAATCGCTCTGATCCCACATGCCAGCAAGATTCTACTGAAGATTATTCAAAAGAGACTACAACCATACCTGGAACAAGAACTACCTGAAGTGCAAGCAGGGTTCAGGAAAGGGCGAGGAACGAGAGACATCATTGCGGATGTGAGATGGATCCTTGAAAAGACTAAAGAATACCAAAAGGATATCTATTTGTGCTTTATCGACTATAACAAGGCTTTTGACTGTGTAAGCCATGAGAAACTCTGGGCCACATTAAGAAGCATGGGTATACCAGAACACCTGATCGTACTCTTGCATAATCTGTACATTGATCAAGAAGCAGCAGTTCGAACGGAACAAGGAGAAACAGAATGGTTTAAAATAAGCAAAGGTGTAAGACAAGGCTGCATACTTTCTCCCTTCCTGTTTAATTTATATGCAGAACAAATCATCAGAGAAGCAGGATTGTATGAAGACAACAGAGGTGTGAAGATTGGTGGAAGACTCATCAACAACCTTCGCTATGCTGATGATACCACATTAATGGCTGAAAGTGAAGATGATCTGAAACATTTGCTTCTCACAATCAAAGAACATAGTCTCAAAATGGGCCTGCACCTTAATGTAAAGAAGACAAAGATCATGACAACTGGCATAATCAACAGGTTCATCGTTGAAGGAGAAGAAATTGAAATCGTGAACAACTTTAACCTACTTGGATCAACTATCAATAAAGAAGCAACAAGCAGTCAAGAAATCAGACGACGCATTGCTCTTGGCAGAATGGCTATGAAAGACCTAGATAAGATTCTCAAGAGCAGAGATGTCTCTCTCCATACAAAGATTCGACTTGTTCAAGCCATGGTATTTTCAATAACATCATATGGATGTGAAAGCTGGACAGTGAAAAAGATAGACAGGAAGAAAATTGATGCCTTTGAATTATGGTGCTGGCGGCGAATACTGTGTATACCATGGACTGCCCAAAGAACAAACCAGTCGGTACTAGAGGAGATCAAACCTAAGCTTTCTTTAGAAGCTCAGATGACAAGACTTCGACTTTCATACTTTGGACACATCATGCGAAGAGAGAGATCGTTAGAGAAAGATATTATGCTTGGCAAGATAGAAGGTCAGCGCAAAAGAGGAAGGTCAGCAATGAGATGGATCGATACAATAACAGCAGCTACGGGTACCAGTCTGTCAACAATGAGCCGCCTGACTCAAGACCGAACACAATTTAGGATAGCTATCCAGAGGATCGCCATGAGTCGACTTCGACTTCGACTCGACGGCACTTAACAACAACAACAACAAGAGATGTGGGATCATTGGGTATCTACAAAGCAGAAGGTTGTAGAGGTTGTTGCACCAGTAAGGAAAGTAGTTATTAAATCCAACAAGAGGGCTCCATGATAAATAAAGGAACACAGAGCCTTATGACGGATTCATAAGTAGTTAGAAAGAAAATGAAGATGTGCCTACCACCCTGACTTGAAAGAAATGTGTAAACATCAGTTGAAAACTGTTCCCTGTAAAATAGTTATCTCCAAGTTATAATGCCTGTTCAATGTAATTTCAGTTTGTTCAATGTAAACCGCCTTGATATCATGAAAGGCGGTATATAAGAAATGTTAAATAAATAAAATAAATAAAAACATATAATAATGTAACCAGGTGTATAATGAAATTTACCTTTTCCCTGGGGTGTCCAAAGCAGCCAGAAGCAGTTAGAATTTGCATGGAGGTTTTTTTTCTTTCCTCTGGGAGTCTTCAGGCTGTTTTGTGAGCTGTTTCCCGGCAGAGATTAAATAAAAAAATTTTTAAAAAAAGTTGGGAGCTGTCCTAGAGGCTGCTGCCTAAAGCCTCGTTTTTTAAAAATTGGGGCTGTTCTACAACCCAATGGCAGCAACGCATGGGTTTTTTTTTAAAGAAAAGCTGGAGAAACCATGGGCACGAAACTGAGAGGGCCATGCGCCAGGCTCCGGAACCCATCGAAGGGCTCTGGAGAGCTGCAGAAGGTCAGCGTAGGTGATCAGGTGCAGCTGCATTGCTTGCAGCTGCCCCGACCATGCTGGGAGTGTGTCAGCTGTGATCGGGGACAGCCGCGGCCTTTGTATCTGCTCCCAATCACAGTAGGGGGGCTGCTGCGGCATCGAGGAGGGCCAAGGAGTCTGCGGTTGTCCCTGATGCAGGAGGGGAAGACCCAGAGGGTGTTTTACTGGCATCGGGGAGGCCATGGACTTTGCGGCTAACCCTCATGCCAGAAAGGAGGTGCCGATGCTGGGGAAGGGAGCCTGGAGGCATGCGGGGGTCTGAAGGGCTCCGATGTTAATGAGGAGGGGCCAGGAGCTCCTCTACGGTGCCGTAAAGGTCCAAATTTAATTCATGGGCAAGGGGCCCTTGGAAGCCAGGCCGAGTAGGCCCAAAAGTATAACAGGGGCCACCTAGGGTTGCCAACTGGCCGGTTTTCATCCGGCCTGGCCGGTTTTTGCATGGCCAGGCCGGCTGCCGGCGCAGAGGCAAAACCGGCCCTTGAAAAGCCGGGTTTTTTGCTCTGGCCGCAAGATCGGGAGCGGCCAGAGCAAAAAAAACGGCTTTTCTCCCAACCCGGAGGGCTTCAGAGGGAGCCGGGGAAGCCCGCGCGAGGCCCCGGCTCCCTCTGAACAGCCGCCAGCGTGAAGAGCCTTTACCTTCACGCTGGCGGCTGTTCCTGTGAAGCCGCGATTGGTGGGAAAGGTTAAAGGCATTGCCCTTTAACCTTTCCCAACATTCGCGGCTTCACAGGAACAGCCGCCAGCGTGAAGGAAAAGGCTCTTCACGCTGGCGGCTGTTCAGAGGGAGCCGGGGCCTTGCGCGGGCTTCCCCGGCTCCCTCTAAAGCCTCAGACAGACGCGGTTTTGGGGGGGGGAGGCCAAGGACTGCCTGGGCTGTGATGGTGGGAGGGGGCCTGGACTGGAAAAGGGCTAGGAGGGGGGAATTTGACTGGAAATGGGATGTGATGGTGGTGGGGGACATGGACCGCAAAAGAGCTATGTGGGGGGGGGGGGACGTGGACTGGAAAGAAATGGGCTGTGATGGGAGGGGACCTGGACTGTAAAAGGGCTATGGGGGGGGGGGACATGGACTGGAAATGGGTTTTGTTGGGGAGGGGGACCTGGACTGGAAAAGGGCTGGGGGGGGACATGGACTGGAAATGGGTTGTGATGGGGAGGGGGACCTGGACTGGAAAAGGGCTAGGGGGGGGGACATGGACTGGTAATGGGTTGTGATGGGGAGGGGGACCTGGACTGGAAAAGGGCTATGGAGGGGGGGGGACATTGACTGGAAATGGGTTGTGATGGGGAGGGGGACCTGGACTGGAAAAGGGCTAGGGGGGGGGGACATGGACTGGAAATGGGTTGTGATGGGGAGGGGGACCTGGACTGGAAAAGGGCTATGGAGGGGGGGGACCATGGACTGGAAGAGGGCTATGGGGGGGGGGGAACTTGGACTGGAAATGGGCTATGGCGGAGGGAGGGGGAACTTGGACTGGAAATAGGCTGTGATAGGGGGACTTGGACTGGAAATGGGTTGTGAAGGGGGGGGCCTGGACTGGAAAAGGGCTATGGGGGGGCCTTGGACTGGAAAGAAATGGGCTGTGATGGGGAGGGGGACCTGGACTGTAAAAGGGCTATGGGGGGGGGGGACATGGAAGGGAAATGGGTTTTGATGGGGAGGGGGACCTGGACTGGAAAAGGGCTATGGGGGGGGGGACATGGACTGGAAATGGGTTGTGATGGGGAGGGGGACCTGGACTGGAAAAGGGCTATGGGGGGGGGGAACTTGGACTGGAAATGGTCTATGGTGGAGGGGAGGGGAACTTGGACTGGAAATAGGCTGTGATTATGCGGGCTAGGACTGCAAATGGACTGTGATGGTGGGGGGGGGGTAGGACTGCAAATGGGCTGTGATGGTGCAGGGGGACTCTGACTGCAAATGGGATGTGATGGGGGGGCCTAGGACTGGAAATAGGCTGTGATGGGGGACTTGGACTGGAAATGGGCTGTGATGGGGGGGGGGCTAGGACTGGAAATGATCTGTGATGTGAGGGCTAGCACTGGAAATGGGCTGATGAAGAGCTGGAATAGGACTGGAAATGGGCTGATGTGGGGCATGGGAGAATGGGATTAGAAGGGAGTGGATGCTGGGTGGGTCTAGAACTATAAGGGAACTGATTTTGGGGGAGGACTAGAATAGATGGGGAATGAGTGGAGAGGGGAAAAATATTTTGTGTGGAAGAAAAGTCTATGATGGGCTGGGTATTGGGAGAGTGAGGGGCTTGAGAATGGAAGGGTGAAATTTAAATGGATGATAAAGGAATAAGGAAAGAATTGGGGGAAAGAGCAAAAGGGAAACAATCAGTATGTTAAAGCAGAAATAGAGAGAGAATGGAAAACATCTAAAAGAGAAGAAAGGACAAATGGATAGCTCGCAGAAGACACGAAGAAACCAGAAGAAAGTGACTGGAGCAATTGCAACTGAAAAATAAAACGCCCAAACAGAAGGTAGAAAAATACTTTTTATTTTGAATTTATTAGCTGGAATATGTTTGGTCTGGGAAGTGTGTATTGATAACATCTTTGCGTTTTTGTTTAGTGCAAGAGGAAATTACTTTATAGTTTTATTTCTCCAGTGTTGTACATTTCATGTTTGGATTTTGGGGTTCCCAGTTTAATTATTATCTGACCAAGGAAGTTAGCCTACACGTATCCTCGGTAATTTTTGTGGGTGGGGCTGGGGGCGGGGCAGGGGTGGGACTAGGGGCGGAGAATGGGTGGAGCATGGCGAGCCACAGGTGTCGGGTTTTTCTCGGTGAAAAAGTTGGTAACCCTAGGGCCACCGGATGGCCCAAAAATGTTAAAAAGTGGCTGGGGCCCTTGGAATTGGGACCGGAAGGGTCCCAAATAGGAATCTGGGCAGGGGCCTTGGAAACAGGCCATATGGAAGGCCCAAATAAATAAATAAAATATATAAATATAATTAAAATATTTTTGAAAGGGTTTCCTGAGAGAGTGGGCAAAATGGAAAACCCCAAATATGATTTTTGGGCCAAATAGCCCATTATTAAAAGAATCGGACCACTGGGCAGGTCCCAGAGGCTGGAGGCTTAGGGAAAGCTACAGGCCTGTGTAGGCCTTATTATAATGAGGTTGTCTGCCTTAAAGGGACAGTAGCACCACAGACAAAGTGCCAATTTTTGGCAATTTTAAAGTTCAAAATTTAAAAGCTTTGGCTGTGGGATCACGTGCAGAAGATCTCCCCCCCCCCCCCCAAATATGTTTATTTTCATTTGTAAATGTTTATTATGGCTGTAATTAGCTTTGTTTTTCCCGAGGGGGGAGGGGGTTGCGCCCTGAAGTTTAAAAACAGTATTGGAGGCTTGAAATTATTTTAAAAATATAACTCCAGTGTTTTCAGGCTTGAACAAGCCTGTTTTAATGTTAAAAAGTTAGTTTGAATGGAAAACAAGTTCCAATTCCATAAACTTGCATTAAAAGTGATCAGGGGAGTATAACAAGCCGTTTTTAGAGTTGTAATTTAGGCAGGAATATCACTGTTTCTGACACAATGAGGTGATTTTAATTTCAAGAAACACCACAGAAAAATCTAAAATGGTCTGATTTATTGGAGAAAAATATTGGTAAATTGGGATTTTTTAAGTGTTTAAGGTTGCTGAGGATGGTTGCTAGGGACTTTTTTCTAGTGCTGTGAGTGAAGGAGCACTGAGTTTAGAATATGAGTAACAGGAACTGGAAACTGGCAGTTGGGGCTGTGCTGTGATTGAGGCAAGAGGTGTTTGAGAATGTGCTGTGTGAGGGAACTGGATTTGAAGTTTAAAATAGATATTGTAAAACAATTTGATATGAGAGAGAGAATTGAGGAAAGGACAAATTTTATTAGAATAAATTGTGGTGTAAAAACCTTGTGCATGAGGTTTGTTTGGTCACCACCAGGGGCGGTTCTTCCATTAGGCCAACTCAGGCGGCACTCCGACGGGGGCAGCACTCCCGACACCGGCACTCCAGATCAGTTTTAATTTTAGATTTTACAGCCTCTGGCCTGCTTCTGATTTCCCACACAAGAAGGCAGAAGCAGGCCAGAGAATGCAAAATCTAAAATTAAAATGGAGCTGGAGTGCCGCCGGCGTCAGACAAATCAGTCTGATCGCTTGCAGGAACATGGCTCACGCCAGAATCTGAGCCCTGCCCTGGACCTTGGCCGCTAGGGCATAGAGACGGTCTGCATGGTCCCGGTGTAGGAAGGCGGTCGCCCGCTCCGTGTCAAGGAGGGCGCCGATGAACTCCAGGGTCTGCACTAGTTTGAGGTGGGACTTGGAATGACTGACCAGAAAGCCGAGGTGTTCGAGAAGACCGTGCGCGATGCCGAAAGGTGAGCTTCCTTGGCCGATGCCGCTGTGATGAGCCAGTCATCTAGGTAGGGGAAGATGGGTATGCCCTGCCACCGGAGGTAGGCAGCAGCCGCGGACAGGTACTTGGTGAAGACTTGCGGGGCAGACGTGAGCCCGAAAGGGAGCACCCTGTATTGGTAGTGTTCCCCCTGTATTCTGAAGCGCATGTACTGTCTGTTCCTGGGGTGGACCAGGATGTGAGCGTAAGCTTCCCTGAAGTCCAAGGAGCATAGCCAATCACCCTTCTGGAGGAAGGTCAGCAAGGCACCAAGCGATAACATTTTGAACTTCTCCCGCACCAGAAACTTGTTCAGGTTCCTGAGATCGAGGATGGGGCATAGGCCCCCCATCCTCTTTGGAATGAGGAAGTATTGGGAGTAGAACCCCCGGCCTCGGAGGTGTGGTGGTACCTTTTCGACCGCCTGCTGACCGAGAAGGTTGTTCAGCTCTTGTTGCACGCAAGCCTGGTGTGAGGGAAGCTGAGAAGGCTCCGCTGGGGAGAAGGGAGGAGGGAGCCTATCCAGATGAAGGCGATAACCGTCCTGGACCACCCGGAGGACCCAGGTGTCCAATTTGATTGATGCCCATTTGGCGGCGAAAAGGGACAGGCGTCCTCCCACAGGCGGAAGTGCCGCCAGGGGATGAGAGGCTATGCATTCGGAGTCAAAACCCCTGTGCTGGTTGGGGTGGCGCCAGTGGTTGGGCCTTGGGCCCTTTTGGTTTGCAATGACCTTGCGCTCCCCCTTTGCCCTGCATGCTGGTAGTCGGTGCAGGGTTGGGCGGATAAGGTGGGTATCCCCGGTAGGGGAGTCCTTCCTCTGGAAGAACGGCTTCTTTGTGTGCTATTTCTTCAGTGGGAGAGAAGAGGTCTTACGCGAGAGGCGGGTTCGAGTTACGAATTCCATCTCGATCTTGGCTGCCTTATCCTCCATGGGCTTGCCAAACAATTGTTTGCCGAGGCAGGGGACATCCAAGAGCTTCTCTTGGACCCACTGTTTCAGGTCTGAAGACTGGAGCCACACCTGGCACCGGGCTCCGATGCCGGCTGCTGCCACCCGGGCGGAGTACTCAAACCCGTCATATGCGGCGCGGGAGAGATACTTTGAGCAGTCTGCGACCGATCTCAGGAGGGTCTGGAACCTGAGAAGGTGTTTGCCCCGAGGTCTGGGGAAAAAACGCTGAGCTCTTTGGCAAGGTCACACAGGAACATGCCCATGTACAGTTGATAGGCCTGAATGCGGCATACTAGCATGGATCCCTGATAGGCCTTGTGCCCAAGGGCATCGAGGGCTCTGGATTCCCTGCCAGGAGGGACCGAAGAGTGTGTCTGGAACCTCAGAAGGTATTCGCCCCTGAAGCCTGTGGAAAAAATGCCGAGCTCTTTGGCAAGGTCGCGCAGGAACATGCCCATGTACAGTTGATAGGCCTGGATGCGGCATGCTAGCATGGATCCCTGATAGGCCTTGCACCCAAGGGCGTCAAGGGCTTTGGATTCCCTGACAGGAGGGACCGAAGAGTGTGACTTCGGGCTCTTTTGCTTCCGCATCACTGATTCCACTACCATAGAGGTGTGCGGAAGCTGGGTCTTCTGGAACCTCGGGCCGCACTGGACCCTATACATGGCATTGAGCCTTTTGCTCACAATGGGAACCAAGGCTGGCACCTCTCACATGTGGAGGAGCAAACGGGACAGAATGGAAGGCACTGGGACAGTAAGAGACTCCTGAGGTGGAGACTCATACTGTAAAATGTCAAGTTCCTCCACCCTCAGTTCCTCTTCAGTCTGCGTGGGCAGATTGAGGGCCCACGCCATGTCCCGCACGAACACCAGGAAGGAAGTATCCTTGGGAGGCGAACGCCTCCAGGAGGTGGGTGGGGACAGGTCCGAAGGAAGGTCCCTGTGGGCCCAGGTCTCTGGGGAGGTATCCCTGTCCGATTCCCAGCCCGAGAGGTCCGAGAAGGACTCTGGCTGGTCGCCCTGTCCAGAGGCCAAGGTCTGCTTGGAGCCAGAAGCACAGGCCTTGGAGGACCTCGCCCCCAAGGAACGGAACGGCAAGCGAGACCGGTGACGAGGACCCTCATGAGGCCCACGGCTCTCGGGGGTTTCCAGGGCAGGTTTAGGTACCCCCCTCAGGGGGTCCTCGGTCTCGAGGCACAAGTCAGCCGTGCTGGGCAGAAGCGTCTGCTGGGCAGCTAAGAAGGCAGAAAAGCTGCACTGTAGTGCCAGCATCCGGGACTCCCACACAGGCGTGGGTCCCTGTGAATCCGATGCCGGGATTACTGGGTCTGGCATGGAGGAGGAGAGGGAGTCCTCACTGGGACGACCCTCAGGAGACTGGGCGCCATTGCCAGAGGCCTCCGTGTCTGTACGAGGTACCTTTCGAGGCCGCTCTTTGTCTGACTCCCGGGAATGCCAGGGAGGGCTGAGAGACCCTTCGTGAGACCATTCGCGCTTGTCCGGAGCCCCCGACAGCAACCTCAAGGTCTTCTTCTTCTTACACCGCTCCACCTCAGGGGAACCCTGACCGGAGTGCCACCTTGGGTCTGGGACCACTGCGGGGGACCCCGTAAGTGTTGGGTCGGCCGAGGATGCCACCGGGGATCCTGGGGCTACCTTACAGAAAATGTTGTCAGATTTCTGCTTACGACTTAGCAGGGCCTTGGTGGACATTTTTTTACAGAGAGAGCAGAGCTCCGGGTTATGGTCAGCCCCAGACACCGTAGACAGCAGTCATGAGTGACTGTGAGTGATATATTTTTGGAACATCTGTCACATTTTTTGAAGCTGGTGGCCATTGGGGCAAAAAGGGCCCCTGCAAAGTCGAAGACTCTTGAGGCTAGCGGTTGTGAAAAAAAGGGCACGAAAAGGGCCCAAAGAGAAAAAAATCCTAAAAGGCTGGAAAAAAGGAATCCCCTCGCCCAGGGGGAACAAGGGCAAAGGGGAGGACGGGAGAGGACCGGTACTACCGGAAAAGAGAGGGCCAGAGGCTGAAAACGAAAACACTTTTTCCAAGGGATGAGGACGTGCATCCGAAGGGCTCCACAGAAAAAGGGAGACTGAGCAAGATGGCTCCTTTGGGCGGGAAGAGGACCACGCATGCGTGGCAGCAATCCCAAAGGCTTTCTTTGAAAGCTGGGGAATTGCTCCGCATGGGCTCTGTCGGTGCCAACGTCACCCATGAGTGAGGACTGACTTCCTGCTTGTTCCTGGAGAAAACAAAATACATCAGCATTTCACAAAGCTAATATATTTCAACTGATAAATTCAAAATAAAATACATTTTTTCTACCTTTGTTGTCTGGCATTTTATTTTTTCATTCATAATGGCCACAATCTGTCTTCTGCTTTCCTGTCTTCATCTAACTCTCTTTCCAGTGTCTGCTGATCATTTGATATTTCTCTTCACTCCTCCTACCTTCTTCCCTTCCCTCTCTATATCAGTTTCTGATTTATTGATCTTTTCCTCTTAGTTGTTTCCTCCATGTTATTCTTTACAGTATATTTATCCACTCAGATTTCTCCCTTCCCCTTTACCTCAGTCACCTTTTGACTTTTCACCTATTTTCCATCTATTTCTGCCATCTCCAACCCATCTCATTTCCCCTAGCTCACTCCTTCCCTAGCCTCTTATTCCTTTCCACCCATTCTCCATTACCACATTTTCATGCCTTGTGCTCACCATCCTCCTCCCCCCCCCCATCTCATTGCAACCCTCCATGGCCTCTCCCAGATGATTCCACTATGCCCAGCATTTTTCCTCTCTCTTACACAGCCGCATACTCCCCTTGGTCCAGCATATCCCCATCCTCTCACTTTTCACCCTCCACCTCTGCAGTGAAGCATTGCCTCTCTTTCTTTTCCAATGTCTACTTCTTTTCTCACTCCCCAAACTCCCAGCAGCTTTCTATCTCCTCCTTCTTTTTTGTCCTCCCCCCAATGGTCTAGCATCTACCCTCTATGTCCACCCCTCAAGAGCCCAGTGTCTGCCACCTCTCTCCTTTCTGTCAACCCTTCAGAGCCCAGTGTCTGTACCTCATTCTCCCTCTATTTGTCCATCCTTCAGAGCCCAGCATTTACCCTGTCTCTCATTTTCTCTCTCAGTCCATCCCTCAGAGCCTACAGCCTAGTGTCTTCTCCTCCCTCCCACTCTCTTTCCCTCTTGCTTTCTCTGCTCCTCTTCCCCGGTCTTCCCCACCCCCTCCTTAACCAGAGCTGTTCTTTCCATCGGCTCTGGCTTCTTCTTACTGTCGTTAAAGAAGAAAAGATCACCGTGGCCCACGCGGGGCTTTGGAGCTCATGCACGCGCAAGCTCATTAAACATGTCTCTTTCAATGCAACTTCCTCAGTAACAGGAAGTTGCAGCAGAGGGGGCAGGGGACACACCGGACATGCAGAATGGGTGGGATGGGCCCCAAAGCCCCATGCAGGCTGCAGAGATCTTTTTTTTTCTGCCTGCCACTCGCCACCACTGCCTGCCACCCTTTTGCTGCCACTGTTCTCTGCCTGCCACCTACTGCTTCTGCCTGCCTGCCACCCAGCTCACTGTGCCAACCATGCTGCCCTCCTGTGACTGCTGCCCTTTGCAAGTACACAGTTTGCACAGTGGGTTATGCTGGCCCTGCATGCTAAGTAGATATGTAATCTGAGAGGCAAGTATCATTTTAATTGATTAAGGTCTACCCAATCTTGAAAGGTTAGAGGCGACCACTGGTCCAATTTTTCCTGTATTTTCTTTAAAGCCAGTTCTAAATTAAGCTACACAGTAGCTTCTAAATCTATCCCAAAATAGACCCCGAGGTACTTCAAGGCCTGAGAGGCTCATTTAAAACATGAGATTCTAAAGATGTTTTCATGTAGTATATACTGTATTCAAGAGACGTCTTTCTGATTTATCACAATTAATTCTGTAACCAGACAACACCAGAAAAAGTTTGAATTACCTTGCAGAAAATTTAGGCCTAGTAAGATATCTGCAGGTCATCCGCATATGCAGAAAGTTTTACATCCACTTTAGTAACAGAGACTCCATGAATGTTATCATCCTGTCTGATAGAACATAACAAACGTTTGAGCATTATACTATTTCCTTAGAAGGTGGCCTAATATATTGCTTCTCTAATAAGGCAATTTCTGCCTCCACATGTGCCTGATTAGCTTTCAATTTTTCACTTTTGGCGCTGAAGCTAACCAGGCAGTGGCTGAATATTGCCGTTGCCCGGTTAGTTTCACAACAATCCAGATACTCAATGCCAGGGTCCGGATATGGCCCCGGCATTGAGTATCTGGATTTAAAATTCAGCAGTGGCAGCTATCCACTTTAGCAGCACTAGCCCTCGTCGCTGAATATCAGGCCCACTCATTTTTTCTGTAACTTCTGAAACTCTATATTTGATAAATGGGTCTCTTGTACTAAACAGATATCAGCAAAGGCCAGCCCTAGGCATGGGTGGGCAGGTTGACCTCACATGACTCTACATCACTACAAGCCCCACACCGCAGCCGCCGCCACCACTGCATTTATTCAGCTGCAGCATTGGCGCTGTAGTGGCAATGATAGATTCACACGGCTTGGTGCTTCTCTCTTAGTTCTGGGGCAGCAGCTCCTCCTGCTGGCCACTGCCAGGGAGAAAGAGGCGATGGTGGCAGAGGGAGAAAGGCAGCACTAAAGAGACCTTTGAATGCCACACTGTCATGTTGTCAGTATGTGAAACACCTCATTTCCATGCCCCACTTCTCATTGTACTCTGCTGGCTCTGACTATGTGGCCAGTACTGGCTGAAGCACAGAGTACCGACACCAGCAAAGCATATAACATCAGCAGCCCTCTGACATCTATCCAGTGCATGTGCAGAGCTGCACAGCATCAGACAACTGTTGATGTTTCTGTGGTTGTGTGCCCTCTGTCCCAGAAGGGTCACCCCTGACCTGCAGATCCTGGTTTTGTGGGTCTCAGGCTGTTGTGGTCCACTGCCATGGCAGCTGCACTATGCAGCCTTTCGAAACAGATGGCCTAGGCAGGTGCCTAGGTATTTCACAAACATCAGCCATTTGCCCTATTCTTTCCTATGGGGGTTATTCCGAGGCACAAATAGCGGCACTATTTGTGCCTTTTCCCAGTCCCGTCTAACCTTGTCCACATCTTCTACAGGGAAGGTAGACAGGGGCAGGAAAGGGGCGGATCACGGATGGCGTTAGGTTAGGCAGTGGGAGGTCGTCGGCCCCAGACATACAGGGCCAATTCCAATATCAGACCTATACGTCCGGGTCCAGCGACTTGCACGGGGAACTTATTCCACCTCCGAGGTAGAATAAGTTCCCCTAGTCAGCGGGGGACAGCAGGCCCAGGGCACGGAAGAAGCAGGGGGGGCTGAGGACATTCCCCGCAGCCAGACCCTGGCCTTAGGAGGCCAAATCGGGGATCAGTCTGCGAGGAAATCAATGCTGGAGCTGGTGGCCGGGGATCGCGGCTCTTCAATGGAACTGCGGTGCCATGGAGCTGCAACTCCACTGAAGAGTCCTGACTGAGCTAGCTGGGCAAGGCCTGTATGTGCAGGCCAGATGGAATCGAGGTCCTGGTCTGCACGTACAGGCCTGTTCACGATTCTGATCCCATGGGTCTAAACGTGCCACGCGGGATCAGAATCGTGACTCCCTCTGTGCGTCCCGTTCCGGCTGGATGCACAGAGGGCCTGGACGTGCGGGATGGAATTGGGCCCTATGTGTTTCCCCTGTTTCTGCCCTACATATTTCCTAATGCTCGTATCCGAACCAGGTGTTCAGACCGCACTAGCAAGGCAGGTGCAAGTATCACATAATACAGGTTAATTCTCAACATTACTCCCCTGTAACAATCTTCTAATCACCATATACCATTAATCCTTTGGTTTTTGTATTTAATGTAAATATGTTAATTATATACCAATAATCCTTTGGTTTTTATCTAATGTAAATAGATTATTTATTTAACATTTCTTATATACCGCGCTCTTTGTCATCAGTGCAGTTTACACTGAAACAATATAACACTTGGTCAGCTAAAGTTGGCCATCGTTTACATAGAACAGGGATTTAACATGGAGGTAAACACATGGGGAAACTATTTACATTTCAAGTACATTACATACTGGAGCTAATTTCACTGTGAGTTTTTGCAGTCATATGGCAGTGGTATGAGATTGTGAGTGTGAGGGAGGGTGAAGGGGGGGGGGTATCTAGATGTGTAAAATGCATGAGAAAAAGGTGGTGTTTGAGGGCTTTTCTGAACAGCCTAAGGTCCCTGATTGCTCTAATGCTGGGAGGGAGTTTGTTCCAGCATCTTGGAGCATAGTTTAGGAATGCCCTATTGATGGTGGTCTGGTTGAGTTTTGTAGAGTCACTTGGTATTATTAGCGTGTCTGCTGCCAGTGATCTCCTAGATCTGTTGTTTGCAGTGTGTGTGATGAGGTCAGAAATAGATGCAGGTGACATTTTGTTGAAGGCTTGAAGGTAATGAGGAGGGCCTTATATAGGATTCTACAGCTTATTGGAAGCCAGTGGAGTTATTTTAGAATGGGGGAGATGTGGTCATTCCTTGAGGCTCCACAAAGGACACGGGCTGCTGCATTCATGGCTAACTGTAGAGGGTTGAGTGTAATCTTTGGGAGGCCATGCAATATTATATTGGCATAATCGAAGTGCGGTGTGACTAGCGCTTGGAAGATGGTACAGAAGTCACCGGGTTCAATCATAGGTCTCAAGTGCCGCAGGGTTTTGATCTTGAAGTAGACGGCTTTTACAGTACGTTTTATCTGCTCCTTAAAGTCCAACTGTTGTATTACTATTTGTATTACTCATTGTTCTTTGTAATATTATGTTACTGTTATCTGTAAACCGTATTGATACTTGGAAATGCGGTATATAAACTTTTCAAATAAATAAATAAATATCTCCTGTTCAGTGGGAAGCAGTAGTTGTACCCATTCTAGTGGCACCATTTTGGCACTTGCGTGCGACTAGCACAGCCACCCCACCAAGCGCCACGTCCCTGCCCATTTTCCACCGACTCTCTGTCTTAACCTCGCCTATTCACGTGCTTCTCAAGTAGCCCGGCATTTTTAGCTTGGTTGCTTTTTGGCCACGTGCTTCTGGATAATGCACAGTCAAAACTCATATTAGCCCCACACTAAACTGCACACTCCTGTAAAGGTGCCCCTCTATGTACTTTTCACAGTTAACCATCCTTTTGGGAAGAGAGACAATCATAATGCATACATTCACAAACATGCATACACACATTCTGTCCATTCTTTTTTCCCATATGCCCCAACATAAAATAAATCAGAACACACAACTAACTCCAAAGAGTGGAGCAACCACCAACAAAACATGGGTCCTCATGAACCATAAGCAAATGCTTGGGCGATTCATAAGCAAATGTCTGAACAAATAATCCTGGAGGCCAAAAATTCTCTCAGCCCTATAAAGTGTGTTGTTAGAAAAACCATCGAGTAAGATTATGAGCACAAAAATAAAAGCATATTAATGCTAATAGTCCAGCATCCCACTCAGTCAGGGCCATACCAGGGGCTATGCAAGTAGTGCGGCTGCACAGGGCACAAGCACAGAAGGGGGCACTGATATCATCACTGGGCTTCTAGAAATCTAAAAAAAGTGAGTTGGGGAATGTGGCTGGGTGGAGGGGGGCACCAAATTTGTTAGTCGCACAGGATGCATTTCTAGCTTGATACAGTCCTGCACCCAGCAGGTAATAAAAAGTCACTAGCTACTGTAATCAATCAAAATCTGGTGCTGAATAATTTTAATTGATCAATCCATGCGATCCTCCATGCTGTAGGCTACTCTCGCCTCTTCAAGATATCGGAGAAAGTCAGCCAGGTTATCAAAGTTTTTGGTTAAGTTTTTTAATGTGATCCTCATTCCCACAGGGTAGAACAGTCCATATGAAGCTCCTAAGGCTTTCAAAGATGGTCACATATCCAAACATTGTTTGCACTTATGCGCTGAGTTATGGCTAGATCTGATACTATAATTACTTCCTGATTTGACACCATCAGTGCAGTCTTAGATCTAGAGGCCTGCAAAATGTGGAGTACCTGGGGATAACGCAGCAACTTGGTGATTACTGAAAAGGTTAGTTTCCATAAACTGCACCATTTCAGGCCCCTCCAAACCTTCTGCTAGTCCCAGAATCCTGATGTTATTTTGTTGATTGCATTTGACAAGATCTTCTATATCATAATGGATCAAGTCAATTTTTACAAGTTTTTTCTCTCTCTCACTCATGCGAAACTCTGTTGCCCCTTCCCAAGCCTCTTTGGCAGTAAGTTACTCTCAAAATGTAGCAAGTCATTGCAGTACATTAGCTAATTCTGCATAGATTTCAGCAATGCCCTCTAAGTTAGCTTGCAGCATACCATGAACGTTCTTAAGTTCCGCCAAGATCACAGTATCCGTTGTGGCCAGAGTTGATGGTGATGTCATTTTTACTGGAGAAGCAAGACTAGAGATCCACTCACTTGATGGCTGAGGGCAAGGTAAACATTGCTTCCGATTTACTAGATTAGCCTGACACCACTGGTAGATTATATCAGCACCAGGAAAAATGATTTAATGCTTTTATTCTGTATGATCAATACAATGATCTTTAATGTAGGCCTGTGAGGAATAGCTGACTCACACCACTATTTCTCATGAGCAGCCCTTCCATTTCTGCTGATTTTTAATGCAGTGAAGGCATAGGAGCATGTTTACTAAACTAGGTTAGCTGTTAATGCAGCAGATAACCCGTGCTTTCATGCCACATTGACAGCTAATGCAGGTGAAATGCAAATAGAGCAGCGATTCTCCGCAATATCTGCTTTTCGCATGTTAGACAAGGGAAGAGGCAGAACTGAGTTTTGGAGAAGGCATGGCAACAGGAGGCAGCCGGTGCATGAGCAGATGTCATGCATTGGCTATGCAAATCACGACAGCACAGCTGCAGATAATGCCATCTCAAGAGCTATGGAGTTCATCACTGCAAACCATGGCCAAGAACCGCAGCCACAGCATCAACACTGGATCTCCCCCACAACCCCTCTATGGCCTCTATTACCCTTCTAAGGCCCCCCCAAAGCCCCAACATATCAAATCTGCCTCGAAGGCCCCCCCAAGCCCTGACGTATTCAATCTCCCCTAAAGGCCCCCCATCACAGCTACTACCGCTTGTCCTTTCTAGTCTTTGCTCTGATTCCACGTTCCCTGCACTGGCAGGTAGTGTGGGTGCTCCTGCACTGCCTTCCAATGTAGGGAATGCGGGCCTATGCGATAATGGACTGCCCTGTGCGGTATCTGCAGAGCAGATGCTAGCCACTCCCCCTGGCATATGCCATACAGTCGGTGTAAAACCATTACCGCACTTTAGCATAGAGGCACCTTAGATTCTGATTTGGAACAATACTCAGCATGCAAAATTTTCTTTGACAGACAAAGTAGGAAATCCCTTCGGCCTTAAAGATGTGGATATCCCACATCTCAGAATCCATGATCCTAACACTGCAGCAAGTTTTTTTTAACACACTACAGTCTCTGAAAGTACCGTCTAGGTTTGCAGGGAATGCATTTAAACAGGGGCATATTTATATTTATAAGGCAAAGCACTGTATAAATCAATACTTTCCTTTACTAAGTATACCATGATTAAGCAAAAAAGAAACTGCCATTTGGTTATGACAAAGCAAAAATAAGACTAGCTACCTCACCAGAGAATGACTCATGCAGCCTGAAATATGATATTAGTTCATTATAGGTTCTTAATACCTCTTGCATTTTGTTTTGTACCATTGTTTGAGCAAAGAATTTCTATTAACCTTCCATTGAACAAGATTACCTGGCAAATATCAGCGACGACAGATTTACAAAGGCTTCTTAGAATTTCTATAGCTGTTTTTTTGTAAACTTATAATACAGCAGAATAAGCCTATATAATCTAAGGCAGTGTAATTACACACTGTATATAATTTACATGTGCAAGAAGAAACAAGCTGAAAAATGCAAGCATTACAGTGTGACACAATGGGACGTTTCTCCTTTCTTCCCTTTGCAGATTAGGGCAGGTCTGCGTGTAGGGAAACTGGATGAAACAGCCATGGGAAAGTGTGCCTTCATAGGGTAGCAGGAACTGTGTGGCTGGGTGGGCATAGGCACTAATGGTGTATATGAAGTGACCTCAGCTATCTGGTTCACCTCAGGAAGTCCTGTACCCCCCTTGGTCCCTCTGCTCTCCTCCTATTCCTGTCGTCACTTCCATATGCTATCTTGGCGTCACCATTGACTCTTCTCTTTCCTTTAAAGATCACATCTCCTCTGTGGTTCAATGCTCTTTTTTCACCCTAAAGCAACTTTGCGCCATCCGTCCCTTTCTCACCCATACTTCTATGACCACTCTGCTCCTTTCCCTTGTCATATCATGCTTGGATTACTGTAACATCTCTCTAGCCGGTCTTCCCCAGTCGCAACTACATCGCCTGCAACGCGTCCAAAACACGGCTGCCCGCCTTTTTACCCACGCCTCCCGCTTCGACTACATCACCCCTCTTCTTATCCGCCTGCACTGGTCCCCATACCCTACCGCATTCAATTCAAGTTTCTCATTTTTGTTCATAGGTCGATCCACACTGGTATCCCCATTTACCTCGTTGATCTGGTCTGCCTTCACTCCTCCCACCGTCCTCTCTGTTCCTTTCACGTAAATTGCATGTCTCTCCCTTCCCCTTCCCAGGCCCATCTGGAATCCACCCATTCCTCTGCCTTCTATTTCCTCAGTCCTCGTCTCTGGAACTCGCTCCCCACAGCCCTCCGCCTGGAATCTTCACTCAAAACCTTTAAGGCCAAACTAAAAACCCACCTTTTCTGCTCCGCCTTCAACCTTCCCCCTCCCACTGTCCCCCTTCCCCCCCCCCACGCTGAAGCGCACTTACTAGCCTACTCCTTCACTTGCTCTCTGATCCTTATCCCTCCCTCTATTCTTTACCTCTACTCTTTCCTTTTCTGTCCATTTGAATTGGCGTTCTTCTCTTTCCAGCAGCCTTTGATATGTTTGTAAACCGCTCAGACGCTTTTGTGATGGGCGGTATAATACGTTTTTAATAAACAATAAACGAATAGGTGTAGGCAAATCAATAGTATGATATATGTATGTATTTAGTTATTTATTTAACTGCTTTAATATCCTGCCTTATCTCAAAGTCAAGGCGGTTTACAGAAAACATGTAAACAAGGTCTTAATGATGGAATATAATCTTAAGGTTTACATGGAACGAGGAATATAACATAGTGTAATGCAACATGGCAATATAACAACATAACAAGGTGTGAGCCTCAATGATATCAAGCAAATAACGGAATCAGTGTTTGGAGAAAGGGAGGGGGTGATAGGTTGGAAGACCTTGAGATATCAGTAGTCTGTGGCGGGTGGATAGGAGGGGCTACAGGGGGGCAGGGCTTAGCTATTTACCTGTGCAAATGTGAGGGTGAGATCTCAGAGCGAGGAGGATGTATCTGTGCAAAGAGGCCAGTGTTCAAATCCCACTAGCACTCTGTGTGGCCTTGGGCAAGTCTTTTAATCCTCCATTGCCTCAGATACAACTTAGATTGTGAGTCCTTTGGGGACAGGGAAAATACCTACTGCATCTAACTGTAATCTCTTTGAACTACTACTGGAAAGGTATGAAGTAAATGTGGGGATGTAAAGAAGCTGTGTATTTGTCAGGGGGTGGAGAGGTGTATGTATGTGGCTATGGGCATGTAGGCTTCTCTCTCCCTTGAACTTTTCTACATACTCCCTGCTTCTTCACCCTCTTGTACCATTTCCCCTCCCTATCCTTCAGTATTATCCGTCCTTTCTTTCCGCCCAGCCACACTCTCCCACCCTCCTCTCTCTCCCTTGATATCCAACCTTGCAATCTCTCTTCCTTCCCTGCCTTTTACTTCCTCCCTTCGCTCTCCCTTTTTGCTGTCCCTCCCTTTATGCTCCGCCCTCACCGCCACTCCTTCTCTTCTTTGGTGCAGCTCTGCTCTTCTTGTTGAAGAGAACAAGGCAAAAAGCAGGACATATGGCAGGATCCATGGCAGGAAACAAGAGCACAAACAAGAACACAATCATAGAGGCAGACACAAGCAATGACCAAGTGCTGAGCCTGCCCAAAGGCAAGGCAGATAAACCCCCAGACCTCTGGGCTGGCCTCAGCAGGACCAAAAAAAGACAGGCAAAACAGGAACAATCACAATGAACAAGGACAGGCCAAAACAGAGGTCACCAGAACACATACCCATTCCACAAAGACACTCAAGTGAAGGGAACAGTTTCTCATGAAGGAGGGGAGGATCATGTCCAGCATGGCACACATTTATCCCTATGTTGTGCCTCACAGCCTACACCCATGTCACATAAAAGTATGCAGATTCTTATTGAATGTACTTTTATACAATGAGTAATTTTATATGACGCATTTTACATGTGTATGATAGCATATAAGTAAACAACTTTGTTGTTCTTACAAAAGATAGTTGATCAAATGTAAATAAACCTTAAACCTTTTCTAAAAGTTACCCTTTATAACCTTGGCCTTCACTCCCAATCATCAAGGACCGCTAACAGGTCAGGTTTTCAGAATATCCAAATGAATATTCATGAGGGAGATTTGCATGCCCCCTGTCTCTATTGTATACAAAATTCTTTCATGGATATTCATTAGGGATATCCTGAAAACCTAGACAGTTGGCAGTCCGTGAGGACTGGGATTGAAGACCAAGATGTTATAAGATTTGCATTACTGAAAATAACAGCAATAGATAATATTCAATATTTCACTTTCCCATGAGAAATGAGAGAACAGATCGGTGTGGCTCCATCAAAGTAAGACAGGCAAGCTTGTCAAGATTAAATTCTGTCTTAGAAAGAGCTTTATTCCAAGGTCATGCAAAAGAAAATGTTTTTTTTATCAGTCAGTACTGGATGTATATAGAATACTTTCATCGAATAACACTGCAAATTAAAAAGAAATATAAGAACATAAGAAAAGCTATGCTGGGTCAGACAAGGCCCAGTATCCTGTCTCTGACAGTGACAGTACCTGGCAGATTGCAAAAGGTAAATCTGAAGTTAGCTTCTGTTTGCTTGCAAGAATAAGTCTCATTGTTTTTAGACTAACCAGAACCTTCAAAAAGCTCTTAGTTACCTCAGGTGTAGCTTGTGAGCTGGAAAGTTCCTATCCTATACAGGAATTTTGTGTGTATGGAAAACAACTTTAATGAAAATGAAGCTACTCACTTGTGGCAAGTGTTCAACATGGAGAAAGGGATAAGCCCTCGCCTATGGGTAATGTCAGGCTGAGCTCATGCAGAACCATCTTTCCAGCTCTTTCTGAAAGCTTCTGAAAGCATTCCAGTGCACATGCTTGCCATTTCCCACCTGCCACCACACCTGAGTCTACTTTACATAGAAACATAGAAATATAACGGCAGAAAAAGACCACATGGCCTATCTAGTATGCCCTTCCATATCAACAACTACGACAGTCTCCTTTTTTCTTTTAGAAATCCTCTGTATTTGTCCCATGCTTTTTTGAATTCAGATACTGTCCTCATTCTACCACATAAGAACATAAGATATGCCATACTAGGTCAGACCAAGGTCCATCAAGCCCAGTATCCTGTTTCCAAGAGTGGCCAATCTAGGTCATACGTACCTAGCAGTTTCCCCAAAAGATACTGGGAGACTATTCCATGCATCTACCATTCTTTCCGTAAAGAAATATTTCCGCATATTACTCCTGAGCCTATCCCCTTTCACCCTCATCCTATGTCCCCTCGTAGCAGAGCTTGCTTGCAATCGAAAGAGGCTCTCCTCCTGTGCAATTATGGTATGGAGGTATTTAAACATCTCAATCATATCACCAGTATCCTGCCTTTCCTCTAAAGTATACATATTAAGATCCTTAAGTCTGTCCTCATATGCTTTATAACGAAGACCACTAACCATTTTAGTAGCCACCTTCTGTACTGACTCCAACCTGTTTATATCCTTTTGAAAGTGAGGTCTCCTGAATTGCACACAATACTCCAAATGAGGTCACACCAAAGACTTCTACAGAGGGTTTTGTACTTGATTTGGGAGTCCACTGAAAGAATGTGTAAGTCCTTCAGTACTGGAGTGATGTGGTCAAATTTTCCAGCTCTCTGGATGGTTCTGGCTGTGGTGTTGAGTGCTGTTCGAAGTGGGTTGAGTGAGGCAATTGGGAGTCCATGGTATATAGAGTTGCAGTAATCCAAGTGTGGTAGTGTCATCGCCTGCATCACAGATCTGAAGTCCTTGGCTTCAAGGAGTGGTCTAAGCCGTTGTATCATTCAGATTTTAAAAAATATTGCTTTTTTGGTTCTTGCAATTTGTTGTTTGAATGACAGCGCCTGATCTAGTATGATTCCTAGATACTTTATTTGTGGCTGAATCTTTATTTGAATCGACCCAAGGGTTAGGTGAGTTGGAGGGGTAAATGATTGGTCTTTTGTGACATATAAGGCTTCTGTTTTCTTGAGGTTTATTGTGAGGTTTGCTTGAAGCCATCTGGAAACATCATCAAGGCAATTTATTAATTGGGGGTTCATTGGGTTTTGTAGTAGTTATGGGTCCATAAGGCATAATATCATCTGCATATATGTGAAAATTGGCATTGCATGACCTTATTATGGAGCAGAGTGGTTGCAGGTAGATGTTGAATAGTATGGCTGAGAGTGCAGATCTTTGTGTTATTCCTTGGGTCTGCTGGTAAGGTATGGCAGTGGTAGTGTGAGTTCGGATTTGCTGATATCTCTCTGTAAGATAGGACTGAAACAATTGTTTGTCCTTACCGTGTATGCCAAGTTCCTTTAGTCTGTACAGGAGAATACTGTGGGAGACTGTATCAAAGGCAGCGGATATATCCATGAAGATTAATGCATAACCAGAGTGCTTGAATTGAGTTACTTTCATTAGTGTATTTATTAAAGATATCATGAGGGTCTCGACGCCATGGGCTGGGTGAAATCCATGTTGTTGTGGATCAAGTGTATTGTTTTCGTCCAGGTGGTCTTGGAGTTGTTGCTGTACTACTTTCTCATTGATTTTTGCTATGAATGGAAGACTTGCTACTGGTCTAAATGAGGTAGGGTCCAGTGGGTCAAGGTTAGACTTCTTGAGGGTTGGGCGTATAATAGATATTTTGAGATTATCGGGCATCTGTCCCCGTTTGAGTGATTCGTTCACAATAGTAGTAAGTGTTGGGCTTAGTTCTTGTCTTGTTTTTTTGATCCATTCAACTGTGCATGGGTCCAAGGGGAATGTGGTTGAAGAGCCCTAACAAGTTGAAGAGCCCTAACCTTTTAAGCCTTTCCTCATAGGAGTATCCTTCCACCCCCTTTACCATTTTGGTGGCTCTTCTCTGAGCCTTTTCCAATTCTGCTATATCCTTTTTAATACATAGTGACCAGAATTGCACACAATATTCAAGGTGCGGTCACACCATGGAACAATAAGGAGGCATTATAATATTCTTTGTTTTATTCTCCATTCCCTTCCTTATGATTTCTAGCATTCTATTTGCTTTCTTGGCCACTACTGCACACTGAGCAGAGGGTTTTAACATATTATCTACAATGACAACTAAATCTTTTTCCCAGGTGGTGGTTTCTAATGTGGAACCTTGCATTGTGGAACCATAGTTGAGTTGTTCTTTCCTAGGTGCATAACTTTGCACTTGTCCACATTAAAAATTTCATCTGCCATTTGAACATCCAGTCTTCCAGTTTATCAAGGTGTTCTTGCAATTTTTCACAATCTTTTTGTAATTTAACAGCTTTGACTAATTTTGTGTCATCTGAAAATCTGATCACCTCACTCATTGCTCCCATTTCCAGTCCATTTATAAATATGTTAAAAAGCAGCGGGCCCAGCACAAATCCCACTATTCACCTTTATCCACTGAGGAAATTGGCCATTTAGCCCTACTCTTTGTTTTCTTTTAACCAGTTCCTACAGTAATCCACAATAGTACACTGCCTCCTATACCATGGTAAAAGCCTTCAACAGCTCTATTATTTTCCTTGTTTCTCTAGGGAGGGGTATGGGACAGAGGTAAGGGTCAAGGTATATGGGGTGGGGGTATGTCTGTGTACTATGAAAGTATGGGGGATATGACTTTGAAGGTGCCTTTCAGTGTCATCCTTCATCAGATGGAATAGTAGAGGAGTAGCCTAATGGTTAGAACAGAAAAAAGGAAGTCAGGTTTGAATCCCACTGCTGTTCCTTGAGATCTTGGGCAAGGTACTTAACCCTCCTTTGCCTAAGGTGCAGACTTAGGGGCCCTTTTACTAAAGGTTAACACACGTTAAGTGCCATTGTGCTCATAGAAGTAAAAGGGTTGTGGGCACTTAATGTGCATATACTTTATCTAAATATTACTTGCCTTGAGCTACTCCTGAAAAAGGCATGAGCTAAACCCCCTTCAGTTACTTTTACCTTTCTCTGCCTGTCTGTGTTACTCTGTGCCAAAGTTCTGGAAGGTTGAAAGTGGGAGGAGCTTTTGGAATGGATTTGTAGCTTTTAACAATTTCCTATAGAAAGCAATGTAGATTATTTTAGAGTCTTGTCTCAGAAAATACTGACCTGATAGTTCTGGATTTTGAACTCTGCCAAGATATTCAGTTTCTTCCTAAAGGCCACATTTGGTGAATTTCTATTCCTTTTTTGAAGAGTTATTGTGTACATGCAGGCAGATGGACATTGATCCCTTTTATATAACTCTTTCCCCCATTCACTATGTTGGAAAGCATACAAGACACAAGAAAACATAACCGTTAAAATCACTGAACCTTGCAAAGCCACTAGCATTGCTAACAATGCCTACAATAACACATGTAACCTTCGGCATTTGTTTTGTTGGATTTCATTAAGCATCTGCATACTCACAGAGCCAAGAAAGAGCCTTATCGGTGGCTAGATGATAACATAGCTTACTTTGTACTACAGTTTATCCCCCTTCCACACAAATTAACAGTAACTGGGAAACATGAACTGCCATAAAACGTAAGCTTTTACAGTACAACTAATCCTCTCACTGTCAACAGAAAATGGCAAAAGAAAGTTTTATGTCTATGTTTTATTTTAATCTATTTAGTAAACTCAAGCTTTTCTCCCTAAATCATTTCTTTGTGTCCTACACTCGCTTTCAAGCATGTCTCCTCAAATAATGTATTATTATGATTATTAACAATAAAAAATACTTTCATTGCTTACTATGAACTATTCTGGAATGGATGAAAGATACAGTATATCAGGTAAGAGCCAAATAGTGAATACTTCAGCTCTAAAACATAAGAGCCAAGACATTTCTGGGAGAGAATCAGTGGATTCCAAAGTTGTTTTAAAGTTCAGTCATAACACGAGAGTTCTTTAATTGTGTTATGTTTAAATTTAAGCAAAGTTTATCCACCATTCTGACTCTTGGGTAGGGGAAAACAGGCTTTTACCAGAAGCTGCATTTAAATATACAAGCTAGCACTTTTATTCCAACATAGTCTAATACAAAATAAAGTTTTTTAAAAGGATCCAGATTGCAAAAGATACAGCATGACAGCAAATGTCATGGATGTTTTTATCAAAATCAAAGTAATTTAATTCTATAAGCATCCAAAGGGAACATGGGAACAATTATGTAGAAAACTTTAAGGAGAAAAGGATCTCAGTAGTATTCGAGCAGATCGTCATAGACATCACATAGCTGGCCCTTGACTTACATTCGCTACATCAAAGATCCTGAAAAACTCCTTTATATTTTCTATTTTTCAATTATTTCAATATCAAAATGCCTTTCATCCCACAGAGCATGACAAAATAGCTGAACAGATAATATTGACGACATCTAAGGTATGCCAATGATATTGTAAATAGTGCCTCTTAGGCAACACTTAGCTGTATAGACAACAGATTCCCCAGTGCCGCTTATGACGCTACTTCAGGCATTCACCTATGCTTCTTCAGGCGGTTCCAAATCCTCAGACCTATAAAGATGCTATTTAAAAGCAGTCATAACCCACCTGTCAAGCTGTTCAGCAACCACCGCTCTGCAAAAGGAATGTTTAGAAACGGCAGCCCCTAACTTATTGGAGTCAAAAGAAACAAAAAGCTGGATGGACTTTCTATGGCTTTTGTCCACTCCAAGTAGAAGGCTAAGGATGGCTTGCAGTCCAACATGTGCAATGCAGCTTCCCCTTTGTGTGCATGAGGTCTCGGGAAAAATGGTAGAACAACAACTGACTGATTAAGAAATTTAGAATGAGTGCGAAGGACCACTCTATTATGGTGGAATTCAATGTAAGGTGGATGAACTACTAGAGCTTTAAGCTCGCTCACTCTATGTGCTGAAGTGACCGCCACCAGAAACAATATCTTCCAGGTCAAGAACTTCAGAGGACAGGAACTGAGTGGCTCAAAGGGAGATTTCATGAGTTGTGCAAGAACCACAGTGAGGTCCCAAGATACACCAGGAGGTTTGTAGGGAGGCTTCAAGAGAAGCAAGCCCCACATAAAGCAAACAACTAAAGGCTGTACTGAGATGGACTTGCCTTCCACACCTCGATGGTAAGCTCTAATTGCACTAAGGTGGACCCTGATGGAGTTGGACTTTAAGCAGTTTTTGTGTGGAACAGAGGAAAAGATTTAGGGCCTGGCCCTCACACCAGCCAGAAAACCTCTTCCATTTGCAAGAGTAAGACTTTCTTGTAGAGGCTCTCCTGGAGGCCTAAAGAACTTCAGTTACAAAATCCAACAGGTTGAGCTAAGACATTATCCTCTCAACATCCACATTGGATGTTGGGTGCAGCATCGTTCCACCTTCCTGAATTATTAGATCGGGTGCAAGGGCAAGTCATAGCAGTTCTAGGCTGGAGAGCTACAGCAGGAGGGGAATCAAGGTTGTCAGGGCCAGTAGGGAGCAATGAGAATCATCATGCCGCCATCTGTTTTGAGCTTCAGGGGGAGCTTTGCAATGAGAGGTATTGGAGGATATGGGGTCTATTCGCCCCCCTGTCGGCCCTGTCAAAAACCTCCCCATACGAACAATGTGTTTATACTGGGAGGCTTAGACGGGGCAGGAGAGGGCATTTCAGAGGTGGAGCGAGGGTAGGGCATGGGCGGTTCATGACCCCGGATGTACAGGGTCAATTCTGAGGTCAGCCCTGTACGTCCAGGGTCAGCAAACTGGATGGGGGACTTATTCCACCTCAGAGGTGGAGTAAGTCCCCTTGGATGCCGGGGATGGCAGGCCCAGGCAGCAGCGGAAAGGTGAGGGGGTCGGGCTGCATGGAAAGAAGATTGTGGTCGGCAGCCGGGGAGCATGGCTCCTGAATGGAGCTGCAGTGCCATGGCAACGGGACGTCATGGCTCCGTGGCTCCATTCAGGAGCCTGAATGAGGTAGCCGGGCAGGTGGCTGTGTGTGCAGGCCTATCAGAATTGGGTCCCGGCCTGCACATACAGGCCCTAGACCCGTTTATGATCCCTCAGAGCACATCTAGCCCCCACGGGATCAGAATCAGATCTACCTCTGGGCATCCTGATTCCGATCGGCTGCACAGGGGCCTGGATGCCCACATTGAAATGTGCCTCCATGTGTACAGAAAACCCTCCCCCAATGAAGGAGGAAAGCATTTAATGCTAATCTGCTGTGTGATCGTACTTTGGAGTAGAACTGATCCACCTGGGCATTCTGTGGGGTGGTAAACAGATCTATCGAGGGAGTGCCCCGCTCTCAAAAGATGCGAGTCACAATTTTCCTGTTTAGTGTCCCCTCGTGTGACTGGAGGACTCAACTCAGTCTGTCTGCCATATACAAACAGCATAAAATAACCATTAGTGTTTTAAAAACTCTCTATTCTTATATATCCCCTTGGCGTATCATTTGTGCAACAACTAAACAATTTACAAAAACAATTGCAAAAAGAAATTCAAAAAGCAATACGAAAAAGTCACCTACCCAAACAGTACTAGCTGCTGCATGCGTCTCATTAGCTACTAAAGCCACATTAGCTACTAACGCTGCGCATGCAAACTAGTCATCGCTCCCTGTAATTTAAACCCCTTGATGACGTCAATGCGATTTTCGGGTGACGTGAATCAATCTCATTCTATCACGCTTTTAACTTCTCATGTCTACTCACTCTTTCAAAACATTTTCATCTGTTCTCCAATATTAAACTCTGAAAAAGTTTAAATTTAAAGTTTAAATTGCAGGAAGCGATGACTGGATGCATGTTATGAGGGAGTTATGACAGACCAAGTCAAAAGCTGCTTCTATGTCTAGGAATATTAAAATTAAGCCTTGTTTTGGCTTATTAATGCCTTTATGAGTATGTTTAGGAGTGCTTTTAGTTTCCTAGTTTCCACTCTATGGTGATTTCTAAAACCAAGTTTTTGTGGGTCCAATGGTGCCTGTGTGTCAATGTGATGTTGGAGTTGGATCTATATTAGTTTTTCTATTACCTTTGCTAGGAATGATAGACTGGATATGGGTCTGTATATGGGTTCTTAAGTATAGGGCACATGGATGAGAATTTGAGGGAGGTGGGAATGAGGCATGGGAAATAAGATCCCAGATGTTGAGGCTTGAATGGGAGAGGCTGACTTGGATTTAGTGGCAGTAACAGAGACATGGTTCATGGATAACCATGACTGGGATGTAACTATGCAAGGCTAAACTTTATTCAGAAAGTACAGGGTAGGCAAAAAGAGAGGAGGAGTGGCACTATATGTAAAAAATAATATTAAAGCTATGGAAATGCAGGGCTTAAAATGGAGAGAGGAGGCACTGTGGGTTAAACTAGAAAGAGGGAAAGAGAAATCCATTTGCATTGGCGTGATATACACACCTCCTTCACAGTGAGAGGTGGACAATGATTTAATAGAAGACATAGCCAGCATTGCCAGGAAAGGGGAAGTGCTAATGATAGGGGATTTCAATATTTATTTATTTATTTATTTAACAGTATTTCTAAACCGCCTTATCTTAATAATCAAGGTGGTATCACAGCAAGCAATCAGGTAAAGTGGGTGTGTTATACATGCAGTGAGGGTGAAACTTAGTTGTGTGTGGGCTGTGTTGTGTGCTAGATTTGTTTGAGCTATGTACAAAGTGGGCTATCTACAGATGTTGAATGGCACATCCCTGTAGAAGTATCATCTAGAAGTTAGCAGATCCTTGATTCTTTACAGAAAGAACTACAACCAATTGATAAACTAAAGAGTAGCAAATCACCTGGACCAGATTGTATACATCCCAGGGCGCTGAAAGAACTGAAATATGAGATTGTAGACCTATTATTAGTAATCTGTGGACTATCATTGAAATCATTTGTAGTACCTGAAGACTGGAGAATAGCCAAAGTAACGCTAATTTTTTAAGAGTTCCAGGGATGATCCAGGAAACTACAGACTGGTGAGCCTGACATCAATACTAGTAGGAGGAGTGGCTCAGTGGTTGGGACAGGTTACCTCAGGCCAGAAGGCCAGGGGTTCAATTCCTGCACAGGGACAAGCAACCTCAGGCCAGAGGGACTGGGGTCTCTAGTCCCATGGCCACTCCTTGTGGCCTTGGGCAAGCCACTTAACCCTCCATTGCCTCAGGTACACTTAGATTGTGAGCCCTTTGGGGATAAGGGAATAAAAAGTACCTGTTAGTATACATGTAAACCACACTGATTCTAAAGAGCACAGTATAAAAAATAAATAAATAAAAAATAGTTATAATGGTAGAAACCATTATAAAGAACACAATTTCCAAACATGTAGATAGATAGCCATGGTTTAATGGGAGAAAGTCAACGTGGATTTATTTATTTATTTAACTGTATTTCTATACCGCCTTATCATACAATCAAGGCGGTGTAAACAACAAAACAGACAAAATTAGTGAGAGTGATAGATATACAGTGAAAGAAGTTAATAGATTTGTAAGTAAAAGTATAAATTATTAAAATGTAACGAAGTATAAACATTAATCATTAAAACACAGCACAATAATCATTACAGCACAACGTGAGCTAAACTACAAAGTTATATACATTAAAAATATCATGGGACGATGTAAAGTACTTAATAGGTTTTGAAGGGGTGAGTACGTAGATCAAACGATTAAGTGATAGGACCATAATATTCGATGAAAAGCAATGTTTTCAGCTGCTTACGGAATTTAGCCAAGGAAAGTCTTGTCTCACTAGTCTGTTATATTTTTTTGAATAAACAGGTAGATAAAGGTGAGCCGGTTGATATAGTGTATCTGGATTTTCAGTAAGTCTATGACAAGGACCCTCATGACAGACTCTTGGCAAAATTAAAAAGTCATGGGATAGGAGGCAGTGTACTATTGTGGATCAGGAACTAGTTAAAAGATAGAAAACAGAGTAGGGCTAAATGGCTAGTTTTCTCAATAGGAATCTGTGCTGGGCCCACTGATTTTTAACAGATTTATAAATGACCTGGAAATGGGAGCAATGAGTGAGGTGATCAAATTTGCAGATGACACAAAATTAGTCAGAGCTGTTAAATTGCAAGAGGATTGTGAAAAATTGCAAGAGGACTTTGATACATTGGCAGATTAAATTTAATGTGGACAAGTGCAAATTTATGCACGTACGGCCCGATATTGAGTTGGGCAGGCTATATGCCCCTATGGTGCAGAGCCATGCCCACCGACCCTTAACCCCTAAACCTGGATATTCAATACAGGGTCAAATGCAGCCCCAGCACTGAATATCTGGGGATCGCTGCAGACACAGGAAGCCACAGTAGCTAACCGGGCAGCAACGATATTGCATGCTGCCCAGTTAGCTCCTACACCTTAAAGATAGGCAAGGGTACTGTGCCCCGGAATGCCCCGACACATCCCAATGCTAGCTGGATAGCATTGGGGTGCATAGGGGAGATAGGAGGGGATAGTCATTGGTACTAACCATGTAAGTGCTGTTGAATATCTCCATTTAAGGCATGACGGTTTACTGGGCTGTAAACTGTATAAATGCCTTTCGAATATTGAGCCCTTAGGGAAGAACAATCCAAATTATAGTTACGCGATGCAAAGTTCTACATTAGCAATCACCACCCAGGAAAAGGATCTAAGCAAAATCATGGATAATACCTTGAAACCCTCTACTTAGTACACAGTGGCAGCTAAGAAAGCAAATAAAATGCTAGGAATCATAAGGAAGGGAGCGGAGAATAATATCAAGGATATCATAATGCCTCTGTATTGCTCCATGGTGCGACCACGCCTTGAATATTGTCTCTTTTCTGGTCGCCATATCTAAAAAGGATATAGTAGAATTAGAAAAGGTATAGAGCAGAGTGCCCAAAATGATAGAGGGGCTCGAAGGATACCCCTGTGAGGAAAAGTTTAAAAGATTAGGGCTCTTCAACTTGGAAAAAAGATGACTGAGGGGAGATATGACAGAGGTCAATAAAATAATGAGTGGAGTGGAATGGGTAAATGTATATCGGTTGTTTACTCCTTTAAAAAGTAGAAAGACTAGCAGACACGCAATGAAGCTATAATCTAGCCCATTTAAGACTAATAGGAGAAAATATTTTTTCATTCAACGTGTAATCAAACTTTGGAATTCATTACTGGAGAATGTAGTAAAAACCATTAGTGTAGCTGGGTTTAAAAATGAATTGGACAAGTTCTTGGAGGAAAAGTCCATAAACCATTATTAAAGAGGACCAGGGAAATCCACTGCTTAACCCGGTTAAGCAACATGGAATCTGGTACCTTTTTGGGAACCTGACAGGTACTTGTGACCTGGATTGGCCACTGCTGGAAACAGGATACTGGGCTTGATGGACTTTGGTCTGACCCAATATGGCATATCTTCTGTACTTTTTATTTGTTCCGTTGTGGATGGATGGAATGACTGAAGGGGGAGGCAAGTGGGGATGGTATGTTGTGTACACGTTTGCTTTGTATTTATTTTGTATGTTTCTTTTGAAAGAAGTTTGCAAATGTCTGAAGGGGTGCCATTGTTTTTGATGTCAGTAGGATCGATGTGTAAAACATGTTTTATATGCATAAAATGGCTATTATGTGTACCTGTGTAAAAAGTAAGAGCACACACATACAGCCTACTTTTATGCAATATACCGTATTTTCCGGCGTATAAGACTGGGCGTATAAGACGACCCCCTACTTTTCCTGTGAAAATATAGGGTTTGGCCTATACTCGCCGTATAAGACTACCCCTCTTCCAGCGGGTGAAGCACAGGTCCTATTGCTGGCAATGGGGTCTATTTACTAATTGTATTACTAAGCAAGTGGCCGTACTTCAGTAAATCTAGCCCTTTCGTATGTTTCCATAAACAAATAGGTCTCGCCTCAAATCCAGTGTCACCCGTAGATGCACAGGGAGGATTTTCCACATCAAAGAGGCCCAAAGTAAAACATCTTTAGACCAACGGCAGATTTTCTTCACAAACCTCAGGAACTGTTAACAACTCTTCTCTCTGCGAGTGTAGAGTCCTGCCTGGAACACAAGAATGTGATCTAGCTGCCATGTAAAAAGGTCCCAGCCCGAGTAGCACCTTAAACATAGTCATCAATACCTTATATTGCACATGAAACTGAATGGGGAGCTAGCGGAGCAGAATCAGCGCTGTGGTCACGGAATCACATTTCTATAAGCCCTTGATAAGTTGAGCCGTAGTGTTTCTACTGGAGATCTTTCTTGGGCAAGCCCAACAATAAAACATTATCCTCCCTTTTACTGTCAATGTAAAAAAAACCTGGCTTCTGCTGCAGCCGTGGCAGCGGCAGAATCAGCTGTCCCGCGGCCCCTTCTCCTCTGGCCGGAAGAGCCCTGAGTCTGCTCCATCAGCGGGCCCGCCGCTGATGGAGCAGACTCAGGGCTCTTCCGGCCAGAGGAGAAGGGGCCGCGAGACAGCTGATTCTGCCGCTGCCACGGCTGCAGCAGAAGCCAGGGTTTTTTTTACATTGACAGTAGATTCTGCCGCTGCCACGGCAGCAGCGGCAGCAGCAGCAGCAGCAGAAGCCAGGGTTTTGTTTTTTTTTGTTTCCCTCCATTGCAGGCTGCACAAAGTTCTCTCGCGGGCCGCAGACCCCAGGTCTAAGCTGATAATTTTCCGCAGAGTTAAAAAAAAAAAGTTATACCGGCGTATAAGACGACCCCCAAATTTTGAGCATATTTTCAGGGGTTAGAAAGTCGTCTTATACGCCGGAAAATACGGTACATGTAGCCATTCCCAGGGGAGTAGTCTAGACAGAGTAAGGACAGAGTTGTGATGTAAGCATGTACAGGGCTGGCGTCAGAGTTGGTTCAAGGTGTTGGCACCCTGTGCATATACTGTATAGAATATGTACATACATACATAAAGTATGCACGCACATTTAGACCTGCCTCAGAGCAGGTATAAATTTGTGCAAGAGCATTTGTGTTCTGGCAGCCAAAGTTATAAAGTGTGAAAAAGTGAAATTTGTGAAAATGAAATAGAGAAGTGCTTGTTGATATGTTGAACTTTTACAATGTTTTGGGAGCACGCACACAATTTTTTCCATATATAAAAAAACTGAGGCCTATGATATTCAAATCCCAAACTGATAAACCCATAGACAATGACAAATTTGAATATTGATGCCTCTTAAAAAAAGGAAAATTGATCTTAAAGTTTGTGTTCTAGCGATTTGACCATTGGGATTATTACATAAACGGCCGACCCAAGAGTATCTGGAAGAGTAAGAACATAAGATATGCCATTCTGGGTCAGACCAAGGTCCATCAAGCCCAGTCTCCTGTTTCCAACAGTGGCCAATCTAGGTCCTACGTACCTAGCAGTTTCCCCAAAAGACACAGGTTCCGCAATGCTTGTACTGGGTCAAGCATTGATATCATGGGTCCCTTCTTAATAATGGTTTATGGACCTTTCCTCCAGGAACTTATCCAAACCTTTTTTTAAACACAGCCACACTAACAGGTTTTACTAAATACTCTGGTAACAAATTCCAGAGTTTGATTACACATTGAGTAAAAAAATATTTTCTCTTATTAGTCTTAAATAGTTTACCCTGTAGCTTCATTGCATGTCCCCTAGTCTTTCTATATTCTGATGATGTAAACAATTGATCTACGTTTACCCGTTCCACTCCATTCATTAATTTATAGACCTCTATCATATCTCCCCTCAGCCGTCTCTTTTCCAGTTTGAAGAGCCCTAACATTTTTAGCTTCTCTTCATAGAGGTATCCTTCCATCCCCTTTACCATTTTAGTGGCTCTTCTCTGTACCTTTTCTAATAATGCTACCGTATTTACTCGAGTCTAATGCGCCATCAAATCTAATGCGCACCCCTATTGCGAAAGGCTTGAAATAAAAAAAAATGTTTGCTGGGGATTGTAGTGTGCACCCCCCTTAGTGCTGCTTCGCCCCCGTGTGCTCCCTCCTTCCCTGTGGCAGCCACCCCAGTGCACTAAGGCAGCGGGACAAACCCAGCAGGTCCTCCATAGTGTCACTTGGACTCCGAGCCAGCCCCTTACAATAAGCTGTAGAACTCCTTCAGAGCAGCTTTTCTTGGGTGGCAGGAGCTTATCTCTGAGCTACTCCCTTTCCTAGGACTCCGATCCAGTCAACTTCCGGTCCGCGAACGCGATCCCCGATCTCCCGTGCAGCCGCTGCTTCTGCTTTTCACAGAGCAGCGGCTGCAATAAAGTTAGAAAAGAAACCTGTGAGAAGCCCTCCGGTCGTCCTAGGAAACTCCTCCTGCAGCACCCGCCCCCTCTGACATCACTTCCTCGGGCACTGCAGAAGGAGTTTCCTAGGATGACCGGAGGGCTTCTCACAGGTTTCGTTTCTAACTTTATTGCAGCCGCTGCTCTGTGAAGAACAGAAGCAGCGGCTGCACGGGGGATCGGGGATCGCGTTCGCGGGAGAAAAGTCGGAGGCTGGCTGGATTGGGAGATTGGCTGGATCGGGCCAGGCCGGTGTAGAGCAGTGTTTGCCTCTGAATGTAAGGCGCCCTCGAATGTAATGCGCACCCTGAGTTTAAAGCTTCTTTTTGGCCAGAAAAGGTGTACATTACATTCGAGTAAATACGGTATATTCTTTTTAAGATTCGGCGACCAGAATTGAACACAATATTCAAGGTGCGGTTGCACCATGGAACGATACAGAGGCATTATAATATCCTTTGTTTTATTTTCCATTCCTTTCCTTATGATACCTAGCATTCTATTTGCTCTCTTGGTAGCTGCTGCACACTGGGTGGAGGGTTTTAACATGTTATCGACAATGATGCCTAAATCTTTTTCCTGGGTAGTGGTTCCTAATGTGGAACCTTGCATCTTGTAACCATAGTTTGGGTTGTTCTTTCCTAGGTGCGTAACTTTGCATTTGTCCACATTAAATTTCACCTGCCATTTGGATGCCCAATCTTCCAATTTATCAAGACCCTCTTGCAATTTTCCACAATCCTCATGGGTTTTAACAACTTTAAATAGTTTCGTGTCATCTGCAAATCTGATAATCTCACTCATTATTCCCTTTTCCAGGTCATTTATGAATATGTCAAAAAGCAGCGGACCCAGCACAGATGCCTGGGGTACTCCACTATTCACACTTCTCCATTGGGAAAATTGACCATTTAGCCCTACCCTCTGCTTTTTATCTTTTAACCACTTCCTGATCCACAATAGTACACTGCCTCCTATCCCATGACTATTTAGTTTTGCCAAATGTCTCTGATGAGGGACCTTGTCAAAGGTTTTCTGAAAGTCCAGATACACTATATCAACTGACTCACCTTTGTCTACCTGTTTAGTCACATCTTCAAAAAAACATAACAGATTAATAAGACAAGATGTTCTTTGTCTAAAGCCATGTCTGCTGTCTCCCATTAAGCCATGACTATCCACATGTTCAGTAATTTTGCTCTTTATGATGGTTTCTACCATTTTTTCCGAGTACTAACGTCTGGCTCACAGGTCTGTAGTTTCCCAGATCACCCCTGGAACCCTTTTTAAAAATTGGCTTTAGATTGGCCATCCTCCAATCTTCAGGTATTACAGATGATTTTAATGATAGGTCACACATTACTAATAGCATGTCTACAATCTCATATTTCAGTTCTTTCAACACCCTTGGATGTATACCATCCGATCCAGGTGATTTGCTACTCTTCAGTTTATCAAATAGTTGTAATACATATTCCTGGTGTATTGATATTTTTTTCAATTCTTCCACAGTAACACCTTTAAATATCACTCCAATCATGGGTAACATCCCTACATCTTCCTCAGTAAAGACCGAAGCAAAGAATTCATTCAGTCTCTCTGCTATAGCCTTGTTCCCTCATAGTGCCCCTTTTGCCCCTCTATCATCTAATGGTCCAACTGACTCTCTCACAGGTTTTTTTTTGCTATGAATGTACTTGAAAAAGTCTTTATTATGCGTTTTTGCTTCCACAGCAAGCTTCTTCTCAAATTCTTTCTTTATCTGCCTTATCAGTGCCTTGCATTTAACTTGCCAGTGCTTGTGCTATTTCAAGTTTTTGTCATTTGGCTTTTTTTTCCATTTCCTGAAAGATTCTTTTTTGGCAAGAACAGCCTCTCTGACTTCACCTTTAAACCATGCTGGCAATTTTTTGGACTTCCTTCCACTTTTCTTAAAGCATGGAATACAGCTGGTCTGGGCTTTCAAGATAGTATTTTTAAACAATACCCAAGCCTGATATAAGTCTTTAACCTTTGCAACTGCTCCTTTTATTTTTTTCTTAACTATTTTCCTCATTTTATCATAATCTCCCTTTTGAAAGTTAAAAGGTAGTACTGTGGATTTCCTTACCATCCCTCCTCCATTAATTAAATCAAATGCGATCATTCTATGATCACTATTGCCAAATGGCCCCAACACCCTTACCTCTTGCACCAGATCTAGTGTTCCACTAAGGACTAGGTCCAAAATGGCTTCCCCTCTGGTCAGTTCATGAACCAGCAGCTACAAGAAGCAGTCATTTATTTCATCTAGAAACTTTGGGGTATGTTTACTAAACTGCGGTAACATAGCAGCGGCTACGTTAACGCACGTTAGGTAATGTTAGCGCACGCTATGTAATGCTAACACGCGTTAACGTAACCTAACACGGGTTAGTGTTCCCAGCCGCGGTAAACACCGCAGAGGGTAGAGAGAGGGCGGAGAGAAGGGGTCTATGGGAGGGGAGTGGGCGGGGAGGGGCTCCCACGACACCAAAATGGGGAACTGAAGGGCTGGAAACTACTGCAAGTGAAAACCTGGCGTTAAATGCACATTTGCAGGAGAGAAAAACCATTTCAGTGTCAGCAATGTACAGCCTAGGCAGGGAGCCTGAGAAAGGTGATAGTAGTACTCCATCTGCAGCAACAGTATAGTGGCCAAGTATGAAAGGCCACTATGGTGATGGTGCAAATGGGGCATAGGGGGACTGCAGGCAGGACATGCAGTGGGGGCAGCTGGGGCACAGGGTGAACTAGGCCATCACCCAGGTGGCACATAGTAACACAGAAACTGTAAATCAGCAGGACAACAGCTGACCAGGGCCAAACATACCCAGTAGTCTGTGTTCCACAGTGTCCCATCCAGGGGACATTACCCAGCAAGTACACCAAAAGTCACACAGGTACCACTATGCCTGTAATAAGGCAAGCAGTGCACATCTGGGGACCACACTAACCAGGGTCCATAGACCACACCCAGGATGGGTCCCAAACTGTTTGTAGACCCAGCTAACTGAACACACTTTACGGCAGCCCCTAGTAAGGCATTACAGGGTGTGCCCATACGTTGTCGGAAACATATATACACCCAGTAGGCCAAACTGGGTACACCATACCTGAGGTGCATACCCTAGCCTGTCCACAGTCGGCAGTAACAACACACTCCACCTATATCTACCTGGTCCACCCTAGCCAATAGTTGCTAGAGCACCAGCCTGACATCCCACCAGCCATCACTCCCCCATGTGTAAGGGACATAACATTGGTAGGCAGTGATGGGGGGATGTGTGGATGTCCATGTATGCCTCGCCACCCCAGACCCCGCACCCTAGGCACCCGCCTACCTGCTCAGCGGATGGCCTGGGGCCGCACATGACCAGAACCAACAGCATATGGTCATGTCGGCATGGCGTGGGGGGGTGTTTGTGCAGAAGGTAGCAATGCCACCCTCCTGCAGTGGACCTAAGCCATGCCCTGTACCAGTACATGGTGTGCAGTGCAACAGAAAAGGTCTGCCTGAGGAAACTAAGGGTAGCCCCAGGGACCATTACTCCTGTGTGGTGCAGTACACACAGCCAGTGTGTCCAAAAGCAGAGGGTCACAGGTTCAAGTCCCAGCTGTGGATCTTACAGAGCATCTCCCCACATTTTACCCTACAATGCAGATACAACATCAATATGTGCAAACCCCAAAGCCGCGTTGAACAAGGGTCAAAACACCCACTCACACAGGCTTCACTATCCAAAGCTTCATGGAGAGTCAGGCTGTTGGCCCCAGCACAGAGCTGCAGTTATCAGCAGAGCACTACTACTACCCCCTGCACAGTTTAGCAATGTCGGCATTGTGATCAGGACCAGTGTGGCAAGCAGGATTGCCAACCACCCCATCATTGCACAATGCTGTAATAGGGGTGTGTATGTCTATCAATTGTTTTGTGGCTGCCTACACCGCTCTGGGCCCACAATGTCCAACTGTTACCAGCGTTAGCCTGCAAATGTGCATAATGAGGAGCAAGGTATTGTGGGTATGGCCCGGACAGGGTGGATTGGCAGGATGCATCTGCACAGCGTGTAGGGCAATGGCTGGGACACTGTACTGCCCGACCACCACCTTAATGGACAGGGTGGCCACAGCATGGCATGCTGTGAGGTCACTCTCACCCTGACTGAGCAGTGACCATGGTATGTCTATGCTCCCACATACTGCTCAACAATATTTGTCTTCAGTTATACCTGTGTGTTCTCAGTTCTGTGGCCCAATCACTGAGATACCTACTTGGTGTCTGTGCTGTACTTCCCATCTCTGGGTGCACAGGGTTCCCCTGTGAGCATGCACTATGGACTGGCTAGTGGACTGTCTACAGTTTGTCTGTGCATGGCTGGAACACCTTGTAGGGTGCTGCAGGTGCAGTCTGACTGTGCTGTCTGCTGGTGAATGGCAGATTGTGGTGTGGGGCAGTTGAGGTTTCCCCAACTTATCCCAAGCATTACTACTCATCTGCCACAGTCATAGGTAGGGCTCTGGCCCACCAGCCCTGGAGGGCAGTCCTCTGCTAGCAGGACTGCAGTTGTTTGTCCTACAGCCAGGGCTCAGGCACCTGTCCCTCCACTCCCTCACCTACAAAATGGGTGATTGTGGGTCCTTTGGGGTATATAGTGTATACCACTTTGACCCGTAGAGACAGTGCTACATCCACCTCATGTGAGTCTAGACACTACTCTGCCCTGATAACAGGTGCCCATGGCAGCCAGAACCTAACACTGGGTATGCACTAATCTGGGTGGTGCCTGGCCACATGTGACTGCAGGACACAGAAGTACTTTCGGTTGCACTACTAGGAACACCCGGCACACACTGGCAGTGCTGGGGATATGCAGCAGGACCTATCTCTAGCACCACATGTACTGCGGACCTAGTGCTGGGCGCCCATCCTAACCCTGTGATGGGGAAAAGATATCCTGTGATAGGAAAGCAGAGGAACCTAGCACTAGTAGCGCTGTTTCTAGCAGGAAGGAAGATATCAGGACACCCAGTTGCCAAGAGCAACACAAACATTCCCAGCCACGAGGGAGAGAACCCTGCACAGCTGATAGGCATTCCCCAGCTCTTAGCTCTGATAGCCTTCACCTGGGAGGGGGAGGAGCTGGAGTAGAACCTCAGCAAACGTATAAGGGACGTTCATTAGAGAATGGAGAGAGAAGTGGAAGCAGCAACAGTTGTAGCTGGAGAAGGAGATCTAACGTGGGCTTTGGCAGCGTTGATAACTTCAGAGAAAGCAGTTTTAAGGATACAGTGAGACCAGCAGTTGAAAGCAGGAGAGACGTGTTGGATCAAGACCAGCTGAATAATGAGTGCAAGCTGAGGTCTGAACCTGGGAAACAGCGTCTGCTTTGGGCTGGTAGGAAAACTGATATAACTGACTTTGATTCTAATTGTGAGAGAGGCTGGCAGAGAACAGCTGATAGTGGTAATTGGAGGAGAAAGGAAAAGAAAGCTTTTAACCAAACCTCCAAACGTATACCTTATGCTGAAGATAGTTATAAGGGGAAATTACCAGTCAGGACAGCTGGAGAGCCAGTACAAGCCTCAAGAAAGAAAGGATACACAGTGTCAGACATCTGCATGTGGGAAGAGGGTGACAAACAGCTAAAATCTAGAGAAAAGCCTCTGAGATTTAAACCCTTGCTGGAAGAAGCAGTGCCTAGCTTTTCTCCTGACTCAAACCCAAGAGATAGGCTGTTTTACAAGGGTAAAGCTGTGCCCAAGTCTTTTCCTCATAGAGGTTATAAAGGACATAAAGCCCACTGGAATTATATACCAGGATATGCTGACAGTGACCCTTATCTGCTGGAGGAACTAATAGGGAAGTCCAGAAAGCTGGCAGAGGAGAATAATCTGCCAACATCATATAAGCAGCAATGTATTACAGATGATAGTCAGGTTGAAGCAATGATCATTGATCCTCCTGAACCGGACGTGTCTGACTATCAAATGGATTGTACATTGGCTGTGTTTAATGAAGAAATTTCATTGTGCCGAAGAGATACAGTGTTAGAAGTGAGTTAACTGCCTGTTATAAAGCACAAGACTTTATTTTTGTCCTTATTCTTTTTGGCCGGAGCATGGCTTATGTTCTTTTGTACTTGTGTTGAATCCAAACCCCGGGAGGGGAAATAAAACCCTGATTTAAGCTTTACCACTCGAGCTTCAACTACCTTATTGAAAAGGAATCCTTTCAGTAAAAGGTCCCCCTGTAGCCCAACCAGCTTGCCACGCTGCTGGTGGACCAGGGTGTGACAACCCTTAGGGTGAACACAGAATCTGCACAATGGCATGGTCTGTAGCTACTCTGTGCCAGTATCACGCACTGTCAGTCCATCTTACCATGCTGCAGTACCGGAGAGGTGCAGACCCCATCTGGTGATCAGCTGTAGACCGCTGTTCTGCATGTGCATTGCATCATGGGTGCTGGTGGGGTTACCCTATCCTGGCACACAAAGTAGACGGTTTGTGTGGTGACCTGCGGCCCTTCTGTACCCAGCCATTGCTGTACAACAAGCCATAGAGGTATAGCCTACTGGTTAGTACAATGACATTCTAAACAGTGGTCATGGGTTTGATTCCTCATTGTTCCCTCTTTTCATGCCTGTCCAACTCAGATATTTTGCATGACTGTAACAGTCCTATCTTTGCAGATCCATGCTACCAGACCATATTACCCTCATCACTGTTGCCAACAATCCTTCGGTCCATCTTTCTGCGTCTGTCAGCTGTGTAGAGTCCTGTCTTCCTGTGCAGGCTGCCACCCCAGGTCCTGCGCTGGTACCCTTTCCTGCATTGCGCCTCTTCATGCTTGTCTCACCTGTGCCTCATATGCATGGCACCACCACTCCTCCGACCACCCATCATTGTAACTATCCTGCCACCTCCACCTCCACTGGGGGACACGTATTCCCATCGTCTGCCACCAACTGTCTTTCCAGTACTTTACATTGCCAACACCCTGTGCTGTGGTACAGTTGCCCCCACCATGTTTGTCAACAATACTGAAGAAGAAGTTCTATCCATCTTCCACCCAGCAAACACATGTTCCCCAGAAGGGGCAACAACAAACTAGACAAAGAAAGACACAAGCTCAGAAGGCTCAGCAGGCTCAGCAGACCCAGCCTCCCCAGGGTCTTTGACTACTGTCTAGAGAACTTAGCCATTCTTCCTATTCTAAGCCCAGAACCTTTAAATATTCCAGGCCGTATCTGCCATTTTGCCAAAAGATGGCAACAAATTACATCAGAAGACTGGACTCTATCTATCGTGAGTCTGGGATACAAGCTTCATTTCCTCAACTTGCCCCATCCACGCTAATAAAACAGTTCAAATCTCAACCACCGGTCTCAGACCTGTTGTGGCAAGAGGTCACCACTCTTATGGCTCAAGGGGCTATAGAAGAGGTTCCAATGTCCCAGCAGGGCACAGGATTCTATTCCCCCTATTTTCTCATTCCAAAGACGTCAGGGGGACTAAGACCAATCCTGGACCTCAGAGAACTGAACAAATATTTAGTCCGAGAAAGGTTCAAAATGATCTCCCTCGGCACACTTCTTCCATACCTTCACGAGCAAGATTGACTATGTTCTCTAGATTTAAGGGATGCTTACATGCATATCCTTATTCATGCAGATCACAGAAAATTCCTTCGATTCCTAGTCAAGGGAAGACATTTTTAATACAGGGTCCTTCCTTTTGGACTGGCCTCTGCTCCAAGGGTCTTCACAAAATGCATGGCAGTAGTAGCAGCATTTATGAGGACTCTAGGAATTTTTGTCTTCCCTTACTTAGACGACTGGCTCATCCGAGCACCGTCAGCTCTAGAGGCAAGTCATACTCTTTCCCGAGCAATGCACATACTGCAGTACTTGGGATGGATCATAAACCTTCCAAAGTCCCAGCTCACCCCATCTCAATCCCTCGAGTTTATAGGGGCTCGCTTGGACACACAGCAGTCAAAGGCTTTCCTGCCTCAGCCTTGCTGTCTCCGCATCATCGAACTAGCATCTCAAGCAGTGCTACAAACCTTCCTCACTGCCCGACAGATGCTTCGACTTCTAGGACACATGGCATCTACAGTCCATGTGATTCCTTATGCACGCCTTCACATGCGAGCGGCCCAGTGGACCTTAGCTTCCCAATGGTCCCAGGCCTCAGGATGCATGTCAGACAAGATCAGAGTTACCACACGCCTGATTGCGTCTCTGCATTGGTGGCAATCTCTGGAAAACCTTACAGTAGGCTCTCCTTTTCAGCAACCCCTACCTCAGGCTGTCCTGACGACGGATGCATCCAAGTTGGGCGATCTGTCTATTTGGGCGATCTGTCTACCCAGGGTCTCTGGACCCCCACAGGAGGCTACTCTTCAAATAAACCTCCTAGAACTAAGGGCCATTTCCAATGCTATTCGATTCTTTTGCTTCCATCTCGTAAACAAAACAGTGCTGGTGCAAACCGACAATCAAGTGGCCATGTTTTACCTAAACAAACAAGGCGGAACAGACTCTCTGCAATTATGCAACAAAGCTTTGCAATTGTGGGCCTTTGCCAGAGAGCATCACATTCATTTATTGGCAGTATACCTTCCAGGCATTCAAAACGTTTGGGCGGACAGGCTCAGCCGAGTCCTGTTGCCACACGAGTGGTCTCTCCACTCATATCACCTTGCTCGAGTATTTCAAGTCTGGGGAACACCAAACATAGACCTCTTTGTAAGTCCACAGAATGCCAAACTTGCCCAGTACTGTTCCAGACTTCCAGCTCAAAATTGTCAGGCGAGGGATGCATTCCTGCTCCATTGGGGCCAGGATTTTCTCTATTTATTTATTTATTTATATTCTCTTATATACCGCACTATTCTGCATCAGTGCGGTTTACATTGAACAAACTGAAATTACATTGAACAGGGCATTATAACTTGGAGATAACTATTTTACAGGGAACATGGGCTATGGAGAGTTAAGTGGCTTGCCCAAGACCACAAGGAGCACCTATGGGACTAGAAACCCCAGTCCTTCCGGCCCAAGGTTGCTGTCCTCTAGTGGGATTTGACTTCCCACTCTTCCCAACCATTCCCCTAATTCCCAACACCTTATTCAAACTCCAGAGAGACAGAGGTCACATGATACTCATAGCTCCCTGTTGGCTAAGGCAAATATGGTATCCTCTTCTCTTAGGTCTCTCCCGAGCCACTCCTCTGGAGTTGGGGAGTGCTCCGGATCTTCTGCCCCAGAACAACGGATCCCTACTACACCCCAATTCCCAGTCCCTTCATCTCAAGACCTGGCTACTCAAGGCATAGAATTTCAAGATCTAGGCCTTTCACAACAAGTGAAGGATATTCTTCTAGCTTCCAGAAAACCTTCCACAAGGCGTTCTTACACTTTTAAGTGGAAGAGGTTCTCAGTCTGCTGTTCCCAGAGGGGACTTAATCCCCTCTTGGTACCAGTAGAGTCCCTTCTGGACTATCTCCTTCACTTATCAGCTTCTGGTCTCAAGACAAATTCTGTTAGAGTCCATCTTAGTGCTATTGCTGCATTTTATAAACCCTTCAATGAACAACCAATTTCCTCTCATCCTCTTGTTTCAAGATTTATGAGGGGTCTCCTTTTAACAAAACCTCCCATCAAACCACCTCCGGTGGCATGGCATCTTAATTTTGTTCTGGGTCAACTCATGAAGCCACCCTTTGAACCTTTAGCTACTTCAGAGCTAAAGTTTCTTTCATGGAAAGTCATTTTCCTAATTGCTATCACTTCTGCAAGATGCATTAGTGAACTGCAGTCTTTAGTGGTTTACCCGCCTTATACGAGGTTTCATCATGACAAAGTAGTCTTGAGGACTCATCCTCATTTTATGCCAAAGGTGGTATCACCTCTTCATTTAAACCAATCGGTTTATCTCCCAGTCTTCTTTCCTAGGCCTCATGCCTCCAGCGTGGAAAGAAATCTTCATACCTTAGATTGTAAATGGGCTCTGGCTTTTTATCTTCACAGAACTCAGCCATTTAGAAAGTCTTCTCAGCTTTTTCTGGCTTTTGACTCTAGTCATTTAGGACTTCCAGTCACTAAGAGAACTCTCTCTAAGTTGATTGCAGACTGTATTTCCTTTACCTATCAGAATAAAGGAATCCCTCTTGAAGGCCATGTCATGGCTCATAATGTTAGAGCCATGGCAGCCTCAACAGCTAATCTTCGTTCAGTTGCTATTGATGAGATCTGCAAAGCAGCAACTTGGGCTTCTGTACAAACTTTCAATGCCCACTATTGTTTAGACAAGCATCCACTGAACCCTGCTCCTGTAGCCCCTTCTCCAACAATCTGCGCAGAGCACAGCTAAAACCTTCCCCAAAAAACTTACCATATGAGAGAAAAAATCCCTCTCAATATCAAGCATACTGTGAATTAATCAGGGCCAACCCCCGAGTTGATTCAAAGTGTTGGCACCCTAGGCAAATCTTAACCTGTATGTCCCCTCTGGCTGTCATAATTTACTCTTTAGCCTTGAATACTCTACTCTTTTCCAACTCCCAAAAGAGATCACCTAGGTCACCTGATAGTTGGGCCAGCCCTGTTATTAATACAAAAAGGTCATTTGGGACCAAGAGCACAGCTACCATGCCAGTACTAACCTCCAAAACTCACACAAGCACTGTAAATATAGCAGTGGGCCCTAAAACACCAATAAGCCTATTAGGAAAGCTGAACAAGCCAGATGGCGCAGTTACTCACCTGTAGCAGGTGTTTCCCAGGGACAACAGGAATCAGTCCTCACATATGGGTGACGTTGGCGCTGTCGGAGCCTGCACAGAGCATTTTCCCAGCATTCAGAGGGTGACATCTTTCTCAGCCAGATGACATAGCTAGGATGGTAGTAAAAATAATATAAGGTAGGGAGGCAATTCCCAGGGGAGGAGGGTGGGTTGTGAGGACTGATTCCTGCTGTCCCTGGAGAACACCTGCTACAGGTGAGTAACTACGCTTTCTCCAGGAACAAGCAGGAAGTCAGTCCTCACATATGGGACTCCCTAGCTACAGGCTGCCGAGGACTGAACCACGACAGCACTAATGGTGACCGGTCGGATAGCCATGAGTTGCAGGAGGTGAGTCGCCACTGAGAGACTCTGAAAGATCCTTTAGATCCAAGGAGCACAGCCAATCTCCCTGCTGGAGGTAAGGCAGCAGTGACCCAAGGGAGAGCTTCTTGAACTTCTCCCTCACCAGGAACATGTTTAAGTTTCTCAGGTCTAGTATGAGCCTGAGGCCCCCAGTTCTCTTTGGGACAAGGAAGTATCTGGAGTAGAAGCCCTTTCCCCATAAGTGTTTGGGCACCGACTCTACTGCATTGTCCCTAACTAGACCTGCAAGCTCTGAGAGCAGTAGGGTCTGGTGAAGGAGAGGTCGCACTGGCTCTCTTGGGAAGAACCTTGGAGATAGCTGCTGTAGGTGGGGTTCATACTGGAGAATCTCCAGTTTTTCGGTGTGTGGGTCTTCCTCCGACTTGGTCTGCACCAAGAGGGCTCTGGCCATGTCTCTGTCGAAGTCGTGGAAGGCCACCTTCTCTGAAGAGAATGGCACTGAAGCATCGGGGGAGATGGTTCCGAGGAAATGTCCCAGTGCTGAGTGGGTTCCCACTCGGAGTCAAGGGGAGACAATGACTACGAGGCCCTGTGACCCTATGCCTCAAGGCTGGCCCCAAGGGGCCGGGGCCATTAGAGGACCTGGGATCTGAGTCACGGAAACTGTCCGGAGAGGACTGGATACCCGAGGAACGGGACCTCGACCTCGACCGGTGCAGAGGGCTTACCCGAGGCTGACTGCACTTGGAACTCGGCTCGATGCCAAGTGACTCCCCAGCAGTCGGGGGTCCGGTTGTCGGGGCAGATGATGTGGACAAACCAGCCATCATTGCCTGCTTCAGGGCCAGGATAGCAGAGATATTCTGCTCCAGGACCAGCATTCTGGTTTCCAGGCCAGAACTCGGGCCCGGCACCGGCACTCTTGCGAGTGTGTCCGAACATCATGCAGTCTCCGCCGGCTGAGGAATCCTTCTTGAGGACCTTGGCAGAGTGCTGCTTGGAGCCGCCGGAATCCCTCCGAGAGATTTTACCAGGTTTCACCAGTGGAACCTCAATGGACTTTGAGGATTTTTTCTTCTTTCTCTCTGGGTCTGGGGTCTTCACGGAGGAGCTGCTGCCACGGGACTCCAAGGATGCACAGCCCCCATGTGAAGTGCTGGGCTTGGAGCTCAGCGTCGGAAGCCGGTGCCAAGTCAGACCTTGGGATTAGCTTCTCCTGAAACTTTGATTGGTTCAGAGTCATGGCCTGGCACAGGTCACAGGAGCTGCTATCATGGTCTGATCCCAGGCAGCATAGGTAGCAGTCATGGGTGTCGGTTACTGACATGCTTGGACTGCAGCAATCACATTTTTTGAATTCACCGGGAGATATGGTGGGAAATACCCGACTGGAGTCAACAACACCCAGCAAAAAAAGGGTGCGAATCCTCAATCAAATCCTCGATCAAAAAAAGGGAAAGGAGCCAAGAACAGCACTGAGGCCGGTGACGGCTCAAGGCAGGAAGAAGAACAGGTAGCAACCAGGAAAAAGCTCATTTTTAAGTATTTTAGCAAGGATTTTTGCCAGGGAAACAGGACAGGTGTCCATTGGGCTCCGCAGAAAAAAGGAGACAGAGCAAGATGGCACCCTTGGGCAGGAAGAGGACCAAGCATGAGCAGTAGTATGTCCCAAAGGCTTTCTTTGAAAGGTGGAGAAATGCTCCGCACGGGCTCCATCGGCACCGACGTCACCCATAAGCGAGGACTAACTTCCTGCTTGTTCCTGCAGAATATTACATATTCTTAAAAAGAAATTCCTTGCTATCAGAATATCCAATCTTGGGTTCACACACATACTTTACAGATAGAGGTGTAAATCCTGTCCAAGCAGCCCTCACGATGTTGAGGGAGCCCAGGCAGAAAGGAGGCCCACACGACAGCAATAAAGAGAACAGTAAACTTACTTTAAAATGTTTGATGCACTGTGTCCACTCTTCTTTTAAGTTTTGAGCTGTCACCTCTCAGCTGCTGCTAGCCTGAATTTTTGCGCCATGGCTGTCATTGCGAGACTTTGGCCCGGCAACAGGAGGTGATGGCTGCCAGATCTAAAAACTTAAAAGAAGAGCAGTGGCAGCATGGCAAACATTTTAAAGTAAGTTTGCCCACACAGGGGGCACTCATAACAGTTTATGCCACCGAGTCTCATACAAGAATATAACAAGTGTTTGAGAACCCTGCAGAACACAAAAACTTAATTGAAAAACTACCCAATGAATAAATAATCTATGAAACAAGAGAAATGTAAATCAACTAAGTAGATTCTCTTATGGGAAGACTGACTGTATGGTCATTTTCTGCGTTCTAGATCTCGGGGATATGGATAATGACCATTTTGAGGATTATTTTATAAAGCCCTTTTTGTACATTTTTTAAGTGCCATCAAGTCAATGCAGACTCCTGGTTACCCAGCAGGTTTTCTTGACAAGGTATGACTGGAAGCAGATTGCCAAGCCTTTTCTTCCAAGGCAATGGAGGGTAAAGCGACTTGCCCAAGGCCATGGAGGATAAAGTGTCTTTACAAAATAAGCTTGAAATAGGTGCTTTTTTAGCCTGCCCACATAGGTGCCCTCTAATACAATTATCTTGTATATTATTCTGTTGGTTTTTGTTTTTGTATTTTATATTTATTGAATTTTAAATCATAATACAAGTTACATTACTTGCAACAGAAAAGGGGGACCTTCTGAAAAAGTAACACTACAGAAATACAATTATCAGAAACAAACCCAAAAGAAACCTGTCCAGTAGCCCACAATGAGAGAGTCTAAGAACAGGAAAAACAAAATCCTACTATGCAAAGGAAACAAACAGACGTTAACAGTCAGATATAACAAATACCACAGCCCAGGGTTCACTCACTCGCCTCCCAAAGGCCCCATAGAATTCAAAAAGGAAATCAATTGAGAAGGATAAAGAAATATGAAGGAATTATCTTGCAAATTCACCAGGAATTTACATGGATACTTTAAAAAAAATAACCTCCCAAGCTGAAGAACCCGAGGGTGCAGTACCAGAAACTCTTTCCTGCGATGATGGGTTTCCTTAGCCTAATCTGGAAAAATCCAAAGAAGACACCCCTTAAATATCAATTTTCTTTTACGGAAAAATAACTTCAGAAGTCATTCCCTGTCAGAAACTAAAGCAAAAGTAACTAAACAGGTTGCTGGCCTAATCCCTGAAGTATCTGAAGGTTCTAACAACTCTGTTACATTAAGCAAATCATATTGCCCACGGCCAGGGGCCTCAGCATTAGCCATAGACTTCGGGCCACTGGGAAGGTAATAAATGTTTACTAGAGGAGGACAAGATTCCGCAGGGACCCCCAAAATCTCAATCAGATATTGCTTAAACATTTCCTTGGCCGAAATAACAGAGGAGCGAGGAAAATTAATCAAACGAAGATTGGTGTAATTAACTGTTCAATCTAGCCTTCAAATGATTAGAGTCTTTTACAAACATATCTGACAAAATTTCTAAACACTGAGTCCTTACAGTCACATCCTCCACACTACTTTTTAAAAGACCAATTTCTTGCACGGATTGAGTCAAAACTTCAGTATTAGAAACAGCCTGTCCTTGAATCCCAGACATAAGAACATAAGATATGCCATACTGGGTCAGACCAAGGTCCATCAAGCCCAGTATTCTGTTTCCAACAGTGGCCAATGTAGGTCATATGTACCTAGCAGTTTCCCCAAGGGACACAGGTTCCACAATCCTTGTATTGGTTCAAGCATTGAGGGTCCCTTCTTAATAATGGTTTATGGACCTTTCCTCCAGGAACTTGTCCAAACCTTTTTTAAACCCAGCTACACTAACAGCTTTTACTACATCCTCCGGTAACAAATTCCAGAGTTTGATTACACGTTGAGTGAAACAATATTTTCTTTTATTAGTCTTAAATAGTTTACCCTGTAGCTTCATTGCATGTCCCCTAGTCTTGTCACCCACCTACATATCCCCCAAAGGCAAAGGACCTGGGGGTTTCAGTGAGGCCTTTTCTTAGGTAGCAGGGACAAGTAGTGCCCCCTGGGAATTGAAGTCCCACTAGCTATTCAATAAAAAGAGTGTAGTCGTGGACGAGTAGCTAGGCTGATAAAGAGGTATTTTATTTCCCTTCCCGGGAGAACTTCTGCAGTCAGGAATCACAAAGGAAAATAAACCATGCTTCTGGCATAACACAAAATGGAACTACAAAAGTTACACAGGAATGCTTCTTTTCAGCTTAAGGCAAAACAAAAAGTGCAAAACAAGCCTTGTACCTTACAACAGCTGTGGATTGAAATCTGTTCCTTTAAACAGATTTCCCTTCTGCACGCTTCAGCAGAAAGAGGTCACATTATCCGCAAATACAAGTGTACAATCCATCTGGAAATCCTCTGAGGTTTCCACACAGTAATCACAGTCCATGGCCTCATGAGCTTCCCTGCAATTCTCTTCTGTGGGATTGGAACTTACACCAGTATTCAAACATCCCTCCTCTCTCTGGGAAGGGCTTCTCTCTTCCTCACTAGTAAAGTGGAATGGAAAGTTACCATGCAGTGTAGACTTTCCCTCTAGAGGGCCATACACTTCAGGACAAGCGTATGTAAAATCCTGCTTTTCAAGTGCCCCTCTACTCCAGGGAATTGGCCTTTCTTCAGGCTGGCCTCTGCCGGAACCTTTGTAGCTGGGAAGCTGAAAATAGCCTTTCTCCCTTGAAAGCTTTTCACTTCCCCTTACAGGACGTGTTTATTTGAGCCGGGAAATCTCCTTTGGACCAGAGCTTCTATTCCCCAGGTACCTGCTCTCATGGAAGTTCCCTCTCACAGCTTCTCTCCGTTTGCTGGTAGGAATCCCTCTGTGTCCCCAACGACCAGACTCTGGTTCAGTTTAGCCCAACTCTCTGGCACTAACCTCAGGTATTCCCTCTTGGGCAAACTCCTCTGAGACGCTGCTGGAATCCCCGTCTGAAGTTCTCAGGTATGTGTCCTGGTTAGCGTTCCTGTTAGCTCTCTCGTGTGTTCTGCTCTTTCCTTTCCCGTGTGTTCTCCTCTCTCTCAAGACTGACTCATTTTTAAGTGCGTCACTCTTTGAGTTTCTCATAAGCTCAAGTCTCTGCAGCTGTTCCTGATCCTCTAATGAGCTATGAGGTAATGCTTTGCTGGGGCGTTTACCTACACCCGGTGCTAGTGTTTTGTTGGTTGCCTATAGCAACCCCTAGCCATGTGCTTTGAGCTGCCCATTTTAAAACTGCTCTGCACATTTTCTTCTGTTTCCACAGGCACTATTTGCCTTACGCCATGACAGTCTTTCTATATTCTGATAAGGTAAACAATCGATCTACGTTTACCCATTCCACTCCGTTCATTAATTTATAGACTTCTATCATATCTCTCCAGTCAGTAAGAGCCTCTCCAAGTCAATTAATAGCCAGCCAAATTGATTCCAGGGTGAAATGCTCAGGACGCTGTTAAAGAAATCCCCCAGTTCCATGCGATGCATCTGGCGTCGTTGCAATGGCCTGCAGGCCTACTGGAAGCTTGCCAGCGCTGACTCCTGATGCTGCAGTCGAATCTCCATTCTCAGGCAGGAGCCCAGGAAGATGATCCTACAGGCAGATACCACTGCCTGCCACACTCCCTGGAGGCGACCCCAGTAAAAACATCTCAGCTCCCAACTCCAGGGACTCCAGCGCTCCACTGTCTCCATGAGCCAAACCCGGGCATGCTTGCTTCCAAGAACGCTGCACTTCTGGTGACGTGAGGTCACTGCTCAAGAAAGAGACTGAACTACCCAGCTCCTGGCGCCCTCCAGCCAAGCTAACATCCCCTGAATCTGGCTGCTGCTCCTGGGGTATAACAAAGGCATCCAAAGGTCCCGAAACTGGAGTCGTGGTCAACAAGGTAGCCTGTGGTAACACACCCTGCTTCGCTTTCCTCTTTTTTCCCATCTACGCAACACGCCAGAGCCTAGACACTGCGATCCCATTATTCTGTTTATGAGACACCATCACTGTATGAATAGTTTACTAATGTGCTGTTTTGGAAATACACAAAAATCTGGAACTAAACAAAGAAACACAAGTGTATTTTTCCATACTAGTTAAAGTAAATAAGAAATTAGTAACCCAAGAACTGATGATGATGTTGATGGACAAGGCGATAGCGGAGAGACTGAATGAATTCTTTGCTTCAGTCTTTACTGAGGAAGATGTAGGGATGTTACCCATGACTGAAGTGGTATTTAAAGGTGCATAAGAATTGAAGGAAATATTGATACATCGGGAAGATGTATTACAACTATTAGATTTATTTATTTATTATTTTATTTATTTATTTATTTCAACTTCTTATATACCGCACTCTTTGACATCAGCGCGGTTTACAAATAACAGAAAGGAACCAGAACAACAGGCTGTTTGGTATTACATATAACAGGATAAACTGAAGAGTAGCAAATCACCTGGGCTGGATGGTATACATCCAAGGGTGTTGAAAGAACTGAAATACGAGATTGAAAACCTGCTATTAGTAATCTGTGAACTATCATTCAAATCATCTGTAATACCTGAAGATTGGAGGATCGCCAATGTAACACCAATTTTTAAAAAAGGTTCCAGGGGAGATCCGGGAAACTACAGACCGGTGAGCCTGACATCAGTACCGGGAAAAATGGTAGAAACCATCATAAAGAATAAAATTACTCAGCATGTAGATAGTCATGACCTAATGGGAGACAGCCAACATGGCTTTAGACAAGGAAGATCTTGTCTTACTAATCTGTTATGTTTTTTTGAAGGAGTGAATAATCAGGTGGACAAAGGTGAGTCGGTTGATATTGTGTATCTGGACTTTCAGAAAGCCTTTGACAAGGTCCCTCATGAGAGACTTTTGGCAAAAATAAAGAGTCATGGGATAGGAGGCAGTGTACTATTGTGGATCAGGAACTGGTTAAAAGATAGGAAGCAGAGGGTAGGGCTAAATGGCCAATTTTCCCAATGGAGAAAGGTGAATAGTGGTGTATCCCAGGGATCTGTGCTGGGTCCGCTGCTTTTTGACATATTCATAAATGACCTGGAAAGTGGAATAACGAGTGAGGTTATCAAATTTGCAGATGACAAAAACTATTTAAAGTTGTTAAAACCCAAGAGGATTCTGGAAAATTGCAAGAGGATCTTGATAAATTGGAAGACTGGGCATCAAAATGGCAGATGAAATTTAATGTGGACAAGTGCAAGGTTATGCACCTAGGGAAGAACAACCCAAACTATGGTTACACGATGCAAGGTTCCACATTAGGAACCACCACCCAGGAAAAAGATTTAGGCGTCATTGTGGATACCATGTTAAAACCCTCGGCCCAGTGTGCAGCGGCGGCCAAGAGAGCAAATAGAATGCTAGGTATGATAAGGAAAGGAATGGAAAATAAAACAAAAGATATTATAATGCCTCTATATCGTTCCAGGGTGAGACCGCACCTTGAATACTGTGTGCAATTCTGGTCGCCGTATCTTAAAAAGGATATAGCGATTTTAGAAAAGGTTCAGAGAACAGCCACCAAAATGGTAAAGGGGATGGAAGGATACTCCTATGAAGAAAGGCTAAAAAGGTTAGGGCTCTTTAACCTGGAAAAGAGACGGCTGAGGGGAGATATGCAGAAGCAGAAGTTAACCTAACCAGCAAAGTTTATTCTTTACTTTGTGCCTTTGTATTTGGTAATTATTTGCTAAGAAAACATTAGCTAATTGCCTGACAAGCTGAAGGTTGTTTTCTGGTTTACTTTGTGACTTTTTGTTATCCATTTTAAACACTGCAAGCAAGTAACCTCATTTATAGTGCTATCAAGCATACATGTGCTGGGTGAATTAAACCCCATCAATAAAAGAAGTATTTTATTGATCTTACCACTTGGTTTCACAACTCAAATTATTGTCATCAGCTGTGTTTGGGAGTGAATGAACTACAATACCCACAATACCTTGCAAGAATCATATGAATATATGCATCGTCAAGATTGTGTAAGTTCTCACCCTAGGCAGCCGTCTGACAAATGGCGTAGTTTTTCGGATTGCTCTTGCACCAAGAGGATTTACTTGTTGTGGATTACAAATAAAAGTCAAGTTTAAAAGCTGTAAGAAGATTTCTTTCCCTCATCTGCACTTTGGAAGAAAAGTGGTTGTTCCAGGAAGCTGTCCCAGAGGAAAAGACCCTGTGCAAACCTGGATTCATCACTGAGACAAGGTAATATGTACCTGGGCATGTCTAGTGGTGGATGTGTGTAAGCACAGGGGGTAATTGAAAAGAAAAAAAAAAAAAAACAAGTTAAAAAAAAAAAAAAAAACACCTGGTTGGAAGGTGCTGCTCTTTGGTTTTTTTTTTTTTCTTTTCTTGCAGGGGTCAAGATGGATCCGACGGAGATGGCTCAGTGGATGGCAGCCCAGTTTAGCAAGCAGCAGGAGCTATCACAGCAGGCCCAGGACACTGCTATGAAGGCCTTAATGGAACAGCAGAAACCAGTGCTTGATCTGGTGCAAGCTCTAGTTCAGCTGCAGAGCCAAAGTGGAACAGATGCAAGACCAGCAGTTAGTACTGGTACACCACATGTGAACACTGTGGGACTCAATCAAGGGATTGGGGCATTTAATTTTGGGAAATTAACTCCAGAAGATAATGTTGATGATTTTCTAGAGTCTTTTGAAAGAGTGGCACAGGCTTTAGCATGGCCAGAGACCCAGTGGGCAGTAAGGCTGGCAGCCTCATTAACTGGTGAGGCACTAGCAGCTTACAGAGCAATGCCAGCAGCCCAGGCTTTGATTTATAAGGATGTAAAGGCAGCTATTAGAGATCGCCTAGGGTTGTCTATTTCAGAGTATAGGCGAATGTTTAGAGCTGTTACATTGAAAGTGGGTGAGACACCCAGGGCTCTGAGTCAGAGAATCAGAAGTTTAGCTGTAAAATGGTTGGAGCCTGAGCAAAAGACAGTAGAAATGTTATTAGATATTATAATGCTGGAACAGTTTATGCTTGGGGTACCTAAAGATTTGAATGTTTTCTTATACAGCAAAATTGCCAAAATCTTGGAGAGGCAACCATGCTAGCAGAGAGATTCTTGGAAGCCACGCAGGCTTGCCATAGAATGGGTGGCCCTCTAAAGATGGATGCTGAGGCTAGATGTGCTGTATCAGAAAAAAGAATAATTAAGAATGTTTCTGAAAATGAATGTACTGTATCAAACCAGATGACACAGTGGAATAGAAAGAAATGTTTCAAGTGTGGAAAAGTGGGACACTTAGAGAAGAGATGCCAGACACACACTAGTTTAATGGGTCTGGATTTAAAACAGCCCAAGGAAGGATTTCTTTTGATGGTTGATGTGCAAGGAATTACCACAAATGCATTATTAGACTCTGGGGCAGACCAGAGTATGATGTCAAAAAGGCTTTGGAAGAGGATAGAGGCCCAAGAAAGATTTGTGCCTAGAACCCCTGAAAGCCAAGTTCACATCAGATGCATTCATGGTGCTGCATCATCATATCCCACCTATAGGCTAAAGGTTAAGTGCCTAGGGAAACAAGAGGAAGTCCTATTAGCAGTGGTGCCTAGGCTACCCTTTGATTTGGTTCTAGGAAGAGACTGGCCAAGATTTAAGCAGGGTCTAGTGGAAGGACTAGGAGAAAAGGAGGGAGAAGGTTTAATGGTAGTAGCTCCCGGGCCTTTATTTGGAAGTCCTCAGACCCCAGCTAAAAAGATGGTTAAGCGTCCAGAAGACCAAGCTACCCCAAAGCAGATATTCGTCCTAAAGTACCATAAGGTCTCTGAGAAGGCCCAAGCTCCTAGGCGGGCAACCCCTCAGTCTGCTGGGTTTGACCTGTGCAGCATAGAAAATGTGATTGTACCTAGCCAAGGGAGAGCCCTGGTTGACACCGGTCTCCAAGTGGAAATACCAATTGGATGTTATGGGAGAGTAGCCCCAAGGTCCGGATTAGCCCTTAAATATTTCATCGATGTGGGTGCGGGAGTAATTGATCCCGATTACAGGGGCAATATTAAAGTTCTGTTGTTTAACTTTGGACAGAATGAGTATCATGTGAAGACAGGAGACAAAATTGCCCAATTGATCTGTGAGAGGCTGGGTTTTCCACCTGTGGAGGAGGTCACATCCCTAGAGAATTCTGAACGTGGAGCCAAAGGTTTTGGTTCTACTGATGTCAAAGGGGTTAAAAGCTTAGCTGCCACCTGTGCCCGAGAGAGGGAGGTGAGTGAAGAGGAAGATTTGGGACCCCAGGTATCTGATTGTAAAGAAAAATCAGAGCCCCAAATAGGTGAGGACCTGACAATGGTACAACAGGAAGAAATTAGGAAGTTGCTTAAGGAATTCCCAGATGTGTTGACACCCATACCTGGGGAGACCCATTTGGTGGCCCATGAAATAATAACTCCACCTGGGAAATTGGTTCGTCAAAGGCCATACCGCTTGCCTGAAGCCAAAAGACAGGAGGTAGTGGCACAAGTCCAGGAGATGTTGGACATGGGGGTAATAGAGGAGTCAAAGAGTCCCTGGAATAGCCCCATAGTCCTGGTGCCGAAGCCTGATGGATCCTTAAGATTTTGTATTGACTTCCGGCAGGTAAACGCCATATCAGTTTTTGATGCATATCCAATGCCAAGAATTGAGGAGCTGCTAGACCAGCTGGGACAGGCTCAATACTTAACCACCCTTGATATGACAAAAGGATATTGGCAAATCCCGCTCACCAGGGAGTCGAAGCCGAAAACTGCGTTCAGCACCCCCGTTGGCCTTTTCCAGTTCAAGAGGATGCCTTTCGGACTGCATGGAGCAGCGGCTACCTGCCAAAGGTTAGTGGATCAGGTACTTCGACCCCACCAAAGTTATGCTTTTGCATACATGGATGATGTCATAATCCATAGTAACACCTGGGCGGAGCATTTGAAGAGGATCAGGGCAGTCTTGTGCTCTATGAAGCAAGCGGGAATCACTTTAAACCCGAAGAAGTGTGCCTTTGCAAATAGGGAGGTAAAATACCTAGGCCACCTAGTGGGAAGAGGAAAAATTAAACCTCTATTAAGCAAAATAGATAGCATCAGGAATTTTCCTCCTCCAACAACCAAGAAACAACTAAGAAGTTTCTTAGGACTTATTGGATACTACCGCCGGTTTATACCGCAATTCGCAGAGAAAAGTGCCATTTTCACGGATATGCTGCGAAAGAATTGTCCAAACCAGATAAAGTGGACACCAGAAGCTGAAAAAGCGTTTTCAGTATTAAAAGAAAAATTGTGTACAGGACCGGTACTGAAAGGAGTAGACTTCAAGAAACCCTTTCTGGTTCAAACCGATGCATCGGATGTAGGGCTAGGAGCAGTCCTATCCCAGTGCCATGATGGGGAGGAGCATCCTGTGATGTACCTGAGCAGGAAGTTGTCACTGGCTGAACAAAGGTATTCCACGATAGAAAAAGAGTGTTTGGCTATCAAGTGGTCAGTGGAGGCGTTAAGGTTTTACCTTACAGGGAGAAAGTTCCAGTTGGTCACGGACCATGCCCCACTTAAGTGGTTGCAGCAAATGAAGAACCACAATGCCAGGTTGACACGCTGGTACATGGCCTTACAGGCATTTGATTTCCAAGTTGAACATCGTGCCGGGAAGTTACACAAGAATGCGGATGCACTTTCCCGTATTACGGACTGTAGAGAAGAAGTTTCACCAGTAAAACCAGTCCGTAATAACTTAAGCAGGGGGGTATGTGATAAGGAAGCTTATCATAGCTCAGGTAGGAGCTATAGAAAAGATGATGTGACTCTGAACAAGCAACCTGTCAGTTCTGGTAGAAGTGAGAAAACAGAGTTTTCACATAAAAGACTACCAGTCCCAGAATGCACCAGCTTTCCAGGAGCCATGAGAGGGGCTGAAGTGAGAGAATGTGTGTGCAATCAAGAGAGCTATGAGGTAATCCCTAAGCACTCATCTCAAAGGGCAGGGCTTGATTCAACACAGCTGCGCTGTGTTAGGGAGCAGCACACATTAGGAAAGAATAAGAATAGAGATTATTCTTCAGGAAACAGTTTCAGCAACAGTTTCAAGAACAGCTTCAGGAAGAGATACAGAGGGGAGAGCTTCAGCAACGGCTACAAGCACCAGTATCACCTGGAGAAACAGAAGCCAAGCCAAGCAGATAGAGAGAGAAGGAAACTCTCTGGAAGGAAGAGAAGAAAGGCCATTGGAAGGTCTGGGAGATTCCAAGGCAGTACTCATACTGGGAGGTATTCCAAAAGCCAGCAGAGTCCATTGGACTGGATTCAGCCAGAGGAATGGAGTGGCAGAGATAGGAATCACCAGTGGCTACCTGGAAGAGAGAAGACTGCATGTGGAAGGGACTTTCAGACCAAGGCCAGAAGGTATGTGAGAGAAGATCCAGGGATCAAGATTGGAAGGCTGGACATCAGAATTGGATTACATATTGGCCAGGCTATACAGAGAGGAATAATGATAGCAGGAGAGGCTCAGGTATGAACACTGATCCAGACCCTATCTATAATAGAGAGTGGCAGCAAGGGAATGAGCATTCTCATGATAGTGCCTTAATGAAAGACTCGTCTGTGCCAATGTATGATAGTGACCATATGCTGATTGATACCGCAGATGAAAATACAGTTTATATGGACTGTTCTCTATCTAAATGCTATTACTAGTTTTCTCTGAGCAAACACATCAGCCATCACAAAGAAACCTAACTTTGTTCTTTATTTCCACTGCAAACAGCTCTTAAAGCAGGATTTGGGCTCACACAGTAGCAGCCAGCCAGCTAAAGGCTTTCAGCTGGTCCATTGATAGTAATTAGGGCTGCACCTGATTGTGGGTGTGAGCAAGGGAGAATCCCTGCTGAGATCGGCGTGGAAAATAAGCAGAAATTAACCTAACCAGCAAAGTTTATTCTTTACTTTGTGCCTTTGTATTTGGTAATTATTTGCTAAGAAAACATTAGCTAATTGCCTGACAAGCTGAAGGTTGTTTTCTGGTTTACTTTGTGACTTTTTGTTATCCATTTTAAACACTGCAAGCAAGTAACCTCATTTATAGTGCTATCAAGCATACATGTGCTGGGTGAATTAAACCCCATCAATAAAAGAAGTATTTTATTGATCTTACCACTTGGTTTCACAACTCAAATTATTGTCATCAGCTGTGTTTGGGAGTGAATGAACTACAATACCCACAATACCTTGCAAGAATCATATGAATATATGCATCGTCAAGATTGTGTAAGTTCTCACCCTAGGCAGCCGTCTGACAGGGGTCATGTCAGTGATGAGGGTGGCGATACTGCAAAGGTGCCATCATCCATGTCCATGTGGGAGCGGCATGCTCGTGTTGGTGGGCCATGTAGCCCACGTCTATCTGAAGTGGGATCTGATGAGGGGGCCCAGGAAGCAGTCAGAGGACCTGAGGACATGCCAGTTCTGGCCCATCTGGAGCATGTGCTGACACGCAGTCTTGCATGGCTGCGCAGTCCCCTCTCATAACTCTTGCGCCATGTGGAGGGTCTAAGGGGTGAGGTGCAGGGCCTGAAGGGTGAGCTCAGGGGTCTGTGCCTGCTGTTGGAGGCCTATCAGCAGCTCCACACCCCCCTCCCCAGTCATACAGCAGGCAGCCCTGAGGGTCACTGAGGGGGTCATGTCATCTCAGGCAGCAGTGAAATTAAGCAGCATGGTCAGCACCAGTGGCTGCTGGTATGATGATAGTCACCAGGGTGGACTGGCCACCAATGTTAATGGCCCTGTAGGTGTGGCAAGGGTGGGGGCATACCTGTTGGCCAGTGTATGTGGGCACTGTGTGATGATAGGCTGCAGCTCAGCCCTGGAAAACAGATAAAAAATAAACTTTTTCTTCCGTGTGGGGGAAGGGCTCAGCTAGACACACGTTTCAAAATGCAGGTAGTGGAAAAACCCACACTTCCAGAGCTACTAGGCTCAGACCACACCCAGACTCCATGGGGACAGGGAACACCCGTGGGAGGAGCCAGGAGAGGGAGGATGCTTGCATACATTTAAGCTCACAGAAACACACAGGAACAGGCTCAGGAACAGGTTGGAGAACAATTCCAAGTTGGGACATGGGAACAGGTTCAGCAGCAGCAGCTGGGACAGAGCCGGGAGCAGGGCTAATCACACTCCTTCCAAGAGAGAGGAACTGAGGAAGCTATCTGTAAGCAAGCTGGAAAGAGAATCCTTAAGCCAACCTGAAGAGGACCAAAGCTTCAGTGGTGGAGAGCAGAGAGAGAGTCTAGGAACAGAGACACCGGAGGGATTCCCAGAGCAGCTTTGATTCTGAGGATGCTAATTCAAAGAAGAGCCCCTGCTGTGAGAGATTTGCAGCCAGGCTTGGAGGTAGGAGGGAAAGACCTGGGGGACCTGAAGAATACAGCCAAGATACAGAAATAGCCCTACAGGATTCTGAGGCAGAAGTTTTATCTTTTAAGAAGCCTGTCAGGAAGAATGTTCCCAGAAGTAAAAGGAAACAGACAGAACCTTTAAGTGTTTTATTAAAGGGTAAAAGGTCTGGTAGCCATACTGAAAACCCAGAGGGGAGACGAAAAGCTCATTGGGAAAAGGTGTTCAAGCTTTTAAAAGAAATTAGGCCTGAATACTCTGAGCCAGTCTCAAGCCCAAAGATATGTGATTCTGAGTGAGAAGATATGGAGACGGAATCCTGTGAAGTGGAACAGGACTCCATTGATTCCTTAATGGAATGCTCCTTGTGCATAGCTTCAGACTGAGGGGAGGCCAACGGTTTAAGCTAAGGAGAAACCAGAAGCCAGTTAACCTGATACGCTGAGTGCTGGGAGCCTGAGATAGAGAAAGAATTATTCAAGGTTGAAAATTACCACAAATGTTTATGCTGGAGTAAAATGTGTTAAAGCGGCAGTTTTCTGTTAGCAATGCTGATAAGCAGAAGAAGCCTTACTTTTTAAAACCCTACGCAGTTGAAAGAAGCTGAGGGCTTTGCTGGACTTTGATAATAGCAATAAGTTACATCTGTGGCTTGTTGGGGAAAAGAAGTTATCTTCTGTTAAAGAGCTGAAGGAAGCAACCTCATTTATAGCATTGTTGGAGCACAGTTTATGTGACAGTTTTTGTTGGAGAAATTATCCTCTATTCTGTTATTTTGTTCAGGAACTTCCATAACAGTTTTGTTTGCAAAGTGTTGACTACAAAAGAAAAAATTTAATAAATTTTTCCTGTGTTGCCTCTAAAACCACTTGGTTGGCCTTTTTGCACACAACTCCAACTCCAGAGGCCTTGGCCCTGGAAACTCTGCAAAATACAAGACGTTAGATGGCACGCTGTCTCCACTAGGCGACCGCCTAGCCGGGGGTGCAGCGCCACAACTGTTAACCCATATTCTCTGTCTGTCTCATCCATGTTGGCTGTGAAAATAAAGTGTTATACAGTTCCCCATATGTATCTTATGTGTCTATTGGTCAAAGGAGCCCTGGCCATCAATGGCCCTGGACATATGTGTTGCGCCACAAGGGGAACGCTGTGCTGCATACCACATGTAAATTGCTGACAATGCATGTCTGAGGCATATAGCCCGGTAGGCTGGCCACCACAGTAGCAGGAGATGGTGCAAACACCCAGGGAGTTTGGGGGGCCACAGAGGTGGGGAGCCATGAACATGTGGCAGCAGCACAGCCAGTGGCCCACGGGGATGGTGCAGGCCAGGATGGATAGACGGTGCTGGGGGTACCATGTGTACGTGGCACACCATGTGCCTGGCCCGTGTCCCCATGGTAGCCCACAGGTGTATGCTGCCTGAAGCAGGCAATGGGCGGGTGCCAGACAGCCAAAGGACAGGTGGACTGTGCGATGTGTCTGTCCCTGGTGCATCAGTCATGGGTGCATTGCCATGGATGCCCATGTCCAGACACAGGGGCACCCACGCAGGGCAACATCAGTGAATGCCCCTGAATAGGTCATACCATACGCGGGATCTGGGGGGGCACATTATGTGGCTTGGCAGTCACCACACACCTGGCATATGTCAGTAAAAATAGTGGCAGGGCAGGACCCAAACCCACCACCCCTGGATCCAGGGGTGGCCCACAAACCAGCAGGCTACAGTGGAGCACTGCTGTTAAGTAATGTCACAGATAGGTAATATGCACGATCCACAAGAGCATGGCCTGGATACACAGACCATGTCTGGATGGTGTGCACATGCACAGGCCCATGCCAGCTGCAGCACGTACCCCTCCCCTCCCCATTCGCTGGCATGTGCTTTGGTTGTTATGGGTGAGATACATATGTACCAGACTGTCAGGCAAAGTGTGCCTGACAAGGCTAGCATGCACCAACACACCCCATCTGAATGGTGTGCCCACGTTTGCATCTGTGCAAGCTTTGGGCTCATCCCCATCCTCAATGGCTGGCTGGAAATCATCAGGCAATGGCTGTCTGCACTGCAGAGCAAAGTTATGGAGCATGCAGCATGCCATGGCAATCTCGTGAGGCCTCTATAGCAGCTTCTCCTGGACCAGTCCAAGCAGCGATACTGGCACTTCAGCTGGCTAAAGGTTCTCTCTATGATGCCCCTTGTGGTCTGGGGCACACGACTGTACTGGTGCTGTTCTGGGCTGCTGGGGTGAAGTATGGGGGTCATCAACCAGTCACAAAGGGGGTTGCCCCAGTCACCTGCAGAGGAAGACAGAACAGCCAACCGTTAATCAGCTGATGTGCTGGTGAGGGGGCCATGTGTGCCAGGCATGTAGTGAGCTGTGGACAACTGACTGTGCAGATCTGAATCTGTGGATACCATCTGAAGGGTCCCAGGGGTGAAAGTGGGCCATTGTTTGGCCGCCCCAAAGGCGGTGTGGTTCCTGCTGGTGGGTGTGCCTAGGCACTGTGTGTATGTTTGGTGCCCCTGCCCTCTGCCTGGCCCACAGAAGGCACACCCCTGGATGGTGGTAGATGGGTCTGCATGACACACCACCATGTGCAGGCCTGCTTCCGCCACCATGGTCACCTGCCTTGGTCCCCCGCTGCATGCACAAGGCCAATGTGCCTGTTGTAGGGGACTGTGGCGTGATGCATGTAGAGGGTGTGTGTGGGGGGCTGAGACCAACTCCCAGATGGACAGGGCATGCCCATGTATGTAGGGGGGTTCCCAAAGGGATGCACCACGCATACTCCCACCTTGTGGTGGGGAGCAGGCCACCCCCTGTATGTGTCCAGCTGCTGCCCCCCCATGGCCAGGGAGACATCACACAGGGCCCCGGGGTCATGGGGGGCCAATACCACCTGCCCAGCAGACCCATCACCATGTGTTGCACCCTGCCTCCCAGTCCCAGGGTATCTATGCATGCTGTATGCCCACCTAGCAGCCTTCCAACATTGATGTGGCATCCCTCGAAGTGCGCATAGATCCCTGACTGGCTCAGGACATAGGCATCATGGCAAAAATCTGGGTACCTGGATTACATCTGTAATCTCCCCATTTGCATTGCAGATCACCTGCACATTGACAGAGTGGAATACCTTGTGGTTGCGGTACACAGCTCTACTCTGTCGTAATGACCATCCAAAACACCTAGGACTGATGGGAACCCTGCCAGTGTAGAATTCCTACATGGTCCAGTGTTGGTCCTGCTGCATTGATAGGAAGCAGATGTTCTGTGCCATGGACCGCAGGTAGGTGCCCAGAGACTAAGTGAGGCACCATGAAACTGTAGGCTGGCTGAGTCCCCCCACAGCTGAGAGCATGGTCTGAAATGATCCCATCACCAGGAAGGCCAGCGCTGTCATCATCTTCAGGTGTACTGGAATCGGATCGCCTCTGTGTGGGGCTTTCTAGCCATGGCTCAAGCTACTGGCAAAGGTCATGTATGGCTGCCCTGTTGAAATGGTACCCTGCACGCATATCACATCTCTCATGTACATGTACTGGACCCTTTGCCATGGGACACAGGCATGGGGAACCTGCGACCCATGTCTTGCCCACCATGGGTGCAGTTATGCAGCAGGGGAAGAGCATACCAGCCCTGGATATCCTGCATGTTGTCCTCATCCAGACAGTCGGCTGTACAATTAGCAGCCATTGCACACATAGTGGAGTGTCACAGAGTGCTGCAGATGGCACTGTCACTGTCATGCACTGTGTTGATCCTGCTGCAAAGCAGTTCGGGCTGGGCCGTGCACAGACATATACATGGCACATGCACAAAGGTGCATGTTCACAGCCACAGGCACACGTAGTGACGTGCAGGTGAGCATGCGCATGTACATCCATATATCATAAAGTCTGCATGTGGCCTGGCCTCACCATATCCCCTATTGCTGAAGTATCATGCCTGCTCTCCTCTGCGGCCACTGTCCATGCATTCACATTCCCCTCCAATGTGCCGGCTGCAGGAGGCAAACCACTGACCTTCTGCATCCCATGCACATGGCATCCCCTCCACTTTGTGCAGCTGCAGTACCTTTGTGGGTGTGCATGTGCAGATACGTGTGCATGCGAGCATGGTCACGTCAGTGCAGGGACATATGCGTTAGCATGTCCTGGCATGGATGTCCAAACAGGTCTGTCACAGGCCCCTGTGAGTTGCCTCCATGACACAGATAGTCCATGTCATGGCACCTAAGGTTACTACCAGGAAGGCAATGTTCTCCGAGGGTGAGGTGACCCTCATGCTAGAGGAGATCCTCCAGCAGTTGCCATGATTGTTAGGGGATGCATCCACACGTGGGTGCCTATGAGAAGCAGCGGCTATGGCTTGATGTGTGCCACCGTGTCAATGCCATATATCACCGGAACCAGGATACTGAGGATGTGAAGCACAAGTGGCATCAGGCGTGACATGACACTGCCTGGAAGGCACAGCAAGGACCCATGGGTGTGCAAGGGCAGCAGCTGACCAACCTGGAGCAACACAACCTCGCTACAATTGACCCTGCCACCTCAGGAGGGAAAAGCCCTCTTGATACATCTGAGCCATCCCAGGAGCAAGGTATGTGTGACGTGTGTATCCCTGCCCCTTACTCCATGTACTCCCTTCCTGCTGTGTGCATGCACATACTTACTCACAGCCACCAGCACTGGCTGCTATGGTGTCCCAGTCATGCTGCCGCTGCCAAGTGTACTCACAGTGCATGTGGTCGCTCTACTGCTAGGATGTGTTGGGGGCATTGGCAGGATGTCCACCAGCCAGTGGTGGCAGGGCTAGGTGACAGGCCACCAGGGTGTATGTCTGTGAATGCGCCTCTGTGTCCATCTGGCTCCGAACAGGGGGGGACAAAGCGGTAAGAGTAGGTGCACCTACTCTTACCGCATTGCTGGGCAGACTAGATAGACCATACTAGATAGGGAGGAGTGGCTCAGTGGTTGGGACAGGTTACCTCAGGTTGGAGGGCCAGGGGCTCAGTTCCCACATAGGGACAAGAAACTTCAGGTTGGAGGGACTGGGGTCTCTAGTTCCATGGCCACTCCTTGTAGCCTTGGGCAAGCTACTTAACCCTCCATTGCCTCAGGTATACTTAGTGAGCCCTTCAGGGAGAAGAGAACTTTGACACGGTGAAAAGCGGTATATAAGCGCAGCTAAATAAATACACAATACTGGTCTTTATCTGCCATCATATACTATGTTACCATGGTGGTGGCCCCTCTCAGCCTGTATAGCCTAATGCCCAACCCACATGGCTGTGACACTATCACCCCATCAGTGGCATCATTGCCAGGTGCAAGTATGACCCACAATGTTGTCTATGCCTTCACAGGTGACCCTGCTGTAGTGCCACAGGGATGCTGTGTCCATGGAGGATGCCACAGGGAGGCACAGAGAGAGCGGAAGCTCTTGCAGGGCCAAGCAGAAAACACACAGAGCAAGAGAACTGATGACACAGGCGCTTTATTGGGATCCCCAACGCGTTTCGGCAGGTTGCCTTCTTCAGGGGGTTGATATCACTTATAAACACAAAACATAATAAGCATAAAATAATATATCAATTACACATGGAATCAAAACTCATATTTAAAAACAATAAACACAATCAAAAACATTTATATCAATTGTGAACCAGATAGGAGTTAACCGGGCATGTTAAAACCTGAGATGATAAACATTGATATGTACTGAACCTACTACACTCAAATTATAAGTATATATATAATGATTAGGTAATGTAGAGGATAAAAATTACATAATGAATAAATAATAAAGTAAAATAATAAATAGTTAAGAATATGTGCAAAAGGGTTGATGGGCTTGTGGCAACATATTGTACTCATAAACAAACAATCATTGGCTAAAATGGTCAAAACAAGTTAAAAAAACACACATGATAAACATACAGATAATAAATACTGTGCAACCATCATTATAAATAGCTGTTAAAAGTGCTCAAATGAATAAATAGTAAAATAATAAATAATTAAAAGTGTCCGCACAGATATATTAAAAAGCAAATTAATATTATAAAAACTGACCAACAACAAACTAAAAATATTAAAATGCAATGGTGAATAACCATCAAACATGAATATAGATTGTTGAAGGGATGCTGTGCAACCATTGTGCTTAGAGGAATTATAAAACAACGCAGGGCAGAAGTAAGGATAAAAAATATAGAATCATTAGTCAGATATGCAGTAGAATCCAAATGGAAGTATGAAAAAGAAACGATACATGGAGTATAGGCAATACTTTCACTTACTCAGCGCATACAGACCGCGAGTCTGCAACGGATAGATTGTAGGGCTCTTGATTGGACCTTTTACTGTAAAACATCAGGATAAAAAATAAATAATAAATAAAATAGGATGAGAAAAGAGGTGGACACAATGTATATGACCGCACTAGAATAAAATCTGACAATCGTTATCATAACGCTAAAATTAATATATATATAGACAATTTATATGTGTAAAACAATTAATTGTGAAGAATTTATGATCATTGTTACTGAATCAGCTAGGCTGATAGATAGAGAATGTGACATTAAAACTGGAGAAAAGGACGCCATACATTAGTGATATTGCCGCTGTACGGGCTAAACTTACTAAAAAAGGTGGAAAAATGCTTAAAACCAAAGGGTAGCCGAACATGGGGGGAGAGAAATATAATGCTATGTATACTGTAGGAATAGAGGCCATATCTCCAAGGACAATGCAGTTATAAATAAAATTGAAAGTACTCACGATTCCAAATCAAGTATATAATGCAGTCACCACGATCTTGCACAGAAGATTATAGCGATGATGCAACTGGAAAGCGAGTTGAACGCAGCTGAGAGGGGAAATGACAATGTTAAGATGAACGGAGGGGAATGTACTACTGATTTTTATTTTACAAGAAAGCCGTCTTGGTATGTAGTTGTGGCGTTTTATACAATACAGAGGACGTATGGAAAACAACTTCAGACGCTGCTATTACTGAAAATGAAACAAATTAAACCAAAAAGTATAATACTAAAAAACCTTGCATCGGCAGGCACGCATGAGAAAAAATTAGAGAAATCTCGTTGTAAGGAAAAATTTGGATCATACCTCAAGGGAATCTTGTGAATAAAGGAGCAGGTGTGTGAAACCCATATGAATATTGAAAAAGTGTGCGGTGTATACACATCCGCTGGTAGCATTGCTAAATAATGACAGTGCATAAGAAATAAAGAAAGTAGAAGTTAAATTATAATCCGATATACCTTGATGTTGTGGATAAAGTGCATCTTAAAGTGGATTACTTACCAAACTAAGTGAGATCGAAAACCACACTAGACACAGAGAATTTTGCAAACAGCTGAGATCAAGGGTAAGTATTTAAGAACGCTGAAAAACGCGCCAAAAAAAGGAGGCGTGGCAAGTGTCCTATTACAGGGCAGTGTAGCCTCAGATAAAGTGAATGTAATGGCTGATGTAAAGGTTAAGAAAATTGCTGAGGTCATACTATAGAAACATTGTAACTTGAACGTGCTGTAAAAGGTAATACTGATGGATGAAATTAGTAGCAGTTGAGATCTGTCACTGAAATAGGGTCCTAAAAATGAAAAAAACTATATTAAATAAGGGTATGTGTCATAGGACCAACTGGTGAGTTAAACTTAATAAAAGAGGGTTTAAACAACCAAAGTTACAAAAAGACAGAAAGATCAAAATCTTGATTTAACCCCTTGGGTTCCAAACTGTCTAACTCATAAATGTATCGCTGCTCCAATTTCAATAATGCCTTGTCAATATCCCCCCCTCTTCATTTTGGCAAAACTACTCTTAATACTAGATATTTTATGTCACTAATGGTATGATTCTTTTCCTGCCAATGAGCCACCAGTGGCTTGTCTAGTATCCCTCTATGGATACAGCTTCTATGCTCCACTATTCTAGTGCGCACCTGTCTTTTTGTTTCCCTATATAAAGCATATTACAGGGACATATTATTGCGTAGATGACATGTTCTGTTTTACAATTGGAAAAGGATTGTAAATATATCTTACGAAGTGAAACGGGATGGGTGAAAACATCTTTGGTGGTAATCACATGAGTACAAACTGAGCATCCACCACATTTGAAATGGCCTTTTAGTATTGGAGTGGGTCTACGTAGTGGAAGTGCAGATGAAACTAACAAATCAGATAAATTTGGGTTTCGTTTGTGAGCTACCATAACTTTTTTATTCATGAATGGTAATAAGGGTGAAAGCAAATCCCACTGTTGTCTTAGAATGTTAGTAATTTCCTTTGTATAATTTGTAAATGTCAGGGGACAGACAATACTATCTTGTTGTATACGTGCCTTTTTATGTAACAATAACTGTCTGTCTACAGTACTTGCCCTATGATAGGCCTTCTTGATGTAACGCTTGGGATAACCACGTTGTGAAAATCTGTGTTGCATATCTAATGCATGTTTATTAAAATCTTCATTTTTAGTGCAAAGCCTTCTGACTCTAAGGAATTGACTTATTGGTAGGTTGTTTTTCAAGGATGCGTTATGAAAGCTATCGTACTGTAGAAGCGTGTTTCTATCAGTAGGTTTCCGATAAAGTTCCGTGTAAAAACCTGATTCTCCTTTCTTTACTTTGATATCCAGATATGATATCTGATCATTACTGAACAAACCATCGAATTGAAGATTAGAGTCTAATGAATTGAGCCACTGAAAAATTCCATAAGCATTTGTTCGGAGCCATCCCATATTATCAAAACGTCGTCAATATATCTCCTCCATAGACGAATGTTAGATTTGAATGGATGGAAATTAAGATATTTTCTTTCGAAATCTGCCACATATAGGTTGGCGACGTCTGGGGCCATTGAAGACCCCATGGCCACACCCTTGACCTGCTTATAAAAGATGCCCATAAATGCAAAATAGTTCTCAGTCATGGCTATGGACGCCAGTTGGGTCAAAAAAAATGTCGGTGTGCGGATGGGTTTTGGTCTCTGAATTAAAGTATTTGCTAATATTTCTAAGGCTGCTTGTTGGGGAATATTAGTGTATAAAGAATTGATATCTAGGGTTACTAACAAAAGTCGATTATGGTAGTTTGGAAAATCTTGAAGAATATTGATAATGTGTGTAGAGTCTTGAACATATGAGTCAATCTTCGTTACAAAGGGTCTCAAAAAAACATCAAGGAATTTTGATATTGGATCAAGGAGTGACCCAAGCGTGGAGACTATCGGACGACCCGGTGGATTATGGAGAGACTTATGGATCTTGGGGATCATATATACTGTGGGAATAATGGGATGGGGAACCGTCAAGAAAGCTTTTTCTTTGGGCGTGAGGTAACCCGCTTCCTGACCAATATACAGAAGTGTGTCTATCCGTTGTTGTATGGTTTGCGTAGGATCATCATAGATTTTTTCATAGAATTGGGTATCATTCAGTTGGCGTAAGACCTCCGCAACATATGATGTACGGTTCTGTATGACTAGAGCTCCGCCCTTGTCCGCTGGCTTGATTATAATGGAATGATTGCCTTGGAGATCATACATTGCTGATTTCTCCTCCTTTGAAAGATTATAGAAAACTCTACTTTTCTTTTGATACAGTTTACCAATTTTAGATAATACTACCTTTTCATATGCCAGAAGTAACGGATTAACATTGGGTGGCGGTATCCAAGAGGAGGGCCTCTTAATGACCGACGGATCAATAGTGTTGTCTTGTGTATTGTGGAAGTAATCTATAATTCTAAGTTTACGAAAGAATTTGAAAAGTTCTACTCGAGTAGTGAACTTGTCATGTTTTTTAGTTGGAACAAAGGACTAACCCTTTTCCAGAACACGTAGTTCTGTACTGGTGAGAGGATGATCTGAAAGATTAATGATCCCGCATAGAGGTCCCAATCCAGGCACCTCTTTGTCATTAGGCCGCGTCCTCTCCCCCTCCCTCGTTGTGGATGGGTCTGGAAGTCCCTGTATTCGGCTCTTGGTTTGTGTTGATGTTGGTATTGTTCCCGTCCTCCTCCCTTCCACAGATTGTCCATCTGAAAACCTCGGCGGGGACTGTTGGGTTGCCGATGGGCAGGCTGAGGTGCTTCTGAAAAAAGTGAACCAGAGGGATCAATGGTAGCATCACCTGAATGACGTCTACTCCTCTTGTAGCTCCTCTGTTGTTCAGGGGAATAGGAGGGTGATCTATCTCTCGATCTATCCTGATGCCTAGAGCGGTTCCTGGATTGAGGCCTTGGAGAAAAAGGGAGGCCTTCTATATGAGGTGTTCCTCTGTCTATTTTTAAAATCAGCGCCGTCATGGGTCCAGTAATAAACCGTGTTGAGTTTATAGTCCTCCTCATCCCTTTTGAATTTATTGATTTTGATATCTTTGATATCTTTCCTATACTCCAAGGTGTTTTTATCAAACTTCTTTTTCTCGGATTCATATTGGGAATCTTCTTTTTTCAATTTGTCTATAGTAGAATCAATTTGGGGTTTTAAAACTTCTGCCCTGTGTCTAGAAGTATTAATAATTAAAATCATTAAATCTAGAGAACATTTATTGAGGACCTTAATCCAATCTGTCATAACATTTTTGTCATCTCTAAACATGCCCGGAGCTTTTTGTACTCGAAGTCCTCTGGGTATGATTTTCTTACGGCAATATTCGAGCAAGGAGGCAGCGTGTAACTCCTCTCTAATGTAGCGCTGTGTCATTCGAATAAGATTCCCCCACTCTTCTTCCAAATCTGGCGTTGCTTCATCTTCAGTGAAGAAGGGGTCCTCAGGTAACAGGGATTGTAGTTCATCTGCTTTAAAGCTGAGGACATCCCTCCAGGGGGAAAACATGGCTCAACAACAGGTGAGGCACAGAGAGAGCGGAAGCTCTTGCAGGGCCAAGCAGAAAACACACAGAGCAAGAGAAATGATGACACAGGCGCTTTATTGGGATCCCCAATGCGTTTTGGCAGGTTGCCTTCTTCAGGGGGTTGATATCACTTATAAACACAAAACATAATAAGCATAAAATAATATATCAATTACACATGGAATCAAAACTCATATTTAAAAACAATAAATACAATCAAAAACATTTATATCAATTGTGAACCAGATAGGAGTTAACCGGGCATGTTAAAACCTGAGATGATAAACGTTGATATGTACTGAACCTACTACACTCAAATTAAGAGTTGGGTGCCCCTATTGCATTATGTTTATCATGTGTGTTTTTTTAACTTGTTTTGACCATTTTAGCCAATGATTGTTTGTTTATGAGTACAATATGTTGCCACAAGCCCATCAACCCTTTTGCACATATTCTTAACTATTTATTATTTTACTTTATTATTTATTCATTATGTAATTTTTATCCTCTACATTACCTAATCATTATATATATACTTTTAATTTGAGTGTAGTAGGTTCAGTACATATCAACATTTATCATCTCAGGTTTTAACATGCCCGGTTAACTCCTATCTGGTTCACAATTGATATAAATGTTTTTGATTGTGTTTATTGTTTTTAAATATGAGTTTTGATTCCATGCGTAATTGATATATTATTTTATGCTTATTATGTTTTGTGTTTATAAGTGATATCAACCCCCTGAAGAAGGCAACCTGCCGAAACGCGCTGGGGATCCCAATAAAGCGCCTGTGTCATCATTTCTCTTGCTCTGGATGCCACAGGGAGGGCAGGGAGGCCCTGGATGATGGCCCACTGCCATGCATTGCTGCTGATGTCACACTGCAGCAGCCACACAATGTCCCAGGGCCGGATGATCTAAAGCTCCATGTTCCCTCCCCATTGCCTCTGCCACAGCGCACCATTGACAATGGCGATGACCTGGAGGGGCACCCACAGGGGTGCACATCATCACCTGTGTCACTGTGCTCAGCATCTGCTAGACACAGCACCATCCAGCAAGCATGATCCAAGCAACTGTAGCTGCTGCGACAGTCCATGGCATTGCAGGAATGGCATTTAATGGCCAGAGAGCAGATGGCCCTAGCTACCAGCACCCTCCAGGCAACCATGGTGGAGATCCTGATAAAGCTGCAGCGTGTCCCTGGCCAGTCCATCCCTGCAATGCCTCGTGCACACTCCAGTGTGCCTCCTGTGGAGTCTGGATAGGGGTGTGATGGGGCAGCTCTCACAGCTGCAGCATCTTCAGCAGCATGTGCATCTGTGCCTCCATAGCTAGGCACCAGTGATGTCACAACACAGGTCTCAGCATGTACCTGCACCACTGCTGGTCTGCCCACCACACAGACAACCCCTGTCCTTGGGCCAGTTCCAAGGGACAACAGTCTATGGATGGTGTTTCTCCCATTCCATGAGGGTATAAAGGAGTCAGGCAGCATGAGCTGTGACACCGCGGGGTCTGAGAAAATGCCACCATGCATACCTGTGACCGTGGTGACTGAAGCACAGATGCTTGTGCCCTCAGGGGAGGGGCAAAGGCCAGGCACAGGGGAGAGGATGCTGGGATGTTGTCCAGCACCAGGATCAGGGTGTGGAATGCTTGGTGTGTGGGCTTGGGTCCCAAGGGGTGCACAGGCAGCATGGGTTTGTGCAGGGGTGTATGGGGTGGGTGTCAGTCACGTTCCAGGGCTGTCTGTGTGACATTATTCCATATGGGTGGGCATGGGTGATTGGGGGATCCACAGGGTGGCACTGCCAGATAGGTCTGGTATTGGGTATGTGAAGGGGACACACCACTCTGCATGGCATGGACATCTATGTTCATGTGTTGCTGTGTGACTCACAATGTCCACACACTGTCCAGCCCAGGATCCAGGTGTGTGTGGCATCAGTTTGCTGGCCAGTGCCCCTGTGGCACCTCAGGTGGACAATGCAGGGCATTTGCCAGCATTAATGCATGCATGGGGCACCTGTCCATGCTATGCCCACTGTCACACCCTCCTCCCATCTCAGTCTGCTTAGGGACATATCCATTGCAATAAAATGTGATGCTTGTCCTTGAGCACCCTCCACAACTGATCTTGCTAAGGTGTTGGGGGGCCCTTTACATGCACCATAGAGTGTTGGGACTGCTGCCTGTGTTCAGGGCATGTGTGCTCCCAGCCCTTGGGACACTGGTGGTGCTGTAACCCATTCAGGGGCCTCCTGTCCTACTTGGTGACCAGTGGTGGCTATTTTGCACACATTTGCTTGTCTCTGTGCTGTGAAGAGGTCTTCCTGGGCCTGATCTGACACATGGTGTGGTGGCTGCATGTGGTACACTCCTGTGGCAACATACATGTACCTCAGCATGATGCTGTGGATGTTACATTGCTACATTGGGTTATGGTGGGTTGCAAACCCATGGCCTTCAGATTCCCAGGTAGTGCTGTTTCCATTGTGCTACACATCCACTATGTGATGTGCATGGCTGCCTGTAACTATAGCCTGCATTGACAGCATCACACTCTAATCGTAGTTGGCAGGTTTCGCCCCTCATGGATAGATAGGTGGGTGTTGTGGTGCCTTGTCCAGCATCCAGTCTCATACCTATGGCCACTGGCATTTCCATGGGCCTACAGTGTTGGGTCTAGTCAGCCATGTGCTGTGTCAGACCAGTTCCCATACTAGCGTTTGGCATCCACAGCTCTCATTCACCCTGACCATGCATGGGTTACACACAGGGGGCTATTGGTGTGTTCAGGACACAGACACTACATATCTTACACCTGCACATCTGTCAGTCCACCATGATTCAATGGGGATGGTGCATGGGTGGGGTTCCCTCCTACTAGCCTCTACTGTGTGTGTCTGCCCATGTGTCCACATATGGCAGACACTTACTGCCATGCTACATCTTGTGGGGCACAGCTCAATCTCTGTGCATTCTCTTTGTCCATTTCTTTGTTACATATGTCATGTATGCCTGGTAGCATACATCTTCTCAGACATGCTTGGGAGGTTGTTTCAGAGGAGTGCCCACATCACAGTAGCAGCAGTGGCATGTTGGACTGCCATTCATATGAGTTTGCCCTCTTCACCATCACACTGCTGTCAGGCAGCGGACCACGTTAACATTCCCCAAAGGGGGGTATGGGCAGTCTAAGGAGGAGTCTTGGACAAGCCCACAGTGTGGACATGGGTTCCCCTGATCACATATCATGCTACAGTTGCATTATGTTTATGTTTATTACATTGATATACCGCTCAGGCCAAAGCATCAGAGCGGTTTACAATATTACGTAAATGATACTGAAAATATGAAAAGAACGTCATTAATAAGATAGGACAGAGTAAGAGATAGTGATAGTCAAAGAAATAGAAGAGATAAGAGGAAAGGTTCATTATAACACCAGAGAGGCAGAATATCATACCACCACAGCTCAGTCCTTCCAAACAGACTTGACCATAATCGTTACTCATCTGGCCCAGGGACGTCTATAGCGGACACGGTGACTGTTTGCACCCAACACCACATCCACGGGCGTGCATGTGCGCGGAAACATGTTCTGCAGAGCTCGTGTAGGCGCTCTTCAGCTGCCCCAGCCCTCGGACATGGAGAATGGTTTGGGACATCCACACGCATAACGTATTCTAGGATGTTAGATGTTTCTGATCCTACACATCCCCACACTGTACCCACTGATGCCACGCCTCTTGGGTAGAACATGCATCTCCTAGGCTGGCCATCACATCCAGCAGTGTGTTGATGCACTGTGGACATTACTAACACTGTGACATTTCAGCTGCATCAGTCTGCCCGTGTCTCAGTCCCCCTCATGACCTGTGGGGCAATGCCTAGGCCCAGTGCACACCTGTATGGGGTTACAAATTGCAAATTTCAACATGTATGTCAGGACATAACTACTATCACATGGTATATCACATTCTAGGGCAGTCTCGGTGATTTCCACCATGGTCATCTGTACAGACCCGCCTTCAGTGACTTCAGGTTGGCACTCATCTTCATTACTACCTGTTCAACAGAGCACTGTGCATCATGGGCATGCATTAGTGCTGCTTGCAATGTTGGGTGCCCCTATTATGGGGGACCCTTATCTTTGTCGTTCTTATCTTTGGACATTTGGCTATGATGGGCCCTCTCTGGCTTTGCCTGCCTCATCATACTGATTCCTGGTAACACTGTGCTCATCCATATGGTCCTGGTAATGGCCAGGCATTCATGTCCTACCTGCCCAAACCAGCTCCCCCCATGCACCCCTCAGACCACACACACACACACCCTCTCTCACTTTCTGCACAAGCAACATGATTCTGCGGGGTGCTGCCCGGTACCTGTAGTTTTGTTGGTGTCCCGTGGATTGTCTCCTTTGCCACATACAGCACATAGGTGCATGGCATGATTGAACACTCGTATTCTTAGTTGTATCGCTACGTCTGTTTAGTTATGTTTTTTTGCCCAACAACGGCCACTCAGTTCTGCTCCCTGTATCTTCTGCATGCATCTTGTATTTGTCCTGTCTGCGGTAGCACCACTTCAGGCCCAACCTGTCACATCTATTCACTCTATGGGATGCATTGTGGGGCTGACCTGTTTTTTTTCTGTCAGACCTTACCTGGTTTCAGCAGGTCTAATATAGTTGTATCCGGATTACACTTCATACAGTATGTACATGGCCTGTTTGGGAATAAGCTTTCTATGTCGCGGCAGCTAACCACGCCCCTGTTCCGCCCTCTCCTCCCCATGTTCTTAATTCCCCATGCTAACGCCCAGGATGTGCATGTCAGCGGTGTTGCGGAATATGGTGGGGGATGTATTCGTCACTTACACATCCACGCCGCACATGAACAGCCCTTATTCGTGTTCTAGAATGAGGGCCTTTGTCAAATCTTATATTAAACTAAGAGACATCAAAATACACCTATGTCCATATCTGCTGCTCATCTTCTGCATTTGTCACTCAGGATTTTTTAATTTCATTTTTACTTTTCTTTATGTGCAAAGACACTCTATATTCAGTCACGTTTCCCCTCTTCTATTGAAGATATCACCAAAGTCAATCCAATTTCATTTAATTTCCATACCCATACATGTTTGTATTTGGCACAGAGCACTAACCAGACAGCATGGAAAATCGCTGCTGCCCAGTTAGGCTTGGCAGCTTCCTGGCTGTGTGGCAAACCCTGGATATTTACTTTCATCGCTGCAAAAGTGAATATCCAGAGTTAAGGGGTTGGCAGGAAGGGCTACCCAGCTACGGCACTTAGCCCTGCCCAATTCAAAATCGGGCCCTTATAGCATAATCAGGACAGACAACACAAAAGTGGGGATGAGGATATATCTAGGGGAATGATAAGGAAACACATAGGACAAGAACAGGAGACTAGGGGGACCAAGATGCAAAAACAGTCTCAAAGAAGTGAGTTTTTAGCCTGGATTTGAAAAGGTCCACAGATGGAGCCTGATGTACTGGCTCAGGTAATGTTTCAAGCATAAGAAGCAGCACGGTAGAAAAATCGAAGCCTGTAGTTGGCAGTGGAAGATATTCCCTCAGCAGTCTCTTCTCCAATTTGAAGAGCCCTAACCTTTTAAACCTATCCTCAGAGAGATCTTCTTATATCCCCTTTATCATTTTCTCTGTACCTTTTCTAATTGTGTATATATATATTTTTTCGGTTTTTCAGATTCAGCCATCAGAAATGCACAAAGTACTCATGGTGTGGTTGGACCAGAGAGCAACATGGAGTCCTTATGCTATGCTTTGTTTTATTCTCTTACAATTCCTAGGATTCTATTAGCTTTCAATGTATTCGGGGGCATCCTGAACACTGTTTAGCAGGTATGTACGTCCGATCTTGACGTTCACACCCACTAAACGGCCGGGCAATCAAACTCTGGAATTTGTTACCGGAGGATGTAGTAAAAGCTGTCAGTGTAGCTGGGTTTAAAAAAGGTTTGGACAAGTTCCTAAGAACATAAGATATGCCATACTGGGTCAGACCAAGGTTCATCAAGCCCAGTATCCTGTTTCCAACAGTGGCCAATCTAGGTCATACGTACCTAGCAGTTTCCCCAAAAGACACAGGTTCCGCAAAGCTTGTACTGGGTCAAGCATTGATATCCTGGGTCCCTTCTTAATAATGGTTTATGGACCTTTACTCCAGGAACTTGTCCAAACCTTTTTTAAACCCAGCTACACTAACAGCCTTTACTACATCCTCCGGTAACAAATTCCAGAGTTTGATTACACGTTGAGTGAAAAAATATTTTCTTTTATTAGTCTTAAATAGTTTACCCTGTAGCTTCATTGCATGTCTCCTAGTCTTTCTATATTCTGATAAGGTAAACAATCGATCTACGTTTACCCGTTCCACTCCATTCATTAATTTATAGACTTCTATCATATCTCCCCTCAGCCGTCTCTTTTCCAGGTTAAAGAGCCCTAACCTTTTTAGCCTTTCTTCATAGGAGAATCCTTCCATCCCCTTTACCATTTTGGTGGCTCTTCTCTGAACCTTTTCTAATAACGCTATCAGAAGAAAGGTCCATAAACCATTATTAAAAAGAGACCGAGGATATCAATGCTTGACCCAATACAAGCATTGTGGAACCTGTGTCTTCTGGGGAAACTGCTAGGTACGTATGATCTAGATTGGCCACTGTTGAAAACAGGATACTGGGCTTTATGGACCTTGGTCTGACCCAGTATGGCATATCTTATGCTCCCACAGTCTGACCCCGGCCATGTGAGGCCAGATTGGGGTTCAGGCTGTAAGGAAAGGATAGTTTCTGTGACTAGGGATCACGGCTCCTGAATGGAGCCGTGGTGCCATGGCGACGGGATGCCATGGCACTGCGGTTTGTGATAAGGAAGCTTATCATAGCTCAGGAAGGAGCTATAGGAAAGGTGAAGTGACTCTGAACAAGCAACCTGTCAGTTCTGGTAGAAATAAGAAAACAGAATTTTCCCATAAAAGACTACCAGTCCCAGAATGCACCAGGTTTCCAACAGCCATTAGAGGAGCTGAAGGGGGGAAACGTGTGTTCAATCAGGAGGGCTATGAGGTAATCCCTAAGCACTCATCTCAAAGGGCAGGGTCTGATTCAGCACAGCTGCGCTGTGTTAGGGAGGAGCACTCATCTAAGCAGAATAAAGGTAGAGTTTATTCTACAGAGAATCAGCCTGAGCTTGATCATCTTCATCATCAGGAGGATCATCAAAAGCAGAAGCCAAACCGGACGGACAGAGAGGGAAAGAAACCCTTTGGAAGAAAGAGGAGAAAAGCCTTTGAGAGATCTAGAAGAGTCCAGAGCAGTACGTATACTGGGAGGCATTCCAAGGGCCAGCATACACCATTGGACTGGGGAAAGCCAGAGGAATGGTGCTGCAGAGCTAGGAATCTCCAGACGGTACCTGTGAGGGAGACGGCTGCACGTGGAAGGGACCCTAAGACCCGTGCCAGAAGGTATGTGAAGAGAGATCCAGTGTCCAGGGATCTGGATTGGAAGGCTGGACATAAGAACTGGACTACATACTGGCCAGGCTATATAGAGAGGAACTCTAACAGCAATGGAAGCTCAGGTATGAACACTGATCTATGCCCTAGCTATAACCTTGAAAGACAGCAGGGAAACAAGTATTCTCCTGAAAGTGCTCCATTGGGAGATTCATCTGTGCCAATCCATGATATTGAACCCATGCTTGTTGAAGAAGAGGGGGTGATAGCAGATGAAGAATCTGTTTACATGAACTGCTCTCTGTCTAAACTCCTTTGGTGATTTTCTGTTATAAAGTACTGCAACCATCACAAAGAAATACAAACTTGTTGTTTAATCTACTCAGAAAAGCTCATGAGTAGGATTTTTAGCCACACAGTAGAAAGCAAGCCAGCTAAGGGGTTTCAGCTGGATAACTGCTAGCAATTGAGCCTTACCTAATTGCTTGTGAGCTCTAAGAGAATCACTTCTGAATCTATATGGGAAGATATAAGAAGTTTACCTGAAAAGAACAGTTTTTTTCCTTCTTTGTGGCTTTTGGTTTGTTGTTTGATACATGCTAAGAAAATATTAGCTAAGCCTACAGAAAAGACCAGTTTGTTATCAACCAGGTCTTATTTCTTTTGCTTGGATTGCCTGATAAGTTAAAATGTTGTTTTCCTGATTTTGTTTTTCCAAGTTTAACACTGAAAGCAAGTAACCTGATTTATGTGCTACCAAGCATATCTGTGTTGGGAGAAATAACCCCATAAATAAATATCTTATTGGCTTTACCCAAAAGCACAACTAATTATTGTGAGCAGCTGTGTCTGGTGTGAATGAACTGCATTGCCCACAATCCCTTGCAAAATCATATAGATATATGCACTTGCCAAGACTGTGAAGATTCTCACCCAGGCAGCCGTCTGACAGGTTCCATTCAGGAGCCTGGTTGAGTTAGCTGGGTATATGGGCTGGATGTGTGGCCAATTGGAATCGGGGCCCGGTCTGCATGTCCAGGCCGTAGACCCAATTCTGATCTCACAGGTATGTCTAGTTCTCACGGGATCAGAATCGGGTCTACCTCTGCACGACCTGATTCTGATCGGTCATACAGGGGGTGAGACAGTATGGAATCAGCCTCAAAATACATAATGAAGCCTAGATCATTTTCCTGGGTGGTAACTCCTAACGTGGAACCTTGCATCATATAGCTACCGTGTTTCCCCAAAAATAAGACCGGGTCTTATATTTATTTTTGCTCCAAAAGATGTACTAGGGCTTATTTTCGGGGTAGGGCTTATTTTTTTTTCATATACAGCGTGACAGCACAGAATGAGTGGCGCTGCAGCTCCCGCCCGCACAGATGATGGAGGTGGCCCGCAGCACAGCACCAGTACCCGATCAGCATTGGGGAGTGGAGCAGGAGGAAAGCTCCTCCCCGGTCCACCCACCGAAGCCAATCAGGCCACAACAGCACCATCTTCAAAAGAGCAGAGCACCCTTGGCGCGAAGGAAGCGGCCTGCAGCACAGCATCGGCACCCGATTGGCGTCGGGGAGTGGAGCAGGAGGAAAACTCCTCCCCGGTGACCAAATCTGTGAGACATGATCTGCACTAGGTCTTATTTTCAAGATAGGTCTTATTTTCAGGGAAACACGGTAGTCTGGGTTGTTGGTTCCCTAAGTGCACAACTTTGTACTTGTCCATATTAAATTTCATCTTCCATTTTGATGCCCAGTCTCCCAATTTCTCAAGGTCCTCTTGTAATTTTTCATAATCCTCTTGAGATTTAATAAGGATTGTGGTACTGTCTGATCATATATCAGGAGAATTTGAACATTAGTGCTCGAAATTCTGATTTTTATGATAGTTTTATGTAAGGTTTAGAAACATAGAAACATGATGGCAGAAAAAGACCACATGACCTATCTAGTCTGTCCTTCCATATCAACTAAATAATCCTCTTTTTACCTTTAGAGATCCTCTGTGTTTGTCCCATGCTTTTTTGAATTTAGATACTGTCCTCTTGCCCATCATCTCCACTGGGAGACTATCCCACGCATTTACCACTCTTTCCATAAAGAAATATTTCCGTATATTACTCCTGAATCTATCCCCTTTCACTCTCAAGCTATGTCCCCTCGTAGCAGAGCTTGCTTTCATTCAAAAGAGGCTCTCCTCCTGTGCATTTATGCCACTTAGGTATTTAAATATCTCTATCACATCGCCCCCATCCCATCTTTCCTCTAAAGCAGGCATGTACAACTTCGAACAGGTCGTGATCTACTTTTTCTGGCCAAAAGTGCCGGTGATCTACCACCATGAAAATTAAGGGGTATGCTTACTAAGCAGTCTTAACGTGCGCCCGGCGATAGTGTGCAGGATGCCATAAAAGGAGTGGGCGTTCCGGTCTAAACGTAGCAAACCGGGATTATCATGCGATAACGCACGCTGTGCACATTATCGTGCGAGAAGGAGCTAAGCATGTTAACGTGCGTTAATCTTAAGTAGGCGCGCTGACATGCAAACACTGCAGCAGAACATAAGAACATAAGATATGCCATACTGGGTCAGACCTAGGTCCATCAAGCCCAGTATTCTGTTTCCAACAGTGGCCAAAATAGGTCATATGTACCTAGCAGTTTCCCCAAGAGACACAAGTTCCACAATGCTTGTACTGGGTCAAGCATTGATATCTTCGGTCACTTCTTAATAATGGTTTATGGACCTTTCCTCCAGGAACTTGTCCAAACCTTTTTTAAACCCAGCTACACTAACAGCCTTTACTACATCCTCCGGTAACAAATTCCAGAGTTTGATTACACGTTGAGTGAAAAAATATTTTCTTTTATTGGTCTTAAATAGTTTACCCTGTAGCTTCATTGCATGTCCCCTAGTCTTTCTATATTCTGATAACGTAAACAATCGATCTACGTTTACCCGTTCCATTCCATTCATTAATTTATAGACTTCTATCATATCTCCCCTCAGCTGTCTCTTTTCCAGTTTAAAGAGCCCTAACCTTTTTAGCCTTTCTTCATAGGAGTATCCTTCCATCCCCTTTACCATTTTGGTGGCTCTTCTCTGAACCTTTTCTAAAATCGCTATATCCTTTTTAAGATACGGCGACCAGAAATGCACACAATATTCAAGGTGCGGTCTCACCATGGAACGATATAGAGGCATTATAATATCTTTTGTTTTATTTTCCATTCCTTTCCTTATCATACCTAGCATTCTATTTGCTCTCTTGGCCGCCGCTGCACACTGGGCCGAGGGTTTTAACATGGTATCCACAATGACGCCTAAATCTTTTTCCTGGGTGGTGGTTCCTAATGTGGAACCTTGCATCGTGTAACCATAGTTTGTGTTGTTCTTCCCTAGGTGCATAACCTTGCACTTGTCCACATTAAATTTCATCTGCCATTGTGCTACAGAGGTGTAGCACAATGGTTAATACATGGCCTGATGATACAGGGGTCATAGGTTTGATCCCCCAGTGCACCTAATGAATAAGGCTGGCTGAGGCATTACCCTTTAGGTTTAAGTAGTGCTTTGGAGGCATTTTATTTTTATTTTAATCAGTGCTGCCAGAAAACACACCCTCACAGTGCCGTAACCGACGGTGCCGCATAAGGTGCCCTATAAGGCACACCAGAGGGCACATTATAAAGTGCACTGCCCACCAGGGCACCCTTTAATGTCCCCTATAGGGCGCCTTATAAGGCACTTTATGTGGCACCTTATGAGGCACTTTAAGGTTACAGCACTGTGAGGGTGTTTTTGCTGGCAGCACTAATTTACATTAAAAATAGACAATGCCTCAGACAGCCCTATCAAACAACCCCACTGTGGGATCAAACCCATGACCTCTGGCTCCACAGGCAGTGAAGTAACCAGTGGGCTACAGCTCTATAGCTACTAACAAACCCCTGGCTGGCTACAGGAGGACTGCACGTCACCACACAAACATTCTGCCATGGTTACCAGGACAGGGTCAACCCACCTGTACCCATGATGCACAGCACATGCAAATCAGCAGTCTACAGATGATCACAAGATGGGGTATGCACCCCACAGCACCTCATCCTGGTAGGGGCAACTGACCGAGTGCACCCCCACAGCACCTCAGCCTAGTAGGGGGTGCCGTCAGTGTGTGTTAGTGGCACAGAGTAGCTACAGACCGTCACACTGTGTGGGTATTGTGCTCACCCTGAGGGTGCAGTGGGGCAGCCAGCACCAGGTCCGCAGCACCTTTCATGGTAGGAATAGGCCATGTTGCAGGTACTCATCAGTGCCAATGTGTGTGCTAAGTAGTTCCTACAGACACACCTAGGCTACATTAGTGTCCATCTGTAGTTATCAATCAGGTCTAGCCCTTATGGGCTATGATGCACCCAAAATAGTGCATATTCTGTGTTGGTGCCATGGTAACAGGAGAGGAGAGGTGTTTGGACCCAAGGCAGATTATGTACCACCACCCAACCAGGGTGGGAGACAGGATCCCCCACCAACAGATCCACATTCTACCTCCCTGCAATGGTGGCAGTAGAGGAACCCATCAACCCCAGTCCTGCTGGGGAACAAACACCTTACAGGGCAGCCAATGCAGAGCTGTACGCATCCATAAGGCAATAGCAGAAAAACAGTAGGCCTGGAAATGCTCAGCTACCCCCCCCCCCCACCCTCTGACATTCTCCAGCAGCAAGCACAGTGAGTCATCAGCCACTGCACCCTGCAAGGTGTTCCAGCCATACACATATAACTGAAGACAGTCTGCTAGCTAGTCTACAGTGCATGTTCCTGGAGGAGATGTGAGCACACCCACCAAGCAAATAAGTCAGTGATTAGGCCCCAGAAAAGAGAACCCATACATTTCACTTGAAAAAAATACAATATAGCACTATGGGGGAACCCAGCCATGCCGTGGTCACTGATCAGTCAGGGTGAGAGTGCCCTCCCAGCAGGACATGCTGTGGTCACCCTGTCTGTGCAGGTTGTGGCCGGGCACTACAATGTCCGAGCCATTGCCCTATGCCCTGTGCAGATGCATCCAGGCCAGGCCACCCTATCCGGGCTATACCCACAGTACCTTGCTCCTCATTATGCACATTGGCAGGCTAACATTGGCAACAGTACAAGCAGTGTGGGCTGAGTAAGGTGTTGGCAGCCACCACACACTCCCACACCTATGCCAGCACTGTGCAACTATAGAGGCTTTTGGCAGCCCTGGCCACCGCACCAGTCCTGGGCACAGTGCAGACATGGCTATGGTACGCAATACTGTTGGGGTCACTCCCCAGGGTGATGAACACTGTCAGACACCAGACCTGAAACACACTCCACAGACATCAGAGAGGTTGGTATGATACAGCTCAATGAGCAGATTGTGCTTAACTTAGGAATTGCTATCTGCCAGTAATCATAGCAACCTTTTGATATATGTGTACCGTATTCCCGGGTTTAGGGTGGCATTGCTAAGGTATGTAAGTGCTAGTATTGGGAGATGCACGCAGGGCCCAACATCCTGCCTCTCCAGGAGGCTTTGGATAATGGAGCCTGTGGGTGCGGGTGTTTCTGCCCCTGTTGGCCGCTGCTCTAGGGCAGAGGTTCCCAACTCCAGTCCTGGTGGGCCAAACACTGTTTGGGTTTTCATGCTGTCCCTAATGAATATGTATGAGATACATCTGCATACCATGGGGGCAGCACATAGAACTGCAACACAGGCATCTTTATTAGAGACAGCATGGAACCTGAATGGTGTTTGGCCCTCCAGGACTGCATTTGGGATACTCTGCTCTAGGTAATGTGAATGTTTATGGTGTCTGTGCTCTGTAGGGTAAAATATAGGCGTTTGAGGCATGTTTATGTTATCTGCAATAAAGGTTCCATCTTTATTACCACGGTTTAGTAGTGGGTAAAATATGGGGACTGGGTTGGCAGGAACCACAGCTGGGACTTGAACCTGTGACCTTCTGCTCCTGAACACACTGGTTGTGTGTACTGCACCACACTGTTGCCACAGGGACAGTTCATTTCCTGGGGATATTATGACTGTTTGTCAGACAGAGCCTGTCTGTTGCAGTGCACGGCACCCACCTAAACAGGGCTAGGGCACGGTCTGCTGTGGGCAGCAGCCACTGCCCCCCTCTACCACCAGTACCCCTCTGCCACCATGCTGACATGCCCTTCTGCTGGTGGTGTGCAGTCTCAGGCCATCCAGTGTGCTGGTAGGCGGCTGCCTATGGTGCAGGTTCTGGGGTAGGGGTGCCTGCATAGATGTCCACGCTTCCCCCCAGCACCACCTGCAAATGTTCTGTGCCCTTGGGGGTACCTACTGGGTACTATCCCCTGTGACACTGTGGGAAACACACTCGTGCCCATGTTGGACCCTCATCAGTTGCTGTCTGGCTGCTCTACTGTTTCAGGATTCCTATGGGCCATCTAAGCATCACCCTAGTCTGCACTGTGGCCCAGCTGCACCACAGCATGTGCCGGCTGCAGCCCTCTGTATCCCCTTTTCCAGCATCTGTCTAGTTGCCTGTTCCGACATGCCCGCCCTGCTGTTGCGGAACATGTGCATGCCATAGGAAACCTGTCCAATAACAAGGGAAAACCCTGATCAGCGCTATTTCACTGTGGGATCATTCACCTTGTATGGTGACAGAGCATAGACCCTTCCAAAATTAATATCTTTTTTTGGAGCTTTCTCAGTAGTATTTTTTGCTGTTTTCCATTAGTATCACTATTGGCCAGCTTGGTTATGTTTGTTTTCCATTTTGTTGAGGTCATTATCAATGTTTATTTGCCCTTTTGCTCCATGCACATGTATCACACTTATCACTTCTTTTAGAGTTTCCCTGGCTTTGCTGTACATTGCTGACGGAAATGGTTTCTCTTCCCTTTAACTCTGCTCCAATGCGAGGGTTTCACTGGCGTTAGTTTTCAGCCTCAGATTCCACAGCGTTAGTGTGCAGGGAGCCTCTCCCCTCCCACTCTCCAGCCATTGACCCTCTCTCTCCGCCCCTGGGGAGTCTTCCTCCGCCCTCCGGGAGCCTTTCTCCACCCTCAGCGCTCGTTTGCGCCACTGCACGTTGTGATAAGGAAGCTTATCATAGCTCAGGAAGGAGCTATAGTAAAGGTGAAGTGACTCTGAACAAGCAACCTGTCAGTTCTGGTAGAAATAAGAAAACAGAATTTTCCCATAAAAGACTACCAGTCCCAGAATGCACCAGGTTTCCAACAGCCATTAGAGGAGCTGAAGTGGGGAAACGTGTGTTCAATCAGGAGGGGTATGAGGTAATCCCCAAGCACTCATCTCAAAGGGCAGGGCCTGATTCAGCACAGCTGCGCTGTGCTGTGCTAGGGTGGAGCACTCATCAAAGCAGAATAAAGGTAGGTCTATTCTACAGAGAATTATCCTCATCATCTGGGAGATCCTCAGAATCAGCTTGGAGATCCTCATCTTGGACAGCTTCATCATCTGGAGGATCATCAGAAGCAGAAACCAGACCGGACGGACAGAGAGGGCAAGAAACCCTTTGTAAGAAAGAAGAGAAAAGCATTTGGGAGGTCTAGAGGAGTCCAGAGCAGTACGTATACTGGGGGACATTCAAAAGGCCAGCATACACCATTGGACTGGGGAAAGCCAGAGGAATGGTGCTGCAGAGCTAGGAATCTCCAGACGGTAGCTGTGAGGGAGACGGCTGCACGTGGAAGGGACCCTAGGACCCGTGCCAGAAGGTATGTGAAGAGAGACCCAGTGTCCAGGGATCTGGATTGGAAGGCTGGACATAAGAACTGGATTACATACTGGCCAGGCTATTTAGAGAGGAACTCTAACAGCAATGGAAGCTCAGGTATGAACACTGATCTATGCCCTAGCTATAACCTTGAAAAACAGCAAGGAAACAAGTATTCTCCTGAGTGTGCTACATTGAGAAATTCCTCTGTGCCAATCCATGATATTGAACCCATGATTGTTAAAGAAGGGGGAGCGGTCTTAGATACAGGCTGTGAATATATGGATTGCTCTCTGTCTAAACGCCTTTGGTAATTTTCTGTTACAAAGTACAACAACCATCACAAAGAAATACAAACTTGTTCTTTAATCTACTCAGAAAAGCTCCTGAAGTAGGATTTGAGCCACGCAGTAGAAAGCAAGCCAGCTAAGGGGTTTCAGCTGGGTAACTGCTAGCAATTGAGCCTTACCTAATTGCTTGTGAGCTATGAGGAAATCACTTCTGAATCTATGTGTGAAGATATAAGAAGTTAACCTGAAAAGAACAGTTTTTCCCTTCTTTGTGGGTTTTGCTTGTTGTTTGAAACACTGCTAAGAAAATATTAGCTAAAGCCTACAGAAAAGACCAGTTTGTTACCAACCAGGTCTTTATTCTTTTCATTTGATTGCCTGACAAGTTCATCTGTTGTTTTCCTGATTTTGTTTTTCTAAGTTTAACACTGAAAGCAAGTATCCTGTTTTATGTGCTACCAAGCATATCTGTGTTGGGAGAAATAACCCCATAAATAAATATCTTATTGGCTTTACACTCAAGCACAACTAATTATTGTGAGCAGCTGTGTGTGGTGTGAATGGACTGCATTTCCCACAATCCCTTGCAAATCATATTGATATATGCACTTGCCAAGACTGTGAACATTCTCACCCAGGCAGCCATCTGACAACGTGTTATTGCACGCTATGGTACCTCTGCGCCCAATAAAGCGCCATTATTGCGCGATAAGGTACCTTATCGCGCGATAATGTCGGAACAGCGCAAATAGAGTCCTTTAGTAAACATACCCCTGAGTTTCAAATTAAATTTTAACCCAATAAAGTTGGAGGATTCCCCCCCCCCCCCGCCATTTTTAATGAACCTTCTGTCATTGAAGGACTAGAAAAAGGGACTGCTACTTCTGGAGAGAGATCTGCAATTGTGAGTATATACTTCTGGATGACGGAAGAAACTCTGACAATTGCCCAGAAACGCAGAGAAGCTAAAGCCAGAGGGGAAAGAAAGACAATCGCAGAACTCAGAGATTTCCAACGTGCAACAACACCGGACAAGGAAAAGTACTACAATGACACTTGCAAGGAAATAGAAGCAGAAACTATCAGAGGAAGAACAAGATCGGCTTTCCTAAAGCTACGAGAGTTAAAGAAAAAGTTCCAGCCTCAAATTGGAATGTTACAAGATGCTCAAGGTTCTATGTTGAATGATGCTGAGAAAATCAAGAAAAAGGTGGAAGTTTTTATACGATAAAGATCAAGTGGACCAACAGCCGTTTCAACCTGTACCTTATGATCGGGAACCATTGGTAATCAAAGAAGAAGATGAAGCAGCATTGAAAGCCTTATCAAAGAACAAAGCACCAGGCATTGATAGCATTCCTATAGAAGTATTGCAGCAATCTGATGCAGCTGTTACCATGCTTACAAGGCTCTGCCCAGAAATATGGAAGACAACATCATGGCCAACTGACTGGAAAAGATCTGTGTTTATACCAATACTAAAGAAAGGTAATCCAACTGACTGTGGAAATTATCAAACAATCGCTCTGATCCCACATGCCAGCAAGATTTTACTGAAGATTATTCAAAAGAGACTACAACCATACCTGGAACAAGAACTGCCTGAAGTGCAAGCAGGGCTCAGGAAAGGGTGAGGAACGAGAGACATCACTGTGGATGTGAGATGTATCCTTGAAAAGGCTAAAGAATACCAAAAGGCTATCTATTTGTGCTTTATCGACTATAACAAGGCTTTTGACTGTGTAAACCATGAGAAACTCTGGGCCACATTAAGAAGCATGGGTATACCAGAACACCTGATCGTACTCTTGCACAATCTGTACATTAATCAAGAAGCAACAGTTCGAACGGAACAAGGAGAAACAGAATGATTTAAAATAAGCAAAGGTGTAAGACAAGGCTGCATACTTTCCCCCTACTTGTTTAATTTATATGCAGAACAAATCATCAGAGAAGCAGGATTGTATGAAGACAAGAGAGGTGTGAAGATTGGTGGAAGACTCATCAACAACTTCACTATGCTGATGATACTACATTACTGGCTGAAAGTGAAGATGATCTGAAACATTTGCTTCTCACAATCAAAGAACATAGTCTCAAAATGGGCCTGCACCTTAATGTAAAGAAGACAAAGATCATGACAACTGGCATAATCAACAGGTTCATTGTTGAAGGAGAAGAAATTGAAATTGTAAACAACTTTAATCTACTTGGATCAACTATCAATAAAGAAGCAACAAGCAGTCAAGAAATCAAACAACGCATTGTTCTTGGCAGAATGGCTATGAAAGACCTAGATAAGATTCTCAAGAGCAGAGATGTCTCTCTCCATACAAAAATTCGACTTGTTCAAGCCATGGTATTTTCAATAACATCATATGGATGTGAAAGCTGGTCAGTGAAAAAGACAGACAGGAAGAAAATTGATGCCTTTGAATTATGGTGCTGGCGGCGAATACTGTGTATACCATGGACTGCCCGAAGAACAAACCAGTCGATACTAGAGGAGATCAAACCTAAGCTTTCTTTAGAAGCTCAGGATGACAAGACTTTGACTTTCATATTTTGGACACATCATGCGAAGAGAGAGATCATTAGAGAAAGACATCATGCTTGGCAAGGTAGAAGGTCAATGCAAAAGAGGAAGGCCAGCAATGAGATGGATCGATACAATAACAGCAGCTACGGGTACCAGTCTGTCAACAATGAGCTGCCTGACTGAAGACTGAACACAATTTAGGATAGCTATCCAGAGGGTCGCCATGAGTCGACTCCAACTCGACGGCACTTAACAACAACAACACCACTTCTGGGAATTTTCTGAAAGGACTTCTTTGTATTAAAGCTAATTAATCTGTGAACCCAGTGTTTTTGTTAAATCAGTCAGAGCCTAGTAACAGCAGTTTAAGTTTAAATTTAACACACAGAAGAGAGCTTTCTGGTTATATTTAGAACCCAGCAGAGAGCTTGTAGTTTAAATTTCATAATAAGTCAGAGCCTAGCAGCAGCAAAGAGCTGTAATTTAAATCAAATCAGAATATAACTTAGCATAAAAGGCAAAACAGGGTCAGTACTCTTTGAGCAACAAATAAAGTCTTCTAGAGACCTTTACAAAGAAGCCTTCTACCTAAGGGGTAAGAGACCTGTGAAACCTTTTCAATAGGTGTTAACACCAGGTGGCAGGTCAAAAGGCCATTTTGAAAATCTCTTTCTATCCAAGCAAGGACTGTTAATCACCCAGGAGGTTGGTCACAGTTACCCCAGAGGCACAGGACAGGGTACTGAGTAGCAGCCCTCTTTTAATAAGTGTTATTTCCCTTCCTCCCCCCCCAACACCCACCCACCCCCGGGATGATCATAGCTTTATAGGTACTTACACATCTTAAGGGAAAGGATGTGCTCTCAGGTGAAAATCATTATCCAAATCAGTCATACACTAAGGACCTGAGATTAATTAAGCTTCCGGTGAACAAGGTATATTAAACGCATTAGCTCCAGTTTTATTAGTATAAATATCCATAGCAACCCTTAGTAAGTAAAGAACTTAAAGATCTAAACACAAGCTTAAAACTAAGATGCAGACAGCAGTCCAGCAGCAAGATGGGGGCTTTCCAATCTTTTGCATTGAGTGTCACATGTATGATTTTCTCCCAGTTGGTGAGAGGTCTTACATGTGCACCAGGTGCTAGGAGCTCTTTGCTCTAAGGGAACGAGTCCGTTCTCTAGAGGCTAGAGTAGCAGACTTGGAAGACATAAGAAAGACAGAGAGGTACATAGAGGAGACCTACAGGGATATAGTCCTGAAGTCCAAACTCCAGTCTGGCAGCATCCCTGTTGCAATGGAGGAGAGAGGTCACGTGACAGGAGAGCATCACCCTGGTGTGGCAGGAAGTGATCCTGTAACTAGGACCTGTCCTCCAGGTGATGTAAAACCCTCTTGCACCGAGGAAGTTTCTCCAGGGCCATGTGCCCACGAGGGAAGGGTTAGGACAGCCATTATAGTTGGTGATTCGATCATTAGGCATGTAGATAGCTGGGTGGCTGGTGGACGAGAGGATCGCCTGGTAACATGCCTGCCTGGTGCGAAGGTAGTGGACCTCACGTGCCACCTAGATAAGGTCTAAGACAGTGTTGGGGAAGAGTCTGCTGTCTTGGTACATGTCTGTACCAATGACATAGGAAAATGTGGTAGGGAGATTCTGGAGGCTAAATTTAGGCTTTTAGGTAGGAAGCTGAAATCCAGGACTTCCAGGGTAGCATTCTCTGAAATGCTTCCTGTTCCACGCGCAGGACCCAAAAGGCAGGCAGAGCTCTGGAATCTCAATGCGTGGATGAGACGATGGTGCAAGAATGAGGGTTTTGGATTTGTTAGGAACTGGGGAACATTCTGGGGAAAGGAGGGGCTCTTCCGAAGGGATGGCCTTCACCTTAAGCGGGATAGAACCAGGCTGCTGGCATTAACCTTTAAAAAGGAGATAGGGGAAAGCCGACAGTTGCCCAAGAGCGCATGATTCAGAAGAATGTATCCTTGAAGGATACTACCAATAGCAGAGAGGTTCCATAAAAGAGTAAAGTAGCCCAAATGCCCTCGAGTATGGAGCAGACAGAGCTTAAAGATCCCAAATTACCCATGCCTACCAATAGCCAGATTAATATGAATAAAATACAGTCTCTAAAATGCTTGTATGCAAATGCTAGAAGTCTAAAAAATAAGATGGGAGAGTTAGAATATATAGCACTAAATGAGAGGTTAGATATGATTGGAATCTCAGAGACATGGTGGAAGGAGGACAACTAGTGGGACACTGTGATACCTGGGTACATACTATATCGTAATGATAGAGCTGATCAAATTGGTGGAGGGGTTGTGCTCTATGTTAGAGAGGGCATTGAGTCAGAAAGGATTAAAGTTTTGCAGGAAACAAAACCTGCTGTAGAATCTCTATGGATTGAAATTCCATGTAAAAGGGGGAAGGCGATGGCAGTGGGGGGTGTACTATCGACCGCCTGGCCAGAATGAAAAAATGGATGATGAAATGCTCAAAGAAATCAAGGAAGCTAACAAAGGTTACAGCACAGTAATAATAATGGGTGATTTCAATTACCCTGGTATTGACTGGGTCAGTGTCACGGCAGGACATGCTAGAAAGATAAAGTTCCTAGATGAAATAAATGACTGCTTCTTGGAGCAGCTGGTTCATGAACAGACCAAAGGGATAGCCATATTGGACCTAGTCCTTAGTGGAATACCAGATCTAGTGCAAGAGATAAGGGTGTTGGGGCCACTTGGCAACAGTGATCATAGCATGATCGCCTTTGATTTAATAAGTAGAGGAGGGATAGTAAGGAAATCCACAGTATTACCTTTTAACTTCTGAAAGGGGGACTATGATAAAATGAGGAAAATGGTTAAGAAAAAACTAAAAGGAGCAGTTGCAAAGGTTAAAGACTTACATTAAGCTTGGGTGTTGAAAAATACTAATCTTGGAAGCCCAGACCAGCTGAATTCCACGCTTTAAGAAGAGTGGAAGGAAGTCCAAAAAACTGCCAGCATGGTTTAAAAGGTGAGGTCAGAGAGGCTGTTGTTGCCAAAAAAGCATCTTTCAGGAAATGGAAAAAACAGCCAAACAACGAAGCCTGGAAACAGTACAAGCACTGGCAAGTCAAATGCAAGGCATTGATAAGGCAGGCAAAGGGAGAATTTGAGAAGAAGCTTGCTGCGGAAGCAAAAACGCAAAATAAAGACTTTTTCAAGTACATTCAAAGGAAAAAAACCTGTGAGAGAGTCAGTTGGTCCATTAGATGATAGAGGGGTTAAAGGGGCACTAAGAGGTGACAAGGCAATAGCAGAGAGACTGAATGAATTCTTTGCTTCGGTCTTTACTGAGGAAGATGTAAGGATGTTACCCATGACTGAAGTGGTATTTAAAGGTGCGGAAGAATTGAAGGAAATATCGATACATCGGGAAGATGTATTACAACTATTAGATAAACTGAAGAGTAGCAAATCACCTGGGCTGGATGGTATACATCCAAGGGTGTTGAAAGAACTGAAATATGAGATTGCAGACCTGCTACTAGTAATCTGTGAATTTTCATTTAAATCATCTGTAATACCTGAAGATTGGAGGATCACCAATGTAATGCCAATTTTTAAAAAGGGTTCCAGGGGTGATCCAGGAAACTACAGACCGGTGAGCCTGATGTCAGTACCAGGAAAAATGGTAGAAACCATCATAAAGAACAAAATTACTCAGTCATGGCCTAATGGGAGACAGCCAACATGGCTTTAGACAAGGAAGATCTTGTCTTACTAATCTGTTATGTTTTTTTGAAGGTGTGAATAAACAGGTGGACAAAGGTGAATCTGTTGATATAATGTATCTGGACTTTCAGAAAGCCTTTGACAAGGTCCCTCATCAGAGACTTTTGTCAAAACTAAAGAGTCATGGGATAGGAGGCGGTGTACTATTGTGGATCAGGAACTGGTTAAGACAGAAAGCAGAGGGTAGGGCTAAATGGTCAATTTTCCCAATGGAGAAAGGTGAATAGTGGTGTACCCCAGGGATCTGTGCTGGGTCTGCTGCTTTTTGACATATTCATAAAATGACCTCGAAAAGGGAACAACAACTGAGGTTATCAAATTTGCAGATGACACAAAACTATTTAAAGTTGTTAAAACCCAAGAGGATTGTGGAAAATTGCAAGAGGATCTTCATAAATTGAAAGACTGGGCATCAAAATGGAGGATGAAATTTAATGTGGACAAGTGCAAAGTTATGCACCTAGGGAAGAACAACCCAAACTATTGTTACACGATGCAAGGTTCCACATTAGGAACCACCACCCAGGAAAAGGATTTTGATGTCATTGTGGATAACATGTTAAAACCCTCGGACCAGTGTGCAGCGGCGGCCAAGAGAGCAAATAGAATGCTAGGTATCATAAGGAAAGGAATGGAAAATAAAACAAAAGATATTATAATGCCTCTATATCGTTCCATGGTGAGACCGCACCTTGAATATTGTGTGCAATTCTGGTCGCCGTATCTTAAAAAGGATATAGCGTTATTAGAAAAGGTTCAGAGAAGAGCCACCAAAATGGTAAAGGGGATGGAAGGATACTCCTATGAAGAAAGGCTAAAAAGGTTAGGGCTCTTTAACCTGGAAAAGAGATGGCTGAGGGGAGATATGATAGAAGTTTATAAATTAATGAACGGAGTAGAACGGGTAAACGTAGATCGATTGTTTACATTATCAGAATACAGAAAGACTAGGGGACATGCAATGAAGCTACAGGGTAAACTATTTAAGACTAATAAAAGAAAATATTTTTTCACTCAATGTTTAATGAAACTCTGGAATTTGTTACAGGAGGATGTAGTAAACAGGATACTGGGCTTGATGGACCTTGATCTGACCCAGTATGGCATATCTTATGTACTTGGATGTGATCAGCTGTTAAGCAAATTAAGCAAAAACAGAACAGAGAGACGAAGATCCAGTAAGAACTGCGAGGGGAAATGGAAAGTACATTTTTTCTTAAAGTTTTATTGAGTAATAACTTTGTCTTAATAACTTTCTTCAACTTTTATTGAATAATTTGTGTTAAATTTAGGTTGAGTATTGATCCAGGCTGATCTTGCACAATCTTTAATATTTCGCTCTTGCTCATTAATGAGACGTCTGAGCCTGCATTTCATCCACCAGCTTTTTGAAGTTGGGTGAATATTGCGTGAGGGCCCGTCTCAGGGAATCCTGGAGATGTTCATGTCATGTTGGAATGTTGTGTACTCTCATTTTCAGATGGGAAAACACAGATTCACACAAATAAGTTGAACCGAAACAGGAGTGTACAGCTTCACTGCATCTTCTCAAATTGGGAAATTTGTCTCTAGGCACTAGCTTCCAAAACAATTCTTGCTCAGCACGGGTCTTGAGAAAAATGTCATTTTTAAGGGTTAATATTTCATTTTCAAGAGATGGCTTGTTCAATGAGTAATTTTACTGATAGCAGCTGCAGTTTCTTTAATGTCCACATCTACTTTGAATGGGTATGACACATACTCCACAACTGTTCCAATTTTTTGGAAGTCACAGAATCTATTTTCGAATTCCTGGATAACAGAACAAATTTCTGTCACATACTTCTCGTTCTGAAAAACAAAATTTGGATATTGTCTCAGCTGGTTCTGCGTATTAGGAAAATGATCAAAAGTGTTGTTTGCAAGGTCAGTCATCATTAGCTTAAATTTGCTCTTGTAGGATGAAACTGTACTCATCATTTCGCCAATGCATTTGTTTTTACCTTGTAGTTCAAGGTTCATATCACTTAGTTCGCCTGTAAAGTCAGTGAGAAATGCCAGATCACATAAACACTCCTCATCTTCCAACTCAGCTTGGTCATCTCTCCTGTCCTTCAAAACACTTATTATTTCATTCAGCAAATCACGAAATCTTTGCAGAAATTTGTGCCTACTTAGCCACCTCACATCTGTGTGCAAAATGATTTCTGGTGCCCCTTCATCAAGAGTAAGATTGAAAATCCGTCTTTGAAGTGATCTTCCACGAACTGAATTTACAATTTTGAAAGTGATGTCCATGACAGTCTTTGCATTGAGTCTCTTGCTTGCCAAAACTTGCTTATGAATGATGCAGTGGTAAGAAAGGAAATCTGAGAAGTCGTCATGCTGTCTACAGAGGGCTATGAAACCGTTAACCTCACCTGTCATTGCTCTTGCTCCATCAGTAGTGATGGAAACAAGTCTATGCAATGGAAGATTACACTTTGTCACAAAAGAATGGAAAGAACTGAATATTTCCTGACCGGTAGTTCTCCCTTTTAAAGAAATCATTCCAAGTAGTCCTTCTTTAACACTGAAGTCTTCAAAAACCATCCGGATAAAGACTAGTAACTGGGCTATGTCTCTTATGTCTGTAGATTCATCCAGTTGGAGTGAGAAAGCAACACAATTTGAAACATCCTCCAACAATTGTTCAGTTGTGTCTCCACACATCTTTTCTATTCGCCGCACGACGGTGTTTCTTGACAATTGTACATCTTGAATAGCAGCTATGATCTCTTTCTTATCTTTAAATCCTTCAAAAAGATTGTCAACTGCTTCAAGAAAACAATCTTTTACAAATTCCCCTTCAGTGAAAAGTTTCCATTTTTTTTGCGATGAGGTTGCTGACCTTGAAGGATGCTATGATTGCATTGACCGAATGTGACCTTGGCTTCGCTATCAACTGTCGCTAAGTAGCCAATTTCAATTTAAGTTATTTGAGCTTCAGTTTACGAATTTCACTTTTGGGTGGAAAATCAGCATCAAACTTATTGCTATGCAGAGCCTTATGACGACATTCCAGATTACCCTTTTTGGACAAGGATACTGGGGCGTTACAAATTAGACAACACTTGTCTTTCACCTTGATAAAGAAGTAGTCAATTTCCCATTCGTCATGAAAGTGGTAGGTTTTGCACTTCTTTGGAACACTCATCTTCATTATACTGGGGTGGCTGGATGTAAGAAGGCCAAATCCGTTAAGTTAGTATAAACACTGGCTGAATCTGGTCCAAAACTGTCACTGTCCCAAAGTATTAAAGATCAACAGGAACTGAAGACCTCTGGATGATGTGCAATACAAGGACTGGAGATGCCAAAACCACACATGCAGTTCTAAAAGTAAAAATAAGAAATCATCATACTGGCACCAATAATCAAATACCACCAATCATCCAAAAACCTCAAACACCTGTCCAGCAAACCAGATAAAATCAAATACCGCCAAACAAGTTCAAATACCACCACACGCGATTTAATAAATTCTGCACACAGTGTAGAATCAACGCAAAGGCTAGGCAAAATAAAATTGCAGAGGCAAGCAAAAGTCACAGTAGTTTGAACCAATTCGAAGGCAAGGCATAGGCAAGTTAGAACAAAATTGGAAAAGTCTGCCAAAATCACCAAATTCTTGACACTTTGTTGTGTCTGCCCGAAAATGTTTAATGAAAGCGAACTATAAAGCGACCAACGACCAGCACATGACACAACTAATATGGTAAGTGTATTCAGGTAAAGCCCGAGCGAATGGATATTGCCCAATATATAACACACTTCTAAGGGGTCTTAGGGCAGGGGCAGGAATGTGTGATTTTGAGAGGCAGGAGACCAGGTATGATGCTGGGCCTGTGGCATCTCGTTGCGGGGTGCGAGCAGCAGCCCCCTGGGGTACCCCCAAACTATTGGCACGAAAACAACAAGCGCCCCCAATACACCTGCAGGCAAGATTCCCGCAGGCAGGGAAAAAAAGACAGGCAAAGGATCAGCAGCGGCAGCAAGCCCTCGTCAGATGACCTGCCAGCACGAGCTCTCTCCTAGCGATGGGGCGAGCTGCTGGAGAGATGGAGCCAACTGAGGCTGGCGATCTACCTCTGACCCCTCCGCGGATCTACCTGTTGGACATGCTTGCTCTAACGTATACATATTAAGATCTTTAAGTCTGTCCTCATATGCTTCATAATGAAGACCATTAACCATTTTAGTAGCCACTCTCTGCATGGACTCCAACCTGCTTATATCATTTTTGAAGGTGCGGTCTCCAGAACTGCGCACAATACTCCAAATGAGGTTGCACCAGAGACTTGTACAGAGGCATTATCACCTCCTTTTTTCTGCTGGCCATTACTCTCCCTATACACCCAAGCATCCTTCTGGCTTTTGCAGTTGCCTTTTCTACCTGTTTAGCTACTTTAAGATCATCAGACACAATTACGCCCAGGTACTGCTCCCCTTCTGTGGGCAGAAGTACCTCACCCCCTACACTGTACCGCTCCTTTGGATTTTGCAGTCCATATGCATGACCCTGCATTTTTTGGCATTAAATTTCAGCTGCCAAATTCTAGACCATTCTTCAAGCTTAGCTAGAACACTCCTCATGTTATCTACTCCTTCCTGGGTGACTACTCTATTGCAGATTTTGGAATCATCCGCAAACAAGCAAACCTTACACAACAGCCCTTCTGCAAGATCACTAACAAAGATATTAAAAAGAATTGGACCAAAGACAGATCCCTGCGGCACACCATTGGTAACCTCCTTCTCCTTGAGTGCCATTTACTTATACCCTTTGTTGCCTCCCACTCAACCAATTTCTAACCCAATCAGTAACTTTAGGATCCATCCCTAGGGTGCTCAGTTTGTTTATAAGTCGTCTGTACAGAACGGTGTCAAAGGTTTTACTGAAATCTAAATACACCACATCTAGGGCTTTCCCTCAGTCCAACTCCCTGGTCACCTAGTCAAAGAAATCAATCAGATTTGTCTGACAAGACCTGCTTCTGGTGAATCTATGCTGCTTTAGATCCCACAATCCACTGGACTCCAGAAACCTCACTATTCTCTCTTTTAGTAGTCTTTCCAATAATTTACTAACCACAGAGTTAGACTAACCAGCCTGTAGTTCTCAATGTCATCTTTATGTCTGCTTTTGTGTAAAGAGACCACATGTGCCTTTCTCCAGTCTTCTGACAGCACTGCCAACTCCAAAGAGGTATTGAAAAGGTCAGACAGTAGAGCTGCTAGAATGTCCCCCAGTATTCTTGGATGTATCCCATCTGGACCCATGTCTCTGTCTACTTTTAGTTTAGCTAGTTCCTCAAACAGTCTTCTGAAAATCGTTCGAGATCCACGTCATCTGTTCCTTTTTGTGGGAGTTTTCTGAGGTCTTGCTCCTGGCCCTTCATCTGTTAACACAAAAGAGAAATATTTGTTAAGCAATTCTGCTTTATCCTCATCAGTTTCTGCATATTCCTCCCCTGCACCCTTGAGTCTGACAATACCACTTTTGCCCTTCTTCCTCTCACTAACATATCTAAAAAATGTTTTATCCCTGCATTTTATTGTGTTGGCTATTTCTTCTTTTTGTATCTTTGCTTCCCTGACTACTTTGCTAGCTTCTTTAAGTGTTTCCAAATATAGATGCCTGTTTTGCTCTCTCTGTGATCTTTTGTATTTCATGAAGTAGTACTACTACTATTGAACATTTGTATAGCGCTACAAGGCTTACGCAGCACTACACAGACACATGTAAAAGATGGTGCATGCTCATTGGAGCTTATAATCTAGTCGAGATAGACAACACAATAGCTGTAGAGATGGGATACAGCTAGGGGAAATGATAAGGAAACACAAAGGACATCAGGTGTGTCAAGATCTGAAAGCTGCAGTGAAGACGTGAGTTTTCAGCCTGGATTTGAAAAGGGTCAGAAAAGGTGCCTGACGTACCGACTCAAGTAGTTTGTTCCAGCCATCAGGAGCAGCAAAGTGAAAGGAGCGAAGTCTGGGAGTTGGCAATAGACGAGAAGGGCACAGATACGAGCGATTTGCCAGAAGAGTGGAGTTCCTGAGGAGGGGTGTAGGGAGAGATAAGAGAGGAGAGGTAGTGAGGAGTTACAGAAGTTTGAACTGGATGTGGAAATGGATAGGAAGCCAATGAAGAGACTTGAGAAGAGGGGTAATATGAGCATGACGAGTCTGGCAGAAGATTAGCCGTGCAGCAGTGTTGAATAGATTGAAGGGGAGAGAGATGACTCAGAGGGAGACCAGCAAGGAGCAGGTCAAAATAGTCTAGAAGGGAGGTGACTAAGGAGTGGATAAGTGTCTTAGTAGTGTGTTTAGAAAGGAATGGATGAATTTTGTTGATGTTGTAGAAAAAGAAAAACGGCAGGTTTTAGCTATCAGTTGGATGTGTGTGGAGAAGGAGAGAGAGGAGTCAAAGACGACCCCAAGGTTGCAAGCTGAGGAGAGAGGGAGGAGTAGAGAATTATCCACAGAGAATGAGAAAGTATGAAGGGGCGAGGAGGGTTTAGGGGAAAAATAAGCAGCACAGTGTTAGCCAGATTCAATTTCAAGCGGTAGTGAGACATACAAGCAGCAATGTCAGAAAGGCAGGAAGAGATCTGGGCCTGGATGATAAGGAGAGATTTCAGTTGTAGAGATCTGGGAGTCATCAGCATAAAGATGGTACTGAAAGCCATAGGAAGAGATGAGCACAATAATGGACTGGGTCTAGAGAGAGCAAAAGAGTGGATCCAAGACCAATCTTTGGCGTACACCAACTGAGAGCTGGATAGCAGCAGAGGAGGATCCACCAGAACAAACACTGAAAGAGCGACGGGAGCAATAAGAAGAAAACCAGGATAGCACCAAGTCCTTAAAAACAAGCGAGGACAAGATATAAAAGGAGAAGGTTGTGATCAACAGTGTCAAAAGCAGCAGAAAGGTTAAGAAGGATGAGGATCAACTAAAGGCCAGAAACAGTTCACTGGAGACTTTGGCAAGAGCCGTTTCGGTAGAACGTAAAGGCCTTCCTCTTTTTCTTCACTTTTTCAGCTACTTCTTTTGAGAACCTCAGTGCCTCCTTTTCCTTTTATTTACCTTTCTAACAAAAAAGGTTTGTTACCCTTAAAATATCCCCATTCAGATTTGCCCATTGTTTATCTACATCCCCCCAGCTGTTCCCATCCCACTAATGACTCTTTGAGGTATTGTCCCATCTTGGCAAAGTTAGTTTTCCTTAAGTCTAAGACCCTTGCTTTTGAATGGATTTTGTCAGCCCTAATTCTAATACTAAACCATACCATCTGGTGTCACTGGATGCAAGATGATATCCCACTGTAACATCAGAAACACTTTCCCCATTGGTAGGTACTAAGTCCAGTATGGCCCCATCATGCGTGGGTTCTTTTACCAGTTGCCTGAATAGTTCTCCCTGTAGAGAATCCAGGATCGCCTTACTTCTAGATGATACTGCAGCAGTGATGTGCCAATCCACATCTGGCATATTGAAATCACCTATCAGTAGCACTTCTCCTTTCATGACAATTCTGAGTATGTCTTCTATTAAATCTCTGCCCACTTTTACTCCCTGTGAGGGGATCTGTATATAATTCCAATGCAAATGGATTTCCCTTTCCCGCTTTCTAGATTAACCCACAGTGCCTCCTCTCTTCCTTTTAAGCCTGCAATTCTATAGCTTTAATATTATTTTTTACATATAGTGCCACTCCACTTCCCCTTCTTCCTACCCTGTCCTTCCTGAATAAAAGTATAGCCCAAAAAGGGGATGAGGAAGGACAACAGTGATTCACAGTTAGCAAAGGCCCACAACATGTTTACAGTACAGAAGTTAGTAGTCATTAACATGTTTTAGTGTGTGATAGCTGGCATACTCCCATGTTAATGTTTCTGGCTGACAGTTGCCATGCCTTAAAATGCACATTAATCAGCTAATGGGCTTTAGTAAAAGGGCCCCAAAATTGTACTTGTAATTTCCTAAAAAACTTGTATGAAATAGATAATAAAATACCATGGACAAAAATGACATGCCTAATTCATTGCTCGCTCTTGAATATCTGTAAGCACAAATGTTAAGTTAACCTGCCATCCCAGGATGGGGCATGGATTGGGCGGAGTGTGGGTGTGGAGAGCACATTACTGTAGCACCAGGAAAACTGTCACGTGCTCAGCTGAAACGTGGCTCTTAACCCGAGTTTATTTAACATCTCTATGGGTGTCGTTAAGTGAACCCACCTTACTAGAGCACACATTAGAGTGGCCCATCATGCTTAGCTGCTGCGAACATACTGGTCATGCCAATGACAGCTAATATGGAGACTTTTGCACTTAACTTGTGTTCGTAACACACGATAAGCGCAAAACCTAAGCGGACTTTAGTAAAAGGGCTCCTTTATGTTAAAAACACTATAGTACTAGACGGATTGTTGGCCAGACCTCTCTCTAAATGGGCTCCAGCAGGTACAGACTCAAGTCATTGTCTTTTTTCAAAGGACTGCTATTGAGAAATATAAAGTCTACGGAACAGAGTTGACAGCCAATATTTTGAAGCTGAGAGGCATGAACATAAGAACATAAGATATGCCATATTGGGTCAGACCAAGGTCCATCAAGCCCAGTATTCTGTTTCCAACAGTGGCCAATCTAGGTCATATGTACCTAGCAGTTTCCCCAAGAGACACAGGTTCCACAATGCTTGTATTGGTTCAAGCATTGATATCCTGGGTCCCTTCTTAATAATGGTTTATGGACCTTTCCTCCAGGAACTTGTCCAAACCTTTTTTAAACCCAGCTACACTAACAGCCCCTACTACATCCTCCGGTAACAAATCCCAGAGTTTGATTACACGTTGAGTGAAAAAATATTTTTCTTTTATTAGTCTTAAATAGTTTACCCTGTAGCTTCATTGCATGTCCCCTAGTCTTTCTATATTCTGATAAGGTAAACAATCGATCTATGTTTACCCGTTCCACTCCGTTCATTAATTTATAGACTTCTATCGTATCACCCCTCAGCCGTCTCTTTTCCAGGTTAAAGAGCCCTAACCTTTTTAGCCTTTCTTCATAGGAGTATCCTTCCATCCCCTTTACCATTTTGGTGGCTCTTCTCTGAACCTAAGCTGGGCTAACAGTTAGCATGGGCTATTTGTAACTAGGTCCCACTGCGTAACATTTCAAACATGGGAGCTAGTTACAAATAGGCCATGCTAATCATTAACCCAGCTTAGTAAGCATGCCCTTGCAAGTTAAGACACAAGTCAGAGAAATAGCCCATAATGAAAACTTTTCAAAATGGTGGAAAATGTTGCTATACTTGTTTTACATTCTCAGGAATATACTGAATTTATGCACCAATTGTCATATGTTAGATTTTAAAAACCGGATGAGGATTCTATTCCAAAATGGATTTTATCTATTAAACATCTAATATAAGCAGCTTATGATTCATGATCTAACAGCTAAAGACTTAATTAATCCTCACCCTAAAATATACACATAGGGGTCTGTTTACTAACTGGCAGTAGCGGACTCCGTGCGATATCGGAGTCGCGGCCCCATTGAAATCAAGTCCATTTATATTAGATGTTTAATAGATAAAATCCATTTTGGAATATAATTGAGATCAATGGGGCCGCTACCGCCGTTTAGTAAACAGACCCCCATAGTTCCTAAAATTCCAAACTGTTAGCAAATGCTCCAGTCAGATCTATTGTTTCTAGCATAGGTTGTTTTTGAACCTATCTAGATGTATGGATTTGTTTTAAAGCCAGCAGCTATGGCTACTCAATTGTATATAAAAGAGATACTACACATAGAATCAACTCCATAATGCGGATGATCAAATCTGGATAGCAACATTAGGGGTATTTTAGAAGCCCTCTTTGTGTTTTGGATATTGAAAATGGGCATAGAAACGTCCAAAGCACAGAGATGTCCCCAAAGTCATTTTAGAAGCCAGGTCTGTTAATGTCTCCAGCACAAGGAAGTCAGAATGAGGGCGTGGTATGAGCATGGCTGGGATATTCAAAAACAAGAGCACCCTCGGTCGAATGCAGAAATGTCCTGGATGTCCTGAGCCAAACAAAGGTTATACCTGCTCCATGCATGAATAGGCAACCGAAAAGTGGTGATAAACGTCTAGAGGTTGTGGAGGAGGTACATTCCTATCCCCTTTTACTTCACAATTTGACAATGTACACTAACTGGAAATGAAGGCTCATGCTTTTGTTTTGTCACTGGACGTTGCCAGATGCAATCTTGCTCAAGATGGATGCCCATGGTTTCATAGCAGGGACATCTTTATGGATGCTGGCATGGTCGTCCACATTGGCGGCATCTATGTATCTAAAATCAGGCCAAAATATAGATGTCCTGGTATTTTTCTGCACATTCTGCTATGGACATCCCAGATTGTACTTTGATGCCCCTTTCAAAATGCCACTTCAGGTATCTTTGTACTGTATATCAGTATCGAACAAGAGGAAGCAGTGATGATCGTTAACAGAATTTCTGCAATATATCCCTCATAGAATATCAAAAGAAGTTATTATATTGTTAAAAATTGTATTGGAACAAAATTATTTTTCAAATGAGAGACTATTCTACTGGCAAAAATAAAATAGCTTTGTGGGCAATGGCAGCTCCATCTGTTGCCACCCTATACGTGTTGCTTTAAAAAAAAATCAACCCTACAAAAATACATCACAGGGGTTACAAAGTTTCTACTTTAGTGAAGATTCCTTGAGGATATCTTTTTTATAGTGGAGTGGAGGAGTAGCCTAGTGGTTGGGGCAAGGTACTTCAGGCCGGAAGGTCGGTGGTTCAAATCCCACTAGAGGACAGCAACCTTGGGCCGGAAGGACTGGGGTTTCTAGTCCCACAGGTGCTCCTTGTGGTCTTGGGCAAGCCACTTAACCCTCCATAGCCCATGTTCCCTGTAAAATAGTTATCTCCAAGTTATAATACCCTGTTCAATGTAATTTCAGTTTGTTCAATGTAAACCGCACTGATGCAGAATAGCGCGGTATATAAGAGAATGTAAATAAATAAAATAAATAAATATTGTATGGTTAGATTCTAAAAAGGAACTAGATTTATTCATTTAAAGGATTAATTCTTGTAAGGTTATTTCAGATCCCTTGCCATTCAAATGTAATTCATATTTTAGATATAAAAATCATGAAAACCAAGAGACCATTACTATATTATTCAGAAAACCCAAAGGTCAGTTTTTTACATTATCAGCTACCATCCAGCCTTCCATTTCAACTAACTTGTTCTTCAACTGAAAATTAAGATTAAGATTGTAGATATGATAAACAGATTTTGCCAAAGCCGTTATCCTTAAAAATCTAAGGAATCAAACTTACAAATGGTATTGTTTGCACAAAAACAATTACTTTTAACACACAGTCACACAACAGTGACTCCAGAATTGTATGTTACCATATTCCATGAGGGCTAAACAAGCAACAGCAACTGTGTACAAACATTAGTATATTTTATCTCTGCATCAATGTTTGGTGCCTCTCCTAGCAATAATAGTTTACTTAGGAGACCATCAGGGAGTATCAGAAGGCAGATGTTTTTGAGAGATCCTGAGCACTGAGGTCTGGTAGTGAGTGTATTACTGACAAAGTAGTATACTGGGTCTGGAACAGTGTCAGGTTGACTGGTGTTTATGTTGTGAATTTTCCAGCTTCAGAAAGGGAGGTGGAGTTGTGTGGCAGTGTTGAGATAATCTCAGGACTAGTTTAAAAAAAATTCCAAAGACACTGGAAAACCATTGTTACTCCTGTTATCTGAGATTTGGCCAAGAAGCTTATTCCTTAAGGTGAGGGAAAAAAGGTCACCGAGGAAAGGGGAACTTGAGTTTGGAAAAGCTATATAACTCTGGTTAATCTATTAAACTGATCTCTAAGAAAAAAATTGCAAGTGGCAGTCAGAATGCTGAATGCTGCAGCAGCCACACAATATCCCAGGGCCGGATGATCTGGAGCTCCATGTTCATGCTGAATGGAAGGTCGAAGATGTGTGAAAAGAGATGATTAAAAAAGTATGTGCGTATGGAACAGTAGACTCCTTGTCTCCTAACTTATCAGGAGCTCTTAATTATCCTTTGATTTCTTAACCAGATAGGGACATGGTAGGTCAGGGTAACTTCTGAAATAAAAAAATCTAATTGATAGTGTAGACCAGGTAAGGTTTTGTCTCCTTTTAATTTGGATCTAGTTAGGTAGTAAGATCCTAGGCATGATTTTAACTGAAGACTGCAGAGGAAGACAGCATATGCCATCTCATTTATCTTTTCACACAGAATCTACCTCAAGGATGAAAGTGACAGAGAAACAAATGATATGCTGTTAAACATTCTGGCCAGAAGTTGACATTTTTTAATTTTATTTTTAGAAAAAAGGTATAGTTTAAATAAAGAAGAAGAAAGGCAGAATGAGACTCTGGGTTACACTTAGGAGACATGGGGCACACAAAAAAAAAAAAAAAAAAGACCTAACAGATTGATCCATTTTCTGTATTCTGAAGAAATAAAAAAGGAAACACAAAGAGGGTCATTCTGTGCCACGAACAGCAGGGATGTACGTCCAGGCGGGACATCCATCCCCGCTGTTCTTCCCCCTGCCGCTCCCGGAGCAAAGACTCCTCGTATGAACAGCTCTGTTGTACGGTAAGTCTTAGACATGGGCGGGAGGCAGAGCGAGAGCGGGGTATGGGTGGACCGTGACCCCGAATGTACAGGACCAATTCCGAGGTTGACCTTGTACATTCGGGGCCTTCAATGTAGACGGGGGACTTATTCCACCTTGAAGGTGGAATAAGTCCCCCTGGTCGGCAGGAGACTGCGGGGTGGGACCCGGAAGAGCAGGGGGTTCCCCGTAGCCCAACCCAGGCCTTGGAAGGCCTGATTGGGGGTCGGGCTATCGGAAACACAGCTCTGTGTGTCAGCCGGTGACCGCAGCTCCTGAATGAAGATGCCATGGCAATGCAGCTCCATTCAGTAACCTGGCTGAGTTAGCCAGGTATGTGGCTGGGCATGCAGCTGACCAGAATCGGGCCCGGCTTGCCTGTCCAGGCCGCCAGACCCAATTCTGATCCTGTGTATAGTGGCAGGACGTGCAAGACGGAATTGGCCTCTAAGTATCAGCCCTTTGAGAAAAACATTGTAGCTTCATTAAGAAAAACAGTAACAATGTTGAAGTTTAAAGGTTTAAAATTCAGAGAACAAAATCATTAATCTGATATAGTTTGTTGAAAGTGGCAGAAGTGGTTTTGTCTTGACTATTTTTGCTGACATTTCTTCTTGATGTACTATTAAGTGTCATTGTATCGAGAAAAAGGAAAAGTAAATGGACTCAGGACACAGCAACTACTGGGGCAAGCAAAAAACAATCACACCAGAGGGAGTGACTGTTTGCCTGCCTGCCTGCCTGCCTGCTTGCTGCCCATAAGTAACCTCAGGCCAGAGGGACTGGGGTCTCTAGTCCCATGGCCACTCCTTGTGGCCTTGGGCATGCCACTTAACCCTCCATTGCCTCAGGTACACTTAGATTGTGAGCCCTTTGGGGACAAGAGAATAAAAAGTACCTGTTAGAATATACATGTAAACCGCTCTGATGCGTAAGTAAAGGGCGGTATATCAAATGCCTAAACCATAAACCATATTCCAGCTGTCTGCAGGTTTTCTCAGCTACCTGCAGCATTGTGGTGACTGTTTTTCTGTTTGCCCCAGTAGTAGCTGTGCCCTGAGCCGGTTCAATACTTGCTCCATCCCCCGGTGATGTCATTGGGGATGCCAAGTGAAGTTATGTGCTCCTATGTACTCTTATTTATCTCGACCTCATCAGGGCAAGCGTGGGTGTGGTTTGTTAGTGTTATTTAAATCTGAACTGGCTTTTCAGGATTGTGAAGTGGTTGATGTGATGGTGAATTTTCTCCTTTCGAGATGTTATTTTTAAAATTGGAGTTTGTGTGTGGTATACTGCCGTTCGGGTTTATTGGATGGTGCTTTATCCCCTTTGCTAGAGATGCTGTAGAAGTGTTCACTGAGCTGCCACAGATCATTTTGAGTGATTTTAATTTACATCTTAAAAATCTCCTTTGAGTGTGGCTAGTGCTATGTTATTGCAAATATTATCTTCCCTAGGCTTTGTTCATATTGTCTGAGTCTACTCATAGAGGTGGTGATATTCTCAATTTAGTTATTATTAAGGGGGTTTATTTTGGAATAGTGACTATGATTATGCCATGGCCAGATCATTATCTTGTTAAATTTGTGGTATTGCATTTGATACGTTTTTTTTCTGGACAAACTTGTGCAGTGTCTAGGTCAAAACTGATTTGCCTTGAATGTTCTTTGGATGTTTTGAGAGCTCATTGGACTCCGAAATTATCAGGGTTGGGTAATCTGTTTCTGATATTGTTGTTGTGGTGTGGTTCTTTAAAAGGACTCCTTAAATTTTGTTGCTCCACTAGAAAAAATAATTATGATGGCTGTAAAAAATCCGTAGATGACATCTTTGTGGGAACAGAAGCAGGAGTTGAGCAGAGAGAGGTATTGAAGTAAGTACCTGGATTATTATACTCAGCAAGCATTCTTGTCCTAATTTATCAGTGGTATAGTACAGCAGTCATTGAGGCTAAAAGGTGCATTATAATGCATAAATTTTTACTTGGTTAGGGCAGCCTACTCATCTTTCCTTGGTAGTTGAGCGATTGATGAGTCCTAAGGGGAAGGTCACAACTTTGTTGGAAGTTCTTGATTCTCAGAAATTTATGCTTGCCATTATGACTAAGACTGGTAAATCAATTATGTTTTTTCACCAGTTGTTTTGCCTTGTTGCACATTGGGGTTGGAGCTTTGGGCTGTTTTTGTACCTGTTTCTGGGACACAAGTTAGTGAGGTGATTGTGTCTTTGAATAATACCGTCAGTCGTTTGGATTCTTGTCCAATTAGATAAGTCATTTCAGGATGATCTGTGTCCTTTCATTCTGGATACTGTGAACAAATCTTTTGCCGAAGGCGTTGTTTCTTGTCCTTTAAAGGAAGGGGTTGTTAGTCCTATTTTTAAATCTACTGGACAAGGGTGACCTGCTGAGTTATTGCCTGGTTTCTTTTATTTCTTTCTTAGCTAAGGTGTTAGAAAAACTCATGTCAATTCAGCTTCAGGAGTTTGTAGCTAGTTATTCACTGTTTGATCCCTGTCAATTTGGGTTTCGGCCCTCTTATAATATTGAGACTTTGTTGTTATCATCCATGGAGTATTATTTGTGAGGTTTTGATCAAAGTACATAATGTTTCTTTGGTTTGCTGGATGTATCAGCTGCATTCAACGCTGTGAATCATAGTTTGCTACTTCAGAGACAGCTCTTTTGGCATTGTTGGAATAGTTTTGAAATGGTTTGAATCCTTTCTGATAGACTGACTAAGGCAAGAGTTGCTGGTAAAATGTAATCTTGGTTCCGGTATTCTATGGGGGTTCCACATGGATTGACGCTGTCTGTGATGTTGTTTAATCTTTATATGGTTCCACTTTGTAAAATACTGAGTTAGATCTTCACTGATGTTTATATGTGGGTGATATTCGGTGTGTGGTTCCTGTCTGGTCTTTTGTTCCTGTTATTATCACATGGCGGTTGCCTGTGGATGCATGTGTGGTGAAAAACTGGTTATCTCAGAATACGTTGGCTTTGAAGATCTTTAAACCATAGAAACAGAAACATAGAAACATGATGGCATAAAAAGACCGGGTGGCCTATCTAGTCTGTCCCTCCATATCCATTACAATAGTCCCCTTTTTTCCTTTAGAGATCTTCTGTGTTTATCCCATGCTTTCTTGAATTCAGATACTATCCTCATCTCTACTACCTCCACTGGGAGACTATTCCTCACATCTACCACTCTTTCCATAAAGAAATATTTCCGCATAATACTCCTGAGTCTATCCCCTTTCATTCTCATCCTATGTCCCCTTGTAGTTTGTTTTCAATTGAAAGAGACTCTCTTCCTGTGCATTTATGCCACGGGGGTATTTAAACGTCTCTATCATATCTCCTCTATTCCAACTTTCCTCTAAAGTATACATATTAAGATCTTTGAGTCTGTCTCCCATTTGCTTTATAACGAAAACTACTAACCATTTTAGTAGTCCCCTCTGCATCGACTCCATCATGTTTATATCCTTTTGAAGGTGTAGTCTCCAGAACTGCACACAATACTCCAAATCAGGTCGCACCAGAGACTTATACAGAGACACTATCACCTCCTTTTTTCTGCTGGCCAGTCCTCTCCATATGCACCCAAGCATTCTTCTGGCTTTCACTGTCACCATTTCTACCTGTTTAGCCACTTTAAGAGCATCAGAAACAATCACTCCCAGGTCTCGCTCTTCTTTCATGGACAGAAGTATTTCGCCTCCTTCACTGTACCATTCCCTTGGATTTTGCAGCCCAAATGCATGACCCAGTAAGAAACGTGGAATGCGACGAAAAGACGTGAAGTAAAAAAACTTATTACTTTATTCCACTCCAGCCACCGGCCCAACACTGGCCGTGTTTCGTTACAAACTTCTTCAGGGGCAAGTAATGGCTAAAAAATACATAAAATATACATATAAAATCAAAATACTATACATTAAACTATTCTTAAGAGGAAAGAGGACTAAGACGTGTGAATAAAACAAACGCCAATATACATATAAAACAAAAAGATAAAAACAAAAGTACAGCCAATATTCGGAGCGTAAACCATAAAAAGGAATGGTTACCTAAGAAGTGCCAAATAAAAATCATAAATAACGATGAAATGAACAAATAAAAATCCATAATATGATAAATTATAACACATACGTAATTTATAAATTATATAAACACTATGACTGAGCCATGAACTGTACGTGTAAAAAATATAAATATCATAATTAAAACGACTACAATTGGATACAATTACTAAAAACAAATATAAAGCTTACTACAATTAAATACTAGTTGTTAAAAAGATAGATTAAATAAATTATGTAGAAAAGTAATCGATGATAATATGACTGAGTCAAACGAATATAAATAAATATATGTAATGTTAAAAAGAACACACCACAAATATAGAATCATTGGTAAATACATAAACAAGTACACAAAGTTGAACGCCTCAAAGGATGTGACCTTTCATGAAATCATAACATACCTGTTTGTCATGTGTTTCTACTACTGTAAAATGCTCCTCCTTTAAAAACATAGGAGAGCCTAAAGATGTTAAAAACATAAATAAATATCAATAAACTCATTAGCATATAAAAGAAAGGGAAGGATCAGAAAGAGAGTTAAAAAAGGGGGGGGGGGGGATGAGGACAAATGCTAAACAAATAGGTCAAATGAACCAAAAATATCTAATAATATGAAGTAGAATAGGAGATTTACCTGTATAGTGATTGGCACTCAAAACCAGTATTTTCCTACACTGCCATAATGCTAATCCTATAAGATAAACGTAACATAATTTTAGTGTACGAAGCTACCTCATGAAGATTGGTCATAACCAAAAAGGGGTTGCTTACCCCTCTTTTTTTAAAAATTGACAACATAAAGAACTCAAATGTTGAACTAAAATACAAAACCATGGATAAGAGTACGTAACAGCCGGCGTAAAAAAACAAACAGAAGATGACCATAAATATGGAAAATATCTAAAATAATTATAATCCACTTAAAACATTAAGTATCTTTTTTAAAAAAAAGAAGGCAAAAAGAAATCAAATACTGAACTGGAAACTAGAAATGAGACTTGCGTGACAGCCAGCGTTAAAAGCAAAGGTAGACCTGCTCACAATACGCTGAAACGTTAAGTGTCTCCCTTAGATGAGAAACATAATCGGGGGCCAACTGCTTATGCAAAACATGAGAAAATATATGTTGTCATGTGAAACAAAATTGCAGAGGCAAATTTGCCATGCTTATGTGGTGCACAATCAAAAGATAGGCCATTCCTTCCAAGTGTAATTCCAACTGAAAATGTAGCTCCCATAATGTCTTCCTGGGAAGGGAGAAACAATATATACCTCACTAAAGAAAGCAAAACAGGCGATAGATGTTAACAAAATCACCACTGGAGAGCACAGGTTGTATAAAAAAAACCAACCTTAAAAAAGGAGGGGGAATAAAAACGTTTAACATCGAATATAACTGGTTGAATAGTCAACTTGTAGAAATCAAGGAAGAAAAAAAGGAAAAAAAACTTGGGAAGGCCGATATACCTTGCAAAGATTTTTACACTCAGAAGGATGTATAAAACTAAGAACGGCAAAAAATGGTTAAAACTTCAATGCGACAACATCCCAACGGTAAATTGAGCTTAGGGCATTGAAATAGTGAATGTAAGAGTAAACTTGAATAAGCAGGAGAACGCTCTGCTAATCTTCCTAAAGACGAAAAAACCACTCGTGTGGTTGGGATAAAAAAATCAGAACCTTATTTAAATGAATGTAAAAGAGAAAATAAACTCACAGGTTAAATGTTCAAAAGATAGTTCTGCTGAACTGCGTGAAGGCTCCTCCGCTGCACGAAAGTGAAAGTATAAAAAACGCCCGCATCTGCACGCTGAGGTGCTTTAAAGAGGAGGGAAACTATGACATCATAATGAAGGGATTGCAATACATGTTTAATCTCAGAATGTGTGTACTCCACCACGATCAGATAGGTAATCGCTATAGCTATTGTTTAGATTGTGTAAAAAGTCTAAAAGGAGGAAAATAAATCCAAAAAGCAAGGGAATCCGAAAAGACCACTCTGAGCAAAGGGGGCAAACCTGAAGAGGCCCCATATTAAGGAGGACGTTAAAAACATAACATATCAGAACACCGTCTAAAAATCAGCAGCATAACTTCCTCAGTAAAAGGCACTTAAACAACCGTGAATCATCCTAATGCCCAAAATTGAAGGAAACAGGGAAAACAAATCACACTAAAATAATGTTATCTTTATTAACACATTGTGATGTCTATTAGAAAAAATAAAATAAACTAAAGAAACACAGAAAGGTCTCTATCCATATTTAAACAGTTTGGGTACAGACTATTCAAATTATGAATGTAACGTTGTTCCAGACGCAATAGGGTATCATCAGTGTTACCCCCTCGCCAATTTATTTTAACTTTTTTTGTAACAAAATATTTCAAGTCTGATAGTTTATGTCCTGCTGTCTGCCAATGGGATACAAGTGGTTTATCTGCTACTATTCTCTTGAGGCAACTCCTGTGTTCAATAATTCTAGTACGCACAGGACGTGCGGTTTTTCCAACATATACTTTTTTACACGGACATATGATGACATATATCACATTGTTTGTAGCACAATTGGAGAAATCATCAAGAAAAAACTTTCGATTTACTCCTGGATATAAAAAATAGTTCCTAATAGTTAACGTATGCGTGCAAACAGAACAAGAACCGCATTGGAAATGCCCCTTTTGCTTAGAAAGGAACCTCCGTTCTGTGAAGGCAGATGGTACCAATAGGTTTTGAAGGTTTATATTTCGCTTGTGTGCCACTGTGAGAGAGATATTCTCAAAACCAGGAATGGCTTGTATAAGGTGCCAATATTTACGAAGGTACTTACCAATAGTATGGGAATGATGCGAATAAAGCAGAGAACTGGGTCCTTGGTGCACGTGGAATCGTGCTCTTTTTGTTGGGTCAAATGCATGACCCTACATTTTTTAGCATTAAATCTCAACTGCCAAATTCTTGACCATCTCTAGAGTGCTCAATTTGTTTATGTCTCCTGTGTGGAACAATGTCAAAAGCTTTAATGAAATCTAAGTACACCACATCTAGGGCTCTCCCTCGGTCTAACTCCCTGGTCACCCAGTCAAAGAAATCAGATTTGTCCAACAAGACCTGCCCCTGGTAAACCTATGCTGCCTCAGATCCTGCAATCCACTGGACTCCAGAAATCTCACTATTCTCTGTTTTAGCAGTGTTTCCAGTAATTTACTCACCACAGAGGTTAGACTAACAGGCCTGCAGTTTTCAACTTTATCCTTACTTCCACTTTTGTGCAAAGAGACCACATGTGCCTTTCTTCAGTCTTCTGGGATGACTCCTGACTCTAAAGAAGAATTGAAAGGGTCAGACAGTGTAGTTGCTAGAACTTCGCCAAGTTCTAGCCATCCATGTTCTAGCCATCCATCCGCAAGCCATGACTACAATTACTTTTGACACGACATAACGTGTCACCTAGATGTAAATAGTTACCCCAGTTTTATCCAAGTTGTAGTACCTGTTCTTTGTAAACACAGATCAGCTTGCTGCACTGTGCTAGTCATTCTGTTTCATGTAAACCGCACTGATGTTGAATAGCGCGGTATAAAAGAGACTGTAAATAAAGTTCCTTCAATACTCTCAGATGTATCCCATCCAGCCCCATCGCTTTGTCTAATTTCAATTTAGCTAATTCCTCACAAACACAGTCTTCTGAAAATCGTTCAAGATCCCCTTCACTTCTGTTCCTATTTGTGGGTGTATGAGGTGTGAAAAAAAAAAAAAACAAGACTGTGGCAGCCACGCCAGTGACTCAATGCCAATTGGCTAACCGCTTATGTCACTGTGTTGTGCAACATCTCGCCACTATTCTGCTATAATATTTTTCATCTCTCTCACTGTTTTTTTTTCAGGTTTTTTGTCAGGCAACTGGGTTGGCAGAAATATGGAGCAAAGAATCAACTCGAAATTTCTGGTTAAGTTGGAGAAGGGCCCAACTGAGTGTCTCCAACGTCTTCAAAAGGTTTATAGAGAAGATGCAATGTCAAGGCCGCAAGTCTTCGAGTGGCACAAACGCTTCTAGACTGGCCCTGAGGAGGTGGAGGATGACCCCCAAGTCAGGACGGCCTTCCACGACAAAGACAGCTGAGAATAATGACAGAGTGAACTAGCTGGTGCAGAGTGATCGCAGATTGATGGTGCGGATGATAGCTGAGGAGTTCAGCCAGAACAGGGAGTCAGTGTGGACCATCTTGGTGCATGAGCTGGGGATGTGGAAGGTGTGTGCCAAGATGGTGCCCAAGCTTTTATCGGATGATCAGAAGGAGCACCGGGTCAATGTTTGTTGAGACTTGCTAGAGAACATCACAAGTCCTTATCCACACACTCACGAACACTACCTTCACAACCACTGCATGCCGACACCCCCACACTACCCTACTTGATTGGTTTGCAGTGAAATCCACTTTGATTCATGGATAAAGCAGGATATAAATACTTTAAAATAAATAAAGTCATCACAGGAGACGAGACTTGGGTCTTCCAGTACGACCCTGAAAGCAAGAGACAGAGCCTGCAGTGGAAGACTTGACTGTCACCCAGACCCAAGAAGGGCCGAATATCCAAATCAAGGATCAAGGTCATGCTGAACGCATTCTTCGACCAGAAGGGAGTGGTCCATCATGAGTTTGTGCCTGAGGGTCAGTCAACCAGCACTTCTATCAGCAGGTCCTCAATCGTCTCTATGACCAGGTTCAGCGCAGCAGGCAGGCTCTGTGGAGAGACAAGTCGTGGCTGCTCCAACACGACAATATGCCTGCACACACCGTGCTCAGTGTGAGGCAGTTCTTGGCCAACAAACAGATCACAGCTCTTGACCACCATCCTTATTCCCCAGATCTCGCACCGTGCAACTTCTGGCTCTTCCCCAGGCTGAAGACTGTGCTCAAAGGAACTCATTTCACCTCTGTAGAAGAGATCAAGGCCACTGTGACGAGGGAGCTGAGGGACCTCAAAGAGAAGGACTTTACCGAGTGCTTCCATACATGGCAGAAGCAAATGCAGACGTGCATTAACTCTGGGGGGGGGGGGGGGGGATTACTTTGAAGGGGAAAATGCGTAATTTCTCTATAGATTTTGTAATAAAACATTTATGGGACAGTCTTGTTTCTTTTTTTGTCACACCTCGTATTCAGAGGTCCTGTTTCTGGCCCTTCATCTGTGAACCCAGAACAAAAATATTTGTTAAGCAATTTTGCTCAATCCTCATCAGTTTCCCATATTCCTCCCCTTCACCCTTGAGTCTGACAATACCACTTTTGCACTTCTTCCTCTCACTAACATATCTGAAAAATGTCTTATCCCTCCCCCTTCAATTTTATTGCACTGGCCATTTTTTCTTCTTTTTGTATCTCTGCTTTCTTGAGTACTTTCCTAGCTTCTCTAAGTACTTTCCAAATATAGATGCTTGTCTTACTCTCTGTGTTCTCTTGTATTTTATGAAGGCCACCCTCTTTTTCTTCACGTGTTCAGCTACTTCTTTTAAGAACCATAGTGGCCTCCTTTTCCTTTTACATTAAATTTACCTTCCTAACAAGAAGGTTTGTTCCCCTTAAAATATCCCCTTTCAGTTTGGCCCATTGCTTTTCGATATCCCCCAGCTGTTCCTATCCAACTATTGACTCCTTGAGATATCGTCTTATCTTGGCAAAGTTAGTTTTCCTAAAGTCTAAGGCCCTCGCTTTTGAATGGATTTTATCAGTCCTAGTCCTAATGCTGAACCACACCATCTGGTGATCACTGGATGTAAGATGATCTCTCACTATGACATCAGAAATACATTCCCTATTGGTAGGCACCAAGTCCAGCATGGCCCCTTCATGTGTGGGTTCTGTTACCAGTTGCCAGAATAGTTCTCCCTGTAGAGAATCTGGGATCTCCTTACTTCTTACTTATTTACTTAAATGGGGCACCTCCTCCTTCTTTACCGCTGGAGATAAGAATTGTGGACTGAGTTCTCCCAATTTGTGTGAAGGTAAGAAATCTTGGGGTATTGTTGGATTCACAGTTAAATCTATGGTGGCAGGTTGAGACTGTTAAAGCTTCATTTTACAAGCTTAACATTATTAGCAAATTGAAACCTTACATTTCAGAAGAGAATTGCACCTCGTCATGTACACATATACTATATAACCACTGTAAATAGTTTTCCTTTTATTTTTGTTCCAAGTTTGCTTTTTTGGTTCGGGCATTGTAAATAGTTCCAACAGTTTTAATGTAAGTGAATAAGTACATGTTTTGTACAATTCATATCATTGTTCCTTGTAAACCGTGCTTGACACTTGGGAAAGCACGGTATATAAATGTATGCTAAATAAATAAAATAAATTTGAGGGCTGTGTGTCAGGCATTGGTTATAATCGACTGCACTATTGTAATAATCTATGCTGGCTTATGTTGTTCAGTCTGACAAACTATTCAGAATGCGACTGCTAATGTGATTGAAAGTGCGAGCAGATATGGTCATATAATGGAGGGAGGAGTGGCCTAGTGGTTAGGACAAGGTACTTCAGGCCGGAGGGCCGGGGGTTCAAGTCCCACCTGGGGACAGCAATCTCAGGCTGGAGGGACTGGGATTTCTAGTCCTATAGGTACTCCTTGTGGTCTTGGGCAAGCCACTTAACCCTCCATTGCCCATGTTCCCTGTAAGTATTAGCGTATGTGTGTCATATCCCCTCATGTTAAATGTATCTCCCAATTGACCGCTTTGACCCGGTGAAAAGCGGGATATAAATACAGCTAAATAAAACAATGCCTGCTCTGTGTGAATTTCATTGGCTTCCAGTTAAATGGTGCATGATTTATAAAACTGTTATGCTGGTGCAAAAGGTTCTATATGGTGTGACTTCTAAGGCAATTGCATCTGTGATCAAGCTGTATAAGTCGTCATGTATGCTAAGATCTCAAACAGCATGTTTACTGGAAGTTCATTCTTATTAAGACACATCTTTTGACTCTTTGTGCACTTCCTTCTGAGTTATGCATGGTAAGGGGACCTGGTGGCCTTTAAGAAGCAGTTAAAAAAAAGCTTATTTAGGCAGGCATATTCTGATATAATAGAATAGTGGTGGTTGGTGCTCCCTTGACCTGGAAAAGGCGAGTGTGTTGGTGGACAGAAGTTTTAAAGTGATGAAGCAGGCATAGTTAGTAGATGTAGGTATTTTGTTTTATTGTCTGGATTCTGTTTGTGATTATGTTATGTATTTTAGTTGTGATTGTTTATATTTTTATTATAAACTGCCTAGGTAATTGGTGCGGTATATAAAAAAGTTTTAAATAAATAAAATAAAAATATAATACTTTTAACAGAATCTAAATGTAACTCATCTTGAACTACTGAAAAGATTGTGGGCTAAATCCTAAATAAATAAATGGAAAAGCAGTATTTCACAACCTTCCTCAAAAGCATAGTTTGCCTGCTTTGTTGTGGTGGGGGGTGCAAGTTGTAGGGAGCTCAAGTTAGGTGTTGGCGGGGGGGGGGGATGAACTTCCTCCCCCTCTTCCCGCTAACATTCATTCTGTCTTCCATACACACACACATACACTATCACTCTTACTCCTACTCCCTCCTCCCAAACCTGTCATTGCCAGTCTCAAACCTCTCAATAGGGTGGTACAATGGAAACATTTTCATACCTATTAGTTTTCTTTCCTTGAATCCTTCTAGATCAGTCCAGATGCATGGGTTACGCTCCCCAGCCAGCAGGGAAAACAAACAAGGCACTTTCAGTGACGTCATCACATGGATATAAGCTGCTGCAGTACTGAGAGAAGCCAGTATGCCACTTCCTAAGCAGTATACAAGGCTGAAAAGCTCAAACGTCTAGAATGATTAATAACAAAAACTACACAGAATCTTTGGCTGTGTTGCATTACCTGACTCTGGACAGGCAGTGCTAAAGAAGTGCAGTGAACAAGGTAGGTAAGAGGAAGCGAGGCTCCCAAACCCGCAGAAGTGTTCTAGGGCAGATCCTGAAGTGGTCTAGCAGGATTCAAGGAAAGAAAGGTTAACAGGTATGTGAATTTTTCCTTCTTTATTCTGCTAGACCATTCCAGATGAGCAGAATATACCCAAGAATTCTGAACCCAGGATGAGAGAAAACAATGCTCTGGACAGCACTGCTCTGCCAAAGGCATCAACCATGCCAACTCACACATACCATCTTAAGTGCTTCACCAATGTGCTCAGGGAACACCAAGCAGCTGCCCTACAGATGTCACCGGGAGACCTCAAAGCAGAATTGGCCCAGGAGGCCTGCGCCTTATTGGAATGAGCTGTAACTCCCTCTGTCTCCGTCTCCTTCTCTTTATCCGTTTCCGTATCCAGTTCAAACTTCTCCTACTGACCTATAAGTGCACTCATTCTGCTGCTCCCCTACCTTTTCTCTCTTATCTCTTCCTACACCCTTCCTCAGGAGCTCTGCTCTTCTGGCAGATCACTTCTGTGCTCTTCACTTCTACTGCTATCTCCAGAGTTGGATTTTTCCACCTTGCTGCTCCCTATGCCTGGAACAAACTAAGCGAGTCAGTGCATCAGGCTTCATCTCTGGCGCTTTTCAAATTCAGGCTAAAAACTCACCTCTTCGAGACTGCTTTTGGATCCCGATCTGCATAGTTTCCTGCTCTCCAACTATGTGTTTCCTTACCATTCCCCTAGACATATCCCTTTTGCAAGCTGCTGTGCTGTGTTTTGACTAGATTGTAAACTCTGATGAGCAGGGATCATCTCTTACATGTCTCTGTACAGCACTGCGTATGCCTTGCAGCACTACACAAATGATCAGTAGTAGTAGTAGGCATGCACTTGTTAGACAGGAGACAGGCTGAGCTGATGGTCTCCTTAATTTAGGAGGCAATAGAGGACTTACCAGCTACATGCCCCTTCCCTGGGCCACTAAAAGGGGCAAAGTGGAGATCTGACTGTGCTCATCCACCAGATACAGTGAGGGATCAATGCTTATGTTCTGCTATGCAAAGGAAGAGAGGACTACTACCTGATTAAAAGGAAAACAAACACTTTCAGGAGAATAAATGGAAAAAGCCTCAAAGAGGCAGACAACACTGAAATAGCCAGAAGCGGCTTGTGATGGGACAAGGCTTGTAGCCCTGACACCATCCTGGCAGACATAGCCACTGGAATATCAATTTAGGGACAAATCCTGTAAGGAAGCCTTTCAAAGGGGCTCAAAGAACAGAAACCTTTTAGCACCTTCCAGACCAGAGGCAAATTCCACTGTGGCACAATCAAGAGCACAGAAGGGCAAATGCACTTCATAACCATGAGGAGGCAAAGCATTTCAGAATTCGCTGCTATGAACATGCCGTGTACTCGACCCTGTTAGCACATAAAGGCTGAGAAAGCTGAACTCAGAATCCAAGCTAAACCCTAGGCTAAAGTCTAGTGTGAAAAGTACAAACAATATTATGCACACCTATTTGGCATCTGGGGCCTGAGAGGAACACCATCTCTCAAAGACCCTCCAGAGTATGACAAAGGCCCAAGATAAAAAGACCCTCCTTGCCTTAATGGCGTGTCAACCACCATTCCAAAATATCCGTTCCTAGACCACTTATGCCTCTAAAGGACCAGATGGTAAGCAAAAAGGGAATGGGATCCTCCCAGACTAGTTGCAGCAGGCCCCTTATCTAAAAGACAAAGGAGGGAGAGCTCCTGAATAGGTTCAAGAGATCCACATTACAAGGTTTGGGTGGCCAAACTGGTATTCCCAGAATAAGCAAGCAAGGGTTCTGTGAAAATGACCATTTGCCAAAGGCCACGGAGGAAAGACAGAGGCATCCCTTCTTGGGGCTCTTCATGTGAGAGGGCCATGACTATCTACATGTTGCATAATTTTGTTCTTTATAATGGTTTCTACCATTTTTCCCGGTACTGATGTCAGACTTATTGGTCTGTAGTTTCTCAGATCACCCCTGGAACCCTTTTTAAAAAGTAACATTACATTGGCCACTCTCCAATCTTCAGGTACTACAGATGATATTAATGATAGGCCACAGACTACTAAAAGTAGGTCTACAATCTCATATTTCAGTTCTTTCAGGATCCTGGGATGTATACCACCTGGTCTAGGTGATTTGCTAGTTTTTAGTTTATCAAATAGTTGTAATACATCTTCACGGTTTATCAATATTTCTTTCAATTCTTCCGATGAATTACCCACAATATAGAAACTTACAGATTCTGTTTGTAAATAGTTATTGTCCTTAGTTCTATATACATTATGCTGACTTCCGTTGAAGTCACAGCCTGTTAAGATGTGTTCTAGGTATTACTGTTTTATTGTAAAATCGCTCTTGATTGCAGGAAGGGGTGGTATAAAAGAAACACCAAATAAATAAATTCCATTTCAGTCATGGTAAACTTCCCTACATCTTCTTCAGTAAAGAGGGAAGCAAAGAATTCATTCAGTCTCTTGTTCCCTCTTAGTGCCCCTTTTACTCCTCTATCATCTAATGGTCCAACTGACTCCCTCACAGGTTTTTGGCTATGAATGTACTTGAAAATTTTTTATTATGTGTTTTTGCTTCCACAGTAAGCTTTTTTTCAAATCCTCTCTTTGCCTGCCTTATCAATGCCTTGCATCTAACTTGCCAGTGTTTATGTTTTTTCAAGTTTTAGTTATTTGGCTCCTTTTTCCATTTCCTGAAAGATGCTTTTTTGGCAACACCAGCCTCTCTGACCTCACCTTTAAACCAAGCTGGAAGTTGTTTGGACTTTCTTCCACTTTTCTTGAAAATGTTTTTATTATGCACTTTTGTTTCCACAGCAAGCTTCTTTTCCAATTCTCTCTTTGCCTGCCATATCAATACCTTAAATTTAACTTGCCAGTACTTATGTTGTTTCCTGTTTTTGTCATTTGAGTGTTTCCATTTTTGAAAGATTCTCTTAGCTATAACAGCCTCCCTGACCTCACCTTTAAGCCATGCTGGCTGTCATTTGGCCTTCCATCTACCTTTTTTTGGAAGAGTGGAATACATCTGGATGAGAATCATCATCCACCTGCATGTTCCTCCTTGCCTGTTGTGATTGGTTCATACCAATCGCCTATTCCTTCCTTCTGCCATGCATGCCCATCTTGAAATCACTCGTCACTCTGCTTTCTGGGACCAGCACTCTGGAGCTCACTACCCGCAACACTCCATACAGAACTCTCCTACCAGAAATTCAAGGATTTGTTAAAGATCCACTTGTTCCACATTGCCTTCGACCTTCCCCCCCTCATTCCTAATCTCTACCTCCTCTTTAGTCCACTATTCTCCATCCTCTATGCTTGTCTATCTTGTGTGCCTGTTTCTATTTTTATTTATTTGGTTCTTCTCTACTGCCCCTTCCAGCGATCAGGGGCAGTTTACAATTAAACACAACAAAGTTACAATAAAAAGGATTTGAACTATTTACATAGGTAAACTTCTACATGAACACTGTAGCCTTAACAGGGGGCTACAAACTATATACAAATTTATTAATCAGGCATGGTTCTTTGTGTTAGGATATGTTAAAGGAAATGAAAAGTAGGGAGTGAGGTAAAGGAGTCAGGGAGGGAGTTATTGGGTGTGCTGTTTATCCATTTGTGAGGAAGAGTTTTCATTTGCATTTCCAAAGTGTTCCTTGAATAGGTATGCTTTTAGTTCCTTTCTAAATAACTGGAGGTCTTTGATCTTGTGGATTGGTAATGGCAATGAGTTCCAGAGACTAGGGGCAGTGAATGTAAAGGCTCTGGAGCTCATTGTGTGTTTCATTCTACGGATGGAATGAGGGATTACAAGAGAATGGTTTGCATTTTGCCTACGGGATTGTCTGTCATGTAATCAATGGCGTTCTTTTCAACTCTTTGCTCCGCAGATAATTTATGTTATCTTTGTAAACCGCTCTGATGTATCCATCTGGGCGGTATATCAAATGTGATAATGAAGAATAAAGAATCTGGTCTGGGTTTTTAAGATAGTATTTTTAAGTAACATCCAGGCTGGATTTATTTATTCTTATTTACATTCTCTTATATACCATGCTATTCTGCATCAGTGCGGTTTACATTGAACAAACTGAAATTACATTGAACAGGGCATTATAACTTGGAGATAACTATTAACAGGGAACATGGGCTATGGAGGGTTCAGTGGCTTGCCCAAGACCACAAGGAGCACCTGTGGGACTAGAAACCCCAGTCCTTCTGGCCCAAGGTTGCTGTCCTCTAGTGGGATTTGAACCCTGACCTTCCGGCCTGAAGTACCTTGCCCCAACCACTAGGCCTTGCCTCCACTCTTGACTTGAAACTTTCATTCCATCCTCAAATCTCTGCTTTAACAAAGTTCACTTTCTTAGCCCTCCGTCAGTTCCATGCGGTCATTCTTTTTTAGATCTCCCCCTGCCCAGAATATCCTGATCCATGCACTAGTCACCTCATGGCTAGACTACTGCAACATCTACTCCGGAACTTTTGCTGTTGAAGTTAGAAAACTAAGGACATTACAAAATAGTGCCATTCATCTTTTGGCATAGAAACATGATGACAGAAAAAGACTACATGGCCTATCTAGTCTGTCCTTCCATATCAACAACTACAACAGTCCCCTTTTTTCCTTTAGAGATCCTCTGTGTTTGTCCCATGCTTTTTTAAAATACCGTCAGATACCGTCCTCATCTCTATCACCTCCACTGGGAGAGTATTCCACCACTCTTTCCGTAAAGAAATATTTCCATATATCACTCCCGAATCTATCTCCCTTCACCCTCATCCCACGTCCCCTCATAGCAGAATTTGCTTTCAATTGAAAGAGGCTCTCCCCCTGTGCATTTATGCCACGGAGGTATTTAAACGTCTCAATCATATCACCTCTATCCTGCCTTTCCTCTAAGATGTACATATATAGATCCTTAAGTCTGTCCTCATATGCTTTATAATGAAGACCACTAACCATTTTGGTAGCCACCCTCTGTACTGACTCCATCCTGTTTATATCCTTTTGAAGGTGCAGTCTCCAGAATTGCACACAATACTCCAAATGAGGCCGCACCAAAGACATATACAGAGGCACTATCACCTCCTTTTTTCTGCTAGCCATTCCTCTCCGTATGCATCCAAGCATCCTTCTAGATTTTGCTGTCACCTTTTCTACCTGTTTAGCTACCTTAAGATCATCTGACACAACCATGCCTAGGTCCCGCTGTTCTTTAGAGGACAAAAGTACTTCACCCCCTATACTATATTGCTCCCTTGGATTGCTGCAGCCCAAATGCATAACCTTGCATTTTTTAACATTAAATCCCAGCTGCCAAATTCTAGACCATTCTTTAAGCTGAGCTAGATCCCTCCTCATGTTATTTACACCTTCCTGGGTGTCTACTCTATTGCAGAGTTTGGTATCATCCGCAAAGGGGCAAACTTTACCCAACAGCCCTTCCGCTATATCACTAACAAAGATGTTAAACAGAATTGGGCCAAGGACAGATCCCTGGGACACACCATTGGTAACCTCATTCTCCTCAGAGTGAGCTCCATTTACCTGTACTCTTTGTTGCCTCCCACTCAACCAATTTCTAACCCAAGCAGTAACTTTAGAGTCCATCCCTAGGGTGCTCAGTTTGTTCATAAGTCATCTGTGAGGAACGGTGTCAAAGGCTTTAATGAAATCTAAATACACCACATCAAGGGTTCTTCCTCAGTTCAACTCCCTGGACACCCAGTCAAAGAAATCAATCAGATTTGTCTGACAAGACCTGCCTCTGGTGAATCCATGCTGCCTCAGATCCTGTAATCTGCTGGACTCCAGAAACTTCACTATTTTCTCTTTCAGCAGCGTTTCCAATAATTTACTCACCACCGAAGTTAAACTAACCGGCCTGTAGTTTTCAACCACATCCTTACTAATGATTTTGTGTAAAGGCACCACATGAGCCTCTCTCCAGTCTTTTGGCACCACTCCCGGCTCCAGCGAGGCATTGAAAAGGTCAGTCAGTGGAGCTGCTAGAACGTCCCCACGTTCCCTCAGTATTCTAGGGTGTATCCCATCCGGTCCCATCGCTTTGTCTACTTTAAGTTTAGCTAGTTTCTCACGAACAGTCTTCCGAAAATTCTTCAAGAAGCCCCTCGCTTCTATTCCTGTTTGTGGGTGTTTTCTGAGGTCCTGCTCCTGGTTCTTCAACTGCGAACACAGAACAGAAATATTTGTTAAGCAATTGCGCTTTATTCTCATCAGCTTTTATATATTCCTCCCCTTCACGCTTGAGTCTGACACTACTACTTTTGCCCTTCCTCTTCTCACTAACATATCTGAAAAATGTCTTATCCCCCGATTTTATTGCATTGGCTATTTCTTCCTCTTTTCGAATCTTTGCTTTCCTGACTACTTTGCTAGCTTCTCTAAGTTTTTCCAAATAGAGATGCCTGTCTTCCTCCCTCTGTGATCTCTTGTATTTCATGTGCCACTAAATATGACCATATCTCTGTTATTCAATTCTTTTTCAATTCCATTGGCTTCCTGTCTCTTAAAGGATTCATTTTAAGATCTTGGATCTTGCGCACAAAGCTTTCTACAATAAACACACCTCCTTATCTAGCATCTCTCATCATCCCCTATGTGCCTACTCATGTGTTAGCTCAGTTCAAGAGAATTATTTTTGTATCACTACAGTGACTTCAGCTAAACTGCAATCTACACATGCCTCAGCTTTCTTTTTCACTGCACCTTCCATCTGGAATGCTCTACCATCAAACCTACGTATAGAATCTTTCTACAGGGTCTTTTGTGCCAACCTGAAAACATCTTTCAAACTGCATTTGGAGGGCAAGGAAGGCCGAGATTCACCAACCAAAACCTATGCAGTTTTCTATATTAGAAAATCCAAGAACACAACTTATTATATAGTCAAGGAGATATATATCCAATATAACACAAAGAAAATCTCCTCCAATCTTACAACACAAAACTCTATTTTAATATTCAAAGGACTCAAATAACATCTTTTTCAGGCACATCAAGCCCAGAGACAACAGGCTATGGGTCATATTATTGAAATTAATCATCAGTCCAATTAACATATCACATAAAGTCTATAGCGTACTTGAACAAACCAGTTCATTTATAGCTTAAACAATTTGCAATCATTAAGGAAAACATCCAACACAATATTGCATTTCGATAAACTTATCTTCATCAGGGATGAAACTGAAATGTTTCAGAAATTTTTCAGAGTACTTCCAGAGCCCCTCCAGAACGTTAGCACAAACGGCCCAGTATGAAAAACTGGAAGAACTACAAATGCTGCTCCCAGAGAGGAACATGAAAGTATGGCAATGAAGCTTGACAGGGACTGCCTGCTGGTTCATAATGGGCAGAAGGATCTGCCTTCCTTAGGCACTAGGCAAATGCAATACCATCCCTGACCCACACTTTTTATCATTATTCCATGTTTTAGTACACTGCCTTTAGCCAAGGGTTGCAAGGAGGCTCTACCAGGCATCTATAATAGACTCTGCCAATTGCAGCGCACACCCATTACAGGGACCTTGGGTAAAACAGCTGAAGTCTGCCGACTGCCTACCCCTCAGAACAGACCCACTGGATTCCATTGTGAGGACTCTCACGCTCCCGAGGTGCCTGTAGCTTCATGAGAAACATCAAAGTACTGACAGCACTTGGGCTGGGACCCACAGAAAGCACTCCTTCTGATTCTGATATGGCCTCTGTTCCACACCGGTTCTTACATGAGAGCCCCTGGAACTCCTGGGTTTGACCTCTGAGAGACCTCGTGGCTGAGCCTTCATCATATCCTATACAAAGTGTTCCTAATGTCCCTCAAAGAGCATCCTGCCTTTCAGGAGGAGCTTGCTTAGCTGCAATTTGGACATGACAGCAGAAGATTAACTCCAAAGTCAGCAGTCACCATGGACTTAGAGGCAATCCAGCACAAGCCATATTGTATCTCTCTTGCTATCTCTGGACTAACTAGCAACAGCTGAATTCAATATAAGGCGCTTAGACCCCCAAGTTCGCACGTACAGCCTGAGTGCCCACAGCCAAATCCAAGAAAGCATTCTTGAGGGCTGCAAGTCTCAAGAGAGATTCCTGCAGCGCAGCTCCCCCTGCTGCACTGGGGATAGGGATAGGGAGTGTGTCTCATCAACGCCTTAATCAAACCATCAGTCTTAGGAATAGCCAAGCACTTTTCCATCTCCCCTTGGGATAGAGGATACAGCTACACAAGTCTTTAGTATTGTCACTACACCCCCCTGGTGGCACTGGGATGTCACAGCAGGGAGGGTGGACACAAAAATATTTTATGGTGGAGTTTAGCTCAAAGACAGGGCCCAGGTTTTTATAGTCCTGGTAGCCTTCTGGGTAACCAAAGCTCCAAAGAATATAACAGTCCGAGTGTAGGGAGAATAAAGGCTTTTATTTCCCGTATTGCAAATAGGTTCAATAGCTCAGAATTTACATCAACACAAAAATGTCCTTGCTTCAGGTTGAAAGAAAAAGAAACATGAACTGAGTTAGACCTGTTAACTTCACAGCAGTACTATAAGAAACAGATTCAAACCTTCCCCCAGACCACAGCTCTACTCCTCGGCTAAGGGCTCAAAGCTTTCTGCCAGACAATAGCTGCAATCCATCTCGGGGTCCGAAAGGTCATCCGGGAATTCCACCTGCATTGGTTCACAGTCAGGAATATCTAGTGGCTCGCATTCAGGCTTTTTATACAATGTTTGTACGATGTCCCAATGCGCTGCATCCAAAGGTAAGCCTTGGTTTTGTACACCTCTAGAGTGAGGACAGTTTCTCTCGCCTACTGCTCTTTTACTAGAGAGTTTCTGGTTTGGCATAGGTTTGTAATTTTGTAGCACGAATAGTTCTAGAAGGACAGCATTCCTCTAGGCCCTGCTCCTCCTGCGTCACAGCATTCATAAAATCACAATCAGTAAAATAGTGATTACCTTTCCTTTTGGGTTTATCACGGCCAAGTGAGGGTTGATGCTTGTTCCTATTGTGGTTTGGCTTCTCTGACACCAAGGTAGGCCTCCAGTTCTCCGGCCGGCCTCCTGCTGGGGTTAAGCCACACTCGCACCACAGCTTCTTTCTCTGTGTGCCAAGAATGTTACCTTTCAAAGTAACTCTTTCACCTCCTTCTTGGTTACTCCTCGTTGTGTCTTTCAAAGGTTGCCGGCCTCTGCCAGACTCAGGTCCAGGACTCTCTGGCACAGTCCTTCTCCTTCCAGGGTTAGCTTCTTCTTTGTATCTTTCCCCCTTGGAAAGCGTATCCTCTCCCCTCTTGGAATATTTGAAGCGGATTCCTTCACCTGGTTCTGCTGAGTCTGCTGGGCAGGTTCCTTCTGTCAGGACTCCTATTCCCTGGTCCTTCTCTCCTTCCAGGAAAGCTCTCCTTTCTCCTTCTAGGGTTAGCTTCCTTCCTGTGTCTCCTGTGTCTGGGCTTTTAAAAGGAATTCTTCCCTTTCTGGATTGGGTGCAGGCCGGTATTGCATCATTGGTTCTGGGGTGTGGCTCCTCAGTCCTCCAGAGGTCCCTCTTGCTCCCCCTATATGGCTCCTCGCGATGCTGCAGCCGGTGTTTGCCTCTTTTTTTCTAAGTTAAAAGCATTTTCTTCTGTCTGCAGAGGGTCTGCAGTACCACAGTATTCAATATCACCACTGCCCAGTTAGGTTAGTGCCACTGAATATCCTGTTCACTGCGATTAACGCGGTTAGCAACTCTACTAACTGTGTTAATCTCTTTGAATATCGGGCCCTAAGTCTTTTTTCTTTTGTTACTCATTTTATTCTCAACATTTCCGATAGATTGTTTCCATCATATTGTCATCTTTTTTGATTGTTATGGGTTTCATACAGTATCTCGATTCCCTTTTCTTTGCATTTCTCTTTATCCCATCTATATTCTTCTATTCTCTCTCTCTACTCCTGCTTTCTCAGACATGCCCTTAGTTTCTTGTTTTTCCACATACATTCTTCCTCCCCATTCACTCTACTACTACTAATACTAATCATTTGTATAGCACTACAAGGTGTACGCAGTGCTGTACATACAGATATAAGAAGCAGTCCCTGCTCAGAGCTTATAATCAAATCAAGATGAAGAGCATCACAAAACTGGGGACTAGAGTATGGTAAGATACACATAAATGGTGAACAAGAGAGTGAGGGGCATCAGAACCAGAAAGCAGCCTGGAAGAGGTGCATTTCTAACTTGGATTTGAAGAAGGCTAGAGAAGAAGTCCAACGTACTGACTCAGGTAATTTATTCCAGGCATATAGATCAGCAAGGTGGAATGAACAAAGTCCGGAGCTGGCAGTGACAGAGAAGGGCACAGGGTCTCCATTGCAAGCAAAGTACAATACTTCTGTGGCACTTGAATACTAACTCTCTGCCTGAGAGCTCTTAAAAGTGTCATTTTTCATTGCTAATTTTTTCTGCTGCATTGCATAGTGAATTGTGGCTGTATTGCAAAAGGGGTTCTTAGGCAAAGCATTTTTCTGCTGTAATGGCTTTTTTTTCTTCTCCTCTAGTCATCGGGTTCAAAGAGGAAGGAAAGCTCTCTTAAAGTCACTGCCCTTCTCAGAGCTGTTAGAACACGCATAAAAGAGGCTATCTGCTTTTTCTCCGAGGAAACATTAGGGACTTTAGGAGGTCTCTCTCATTTCTTCAACAGGTACCACAGCTCCAGCAACTGAAATATGAATAGGAAGAATCATGTTGCAAAAGCTGTTGCACTCATTCCAGCTTCTGCCTCTGTCCAGACGGACAGTCCAAACCCAGTCGAGGGACGATTTCCATGTGCAGGATGCCTGCAAGCTTAAGCCCTCATGAAACAAGTGGAGGAACTCAGAGAAGAGGTGGCAAGGCTGAGAAGCATCTGTGACAAATAGAAAAATATTAATTAGATATTTCTTGAGGTATCTAAGCTGTCCAACAAGAGGTGAGGATGGTATGCTACAGAATGAAGAGAGTTAGACATGAGTAACCAGAGCCTGCAGAATTGACAATCCAACTCCTCCAGCCCTCAAATAGAAGAACCAGTATGCAGCCCTGGAAGTGGAGGAGGTGAAAACATCACAGGAATGGGAAGAACCAGAGCTCAAACACTCCAAAGTTGCAGAATCAATGACCACAAGGAAGCGAAGGGTAGCAGTGGTTGGTGACTCTCTTCCGAGGTATACTGAGGCATCCATCTGTCCATCAGAATTGATGTCCAGGGAGGTGTGCTGTCTGCCCAGGCTTGCTATTTGGTTCACTTATGGTAGTCCTTGCCCTCAGGTGGCCCCCATCTCTTTCAGGTTCCCCCATCCCTTTGGTGTCCTGTTTTCATTACCTCAGGCTTTTCCTTGATCCTGATTTCTCTTTTCGTGATCATACTTCCCATATTACTAGAACTTCTTTCCTTTTTCTCCGTCAGATCCAGGCTGTTTGTCCTTTTTTTACTCCACGGGCTCTTATCGCTCTTATGTTGTCCCTTGTCATGTCTCATCTTGACTTGTGTAATTCTGCCCTTGCCGGTATTCCCCAGTCCCAGCTGAACAGACTACAACGTATCCAAAATACAGCAGCACGTATTATTACCCATTCCACTCGTCAGGAGCACATAACCCCCCTTTTCATTCACCTTCACTGGCTCCCCATAGACTATCGTATTCGCTTTAAACTCCTCACCATAGCCCATTACCAGTCCTAACCCCCCTCCCCCCCCCCCATCAACCCACTTCCAGTCCTAACCCCCCCAAAGCCCATTACCAGTCCTAACCCCCTTCCCCCCCCCCCCATCAGCCCTGATTAAAAAAAACCAAACCGGCTGCTGCTGCCGCCGTGGCAGTGGCAGAATCAAATGTCCCGCCGCAGGGCCCCGCCTGCCCGGCCAAGCCTCCCTTCACCATCAGCTCCCGAGTCCCTCCCAATGCGCGGGCTTTCAGAGCCACGAGAGTTTCCCTTTCTTCTCGCGGCTCTGTTAATCCCACCGGGGCTGATGGGAAATCCCATCAGCCCCGGCGAGATTAACAGAGCCACAAGAGGTCAGAGAAGCTCTCGCGGCTCTGAAAGCCTGCGCATTGGGAGGGACTCGGGAGCTGATGGTGAAGGGAGGCTCTGCCGGGCAGGCGGGGCCCTGCAGCGGGACATTTGATTCTGCCGCTGCCACGGCGGCAGTGGCAGCAGCAGCCGGTTTGGTTTTTTTTCTACTTGTGCTAATGAAGAATGTTTTTTGCGCGGGGCCCCCTGAAACGCAGGGCCCTGTGCAAAAAACATTCTTGCTCAATGGACGGGCCGGCCCTGATGACTGGAATGTAATTATACTGGGCTACTTTTTATTCAGAAAGGACAGGGTAGGAAGCAGGAGAGGAGAAATAGCACTTACATAGTAACATAGTATATGAGGGCAGATAAAGACCAGCATGGTACATCTAGTCTGCCCAGCAAGGCGGCAAGAGTAGGTGCACCTGCCACTCTGGGCAGATCACCCCTCCCCATGCCTTTGTTTAGAGGTGTGCCCACTGCTCCGTGTAGGTCACCCCTATTTGTTGAGATATAAGAGATAGTTATGTTTATTTTATCCTGTAAGATATAAAGGGATCCACTGTGTCTGACCCATACCATTTTGAATTCTGTCACTGTCTTTGCCCCCACCATTTCCATCGGGAGGGCATTCCAAGCATCCACCACTCTTTCAGTGAAAAAGTATTTCCTGACATTGCCTTTCAATTTACCCCCTTGCAGTTTCATGTTATGCCCTCTAGTTTTACAGCTTCCCCGTCTTTGGAAGAGGTTTGTTCGTTCATTAATACTCTTTAAGTATTCAAAGGTCTGAATCATATCTCCCCTGTCCCTCCTCTACTCCAGAGTGTACATATTTAGGTCTTTAAGTCTTTTCTCATAAGTCTTCTGATGCAGGCTCCAAATCATTTTGGTCGCCTTCCTCTGAACTGCTTTCAGCCTTTTTATCTCCTTTGCAAGATATGGTCTCCAAAATATGTAAAAAACATATTAAAGCTAGAGAATTACAGGGCTGACAAAGGAAAGATGAGTCACTATGAGTTAATTAGGATGAGGAAATAGGGAATCCTAATTGTACTGGTGTGATATACAGATCTCCTTCACAGGCAGAAGAAGTAGACAAAGACTTAATTGAAGACATTCACAGTACTGCCATGAAAGGAGAAGTGCTACTGATAGGTGATTTCAATATGCCAGATGTTGACACTGCAGAAGGGATGCGCCAACCATCTAGAATAAGGAAATCCACTGGTAATACGTGAAGGGGGCATACTGGACCTGTGGCTTACCCATAGGGAAAGTGTTTCTGATGTAATAGTGGGATATCATCTCACATCCAGTGATCACCAGATAGTGTGATTCAGTACTGGGACTAAGGCTGATGCAGTCCTTTCAAAAGTGAGGGTCCTAGACTTTTACAAAACTAACTTTGACAAGATAGAACAATACCTCAAGGAGTTATTAGTGGGATGGGAACAGCTGGGGAATGTAGACAAGCAATGGACAAAACTGAAAGAAGATATTTTAAGGGCAACAAACCTTTGTTAGTAAATAAATGTAAAAGGAAAAAGGAGGACACTATGGTTCTTAAAAGAAGTAGCTGAAAGGTGAAAAAAAAGAGGGTAGCCTTCATAAAAGTATAAGATCACAGAGAGGAGGGCAAGCATCAATATTTGGAAAAACTTAGAGAAGTTAGGAAAGTAGTCAAGAAAGCAAAGACACAAAGAGAAGAAAAAGAGCCAGTGCAGTAAAATGTGGTGACAAGTGTCGTAGGTCACCCATCCAGGCAGTAGCCTGGGAGCAGGTGAACTCGCCTGTCTTACTCTCTACGATTACTTTCAATATGGCTGCCAAGGAAGGCGGCTGGGTAATGTAGTTTTGTTGAGCAAGGAGTGTGACCACACGGTAAATAGGCAAAACAGAGAATTTTATTTCGGGGTTTCCCCTCCGCATTGAATTCAAATGAACCTCAACTCAAACTGGATAATTCTCCAATAAGGCAAAATAAGAATGTGAAACAGGTTGAACAGAAAAATACAGGATTTTCTTTTAAAACATCAATATTCCACTTCCTGTGAGGAACAGGCTTCTGAAGGTCAATCTGTACTCCAGATTAGCTTCTTTGTCATTTACTTTCAAACAGCTTTCTTTCTCCAAGCTAGGCACAGCACAAGTCTTTAAATGGCTTTCATGGTACAGTCTTTTAGCTAGGCAAATACTCAACAGCTATTCATGCTCTTAGCCAGACACAGAGAACATTGCATTTCTTCAACATCTGAACCGTTAGGTTCCTCCAGCAGGTCTATATCCATTTCGTCTCCACTTTCATTGCGTCTATCTTGAATATCAGCTGTCTGGTTATTCTCCTGCCTTATCAGCTCCTGCAAACGTAACAGCTGTTCCCTATGCTCTCCAACCACAGGCTCTTGCAACGGAGCTTCTCTCCCTTTTAAGAATTTAGCAAGCTCTGTTAGAGTAGAGGTTTGGCAGTCACTGGCATAAGTTCTGGGTTTGCTAAAGCTTTGCTTTCCAGAGTTCAGGGGCATACAACGTTTAGCACTGTCTCTTAACTCTTGAACAATGCCTTCAGTATGGCTTTGGTTAGGAAATAAAGAAAAGACATTCTCATTACCTTCAGGGTTTAAATGCTGTCTTGTACTATTTCCCCATCTGGAAACACTTTGTCTTGGCAATAGTGTCCTGCACTGAGTTCCAGACCCCCTCTGTTTCTCCTTTACTCTTGCCTGAGAATCCACCAAACTCAGCAAGTCTCTGCTTCCAAGCTTGTCCCCTTTAGAATCAGCTCCTCTTACTTGAACGGTTTCTGGAACTTGACGGACTCCAAACACTGCCTGCTCATCTTGCTGCTGCTGTGTTCCTCTCTGCTGTGCTTTTTCCCTCTCTTCTCATTGCGCTCCTTCTTCCCTTTCTGTTCCTCCTTCTGTTTGTTCTAAAACTGAAACACTTTTTAACTGCTGGTTTCCAGGCACCACGCCTTTCTTCCTGTCCATGTGCAGCTCATCAGTGCTCAACCTAGCCCTGACATCACTAGGTGGGCGGAGCTTAGCACTCGGAATACTCTGCCTTGGAGGCTTGTGGTTTCTATGGGAACTGCCTTTCTCTCCAGAATTAAAGGAACAGGGCTCATTTTCCTCCCATTCCATTTCCTCTGCACAGCTCTCCTTACCACACAAGACATTTTTCAAATATGTTAGTGAGAGGAGGAAGTGCAAAAGTAGTATTCTCAAACATAAAGGTGAAGGGAAGGAATTTGTAGATGCAGATGAGTATAAAGCAGACTTGTTTAACAAATATTTTTGTTCTGTGTTCACAGATGAAGGGCCAGGAACAGGGTTTCAGAAAACATCCACAAATAGAAAGAGTTGTGAAGGGGATCTTGAACGATTTTCAGAAGACTGTGTTTGTGAGGAACTAGCTAAACTATAAGTAGACAAAGCGATGGGGCCGGATGGGATACATCCGAGAGTATTGAAGGAACTTGGCAAAGACAGCTCCACTGTCTGACCCTTTCATTGCTTCTTTAGACTCACCCTGCTCACCGCCGTTGCTGCTGGGGGGTTGGCCAGCTGATCCAGAGGGGCGGCCAGCGCTTATTCCACCTCTGAGTTGGAATAAGCTGGCCGTCCCCCCGGCGATCCCTGGACATACAGGGCTGTGAACGGAATCAGCCTTGTAAGTCCGGGAGGGTCGGTCCCACCCATGTTCTGCCAACCCTCGGCCCCCATAGCATGCACAGCGGCTCTATGCGTGCAGGGGGGCCAGGAGGTGGCATAATGTGAAAATGGATAGCAGGGCTGGACGTCCTGCCCCGCTATTCGTCTTCCTAGATCGAGCCCTTAATGTTTTGTTCCCTGTAAACCGCTTTGATTCCCAGATAAGGTGGTATTAAAAACCCAGAACAATAAATAAATAATTGCTACCACTGTCACTCCTCTCAGGGACATGCAGCAGCAATCACATTAAAAACACAGCACTTACCCAAACTCTCCAATGCTGCTCTTTAACCAGCCACTTCTCCCTGCTCTGAGGCAGACTTCATGTCTGCATCAGGGTGGAAGTGGCTGGACAAAGCACTTTGACCAGGTGATTCTGCCTCCCATGTCAATGTGGTTGCAGGTCCCAGAAAGGGTCAGCCAGAATGAGGGTTTGCCTAGGGTGCCTCATATCCTTGCACTGGCCTTCCTTTGTTTCTCTTCTATCTTTCCTCAGGTGCTGCCTCTCATGCTTCATCCCTCGGGCACTCTCACTCACTAATGGCTAGTAGCCTAATGGTTAGAGCAGTGGGCTTGGAACCAAGAAAGCCAGGCTCAAATCCCACTGTCACTCCTTGTGATCTTGTGAAAATCACTTAATCCTCCATTGCCTCAGGCACAAACTTAGGGCTCGATGTAGAAATCCTGCACTAGAGCCCAGAGCTAAAACTTGTGATACCCTAGCCTGGGCCCTAGGGCTTACAGGCATAGGGCCGCCTTGTTATGTCCTTATATAAAGCTTTACTGTGTCTGTCTCCAGTAAGGAATTCTGGGACTTGTAGTTTGGCTTTCTTATCCAAGGATAAAAGTAGTGTGAAACCGTGGGTTAAGGCAAACAAGAATATTTATTTTTGTGGGATTTCCATAAGCATTAAATTCAGAATGCAGGCATTAGGATACTTCTCCAAACATAAGAGGAAAACATGTACAACTGAAACTGAAGAAAGATGAACAAAAGTCTAACACTGGCAGCTGATCTCATCAAACAAGTTAACATGCACGTCGTAGTCTCTTGTGTTCATTCAAACAAAAGGTAAACTTCTTCTAACTGCTGCTTTACTTTTCAAAACCCTTGGTTAAACAACAAAACCTTCTTTGCTTCAGAAGAAACTCTTATCAGTTACAGAGTTAGGCAAACATTGCTTCTCACCACGTTTTGCTTTTCTTTTTGAGTCCTGTTTACCAGCGTCTAGTTTTCTTTCAAACAAAAAGAGCAATCCATTGGGGATTCCCCCAGGTTAGACTCTGGCTCAAAGGAATCGATCTGCATATCCTCTTGGGCAACAGAATGCTTATCCCTTTCTACGGTTTCAAAAACTTCTTCAGGCTTCCTGTCCTGTAAGAACTTCTGAAATTCGCTCCATAACTGTTCTTTCTGATAAGGATCAATTATATTGAGAGAGTGAGCTTTCTTCCCTGGGAACACTTGCCTTAACGTCTCTAGTGTTTTTGGTTCAACTTCTCTGCTCTCAGGTGAGTTCTGGCTCTTTCCCCAGACAAGCGTATCCACCCACCTTCTAGCAGTTGAAGTCCTCGGCAGTGGCTCTTGAACACTAGGTACTGCAACCTGTTCCACCCAATCTGTAAGCTTTCCAGCTAACCGTCTGCTAGCTTCAAGTTTAGGAGCATTTTTCAGACACAGACTGCTTCCTTTCTTACTGGCCTCATTCAGCAACTGGAAGTCAGCCTTCCTATGCCTTTCTCCACTCCTTCCTGGAATCTCTCCTGGAATCCTTTCTCCTTAAAGGCTTTCTCCTCTCCCCAGGATCTCTCTTTCTGGTCTGATTCGGGTTTTAAAAACCGTTTCTTGCCTGCCACTCCCTTGCCTCTGCACAGGTGTTTACAATCAGTGCCCAAGCCTGCCCCGATGTCAGAGCTTGGGTGTGGCTTAGCCTCAGCAGAGACAGGAATTTTTTTCATACTTGCCTTGCAAAGTCTGTGCAAAGCTGGTCTGTCACTCATTTTAAAGGTACAAACATTGTTTTCTTCTATTTCCATCTGCTCCTGGCAGCTCTCCTCGTCACAAACTATAATGCAGTTTTTTGCCTAATGCAAATTTAGTGCAGATGTTCTGCTCAGCAGTGCTGTAAGCAAACAGCATGCAAATGAGCTGGGTGCAAAACATCTATGCTAAACAGGGAGAGTTAGCCAGGCACATACACACATAGGTCTGTGTTAGCAGCACCTCTATCCTGCACAAAAACAAAAAAACAACAATTTGGCACTCGTGTGCATGTGCTAGACTGCTATGCAGCTCATAGTAATACTATTCTGCTCAGACGTTCTGCTATCATTAAAATCGCCTGTGGCACTAAAAGAATAAAGGATGGTCAATGTAATGCCTATTTTTTAAAAGGGCTTCAGAGGTGATCTGGGAAACTACCAGACCAGTGAGCCTAACGTCGGTGCTGGGCGAAATGGTAGAAACAATTATTAAAAACAAAATTACTGGACGCTTGAACAGACATTCTTCATTGGGACAAAGTCAACATGGATTTAGCAAAGGGAAATCTTGCCTCACCAATTTGCTCTATTTCTTTGAAGGCATGAATAAACATGTGGGAGCAAGTTGATATTGTATATTTAGACTTTCAGAAAGTGTTTGATAAAATCCCACATCAGAGATTTCTGAGGAAATTAAAATGTCAGGTACAAGAGGCGATGTCCTATTGTGGATTGGAAACTGATTGAGAGAGAAAACAGAGTAGGGATTGGTCAGTTTTGTCAATGGAAGAAGGTTACTAGTGGGTCCCAACACAGGGATCTGTGTTGGGACCCATGATTTTTAATATTTATAAATGATCTAGAATTGGGAATAAGTGAGGAGATTAAATTTGCAGATGATGCCAAATTGAATAATACAGTTTAACAACTCTGAATAATGTGAATTGTGTGAAACGGCAGGAGAACACTGGAAGACTGGGCATCCAAACAGCAGATGAAATTTAATGTGGATAACCCAAACTATAGATACACAATGCTAGGTTCCACATTAGGAGTCGCCACCCAAGAAGAGGATCTGGGTGTGATCGTAGACAATATATTGGAATCTTCTGTTCACTGTGTGGCGGCAGTGGCCAAAAAAGAAAACAGAATATTAGGAATCATTAAGAAAGGAATAGAAAATAAAATAAAGAATATCACTCCATGGTGCAACTGCACCCTGAGTATTGTGTGCAATTCTGGTCTCCGCATCTCAAAAAAGATTATAGTAGCATTAGAAAAGATATAGACAAGGGTGACCAAAATGATAAAGCGGATGAAATTACTCTATGAGGAAAGGCTAAAGAGGTTAGAGCTCTTCAGCTGGAGAAAACAGCTAAGGGGAGACATGATAGTCTATAAAATCCTGAGTAGAGTGGAATAGGTAGATATGAATTGATTGATTACGCTCTCAACCTTTGGTACTCATTGCCAGCACAATGTGGCAAAAGCAGGTAGTGTAACAGAATTAGAAAATGTTTGGACAAATTCCTGAAGAAAACGTCAATAACCCGTTATTAAGGTAGTCCAAAAGAAAACCACTGCTTATCCTTGGGGTATAACTAGCTACTTTTGGGATCTGTCAGGTACTTGTGACCTGGACTGGCCATTGTTAGAACAGGATATTGGGCTTGAAGGAATTTTGGTCTGACCTGATATGGCAGTTTTTAAGTCCTAACATAACATTGTTCCAGCACACTTCCCCAGATATTTTTTCAGCACTCTTCAGCAAAGCCAGAAAACTTTGTAGAGGCAGTGTGCTCTAGAAACAGGCATAAATTCCTCACCCACACACTGACTGAAGACCAGACCAGTCCAACCACTAGGGCAGCGGCAAAGAGCAGAGCATTCAAAGCTAAACAATACATTCTGACAGTAGGGGGAGGAGGGTGGCGGCATAAGGATTAAGATTTGCCTAGGGCGCCATCGCCTTCTACCAACTCTGGAGCTGGCTGCATTCCTATGAGCTAACCCTTAATGTCTCCTCAGACCTGGTGTTAAAATCCTGGAGTTGAGCTCTGCCTTCTACACCCTTTTCTACATCTGTGCTGCATAGTTAATTGCTTCATTACTATATATTTAAATGCATTTTAATATGTTGTGCACTGCTTCAATGCAGGCATCTGTGCACTGGTCATGCTCGCATTAAATCCCTTTCTATATTCTGCTCCCACATTGTGCTATAGCAACAGTGCACTTTTCTGCATCAAGCCCTTAAGATTGTAAGCCCTCTGGGGACAATTCTCTCTCTTGCACCCTTCCCAGCATGTTTCCTCTTCCTTTCCCTCCTTCTCAGGCACAATTCCTTTCTTTTATTGTCCCGTTACCACCCTCCGTACTCATCCCCTTGCTAGTTTCATCTATCTCTGCCTCTTAAGAACATAAGAACATAAGAACATAAGAAATGCCATACTGGGTCAGACCGAGGTCCATCAAGCCCAGTATCCTGTTTCCAACAGTGGCCAATCTAGGTCATACGTACCTAGCAGTTTCCCCAAAAGACACAGGTTCTGCAGTGCTTGTACTAGGCCAAGCATTGATATCCTGGGTCCCTTTTTAATAGTGGTTTATGGACCTTTCCTCCAGGAACTTGTCCAAACCTTTTTTAAACCCAGCTATACTAACAGCCCTTACTACATCCTCCGGTAACAGATTCCAGAGTTTGATTACACGTTGAGAGAAGAAATATTTTCTCCTATTTGTCTTAAATAGTTTACCCTGTAGCTTCATTACATGCCCCCTAGTCCTTCTATATTCTGATAGCGTAAACAATTTATCCACGTTTATCCGTTCCACTCCATTCATTAATTTATACACCTCTATCATATCTCCCCTCAGCCGCCTCTTTTCTAGGTTAAAGAGCCCTAACCTTTTTAGCCTCTCTTCATAGGAGTAGCCTTCCATCCCCTTCACCAATTTGGTGGCTCTTCTCTGTACTTTTTCTAATAACTCTATGTCCTTTTTAAGATACGGTGACCAGAATTGCACACAATATTCAAGGTGCGGTCGTACCATGGAGCGATACAGAGGCATTATAATATCCTTTGTTTTATTCTCCATCCCTTTCCTTATGATACCTAGCATTCTATTTGCTTTCTTGGCCGCCGCTGCACACTGGGCGGAGGGTTTTAACATGTTATCCACGATGACTCCTAAATCTTTTTCCTGGGTGGTGGTTTCTAATGTGGAGCCTTGCATCTTGTAACTATAGTGTGGGTTGTTCTTTCCTAGGTGCATAACTTTGCACTTGTCCACATTAAATTTCATCTGCCATTTGGATGCCCAGTCTTCCAATTTATCCAGATCCTCCTGCAGTTTTCCACAATCCTCTTGGGTTTTAACAACTTTAAACAGTTTTGTGTCATCTGCAAATTTGATTACCTCACTAGTTATTCCCTTTTCCAGGTCATTTATGAATATGTCAAAAAGTAGCGGACCCAGTACAGATCCCTGGGGTACTCCACTATTCACCTTTTTCCATTGGGAATATTGGCCATTTAGCCCTACCCTCTGCTTTCTATCTTTTAACCAGTTCCCGATCCACAATAGTACACTGCCTCCTATCCCATGACTTTTTAGCTTCGCCAAAAGTCTCTGATGGGGGACCTTGTCAAAAGCTTTCTGAAAGTCCAGATACACTATATCAACCGACTCACCTTTGTCTACCTGTTTATGCACACCTTCAAAAAAACAGATCAGATTAGTAAGACAAGATCTTCCTTGTCTAAAGCCATGTTGGCTGTCTCCCATTAGGCCATGACTATCTACATGCTGTGTAATTTTGTTCTTTATGATGGCTTCTACCATTTTCCCTGGTACTGACGTCAGGCTCACCGGTCTGTAATTTCCCGGGTCACCCCTGGAACCCTTTTTAAAAATTGGTGTTACGTTGGCGACCCTCCAATCTTCAGGTATTACAGATGATTTTAATGAAAGTTCACAGATTACCAATAACAGGTCTGCAATCTCATATTTCAGTTCTTTCAACACTCTGGGATGTATACCATCCGGTCCAGGTGATTTGCTACTATTCAGTTTATCAAATAGCTGTAATATATCTTCCCGGTGTAGTGATATTTCTCTCAATTCCTCTGCAGTATCACCTTTAAATACCACTTCAGTCTTGGGTAACACCCCTACATCTTCCTCAGTAAAGACCGAAGCAAAGAATTCATTCAGTCTCTCTGCTATAGCCTTGTCTCCTCTTATTGCACCTTTTACCCCTCTATCATCTAATGGTCCAATTGACTCTCTCACAGGCCTTTTGCTACGAATGTACTTGAAAAAGTCCTTATTTCGTGTTTTTGCTTCCGTAGCAAGTTTCTTCTCAAATTCCCGCTTTGCCTGCCTTATCAATGCTTTGCATTTAACTTGCCAGTGCTTGTGCTGTTTCCAGTTTTCATCATTTGGCTCTTTTTTCCATTTTCTGAAGGTTGCTCTTTTGGCAGCAACAGCCTCTCTGACCTCACCTTTAAACCATGCTGGCAGTTTTTTGGACTTTCTTCCACTTTTCTTAATGCGTGGAATACAGCTGGTCTGGGCTTCGAGGATAGTATTTTTAAATAACACCCAAGCTTGCTGTAAGTCTTTAACCTTTGGAAACGCTCCTTTTAGTTTTTTCCGAACTATATTCCTCATTCTATCATAGTCACCCTTTTGAAAGTTAAAAGGTAGTACTGTGGATTCCTTTACTATCTGTCCTCCACTGATTAAATCAAACATGATCATACTATGATCACTATTGCCAAGTGGTCCCAACACCCTTATTTCTTGCACCAGATCTGGCGTTCCACTAAGGACTAGGTCCAGTATGGCTTCCCCTCTGGTCGGTTCATGAACCAGCTGCTCCAAGAAGCAGTCATTCATTTCATCTAGAAACTTTATCTCTTTAGCTTGTCCTGCTGTGACACTGTCCCAGTCGATACCGGGGGTAATTGAAATCACCCATTATTACTACTCTGTTGTGGCTTTTGTTAGCTTCCTTGATTTCTTTGAGCATTTCATCATCCATTTGTTCATTCTGGCCAGGTGGTCGATAGTATACTCCCACTGCCATCACCTTCCCCTTCGTAAATGGAATTTCAATCCATAGAGATTCTACAGCATATTTTGTTCCCTGCAAAACTTTAATCCTTTCTGACTCAATGCCCTCTCTAACATAGAGCGCAACCCCTCCACCAATTTGTTCAGCTCTATCATTACGATATAGTTTGTATCCAGGTATCACAGTGTCCCACTGGTTATCCTCCTTCCACCATGTCTCTGAGAGTGCAATCATATCTAACCTCTCATTTAATGCTATATATTCTAATTCTCCCATCTTATTGTTTAGACTTCTAGCATTGGCATACAAGCATTTTAGAGACTGTATTTTATTAATATTAATCTGGCTATTGGTAGGCATGGGTAATGGGGAATCTTTATGCTCTGTCTGCTCCTTACTCAAGGGCATTTGGGCTACTATACTCCCTTTTGGAACCTCACTGCTTTTGGTAGTATCCTTCAAGGATACCTTTGTCCGAACCGTGCGCTCCTGGGTGACTGTCGGCTTTCCCCTATTTTCTAGTTTAAAAGCTTCTCTATCTCTTTTTTAAAGGTTAATGCCAGCAGTCTGGTCCCATCCTGATTAAGGTGAAGCCCATCCCTTCGGAAGAGCCCCCCCTTTCCCCAGAATGTTCCCCAGTTCCTAGCAAATCCAAAACCCTCATCCTTGCACCATTGTCTCATCCACGCATTGAGACTCCGGAGCTCTGCCTGTCTTTTGGGTCCTGCACGTGGAACAGGAAGCATTTCGGAGAACGCTATCCTGGAAGTTCTGGATTTCAACTTCCTACCTAAAAGCTTAAATTTAGCCTCCAGAACTTCCCTACCACATTTTCCTATGTCATTGGTACCAACATGTACCAAGACAGCAGACTCCCCCCCAGCACTATCTATGATCCTATCTAGGCGGTGCGTGAGATCTGCTACCTTCGCACCAGGCAGGCATGTTACCAGGCGATCCTCACGTCCACCAGCCACCCAGCTATCTACATTCCTAATGATTGAATCACCAACTATAACAGCTGTCCTGACCCTCCCCTCATGGGGACATGGCCCTGGAGAAACGTCCTCGGTGCGAGAGGGTTTTACATCACCTGGAGGACAGGTCCTAGTTACAGGATCACTTCCTGCCACACCAGGGTGATGCTCTCCTGTCACGTGACCTCTCTCCTCCATGGCAACAGGGATGCTGCCAGACTGGAGGTGGGACTTCAGGACTATATCCCTGTAGGTCTCGTCCATGTACTTCTCTGTCTTTCTTATGTCTTCCAGGTCTGCTACTCTAGCCTCTAGAGAACGGACTCGTTCCCTGAGAGCAAAGAGCTCCCTGCACTTAGTGCATATGTAGGACCTCTCACCAACTGGGAGATAATCATACATGTGACACTCGATGCAAAAGACTGGAGAACCCCCATCTCGTTGCTGGACCTCTGACTGCATCTTAGTTTAAAGCTTGTGTTTAGGTCTTTTAAATCGGTATATAATAAGGATTGGTGTAGATGCTTATACTAATAAAAGTGTATCTAATACCCCTAATACACCCTGTGTACCTGAAGCTAATTAATCACAGGTCCTCTGTGTATGACTGATTTGGATTAAGAGCTGCACCTGAGAGCAGCCCCTTTCCTCTAAGATGTCCAAGTACCTATAAAACTACAATTTCCCCAGGGGTGGGTGGGTGCTGGGGAGGGAGGGGGGAGATAAGTCCTATTAAAGAGGGCAGTTACAAGGTACCCTGTCCTGAACCCTCAGCAGGGGGATGGGGGTACCACACAAAGCCCAGTTGAGAGAGGCAAGGTAAGTACAGCTGAGAAGGCTGAAACGTGCACACCACTAAGACAAACACTAAATAATTAAACAAACAACAGTTAGACAAACAGTAAATAATTAAATAAACAGCTAGAACTCACAGTAAGATGTCCCAGGAGGCAAAAATCCACTCACTAGCAGAGCTCTGTAAAAGTTCAGCCTTTCTCTGATCAGAGAAAAGCAAACTAAAACAGCCTATGCACACGTGGAGAAAACAGGAACAAGGTTACAGGATACCTCAGGGGGAGGGGGGCAGGGGGAGGAGTCACTCAGGCAGGCAAGGACAGGAAAAAGCTTAACAGCAGGCTCTGGGGAGAGAGATTAATTCAAAATGGCTACCACACACACAGGGGGAGGAGTCACTCAGGCAGGCAAGGACAGGAAAAGCTTAACAAACAACAGGCTCTGGGGAGAGAGATTAATTCAAAATGGCTACCACACAAAGCCCAGTTGAGAGAGGCAAGGTAAGTACAGCTGAGAAGGCTGAAACGTGCACACCACTAAGACAAACACTAAATAATTAAACAAACAACAGTTAGACAAACAGTAAATAATTAAATAAACAGCTAGAACTCACAGTAAGATGTCCCAGGAGGCAAAAATCCACTCACTAGCAGAGCTCTGTAAAAGTTCAGCCTTTCTCTGATCAGAGAAAAGCAAACTCTTACCCCTCAACCACCCTGAGTCCCTTCCCTGTTGTTTATCCCCTCTCCATCACCAGTCTTTTTCTTTTTTTATTTCATTATCTGGGCTCCCATTCCCCTATTTACTACCCCCAAATACATCTTTGCTCACCTCCTTCAAAAATGTGTCCATTCTGTCTTTCACCTTTTTATAACCCTCTGCCTCTTTCTCCCCTTTCCCTTGCCTCTTCTCCCATACCTCGTTTTTTCCTTTTTTTTTTTAGCATCTACCCACCAACCTCCTCCTCCTCCAACATTCGTTTAGCCTGACCTTCCTCCTCCTTACTCCAGCATCCATTCCTCTGCACCTCCATATGCCCTTGGCTTCTCCCTCCATTAGATTTTGTCCTCTTCTTTCTCACTCCTTCAGTATCAGCCCTTTTCTCCCACCCCTTCTCCCATCGTTACCCCTTTTATCGGTCCACAAATTATTCCTCTTCCACACCCAGTGTTTGCCAGCATCAGTCATCTTTGCACATCTCCAGCATCTGCCAGTGGCAGCCTCCTTGTCTCTTCCTCCTCCCTAATCCAGCATATCGCCTGTCTTCCAATTCCCTCCCCATGACCAGCATCTCCACTTTCTCCCTTCTCCTCCTTGTGTAGTCCAAAAGCTTCCTTTTCTCCTTCTCTCCTCCCAATACAGTCCAGCATTCCCCCTTCTCTCCCTTTCCTCCTATGCAGCATGTGGTCCAATATCTTCCACTCTCTCCCTCCTCCCAAACATGGTCCAGCATTCCCCCTTCTCTCTCACCCTTCCCATCCAGCATTCTTCTCTTTCTCTATCTTTCCCCTGCTGTATTCCACCCCCCCCCCCCCAAAAAAAAAAAGCTTTCTTCCTTGCAGAGGCAAATACAGCAACACTTGCAGTAAGATGACCACTAACAGGCACCTCTAAGCCTTCAGGTCCATGTCTTGTTAGAGGCTCTGCTTGTCCCATCCCCTTTGATGCACACTTGACATAGCCTACTAGAGCAGTCCTTCTCAACCCGGGGTCAGGGTCGGCCCTCCACTAGGTGGGCTAGGCAGTTGCCTAGGATCAGATCTCTGTAGGCAGCAGGCTATGTGCTGGCACACATGGTCTGCCGCCAAGTCACACCGCCCTTCCCACCCCTCCTGCTGAGCTGCGCTGCCATTGATTCCAGCGGCAGGGGTGGATGTCTAGGCTCGGCGATAGGCCATGTAATTCAGCACACATGACCTGTTGCTTCTGTACCCTGCAGTTATGTGGGGAGGGGGGGGGGGAGTCAGAAGCGACAGGCCATGTGTGCTGAAGCACATGGCTTGCCGCTGAGCTTGCGCCTCAAAACCCCACCACCGGAATCTGTGATAGTGTGGTTCAACATGGGAAGAGGGGGGCATGGCACAGCTCAGGGGAGTAGCATGGCTGGGGAGGGGCACAGCTGGGGCTTCTTCCTAAGGTGGCAGAAACCTTTGGGCAGGTCCTTCTTGGAGCACATCCAGTTTTTTAGGATATCCATAACCAATATGCATGACAGCTTGCATACAAAGAAAGCACTGGATGCAAATATCTCATATGCATATCTGGATGTCCTTAAAACCCAGCTGGCTGGTGTGCCCGTAGGACTGGATTAAGAACCACTGGACTAGAGCACTCAATATTCATAGGCCAGCCCTATTCAGTACTGTTTATTCTTGCCGAGTACTAAGCAGAGCCTGCTTTCAAAACACATACCAGGTACAAGGAGCTCTTATTGTTCAAACCTCAAATTTACAGATAAGGTAAGTAAGCTCTGGTCACCCCAGCACATTTCTGAGTCCTACTATGAACAGCATATCTGCGATAAGCACTCTCATGCTGCACGATGAGATTAGAGATTCCCCACCCTGTACCTCACTTTACCTCGGTACGTCACTTTACAAGTTTATAGTGTATTGCGTCACGCATATTAGCAGCGGCTAGTCCTGATCACATCGGGGCGGGGGCTTTGTAACGCAGAGGAAACCGCATTCAGCTCTGAGTGAGAGTTGAGATGTAATACAGCAACATAAGAAAAGTGCTGAGTCACTGTGAGGGCGTGACGTCGGCTTGTTCGCCCTGGGGTGTCACGCGCTGCGCTGGGCTCCAGTCGCCCCGCCTTGCGCCTTGTATAACGGCGGCCGTTGTGGGAGCTTTTCCGTGTCAGAACTTGCCGCTAAATCAGCGGAGCAAGTCGGAGGGAAATAGTCTTAGGTGCAGCAGGTTAACAAGTCCCTTCATCTCAGTCGAGAGGGCTAAAAACATATAAAGATATTTAAAAAAGCGGAGAAGAACGCGATAGCGACGCTCTTCCTCTTCTTAGCACAGTAAGGAAGGTAGAAGCGAGCTGTAGTGACGGCAGCTACATCGTATCTTCCTCTTCCCTTGCAGTGTGAAAGACGTTGCAAGCAGCCTTTCCCCGCCCGGGAGAACCATAGACATCAAAGGTGGTTCTCTCGTACCGGCCGGTGTAGAACGTGAAAGCTTTGCCCTCGAGGAGGTGGGAGCGAGGGGCGGGGAAAGTAGGACGTACTACGCTGCCGGCGCCAAGAGGTAAAGTAGCACGGTCCGCACTCTAGCCATGGGCCTCCTGTCTCAGGGGTCGCCGCTGAGCTGGGAAGAGACCAAGAAGTACGCGGACTACATCCGAAAGCACGGCATCGTTCAGTTTCTCAACATCTACAACAAGGTGAAGGAGCGTCAGAAGGACGTGCTCAAGTGGGGCGATGAGGTGAGCTGGTGTCGGGATATATAGACGGAACGTTTAATTGGGGAGGGGGAACTGTCTTTTGGAACCTGGTGACTGACAGCGTGAGACGTGCACCTTTCCTAACTGCGGGGGCGAGCAATGATCCGCACGTGCCAAGAGCCACCCCTGCTTCATGTAAATAAAAGACCAGCGAAGAGCTCGTGACGTCAGTGTGCGGGGTGGGCCAGAGGGGAGACAGAGCTTGTATACCCATTTTTGCTTGGGTTTATTGCTGCTCGGAGGTGCACCCTTCTCGCGCTGTGCTTTAAATGGTTTTTTTTTTCTAGCTTATGATCTGTATTAAAAGTTTTTATCTAACATTACTTTTGTGTGGGAGCATTTAGAAATACGGATATGAAGTTAGTTTTTTTTTTACTATAACGTAAGAATCGTGTGGAAGATGTTTGAATTGGTAGTTTGTACAGCATTCAGCTGCTATGCTGGATTGTTATGGTTACTCGAATTTTTACATATACAGAAACATCAAATGACTTTTAGTTGTAGAAGGTTATTTGGTTCAGAAATCATTATGTAACTGGTCTAATAGCTTGGCAAAACATTCTGGCTCTTGAAGAGCTGGATTATTTTAGAATATTGGCAAAGCCTTATCTTCAGGAATAAGTAGGAATGCAGTCTTCACATATGGGAGAACATCACCAATGAAGCCTGTGTGGGAACGCTCCCCAGCATCCAATAGAAAAGTCTTTTGGAGCACTCCCATTGCACCTGCATCTGTACCTTCCCAACTCCTCAGTTTTTGTTTTCCAGGGGACCAGCAGGACCTACAAACCTGTCACTGCTAAAAAAATTTTTTCTTTTTGTGTTCTGCCTTGTTGCTTATGTTTGATTCTGACACCACCCTGATAAGTATTTTTTACTTAAAATAATTTTTCTATTTCTTTTCTCTACACTTTTATGCTGGCTTCACTGCAAAACTAGGCCTCCATAGCCTTATCTTCAACCTCGAAGACAACTATTTTATTTATTTATTTTATTTATTTAACATTTCTTATATACCGCGCTATTTCTCATCAGTGCGGTTTATATCAAACAATAAACACTTGGACATATAGGTTCTGTCCTACGTTTACATAAAATGGGGTTTTAACATGGAATTAACTGGGGATAACTATATACATATGATATGTTACAAATGATTAAAAGTTGAACTCATAACAATTTTACAATTAAAGTTAGATTACAGCGTGTTTGTACTCTGCTGGATAAGAAGAGTTAAAGTACTGTAATATATTACAATGTACAATCAAGATTTCAGTTTTAGTTTGAATGTGTTCTCGGTTGACATAGATGGGTGAGTGTGTGGGTAGGGGGGGCCTTCAGTCTATGTAAAGTGCATGAGGAACAGGTGATGTTTGATGGCCCTTCTGAACTGCGTGAGGTCCCTTTATTGTTCTTATGCTGGAAGGGAGTCTGTTCCAACACCTGGGGGCATAGCTTGTAAATGCTCTATTGATGGTTGATTGGTTAAGTTTTATAGATTCACTTGGTATGATTAGAGTATTTTCCGCAAGTGTTCTTCTGGCTCTGTTGTTAGGGGTGTGAATGAGAAGCTCAACAATTGAAGATGGTGATGTCTTATTGAATGCTTTAAAGGTGATGAGGAGGGTCTTAAATAAATAATATTCTGCAGCTTATTGGGAGCCAGTGAAGCTTTTTTAATATAGGTGTGATGTGGTCATTCCTGGATGCTCCACACAGGACACGGGCAGCTGCATTTATGGCCAACTGTAGCGGGTTCAGGGTATTTTTTGGGAGGCCATGTAGGATAATATTAGCATAGTCGAAGTAAGGTGTCACTAGGGCCTGGAAAACCGTTCGGAAGTCATCCGTTTCCATCATGGGTCTTAGATGGCGGAGAGTTTTGATTTTGAAGTATATAGATTTTACTGTGCGTTTGATGTGGTCTTTGAAATTCAAGTGTTGGTCCAATATTACACTGCTGCACGCTCCAACTGAAACGAGAACTCACAGACAAAACGCAGCCCACTCCCTTAACACACCAGAAGCCTTCAGGAAGTCTAAGAAAACTACAAGCTCCTGAGCATTCTCATTCGCTGCCCCTATGCTCTGGAACGATCTCCCAATAGACCTACGCATCATAAAAGACCTCTCTCAATTCAGGAAAGAACTAAAAACTTACCTATTTTCTGAACACTTTGAAATCCCCTACCCCCCAATTCCAGCTCCACAGCAACCACAGTCACACAAACACAAAACCCCTGAAATTACAATTAACTAACTCCTAACAGTCCCCCGCCACACACACTCCTGACTTACGACAAAAAAAAGGAAATTTAATTCCAATACCTACACATGCCCAATAATTATCCAACTCTGTAACACACTATACATAGCCTCTGTAAATAGCCAATGTAAATAGTTTGACAGTTGTTTGTATTATTACCTGTACATAGTTAAATTCTACTGTTCAATGTAAATGTATACAGATGTGTGCAAGTTTGTTAAACTGTTCCATGTAAACCGCCCTTGATCTCTGGAAGGGGCGGTATAAAAGAAATTGATAGATAAATAAATAAATAAATATTACTTCTAGATAGCGTATGCTAGATTTGACCGGAAGTTCTGCGTCTCTAACTTTTAGTGTTGCTGGTGGAGAAAAGGCTTTGTTCCGTGTGATAAATAGAACCTCTGTCTTCTTGAAATTTATATGTAGATTCTGACTGAAGAGCCAATCTGTTATTGCGTCAAAGCATTTAATTAGCATTGTGAGATCTGGGCATGTGACCGTTTATAGGTGTGAGTAACAAAACGTCGTCCGCATACATGAGGCAGGTTATGCCAAAGGAGCGAGTTATGTCACAGATTGGCTGCATATAAATGTTGAAAAGTAGTGCAGATAAAGACGAACCTTGTGGTACTCCTTGACTTTGCTGGAAGGGTTCTGATGTCTCGTTGCCGATCCAAACTTGTTGCCATCTGTTTTGTAGGTAAGACTTACACCGATCCCAGGCACGGTCATGGATTCCTTTTGCATGGAGTCTCCTCAGGAGGAGTTCGTGATCTACTGAGTCGAACGCTGCAGAGATATCCAGGAAGATCAATGCAAAGCCTTTCTTGATGTTGTCTATCCCATTGATGAGTGCGTTTGTTAGCGAACTTAATAGGGTTTCTACGCCGTGCGCCTCTCTGAATCTGTGCTGACATGGGTCTAATGGGGAGGTTGTGTCTATATGCTGTTGGATCTGTCTTTGAGTTGTCTTCTCAAGTATTTTGGCTAGGAAAGGGATACTGGAGATTGGTATATTGAAGGTATATTGGTATATTGAAGGTATAGAAAAGCCAGCTAGTGGCTTTGAAAAACATACCAAGTGTGCTGGTACTATATCAGTCACTGATAAACATGACTGGTGTCTCAAATGTTTGGGCCCTGACCATCAACCCAAATCTTGTCCTTTGTGTCAGCAAGTGACAGAGGCCTAAAGAACCGAGCCAACAAATACGGATCATTGTTTGCCTTGTACTGTTTCAGTGGTTTCCACTTTCTTTGAGGGCATAGACTTCCTCACATGAGTCTCTCTGGTTTTTTCAGAGTCCACACATAAAAATAAGTCAAAGTCTCTAGCCGCTCCCAAGTCATCCAGTTTATTTATAGTACACGCCGTTTAATAACTCACATAACAACATGAAGCTTTCTTGTTTTCACTGTAACACTGGTCAGAAAAACTATCGGCATTCTACCATGGGCTCATAGCCCTTTCACGGTGCCAGTTTTAACATCAATGACTGAGTGTTGTAGGTTTTTTTTAATATCGATAAACTTATCTATTATCTTGAAAGCATTATCTTGAAACTTTCAATCAAAGACTCTTGAAAGTAAACTTTTCAATAGTTCAAAGGAAAAAAGTTAACTTAGCTTTTCAGAGTCAGCCAGATGGTCAAAGCAGGGCAATCCCAACACCTTCAGTTAGGCACCCCAAACGTTTCACTTAAGAAGTTTCCTCAGGGAATTGTCCGTTCTTGGCTTAAAATTGGATGCTGCCCACGTATTAATTGCACCTCCAAACACTCAGTAAGAAAAATCTCTGCGCGGCGTTTTTTTTTGCACAGAGATTTTTCTTACTGAGTGTTTGGAGGTGCAATTAATACGTGGGCAGCATCCAATTTTAAGCCAAGAACGGACAATTCCCTGAGGAAACTTCTTAAGTGAAACGTTTGGGGTGCCTAACTGAAGGTGTTGGGATTGCCCTGCTTTGACCATCTGGCTGACTCTGAAAAGCTAAGTTAACTTTTTTCCTTTGAACTATTGAAAAGTTTACTTTCAAGAGTCTTTGATTGAAAGTTTCAAGATAATGCTTTCAAGATAATAGATAAGTTTATCGATATTAAAAAAAACCTACAACACTCAGTCATTGATGTTAAAACTGGCACCGTGAAAGGGCTATGAGCCCATGGTAGAATGCCGATAGTTTTTCTGAGACCAGTGTTACAGTGAAAACAAGAAAGCTTCATGTTATGTGAGTTATTAAACGGCGTGTACTATAAATAACCTGGAGTTTACCGTTTAAGAAGAATCAGACTCCATTTTTTGGCTCCCAAGTCATCGGCATTGAAGATGGATACTGGAACCAGAGAGAAGTCCTAGCATAAGCATCGTGATTCCTGAGGGGTGCTTCTGATGCAGACCGGCTAGACAAACAGCCCCTGCGGGAGGATCTGCTCTCCAAAGTACAGGAGGGGCTTCTGAGGAATCAGCCTCCGGAGAGCTACTGCTTCCATGTTCTGGGATGGTGTCTCAAAGCCCCATAGGTGAATCCACCCAGACATCATCCATCTCCCTAGACCAGCTCATGCTGGTTCTCGAGAGGCAATTGACCACGTTCCTGGCAGCCTTGGTATCGAGAACATTGAGAGCTCCAGGAGTGCAGGTGTCAGCACTGAGCCTATAGCCAGCTGTATTGGCCTTGATGTTGGTCTTCAAACTGACACACAACCCCTGAGGCCGATACCTGAGTTGGAACTGAACGATACCTCTGGTACCAAACAGTCTCAAATTGCCATGGCTCTCGATTCTAGTACCTCCAAGCATTGGTATCTGCATCGACCCTTGAGGTCAAACCCAAGACCGCCGATACTTTGACTTCTTGCCAGATTCTGATTTCAGTTCTTCAGAATCTGACGAGGGATCATTCGATTCCTGAGAACTTCCAGACATCTCTTTTGGATGCTTTGCCACCTCGGGGACGATGTTGGTCCCCACCAGAAGGTATCTCCTTTCAGGACTTCATACATGACATGGCAGCAGGGCTTTCCATCATAGTAGCCTCTGAAAAGGATACTCCAATATCCTCCCCATGCCCAAGGAGGTGGCTATCTTAATGGTTCATTGTATTCTGCAGAATCTTATGCTCTGCATGTGTGAGGCCCCACTCACGCTTAAGCCAGTCAGCAAGAGGCTCGATACCATGTACTGAGTATCATAGTGCCCAGGATTCCAAAAACCTCAGCTCCCTCAACACTGGTGGTGGAATCAGCAGTGTGCGGAATAAAGAGCTCAAAGAACCATTCATCCATGCCTCTGGGCAAGGGCTCAAGAACACTCAGTGCCTTTGGGTATCAATGCTTTCAAGCATGCATGTTGGCCTCCAGAATAAACTCATACATGTTGTACATGGGAATATTTCTGAAGGATGTTACCAGGGATCTGGAGATTTTTACCTCCTGAAGATAAGCTGAGTGCATTCCAGACACTCATTAAGCAAGGCCAAAATACTACTAAATTTCTTATCAGGGCCTCTCGTCATGCCTTCGAATCAACAAGCAGAGCTTCAGCAGTCTGCATTGGGGCTCACAGAATGGACTGATTACAGGCATCGGATCTCAAGCAATGCGTTTAGGATAAACTGTCCAATATCCCATGTATTGGAGAAAACCTTTTTGATAAGGACTGGAGGGAAAAAGCAGGAGAGATTGACACAGATGATCTTGCCCTAAAACACCTTTCCAGGAAAAAGCTGACTCCATCCAAGAGGAAGGCTCTTCCCAAGAAATCATTATATTTTAAAAAGAAGAGATACTATCCTTTGTACCCATCTTCATCTGCCTATCAAACTCAAGAGGCAGCAGGCCCTCACCAACCAAAGAGTCCCAAGCCTCAACCAGCTGCACAAGCACAGCCTGCACCTGTTTTTTGACTCTTTCCTAGAGCGCACTGCCAATCTGCCTCTGGAGGGGCCTCTAGCCCCTCAGCATAGCAGGCAGACTTTGTCACTACGCCCACAGGTGGCACCTCCATAACATTAGAGCAGTGGACACTTAAAATTGCCCAAAGAGGTTATTGACTTAATTTCAACACCTTACTACCTCCCCCCGTCAGCTTCAGGATTATCCCACCCAACCCCTTCAGAGCACTCTTTTAAAAGAAATGGTGACCACCCTGTTGTCCCAGGGTGCTGTAGAAAGTTCCTCCTCATCATAAGAACATAAGATATGCCATACTGGGTCAGACCAAGGTCCATCAAGCCCAGTATTCTGTTTCCAACAGTGGCCAATCTAGGTCATATGTACCTCAAGAAGGGATGAGCTTCTACTCTCCATATTTTCTCATTCCAAAGAAAATAAGAGGATTCAGGCCCATCTTGGATCTCAAAAACCTCAACAAATTCATTGTTGGAGAAAAATTCAAAATGTTTTCTCTAGGAACTCTTCTTCATACCTCCAGAAACACGATTGGCTATCTTCTCTAGACCTAAAAGAGGCATACATGCGTTTATTGATCCATCCCTTGCACAGACAGTATCTGCACTTCATGTTTCAAGGAAACCATTATCAATACTGGGTTCTCCCCTTGGGTTTAGCCTCTGCCCCAAGGGTCTTCACCAAATGCATGCCAGTAGTCGCTGCCTACCTATGCACCTTGGGGATATTTGTCTTCCCTTACTTAGATGACTGCCTGATCGGGTGAGACTCTCTCCCTTCATCATACCATCACGGTGCTTCAACATCTGGGATTTGTTATAAATTTCCAGAGTCTCACCTCGCTCCAATCCAATGACTGGAGTTCATCGGAGAGCTGTTAGATACTCAAGAGGCCCAAGCGTCGCTCCCACAGGATCGCTGTTCCCACCTCATTGAGCTGGCAAAAGAGTAAGAGCAAAACAGAATATCAGCTTGAGAGATGCCATGGCTATTAGGACACATGGCATCCCTTATGCTGGATTATACATGCGAGAAGCAACCGGGGCTCTGTCCTCTCAATTGATGCAAGCAAAGGGGCAACTCGGAGACTATCTGCATCACCTCTCAACTGATCATGTCCCTTGAGTAGGTTTTGTGGGGAACACCACCACTGTTCGGTTCACCTTTTCAGATGCCTTCACCTCAATGCATCCTGATAATGGATACATCCATGCTGGGTTGGGGGACGCATCTGAATGACCTGACTACACAGGGACTGTTGTAACAACAGGAATCTGCCCTGCAGATTAACCCACTAAAACTAACAAATGCTCTTTGGGTTTTTCAACCCAAACTTTGGGACAACCTGTTCTAGTCAGGACGAACAACCAAGTTGCTATGTTCTACTTGACAAACAGAGGTGAATGGGGTCCGATCCCCTCTGCGAGGAAACAATTCACCTGTGGTCCTTGGCCATCTTACACCGCATTCACCTGAGTGATGTACTTCCCAGGCAAACTCCTTTCAGATGAGCTAAGCTGTATCCCCCCTCACCAGTTACTTTATCATCTTTCAAAGCCCACCACTCATACTACCGCTCCCAAGTTCATCTTGCTAAACACACTTACTTCTCTGACACCATCTCTAATGCTCCTAACCAGACTCGTCATCTTTATTCCACTCTTAAGTCTCTTACCTCTCTTCGGCCCCCCACATCCACCATGCCTGCCCATCCCATCCCTGCTCCCTCACTTCTAGCCTCATCTTTCAGCTCCAAAATCTCTACCTTGAGGGCATCCCTGCCTTCCTGCCCCCTCCCATTTCCTCTTCCCCCCCCCCCCAGTTGCCTCTCCCCCTCCTGTGTCCCAACTCTCGCACACATGGTCTTCTTTCACCCTGACCACCACTATTGAGCTCCATCATCTTATTTCTTCCTCCAACAAAACATTCTGTCCTCTCGACCCCATCCCCTCCTCCTGGCTACTCACTCCCTCCCTTTCACTCCTTCCCTATCTCCTTTCTATGCTAAATTCCAGTCTTTCCACGGGGACGTTTCCCCATTCCTGGAAACATGCACTCATTCGCCCAATCCTTAAAAAAACCTTCCCTTGACCCTCTGGATCCTGCCAACTACCGCCCAGTCTCTAACCTCCCTTTCCTCTCCAAACTTCTTGAAAAGATCGTCTTCACACAGCTCTCTCACCATCTTGATTCTATCAACTTTCTTCACCCCCGTCAGTCAGGTTTCCGTCACGGCCACAGTGTTGAAACTGTTCTAGCCTTCACTAATTCCCTGCATGTAGCCCACGACCGTGGTGATATCTCGGTGGCGGTAGCTCTTGATCTTTCTGCTGCCTTCGACTTGGTGGATCACTTTCTCCTTCTGCTTCGTTTGCGCGAAGCCGGCCTCTGTAGCACAGTTCATCGATGGTTCCACTCCTTTTCTCCCGGTCCGGTGCAGTTCTCTCCTCCTCTCCCTCTACTTCTCCCTCAGACCCCTTTCCTCTCTCCTGTGGGGTTCCCCCAAGGTTCTGTCCTGGCCCCTCTCCTTTTTAATCTTTTCTTAGCCCCCCTCACCCTGGTGATACAACAATCCAGGATATCGGCTTTCTATTATGCAGACGATATCGTTCTTCATCATACCTCCCCTTCCTGCCCCGATCTCACTCCACTTAACTCCTGCCTAACCGCCGTCACTGACTGGTTGACCCTGAACTGTCTTCACCTCAACCTCACAAAAACCACTGCAATTTGGTTCCCGCACGGTCACCCATCACCCTCATTAGCCCCATCTTTCTCTGGCACTCCCATATCTCTGGTTTCCACCTTCCGCTACCTCGGTGTGCTCTTTGACTCTGACCTTTCCTTTCACGCTCATGTTTCTCATATCACCAAGACCTCCTCCTCCTTCTTTTTCCTTCGTCAAATTTGTGCGATCCACCCTTTCCTTTCTCCTTCCGCTCTCACAACCTTAGTATTATCACTTGTCATGTCCCGCGTCGACTTTTCCAACTCTGTTTTCACTGGTCTACCCAAGTCTCAACTAACCCGACTTCAGAGAATTCAAAACACTGCCGCCCGCCTCGTCACTCACTCCTCCCCTAGAGACCACATCACCCCCCTTCTCCTTCATCTTCACTGGCTTCCTGTTTTTTATCGCATCCAGTTTAAACTACTTACACTCGTCCACAAAGCACTTCACACTACCACACCACAATACCTGGCAGACCTCATCCACTTCCATACCCCTCAACACACCCCTCGGTCCTTTCATCTCAACCGCCTTACCCTTCCCCCTCCCTCCCTTGCCCACCTCCAGTCCACTCACTCCTCCGCTTTCTTTGATATAGGCCCTGCCCTTTGGAACTCTCTTCCCACTTCTCTCCGTCTAGAACCCAATCACCGCACTTTTAGACATGATCTAAAGACCTACCTCTTCTCCCTGGCCTTCAACCTTCCCACCCCCTTTCCGTAACCTCCTCCCCTATGTTCTATTGCTCTTTACTAGCCCTTCTTTCTCTTTCCTATTAAGAATTGTAAACTTCCTTTCACTTTTCTGGCCTTGTGCCCTACTTTGTTTTATTTATTGTAAACTGCTCTGACTGTCACTGAAGAGCGGTCAAGTAAATGAAATAAACATAAACGAATGTACCTTGCATTGGGAGATGGCTGCTTGGATCTTCAGATGTGGAGAACCCTACTCATAGATCTTCTTGCCACTTTGCAAAACACACAGCTTCCACACTTCTGCTCCAGAGTTCTCACTGCAGACATGCCCCGGACACTTTCCTTCTCCACTGGGGACAGGGACTGCTAACGCACTCCCTCCCATCCCCTTGATACTCAAGATGCTGTTCAAACTACAGGCCAATAGGGGCTCTATGATTCTCATAGCCCACTTCTGGCCCCATCAACCGTGATTTCCTCTGCTTCTTCACCTTGTGCAGACTGAACTCTCAGCATGGGATGTGTGCCTGACCACCTCTCTCGGGACCATGGGATGCTCATCCATTCCAATCTGCAATCACTACGCTTGCTGCATTGACTGCTGAAAGGCTAGTACTCGCTGACTTCGGCCTACCACAGATGGTCAAGGATGTCCTAGCATCTCATAAGGATTCCATCAGGCAATCTTATGCCTTCAAATGGCATAGGTTTGCTCTCTGGTGCTCCCCAAAGGACATTGACCCCTTTTCTTGCCCAGTGAAGTCGCTTCTACTATATCTCCTTCACTTATCCTTGACAGGTCTGAAAACTAACTTAGTGAGAGTTCACCTGTGGTGCCACTGCTGCCTTTCACAGACCAGGAGATGGATAGCCCATCTCCTCACACCCCTTAGTAGCACCCTTCGTGCATGGTCTCCTGCTGCCAAGCCAGCCATTAAACCTCCACTGGCCTGGATTTGAATATAAGAACATAAGATATGCCATACTGGTCAGACCAAGGTTCATCAAGCCCAGTATCCTGTTTCCAACAGTGGCCAATCTAGGTCATACGTACCTAGCAGTTTCCCCAAAAGACACAGGTTCCGCAATGCTTGTACTGGGTCAAGCATTGATATTCTGGGTCCCTTCTTAATAATGGTTTATGGACCTTTCCTCCAGGAACTTGTCCAAACCTTTTTTAAACCCAGCTACACTAACAGCCTTTACTACATCCTCCGGTAACAAATTCCAGAGTTTGATTACACGTTGAGTGAAGAAATATTTTCTTTTATTAGTTTTAAATAGTTTACCCTGTAGCTTCCTTGCATGTCCCCTAGTCTTTCTATATTCTGATAACGTAAACAATCGATCTACGTTTACCCGTTCCACTCCGTTCATTAATTTATAGACTTCTATCATATCTCCCCTCAGCCGTCTCTTTTCCAGGTTAAAGAGCCCTAACCTTTTTAGCCTTTCTTCATAGGAATATCCTTCCATCCCCTTTACCATTTTGGTGGCTCTTCTCTGAACCTTTTCTAATAACGCTATATCCTTTTTAAAATACGGCGACCAGAATTGCACATAATATTCAAGGTGCGGTCTCACCATGGAACGATATAGAGGCATAATACCTTTTGTTTTATTTTCCATTCCTTTCCTTATGATACCTAGCATTCTGTTTGCTCTCTTGGCTGCCGCTGCACACTGGGCTGAGGGTTTTAACATGCTATCCACAATGACGCCTAAATCTTTTTCCTGGGTGGTGGTTCCTAATATGGAACCTTGCATCGTGTAACCATAGTTTGGGTTATTCTTCCCTAGGTGCATAACTTTGCACTTGTCCACATTAAATTTCATCTGCCATTTTGATGCCCAGTCTTCCAATTTATCAAGATCCTCTTGCAATTTTCCACAATCCTCTTGGGTTTTAACAACTTTAAATAGTTTTGTCATCTGCAAATTTGATAACCTCACTCGTTATTCCACTTTCCAGGTCATTTATGAATATGTCAAAAAGCAGCAGACCCAGCACAGATCCCTGGGGTACACCACTATTTACTTTTCTCCATTGGGAAAATTGGCCATTTAGCCCAACCCTCTGCTTTCTATCTTTTAACCAGTTCTTGATCCACAGTAGTACACTGCCTCCTATCCCATGACTCTTTAGTTTTGCCAAAAGTCTCTGAGGGACCTTGTCAAAGGTTTTCTGAAAGTCCAGATACACTATATCAACTGACTCACCTTTGTCCTTTGAATATGGTTCTTGCGCAGCTTCTAAAGCCACCTTTCAAACCTTTAGCAACCACTTCACTGAAGTTTCTATCTTTGAAGGTCATCTTCCTTGTTGCTCTCACTTCATGAGCTGCAAACACTAGTGGTGGATCCCTCCCTATACTCATTTTCACCATGACACAGGGTGGTTCTTTTTACCCATCCACACTTCCTCCCGAAGGTGGTTTCGTCTTTCTATCTAAGCCAGTTGATAATCCTCCTGATTTTTCTTCCCTCGACCACATGAATCTCGGGCTGAAGCAGTGCTACACACCTTAGACTGTAACTGAGCGCTGGCTTACTACTTGGGTAGAACTAAAGATCACGGATGATCCTCTCAATTATTCATCTCCTTTGATCCTAGTCACCTAGAATAGGTCTGCCGGTGACGAAACATATCTACATAGATAGCAGATTGCATTTCTTTTGCTTATGCACAGGCTGGACTCTTTGGAGAGTCATGTCATTGCTCACAATGTACAGGCTATGGCAACCTCAGTAGCCAGTCCTTCATTCAGTATCCATTGAGGAGATCTGTCTGGCAGCTACCTGGTCCTCCATTCATACCTTTCACTACACACTATTGTCCCATTGGGATGCTGTCTTTGGCCAAGCTGCACTCCAGCACCTTTTTGGGACTTAATTCCTACTTTCCATCCTGGACTTCTACAAGATACCAGACTAGCATTTGGGAAGTATCTCCTCCTGGAATGGAGTCTTATGTCCCATAACTCTTCCAGATTCTTCGGCTACATGTTTTTTGCCTCGGATCACAATTTTTTCCCCATCATACCAGTCTGGGAGCTAGTGAGTCTCATATGTGAAGACTTCATTCTTGCTTGTTCCTGGAGATAGTTGAGTTACTCAACTGTAACAGGTGATCTCCAGGAACTGCAGGGATAGGTCTTTATAATCTACCCTTCTCCCCTAGGATTTGTAGAATTATTTTATTTTACTCTGCCTCTCAGCTGCAAACTCAATTGAAGAGAGGAGTTGGGAAGGCAGGCAGGCAGGCACAGTGAAGTGCTCCCAAAGTCTTTCCTTTTGGATGTTGGGGAGCGTTCCTGCGTGGGGCTTCGTCAGTGATGTTCACCCATATGTGAAGACTGCATTCCTGCTTGTTCCTGGAGATAAGGCTTTGTTGATATTCTGAGATAATCCAGCTATTAGACCAGTTACATTTCTGAGCTAATCAATCTTCTACAACAAAAAGTCATTTGATTCTGTATATGTAAAATTCAGATAACTATAACAATCCAGCATAGCAGTTGAATGCTGTACAAACTACCAACAACTCATAAACATCTTCCACGTGATTCTTAAGTTTAAAGTTGGGGCAAGGTACTTCAGGCCGGAAGGTCGGGGGTTCAAATCCCACTAGAGGACAGCAACCTTGGGCCGGAAGGACTGGGGTTTCTAGTCCCACAGGTGCTCCTTGTGGTCTTGGGCAAGCCACTTAACCCTCCATAGCCCATGTTCCCTGTAAAATAGTTATCTCCAAGTTATAATGCCCTGTTCAATGTAATTTCAGTTTGTTCAATGTAAACCGCACTGATGCAGAATAGCGCGGTATATAAGAGAATGTAAATAAATAAAAAGTAAATAAAAATAAAGAAGTAAAATAAAACATAATATCCATATTTCTAAATAGCGAGTAACTATACTTTATCAATACACTTATCCCTAATAAGTAAACTTTCTGTGATTTAAGGCGAATAGGTTATCTCTTATCAGATGATACCTTTGCTCTTGCTATGCTGTTAATTTGTCAAATTATGGAGACTGAAATGTACAGAATGCTCATGTACTTCTAGAAATATCAGGTTAGGTTTTTAAAGCGGTTAAGTAGCATCATTTAACGATACATCACAAGAAGGTCATGCTGAGGAAATATAAAATATTTTGAAACTAGAAACAAAATAATCTTCTTTCTGTAGACCACAAAAGAACTAGAGAGGGGAGACATGGAGTAATACTGGGGAGATTAGTAAGGAAATAGACTTGATGCCGTTGCTTCAGGATTGTAATTATCTTGGTAGATGTTTTAATTAAACATCCTCAACTCCTGAAAAATGAACAGTAACGGAAACTTGTTATACCAAAACAATTGTTTTTTCTTAGATGCTGAAGAAAATATTTTATATATAATGTTTTTAGTATTTCCCTGCTCCTTGGATGATTCAGGCATTAAGGAAAGCTGCCAATGCCATTAAGATATTGTCAGGGGGGGCCCGATGTCTCTGACACTGACCCCCCCCCCCCCCCACCACAGAAACCAAATCCCTGATGGCCCAGCAGCCACAAACACATTCCTGCTCCTGTGTTGCCATCTTATTTTATTTATTTTATTTTATTTAACAGTTTTTTTTTATGCCGCTTTATCATTTCAATCAAAGCGGTTTACATTGTAACTTAAACTTGGTAAACGTACATTAAACAGGGACATTGATAACTTGGATTTTTCTGAGCAATGGAGGGTTAAGTGACTTGCCCAAGGCCACAAGGAGTGCTAGTGGGAATCAAACCCTGGTCTCTTGGTTCCCAAGCCAGTGCTCTAACCACTAGGTTACTCCTCCAAAATGGCGGCACCTGGCCCCACGCAGTGCATCTTGGGATGCCTCGGGCAGAATCAGACTGCCATATAAGGTAGAAATGCCGCCTGACAATATTTTGATGGTATTGGGGGCTTTCTGTGATGGTGTAGTGTCAAACGTCCCCTTAAATGACCCTGTTTTTCTGCTTATGCATCTGGCTTGCTTTCCCAGTTTAATGTGTGGCTAATTTGTGGTGAGTGTACTCCCATGTTTCAGATAAGCATCCTCAAATAATGTTTGTTAAATAATATCACATCCTTTTTAGCGTTTGATTAATAAATAAGCAACAAGTTGGGTCATTGATGTGAAGTTTGGGTGCCATTTCCACATGAATATATGTGTTCAGTAAGTCGCCCCATTCTGGTTCTGAGACCCAGTTGAATATTTATGTGAAGCTATAGATTGGTTGTAAGACAAAGAAAATTTTTTGACATATATCATCTTGAAGGTGAAAAGTAGAGCTTATTATATAGATTGGACTGCGAAGTTACATAGCTCTGAGAGGTGACATCAAGGCATATTTGTTTGGATACACAGTGGTAGCAGCAACAAACTAACTTCATTGTGTTTGCTGCGCTGCGCTGCGCTGCTCTACTCTTGTAAGTTTGCTGCAGCCCGTTGGCTCTTCCTCCCCAGGCAAGAGTCTGACAATGTGGCTGTTATTGCAAGATTTGGGCCCGGCGAGGAACAGCTCCCAAGCCCATTGCAAATATGATAAAGTAATTTTGCCATGCTGCTGCCCTGGCCCCCCTTGCATTGTTACCATCAATGATGAATCATTTTCACTAGAAGCCCTATGGGGAGAGTCTAGCTATAGTATTTTCTTTACCTCCTCCAATTTCAGACTATGAAGACCCCCCCCCCCCCCCACTCCAGACACTAACCTCCCTCACTGAGGCCTGACCTGAGGCTTTGCGATGTTCCTGTTGCACTGCCTTCAGACAGTGTTCCATTCTCAGACATTCCAAGTATGAGCTTTTCTGAGGTCATCTGCCTGCGATCTGGGTAGTGGGGTATACCTCAGTGCTGCCCCTATGTTCCTTCATCACTGGTTGCAACTGAAGTCAAGCCCTCTAAGATAGAACCAGGTAGGCTGCCAAGAAATGGATAGCATTTCTGCTGCACCAACATAGATGTTGGGCTCTCGGCGGTAAAAAAAACGTTGTCTTTTTATCTTAAGTATACCAAAGGCAAAATAGAAGAAATTAGGGAAGGGCCCAGAGCTCCTTCCATGCTGACACTTATCCTGCCATCTTAAATGCGCCCTCTTTCATTCTGTTCTATACTTGTCTGCTTTTCAATTTTCTGTTCTTGTGCAGAATAAGAAACAAATATTTTACTGTAAATTAAAAATGCAAATTATCTACTTAATAATTTTTTTGAGTAGTTAACTTGTGAAATGTCCATTTTCTTTACTTGATGCCTATACATGCCTTCTTGAAATTGAAAGCTTATGAAACATACATGTATTCTACCAGATGTATATGTAGCAGTTGAGCAACGCATAAGAGAGAGAATCTTTGCTCCTTGGACCTTATAGTCTAGTTAACACGGATTTTAATCTATTCATCAGTAAAGAGCCAAAATTCACTGGAACCCTACTGCAATTCACGAACTCTACAGATAAACCTGGAAAAAGCCAGCCGACTTTCCAGAAAAGGCCAAAAAACTCTAGATAAGACATTTTGAGTGCATCTTAAAATGTAATGAAATTTATGTGCAGCTGGCAGCTTTAAATTGGCTATAAAGACACTTCAAAAAGAAATCAAAGTCTTATGTGCAACCAAGAAACCTCTACAAATAACATCTCCTGCAACTTGTGATAAGGAAGCTTATCATAGCTCAGGAAGGAGCTATAGAAAAGGTGAAGTGACTCTGAACAAGCAACCTGTCAGTTCTGGTAGAAATAAGAAAACAGAATTTTCCCATAAAAGACTACCAGTCCCAGAATGCACCAGGTTTCCAACAGCCATTAGAGGAGCTGAAGTGGGGAAACGTGTGTTCAATCAGGAGGGCTATGAGGTAATCCCCAAGCACTCATCTCAAAGGGCAGGGCCTGATTCAGCACAGCTGCGCTGTGCTAGGGTGGAGCACTCATCAAAGCAGAATAAAGGTAGAGGTTATTCTACAGAAAATTATCCTCAGAATTATCCTCAGTTTCATCTGGAGGATCATCAGAAGCAGAAGCCAGTGCGGACGGACAGAGAGGGCAAGAAACCCTTTGGAAGAAAGAAGAGAAAAGCATTTGGGAGGTCTAAAGGAGTCCAGAGCAGTACGTATACTGGGAGACATTCAAAAGGCCAGCGTACACCATTGGACTGGGGAAAACCAGAGGAGTGGTGCTGCAGAGCTAGGCATCTCCAGACGGTACCTGTGAGGGAGACGGCTGCACTTGGAAGGGACCCTAGGACCCATGCCAGAAGGTATGTGAAGAGAGATCCAGTGTCCAGGGATCTGGATTGGAAGGCTGGACATAAGAACTGGACTACATACTGGCCAGGCTATTTAGAGAGGAACTCTAACAGCAATGGAAGCTCAGGTATGAACACTGATCTATGCCCTAGCTATAACCTTGAAAGACAGCAGGGAAACAAGTATTCTCCTGAGAGTGCTACATTGAGAAATTCCTCTGTGCCAATCCATGATATTGAACCCATGATTGTTGAAGAAGGGGGAGCGGTCTTAGATACAGGCTGTGAATATATGGATTGCTCTCTGTCTAAACTCCTTTGGTAATTTTCTGTTACAAAGTACAACAACCATCACAAAGAAATACCAACTTGTTCTTTAATCTACTCAGAAAAGCTCCTGAAGTAGGATTTGAGCCACGCAATAGAAAGCAAGCCAGCTAAGTGGTTTCAGCTGGGTAACTGCTAGCAATTGAGCCTTACCTAATTGCTTGTGAGCTCTGAGGGAATCACTTCTGAGTCTATGTGTGAAGATATAAGAAGTTAACCTGAAAAGAACAGTTTTTCCCTTCTTTGTGGGTTTTGCTTGTTTGAAACACTGCTAAGAAAATATTAGCTAAAGCCTACAGAAAAGATCAGTTTGTTACCAACCAGGTCTTTATTCTTTTCATTTGATTGTCTGACAAGTTCATCTATTTTCCTGATTTTGTTATTCTAAGTTTAACACTGAAAGCAAGTATCCTGTTTTATGTGCTACCAAGCATATCTGTGTTGGGAGAAATAACCCCATAAATAAATATCTTATTGGCTTTACACTCAAGCACAACTAATTATTGTGAGTGGCTGTGTCTGGTGTGAATGGACTGCATTTCCCACAATCCCTTGCAAATCATATTGATATATGCATTTGCCAAGACTGTGAACATTCTCACCCAGGCAGCCGTCTGACAAACTACTACTAAAAATCTGGTTCATTTACAAGCTGCTCATCACCCACAGAGTCTTTCACACTAGTACACCCCAGTATCTTGCCGATCTCATCCACTTTCAGCCCACTCCCCGCCGCCTCTGTTCTGTACATGGCAACCGTCTCTTCCTTCCGTCACCATCCCAAACCATCTTGAACTCGCCCACCGTTCAACCTTCTTTTTCCTAAGTCCAGCCCTTTGAAACTCACTCACTCCGCACCAAGTTATCTTTTCCACGATTCAAAGCCCTTCTTAAGACCCACCTCTTCTGCCAGGTCTTTGACTTCCCTTCCTCCCCAGAGCGTCCAAACTCCCCCCCAGCTACAGGTTAGCTGTGTTATACTTTTATTTCGGCTCCTTCTTAATACACAAATAGCAAATATCGTTCTATGTATGTTCTTAAACCCTAGTCTCTGAAGAGTGGAAAACGCATCCTATTTATTGTCATAATATTAGTTCCTAGCACTGCTCAAACCAGTAAGAGGTTCTTACAACACTGCTTTATAACCCAGACAATTAGTTCACTAACTAGTCTGATAATTCCTAGAAGATACTAGTGGCACAAAACCTTATTGCCTGATTCACAATGGAGATTAGGAAGCCAGTATTATGCATTTTATCATGATTAGTCATCTCCACCCTATTACCAAAATAGTCAATCCCAACCCCTGTCAACAATTCAATATTTTCACATCCTAGGTTTTTCAAAATTGTCGTATATATATCCAATGCTATCACACTCCTAGAACTACCATCGACTATATATATTCCATCGCTGTTTAGGTTTTGAGGAATGATGTAAATTAAATTAAACTCATACAACACAACCGTGGAGATTCTAGTTCCAATTAAATGTATTCTCGTAAACACAAGATCCATTAGGAATAAAATACCAGTCATATTAGACCTGGTCAGAGATGATAGCCAAGTTTCTGTAATACATAATACATTGGGTTATCTGATGCAGATACCATGTTGACTAACCAATTAAACCACACTGGGTATAATTTATTCTAATGCACTAGAGGTGCTAAACATGGAGAAGGTGTCTTAATATAAATAATAAAACAAGCACTGAAAGCATCCCTATGTCTAAACAGTAACGCAGTATGGATGTACTCAAAATTGAGAATAAAACCCTATTGATCTGCTATGTATGTATGTATGTCAGTCACCTACACCTAATTTGGACAGCCTTTCATCCATTCTCGAAACAGCTTGTTCTGCCATGTTAAAGAAACCTCACATCCTGCTAGAGACTTTAGTTTACCATCTCTTCACCCTTCACAAGCCACACTATTTCTCAACTCGATGGTTGACATGGGATGCCAGTAAATATGCCTACTCATGAAAGAGACAACATGTTAGATCTAATATGTCTACCTAATAGTATGGTAGAACATCAACTCTACTCTCTCCCACAGGCAATACAAGTTCCTTGGACTGATCATTATGTAATTGAATGCACAATACCAGCGCCTCCTCTCACACTCTCCCACCATGATGCACTATCACACAATAAGAAATACAGACCCTTTTAATAAAGAGACCTTTCTTAATGACATTCTTCCACAAATAAACACCCCATTAACGAACCTGGACTAAATTTTAAACAACTGTAACACCTCAATATCAAATGCTGCTGCACTGCCGAATAAATACAAAAGAACTACTTCTAGACCCTTGGAAAAATGGTACTCTCAAGACCTTAAAAAAAATACTAAAACAAAAGTTGAAGAAAATCGAACACAGATGGAGATCTACTAAATATATAAATGACAAATTATTCTATATGGATTCCCTACTTTCTTACAAAGAAACTTTTTTTGTGTTGTATTTAATAAAGAAGAATACCACTCTAAGATCCTCACTAGATCACTCAATCGACGGAGGGAACTTTTAAAAATTGTTAAATCTTTAACACAAACGCCTAATTCAGAAGTGAACAATTAACATCAATCCACAAGTCCTTGCTATGCAAATAAATTAAGACTGCAGAACTCAGAGCCACATCTCTTACCCAGTCAATGCCTGGCCAAACCTAAAAACCTGGCATAACTTCTATTTGACCTAAAATACCTGAAGATCACAATCACAAATTAACACCACCACCTCACTGCTGAAGCTGAACTATGGTTAACCAATCCCTTAACAAGGTTACATGCCTATCAAACTAAAGCATGCTATGATACACCCAATTTTAAAAGATAAATCCATGGACAAGGAAAGCCTTAACACACAGACTAATTTCTAGCCTTCCATTCATGGCTAAAGTAATTGAAAAGATTGTCCAAACTCAATTACAAGATTTCATAGATATGTACGTGCCCTTAGATGATCAACAATATGTCTTCCATCCATTTCATGGAGTAGAGACACTTATAGCCCTCTTCAATCAACTTATAAGAGACATGGATAACCCTAAAAAGGCATTTATTCTTGTATTGTTGGATATTGCCTCTGCCTTTGATAGCATTAGTCATAACATACTACTTGCAAGACTAAACCAGATAGGCATAAAAGACACTATGCACCAATGGTTTCAGTCCGGTATCACTGACTGAACCCAACAAGTTCAAATTGGCCAACAGACATCCTCATCCTTCAAAAAGGAACAGAACATATTTCAAGGGTCTTCCCTCTCACCACTCCTTTTTAACTTATATTTGCAACCAGTTTGTACAATTTTTAAAAGAATCAAAGTAGGATACCATATCTATGCGGGCGATATAATGCTGTATCTCCCCATAGATATAACAAAACCCAATCAACACATAATGTCATCCTGCCTTAATGAAACAGAGATGTAACTGAAAGCAAATAACTTAGAGAGATTTCAATAAAACTGACGTTTTGTATATTACCAGGAATCAGAACTTTACTCTCCCCAATTCACTCACCTTACATGAAGCCAAATTGAGTAATTTAAAAAAAAAAAGTAGTAAAATACCCTGGGATAACCCTTGCTCAATCTCTCAGCATGGGACCCCACATAAAATTAGTTGTTAGATCAGTGTTCTTTAAATTATGGATGATCCAACATCTATGTCCACTGCTTGACTTGTATGATGATATATCTGTACTCCAGGCTTTAATCACGCCACATTTTGATTTCTGTAACAGTATATTGTATGATTTATCCAAGAAAGATATTAATCGGCTCCAAATAGTGCAGAACGTTGCCACTTGAATCATTTGTTAAATCTCAGTGCGGAATACTCTACCCCAGTACTACACAAGCTCCACTGGTTACCAATTAGAAGCAGAATAAAATATAAGATACTAATGATCATGTTCAAACTCCTTAACATTGCACCATTTCTTTCCTCCTTAATTAAGTCAGCTAATAGAAGAAGAAGAAGAGAATGCTCACAAAACACAATAATAGTCCCTTGTAGTTTGGAAGACAAAACAATCTACAAGTAACAGAGCGTTCACCTGCGTTGTCCCCATTCTCTAGAACAGTGTTTTTCAACCTTTTTTGTGCAAAGGCACACTTTTTTCATGAAAAAAATCACGAGGCACACCACCATTAGAAAATGTTTAAAAAATTTACCTCTGTGCCTATATTGACTATATATAAAGTAATTCTCTTGAATAGGAATCAAACACTCACATCAACCCCCTCCCCTGCTGGTTCACACCTACCCCCCTCCCCTGCTGGTTCACTCACACCACCCCCCCTCCCCTGCTGGTTCACTCACACTACCCCCCCCCCCTGCTGGTTAAATCACAACAACGCCCCCCCCCCCCTGGCTGGTTCACTCACACTCCCCCCCCCCCCCTTGCTGGTTCACTCACACACACATCCCCCCTCTGCCCAAGCCGCTGCTTCTGCTTTGTACAGAGCAGCGGCTGCACTACACTTACATTGAAAAGTAAAGAGAAACTGTGTCAGGAGCCCTCCGGTCATCGCAGAGCCCGAGGAAGTGATGTCATGGGGGCGGGCTCCTCACAGGCTGTCTTTCCTTTTCAAATTAACTTTATTGCAGCTAAAGTTAATTTGAAAAGGAAAGACAGCCTGTGAGGAGCCCGCCCCCATGACATCACTTCCTCGGGCTCTGCGATGACCGGAGGGCTCCTGACACAGTTTCTCTTTACTTTTCAATGTAAGTGTAGTGCAGCCGCTGCTCTGTACAAAGCAGAACCAGCGGCTGCACTGCTATAGGGAATCGCGATCGCGTTCGCGCTGCAGACTTCGGCACAAAAGCCGGTTTTTTGCTCTGGCCGCTCCCGATCTTGCGGCCAGAGCAAAAAAATGGCTTTTCAATGGCCGGTTTTACAACTGTGCCGGCAGCCGGCCTGGCCATGGAAAAACCGGCCAGGCCGGCTGAAAACCGGCCGGTTGGCAACCCTAATTTGTGAGCCGAGGCCACATGTTAAGGATGAAATTGGAATTTTTCCCACGGCACAGTGGTTGAAAAACGCTGCTCTAGAATGCCCTACCAAATGCACTAAAATCTATCAAGGACCTCCAAATGTTCCAAAAGGAACTTAAAACACATTTATTCATCGAACAGTATGGCAATAGTCACATTAGTGAAATTTATCGGACCTAGAACACCACTAATAAATTACCATCCCCCCCTGTTGACCACCTTATTACCAAGCATCCCCTTTAAATTATCTGAAGCATTCTGCTATTGCAAATATCCAGTCTGTAAAACTGTGCTGTAAATAACTCTTATAGTGGATATTTATAGTTGATGTAAAACAACTACATGGTAAATAATTCTTACAGTTGATGTATGCCTTACAGTTTGTAAATCCAGTTTACTGTAATTATTGCTTGTGGTTAGCTGTTTCATGATAGTTCCAAGTTCTTTGTAACATACTTGTTTGATGTAAACTACCCTTGATCGTGGGAAGGGGCGGTACAAATAAATAGGTATATCCTTCTATCTCCTTTACCATTTTGGTGGCTCTTCTCTGAACCTTTTTTAATAACGCTATATCCTTTTTAAGATACGGCAACCAGAATTGTACACAATATTCAAGGTGCGGTCGCACCATGGAATGATACAGAGGCAATATAATATCATTTATTTTATTCTCCTTTTCTTTCCTTATGATTTCTAGTGTTCTGTTTGCTTTCTTGGCTACCATTGCACGTTGGGCAGAGGGGTTCAATATGTTATCCATGACGCCTAAATTCTTTCCCTGGGTAGTGGTTCCTAATGTAGAACCTTGCATCGTGTAACCATGGTTTGGGTTGTTCTTAGGTGCATAACTTTGCACTTGTCCGCATTAAAAAATTAATCTGCCATTTGGATGCAGTCTTCCAATTTATCAAGGTCCTCTTGCAATTTCACAATCCTCATGGGTTTTTTAAACTTTGAATAATTTTGTGTTATCTACAAATTTGATTACCTCACTCGTTCCTATTTCCAGGTCATTCACGAATGTTAAAAAGCAGCGGACCCAGCACAGATCCCTATTCACCTTTCTCTATTTCATGATGGCGGTTTCCAAAAAGGCTATCCAATGAGGTTAAATAGTGCTTTTCAAACTGAAAATTAGACTTACAAGACTTTTTGAAGTGGCTGAATAATTGTAACTTTGATCTTGGACTTCTCCATAGACAGGAATTATCATCAGGAACCTTCTCCAAACAATATTGCATCCATTGGGATACATAAACGGCCACATAAAGGGTCGCTATAGTTGGAGATACTGTCATTCCCATACCTTTTCTATAGATTTGTTGCTAATATCCTCCATCAAAACAAAAATAGTTTTCACAAAGCACTAGCTGCAAAAGACACAATACATAATTTTTAGAAAGGCGAGCTGTTAAAAATGTCTTTCCAATCTAATTTCGATAGAACATCCACAGCCTCCCTTTGGTCCACATTAGTATACAATGAATTTATGTCCATTGTAACCGAAAGATCTGTTGGAAGATCATCAGAAGTTGCAGCCAAAATTTTCAACGTTTGACTTGTATCTTTCAAATATGACTGAGCCTGCATGGCCAAAGGATTCAACAGCCGATCCAAAAAATGGACAACTGTTCCAGAACTGAATCGTTTCCAGTCACAATCAGACGTACTGGAGGTTTCTCCAAATTTTTATGTATTTTTGGAACTTGTCAGACGGGTGCCTGGGTGAGAATGTTCACAGTCTTGGCAAAGGCATATATCAATATGATTTGCAAGGGATTGTGGGAAATGCAGTCCATTCACACCAGACACAGCCGCTCACAATAATTAGTTGTGCTTGAGTGTAAAGCCAATAAGATATTTATTTATGGGGTTATTTCTCCCAACAAAGATATGCTTGGTAGCACATAAAACAGGATACTTGCTTTCAGTGTTAAACTTAGAAAAACAAAATCAGGAAAACAACAGCTGAACTTGTCAGGCTATCAAAGCAAAAGAATAAAGACCTGGTTGGTAACAAACTGGTCTTTTCTGTAGGCTCTAGCTAATATTTTCTTAGCAGTGCTTTAATCAACAAACAAAACCCACAAAGAAGGGAAAAACTGTTCTTTTCAGGTTAACTTCTTATATCTTCACACAGACTCAGGAGTGATTTCCTCAGAACTCACAAGCAATTAGGTAAGGCTCAATTGCTAGCAGTTACCCAGCTGAAACCCCTTAGCTGGCTTGCTTTCTACTGCGTGGCTCAAAATCCTACTCAGGAGCTTTTCTGAGTAGATTAAAGAACAAGTTTGTATTTCTTTGTGGTGGTGGTTGTACTTTGTAACAGTAAATTACCAAAGGAGTTTAGACAGAGAGCAATCCATGTATTCACAGCCTGTATCTACCACCGCTCCCCCTTCTTCAACAATCATGGGTTCAATATCATGGATTGACACAGAGGAATTTCTCAATGGAGTACTCTCAGGAGAATACTTTGTTTCCCTGCTGTCTTTCAAGGGTATAGCTAGGGCATAGATCAGTGTTCATACCTGAGCTTCCATTGCTGTTAGAGATCCTCTCAAAATAGCCTGGCCAGTATGTAGTCCAGTTCTTATGTCCAGCCTTCCAATCCAGATCCCTGGACACTGGATCTCTCTTCACATACCTTCTGGCACGGGTCCTAGGGTCCCTTCCAAGTGTAGTCGTCTCCCTCACAGGTACCGTCTGGAGATTCCTAGCCCTGCAGCACCACTCCTCTGGTTTACCCCAGTCCAATGGTGTATGCTGGCCTTTTGAATGTCTCCCAGTATACGTACTGCTCTGGACTCCTTTAGACCTCCCAAATGCTTTTCTCTTCTTTCTTCCAAAGGGTTTCTTGCCCCCTCTGTCCGTCCGCTCTGGCCTCTGCTTCTGATGATCCTCCAGATGATGAAGCTGTCCAAGATCATGAAGATGATTCTGAGGATGATTCTCTGTAGAATAAACTCTACCTTTATTCTGCTTAGATGAGTGCTCCACCCTAGCACAGCACAGCTGTGCTGAATCAGGCCCTGCCCTTTGAGATGAGTGCTTGGGGATTACCTCATAGCCCTCCTGATTGAACACACGTTTCCCCACTTCAGCTCCTCTAATGGCTGTTGGAAACCTGGTGCATTCTGGGACTGGTAGTCTTTTATGGAAAAATTCTGTTTTCTTATTTCTACCAGAACTGACAGGTTGCTTGTTCAGTGTCACTTCACCTTTACTATAGCTCCTTCCTGAGCTATGATAAGCTTCCTTATCACAAACTCTATAAAATATCAGGCATGAAGGAGTTTTATTTACTAAATGTGTAGATTCCTTCAGAGTCGTCAACCCTGTGTCACCACTTGTTTTACTAATATTTCAACCTTGGCCATCAATTCCCAAGTTGATCTATTAATAATTTCCAATACTATTTCACATCACTTAACCGCCTGTATATTTCTCCATTATATTGCCTTCAACTGCACCACCAGTGCTCCACCTTTTATCTGCTGTTCTCATCACTTTGTGGTCCATCCAAAATAATTTAATAAGTTCCTGGTACAGTTGATCCATTTTATAGGTAAAAAACCAAAACTTTTTCTCATAAGATTCCAAATCTTGCAACAATAACCTCTGACATGCCATGATCAAGGAGTCTACTTGTCCCTTGGGATCCATTTAGATAGTATAGTTACTATAGAAGAGTCTACTGGAATGGAAAGTGATTCTAAATATAATTTGTAGCTTGCGAAAAAATACTATAACGCGCAACTCGTAAATCAAAAGGTTTGTACATTACCATTAGAACAAAGGATAAGCCCAAATCCAGAAGAATCTCCGATCCTGTGATAATTCCAATGGGGCTAGGTATATGATAGCCAATTCTCAGCCTGGGTTCAAGTTATAGGCAAGCCACTTAACCCTTCATTGCCTCAGGTACGCTTAGATTGTGAGCCCTTCGGGACAAGGGAATTAAAAAACAAAAAAACCCCAAAAACAACAACCTGTTAGCATATATCTGTAAACTGCTTTGACCCGGTGAAAAGTGGTATATAAGCACAGCTAAATAAATAGGGTCCTGACAGCCAGTGCCAAAATTGCCCTTTCTCAGCCAACGGCCCCGATACTGGCTTGTCCCCTCCTCTGTCTTATTGGCTCCGATTTAATCTAAAAAAATTCATAACCACCATCCCATACATATTCATCACCACTAGAATCTACTTAGCTATGGGAGCGATAGTGGCTCAAACTAATAGTGACCCTTTATGTGCCTGCTTTTGAAGAGGAGTTCATGTATGTATTCCAATGGATGTAATATTTTGTTTGGAGAAGGTTGCTGGATGCTATTTTCTGTTTATGGAGAAGCCCAAGATCGAAGTTACAAGATTTTTTTGAAATAGCTGAATTGCAAATCTAATTTGCAGTCTGAAAGTACTATTGAATCTCATCTGATTAGCCTTTTTGGATATTACCATCATGAAAGGAAGAAACCTAGTAACAATCTTTGTATCAAAAGAAAGTAACAAATCATTTATTATATTTTACCAGCCATCACCATTACAAAATAAAAACGGGATTGCCTGCGAGTCAATTCTTGCGTCTAAGATGGATCTGTTTTAATGTGGATGAATATAAGAAACAGGTACATCATTAATTGAGCAATACATACAACAAGGCTATCCAAGACATATTATAAAACAAGCATATTTGAGAGGGTTGTATGCACAACGAGAACTATCTGGATCACTGAATCGGGGACAGTTGGGATCAACCCTCTTGCTGTGTGTGGTACCGTTTTCCATGAAAGCGCCTATAATTGCTTCATTTATTTTTAAACACTGGGGTGTTGCAGTCTCATTCATGTTTTTCTGAGAAATCTGTGGTAACTTACCAGAGAGGTAAAAATATAGCCAATTATATTTGTAAATCAGTAACATGGCAAGATACATCAAGAGATGTGGATATAAACTATGGACATTTTCCATGTGAGCATTGTGAGTTTTGCATGTCCACTATAGTAGGAGGGAGAGTTGGATCCCTAGCTTTTCGGGTATCTTTATTAAATCCTGTTTTGTTAACAACTTCCGACATGGGCATATATAGACAACCTAGGTAGTTTGCCAGGTTATGTGGGCAGAACAAATAGAATCAGTGGTTAATAGATTACAGGAACACAAATCAAGGTTATGAAATAAAAATAAAATGGATCTCCTATGGTAGACTATTGTTTGGGAAAGTCACATGAATTTGTGGATCTTCGATGGAGAATTATTGATCATATCCCCCAATATTGGCGAAGAGGTGACCACCAAAGACATTTAAATTATTTGGAACAATGGTTGGATCTATAGTCTGCATATGGTACATTGTTGGTAGAGTGGTTAGTTTTGAAATGTGAAAGGTGCCACGGCCATGTTCTTTGGGAAGCCAAGGAAGCTCATTGTTGTGAAGGATGAACAATTGAAGAGACTCCCCGTTGAACTAAGAAGAAATAGAAAATTAAGTTTGCATGAGGGAGCGGTTGAAAGAACACGTTCTATAAAAAGATAATTAACGAAAGCTTTCAACAAACGTATAAAACTTGAGTGGAGCCCTGAAGCACAACGATTTTTTTTCCCACTTTGAAACACGATAATGTGATCCACTAAGATCGTAGTCGACATGATGCATTTAATTTGAGAAAAGCATTTTAGTTTTTAAATGCTTTATAATAAAGACGACTAACGAACATGATAGCGGCTGATCAATAGCAGCTTCTCGTATAGTGAAGTCTAACAAATATGAAATTTCCTATTGTATGTATTATACAGTGGGATATTAAGAACTGTAGGATAGGGTGTGTGTCACACTGCCACCCATAGCATCACATTGGTAACAAACAAGTACAGGGCACACCTAGTTTGCACCTGCAACTACCTTGCTACTGATGCAGGAAGTATGGTATTACTCTCTACCATAGCTTTGCCCCTTGCATTTGCCATGCTCCCTGTGCCCTGCCATGATATAATCATGCGTTACCTTCATGTTAGCACTGCACTGCTCGTGGCACTTTACTAAATATGCCCCAAACATTCTAGTGTGCCTTGAGATGCAGATGGGGAAAATAGAATAAGCTGAACTGCTATAAAGCCTATACTAGTGTTTCCCCAAATCTTTCCACTGTGACTCCATTTTAGCAGTCAAAAACTCACATGATCTCAGCAAACCCACGTTATTCGATTATCATAAACTATGTACTCATTGTTTGTTTGTCCTAAAAATTCAGTAATATAAACACACATCTATGCTATTTGTTTGGTATACCACCATTTGGCCAAAAATTTGTTGTCTTAGCAGTTTATATTATCGTTTTTGCCAGAATACAAACTACAAAAACAAAACTGAGCAAAAAAAAATACTCTCCTTTCCTTCTCTTCTCTCCGGGCCAGTCCAGGAACAAGAGGGTTGTCAATCTTCTCTAGCAACTGAGGACTGAAAAACTGAAGTTTTGCAGAGCTGGTACCCGGCTCCCCCTGCTGGCTAACGCTCAGTCTTTCAGTCCTCAGCAACTGGAATGGACGGAATCCTGGCTGGCTCCCGAGAAAGCTCTTAGAGAGGAGAGAGTTTTTTTCTTTCTTTCTTTCTTTCTTACTTCCAGCAGTGACAATGAGGACAGAGCCCTAGCAGGGTTCACCCCCACAAATTGGTTCTCTGACTTTTCTTCAGAAACGGAGCTGCTAAGGCAGAGCCTGCTTTACACAGCAGCTCCGGTTAACGGCAGAGGAAGCAGTGAGGTGCTGGGAGCCCCAGAAACCATCCTGCCGACCTCTGGCTTAAGTTTCCTCATCCACTAGCAGTGGGGGAGAGTAACTTGGCAGAAGTCTTCCTTCCAAGCTTTGTTTCAGGTATGTCAGGTGCATTTTAATCTTGTCGGGCAAAACGCGATGTTCGGCGGGGTTTTTTTGTTATCGGCGTTTCCTCTTCTCGGGCGCTGATTTCTTCTGTGCCGGGTTATTTTTCAGTTTTTGCGGCTTTTTCTTCTCAGGGACTCATTGATCCTTCGGTTTTTGAGGTACTTGTTTGTTTTCGTTTCTCCTGTTGGGCGATGGACAATACCTCAGAGGGCTGCCCTCAGGGCGGTTTAGAATTGGCGGGACCGTCAGCCATTACAGTTACAGCTCCCATTCCCTCAGCTCAGGAAAAGCCCGTGAAAAGGAGAGCCAAATCCACAAGACAAGAACGGGTGGGGGAAGCTCCTCCAACTTCTCTGTCTGAAGCTCAGAAAGGGTTAGAATCAGTTTTTTCTGCTGATTTTATCTTGGCTCTCCATCAGACCTATTGTTTAAAGTGGCAACAAGCTCAGGTGAAGGGCTCTGTCACTGGCACTGGGCAAAGCTTAGAGAATCAGCCTCCCCCTTTGGATCCAGGTGAAGGTTCCTCTAAATTGGCACACGGCCCGGAGATTAGTGCAGATAAGGCTGCTCAACATGTCTCGGAGCTCCCAGGACTGGAGGAGGGCGAACTCCTCTCTGATTCCGGTTTGGACTGGGCGGCCGATTTGGATGAGGCTGAGAGAGGCTCCAGTGAGGATCCCAATCTGTTTAGGGTTTTTAGAAAGGAGGAGTTAGGTCCACTTATTGCCCAAACTTTATCAGCCTTGAATATTCCTTTACCTGCGGCTCAAGAGCCTTTGGAGGATTCTCTTCTCCAGGGTTTTAAGACGGAGCAGAGGTGTTTCCCTGTGCACAGAGTCATGAAACAGATGGTGGAATCCGAGTGGGAATGTCCGGAGGCTTCTTTGAGGGGAGCACGGGCTATTGGCCGGTTGTATCCTTTGCCGCACGAGGAACAAGAGTTACTGAAGATGCCTAAGGTGGATGCCTTAGTCTCGGCGGTCACTAAGAAAACGACTATTCCTGTGGAGGGCGGTGCGGCTCTCAAAGATTTGCAGGATAGGAAGTTGGAAACCTTGTTAAAGCAGGCTTTTGATTCTTCCTCACTATCGCTGCGGGCGGCTATCTGTGGAGCGTTTGTCTCCCGGGCCTCCATTCGTTGGATCCAGGGTGACTCTCTCCCCCGATCGGAGCAGGACGAAGGCGCAAAGCTAGAGTCAGCGGCTGCTTACCTAGCAGATGCCTTCTACGATCTGGTGCGGATTTCGGCGAAGTCCATTGCAACCGTAGTTGCGGCTCGGCGATTTCTTTGGTTGAGGAATTGGGCGGCGGACGCCTCTTCCAAGGCGCGGCTCAGTAAGCTACCATATAAGGGTTCGCTGCTGTTTGGGGCTGCGTTGGAGAAGATTGTCAAATATCTTGGCGATTCTAAAGGCGGCCGCCTTCCAGAGGACCGACCAAAATCACAAAAGCCCAGCAATTTGCACAGGGGTGCCTCTCGGGATTTTCGCAGGTTCCGAGGTTCCCGTTTTGCCCCGTACCAAAGGGGTCGCTTTGCGGCCAGGGGTCAGTCCTTTCGGGGAGCGCGAGGCTTCGGAAGAGGTTATTTCGGAGCCCAGCAAACTACTGCAAAAAAACCCCCAATGAAGTGCGGTTGGTCCGGGCGGAAATCCCAGTGGGGGGACGGCTTCAAGCCTTCCTTTCCGTCTGGGCCACCATCACTTCCGACCAGTGGGTCCTGGAAATTATCCGCGACGGCTATTCTCTCGAGTTAGCTCGTCCGCTAGCGGATGCTTTCGTGATGTCTCCATGTGGTTCGGCGGTAAAGCAAGCAGCGGTTGCGGATACCCTTCGGCGGTTGGTACATCTGCAGGCAGTTGTTCCGGTTCCTCCAAACCAGTTAGGGTTCGGTCGATACTCCATTTATTTTGTCGTGCCCAAGAAGGAGGGGTCTTTTCGACCTATTCTAGATCTAAAGGGCGTGAACCGCTGCTTAAGAGTTCCGCATGGAGACGCTTCGGTCGGTTATTCAGTCAGTCCAACCGAACGAGGTCTTAAGCTTCCGTGAGATCTATGGATGTTATCTTCATATCCCCATATGATCAGAGCACCAGAAATTTCTACGCTTTGCGGTGCACATGGGACATTTCCAGTTTCGGGCTTTACCGTTTGGCCTGGCGACAGCGCCGTGGTGGTGGTAGCAGCGCCTTGAGAAGAGAGGGTGTTCTCGTCCATCCCTATCTCGACGACTGGCTAATTCGAGCACCATCCGTGTCAGACTCTTTCTCGGCCACGGCGAGGGTGGTGAGCCTTCTGGAGCAGCTGGGTTGGGTGATTAAACCAAGCCAAGAGCCAGTTGCAGCCGGTCACGCGCCTTCTGTACTTGGGAGCAATTTTCGATACCGCTTTAGGGGCGGTTTTTCTGCCGGAGGGCAGAGTTCAGAAGATTTTGTCACAAGTGCGGAACTTCTTGCGTCTCAAAGCCCCGACTGTGTGGCATTATCTGCAGCTCCTGGGGTCCATGGCGGCAGCGTTGGATCTGGTACCGTGGGCAAGGGCCCACATGCGGGCATTACAACAGGCCTTGCTTTCCAGGTGGTCTCCCCAGGAGCATCCTCTAGACCGCAAGTTGCCCAGTTTACCCAATGTCACCTTAAGTCTTCAGTGGTGGTTGGATCCCGTTCACTTGCGAGCGGGAGTTCCCTTACGCCAGCCGGACTGGGTGCTAGTAACTATCTATGCCAGCCTCGCGGGCTGGGGAGCTCATTGTCAGGCGACTTCTGCTCAGGGGATTTGGCCACCAGAGTTAAAGGATTGTTCCATCAACCTGTTGGAGCTCAAAGCGGTTTCCTTGGCTCTTCGAGAGTTTCTTCCTCTTCTCCAGCGAAAGGCAGTGCGAGTGTTTTCCGACAATGCGGTAACGGTCTCCTATATCAACAAGCAGGGCGGCACAGGAAGTGCAGTGTTGCTGGCGGAGAGTCAACAGCTGATGTCCTGGGCGGAGGAGCATCTGGTAGCTCTGTCGGCGGCGCATGTAGCAGGTCGAGACAATCTCACAGCGGACTTCCTCAGCTGCAATGTGGTGGATCCCGGAGAATGGGAGTTGAACGCCGCAGTGTTTCACGAGTTGACCCTCAGGTGGGGTCAGCCGGTGATGGACCTCATGGCCACCTTCGACAATGCCAAAGCGCTTCGATTTTTCAGCAGGCGCAGGGAGCGCATGTCGGAGGGTCTCGACGGCCTAGCTCAACCGTGGCCATGCAGGGGACTTCTTTATGTGTTTCCGCCATGGCCAATGATCGGCAGAGTGGTTCGACGCATAGCGAGTCATTGCGGTCGAGTACTTTCTCATTGTGCCGGATTGGCCCAGAAGAGCGTGGTATGCAGATCTAGTTCGCCTTCTCATAGACAGTCCCTGGAAGCTGCCCTCGCGAGCGAACCTGCTGGTTCAGGGGCCTCTGCTCATGCCGGAAGTGGAACGCTTCTCTCTTACGGCTTGGCTCTTGAAAGGCGCCGGTTAATACGTAGAGGATATTCGACGTCGGTTGTGGCTACTATGTTGCAGGCCAGAAGACAGTCTACGTCCCTAGCTTATGTCCGGCCGGCACCTCCGTCCGCACGGTGCCTCCATACTGCACGTATTGGCCTTCTTGCAGGATGGACTGGATAAGGGGTTGGCCCTTAGTACCCTCTGGGTTCATTTAGCGGCCCTTTCCTGTTTTAGGGGCCTTGTGAAAGGGTCTCGACTATCGGCTCATCCAGATGTTCTTCGGTTCCTGAGGGCGATCCGGAATATTCGTCCATCTCTTCGTCCCGTGGTTCCCCCTTAGGATTTGAACCTTGTTCTTGAGGCTTTGGCGCGACCTCCTTTTCATCCGGCTAAGGACATTTCGCTCAGAGAGCTCTCTTGGAAGGTTGCCTTCCTGGTGGCCTTGTGTTCGGCTAGGCGCATTTTGGATCTCCCAAGCTCTTTCCTGTAGGGCCCCGTATCTGCAATTTTCGGAGGAGAGAGTCCTTTTGCGGACGGTGCCTTTGTTTCTTCCGAAGGTGGTGTCCTCTTTCCATATCAATCAAGCTATTTCGCTTCCCACCTTTAGAAACGTGGATGGTCTCCCTATTGATGCTGTTCTGGAAAAATTAGATTTGGGTAGATTGCTCAAGAGATACTTTAGAAGAACTAAACCTTTCTGCAGAACAGAAAGGTTGTTTGTGCTGTTTGGGGGGCCTCGGAAAGGGGAGGCAGCTTCCAAGGCATCCATTGCTAGATGGGTGAAACAAGCGGTAGTGGCGGTATATCAAGCAGTTGGAAAGCCGCCTCCAGAAGGACTTCGTGCTCATTCTACTCGGAGCCAAGCGACGACTTGGGCCGAATATGCTTTAGTTCTGCCTGCGGATATTTGTCGGGCGGCTACGTGGTCGTCGCTCCACACGTTCGCTAAGCGTTACAGATTGGATGTTGGGGCCCGGGCAGACGCAAATGTTGGGGCTTCGGCTGTCATAGCGGGCCTGGCGGGTCCCTCCCGTGGTTAGATACTGCTCTGGTACTTCCCTCTTTTTCCTGGACTGGCCCGGAGAGACGAGAAGGAAACAGAAATTAGACCTTACCTACTAATTGTCTTTCCTGGAGATCTCTCCGGGCCAGTCTAGGACCCACCCGTGTCATTTGCCAGATTTCTTAGTGATGCGAGTGCCTAGGTGGAGTACGTGACGTCGTCTATTGGTCAAACGGTCTGCACGTCAGCAAGAGTTGCGTTTTCACCTCGTTTGTTACGGTTCACTACGTTACCCTCAGGTTGGTCTTTGGGGCTTCCTCGAGGTAGTTTTGGTTTGATGCATTTAAAAAGAAAACATAAAAAAAAAAAAGCAAACGAATTTTGGCGTTGCATTTCTTCCTTATATGCATAGGTACACTATATATGTTCTTCATCACTGCTTGTAAGTACATAAGTTGAAGCTATGTCTTTTTTCTTTGCTTGGGCTTATGTTCTTCAACTGCTTCAATAGGAATAGACTGAGCGTTAGCCAGCAGGGGGGGAGCCAGGTACCAGCTCTGCAAAACTTCAGTTTTTCAGTCCTCAGTTGCTAGAGAAGATTGACAACCCTCTTGTTCCTGGACTGGCCCAGAGAGATCTCCAGGAAAGACAATTAGCAGGTAAGGTCTAATTTCTGTATCTAGATGTTCTTAGTTCATGACACCATCCTTATTCTAGAAACATATGATGGCATACATGAGGAGGAAGGAAGGCCCTAGGCCATGAGAAACGGCTGATTTCAGATGGTACCTCTAATCGTAAATAATCTGAAAAAGGAATATTGGTACAGCTGTGTTTAATGTTTTTTAAAAATCTGCTAAAGAAACTTGCTAGAAAATTTCATAGAACAGGAGCAAAGCTGCAAAACGTAGTGGGTGAGGGGATATTCAAAGCAATTTACATGATTGGCAGGCCTACAAAGCATGTAAATGTCACGTTAGTGCCACTGGATATCAGCGAGTGCTATGTGGTTAGTATTGGTGCGGAGATGGCATCCGCCGCTTACCGGGCCATGGCAATATTGAGCCACTACCCGGTTAGCAACCCATGGGTAAAGGCTGGACTAACTTTACCCACAAAGGCTAACCGAGCAGCAGGCTGCAGCAGTCTGGATATTCATTGGATATGGCCCCAGCATTGAATATCCGGGGTTAGTATTCAGCGGTGACAGCCATGTTAGCAGCGATAGCTTCCGTCACTGAAACCCCCCCTCCTTCTCCTCCTCAGTATTCCTTGCCCAGCCTAATCTAAATTTATAAGAGGAGAGTACCACCAGAAGGTTAGCTTGTTAGGACCTTCAACAAGAAATGGGGGGTAGTATGAAACTGGGAACGAGTAAAGATAGAGAGAGAGAGAGGCCATTGTGCTTTTATGCTGGCCTAGCTTCATATTTTAAAATTTTAATCCTGCTAGCTACTAGTAAGCCAATATTCCATTAGCAGAGGCATACTTTGGTCTGACTGGTTGGCATTATATGTACATTTGACTGTCATATTTTGAATTCATTGAATTTGTTTTAGGATGTACTGTGGAACACTAGGTAGAAGCAAGTCTGTTCAATATTTAATGACTAGAGCAATGTTTTTAGTGCCCTAGGGTCAAAATGGCTTCAGTGACCTTTTCCTGAGCATTAAGAGATTTTTGACAAGAGACACAATGAAAGAGCTAAAGTGTTATCCAATATGATTCCTAAATTATGGAATCTTTTAATAGATATAGGATTTCCTACCATATGGGTGGTGGGTGTCCCCGTCCCCCCAGGAGAACTAGATGGCTTAAATCAACAACAAACTCAAGACAATACAACACCTAAGACCCCTACTTGACACACATGATTTTAGATCAGTAGTCAATACCCTCATCAACCCCCACTTCGACTATTGTAATAGTCTCCTAAATGGTTTACCGATAAAGAGCATCTACCTACTACAAAGAGCCCAAAACATATGCGCCAAGATGATCACAAAAGCTAAACTAACAGACCACGTGACCCCAATACTGTTAGACTTGCATTGGCTCCCTATAAGTAGCCGAATAAAATATAAAATCCTACTAACTACCTTCAAACTCCTTAACATCTCCCCCTCACATCTGTCTACCCTAATACACCCCCCATCAGAAACTAGAATGCACAGACAAAACGCAACCCATTCTCTCAACATAAAAACAACCTTCAGAAAAACTAAAGCAACTACAAGTGACAGGGCCTTCTCCTTCGCTGTCCCCACTCTCTGGAACGAACTCCCACTAACCCTTCGCATGATAAAAGACCTTCATCAATTCAAAAAAGAACTTAAAACTTACCTCTTCACGAACCATTTTGAAATCCCCTATCAACAGAGAACCTCTCCCCAACAATCACAGAAACACATCCACAGTACTCAAGATAGGACAAACGACTAACACAAGAAAACCTTACAGTACTTATTCATTCCACCCAATACAGAAAAGTCTTATCCAACCTGTTTTACTGCTCTTGTAAATAATCACTTGTAAATAGTTCTGTTATGTTCCTTGTAATATTACCTGTGTATATAGTTAAAAACTCTGTTCCATGTAAAGTATACAGAAGTATACAAAATTTTTGCTAACTGTTCCATGTAAACCGCCCTTGATCTCTGGAAGGGGCGGTATAGAAGAATTTGTTAAATAAATAAATAAACAATAAAAAAAATGCTAAGGGGTGTGTGTGTGTGTGTGTGATAGGTTCTGCTCCAGTCTGCTGTGTTATCCAGATAGCCAGTTACTGAGTCCAAACCCCTGAATTAAAGTTGCAGTAGGAGCAATATTTAGTTTGGTGGCTTTCAGGGTAAATTTTAGCACCTCATTTCCTAATCATCCCTCCAGTCCAATCCCGTATTTGTGTGTTGTCTCCGGCCACCAGCAGCTAGGAACTGAATGTGTCAGATTTATGATGTCATTTGTAGAAGAGTTCCCTCCTTAGGTACCAGAAACAAGATCTCAGTTCCTAGCAGCTAGGGCAGGCGCTTCCGCATGGCTGAGCTCCACTGGATGAACTCGCAGTTGGAATGATTGCCTACATTAAAAGGAAAAAAAAAAGGTACAAGGAAGGAGAGATGTAAGGCAGCAAGCAGGTGAAACTTCTTTAAGGCATAACCTTTCTTTGGCTGGTTCACTTGTGTAGTTTTTATTGTGGAGGACAGCAGGAGGCTGAGCCTGCTTGCCTGAGCCCAGGCCAGCTGGTTAGGGGTACAGGGCTGGTGTTAAAAACCTGGTAGTCCGTGTCCCTTTCCCTCCCAGCTGGACAGCACGGTACTTTTGATTAAGTAGCTGGCTGTCTTAATCTCTGACTGCCTTCATAGAGCCTTCACAGTGTGCTGGCTCTTTGTTTTCGATGCAAAAAGATTAAAACAAAGGGAAAAGCAGAATTTCAAAATTCTGTGCTAGCTGTTTTACTGGCTGACATCTCCTTAAGTGTTGAGGAAGCTGTGGTTTTCCCAAGATCGTCTCCTTAAGTAGAGAGGAAACCAGTAAGTGGGAGACAGTAGACCAACAGGCTCTAGCGAGGCTCAGGACAAAGAGTGTCAATGGCTGCTAGTCCCTTTGGTGGGAGGGCAGTTGGACATCACAAAGTTGACTTAAAATTTTCTTGGCAAGACACAGCTGTGGGCCTGTCGCAGCTTTACTTCCTTATCTATTTAAATGGTACTCTTGGCTCCCTAAGCTCGGCATTTGGGTTCCCTAGCAAACCCCGTGATTCTCTGGCTGTGACTTTGTTGGTATTTTAGTTTTGTGGGTTGTTTGTTTGTTTTTTTTTAAATGCTTGTTTTGGTTTCCTTTTTCAGACTCGCAGGAGTTAAGTGCGGTGATCGTGTCCCCGAGAAGAAGGGCTCTCTCTCGAGCCAGTTTTGCATCTGCATTTTTTTCCCTGTCTTGGTGCGAATGCGGCCATATTTTGTGTTCTTCCTATCGGGACATTCGGGGAAATCGGCAGCAATGGCTTTCTTGCACGGCGGAGTTCTCCTTTCTGGGCTTAGGTGATATTATGGTAATTGCTGAAGTTTATTTCGTGTCCTTGTATTTTTTTCAGGACCTCAAGACTCCCAAGATGTTTAATGCCGTTCTTTTATTGTGGGATGTTAGCAGGATCAGTGATCCCCCTTGAGGTCTCTGGTTTAATCTGATTTCTTCTGAGTGCCTCTTTTTTTATCAGGATCATGTAAAGGGGATTACTCCCAGGGTCTTTGTTTATCTGTAATTTAATGTAATCTGACATGCTAAGAGCATGTGTTGTATCTGATTTTTCTGCTTTCATGTAAACTGGATTAATTAAATGATCTCATCATGTAGCTTGAATCATCTACATTAAGCTATTCTCAGTGCTTCAAACTTATTCTGGTTAGTAGGCAGTGCTTTGCACCGCATTCTTCTGAAGGTCTCTTTAATTTCTTTTAACCTAGGGATTTTTCTAAATGCCTCAGCTTTGTTTGATTTGCTCTGATATAGTCTAAACAGGGTTCCGCTATGTGGATCTGCTTTAGTCGATATTAACCTAGATCGACGAGTACACCGGGTTAATCTGGTTTGTCCTGGATTTACCTAAGTTGCGATTTTCTGCGTATTTCTGATGTACTTGGTGTGATCTCAGCTGTTATTCTGAGGACAACTGCATTGATTTGAATTCATATAATCTCAGCTAATCTAAGTAGCTCTGATTTAATTTGAATTACCCTGACCTCAGCCAATCTAAGTTCATTTAAGTAGGCTCTCGGCGCTTAGCTTGCCTCCTTAATACTAACAGGTTTGCCACAGAGGAGGAATCCTGTCAGTGAGCTAGTATGTTTTCAGTCTTGGGTTTGGTGGTTCATTTGGAGCATTGTTTGTTTTTTTGGCTGGGTCCTGTCTCACCATTAGTCCTAGGATCTGTGACTTAAGGCTTCAGCCTGCTACAAAAAGGAAGTCACCGGGCCTGGGGTGGGCTGAAGTCATGTGGGTGGTGGGTTTTTTTTTTTTTTCTGTTCTATTTGTGGCTTCATATAAGGTGGATTTTAGGAGGATCTAAGGTTTTATTGGACTATCCTCAATTGAGCGGGCTGCAATGGTTAAGTGGAGCTGCTTATGGCTCCTCAGACTGCGTGTAGGCAGTGAAGTATGCATTCTGCTGCATTTCAGATATGTAAACCATGCCCTGTGAGTCCTTCATTTTCGCATGAAGATATCCCCTTCCTGACCATGACAATAATGGTGGGTAAGGTTCTTTTCGAGCCTGGACACTCACAGAAGCGTACTTGCACATTCCAGTCCGACTGGATTATCATCGGTTCTGGAGGTTCATGGTGCCGCATGGTCATTTTAAGTTCCAGGTGTTTGTTCTTTTGGTCTGACCATTGCTCGATGTACCTTTTACCAAGGTGCCTATAAAACAGACAGGCATTTTGGTTTGGCCCCCTACCTGGAAGATTGGCTGATCAGAGTGCAGTCGCTGGCTGAGACTGCTGATGCCACTCAGGAAGTGACTACGTTTCTTTAGGGCCTGAGGTGGATAGTGAACCTGACCAACAGTCGGCTTGAGCGAGTCTAGGACCTTGGGTACCGGGGAGCACACTTCGACACCAAGCTGGAACGCATACGTCTTCCGCGTGAGAAGTCCCCAGAACCTTCAGTCTCAGGTGTGGAGCTTCTTGGATATGAAGGCGCTCTCATTGTAGTATTACCTACAACTCTGGTGTTCCATGGCAGTGGCCTTGGTCCTAGTTCCATGGGCAATGGCTCCCATGCAGCTCCAGCAGGCCTGCCCAGATCTTTGTGGTCGCCGCAACATCACTTGATGTCGCAGTGGTTTTTGTCTGCTAACCACAAGAGTGCAGCTGTCTTGTTGTCTGCAGCTGGACCATCTGATGGTGGGTATGCCACTGCAGCCTCTAGAACTGGGTGTTGGGGATGACAGATGCCAGCCTCATGGGGTGAGGTGCGTATTGAGTCGCAGGTGATGCAAGGGCTGTGGTCTCCGGAAGAGAGGACCTGGTCCATCAATCAGCTGGAAAAGAGATCAGTCTTCTGGGCGCTCCAATACCTCCTTCCTTCCCATGATTTCTGGGAGGGCTGTGCAGGGCTGTTCTGATGACACGACAATGCTGGTGTACCTCAACAGCCTTGGGGGAAGGAGCACTGCAGTGCTGGCAGAGGAAGTCTCACTGCTGCTTGGGGTGGAGGAGGATCTGAGGTCGGTCTCTGTGGTTCACGTGTAAGGAAAGGAAAACGTTCAGACCAGCTACCTCAGACGGCAACGGTTAGGTCCAGGAGAGTGGGAGTTCAACATGGTCGTGTTTCATGACATAACGGTCCGTGGAGTGGACAACGCCAAGGCAGCTCAGTTCTTCAGCATGTGCAGGGAACCCATATCTGAAGGTTTCAATGCCCTGGCCCAGCTGTGGCAGACATGTAGTTCTCTGTATGCCTTTCCTCTGTGGCCTCTAATAGGATATCTGCTGCATCAGATAGAAGCTCATGGGGGGCTGGTGATTCTGATTGCTCTGGATTGGCCTTGTTAACCGTTGTATACCAATCATCTGCTCCAGCGAATAGTGGCACACCCCTGGCAGCTCCCCAACAGGATAAACCACCTTTTTCAGGCATTCTTGCTTATGGTCTGGCTCTTGAAAGGTTGTGGCTGAGTGATAAAGGATATTCAGCGGCTGTGACAGGTACCTTGCTTAAGTCTTGCAAGCTCTCTACCTCATTGGCCTATATCGGAATCTGGCGTATGTTTGAGAGTTGGTGGGAGGACAGGGGACTCCGGCCTTTTGTTGCTTCACTTTCGGACATCCTTGCAGGCAGGACTAGACAAGGAGTTGGCTTTACGTTCCTTGTGGGTTCAGATAGTGCCTCTCTTGTTTCCAGAGACAGGTGCAGGGTTGCTCCTTTTGTGGCTTATCCGGATGTGGTCCGTCTTTTTTTTTTTTTTTCCTGGGTGGTGAAACAGGTCTGTTTGCACTTTTGTGTACCACCTTGGGATCTCAACCTGGTGCTAGTGACCTTAACCGATGCGCAGCTCGAACCCCTGTCTTGGGCTCTATTGAAGGATGTCACTCTGAAAACAATGTTCTTGGTTGCTATTTGCTAGATTTGTTGCAGCTCCGAGTAGCAAGTCCTATTTTGCAGAGCCTCCTTTTTTTGCTCCTGTCCAAGGAGAAGGTGGTTCTGTGGCCCGTGCCGTCCTTTCTGCCTAAGGGGTATAGAGTTTTCAGCTAAATCAAATGGTGACTGCCGGGTTGTTCTTGTCACAGACACAGAGAGGTTGTCAACTTCACAGACTGGACATGCGCAGGGTCCTGCCCCATTGCATTAAGCAGACGGAATCTATCCCCAGATCAGACAGTTTATTTGTCTGTGTTTTTGGTGGTCTCCACCAAAGGACTACAAAAGGGGACTGCTACTTCTGGAGAGAGAGCTACAATTGTAAGTATTTACTTCTGGGAATTTTTCTAAATCTTGGGGGGAAAAAAGAATTCTTTAGATTAATGCTGATTAATCTGTGAACCCAGTGTAATTGTTAAATCAGTCAGGACCTAGTAGCAGCGAAGAGTTTTTTCAGTTTAAATTTTAAAACACAGCAGAGAGCTTTCTGGTGAAATTTAGAACCCAAGACTCCCTCTATCAAAGCAAGGGCTGTGGGACTCCCCCTGGAGATCAGTCACAGATTACCTTAGAAGCACAGGACATGGTACTGTGTAACAGCCAACTTTTTAAGTCGTCTTTTCCTCCGTCCCTCCCCAACAACCACCCACCCCTGGGATAATCGTAGCTTTTATATGTGCTTAAACCTCTTAAAGGAAAGAAGGTGCCATATTTACTCTCAGGTGCAGCTGTTTATTCTCATCAGCATACATTAAGGACCTGAGATTAATTAAATTTCAGGTGAACAAAGTACATTAAACGTATTAGGTATAGTTTTATTAGTATAAGTATCCCTAGCAGCCCTTAGTAAGTAAAGAACTTAAATATCTAAACACAACCTTAAAATGAAGATGCAGACAGCAGTCCAGCAGCGAGATGGGGGCTTTCCAGTCTCTTGCATTGAGTGTCACATGTATGATTTTCTCCCAGTTGGGTGAGGGGTCTTACGTGTGCACAAGGTGCAAGGAGCTCTTTGCTCTCAAGTAATGAGTCCGATCTCTGGAGGCTAGAGTAGCAGACTTGGAGGACATAAGGAAGACAGAGGTACATAGACGAGACCTACAGGGATATAGTCCTGAAGTCCTCCTCCAGTCTGGCAGCATCCCTGTTGCCATGGAGGAGAGAGGTCACGTGACAGGAGAGCATTACGTTGGTGTGGCAGGAAATGATCCTATAGCTAGGACCTGTTCTCCAGGTGATGTAAAACTCTCTCGCACCGAGGAAGTTTCTCCAGGACCATGTGCCCATGAGGGAAGGGTTAGGACAGCCGTTACAGTTGGTGATTCGATCTTTAGGTATGTAGATAGCTGGTGGACGTGAGGATCGCCTGGTAACATGCCTGCCTGGTGAGAAGGTAGCAGACCTCTTGCACCACCTAGACAAGGTCTTAGCTAGTGCTGGGGAGGAGTCTGCTGTCTTGGTACATGTCGGTACCAGTGACTTAGGAAAACATGGTAGGGAGGTTCTGGAGGCTAAATTTAGGCTTTTAGGTAGGAAGTTGAAATCCAGAACTTCCAGGGTAAGGTTCTCTGAAATGCTTCACATTCTACGCGCAGGACCCAAAAGTCAGGCAGAGCTCCAGAGTTTCAATGCGTGGATGAGACGATGGTGCAAGGTTGAGGGTTTTGGATTTGTTAGGAACTGGGGAACATTCTGGGGAAAGGAGGAGCTGTTCCGAAGGGATGGACTTCACCTTAATTAGGATGGAACCAGGCTACTGGCATTAACCTTTAAAAAAGGAGAGAGAGAACAGCTTTAAACTGGATAATAGGGGAGAGCCAAGAGCGCATGGTTCGGAGCAATGTATCCTTGAAGATTACTACCAAAAAAGTTACGTTAGGGCACATAAGCAGAGAGGTTCCAATAAAGACAAAGGTAGCCCAAATGTCCTCGAGTACAGAACAGACAGAGTTAAAGATTCCAAATTGCCCCTGCCTACCGATTAACCAGATTAATATCAATAAAATACAGTCACTAAACTGCTAGAAGTCTAAAAAATAAGATGAGAGTTAGAATATATAGCACTAGATGAGAAGTTGGATATGATTGGTATCTCAGAGACATGGTGGAAGGAGGACAACCAGTGGGACACTGTGATAACTGGGTACAAACTATATCGTAATGATAGAGCTGATCAAATTGGTGGAGGGGTTGCGCTCTGTCAGAGGGCATTGAGTCACAAAGGATTAAAGTTTTGCAGGAAACAAAATTCGCTGTAGAATCTCTATGGACTAAAATTCATTGTGTAAAAAGGGGAAGGCGATGGCAGTGGGGTTGTACTATTGACTGCCTGGCCAGAATGTACAAATGGATGATATACTCAAAGAAATCAGGGAAGCTAACAAACGTTACAGAACAGTAGTAGTAATCGGTGATTTATATTACCCTGGTATTTATTTATTTAACCAGTTTTGTATCCTGCCTTTTCCTTCAATCAAAGCGGTAAATACAGCACAGGGTTATACAAAGGCTAGGGAAAACAAACACAATAAACACTTGGAGTACATAACATAGGGAAACACAGCAGATACATTACGTAAAGTTACAATAACATACCGTTACACAGAATTAATACAAAACAGCTGTATCTTTGGCCCGCATGGTCCTACGCCCAAGGGCCACGCCAAAGGGCCCTTTGGCACGGGCGCGCACCCGAAGTGGCGGTTTGGGGCCGTTGTGAATGCCGCTGATTGGTGCTGTCGAGGGATGAGGAGGAGCTCCTGCTCACTCCCTCTGCTGATGGCTGCCTCTTTCCCGGTCTCGGGCACGCACCCGAAGTGGCAGTTTGGGGCCGTTGTGAATGGACTGGGTCAGTGTCACGGCAGGACATGCTAGGGAGATAACGTTTCTAGATGAAATAAATGACTGCTTCTTGGAGCAGTTGGTTCATGAACCGACCAGAGAGGAAGCCATTTTGGACTTAGTCCTTAGTGGAACCAGATCTGGTGCAAGAGATAAGGGTGTTGGGGCCACTTGGCAATAGTGATCATAGCATGATCACGTTTTGATTTAATTAATGGAGGAGGAATGGTAAGGAAATCCACAGTACTACCTTTTAACTTCCCTTTCAAAAGGGAGACTATGATCAAATGAGGAAAATAGTTAAGAAAAAACTAAAAGGAGCAGTTGCAAAGATCAAAGATTTACATCAAGCTTGGGTATTGTTTAAAAATACTATCTTGGAAGCCCAGACCTGCTGTATTCCATGCTTTAAGAAAAGTGGAAGGAAGTCCAAAACACTGCCAGCATGGTTTAAAGGTGAGGTCAGAGAGGCTGCTGTTGCCAAAAAAGCATCTTTCAGGAAATGGAAAAAAGAGCCAAATGACAAACTGGAAACAGTACAAGCACTGGCAAGTTAAATGCAAAGCATTGATAAGGCAGGCAGAGAGAGGATTTGAGAAGAAACTTGCTGTGGAAGCAAGTACATTCATAGAAAAACCCTGTGAGAGTCAGTTGGACCATTAGATGACAGAGGGGTAAAAGGGGCAGTAAGAGGGGACAAGGCCATGCAGAGAGGCTGAATGAATTCTTTGCTTCAGTCTTTACTAAGGAAAATTTACGAATGTTACCCATGACTGAAATAGTATTTAAAGGAGATGCTGTGGAAGAATTCAAAGAAATATTGATATACCTGGAAGATGCCTTACAACTATTTGATAAACTGAAGAGTAGCAAATCACTTGGACCGGATGGTATACATACAAGGGTGTTGAAATAGCAGGTCTGCAATCTCATATTTCAGTTATTAGTAATCTGTGAACTATCATTAAAATCATCTGTAATACCTGAAGATTTGAGGATCGCCAGTGTAGCGCCAATTTTTAAAAAGGGTTTCGGGGTGATCCGGAAAACTACAGACCGGTGAGCCTGACTACAGTATTGGGGAAAAATGGTAGAAACCATCATAAAGAACAAAATTACTCATGTAGATAGTCATGGCTTAATTGGAGACGGCCAACATGGCTTTAGACAAGGAATATCTTTTCTTAGTAATCTGTTATGTTTTTTTGAAAGTGTGAATAAACAGGTAGACAAAGGTGAGTCGGTTGATATAGTGTATCTGGACTTTCAGAAAGCCTTTGACAAGGTCCCTCATCAGACACATTTGGCAAAACTATAAAGTTATGGGATAGGAGGCAGTGTACTATTGTGGATCAGGAACTGGTTTAAAAGTTTAGAAAGCAGAGGGTAGGGCTAACTGGCCAATTTTCCCAATGGAAAAAGGTGAATAGTGGAGTACCGCAGGGATCTGTGCTGGATCTGCTGCTTTTTGACATATTCATAAATGATCTGGAAAAGGGAATATCGAGTGAGGTTATCAAATTTGCAGATGACACAAAACTATTTAAAGTTGTTAAAACCCAAGAGGATTGTGGAAAATTGCAAGAGGATCTTTATAAATTGGAAGGCTGGGCATCCAAATGGCAGATGAAATTTCATGTGGAGGAGTGCAAAGCTATGCAACTAGGAAAGAACGACCCAAACTATGGTTACACGATGCAAGGTTCCACATTAGGAACCACTACCCAGGAAAAAGATTTAGGAGTTATCATGGATAACATGTTAAAAACCCTCCGTCCAGTGTGCAGTGGCGGCAAAGAGAGCAAATAGAATGCTAGGTATCATAAGAAAAGGAATGGAAAATAAGAGGGTATTATAATGCCTCTGTATCGTTCCATGGTGCAACCGCACCTTGAATATTGTGTGCAATTTTGGTCGCCATATCTTAAAAAGGATATAGCGTTATTAGAAAAGGTACAGAGAAGAGCCACCAAGGTAAAGGGGATGGAAGGATACTCCTATGAAGAGAGGCTAAAAGGGTTAGGGCTCTTCAACCTGGAAAAGAGACGGCTGAGGGGAGATATGATAGAGGTCTATAAATTAATGAATGGAGTGGAACGGGTAAATATAGATTGATTGTTTTACGTCATCAGAATATAAAAAGACTAGGGGACATGCAATGAAGCTTCAGGGTAACCTATTTAAGACTAATAAAAGAAAATATTTTTTCACTCAACGTGTAATCAAACTCTGGAATTTTGTTACCGGAGGATGTAGTAAAAGCTGTTAGTGTAGCTGTATTTAAAAAAGGTTTTGGCAAGTTCCTGGAGGAAAGGTCCATAAACCATTATTAAAAGGGACCCAAGATATCACTGCTTGACCCAATACAAGCATTGAGGACTCTGTGTCTTTTGGGGAGACTGCTAGGTACTTATGACCTAGATTGGCTACTGTTAGAAACAGGATACTGGGCTGGATGGACCTTGGTCTGACCCAGTATAGCATATCTTATGTTCCACAAAGGGGAGGTGGCATCTAAGGCCTTGGTAGCATGCTGTGTGACGGAAGCTATTACCTTTGCCTATGTTCTCATAAGGAAAGCAGTACTGGATGGTGTTAAGGCCCATTTCATGAGGCCACAGGTGACCACCTGGCCGGAGCATGGGCTGGTTTTGCCTAGGGATATCTGTACGGTGGCCACATAGTCATCTCTGCACACCTTTATGCAGCATTACCACCTAGAAGTTCAGGTATCTCCTGATGCACGTTTTAGGGCGGCAGTGTTCCAAGCCAGATTTGCGTTTCTTTCCCGTTCTTAGTCACTGCTCTGGTACATCCCATCTGAACTGGAGGGACGATTAGGAAGGTAGAATTAGACCTTACTTGCTGGTTGTCTGTCTTTTGAGTCCCTCCAGTCCAGAATCCACCCTCATTTGGCAATGACCTTTCCCTGCATTTTTAGGGTCGCATGGAGTGGACATGTCTGGCCCTTCGCACTGAAGGGCTCTATGCTGAGTTCATCATTTTTCTCCCTGGGGCCCTCATGGAAGGGATCGTCGACGGGCAAGTATAAGCCTAGCTGCTTGTTTCTTTTCTCTCATAGTGTGCATAATTTAATTTGTGTTTTTGTTTGGAGACACAGTTTATTGCTCCTTTCTGGTGTAAAACAAAACCTCCAGCATACATGTATGATTAGCTGTGCTCTCTAAGGGTCTGCTTTGTCGACAGGATACTAGTTTCTGGTGCTTAAGGAGTGTGCTCTTCTACTGTGACATCAGAAATCTGACATGCTTAGTTCCTAGCTGCTGGTGGATGGAGATAACCCACAAGGACTGGACTGGAGGGACTCAAGGAAAGACAATTAGCAGGTAATGTCTAATTTTGCCTTTTTCACCATGTAATTGGAACTCAAAGGATGAAAGATCTGCAAAGTTTATTGTAAAAGCATAGGAAGAGAAATAAGGCTAGTATAAGTCTCTAGTGCTAGAGATACTCCACTCTCCTCTTATCTACCTAAGAGGAGATTGAATGTCTTACTCTTATCCGGCTGTAGCAAGAGAATTACTTTTCCTTTGTCTAAATGGGACAGAATCTCTTTTTTTGCATAGCCATAAGCATAGTGCTTTGACCTCTACTAAATCCAGAATGTTTAGGGTGTGGGGAATTTATTAGCGTTTAAGGTTAATTTATGGTACTACTGCTTTCTCTGTTTAGGCCAAAAATAAAAGATTTGAAATCTGGACTGTAGTGAGCAGGAGACGAAGGTTTAGATTTGGAATACTTTCAGGCAAGGAATAGGGACTGTTCCTGGAAAGAAGCTAGAATTCTACATTTTAAAAGAACAGTCAAGAGCTGTGGCAGCAAATCCTTTAGTAGTGAAAGAGATCTCCAGGAATGAGTCTTCACATATGGGTACGTCAGTACCGACGGAGCCTGCGCGGGAACGCTCCCCAGCGTCCCAAAAAAGGAAAGCTTTTGGGAGCATCCCACAGCGCCTGCGCGCTGCCTTCCCGCCTTTCCTAAATGCCTCTCTCCAGTTCTTCTTTTCCGCGGAGCCAGCAGGTCGTGTTCCTGTCACCGCTGAAGAAGTTCTTTATTTTATTTTATTTCTTTGGTCGCGCGTCTGCCTTCTTTGACGTCGGACCGGTACCGCCGGTCTTTTCTTTCTTTTTCTTTAAAAAAAAAAAAAGAAAAAAAGATACTTCCCGTTCCACTTCAGTGTATTTTTTCTTCGTTGGGCCTTAGGCCTAACAGAAAATTCCTCATGGAAAAGCCCGCCTCCGGGTTTAAAAAATGCACTAAGTGCAGCGGTACCATCTCCGTTACCGACACCCATGACTGGTGTCTTAAGTGTTTGGGTCCTGACCCATTCCATTACGGATTGTGCGTCCTGCTCCATGATGTCTAAAAGAGGTTTACAGAACCGAGCAGCCAAGCTCAGTTCACTGTTTCCCTCTGATGCAGCTTTGGTGGCATTGACGTCTTCCAGGGCGGCTGCTTCCTCCTATGGATCTCAGGTAACCAAACATAAGTCCAGCCGGTCCTCGAAGGGTAGATCTCCCTCTAAGCATCGAGATGCCTCCGGGCTTGCCCTCGAGGATCCTGCACCGGCAAAAGTACCCTGGCGGGAAGCTCTGGCTTCCAAAGCTCCTCCTATGGGGTCACAGGTTGACATAGGTGGCACGGCATCGACCGATCACCTGTTGCAATGTTCTGGGGTACCGGTGGAATCTGCAGGTACCGACCTCCAGACATTCATGGCGTTGATGGATCAGAATGTTCTGACCATGCAGCGTGCCATTACGGCATTCATACAAGCTGCGACGCCGCTGGTACCGCAACAAGCTTCATTGTCGGTACCGGCTCCGATCTCGGTTCCGGTGCCGGTACCGGTTGCATCGACATCGGCTTCAGTGTCGACTGCAGCAGTACACTGTCCGATGATGCCTATTGGTACCGATTCGGTACCGATGACTCCCGATGTCGATACCACCCGGTATGCGTATCAGGCTTTACAGGAGCATCCAGACAGACGATACTTCGATTCCTCCGAAGACTCTGATGCATCGGAGGCCTCTGTCGAAGCATCGGTACTCCTTTCTCAGGAGCCTTCTTCTCCAAAAAGAAGAATGTCCCCTCCAGAAGACTTCTTTTCAAGACTTCATAAGGGAAGTGGCCAAGGGGCTTTCTATCTCAGTAGCCCCTGAGACAGAGCCTAGAGCCAAAAAACTGGATATTTTGCAACATCCCAAGGCTCCTAAAGAGGCAGCCACTTTGCCAATTCATGAGATCCTTTATGACCACATGATAGACATATGGGAGACTCCTCTCACCATCTCTTCTCATTCTCGTAGGTTGGATACCATGTATCGTGTCCCTCCTTGTCCTGGATTTCATAAAACTCGGCTTCCTCACCATTCTATTGTGGTGGAGTCTGCTATGAAAAAGTTAGAGTGCAAAGAGGCACTCATCTGCTCCTCCAGGAAGAGAATGTAGAACCTTAGATGCTTTTGGCAGGAAAATTTTCCAGGCCAGTATGCTTCTTGCCAGAATCAACTCCTATAGTCTCTATATGGGGATGTTTCTGAAGGAAGTTACAGATCTGCAAACGTTCCTCCCTTTTCTTCCAGAAGATAAAAGGGAAGACTTTCTTACCTGGTTTAAGCATGCCCAGGATGTTTTCCAAATTTTCTAACCGTGCAGCCTTTGACTCTTTTGAGGGGGCCAGCAGAGCCTCGGCCATTGCCATAGGTGCACACAGAATTGCTTGGTTACAAGCTTCTTCTTTGGAACCCTGGGTCCAAGATGGATTAGGAAATCTTCCTTGTACAGGTGAAAACCTGTTTGGCAAAGATTGGCAAGCAAAGGCCACTCAAATGGATGCAGAAAATTCTGCTTTGGATAGGCTTTCAAAGTCTACCTCTAATCCTGTTCAGAAGAGGTTGTTCAAAAAAGCATATTTTCCCAAGAAGGGAAGATATTATCCTGTTTATGGTCAGCAGACATCTTCTGCAGGTCATTTTGCTGCAAAGCGTCAACAACCTAAACAGGCCAAGCCTAAGGCTGCAAGGCCTACTGTAGCCCAACAGCCTCAGCCTCCTCAGGGCCTTTGACTTGCAGCTAGAGAACCTAGCCTTTCTGGCTCTAAAAGAACCAGAGCCTCTCACCATTCCAGGAAGGTTAGCTCACTTTGCTCCCAGATGGGAGCAAATCACAGCAGAGCAGTGGACCCTTTCCATCATAAGGGAAGGGTACAAACTTCATTTCTCAAACCTTCCTCCTTTCACCATGGTGAGACAGTTCAATTCTCCAACATCTCTCCTCGACCTTCTGGGTCAAGAGATTTCTACCCTTCTTGCCCAAGGGGCAATAGAAGAAGTACCTCTTCTTCAACAGGGCTCAGGGTTCTACTCCCCCTACTTTCTAATCCCAAAGAAAACAGAGGGTTACAGACCCATATTCGATCTCAGAGAATTGAACAAATTCCTATGCAAGCAGAAATTCAAGATGATTTCTCTAGGTACCCTCCTTCCATTCCTTCAGAGTCAGGATTGGCTTTGTTCTCTAGATCTCAAGGATGCGTATACCCATATACTTATCCATCCAGCACACAGAAGGTTCCTTCGGTTCCTTTATCAGGGAAAGCACTACCAATACAGGGTGCTTCCCTTTGGTCTGGCCTCTGCTCCAAGAGTGTTCACAAAATGCATGGCAGTAATAGCTGCCTTTCTACGCACTCTAGGAATATTCATATTCCCATATCTGGACAACTGGCTCATCCGAGCTTCATCCCAATCAGAGGCCCAGACTTCCCTAGCCTGCACAATGCGTGTTCTGCAGTATCTGGGACTGGTTATAAACATTCCAAAGTCCCAACTCACCCCTACTCAGTCTCTAGAGTTCATAGGGGCCTTGCTGGATACCACAACTGCAAGGGCCTATCTTCCCCAGGCCCGTTGCCTACGCTTAGTGCAGTTAGCCTCTCAGATTCAGTTAAAAACCCATCTAACTGCTCGAGAGATGTTACAACTGTTAGGCCACATGGCATCCCCTGTGCATGTGGTCACTTATGCTCGCCTTCACATGAGGGCAGCTCAATGGACTTTGTCCACCCAGTGGACCCAGGCATCAGGGGGTCTGTCAGACAAAATAGCAGCCTCCAGGCGCCTCTTTTGGTCTCTCCAGTGGTGGAAGTCCACTCAAAATCTGTTGCTGGGGTCCCCCTTCCAACAGTTGTTACCCCAAGCAATCCTTACAACAGATGCCTCTCCAAAGGGTTGGGGAGCTCATCTTCAAGACCTCTCCACCCAGGGTATTTGGTCCCCACAGGAGACCTTCCTACATATCAACCTCTTAGAGCTCAGAGCAATCATCTTGGCTCTGAGTCTTCCATACCCTGCTCAGCTACAAGACATTCATACGGACAACCAAGTAGCCATGTTCTATGTGAACAAGCAGGGAGGGACTGGCTCTCTGTCGCTTTGCAACGAAGCTCTGAGATTGTGGGCCTTCGCCAGAGAGCATCAAATTCATCTTCTGGCAGTATACCTTCCAGGAGTTCAAAACTCTTGGGCAGACAGACTCAGTCGAGTTCTGCTTCCACACAAATGGACCCTTCATATGGACCAGATAGTCAGAATCTTTCGAATTTGGGGAACCCCGGACATAGACCTCTTTGCAAGTCCGTGGAATGCCAAACTTCCCCGATTCTGTTCCAGAATTCCGTGTCAGGGAGTTCAGGCCAGGGATGCCTTCCTCCTTCATTGGGGTCAAGACTTCCTGTACGCCTTTCCACCCATTCCCCTAATTCCCAAGACCCTGTTCAAACTTCAGAGAGATCGAGGGACTATGATCCTCATAGCTCCACGTTGGCCACGCTAAGTGTGGTACCCTCTGCTTCTGCATCTTTCCCAAGCTCCCTCCCTGGACTTAGGGTCTGCTCCAGATCTCCTGTCTCAGGAGGGGGAACGTTGTGGCACCCAAACCCCCAATCTCTCCATCTCAGGGCTTGGTTGCTGAAGACTTAGACCTTCAAGATTGGCATCTTTCTCAGCAAGTAAGGGATATCCTTCATGCTTCCAGAAAGCCTTCTACTAGACGTTCCTATGCTTTTAAATGGAAAAGGTTTACCATTTGGTGTGCTGAGAAGGGTATTAACCCTCTAGCAATACCTTTGAATTCTTTACTAGAGTATCTCCTGCATCTTTCCCATGCAGGCCTCAAAACGAATTCAGTAAGGGTCCATTTGAGTGCTATTGCAGCATCTCTCAAGCCTCTCAATGGACAACCTGTTTCCTCTCATCCTCTTATTGCAAGATTCATGAGAGGCCTCCTTTTAACTAAACCTCCCATTAGACCACCTCCAGTGGCATGGGACTTGAATCTGGTTCTTGGTCAGCTCATGAAGCCACCCTTTGAACCCTTAGCCACTACCTCCTTGAAATTTCTTTCCTGGAAGGTTATCTTTCTTATTGCAGTCACCTCAGCTCGCCGCATCAGTGAACTGCAGGCCTTAGTGGCTAATCCACCTTATACAAGGTTCCATCATGATAATGTAGTCCTTAGGACCAATCCACACTTTATGCCTAAAGTGGTCTCACCTTTTCATCTTAACCAAGAGGTGTATTTACCTGTCTTTTTTCCAGGTCCTCATGCATCAAGTGCAGAGAGGAATCTTCATACCCTGACTTGTAAGAGGGCTCTTGCTTTTTACTTACAAAGGACACAGCAACATAGAAAGTCTTCTCAACTCTTTGTTGCTTTTGATCCCTCTCATTTGGGACTTCCAGTCTCTAAGAGGACACTGTCCAATTGGATTGCTCAGTGTATTTCTTTCGCCTACCAGAGTAAGAACCTTTCTCTGGAGGGCCATGTCACAGCTCATAATGTGAGGGCCATGGCCATCTCCTCTATGGCTCATCTAAATTCTGTGTCCATCGATCAGATCTGTCGAGCGGCCACCTGGGCCTCGGTTCATACCTTCACAGCCCATTACTGTTTGGACAAGGACTCCCGCCGGGATGCCTTGTTTGGTCAAACACCTTTTCCATGCTTAATCAACTCCTACCCTACATCCCTGGTTGGATGCCTGAGATCCATGGCAGGAGGTAGAGCCCTTCCCAGGGTCTCACAACCTTGGGGATCTCCCAGGCATCTCTAGCTGGGGAGTCCCCATATGTGAAGACTCATTCCTGCTTGTTCCTGGAGATAGCACAGTTACTTACCTGTAACAGGTGATCTCTGGGAACAGCAGGAATAAGTCTTCACAACCCACCCACCTCTCCTAGGAGTTGTGTATCTCTATCTATCTTTCCTTTCCTCTCTCTCTCTTTGTCTCAGCTTTAAAACTCGAACTGGAGAGAGGCGGTTAGGAAAGGCGGGAAGGCAGCGTGCAGGCGCTGTGGGATGCTCCCAAAAGCTTTCCTTTTTTGGGACGCTGGGGAGCGTTCCCGCGCAGGCTCCGTCGGTACCGACGTACCCATATGTGAAGACTTATTCCTGCTGTTCCCAGAGATCACCTGTTACAGGTAAGTAACTGTGCTATTTCGTCAATTGCAGAGCCTCAAATTCCTTATTGGTCATCCAGTTTAGTCCTCTATTTCTAGGTTGTGCACCTCCTCCTGCAGCTTGGAGACTGGGCATGTCTAAAAAACGTGACATCACTGCATGTAGCCCCTCGGCTCTCCCAGCAACCCCCAGTTTGTCCAGTCTCCATGCAGCAGGAGGACGTAGTGAGCCTAGTGCTGGGCTCACTTTAGGGTTAAATTCAGGAGCATTAGGATAGCAGTTCCTTAGTTTTGATTTCATTTATAGTTATTTTCTGATTCTATTTAATTTGGTTTCTGCGTCTTTAAATTAAAAAAAAAAAGATAAGACGGGAGTTAAACTTTTCTTCTGCCGGACCCTGCTTGTTCGTTCATTGTGTGAGTGCGATCGCTTTGCTTGCAGCACAGATCTCTCCCCCTTGCCAGCTCGGGGGAGAGCTCTCTTGTCAGCAGCGGAACACTTGTTTGAGTTCCGCCGGTCAGACACCCCAATTCAACAGAAGCGGAAGACTGACAAGTGGTTTGCTCGTCCGGCGGCTTCTCACTCACTCCGGAGGGAGCTGAGCCACGCAGACTGGAGTCCTGCGATTTCAAATCTTGACATTTAGGTAGCGATCCAAGGTAAGCAGGGGACCTAGCAGACATAGGGAAAGGCTAAGGTCGTTGCTGTCACTGAAGGGTCGGGGCATTTTTTGGCGCCATTACTTAATCCTGTCAGCGGTGGCCATTTTAGCCTCGTGGGAGCCGCGTACAGGCTGCAGGCAAGTTTTCGGACGGCAAAGAAAGGCTGGGAAAGCATTTATTTCTATCAGCCCGTTTTTAGACTACTTTAGTTTTATTGCTTTCATTGATTTCTGGTTTGTTTTGATTTCTTGTGTTCTTGTTTTTTCTTTAGCGGTTAGGCTCTTAGCTCTAAGGTTTTATTCTAGGGGCTAACTTATGTTTCTCTTCTTTTAAACGGAAGGAGTGTTTGGGCCTCTTACTGTTTAGTGTTTGAGCAGCCTTTTTATTTATAAAAAAAAAAACCCAAAAAAACCCAGAGTCATAAAGTAGTCTTTTTGTGTCTCCTTCGGGGGAACTTTTATGGCGGCACGCCCTCAGTGTGTGGTGTGTGGCAGCCGTAGAGGGGCAGTTGCAGAGTCCGGAATCTGCTGGGGGTGTACGGCAGTGTCCAACTCTGGAACATCAGATGGAAACTCAGACGTCCGAGATTCAAGCCATGATAGCGATGACGGAGGGGGAGCCTCCATCCACGTCTCAGCAAACAGCCGGGCAAAGTTCCCCGGAGGGGCAAGTTTTATCTCCTCTGTTGAGGGGAGCCGGGCAGCAACTCGGAGATTTTTGCCCAGATTTTGTATGTATTATGCATCAAGCGTTCTGTATGCGGCGGCAGGGAAGAGTTCCAAATTCTTTGCCGTTGTCCACGCTGACTCTGCAAGGTTCTATGGCGGAGTTGATCAGCAGTTCCCTGTGGCCACCTAAAAGAGTCAAGGTTCGTGACCTTTCACCTCCTGAGGTCGAGTGGCAAGACTCAGGGGAACGTGAGACGGAGCTCGAGGCCGGTGTGGAGAAGGAGAAATTCCCGAACCGGAGGATCAGGCGAAGATTATTAGGTTGTTCCGGAGAGAGGAGTTGGTGGCACTTATAACAGAGGCTCTTCAGACACTGAAATTAGCCACTGAACAACCGGCAGAAGATGAAGGTGAGGAAGATCCGATTATTCAGGCGGTGAGACAGTCCCAGGTGGTCTTTCCTGTGCATCGGGTGATTGACCGAATGATTCAGGATGAATGGGATTTACCAGAAGCAGGACTCAAGGGAATTAGAACTATGAATAGGTTGTATCCCTTGGCAGATGAAGACACAGGTTTCGATCCCTGAGGATTGATGAGGGGCTACATGGCTGCGGTCTCGGCGGTAATGAAGACCACCATTCCTATGGAGGGCAGCATGCGTTAAAGGATGCACAGGATAGAAAGGTGGATGGTTTGTTGAAGCAGTCCTTTGAAGCAGATGCCTTGTCACTACAAGCTTCCATTTGTGGGGCTTGGGTGGCCAGGGCTTGTCCTAGATGGACCCAGGGTTTACGCCAGGTCACTCAACTAGAGCCAGAAGGGCTGCAGGAGTTAGACCGTCTGAAGTTGGGGGCGGCTTACTTGTCCGATGTACATTATGACTTAATCAGGGCCCTGGCTAATAGTATGGCATCCTTGGTGGCTGCTCGAAGGTCCCTTTGGTTGAGGAATTGGGCGGCGGACGGCTCTTCTAAAGCGCGGCTCAGTAAACTGCCGTTTTAAAGGAACCCTGTTGTTTGGTGAGGAGTTAGATAAACTGGTTAAGGATTTGGGGTAGTCTAAAGGGGGTAGACTTCCGGAAGATAAGCCTAAGCAGGGAAAGACCTCGCAGTCCTTTCAAGGTCAGTTCCGTGACTTCAGGAGGTTTCGGTCTTCTCGGTTAGGGGGCTTCCAACGAGGGCGATTTGCTCCATGAGCACAGGGTTTTCAGGGGTTTCGTGGAGCCAGTAGAGGTTTTGCGGCGGCTTCTGCAGATCCTGCTAGGAAGTCGAAATGAAGTGCGGTGGGCCCTGGTCGGAAATCAACCGATAGGCGGGCGACTTCGGGCTTTTTTTCCAACTTGGGCCCAAATAACGACAGATCAGTGGGTTTTGAAAATAATTTGAGATGGCTATGCGTTGGAGTTTGCCCAGCTCGTACGGGATTCCTTTGTGCAGTCTCCCTGCAAGGGTCAAAGGAAAAGCTTAGCGATCCGTCACACTCTGGACCATTTATTGCAGATGGAGGCGGTCGTTCCTGTGCCCATAGACGACTACGGCAAGGGTCGATACTCCATTTATTTCGTAGTTCCAAAGAAGGATGGATCAGTACGACCCATATTGGATCTAAAAGGAGTGAACCGCAGTCTCCGAGTGCCGCATTTCAGAATGGAGACCTTAAGGTCCGTCGTAGCAGTGTGGCAGGGGAGTATTTAACATATCTTGATCTGATGGAGGCATATCTGCATATTTCAAAGAGAGCCATCGCAGGTATCTTTGCTTTGCACTGCCGTGGGGACATTTATCAGTTCCAGGCCTTGCCCTTTGGTCTCGCGATGGCGCCACGAACCTTCACCAAGATTATGGTGGTGGCGGCGGCGGCATCGCGCAAGGAAGGAATTCTGGTACATCCATATCTAGACGATTGGTTGATTCGAGCAAAATCCGAAGCCGAGAGTGTTCAGGTCACAAACAAGGTGGTGAAGTTTTCTGGAGGGACTCAGCTGGGTGGTCAATCTGGCACTGTTTGTCTAACTGTTTGTTTAATTATTTATTGTTTGTTTTAGTGGTGTGCTAGTTCAGCCCTCTCAGCTGTACTTACCTTGCCTCTCTCAACTAACTGGGCTTTGTGTGGTAGCCATTTTGAATTAAATCTCTCTCCCCAGAACCTGCTGTTTGTTAAACGTTTTTCCTGTCCTTGCCTGCCTGAGTGACTCCTCCCCCTCCCCCTGAGGTATTGTGTAGCCTTCTTCCTGTTTTCTCCACGTGTGCATAGTCTGTTTTAGTTTGCTTTTCTCTGACCAGAGAAGGGCTGTACTTTTACAGAGCTCTGCTAGTGAGGGGATATTTGCCTCCTGGGACATCTTACTGTGAGTTCTAGCTGTTTATTTAATTATTTACTGTTTGTCTAACTGTTTGTTTAATTATTTATTGTTTGTTTTAGTGGTGTGCTAGTTCAGCCTTCTCAGCTGTACTTACCTTGCCTCTCTCAACTAACTGGGCTTTGTGTGGTACCCCCATCCCCCTGCTGAGGGTTGACAGGGTACCTTGTAACTGCCCTCTTTAATAGGACTTATCTCCCTCCCTCCCTCCCCAGCACCCACCCACCCCTGGGGTAATTGTAGTTTTATAGGTACTTGCACATCTTAGAGGAAAGGGGCTGCTCTTAGGTGCAGCTCTTAATCCAAATCAGTCATACACAGAGGACCTGAGATTAATTAAGCTTCAGGTACACAGGGTGTATTAGGGGTATTAGATACACTTTTATTAGTATAAGCATCTACACCAATCCTTATTATATACCGAATTTAAAAGACCTAAACACAAGCTTTAAACTAAGATGCAGACAGAGGTCCAGCAACGAGATGGGGGTTCTCCAGTCTTTTGCATTGAGTGTCACATGTATGATTTTCTCCCAGTTGGTGAGAGGTCCTACATATGCACTAAGTGCAGGGAGCTCTTTGCTCTCAGGGAACGAGTCCATTCTCTAGAGGCTAGAGTAGCAGACCTGGAAGACATAAGAAAGACAAAGAAGTACATGGACGAGACCTACAGGGATATAGTCCTGAAGTCCCACCTCCAGTCTGGCAGCATCCCTGTTGCCATGGAGGAGAGAGGTCGTGTGACAGGAGAGCATCACCCTGGTGTGGCAGGAAGTGATCCTGTAACTAGGACCTGTCCTCCAGGTGATGTAAAACCCTCTCGCACCGAGGACGTTTCTCCAGGGCCATGTCCCCATGAGGGGAGGGTCAGGACAGCTGTTATAGTTGGTGATTCAATCATTAGGAATGTAGATAGCTGGGTGGCTGGTGGACGTGAGGATCGCCTGGTAACATGCCTGCCTGGTGCGAAGGTAGCAGATCTCACACACAGCCTAGATAGGATCATAGATAGTGCTGGGGGGGAGTCTGCTGTCTTGGTACATGTTGGTACCAATGACATAGGAAAATGTGGTAGGGAAGTTCTGGAGGCTAAATTTAAGCTTTTAGGTAGGAAGTTGAAATCCAGAACTTCCAGGATAGCGTTCTCCGAAATGCTTCCTGTTCCACGTGCAGGACCCAAAAGACAGGCAGAGCTCTGGAGTCTCAATGCGTGGATGAGACAATGGTGCAAGGATGAGGGTTTTGGATTTGTTAGGAAACTGGGGAACATTCTGGGGAAAGGGGGGGCTCTTCCGAAGGGATGGGCTTCACCTTAATCAGGATGGGACCAGACTGCTGGCATTAACCTTTAAAAAAGAGATAGAGAAGCTTTTAAACTAGAAAATAGGGGAAAGCCGACAGTCACCCAGGAGCGCATGGTTCGGACAAAGGTATCCTTGAAGGATACTACCAAAAACAGTGAGGTTCCAAAAGGGAGTATAGTAGCCCAAATGCCCTTGAGTAAGGAGCAGACAGAGCATAAAGATTCCCAATTACCCATGCCTACCAATAGCCAGATTAATATTAATAAAATTAATAAAATACAGTCACTAAAATGCTTGTATGCCAATGCTAGAAGTCTAAACAATAAGATGGGAGAATTAGAATATATAGCACTAAATGAGAGGTTAGATATGATTGCACTCTCAGAGACATGGTGGAAGGAGGATAACCAGTGGGACACTGTGATACCTGGATACAAACTATATCGTAATGATAGAGCTGAACAAATTGGTGGAGGGGTTGCGCTCTATGTTAAAGAGGGCATTGAGTCAGAAAGGATTAAAGTTTTGCAGGGAACACAATTTGCTGTAGAATCTCTATGGATTGAAATTCCATTTATGAAAGGGAAGGTGATGGCAGTGGGAGTATACTATCGACCGCCTGGCCAGAATGAACAAATGGATGATGAAATGCTCAAAGAAATCAAGGAAGCTAACAAAAGCCACAACAGAGTAGTAATAATGGGTGATTTCAATTACCCCGGTATCGACTGGGACAGTCTCACAGCAGGACAAGCTAAAGAGATAAAGTTTCTAGATGAAATAAATGACTGCTTCTTGGAGCAGCTGATTCATGAACCGACCAGAGGGGAAGCCATACTGGACCTAGTCCTTAGTGGAACGCCAGATCTGGTGCAAGAAATAAGGGTGTTGGGACCACTTGGCAATAGTGATCATAGTATGATCATGTTTGATTTAATCAGTGGAGGACAGATAGTAAAGGAATCCACAGTACTACCTTTTAACTTTCAAAAGGGAGACTATGATAGAATGAGGAATATAGTTCGGAAAAAACTAAAAGGAGCGGTTCCAAAGGTTAAAGACTTACAGCAAGCTTGGGTGTTATTTAAAAATACTATCCTCGAAGCCCAGACCAGCTGTATTCCACGCATTAAGAAAAGTGGAAGAAAGTCCAAAAAACTGCCAGCATGGTTTAAAGGTGAGGTCAGAGAGGCTGTTGCTGCCAAAAGAGCAACCTTCAGGACATGGAAAAAAGAGCCAAATGATGAAAACTGGAAACAACACAAGCACTGGCAAGTTAAATGCAAAGCATTGATAAGGCAGGCAAATCGGGAATTTGAGAAGAAACTTGCTACGGAAGCAAAAACACGAAATAAAGACTTTTTCAAGTACATTCGTAGCAAAAGGCCTGTGAGAGTCAATTGGACCATTAGATGATAGAGGGGTAAAAGGGGCAGTAAGAGGGGACAAGGCTATAGCAGAGAGACTGAATGAATTCTTTGCTTCGGTCTTTACTGAGGAAGATGTAGGGATGTTACCCAAGACTGAAGTGGTATTTAAAGGTGATACTGTAGAGGAATTGAGAGAAATATCGCTACACCGGGAAGATATATTACAACTATTTGATAAACTGAATAGTAACAAATCACCTGGACGGGATGGTATACATACCAGAGTGTTGAAAGAACTGAAATATGAGATTGCAGACCTGCTATTGGTAATCTGTGAACTTTCATTAAAATCATCTGTAATACCTGAAGATTGGAGGGTCGCCAACGTAACACCAATTTTTAAAAAGGGTTCCAGGGGTGACCCGGGAAATTACAGACCGGTGAGCCTGACGTCAGTACCAGGGAAAATGATAGAAACCATCATAAAGAACAAAATTACACAGCATGTAGATAGCCATGGCCTAATGGGAGACAGCCAACATGGCTTTAGACAAGGAAGATCTTGTCTTACTAATCTGATCTGTTTTTTTGAAGGTGTGCATAAACAGGTAGACAAAGGTGAGTCGGTTGATATAGTGTATCTGGACTTTCAGAAAGCTTTTGACAAGGTCCCCCATCAGAGACTTTTGGCAAAGCTAAAAAGTCATGGGATAGGAGGCAGTGTACTATTGTGGATCGGGAACTGGTTAAAAGATAGAAAGTAGAGGGTAGGGCTAAATGGCCAATATTCCCAATGGAAAAAGGTGAATAGTGGAGTACCCCAGGGATCTGTACTGGGTCCCCTACTTTTTGACATATTCATAAATGACCTGGAAAAAGGAATAACTAGTGAGGTTATCAAATTTGCAGATGACACAAAACTGTTTAAAGTTGTTAAAACCCAAGAGGATTGTGGAAAACTGCAGGAGGATCTGGATAAATTGGAAGACTGGGCATCCAAATGGCAGATGAAATTTAATGTGGACAAGTGCAAAGTTATGCACCTAGGAAAGAACAACCCACACTATAGTTACACGATGCAAGGCTCCACATTAGAAACCACCACCCAGGAAAAAGATTTAGGAGTCATCGTGGATAACATGTTAAAACCCTCCGCCCAGTGTGCAGCGGCGGCCAAGAAAGCAAATAGAATGCTAGGTATCATAAGGAAAGGGATGGAGAATAAAACAAAGGATATTATAATGCCTCTGTATCTCTCCATGGTACGACCGCACCTTGAATATTGTGTGCAATTCTGGTCACCGTATCTTAAAAAGGACATAGAGTTATTAGAAAAAGTACAGAGAAGAGCCACCAAATTGGTGAAGGGGATGGAAGGCTACTCCTATGAAGAGAGGCTAAAAAGGTTAGGGCTCTTTAACCTGGAAAAGAGACGGCTGAGGGGAGATATGATAGAGGTCTATAAATTAATGAATGGAGTGGAACGGATAAACATGGATCAATTGTTTACGCTATCAGAATATAGAAGGACTAGGGGACATGTAATGAAGCTACAGGGTAAACTATTTAAGACAAATAAGAGAAAATATTTCTTCACTCAACGTGTAATCAAACTCTGGAATCTGTTACCGGAGGATGTAGTAAGGGCTGTTAGTATAGCTGGGTTTAAAAAAGGTTTGGACAAGTTCCTGGAGGAAAGGTCCATAAACCACTATTAAAAAGGGACCCAGGATATCAATGCTTGACCTAGTACAAGCACTGCAGAACCTGTGTCTTTTGGGGAAACTGCTAGGTACGTATGACCTAGATTGGCCACTGTTGGAAACAGGATACTGGGCTTGATGGACCTCGGTCTGACCCAGTATGGCATTTCTTATGTTCTTATGTTCTTAAAGAGTCACCTAGCACCATCACAGGATCTCGAGTATTTGGGGGTGCGTCGGGAGAGTGTTTGTTTCTGCCGTCCCAGCGAGTGCAAGGCTTAACAGTGTTGATTCGTCGGTTCTTGGTCTCTCTGGCTCCTTCGGTGTGGAGTTACCTTCAGGTGCTGGGAACCATGGCGGCGATGTTGGAGGCGGTGCCGTGGGCCAGGTTTCATATGCGTCCGTTGCAGGGGGCGCTGCTTCGCCGCTGGTCCCATCAGGAGAACTTGCTAAACATGAGACTTCCTTGTCCTTCCAAGGTCAAGAGGTTGCTATGATGGTGGCTGCTCCCGAGCTCTTTGGCCTCAGGAATGTGTCTGGAACAACCAGAGTGGCTTCCACTGTTGATAGACGCAAGTCTCGTGGGCTGGGGAGCACATTGTGGACAACTCTTCACGCAGGGGTTTTGGTCGGCCCAGGAGGCCGCATGGTCGATCAACAGATTGGAACTACGAGCAGTGAAACTGGTGTTTCATGCATTAGAGTCCACCATGACAGGAAGAGCGATATGGGTGCTGTCCAACAACTCGGCAACAGTGGCCTACATCAATCGTCAGGGCGGCACGGGAAGTGTGCCCATGGAAGTGGAAGCAGAAGAGCTCTTCCAGTGGGGTGGAAACTCGGCTGTTGGCGCTGTCAGCGGCGCACATTGCAGGAAAGGACAGTGTGATGGCAGACTTTCTCAGCAGGGTGCAAGTGGATGCCGGAGAATGGGAGTTGCATCCCGAGGTCTTTGCACAGATAGTCCAAAGATGGGGGTCGCCAATCATGGACCTCATGGTGACCTTCCAGTCAGCGAAAGTGAGTCGGTTCTTCAGCAGACATCGGGGAAAAGATGTCAGAGGGGATCGACTCTCTGATGCAACCTTGGCCAACGTCGGGTCTTCTCTATTTTTTTCCCCCGTGGGCGCTAGTCGGCAGAGTGGTGCAAAGAATCGAGGCTCATCGGGGGAGAGTGTTATTGGTGGCTCCGGACTGGCCAAGACGTCCGTGGTACGCAGATCTTATTTGGCTTCTCAACGGAAATCCGTGGAGATTACCGGCATCAGAGAATCTATTACAGCAAGGTCTGCTTCGAATGCCTCAGGTGGATTTATTCTCGCTTACGATCTGGACCTTGAGCGGGCGAGGCTAAAGAAAAAAGGTTATTCGGGAGCGGTGATAACGACTTTACTCAAAGCACAGAAAAAGTCTACATCTTTGGCGTACGTTCGCATATGGAGTATGTTTGAGGATTGGTGTTCCAGGAGGCAGATCCGGGCAGCGACCGCGTCGATTCCAGTGGTGGTTAGTTTTCTGCAAGGTGGATTTGAGAGAGGTTTGGCTGCTAGTTCTTTAAGAGTCCAGTTGGCGGCTTTGGCGTGCAATAGGGGCAAGGTGCAGGGGATGGCGCTTGGGGCGCACCCGAATGTGCTGCACTTTCTAAAGGCGGTAACCAACCTGCGTCCTGCTCGTAGAGTCATAGTTCCTTCGTGGGATCTCAATTTGGTTCTGGGAGCCTTAGCTAAGGAGCCCTTTGAGCCGTTGCCCAAGGCATCTGTGAAGGATTTAACTCTGAAGACAGTGTTTTTAGTGGCCATTTGTTCTGCAAGGCGAATTTTGGAACTCCAGGCGTTATCTTGTAGAGAGCCGCTTTTTGTCCTTTTTTAAAAGGAAAAGGTGGTACTGCGGCCCGTTCCTTCTTTCTTGCCAAAAGTGGTCTCTCCGTTTTTCATGTGAATCAAACGGTTTCTCTACCAGTCCTAGGGTCGCTGGAAGGCAGTGCTGCGGACTGCGGTTTGCGTCCGTTGGACTTGAAGCGAGTGCTACAGTGATACTTAAAGGTGTCCGAGTCTTTCGTAAATCGGATTGATTGTTTGTCTTATTCGGAGGCAGCCGCAAAGGTGAAGTGGCGGCTAAGGCGTCTATTTCTCAATGGATTAGAGAAGCCATTGCTTCTGCTTATCTCTTGGAGGGCAGAATGGCGCTGGCAGGCTTGCGGGCTCATTCGACCAGGGCACAGGCTACATCGTGGGTAGAGCATAGCTTGGTGCCTCTGGTGGAAATTTGTAGGGCGGCCACCTGGTCGTCTCTTCATACTTTCAGCAAACACTACCATCTGGATGTGTTTTCAGCACAGGATGCTGTTGGGACGGCGGTATTACAAGCCAGTTGGAAAGGTCCCTCCCAATAGTTACTGCTCTGTTACATCCCAGAAGTAGAGGACTAAACTGGATGACTGATAAGGAAATGGAAATTACACTTACCTGGTAATTATGGTTCCTTGAGGGAATCCAGTTTAGTCCTCATTCCCACCCAAGATGGTTTAAGGAGCTGAAGGAGTTCAGGTCGGCTGTAGTTATGGGTAGGTAAAAGTTCAGCTTTCTTTTTCGTCCCTTTCTTTGCAAAAAAAAAAGGCGGGAGGGCAGGCATAAGAAAACAGGCCTGTCTACAAAAAAACTTTTTTAAGGTTCTTGTTTTTACGTGTTTATTGTTATATGTTCGATACAGTTGTTATTAGATACTTATTTGTTGCTCCTTTGCGTGTGCTTTGTCAATAGTTCACTGGGGGTTGCTGGGAGAGCCGAGGGGCTACATGCACTAATGTCACGTTTTTGGACATGCCCAGTCTCCAAGCTGCAGGAGGAGGTGCACAACCCAGAAGTAGAGGACTAAACTGGATTCCCTCAAGGAACCACAATTACCAGGTAAGTGTAATTTCCATTTATTTCCTTAATGAATCTTTCTAAACCAACACCAGAACATGGAGCTCTGAGGAAGGACAATAGAGCCAATTAATTAATTAATTTATTTTATTTATTTAACAGTTATTTATATACCGCTCTTTCCCTAGTATCAAGTGCGGTTTACATGGAACAGTAGGTTAATTGGTATGTAATATACCAAGTCAGTTTACATAGAACAGATAATTATAATTTACAAGGAATGTTGTAACATTAAAGGTATAACATATTAGAACATATATACATTGTTAGTTTTGGGATGGATGTCTGATTTTTTTTGTGAGTCGTAATGACACCCAAACTGGAAGTGATTGAAGGGTGTGTGGGTGTGGTGTGGGTTTTTTTGGTGGTTTTTTTTTTATTTAAATATTGTCGTGTAATTCTGATGAACTTATCATGCCTGAGACACATGGGTTTACAAGTTGAAAGTTAGCATCTCGGTTCATTATTATCCTACTAGACCAGTCAAGACATGTGGGTTATCCCTTGCCAGCAAGTGGCGGCAAACTTGAGCAGCTTTCAGTGATGTCATCACTTGCTATATCCAATAGTGCAGCACTGAGAGGAGCCAGTATTTCCTTGCCTCCAGCAGGTGGTAAAGTGTCTGGACTTTCTCCCCTGGCCCACACTATTCTGCTGTGATCTGTGTGATTGAGACCAGTAGGTCCAGTGTTTCTTGGAGCTTAGGTATGCACCATCTCCTTGAGTTAATGGCTTGCCCTGTGTCTAGCACTGATACCTACGGCTGGGCTGTAGAATGGAGAGGAGGATCTTAGACAGACCCCTGAAAGAGTGGGGGGCTGCTGCTGCTGCTGATTAACGTTTTTTATGTCACTTTAATTAGTGAGACCCAGATCCTCTTCCCTATTGCTATCCTCTAGCTGCATGCTTTTTTGTTTTTTCCTTTCTTTCTGTTATGTTCTCCCTTTTGGTTTTAGTGGGAGGTATTTGGCTCTCTTGCTGCTTTTAATAAAGCAGTTCTAGATTGTGAGGGGGGGACTTTGTCTCTTTGGAAGATGGGCCTCCCAGGCCTCCATGAGTGTCTCTGTCCAGGACCTCTCTGCTTGTTTCCCCAGTCAGTCCTACTGGGGTTCTCTACTTGGGACTCTTTTTGACCTCTGTCCTTGCTTTTTTGCAGCAGTTTTTTCTTTTGCTGCTACAGTGCTCAGCCATTCAGCCTAATTCAGCCTGCAACCTCCTTCCCATGACTGTTATTTTTGGCTTTGATTATAGCAGAAATGCCTGGGGCATCATTTTTCCAGCATGTTGGGATCCCCTTCAATAGGAGGGGGGGGGGGGTGTCCAGGGCCCAGTGCTATTTCTGTGGCACCTGCTACTCCTTTGCTGTCTCCTCAAAACCTCTGGCGGCTGCTGCCTGCCTGACAAGTTTGGGGATCCCTTTTTGCAATGTTTTTCTGTTTTATTTTTTCAGACTGGCTTTTTCTTCATCCGACCATTGCAGTAGTTCTCCATAGATAAGCAGGAGAAAAGTTCTCACTTATATAGGTGACATCATCCAATTGCCCCCCCCCCCCCCCCATGCAGAAACATTCACAGCACCTTCTAAAAGCTTTTGGAAGTTCAATTGCACCTGCATGTGTGTCTCTGCCTGCTGCCGAGTTGCTGTCCTCAGTTTTTTCTTTCTGCAGAGCCCCGTGGATGTGTTTTGACTATATGCCTATGCATAATACAATAGCGGTGTATTTATTTTTCTGCCAATTTTTCACAGTTTTGGCTATTTTTCCCAAGAAAAATAGTAAAAGCATATTAAGGTTTTCAAGCGTTTTAAAGTTTCGTTTAAACGCTTGGCATTATGACTGGGAGTATGTTTTTGAAAATTGAGCCATTTGATTTTGCTGCAGCTATTTTTCTGGGCAACATGTCCTAACAAATTGCCAGTGGGTTTAAGAAGCATACAACGTGCTAGAGGGCCATATCTATCACGGACACTTATAAGGGTTGCCTCCCCAGTACTTGGGACCCGATCACAAGCCCTCTTGTTGCTCCTTTATTTAAAGTCTCTTTTATACTTTATTTAAAGTCTCTTTTATACCGCGCTATTCAGCATCAGCGCGGTTTACAATAAACAGTGAACATACACATTTCCAATAGTACTTTGTGTTTACATATGAACAGGATAATCAACTTGGCTAACAGGGTAACTATGTACAACCACAAAATATACAATATATACAATTTGTAGGCTGATCATGTGTTTGTATGGTTTTAGACAGTGGTGATTTGGTGATTTGACGACAAAATCAGGGCTCAAGGGCACAGAGAAATGGTGCAACAGAATTTTTGGTGCTTCCAAGTCCAATTCACTGGCAGCATCATCTGTAGTTTCCAAGGCTGCACTGGATGCTGTGGTGCATTGGTATCGGAGTTCTTGAGCCCACTTTAACCAAGCACCCATAGACTGCCTAACCATTGGTCATCCATCGATGTTTCCCTGAGGATGAAGAAGAATTTGGCAGCTTCTTTAGCTGCAGGGTGGGAGGTGGTAAGGGATTAGCCCACTGGAATTGCATTGGGCTAAATTAAAGGAGGCAATAAAAGGGGCAACAGGTTTCCTTTTCCTCTTGTTTTTATTTATTTATCTATTTGGTTCTCCAAAGAAATAGCTGCACAAATTGTGAAAGCTGTGTTTTTTGTCTAAGTTCAGAAGCTCACAAACAGAGGAACACAGAACAGAATAAAGGATCAAGTTAAGAGACAAAAAGAGAAATAAGGTTAGCAAAATCAAAGGCAGAAGAAAAGATAGCTAAAGATCTGAAGTGTGGAGACAAAACTTTTTTTTCAGGTATATTTAGGAGGAGAGGAAGATCAGATGTGGAATTGGAAGACAAGTGCCGAGGACAGATTTGTGGAAAGTGACATTGAAAAAGCAAAAGTGCTAAACAAATACTTCTGTTTTTACTAAAGGAAATCCTGGTGAAGGACCACGTGTGATTGGCAAATATACAAATAAGAGCATAGTAGGTACTACACCATTCACAGAAGATGTGTTAGAATGGCTTGCAAAACTGAGAGTGGACAAGGCCGTGGGACCAGATGAGGTACACCTAAGGATACTGAAAGAGCTCAGAGGATCTAGCACGGCCTTTAAAGGACGTTTTTAATAGATCCTTGGAAACAGAAGACGTTCCACAGGATTGGAGAAGGGCTGATGTGGTACCTCTTCACAAAAGTGGTAATAGGGAAGAACTGACAAACTACAGGCCAGTAAGCCTTACCCCAGTGGCGGGAAAAGTAAAGGAGGCACTCCTGAAAGAGAATAATGGACTTTCTTGAAACAAATAAGTTGCATGATCCAAAAGATGATCATGCCAAATAAATCAGAGTTCTTTGACTCTGTAACCAGAGAACTAGATCAAGGGCATGTGATGGATGTGATCTACCTAGATTTCAGCAAAACCTTTGATACTGTTTCTTATAGGAGGCTTAGCAATAAACTGAACAGCCTGGGGATGGGTCCCGTGGTTGTGAACTGGATCAGAAATTGGTTGACTGACAGACGACAGAAGGTGATGGTAAACACTTTTCACTTGGATGAAAGGATGGTAAGTAGTGGTATGCCCCAGGGATCGGTCCTGGGACCAGTACTGTTCAATGTAATTGTGAGTGATATTGCTGAAGGACTGAATGGAAAAGTCTGCCTTTTTTGCAGATGACACGAAAATTTGCAACAGAGTGGACTTCCCTGAGGGAGTGGATAACATGAGGAAAGATCTGCAAAAGCTGGAAGAATGGTCTAATGCTTGGCAGTTTAGATTTAATGTGAAGAATGCAGTGTCATGCACTTGTGATGCAAAAATCCAAAGGCGTTCTATGCGATAGGGGGCAAGAGGTTACTGTGCACAGACCAGGAGAAGGCCTTCTGAGTGTTTCTGAGGATCTCAAGGTGGTGAAACAGTGTGACAAGGCGGTAGCCAAAGCCAGAAGGATGCTGGATTGCATGCAGAGAGGAATTACCAGCAGAAAGGAGACAGTATTAATGCTACAGTACAAGTTGCTGGTGAAGCCTCACTTGGAATATTGTGTTCAGTTTTGGAGACCATAAGGATATAAAAACTGTTAAGAGGAAGGAGACCAAAATGATTTTGGAGCCTGCACCAGAAGATTATGAGAAGAGACTTGAGGATCTAAATATGTATATGCTAGGGGAGGGGCAGGGGAGATATGATACAGACCTTTAAATACTTAAAGGGTATTAATGAACAAACACATCTTTTTCAAAGATAGGGAATCTGTAAAACTAGAGGGCATAACATGTAGCTGCAAGGGGGTAAACTGAAAGGCAACGTAAGGAAATACTTTTCACTGAAAGGATGGTGGATGCTTGGAATGCCCTGCCGATGGAAGTGGTCGGAGCAAATACAGTGACAGAATTTAAAATGGCATGGGATAGACACAGTGGATCCCTTTTTATAACGGGATAAAATCAAAATAAACGTAACTATTTTTCGTATATGTCAACAAATAGGGGTGACCTGCTCAGAGCGGTGGGTACACGCCTAAACAAAGGCATGGGGAGGGGTGACCTTCACGGAGCGGCAGGTGCACCTACTCTTGCTGGGCAGACTAAATGGACTATAATGGTTTTTATCTGCATTCATATACTATCAAAGGACCAAGGATGTGGAATATCGAAGGGGAGGCCTGCTGCATCTGCATCTTGAATCGCCTCTCCCCACCCTCCCCTTCCAAGCATGGTGTCAAGAGCATTAAGGGTTTGCAAGAACAGGGCTCAACAAACATACCAGGAGCCAGGTTGCCATGGCTACTAAACTCAGAACTGGTGCCTGGAATCAGAGCACATGGGCAGAATACCTGAAAAAAGTTATGACCGCAGCCGGGAGCATCTGGATAGAAGAGCAAGGCTGCAGGAATTGCGGTGTCTGCCGAGCCTGCAAAAAAAAAAAGTTAGACAGGGATTCTGCTGCAGGGATGACAGAATACATTTAAAGGGACAGTAGGTTTTAGTCAATAATGATGGGGTTAATGGAGAGCAAGGGGGAGGTTGAAGAGAAGAGTATGGGAAGGGAAACAAAGTTGAGGTGTGGTGGAGAGACAGCATGAGAAGGGATGGAGTTGGAGGGGAGGGGAAGGGAAGGGAATAATGCAAGGGATTGGCAGTGAAGCGATAAATGCATGGGAAGTAAAGGGCACAATGTGTGTATACAAGAGGCACACCCCTCTCCCACCACACACATACAGGCACTTCATCTCTGCACCACACACAGCTTAGTATCAGTGGGGGTACTGGGAAAGGGAGGAGTGGGGCTATTGTATTTTGTTGGCACTGTGCAGTGCTCATTAAGAGCCTATTAAGGTTTTCTCATAGAAAATGGAGCAGTCTTAGTAAATCAGGGCCCTAAAATCTAAAAAAGTAACTGCAATACACCTTTTGGAGGAGGGGCAGGGGTGCACACTGTGACCTAGGTTTCAGTGGTCTGCTCGTAGAGTTTTAGGTTGTCTGCTGAATTCCAAAATAATTTATCAAGGCCTGCACAGACTGACCCTCTGTGCTCCCCACAAGAGAGAGAGGGCGGAGGGACAGTGATGACCTTTCCTTGCAGAGACCAGCCTGCTAATAACCCCCCTTCAGTTCCCAGGAACATCAACAGATTCTGCTTAGTTCTCTGTGCCTTTGGAGATGGCAGGTTTGGGGTATTGTTTTCTGAAAGCTGTCAAGGAGAGAATCATGATGCTCTTCGCCATGCAGCATGTCAAAGACTCTATGAATGTTGTCTTGCTGCCTCTGTGCATCAAGCCCATCCTTGAAAAGCACAGATTACTTGTGGTAGAGGCATAGATATCGGAGTATCGAAAGGCTCTAAAACCAATACTTGGGAGGCCAATATCGCTCTCCAGCGCGTTGAGGACCATCGTTCCTCCTGCCTAGGAAGTTATTGGTGCATAGATGCTCCTAAAAGAGTTCCAGATCCCCAAGAGGAAAGAGTTGACCAGGCAGAGGGTCAGCAGTACTTTGATTTCCTCTGAGTCTGATTCAGAAGGTTGGATCGCAGATTAGGAGTCTGACCTGTTGGAGAAAAGAATGCCAGAGCCTCCTCTCTGATCTTCTCATGATAGACTTAAACGAGTCTTGAAGGACTAGAAAAGGGGACTGTTACTTCTGAAGAGAGATCTGCAATTGTGAGTATATACTTCTGGGAATTTTCTGAAAGGAATCTTTGTATTACAGCTAATTAATCTGTGAACCCACTGTTTTTTGTTAAATCAGTCAGGGCCTAGTAGCAGCAGTTTAAGTTTAAATTTAAAACACAGAAGAGAACTTTCTGGTTACATTTCATACCCAGCAAAGAGTTTGTAGTTTAAATTTAATAGTCACTCAGGGCCTAGCATCAGCAAAGTACTTTTAGTTTTAAATTTAAAACACAGAAGAGAACTTCCTGGTTAAATTTAGAATATAGCTTACCTCAGCAGCACAGGACAGGGTACTGTGTAGCAGCCCTCTTTTAATAAGTGTTTAAACTAGATAATAGGGGAAAGCCGACAGTCGCCCAAGAGCGCATGGTTCGGAAGAATATATCCTTGAAGGATACTACCAAAAGCAGAGAAGTTCCAAAAAAAAGAGTAAAGTAGCCCAAATGCCCTCGAGTATGGGCCAGACAGAGCTTAAAGATCCCAAATTACCCATGTCTACCAATAGCCAAAATAATATGAATAAAATATAGTCTCTAAAATGCTTGTATGCAAATGCTAGAAGTCTAAAAAAATAAGATGGGAGAGTTAGAATATATAGCACTAAATGAGAGGTTAGATATAATTGGAATCTGAGACATGGTGGAGGGGGACAACCAGTGGGACACTGATACCTGGGTACAAACTATATCGTAATGATGGAGCTGATCAAATTGGTGGAGGGGTTGCGCTCTGTTAGAGAGGGCATTGAGTCAGAAAGGATTAAAGTTTTGCAGGAAACAAAATTTGCTGTAGAATCTCTATGGATTGAAATTCCATGTAAAAAGGGGAAGGCGATGCCAGTGGGGTGTACTATCGACCGCCTGGCCAGAATGAACAAATGGATGATGAAATGCTCAAAGAAATCAAGGAAGCTAACAAAAGTTACAGCGCAGTAATAATAATGGGTGATTTCAACTACCCCAGTATCGACTGGGGCAGTGTCACGGCAGGACATGCTAGGGAGATAAAGTTCCTAGATGAAATAAATGACTGCTTCTTGGAGCAGCTGGTTCATGAACCGACCAGAGAGGAAGCCATATTAGACCTAGTCCTTAGTGGAACACCAGATCTAGTCTAGGAGATAAGGGTGTTGGGGCCACTTGGCAATAGTGATCATAGCATGATCTCATTTGATTTAATTAGTGGAGGAGGGATAGTAAGGAAATCCACAGTACTACCTTTTAACTTCCCTTTCGAAAGGGAGACTATGACAAAATGAGGAAAATAGTGAAGAAAAAACTAAAAGGAGCAGTTGCAAAGGTTAAAGACTTACATCAAGTTTGGTGGTTGTTGAAAAATACTATCTTGGAAGCCCAGACCAGCTGTATTCCATGCTTTAAGAAAAGTGGAAGGAAGTCCAAAAAACTGCCAGCATGGTTTATAGGTGAGGTCAGAGAGGCTGTTGCCAAAAAAGCATCTTTCAGGAAATGCATAAAGAGCCAAACGACGAAACCTGGAAACAGCACAAGCACTGGCAAGTCAAATAGAAGGCATTGATAAGGCAGGCAAAGGGAGAATTTGAGAAGGAGCTTGCTATGGAAGCAAAAACGCGAAATAAAGACTTTCAAGTACATTCGTAGCAAAAAACCTGTGAGAGAGTCAGTTGGTCTATTAGATGATAGAGGGGTTAAAGGGGCACTAAGAGGCGACAAGGCGATAGCGGAGAGACTGAATGAATTCTTTGCTTCCGTCTTTACTGAGGAAGATGTAGGGATGTTACCCATGACTGAAGTGGTATTTAAAGGTACGGAATAATTGAAGGAAATATCGATACATCGGGAAGATGTATTACAACTATTAGATAAACTGAAGAGTAGCAAATCACCTGGGCCGGATGGTATACATCCAAGGGTGTTGAAAGAACTGAAATATGAGATTGCAGACCTGCTATTACTAATCTGTGAACTATCATAAAATCATCTCTAATACCTGAGGATTGTAGGATCGCCAGTGTAACACCAATTTTTAAGAAGGGTTCCAGAGGTGATCCGGGAAACTACAGAACGGTGAGCCTGACGTCAGTACCGGGGAAAATGGTAGAAACCATCATAAAGAATAAAATTACTCAGCATGTAGATAGTCATGGCCTAATGGGAGACAGCCAACATGGCCTTAGACAAGGAAGATCTTGTCTTACTAATCTGTTATGTTTTTTTTGAAGTGTGACTAAACAGGTGGACAAAGGTGAGTCGGTTGATATAGTGTTTCTGGACTTTCAGAAAGCCTGTTCACCATGTTTGATTTCCCTGTTTACTGTAAGTTCAATGTTAGACTGTTCTACATTGTTCAACTTTTGTTACTTGTGAACCACGCTGGTGATAAATAGTGCGGTATAGAAAAACAATAAAATTAAATAAATAAATAATAAAAAATGTCCCTCATCAGAGATTTTTGGTAAAACTAAAGACTCATTGGATAGGAGGCAGGTGTACTACTGTGGATCAGGAACTGGTTAAAAGATAGAAAGCAGAGGGTAGGGCTAAATGGCCAATTTTCCCAATAGAGAAAGGTAGAATAGTGGTGTACCCCAGGGATCTGTGCTGGGTCCGCTGCTTTTTGACATTCATAAATGACCTGGAAAGTGGAATAATGAGTGAGGTTATCAAATTTGCAGATGAGACAAAACTATTTAAAGTTGTTAAAACCCATGAGGATTGTGGAAAATTGCAAGAGGATCTTGATAAATTAGAAGACTGGGCATCAAAATGGCAGATGAAATTGAATGTGGACAAGTGAAAAGTTATGCACCTAGGGAAGAACAACCCAAACTATGGTTACACAATGCAAGGTTCCACATTAGGAATCACAACCCAGGAAAAAGATTTAGGCGTCATTGTGGATAACATGTTAAAACCCTCGGCTCAGTGTGCAGCGGCAGCCAAGAGAGCAAATAGAATGCTAGGTATCATAATGAAAGGAATGGAAAATAAAACAAAAGATATTATAATGCCTCTATATCGTTCCATGGTGAGACCGCACCTTGAATATTGTGTGCAATTCTGGTCGCCATATCTTAAAAAGGATATAGCGTTATTAGAAAAGTTTCAGAGAAGAGCCACCAAAATGGTAAAGTGGAAGGAAGGATACTCCTTTGAAGAAAGGCTAAAAAGGTTAGGGCTCTTTAACCTGGAAAAGAGACGGCTGAGGGAAGATATGATAGAAGTCTACCCGTTCCACTCTGTTCATTAATTTATAAACGTAGATCGATTGTTTACGTTATCAGAATATAGAAAGACTAGGGGACATGCAATGAAGCAACAGGGTAAACTATTTAGGACTAATAAAAGAAAATATTTCTTCACTCAACGTGTAATCAAACTCTGGAATTTGTTACCGGAGGATGTAGTAAAGGCTGTTAGTGTAGCTGGGTTTAAAAAAGGTTTGGACAAGTTCCTGGATGAAAGGTTCATAAACCATGTGATAAGGAAGCTTATCATAGCTCAGGAAGGAGCTATAGAAAAGGTGAAGTGACTCTGAACAAGCAACCTGTCAGTTCTGGTAGAAATAAGAAAACAGAATTTTCCCATAAAGACTACCAGTCCCAGAATGCACCAGGTTTCCAACAGCCATTAGAGGAGTTGAAGTGGGGAAACGTGTGTTCAATCAGGAGGGCTATTAGGTAATCCCTAAGCACTCATCTCAAAGGGCAGGGCCTGATTCAGCACAGCTGCGCTGTATTAGGGAGGAACACTCATCTAAGCAGAATAAAGGTAGAGTTTATTCTACAGAGAATCAGCTTGAGCTTGATCATCTTCATCAGGAGGATCATCAGAAGCAGAAGCCAAACCGGACGGACAGAGAGGGAAAGAAACCCTTTGGAAGAAAGAGGAGAAAAGCCTTTGAGAGGTCTAGAAGAGTCCAGAGCAGTACGTATACTGGGAGGCATTCCAAGGGCCAGCATACACCATTGGACTGGGGAAAGCCAGAGGAATGGTGCTGCAGAGCTAGGAATCTCCAGACGGTACCTGTGAGAGACGGCTGCACGTGGAAGGCACCCTAAGACCCGTGCCAGAAGGTATGTGAAGAGAGATCCAGTGTCCAGGGATCTGGATTGGAAGGCTGGACATAAGAACTGGACTACATACTGGCCAGGCTATATAGAGAGGAACTCTAACAGCAATGGAAGCTCAGGTATGAACACTGATCTATGCCCTAGCTATAACCTTGAAAGACAGCAGGGAAACAAGTATTCTCCTGAAAGTGCTCCATTGGGAGATTCATCTATGCCAATCCATGACATTGAACCCATGCTTGTTGAAGAAGAGGGGGTGATAGCAGATGAAGAATCTGTTTACATGGACTGCTCTCTGTCTAAACTCCTTTGGTGATTTTCTGTTATAAAGTACAGCAACCATCACAAAGAAATACAAACTTGTTGTTTAATCTACTCGGAAAAGCTCCTGAGTAAGATTTCTAGCCACAGCCAGCTAAGGGGTTTCAGCTGGATAACTGCTAGCAATTGAGCCTTACCTAATTGCTTGTGAGCTCTGAGAGAATCACTTCTGAATCTATGTGGGAAGATATAAGAAGTTTACCTGAAAAGAACAGTTTTTTCTTTCTTTGTAGCTTTTGGTTTGTTGTTTGATACATTGCTAAGAGAATAATTAGCTAAAGCCTACAGAAAAGACCAGTTTGTTGCCAACCAGGTCTTATTTCTTTTGCTTTGATTGCCTGACAAGTTCAAATGTTTTCCTTATTTTGTTTTTCCAAGTTTAACACTGAAAGCAAGTAACCTGATTTATGTGCTACCAAGCATATCTGTGTTGGGAGAAATAACCCCATAAATAAATGTTATTGGCTTTACCCAAAAGCACAACTAATTATTGTGAGCAGCTGTGTCTGGTGTGAATGAACTGCATTGCCCACAATCCCTTGCAAATCATATAGATATATGCACTTGCCAAGACTGTGAAGATTCTCACCCAGGCAGCCGTCTGACAACCATTATTATGTCGGAGTGTGCAGGAGGAGCGTGTGCCCTGCTGAGAGTTGGAGTGCTGAGCTGTGCTGCGGGACCATCACAGGCACTCCGTGGACACATCTGCTGCTCGAGGGGGCTTTCTTGTGTATATCTTCGTACTTTGCGGTCTCCGCGACCGGGGAGCGTGACCGTGGGGCGTGTCTAAAGGGGCAGGTTCTGCCCCTTAGACGCCCCTTCGACGCCACATCGACGGAGGTAACACAGGACTGGAGAGGAATTGCAGCTAAGTGTGAATTATCTTTGGTTATATTTGACTGTTCTTTCCTTCTTTGACGTATGTGTGGTTGTTAATTATTGTCTAATTATGGGCCAAAGGAAGGCTAAGTCTCAGAGTAAAGCCCAGACGGCTGAGTCCGGTACAATTAAACCGGTAGGCCCTCTGGACAAACACTTTGCCTCTATTCCTCTTGCACAGTCCTCTCCAGAGGTGGTGTCCTTAAGTCCCGGGGGGTGGTCCTCTCCTTCCTGCCCTATTGTCGATTCTAATTCAATTTCTGGGTTTTCCTCTGAGATAGCTGTGAGAGATAAGATTGTGTTGAAGTTACCTACTCCAGTTCAATTGACGGCGTTGGATATCTCTTCGGAGCTCCCTACTCCGTCTTCAGAATCTGAAATTACTTTGCAAGATCTTTGGGGTGTTCTAAAGTGCATTGACTCTAAAGTATCTGTTGCCTTTGGTTCTCTTACTGTTTTCTCACAAGAGACTGCCGTTGCTGTGCAGCAGCTTGATGAGAAAATGTCCCTTATTGATAAGGCGGTTGTTAAATTAGAGTCACAGATGCTCTCACTTCATTCAACAAGTGTGGTTGGAATCAAGGATTTCTTGATTTTGCATTCGAAGTTAGAGTCTCTGGAAAATTCCATGCGGGCAAATAATTTAAGATTCTTGAATTTTCCCCATGCTACTTTATTCTCACCTAAAATTCTTTTTGATAAATATGTTAGAGAAATTCTTGCTATATCTGATGTTCCTGAGGTTACTTAGATTTATATTTTTTTGGCACTAAGAAGAGTAGTCCTGCAGATGATGACTTGGGTGAGATTGTTCCCAATGTCGCTAATCTCACCGCTTTTCTTGAGGATTCCTCAGACAATATTACTACTCGTTCCACTCTGCTGGTCTCCCTTTCTTCAGTTGTGTTTAAACAATGTATTTTGAAAGCTCTTTTTAAGGTGAAATCAGCACTTTTTTGTGGTCAGAGAATTAATATCTTTCCAGATGTGTCACGTTGCACCCAGTTGCAGCGCCGGCAGTTTCTATCCTTAAAGCCCCGCGTCCTGAAATTGGGTGCTACTTTCTTCCTTAGATTTCCTTGTAAGTGCCTGATTACTTTTGAAGGTGCTTCTTTCGTTTTTCTTGATGTGACACACTTAGAAAGATTTCTCTCTGACAGGCAGGGTTCAGCTAGGTCTGGTAGTATCCATGATGTTTCCTCCTAGATTGTGGCCTTTGGCCTTGATTGCTTTATTATTTTCTTCTAATATAGTATGTAGCTTGCTCCCGTAATGTGGTCTGCAACACTGACATTTCTTGGATGTTTCGTATTGATTTTCTTCTTTTGTTAAATAAGTCAGTATTGTGTCCTATACTGTTTTGGTTGTTGTATAACTGAAAAATCTTTAAAAAAAAAGAAAAAAGTTTTGGACAAGTTCCTGGAGGAAAGGTCCATAAACCATTATTAAGAAGGGACCCAGGATATCAATGCTTGATCCAGTACAAGCATTGTGGAACCTGTGTCTTTTGGGGAAACTGCTAGGTACGTATGATCTAGATTGGCCACTGTTGGAAATAGGATACTGGGCTTGATGGACCTTGGTCTGACCCAGTATGGCATATCTTATGTTCTTAAAAAGAGGAGGATATGACATTCCAAGATTTTTATAAGGTGTATGGCCAAGACCATACCATTTTCTTTGGTACTCCACAGCATCCAAAGAAATGGTGAAAATGCCCATGCACTCATGCACTGCATTCTTCAGAGTTTACAGATGAGATAATGAGAGGCTCGCTATGCTGCTTCCTAGAAGGAGCTGAGAATGCTCCCATGTGGGATTTCGTCAGATGATGTCACTCATATGTGAGGACTTTGCTTGTGGTCCGTGGAGAACATCTACTACAGGTAAGTAACTACACTTTTTTTTACTGATGGCCTGATTTTTTTTTTTGTTTTTGTTCTTTTTGTTCCAGGTGCTGCAGGATCACCTCAGATTGCTTTTTTGGCATGTCTAGGCCCCGTGGGGTGGGCGGGGGAGCCAAGGGGCTTGGTGCCATTTTTTGGTGCCTCTTCTGTGCCCTCCCCCACTGGCATATTTCACCACTGTTTACATGGCATTATTTCTGCAAAGGGCGGTGCGAGGTGGGATGATAACACCTACAACGTCTCTCAATTGGCTTGGGTCAGCTGCAGCTGAAACAATTCACACGCTGTTCTGGTTTTTACTAGCTCTTGCAGGTCTTCGGGGGGGGGGGCAGTTTTCTGATGGTTCCACTCCCTCCTCTATTATCGCTCCTCCTCTGTGGTTTCTAATGCCCACACCTCCTCTCCTTTACCACTTAGCTGCGGGGTTCCACAGGGCCCTGTTCTGGCCCCCCTTCTATTTAACATTTTCCTGGTTCCCCTCACCCTCCTGGTGCATTAATCTGGGATCTCTGCTTAATACTATGTTGATATATTTCTACACCAAACTTCCCCTGAGAATTCAGATCTTCCCCCCCCCCCCAATGCCTGTCTCTCACTTGTCACCACCTGGCTATCTTCTAGTTTACTCCTCCTCAACCCAGTCACACATCTGCAATGTGGTTCACCCATGGTGGTCCCCAACCGGCCCTCTCCCCTATTCTTTTGGATGTCCCAATCCCTCTTGTAGCCTCACTCCGGCACCTGGGGGTTATCTTGTATCCTGATGTCTCCTTCCACACTTACTTCTCCTCCCTTGTGCACCGCTACCACTTTTTTCTTCGTCAGATTTGAGCCATCGGTCCTGTGCTCTCCCCAACATCCCTCACAACTTTTCTTTTCTCTAGTAATTTTGCGTCTCTATTACTGTAACGATATTTTTGCCGGTATCCCCCACCATCAGCCTCACCGTCTACAGCTAATTCAGAACACTGCTGCTAGTCTCTTCACTCATACTCCTCGCTTAAGTCACATCACTCCCTCCTTGATCCACCTGCACTGGCTTTCCTTCCCCTACCACATTACCTTCAAGTCATAGCCTCTGGTCCCCGCACACCAACCGCCTTGACCTCCCCTCTACTGCCCGTGGCCCGCCTGGAGCAAATCCAGCATTCTGCCTTTTTTCTAGCCCCATCACTCTGGAATTCCCTTCCTCCCCTAATCCGTCAAGAAGAATCCTTCCCAAATTCAAGTCTCTCTGAAAACACACCTCTTCTGTACTGCCTATGGACTTCTCTTTCCCTGACTCCCCTGTTTCCTCCTCTCCGTTCACTTAGTCTCTTTTTCTCTTTAGTCCTGTATGGGTGTGCACTCTCCTGTCTGACATTGTAGTTCCTTTTCTGTTTCTGACTTTTTTAATATATTTATTGTTATTGTAAACTGCCCAGATGGCTCCCGATGGGCGGTCTATCAAATCTTTTAATAAAGATCAAGAAGGGGCTTTCTTTATCTATCTTTGGTGGGGGGGTTGATAGCATCCTTGTCTCTATGGCTTGAGGTGTTAAGCACCCCCAATCTGCCTTTGTGCCTACCTGTTTCTCTGGGAATCTAATCTTATCCTTTCTAAGGTTGCTTGGAATTGTAGATGAGGAGTCCTTCCTCCAAAAGGTGGTCTAAGGTGTTTTCTAAAAAAAAAAGGGGAGAGAAATTCCCCTTTGGGAAGGCAAGGATCTTTTGTGATGTGCCTCTTTCTCCAGGAGAATCTTTCTCTTTCTATTCAGGATGCTATGAAGGCTATGCATATTGCAGAGCCTGCTTCTATGCAGGCTTCACCAGTGGACTCCATTTTGGTCCTTACCTCCCTAGACTGAAACTTAGGAGGCAGCTTTGAGTCTTGACGGGTCTCCCTCCTGCCAATTCCAACCCCTCATCCTACCTCAGTCTCACTCCTTCCTCTCTTTTGAAGTCCATTCCATTTGCCTCTTCACTCCACTTCCTCTCCGTGTTGCTATTATTTATCATCCTCCTGATGTGTCTGCTTTTACCTTTCTCTCTGACTTTGACTCATGGCTATCCGTCTTTCTTGTCTCCTCCTCCCCCACTCTTTTATTCTTGGGGATTTCAACTTTCATGTCGATAATCCCTCTGATCCTCATGCTTCAAAGTTCCTCTCCCTTACCTCCTCATTTGACCTCCAGCTCTGCTGCATTGCCCCCATTCACCAGCTTGGTCACTGCCTGGACCTGATTTTCTTTTCTAACTGCTTACCCTCTAATTTCTGTAACTCAGTTCTTCCCTTATCTGATCATCACCTCTTAAGCCTTATTATTCATCACCCACCGCCTCAGCCTTGTCCTATCTCATCTAAGCTATTTAGAAACCTTTATGGTGTTGATCCCTTAGCTCTCTCTTCCGCCATCTCTTCACCTCTTTCTTCCACTTTATTATCTAATTCAGTTGATGAGGCGGTAACCTCCTATAATGCCACACTTTCCTCTGCCTTGGATGCTCTTGCCCTGCCCATCCCACGTCCTGTGAGGTGTTCTACTCCCCAGCCCTGGCTCTCATCTACTACCCGCTATCTTCGTTCCTGTGCCTGCTCAGCTGAGCGTGTCTGGCTCAAATCCTGTTCCCATGCTGACTTTCTACACTTCAAATTCATGCTTGTCTCTTTCCAGTCAGCCATAGCTCTTGCTAAACAAGACTACTATGTCCATTTGACCAACTCCCTTGCCTCTGATCCTCATCGTCTCTTTACTACTCTTAGTTCTCTCCTCAATGTACCTCCGCCTCCAGTCCCTCCCTCACTTCCTGCCCAAACCCTGGCTGACTATTTCCATGATAAAATCCACAGGTTCACTCTCCAATTCCCCACTACTCCAACTATTTCATCTACTTCCCCTCTTCACTCTCTACCCTCCTCCCCTACCTTGGCTACCTTCTCTTCCTTCCCTATCATCCCTGATGAGGAAACTACACTCCTTCTTTCCTTCTCCAAACTCACCACCTGTTCTTCTGATCCTATCCCCACCCAACTCCTCAGCCCCATCTCTTCCGCCGTTGTGCCCTCCATCTCTTATATTCTCAACCTATCGCTCTCCACTGCAATTTTCCCTGCAGACTTCAAGCATGCTGTGGTCACTCCACTCTTCAAGAAACCCTCACTTGATCCCACCTGTCCTTCTAACTGTTGACCCATCTCTCTCCTTCTTCCCTTCATATCTAAACTACTTGAACGTGCTGTTCACCACCGCTGCCTTGACTTCCTCTCCTCTCATGCCCTTCTGGATCCTTTACAGTCTGGCTTTTGTCCCTTACATTCTACTGAAACGGCTCTTACCAGAGTCTCCAGTGACTTGTTCCTGGCGAAATCCAAGGGTCTCTACTCTGTTCTCATTCTTCTTGACCTCTCTGCTGCTTTTGACACTTGACCACAGCCTTCTCCTTGTTACCCTGTCCTCGCTTGGCTTTAGCGGCTCTGTACTATCCTGGTTCTCCTCTTACCTCTCCCATCGCTCTTTTAGTGTGTGTTCGGTGGCTTCTCCTCCTCTGCTACCCCACTCCCAGTTGGAGTCCCCCAGGGATCCGTCCTGGGTCCGCTCCTTTTCTCTCTCTAGACCCAGGCTCTTGGTGCGCTTATCTCCTCTCATGGCTTTCAGTGCCATCTTTATGCCGATGACTCCCAAATCTATCTTTCTGCACCTGATATCTCTCCGGTTATCCAGACCAGGATCTCTGCCTGCCTTTCTGACATTGCTGCCTGGATGTCTCACCGCCGCCTAAAGCTGAACATGGCTAAGACTGAACTCCTTATCTTCCCTCCCTCCCTCCCCCCCCCAAACCTCCCCTCCTCTTCCTCCTTTCTCAGTCTCTTTGGAAAACTCGGTAATCTTTCCTGTTTCCTCTGCCCGCAATCTGGGGGTTTTCTTTGACTCTCCTCTCTCTCTTTCTATGCATATCCAGCTCATAGCTAAGACCTGCCATTTTCTTTCTCTATAATATCGGTAGGATCTGCCCCTTCCTTTCAGAGCATATTACTAAAAACCCTTATCCACTCCTTAGTCACCTCTCGTCTTGACTACTGCAACCTGCTCCTTGCCAGTCTCCCTCTGTCATCTCTTTCCCCTTCAATCTATTCAGCATTCTGCTGCGCGACTAATCTTCTGTCAGTCTCACTATACCCACATTACTCTTCTTCTCAAGTCACTTCACTGGCTCCCTGTCTGCTTTCGCATCCAGTTCAAACTTCTCCTCCTGATCTTTAAGTGCATTCACTCTGCGGCTCCTCACTACCTTTCATCTCTTATCTCTCCTTACGTCCCCTCTCGGGAACTCCGCTCTTCTAACAAACTACTCCTGTCTATGCCCTTCACTTCTATTGCTAACTCCAGACTTCGCTCCTTTCACCTTGCTGCACCTTACGCCTGGAACATGCTACCGGTGTCTATACGCCAGGCACCCTCTCTAGCCCTCTTTAAATCCAGGTTGAAATCTTACCTCTTTGTTGCTTTCAGATCTTGACTTCTGTGTCTCGACTAGATTGTATGTGTCATATTTTTGTCTTATCCTGTTTGTTTCTCTGTGTTTGTCTTTATTAGATTGTAAGGTCTGACGAGCAGGGACTGTCTCTTACTTGTCTGTACAGCGCTGCGTACGACTGGTAGTGCTATATAAATGCTCAATAGTAGTAGTAGTAGACTCCTGAGCTGGGCCTTAGAGGCCCTTATCAGCTTTCCCTGTACCCCCAGGGTGAGGCGGTTAACTTCCCTCTGGGTAGAGCTCTGGTCACAGCTGTGGTAGAGTGCACGGCCATTCCTGTTAACTCCTTAACTGGGCAAAAGGCATAGCTCCTAGCCAATCACTGCCTGGGGAATTGGCTCTCTAACTGTGGAATTCGTTCCCTGCAGTGATAGCTGATCAAATGCTGCTCCTCCTGATCACTGATCTCCCTGCTTCTCTCTGCACAGTTTGTCATTCACTGCCACAGTGTCTGACAGAATGTGCAGAGAGAAATAGGGGGATCAGTGATCAGCAGGAGAAGCAGCAATCACTGTGGAGAATGAGTTAACTCTGCTTCCCCATTGGCTGAATGGTTAGGGTAAGATGAGTTGACTCTGTTTCCCGCATTAAGAAGTTAAGGGAGGCACTGTGCTTGAGGGGTCGTCTCTCTTCTTTTATATATATATATATATATATATAAGTTTGTGTTTTTTTTTTTAAAGAAGCTTTTCCTACATGATGGCTGCCTTCTAACCCAAAGGTCACAGATTCCAAAGGTAGTTGATGCCAAACTAAGTCCCTTGTTTCTGAATACAGACTATCTGATCTGTCATTGCATCCAGGCAAGGGATAGTTTCTCACCTCCCTAGATCAAGGTATATATTCACGGTCCCATTCAGGAGCAACAACATTGCTTTCTCCACTTCTGTGTTCACATTTGCAGCAGCCGTCTTAATTAGCGCAGGAGCACTTAATGGATGTGACCCGGCTGGAGTCGGGTTTTTCATATTTAGCGGATGTCCACTATGATTTGATTAGGGCATTAGCTAATAGTATGGCTTCCCTGGTAGCCGTGTGCCTTCATTTGTGGTTAAGTAATTGGGCGGCGGATGGTTCTTCTAAGTCGTGTCTTAGCAAGCTTCCTTTTAAGGGGAAGTTGTTGTTTGGTGAGGATCTTGACAAGTTGGTTAAGGATTTGGGAGAGTCCAAAGGCGTAAGGCTGCTGGAGGACAGACCTAAGCAAGGGAGGCCCCTGCCATCTTTGCAGGGTCAGTTTAGGGACTTTAGGCGATTTCGTACCTGCTGATTGGGACGTTTTCAAAGAGGAAGATTCGCCTCCAGAGCGCAAGGATTTCGTGGGTTTTGGGGCGCAGGTAGAGGATTCACGGCTTCCTCCCCCATGGCAAGCCGAAAACCACAATGAAATGAGTTGGGCCCAGGCAGGAATTCAGTCCATAGGGGGACGGCTGCAGGAGTTTCTTCCTGCCTGGGTTCAAATAACCTCTGATTAATGAATGTTGGAGGTAATACGCGAAGGCTATGCTCTAGAATTTGCCCGTCCGGTCCTAGACTCATTTGTCCTTTCCCCTTGCAGAGGGCAGCAGAGAACGATAGTGGTTCGGCAGACGTTGGATTGTCTCTTACAGTTAGGAGCGGTGGTGCCAGTCCCACAGCAGCTCTACGGTGTCGGTTGTTACTCTATTTACTTCGTAGCACCAAAAAAGGATGGGTCTCTCCGTCCTATCCTGGACCTCAAGGGAGTAAATCGCTGTCTGCGGGTGCCTCATTATCGAATGGAAACCTTGCGATTGGTAATAGTGGCAGACCGGCAAGGAGAGTTCTTGATTTCCCTCGATCTTACTGAAGCGTATTTGCATATCCCTATCAGAGCGGCCCATCAGCAGTTTCTAAGGTTTGCTCTTCCGTGGGGACATTTTCAGTTTCAGGCCTTGCCCTTTGGGTTCGCGATGGCTCCGTGCACCTTCATCAAGGTGGTGGTGGTGGTGATGCTGCAAAAAGAAGGCATTTTGGTTCATCTGTATCTCGACGACTGGTTGATTCAGGTGAAATCCGAGTCAGAGAGCATCCAAGTTACAAACAGGGTAGTAAAGTTCCTTCAGAGCCTCGGCTGGGTAGTCAATGCGACCAAAAGCAAGTTGGTTCCGTCTCAGGTCCTGGAATACTTGGGAGTGCAGTTCGATATCTAACGGGGAGCGGTGTTTCTGCCGGATCGATGGGCCCTGGCTCTTTGGCAGTTGGTACGCAAGTTTATTTTGACTCCAGCCCCTTCAGCTTGGTCCTATCTTCACGTTCTGGGGACAATGGCGGCGACCCTGGAAGTAGTACCATGGGCCAGAGCTCACATGCATCCATTGCAGAGGTCGCTGCTCTGACGTTGGTCGCACCAGAACGATTCTCTAAACAAGCCTCTGCCCTGTCCATTGCAGGTCGGGCAGTCTCTTCAGTGGTGGCTTTGCCCAGGCAGTCTGGCGGCGGGCATGCTACTGGAACAGCCTCAGTGTTGACAGATGCGAGTCTCACAGGTTGGGGAGTGCACTGCGGGGAACTGTTCGCACAAGGAACTTGGACGACCTGGAGGTCCAGTGGTCGATCAACCGCCTGGAACTGCAAGCAGTGTTCCTAGCTCTCCAAACGTTCAAGGCTGCAGTGAAAGGGAGAGCGGTGAGAGTCCTGTCAGACAATTCCGCTACGGTGGCTTACCTCAATCGGCAGGACGGTACAGGAAGCTCGGCCATGGAGGAGGAAGCAGGAGCTCTGTTCACTTGGATGGAGCCTCGGCTACAGGCAATCTTGGCAGCGCACATTGCGGGAACGGACAATGTGATGGCATATTTTCTCAGCAGAGTCCGAGTGGATGCTGGAGAGTGGGAGCTTCATCCGCAGGTATTTGCGCAGATAATCCGCAGATGGAGTCCTCAGATCATGGATCTCATGGCGACCTTTTGGTCGGCCAAGGCGAGTTGTTTTTACAGTCGAAGGCGAGAAAGGATGTCGGAAGGGATAGATGCCCTGATGCAACGTTGGCCTTCGCCCGGCCTGCTCTGTTTTTCCTCCGTGGGCACTCAGGACGAGTAGTGCAGCGCATCGAGGCTCATCGGGGGAGAGAAGTGTTAGTGGCTCTAGATTGGCTGAGGCATCCGTGGTATGCCGACCTGGTTCGGCTTCTCAACGGGGAGCCTTGGCGATTGCCGACAACGAGTCTTCTAATTCAGGGTCCGCTTCGAATGCCTCAGGTGGATCGGTTCTTGCTTACGGCTTGGCCATTGAAAGGGCGAGGTTAAGAAGAAAAGGTTATTCTGGTGCGGTAATTGCGAAGTTGCTTCGGGCCAGAAAGAGGTTCACTTGGCGTATTTGCGAGTATGGCGTATTTTTGAGGATTGGTGCTCACAGCGTCAGGTCTGGACTTCCACGGTCTCCATGCCGATGGTTTTGATAAGGGTTTGGTGGCCAGCTCCTTAAGGGCCCAGCACGCAGCTCTGTCTTGCTATAGAGGTAAAGTCCAGGGAGTGGCCCTGGGCTCTCACGTCGATGTGGTGCATTTTCTAAAAGCGGTATCTAGGCTACGGCCCTCTCGCAGAGTGATAGTGCCTCCATGGGATCTCAATTTGGTTTTAGGGGCGTTATCTAGGGAACCTTTTGAGCCCTTGCATCAAGCTTCTCTCAAGGATTTAACCTTAAAGACACTGTTTTTGGTGGCCATCTGTTCGGCACGTTGAGTTTCGGAGCTGCATGCGTTGTCCTGTTGAGAGCCGTTTTTGTCCTTTTTTCTAGGGAAAAGATAGTGTTGCGACCAGTCTCGTCGTTTTTGCCAAAGGTAGTTTCTCCTTTTCACTTATTTATTTAATTACATTCTCTTATATACCGCGCTATTCTGCATCAGTGCGGTTTACATTGAACAAGCTGAAATTACATTGAACAGGGCATTATAACTTGGAGATAACCCTCCATAGCCCATGTTCCCTGTAAAAATAGTTAAGTGGCTTGTCCAAGACCACAAGGAGCACCTGTGGGACTAGAAACCCCAGTCCTTCCGGCCCAAGGTTGCTGTCCTCTAGTGGGATTTGAACCCCCGACCTTCCGGCCTGAAGTACCTTGCCCCAACCACTAGGCCACTCCTCCACTCCAATCAGTCTGTTTCGTTGCCAGTGTTAGGAGCGTCGGAGGAGGATGTCTCGGACCGTAGTCTGTCGCTTGGACATAAAGAGGGTTCTGCGTCAATATTTAAAAGTTTCAGAGACTTTTCGTAAGTCTGACCCCCTGTTCGTTCTGTTTGGAGGCCCTCGTAAAGGGGAAGCGGCAGCTAAAGCTTCGATTTCCAGATGGGTCCAAGAAGCAATAGTCGGCATATATCTTGCAAGGACGTCAGGTGACAGTGGGGTTAAGAGCTCACTCTAGTAGAGCGCAAGCGACGTCCTGGGCGGAGCATAGTTTGATTCCGCCAGTGGAGATATGCAGAGTGGCGACTTGGTTGTCTCTTCATACATTCAGTAAACACTATCGCCTGGATGTTCAGGCAGCGAATGATGCCTGCTTCGGGTTGGCGGTGTTGCAATCCGGGTGGAAAGGTCCCTCCCAATGATTACTGCTCTGTTACATCCCAGAGGTGGAGGACTGAACTGGAGGAACAATAAGGAAAGAGAAATTAGACTTACCTGCTAATTGTTGTTCCTTGAGGAACTCCGGTTCAGTTCTCAGGCTCACCCGGGGATGGTCAATTCAGAGGTAGGTTTCAGTTTGGGGGGAACACCAGTCACTAAGGGTATGATAAACTGGATGATCTCGATCGCTGTGTTTCTTTTACTCTCTTTTCTCTTATTTCTTTCTTATTCTGCTCATTGGAAGAAAGAGTGCAAGTAGTACATAAGAACATAAGATATGCCATACTGGGTCAGACCAAGGTCCATCAAGCCCAGTATCCTGTTTCCAACAGTGGCCAATCTAGGTCATACGTATCTAGCAGTTTCCCCAAAAGACACAGGTTCCGCAATGCTTGTACTGGGTCAAGCATTGATATCCTGGGTCCCTTCTTAATAATGGTTTATGGACCTTTCCTCCAGGAACTTGTCCAAACCTTTTTTAAACCCAGCTACACTAACAGCCTTTACTACATCCTCCGGTAACAAATTCCAGAGTTTGATTACACATTGAGTGAAGAAATATTTTCTTTTATTAGTCTTAAATAGTTTACCCTGTAGCTTCACTGCATGTCCCCTAGTCTTTCTATATTCTGATAACGTAAACAATCGATCTACGTTTACCCGTTCCACTCCGTTCATTAATTTATGGACTTCTATCATATCTCCCCTCAGCCGTCTCTTTTTCAGGTTAAAGAGCCCTAACCTTTTTAGCCTTTCTTCATAGGAGTATCCTTCCATCCCGTTTACCATTTTGGTGGCTCTTCTCTGAACCTTTTCTAATAACGCTATATCCTTTTTAAGATACGGCGACCAAATTGCACACAATATTCAAGGTGCGGTCTGAACATGGAACGATATAGAGGCATTATAATATCTTTTTGTTTTATTTTCCATTCCTTTCGTTATGATACCTAGCATTCTGTTTGCTCTCTTGGCCACCGCTGCACACTGGGCCGAGGGTTTTAACATGCTATCCACAATGACGCCTAAATCTTTTCCTGGGTGGTGGTTCCTAATGTGGAACCTTGCATCGTGTAACCATAGTTTGGGTTGTTCTTCCCTAGTTGCATAACTTTGCACTTGTCCACATTAAATTTCATCTGCCATTTTGATGCCCAGTCTTCCAATTTATCAAGATCCTCTTGCAATTTTCCACAATCCTCTTGGGTTTTAACAACTTTAAATAGTTTTGTGTCATCTGCAAATTTGATAACCTCACTCGTTATTCAACTTTCCAGGTCAAGTAGTTTTCTCCTTACTGGGGGGAATTTAGTTTAGTAGCTAAAGGTTAAGTTTAAAGTTGGAATTAATACTATAGCTACTTATTTGTTGCTTCTTTGAGTCTGCTTTGTCAGTAGTTCACTGGGGCTGATGGGAGAGACCAGCAGGGTATAGCCAGTGATGTCACGAGTTTATGTCCAGTCTCCAAGCTGCAGGAGGAGGTACACTACCCAGAGGTGGAGGACTGAACTGGAGTTCCTCAAGGAACTACAATTAGCAGGTAAGTCTAATTTCTCTATAGGTCTCCCTTATACCAGTTGTTCGACTAGACTCTTTCTGGCCTCAGAAGATGAGGAGCAGTGGAAATGATGGCTGCGGTCCTGTCTTCTGATTGTCACCTTTTGGATGCCAGCCTGAAAGGCTAGGGTGTGCATGGCTGTGCCACATAGCTCATCATCTCTGGTTTCTTCAAGAAGCCTCCTGGGCGATCAGCACCTTGGAGGCAAGAGCAATGTTCCTGACTTTCTGGGGAGGTGCCAGCCTCTTCTGGTGAGCAAAGTGATCTAGGTGTGTTCGGACAATTCCACAGTGGTGGTATATGTCAACAAACAAGAGAGAACTTGTACTGTTAGTGTGACTTTTAAAGTGGTGGAGCTATGTCATTAGCCAGAGGAGCATTAGCTTGCCCTATCCGTAGCGCACATTGTAGGCATCGACAATATGCAGGATAATCCCTGAGTAAGAATACTATGGATCAAGAAGAGTGGGAGTTCAGCACGAGCACATTTGACTCCATAATGCAGAGGTAGGGCTGTCCAATGGTAGACTTGATGACCACTCAGGAGAATGCCAAGATGGAATGCTTTCTCAACTGCAAGAAGGATCCACAGATGGCAGGCTTGGATATCTGCTTCAGGATTGGTTCCAGAAGGGGGATGCTGTATGTCTTCCCTCTTTGACACTTTGGTGAGCCACCATCTGGGTAGCATTTGGGCTCATCCAGGCCAGGTAATTCTAGTGGTCCTGGACTGGCTTTGGGTCAATGTTGTGAGTGTGTGACTGAGGCCAGGTGTTCTGTTAACATGGAGTTTGTACATAAAGATCTATACTGTACTGTATTAATTTGACTTGTTCAGCTTTTCAAATAGGTGTATGGATGTTCGAGGGCCCACTGTAGTATTTACAATGACTCTTTTTTTGGATGGACTCATTATGTGAGTTTTGGAAGTTTGTGCCGATATGGTATGGTAGGTTTGCTCTTTGTTGTAGCGTTTTGTATTAATTTACAATATGCCTGATACTGGAGAATAGTGGTGGTGGTTAGTGAGATGATCAGAATCAGATTTTTTTTTTGTTTTGTTTTAAATATTGAGTTCTGTGGGTGAATGTCCTGATTCTGCTCTGCACCCACTGTGGATGCAAAATATGTTGAAAAAGAAAAAGCAAGAATTTAGTTTTATAAACTGTGCTGTTTGGTTCTTGCTGTGTTTTAGTTCCTTGGTGTGCGAACAGGACCATACCTAGCCCTCTGCAAGTGGTGCAGCTGCCCCAGGGCACAAAGGCTTGGGGAACGCAATTCAGCTGTCTGCTGTTGCCCTGCCGCTGCTGGCTGGACAATAGCAGGCAGCTGAAATGCGCCCCCCAAGCCTTTTTGCAGCATTTTAAGCAGGTCTGGTCCCTCTCTCCTCTGATGCAATGTCAGAGCAGGGAGGGACAGATCGGGTGCATGCCCCCCCTCCTGCCTCCATATCTCCGTCCAGCGCTGCCTACTCTTTTCCTGCTTCCAGTGCCGCCATGAAAAAAAAGAGGGGGGAGGAGTGGGTCGTGCGTCCAAGCTGCAAGTTGCACAGGGCGCGATTGCACACAGGGCCATACCGAGCTGCATTCCCTCCATATAATCTAATCAGCTTTTTGGTTTGGTTCAGTCCCTGATGGGAATTCTGAAAAAGCCCCGCTCCCCCTCAATGGGGGGAGGGAGGCACCATCTCATTCTTCGCCTCAGGCAGCAGATTGTCTTGAGCCACCCCTTGCACTGATGAAAATCCTTTTGGCAAGGATTGGCAAGACAAGGCCTCTCAGTTGGAGTCTGAGAACACTACCCTAAATAGGCTTTCTAGATCTACTCCACAAAATAACTCTAGTGCGTTCAATGAAACATAAGGGAATTTTTCCCACAAAGTGATTCTTTTCTTTTTCAACAATGCATCAATCTTTTCAATGTCTATCAGGAGGTCTCAGACTGATAATGAGACTGAAAGTCTGTATAGAAATGTTTTGTGCCCAATTGCATCAATGACCTTCACGCAGACGCTACAGACTAAAGCTCATAGGTATAGCTGTTATTGTTCAACATGTATATTTCTCTAAGTTAATACACTAGTATTCAATTCCCTGGTGCTAATACTTAAGGCTGTTAGTCCCGATGGCACTATCGAATGACCGAATGATCCCGACGCTCTACCCCAGCGCCTTTGTAGAGTTTCTCCTAAAAGGGTTCTTCAGGGGATCAATTTTAAACCTCCTGTGTTCAAACATACAAAACAAAGAATCATTCCTGAACTGTGTAACCTTCCCTCTTATTCCTCTAAAAACTTCAACATTCTATAGGACCAGAATCATTAGGTGCTCACAGAAATGCTGCCCGCATCTAAAACCGAATATCTCCTCCCTTCTCAAACGAAATGTCGTTCAAGTCTCGAAAGCAAAAAGACGCCGTGCGTGCAGTGTACTCCCATTAGATCCGGCTTTAAAGGCTCAACATAGTATGACAGAATTAACTCCGCCCCTTTTTTTTGTTTGCAATCACTGGGACCTCTCCCTAGGGAGGCTGCTGTCCTCTCAAAATTAAGGTTGTCTCATCACGATTTTCAACTATGACACAAACTGTAATAACTACCTCAACTTCTTTCCATTGCTCCTAACCATCAAGACTCGTCAAACTCTCGTAAAAAGACTCTTAAAAAGACAATAGAAACCTAAGATGCAGGGAAACGTAATCATATGCATGCTGCCCAATCGATCATCGCATTCAGACCGTTAGGTTTAACTATCTAATTTATGGATCCATCTTTGTTCCCGCTGAATTAATGCCTGATCATGGGTTCTATCAGCATTGCCATGGTCAACTCTATCCACACAGAAGCATACTAGTTGTTCGAAACAGTGCCCTTCATACAAACAATGTTGGACTAATGGGGCTGCCAGTGTTCTACTGTGCAATTTACGCCTATGCTCTCTCATACATACCCGAAAAGTGCGGAGAGTCTTACCAATGTACAGAAGACCACACGGGCATTGCTCTGCATATACTACTCCCATAGAGACACAGGTCGTTGAAAAAGGTAAAGTGTGTTCTACTTGATGGTATGTAAACTTTGTTATCTCTAAAGTGATTTCACAAATGTCACATGAGCCTCACCACTTGTGCCCCTTCTCCACCAGCTCTCCCTCCAATCAGGGTAACACTGCCGGGCTCAGACATTCCTTCAAATTACGGTGTCTTTGCCAGACACCGCATTTTCTTTCCCGCCAAGCCTGGAACGGCTGTCAAAACATTCTTATGTTTTTGTAAAGTCCGTTGAATGCCTAGGCTTAGCGGGGAAAACCTCATTATCAGATGAACACTATCTTTATCCTCACCCCTCCTGTTATTAGGGGAGGCTAGGAGTAGACTTCTGTTATTGTAAAGGGTTCTACGGTATGCTTGCTTAACTACCCTGCATGGGTACCCCCTCTCAATGAAATTCTTAAGTCAATTGCCATGAGCGCAATCTAAACTCAGTGTCACTCGAACAGTTCCTTCGGAATCAAAGGAACTGTGAGAATGGAAGGCCCTCTTTAAGTTGTCTAGGGTGTGCACTGCGGTAATGGAGCGTATTTCTATCGGTGGGCTTCCTGAATATAGATGTCACCCATTGTCCCATCCCCCTAGAGACATTGACATCAAGATAGGTCATTGTGTCCTTATGATAGGTGAATGTAAATTTAATATTACTGTCTAACTGATCGATCCATTGAAAAAATGAAAGTAACTTCTTCAGACCCCTGCCACAGTAGAAATACGTCATCTATATATCTTTTCCACACTATCATATTGGATATATACGGGGAGCGGTCTAACCAGCGCTCCTCAAAACCAGCCATATAAAAATTAGCAATTGAAGGGTGTGATAAGGAAGCTTATCATAGTTCAGGAAGGAGCTATAATAGAGGTGAAGTGACTCTGAACAAGCAACCTGTCTTTTCTGGTAGAAATAATAAAACAGAATGTTTCCATAAAAGACTACCAGTCCCAGAATGCACCAGGTTTCCAACAGCCACTAGAAGAGCTGAAGTGGGAAAACGTGTGTTCAATCAGGAGATCTATGAGGTAATCCCCAAGCACTCATCTCCAAGGGCAGGGCTTACATAAGAACATAAGAACATAAGATATGCCATACTGGGTCAGACCAAGGTCCATCAAGCCCAGTATTCTGTTTCCAACAGTGGCCAATCTAGGTCATACGTACCTAGCAGTTTCCCCAAGGGACACAGGTTCCACAATGCTTGTATTGGTTCAAGCATTGATATCCTGGGTCCCTTCTTAATAATGGTTTATGGACCTTTCCTCCAGGAACTTGTCCAAACCTTTTTTAAACCCAGCTACACTAACAGCCTTTACTACATCCTCCGGTAACAAATTCCAGAGTTTGATTACACGTTGAGTGAAAAAATATTTTCTTTTATTAGTCTTAAATAGTTTACCCTGTAGCTTCATTGCATGTCCCCTAGTCTTTCTATATTCTGATAAGGTAAACAATCGATCTATGTTTACCCGATCTCCAGGAACAAGCAGGAATAAGTCCTCACTTATGGGTACGTCGGAACCGACGGAGCCTGCGCGGGAAAGCTCCCCAGCTTCCCAGAAAGGAAGCTTTGGGGCCTCCCACTGCACATGCGCGCTGCCTTCCCGCCTTCCTGACCAGCTCTCCTCAGTTTCTCTTTTTCCGCGGAGCCAGCAGGTCGTGTTCCTGTCACCGCTGAAGAAATTCTTGTTTTACTTTCTTTCTTTAGACCGCGTACCTGCCTTCCCCATACCGAAACCTGTACCGCCTGTCTCTCTCTCTTCTTTACTTTCTAAAAAAACAAAACAAAAAAAACCCCCTTTTTTTTTTAGCACAACTTGGTGACTTCTGTTAGGCCTCAGGCCTACACAAAATCTCCTCATGGAGAAACCAGCTCCTGGTTTCAAGAAGTGTACCAAGTGTAGTGCTGTTATTTCTGTTACAGACACCCATGACTGGTGTCTTAAATGTTTGGGGCCTGACCACTCCATTCCAGACTGCCCATCCTGCTCCCAGATGTCTAAACGTGGTTTGCAGAACCGGGCCAACAAATTCCATGTGCTGTTTGCTTCAGATAATCCAGCATCACAGTCATCCAGGTCTTCCTCTCCGGATGGATCTCAGGTAACCAAACCTTCTTCGGGCAGGTCCTCAAAGAGCAAATCTCCTTCAAAGTATCGAGAGGCTCTCAATTTTGAATCTGAGGACCATGCCCCAGCCAAACAACCCCGGCGGGAAGCTCTGGCTTCCAAAGCACCATCTATGGGGTTACAGGTTGACATCGATGGCACGGCCTCGACCGATCACCTGTTAGACTGCTCTGGGGTACCGGCCCATGCCGGTACCGACATCCAGGCAGCAGTGGCGTCTATGGACAATACTGTTCAGACCATGCAGCAGTCCATCCTGGCTTTCATTAAGGCTGCGACGCCCTCGGTACCTCATCCAGCGGTTCCGGGTCCGGTTCCGGTACTGGCTTCCATACCGGAACCGAGGCCATCGTCTTCCAAACGCAGATCGGTGCATGCCGGATCCGGGTTTTCACCCGATACCGATCCCATGCCCGGTACGCCCGATGTCGATACCGACCGGTATGCGTATCGTGCGTTGGAAGCGAATAGAGGATACTCTGATTCCTCTGAGGATTTTGACTCCTCTGACTCTGAGCTCTCTCTTGTTCTTCCTGAAGAGCCTTCTTCCCCAAAGAGGAGAATGTCTCCACCAGAGGATTTGTCCTTTCAAGACTTCATTATAGAAGTAGCTAAAGGACTTGCTATTACTACATCCTCTGAGAAAGAACCTAGATCAAAGAAATTGGATATTTTAGGATACCCTAAGGTTCCTAAAGAGGCAGTTACCCTGCCTATCCATGAAATCCTTCAAGAACACTTGATGGACTTATGGGAGGCTCCTCTAACATTGTCTCCTCATTCTCGTAGGTTGGACACCATGTACCGGGTCCCTCCTTCTCCTGGTTTTCAAAAAACTCAGCTGCCTCACCTTTCCATTGTGGTGAAGTCTGCGCTGAAAAAGATTAAGAGTACCAAAAGGCACTCTTCTACCCCTCCAGGGCGAGAATGTAAGACCCTAGACTCTTTTGGTAGGAAAATCTTCCAGGCTAGTATGCTTATAGCCAGGATTAATTCATACAGTCTGTATATGGGCATGTTTCTAAGGGAACTTGCCCTAAAGGTAAAGCATTTTGCCCCCTTTATCCCTGAAGATAGAAAGGAGGAGTTCATTTCTTTAGTGAAACAGCTTCTAGATGTTTCTAAGTTCTCCAACAGAGCAGCCTTTGATTCCTTTGAGGGTGCCGGTAGAGCTTCGGGCATTGCCATTGCAGCCCGACGACTTGCTTGGCTCCAAGCCTCTGACCTAGAACCCTGGGCCCTAGATGGCTTACGGAATCTGCCCTGTACAGATGAGAACTTATTTGGTAAAGACTGGCAAATTAAAGCCACTCAAATGGACGCAGAAAATGCTACTTTAGATAGACTTTCTAAGTCTACCTCTACTCCTACCAAGAAAAGGTCTTTCATGAGGCCTTACTACAAGAAGACCAGATTTTCCACAAATACTGGCCAACAATCTTCTCAGCCTCGCTTTGCTGCTAAGCGTCAGCAACCTAAACAGGCAAGGTCCAAGCCTGCGGCGTCTGCTACACCCCAGCAGGCTCAACCCCCTCAGGGGTTTTGACTTGCCCCTAGAGAACTTAACCTTTCTGGCTCTAGAACAACCAGAGCCCCTCACCATTCCCGGAAGGTTAGCTCACTTTGCTCCCAGATGGGGGCAAATTACATCAGAGCAATGGACCCTCTTTATCATCAGAGAGGGTTACAAACTTCATTTTTCCAGCCTTCCTCCTCATACCATGGTGAGGCAGTTCAATTCTTCCCCATCTCCCCTGGCCCTGTTGGGTCAGGAAGTCTCTTCCCTCCTTGCCCAAGGGGCAATAGAAGAGGTTCCTCTTCTTCAACAAGGGACAGGGTTCTACTCCCCTTATTTTCTAATACCAAAGAAGACAGGGGGTTTCAGACCAATTCTAGATCTGAGAGAATTGAACAAATTTCTTTACAAGGAGAAATTCAGAATGCTTTCTCTGGGCATTCTCCTTCCATACCTTCAGAGTCAGGATTGGCTTTGTTCTCTAGATCTCAAGGATGCGTACACACATATACTCATCCACCCATCCCACAGAAAATATCTTCGATTTCTGTTTCGGGAAAAACATTTCCAGTACAGAGTACTTCCCTTCGGTCTAGCCTCTGCTCCAAGAGTGTTCACCAAATGCATGGCAGTCGTAGCCGCATTTTTAAGAGGCCTGGGAATTTTTGTATTCCCATATCTGGACGACTGGCTCATCCGAGCTCCATCTCAGTCAGAGGCCCAGATTTCCCTGGACCGCACAAGGCGCATTCTGCAGTATCTGGGACTGGTAGTAAACCTTCCCAAGTCTCAACTCATCCCTACTCAGTCTCTGGAATTCATAGGGGCCCGGTTGGACACCACTACTGCAAGGGCCTACCTACCTCAGGTCAGGGCCCAACATCTGCTATGCTTGGCCTCCCAAGCTCAGTCCAGCAGTCACATGACAGCCTGGGAAATGCTGCGACTTCTGGGCCACATGGCCTCCACGTGCACGTGGTGCCCTACGCTTGTCTTCATATGAGAGCAGCTCAATGGACCTTGGCCACCCAGTGGACTCAAGCATCAGGAGCGCTCTCCGACCAAATACTACCCTCAAAACGTCTGTTTTGGTCCCTCCAATGGTGGGTATCCACCAAGAATCTGTTGTTGGGGGGCCCCCTTCCAACCTTTGTTGCCCCATGCAACCCTCACAACAGATGCCTCCCAAACAGGGTGGGGAGCCCATCTCCAAGACCTCTCCACTCAGGGCTCTTGGTCTCCTCAGGAGACCACCCTTCATATCAACCTCCTGGAACTGCGAGCAATATACTTTGCCCTCAAAGTCTTCTATTCCCTCCTTGTCAACCTGACTGTCCTAGTTCATACAGACAATCAGGTGGCCATGTTCTATATAAACAAACAAGGAGGGACGGGCTCTCTGTCACTTTGCAACGAAGCTCTCAGATTATGGGCCTTCGCCAGAGAGCATCAAATTCATCTTCTAGCAGTGTATCTTCCAGGAGTTCAAAACTCTCGGGCAGACAGACTCAGTCGAGTTCTGCTTCCACACGAATGGTCCCTACACAGGGACCAGATACGCAGAATCTTTCAGGAATGGGGGACCCCGGACATAGACCTCTTTGCAAGTCCGTGGAATGCCAGACTTCCCCGGTTCTGTTCCAGGACTCCGTGTCGGGGAGCTCAGGCCAACGACGCCTTTCTCCTGCATTGGGGTCAGGAATTCCTATATGCCTTTCCACCCATTCCTTTGATTCCCAAGACTCTGTTCAAACTCCAGAGGGATCACGGGTCGATGATCCTCATAGCTCCACGCTGGCCACGCCAAGTGTGGTTCCCTCTACTTCTGCATCTCTCCCAGGGACCCTCCCTGGACCTGGGAGCTGCTCCAGACCTTCTTTCTCAGGAGGAGGGGACTTTGTGGCACCCGAACCCCAAGTCCCTACACCTCAGAGCTTGGTTACTGAAGGCCTAAGCCTTCATGACTTCAATCTTTCTCAACCTGTGCAAGATATCCTGCATGCCTCTAGGAAACCTTCCACGAGGCGTTCCTATGCTTTCAAATGGAAACTCTTTTTTCCATTTGGTGTGCTCAGCAGGGTCTTGACCCTCTAGCACTTCCTTTGAATTCTCTACTAGACTATCTCCTGCATCTTTCTAATGCAGGCCTTAAGACGAATTCAGTAAGAGTCCATTTGAGTGCTATTGCAGCATCCTTAAAACCTATAAATGGACAACCTGTCTCCTTTCATCCTCTTATTGCAAGATTCATGAGAGGCCTGAATCTAACCAAACCTCCCATTCGACCTCCCCCGGTAGCATGGGACTTAAACCTGGTTCTGGGTCAGCTGATGAAGCCACCCTTTGAACCGTTGGTCTCTACCTCCTTGAAATTTCTTTCCTGGAAGGTCCTTTTCCTTATTGCAGTCACTTCGGCTCGTCACATCAGTGAACTACAGGCCTTAGTGGCTCATCCACCTTATACTAGGTTTCATCATGATAAGGTGGTCCTTAGGACGAATCTCCACTTTATGCCCAAAGTGGTCTCGCCTTTTCATCTTAATCAAGAGGTATATCTACCTGTCTTTTTCCCGGCTCCTCATGCATCCAGTGCAGAGAGGAACCTTCATACTCTAGACTGTAAAAGAGCTCTCGCCTTTTACCTCAACAGGACTCAACCACATCGAAAGTCTTCCCAACTTTTTGTGGCTTTTGATGCTTCTCATTTGGGACTTCCAGTCTCAAAACGTACACTTTCCAATTGGATTGCTCAGTGTATTTCCTTTGCTTACCAGAGTAAAAACATTTCTCTGGAAGGCCATGTCACAGCTCACAATGTGAGAGCCATGGCCACTTCTATGGCTCATCTTCACTCTGTATCCATAGATCAGATCTGTCGAGCAGCCACCTGGGCCTTGGTTCATACCTTCACAGCCCATTACTGTTTGGACAAGGACTCCCGCCGGGATGCCTTGTTTGGTCAGGCTGTCCTCAAACACCTGTTCCATACTTAAACAACTCCTGCCCACCTTCCCTGGATGGATGCCTGAGATCCATACGAAGATGGTGAACCCTTGGGAGGGGATCTCCCAGGCATCTTAGCTAGGGAGTCCCCATAAGTGAGGACTTATTCCTGCTTGTTCCTGGAGATAGCACAGTTACTTACCTGTAACAGGTGATCTCTGGGAACAGCAGGAATTAGTCCTCACAACCCACCCACCTCCTCTAGGAGTTGTATCTTCTATCTATCTTCCTTTCCTCTCTCTATTGTCTCAGCTATAAACTCGAACTGAGGAGAGCTGGTCAGGAAGGCGGGAAGGCAGTGCACATGTGCAGTGGGAGGCCCCAAAAGCTTCCTTTCTGGGAAGCTGGGGAGCTTTCCTGCGCAGGCTCCGTCGGTTCCGACGTACCCATAAGTGAGGACTAATTCCTGCTGTTCCCAGAGATCACCTGTTACAGGTAAGTAACTGTGCTTTCCACTCCGTTCATTAATTTATAGACTTCTATCATATCTCCCCTCAGCCGTCTCTTTTCCAGGTTAAAGAGCCCTAACCTTTTTAGCCTTTCTTCATAGGAGTATCCTTCCATCCCCTTTACCATTTTGGTGGCTCTTCTCTGAACCTTTTCTAAAATCGCTATATCCTTTTTAAGATACGGCGACCAGAATTGCACACAATATTCTGCGGTCTCACCATGGAACGATATAGAGGCATTATAATATCTTTTGTTTTATTTTCCATTCCTTTCCTTATCATACCTAGCATTCTATTTGCTCTCTTGGCCGCCGCTGCACACTGGGCCGAGGGTTTTAACATGGTATCCACAATGACGCCTAAATCTTTTTCATGGGTGGTAGTTCTAATGTGGAACCTTGCATTGTGTAACTATAGTTTGGGTTGTTCTTCCCTAGGTGCAAACCTTGCACTTGTCCACATTAAATTTCATCTGCCATTTTGATGCCCAGTCTTCCAATTTATCAAGATCCTCTTGCAATTTTCCACAATCCTCTTGGGTTTTAACAACTTTAAATAATTTTGTGTCATCTGCAAATTTGATAACCTCACTCGTTATTCCACTTTCCAGGTCATTTATGAATATGTCAAAAAGCAGCGGACCCAGCACAGATCCCTGGGGTACACCACTATTCACCTTTATCCATTGGGAAAATTGGCCATTTAGCCCTACCCTTTGCTTTCTATCTTTTAACCAGTTCCTGATCCACAATAGTACACAGCCTCCTATCCCATGACTCTTTAGCTTTGCCAAAAGTCTCTGATGAGGGATCTTGTCAAAGGCTTTCTGAAAGTCCAGATACACAATATCAACCGACTCACCTTTGTCCACCTGATTATTCACTCCTTCAAAAAAACATAACAGATTAGTAAGACAAGATCTTCCTTGTCTAAAGCCATGTTGGCTGTCTCCCATTAGGTCATGACTATCTACATGCTGAGTAATTTTATTCTTTATGATGGTTTCTACCATTTTTCCCGGTACTGATGTCAGGCTCACCGGTCTGTAGTTTCCCGGATCACCCCTGGAACCCTTTTTAAAAATTGGTGTTACCTGAAGATTGGAGGATCGCCAATGTATTAGAGATGATTTTAGTGATAGTTCACAGATTACTAATAGCAGGTCTGCAATCTCGTATTTCAGTTTTCAACACCCTTGGATGTATACCATCCGGCCCAGGTGATGTGCTACTCTTCAGTTTATCTAATAGTTGTAATACATCTTCCCGATGTATCGATATTTCCTTTAATTCTTCCGCACCTTTAAATACCACTTCAGTCATGGGTAACATCCCTACATCTTCCTCAGTAAAGACGGAAGCAAAGAATTCATTCAGTCTCTGCTATCGCCTTGTCGCCTCTTAGTGCTCCTTTAATCCCTTTATCATCTAATGGACCAACTGACTCTCTCACAGGTTTTTTGCTACGAATGTACTTGAAAAGGTCTTTTCTTCGCGTTTTTGCTTCCGCAGCAAGCTTCTTCTCAAATTCTCCCTTTGTCTGCCTTATCAATGCCTTGCATTTGACTTGCCAGTGCTTGTGCTGTTTCCAGGTTTCGTCGTTTGGCTCTTTTTTCCATTTCCTGAAAGATGCTTTTTTGGCAACAGCCTCTCTGACCTCATCTTTAAACCATGCTGGCAGTTTTTTGGACTTCCTTCCACTTTTCTTAAAGCGTGGAATACAGCTGGTCTGGGCTTCCAAGATAGTATTTTTCAACAGCCAAGCCTGATGTACGTCTTTAACCTTTGCAACTGCTCCTTTTAGTTTTTTCTTAACTGTTTTCCTCATTTTATCATAGTCTCCCTTTCGAAAGTTAAAAGGTAGTACTGTGGATTTCCTTACTATCCCTCTTCCACTAATTAAATCAAAGGCTATCATGCTATGATCACTATTGCCAAGTGGCCCCAACAACCTTATCTCTTGCACTAGGTCTGGTGTTCCACTAAGGACTAGGTCTAATATGGCTTCCCCTCTGGTTGGTTCATGAACCAGCTGCTCCAAGAAGCAGTCATTTATTTCATCTAGGAACTTTATCTCCCTAGCATGTCCTGACGTGATGCTGACCCAGTCGATACCGGGGTAGTTGAAATCACCCATTATTATTACTGCGCTGTAACGTTTGTTAGCTTCCTTGATTTCTTTGAGCATTTCATCATCCATTTGGTCATTCTGGCCAGGCGCTCGATAGTACACCCCCACTGCCATTGCCTTCCCCCTTTTACATGGAATTTCAATCCATATAGATTGTATAGCAGATTTTGTTTCCTGCAAAACTTTAATCCTTTCTGACTCAATGCTCTCTCTAACATAGAGAGGAACCCCTCCACCAATTTGATTAGCTCTAGCATTATGATATAGTTTGTACCCAGGTATCAGTGTCCCACTGGTTGTCCTCCTTCCACCATGTCTCTGATATTCCAATCATATCTAACCTTTCATTTAGTGCTATATATTCTAATTCTCCCATCTTATTTTTTAGACTTCTAGCATTTGCATATAAGCATTTTAGAGAATGTATTTATTTTATTCATATTAATTTGGCTATTCTTAGACATGGGTAATTTGGGATCTTTAAGCTCTGTCTGCTCCATACTTGAGGGCATTTGGGCTCCTTTACTGCTACACAGTACCCTGTCTTGTGCTGCTGAGGAAAGCTATATTCTGATTTGATTTAAGTTATAGCTCTTAGCTGCTGCTAGGCTCTAACTTCTTATGAAATGTAAACTACAAGCTCTCTGCTGGGTTCTAAATTTAACCAGAAAGCTCTCTTCTGTGTTTTAAATTTAAGCTAAAAGTACTTTGCTGTTACTAGGCCCTGAGTCACTATTGAATTTAAACTACAAGCTCTCTGCTGGGTATGAAATGTAACCAGAAAGTTCTCCTCTGTGTTTTAAATTTAAACTTAAACTGCTGCTACTAGGCCCTGACTGATTTAACAAAAAATAGTGGGTTCACAGATTAATTAGCTTTAATACAAAGAATTCCTTTTAGAAAATTACCAGAAGTATATACTCACAGTTGCAGACCTCTCTCCAGAAGTAACAGTCCCTTTTTCTAGTCCTTCAAGTTCTTTATTTTGCAGTGCAGACAAAAGATAATCCCTTTCGCAAAACTGCCAACTCCTGCTGGGACAATACTACTCCAGAAATATTCACTACTAAATCTGACATCGGGGCTATAGGCTCGTCCTGCTTTATTTCCTCTACGGGAGGGTGCGTTCCCGGGACTTCATTCGATCCGGTTCCTTTTTCGTCTTGTCTCTCTGTTGTTCTGCCTTGTCTGCCTATTTGTCTACCATATTTGCGGCCGCTGCTACCTAAAATATCTTCGTATTTGAGAGACACGACTAGTTTTTTGTGTTCTGAGTGATTTTGACCATTGGGCGGATAATGCAGATATAATCCTTGTTACTATGGATGTAGTCTCGCTCTACACTAATATCCCTCAGGGAGCGGCCTTGGAGACAGTGAGAACCACATTATCTGCTAGAGGGGACCTCTCAGAGAGTTTGTTGACGTTCATAATGGAGCTAGCACGTCTAGCTATATACAATAATTATTTCATCTTTGAGGGAGATCTATTCAAACAAATATAAGGTGTAGCCATGGGAGCTTCTTGTGCCCCTTCAATTGCTAATTTTTATATGGCTGGTTTTGAGGAGCACTGGTTAGACCGCTCCCCGTATATATCCAATATGATAGTGTGGAAAAGATATATAGATGACGTATTTCTACTGTGGCAGGGGTCTGAAGAAGAGTTACTTTCATTTTTTCAATGGATCAATCAGTTAGGTGAATGTAAATTTAATATTACTGTCTATCATAAGGACACAATGACCTATCTTGATGTCAATGTCACTAGGGGGATCAGACAATGGGTGACATCTATATTCAGGAAGCCCACCGATAGAAATACGCTCCTCCATTACCGCAGTGCACACCCTAGACAACTTAAAGGGCCTTCCATTCTCACAATTCCTTTGATTCCGAAGGAACTGTTCGAGTGACACTGAGTTTAGATTGCACTCGCGGCAATTGACTAAGAATTTCATTGAGAGGGTGTACCCACGCAGGGTAGCTAAGCATGCATACAGTAGAGCCCTTTACAATAACAGAAGTCTACTCCTAGCCTCCCCTAATAACAGGAGGGGTGAGGATAAAGATAGTGTTCATCTGATAACGAGGTTTTCCCCACTAAGCCGAAGCATTCAACGGAGTTTGCAAAAACATAAGAATGTTTTGACAGCCGTTCCAGGCTTGGCGGGAAAGAAAATACGATGTCTGGCAAAGACACCCTAATTTGAAGGAATGTCTGAGCCCGGCAGTGTTACCCCGATTGGAGGGAGAGCTGGTGGAGAAGGGGCACAAGCGATGCGGCTCATGTGACATTTGTGAAATCACTTTAGAGATAACAAAGTTTACATACCATCAAGTAGAACACACTTTACCTTTTTCCATGACCTGTGACTCTATGGGAGTAATATATGCAGTGCAATGCCCGTGTGGTCTTCTGTACATTGGTAAGACTCTCCGCACTTTTCGGGTGCATATGAGAGAGCATAGGAGTAAATTGCGCTGTAGAACATTGGCAGTCCTATTAGTCCAACATTGTTTGTATGAAGGGCACTCTTTCAAACAACTAGTATGCTTCTGTGTGGATAGAGTTGACCATGGCAATGCTGATAGAACCCATGATCAGCATTAATTCAGCGGGAACAAAGATGGATCCATAAATTAGATACAGTTGAACCTAACGGTCTGAATGCGATGATCGATTGGGCAGCATGCATATGATTGTTTCCCTGCATCTTAGGTTTCTATTGTCTTTTTAAGAGTCTTTTTACGAGAGTTTCTTGACGAGTCTTGATGGTTAGGAGCAATGGAAAGAAGTTGAGGTAGTTATTACAGTTTGTGTCATAGTTGAAAATCGTGATGAGACAACCTTAATTTTGAGAGGACGGCAGCCTCCCTAGGGAGAGGTCCCAGTGATGGAAACAAAAAAAAGGGGCGGAGTTACTTCTGTCATACTATGTTGAGCCTTTAAAGCCGGATCTAATGGGACTACACCGCATGCGCGGCTTCTTTTTGCTTTCGAGACTTGAACGACATTTCGTTTGAGAAGGGAGGAGATATTCGGTTTTAGACGCGGGCAGCATTTCTGTGAGTACCTAATGATTCTGGTCCTATAGAATGTTGAAGTTTTTAGAGGAATAAGAGGGAAGGTTACACAGTTCAGGAATGATTCTTTGTTTTGTATGTTTGAACACAGGAGGTTTAAAATTGATCCCCTGAAGAACCCTTTTAGGAGAAACGCTGCGAAGGCGCTGGGGGAGAGCGTCTGGATCATTTGGTCATTCGATAGTGCCATCGGGACTAGCAGCCTTAAGTATTAGCACCAGGGAATTGAATACGAGTGTATCAACTTAGAGAAATATACATGTTGAACAATAACAGCTATACCTATGAGCTTTAGTCTGTAGCGTCTGCATGGAGGTCATTGATGCAATTGGGCACAAAAAATTTCTATACAGACTTTGTCTCATGAATTAGTGCCATTATCAGTCTGAGACCTCCTGATGGACATTGAAAAGATTGATGCATTGTTGAAAAAGAAAAGAATCACTTTGTGGGAAAAATTCCCTTATGTTTCATTGAATGCACTAGAGTTATTTTGTGGAGTCATTTACCGTTCAAAAGCTGACCATTTTATTTACGTGTTTCTAGATCTACTGCCAACCTAGCTAAGAAGAAAGCAGCAAAGAAAGGCGCCTTAAATAAATAGTAGTATCCTTCTTATACCCCTGCTGTTCAATGTCCGCATCATGCTTCTCAGAAGGGACAGCAACCTCCAAAACAGCAAAAGAAGGCTTAGACTCCCAAGTCTCAGCCACCTCAGCAGACTCGGGCTGCTCCGGGTTTTTGGCTCCTTTCTAGAAAACTTAGCTGTCCTGCCTCTGTAGAATCCTGACCCCGTCCACATTCCCAGCAGACTCTGCCATTATGCACACAGATGGCATCTCATCACCTCAGAGCAGTGAACATAATCAATAGTATGGGATGGATACAGACTTCATCTACGAAGCCTACCCCCTTCCCCCGACTTCACCAAAGAGTTCCATTCTCGGCCTCTTCTCACTGCTCTGTTACTACAAGAGGTCACCTCCCTTCTACTGTAGGGTGCAATAGAATAGAACACAGTTCCAGCAGGAAATGGGGTTCTGTTCTCCCTACTTTCTTATTCCAAACAAAACGGAGGGATACAGGCCCATTCTAGACCTCGGGGACCTAAACAAGAATCTCCTTCGGGAGAAGTTAAAGCTGATCTCCCTGGGGACCCTTCTTCCATATCTCCAGAATCAAGACTGGCTCTGTTCTCTAGATCTAAATGAAGCGTACATTCATATTCTTACCCATCCAGAGCACACAAAGTTCCTGCGCTTCATGATTCAGGGAAGACACTATCAATACAGAGTCCTGCTTTTCGGCCTCTCCTCTGCCTAAAGAGTTTTCACAAAATGCATGGTGGTAGTAGCCACATTTCCAAAGACTCTAGGGATATTTGTCTTCCCTTACTTAGACGACTGGCTCATAATAGCAAGCATCTCTCAAGAGGCCAGTCTGTCCCTCTCACGCACCATGCAGGTGTTACAACACTTGATTTGTCATAAATTTTCCAAAGTCCCAACTTGTCCTCCCTCAAACTCTAAAGTTTATAGGGACCCTCTTACATATTCAACAGTCAAGGGCATTTCTGCCCCATCTCCGCTGTGCTCTTCTCAATCAGTTAGCATCCCAGGCATGTCTCAAGAATTATCTGACTGCTCGAGAAATGCTACAACTTATGGTTATGGTTTAGGCATTTGATATACCGCCCCTTACTTACGCATCGGAGCGGTTTACATGTATATACTAACAGGTATTTTTTATTCCCTTGTCCCCGAAGGGCTTACAATCTAAGTGTACCTGAGGCAATGGAGGGTTAAGTGGCTTGCCCAAGGCCACAAGGAGTGGCCATGTGACTAGAGACCCCCAGTCCCTCCAGCCTGTCATCACTTGTCCCCATGCAGGAATTGAACCTCTGGCCCTCTGACCTGAGGTAACCTGTCCCAACTACTGAGCAGCAACTCCCTCCTGTGTCATATGGCATTAATGGTGCATGTAGTTCATATGCCTGTTTACACATGTACACAGCCCAATGCACACTGGCATCCCAGTGGTCTCAGGCATCAGGTCACCTGAGCACCAAGATAAATCTCTACTCTTCTGATTTTGTCTCTTCAGTGGTGGCGATTCCCAGAAAATCTCCTTGTTAGGGTCATCTTTACAGATGCCTGCACATCAATGTACTGGCAACGGACGCATCCAGCCTGGGCTGAGGAGTCCATCTGGGGTCTCTCATAACTCAAGGACTCTGGTCTTATCAGGAGTCACAACGCCACAAAAATCTGCTGGAGCTCAGAGCTATTCTCAATGCTCTCAAAGTGTTCCAGGACCATCTTTGTTGCCACAAAGTCCTAGTTGAAACTGACAATCAAGTAGCCATGTTCTATGTGAGCAAGCAAGGTGGAGATTCTTGGACCCTCTGCAGTGAGGCTCTGCATATCTGGTCCTTTGCCATACATCATTGCATTCACCTCCAAGTGGTATATCTCCTGGGCAAACAATGTTTTAGCAGACTAAATTGAATCCTCCCCCCATGAGTGGTCTCTTCATGTAGACAGTCTCTTACATTTTTCAGATCTGAGGGACTCCAGAGATAGACCTGTTTGCAAATTCTCAGAATGCCAAGCTCCCTTGCTTCTGTACCAGGACTCCTGCACCAGACAGCCAACAGGTGGATGCTTTTCAACTCCACTGGGGACAGTGCTTCCTATATGCCTTCCCTTCCATTCCCTTAATTCTTAACTCTCTTCAAATTCCAGACAAACAGGGGCTTCATGATACTCATAGCCCCATGCTGGCCACGTCAACCATGGTACCCTCTCCTTTGTCTGTCTCAAGCTCAACCCATAGATCTGGGGTCTGCTCCAGATCTCTCTCAGGAGGAGGGGACGCTGCTCCATCCCAATCTGCAGTCTCTCCATCTCACAGCATGGCTGCTGAAGGCATAGCCTTTCAAAATATTAACCTTCTCCAGGAGTTTAAGGGCATCCTCTTAGCTTCTAGAAAGCCATCCACCAAATGGTCCTCTGCTTTCAAGTGGCATAGGCTTTCTTTCTGGTGTTCTCAGAAGAATCTTAATCTCTTCTCAGCTCCAGTGGAGGTGCTGATTGAGTACCACCTCCACCTATCTTCTGGACTCAAAACCAATTCGGTAAGAGTACATCTAAGTGCAATTGTGGTCTCTCATGTGTCCTTAGATGGCCAACCCATCTCCTCTCAGCTGCTCGTAGCACACTTCAGAGGGGTCTTCTATTAATCAAGCCTCCCATTAAGCCGCCACCATCAGTGGCATGGGACCTCAATGATGTTTTAGGACAGCTTCTCAAGCTGCCCTTTGAACCTCTAGTCACTACGTCATTTATGTTTCTCACATGGAAGGTCATCTTCCTCTTTGCCCTCACTTCTGCAAGGCATATTAGTGAGCTCCAGGCCTTAGTGTCTAACCCACCTTGCAACACGGTTCCACCATGATAAGGTAATCCTCAGGACTCATTCTGGCATCATGCCGAAGGTGGTCTTGCCCTACCATTTGAACCAGTCTGTCTACCTCCCTGTGTTTTTTTTTCCCTAGACCACACTCATCTAGGGCAGAAGCAACCCTCCACATTCTGGATTGTAAACTTGCCTTAGCTTTCTATCTTCAGAGGACTCGAGAGCACTGGAAAGCTTCTCAGCTGTTTGTCTCCTTTCACTCTAGTCACTTCAGGTTGTCCAGTCTTTCCATGTGGATAGCAGACTGCACCACCTTTGCTTATGAGAAGGCAGTCCTGCCCATAATGTTCAAGCCATGGCTACTGTCAGACGGCTGCCTAGGGTGAGAACTTACACAACCTTGACGATGCATATATTCATATGATTCTTGCAAGGTATTGTGGGTATTGTAGTTCATTCACTCCCAAACACAGCTGATGACAATAATTTGAGTTGTGAAACCAAGTGGTAAGATCAATAAAATACTACTTTTATTGATGGGGTTTAATTCACCCAGCACATGTATGCTTGATAGCACTATAAATGAGGTTACTTGCTTGCAGTGTTTAAAATGGATAACAAAAAGTCACAAAGTAAACCAGAAAACAACCTTCAGCTTGTCAGGCAATTAGCTAATGTTTTCTTAGCAAGTAATTACCAAATACAAAGGCACAAAGTAAAGAATAAACTTTGCTGGTTAGGTTAACTTCTGCTTATTTTCCACGCCGATCTCAGCAGTGATTCTCCCTTGCTCACACACACAATCAGGTGCAGCCCTAATTACTATCAATGGACCAGCTGAAAGCCTTTAGCTGGCTGGCTGCTACTGTGTGAGCCCAAATCCTGCTTTAAGAGCTGTTTGCAGTGGAAATAAAGAACAAAGTTAGGTTTCTTTGTGATGGCTGATGTGTTTGCTCACGGAAAACTTAGCAATAGCATTTAGATAGAGAACAGTCCATATAAACTGTATTTTCATCTGCTGTATCTCCCCCTTCATCAACAATCATAGGGTCAATATCATACATTGGCACAGATGAGTCTTTCATTAAGGCACTATCATGAGAATGCTTATTCCCTTGCTGCCATTCTCTATTATAGATAGGGTCTGGATCAGTGTTCATACCTGAGCCTCTCCTGCTATCATTATTCCTCTCTGTATAGCCTGGCCAATATGTAATCCAATTCTGATGTCCAGCCTTCCAATCTTGATCCCTGGACACTGGATCTTCTCTCACATACCTTCTGGCCTTGGTCTGAAAGTCCCTTCCACATGCAGTCTTCTCTCTTCCAGGTAGCCACTGGTGATTCCTATCTCTGCCACTCCATTCCTCTGGCTGAATCCAGTCCAATGGACTCTGCTGGCTTTTGGAATACCTCCCAGTATGGGTACTGCCTTGGAATCTCCCAGACCTTCCAATGGCCTTTCTTCTCTTCCTTCCAGAGAGTTTCCTTCTCTCTCTATCTGCTTGGCTTGGCTTCTGTTTCTCCAGGTGATACTGGTGCTTGAGCTTGTAGCCGTTGCTGTCTCTGTATCTCTTCCTCCCTCTGTAGCTGAAAACTGTTTCCTGAAGAATAAGCTCTACTCTTATCCTGTTCTAATGTGTGCTGCTCCCTAACACAGCGCAGCTGTGTTGAATCAGGCCCTGCCCTTTGAGATGAGTGCTTAGGGATTACCTCATAGCTCTCTTGATTGCACCTACATTCTCTCACTTCAGCCCCTCTCATGGCTGCTGGAAACCTGGTGCATTCTGGGACTGGTAGTCTTTTATGTGAAAACTCTGTTTTCTTGCTTCTACCAGAACTGACAGGTTGCTTGTTCAGAGTCACATCATCTTTTCTATAGCTCCTACCTGAGCTATGATAAGCTTCCTTATCACACTACCTCGATGGCAAATTTGCGATCTGTAGCTATTGACGAGATCTGCAAAGCAGAAATTTGGTCTTCGGTCCATACTTTTGCTGCTCACTACTGTTTGGACAAGGACTCCCACCGAGATGTCATGTTTGGCCAGGCTGTTCTCCAGCATCTCTTTCAGACTTAGAGCAACTCCTACCCTCCGTCCCGGATTGTGATACCAGACGTCCATGGAGGATACATGAACTCTTTAAGCATATCTGGTACAAATCACAGTCAATTCTGAGGTTATCTCTCTGGCATCTTCTAGCTAGGGAATCCCATATGTGAAGACTACATTCCTGCTTGTTCCTGGAGAAAGCGTAGTTACTCACCTGTAACAGGTGATCTCCGGGAACAGCAGGAATGTAGGAGTTGTAGTTTTTCTCTTTTTGTTCTTTCTCTCCTTTTATTTCAGCTACAAACTCAACTGAGGAGGGAGAGCGGTAAAGGCGGGAAGGCAGCTACGCAGGTGCATTGGGATGCTCCCAAAGGCTTTCCTATTGGATGCTGGGGAGCGTTCCCACTCAGGCTCCGTCAGTAATGACTTCACCTATAATGTGGAGATTAAATTCCTGCTGTTCCAGGACATCACCTGTTATCGGTTAGTAACTATACTGATCCATTCCTTGCACAAACAGTATCTGTGCTTCATGTTTCAAGGAAACCATTACCAATACTGGGTTCTCCCTTCAGTCTAGCCTCCACTTCTCAAAATTCATGGCAGTCATCGCTGCCTACCTACGCACCTTGGGGGGGGGGGTAATTCGTCTTTCCTTACTTAGAAGATTGACTGACCAGGGGAGAATCCCCTCAGGAGATAACTCGCACTTCATCACACCATCATGGTGCTCCAACACCTGGGCTTTGTCATAATTTATTTATTTAGCTGCATTTATATCCCGCTTTTCACCGGGTCAAAGCGGTGGAACGTTGAATGAGAGGGGGGGGGGGGCAATAATCAATTGTAAGGGTCTGGGCTGTCACTGCCCAAAGTCTCACCTTGCTCCATCCCAATGTCTGGAGTTCATCAGAGCTCTCTTAAATACTCAGCAGACCCAAGCGTTCCTCCCACAGGCTCGCTGTGCCCACCTCATCGAGCTGGCAAAAAGAATGCAGAAGCAAAACTGACTAACGGCTCGAAACGCTACGACTATTAGGACACATGGTCTCCATGGCCCATGTCGTCCCCTATGCTTGATTACATGCATCAAACGCAATGGACTGTTTTCTCAGTGGGTGAAAGCAAAGGGACATCTCGGACAAAATCCACATCACTCCTCACTTGATCAAGTCCCTTCAGTGGTGGTGGTCCCTACAAAACCTACACATTGAGTCACCTTTTCAGATGCCTCCACCTCTATGCACCCTGATGACAGATGCTTCTAAGCTGGGTTGGGGGGGGGTGCATCTCGGCAACCTCATCACTACAGGAATCTGCCCTGCAGATCAACCTGTTAGAACTGCGGGTATGGATAAATGCTCTTTGGTTTTTCAACCCCAACCTTTGGGGCAACCTGTTCTAATTAGGACACACAACCAAGTTACCATGTTCTACATGAACAAACCGGGGAGACTGGAATCCTGTTCCTCTGTGAGGAAACAATTCACCTGTGGTCCTTTCCTGTCTCATACTGCCTTGAGGTGAATGCTGTGAATCTCCCGGGCAAACTGTGTCCTAGCAGACAGACTACCGTATCTGTCATCCACACGAATGGACCTTGCATTGGGAGATGGCTGCTCGGAACTTCCAAACATGAGGAACCCCACTCATAGATCGTTTTGCCACTCTGCAAAACGCAAGCTTCCGCTCTTCTGCTCCAGGTTTTCGTCGCTCCACCGGTAGGCTCCGGATGCCTCCTTCTCCATTGGGGACATGGACTGCTCTACACATTCTCTCCCACCCCCTTGATACACAAGATTCTGTTCAAGCTATAGGCTGACAGGGGCTCAATGATTCTCATAGCTCTCTTCTGGCCCCGTCAACTGTGGTTTCCTCTGCTTCTTTGCCTTGCGCAGACTCAACCACTCAACCTGAGATGTGCCCCTGACCTCTTCTCTCAGGACCATGGGGTGCTTCTCCATCCCAATCTTCACCCCGAACACCTGACAGCATGGCTGCTGAAGGGCTAGGGCTCGCTGACCTCGACCTATGACAGGCGGTCAAGGAGGCCCTACTTGCATGTCGTAAGGATTCCATCAGGCGATCTTATGCGTTCAAATAATGTAGGTTTGCCCTCTAGTATTCCCCAAGGAGCATTGACCACTCTTCTTGGCCGTTGTAGTCGCTTCTGCAATATCTCCTCTACAGGTCTGAAGACTAACTCAGTGAGAGTTCACCTTAGTGCCATTACGACCTCTCACAGACCAGTGGATGGATAGCCTATCTCCTCACACCCCTTAGTAGCATGCTTCATGTGGGGTCTCTCGCTGTCCAAACCTCCTGTTGAGCCGTACTCTATCCAGATAGCAGATTGCATTTCTGTTGCTTATCAGGACTCTTTGGAAGGTCATGTCTCTGCTCACAATGTGAGGGCTATGACAATCTCCTTAACCAGTCTCCATTCAGTTTCCATTGAGATGATCTGTCGGGCATCTACCTGGTCCTCCATTCATACTTCTGCTGCAGACTACTGTCTGGACAGAGACTCCCGTTGGGACGCTTTCTTTGGCCAAGCTTGAATCCATCACCTCTTTGGGACTTAAACTCAACTCCTACATCCTGAACTTCTGCAAGATACCAGACTATTATTGGGGGAATATTGTCTCCTGGAATGGAGTCTAATGGCCTACAACTTTTCCAGACTTTTCAGCTACAGTGTTTTGTTTTTTTTACCTGAGGAATTGCACTGCTCTCCCCCCCCCCCCCCCCAACTCCCGCATACCAGTTTGGTACCCGGGAGCTAGTGAGTCCCACATTTGAAGACTGCATTCATGCTTGTTCCTGGAGATAGCGTAGTTACTCACCTGTAACAGGTGATATCCGGGAACAGCAGGAATCTGTCTTCACAACTCTCCCTCCTCCCCTAGGAGTTGTAAGGTTCTTTTAATTTTACTCTTCTCAGCTACAAAATCAATTGAGGAGAGGAGTTGGGAAGGCAGGCCTGCAGACGCAGTGAAGTGCTCTGAAAGGCTTTCCTATTGGATGATGGGAAGCGTTCCTGTGTGGGCTCTGTCAGTGATGATCACTCATATGTGAAGACTGATTCCTGTTGTCCCGGAGATCACCTGTTACAGGTGAGTAACTACCCTTTCCGTGTTCTGAATCCCCTAACAGACCTTTACAAACGGAATAATTTTATAAGCCATTTTCTTTAAAATTTGCTTAGTATCAGCTTTTATTTAAGCTACGCCAACATGCTTTTAGGCTTCTGAGAGCTCTTCCTGCATTGCCAGAGTTTCAGCTGCTTCCTGCATCGTTGCTCCCTCTGCAGCCAGCATGTGGACAATAAATCACCATCAGCTACACACTCCCCTAATAACAGAAGTGCCATGGTCTGACCATCACCTTATAACCTTCCATCTCCTAACAAAAACACCCTCAAAATCTGCAAACATAACATCACACTACTCACGTTTACCCACTTTGACAACAATACATTCCTTGACAAGGTACTGCCCAAACTCACTACAAACTTACCAGACATCCATTCAACTATAGAGAATTGGAACCAAACAATCCATGAAGCAGCCACCCCTACAGGAAACACACAGAAGCGAATGAAACAAACTGAAAAATGGTTTACAAAAGACCTTGTCCTGCTAAAAAAACAACTAAGAAAACCAGAAAAAAGCTGGAGAAAAGCAAAATCAAATGATAACAAAACCAAATACATAAATATACTTAACGAATATAAGAATGCAATTAACAAATCAAAAAGGGACTATTATTCCAAAGTAATAAATCTTGCCCTCAATCGTCCAAGAGAACTCTTCACAATCGTGAAAACATTAACAAAAACACAAAACCCTGAACCCAATCAAGACATGATAAATGTACAAATCCTAGCATCACATTTCGCTGAAAAACTAAAGAAGAAACCCCATACTCCAACCATAATACTAAATTCAAATAATGACAATAACTATGAATAGGACAACCTTCCACAAGGTTGAACGAAACACCTCCTTAAAATTATAACAATGATCAACACCACAACCTCCCCACTCGACCCATGCCCAGTGTCATGGATCAAAACCACTAAGGACTTTCTTGCTGAAAACATTCAGTACATAGTAAACCAATCACTATCACAAGGCATTATGCCCAATGCCTTAAAGCTGTCATCAATACGCCCCATCATAAAAAACAATAAACTAGACCCAAAGGACCCAAACTCATACAGGCCCATAGCCAGCATTCCACTCTGCCAAAATAATAGAAAAAACCATACAACTCCAAATACAGGAACACATTGATGAATACAAACTCCTTGACTCACACCAGTTCGGATTCCGCCCCTTCCATGGAGTTGAAACACTCCTAATGGTACTGATGGATCTCCTCATCCGAGGGACAAATGACCACAACCAAGGCTTCCTATTCCTCTTTATAGATCTATCTGCCGCATTTGACAGCATCAACCACAACACACTCATCAACAGACTAGAAAGCTTAGGAATAGGCGGGACAGTCCTCAAATGGTTCAAATCATACATCTCACATAGATTAATACGGGTGCAAATGGGTCAAGAAATATCGGAAACCTTCCCTCAAGGTATCCCCCAAGGCTCAGCCCTCTCCGCCCTCCTCTTCAATCTATACCTACAACCCATTACAAACATATTTAAAAAACATAAAATCAACCATTTTATATACGCTGATGACATTATGCTCGCCATCCCCATAAATTCTAACAGCCCTAAATATGACAATCTACTTGAATGCATGACTGAGACAACCACATGGCTTGAAGATAATTATCTCAGCATCAACTTTAAAAAGATAGAAGCAATGTTCATAACGAGAAAGCCAGACGCTGAACACAACTACCCAACAATAATCATAATAAACAAAACAACTGTACCTGTTAAAAAGGAGGTAAAGTACCTAGGAATAATATTGGACCACTCACTCACCATGCTTCCCCACATAAAACAGACAGTAAAACGATATTCTACAAACTCAAAACAATACAACACCTAAGACCTCTACTCGACACACATGATTTCAGATCAGTAGTCAATACCCTCATCACCCCCCACTTTGACTATTGTAATAGTCTCCTAAATGGTCTCCCACTAAAGAGCATCTACCTACTTCAAAGAGCTCAAAACATATGCGCCAAGATGATCACAAAAGCTAAACTAACTGACCACGTGACCCCAATACTGTTAGACTTGCACTGGCTCCCTATAGGTAACCGAATAAAATATAAAATCATACTAACCACCTTCAAACTCCTTAACAACATCTCCCCTTCACACCTGTCCACCCTAATACACCCCCCATCAGAAACTAGAACGCGCAGACAAAACGCAACACATTCTCTCAACATAAAAACAACCTTCAGAAAAGCAAAAGCAACCACAAGCGATAGGACCTTACCTACAGTACTTATCCTTCGCGGAAAGTCATACCTAAACTGTTGTATTACTTCTCCTGTAAATAGTTACTTGTAATTAGTTCTGTTATGTTATGTTCCTTGTAATATTACCTGTATATAGTTAAAAACTCTGTTCCATGTAAAGTATACTGATGTATACAAAATTTGGTTTCTGTTCCATATAAACCGCCCTTGATCTCTGGAAGGGGCGGTATAGAAGAAATTGTTTAAATAAATAAATAAATAAACCTTGCACACACTATACAAATATTTATACATGCCCCCACATTAGTATTGAATAATTTTACTTTTATTATATGTTCATTTCCTTTTTTAGCTTTTCTGGCACTTCTTATTTATTTTTTAGACTGCTGTTACCTCATTTTAAATTATTTTTTTTCATTTTCAGTCTGTTTTTCTTTTATCTTGCCCCCGAGGGTTAACCTTGCTTCTCCGATGCGATTCTGGTCATTTCCCAGCCTTTATATGCTTTAATCATATTTATACTTTTTCCTTTCTTCCTGTGCTTTCTGCTCCTGCCGTGGACGACCCCCCTCCCTACCCGGAGTACACCTTCCATGCATGTATGCTGATCGCATATGTGCAGTTACTTCTGGATTCAGGATGGACACACAATCTTTATGTTTTAAACTCCTGGCAGGCTTCAGGATAATGGGGAACCTCAGGGCTCACCTCCCTCCTGCTACCCAAGGCCTCTGGAGCCTGTTTGGAGCCCTAAGGTGATGTCACTGTGATCGAGGTGGCCATGGCCTCCAGCCTTTCCCAGTGCCATGGAAGAACCAGGGAGCTGGCAAGCATGCTCCCACAGCCTCCCTGCAGCACCAAAATGACTAGGACTGGTCTGCCTTTTTTAAAAATAAATGAATAAATAAATAAAAATAAAATAAAGCAAGCTATGTATTTTTTCTTTCTCTTCCATTACAGTAGGGATCACCAGGACATTATTCTGTGGGGATATAAATGAACATGTGGAGGAATAGGGAATGGGCAGATTAGCAATAAGTCAGTGTGCTATAATAGTGCTCTGTATGCTATTGCAAAACTTTTGAAATGTAACTGAGAAGTGATGGGAAGCCACTATAATCACACCGATGGATGCTGTGCTCATAAGCATGCGGCAATCAAAGGATTTGCCACTGTTCCTTTGCTTTGTCTTTGTGTGTGTGTGTTTTTTTTTTTTTTTTTAATAAAGCCTATTATGAGCAGGTGTGGAAAATGTATTGCCTTAGAAAAAATCCAAGTTATCAATGTCCCTGTTTAATGTATATTATCAAGTTTTTGTTACAATGTAAATCACTTTAACTGAAATGATAAAGCGGTATTAAAAAAAAGTTTTTCTCTGTGGACAAGCAGGAATGAACCCCTAACGTATGGGTGATGTTATCTGATGGAGCCCACACGGGAATGCTCCCCTGCTACTATTGGAAGTATTTGGGAGGTCCCACCTTGCCTGCGTACCATCTTCCTGCCTGCTGCTGTGGCACCATCTTGGAAATTAATATTAGTGTTAATGGGGGTGGCCAAAAGGTTAACTTTTTCTCATAGCTATTTGTGCCAGGGAGCAGTGTAAATCTGAACATGGGTATTGTTGGACTTGCACGTGCATTCCTATATGAAAATGGGAATATACGTGTATAGTGTGTTGTTTTTGTGGGGGGTGGGGTTGTTTCATCTGGATCACACCCCTATGCATTTTCAATGTGATATAGTTATCCATGTGTAAACTGGCCCCTTTCTAAAAATGGCCATTTACACAGGTAAATACCGAATGGAGCCTTTTAAAATAACCTCCATATGGATCTTATTATGGTGTGCTTGGAAATTGCTTTTAATTGGACCTGTGGCACCCAACATAATGGGAAATATTTCTCTATCATCCTGCCAAGTTTTCTTGCTTTCTGATTGGATTTCTTGATATTTGAGTTATTTCTTGCCTGCTACTCAATGTACAGAATAATCATAAGTCACTATTTCTGAGCAAAGTGCAGGTGCTGATCAGAAATATAAGGAATGAGCATATCTATGAAATATTTGAGAGCATTGATAAAGAGCCCAATAGGTTAATGGCAATATTTTTGAGTTGATTTATATAATAGGACATCAGGAGCTAGTGCTGATCAAATAAAAGCGGAGGTTAAATGATCCAACTTATGAATATGAGAGAAAAAAGTTTTAAAATTTCGTAGCGTTTTTCATCTTATATTGTGTTCATTTATACTTGATTTTAATGCTTCACTCTTACTGACATGTGCTTTGGTTTTAGGTGGAGTACATGTTAGTAAATTTTGATCATGCAAATCAAAAAGTGCGCTTGGCACTGAAAGGCGAAGAGATTCTGGAAATCCTTCAACACAAAGGGGAGAAAACAAACCCAAAGTAAGTTTGGTAACTTATTTTTTTTTCCTAGCTAAAATTACATTTGCTGCCATATTTTGACCAGACATTACAGTAAATGTTTATACCAGTCATTTAAGTTAAATCATAACCTAAGCAAAGATACTTTCAGGTTTTGTTTTTAAAAATGTCTAACTTTGGGGGCTTCTGGTTCCAGTGGGAATGTGAGAAGAGCAAGTGGAATGAAGCTCCGAACCATTCTATTATAAAACCAACCTTTTCTCCACAGACAAGCAAGGGGAATGCAGCCACACTTGTCATCTTCATGCTGGGCTCTCTCCCCAAGCTCAGATCTTTTGGCCCTTGCTGAGCATGCGTGTGCTCCTTCCTGCTCTGCCACTGCATCGTTAGATCGGGTTTTCTTCTGATTGCAGAAAAGTTGTCACGGTTGTCCCCTACTCGCTCTGTTTTCTCTCGGCATTCTCCTCTCAGCGTAGGCAATCTAGCCTAAATCCTCCCTATAGCTCTGCAGTTGCCCCATGGTCTTACTACCTCAAAAAAAAAAAAAACAACAACAAAAAGAAACAAAGCTAGAAAGGAAACATTTGCATGATCGCACTGGACAACAGCCCTCCCACTCCCCTCTGACAGTGGGCCACTGCAAGATGATTGCAATCCAGACTCTGAGGGGGGGGGGGTGGAAATAAATTATATACAGTTATTAACAGAGGGGAAGTGACCAAAGGAAGGAAGGCTCACACAGGGCCATGCATGCATGACATGGCCTCAAATCCACAGCGATATCCTGCTTCCTCTGCCCCCCCCTCCCCCCCCCCATCGAGTCTAGACCAGATACAATTGGGAGAATGCAGGGCAACCAGTTGGCTGGCGGCAGATTTCCTACCACAGCCAGTGTTAACATTGCAGGCTTATGGCTCCACCTCTTCCTCCGGATCCAGCATGCTCCCTGCTTCCAGCTGCAGTATCGGGGACCTCAGGAGGGAAGATAGTGTCAATCCAATCATAAGCACCACACTCCAGAGGGCCCCACACTACAAGTTCAAGTAAGGACCCCAAGTGCCAGCACCAAAAGGACAAGTTCGTTCAGGAAACCATCTCAAAACTGAGGTGTGCTGAGCACCCCATGCTTGCTCTATCTCTTGAAGGGATCCCACTGTGGAACCCGGATGCATCCAGCTTGAATCTTCTTTCCCTGTTATGTTTCCTGAGGAAGTTTGTGCAGGACAGTGTAGCCCTGCTTCAGGTTATGCCTACTGTGGAGGCCCTGGCCTCTCAAAGCACCCCTATAGAGATTTTAGAGGACCCCTGCCAACCTCATTCCCTGGAGTCGTCACCTCTCTTAATCCATTGGAGGTCTCTTCCTCCACTGGAGAATGATGTCTGTTCAATCCTGATTGCTCTGCACACTTTTGAGTACCAGATGACAGGCAAATTCCCTCCCCTTAATAAAGAGCAAGGCTTGGAAGACATTCTGGAAGGCTCCTTGTACCCATAATTCTTGCAAAAGGTCTCATGGGCCCTTGCTCTCAGCAACTTGCAGACACCCGTGAATAAGAGGGATTTTTAGTGCATTTTGAAAGCATGCAGTGCTCCTAAAGAAGTCATCACCTTACCATTCCCTCTTATCCTTCAGGAACTTAGGTGTCCATCTGGAAAACCCCTACATATGTCCATGCTACTTCCAGGTGCTTGGACCTTGAGTCCATGGTGCTTCCAGCTCCAGGATTCCAACATCAACAGTTTCCCCATGTGATGGAGTTTTGAGAAACACCCCATCCCCCACAGTGAAACTCCCCAGACAAGCCTAGCACAAGTGAAGTATTGCACTGTAAACCTCTGTCCCTTTTAAGAAGAGAGGCTGGAGAATGCCTGGGAAGGGTGTAGCTAGACTCCAGGCTTTATCCCAGGAAGCAAGGGACCTAGAGAGGGAGAGAGAGAGGGGCGTCTGATGTGTTCTAGCATACAGACTGACCACCTACCTCTAAGGAGATCCTACAGAAAGGAGCCAGGGTGTTTCCATGTTGGTTAGCAGGCTTGCGGTGCTACTGCTGTGAAGCCGAGAGTGAAATAACTTTTTGGGGGAGGTGAGAGCTATTCTCTACTACTGTTGTGGAGCCCAGAGTGAAGGAACTTTGGGGGATGGGAAAACTGTCTCTGCTATCACTGCTATGAACTCCCTGTAAATAAAACATTTTCCTTTAAACCTCCGCTGGCTCCATGGGGGTTTGTGTCCTGACCCACTCGCAACATCCTGCACCCTACCAATCTGTTTCAGAGGCAGTTCTCAAAATGTCCAAGAGCACGAAGGCTGCATTTCAGGAGAAGAGCAGAGAACACTAGATGTCATAGATGGGAAGTCTTATCAGAGTGGCCTTCTAGCGATGCGGATCCTGGCACACCAACTCTAGGTTCTTTGCTGCCATGATGAACCCTTCCTTTGCCTGGATGAGCCTTGTCCCCCACCAGTGAAGGAGCAGACGCTGCTAATATCTAACCTTCATGAGTCCCTCTATCACATCATTCGAACCACATATGACACTTAATACTCCATTGTAAAGAAATCACAAAAATAGCAGAATCTCCCAAAATCTATTAGAAATATTTTTGTCCGATGAAACAGCAGGAGAAAAGATTTATCCCTCTCTAATGCTGAAAACATCCATTTTTCTTTTACTGAAGAAAGCTCAAAGAACCACACTTATCGTAGAAAACTGATGTCTTCAATAGAAACTCGTCCAATAAGCCCAAGTCCATTCCAATCTGAAAATTAATCCCAGAATTACACGATGTGCATGTTTCGAATTCGATCTCAGATTTCTGTATCAAGTGCCTCTGGGTGTTTTCCGTCCTTCCCTGGAAAAGAGTTGTGGTATTTTTTTGTGCATTATAGTGCCTTTCTTTCTCCAGTTAGCACTGGTCCCTTTCCCGCCTCTGAACCCTGTTTCCTCTGCTTCGAGTGTTGGAACGATTTTTAGTTTTTCTTCCAGCCCGGTTTTGTGCCTTTTTCTAACGCTAGCCGTGTCGATGGTCTTTGACCTCGTAGGGGTCCTTTTTGCCCCATTGGGCCAGTGGGTTCAAAAAGTGTGATCAGTGTGCAAAGAACATGTCCCTTACCGATACATATAACTGCTGCCTCTGGTGTCTAGGGCTGACCGTGACCCAGAGGTTTGTGCTCTGTGCAAAAAGATGTCTGCCAAGGCCATCCAAAGTTATCGGCAGAAGCAAGACATCTATCTTCCATAGGTCAGATTCTGCCCTGGTGTCCACAGTAGCCTTGCACTTTAAGGCCCCGCATGGATCCGTGGAGTCGTGTAAACACCCCCCCCCCCCGCACCCAGTCGAGTCCATGGACACTTCGACAAGGGTTCTCTGGAGTGTGAGCGCAAGAAGAAGAAATCCTCGAGGACCTCATCTGGGGATCGGACACACACGGCAAATCCCGTGCCAGGTCCCAGAGTCTCTGGAGGGTATGGGAGGAATTGGAGTGGGAGCGGCTGGCGAGGTTGCCCAGAACAGGCGCCGAGGCCTCCAGTGATGGATCATGGACCCCCGAGGCCTGTTCCATTGAAGACTCCCTCTCCTCACCGAAGCCGGCTGCGGTCACCCCGGTGTCCACATCGAAGGCTGCAACTCCTGAGTGGGAAGGCAGGATGATGGCATTGGAGTGCAGTGTCACTGCCGCCTTCAGGAACAAGCAGGAAGTCGGTCCTCACATATGGGTGATGTCGATGCTGACGGAGCCCTTGTGGAAGCATCTCCCCAGCTTTCAAAGAAAGCCTTTGGGAGATGCTACCACGCATGCGTGGTCCCCTTTCCGCCCAAGGGTGCCATCTTACTTGATCTCCCTTTTTCCATGGAGCCCTACAGATTTTCGTCTTTCTTTCCTGGAAAAAAGTTGATTTCCTCGTGTATGTCTGTGTACCATCTGGTTAGCACCAGTCCCTTTCCCGCCTCCGAGCCCTGTCACCTCGACTTCGGGACTCTGAACCTGTTTAATTAGGTTTTTTCATTCAGTGCAGTTTTGCGCCTTTTCTAACTGCTGGCCATATCAAAGGTCTTCGACCTTGCCGGGGCCCCTTTTGTCCCAATGGACACCGGGTTTATAAAGTGTGATCAGTGCTCCAAAAACATGTCCCTTGCTGACGCACATGACTGTTGCCTCAGGTGTCTAGGTGCTAACCATGACCCAGAGGCATGCTCCCTTTGCAAAAACATGCCCGCTAAGGCCATCCAGATTTGCCGGCAGAAGCAGATTGACATCTTCCACAGGTCATAACTTTGTCCCGGTATCCCCAGTAGCCATGTGCTCTAAGGTCCCGCATGAATCCTCGGAGTCGCATAAAGCCCCTGCGGTACCTGAGCAGGCACGCTGACACTCTGATAAGGGTTCCCCCAAGCGAGAGCATAAGAAAAAAGAAGAAATCTTAGAGGACCTCTTCCTGGGAAGGGGACATGCATGGCAAGTCCTGTGCAAGATCCCACAGCCCCCAGAGGGTTTCCGAGGAGTCGGAGTGGCCAGCCAAGGTACCCAGGACAGACGCCAAGGCGATGAATCTCGGACCCCTGAGGCCCGTCCCATCCAGGACTCCCTCTCCTCCCCGATGCCCAAACCAGTCACCCTGGCCTCTGTCGAAGACTGCAACCCCTGAGTGGGAAGACAGGGTGATGGCATTGGAACGCAGCATTTCTACAGTCTTTGCCTCGCAGCAAATGTCTATGCCCAGTCCTGCCAGTGCACGCACTGAGATCACAGGGACCTTGATGTCAAGGACTCCCCGGGCTGCCGAAGAGATCCTCGAGAGCCCCATGCCTCGAGCCTATCTTTGGTGAGGGTCTCAATCCGCTCCTGGTCCTTGGGAGTGAGATCTGCTCCAGCCAAGCCCCAGCCACGGTTCATTGAAGGCTGGATCCCATGACGCCCTTAGTCATCGGGCCTCGAGTCCTCAATGGATTACTCGGACTGGGAGTCCGAAGATGAGGCTTCCCTGGAGACACGAGCACACTGACCGCCCCTCGGATCCGTCCTTGCCAGCATCGAGGCGCTGGTCCCCGCTCACGGATACCTCTCTCCTCTGGTTTGTCCAGGACATGGCGAAGGCACACCCCCTCACTAAGGAGTCAGAGGATGACCCCCGCATGGAGGAACTCTAAATCCTCCAATACGAGGCCTCACCCAAGGAGGTCCTCATGGTCTCTGTCCCCTCCATCCTCGGGCATCTCCTTCTCTGAATGTGGGAAATACAATCATTGGTGCCGATTGTGAGCCAACGCCTGGACACTATGTACCAGGTCCAGCGAGCACCCATCTTCAGGAAGGTACAACTCCCTCACACCTCCATGGTGGTCGAGTTGGCCATGTGTTGACAGAAAAGCCCAAATGGTCACTCTTTGGTGCCTCTGGCAGGGAGTCCCACGCCGTCAGTGCCCTCCGGCATAAATGTTACCACTGTATATGGGCATGTACCTCTGAGACCTAACCAAGGAACTCAGATTTCTCAGCGGTTCTCAGTGGGGACCACTTCCAATGCTTCCAGACCCTCACGAAGTCTGTCAGAGTGCTCGAAGTATTTGTCTCGAGTGGCCTACGACTGCTTTGAGTCTAATGCGAGGGTTGCTGCCACAAACATTGGTGCTCGCCACCAGGCCTGGCTCAGGCATCTGACCTCAAGCAATAGGTGCAGGAAAAACTCCTTGACTAGTTCCTTACTGTGGTGAAAACCTCTTTGGCAAGTCAATGGAAGACAAGGCGGAGGAGATAGAGTATGTCACCAGGACTCGACTCTTGAGGAAGACCTCCACGCTTCCCACTATTTAAGACAAATAAGAGAAAATTTTTTTTTCACTCAACGTGTAATCAAACTCTGGAATTTGTTACCGGAGGATGTAGTAAGAGCTGTTAGTGTAGCTGGGTTTAAAAAAGGTTTGGACAAGTTCCTGGAGGAAAGGTCCATAAACCATTATTAAAAAGAGACCCAGGATATCAATGCTTGACCCAATACAAGCATTGTGGAACCTGTGTTTATTGGGGATACTGCTAGGTACGTATGACCTAGATTGGCCACTGTTGGAAACAGGATACTGGGCTTGATGGACCTTGGTCTGACCCAGTATGGCATATCTTATGTTCTTAAATCATCAGGGAAAAGGCCTCCCTTTCACTAGAAAGGCCAGCCTTACCAAGGTTATCCCCCACATCAGGCCCCCCCTGACCCCTCAGCAGAGTCATCAGGGCAAGGGAGCAGGCCAGGGCCCACATAAGCATAAGGGGCCCAAGCCCCAGATATCAGCTCCAGTCCAGACTCGGTAGGGTTTTGACTCCCAAAGCATAGCCTCTCTCACCATAGGGGACTAGCTACCGACCGGGGGAGGGGGGGGAGGTGCACCTGATTCATTTTGCCCACTGGTGGGCTGCCATTGGGCATTTCAGGTGGTCAGGGAAGGTCACATCCTTCATCTAGACCATACACATCCCCCTTTCTTTCCAGGAGAGCCCCCTCGGACTACTCTGCACCAGGCCCTGCTACTGCAGGAACTTGCAGGCCTTCTCAGGGACAGGACTGTGGTGCCCATACCACACCACACCATCTAAAAGGAAAGGGGTTCTACTCCAGGTACTTTCTGGTCCCAAAAAGAACAGGGGGCCTAAGGTCCATCCTGGACGAGAAACCTGAACAAATTCCTGATGCGGGAGAAGTTGAAATGCTCTCCGTTGAAATGCTCTCCCTTGAATGCTCTCTCCAGCAGGGAGATTGGCTGTGCTCCTTGGATCTAAAGGATGCTTATATCCACATCTTTATTCATCTCAGTCACAGGCAGTACCTAAGGTTCATGATCGGGGGTGCCACTACCAGTAGAGGGTACTATTCTTCAGCCTTGCCTTCGCACCAAGAGTCTTCACCAAATGCCTGGCAGTGGTGGCTGCCTACCTCAGTCTCCAAGGGGCCTTCATCTTCCCATATATGGATGATTGGCTAGGAAAGGGAGACACTGCCTCAGAGGTGCAACAGGCCACAGCCCGCACCATCAAGGTCCTACATCATCTGGGGTTCATGATAAACCACCCCAAATTCCACCTCACTCCAACACAGGATCTGGGGTTCATATGGGCATCCCTGGACACACTCCTGGACAGGATGGATCGCCTTAGGCCCTGGTGACCAAGATGCAGCACCATTGCGCTGTGCTGGCGCAGTCCATTCTTCGCCTGCTCGGCCACATGGCTTCCACAGTCCATGTTGTCCCCATTGCCCGCCTCCACTCAGTGGACTCAAGCCACAGGCAGGCTCCAGGACAGGATCTTGGTGTCCCGTCAACTAGCAGTCACTCAATTGGTGGAAGGATGCACAGCACCTGTGGAAGGGCTGCCCTTTCAACACCTAAACCCCCAGAGGGTCCTCACTTCGGACACTTCCCTACTGGGCTGGTGTGCCCACTATGAGGAACTGCAAATGCAGGGCAACTGGTCTCTGAGAGCCAGCAGCAGATCAACCTGCTGGAGCTCAAAGCCATTTTTCTGGCAATCAGGGCCTTCCAACACCGTCTGCAGCATCAGTCTGTTCTGTTCCAAACAGACATGTTCTACCTGAACAAACAGGGGGGCACAGGCTCTCGCCACCTCTGCCAGGAGGCAGTAGCCCTCTGCTCGTATGTGATCAGTCAGGGAATGCTCCTCGGGGCAGTATACCTTTAGGGGAAGGACAATGTTCTAGCAGACAGACTGAGCAGGGTCCTCCAGCGCAAGAGTGGTGCCTAGACCCCAGGGTGGCGCAGCGACTATTCAGACTATGTGGAACCCCAAGTCTGGACCTCTTTGCCAGTCCAGCCACTGCTGCTGTACCCAGATAGCGGTGGACGCCTTTCTCATTGTGTGGTCGGAGATCCTGTTGTATGCTTTCCTTCTCACGCCACTAATCGCGTGGACCCTCCTTCAAGGTCCAGTGGGACAAGGCTTGCATGATCCTGGTGGCCCTGTGGTGGCCCAGACAGCCTTGATTTCCTCTCGATGGAGCTCCTGGTCCCACTGGGGAATTCCCCAGGACTGTTTACCCAGGAGGAGGACTCGATTCTCCACCCCAGCCTGGGGTCCCAGTTGCTAATAGCATGGCTGCTGAATGGGTCGCTCTAGTGACTCTCATCCTCCCCAAGGAGGTGGAAGAACTCCTCAAAAATTCCTCCTGGCCTCTCTTAAAAGCTCCACGAGACGAGCCTATGCCTTTAAGTGGCACAGATTCTTGGCATGGTGAATGGAGCAACAGTAGTTGCTCCACCTCTCGCAGACCGGACTCAAGTCCAACTCAGTCAGGGAACACCTGAGTGTGCTCTCCGCGAACCATCACTCCATAGAAGGCAAACCTCTTTCTGTGCAGCCCCTCATTACCTGATACATGCGGGGCTTGCTGCTCTCTAAACCTCCCATCTGGTTGCCTCTGGTGAAATGGGATCTCATTGTAGTTCTGACACAGCTTACCAAGCTGCCCTTCAAACCCTTGGCTACCTGCCATTTGCGTTGCCTATCTTGGAAGGTTGCCTTCCTGGTGGTACTCACCTCTGCCCACAGAGTCAGTGAGCTTCAGGCCTTGGTGGTCAAGCCACCCTACACTAGATTCTACAAGAACAGGGTCGTGCTTTGCACACACCCTAAATTGCTACCGAAGGTGGTATCCACTTTTCACCTCAACCAAAAGATGGTGCTTCCTACCTTATTTCCACGGCCCCATGCCGACAAGGCAGTAGCCGTTCTCCATACTCTGGACTGCAAAAGAACTCTGTCCTACCTGCAATGTACTCAGGGTCACCGCAAAGCCTCACAACGTTTCGTTTCATACGACCCCAGTCGACTGGGGGAGGCTCACCAAGCGGACCCTGTCCATCTGCTTGGTGGACTGCATTGTCTTTGCCCATGATTAGTCTGGGCTATCGTTGGAGTGCAGTGTCACAGCACACAATGTCAGGGCTATGGCAAACTCAGTTGTCAGCCTACGCTCTGTCCCTATGGCAGACATCTGTCGGGCTGCCACCTGGTCCTTGGTCCACACTTTTGCACTTCACTACTGCCTGGAGAGAGAGTCCTGATAAGACTGTGCCTTTGGCCAGGCCATACTCTGTAATCTGTTTGGGGTTTAGGCAACTCCTGCAATTCGACCCTTTTTGTTCAGGCTATCAGAGCCATGGTTCCCCCTGGACATTGGGGTCCTCATATTCGCTTGCGGCTGCTCACAGCTGGGCCATGTTTGTTTTTTTGTTTGTTTTTTTTGCATGTTTTCGGTAGCCTCTAGCTAGGGAGTCCCATATGTGAGGATTGACTTCCTGCTTGTTCCTGGAGAAAGCGTAGTTACTCATCTGTAACAGGTGTTCTCCAGGGACAGCAGGAATCGTTCCTCACTACCCTCCCTCCTCCCCTTGGAGTTGCTGTACTATTTGTGTCGTCTTTTGTCTGCTCTAGCTATGTCATCTGACTGAGTAAGATGGTACCTTTGGACGGGAAGGAGACCACGCATGTGTGGTAGCATCTCCCAAAGCTTTCTTTGGAAGCTGGGGAGATGCTTCTGCGAGGGCTCTGTCGATGTCACCCATAAGAGGACTGATTCCTGCTATCGTTGTGGACACCTGTTATAGGCGAGTAACTATGCTTTTCTTGCCTCTCAGCAAGTATCTATTCCTGGCCCCGCCAGTGCTTGCTTTAAGACCACAGTGACCTCAATATCAAGGACTCCCTGGGCTGCTGAGACTATCCTTGGTGAGGGTCTCAATCCTTCTTCCGTTCCTTGGGAGTGAGATCCTCCCCAGCAAGCACTTGTGGCTCTGGCCAAGCAACTGCATGGGGCCCCCGAAGACCCGACCTGAGCCCAACGCCTCAGGAGGCATAAAGGCCTCGAGTCCTTGACAGACTACTCTGGGTCAGAGGATGAGGGTTCCCTGGAGATGCGTGAGCACCGGGATCTCCCCTCGGATCTGTCTCTCCCAGCGCTGCAACGCTGGTCCTCACCAGAGGACACATCGTTCCTAGAGTTTGTCCGCGACTTGGAGAAAGCCTTGTCGCTCTCCAAGGAGTTGGAGGAGGACCCTCACATGGAGGAGCTCGAAATCCTCCAGTATGAGGTTCTTATGGTCCCCGTCCCTGCCATCCTCTGGCGTCGACTCCTTCGGATGTGGGAGACACCAGCGTCGGTGCTAATAGTTGACACCTCGACAACATGAACCGGGTTCAGCAGGGCCCTGGCTTTTGGAAGGTGCAACTCGCCCACACCTCTATGGTGGTAGTCGACCATGCGCCAGCAGAAAAGCCCAAAGACTTGCTCCTCCATGCCCATGGGCAGGGAGTCCCGTGCCCTCAACACCCTTGGACGCAAATGCTACCAGGGCTCGATGCTGGGTTGCTGAATCCAAGCCTACCAGCTGTATGTCAGCATGTATCTGAGACCTAGCGAAGGAACTTGCAGGTTTCTTGGTGGGTCTCAGCAAAGATCACCTCCAGCAATTCCAAACCCTCATGAAGTGTATTGGGGAGTGCTCAAAGTACCTGTCTCGAGTCGCCTAAAACTGCTTAGAGTCTTAACGTGAGGATGGCCGCCACAGGCATCTGTACCCGACACCAGGCCTGACTCCAGGCATCGGACCTCGAGCAATGGGTCCAGGAAAAACTCCTCGATGTCCCCTGCCTCAGTGAAAACCTTTTCAGCAAACCAATGGAGGATAAGGCGACTGAGATCAAGAGCAGAGTTAGTCACAAGGACTCAGCTCTCCAGGAAGACCTTCACCCTTTCCAAGAAGAAACCGTTGGCAAAGAGACTCCTTTTCCACAGGAAAGACCAGCCTTACCGAGGCTACCCCCAATATCAGTCTCTCAGACCTCACAGCTGGGCTATCAGGACAAAGGAACGGGCCAAGGCCAATGCAAGCCTAAGGGCTCTAAGCCCCAAATACCGGCTCCTGCCCAGGCTGGGTCGGGGTTTTGACTCCCTGAGCATAACTTCTCCTCTCGGGGGGAGCCTCTGCCAACGGGGCATCTGTTCCACTTTGTCCACTGGTAGTTGGCCATAAACACTGACACCTGGGCCCTTCAGGTTGTCGGAGAAGGCTACTTACTTCACTTGGACTGGACGCCTCGGACATCCCTGCACCAGGCCCTGCTTCTGCAGGAACTCTCAGGCCTCATCAGAGGCTGGGCCATGAAACCAGTACCCCACTATCTCAGGGGCAAAGGGTTCTACTCCAATTACTTTCTGGTCCCAAAAAGAACACAGGGCCTAAGGCCCATCTTGGACTTGCGAAACCTGAATAAGTTCTTGGTGCGGGAGAAGTTCAACGTTGCTGCTCTACCTCCAGCAGGAAGATTGACTATGCTCCTTGGACCTAAAGATTGCTTACACCAACATCCTTATTCATCCCAGTCACAGGCAGTACTTAAGGTTCATGGTCGGGGGCAACCACTGCCAGTACAGGGTACTACCCTTCGGCCTAGCCTCTGTACCAAGAGTCTTCACCAAATGCCTGGCAGTGGTGGCTGCCTACCTCCATCTTCAAGGGGGCTTTGTCTTTCCATATCAGGATGACTGGCTTGTGAAACGGGACACAGCAACCGAGGTGCAACAGGCCATGGCCCACACCATCAAGGTCCAGCAGCATTTGGGGTTCATGATAAATCACCCCAAATTTCATCTCTCTCCAATGCAGGATCTGAAGTTCATAGGCCATGGCCTGGAGAGTGCCCAGATGAGCTCCTTTCTTCCCCTGAATAGCCTCAGGGCCCTGGCCACACAGGTGCAGCGCCATTGCGCAGTGTTAGCACAGGCCATGCTCTGCCTGCTAGGCCACATGGCATCCACAGTCCATGTGTTTCCCAATGCCCGCCTCCACATGCAGACAGCTCAGTGGTGTCTCCACTCGCAGTGGACACAAGGCATGGGCATGCTGCGGGACAGGGTCACAGTGTCCCATCAACTGGCAGAGTCGCTCAACTGGTGGCAGAGCACACAGCACCTGCAGGAGGGCATGCCCTTCCAGCTCTCAAATCCCCAGAGGGTCCTCACCACAGATGCATCCCTACTGGGCTGGGGCGCCTCCTGTGAGGAACTGCACACGCAGGGCAACTGGTCCCTGGTAGAGAGCCAGCAACCTGCTGGAGCTCAAGGCCATTTTTCTGGTGATCAAGGCCTTCCACCACTACCTGCAGAATCAGTCGGTGCTAGTCCAAACAGACTACCAGATCGTGATGTTCTATCTGAACAAGCAGGGGGTCACAGGGTCTTGGCACTTCTGCCAGGAGGCAATAACCCTCTGCTCGTATGCGATCAGCCAGGGAATGCTCCTCAGGGTAGTATACCTTTCAGGCCAAGACAATGCCCTAGCGGACAGGCTGAGCAGTGTCCTACATCCGCATGAATGGTGTCTAGATCCTAGGGTGGCGTAGTGGCTATTCTGACTCTGTGGAACCCCAAGTCTGGACCTCTTTGCCAGCCTGATCAATGCTCAGCTGCCCGGCTTTTGCTGTCCCCAATCACATCCATCCTGGATAGTGACAGACACCTTCCTCTCGTGGTCTGAGGGCCTTCTTTATGCCTTCCCTCCCATGCCACTAATCAACCGGACCCTCTTCAAGGTCCTGCGGGACAAGGTTTGCATGATCCTGGTGGCCCTGTGGTGGCCCAGGCAGCCATGGTCTCTTCCCCCCCCCCCCTCTTCCACCTCTCGACTGAGCTCCTGGTCCCTCTGGGGAACACCCTGGGGCTACTGACCCAGGAGGAGAGCTCCCTTCACCCCAAGCTGAGGTCCCTGTTAGCAGCATGACTGCTGACTTAGCACCCTTCAACCTCTCAAGGGAGTTGGAGGAAATCGTCCTAGCCTCTCATAAAACTTTCATGAGATGAGCCTACACCTTCAAGTGGCACAGAGTCTCAGTATGGTGTGTGGAGCAACGGGTAGACCAGTTCTCTTGCCATTTGCACACAGTGCTGCAGTATTTGCTCTACCTTTCCCAGACCGGACTCAAGTCCAATGCCATCAGAGTGCACCTGAGTGTGCTCTCGGTGCACCATCATTCCATAGAGGGCAAGCCTTTCTTTGCACAGCCCCTTATTACCCAATTTATGCTGAGTCTTCTACTCTCTAAGCCTCCCATCAACCTGCCCTCGGCAGAATGGGACCTAAATGTGGTTCTTTCGCAGCTCACCAAGCTGCCTTTTGAACCTCCTGGCTACCTGCCATTTTCATTATCTATCCTGGAAGGTTGTTTTCCTGGTAGCGCTCACCTCTGCCTTCAGAGTCAGCGATCTTCAGGCCTTGGAGGCTGAGCCACCTTACACCAGGTTCTATAAGAATAGGGTCGTGCTTCACACCCACCCTAAATACTTTCCGGAGGTGGTATCCACTTTCCACCTTAACTAAGAGGTGGTGCTCCCCACCTTCTTTCCACAGCCCCAATCCGACAAGGCGGCAGCTATTCTCCATACTCTAGATTATAAGAGGGCCCTGTCCTTGTGCCTGCAAGTATCCAGGGCCACTGCAAATCCTCGCAGCCTTTCGTTTCCTATGACCCCAGTCGCCCGGGGGAGGCTGTTAACAAGTGGACCCTATCCGCCTAAGTGGCAGACTGAATAGCCTTCACCCATGATCAGGCTGGGCTCTCATTGGAGCACTGGGTCACGGTACACAACGTCAAGGCGATGGTGACCTCTGTTCCAGGCCTATGCTCTGTCCCTATGGCAGACATCTGCCGGGCCGCCATCTGGTCCTCGGTTCACATCTTTGCAGCTCACTATTGCCTGGAGAGGGGAGTCCCTATGGGACAGTGCCTTTGACCAAGCTGTACTCCATAATCTGTTTGGGGTTTAGGCAATTCTTCCCTCCGACCCTTCTTGCTCAGGTTATCGGAGTGATGATTCTCCCTGGACACTGGGGTCCTTAGAGTCTTTCCTCAGACCTGTAGCTGCTCACAACTGGCAGTTGCCTGTAGCTAGGGAGTCTCATGTGAGGACTGACTTCCTGCTTGTTCTGGAGAAAGCGTAGTTACTCACCTGTAACAGGTGTACTCCAGGGATAGCAGGAATCAGTCCTCGCAACCCTCCCTCTTCCACTTGGATTTGCTGTACAATTTTTGCCATCTTCTTTTGTCTGCTCTAGCTATGTCATCTGACCCTTGGGTGGAAAGGGGACCATGCATGCGTAGTGACATCTCCCAAAGGCTTTCTTTGAAAGCTGGGGAGATGCTACCGCACGGGCTCAGTCGGTGCTGATGTCACCCAGATGTAGCTGGGTTTCAAAAAGGTTTGGACAAGTTCCTGGAGGAAAGATCCATAAACTATTATTAAAGAGGACTCAGATAATCCACTGCTTGCCCCAATGCAAGCATCACAGAACCTGTTTCTCCAGGAATAAGCAGGAAGTCGGTCCTTACTTATGGGTGACGTCGGCACTGACAGAGCCCGCACGGAGCAATTCCCCAGCTTTCAAAGAAATCCTTTGGGATTGCTGCCACGCATGCGTGGTCTTCTTCCTGCCCAAAGGTGCCATCTTGCTCAGTCTCCCTTTTTCCGTGGAACCCTTCGGACGCACATCCTCGTCCCTCGGAAAACGTTTTCTTGACTTCGGCCTTTTGGCCTTTTTTCTGGTAGCTCTGGCTGTGGGCTAGGGGATCCTTTTTTTGACTCTATTTAGTGTATTTTCTTTTGGGCCCTTTTCGCGCCCTTTTTTCTCAAACTGCTGGCCTCGAGGGTTTTCGACCTCGCAGGGGCCCTTTTTGCCCCCATGGCCACCGGCTTCAAGAAATGACAGATTCTCCAAAAATATGTCGCTCACGGACACTCACGATTGCTGTCTATGGTGTCTGGGGACTGACCACAACCCAGAGCTCTGTTCACTTTGTAAGAAAATGTCCGCTAAGGCCTTGCTAAGCCTCAAGTAGAAGTCTGACGACATTTCCCGCAAGGCAGCTCCGGGATCTCTGGTGGCACCTCACCCTACCGATCCATTGCTTGCGGGGTCCCTGATCAGGGTTCGCCCGAGGTGGAACGGTGAAAGAAGACAACCTCAAAGTCGCTGTCGGGGGCTTCGGACAAGTGCGAGCGGTCTCGTGCTTGATTCCTCAGCCCTCCCCGGCATTCGTAAGAGTCTGACAAGGAACAGCCTCAAAAGGTACCTTGTACGGACACTGAGGCCTCCAGCGATGGCGCCTGGTCTCCTGAGGGTCATCCCGGCAAGGACCCCCTCTCCTCCTGCATGCCAGACCTGGTAACCCCGGCGTCGGTGTCGGAGAGACCCACTCCCGAGTGGGATTCCTGTATGCTGGCACTGGAGCGCAGCGTTTCTGCCTTCCTCGCTGCCCAGCAGGCGCTTTTGCCCAGCACGACTGGTTCGTGCCCATAAACCAAGGGACGCCCGACTGGGGTCTCAAACTGTCTTGGAAACCCCCAAGAGCAGCGGGCCTCATGAGTCCTCTGCACCAGTCTCGCTTGCTGTCTCGTTCCTCGGGGGCAAGGTCTTCCACAGCCAGTGCCTCTGGCTCCAAGAGGGCCTTGGCCAGGCATGGGGATCAGCCCGACTCAGTCCTTCTCTGAGCTATTGGACTGTGAATCGGACGGGGACACTTCCCTGGAGACCCACGCTCATAAGGATCTCCCTTCTGACCCGTCCCCGCCCACCACGCAAAGGCAGTTGCCTCATGAGGACAGCTCTTTCCTTGGGTTTGTGCAGGATATGGCTCGGGCCCTCAATCTGCTGACGCAGACTGAGGAGGAACTGAGGGCAGAGGAACTTGACATCTTGCAGTACGAGTCTCCATCCATGGAATCTTACGGTTCTGGTACCGTCCATTCTATCCCGTCTGCTTCTCCGCATGTGGGAAGCACCCACCTCTGTCCCTATTGTCGGTAAAACACTCGATGCCATGTGTAGGGTCCGGCGTGGCCCAGGGTTTTAGAAGACTCAACTTCCTCACACCTCCATTTAGTCGAGTCCGCGATGCGGAAACAGAAGAGCCCGAAGTTGCACTCTTCAGTCCCGCCTGGTAGGGAATCCCATGCCCTCGACGCCCTTGGGCGCAAAGCTAATCAGGGATCCGTGCTGTCGTGCCACATCCAGGCATACCAACTATATATGGGTATGTTCCTTCACAACCTCGCCAAAGAACTTGGTGAGTTCTCCACGGGCCTTGGTGGGGAGCATATTCTCAGGTTCCAGACCCTCCTGAGGTCGGTTGCAGACTGCTCAAAATACCTTTCCCGCATTGCATACAACAGGTTTGAGCCTTCCGCCTGTCTAGCGGCGGCTGGCATTGGAGCCCGATGCCAGGCGTGGCTCCAATCTTCGGATCTGGAGCAGTGGGTCCAGGAGAAGCTCCTGGATGTTCCCTGCCTCAGCGAACAGCTGTTCGGGAAGTCAATGGAGGACAAGTCAGCCGAGATCGAGACTGAGTTCGTGCCTCACACCCGTCTCTCTCTTGCAAAACCTCCTCGTTTCCGTGGAAGAAGCAGCACACCAAAAAGCCTTTCTTCCAGGGGAAAGGGCTCCCCTACCGGGGATACCCGCCTACCCCTGCGCCCGACTACCAGGGTCACGGGGAAACTCAAGGGGCCCAAGACCCAACCACCGGCGCCACTCCAGCCAGCCCTGGGGTTTTGACACCGAGAGCATAGCCTCTCGCCCCCCAGGGATGCTTCCACTCATGGGTGGGCACCTGTCCCTTTTCGCCCCTGAATGGACTGCTATTACATCGGACACCTGGGTCCTGTAGGTGATCCGTGAGGGGTATTGTCTTCGTCTACACAGACTCCCTCCTCCCTTCTCCCCAACGGAACCTACTCGGCTTCCCTCGCACCAGGCCTGCTTACAGCAAGAGCTGAACAACCTTGGTCAACAGAAGGTCGAAAGAGTTCCGCGACACCTCCGGGGTCAGGGATTTTATTGCCAGTACTTCCTCATTCTGAAGAGGATGGAGGGCCTGTGCCCTATCCTCAGCCTCGGGAACCTGAACAGGTTTCTGGTGCGGGAGAAGTTCAAAATGCTATCCCTTGGTGTTCTGCTGCCCTACCTCTGGCAGGGCAATTGGCTATGCTCCTTGGATCTCAGACGCTTATGCCCACATTCCGGTCCATCCCAAGCACAGGAAGTACCTGTGTTTCAGGGTGCAGGGAGAGCACTTCCAGTACAGGGTGCTCCCCTTCGGGCTCGCGTCTGCCCCGTGAGTTTTCACCAAGTGCCTGTCAGCAGCTGCGGCCAACCTCCGGCTGCAGGGCATATTCATCTACCCTTACCTAGATGATTGGCTTGTCTCGGGCACTTCAGTAGAGGAGGCTCACCTCTCAGCGCCGCGCATGGTTGTCCTCCTCGAGCGCCTCGGTTTCCTGATCAACTACTCCAAATCTCACCTCACACCGGTGCAGTCCTTGGAGTTCATTGGCACTCTTCTCGACACAAAATGTGTGACCGCCTTTCTCCCTCGAGCACGCGCGGATTTGCTCCGTGCTCTGGCTGCCGAGGTCCAAGGCCGGTCCAGGTTCTCGGTGCGGATCATGCTGCGCCTCCTGGGGCACATGGCCTCGACTGTCCAGGTCGTTTCCCATGCTCGCATGCACATGAAAGTGGCCCAATGGTGCCTCAGAGCGCAATGTGGGAGGAGTGGGCCTAGTGGTTAGGACAAGGTACTTCAGTCCAGAGGGCCGGGGGTTCAAGTCCCACCTGGGGACAGCAATCTCAGGCTGGAGGGACTGGGATTTCTAGTCCTATAGGCACTCCTTGTGGTCTTGGGCAAGCCACTTAACCCTCCATTGCCCATGTTCCCTGTAAGTATTAGTGTATGTGTCATATCCCCTCATGTTAAATGTATCTCCCAATTGACCGCTTTGACCTGGTGAAAAAGCGGGATATAAATACAGCTAAATAAATAAATAAATGGACCCAAGCCTCGGACCGTCTCCGGGATCCCGTCTGGGTGTCTCACAGCCTAGTCAAGTCCCTAGTCTGGTGGCACGACCCCCAGAGCCGCCTTCGGGGCATGCCCTTCCAGACTCATCTTCACAAACTCATCTTGACGACAGACGCTTTGCTGTTGGGCTGGGGAGCACACTGCGACCACCTCTGCACCCAGGGGCGGTGGTCACCTGAAGAATCTCGACAGCAGATCAACCTGCTCGAGCTTTGGGTGGTCCGATTGGCCTTGAAGGTCTTCAAATACCACCTGAAGACTTATGCAGACCGACAACAGAGTCGCGATGTTCTACATAAACAAGGAGGGGGGCACGTATTCCCGCCTCCTGTATCTGGAGGCAGTCCTCCTCTGCTCCTTCGCAGTGTGCCGGGGCATGACCCTAAGAGCTGTCTACCTCCCGGGCCAAGACAGTGTCCTTGCGGACAGGCTCAGCAGGCTTCTCTGCCCGCACAAGTGGCGCCTGAATCCAGAGGTGGTTCTCCACCTGTTCCGGCGCTGGGGGACTCCGTCCATGGACCTGTTCGCTAGTCTGGCGAACGCGCAGCTCCCCTGCTTCTGTGGGCCTGTAGCAGGGTGGCCATGGATGCGTTCCTCCTGAACTGGACCTCCGGGCTTCTGTATGTGTTCCCCTCCCCCACTTCTCTCATTGCAAGGACTCTCCACAAGATCCAGTGCGACCGAGCCTTGGTGATTCTCGTGGCCTCAACAACCTTGGTTCCCGCTTCTACTCCAGCTCTTGTCGGAGCCTCCGGTTTCCCTGGGCAGTGCCCCCGCTCTGCTAACAAGGAGGAGGGACGGATGTTTCACCCGAACTTGGTCTCGCTATCCCTGATAGCCTGGTGGCTGAACGGGTCTCTTTAGCCTCACTGTACCTCCCAGTGGAGATCGAGGATGTCCTCCTCGCATCGAGGAAGGGCTCGACGAGGTGGGCCTATGCCCTGAAGTGGCGGTGGTTTTCGATCTGGTAAGCTGAGCTCCAGATCGACCCGTTCTCCTGCTCCACCCATTGGGTTCTCCTGTACCTTTTCCACCTTTTGCAGGTAGGACTGAAGTCCAACTCAGTCAGGGTTCACCTGACCGCCATCTTAGCCAACCATTTGCCCATCGAGGGTAAACTCCTCTTGGGCCAGCCTCTGGTCTCCCACTTCATGCGTGGCCTCCTGCTTTCCAAACACCCCATTCGGCCTCCCCCAGCAGAATGGCACTTGAACATCGTGCTCATGTAGCTGATGCGGCCGGCCTTTGAGCAGATGGCAACGTGCTTGCTCCGGCACCTCTCATGGAAGGTGATTTTCCTGGTGGCACTGACCTTGGTGTGGCGAATCGGCGAACTGCAAGCCCTCATGGCCGAGGCCCCCTACACCAGGTTTTACAGGAACAGGGTGGTCCTTTGTACCCACCCCAAGTTCCTACTGAAGATTGTTTTTGGATTTCCATCTCAATCATGAGGTGGTTTTGCTGACTTTCTTTCCGATATCTTATGCCGACTGGGCATCAGAGGTCCTGCATACACTCGACTGCAAGAGGACTCTCGCCTTCTACCTGCAGCGCACCCAATATCATCGCAAGCCCGACTGGCTCTTCATCGCCCATGATCCCAACCGCCTGTGACTGGCAGTCACCAAGCGCACCCTTTCCATCTGGGTGGCGGACTGTATCACCTTTGCCAGCCAAAGCCAGGCGCCCTGCTGGATCGTCGGGTTACCGCGTACGGCATCCACGCCAAGGCGGTATCAGTGGCTTTGCTGCGCTCAGTGCTTCTGATGGACATCTGCGACCTGCTCTTCAGTGAATACCTTTTGCTTCGCATTACTGTCTGGAGAGGGAGTCCCACCGGGACAGTGCCTTCGGCCAGGCTGTACTCCGTAGTCTATTCGGGGTATAAGCAACTCCTGCCCTCCGACCCCCCCCCCCTTCTGCAGCTACTGAGAGCTTGCCCCGAAGGCCCGAGGATTTGGGCTTTCTTCGGACATCGGCTTTTGCTCTCGGTCTCATGGAGGCGTTTTTAGCTTAAAAGTTCGGTAGCCTGTAACTGAGGAGTCCCATAAGTGAGGACTGACTTCCTGCTTATTCCTAGAGAAAGCGTAGTTACTCACCTGTAGCAGGTGTTCTCCAGGGACAGCAGGAATCAGTCCTCACTACCCTCCCACCTCCCCTGTAGAGTTGCATAATCTTTTTATCCTTTCTTTGCCATCTGCTTAGTAGGGCTCTACCTCTGGTACCTGACTGAGTAAGATTGCACCTTTGGGCGAGAAGAGGACACACATGCATGGCAGAAATCCCAAAGGCTTTCTTTGAAAGCTGGAGAATTGCTCCACACGGGCTCAGTCGGTGCTGATGTCACCCATAAGTGAGGACTGATTCCTGCTGTCCTTGGAGAACACCTGTTACAGGTGAGTAACTACACTGTCTTTTTGGGAAAGTGCTAGGTACTTGTGTCTTGGATTGGTCACTGTTGGAAACAGGAAACTGGGCTTGATGAATCTTGGTCTGACCCAGTATGGCATGATTTAGGTACCACATTTTCAAAAAATGGGGCACTCCGGAGAAAGATCTCTTCACAGCCAGTAAAAATGCAAAATGCTCCCTCTTCTGCTCTTTTTGACCCAGTTTGCATCGATGGACCCACTATGTGTGTTTTATCCATCATTTGGAGCCACCAACTTTATATGCCTTCCCTTTGTTTCGCCTCATCAGTCAGGTTCTCACCAAGGCTCAGGAAGACAAACCAAATCTCTTCCTAACAGCCCCTCTGGCCTTGGCAAGCCTGTTACCCATACCACCTTGCCAGAGGAGGAACCACAGCCAGTAGGAACAGATCATCTCCTTCTCGCACAGAATCATGGGAATCTCCTTCATTCCAACCATCACAGTCTATCCTTAGCAGCCTGAAAAATCCACATAATCTAGCAAACAAACCCAGAATGCCAAGCGAGGTGAATTGCATAATTGTCACCTCCAGGAAACCCACCACCCTGCTTTCTTACAGCCACAAGTGGTCTTATTTTTCTCCTGCTGGGCAAAGGGTAAACCAGCTAGATCTGGTTCTCTGCCCCTTGAGTCAAGTTCTCGCTTACCTGCTCCATCTCTCGCACTCAAGCTTGCAGACAACATTGGTTAGATATCTGCAATAGAAACATAGAAACATGACGACAGAAAAAGACCACATGGCCTATCTAGTCTGTCCTTCCATAACAACAACTACAACAGTCCACTTTTTACCTTTAGAGATCCTCTGTGTTGGTCCCATGCTTTTTTGAATTCAGTTACTGTCCTCATCTCTACTACCTCCACTGGGAGACTATTCCACGGATCCACTACTCTTTCCGTAAAGAAATATTTCCGCATATCACTCCTGAATCTATCTCCCTTCACCCTCATCCCATGTCCCCTCGTAGCAGAACTTGCTTTCAATTGAAAGAGGCTCTCTCCCTGAACATTTATGCCACGGAGGTATTTAAACATCTCAATCATATCACCTCTATCCCGCCTTTCCTCTAAGGTGTACATATTAAGATCCTTAAGTCTGTCCTCATATGCTTTATAATGAAGCCCATTAATCATTTTAGTAGCAACCCTCTGCACTGACTCCATCCTGTTCACATCCTTTTGAAGGTGCCGTCTCCAGAATTGCACACCATACTCCAAATGAGGTCGCACCAAAGACTTATACAGAGGCAATATCACCTCCTTTTTTCTGCTAGCCATTCCTCTCCGTATGCACCCAAGCATCCTTCTAGCTTTTGCCGTCGCCTTTTCTACCTGTTTAGCTACTTTAAGATCATCAGACACAACCACGCCTAGGTCCCGCTCTTCTTTAGTGGACAAAAGTACTTCACCTCCTATACTGTATTGCTCCCTTGGATTGCTGCAGCCCAAATGCATGACCTTACATTTTTTAACATTAAATCCCAGCTGCCAAATTCTAGACCATTCTTCAAGCTTAGCTAGATCCCCCCTCATGTTATCTACTCCTTCCTGGGTGTCTACTCTATTGCAGATTTTGGTATCATCCGCAAAGAGGCAAACCTTACTCGACAGCCCTTCCGCTATATCACTAACAAAGATGTTAAAAAGAATCGGACCAAGGACAGATCCCTGGGGCACACCACTGGTAACATCCTTCTCCTCAGAGTGAGCTCCATTTACTTGTACTCTTTGTCGCCTCCCACCCAACCAATTTCTAACCCAAGCAGTAACTTTAGGGTCCATCCCTAGGGTGCTCAGTTTGTTTATAAGTCGCCTGTGAGGAACAGTGTCAAAGGCTTTACGGAAATCTAAATACACCACATCTAGAGCTCTCCCTCGGTCCAACTCCCTGGTCACCCAATCAAAGAAATCAATCAGATTTGTCTGACAAGACCTGCCTCTGGTGAATCCATGCTGCCTCTGATCCTGTAATCCGCTGGACTCCAGAAACCTCACTATTTTCTCTTTCAGCAGCGTTTCCAATAATTTACTCACCACCGAAGTTAAACTAACCGGCCTGTAGTTTTCAACCACATCCTTACTTCCGCTTTTGTGTAAAGGCACCACATGAGCCTCTCTCCAGTCCTTTGGCACCACTCCCGACTCCATCGAGGCATTGAAAAGGTTAGTCAGTGGAGTTGCTAGAACGTCCCCAAGTTCCCACAGTATTCTAGGGTGTATCCCATCCGGTCCCATCGCTTTGTCTACTTTAAGTTGAGCTAGTTTCTCACGAACACAGTCTTCTGAAAATAGTTCAAGATGTCCCTCGCTTCTGTTCTTATTTGTGGGTGTTTTTCTGAGGTCCTGCTCCTGGTTCTTCATCTGTGAACACAGAACAAAAATATTTGTTAAGCAATTCCGCTTTATCCTTATCAGCTTCTATATATTCCCCCCCTGCACCCTTGAGTTTGACAATACCACTTTTGCCCTTCCTCTTCTCACTAATATATCTGAAAAATGTCTTATCCCCCCATTTTATTGCATTGGCTATTTCCTCCTCCTTTTGAATCTTTGCCTTCTTGACTACTTTTCTAGCTTCTCTAAGTTTTTCCAAATACAGATGCCTGTCTTCCTCTCTCTGTGATCTCTTGTATTTCATGAAGGCCTCCCTCTTTTTCTTCACTTGTTCAGCTACTTCCTTCGAAAACCATAGCGGTCTCCTGTTCCTTTTGCCTTTATTTACCATTTTAGCAAAAAGGTTGGTTGCCTTTAAAATACCCCCTTTCAGTTTTGCCCACTGTTTTTCTACATCCCCCAGCTGTTCCCATCCCACTAACGACTCCCTGAGGTATTGGCCCATCTTCGCAAAGTTAGTCTTCCTAAAGTCTAAGATCCTCACCTTGGAATGGATTCTAACAGCCCTAGTCCTAATACTGAACCACACCATCTGGTGATCACTGGATGCAAAATGATCTCCCACTACAACATCAGAAACGCTTTCACCATTGGTAAGCACCAAGTCCAGTATGGCCCCTTCACGTGTGGGGTCTGTTACCAATTGCCTGAATAGTTCTCCCTGTAGAGAATCCAGGATCTTCTTACTTCTAGATGATACTGCAGCAGGAATGTGCCAATCAACATCTGGCATATTGAAATCTCCTAGCAGTAGCACTTCCCCTTTCTAGCAATGCTGCGTATGTCTTCAATTAACTCTCTGTCCACCTCTTCCTCTTGTGAGGGAGGTCTGTATATCACTCCAATGCAAATAAATTTCTCTTTTCCTCTTTCTAGTTTAACCCACAATGCCTCCTCTCTCCCTTTTAAGCTCTGTAATTCCAAAGCTTTAATAGTAGTTTTTACATATAGTGCCACTCCTCCTCCCCTTCCTACCCTGTCCTTTCTGAATAAAGTATAGCTGTTTGCCATGCGCCAGTGGACAGGAAACCCATCTTTTTTCATCCTCTGGTTTAGAGGTTCATGAAAGTCTCATGAATGCCAAGCCTCTGGTCAAATTGCCTCTTCCTGCATGGGATCTTAATGTTTTTCTGTCAGAACTTATGAAGCCACCCTTTGCCTTGGCCTCTTTCAAACACCTCATATGGAAGACTGTCTTTGTGGTGGTTACCTTGGTGAGAAGAATCAGTGAAATTCAAGTGCTAGTTCATTATCCTTCATACATGCAATTCTTACATAAGTGTGGCGCTGTGCAAATATCCAAAATTCCTACCAAAGGTCATCTCAACTTTCCATCATCCTGCCGATGTTTTTCCTAGTCCCTCCATGGGCTCTCCAGAAGAAGCTCTTGACACATTAGATTGCGGATAGGCTCTTTTTGTTCTACCTCCAGGCAATCAAAGATTTCAGAACTTCTTCATAGCTCTTTCTCACCTTTTTAATACAAATAGGTTTTTCTTTATGCTGGTAGGCCAGAATTATCTTCACTTGAATATCAGACTGCATTTCCTTTTGCTATGACCAGGCACAGAAGCAGCTGCCCTGTCACATTGGACTCCACAATTTGCAAGCCATTGCAAGAAGTATAGCCTACCTAGCCTCTGTCTCTGCACAAGGCATTTGTAAAGCAGCTACTTGGACAAGCATGCATACCTTAACATAACACTATATAGCTTGGATCGTTTTTCAGCACAGGACCTCAACTTTGGTCAAGCAGTCCTCTGGAAACTTTTTGTTTACTAAAAAGTACTCGGAAGTCCCTTTCCATCTCAAGAATCAGTGTTTCCTCCACTTGAACTACCAAGAAGGCTGGGCTGCACTCTTAACAACCTTGAGGTGGCCCTCTGCTCTGGAATCACCTATTAAGTGTGACTACATCCCCCTGCTTGACTGGAGAAAGAGTTGCCTGTCTGTAATGGGGGTTCTCCGTAGAGAGACAGCAGGAATATGTAGACACACTTCCCCGCCCGCCCAGGAAAGTGAAACAAAGAAAGAAGTCAACAAGGTACTATCCAAAGTCGTTGACATGGCTTCAGTGTATTCTCTTCGCTAATGGACTCCTCTAGTGGTACAGCGTCAGGATGATAAGGAGTTCATGCATGCTCAGAGGTCAAAAGATCTTGGAGAGCCTGGCATGAAGGTGATTTCTTGGACGTTGCCATCAAGTGTGGCTGCATACCTCTGCTGTCTACAGGGAACCTCCATTACAGGTAGGCAACTCCACTTTCTTATAAGACCATGCTGCTCACTCTGACCATTGTGATCGACCCCCACATTATACAGAAATTGCAGAGAGCAAGAACTGGAAAGTCATTTAAGTATTTGTATGCAAAGAAGGTGAAGGTGTCCCTGGCTATAAAGAAACCTGGGCCCATGAATAATTGGGTGTAGAACTGCCTAATGGTGCCAGCACAGAACCAGAAATTGAGGTGAATATGGCATTGCTGCTAAGAGATTCGTGAATCCAACGTGGAGATCATTGAGGCTGTCATGGCTTGTTTTGAGGAATGTTTTGGGGAACTGAAGTGGAAGAAAGGATCATTACCCTGGAAGATGGGTGTGTAGCTGATAAGAAAGAAATTGACAGACTGAGAAAGGTGGTCCGGTGGCTGCAGGATAAACCTGAAGACTAGTAAATCAGAGACAGGAAGCAAAATGTGTATTTGTGAAGTACCTTAAGGCACTGAACTGCTGGATGCATGTGCCTTTAAGAAACTTCTTGATTCCTGTTTTCCTTTGGAGTTTGCTGTGCCCTCCTATGCGATTGACCGAGCACACAGAGAAACCAGGCCTTTGGTTCCCTGCCAGGTTAACTGTGTTGCACCAAGGAGGGTGCAAATTTTTGCACACTCCAAAGGAAGTGGAGTGCTTGCAGAGTAATCATAGAAGAAGCCACAAGACCTTGAAGAATCCCTCAGAAGATGAGGCTATATGGCTTGCTGGTACCCCTGAGAAACAGCAGGAGGACTCAGAATCCACTGGAAGAGGCTTGGATGCAGGGAGTGCGGCCTTGCTTTGCAGGGCAGAGTTGATTCTGGCTGAGATTGCTTTAGAGGGCAATGCAGATGCTGATGATGCTAGTCAGAACCAGATGGTCTGGAGTGATAGCCCTGCACTGGGTATTGGGCAGAAGGTGACAAATGTGGGATATGCAGCTGAACATGGAGTTGATCCAGTAGAGGGCGAGTGCCAACTTGTTGGCCTGCAAAATAGAGAGTGAACCCCTTGAGGAGAGAAGTTATTTCTATTGCTTCATCTGTTTGGACTGCTGTTGTTGGAAGCAGAGTGAGAGAAGAGACTCTACCGGGATCCTCTGCTTCGTGGGAAGCCATGCCCCCTCCAAGTGATATCACTGGAGCAACCCCAGGACCTTAAAATCCAGCACAGCTGTCCGTGGCTGTGAATGCATGGTCCATAGGCATGTGACCAAAGGGGTATGCCCTTTTTTTGTCTAGATGTATTGGGTGCCTTAAAGATGCCAAAGAGTTACGGGAAGAGGAAAAGTAAGCAGCCTGTGTCTTTTGGGGAAACTACTGGGTACTTATGACCTAGATTGGCCACTGTTGAAAACAGGATACTGGACTTGATGGACCATGGTCTGACCCAGTATGGCATATCTTATGTTCTTATGTCTTCAACACCTCAGTCAATTGTTGGCCCCATGGATAAACATTTTAAACAGGGGTTAGCTGCCTCAATTGTAGGGTTTCTTCTCTGGAAGCCTCTGGGGTATCTTTGAATTTCTTTTAGATCCTCCCCCTCCCCACCCTTCCTGCAGTAAGACTTGGGTTGAACGTTGGGAGTGTAATTACTCTTTTCATTCCTGCTTGTTCCTGGAGATTCATCCTTGTTCCTGGAGATTCATCCTGTAGGGCTGGTAGCCCTGCAGTTCTGCGCCTGCAGATCTCTGGTCTGCTTAGCAGCTGAAGCCTGAACCAAAGCTGACCAAACAAGATGGTTTCCTGCTACAAAGGACTTTTGCTGTGCTTACAGTCTCAGACCTGACCTTCACACAAATGCTCGCCAAGTGATCATACCTGAGCATAAAGGAGAATGGCTAGTGCTTTGACATTTTTGATCCGATACAGTGAGGAAGTAGATGAACTTTTGGACCACATTGTCACAGGGGATGAGACATGGGTTTCTCACATGACTCCAGAATCAAAGCGGCAGTCGATGGAATGGAGACACATGTCATCTCCAATCACAGTAAAAGCCAAAGGGACAATCTCAACATGCAAGATTATGGCAACTGTGTTCCTCGGAAAGCAGCCTGGGAACCTATCGTGAGCACAGTTTCCTGAACTGCAATTTTTCAGAAACAATTTTGTATAGCACTGACCTTGAAACTTGTGGAAATTTCAGTGACAACGTGGAAATTGTGAATCGCCGTTCTTCATGAATTTTTGTATCAACTGTGCGCACCAAATCTTTTGTGACTACTGAAGGTCGACCCTGTCGTGGTTCATCATGGACGTTGTCCCGTCCGTCCTTGAACAATCTCACCCATTTATGCACTTTGCTGTCACTCATCGCATTGGGGCCATACACCTCACATATCTGGCGATGAATGTCTGCTGATGACACGGTCCTTGCTATCTTGCAGATAGATCGGGTAGCAGAAACCAGGTAAACAGGGCACAAACAGCAAAAGGTGCGAAAGTTCTTCTGTGCAGAGTGTATTATTCTTGTGATGAGTCTCTGTCATAGGTCTGGTGATTGGTTGGCACAAGACAAGGTGTTCCAGCGAATCAGAAGGTAATGAACAGGTGTTCATCTGCAGACCTAGGAGCCATAATGAGGGAAAATAACAGTATGCAGTTCCAGACATCCCAAGGCCAGTAGCATCGTTAGTGGATGATGAAGATCAGAGAAGCAGATGTTCTTGCATGTAGACAACTAATTGGCCTAGGAAACTAATTGGACAGAAACAATAGTCTTCTGTATGCTCAGAGTCTGGATTGGCTTTGTTCTGTAGATCTCAAGGATGCGTACACTCATGTTCTCATCCATCCAACTCACCGAAAGTTCCTTCGCTTTCTGTTTCAAGGGAAGCACTACCAATACAGGGTTCTTCCTTTTGGCCTGGCCTCTGCTCCAAGGATGTTCACAAAATGCATGGCTGTGGTGGCAGCATTTCTCCGCACCTTAGGAATATTAGTCTTCCCTTACTTAGACAACTGGCTCATTCGAGCCCCTTCAGAGCCAGAGGCCAGGGTTGCCCTCTCTCGCACAATGCCCATCCTTCAGTATTTTGGACTTGATATAAACTTCCCAAAATCCAACCTTGCTCCCATTCAGTCCCTAGAGCAGGGGTCTCAAACACGCGGCCCGCGATGCACAGGAAAGGAAAAAACCGGCTTCTGCTGCTGCTGCCGCGGGAAAATTAAACTATAGAAAAAAGCTGACTGCTGCCGCGGCGGTAGCAGCAATATCGCAAGTCCCGCGGCCCCCCCCCCTCCCGGCAGATCCCTTCCTGCTTGCCTGCTTGTGAGTTCTTCTCTGCTTCGGCTTTCAGAGCCGCGAAGGGAGTTCGCGGCTCTGAAAGCCGAAGCAGAGAAGAACTCACAAGCAGGCAGGCAGGCAAGCAGGAAGGGATCTGCCGGGAGGGGAGGAGGGGGCCGCGGGACTTGCGATATTGCTGCTACCGCGGCGGCAGCAGGCAGCTTTTTTCTATAGTTTAATTTTCCCGGGGGGGGGGAGCAGGACTTGATGTGGGCTGCTGGGGGGGGGAGCAGGACTTGATGTGGGCTGCTGGGGGGGGGAGCAGGACTTTTTGTGGGCTGCTGGGGGGGGGGAGCAGGACTTGATGTGGGCTGCTGGGGGGGGGGGAGCAGGACTTGATTTGGGCTGCTGGGGGGGGAGCAGGACATGATGTGGGCTGCTGGGGGGGGAGCAGGACTTGATGTGGGCTGCTGGGGGGGTAGGACTGGTAATGGACAAATGGGGGTTAGGACTGGAGGTGGTCTGATTGGGGGGCTAAGACTGAAAATGGGGTTATGGGGGGGCTAAGAATGAAGATGGGGCGATGGAAGGGTTAGGCCTGGAAGTGGGCTGTTGGGGGGCTTAGGACCGATAATGGGCTATGGGGGGGGGCTAGAACTGGTAATGGGCCGAGTAGAAGGGGGAGCTTGAACTGTAAATAGCTGATGGGGACAGGGTCTTGGAATGGTAATGGGCTGAGTGGAAGGGGGCTTGGAAAGGAAATGGGCTGTGAGGGGAGGGAGCTAGGACTGGAAATGGGCTGATGATGCGGGGACTAGAAGGGAGCGGATGCTGGGTGGGGCAGGAGCTAGAAGGGAGTTGATGTTGGGGGACGATTAGAATGGGATGGGGCTGGGAGAGGGGAAATATATTTTGTGTGGGAGGGAAGAAAAATCTACAATTGGCCGGGTATTGGGAGAGTAAGTGGGGATTGAGGATGGAGGGGTAAAATTTGAGTGGATGAAATAGGAATGAGGAAAGAGCAAAAGGAGAATGATTAGTATGTTAAAGCAGATGTAGAGAGAATGGGAAAAAAATAGGAAAGAAGAAAGGACAAATGGACAGCAGACGATGGAGAGTTAGCAGAAGACACAAAGAAACCAGAAGAAAGTGACTGGAACAATTGCAACTGAAAAAAAAATGCACAAAAGGTAGAAAAATATCTCTTTATTTTGAATTTATTAACTGAAATATGTCAGCTCTTGGAAATGTGCATCTTTAACGTCTGCACTTTATTTAATACAAGAGGAAATCAATGTATAGTTTTATTTCTACAGTGTTGTACATTCTAAGTTTGGCTTTTGGGGTTCCCAGTTTAATTGTCTTCCTGTTTCTAAATTGTGATTCCTTGTTTGGTGATGGTGTATGTTCTGCATGTGTAACTGAGCTGAGGTATTCTGTTTATGTAATTCCTATTTGACATTGCCACTTGTTCTCTTTCCCGAGTAGGTCATGTATTGTTGTTCTCTGAAATGTGTTGATTTTATATTTGCAGTGTTGCCTTTTGATAGTTAGGGTATGGTGCTTTGTGAGTCCTGGTAGTGCTGTTAGGACACGGCAGGTTTGCTATGGGTTCTAAATGAGCAGTGTTTCTAGTAGTTCCTAATGTGCCTGGCAGTTGGCACTGGTTTATAGTAATGTAGAAATCTTTTAGTCTTTCTTTATCCATACACTCATTAAGAGGAACGTTTACTAAAAGTTAGTGTATGGTAACATTATGCAAATATTTATGCAAATGATGCCCTTATGCAAATGAGGCCTGCGTCTTGTGCGGCCCCCGGGTTACTCTACAAGTCCTCATTTGGCCCTCAAAGCAATTTGAGTTTGAGACCCCTGCCCTAGAGTTTATAGGAGCTCTGCTGGATACCAGACAGACAAGGGCCTACCTTCCACAGCCCCGCTGCCTTCGCATTGTGCAGTTAGCTTCCCAAGCAGTGCTAAAACCTCACCTCACTGCTCGGGAAATGTTACAATTGCTAGGCCACATGGTATCCACCGTGCATGTGGTTCCTTATGCTCACCTCCATATGAGGGCAGCCCAGTGGACTTTATTCACATCAGGTTGCCTGTCAGACAAAATAGCAGACTCAGATCGCCTTATTTTGTCCCTCCAATGGTGGCAATCACCACAAAACCTTTTGGTGGGGTCTCCTTTTCAGCAACCCCCACCCCAGGCCACTCTAACAACAGATGCTTCACAGGTGGGTTGGGGAGCCCACCTGCAAGGCCTCTCTATCCAGGGTACCTGGACTCCACAGGAGGTCTATTTACACATCAATCTCCTGGAGCTCAGAGCAATTTTCCTTGCTTTTCGAGCATTCCACACCCAGCTCGGCTACAAGACAGTCCTAATTCAAATGGACAATCAAGTAGCCATGTTCTACGTGAACAAGCAGGGCGGAACATGCTCTCTGTCACTTTTGTTGGCAGTTTTTCTTCATATTTTTCCCATATTTCTAATCCTGTCTTCATGTAATCTAAATCCCATTGTGCGTCTCCCGCTCCCCCATGAATGCAAAGTCTAGCAGTATTCAAATGTGCAGTGTCACTTTGCAACGAAGCTTTACGACTATGGGCCCTCGCCATAGAGCATCAGATTCATCTCCTTGCGGTGTATCTTCCAGACATTCAAAACTCTTGGGCAGACAGACTCGGTTGAGTTCTGCTTCCACACGAATGGTCTCTCCATGCAGAGCAGGTGGCCAGAATTTTTCAAATTTGGGGAACCCCGGACATAGACCTCTTTGCAAGTCCTGCTGAATGCCAAACTTCCCCGGTTCTGTTCCAGAATTACGGCTCAGGGTTGTCAGGCCAGGGATGCTTTCCTCCTCCATTGGGATCAGGACTTCCTGTATGCCTTTCCACCCATTCCCATAATTCCCAAAACCCTGTTCAAGCTTCAGAGAGACAGAGGTCATATGATCCTAATAGCTGCATGTTGGCCACGGCAAATGTGGTACCCTCTGCTCCTACATCTCTCTCAAGCTCCGCCTCTGGAGTTAGGATCTGCTCCAAATCTCCTTTCTCAAGAGGACGGGATGCTGTGGCATCCCATTCCCCAGTCTATGCATCTCAGGGCCTGGTTGCTGAAAGCCTAGAACTTCATGGTCTTAACCTTTCCCAGCAGGTAAAGGATATCCTTTATGCTTCCAGGAAACTTTCCACAAGACGCTCTTATGCATTTAAGTGGAAAAGGTTTACCATATGGTGCTTGCAGAAGGGTCTTAACCCTCTTGTGTTATCTCTGGAATCATTACTGGAGTATCTCCTTCATTTATCAAATGCAGGGCTTAAGACCAATTCAGTGAGAGTTCATTTGAGTGCTATTGCAGCTTCTTTCAAGCCTCTAAATGGACAACCTATTTCCTCTCATAGCAAGATTTATGAGAGGCCTTCTTTTAATTAAGCCTCCCATTAAGCCACCACTGGTGGCATGGGACTTAAATCTGGTTCTTGGGCAGCTCATGAAACCGCCTTTTGAACCATTAGCCACTACCTCTTTGAAATTCCTTTCCTGGAAGGTCATCTTTCTTATTGCAATCACATCAGCATGTCGCATCAGTGAATTGCAAGTGTTGGTGGCTGATCTTCCTTATATAAGGTTCCATCATGATAAGGTAGTCAGGACTCATCCACTTTATGCCAATGGTGGTGTCACCTTTTCATTTAAACCAAGCGGTTTACCTTCCTGTATTCTTCCCAAGGCCTCACGCCTCAAATGCAGAAAGGAATCTTCATACTTTGGACTGCAAAAGGGCTTTGGCCTTTTACTTGCAAAGGACACAGCAACATAGAAAGTCCTCTCAACTCTTCGTTGCTTTTGATCCTAGTCATTTGGGACTTCCAGTCTCCAAAAGAACACTGTCCAGCTGGATTGCACAGTGTAAATCTTGCCTATGAGAGTAAAAACCTTCCTCTTGAAGGCCATGTCACAGCTCACAATGTGAGAGCCATGGCAGCCTCTATGGCTCATCCTCACTCTGTGTCTATCGACGACATCTGTCGAGCAGCTACTTGGGCTTTGGTTCATACCTTCACAGCCCATTACTGCTTAGACAAGGATTCCCGCTGAGATGCCTTGTTTGATCAGGCTGTTCAATACCTGTTCCATACTTAATCAATTCCTGCCCATGATCCCTGGTAGGATGCCAGAGATCCATGGGGGGAAGTGGAGCCCTTTCACAAGGGCACACAACTTCGTGGTATCTGCAGCTAGGGAGTCCCCATATGTGAAGACTACATACCTGCTTGTTCCTGGAGATAGCATAGTTACTCACCTGTAACAGGTGATCTCCGGGAAGAGCAGGAATTTGGTCTTCACAACCCACCTACCTCCCCTAGGAGTTGTATCTCTCTATCTCTCTCTCTTTCTTTGTCTCAGCTTTAAGCTCAACTGGAGAGGGACAGTTGGGAAGGGTGGGAAGGCAGCACGCAGGCGCTGTGGGATGCTCTCAAAAGCTTTCCTATTGGACGCTGGGGAGCGTTCCCGCGCAGGCTCCATCGGTACCGACAATACCCATATGTGAAGACTGAATTCCTGCTGTTCCCGGAGATCACCTGTTACAGGTGAGTAACTGTGCTATCTATACGCACGCACATACACACACGCACGCACACACACACGCACACCTACCTACCTCCGTGGCTCATTACCAGCAAAACTCATAGAACTTCGGGCTGGGCATCAGTAGCTAATTACCCCTGGACATAACTGAGAGAATTATGTTTGTGCTACTAATAATCCCTACACTTCCCGCCTTTCCAGCTCTCCCTCCTCAATTCTTCGTTTTCCGTGGAGCCGACAGGGAGCAATTCCTGTCACCACAGAAAATTTAGTTCTTTTTTTGTGGTCGCGTCTGCCTTCCCCTCGATACCGACGTTGTCAGTGTTTTTCCTAATTTCTTCTTTCTTTAAAAAACAAACAAACAAAATAACCCCTTTTGTTTTTTCTGAGGGCCCTCGAGGTGCTGAGGTGCCAATTTGGGCTTAGTCCCTTTTTTCCTTCTTCCAAAATGGATAAACCAGCTAGTGGTTTTAAAAAGTGTTCCAAATGTAGCAGTACTATTTCGGCCACCAACACCCATGACTGGTGTCTAAAATGTTTGGGATCGGATCATCAATCGTTGGAATGCCCTCTCTGTAGGAAGATGACAGAGGGGCCTGCAGAATAGAGCTTGCAAAACTCAGCACCCTCTTTACTCCGATGCAATGTCTATTGCATTGGCGTCATCGAGAGCATCATCTTCCTCCCACGGATCTCAGGTATCGAAACCCAGGTCCTCCTCAAAGGCTGGCCGGTCTTCCAAGGGTAGATCTCCTTCTAAGCATCGAGATGCCTTAGACGTTGACCTGGAAGGGAATACACCGGCCAAACAACTCGGCGGGAGGTCCTTACCTCCAAAGCTTTAACGTGGTTCCAAGATGCTTCCGAGACCGTCACCTCCGGAGAGCTCTTGGTGCCATACTCGGGGATCATGGCCCACAGTTTGGGTGCCAATATTGGCTGGATCCATGGATCAACATATCCTAGCCATTGAGCGGAGCTTAGAGGCCTTACTAGCAGCTTTGGTACCGCTAAAGCCACTGCAGTCGATTCCGCAGCCATTGGTACCGGCATCGGTACCCAATGTCTCTGAATCAACCTTTTTGTGTCTCTCCACACTACCACCCATGCTGGCCTTAGAATCAGTATCTGGCCGACTTTGACCAGTATCGCAGACTGGCTGAGCGCGAGCACCCTGCCTGTCGGTACTTTGAATCCTCTGATTCAGAATCCTTGGATGATGAATCGGCCGGTACCCAGGAGATGAGGAATCTCCCGGAGGATCCTTCTTCCCCACAACGTCATATGTCCCCTCCGGAGGATGTGTCTTTTTTTTTCAAGACTTTATCCATGCCGTGGCTCGAGGTCTCTACATTATGGTCACCTCGGAGAAGGAACTGAGAGCTAAGGAACTTGAAATTCTTCAATATTCTGCAGCCCCAAAGGAAGCTGCTACACTTCCTATTTTTATTTATTTATTTATTTATTTAACAGTTCTTCTATACCGCGCTTTTCAGATCAGTGCGGTTTACATTCAACATCAACTATACAACACAGGCATTCTGAGTTGTAAACTTTACAATAAACAGGGAAATCAACATGGAAACAACTGGGGAAACTATCTACATTGTATTTACACTAATACCTAATTTACCAAATTCTTCATGACCTTATGCTCAGAATATGGGAGACATCTTTAACTATCTCTCCACATTCTCAGAGGCTCAATATGTACCAGGTACCTGAGTGCTCTGGTTTTCATAAGACACAATTACCACACCATTCCATGGTGGTGGAATCCGCAATGCATCGAATCAAAAGTACCAAATCACATTCATCGACGCCTCCGGGCAGGGAATCGAGAATCCTAGATGTTGTCAGTCGTCAATGCTTTCAGGCCTCCATGTTATCGGCCAGAATCAGTTCTTACATACTCTATATGGGTATGTTCCTTAAGGAGGTAACTAAGGACTTAGAATTAATGGCTCCTCTTCTCCTAGATGACAAGAGGGCTGATTACCTCACCCTTGTAAAGCATGCCCAAAACGTTTCCAAATTTGTGAACAGGGCAACCTTTGACTGCTTTGAATGTATTAGCAGAACTTCTGCTATATGCATTGGTGCACATAGGATTGCTTGGTTACAAGCATCTGATCTTGAACAGTGGGTTCAAGATAAGCTGGGGAACATTCCTTGCACAGGAGAAAACCTTTTTGGCAAGGACTGGCAGGACAAAGCTGCTCAGCTAGAATCTGAGAATGCCACTCAATAGGCTTTCTAGAATCACTGCCAACCCAGCTAAGAAAGACTACAAAGAAGCCTTTTTTCAACAAGAAAAAGAAGTACTACCCTTCTTATACTGTGCACTGTCCAGTCCATGCTTCCCAAAAAGGACAGCAGCAACCAAAGCAACAGAGAAAGGCTCAGACCCCCAGATCTCAGCCAACTCAACAGACCCAATCTCCTCGGGTCTTTGACTTCTTTTTAAGGAACTTAGCCGTCCTGCCTCTGGAGATCCCAGATCCCATCAGCATTACAGGCAGACTGTCATTTCGCCCACAGGTGGCACCTGATACCATCAGAGCATTGGATTCTCTCTATAGTAAGAGAAGGGAACAAACTTCACTTCCAAAGTATGCCCCCCCCCCCCAATCTACTCCAAGAGAGTTCAGTTCTCAACCTCCTCTCACCACTCTGTTACAGGAGGTTACCTGGGTGCGATAGAGGAAGTGCCACTCTCTCAGCAGGGCCTGGGCTTCTACTCTCCTTACTTCCTTATTCCGAAGAAAACAGGAGGATACAGGCCCATCCTGGACCTCGGAGAACTGAACAAATATCTGCTTTGGGAGAAATTCAAGATTTCCCTTTGCACTCGTCTCCCTTATCTCCAGAGTCAGCACTGGCTCTGTTCTCTAGATCTAAAGGACACACATACCCACATCCTTATTCACGCAGAACACAGGAGGTTCCTGCAATTCCTCTTCCAGGGAAAACATTATCAATACAATTTATTTATTTATTTTATTTATTTAGTAAACATTTGTATACCGCTGCTTCCTACGATCAGCAGCGGTTTACTTTACAGAATCATTATGTATCGTATAATACAGAGATTTTTAGATATACATTACGATTAGGCAATGATTTACATAAGACAGGAAAATCAGTTGGATCCAATATACATTTGATTGGGGCACACAAATCTAAGTATACGTTTGATTGCAGGTGCGTGGGTGGGGCCCAAAATATACAAATATACATGATTACATACCGGTGTTTTAAATGCAGGCATGGCAGGCAAAAGACATTTGGTTGAGGTAGAGTGTCGCATTTAGGTCAGGTTGTAGTGGGCCTGAAATAAGTGAGTTTTTGAGTTTCCTTCTAAATTCACTCAAGTTGTTTGTGAGTCGCAACTCGTGTGGGAGTTGGTTCCAGTGGATTGGTGCTGTATATGTGAATGCCCTATTGCTTGTTTCTGCTTTGACAGTTCTTATGCTGTTCGGAACACAGAGAGCGTTGAGGTTTATGGTTCTTCTGCTCCTGTTGTGGGGTTGAATAGTAATTAGGTTATCGAGGTATGATGGTGCGATGTTGTGGATAAGCTTAAACGTTATGAGAAGTTTGAACATGATGCGAGGGGCCACCAGGAGCCAATGCAGTTCCATTAGTACTGGTGTTATGTGATCTGTGACTTTTTTTTCCATGATGACTCTTGCAGCAACATTTTGAGCCATTTGCAAGATGTTTAGGGTGTTCTTCGGAAGGCCTTGCAGAATGGCGTTGCAGTAGTCCAGGTGAGGGATGATGAGAGCTTGTGCAACAGTTCTGAAGTCAGATTTTTCGAGGATATTGCAAAGTGGTTGAAGAACTTTCAGTTTGTAAAAAATGGCTTGGTTAATTGTTCGGAGGTGTTTATCCATCCTAAGGTTGCTGTCTAGTAGGACCCCTAGATATTTTATTGCAGGCTTCGTATGATATATGTTTTTGTTAAGGGTGACTGTGATGGGCGGGATGAAGTTGGTTTTCTTGGAGATAAACATGACCTCTGTTTTCTTGTGGTTTATTGACATGTTGTTTTGTTGAAGCCATGATTGAAGCAAGTCAAGGCATTCTTCTATTGGAGTGAAATCTGGTTGTGTTATGTCAAGTTGCGTGTACAGCATCACATCGTCAGCATAGATGTGGTAATTGATGTTGTGCTTCTGAAAGATCTCGCAGATCGGTTTTATGTACAAATTGAATAGGAGCGATGATAAGGCCGACCCTTGAGGGATCCCCTGGGTTTGGGGGAAGGCATCTGCTTTATCATCGTTGAATTGGACTTGTTGCATCCTGTTGGAAATGTATGATGCAAACCATTTTAGGGGGGTCCCTGCTATACCTATGGACGCAAGACGGTTTAAGAGGGTGCTGTGGTGAACTGTATCAAATGCAGCTGAAATGTCGATAAATATAAGTATGAACATAGCATTTTTGTTCTCGAGGCCCCTGAGGAGATTGTCGAGGAGTGCCAGCAGTAGTGTTTCTACTCCGTGATGTTGACGAAACCCATATTGATGCATATCTAAGGCTTTTCTATCATCTATGTGATCTTGCAGCTGCTGCTGAACCGCTTTTTCGATTGTTTTAGCTAAGAATGATATGCTTGAGATCGGGCGATATGATGCAGGGTCACTTTTGTTGAGAGATTTGTTCTTTAAGATGGGTCTTATAAGTGATCTCTTGAAGTGGGTTGGCATGGTACCTTGTTGGAGTGACTGGTTAACAATGTAAGAGATAGGTTTTGCGATTTCTTTCTTAGTTGCTTTTATCCAGGCCGCTGGGCATGGGTCAAGAGGGGAGGTGGTGGAGTTTAAGTTAGTTATGATGTTTATGATCTGCTGTTCACCTAATTGCTGGAAGGTATTCCATTCTGCTGCAGCTTCTGCCTGAGAGACGGAGTTGGTTTCTTGAGGGGAGAGGACTAGCGACATACTTTGATCGATGATTGTGGGTACTTGCGGGTGTAGTTTCTTGGCGTAGTGGTCAGCAAGCGTCTGGGCCTTTATTTCGTCGGCATTGACAGTGATCTGGGAGGTTTTGGTGAGTGACTTGACAAGTTCAAAAAGCTCTCTGGGTCTATTAAGAGCTTTATTGAGTAGGTTAGTGTGGTGATCCTTTTTTGCGAGGTTGACCTCATTCTTGTATTTCATGAGGAGTGTTAGGTATATTTGCTTGCATTCCTCGGTTTGTGTTCTCCTCCATTTCTTTTCCAATTTTCGTAGTTCTCTTTTCATTCTGCATAGAGTAGGAGAGTACCATGGTTCGGTTCTTTTTCTTGGTGCTGCGTTTGTGGCTTTCCAGGTTGGTTTTGCTGCTGCTTCGATCCCTGAGTTCCATAAGTCCACCAGCTTATCTAGGTCCGTGAGGGTATACTTGATATGTGAAGATATAGATGCTACCAATGTTTCACTATTGAATTTTTGGAACTTTCTCTGTTGCTGTGCTTTTGGGTCGGCTTGAGATTTTTCATTTATGGATGGTAAGTGTCCTTCCCTTCAGCCTGGCCTCTGACCCAAGAGTCTTTACAAAATGCATGGTAGTGATGGCTGCATTCCTAAGGACTCTGGGGATATTTGTTTTCCCCTACTTAGATGACTGGCTAATCTGAGCAACAGCTCTAGAGGCGAGTTCTTCTCTCTCGCGCACCATACAGGTGCTTTAACACTTGGGATGTCTAATAAATTTTCCAAAATCCCAACTTACCCCTTCTCAGACCCTAGAGTTCATAGGGGCCCTCCTAGACACTCAACAGTCAAGGGCCAAGCCTGTTGTACTCGAATCACTCAGCTAGCATCTCAAACATGTCTGAAATCTTCCCTCACTACTCGAGAAATGCTTCAACTGCTGGGCCATATGGCATCCACTGTACATGCGGTTCCTTTTGTTGGTCCCTAGCTTCGCAGTGGTCTCAAGCATCCAGTCATCTGGGAGACAAAATCAAGATCTCTGCACGTCTCATCTCGTCTCTCCAATGGTGGAAATTGCCAGAAAACCTTCTTGTAGGGTCACCTTTTCAGATGCCACCACACCAATCTACCCTAACGATGGATGCATCCAAATTGGGCTGGGGAGTTCTTCTGGACAATCTCTCCACTCAGGGTGTTTGGACTCAACAAGAGACGTGACTTCACATAAATCTATTGGAATTCGGAGCCATCCACAATGCTCTCAGGGTGTTCCACGACCACCTTCGCTTCCACTCAGTTCTAGTCCAGATGGACAATCAAGTAGCTATGTTCTATGTGAACAAGCAAGGTGGAACAGGTTCTTGGGCACTGTGCAACAAAGCCCTACACCTATGGTGTTTTGCCATACAGCATCAGATTCACCTTTGTAGCTCCCTGGCAAACAGAATCTCCTCGCAGACAAACTCAGTTGAGTACTTCTGCCCTACGAGTGGTCTCTCCATGCGGACCAGATCGCTCACATTTTTCAGGCTGTTCCAGAATGCCTGCTCACAACAGTCAAGTGGTGGATGCTTTTCACCTCCACTAGGGTCAGGACTTCCTATATGCCTACCCTCCCATTCCCCTCATCCCCAAGACTCTTCAAATCCCAGAGAGACAGGGGCTACATGATCCTCATAGCCCCGCGTTGGCCATGACAGCCGTGGTATCCTCTGCTTCTATGTCTCTCTCAAGCCTAACCACTAGACTTGGAGTGTGCTCCAGATCTCCTATCACAGGAGAACAGGATGCTGCTGTATCCAAACCCACAGTCCCTACATCTGACAGCATGGTTGCTGAAGGCATAGCATTCCAGAACATTAACCTCTCTCAACAGGTTAGATATCCTATTAGTGTCAAGAAAAACTTCCACAAGGCGTACTTAGGCCTTGAAGTGGCAAAGATTTTCACTCTGGTGTTCAAAAAGGGATCTTAATCTTTTTTTGGTTCCAGTGGAAGCGTTACTTGAATATCTCCTCCACCTCTCGTCCTTCAGACTCAAATCCAATTTGGTACGCGTCCACCTGAGTGCCATTGAGGCATCTCACATGCCATTAGATGGTCAGCCTGTCTCCTCTCAGCCGCTTGTGGCGCACTTCATGAGGGGTCTTCTCTTAACTAAACCTCCCATTAGGCCACCACCAGTTTCATGGGACCTCAGTGTTGTCCTCGGACAGCTTATGAAGCCACCCTTCAAACCCCTAGCCACTACCTCTCTGAAGTTTCTTTCTTGGAAGGTCACCTTCCTTATTGCCCTCACTTCTGCAAGATGCATCAGTGAGTTCCAGGCTTTAGTGGCTGATCCTCCTTATACACTGTTCCACCATGATAAGGTAGTCCTTAGGACTCATCCTGACTTTATGCCAAAGGTGGTTTCGCCTTTTAATTTAAACTAGTCGGTGTACCTCCCTGTTTTCTTCCCTAGGCTTCATTCCTCTAATGCAGAGAAAAGCCTTCACACTCTGGATTGCAAATGTGCTTTGGCCTTTTATCTCCAGATAACTAGGCAGCACAGGAAAGCTTCCTGGCTTTTTGCTGCTTTTGACTCAAGTCACCTAGGTCTGCCAGTTTCTAAGAGAACACTCTAAATGGATTGCAGACTGTATATCTTTTGCATATGAAGGTGCAGGACTTCCCTTGAAGGTCATGTTACAGCACATAACGTAGGAGCAGTGGCTGCCTCCGTGGCAAATCTACGCTCAGTAGCGATTGATAAGATATGCAAAGCAGCAACCTGGTCCTCTGTCCACATCTTTGCAGCTCATTATTGCTTAGACAAGGACTCCCGCTGGGTTGCCTCATTTGACCAAGCTGTTCTCCAGCATCTTTTTCGGGCTTAGATCAACTCCTGGCCCCCTGTCCCGGGTTTCAATACCAGATATCCTTAGAGGATACATGACTACTTATGCCTGTGTTTCACTGCTTACTCTGTGGTCATCTCCCTGGCATCTCCAAGCTAGAGAGTCCCATATGTATTGACACCCTGCTAACAGATTTCTTTAACAGTATATTGAACGTGTGTATATCACCTGCGACTGGATCGCTCAGCCTGTACATAGTTACCCTTGTTAGTCCCAAGTTGTAACACCTATTCATTGTAAGGACAGCGCAGGTTCTGTCTGCACTGTACAAATTTTGTTGATTGTAAACCGCACTGATTCTAAAGAGCGCGGTCTAGAAAAGACATTAATTAAATAAATAACACTCATCACTGGTCTGGAAAACCCTGCCAGGGATTTGTGCTACTATTCCTCGACATAAGTGCTGCTTTTGACTCAGTGTCTCACCCCATCATGCTAAACAGGCTGAGACATTGGCCTAACAGATAACACACTAAAATGGTTCGAATCATACCCCTCTGACAGAACCATGCAAGTGAAGGTCGGCACGACCAACTCCAGACTATTCAAATCATCACAAGGTATCCCTCAAGGCTCAGCCCTTTCTGGTCTACTATTTAACCTATATATTCAACCAATCTGCAATCTTCTAAAGAAATGGAACATACATTGCCACCTCTGTGCAGATGACATTTTCAGCACTAATAATCCAGACTTGTCGACTATAACAGATGTCTTTAATGCCGTGACAAACTTCCTAGCTAATATAAACCTCACAGTAAACAGAAGCACTACTTATCTTCAGAGACCAAGAATTCAAGGCACCAAAAAAGATAGTAACACAAGATACTGAAATATCAATAAAACAGATCAAATACTTAGGTATAACCATCGACGGCAACCTCAACATGGAAACCCACATCAAGAATGCATTGAAACTGGCCTACTGGAAGCTAAAGCTCATCAAACCACTCCGACACATCTTACATGAGACTGACTTCAGATCAATACTACAAGCCATAGTTATACCACACCTTGACTATGGAAACATCTACCGGGGCCTCACAAAATCCCCGCTATCACCACTCCAACTAGTTCAAAACACTGCCGCCAGACTCCTCACCGCCAGTTCAACAATTCATATAACACCAATCCTAAAAAACTTGCATTGGCTCCCAATAGCACAACAAGCAAAATACAAAGCCATCGTCACCACCTTCAAGGTCATTCACAATCTATCAACTCCCTGCCTCTCTGAAATGATCACAACATCGCACACAAGACCAAGAAGAGCTGCCAATCAGAACCTCCTAAATATCCCCCTGCTCAAGACCAAAACCACACAACAGACCAGCAACAGAGCATTCTCCTTGTATGCTCCATCAATATGGAGCTCACTTCCAGACAATATAAGATCAGCTAAATCTATCAATGAATTAAAAACGCGAGTAGAGAACTAACCGACTATGCCTAAGAGGAAGAGTAAAGCTAGAGCTCCTCCTGCGGAGCCTTTACCTTTTGTTGAGGGGCCTATGGACCGCTTTGTTTGGTTATCCAAGGAGCAAGTTCAGGGGATTTGAGCGGGCTTGGCGGCACCGATGGATTCTGGCTCGGCGTCCTCCGCCCAGGATATCTCGCTCTCCCCGGATGGACGTTCTCCCCCGGCTCCCCCTGCTACTCGGGCTGCCCAGTCGCTGAGTGATGACGTACCGTCGATGGGTGTGGACTTGGCTGCGTCCTCTGAGCGGGACTCGCCTCTGGTGAGTGCCCGGAATTGAGTGGGGGTATTGCAGGCCCTGGCTGCCTCAGAGTTGACATCTTTGCCTTGTGAACTTCGCTACTACAGCCTCCTTCCGGGGGTGTTCAGGTTGGCGAAGTTCCTGATTTACCGAGTAGTAGCGTGGACTCAGCTCTGCCCCGACCTTTGGTTGTTTCCTTTGCTTTGGTTCGCCCTGCATCTGTTACCCTCGAAAGTATCTGGGATGCTATTTCACATTTGTCTACAATGGTGGCTTCTCAATTTTCAACATTCTCTGACCGGGTTATAGCTACTGAGGAGGCTATTCGTCCGTTACAGACAGCTTTAGCGGATGTTAATCTTAAACAAGAAAATTCGGACCGGCAGCTTGTTAAAATCGCTGATTTAACTGATTCATTAGTTAAAGATAATACAGTTCTTCATGCCAAGATTGAGTCATTGGAAAATGCGGCTCGCGCATCAAATATTCGTTTACTGAACTTTCCAATTGTCCCTGGGACTGCACCGATAGATACATTCAAGAAATATCTTCAGGAAGTGCTCCTGGTACCAGCAGATTTGATGCCTCCGGTGTCAAAAATTATATTATCTTCCTTTAGGAAAACGGGAAGGAAAACAGAGTTACTTACCTGTAACTGGAGTTCTCCGGGGACAGCAGGATAAGTCAGCCACAATTGGTGACATCATCCGACGGCGCCGAGACGGAAGTACTCTCCTATAGCTCAGAAGGGCTTTTGCCCTTCTGAGCATGGGCCAACTGGCCCCACCCCCCTGCCCGCCCCTAGCTAGCCAGTACGTCACTAGCTGAGCCTTTTTGCCGCTAGGAGGCGGGCATTCGGACAGAGGCCGACCCCTTCCCAGGGGAGGTAGGTGGGTATGTGACTTATCCTGCTGTCTCCGGAGAACTCCAGTTACAGGTAAGTAACTCCGTTTTCTCCTAGGACAAGCAGGATGAGTCAGCCACAATTGGTGCCTCCCAAGCTGCCATGCACTGAGGTGGATGGGGGAAGGCCGAGACAATTCGTAGGGCTAGCATGCGCCCTTGTGTTACCGCATGCTGAAACCAGATCTTGCAGGTACGAACCTGTAGGCCTTTAGTGATGTTGTGAGGGGTGCAGTTACCAGGCACCGTACACTGGTCTGCGGCTAGGATGCACACATGTGCGGAGGGTGTAGTTGTAAGGCACAGCTGCGCGGTAACAAAGGGTTTTGTTTTTGGTTTGTTTGTTTTTTTGCAATCAACACAGAGGCTTGTTACCGGAGATGTTATAAGGTTATAAGCGTGGCAAGGACCACGAAATCGCTGCTTGGCCCAACACAAGCCTTGGGGAACTACAGCATTGATGAACCCATGCTTTGGGGAGACATGGCCAAGGTTAGTAAATGTTGGGCGCAGAAATACAGGGCTGGATGGGCCTCGCTCTGACCCAGTAAAGCATGTCTTATCGTCCATGGTCACAGTGGGGTGACTAAGAGTGGAATGAAGTTGATCCCTACGTCCACAGAGTCAATATTCTGGGCGGCTGGTCCAAATTGTTGGGGCCGCATGGACGACAAGGCATAAAGAGAAGGACATGGCATAAAGAGAAGGACATGGCTTCAAACAGGTCTGCGGTATTGTTTGGAGTTAATGTCCCTGACTACAACAACTAGCGGTGCAGAGAGAAGTTTCCCGGTTTGAGAACTCAGGGACCTGGTTTGTTTGGGCCAGCATGGAAGGCTGGCAGACAATATGGCATCTCCTCATGCCTGGACGCCAAGAATTCCCGACCCTATACTACTCGATATGGTCGCTGCATGAGGTGCACGAATTACCGGTGGTATTCCTGCACGGTGTGTATCGGTGCCCTGCCCGGGTGATGTGATAGTCTCTGTTGCAAGGCCCTAGTGACCTTGCAGGCATGGGGATGCAGGCAGAGTCCCCAGGGGCGTATGCTGCTGGGACTGACAGCCAGGCGCGTACACTGTTCAGGGTAGGTCCTGGGCATATAGTGGCCCAGGGCCGTGTGGAAGCTTCCCTGGAGATGTAACTCAGATCATTGCGTCACCCCACCGGCAGTGAGCTTCCAAGAGCGTGGGCCTCGAGGCGGCTCCCACTCAGCGTTCCATCGCAGCCGTTCAGTTGAGGTGCATAGGTGGGTAAAAGACCGCAGGGTGCTGGTATGGGTACCAGACAGTGCGCGTGAGGTGCCCTAGGGGTTGAGTGAGCTCCCACATGATTCCGAGTGGAAGAGAGGGCCGGAGCAACCATAATTACCCGATATGACTCTAAGCCCAATTTTAAACCTGTGACCCGCAGGTCGAATGTGCCTGCCATCTACCATGTGCCACCTGGTCCTCTGCTCACACCCTTGCTGCACTTTACAGCCTGGAGAAGGAGTCCCAATGGGACAGCTGTTCAGGCTCATGCCCTCTGACCTTTCTTGGGCAGGCTACTGGAGACTACATTTTTTTTTTTTGAGTCATAGGGCTGCTCTTCAGCTGGACAGACGTCCCAGTCAAGTTTCGAACCTGTAAGATACATCTGCCTTGCATTTTGAGTCATAGTGCTGCCCTCGAGCTGAGGACAGACCTGACTGGATATCCCAAGTTGGCCATGGGCCTGTCCCTTTGCCTCCCTGCGCCCTGTGGTGTTAGGCTTAGTGCCACAGGGGTTATTGGGGCTGTGTGCTCTCCGCAAGGCGGAGAAGAAGAACCACGTAATGATGACAGTTACGGGGTTGGTTCTTTGGAGGGTTCACCAGAAGGCTCAAGGGTTAAGGGCGGCATGGTTCGCTGGATCACAGCTTAGGGCCCCAGAGATGGTCCGGCAGAGGTGGGTAGTGGGTATGAGAGGACCGATACCCTTTTCACCGAGGTGGGCTGCCACCATTTGCAGGCACCGTGTGGGCCCCTCTGCCCGGATGGAGTCTGGGGGGGGGGGGTCCCCGTTGTTTTTCGGAAGTGCACAGTTGCAGAAGTATGAGTGGTCATGCCTGCAGGCAATGCGTGGTCAATCTCCCAGGCCGAAGTAGGGGCATGTGCTGCATGGCCCACAGCTGGGACTTGAATCTGTGACCACCTGCTCGAGGACAAAGTGACTATTCGTACTGCACCACACTGTTTGCTTCTGTAACTGGTGGTGGATTCGACACAATGACTATTTATGTACTGTACCCGCTGCTGCCGCTGCCACCGGTGGTGGGCCTTGCACACTGTGGCGTATTGTCAGGGCTTAGTTAGGCCGAGGGCGTCTCATCCACATCTGGTGAATGGTGCATCTCATCCACGTCTGGTGGACTGCCAAGTCTTCCATTGAAGGACGTTGTTTGGAGGCTACGCCTCTTGGTAGGGATTGGTCCCACCCAAGTGCTACATAGTTACAGATGTGAAGCCTCCCACTCTTCTGGATTGTAATCTTCCACACAGGCTCTGAACTGATATGTGCACCATATCATCCTTACGGCATCTGACCTGGGCCATTGCCCCTTTGTTTGCTGGGGCTGTATAAGGTTTTTTGGAACTGGGTTGGCAGGAGCCCCAGCTGGGACTTAAACCGGTGACCTTTGGTTCCTGAACACACTGGCTGTGTTCACTGCACCACAATGTGGCCACTGCGTGTAAGGCGCTGGCGCACAACTGGTGTGATGTAGCTTTGGCTGTGCAGCCATGTACTGTAGCGTCGGCTGTGCGGCCATAGCTCCAGCTGTGCAGCCATGGTGATGTAGAATCCTCAGGCAGTTGTTTAGTGTCAGGGCTGCTGTGCCCCTGTGGTCTTTGCTTCTGTCCTGGACTAGTCTGAAATGGAGCTGTATGCGGGAGCAGGAAGCGGCGCGAAGTGCCAAGGTGCCAGCGTCCGGCGGTTGCAGGCTGAGAGGTGGCAAGTGCCGGCGGTTGCAGGCAGCATTGTGAGAAGGAAAACCCCCCACAGTCTTCATTTGTCACGGTCGGCAATGTGACCGGAGAAGGCTGACACATGTTCCTTGTAGGCTATTAGTACATAAGAACATAAGATATGCCATACTGGGTCAGACCAAGGTCCATCAAGCCCAGTATTCTGTTTCCAACAGTGGCCAATCTAGGTCACATGTACCTAGCAGTGTAGTAGTAGTAGTGCTGGGGAGGGGGTCAACCGGTAAACTGAAGAGCCCAGACCTTGATACCACTACCAAACCACAGAGTGGCCCTGGCCACTGTTTTAGGGAACATGTGCTTGGATGTTGGGGTGGTGCCTGAGTTGGAGACTGGATGGGCACGGAAGCACCACATGTGTCAGCGTCAGGGGAGTCTGAACCCTGCTTTACCTGCTACTAGGTCGTTGCTCTAACCACTGGGTTAGAGTTTATGGAGTCCTTAGGAGGAGCCCCAGAGCAGCTACCCGTGCGGTGTATCCTATGGATGTAGTTGGATGCCGATGTCGCTTCCTACTTGTCCATTGTCATCCTGGTCACCTTTGTAACCAAGGCATCTGCCTTAGGAGTCCAAGAGAACTCCTTCTTCCCTTTGGGAATCGGGCGCAGGTCCTGGCTGTGGAGGGCTGATGGGAATGCCCTCCGAAGGTCTGCGTATGAATGTGTGCTGAAAACAGATTCCCTGGCCGTTCGTTCAGGCACTAACCAGGTTCTTGTGCCCTTCCGTGGAAAAGGCATGCTGGTGACCGTGGAAGTAGAATTCCGGACTATTTTGTTGGGCTCCGAGGGGCTAAGGACTATGTCCATGACCCAGTGGAAATATATGGACCTGGTCTGCAGGAGCCACAGCTGGGACTCGAACCTGTGACCTTCTGCCCCTGAGCACACTGCTGTGTGTACTTTACCAAACTGTTGTCACAGTAGATCTCCAGACCATTATACTGAGGCACTGGAGGGTTAAGTGACTTTGTCCAAGGTCGGTTCTCGGTTGCTTCCCTGGAAACCGGAGATTAGAGCCGGTACCATCTCTGTCAGCCAGTGCTGGAGGCTCTGTATGGCGTCCCGGTGGCGTTGCGGGATGCACAGGACAGACTTGCTGATGGCTGGTGTGTCCCGTAATTGGGAAATTGCACGCGCCGCAAGCCGCGACTCCCTGCAAGCAGTGTGGCAGCATGGAGGAGCCAAGCTCAATGCCTCCTCAATCAGCACGGAGCCCGTTTGGCCTTGGTGCAAAAGCAAGTCTAAGCGCGCCCTCGTTTTACGCAAGTTAAATGCGATGGGAGTTTAAGCCCCAATGGTAACAGACCTTGATAACCCAAAATCGTTGAGACAATGGAGGGTCAAGGCAAAGGAGGGTCAAGTGACCTGGCCAAGGCCAGGAATAAAACCCTGGTCGCTAGGGTCCCAAGTCTGTGCTCCAACCACTAGGCTACTTCTCCAGGGCACAATGCCGATGTTTGTCTGGGGTACCGGTTGCCGGTACGGGTTGATAGAATGCACCCAAGATTAGTTCCCCCCGCCAGAAGAAAGGAGACCGCCAGTCCCAAAGGCGGTGGCTGTGCGCTCTCTCAACTCTGCTGCCGGTGCCGCGGGGCATGTAGAAAGTCCGGGAGGGCTGTTGGAGCCAGGCGCAAGAGAAGATGGCTGCCTCCCACCGATTCGCTCATCCATAGGCGAGTTTGTCCTGTCAATGCCTCTGCGCCGAACGGACCATCGGCGCTGGGAGAGCCGCCCCTGAATGACTCCTCCTGACCATCCACACAGCTGTTGTACGCGATCGGCGCCGAGGCAGGGCCGCAGGCACGAACAGTGCTGAGGCGGCACACCAGCTGACACGATTGGGCGTGTCAGCGCCGACGGCGGAGGCATCATTCCTTCTGACGCTAGAGTCGGCACCAACCAATGGCACCGGAGGGGAGGAGCCGGGACCGCGATGTACCACTGATGCTGGACGAGGCGTCGGCGAAGACGGCGCTGACGCTATGGACACCGGCGCAGAGAAACCAAGTGTCCTCTGTGAGTGGTTCCTCCCCCTTCGATGATTGGGTCGGCGCCGACCAATGGCGCCAAGGGGGAGGATGCTGGCCCGTGATGTCATTGTAGAAGATGGCCGCCGCCATGAGAGCCTCGTGGCTGGCCGGATCGGGGTGCAGCAAGGCAGGATCGGAGGAGAGCTGAGCGTAGGGAGCAGGGTTGCCCACCGGAGTTCTTGAGCGATGCCCGTCGCTCCCTTCCCAGCCGAAGCAATGCAGCAGAGCACCGCAGGGGTCCCAGAGCAGGGCTGTCCATCGGGGGCGTGCAGATGGGGATGGAGGCCTCAGAGGCACATCCCGGCTGCAGGTTGAGTAGCGGAGGCAGCGACTACCCTGCCTGAACCAGTGCCCCACACTCATCTTCTACTGAAGGATCGGAGCTCAGCTGCAGATCGGGAGAAGGAGGCCCTCAAGAGGGCTAGCCGGGGATGGAGGCCAATAGGCACATCCTGGGCTGCCGCGCTGCCATGAATATTGGTTCCCAAGCCATTGCTCTAACCCTTAGGTTGCTCCTCTACTCCTGGTAGCAGCGTGAGATTCTCTGTCTGAAGAGAGCTCTGCAGAGAAGGAAAAGAATTTTTTTTTTTTTTAAATACAATACATACGGTGTAGAAGAGAAAAATTCTCCGGATGATTTTAAAGTTTGATGTCTGTTGGAGAGTAGCAAAATCCGTCTTGCTGGCAAGGCAGAAGAACTGAAAAACTGGCTAGCTAGGGGCGGGCAGGGGGGTGGGGCCAGTTGGCCCATGCTCAGAAGGGCAAAAGCCCTTCTGAGCTATAGGAGAGTACTTCCGTCTCGGCGCCGTAGGATGACGTCACCAATTGTGGCTGACTCATCCTGCTTGTCCTAGGAGAAAGAGTGCTACCGGGGGTTTGGAAATGGACTTTCTCAATGTCTCCGAGTTGCTTTCTACTCCTAAGGAAGAAGAGATAGCAGTTTCAACTTTGCTCGTCACATTGGCTCTCTCCTCCGACAGGGAATGGTTGCTGAAATTGTTTTATAAAAAACGTGCTGCTTTGTTTTATGGAAAAAAAAGTTTTACTTTTCCCGGATGTGGCACGGGAAACACAGAAGCGGCGTAGAGCCTTTCTATTGTTAAAGCCTGGGGTGGGTTGTCTGGGTGCTACGTTTACTCTCCGTTTTCCCTGCAAATGTTTGATCACCTATAAAGCTCATAAGTGTGTTTTTTTTTTTCTCCTGCAGATCTTTCTGCTTTTTTGAGCACTCACTTATCAGGTTCTTCCTCTCCTGTAATATGATTCCATCTTAGTGTTAGGACTTCTTGGAATGCTGTTTCCATTAGTTTCCTAAAATTTTGTGTTTGATACTGTAATTTTGTGTTAGCTTTCCCCCCTTATAGGGGACTACTTATAATTATTGCATTTGAGTTATTTCCTATATTTCTTTTTTTTTGTTATCAATGTTACTTGCAAGCATTATTATTCTGTACAAGCGTTGCTTGATTTATTCTAAAATGCATAAATAAATAATTAAAAAAACAAACAAACAAAAAAAAGCGCATCTATTCAGAGAATACTACGGACCTGATGCCAAAACATAAGCCAAACACTAACATGCTACACAGAAGACCAGAAAAGATAAATCAACCAGCACTCCCCAAAAAGGTCACTTCTACATGTAAATAGTTAATTCCCCCCACTTATCTCCAAGTTGCACTCCCCTGTTTAATGTAAAGCAATTCCTCTGTAATTGTTATGATTGATGTAAACCGCCTTGGATAAAGGCGGTATAGAAAAACTTAAATAAATAAAATAAAATAAAATATGTGAAGACTACATTCCTGCTTGTTCCTGGAGATAGCTTAGTTACTCACCTGTGATCTCCGGGAACAGCAGGAATTGAGTCTTCACAACCCACCCACCTCCCCTAGGAGTTGTATTTTTCTTTCTGTCTCTCTCCTTCTCTCCTTTTTATCTCAGCCACAAACTCAACTGAGGAGGGAGAGTTGGAAAGGTGGGAAGACAGCTACGCAGGCGCAGTGGGATGCTCCCAAAAGCTTTCCTATAGGATGCTGGGGAACGTTCCCGCGCGGGCTCCATTGGTACGGTTGTCACCCATATGTGAAGACTCCATTCCTGCTGTTCCCGGAGATCACCTGTTACAGGTGAGTAACTATGCTTTTTGACTCTTCCCCTTGTAAAGGAGCACCACAGGCTTTTGTAAGTGGGGCGTCTATACCTGTACCTATTCAATGCTCTGACTCTTTAGGAAAGGTACTTGACCTTAAAGATGTTAAATCTGATTCCTTATCGCTTCTCCGGGCCAGTCCAGGGAAAGGTAGGGTTGTCAATCCCCCATAGCAACTGAGGACTGAAGACTTCAAATTTTGCTGAGAGGTGAAGCCACTCCCCCTGAGGGTAATCCAGCAGTCTATCGGTCCTCAGCAGCTAAGGAGGATCGAATCCCTCTTTCTCCCTCGTTGACAAGCTTTGCTACCTTTTCTTTCTTTGTTTTTTCAGTATACTAATCTGGCTCTAGCAGGGCTGATAATTTCTATAGTCCGGTTACTTTTTGGGGGCGCTGGGACTTTAATGAAATTTGAGACAGACAGACTGCCATGCTTTACGGTGTGAGGTAGAGCCTGCCTCTTTCACCGTCTCTGTCTAGCGCATCAGAGTGAGCCTGGGGGCCCCGGGTCTATCCTCTGCACTTCTCCTGGCCGGTCTGTAAAGTACCGCTAGCAGCGGGACTGTTTTACAGCTTCACTGCGTTCCATCTCGGCGATTTCGGTGAGTTTTCTGTCAGTTTTAATTTCTCTTCTGGCGCCATCGCGTAGGAGCGTTCAGCTCTATTTCCGGTTTGCTTTTCCTCTCTGTCGGCGGTTTTTTCCTTCGGGGCCGTTTTCCGTTGACCACTTCAGTGTTTTCTCACAGGGGCACGTTGTTTCTAATGGCAGACAAACCGGCACAGAAATTAGAAGAGCCATCTTTGCCCGCGGAAAAGGCGGGAAAGGCGGCCATTTTAGCGCCCTCAGTAAATTCTTCGGCAGAGCAGTCCCGGCCTCATAAAAAGCGCGCTAAGTCTTCTAAAGACACCGTTGCTCTCAAAACGCCTTTGCCATCAGCTGGTGCAGCGCAGGAGAGCATGGACTCCTTTTTTTTGCCAGAGTTTATTTTGGCGATGCACAAGGCCTTTTTACTTCGCTCTTCTCAGCCTGACATTGTTTCAGAGGGTCTGCGCTCTGAGCCTCTTTCTGTTAATGAACACTTGCCAGAAGATCCTGGGGAAGGGTCTTCTCAGGCTACCAATGTGGTTAAGGGTCCGGCGGATCCTTTTTTGTCTCTCTCCTCGGTGCTTCTAGGTCCAGGGGACTCTCAGGTATTGGCTGACCCTATGGATCTGGAGGCAGAGGACTTGGAAGAAGGGGAGATTGCTCCCGGGGAAGATCCAAATATTTTTAGGGTCTTTCGGAAAGAAGAACTTTCAGCGCTTATCTCACACTCTTTGGCGGCGTTGCATTTGCTTCTTCCTTCTGCCTCTCAAGAACCTTTGGAGGATCCGTTGTTGCAAGGCTTTAAGGCTGAGCAACGCTGTTTTCCCATACACAGAATTATCAAGCAGATGATTGACTCTGAGTGGGAATGTCCTGAAGCTACATTGCATGGCAGTCGCGCTTTAGCGCGCTTGTACCCCCTTCCGCAAGACGAAAAGGAGTTCTTGCGCATGCCAAAGGTTGATGCCATTATTTCGGCAGTGACTAAGAAGACTACTATTCCTGTGGAGGGGGCGGCTGCTCTGAAGGACCTGCAGGATAGAAAATTAGAAATTCTGCTCAAGCAGGCTTTTGATTCTTCGGCTTTGGCTCTGCAGGCTGCGGTTTGTGGAGCGTACGTGTCTAGGGCGTCCATTAGATGGTTGCAGGGAGACTCATCTGGGGAGTCTTCTTCGGAACCTGCGGATTCAGCTAAATTGGAGTCCGCTGCGGCTTATATGGCGGATGCCTTTTATGATTTGCTGCGAATTGCAGCTAAGACTATGGCCTCGCTAGTGGCGGTGCGCTGTTTTCTCTGGTTGCGGAACTGGTCTGCCGATGTCTCCTCAAAGTTACGTCTCAGTAAATTACCCTATAAAGCAGGGGTCTCAAACTCAAATTGCTTTGAGGGCCAAATGAGGACTTGTAGAGTAACCCGGGGGCCGCACAAGACGCAGGCCTCATTTGCATAAGGGCCTCATTTGCATAAGGGCATCATTTGCATAAATATTTGCATAATGTTACCATACACTAACATTTAGTAAACATGCCTCTTAATGAGTGTATGGATAAAGAAAGACTAAAAGATTTCTACATTACTATAAACCAGTGCCAACCGCCAGGCACATTAGGAACTACTAGAAACACTGCCCATTTAGAACCCATAGCAAACCTGCCGTGTCCTAACAGCACTACCAGGACTCACAAAGCACCATACCCTAACTATCAAAAGGCAACACTGCAAATATTAAATCAACACATTTCAGAGAATAACAATACATGACCTACTCGGGAAAGAGAACAAGTGGCAATGTCAAATAGGAATTACATAAACAGAATACCTCAGCTCAGTTACACATGCAGAACATACACCATCACCAAACAAGGAATCACAATTTAGAAACAGGAAGACAATTAAACTGGGAACCCCAAAAGCCAAACTTAGAATGTACAACACTGTAGAAATAAAACTATACATTGATTTCCTCTTGTATTAAATAAAGTGCAGACGTTAAAGATGCACATTTCCAAGAGCTGACATATTTCAGTTAATAAATTCAAAATAAAGAGATATTTTTCTACCTTTTGTGCATTTTTTTTTCAGTTGCAATTGTTCCAGTCACTTTCTTCTGGTTTCTTTGTGTCTTCTGCTAACTCTCCATCGTCTGCTGTCCATTTCTCCTTTCTTCTTTCCTAGTTTTTTTTCCATTCTCTCTACATCTGCTTTAACATACTAATCATTCTCCTTTTGCTCTTTCCTCATTCCTATTTCATCCACTCATATTTTACCCCTCCATCCTCAATCCCCACTTACTCTCCCAATACCCGGCCAATTGTAGATTTTTCTTCCCTCCCACACAAAATATATTTCCCCTCTCCATTTCACTCTCCCAGCCCCATCCCATTCTAATCGTCCCCCAACATCAACTCCCTTCTAGCTCCTGCCCAACCCAGCATCCGCTCCCTTCTAGTCCCCGCATCATCAGCCCATTTCCAGTCCTAGCTCCCTCCCCTCACAGCCCATTTCCTTTCCAAGCCCCCCTCCCCATCAGCCCATTTCCATTCCAAGCCCCCTTCCACTCAGCCCATTACCATTCCAAGACCCTGTCCCCATCAGCTATTTGCAGTTCAAGCTCCCCCTTCTACTCGGCCCATTTCCAGTCATAGCACCCCCCCCAGTCCATTACCAGTTCTAGCCCCCCCCCTAGCCCATTATCGGTCCTAAGCCCCCCAACAGCCCACTTCCAGGCCTAACCCTTCCATCGCCCCATCTTCATTCTTAGCCCCCCCATAACCCCATTTTCAGTCTTAGGCCCCCAGTCAGACCACCTCCAGTCCTAACCCCCATCTGTCCATTACCAGTCCTAACCCCCATCACCCCATTTTCAGTACTACCCCCCCCCAGCCCACATCAAGTCCTGCTCCCCCCATCAAGTCCTGCTCCCCCCCTACATCAAGTCCTGCTCCCCCCCCCCACAAGTCCTGCTCCCCCCCCCACATGTCCTGCTCCCCCCCCCCACATCAAGTCCTGCTCCCCCCATCAAGTCCTGCTCCCCCCCCACATCAAGTCCTGCTCCCCCCCAGCCACACATCAAGTCCTGCTCCCCCCCCCCCCCGGGAAAATTAAACTTTAAAAAAAAAACGGCTTCTGCTGCTGCTGCCGCCGCTGCCGTGGCTGGCAATAGCAGCAATATCGCAAGTCCCGCGGGCTCCCCCCCCACCCGGCAGATCCCTTCCTGCTTGCCTGCCAGTTCTCCGCTTTGGCTTTCAGAGCCGCGAAGGGAGAGCTTCTCCCTCGTGACTCTGTTAAGCCCGCTGGGGCAGATGGGAAATTTCCCATCTGCCCCGGCGAGCTTAACAGAGTCGCGAGGGAGAAGTTCTCCCTTCGCGGCTCTGAAAGCCGAAGCGGAGAACTGGCAGCATTGGCAGGCAAGCAGGAAGGGATCTGCCGGGTGGGGGGGAGCCCGCGGGACTTGCGATATTGCTGCTATTGCCGGCCACGGCAGCGGCGGCAGCAGCAGCAGAAGCCGGTTTTTTTTTCCCCCCCCTATGCATCGCGGGCCGCACAAGGGTCTCTCGCGGGCCGCGTGTTTGAGACCCCTGCTATAAAGGGAAATTGCTATTCGGCGAGGCGTTGGAAAAGATTGTGAAGGATTTGGGCGACTCCAAAGGGGGTCGGTTACCTGAGGATAAGCCTAAGCCGATGAGAGGTGCACCGGGATTTCGCGGCTCCAGTCGCGACTCTCGTAGATTCCGGGGAGCGCGCTTTGCTCCCTATTCCAGGGGTCGTTCTACTTTTCGTGACATTCCTTTCGGGGGGCCAGAGGTTTTGCCAGGTCCTACTTTGGTGCCTCCCAGCCGGCTGTTAAGAAACCTCAATGAAGGTCAGCTGGTCCAGGCCTTAGTTCCTGTAGGCGGCCACCTGCAGAATTTTGTGACAGCCTGGACCGCCATCACCTCCGACAAATGGGTGTTGGAGATAATACAGAACGGGTATGCTCTCGACTTCGCCTGTCCCTTGGTGCCGGCTTTTGTCATGTCTCCCTATCCGGCCGGTCTCAAGAGACAGGCCATTGCGGACACCCTCTCTCGCCTTCTGCAACTCCGGGCGATAGTTCCCGTACCTCTAGACCAATACGGTTGCGGTCGATACTCGATCTATTTTGTGGTACCCAAAAAGGAAGGTTCTTTTCGTCCCGTGCTAGATCTCAAAGGAGTAAACCATACCTTACGGGTACCTCACTTTCGCATGGAGACGCTCCGTACAGTAATTTGAGTGGTACGTCCGCAGGAATTTCTCTCCTCCATCGATCTCACAGAAGCCTACCTTCATATTCCAATCAGACTATCTCATCAAAGATATCTGCGTTTTGCTCTTCCGATGGGTCATTTCCAGTTTCGGGCGCTGCCCTTCGGTCTCGCTACGGCTCCGCGGACGTTCACGAAGCTCATGGTAGTGGTTGCGGCAGCACTCCGCAAAGAGGGTATCCGAGTGCATCCTTATCTCGACGATTGGTTGATCAGGGCCGAGTCTCGCTCGGCAGCGCTGACAGCTACCGCAAGGGTGGTGCAGCTTCTCGAACAGCTCGGTTGGGTAATCAATCGGGCCAAAAGTCACCTAGAGCCATCGCAGCAGCTAACTTATCTCGGGGCGGTCTTCGACACCGACCGCGGGAAGGTCTGTTTGCCCGAAGTTCGCGTCGAGAAGCTTCTACACCAACTGCAGGTTTTTCTAAGGCTCACAGCTCCATCGGCGTGGACCTATTTACAGCTTTTAGGGTCCATGGCGGCCGCGCTGGATCTCGTTCCGTGGGCCAAGGCTCACATGCGGCCTTTACAGCAAGCCTTGCTTTCCCGTTGGTCGCCCCAGCTCCACCCACTCTCACAGCGCCTGCCCTGCCCCGACCTGGTGAGGCGCAGTCTCGACTGGTGGTTAGTGCGGGATCATCTAACAGCGGGTGTTCCCTTACAGGAGCCCGCGTGGGTGTTAGTCACCACGGATGCCAGTCTATCCGGTTGGGGAGCTCATTGTCAGACTCACATGACTCAAGGTTCTTGGTCACCAGAGGAAGCTTCGTGGTCGATCAACCGACTGGAACTTCGGGCGGCTCGTCTTGCTCTTCTGTGCTTCACACCGTTCCTCAAGGGCACGGCAGTCAAGATTTTCTCCGACAATGCCGTGACGGTCGCATATATCAATCGGCAAGGGGGAACCAAAATTCCTTCTCTTCTTGCCGAATGTCAGGATTTGATGGTGTGGGCAGAGGACAATCTTCTGGCGATTTCGGCAGCGCATGTGGCTGGCAAGGAGAATGTGCAGGCCGATTATCTCAGCCGCAATCTTCTCGATCCCGGGGAATGGGAATTGAACGCGGCAGTTTATCACGATCTGACGTTGCGTTGGGGTCAACCGATCATGGATCTGATGGCAACCTGTGCAAATGCAAAGGCCAACCGTTTCTTCAGCAGGCGCAGGGAACACATGTCCGAGGGTCTCGATGCTCTAGTGCAGCCCTGGCCTCAGGACTCTCTCCTGTACGTTTTCCCTCCTTGACCGATGTTGAGTCGAGTTATTCAGCGCATCTCGCAACACCGGGGGAGGGTGATTCTCATCGCTCCGGATTGGCCTCGTCGTCCTTGGTATGCCGATCTGATTCAGCTCCTGGTCGCTCAGCCCTGGCCTCTTCCAGTCCGCGTAAATCTGTTACATCAGGGACCGATTCTCATGCCTCGAGTGGATCGCTTCTTGCTTACGGCTTGGCTCTTGAAAGGGCTCACTTAGAACGCAAAGGCTATGCGGGTTCCGTAGTAGATACTTTACTTCAGTCTAAGCGGTCTGGGACTTCTTTGGCCTATGTGCGCATCTGGCGTCTTTTTGAAACTTGGTGTAGACAGCGCAATGTTTCTCCCACGTCCTCTACCTTACCTCAACTGCTTCTCTTTCTCCAGCATGGCTTGGACAAAGGATTGGCGCTAAGTACCCTTAAGGTTCATATAGCCGCGCTCGCGAGTTTTCGGGGGTCGGTGCAGCGACGCCGGCTTTCGGCACATCTGGATATACGTCGCTTTCTACGAGCAGCTAAAATTCTCCGCCCTCCATTGCGGTCCATCGTATCCCCTTGGGATTTGAATATAGTGTTGGAAGCCCTTTCTCGGTCTCACTTATCTTCCCTGTGCTCTCGGAATCTCCGGGAGTGTTCCTGGAAAACGGCATTTCTGGTAGCGTTGTGTTCGGCACGGCGTATTTCGGATTTGCAGGCATTGTCTTGCCGGGAACCTTATCTTCAATTTCTTCCCGAGCGGGTTTTGCTACGAACAGTTCCTTCCTTTTTGCCAAAAGTCCTTTCGGTTTTTCATATTAACCAATCCGTGGCATTGCCTGTTTTTTCTGATTTGTCCAATTCTCCTATGGACCGTGCACTCAAGTCTTTGGATCTGGAACGAGTCTTAAAGACGTACCTTAGGGTATCGGAACCCGTTCGTAAAACGGACAGACTCTTTGTACAGTGTGCGGGTCCTCGCAAGGGTCAGGCAGCATCTAAGTCCACCATTGCTCGTTGGGTTTGAAGCGCTATTGCTGCAGCTTATGCTGCTCAACATATTTCATTGCCGGATGGTTTGAGGGCTCATTCTACTCGAGCTCTGGCGACTTCCTGGGCAGAGTATGCCTTTGTCCCTCCAGTGGATATCTGCAGAGCGGCGACGTGGTCTTCCTTGCATACTTTTACGAAACATTACCGGTTGGATGTTCAAGCCAGAGACGATGCGAAGGTGGGGGCCTCAGCTCTTATCGCAGGTCTGGCGGGTCCCTCCCGGATATAGGTACTGCTTTGGTACTGCCCTACCTTTCCCTGGACTGGCCCGGAGAAGCGATAAGGAAGAAGAAATTAGATCTTACCTACTAATTGTCTTTCCTTGAGATTTCTCCGGGCCAGTCCAGGGTCCCACCCCATTCGCTTTTCTGAGCGGTTTGTTTTTGCATAACCATAAGATTTCCACCTTTTCTGCATGTTCCTCTGTGGGGGGAAGGTTTGGGGCTTTGCGGGTTCACTCAGTGCTTCTCTATTCCGTATGTTTGTATGTATATTGAAAGAAAGAAAGGGGAAAAAAAAAAGGGATAACAGGAAGCATATTTTTTTAGCTTCCGAGTTGGACGGACTATAGGATATTTTCAGTTTTCAAGGGTTAATCGGTGGTTTATCAGTTTTTTCGTTTTAGTTGCTTTGTCAGAAGTAGACTGCTGGATTACCCTCAGGGGGAGTGGCTTCACCTCTCAGCAAAATTTGAAGTCTTCAGTCCTCAGTTGCTATGGGGGATTGACAACCCTACCTTTCCCTGGACTGGCCCGGAGAAATCTCAAGGAAAGACAATTAGCAGGTAAGATCTAATTTCTTCTTTTACCTTAATCGATATTTTGAAGGTAGTAGCCCAGACCAATGCGTTACTGGGAGGTTTTATTGACCAGTTTAGTTTTCTGCTGATGCTTTTAAGAAAACTCTGGATCATGAGGCTAGGATTGGTTCTGCCCTTCAGAAAGTGGATAAACACTGAATATTAAGGATAGTTTGATCTAATATTCATTATCTCCCTGCTAGACCATTGCTTCAGGGCAAAGGAGTAGACATTTCTGTGGCAGCAGTTTCTCCTCAGTTGGATTTAACAGAGTTTTTGGAAACATCTACGGTTGACATTTCCTCGAAGGCTACTTTAATTGTTACATTGTCTTTAGAAGCAGACAAATTTAGAATCCTAAACTTATTTTTCTAAGAAGGATTTTGTTTTGTGGGCAGAAAATTTATTTTTCCGGATGTGGCACGTGCCACACAGTTCAGAAGAAATAGGTTCCTTCAGCTGAAACCTCATATTTTGGCTTTGGAGATCTTTCCTCTTACATGTTCCCTGTAAATGTTTATTGGTCTACCAGGGAGTTAGATATGTGTTTTTTTTCTGGCTCCTCTAAAGTGGAAAATTTCCTGAGGGATAAATGATGTTTCTTGCCTGTTTTTAGTCTAGACCTTCCTGCCTATTTTCCTTATTTTATTTTTGTAATACGTTTCCAGTGTTAAGGTGTTTTGTCTAGGGAGTAAATTGATGAATTATCCACTCAAGTGGGGTGGATCCTCTTTTTTTCATAAAATCCCTGACCCCGGAGGTGCGGCAGAACTCTTTCAACTACCAGTTGACCAAGGAGACTGTTCAGCTCTTGCTGCAAGCATGACCCTAAGAGCTGTCTACCTCCTGGGCCAAGACAGTGTCCTCGTGGACAGGCTCAGTAGGCTTCTCTGCCCACATGAGTGGCGCCTGAGTCCAGAGGTGGTTCTCCACCTTTTCTGCCTCTGGGGGACTCTGTCCATGGACCTTTTCGTCAGCCTAGCGAACATACAGCTCCCCCACTTCTGCAGGCCGATACCACACCCGAGCAGGGTGGCCCCGGAGGCATTCCTCCTGAACTGGACCTCCGGGCTTCTGTATGCATTCCCTCCCATTCCTCTCCTGGCGAGGACCCTCCACAAGATCCAGCGTGACCGAGCCTCGGTGATTCCCATGGCTCCTTCGTGGCCTCGCCAACCTTGGTTCCCGCTTCTACTCCGGTTCTAGTCGGAACATCCGGTTCCCCTGGGCAGTGCCCCCGATCTGCTGACGCAGGAGGATGGACGGGTGCTTCACCCGAACTTGGTCTCGCTATCCCTGACAGCCTGGCGGCTGAAAGTGTCTCTCTAGTCTCACTGTACCTTCCAGTGGAGAGAGACGACGTCCTCCTCACGTTGAGGAAGGACTTGATGAGGCGGGCCTACGTCCTGAAGTGGCAGCAGTTTTCAAACTGGTGCTCCGAGCTCCAGATCAACCCGTTCTCCTTCTCTACCCATTGGGTTCTGCAGTACCTTCTCCACCTTTCACAGGTAAGACTGAAGTCCAACTCGGTCAGGGTTCACCTGAGCGCCATCTCTGCCAACCACTTGCCCGTCTAGGGCAAACACCTCTTGGGTCATGTGGGGCCTCCTGCTTTCCGAACTCCCCATCCGGCCTCCCCCGACAGAATGGGACCTGAATATTGTGCTCATGCAGCTGAAATGGCTTCCTTTCGAGTCAATGGTGACTTGCCCGCTCCGGCATCTCTCCTGAAAGGTGATTTTCTTGGTGGCACTGACCTCTGCGCAGCGAGTCAGCGAACTTCAAGCCCTCATGGCCGAGGGCCCTCTACACCAGGTTTTACAGGAACAGGGTGGTCCTTCGCACCCACCCCAAGTTCCTACTGAAGGTTGTCTCGGATTTCCACCTCAATCAGGAGGTGGTCTTGCCGACTTCTTCCCGAGACCTCACGCCAGCTGGGCTTCGGATGTCCTGCATACACTCTACTTCAAGAGGACTCGCCTTCTATCTGCAGTGCACCCAAGGTTATCACAGGTCCGACTGACCCTTCATCACCTATGATCCCAACCACCTGGGGCTGGCAGTCACCAAGTGCACCCTCCATCTAGGTGGCAGACTGCATCGCCTTTGCCCAAGCAAAGGTGGGCACCCCACTGGATCGTTGGGTCACCGTGCACTCTGTCCGTGCCAAGGTGGCGTCGGTCGTGTTACTGCACTCAGTGCCTCTGAAGGACATCTGGCGGGCTGCGACCTGGTCTTCAGCGAATACCTTTGCTTCTCACTACTGCCTGGAGAGGGAGTCCTGCCCGGGACAGCACCTTCGGCGAGGCTGAACTCCATAGTTTATTCACGGTATAAGCAACTCCTGCCCTCCGACCCTTCTGCGGCTACCGAGAGCTTGCCCCGAAGGCCCGAGGACTCGTGCTTCCTTCGGACATCGGCTTCTGCTCACGGCCTCACGGAGGCTTTTTTGGCTTACAGGTTCGGTAGCCTGTAGCTTGGGAGTCTCATAAGTGAGGACTGACTTCTTGCTTGTTCCTGGAAAAGCATAGTTCCTCACCTTTTAACAGGTGTTCTCCAGGGACAGCAGGAATCGGTCCTCACTACCCTCCCACCTCCCCTGAAGAGTTGCAATTTTTTGTCTTTCCCTTGCCATCTGCTGCTTAGGGCTCTAGCTCTGGGATCTGACTGAGTAAGATGGCACATTTGGGCAGGAAGAGGACCACGCATGCGTGGCAGCAATCCCGAAGGCTTTCTTTGAAAGCTGGGGAATTGCTCTGTGTGGGCTCCATGTGTGCCGACGTCACCCATAAGTGGGGACTGATTCCTGCTGTACCTGGAGAACACATGCTACAGGTGAGTAACTACGCTTTATCATGTGGATGAGAATCTGTTCTATCTCAACAGAGAAGAATTAGATCAATAAATGAGGAAAAACAAGTGGCAAATGCACAAATGCTGTGAAAAATACAAAGTGCTACTCCAGGTACCCTTTGTCTAGTTTGTTCACCTCTCTAAAACAATTCATGTGTCCGTACTGATAAAGGATGAGAGATTGATAGTTGCAGCCCAGGACAGCGGATTCTCCAGGAACAAGCAGGAAGTCAGCCCTCACATATGGGTGATGGTGCAGACGGAGCTCGCACGGAGCATTTCCCCAACTTTCAGAGAAAGCCTTTTTGACATGTTACCACGCATGTGTGGTCCCCTTTCTGCACAAGAGTGCAATCTTGCTCAGTGTCCTTTTCTTTGCGGAGCCCAACGGATGTCTATCCTGTTTCCCTGGGAAAAAATCCTTAAAATTATCTCTTCCCAATTTGCATACCGGTTCTTCTTCCCGCCTTGAGTCGGCACTGAACCCAGCGCTGTTCTCAGCCCCTTTATCCTTTTTGATAGAGGCTTGCCTCGACTTGCATTCATTCCTTTTTTCGCCCCGGGTCATTGGCCCCACCTGGGTGATCTCTACAATGTTCCCCGTTGTGTTCAAAAAATGTGATTGCCGCAGTCAAACTGTCAGTGACCGACACCTATGACTGCTGCCTATGCTGCCTGGGACTGGACCATGTCAGCAGCACCCGTGACCTGTGCCAGGCCATAACGCCTAAGATCAACAAAAAGAGGTTGGAGTTGCAGGAAAGACTGTTCCCCCAGGTTTGAATTGACCCTGTCCTCCCCAATGCTGAGCTCCAAGCCCAGCACTTTCTGTGAGGCCCAAGCATCCCTGGAGTCCCGCGGTGGCGGCTCCTCCGAGAAGACCTCAGACCCCGTGGAAAAAAGAAGAAAAGGTCCTCTAAGCCCGCCGAGGTTGCACCAGAGAAAACCACCCAGAGGGAATCGGGTGGCTCCGATAAGCACAGTACCAAGGTCAAGGATTCCTCGGTCGGCAGAGACTGAGAGGTTCCTCGAGGCTGTAGTTCTTGTCAAGGACACACTTGCGAAATGTGCTGGCGCCAGGCCAGAGATCCTCGGTTCCTGTGCCGAAAGCTGTGGAGCCTTCTGGTTTGGAAACCAGAGTGGTGGCCCTGGAGCAGAATATCACTGTTATCCTGGCCCTGCAGCAGGCAATGATGGCTGGTTCATCCGCATCATCTGCCCCGATGACTGGGTCCCTGACTGCGGGGGAGTCCCTGGTTGTTGAGCCAAGCTCAGAGTGCCACCAGCCTTGGATAAGCCCTCTGTGCCAGTCAAGGTCCCAGTCCCGATCCTCGGGCATCCGGTCCTCCCTAGCTAGTTTCCTACACTTGGGACCCCAGGTCCTCCGGAGGCTACAGACATCTCAGTGCCAACCTAGAGACCGTGTCAAAGGACCTCTGATTCATTGTCACCACTCGAATCTTGAGTGGGAGACAGACGACAAGGCATCCCCGGAGACTAAATGGCACTGAGACGTCCCTTTGGACCCATCTCCCCTGGTGCCACTTCCCTCCGGAGTAGGTATCCTTCCATGACTTTGTCAAGGACATGGCCAGAGCCCTCTGTGCAGACCGAGGCAGAAGAGGACCTGCGCACTAAGGAGTTGGAGATCTTCCAATACGAGTTTCCACCCAAGGAAACCCTCATGGTGCCCGTGCAGACTATCCTCGAATGGCTACTGTTCGGAATGTGGGAGACACTGGCTTTGTTAGCAGTGGTGGTCCGGTGCATCAGCGCCATGTACCTTGTCTGGAAGGGCTCAGGGTTCCACAAACCCCAGCTCCCACATTCTGAGCAGCACCAACCAAAAACCTAAGAGCCAAAAGACCCACTCCTCTGTTTCCACCAAAAGGGTGGCCAGAGCCTTCAACGCCCTCCAGCGCAAGTGTTACCAGGGCTTGATGCTGGGGTGCCAGATCCAAGCCTATGAATTATACATAGGTATGTACCTAAAGACTCTAATCCAGGAGCTGTCGGGGTTTTCAGCTGGTTTTGTCCTGGAACCCCTCCAACGGTTTCAGTCCCTGACTTCTGAGATCAAGGACTACTCAAGTTCCTCTCCCGAGCAGCCTATGACTGCAAGTCTGTGACTTGAGTCACAGCAGCCAGCAACTGCACCCAGTACCAAGCTTGGCTACAGTCTTCCGACCTCGAGCAATGGGTCCAAGACAAGCTGCTAGATATCCCCTGCACCGGGGAGACCCTATTCGACAAACCCATGGCCGACAAGGCAGCCTAGATCAAGGCTGATGGTGACATGCCAGAGGCTCTCTAAAAAGACCTCACCCCTTCCCAACAGGAAACCAACATGGAAAAGACCCCTATTCCTGAGAAAAAAGGGTCCTTTCCCCCAGAGTCACCACTACCAGCCCTTTTCAGGCCAGCAACAAGGTTCTCACTAGATGGACCAGTATAATCCATCTAGTCTGCCCAGCAAGGTGGCAAGAGTAGGCACGAGTGGCAAATGCACCTATTCTTGCTGCCTTGCTGGGCGGACTAGATGGACCATACTGGTCTTTATCTGCCGTCATATACTATGTTACTATGTAAGAGGCATGGGGCTCAGAAGGTGAAAATGCCAAAGCCTCAGGCCCCAGATCCCACCCAACACGGGGGGAGCTTTTGACTGCCAGAGCAGGGCCTCCTCTCCCCAAGGAGGCCTTCACCAGCCCACAGAGGGGTGCCTGGTGCTCTTTGCTCACCGATGGGCCAACATCACCTTGGACCAGTGGGTACTGCAAGTGGTAAGGGAAGGATGCCGCCTCCATCTACAGCAGATACCACCCAGGTTCTTCCATGGAGAGCCAGTTTGACCTCTCCTTCACCATATTCTTCTGCTCACAGATCTCGCAGGTCTAATCAGGGGCAACGCAGTAGAGCCTTTACCCAAACCCCTAGGGCAGGGGTGGGCAATTTCGGTTCTGGAGGGCTGCAGACCAGTCAAGTTTTCATGATGTCCCTAATGAATATTCATGAGATCTATTTGCATCCACTGCCTTCCATTGTATGGAAATAACTCCATGAATATTAATTAGGGACATCATGAAAACTTGACTGGTCTGCGGCCCTCCAGGACCGGAATTGCCCACCCCTGTCCTAGGGGAAAGGGCTTCTACTCCAGGTACTTCCTAGTCCCAAAGAGAACTGGGGGCCTCAGGCCCATACTAGACCTGCAAATCTTAAACAAGTTTCTGGTAAGGGAGAAGTTCAAGATGCTCTCCCTTGGAAAACTGCTGTCTTACTTCCACTAGGGAGATTGGTTATGCTCCTTGAATCTAAAGGATGTGTACATACACATCCTAATCCACCCCTCCCACAGGCAGTACCTATGGTTCATGGTAGGAAGAGGGCACTTCCAGTACAAGGGTCTTTACCAAATGCCTGACTGGTGGCCGCCCACCTGCCTATGCAAGGGGCCTTCGTCTTCCACTACCTAGACTGACTAGTCAAGGACAGCACAGCCTCAGAGGCCAGTCAGTCCCTCCTTCTGCAGCACCTGGAGTTAGTCATCAACTTCCCCAAATCCCACTTCTCTCCAGCCTAAGATATGGAGTTCATAGGTGCTCAGCTTAACATGTTGCAAGTCAAGGTGGACCTTTCCAGAAAAAGGGCAGACCGCCTCAGACGATTGGCAAGAGAGGTACAACATCATTGGTCAGTGCCAGCTCATCTACTCCTCTGCCTACTGGGCCATTTGATCTCTACAGTCCATGTAACACCCTTAGCCCACTTGCACATAAGGACAGCCCAGTGGTGCCCCCACTCAGAGTGAACCCAAGCCACAGGCAGGCACAGGGACAGGGTCAAGGTTACCTACCAGTTGGCGGAATCCTCAACTGGTGGCAAACCTTCTGACACTTCTGGGTGGGAATCCCCTTCCAAGCACCTGCACCTCGGAGAACCCTGGCCACGGACGCCTCTCTCCTAGGTTGGTGGAGCGCATTGTGGGGACCGCCGTACACAGGGCAGCTGGTCCCAGGAGGAGTCTCTTCTACAGATCAATCTCTTGGAGCTCAGGGCGATCGTCTCAGCCCTATGGGCGTTCCGCCACCGCCTGCAACACCAGTCCATACTGATCCAGATGGAGAGTCAAGTTACCATGTTCTGTATCAGCAAGCTGAGGGAGCATGGGTTCGTACTCCCTCTGCCAGGAAACGGTGGCCCTTTTCTCCTTTGCAGCTCGCAACAACATGTTCTCTACTGCCTGAAGAGCGAGACCTGCAGGCACAGTGCATTTGGTCGGGTGGTAATCCGTAATCTTCTCGGGGAGTAGGCAACTCCTGCCCTCTGACCCTTCTGTGTTCAGGCTACTGGAATGATAGTGTCGCTGGACGCTAGGTTCTTGCAGAGTCTCTCAGTGGGGACCTCATCTTCTGCAACTCACGGCTACCCAATTTGATGCTGTCCTGGTTTGGTCTTTGGCAGCCTGGAGCTAGGGAGGCCCATCTGTGAGGACTAGTTCCTGCTTGTTCCAGGAGAAAGCGTAGTTACTCACCTGATCTCCTTTTTTCTTTCCCCTTGCTTTATCCCTGCCTACACCTTCTGTGTTTGTCTTGACTAGATTGTAAGCTCTGATGTCTGTGCAGTGCTGCGTACAACTTGTAGCACTATATAAATGCTTGTTAGTAGTAGTAGTAGTACTGTAACAGGTGTTCTCCAGAGACAGCAGGAATCAGTCCTCACAACCCTCCCTCCCTCCCCACGAGTTGCCGCCCTACCTGGTTTGTCTCTTACTACCATCTTAGCTATGTCATCTGACTGAGCAAGATGGCATCCTTGGGTGGGAAGGGGACCACGCATGCATGGTAGCATGTCCCAAAGGTTTTCTTTGAAAGCTGGGGAAATGCTCCGCACGGATTCCATTGACGCCGATGTCACCAATATGTGAGGACTGATTCCTACTGTCCCTGGACAGTACCTGTTACAGGTTAGGAACTACACTTTTATGGACGAGATGGTTTAGAACAAGCATTGAAAAAAACGGCAAAACAGACACATGTTGATTCTGTAAGAAAGACCTGGAAACAGTGACTCGTCTCCAGCTGGCTGTGAAGTTCTGATGGTGGAAAATTCCTAAACAGAAGGGCACAACAAAGTAGTATGCCTCATTTATTGGAAACTCTATAAATACTACCTGAAAAGTACTGGGATCATGACCCTAAGAGAATTACAGAAAATGAAGAGGTTATGATCACCTGGAACATTCCCATTCAGACTAAGAAACTGGATGCGAGAAAACCCGACATGGTTGTAAAGGGGAAAACCTCAGAATGGCATTGATAATAGAGGTGTCTATTCTGCGTGATTATTCTATGAATCGTGTGGAGAGGGAGAAGATCCTCAACTACCAAGAAGATGTGGCAGAAAGCTACAAAAATATTTCGCATTGTATTGGGAGCAACAGGCTTGATAAAGAAGAATTTCCAAGCACATCTTAACAAGCTGCTAATACATGTTGAATCTTACAAACTCCAGAAGGAAGCTCTCTTTGGCACGGTGCAAGCACTGCACTGAGCATTAGCAATAAATTTGAGAGACTGAGATCATACGCCACATACCCTGGCTTAGAAGTGAGATTAGTCTGTCATGGTATGCGCAAAACAAACCCATTTGGAGAAACTGCCCTGAGAATCCTCTGGGGTGGAAAAAATTCTCTACAGAGAAGGTGGGGGGAAGGGGGGATCAAGAGTAGGGGGCTCCTCTCCAGATTGTATTGGGTTTTGATAGCACTCTACTTTCCAGAGCTAGATCCACATATGGACAAGTGGTATAAATTGCTTGGGCAGTCTCTTAACACTGCAGGTATGGAAGCTTGTTCATTGTAGATGATATCGGTGTGCTAGAAGCTCAAGTTATAGGCAGACCCAATATAAGATAACTATGCAGGCTTACATGACCCCTGTCAACTGTCAAAGTTGATGTACCAGTATCCAAAGATGATAAATGCTGGAGAACATGTGGGAATGTTGGCACCTTCTATCGTCTCTGGTGGGAGCATCCTTCAAATACAGGAGTTTTGGTCTCAGGTCATATACTGTATTAATGAGATTACAGGGTGATCTCTCTGTGGACCCCATACTCTGTCTGTTGGGCCATCTAGATCAGCCAGAGAACAGCCCATGCGGCTGAATGCGATAGATTGAACTGTTACTAGCAGCCTGTATCGTCACCAAGTTATGAAAAGATAAAACGGGCCCTGTATGGATGGATTGGCACTTACGTGTGAATGAGCTTATGAGTTTGGATAAGCTGTCTTTTTTATGATGAGGGATAGGTCTGATGCATATGATGAGCTCTGGGTTTCCAACTGCCAGTGGACTCAAAAGGCCACTGAGTGACTCATTGCTTTTTTTTCTGCTAGGAAGGGAGGGTTATAGTTGGTCTTGAAAGGGTTTTAGGATGCAGAGATCATTTATTTATTTAAAAGTATTTATATCCCGCTTTATCCTTGAATCAAAGCGGGTTTCACCGCAAACCAATCAAGAAGGGTAGTGCGGGGGTGTCGGCATTTATTTATTTATTTATTTATTTAGACAGTTTTGTATACCGCCTTATCCTTCAATCAAAGCGGTCACAACACAATTGGGGGATACATTTAACACACGGGGATATGAGACACATACACTAATACTTACAGGGAACATGGGCAATGGAGGGTTAAGTGGCTTGCCCAAGACCACAAGGAGCACCTGTGGGACTAGAAACCCCAGTCCTTCCGGCCCAAGGTTGCTGTCCTCTAGTGGGATTTGAACCCCCGACCTTCCGGCCTGAAGTACCTTGCCCCAACCACTAGGCCACTCCTCCAGTGGTTGTGAAGGTAGTGTTTGTGAGTGTGTAGATAGGTAAATCTTGATTCAGGGTGCAATATATACAGGTTGAACTATCTACATTGGGTTATATACATTTTAATAGGAGTAATAGGGTGTTTTTTGTTGTGGATGTCATGTCGTGTGTCATTCGTTTTGTGGGGTGGTTAGGGTGGATTGGTGGTCTTCATTGAATTGTTCAATAAATAGGGTTGTTTTAAGTAGTTTCCGGAAATCTTTTCTATCTGTTCATTTTAGATTATCTGGGAGGGCATTCCAGATAGCAGGGGCAGCAAGAGAGAAGGCTCGCATGGATGTAGATTTGTTGGTCTTTTGTTTTGTTTTGGTTCCAATGAGTTCCTGCTGAGATGTTTTTAATTTTGAAGATGGTGAGCACTGATTTATATTTTGTCTGTGAGGAGATTGGTCGCCAGTGTAGGTCTTGTAGTATTGGAGTTATATGGTCTTGTTTTGAAGCGCTAGTGAAAATGCGGGCAGCAGTATTCTGGATTATTTGTAGGGGGCGGGTGATTTGTTTAGGCAGACCTTGGAAAAGTATATTACAGTAGTCCAGTAGGGGTGTAATGATGGCCTGGCATACTGTACGGAAATGTTCTCTATTGAGGAGAGGTTTTAGTCTTCGGAGTGTTGCGAGTTTGAAGAAGGCTGTTCTGCATATCTTGTTGATATGCGGTTGGAGGGTGAGTTGCTTGTCTAGAATCACTCCAAGGTATCTGACTTCGTCTTTTATTGTAATCTTTGTATTGGATATGTTGATAGCAGTAGGGGGAATGAATGTTGAGTCTCTTGTGATAATTGCTTCAGTTTATTTTTATGTTGATGTTTAAGTTGTTGTTAGCCAGGTTGTTATGGCCCAGGTATGTCCCCTGTGGCTGTGGGTGGGTGTTTTTTCTTTTTTCTTTTTTTTTTAAGTTTTGTATACTTCATTTCCCTCCTTTCCCTTTCTTCCTTTCCAATCCTACATTTCCTGTCTTTGCCCTCTTTCCTTTCTTGGGTTCTTTTTCTCTTTTCTTCTTTTTGAAATGGGGCTGTTGATTCAGCACTCCTAAGTGAATACAATTTGTCCTGGGCAGAACTGACTGGATTGGCACCCCCTTCATCCCCCCCTTTGTTTTCTCTACAGGGGAACCCTGTTTCTCCAGGACCAAGCAGGAAGTCAGTCCTCACTTATGGGTGACGTCGGCGCCGACGGAGCCCTCGCGGAGCAATTTTCCCCAGCTTTCGCAGAAAGCCTTTGGGAATTGCAGCGCGCATGCGCGGTCCCCTTCCCGCCCAGGGATGCCATCTTGCTCAGTCTTCTTTTTTCCGCGGAGCCCTACAGACGTAGTTTGTTACCGCCGCTGAAAAAGTTGATTTCTTTAGTTTGATTTCTCAAAGATTTTTTCTCGGTTCGTGTGTCCTCTTCCCGCCGGGCTTTTGAGCCCGTTCACGTTTTTTATTTTATTTTTTTTTCCAACTGGCGTTTCCGCCACTTCTTCCTTCTCCCCTGGCAGCGCGGTCTTTCGACCTTGCAGGGGTCCTTTTTCCCCCGATGGCTGCCAACGGTTTTAAAAAGTGTGATCGTTGTGTCAGACTCATGTCTCTTACTGACACGCATGACTGCTGCCTAGGGGCCGAGCATGACACTATGAGTTGCGGCCCGTGCAGCAAGATGTCCTCGAAGACCCTGAGGAGTCGGCAGTCGCAAAGGGATCATATCTTCTCTGATTCTGCGCGGACCTCGTCAGAGGCCTCGACGTCTCGTGGCTCCGGCTCAGACCATCGTCGGAGTTCTTCTGAACGGGGCTGCCCTGGCCGGGAACACCGGCGGGAGAAGAGGCCCGCGAGGGTGGAGCCGGACGGCAATCCTGGTTCCTCGAGGGCCAGGTCGCTCAGCCCGGCCCGACTCCCCGGGCCCTCGGAGGGGGAGAGGCCTTCGAAGCTTCCTCGTCTCGAAGTGGAGACTCCTGGACACGTGAGTGATATAGTCCTCCTGGACTCCCCCACAGATGATCCGACGTCGGGCCCGACGCTGTCGGGGCCCGAGTCGGCGGACGCTGGGTCTTCTGAGCTTGGTTTCAGACTGACGACCTTGGAGCGCAGTATCTCTGCCTTCATGGACCAGCAGCGGGCATTGATCACCGGGCTCGCCAATGCATCTGCCCCGACCACCGGGACATCGACGCCCAAGTCGACCCCGGAGGCCGAGTCGATCCTCGAGTCCATGCGAGCTCGAGTCGATCCTCGACCTAGGTCTCCCTCGGCTTCCCGTTCGGGACCGAGGTCCTCGACGCCGGCCTTGGCGTCGGGGAGGAGGTCTCTGGGCCCCGCGCGCTCGGAGCCGCTCGACTACTCCTCGGAGGAGTCGGGTTGGGACACGGAGGAGGACGAGTCACCCGGTTCCTTTCAGACCCGGTGCGTCCCCTCCGACTCGCCCGAGTCGGAGCCTCGGAGGCGGTCCCCCCCGGAGGATACCCGGTTCTCCGATTTCGTGAGGGATATGGCCAAGGCCTTGGCTTTTCCCGCGGATCCGGAGGAGGAACCCCGAGCCGAAGAGCTCGAGGCCCTTCAATATGACTCCCCCCCTAGGAAGGCCTTTACTGTACCGGTTCCCCCGATGCTGGAGCGGCTTCTCTTCCGCATGTGGGAAAGCCCGGCCTCGACGCCGGTGCTGAGCAAGCGGGTCGATTCCATGTATCGAGTCCACAAGAGCCCCAGGTTCCAGAAGGCGCAACTACCGCACCACTCCATGGTAGTGGAATCGGCCATGCATCAACTTAAAAGTCAAAAGATGCACTCCTCGGTGCCTCCGGGTAAGGAGGCCCGGAATCTGGATGCCCTCGGTAGGAAGTGCTTCCAGGGCTCTATGCTTGCTTGTCGGGTCAAGACATATCAGTTGTATATGGGTATGTATCTCTGTGACCTGGCGAAAGAAATGGCGGGTTTTTCCGCCGGCCTCTCCGAGGAACCCTTGCAGCGGTTCCAAGCCCTGTCCACGGGGATTCGGGAGTGTTCGAAGTTCATTTCTTGAGCGGCCTATGATGGCTTCGAAGAGGGAGAGGGAAGGCTGAGGGTCATTGAGGAGGAGAGGCTGAGATGGGTTCTGGCAAAGTGTACCCCTCTCTCTCACTATGTGAAGACAAGGTACCAGAGAGATGAGGGTCTTTTTTGACTTTGCAGATCACTAAGCCATGGTGGTATGTGAAGCAAAAAAAAAAAGCTGCCTCAGTTATAGCCTTAAAGGGACACTAGGGGTAGTGGGAGGAGGCGGAGTGGCGCCACTGCCTTCTGGTGGCACTGCAGTAAGCCTTATTTATCAAGCTTTTTCCCATAGAAAACCTTAAAAAGGTATTGCAGTATACCTTTTTGGAGGCGAGGACATTCTGTGGCATAGGTCTCAATGGCTGGCTTCTAGATTCCCCCAAAAATTAGGCAAGTCCTGCTATACGAGCAGCATTGCTTACCAGCTTGGAGTAAGATCAGGTACAAAATCTTAACATCTGTCCACTGCATATTATACTGGCTATCCCCTGTAACTTGACTCTATCCTTATTCCATATTGTCTGGTATGTATGCTAAGATTATCACAGGCGGATTTTTTTTTTAACCATTCCATCGTTAGCCCCCATTCTTTGGAATGCACATCCCATAGAGTGTTCATATAAGAAGTTTGGGACAAATGTAAAGATGTGGGTTTTTTTTTTTTTTTTTTTTTTTTAAATCATACTTTTAGCATTTTTTTTTTTACAATTTTTGTAACTTTTTTAGAATTGCTATAACCATAAAAACTATGAAACAAGGATAACATGAAGGTTAAGAATGATATTGTGTTTTGTTTTTAGCCCATATTGTCTATCAATATCATATCCATTATGGTGATGGTATAGTTTAAATAGCGGTATAACAAATCTGACATTTATCTTAATGTACTTTTTAATCTATTGCTGAATGTTTAGTGTTAAATTGTCTTGGTTTGAAATATTTAACCTATACTAGACTTTTATAACACCTTTTTAAAGCCATCCAACGCTTTGGCGACCAGAATATGGCAGCTACATGATTGAAGGGACACCAGGGCAACCATATGGAGGGACTATGGCTGATTTTAACACTGTGGAAGATAATATGAGGAAAAGAAGACAGGAGGCTTCTTCTCTGTTGCAACAAAATGATTCTATTTGTACGGTGACATCGTTTCCAAGGTTAGAACTGCTTTAATATTCCTCTTGGATAATTATAAAAGAATGGGATACAAATTTAAATGATGTAATCTCTGAGCAGGGACTGTATCTTACTTATGCATGTTAAGTGCTTTGTATGCCTTGTAGCACTATTCAAATTAGTAGTAGTAGTATAAATTACAGGGCAGGGTTCAGTGTGTTTCATGTCTTTTAAAAATTATGATTTGATCCACTAATAGTAGTTAATGCTTCACGTGTACTTCATGGCGATCTGTATCACATTTCAAGCCAAGGTAACTATTCTGACTTGAGTGATGTGAAACTGTTGCTGTAGTATCTCTTCTCCAGGACCAAGCAGGAAGTCAGTCCTCACATATGGGTGACGGCGCCGACGGAGACCCCATGCGGAGCATTTCCCCAGCTTTCAAAGAAAGCCTTTGGGAATGCAGCACACATGCGCGGTCCCCTTCCCGCCCAAGGGTGCCATCTTGCTCAGTCTTCTTTTTTCCGCGGAGCCCGATGGACGTGTTTCGTTTTCACCCGAGGAAAAAGTTGATTTTTCTACGTAGATCCGTGTTTTCTTCGGTTCGACGCCAGTTTCCCTTTCCCGCCTGGGCCCGATACACCAGTATCGAGCCCTGACTTCATTTTTCGTTTTTTGTCCTTAGTGACTAGCGTACGTGCCATTTTTCTATTTTTCACTGGCAGCCCTGTCTTTTGACCTCGCAGGGGCCCTTTTTCCCCCGATGGCTGCCAGCGGGTTTAAAAAGTGTGATTGGTGTAAGAAGCTTATGTCTCTCACCGACACACATGACTGCTGCCTCCTCTGCCTCGGGCCTGATCATGACACGATGATCTGTGGCCCGTGTGGGAAGATGTCCTCGAAGGCGTTGAGGAGCCGGCAGCACCAAAAAGAAAATCTTCTGACTCCTCGTCCGGCCGGGCCCGGACTTCGTCAGAGGCCTCAACGTCTCAGGACTCCGATCCCGATCATTGCCGGGGTTCCTCTGAGAGGGGGTCTCCCTCGCGGGAGCATCGCAGGAAGAAGAAGCCTGCGAGGGCGGCATCGGTGGACGCACTTGGCTCCTCGAGGGCCAGGTCGCATAGCCCTGAGCGCCGTCCCGGGCCTTCATAGTCGGAGAGGCCTTCTAAACAACTTTGTGTGGAGACGGAGTCCCCGGGTCACATGAGTACTGTAGTCCTCATGGACTCTCCTCCGGGGGAGCTGACGTCTGGCCCGATGCCGTTGGGGCCCGAGTCGGGGGCTGCTGAGTCTCCTGAGCTCAGACTCAGGTTGACGGCCTTCACGGATCAGCAGCAGGCACTGATCGCCGACCTCACCGGTGCATCTGCCACGACCACTGGGACATCGTCCAAGTCGACCCTGGAGGCGAGTCGATCCTCTAGTCCATGCGCTCTCGAGTCGATCCTCAGCCAAGGTCTCCCTCGGCCTCCTGTTCGGGACCGAGGTCGTCGACGCCGGTACCCTTGGCATCGGGGCGGATGGCATCGGTGCCTGCCCGACCGGAGCCACTCTATTCCTCCTCCGAGGGGTTGGGCTGGGAAACGGAGGACGAGGAGTTCCCAGACACTTTCCGGACCCGGTGTGTCCCTTCGGACTCACCGGAGTCCGAGCCTCGGAGACGGTCCCCTCCGGAGGACACCTGGTTCTCGGACTTCGTGCGGGATATGGCCAAGGCCTTGGCCTTCCCCGCAGATCCCGAGGAGGAACCTCGAACCGAGGAGCTCGAGGCCCTGAAGTATGACTCTCCCCCCCAAGGAGGCCTTTACTGTACCGGTTCCTCCGATGCTGGAACGGTTGCTCTTCCGCGTGTGGGAGGCGCCGGCCTTGACGCCAGTTCTGAGCAAGCGGGTGGGTTCCAGAAGGCACAGCTACCACACCACTCCATGGTTGTGGAATCGGCCATGCATCGTCTGAACAGTCAGAAGATGCACTCATCTTCAGCGGTGAGGGAGGAGTGGTCTAGTGGTTAGGATAAGGTACTTCAGGCCGGAGGGCCGGGGGTTCAAGTCCCACCTGGGGACAGCAATCTCAGGCTGGAGGGACTGGGATTTCTAGTCCTATAGGCACTCCTTGTGGTCTTGGGCAAGCCACTTAACCCTCCATTGCCCATGTTCCCTGTAAGTATTAACGTATGTGTGTCATATCCCCTCGTGTTAAATGTATCCCCCAATTGACCGCTTTGACCCGGTGAAAAGCGGAATATAAATACAGCTAAAATTAAAATTAATTAAAATTAAATTAATTAAATTAAATTAAATTAAATCATCGGTGCCTCCCGGCCGGGAGGCCTGGAACCTGGATGCCCTCAGTAGAAAGCGCTTCCAGGGCTCTATGCTTGCTTGCCATGTCCAGACCTACCAGCTATACATGGGTATGTACCTTCGGGACCTGGCAAAGGAGATTGCCGGGTTCTCTGCTGGTCTCTCCGAGGAACCTTTGCAGAGGTTCAAGGCCCTGTCATCGGGGATCCGAGAGTGCTCGAAGTTGATCTCTCGAGCAGCCTATGATGGCTTCGAGGCTTCGGCCTGAGTAGCCGCGGCCGGCATCGGTGCACGCCGTCAGGCCTGGTTAGTCATCGGACCTCGAGCCGTGGGTTCAGGACAAGTTGGTCGATGTCCCCTGCCGAGGTGAAAACCTCTGTGGCAAGCCCATGGCTGAAAAGGCTGCAGAACTCGAGTCCGAGACTCTCACCAGGACAAAGCTGTCCAGGAAAACCTCTGCCCCTTCTCAGAAGAAGAAGGGCTCGGGAAAAAAGACCTTTTACCCGAGGAAGTCATCTGCCTACAAATCATACCCTCACTTTTAGGCCTCTGTAGCTCCCCAACAGGGTCAGCAGGCCAAGGGGCAGGGACATGAGCCCCGTAGGCAGAAAGTCCTCAAGCCACCAGCTCCGGCTCCTGCACAGCAGGGAGCGGGGTTTTGACTCCAGTGGCATAGCCTCTCCTCCTCAGCTGGCCCCTCTCAGCACAGGTGGCTGGCTGACCCTGTATGCCCACAGGTGGTCAGCCGTGACAAGGGATACCTGGGTGCTAAGCATAGTCCAGAGAGGCTATCTCCTTCACTTTCACCAGGTACCTCCCTCCTACTTTCCAGGGGAGCCTCCAAGACTCCCTCTGCACAGGGACCTACTCCTGCAGGAGTTAACAGGTCTTCTAAAGGAGCAGGCGGTGGAACCAGTGCCCCACCACCTGAGAGATCAAGGCTTCTATTCCAGGTACTTTCTAGTACCATCCTAGACTTGTGGAATCTCAGCAAGTTCCTGCAGAGGGAAAAGTTCAAGATGTTTACCCTTGGAATCCTGCTGCCCTACCTCCAGCAGGGAGATTGGCTATGCTCCTTAGACATAAAGGATGCTTATACTCACATCCTTATTCATCCAGACCACAGACAGTATCTCCGATTTGTAGTGGGAGGAAACCATTACCAGTACAGGGTACTCCCTTTTGGCCTAACCTCCGCCACCAGGGTTTTCACCAAGTGCCTGGCAGTGGTGGCGGCCTATCTCAGAGTTCAAGGACTCTTTGTCTTTCCATACCTGGACGACTGGCTCATCAGGGGTCATTCTCCACAGGAGACCAATCAATCCACCCTCCACACTGTCTCTCTTCTCCAGCATCTGGGGTTTGTCATAAACTTCGCAAAGTCCGCTTTGCACCCCTCACAAAACATGGAGTTCATAGGAGCAAGACTAGACACACTTCAGGCGAAGGCCTTTTTACCCGTGGACAGAGCCCACAGACTGATGGATCTGGCCAGACAGTTCCACAGCAATTCTCTAGTCTCCGCCAGACAATTCCTAAGACTCTTGGGCCACATGGCATCCACGGTCCATGTAACTCCAAATGCCCGTCTACACATGAGGCCAGCTCAGTGGGGCTTCAGGACTCGGTGGCGGCAGGTCACAGGGAGCCTGACGGACAAGGTAAGGGTGTCCAAGTTACTGGTAGCTTCTCTGCAGTGGTGACTTCATTTTCCGAATCTGCTGCAAGGGGTGCCTTTTCAGGCACCTCCACACTCTCAAGTGCTGACAACCGATGCTTCTCTTCAAGGTTGGGGTGCACATTGCCAAGGAGCATGCACTCAAGGCCTGTGGCCTCCTTGGGAGGCCACACAGCAAATAAATTTCCTAGAGTACAGAGCGATTTGCTTAGCCCTGCAGACTTTCTCATGTCCTCTCTCAGCAGTCCGTCTTGGTTAGAAACATAGAAACATGACGACAGAAAAAGACCACATGGCCTATCTAGTCTGTCCTTCCATAACAACTACAACAGTCCCCTTTTTACCTTTAGAGATCCTCTGTGTTTGTCCCATGCTTTTTTGAATTCAGTTACTGTCCTCATCTCTACCACCTCCACTGGGAGACTATTCCATGGATCCACTACTCTTTCTGTAAAGAAATATTTCCGCATATCACTCCTGAATCTATCTCCCTTCACCCTCATCCCATGTCCCCTCGTAGCAGAACTTGCTTTCAATTAAAAGAGGCTCTCTCCCCGAACATTTATGCCACTGAGGTATTTAAACATCTCGATCATATCACCTCTATCCCGCCTTTCCTCTAAGGTGTACATATTAAGATCCTTAAGTCTGTCCTCATATGCTTTATAATGAAGACCACTAATCATTTTAGTAGCCACCCTCTGCACCGACTCCATCCTGTTCACATCCTTTTGAAGGTGCGGTCTCCAGATTTGCACACTATACTCCAAATGAGGTCGCACCAAAGACTTATGCAACAATGCAATGTGTGCTTATACAGAGGCATTATCACCTCCTTTATTCTGCTAGCCATTCCTCTCCGTATGCACCCAAGCATCCTTCTAGCTTTTGCCGTCGCCTTTTTTACCTGTTCAGCTACTTTAAGATCATCAGACACAACCATGCCTAGGTCCCGCTCTTTTTTAGTGGACAAAAGTACTTCACCCCCTATACTATATTGCTCCCTTGGATTGCTGCAGCCCAAATGCAAGACCTTACATTTTTTAACATTAAATCCCAGCTGCCAAATTCTAGACCATTCTTCAAGCTTAGCTAGATCCCTCCTCATGTTATCTACCCCTTCCTGGGTGTCTACTCTATTGCAGATTTTGGTATCATCAGCAAAGAGGCAAACCTTATCTGAAAGCCCTTCCGCTATATCACTAACAAAGATGTTAAAAAGAATCGGACCAAGGACAGATCCCTGGGGCACACCACTGATAACATCCTTCTCCTCAGAGTGAGCTCCATCTACTTGTACTCTTTGTCGCCTCCCACCCAACCAATTTCTAACCCAAGCAGACGGACAATCAAGTTGCTTTTTACTATGTGAACACGCAAGGGGGCATAGGGTCACAACCTCTTTGTCAGGAAGCACAGGATCTCCAGGAACAAGCAGGAATGAGTCTTCACATATGGGTATCGTCGGTACCGACGGAGCCTGCGTGGGAACGCTCCCCAGCGTCCAAAGGGAAAGCTTTTGGGAGCATCCCACAGCGCCTGCATGCTGCCTTCCTGCCTTTTCTAACCGCCTCTCTCCAGTTCTTCTTTTTCCGCGGAGCCAGCAGGTCGTGTTTCCTGTCACCGCTGAAGAATTTCTTATTTTTTCTTTTATTTCTTTATTCGCATGTCTGCCTTCTCGACTCCGGACCGGTACCGCCGGTTTTATCTTTCTTTTTAAAAAAACAAAACAAAAAACAACCTACTCTTTTCTACTTCAGTGCATTTTTCTTCTGTAGCCTTAGGCCTGCAGAAAACATTTCCTCATGGAAAAGCCCGCCTCCGGGTTCAAAAAGTGCACGAAGTGCAGTGGCACTATTTCTGTCACCGACACCCACGACTGGTGTCTTAAATGTTTAGGTCCTGACCATTCCATTGCAGACTGTGAGTCCTGTTCCATGATGTCTAAAAGAGGTTTACAGAATCGAGCATTCAAGCGCAGTACCTTGTTTCCCTCTGATGCAGCTTCTGTGGCATCGACGTCTTCCAGGACTACTTCTTCCTCCCATGGATCTCAGGTAACCAAACTTAAATCTGGCCGGTCCTCGAAGAGTACATCTCCCTCTAAGTATCGAGATGCCCCCGGACTTGTTCTCGAGGAATCCACACCGGCAAAATTACCCCGGCGGGAGGCTCCAGCTTCCAAAGCTTTATCTATGGGGTCACAGGTTGACATCGATGGCTCGGCCTCGACTGATCACCTGTTACAATGTTCTGGGGTACCGGCGGTTCACACCGGTACCGACATCCAGACATTGGTGGCGTCAATGGATCCGAATATTCTGACCATGCAGCGTGCCATCACGGCATTCATACAAGCTGCGACGCCTTCGGTACCGCAACAAACCCCGTTGTCGGTACTGATTCCGGTACCGGACCCGATACCGGTTCCGCTGCCGGTACCGATTGCATCGACATCGACGGCAGCGGTACACTATCCTGTGATGCCCATCGGTACCGATCCGGTACCGAGTACTCCCGATGTCGATACCCCCCGGTATGCGTATCAGGCTCTGTGAGAGCATCCAGACAGGCGATACTTCGATTCTTCTGAGGACTCTGATGAATCAGAGGCCTCTATCGAAGCATCGGGGATCCTTCCTCAGGAACCCTCTTCTCCAAAAAGGAGAATGTCTCCTCCAGGGGACTTGTCTTTTCAAGACTTTATCAGGGAGGTGGCCAGGGGCCTTTCCATCTCAGTGACATCTGAGACAGAGCCTAGAGCCAAAAAATTAGATATTTTACAATATCCTAAGGCTCCCAAAGAGGCAGCCACTTTACCAATACATGAGATTCTCTATGATCACATGTTGGGCATATGGGAGACTCCTCTTTATTTATTTATTTATTTATTTACATTCTCTTATATACCGCGCTATTCTGCATCAGCGCGGTTTACATTGAACAAACTGAAATTACATTGAACAGGGTATTATAACTTGGAGAAAACTATTTTACAGGGAACATGGACTATGGAGGGTTAAGTGGCTTGCCCAAGACTACAAGGAGCACCTGTGGGACTAGAAACCCCAGTCCTTCCAGCCCAAGGTTGCTGTCCTCTAGTGGGGTTTGAACCCCCGACCTTCTGGCCTGAAGTACATTGCCCCAACCACTAGGCTACTCCTCCACTCCACTCCACTCCTCCACTCCACTCCTCCACTCCTCTTACCACCTCCCCTCATTCTCGTAGGTTGGACACCATGTATCGTGTTCCTCGTCCTGGTTTTCATAAGACTCAGCTTCCTCACCACTCCATTGTGGTGGAGTCTGCTATGAAAAAGATCAAGAGTATGAAGAGGCACTCTTCTACTCCAGGAAGAGAATGCAGAACCTTAGATGCCTTTGGCAGGAGAATTTTCCAGGCCAGTACGCTTGTAGCCAGAATCAACTCCTATAGTCTCTATATGGGGATGTTTCTAAAGGAAGTTAAAGATCATCTGCAAACCTTATCTCCTTTTATGTCAGAAAATAAAAGGGAAGAGTTTCTCACCTGGCTTAAACATGCCCATGTTATTTCCAAGTTTTCCAACCGTGCAGCCTTTGACTCTTTTGAAGGTGCCAGCAGAGCCTCGGCTATTGCCATAGGTGCACGCAGAGTTGCTTGGTTGCAAGCCTCTGATTTGGAATTCTGGGTTCAGGATGGACTAGGTAACCTTCCTTGTACAGGTGAAAACCTGTTTGGCAAAGATTGGCAAGCAAAGGCCAACCAGATGGATGCTGAAAATTCTGCTTTAGATAGACTTTCAAAGTCTACTTCTGCTCCTTTTAAAAAGAGATTGTTCAAAAAAGGATTTTTCCCAAAAAAAGGGAAATATTCTTCTGTTTATGGTCAGGCCTCTTCTGCAGGTCGTTTTGCTATAAAGAGGCAACAACCACCAAAACAGGCCAAGCCTAAGGCTGCGAGGACTGCTACGGCCCAACAGCCTCAGCCTCCTCAGGGCCTTTGACTTACCACTAGAGAACTTAGCCTTTCTGGCTCTAGAACATCCAGAGCCTCTCACCATCCCAGGAAGGATAGCTCATTTTGCTCCCAGATGGGAACAAATCACAGCAGAGCAATGGACCCACTCTATCATAAGAGACGGGTACAAGCTTCACTTCTTAAACCTTGCTCCTCACACTATGGTGAAACAGTTCAATTCTCCAACATCTCTCCTCAACCTTCTAGGTCAAGAGATTGCCACCCTTCTTGCCCAAGGGGCAATAGAAGAAGTACCCCTTCTTCAACAGGGCTCAGGGTTCTACTCCCCCTATTTTCTCATTCCAAAGAAAACAGGGGGCTATAGACCCATTTTAGATCTCAGAGAATTGAACAAGTTTCTATGCAAGGAGAAATTCAAGATGACTTCTCTCGGAACTCTCCTTCCATACCTCCAGAGTCAGCTTTGTTCTCTAGATCTCAAGGATGCGTACACCCATGTCTTCATCCATCCCACACACAGTAGGTTCCTTCGGTTCCTTTACCAAGGAAAGCACTACCAATACAAGGTGCTTCCTTTCGGTCTGGCCTCTGCACCAAGAGTGTTCACCAAATGCATGGCAATAGTAGCTGCATTTCTACGCACTCTAGGGATATTCGTATTCCCATATCTGGACGACTGGCTCATCCGAGCTCCATCCCAGTCAGAGGCCCAGGCTTCCCTGGCCTGCACAAGGCATGTTCTTCAGTATCTGGGACTGGTAATAAACATTCCAAAATCCTATCTCACCCCTACTCAATCTCTAGAGTTCATAGGGGCCCTGCTGGATACCACAACTGCAAGGGCCTATCTCCCCCAGGCCCGTTGCCTATGCTTGGTGCAGTTAGCCTCACAGATTCAGTTGAAATCCCATTCAACTGCTCGAGAGATGTTATAACTGTTAGGCCACATGGCATCCACTGTGCATGTGGTTCCTTATGCTCGCCTTCACATGAGAGCGGCTCAATGGACTCTTTCCACCCAATGGACCCAGGCATCAGGGTGCCTGTCAGACAAAATAGCGACCTCCAGTCGCCTCTTTTCCTCGCTCCTTTGGTGGACGTCCACTCAAAATCTCTTGCTGGGATCCCCCTTTCAACAGGTATTACCCCAAGCAACCCTTGCAACAGATGCCTTTCCAAAAGGTTGGGGAGCTCATCTGCAAGATCTCTCCACCCAAGGCATCTGGTCTCCACAGGAGACATCTCTACATATCAACCTCTTAGAGCTCAGAGCAATCTTCCTGGCTCTCAGAGTCTTCCGCACCCTGCTCAGCTACAAGACAGTCCTCATCCACACGGACAACCAAGTAGCCATGTTCTACGTGAACAAGCAGGGGGGAACTGGCTCTCTGTCGCTTTGCAAAGAAGCTCTGAGATTGTGGGCCTTCACCAGAGAGCATCAAACCCATCTCATGGCAGTATATCTTCCAGGGGTTCAGAACTCTTGGGCAGACAGACTCGGTCGAGTTCTGCTTCCACACGAATGGTCCCTCCATGGGGACAAGATAGCCAAGATCTTTAGAATTTGGGGAACCCCAGACATAGACCTGTTTGCAAGTCCGTGGAATGCCAAACTTCCCCGGTTCTGTTCCAGGATTCCGTGTAAGGGAGTTCAGGCCAGGGATGCCTTCCTCCTTCATTGGGGGCAAGGCTTCCTCTATGCCTTTCCACCTATTCCCCTCATTCCCAAGACACTGTTCAAGCTTCAGAGAGACAGAGGGTCTATGATCCTCATAGCACCACGTTGGCCACGCCAAGTGTGGTACCCTCTACTTCTGCATCTCTCTCAAGCTCCCTCCCTGGACTTGGGGTCTGCTCCAGATCTCCTCTCCCAAGAGGAGGGAACGTTGTGGCACCCAAATCCCCAGTCTCTTCATCTCAGGGCCTGGTTGCTGAAGGCTTAGACCTTCAGGATTTACACCTTTCTCAGCAAGTGAAGGATATCCTTCATACTTCCAGAAAGCTTTCCACCAGACGTTCCTATGCTTTTAAATGGAAAAGGTTTGCCATTTGGTGTGCAGAGAAGGGTCTTAACCCTCTTGCAATACCTCTGAATTCTTTACTAGAGTATTTGCTGCATTTATCCCATGCAGGCCTTAAAACGAATTCAGTAAGAGTCCATTTGAGTGCTATTGCAGCATCCCTTAAACCTGTCAATGGACATCCTATTTCCTCTCATCCGCTGATAGCAAGATTCATGAGAGGCCTTCTTTTGACTAAACCTCCCATTCGACCACCTCCAGTGGCATGGGACTTGAATCTGGTTCATGGCCAGCTTATGAAGCCACCCTTTGAACCCTTAGCCACTACCTCCTTGAAATTCCTTTCCTGGAAGGTTATTTTTCTCATTGCAGTCACCTCAGCTCGCCGTATCAGTGAGTTGCAAGCCTTAGTGGCTAATCCTCCTTATACAAGGTTCCATCATGACAAGGTAGTCCTCAGAACTAATCCACACTTTATGCCTAAAGTGGTCTCACCTTTTCATCTGAACCAGGAGGTGTATTTACCTGTCTTTTTTCCAGGACCTCACGCATCAAGTGCAGAGAGGAATCTTCATACCCTGGATTGTAAAAGAGCACTTGCTTTCTACTTACAAAGGACACAGCAACATAGACAGTCCTCTCAACTTTTTGTTGCTTTTGATCCCTCTCATTTAGGACTTCCAGTCTCTAAGAGAACTCTGTCCAATTGGATTGCTTAGTGTATTTTTCGCCTACCAGAGTAAGAACCTTTCTCTGGAGGGCCATGTCACAGCTCACAATGTGAGAGCCATGGCAGCCTCTATGGCTCATCTAAACTCTGTGTCCATCAACCAAATCTGTCGAGTGGCCACCTGGGCCTCGGTTCATACCTTTACAACCCATTACTGCTTGGACAAGGACTCCCGCCGGGATGCCTTGTTTGGTCAGGCTGTTCTCAAACACCTGTTCCATACCTAATCAACTCCTACCCTCCATCCCTGACTGGATGCCTGAGATTCATAGGTGGAGGTAGAGCCCTTCCCAGGGACTCACAACCTGGGTGATCTCCCAGGCATCTCTAGCTGGGGAGTCCCCATATGTGAAGACTCATTCCCGCTTGTTCCTGGAGATAGCACAGTTACTTACCTGTAACAGGTGATCTCTGGGAACAGCAGGAATAAGTCTTCACAACCCACCCACCTCCCCTAGGAGTTGTATCTCTCTATCTTTCCTTTCCTCTCTCTCTTTGTCTCAGCTTTAAAACTTGAACTGGAGAGAGGCGTTTAGGAAAGGCGGGAAGGCAGCGCGCAGGCGCTGTGGGATGCTCCCAAAAGCTTTCCTTTTGGACGCTGGGGAGCGTTCCCGCGCAGGCTCCGTCGGTACCGACGATACCCATATGTGAAGACTTATTCCTGCTGTTCCCAGAGATCACCTGTTACATGTAAGTAACTGTGCTACCTGTGCTCCTGGGCAGTCAATCATGGCATACTTTTCAAGGCGGTCTATCTCCCTGGACAGGAGAATTACTTGGCAGACAAGTTGAGCAGGATCCTACAGCCACACGAATGGCAATTGAATCCTCTGGTAGTTCAACAGATCTTCCTAAGATGGGGTCTTCCCACCTTGTATCTGTTTGCCAGTCCATTGATCCGTCAACTGCCCAGGTTCTGCTCCAGACAACCACATCCTCTCAGAGTAGCAGCGGATGCTTTTCTCATACCATGGTCTACAGGCCTCCTATATGCGTTTCCTCCCACGCCTCTAGTGCCCAAAACACTGTTCAAAGTGATCTGGGACAAGGCTTCGGTGATCCTGGTGGCCCCCAGATGGCCAAGGCAACCGTGGTTCCCACTTCTTTTACAACTAGCAGTGGACACTCCTCTTCCTCTGGGGATGCAACCCGATCTCCTGTCTCAAGAGCAGGGATCTCTTTTACACCCCAGTCTCCAGTCCCTCAATCCTGATGGCCTGGCTGCTGAAAGGGTAGTTCTAGCGCCCTTACAACTGCCTAGGGAAGTGGAGGACGTGGTCTTGGCCTCTAGGAGGCAGTCCACTCGAAGTCATATGCTCTTAAGTGGCATAGGTTCTCCACCTGGTGTGTCCAACACAAGGAGGATTCTTTCTCATGCCTGGCACCAGTGGTGCTGCAGTATTTGCTGCACCTCTCCAATCTAGGCCTTAAATCCAACTCTGTTAGGGTCCACCTCAGTGCTCTCTCAGCGCACCACGTACCGGTGGAGGGTCAGTCTCTCTCAAGCCACCCTTTGGTAGCTCGCTTCCTCAGAGGCCTGCTTTTGCTTAAGCCTCCAGTTCATCCACCTGCCCCTGAATGGGATTTGAATGTGGTCTTGCAACAACTTACTTGCCCACCATTTGAGCCTATGGCTACTTGTCCTCTGCGCTTTCTTTCCTGGAAAGCGTTGTTTTTGGTAGCTCTTACCTCAGCAAGGCTAGTAAGTGAGCTTCACGCCCTGGTGTCAGAGGCACCATACACTAGGTTCTATAGGAACAGAGTAGTCTTACGGACTCACCCTAAGTTCCTTCCAAAGGTTGTCTCCTCCTTCCACCTCAATCAGGAGGTGGTTCTTCCAACTTTCTTTCCCAGGCCACATGCTGGCCGGGCTGAGATGGTCTTGCATACCCTGGACTGTAGGAGGGCGTTGTCTTTCTACCTTGACTGTATGCAGGGGCACCGAAGGGCTACTCAGCTCTTCGTCTCTTTTGACCCTAATAAGTTGGGGTTACCTGTCTCCAAGCATACCCTGTCCATTTGGGTAGCCGACTGTATCGCCTGGGCGTACAGGGCAGCTGGCCTCTCCTTGCAGGGTCAAGTCACGACTCACCGTGTTAGGGCGAAGGCTGCGTCAGTGGCTCATCTCCGCTCTGTTCCATTGGCAGACATCTTCCGGGCCGCTACTTGGTTTTCAAGCCAGACTTTTGCGGCCCACTACTGCCTCGAGAGGGAGTTCCGCAGGGATGGTGCTTTTGGTCAGGCGGTACTCTGTAATCTCTTTGAGGTATAGGCAACTCCTATCCTCCGGCCCTGGTGTTGGGCTACCGTTCGGGGGCGTTCTCAGAGAAGATTCTTTTCACACATGCTGAGGCTCTTGAGGGAGCTCATTTTTTCAGCTTTGGGTCCCCGGTAGCCTTAAGCTGGGGAGTCCCATATGTGAGGACTGACTTCCTGCTTGGTCCTGGAGAAAGCGTAGTTACTCACCTATAACAGGTGTTCTCCAGGAGCAGCAGGAATCAGTCCTCACAACCCTCCCTCCTCCCCTTGGAGTTGCAGTCATATGATTTATTTTGTTTTTGCCATCTTTTAGCTATGTCATCAGACTGAGCAAGATGGCACCCTTGGGCGGGAAGGGGACCGCGCATGCGTGCTGCATTCCCAAAGGCTTTCTTTGAAAGCTGGGGAAATGCTCCGCATGGGGGCTCCGTCGGCGCCGACGTCACCCATATGTGAGGACTGATTCCTGTTGCTCCTGGAGAACACCTGTTACAGGTGAGTAACTACGCTTTACAAACTCCAGGCCGAGAGGAAAGTATATTCTAAGAGGTAAAGAATGGTCCAAAGAAGACAGTAGCTGCCTGCCTTAAGGGAATAAAATGTACAAGACTGTTGCAGTACTTCTGTTAAAAGCTGTAAATGAAGTCGAATAGAAAATGCTGAAAGTATTGCATTGTATGTATACACATGAGACGATAAAGAGGAGGGAGGGCAGAATGGCATTGCAGTGCCTACTTTTTAACTTGGAGAGGAGACATGAATTTTAGATGTGACTAGTATCCACATGGCCCTACTGAACTGCTGATCCCTCCACTCAGATGACCCTTATTCATGGCTTAATGCACAACCATTCTAGATATTCTCTTGTCTAAATGAAACTTGTCTCCATGATGGCAATGATGCTATTCTGAATTGCTGTCTCCCTCCTAGTTTTTCCCTTCTATCTGTACCTTGTGTCTGGGGGGGGGGGGGGGGGAGGGAGGGATGACTTTCATCCACATTAATTCCCTTTCCCTCCATGAAATGAATTGTTCCTCCTTTTTTCTATGGCAAAACACTTTTTTAATCCAGATTGTATTCGACACATGCTAATTACTTATTGTCTTCCCTTCTTTGACCCCAGCCACATGGAAAATGTTCTGTCAGGCACCCTCTGAGTCTGTCATGTCATATACCTTAAGGGTTCGATTCCCACTGGTACTCCTTATGACCTTGGACAAGTCACTTTACCCTCAATTGCTTCTGAAGAAAAGGCCTGGCAATCTACTTCCGGTGATACATTGCCAAGAAACCCAGAGGCAGCGGGTCGCCAGGAGTCAGCATTATCTTGATGGCACTAAAAAACAAAACACCCCCCCCTCCACTATATGAGTTTGCCAGTTTACTTGATGGACACACCTTAGATTGAGTCCTCTTTGATCTCTGCTCATCCCACTCAGTTTTCCGTTTCTGCATTGCCATGGTCAGATCACTATCTCGTATCATCAATTTTTTTTCTTTTCACATCTTGCTAAATTTTACTTTCTCCTCAAGGCAGCTGGCATCTGCAGATTCCTCTTCCCTCCCCTCTAAAGGTTCTTACTTTACAGAAAACTTTGATTCACTATCCCTAGAGGACCAGAAATCTGAGACTCCATCCTATGCAAAGCACTGGATGTCGTTGCTCCACTAAAAACTATTTCCTATTTGGGAAACCACAAACAGATTACCTTGATTCCATTCAGGCCTCAGACTCATTCGGCAGCAGTTGCCAGTGCTGAAAGGTATTGGTGCTGTATAAAATCACTGTTAGACTTATCTCATTTCAAAGACTGCCATTTCTATTATCATGCTCAAATTGCAATTGTTAAAAGGTCATACTTCACTAATCTTATTTTTTTAAATGTCATCTTTAATAAATTTTACAATAACTCAAGTAAAACAAACTTGTACAGAAAGGTCCTAGTTGAAAGGCAATACCCAAACAATACAGTGCATAATAGGAATATAACAAAACTTCAAGAAGGACACAAGCCCACAATAATGGGAATGATCCCACCAAAAAAATCAAAGAAAAGAAAATATTCATTCATATAAGACAAATAGAGAATGCTGACTGAAACAGCAGGTACAAACTACCATACATGGTTTATAAGATAATGATTTAAACCAAACTAGAAATGGTATGTTGAGCTGATACGAGAGACCAAATGGGCAGGATCAGTAAATATATCTGACAGACTTATACTTTGCAAGGAAATTTGAGGAAAAACAGGGCTCCTAGTTGGAGAACCCCAGGTCTCAGTAGGAGAAACTCCTCCACCTCTGGGTTTCTTTAGAAACATCAAGATACATCCTAATTTTATTAGGCAAAATTAAATAATCTCCGTCAAAAGAAAAGCTGCATGAGCCAGTCCCGATCCGGTGGTAATGCAAAAGTCACTATCAAGGTCACAGGTCTAGCTGGCTGTGTCGGAGGCCTCCAAGACTTCCAAAATATCCAGGGTGTCCATAGTCCCAACCTGACCCTGGGACTGTTCTTGATGGACCTTGCCCAAAGGCAAATAATAGATCTTAGAGATAGGTGGAATGGCTTCAGGGGATACTTTTAAGACTCCACTAAATATCTCTTAAACATATCTTGTGGAAAAGTGAGAAGAGCCTTAGGAAAGTTAGTTATCCTAATATTAGCCTGCTGAACAGCATTCTCAAGCACTTCAATTTTATTTCGTAGGAGGATATTATCCTTTGCTAAGAGCTCCTCTGATCTAGAAAACTTGAAACTATCCTCAAATCTAGGAATTTGTTCTTTCATACCCTGAACCTCTTCCTCCGAATTCAACACACGATGGTCCAATGAAGAAACTTGAGGATAAAGAATCCAAAGGTTGGAGTAAGGGCTTTGCCAAAATTGGCTATTGCCTGCTAAATTGACTCCAAAGGGAAAACTGCTGGGCTTTGCAAAAGAAATCCAGAGAGAGACAAAGGAGCCACCAACTGACTTGGAGAATGCACGGAGTCCTGCTGCTCAGAAACTAGAGAAGAAAAGATAGTCTCTGTTGATCGGTCTAACTCCACCATACTTTGCTCCTGCTGCCCCATACACGGTCCATCTTGCGGGTAGGTGAAGACTACAGCTCCCTCACTTGCGCTAATGGGCCCTCCTAGGGTCAATGAGCTGGCCACAGCATCAGCGATAGACACACCGGCCTGACCAGGAAGTATGGGGGAAGCCTGCAGCTGTGCCAAGGGAACCCATAGCTCCGGGCTAAAGGAGATCTCAGAAGCAGAAGATGGGCCTAGGCGCCCAGTGTCAGTCCCAAGACATCAATGGCTGCTCTCCAGAGCTGGGGTCCTGCATATTTGGAGCACTAGGTAAGGAATAATGGAAGTAGCTGTTGGGGCTAGTCCAGGCTGCGCAGGATCCTTAGCTAGGGACTTCCTCTTGTGTTTTTCCATTGAGGCAAGTGCTCAGCAGTCAACCTCACTAATCTTATTAATAAATTCACAAACTGCCCCAAGGATCTTTCCAATCTCCAGGAACAAGCTGGAATGAAGTCTAAATATATGGGTGAATGTTGCCGACTGAGCCCGCACGGGAACGTTCCCCAGCATCCAATAGAAAAGCCTTTTGGGAGCACTCACCTATGCCTGCCTTCTTGCCTTCCCAATTCTTCTCCTCAGTTCTTTGTTTTCTGTGGAGTCAGCAGGATGTACAATTTTGTCACCGCTGAAAAAAAAAAATATATATATATTTTTTTTGGGGAACATCGTGCTTCTGCCTTTTGTCACCGCTGGTTCTGTCAATTCTGACCCAAGCTCCAATTCTTTTTTTGAAATTAAAAAAATAAAAAATAAAATAAAAAAAATTTCTATTTCTTTTTTCTTCATTTTTACACTGTTTTCACTGCTAAACTAGGCATCTAGACCTCCACAGAGGCATAGTAAAGCCAACTAGTGGTTTCAAAAAATGTGTCCCGGTTATATCGGTCACTGACAAACATGACTGGTGTCTAAAATGTTTGAGTCATGACCATCAACCCAAATCTTGTCCTTTGTGCCAGTAAATGACAAAGAAAGATCTTTGTTTGCCTTGGACTCTATTTCAGTGGCTTCCACTTCATGGAGGGCATAGACTGCCTCTCATGGGTCTCAGGTTTCTTCAGAGTTCAAACATAAAAGCAAGTCAAAGTCTCTGGCCACTCCCAGCTCATCAGCATCAAAGACAGATACCGAAACCAGAGAGAAGTGCCAGCATAAGCATCGCAACTCCCCTAGGGGTGCTTCTGATGCAGACCGGCCAGCCAAACAGCCCTGGCATGAGAATCTGTCCTCCAAAGCACAGGAGGGGTTCCAGGACACTCCTGAGGAATTGACCTCTGGAGAGCTACCAGCTCCATGTTCTGGGATGGTGGCTCAAAGCCCAATAGGTGACTCCACCCAGACATCGGCCATCTCCCTAGATCAGTGCATGCTGGCTCTCAAGAGGAGTTTGGCTACACTCCTGGCAGCCTTGGTACTGATAACATTGAGAGCTCCAGGAATGCAAGCGTCAGCATTGAACATATGGCCAGCTATATCTGTCACGATACCTGCCTTCAAACGGACATCATTGGAATCTCACAGACCAATACCTAAATTGCAACTGACCGATACCCCCGGTACCCAACAGTCTCAAACTGCCATGGCTCTCGATTCAGATATCTCAGAGTATCAGTATCGGCATTGACCCTTGACATCCAAGAAGCATCATAGTCAAACCGAAGACTGCCAGTACTTCAACTTCGTGCTAGACTCAGATTCCAGTTCTTCAGAATCTGACAAGGGATCACTCGATTTCCGAGTACTGCCAGACATCCCTTTGGGCCCTTCACCACCTCAGGAATGGTGTCTGTCCCTACCAGAAGATATGTCCTTTCAGGACTTCATACATGAAATGGCAGCAGGGCTCACCATCATGGTAGCCTATGAAAAGGAACAGAGGGCAAAGGAATTGGAGATACTCCAATATCCTCCCACACCCAAGGAGAGATTACATTATCAGTGCATCATATCCTGCAGGATCTTATGCTCTGCATGTGGGAGGCCCTGCTCACTGTTCCGCCTGTCAGCAAGAGGCTCAATACCACATACTGAGTACCAGAGTGCCCAGGATTACAAAAACCTCAGCTCCCCCACCACTCAGTGGTGGTGGAATCGGCGATGTGCTGAATAAAGTGCTCCAAGAACCATTCATTCATGCCTCCTGGCAGAGACTCGAGGACACTCGATGCCTTTGGGTGTCGATACTTCCAAGCATGCATGTTGGCCTCCAGAATGGGCATGTTTCTGAAGGATGTCACCATGGATCTGGAAACTTTCACCCCCTGCTTTCTAAGGATAAACATATTGCATTCCAGACACTTATCAAGCAAGACCAAAATACTACTAATTTATTACCAGGACCTCTTTTGATATCTTTGAATCAACAGGCAGAGCTTCAGCACTCTGCATCATATCTCGAGCAATGGGTCCAGGATAAACTGGCTAATATCCTAGTTACTGGAGAAAACTTTTTGGTAAAGATTGGAGGGGAAAGGCAGGAGAGATTGAGACAGATGATCTTGCCCTAAAATGCCTTTCCAGGAAAACAGCTGACCCATCGAAGAGGAAGGCTCTGCCCAAGAAATCTCTGTTCTAAAAATAAATAAATAAATAAATAAATACTATCCTTATCCACCTTCAGCTGCCTTTCAGCCTCAGCATCCTCAGCAGAGGCAGGGCCCTCGCCAACTAAAGAGTCCCAAAGCTCCTAAGCCTCAACAATCTGCACAAGCACAGCTTGCATCTGTTTTTTATCTCCTTTCTAGAGAACATTGCCAATCTGCCTTTAGATGGTCCCCAACCGCTCCACATAGCAGGCAGACTCTGTCACTATGCCCACAAGTGGCACTCATAATATCAGAGCAGTGGACACTCCGGATTGTCCAAAGGGGGGTTATCAGTTTCACTTCAAAACCCTCCCCCCACCCTGCCAGCTTCATTGGGAATTATCCCACCCAACCCCTTCAAAGCACTCTTAAAAGAAGAGGCGACCACTCTGTCCCAAGGTGCAATAAAGTTTCTCCTCTTCTACTCACCATATTTTTCATTCCGAAGAAAGTGGGAGGATTCAGGCCTATCTTGGATCTGAGACCTAAATAAGTTTATGGTCAGAGAAAAATTCAAAATGATTTCTCTAGGAACTCTTCTTTCATATCTCCAGAGACACGATTGGCTATGTTCTCTAGACCTAAAAAAGGCATCCATGCTTTTACTGATCCATCTATTGCACAGACAGTATCTGCGCTTCATGTTTCAAGGAAACCATTATCAATACTGGGTTCTTCCCTTGGTTCTAGCCTCTGCCTCAAGGGTCTTCACCAGATGCATGGCGGTAGTCGCTGCCTACCTATGCACTTTGGGAGTATTCGTCTTTCCTTACTTAGACGACTGGCTAATCAGGGGAGACTCCCCCCCAAGAGGTAACACTTTCCCTTTGTCGTACCATCACGGTGCTTCAACACCTGGGATTTGTCATAAACTTCCCAGAGTCTCACTCTCTCCAACCCAATGATTGGAGTTCATCGGCATGCTCTTAGACATTCAGTAGACCCGAGCTTTCCTCCTGCTGGAACGCTGTACCTGCCTCATCAAGCTGGCAAAAGTGGTACAAAAGCAAAACAGAATATCAGCTTGAGAGATGCTATGACTATTAGGACACATGGCCTCCACGGTCCATGTCTTCCCCTTCCCTCGATTACACATGTGAGAAGCACAATGGACTCTATCCTCTCAATGAATGCAAGCAAAGGGGCATCTCAGAGACAAGATCCACATCACCCCTCAAATGATCAAGTCCTTTCTGTAGTGGTGCTCCCCACAAAACCTACTCGTCAAGTCACCTTTTCAGGTGAGTCCACCTAGATGCACCTTGACAATGGATGCTTCCAAGCTGGTTTGGGGGACACATCTCAACAACCTAACCACACAGGGACTGTTGACATCACATGAATCTGCCCTGTAGATAAACCCGCTAGAACTATGGGCACTGAGAAATGCCCTTAGAAGTTTTCCAATCCCAACTTTTGGGGCAACCTGTTCAAGTCAAGACAATCAAGTTGCCATGTTCTATGTGAACAAACTGGGGAATAGGGTCTAATCTCCTCTGTGAGGAAGTAATTCGCTTATGGTCCTTTGCCATCTCACACTGCATTCACCTCAAAATGATATACCTCCCAGGTGAACTCGGTGTCCTTGCGGACAGGCAAAGCCGTATCCTTCATCCCACGAATGGATCTTGCATCGAAAATGGCTATTTGGCTCTTTCAGACATGGTGAACCTCGTGCATATATCTTTTTGCCACTCTGCAAAGCAAACGGCTTCCATGCTTCTGCTCCAGGGTTCCGTCACTGCACAGACAGGCCCCCAGGCGCCTGCCTTCCTTTATTGGAGACAGTGACTGCTCTATGCATTCTCTTCCATTCCCTTGATACCCAAGGCGTTGTTCAAACTAAAGGCTGACAGGGGCACCATGATTCTCGTAGCCCACTTCAGGCCCCATCAATTGTGGTTTTCTCTCCTTTTTCGCCTTGCACAGTCTCAGCCATTCAACTGGGGACGTGCACCTGACCTCCTTTCTCAGGACCATGGGATACTTATCATCCCAATCTGCACTCACTATGCCTGACAGCAAGGCTGCTGAAAAGCTAGTACTTATCAATAACGACCTACCACAGGTAGTCAAGGATGTCCTAGCATCTCGTAAGGATTCCATCAGGCGATCTTATGCTTTCAAATGGTGTAGGTTTGCCCTCTGAAAACTAACTCGGTGAGAATTAACCTTGGTGCCATTGTGGCCTATCTCTTCACGCTCCTTAGTAACATGCTTCAAGCCAGCACCTCTGGCCTGGGATCTGAATGTGCTTCTGGTGCAACATCGAAAACCGCCTTTCAAACCTTTAGCCACCACTGCACTGAAGTTTCTATCTTGGAAGATCATCTTTCTTACTGGCTCTCACTTCAGCTCACTGCATCAGTGAGCTGCAAGCTCTAGTGTTAGACACCCCCCCCTCACCTCCCAAAACTTTCACCATGACATGGTGGTTCTCCATACCCATTCACACTTCCTCCTGAAGGTAGTTTCCTCTTTACATCTAAACCAGTTGATAATCCTTCTGATTTTCTTCCCTAGATACATGCGTCATAGGCTGAAGCAGCTCTACACACCTTAGACTGTAACAGTGTGCTGGCTGACTACTTGGATAGAACTAAGGATCACGGATAATCCTCACAATTCATCTCCTTTGATCCTAGTTACCTAGGCCTATCAGTAACAAAACATACTCTATTCGTATAGCTAGCAGATTGCACTTTTGCTTATGCACAGTCAGGACTCTCTTTGGAGGGTCATGTCACCGCTCACAATGTGCGGGCTATGGCAACCTCTGTAGCCACTCTGTTCACTATCCATTGATGAGATCAGCTACCTGGTCTTCCATTCATACCTTTGTTGTACACTACTGTCTGGACAGAGACTCCCGTCGGGATACTGACTTTGGCCAAGCTGTACTCCAGCACCTCTTTGGGACTTAAACGCAACTCCTACCTTCCGTCCCGGATTTCTACAAGATACCAGACTATCATCGGGGGAGTATCACCTACTGGAATAAAGTCCAATGGCCCACAACTCTTTCAGACTCTTGGGCTACATGTTTTTTGCCTAGGGGATTGCACTACTCTCCCCCCCCCTCCCCATACCAGTCTGGTATCTGGGAGCTAGTGAGTCCCATAGGTGAAGAAAGCATTCCTCCTTGTTCCTGGATATATTCTATATCTGTTGGATAAGGCATAGTTAATCACCTGTAACAGGTGATCTCTGGGAACAGCAGCAATCAGTCTTCACAACCCACCCTCCTTCCCTGGGAGTTGTAGGGTGGTTCTATTTTCTTCTTCTCAGCTACAAACCCAGCTGAGGAGAGGAGTTGGGAAGGTAGGCAGGTGCAGTGGAGTGCTCCCAAAGGCTTTCCTATTGGACGCTGTGGAGCGTTCCCACGTGGGTTCAGTCAGTGATATTCACCCATATGTGAAGACTGATTCCTGCTGTTCCCAGAGATCTCCTGTTACAGGTGATTAACTATGCCTTATCTGACAGATATAGAATAAATTAGTTTTCTGAGATAGTAAAGTTAGATAGCTCTATGATTGCAGTTACCAAGATAATCACCTTTTTTCCTATTTAACTTTTTATTAAATGTTTCAGTAGATAGTACAAACAGCTTCTGAACTCAACATTATACATTTTCTACAACATTCGTACAATCGTACTTTCTTGTATCCCCTGCTAGCTATTACAACAGTCAGCATTGCCTAAGCTTCTGCCTCCCCCCGTCTCCATTTCCCCCTTCGTTTATACATGCTTCTATGTCCCCCCCATGTCTGTCTCATATACATCACAAATATACATTTTTCAGCAGTTAGCTTGTAATCAGGGCTTTGTGCTAGTAATAGACTTTGTGATGAGCCCTCCGTTACTCCCTCTTCCCTGTCTCTCCACTTTTCCAAGTTTCCAACCATTTCCATACTCCCTTCCAGTGTTCCATGCTCTTCTCCCCTTTCCCATGTCTCAGCCTCATCAATCTATGCATCAAACACATGTCCCCCATTCTTCTGACGAAACCTTCACTTTGAGGTTTCCCCGACCCTGTCCAATATTTTGCTATCTCTCTTCTTGCTGCCACTATACAATGATGCAATACCCCTCTTTCCCTCTCCGAAATGTCCTCCTCCAGTTGATGTAATAAGCATACCTCTGGTTTTCTTTGTAATCTGTGTCCTGTCATTTCATAAATTATCTCCAATACCTTATCCCAGTATGCTTGAATCTGCCCACACTTCCACCACATGTGCATCATGTCACCTCGCTCTTGGCAACCCCTCCAACATTGATCAGATTGCCCTCTTCCCACTCTTTTCTTCTGTGTCGGTGTCCAGTACCACCGATATAGCACTTCATAAGCATTTTCTTTTATTTGAGTGGCTATAGATATGCCTGCCACTCTCTGTATTACCTTATCCCACACCTCTTCATTCCATTGCACTCCTAAATCCGCCTCCCATTTCTTAATCAACTCCAATTTGCCCTCTCCTCCCTCCATTAACCCTTTATAAATCTTGGCCAATGCTCCTTTTTGGCCTAATTGTCCCAAGCATAGGGTCTCAAACCACCCCCTATGTTTCCATATATCCTTCCATACTTTTTTCTGTCTCAAGAAGTGACTCACTTGGATATAGCTATAATAGTTGTTAATGGATAACCTATATAAATCCTTAATTCCCTCAAACTCTCTGACTCTCTCTTTAACCATGATCTGGGAAATATGTGTAAGTCCCAACTCTCCCTACCTTTGCAGCGTACTGGCCCCTGTCCCCTCTCAAAGCATGCTTCTATGGTCATCCCCTGCATATATCCTTTGTCTTGTATTAATACTTTCCTATTTTGTTTCCAAACATTCAGAATACGTAGAATAATGGGATTTATGGGGTTTTGGTCAGGTGCTCTTCTCCCCTTCCACACCGTCCTTTCCAATCCCATTCCTCTGACTGTATATTCTTCCATTCGAACCCAATGTTTCTGTTTATCTCCAGGAACAAGCAGGAATGTAGTCTTCACATATGGGTATCGTCGGTACCGACGGAGCCTGTGCGGGAACGCTCCCCAGCGTCCAATAGGAAAATTTTTGGGAGCATCCAACAGCGCCTACATGCTGCCTTCCCGCCTTTCCCAACCGTCCCTCTCCAGTTCTTCGTTTTCCGCGGAGCCCTGTCACTGCAGAAAAAAATCCCTTCTATTCTTCTTTTTTGTGGTCGCGTCTGCCTTGCCTCGACGCTACACCGGTACCGTCGGTTCTTCTTTCTTTTCTTCTAAAAAAAACAAAACAAACACCCCCCCCCTTTCTTCTGGAGTCTTTCCAGTAACTTTCTCTTCAGGTGCCACGCGCCATTTGGGCACTAGGCCCAGCTTTTTCCTTCAAAATGGAAAAACCCGCTTTGGGTTTTAAAGTGTTCTAAGTGTGGCGGTACCATCTCAGTCACCGATGCCAATGAGTGGTGCCTCAAATGTTTAGGTCCTGACCACTCTATTTCTGAGTGTGTTACTGGGACCGAGTCATGCGTCTCTGTCCGGCATTGACAAGCTGGTACCGGACCACTCTGATGCCGACTTCGATCGATCGGTACCGGTACCGTGCCTTGCACGATCACCCGGATCGGAGATACTTCGAATCCTCGGATGGGTCTGAAGACTCTGAAAGCTCTGCCGCTACCAGAGTACTTCTTCCTGAGGATTCCTCTTCTCCTCAGCGTAGGATGTCTCCACCAGAGGATATGTCCTTTTAGGATTTTATCTGAGATGTGGCCCGAGGTCTTTTCATCACAGTGGCTCCTGAAAAAGAGCCTAGGGCAAAGGAATTAGAAATCCTGCAATACCCTAAAGCTCCCAAGGAGGCAGCTACCCTACCTATTCATGAGATTTTGCATGATCTCATGTTAAGGATGTGGGAAACACCTCTAACCACATCTCCTCACTCTCGAAGACTCGACACCATGTATCGAGTTCCTCCTTGTCCTGGGTTTCAGAAGACTTGATTACCACACCATTCCATGGTGGTGGAATCAGCTGTGAGAAGGATAGAGTGCAAAAAGGCATGCATCGAATCCTCCAGGACGTGAGTGTAGGACTCTTGACGCCTTTGGACGTCGAACCTTCCAGGCTTCCATGCTTTCTGCTAGGATCAGTTCCTATATCTTATATATGGGAATGTTCCTTAAGGAGGTCACAGGAGATTTAGAGCTTATGAGCCCTCTCCTTCCTGATGATAAGAGGTAAGATTACCTCACCCTTGTCAAACATGCCCAGGATGTTTCCAAGTTTGTGAATCGTGCAGCCTTTGACTGCTTTGAATGCATAAACAGAACCTCTGCCATTGCCATAGGTGCACGTAGGATTGCCTGGCTCCAGGCATCTGACTTGGAAATTTGGGTACAGAATAAATTAGGGAATATTCCTTGCACAGGAGAGAATCTCTTTGGCAAGAATTGGCAGGAAAAAGCTACTGAGATAGATGCTGACAATATCACTTTGGATAGATTGTCTAAATCTACAGCTGATCCTGCGAGGAAGAAATCCTATAAGAAACCATTCTTCAGTAAGAAGAAGAGGTTTTATCCCTCCTATACCCAGCAGGGGCATCGTTTAGGTCAGTCTGCCCAAAAGGGACAGCAGCAACAACCTAGACAAAGAAAGACAAAAGCAGCTAAGCCTCAACCGGCTCAGCAGACTCAGCCTCCACAGGAGCGTTGACTCCTATCTAGAGAACTTTGCCTTCCTGGCCCTGAATGGCCAAGAACCCTCCACCATCCCAGGAAGGTTATGTCATTTTGCCCCCAGCTGAGGTCAGATAACAGCAGAAAATTGGACTCTGTCTATTGTAAGAGAGGGGTTACAGGCTTCATTTCCTCAGCATCCCCCCTCCTACAATGGTAAGACAGTTCAATTCTCAGACCTCTCTCAATAACCAGTTATGTCAAGAGGTCACTGTGCTCCTTTCTCAAGGGGCAATAGAAGAGGTACCCATTTCCCAACGGGGTACAGGGTTTTACTCCCCCTATTTCCTTATTCCAAAGAAAACAGGAGGACACAGACCCATTTTAGACCTCAGAGAATTGAACAAATTCCTGTTCAAAGAGACGTTCAAAATGATTTCTCTAGGAACTCTGCAGCCATACCTTCAGAGTCAGGATTGGCTTTGTTCTCTAGATCTCAAGGATGCGTACACTCATGTTCTCATCCATCCAACTCACCGAAAGTTCCTTCGCTTTCTGTTTCAAGGGAAGCACTACTAATACAGGGTTCTTCCCTTTGGCCTGGCCTCTGCACCAAGGGTGTTCACAAAATGCATGGCTGTGGTGGCAGCATCTCTCCGCATCCTGGGAATATTCGTCTTCCCTTACTTAGACAACTGGCTCATTTGAGCCCCTTCAGAGCCAGAGGCCAGGGCTGCCCTCTCGCACAATGTGCATCCTTCAGTATTTGGGACTTGTCAAACTTCCCAAAATCCAACCTTGCTCCCAATCAGTCCCTAGAGTTTATAGGAGCGCTGCTGGATACCAGACAGACAAGGGCCTACCTTCCACAGCCCCGCTGCCTTCGCATTGTGTAGTTAGCTTCCCAAGCAGTGCTAAAACCTCACTTCACTGCTCAGGAAATGTTACAGTTGCTAGGCCACATGGCATCCACCGTGCATGTGGTTCCTTATGCTCGCCTCAATATGAGGGCAGTCCAGTGGACTTTATCCACTCAGTGGACTCAGGCGTCAGGTTGTCTGTCAGACAAAATAGCAAACTCAGATCGCCTTATTTTGTCTCTCCAATGGTGGCAGTCACCCCAAAACCTTTTGGTGGGGTCTCCTTTTCAGCAACCCCCACCCCAGGCCACTCTAACAACAGATGCTTCACAGGTGGGTTGGGGGAGCCCACCTGCAAGGCCTCTCTACCTAGGGTACCTGGACTCCACAGGAGGCCTATTTACACATCAGTCTCCTGGAACTCAAAGCAATTTTCATTGCTCTTCGAGTATTCCACCCCCAGCTCAGCTACAAGACAGTCCTATTGACAGTTCTTTGCAATTGCTTTAACTTTCTATGTGCTACTAATATTGGCAGCGTTTGAAACAAGAACAAAATTTGAGGCAGAAGCATCATCTTTATAGCTGCAATGCGACCTAGCCAGGATATGTAGCTCTGCCCCCACCCACTCACAAGCTTTCAACTTGTCCGAATAGCTAACATAGTTTAGATTCTATAACATTTCCAAACTATTACTTATTTTTATCCGTAGGTACCGGATAGCCCCCTTGGCTCACTTAAATGGGTATTTTATTTTTAAAATTTCCTGTGCTTCCTTGGGTAATGACAAATTCAATATTTCCGATTTTGTCCAATTTATTGTGAATCCTGACAACCTTCCATATTCTTCTAATTCCCACATTAATATTGGTATGGAAAACCCCGGTTTAGTCACACTCATTATAATGTCATCCGCAAACAGTGATATTCTATAGTCTGTTTTACCTATTCCTATGCCCTTCAGATCCTCCCGTTTTCACACCCTCTCTGCAAACGGTTCCACTGAAAGCAGAAATAGAGGTGACAGGAGACATCCTTGTCTCGTCCCTCTCCCTGCTCAAAGAATGCAGAGTAGGCTCCATTCACCCAAAAACAAGCTTTCGGGTTGCGATAAAGAGCTCGTACCCACCCCAAAAACTCTTCTCCCAACCCCATTCTTTCCATTACTTGAAATAAAAAAGGCCAGGCCACCTAGTCAAAAACCTTTTCAGCATCCAGAGATATCAGCAGTGCCGCCTCTTTACTCTGTTCAATCGACCAAATAATATTTAGTATCTTGCGAATATTATCTGCTATCTGCCTACCTGGGATGAATCCGGCTTGATCTTGATTTATCAAGTTCCCTATTACCCTATTTAAGCGCGTAGCCAATATTTCAGCCAACAACTTAGCATCTAAATTTAGCAATGAGATTGGTCTATACTATGAGTGCTCTTGTGGGTCCTTGCCTTCCTTATGTATTACTGTTTACTCCTGCCCATCCCATAGTATCGGCCAGCACCCTCCCCCCCCTCTCTTGGTAGATTAAACAGCTTCACTAATGGTGCAGTTAATATCTCTCCGAATCTTCTATAAAACCTCGCCGTGAGCCCATCCAGTCCCGGTGCCTTATCTACTTTTAATTGTTTTATGGCTTTCATTATTTCCTCTTCCTTTATGGCTCTTTAACTCTTTTTGTTCCTCTTCCAGTTTCGGAAGCTATATGGAGTCTAGATAACTATTTGTCCTCTCCAACTCTGGAGGAGCTCACTCTTTGTATGGCGACTGATAGAAGCTTTTAAAGGCTTCCCTGATTTCCCCATCTTTGTGAACTAATTTCCCTCCAGAATCTCGAACTTTCAATATGTGTGATCTTAATTTCCGTTGTTTCAAGCTCTGCGCCATATATCTCCCAGCTTTATTTCCCCCCTCAAAGAATTCCTGTCTCAATAGCAGCATTCGATACCTTATAGTTTCAGCCTGCATTTCATGTATCTAGGCTCTTAAGGCCAACACCTGTCCTCTATGTGCTCCCCTTCTATCTTGCGCATCTAATTCTTCTAATTTCATTAATCTTTCTCTCAATTCCCTATCTCATCTCTCCCTCTCCTTCTTTTTTCGTGCCCCCCATTTAATTAAAACTCCCCGCACTACTGCCTTGTAACCATCCCAAACTCCTCCCCATGCCACCTTGCCATTATCGTTCCATCTAAAGTAATCCCTTGTTTCTCCATGACCAAGCAGGAAGTCAGTCCTCACAAATGGGTGACGTCGGCGCCGACGGAGCCCCCGTGCGGAGCATTTCCCCAGCTTTCAAGGAAAGCCTTTGGGAATGCAGCGCGCATGCGCGGTCCCCTTCCCGCCCAAGGGTGCCATCTTGCTCAGTCTTTCTTTTTCCGCAAAGCCCAACGGACGTGAGTTCATGTCACCCGGGAAAAGTAGATTTTTTTCGGCTATTTTGGCTTTTTCTGTTCCGTTTCGACACCGGTTCCTTTTCCCGCCTGGGCTCGGTACACCGGTATCGAGTCCGGAGTTTTGATTTTCGTTTTTTGTCCTTCGTGACTAGCATTCGCGCTCTTTTTGTGTTTTCATTGGCAGCCCGGTCTTTTGACCTTGCAGGGGCCCTTTTTCCCCCGATTGGCTGCCAGCGGGTTCAAAAAGTGTGATCGGTGGAAGAAACTTATGTCTCTCACCAACACACATGACTGCTGCCTCCGTTGCCTTGGGCCCGACCATGACCCTCTGGCCTGTGGCCCATGCAGTAAAATGTCGTCATCGAAGGCGCTTCGGAGCCGTCGGCATCAACGTGAGAGAGTTTTCTCTGACGCCGCGTCCGGCCAGGCCCGGACTTCGTCAGAGGCCTCGACATCTCGGGAGTCTGACCCCGAGCGCCGTCGGGGTTCCTCTGAGAGGGAGTCTTCCTCCCAGGAGCACAGAAGGAAGAAGAAGCTCGCGAGGGCGGTGTCGGTGGAGGCTCCTGGATCCTCGAGGGCCAGGTCGCATAGCCCTGACCGCCACCCTGGGCTCTCGGAGTCGGAGAGGCCGTCCAAGTGACCTCGTGTGGAGCCAGAGTCCCTGAGTCATGTAAGTGCAGTTGTCCTCATGGATTCTCCTCTGGGGGAGCCGACGGTGTCTGGCTCGAGTCAGGGGCTGCTGAGTCTCCTAAGCTTGGCCTCAGGTTGACGGCCTTGGAGAGCAGCTTGGCTGCCTTTATGGAACAGCAGCGAGTGCTGATCGCCGGTCTGACCGGTGCATCTGCCCTGACCACTGGGACCTCGACATCCAAGTCGACCCTGGAGACCGAGCCAATCCTCGAGTCAATGAAGACTCGAGTCGATCCTCGGTCACGGTCCCCCTCAACCTCCCGTGCGGGGCTGAGATAGTTGACGCTGATACCCTCGGCGTCGGGGCGGATGCCACCAAGGCCCACACGGTCTGAGCTGCTCGATTCCTCCTCGGAGGAGTCGGCATGGGAGACGGAAGACGAGGAGTCCCCGGAAACCACCTGGACCCGGAGCGTCCCTTCGGACTCACCGGAGTCCGAGCCTTGGAGACGGTCCCCCCTGGAGGATACCCGGTTCTCAGACTTAGTGAGGGACATGGCCAAACCTTGGCCTTCCCTGCGGACGCCGAAGAGGAGCCTCGAGCCGAAGAGCTCGATGCCCTCCAGTATGACTTTCCTCTGAAGGAAGTCTTTACTGTACCGGTTCCTCCGATGCTGGAACGGCTGCTCTTCTGTATGTGGGAGGCACCGGCCTCGGCGCCAGTTTTTAGCAAACGGGTCGATTCCATTTATCGAGTCCGTAAGAGCCCTGGGTTCCAAAAGGTGCAGCTACCGCACCACTCCATGGTTGTGGAATCGGCCATGCACTGCCTGAAGAGTCAGATGCACTTCTCGGTGCCCCCCCGGTTGGGAGGCCCGGAACCTGGATGCCCTCGGTAGAAAGTGCTTCCAGCTGTACATGGGCATGTACCTACGAGACCTGACAAAGGAGATTGCCGGGTTCTCAGCTGGCCTCTCTGAGGAACCTTGGCAGAAGTTCAAGGCTTTGTCAACAGGGATCCGAGAATGCTCTAAGTTTATCTTTCGAGCAGCCTATGATGGCTTTGAGGCTTCAGCCCGGGTAGCCGCGGCCGACATCGGTGCATGCCATCAGGCTTGGCTGCAGTCATCAGACCTGGAGTCATGGGTGCAGGACAAGTTGGTCGATGTCCCTTGCCGGGGTGAAAACCTTTTCGGTAAGCCCATGACTGAAAAGGCTGCGGAAATCGACACTGAGACTCTCACCAGGACAAGGCTGTCCAGGAAGACTTCTGCCCCTTCTCAGAAAAAGAAAGGCTTGGGAAAGAAGCCCTTTTTTCCGAGGAAGGGTGCTGCCTACAAATCCTACCCTCAATATCAGGCCTCTCCAGCTCCCCAACAGGGCCAGCAGGCCAAGGGGCAGAGGCATGGGCCCCATAGGCAGAAGACCCCCAAGCCGCCAGCTCCGGCTCCTGAACAGCAGGGAGCAGGGTTTTGACTCCCACAGCATAGCCTCTTCTCCACAGCTGGCTCCACTCATCACTGGAGGTCGGCTGACCCTGTATGCCCAGGTGGCCAGCCATCACAGGGGGATACCTGGGTATTGAGCATAGTCCAAAAGGGCTACATGCTCCACTTCCACCAGCTACCCCCCTCCTACTTTCCAGGGGAGCCTCCAAGACTCCCTCTGCACAGAAACCTCCTTCAGGAATTGACAAGTCTCCTAAAAGAATGGGCGGTGGAACCGGTGCCTCACCACCTGGAAGTGTGTATCCACGTATATATTGAGTCAAGTTTACTGAGGGTTTATTGTTATACTAACAATGAAGTGTGTCCCTCAAATATCAACTGGGCTATGATCTTTTACCAATATGCAACTAATGACGTCTAAAATCCCAGAAAAAATTAATCAAAAACTTGAAAAGAACTTGAGGTCTCAGACTGTTGATGGCACTTTTATGCAGACAGACAAAGTGCCATCAACAGTCTGAGATCTCAAATTCTTGTTTTTGATTATTCTCAAGTTTTTGATTATTTTTTTCTGGGATTTTAGACATCATTAGTTGCGTATTGGTAAAAGATCATAGCCCAGTTGATATTTGAGGGACACACTTCATTGTTAGTATCACCACTTGGAAGGGCAAGGCTTCTACTCCAGGTACCAAAAAGGACAGGAGGCCTCCAGCCTTTCCTAGACTGGCGAAACCTAAACAATTTTCTGGAGAAGGAAAAGTTCAAGATGCTTACCCTTGGGATACTGCTGCCCACCTCCAACAGGGAGACTGGCTATGCTCCTTAGACCTGAAGGATGCTTATACTCGCATCCTCATTTACCCAGACCACAGACAATAACTCAGATTTGTGGTGGGAGGAAACCATTTTCAGTACAGGGTACTTCCCTTTGGCCTCACCTCTGCCCCCAGGGTTTTCACCAAATGCCTGGTGGTGGTAGCGGCCTATGTCAGGAATCGGGGAATCTTTGTCTTCCCATACCTGGATGACTGGCTCATCGGGCCAGTCTCTCCAGGAGGCCAGACAAGCCAATCTTCGCACGGTCTCTCTTCTTCAGCATCTGGGCTTTGTCATAATCTACGCAACGTCCACTTTGCTCCCCTCTCAGAACCTAGAGTTTATAGGGGCAAGATTAGACACCCTGCAGGCAAGAGCTTACTTGCTCGAGGACAGGGCCCACAGGCTGATGGACTTGGCAAACCAGTTCCAAAGCAATTCTCAGGTCTCCGCCAGGCATGTCCTGTGGCTCCTGGGCCACATGGCATCCACAGCACATGTGACTCCGAATGCCTGTCTGCACATGCGGGCTGCTCAGTGGTGCCAAAGAGCTCAGTGGACGCAGGCCACAGGCGACCTCCAAGACAGAGTAAAGGTGTCCAAACCACTTTTGGGCTTCTTGAAGTGGGGCTACATCTCCCAAACCTTCTCGGGGGGTACCTTTTCAGGCCCCAGCACACACACAAAGGTGCTGACGACCGATGCCTCCTTAAAGGGCTGGGGTGCAGATTGCCAGGGCACGTGCACTCAAGGCCTGTGGTCTCCTCGGGAGGCCACACAGCAGATCAATCTTTTGGAGCTGCGAGCAATCTGCTTGGCTCTACAGACTTTTTCTCATGCCCTCTCTCACCAGTCTGTCTTAGTTCAGACAGACAATCAGGTAGCGATGATCTCCAGGAACAAGCAGGAATGTAGTCCTCACATATGGGTATCGTCGGTGCCGACGGAGCCTGCGCGGGAACGCTCCCCAGCATCAAATTAGAAAGCTTTTCGGAGCATCCCACAGTGCCTGCGTGCTGCCTTCCCGCCTTTCCCAACTGCCTCTCTCCAGTTCTTCGTTTTCCGCGGAGCCAGCAGGTCGTTCCTGTCACTGCAGAAATTTTTCCTTATTCTCCTTCTTTTTTGTGGTCGCGTCTGCCTTCCTCGACGCTATACTGGTACCGCCGGATCTCCTTTCTTTGGGAAAAACTTTTTTTCTTTTTTTTTTTTTTTAATTTTTCTTTCCAGGTGCACGTGCCATTTTGGGCCTTAGGCCCAAAATTTCCTCCACTATGGAAAAACTCGCTTCAGGTTTCAAAAAGCGCACCAAGTGTGGCGGTACCATCTCCGTAACCGACACCCATGAGTGTTGTCTTAAATGTTTAGGTCCTGACCACTCCATCTCCGAGTGTATGGCTTGTGCCATGATGTCCAAGAGTGGTCGACAAAACCGGGCTGCTAAGCTCAGCACCCTTTTTCCCTCCAATGCAGCTTCTGTGGCATTGACGTCTTCCAGGGCTTCGTCTTCCTCCCATGGATCTCAGGTAACTACACAGAAGTCTAGCCGGTCCTCAAAGAGTAGATCTCCTTCCAAGCATCGAGATGCCTCTGGCATTGCCCTTGAGGGTTCTATACTGTCAAAATTGCCCCGGCGGGAGGCTTCGGCTTCCAAAGCATTATCGGGGCTCCAGGATGTTCTCGAGGCCTCAACCTTGGCAGAACTACCGGTGCCATGCTCTAGGGTACCGGCTGCTTTTTCCGGTACCGATACCCAGGCATCGGCAGCGTCGATAGACCAGAGGTTCCTGGCTATTGAACGCAGTCTGGCGGCTCTCCTTGCGGCATCGACACCCTCGGAACCCCGTCAAACAGTTCAACCGGTACCGGTACCGACTCCGGTACCGGTACTGACAGCATTGGCATCGACATCGGGGTCTGCTTTGCCGGCACCCAGTCATGCGATGCCTTCCGGTACCGATTCCCCCCGGTACCGACTTCGGTCTGTACGGGTATTGGGCTCTTCAAGAGCATCCGGACAGAAGGTACTTTGAATCCTCAGAGGACTCTGAGGATTCTGACAGCTCTGTTGGTATCGGAATACTTCTCCTGGAGGAACTTTCCTCTCCTAAACGCAGGATGTCTCCTCCAGAAGATATCTCCTTTCAGGATTTTATCAGGGAGGTGGCTCGAGGTCTTTCCATTACTGTGGCTCCCGAAACAGAGCCCAGGGCAAAGGAATTGGAGATTCTACAATATCCCAAGGCTCCTAAAGAGGCGGCTACTTTGCCTATCCATGAGATCTTACATGATCTCATGCTAAGAATGTGGGAAACACCTCTTACCACCTCTCCTCACTCTCGTAGACTGGATACCATGTATCGAGTCCCTCCTTGTCCTGGTTTCCAGAAGACTCTGCTTCCTCACCACTGTATTGTAGTGGAATCGGCTATGGGAAGGATCAGGAGTGCAAAGAGGCATGCCTCTAATCCTCCAGGACGTGAGTGTCGAACTTTGGATGCCTTTGGACGTCGTACTTTCCAGGCTTCCATGCTTTCTGCCATGATCAGTTCCTATATTTTATATATGGGAATGTTCCTTAAGGAAGTCACATGTGATTTAGAGGTTTTGAGCCCTCTTCCTGAAGATGGGATTTTCTCACACTGGTCAAACATGCCCAGGATGTTTCTAAGTTTGTCAATCGTGCAACTTTTGACTGTTTTGAGTGCATAAGCAGAACCTCTGCCATTGCCATAGGTGCACGTAGAATTGCCTGGCTCCAGGCATCTGATTTTGAGCTCTGGGTGCAGGACAAACTGGGCAATATCCCTTGTACATGTGAGAATCTAATTGGCAAGAGAGAGCCAATAAATTAGATGTTGACAACACTACTTTGGATAGATTATCCAAAGCTACAGCTGATCCTGCAAGAAAGAAATCTTTCAAGAAACCATTCTTTTCCAAGAAGAAGAGGTTTTATCCCTCTTATTCCCAGCAGGGACGTTCTTCAGGTCAATCTGTCCGGAAGAGTCGGCAACCATCTAAACAAAGGAAACCAAAGACTGCTAAGCCTCAACTGTCTCAGCCTCCACAAGGCCTTTGACTTTCATCTAGAGAACTTAGCCTTCCTAGCTCTCAATGGACCAGAACCTTCCACCATTCCAGGAAGGTTGTGTCACTTTGCCCCCTGATGGGGGCAGATAACAGCAGGACATTGGACACTCTCTCCATCATAAAAGAGGGGTACAAGCTTCACTTTTTGTGCCTGTCCCCTCCCACAGTGGTAAGACAGTTCAATTATCAGACCTCTCTCATCAACCTGTTGGATCAAGAGGTCACTATGCTTCTTGCCCAAGGGGCAATAGAAGACATACCCATTCCCCAACGGGGTACAGGGTTTTACTCCCCCTATTTCCTTATTCCAAAGAAAACAGAAGGACACAGACCTATTTTAGACCTCAGAGAATTGAACAAATTCCTGTTCAAGGAGAAATTCAAGATGATTTCTCTGGGAACTCTGCTGCCATACCTTCAGAGTCGGGATTGGCTTTGTTCTCTAGATCTCAAGGATGCGTACACTCATGTTCTCATCCATCCAACTCACAGAAAGTTCCTTCGCTTTCTGTTTCAAGGGAAGCACTACCAATACAGGGTTCTTCCCTTTGGCCTGGCCTCTGCACCAAGGGTGTTCACAAAATGCATGGCTGTGGTAGCAGCATTTCTTTGCACTCTAGGAATATTCATCTTCCCTTACTTAGACGACTGGCTCATTCGAGCCCCATCAGAGTCAGAGGCCAGGATTTCTCTTTCTTGCACAATGCGTATCCTTCAGTATTTGGGTCTGGTCATAAACATCCCAAAGTCCAGTCTAACTCCCATTCAGTCTTTAGAGTTCATAGGAGCTTTGCTGGATACCAGAAAAGCAAGGGCCTATCTTCCTCGGACCCATTGCCTTCGCATGGTGCAGTTAGCTTCTCAAGCAGTGCTAAAGCCTCATCTCACTGCTCGAGAGATGTTACAACTACTAGGCCACATGGCATCTACCGTGCATGTGGTTCCTTATGCTTTCCTCCATATGAGAGCAGCCCAGTGGGCTTTATCCACTCACTGGACCCAGGCATCAGGGTGCCTGTCAGACAAAATAGCAAACACAAATCGCCTTATTTTGTTCCTCCAGTGGTGGCAGTCCACTCAAAACCTGTCGCTGGGGTCCCCATTTCAACAACCTTTACCCCAGGCAACTCTCACAACAGATGTTTCTCCAAAGGGTTGGGGAGCTCATCTGCAAGACCTCTCCACCCAAGGCACCTGGACTCCACAGGAGACTCATCTACATATCAATCTCTTAGAGCTCAGAGCAATCTTCCTTGCTCTTCGAGTGTTCCATACCCTACTCAGCTATAAGACAGTCCTCATTCATACAGACAATCAAGTAGCCATGTTCTACGTGAACAAGCAGGGGGGAACAGGCTTTCTGTCGCTTTGCAACAAAGATTTGCGACTATGGGCCCTCGCCAGAGAGCATCGGATTCATCTCCTGGCAGTGTATCTTCCAGGCATACAAAACTCTTGGGCAGACAAACTCAGTTGAGTTCTGCTTCCACACGAATGGTCTCTGCATGCAGACCAGGTGGCCAAGATTTTTCAAATTTGGGGAACCCCGGGCATAGACATCTTTGCAAGTCCGTTGAATGCCAAACTTCCCCGGTTCTGTTCCAGAATTCCGGCTCAGGGCTCTCAGGCCAGGGATGCTTTCCTCCTTCACTGGGGTCAAGACTTCCTTTATGCCTTTCCACCCATTCCCCTAATTCCCAAAACCCTGTTCAAGCTTCAGAGAGACAGAGGCCGTATGATTCTCATAGCTCCACATTGGCTACGGCAAGTGTGGTACCCTCTGCTTCTACATCTCTCTCAAGCTCCCTCTCTGGAGTTTGGGTCAGCTCCAGATCTCCTGTCTCAGGAGGACGGAATGTTATGGCATCCCAATCCCCAGTCTCTGCATCTCAGGGCTTGGTTGCTGAAGGCCTAGATCTCCATGATCTTAACCTCCCTCAGCAAATAAAGGATATCCTTTATGCTTCCAGGAAGCCTTCCACAAGACGCGCTCAAGGACAGGTTGTTGAAGACATTGCTGACGACATCCGTAGGTTAGCACATGTCCCAGTTCAGACTTGGAATGGATTGGACCTCAATGGATGGTCTGGAACCCTATTTTCAGGGCTAGGAGGATTGAAGACAATTATGTTCGCAGTATTAATCATAGTAGCTATGTGTTTACATCTTCCATGTTTTCTGCCTCTTTGCTTATGTATGTTAACCTCAATTATTGATAGTACAGTTGAACGTGAAACAGCCGCCCGGGTAATGGCCATGTGGCAGTATCAGGCTATACCCCAAGAAGAAGCCTCAGTTTGAAAAATGTTTGATATGTGATTATATTCTCACCCTCTTTTATTCGGGCTGAGAATAATCAAAGGGGGGAATGTGGTAGGCTACGGCCTGTAAACTAGGCCTAGATCCTAACCCCCACCTGAGAGTAGTGCTGAGAATAACCAGAGTCTGAGAAACTGGCTGAAACTGCTTTAAACTGCTTTTGAAAAGTTTGTATAATTCCTTTATGCTGAAGTAGAAATATATCTATGCCTAAGACTATGCCTTTGTTAGAACAGCCTGAGAAGGGGGAACAGGGAGCTTGGTCCAGAGAGGGTCCCCGATTGGACAGGTGCAGGGGGCGTTGGGACCAATAGAAAGTTTGCCTATATCAAACTGTAAAAATTGTATATAAGGAATTTGCTCCTGTACTCCATTGCTCAGTCCTTTTTGGATACTCTCCTGTCTGAGCCTGTGCACAATAAATTGGTTTGGACCCTGAACTGACTCCTGGTTTTATTCATTGCATGCACTTCGCTGCTACATTTCAAACAGCAATTAGTTAGATTAAATTTTCCACACACCACCCTCAGATGCAAGTAAATAATCAAGTGCTAAGCGGTTCTGGTAAATAGCTGTATGCATTTGGGTACTTTGCTTGGGTAAAAGAGTTAGTGCTTTACTCGTTTCATTAGTTATAATTTCTACAACAGCTTGTAAGCTTATAATACGATTTAGCATATAAACCGGAGTGCGGTATCCCCAGGTCCCATCTTGTACCCAAGTAGCTGGCCCATAATAGGCAATAATTCTTTCAGGTGGCCACTCATCACCTTCCCACTTGTCCCATTGACCTATCTTAAAAGTGCTGCGCTTCTGTCGAATATTGTAGATGGGGAAGCCGAGCTGCTCCCCTTGAGCGATGGGAATGAGGAAGAAAGAAGGTCGTATTGTTCCCATAACACATGCCCCTCCCCAATTATTATGGAGTCGAGCATATGCCCGGGTGCCACAAATCCAATAAAGCCCAGGAGGGGCTTCACAAGTATTGGAGGAGGTGAGGTCAGTCCATAGTCTAGCAAGATGAGGGAAAGCGATTAAAGGGTTGGGGGGTTCAGTAGCATTAACACCGGACCACCAGGATGTTCTCTTCGTTGTGGCATTATAAATCCATTGGCTTAGACAGACCAGTTGTCCCACCGATGTGGTAAACTATGGTCCCGTGTGGACAAAGCAGAGATGGCCGACAATGGTGTTGGCCAATACCCATTCACTTGCGGTTTTATTCAGAGCAGTCTGGTTATATGGGATGGAGTAGTTCAATTCTCTGGCTTCCCAGGGCCATTGGTCTCCCATCTTGGTGCCTCCACAGAAGAAACAGTTAGAAATGTGGAGACTAGAGGCTCCAGCTCCAGCTAGTTCAATGAATAGATTCTGCGTAGTGTGGGGAAGCTCTATCTCTGACTGCATGGCTTCATAGAAGGTATGGTGTATTTGATAAGGTGAGGAAATGCGGGTCTTAGTATTAAGCTGTATGTACATATAGGTTCCAGGGTCTACTTCCCTACCCACTATTCGTATGCCAAATCTATATCCTTGCCTCCACTGGCTAGGGTCAAGCACAAGGAGCTTTAAGGGGTTACAAGTACCATCTCCAGGAACAAGCAGGAATGAGTCTTCACATATGGGTATCGTCGGTACTGACGGAGCCCTGCGCGGGAACGCTCCCCAGCGTCCAGAAAGAAAGCTTTTGGGAGCATCCCACAGTGCCTGCGCGCTGCCTTCCCGCCTTTCCTAACTGCCTCTCTCCAGTTCTTCTTTTCCGCGGAGCCAGCAGGTCGTGTTTCCTGTCACCGCTGAAGAATTTCTTATTTTCTTTTATTTTTCTTTAGTCGCGTGTCTGCCTTCTCGATTCCGCACCGGTACCACCGGTCCTTTTTCTTTCTTTAAAAAAAAACAAAAAAACAACTTCTACTCTTTTTAGTGCATTTTTCTTCTGGGGCCTTAGGCCTACAGATATATTTTTGATAAGCCTCAACTTCCTCAGCACTCTATTGTGGTAGAGTCTGCTATGAAAAAGATCAAGAGTACAAAAAGGCACTCCTCTGCTCCTCCAGGAAGAGAATGCAGAACTCTAGATGCCTTTGGCAGGAAAATCTTCCAGGCCAGTATGCTTGTAGCCAGAATCATCTCCTATAGTCTCTATATGGGGATTTTTCTAAAAGAAGTTACAGATCATCTGCAAACCTTATCTCCTTTTATGTCAGAAGATAAGAGAGAGGAATACATCACCTGGTTCAAACATGCACAGGATGTATCCAAGTTTTCCAACCGTGCAGCCTTTGACTCTTTTGAGGGGGCCAGTAGAGCCTCGGCAATTGCCATAGGTGCACGCAGAGTTGCTTGGTTGCAAGCCTCTGATTTGGAATCATGGGTACAGGATGGTCTAGGTAACCTTCCCTGTACAGGCAAAAACCTGTTTGACAAAGATTGGCAAGCAAAGGCCAACCAAATGGATGCTGAAAACTCTGCGTTAGATAGACTTTCAAAGTCTACTACTGCTCCTTTTAAAAAGAAGTTGTTCAAAAAGGGATCTTTCCCAAAGAAAGGGAAATTTTCTTCTTATGGTCAGGCCTCTTCTCAAGGTCGTTTTGCTACAAAGAGACAGCAACAACCAAAACAGGCCAAAACCCAGGCTGCGAGGACTGCTACGGCCCAACAGCCTCAGCCTCCTCAGGGCCTTTGACTTTCTACTAGAGATCTTAGCCTTTCTGGCTCTAGAACATCCAGAGCCTCTCACCATCCCAGGAAGGTTAGCTCACTTTGCTCCCAGATGGAACAAATCACAGCAGAGCAGTGGACCCTCCATCATAAAGGAAGGGTACAAACTTCATTTCTTAAACCTTCCTCCTCACACCATGGTGAAACAGTTCAATTCTCCACCATCTCTCCTCAACCTTCTAGGTCAAGAGATTGCTACCCTTCTTGCCCAAGGGGCAATAGAAGAAGTACCCTTTCTTCAACAGGGCTCAGGGTTCTACTTCCCCTATTTCCTCATTCCAAAGAAAACGGGGGGCTACAGACCCATATTAGATTTCAGAGAATTGAACAAGTTTCTATGCAAGGAGAAATTCAAGATGACTTCTCTCGGAACTCTCCTTCCATACCTCCAAAGTCAGGACTGGCTTTTTTCTCTAGATCTCAAGGATGCATACACCCATGTTCTCATTCATCCAACACACAGAAGATTCCTTCGGTTCCTTTACCAGGGAAAGCACTACCAATACAAAGTGCTTCCTTTTGGTCTGGCCTCTGCTCCAAGAGTGTTCACAAAATGCATGGCAGTAGTAGCTGCATTCCTGCGCACTCTAGGGATATTCGTATTCCCATATCTGGACGACTGGCTCATCCGAGCTCCATCCCAGTCAGAGGCCCAGACTTCCCTGGCCTGCACAAGGCGTGTTCTTCAGTATCTGGGACTGGTAATCAACCTTCCAAAATCCCATCTCACCCCTACTCAGTCTCTAGAGTTCATAGGGGCCTTACTGGATACCACAACTGCAAGGGCCTATCTTCCCCAGGCCCTTTGCCTACGCTTGGTGCAGTTAGCCTCCCAGATTCAGTTAAAATCCCATTTAACTGCTTGAGAGATGTTGCATCTCTTAGGCCACATAGCATCCACGGTGCATGTAGTTCCCTATGCTCGCCTTCACATGAGAGCAGCTCAGTGGACCCTATCCTCCCAATGGACCCAGGCATCAGGTTGCCTGTCAGACAAAATAGCAACCTCCAGTCGCCTTTTTTGGTCCCTCCACTGGTGGAAGTCCACTCAGAATCTGTTGCTGGGGTCCCCCTTTCAACAGGTGTTACCCCAAGCCACCCTTACAACAGATGCCTCTCCAAGGGGTTGGGGGGCTCATCTACAAGATCTCTCAACCCAGGGCATCTGGTCTCCACAGGAGACATCTCTTCATATCAACCTCTTAGAGCTCAGAGCAATCTTTCTGGCTCTCAGAGTCTTCCACACCCTGCTCAGCTACAAGACAGTCCTCATCCACACGGACAACCAGGTAGCAATGTTCTACGTGAACAAGCAGGGAGGGACTGGCTCTCTGTCGCTTTGCAACGAAGCTCTGAGATTGTGGGCCTTCGCCAGAGAGCATCAAATCCATCTCATGGCAGTATATCTTCCAGGGGTTCAAAACTCTTGGGCAAACAGACTCAGTCGAGTTCTGCTTCCGCACGAATGGTCCCTCCATGGGGACCAGATAGCCAGAATTTTTCGGATTTGGGGTACCCCAGACATAGACCTGTTTGCAAGTCCATGGAATGCCAAACTTCCCCGGTTCTGTTCCAGGATTCCATGTCAGGGAGTTCAGGCGAGGGATGCCTTCCTCCTTCATTGGGGTCAAGACTTCCTCTATGCCTTTCCACCTATTCCCCTAATTCCCAAGACTCCGTTCAAGCTTCAGAGAGACAAGGGGACTATGATCCTCATAGCACCACTTTGGCCACGCCAAGTGTGGTACCCTCTATTTCTGCATCTCTCTCAAGCTCCCTCCCTAGACCTGGGGTCTGCTCCAGATCTCCTCTCCCAGGAGGAGGGAACCTTGTGGCACCCAAATCCTCAGTCTCTTCATCTCACAGCCTGGTTCCTGAAGGCCTAGACCTTCAAAATTTACAACTTTCTCAGCAAGTGAAGGATATCCTTCATGCTTCCAGAAAGCCTTCCACCAGACGTTCATATGCTTTTAAATGGAAAAGGTTTTCCATTTGGTGTGCAGAGAAGGGTCTCAACCCTCTTGCAATACCTTTGCATTCTTTACTAGACTATTTGCTGCATTTATCCCATGCAGGCCTTAAAACAAATTCAATCAGAGTCCATTTGAGTGCTATTGCAGCATCCCTTAAGCCTCTCAATGGACAACCTATTTCCTCTCATACTCTTATAGCAAGATTCATGAGAGGCCTTCTTTTGACTAAACCTCCCATTAGACCACCTCCAGTGGCATGGGACTTGAATCTGGTTCTTGGCCAGCTTATGAAGCCACCCTTTTGAACCCTTAGCCACTACCTCCTTAAAATTCCTTTCCTGGAAGGTTATTTTTCTCATTGCAGTCACCTCAGCTCGCCGTATCAGTGAGTTGCAAGCTTTAGTGGCTAATACTCCTTATGCAAGGTTCCATCATGACAAGGTAGTCCTCAGAACTAATCCACACTTTATGCCTAAAGTGGTCTCACCTTTTCATCTGAACCAGAAGGTGTTTTTACCTGTCTTTTTTCCAGGACCTCATGCATCAAGTGCAGAGAGGAATCTTCATACCCTGGATTGTAAAAGAGCACTTGCTTTCTACTTACACAGGACACAGCAACATAGAAAGTCCTCTCAACGTTTTGTTGCTTTTGATCCTTCTCATTTAGAACTTCCAGTCTCTAAGAGAACTCTGTCCAATTGGATTGCTCAGTGTATTTCCTTCGCCTACCAAAGTAAGAACCTTTCTCTGGAGGGCCTTGTCACAGCTCACAATGTGAGGGCCATGGCAACCTCTATGGCTCATCTAAACTCTGTGTCCATCGACCAAATCTGTCGAGCGGCCACCTGGGCATCGGTTCATACCTTCACAGCCCATTACTGCTTGGACAAGGACTCCCGCCGGGATGCCTTGTTTGGTCAGGCTGTTCTCAAACACCTGTTCCATACCTAATCAATTCCTACCCTCCATCCCTGATTGGATGCCTGAGATTCATGGGTAGAGGTAGAGCCCTTCCCAGGGACTCACAATCTGGGTGATCTCCCAGGCATCTCTAGCTGGGGAGTCCCCATATGTGAAGGCTCATTCCTGCTTGTTCCTGGAGATAGCACAGTTACTTACCTGTAACAGGTGATCTCTGGAAACAGCAGGAATAAGTCTTCACAACCCACCCACCTCCCCTAGGAGTTGTATCTCTCTATCTTTCCTTTTCTCTCTCTCTCTTTGTCTCAGCTTAAAACTCGAACTGGAGAGAGGCAGTTAGGAAAGGCGGGAAGGCAGCGCGCAGGCGCTGTGGGATGCTCCCAAAAGCTTTCTTTCTGGACGCTGGGGAGCGTTCCCGCGCAGACTCCGTCGGTACCGACGATACCCATATGTGAAGACTTATTCCTGCTGTTCCCAGAGATCACCTGTTACAGGTAAGTAACTGTACTTTTTGGACACTTAAGGGGCTCCAGCAACGGTAGTCTCTCTAAATTGGCTCTGCGATGATCCCCATCTTGCCCCTGAGGTCCATCCGACCAGGTGGCATAATATACACACTCCCACTTGGGGCAAAAATAGGCGTATTCTGATGCTTTGACATAACTAGTCGAGGTATGTGTCCCGGTGCATTTTCCCCACTTATATGCTCCTTCGGGGCACATGTATTTTTCATCATAGTAATAACTGCGCTCCTGGTCAACAGACCCACAGCTATAGTAGCTATTTCTGTTGATGGCATCACAAGCATCAAAGAAAAGAGGGGCTGATTTTGTGGGATCTGCGAGCTGACGTGTGGCATTGAGGAGGGCCCCATCCTCGTTGTTCCATCGTAGCTCTAGAACATGATATGAGGGATTTTGTCGGGGATTAAAACAAGTTCTCACCTTCCCTTTAGTACAGATACTTAATTCCGTACCATTATATACACATCGGCTAATCACACCAGTACAGGTGTAGTAAGAGTGATAAAGTAAAGTTTGGGTAATCTTTGTCCCGATTCGGGTAGTAGTTATACAGGCCGCACAGGGAGGTACGGCAACAGTCATTTCAAGGGGCCCCAGGGTTACTGCAAGCACAATATAAACACATCAAGGCAACATGATTACCATATTTCAATGAATTTGTTTAGAAATTGCAAAGTCTTTTACAGAAGTTCTCTTTCTCCACAGCTTCCACCGTACGTAGACCTGTCAGCTTCCGGTTGGTGACAGGAGTAGGGTTGCAGATTGCTCAAGCTTCTGCCGTACGTAGACCTGCCAGCTTCCAGCTGGGTGGCAGGAGTAGGGCTGCAGACTCTCACAGCAGTGGTTGTCGCTGCAGCGTAAGTCGCAATGGCGAGTCTGGGTTGTTTGTTGATGTCCAGTGACAAAGTTCAGTAGATGCCGCTGGCTTTACTCGACTGTGGTGAATCCAAGGTTCCAATTCTGCAACCTTAACTGCTGTAGGGGTTGATAGTATGACGGCATAAGGTCCCTTCCAATGAGGTGCTAACGGTGTCTTCCTCCACTCTTTGACCCACACCGAGGCTCCAGGCTTGAAGGGATGCAGCGGCTCGGTCAGATTGATTGGCAACTGGTCTTGTACCCATGCATGGAGATTCTGCAAAACAGAACCTAGAGCCAATAGTTCTTGTCTAGTGATTCCAGACCCAATCTGACTCATATCTCCTTTAATCCCTTGGATTATGGGCGGAGGGCGCCCATACAGGATCTCAAAAGGGGAAACTCCTAATGACTTGGTGGGAGCTGAGCGTATCCTAAGAAGGGCTATAGGGAGAACCTGTGGCCACTTCAGGTGAGCTTCCTGACAGAGTTTGGACAGCTGGGATTTCAGGGTGCGATTCATGCGCTCTACCTTCCCCGAGCTCTGGGGTCTGTATGCTGTATGTAATTTCCATTGTACTTGCAGAGCTCGGGCTAACTGCTGGGTTACTTGAGATACAAATGAGGGCCCATTATCTGATCCTATAGCTAATGGTATTCCAAACCGGGGGACAATTTCATGAAGCAGAACTTTGGTAACTTCCCTGGCTTTTTCAGTTCTGGTGGGGAAAAGCTTCTACCCACCCAGAGAATGTACAAACCAGGACCAACAGGTAACGATATCTGTTTGCTCGTGGCATTTCTGTGAAGTCCACCTGAATATTTCCCATGGGGGTGACTCCTACTGATTGAGCTCGTGGGGGCAGGTTGGGACCCTGCCAGGCATTGTTCTTTGCACAGATTACACATTTACGGGCTACTGTGGCTAATATGGGTCCTAGCAATGAAATACAAAAATGGGGTCGGAGAGCTTTTTCCATTGCAGTTTTTCCATAGTGTGTGGCTTGATGAAAAGCATGGACCAAAGGCAGGACCCAAGGCTTCAGGGATTACGGTTGGACCGGGAGGTGAGCCACCGGCTGGCGGTGGTAGCACTACCCATCCGGTCTCTGATAACACTCCCCCTTCCTTTTGACAATAATAGTCTAACTCTTTGCATGTGTACCGGGAGGTCCGTTCACTGAGGGACACTGGAAATATAGCTGCCTGGACTGCAGTAGGGGCAGGGACGGGCTCTGTGGTAGCCGCTTTTCGGGCAGAAACATCTGCAAATCTATTTCCTCGTGAAACGTCCCCTTCCCCTGCCTGATGACCTCGGCAGTGCATTACTGCGACTTGTTTGGGGGCCCACACAGCTTCCAATAGTGTCAATATCTCAGGACCATACTTAATGGACTTGCCTCCTGAGGTTATCAACCCTCGTTCCTTGTACAGGGCCCCATGAGCATGTAATGTCGTAAAGGCATACTTGGAATCTGTGTACACATTTAAGCGGAGTCCTGTTCCTATCAGTGCCCTAGTGAGGGCTATCAGTTCAGCCTTCTGCGCTGAAGTTCCCGGGGCCAGAGCTGAAGATTCAGCTACCATGTCCAGGGTCACCACTGCATAGCCAGCATGACGTTGTCCATTGATGACAAGACTGCTTCCATCCACGAAGAAAGTTTGTTCAGGGTCGTTCAGTGGGACATCAGGTCAGGGCGACTTGAGAATACAGTGTCCATTATTTCCAGGCAATCATGATTCGGCGGGCCTGGTCCAATTGGCAGCAGCATGGCTGGGTTCAAAGCTTGACTAACGATCAACTGTAATCAGGGATTTTCGCACAACATGCTCTGGTACTTCAGCATGCGGGAATTTGTGAACCAATAATTTCCTTTGTGTTCCATAAGGGTCAGAACAGAGTGTGGTACGGTAATTTGGAGATTCTGACCCAGGGTGAGCTTGTCAGCCTCACCCACCAGGAGGGCTGTAGCTGCGACGGCCCTCAGGCATGGCGGCCATTCTTTTGCGACGGCATCCAGTTGTTTTGATAAGCTACAGGTCGTTGCCAAGATCCGAGAAATTGAGTCAATACTCCTAAAGCATTTCCACTTGACTCATTGACATAGAGACGAAATGGTTTCTGCACATCTGGCAGGCCCAAAGCTGGTGATGACATCAAAGCTGCCTTCAACGATCGGAATGCCTTATCCTGTTCTGGGCCCCACTCCAGGGGACATCGCTCCATTCCTTTGGTGGCCTGATACAATGGCTTTGCCACCAGAGCAAAATTGGGTATCCATATTCGACAATAGCCTGCAGCTCCCAAGAAAGCCCTCACCTGCTTTCTGGTGGTTGGGGTAGGGATGCGACACACTGCTTCTTTGCGCTCCAGCCCCAATTTCCGAATTCCTTTGAACAGATGGAATCCCAGGTATTTAACCTCAGTTTGGCATAGCTGCGCCTTGGCTCTCGAGACCTTGTATCCGGCTTCATTCAGGAGGTGCAAGAGATCACTGGTGGCATGCACGCATTCATTTTTGGAGTTGGTGGCTACTAGCAGGTCATCCACATACTGAAGGAGGACTCTCTTCCCTGGAGTCACAGAATAACTTGAAAGATCCTGATTTAGGGCAGCACTAAAGAGGGTAGGTGAGTTCTCCAGGACCAAGCAGGAAGTCAGTCCTCACATATGGGTGTCATCGGCGCCGATGAAGCCCCAGCGGAGATTTTCCCCAGCTTTCTATAAAAGCCTTTGGGAATGCAGGCACGCATGCGCGCGGTTCCCTTCCCGCCTAAAGGTGCCATCTTACCTCAATCTCTTTTTTTCCGAGAAGCCCACCGGACGTGAGTCCTGCCCTCCCGGTTAAAAGTAGATTTTTTTCGGCGATTATCGCTATTTTTTTCTCCCGGGTCCCCTCCCGCTGGGTTCGGTACACCGGTATCGAGCCCGTTTCTTCTTTTTCGGTTTTTGCCCTTCGTGGCTGGCGTTCGCGCCCTTTTTTCCATTTTCCCTGGAAGGCCTGTCCTTTGACCTCGCGGGGACTCTTTTTTCCCCGGTGGCTTCCAGTGGTTTTAAAAAGTGTGATCGGTGTAAGAAATTAATGTCTCTCACCGACACACACGACTGCTGCCTTCGGTGCCTCGGTCCCGATCACGACCCTAAGTCGTGCGGACCATGTGGGAAGATGTCTTCCAAGGCACTCCGAAGTCGCCAGCAGCAGAAAGAAAGGCTTTTCTCGGACTCAGCCTCCAGCCGGGCCCGGACCTCATCTGAGGCCTCGACATCTCGGGATTCCGATCCCGAGCGCCGTCGAAGCTCCTCGGACAGGGGGTCCCCCGACCGGGAACGGAAGAGGAAGAAGCAGCTCACGAGGGCGTCGTCGGAGGAGGTCCCTGGCTCCTCGAGGGCCAGGTCTAAGACCCCCGACCGTCACCCCGGGCCCGTGGAACAAGAGAAGCCTGCCAAAGTTCCTTGCATGGAGCCGGAGTCTGCTGGACACGTAAGCCCCGTAGTCCTCGGACTCCTCCCAGAGAGCCGACGTCGGGCCCGGCGCTGCCAGGGCCCGAGTCGGTGGCTGCTGCGTCTCCCAAGCTGAGTCTCGGGATGACAGCCTTGGAGAGCAGACTGTCTGCCTTCATGGAGCAGCAGCCGGCACTGATGGCCAGCCTATCTGGCGCATCTGCCCCGACCACCGGGACATCGACTTCGAAGTTGACCCCGGAGACCGAGCCGATACTAGAGTCCATCATGGCTTGAAGTCGACCTCGGTCGCGGTCTCCCTCGACCTCCCGTTCGGGACCGAGGGTGTCGACGCTGGTGCCCCCGGCGTCGGGGCGGGTGCTCCAGGGCCCCGCGGGGTCGGACCCTGACTCTTCCTCGGACGAGTCCGCCTGGGAGACGGAGGACGAGGAGTCTCCCGATACGTTCAAGACTCAGTGCGTCCCGTCGGACTCACTGCAGTCTGAGCCCCGGAGTAAATCCCCCTCCGGAGGATACTCGGTTCTCGGAGTTCGTCCGGGATATGGCCACTGCCTTGGCTATTCCGGCGGACCCCGAGGGAGAGCCTCGAGCCGAAGAGCTTGAGGCGCTGCAGTATGACTCTCCTCCGAAGGAGGCCTTTACTGTCCCGGTTCCTCCAATGCTGGAACGGCTCCTCTTCCGTCTGTGGGAGGCACCGGCCTCGGCGCCGGTTCTGAGCAAGCGAGTCGACTCGATTTATCGACTCAGGAAGAGCCCTGGTTTTCAGAAGGCACAGCCTACCACACCATTCTATGGTTGTGGAATCGGCCATGCATCGTCTGAAGAGCCAGAAGATGCTCTCCGCGGTGCCCCCTGGTAGGGAGGCCCGAAACCTTGATGGCGTCGGTAGAAAGTGCTTCCAGGGCTCGATGCTTGCTTGCCGTGTCCAGTCGTCCTGCATGTACAGCTGGTACCTGGCCAAGGAGTTGGTCAGGTTCTCTGCTGGTCTCTCCGGGGAACCCTTGCAGAGATTTAAGTCCTTGTCCTCGGGGATTTGGGACTGCTCGAAGTTCATGTCCCGCGCCGCCTATGATGGCTTCGAGGCTTCGGCCCGAGTTGCGGCAGCCAGCATCGCGTCTCGACGCCAGGTGTGGCTGCAGTCATCGGACCTCGAGCCATGGGTTCAGGACAAGTTGGTCGATGTCCCTTGCTGAGGTGAAAACCTTTTTGGCAAGCCCATGACCGAGAAGGCCGCTCAGCTCGAAACAGAGCACCTTACACGGACAAGGCTGTCTAGGAAAACCTCTGCCCCTTCTCATAAAAAGAAGGGCTCGGGTAAAAAGCCCTTTTACCCGAGAAAGGGCACTACCTACAAACAGTACCCTCAATATCAGGCTGCCCAAGCTGCCCCTCAGGGTCAGCAAGCCAAGGGGCAGGGTAATGGGCCCCGTAGGCAGAGGACCCCCAAGCCTCCGGCCCCTGCTCCCACTCAGCAGGGTGGGGGTTTTTGACTCCTTGAGCGTAGCCTCTCCATCCCTGCTCTCCCAACCCTGCACAGGAGGTCGCCTAGCCCTCTTTGCCCATCAGTGGCTCCTTATCACCGGGGACAGTTGGGTGTTGGACATAGTCCACAGGGGCTATGCACTGCATTTTCACCAACTGCCTCCCCCTTACTTTCCAGGGGAGCCTCCAAGGCCTCCCCTGCACACAGACCTTCTCCTTCAAGAGCTTCAAGGTCTGTTGGTGGACAGGGCGGTGGAGCCTGTGCCTCCCCACTTGCAAGGTCACGGATTCTACTCCAGGTATTTCCGGGTACCCAAAAGAACCGGTGGCCTTCGACCCATTCTGGACCTCAGGAACCTCAACAAGTTCCTAGAGAGAGAAAAGTTCAAGATGCTTACTCTTGGAACACTTCTGCCCTACCTCCAGCAGGGAGATTGGCTATGCTCCTTAGATCTAAAGGATGCGTACACTCACATCCTCATTCATCCAGACCACAGAAAGTACCTCAGGTTCATTGTGGGAGGAAACCATTATCAGTACAGAGTGCTGCGTTTCGGCCTCACCTCAGCTCCCAGGGTCTTTACCAAATGCCTGGCAGTGGTGGCGGCCTACCTGAGAAATCAGGGAATCTTTGTCTTCCCCTATCTGGACGACTGGCTCATCAGGGGTCAGACGTGCCAGGAGGCCAGACAAGCCACCCTCAGGACTATTGCTCTTCTTCAAGGCCTGGGATTTGACATAAACTTCGCAAAGTCCACTTTGCTCCCCTCCCAAAACTTGGAGTTCATAGGGGCAAGGCTGGACCTTGTCCTGGCAAAGGCATTCTTGCCAGCAGACAGGGCCCAAAGACTGATTAACTTAGCAAATCAGTTTCGCAGGGGGTCAGTGGTCTCCGCCAGACTCTGCCTGAGGCTGTTTGGCCACATGGCTTCGACAGTACATGTGACCCCCAATGCCAGGCTCCATATGAGGCCTGCACAGTGGTGCCTTCGGACTTGGTGGTCGCAAGCCACAGGCAGCCTCAGACAGGATAAGGGTGTCCAGACAATTTCTGAACTCCCTCAACTGGTGGCTGCACCCACCCAATCTTCTAAAGGGGGTACCTTTTCAGATTCCTGGATACACAGTGATACTGACCACAGATGCTTCCCTGCAGGGCTGGGGAGCTCATTATCTAGGCAAGTGCACCCAAGGCCTGTGGTCTCCTTGGGAAGCTGCACAGCAGATCAATCTCCTCGAACTCAGAGCTATTCGATTAGCACTCAAAGCTTTCTCTTCTACCCTGGCTCATCAATCTGTCCTGGTTCAGACAGACAACCAGGTAGCCATGTTTTATGTGAACAAACAGGGCGGGACTGGGTCCCGAATCGTTTCTCGGGAGGCTCAGGACCTTTGTTCGTTTGCCCTCAAGCACAACATGATCCTCAAGGCTGTATACCTTCCAGGCCAGGACAACTACCTGGCCGACAGATTAAGCAGGATTCTGCAGCCCCACGAGTAGCAGCTGCATCCTTCAGTAGTTCAGAAGATCTTCCTAAAATGGCGTCTCCCTTTGGTAGATCTCTTTGCCAGCCCAATGAACAAGCAACTGCCAAAGTTCTGCTCCAGGCAACCGCATCCTCTGCGAATAGCAGCAGATGCTTTTCTGATTCCATGGTCTCAGGGCCTCCTGTATGTGTTTCCTCCTACGCCCTTGGTGGCCCGAACTCTCTTCAAAATTCTTCAGGACAAGGCCTCGGTCCTGCTGGTGGCTCCCAGGTGGCCGAGACAGTCTTGGTTTCCTCTTCTGCTTCAACTGGCGGTGGATCCCCCACTGCCTCTGGGGTTGCAACCCGACCTTCTCTCTCAGGAGCAGGGTTCCCTTCTGCACCCCAATCTCAAAGCTCTCAATTTGATGGCCTGGAGGCTGCAAGGGTAGTCCTGGCTCCCTGGGGCCTGCCTCAGGAAGTTGAGGAGGTTGTCCTAGCCTCTAGGAAACAGTCCACTAGGAGAACCTTTGCTCTCAAATGGAAAAGGTTTTCTGTGTGGTGTCAGCTACGTACAGAGGATTCCTTCTCCTGTACTGTGCCAGTAGTGCTTCAGTACTTACTGCACTTATCAAATCAGGGACTTAAATCCAATTCTGTTCGGGTCCACCTCTCAGCTCTAGCAGCTCACCACTCACTGGTGGAGGGACATTCTCTGTCAGGTCACCCCTTGGTGTCCCGCTTTCTCAGGGGCTTGCTTTTGCTCAAGCCTCCTCTCCGTCCTCCTGCCCCTGAGTGGGAGCTGAATGTGGTCTTGCAGCAGCTGACTCGCCCACCTTTTGAGCCGATGGCCACTTGTCCACTGCTCTTCCTCTCCTGGAAGACACTCTTCCTGATAGCCCTTACCTCGGCTAGGCGAGTGAGTGAGCGTCAGACCCTGGTCTGTGATAGGCCTTACACCAGGTTTTATAGGAACAGGGTAGTCCTTAGGACTCATCCAAAGTTCCTTCCAAAGGTTGTCTCCTCTTTCCACCTCAGTCAGGAGGTGGTTCTTCCAAAATTCTTCCCTAGGCCTCATGCAAGCCAGGCTGAAGCGGTCCTGCATACCCTGGACTGTAGGAGGGCCTTATCCTTCTACCTTGACCGTACGCAGGGGCATAGAATTGCTACTCAGCTCTTCGTATCCTTTGACCCCCAATAAGTTGGGGTTGGCTGTGTCCAAGCATACCTTGTCCATCTGGGTGGCTGACTGTATCACCTGGGCTTACAAGGCAGCTGACCTTCCTTTGCAGGGTAGGGTTACGGCCCATCCTGTCAGGGCAATGGCTGCCTCAGTGGCTCATCTCTGCTCTGTGCCCTTGGTAGACATCTGCAGGGCTGCAACTTGGTCTTCAAGCCAGACGTTTGCGGCCCATTACTGTCTGGAGAGGGAGTCCCATAGGGACAGTGCTTTTGGCCAAGCAGTACTCCGGAATCTCTTTGAGGTTTAGGCATCTCCTGCCCTCTGTTGGGCTACCGGTGGAGGTGCTGAGACCAGAGGGAGTACTCTTGTTCAGCCTGGGTTCCTCGGTAGCCCAGAGCTAGGGAGTCACCCATATGTGAGGACTGACTTCCTGCTTGGTCCTGGAGAAAGAGTAGTTACTCACCTGTAACAGGTGTTCTCCAGGAGCAGCAGGAATCGGTCCTCACAACCCTCCCTCCTCCCCATGGAGTTGCAGTTGTACATAGTTTATTTTTTCATTTTTGTGTGCTGTTCTTAGCTATGTCATTTGACTGAGGTAAGATGGCACCTTTAGGCGGGAAGGGAACCGCGCATGCGTGCCTGCATTCCCAAAGGCTTTCATAGAAAGCTGGGGAAATGCTCCGCTGGGGCTTCATCGGCGCCGATGACACCCATATGTGTGGACTGATTCCTGCTGCTCCTGGAGAACACCTGTTACAGGTGAGTACTCTTTCTTGAATCTTTGGGGTAATCGAATCCAGGTGAGTTGGCCTCGCCTCCCTGTGATGGGGTCTTCCCATTCAAACGCGAACAAGAGTTGACTGGTTGGTGCTAATCGTATGCAGAAGAAAGCATCCTTTCCTATTCGTCTCTCCGGGCCAGTCTAGGGTACCATTGGGTGTTGTCAATCCCCTTCAGCAGCTGAGGACTGAACTCCAAGTTCTTGCTGACAGGGTATAGCCATTCCCCCCTGTGACAGCTCTCCAGTCTTCAGTCCTCAGCAGCTGAACAGGACATGGAAAGCTGACAGGGTCCCTCGGCAGTGCAGTTGAATGCTTATTTAGCAGACTTTCTGAAGAGAATTAGTCCTAGCAGGGCTGTAGCCTCTCTTCTGTATTATTGTTATTTATCTTTTTCCTTGCGCCTATTTTCAATTAAGCTAATTGAAAAAAAAAAACGCACGAAAGACAAGGGGGAAGCAGGTCCGGGGCTGCCGGTTTCGGCAGCATTCACAGGGGCAGAGTCTGTCTCCAGGAGTGACCGGATCCCTTTCTTGCAGGGGGATTGTGCCTGGGAGCCCCAGGTTTCACCCACCTTATGGTCTGCAGGTGAGATCCTGCGTTTCCCGCTAGCAGCGGGAACCTGGGGATCGGTGCTGTCAGAGCTGCTCTCAGATCAGTTTTTCTTCTTTGTGAGTCCCTGCGGCGTGTGTGTGTCGGTGTAGGTAGTTGTTTTGAGCAGTTTGTCTGGGTTCTCGGACGGCGGTTTGAGTCGTCGGGTGCAGTTTTCAGTGCAGCGTTGTCTGCTGCAGATATGAAAGGCAAGATGGAGTCTCTGAAGCCTCAAAGCATGGCTGAACAGGCGGGAACGGTGGCCATTTTAGGGGAAAGCGCCGTTTCTCCCGTGAGGCAGCATAAGCAGGGGAAGAGGAAAATGAAATCAGTTAAAGAAAATCCCGCTGATGTAAAGGAACAGCGCAAGTCTCCTGAAGTTCAGGAGTCTTTTGCTGCTTTATTTTCCCCAGATTTTATTTTAGCTCTGCATAGGGCTTATACGCTAAAAGTTTCCCAGGCCAACAGGGCTCCCTTGTCCCTTGGCCTTGGGGAAGGGGTTAAGCTAGGAGAATCTAAATTGGATCCTGGAGAGGGTACCTCTCATTCAGGGGCAGGCACTGCGGCTGTCTTGGAGAGCTTAGGACAACAGCTGCCTGAGTCTCATAAGAGGGATGAGGCTGAGGTTTTTTCTGAGGCGAGTTTTGATCCTTGGTCGGGTGAGCTGGAGGATGGAGAGCTGGCTCCGGGCGAGGATTCCAATCTCTTTCGGGTCTTCCGAAAAGAAGAATTGGGGGAGCTCATTGGCCAATCTTTGGCTGCCTTGAATATTCTCCTACCTGCGGTGGAACAGGAACCGCTGGAGGACCCCTTATTGCAAGGTTTTAAGACTGAGCAACGTTGTTTCCCGGTCCACCGGGTGATAAAGCAGATGATAGAGTCTGAGTGGGAGTGCCCGGAGGCTACTCTGAGGGGCAATCGTGCTCTGGGTCGCCTTTATCCAGTTCCCCAAGAAGAGAAGGATTTGTTGAAGATGCCTAAGGTGGATGCCCTGGTTTCGGCAGTGACGAAGACCACGATTCCGGTGGAGGGCGGTGCAGCGCTTAAAGATCTGCAGGATTGCAAGCTGGAGGGGCTGATTAAACAAGCCTTTGATTCTTGTGTGCTAGCTCTACGGGCTTCCATTTGTGGAGCATATGTGTCTAGGGCTTCGATCCGATGGCTCCAGGGAGAGTCACCTTCAGATACTTATGAAGAGTCTTCCACAGTGGGAGCGAAGTTGGAATCGGCAGCAGCCTATAGGCGGATGCATTTTATGACTTGGTTCGTATCTCGGCAAAGCCCATGGCATCCTTGATTGGGGCTCGACAGTTCCTTTGGCTAAGGAACTTGTTGGCCGATGCGTCTTCGAAAGCCAGGCTCAGTAAGCTCCCTTATAAGGGCAAGCTGCTCTTTGGGGAGGCCTTGGAGAAAATTGTAAAGGATTTGGGGGATTCCAAAGGAGGTTGGTTGCCGGAGGATCGACCCAAGGCTTTTAGACAATCCTCCACGCAGCGGGAGCAAGGAAAGGAGTTTCATAGATTTAGAGGAGTGCGTTTTTTCTCCCTATCCCAGAGGTCGTTTTGTTTCTAGGGCTCAACCCTTTCGAGGGACCAGAGGTTTTGGTAGAGGTTTTTTCAATGCCTAGCAAGCCTCTGCAAAAAAGCCGCAATGAAGGTCAGCTGGTCCAGGTGGAGATACCGGTAGGGGGTCGCTTACAGGGGTTTCTCTCTGCCTGGACCGCGATAACTTCCGACCAATGGGTGCTGGAGATTATCTGAGACGGTTACGCGCTGGAGTTCGTGCGGCCACTTCACGACGCCTTCTTAGTGTCCCCGTGTGGGCTCAGAACCAAAAGGCAGGCAGTAGAGGACACGCTTCTGCGTTTGGTGCAGCTGCAGGCGGTTGTTCCGGTTCCTCCAGACCAGTAAGGGTTAGGTCGATACTCCATTTATTTTGTAGTTCCCAAAAAGGAGGGATCCTTTCGGCCCATTCTGGACCTCAAATACGTGAACCGGGCTTTGAGAGTTCCTCATTTTCGGATGGAAACTCTCAGATCAGTAATTTGTTCCGTACGTCCTGGGGAGATGCTCTCCTTGATAGATCTCACAGACACTTATCTGCATATCCCGATCAGGCCGGATCATCATCGTTTTTTAAGATTTGAGATCCCCTCCGGCCATTTTCAGCTCCGAGAGTTACCTTTCGGCTTGGCGACGGCTCCGCGGACATTTACGAAGGTGATGGTGGTCGTTGCCGCAGCCTTGCGGATGGAAGGGATTCAGGTTCACCCTTATCTAGACGATTGGTTGATCAGGGCAAGTTTTCGGCAGGAGTCGGTTGAGGCTACCTCACGAGTAGTGCAGCTCCTGGAACAGCTCGGTTGGGTAATCAACCGTACGAAGAGTCAGCTACAGCCACAGTCCCGGCTGGTGTATCTGGGAGCAGAGTTCGACACAGAGCGCGGATTGGTCTTCTTGCCGGAGAGCAGAGTGCTAAAGATACTGGCTGAAGTGAAGGCGTTTCTGCGGCTCCAGGCCCCCTCGGCGTGGAGGTATTTGCAGCTCTTGGGGTCCATGGCGGCGGCCTTGGATCTGGTGCCCTGGGCCAGGGCACACATGCGGCCCTTGCAGCAGGCGTTGCTGTCCAGATGGTCTCTGCAACTTCATCCCTTATCGAGCAAGCTGTTCTGCCCGGATGTGGTGTGCGACAGTCTCAGTTGGTGGCTAGATCCGAGACATCTCCAGGCAGGAGTTCTGTTGGAGTTTCCAGATTGGATGTTAGTGACGACGGACGCCAGTTTATCAGGCTGGGGAGCTCATTGTCAAGCTCAAGTGACTCAAGGGCTCTGGACCCAGGAGGAGGCTGCGTTTTCAATCAACCTGTTGGAGCTCAGAGCGGTTCGACTGGCTCTTCTCGCATTCGCTCCATTCCTCGCAGGGAGAGCGGTACGGGTCTTCTCCAACAATGCGGTGGTGGTCTCGTACATCAATCGCTAGGGGGGCATGGGCAGTGCTCTGTTGCTGGTGGAGAGTCAATTGTTGATGCTCTGGGCGGAAGACCATCTCGCGGCCTTGTCGGCAGCACATGTGGCCGGACAGGACAATGTTCAGGCCGACTATCTCAGTCGCAATCTTCTCGATCCCGGAGAGTGGGAGTTGAACGCAGCGATTTTTCACAACATCACCTTACGCTGGGGGCGGCCGGTGATGGATCTCATGGCCACGCGCAACAATGCAAAAGCGTCGAGGTTTTTCAGCAGACGCAGAGAGCACATGTCCGATGGTCTGGATGGTCTGGTTCAACCTTGGCGGTTGGGCAAGCTTCTGTATGTTTTTCCTCCGTGGCCGATGATCGGTCAGATCGTTCAGCGAATTGCGGGCCACAGGGGAACGGTGATTCTCATTGCACCAGATTGGCCTAGAAGGCCTTGGTATGCGGACCTGAAGCGACTTCTAGTTGATTCCCCTTGGAGATTGCCGGCTCGGTGCTATCTGCTGAGTCAGGGTCCCGTTCTCATGCCGCAGGTGGAATGCTTCTTGCTTACGGCTTGGCTCTTGAAAGGGCGCAGCTGAGACGCAAGGGATATTCGTCATCGGTGGTGGACATGATGTTGCGGTCAAGGAGATCGACGTCCTTAGCGTATGTTCACATATGGCGCGTGTTTGAATCTTGGTGTCTGCCACGTGGCGTTCCTCCGTTTTCGGCGGCCTTGCCTGAGATTTTGTCCTTTCTTCAGGACGGCTTGCAGAAAGGGTTGGCTCTTAGTACTTTAAGGGTTCAGGTAGCGGCCTTAGCGTGCTATAGGGGAGCGGTGCAAGGCAGGAGATTGTCGTCGCATTCGGACGCGGTGCGTTTTCTCAGAGCGGTGAAGCTTCTCAGACCGCCGGTGCGGTCAGTGGTTCCGGCTTGGGATTTGAATCTGGTGTTGGAGGCTCTAACTCGGCCTCCTTTTGAAGCAGGCTCGCCGGGCGGTTTGAGAGAGTTATCGTGGAAAACCGCCTTTCTGGTGGCCTTGTGTTCGGCACAGAGGATTTCCGATCTACAGGCTCTTTCTTGCAGGGAGCCGTACCTTCAATTTTTGACGGAGAGAGTGCTCCTATGGCCAGTGCCTTCATTTTTACCCAAGGTGGTTTCTTCGTTCCACCTTAATCAGTCAGTGGCTCTTCCCACCTTCGCTGATCTGTCAGGGTCGCGGATGGATAGTTCTTTGTGGAAGTTGGATCTGAGGCGAGTCTTGAAGAGGTACCTCAGAGCCACGCGAGCTTTTAGGAAGTTGGACAGGTTGTTTGTTCTGTTTGGAGGTCCTCGGAAGGGGCACGCGGCTACTAAAGCGTCGATTGCCCGGTGGGTGAAGCAGGCTGTGGTAGCCGCTTATGAAGCGGAAGGTAAATCGCCTCCCGTTGGCCTCAAGGCTCATTCTACGTGGGGACAAGCGACTTCTTGGGCAGAGTTGGCCTTGGTTCCGCCAGTGGATATTTGCAGGGCTGCGACGTGGTCGTCGCTGCATACGTTCACGAAACATTATAGATAGGATGTTCAGGCCAGGGAGGATGCGAGAGTAGGGGCCTCTGCTGTCCCGAATTTAGGCACTGCTTTGGTACTGCCCAATGGTACCCTGGACTGGCCCGGAGAGACGACTAGGAAGGAGAAATTAGACCTTACCTGCTAATTGTCTTTCCTTGAGTTTTCTCCGGGCCAGTCCAGGGCCCACCCAGTTTTGTTTTTTCGCAGGATTCGCAGAAGGTCATCTTGGTTGTGCCGCATCCGTAGGTTCGAAGAGACTAGCTTTACTCGGGTGGTTGTGGTGTTTGGGGCTCCCTTGGGCTATTTGGGGGCTCCTTTTTAAAAGGAAAAAAAAAATCCTATCAAGGTCACTTTGTCAAACTCTTTGGGCTGAGATAATGCAAAATACAGAGGAAGAGCTGTGTTCTCTCCCGCACGGGCGCAGTAGCGTTAGCGCGGGAGATGCATTTGATAGGGGAGTTTTTCCCAAGGTTAAGTTTTCTTGTTGGTTTTTTGGGAGTTTTCCATTTTTTTCGGTAGTCATTTTGAGGTTCCGCGGTTACACTGCTTTGCTAGAAAAGACTGGAGAGCTGTCACAGGGGGGAGTGTCTATACCCTGTCAGCAAGAACTTGGAGTTCAGTCCTCAGCTGCTGAAGGGGATTGACAACACCCAATGGTACCCTGGACTGGCCCGGAGAGAACTCAAGGAAAGACAATTAGCAGGTAAGGTCTAATTTTTCCTTAAATCCAAGACGGTGAAGTGAGTAGCCTGAGCGGGGATCAGTCCCAGGAGAGTATAAGGGTTTGATACTACTGGATGTATGGTTACAACTGCATTATTTACTCGTCTCAAGTCCTTCACTGGGCGGTAGTCACCTGTCCAAGGCTTCTTAACTGGGAGGAGGGGGGTATCCTAGGGTGATTGGCACTCCCTGAGAAGTCCATACTTCAATAATTTCATTAAATGACAGTGAATTCCTTCAATCGCCGGTCGTGGGAGAGGGTATTGTCTCGTGCACCAGGGTGGTCCATAAAAATGAATTCCTGAATTCTTTTGCTCCCTGGCCTGATTCTGGTTCCATTTAGGTAGAAAACACAGTGTACAAAGTTTGAAGCCAATCAAATAATATTTAGGGGTGGCTCAACAAGTCTTGAGATTTCCCCCTGGGAGCAGATGACGAAATGTTGCATCTTGTATCATCCACTCAGTTCCACACTGATTACATTTGATTGCGTCATATTTGAACTAATCTCGTCTCTGAGAGGTGGCAAAGACATTGTACTATTATCTTTGTATCTTTATTCTTTTCAGATGGTGAAAAAACGTGGTTTTTATCTCATTGAAGAAATGTCCACCACAATTCTGGGGGCCAAGCTCCCCAGCAAGGAGCAAGTGTTAAGTGTATTTTTACATCACCATATGACATTAAACAAAGGCGTTAGTGAAAGTGCATCTATTGTAACAAGTGAAGTAGAAGCTTACTGGGAAAAGGCCAGGCTTCCTGTTCAAAGAAATGACAAAATTCAAGAAAAAGTAAAGAAATTGTTCAATCAGTGGAAACGTTTGAAGAAAAACAAAGGGAGAGGAGGGAAACGAGGCAAATGAAAAAGAATTCCAGGTTGCAATGAAAACCCTATTTGATGTGGCGCATGCCAATGCAATGTCTTTAATTCATATTCAAGAAGACAAAGAATTTATTTATTTATTTTATTTATTTAAAGTCTCTTCTATACCGCACTATTCAGCATCAGCGCGGTTTACATGGAACAAAAATGCTCAGTACAATTAACACGTATGAGTTCACAGATAACAGGGCAAATAACTGGGATAACAGGGGTAACTATTTACATATCGTGCAACATTCTTAATAGCGCAACGAGAACCAGGGTGCCGCGGCTCAATGTGTGCGATGGACAAGAAACTGGCCAACACGGAAGCAAGATCGCAACAGCGAGAAGAACTGAAAAGGCGCAGACAAAAACATGTTGCCGAAGCCGAGGCAACTACAAGCCAAGTTCAGCTGGAAGGATCTTCTTCCTCAGCAGAGTCAGGTGAAGACTCGTCGACATCTGCGACGGGCGAGAATCAAGCTGCAGCAGTTTATGAACTGTTACAGGAATGGTGTTTGGATGAAAAGGTTGCAGGCTTCTGCTTTGATACAACTGCATCGAACACGGGACGTCTATCAGGAGCGTGCATTCTTCTAGAACAGAGACTCTGTCGCACAGTCTTTCATTTGGCATGCCGCCATCACATTTACAAAATAATTCTTGGTGCAGTATTCTCTACATGCTCTGGAGCTTCATCGGGTCCCGATGTCCAACTTTTTCGCCGGTTCCAAAAGAATTGGGGCTCCCTTGACAAGTCCAACTATCAAACTGGAAAAGACTTGGAGGTGCTGCAACCTGACAGGGATCGCATCATGAAGTTTGCGGAATCCAAGTTGGCACAGGGCAATCACCGAGATGATTACTTGGAATTCTTGGAGTTAACGATTGTCTGCCTTGGAGGGAATCTTCCTAGTTTCAATTTCAAGAAACCTGGAGCTTTCCATCATGCCAGATGAATGGCAAAAGTCTTGTACTGTCTCAAGATTTGGATGTTCCGAGGACAACTCAAAGATCTTACCCAACGGGAGGAGTCCTGTGTTCGTGATGTGAGCATTTTCTCCATCCTGATTCATGTGGAAGCCTGGTTTTCTGACCCTGATGCTGCAGTTGCTCCTCGAACAGATTTGGAGATGCTGAAGAAACTACACTCTTACCACAATGACTGTGTTGGAAGAGCGGCCAGAGACAAACTGCGACAGCATCTGTGGTATGTGTCAGAGGAGCTTGTGGCACTGTCACTGTTCGATGAAGCTGTTTCAGCACCGACAAAGCGGGCCATAGTGTCGGCCATGATCCCGGCAGAATCAGATGAAAGCGATGAGGATGATGACGAAGACGAAGATCCCCCAAAGCGGGTTGAATTAAAAAGTTCCATGATTCCACCACTTGAATCTTTTGCAACTCGCAAGTCAATCCGTTTCCTGAAACACCTCGACATCAACAGTGATTTTCTTAATGCAGATCCAGAAGACTGGGAAGAGAATGCATCATTCAAAGATGGTCTGAAGAAAGTAAAGAATCTTCCAGTGATCAACGATGTGACTGAGCAAGGGGTCAAACTCATTGAGGAGTTCAACGGCCGACACACCACAAAAGAAGAGCAACTCCAGTTCCTTCTGGGTGTTGTCTCGCAACACCGTAAGATGTTCCCCACATCGTCAAAGTCCTTACTAGCATCTGGACCACATTGAGTGCTTGGCAAGCATGATACCCCCGTCTATGAGCGGATAATCCCCAGTGGTCTGACGAGCCCTGGGGGGGGGGGGGGGGATCCAGGGGCCTGATAGATAGGGACCTTGAGCCACCCCTAAATATTATTTGATTGGCTTCAAACTTTGCACACACTGTTTTCTACATAAATGGAACCAGAATCAGGCCAGGGAGCAAAGAAATTCCTACTTTTATTTTTTTTTCCCCTATGGCAGTGGACCACCCTAATGTGCACTGGTTCCACTCCTGGCTTGAGGGTGACAATGACAGGGGCTATATTCTTTGCTAGGCCAGGAGGATTATCCTCCGCCCATACCTCGGGCGGAGCTGAGCTTCTGGTGTGGATACGGGGACTGGCTGCCTTGATCAGAGATGCACTGTAGAACCACCATTCTTCTTCCCCGGGACAGTCAGCACCATCAGTCCAGCAGATTTCAAGTTCACAGTCATTTCCATTCCTCCCCCTTCAACAAAGGATATCTGCGCCTGGAGCTTAGCAAGCATGTCCCGGCCCAAGAGGGGGATTGGGCATTCAGGCATGTACAGGAACTGATGTGTTATTTTCTCTCCCCCCCAATTCACAGGTGTGGTTCTGCAAAAAGGGTTTGGTGGTTCTGGTTCCAGTAGCGCAGACGATAGTGACGGATCGCGAAGACAAAGGGGCCACTGGTTTGGCCACTACCGAATGTTCGGCCCACGTATCCACCATAAAGTCCATATATTGGTCCCCAATCTTCAAACTGACCATAGGCTCCTGGGGACCCAGAGGAAACTTGGAGCCCGGTCTGGCCTAGTTTTCATCCATATTGTAGCCCTCTTCGGCTGCCATTCCCTCTATAGCTGCTTCTTCTCGCTGGAACTGTGTGCAATGCATTCCTCCCCGACTCAGGAAATATCCCCCTGCTCTCCGTGTGCTCCCTCCTCCCCTCCAGGAGGCGGAGTCGAAGTACGGGCATTCATTCTTCCAATGTCCTTCTTCCTTACAGTGGGCGCACTGATTTGCACCCAATGGGGGCCGACCATTTCCTCGGCCCCTTCCACGTCCTCGGGTCCTTTAGTTAGAGAAACTTCCTCCACGTCATTCAACTAAAGCTGCAGCAAGGAAATAAGCTTTCTTCTTCATTTTACGTTCACTTTCCTTCTGACGTTCTTGATCACGATTCACAAACACTTTCTGAGCAACTTCCATTAACTGGGCCGTATTCATGCCCGCAAACCCTTCCAACTTCTGCAGTTTCCGTTTTATATCTCCCTGGGACTGACTCACAAGGGCTGCATTTACCATGTGCAAATTTTCCTGGGCCGCTGAATCATATGGGGTATATAGTCTGTAAGCGTCAGATAAGCGTTCATAAAAGGCCGCTTGGCTCTCGTCTGGATGCTGGATGACTTCTGATATCTTTCCGATATTCATGGCCTTCTGGCTTCCTTTCTTCAGGCCTTGCAGTGTAGGGCCTGGCGGAACAGAGTAAGGGCCGCAGCCCCACTCACACTGTTCGGATCCCATTTAGGATCGTCATTTGGAAAATCTGCAGCGGCTGCTTGCCGGGGATCTAGATCTCCTTCTACAGGGTTTTCTTCTAACCACCGGGTGGACGCTTGCACAATCCGTGCTCGTTCTTCAGTAGTGAAGAGGGTAGAAAGGAACTGGCGGCAATCAGACCAGGTAGGCTGATGGGTCTGCATAATACTTGACATTAATTCAGCTAACTCTTGGGGCTTTTCAGTATAGGATGCATAATGCATTTTCCAGTTCAATAAATCTGTGGTAGAGAAGGGCACATAAACGAGACTGGCTGGCCCCACCACAACCTGGTCCTGTTCATTAAGGATACTCGCTGTGGTACTTCTGAGGGCGTAATGCAGTCTGGCCTGCCGGAATTCAGCTCCCCTGCTTTGATCTTTGGCAGTAGGTGACCCCGAACTGGCAAATGAATCCCTGCTTGCAGTATCATCGGTGGACTGCGACCCTCCCGAGGCACTCTGGATGGAGCTGGGGCTCCTGCTTGGGAGGGGGTGTGCCGCCTCCTGTTGCGGAGGTGGTTGATGGGCTAGGGGTAAATCGACGGGAGGGGGTTCCCCCGTGCCAGGCTCGGCCTGGAGTCGTGGCGGAGCTGAGGGGACTGGCCTATAGAGGAACTGGGGCGGATGGGTCAGAATATCTGGCGATTCTGGGGCAGAATAAACAGGCAGCTTCTCTTCTCTAGACCTCTGGGCCCCCCTAGTGGTCGCTACCAGTATCCTACACTGTTCCTCATGGCAGCGCTTTATCCAGGAGGGCTCCTTTTTGCAAATACTTAACTAGGAATCTATATAGGGGAACTGGTCAGGGTGTTTCTTACGTACAATATGATGAACTAGGGATACAATTCTAACATCAAAAGTACCACCAGGGGGCCACGCGGTGACCAGCACCGGCCACTCCCTGTCAGAGTATTCCTAATCGGGACGGAGACATTTTTACTCCATAGTCTCCATCAAATCCCTTCTTAAAATTCTTGATCATACATTTCAGTGGAGTTTGCGTGGACTCCGACCCTCCCATCATGACGTACACAACAACAGACAGTAGGGGCGGGTAGTCGGGCTGCAGGTAAGGGGGTCCGTACAGCCCTAGAAACAAATAGGTAGATAAACACCGAACGCTTCCTCCTTTTCACGACCTGGGTGCGGTCACCCGGCCAGGAACTGCGCTACTCAGGAGTCTGCTCTCACTTGGTCTGTGTTTCAAGACCTCTCATTCATACACACAATCAAACATGCTAGCAACGTTTTCCCAAATTCCCAGGCCTACCTTACTAACCAACAGCAGCCGGCCTCGCATACTCATGCAAGACGTGTCTCGCGCACTCATGCAAGGCGTACTCGGACTTGCCCTGAGAGGAGATCAGGCTCTCGGTACCGTACCCATTTAGTCTCGCGCACTCATGCACGACGTTTCCCAAGCTAGCTGACTAGATACCCGGTACCCGCTACAGAACCAGTTCTTGGGTTGAATCCTGGACTCCCCTCGGGTTCAGAGGTGTTGGCCAGCCGGATCCAGTAGCCCGCCGAGGCAAGGCGGAACCCTCTCCGATACAAGAGGACCGGTGGCGCCTGAGGTTTCCCCTGCAGTCGGACAGACACGGTTCCGACCGTGCCAAACCTTGAGGTGGTAATACGTGGTATACTGACTTGAATACCATCCACTACTCGCACTTCCCGGCCAACGCACTAGGAAATGTAGCAGTGAAGTGCATGCAATGAATAAAACCAGGAGTCGGTTCAGGGTCCAAGCCAATTTATTGTGCACAGGTTCAGATAAGAGTATCCAAAAAGGGACTGAGCAATGGAGTACAGGAGCAAATTCCCTATATACAATTTTTACAGTTTGATACAGGCAAACTTTCTATTGGTCCCAACGCCCCCTGCACCTGTCCAATCGGGGACCCTCTCTGGGCCTAGCTCCCTGTTCCCCCTTCTCAGGCTGTTCTAACAAAGGCATAGTCTTAGACATAGATAAATTTCTACTTCAAGGCCATTTCTAGCTCAGAGAATGCAAGACCAGTTCTATCATCAGCATAAAGGAATTATACAAACTTTTCAAAAGCAGTTTAAAGCAGTTTCAGCCAGTTTCTCAGACTCTGGTTATTCTCAGCACTACTGTCAGGTGGGGGTTAAGATCTAGGCCTAGTTTACAGGCCCTAGCCTACCACACTTTCAAGTGTAAAAGATTTACCATATGGTGTTCGCAAAAGGGTCTTAACCCCCTTGCGATACCTCTAGAATCATTACTGGAGTATCTCCTTCATTTATCCAATGCAGGACTTAAAACTAACTCAGTAAGAGTCCATTTGAGTGTTATTGCAGCTTCTTTCAAGTCTCTAAATGGACAACCTATTTCCTCCCATCCTCTTATAGCAAGATTTATGAGAGGCCTTCTTCTAACTAAGCCTCCCATTAGGCCACCACCTGTGGCATGGGACTTAAACCTGGTTCTTGGTCAGCTCATGAAGCCACCTTTCAAACCCTTAGCTACTACCTCATTGAAATTCCTTTCTTGGAAGGTTATCTTTCTCATTGCAATCACATCAGCACGTCGCATCAGTGAGTTGCAGGCACTAGAGGCTGATCCGCCTTATACAAGGTTCCATCATGACAAGGTAGTCCTTAGGACTCATCCACACTTTATGCCAAAGGTGGTCTCGCCTTTTCATCTCAACCAAGCGGTCTACCTACCTGTGTTTTTTCCAAGGCCTCATGCATCAAATGCAGAAAGGAATCTTCATACTTTGGACTGTAAAAGAGCTTTAGCCTTTTACTTACAAAGAACACAGCAACATAGGAAGTCCTCTCAACTCTTTGTTGCTTTTGATCCTTCTCATTTGGGACTTACAGTCTCCAAGAGAACACTGTCTAACTGGATTGCTCAGTGTATTTCCTTTGCCTATCAGAGTAAGAATCTTCCTCTGGAAGGCCATGTCACAGCTCACAATGTGAGAGCCATTGCAGCTTCAATGGCTCATCTGTACTCTGTGTCTATCGACAACATCTGTCGAGCAGCCACCTGGGCCTCGGTTCATACCTTCACAGCCCATTACTGCTTGGACAAGGACTCCCGCCTGGATGCCTTGTTTGGTCAGGCTGTTCTCCAACACCTGTTCCATACCTAATCAACTCCTACCCACCATCCTTGGTTTGATGCCAGAGATCCATGGGGGGGAAGTGGTGTCCTTTCACAGGGACACACAACTTCTGGGGTCTCTCCCTGGCATCTAAAGCTAGGGAGTCCCCATATGTGAGGACTACATTCCTGCTTGTTCCTGGAGATAGCATGGTTACTCACCTGTAACAGGTGATCTCCGGGAACAGCAGGAATTTAGTCCTCACAACCCACCCACCTCCCCTAGGAGTTGTATCTCTCTATCTCTTTCTCTTTCCCTCTCTCTCTCTTTGCCTCAGCTTTAAACTCAACTGGAGAGAGGCAATTGGGAAGGCGGGAAGGCAGCACGCAGGCGCTGTGGGATGCTCCCAAAGGCTTTCTAATTGGACACTGGGGAGCGTTCCCGTGCAGGCTCTGTTGGTACCGACGATACCCATATGTGAGGACTAAATTCCTGCTGTTCCCGGAGATCACCTGTTACAGGTGAGTAACTATGCTTTACCCATTGCTACGTGCACCCCACTGAGAATCTGCACCATTTGAAGGCGTAAAAGAGGTCTTGCGGGAGGCCAGCAGAATCTCTTTCACTTCTCCCAAGAGATTGAAAGGGGCTAAGGTTACCCTTTCAGCAGCCATGCAGTCAGTGATAGGGACCCCAGGTTGGGGGTGCAAGATAGCCCTCCTCCTGAGACAAGAGCCTTGGGGAACTCCAAGGCGATTGGAGCCTCCACTGACAATTGAAGGAACAGTGGGAGCCATGGCTACCTGGGCCACTATGGAGCCACCAGAATCAGCAACGCTTTGTCGTGAAAAGCCTTGAAGAGGGTCTTGGCAATCAGCGGCATGGGTGGGAAGGCATACATGAGACTTTCTGACCATGGAAAGAGGAATGTATCTGCCGCCACCCGGGACAGGTGGGGCTGACAGGAGCAGTAGCAGGGCAACTGATGGTTTCCAGGACCAGTCGGAAGAGCCGGGTGGACGCTCAGGTCCAATTGCCACTAGTGCGGTTGGAGGACCCTGCTCAGTTTCACCGCCAGAGTGTTGTCGTGGTCTGGTAGATATGCAGCCTGTAGGAGTATTCCCTGACTAATTGCGCAGGAGCAGAGTGTCATCGCTTCGCAGCATATGAGAGATCCTGTGCCCCCCTGCTTGTTCACGAAGAACAGGGGTGTTAAACTCCAGTCCTGGAGGGCCGCAAACCAGTCAGGTTTTCAGAGTATTCCTAATAAATATGCATAAACCCAACAACACTTCACACCTCTCTCTCATATTAACAAGGTTCTTTTTTATACAATATGTCTTCCAAATGTAAATAGTTACACTGACTATTATTTGTTGTAAATAATTACCCCGGTTACCCAAGTTATTGTTCCTGTTATATGTAAACAAAAAACAGATAATTGTATCTTGTCTGATGTTTTCTTGTTCTATGTAAACCGCGCTGATTATGAATAGTGCGGTATATAAAAGATGTTAAATAAATAAATAATAAATAAATGAGGTATATTTGCACGCATTGCCCCCATTGTATGCAAATATATCTAATGAATATTCATTTGGGGCATCCTGAAAACTAGACTGGTTTGTGGCCCTCCAGGACTGGTGTTTGTCACCCTTGCTTTAAACCAGGGGTCTCAAACTCAAATTGCTTTGAGGGCCAAATGAGGACTTGTAAAATAACCCGGGGGCCGCATGAGACGTGGGACCTCATTTGCATAAGGGATCTCATTTGCATAAGGGACCTCATTTGCATAAATATTTGCATAATGTTACCATACCCTAACTTTTAGTAAACATGCCTCTTAATGAGTGCATGAATAAAGAAAGACTAAAAGATTTCTACATTACTATAATCCAGTGCCAACCGCCAGGCACATTAGGAACTACTACAAACACTGCCCATTTAGAACCTATAGCAAACCCGCCATATCCTAACAGCACTACCAGGACTCACAAAGCACCATACCCTACCTATCAAAAGGCAACACTGCAAATATTAAATCAATACATTTCAGAGAATAACAATACCTGACCTATTGGGGACAGAGAACAAGTAGCAATGTCAAATAGGAATTACATAAACAGAATACCTCAGCTCAGTTACACATGCAGAATACACCATCACCAAACAAGGAAACAAAATTTAGAAACAAGACTATTAAACTGGGACCCCCAAAAGCCAAACTTGGAATGTACAACAACACTGTAGAAATAAAACTATAAATTAATTTCCTCTTGTACTAAACAAAGCGCAGACGTTATTGATGCACATTTCCCAGAACTGACATATTCCAGTTAATAAATTCAAAATAAAGATATTTTTCTATCTTTTGTGCATTTTTTTTCAGTTGCAATTGTTCCAGCCACTTTCTTCTGGTTTCTTCGTGCCTTCTGCTAACTCTCCATCGTCTGCTGTCCATTTGTCCTTTCTTCTGTCTTCTAGCTTTTTCCATTCTCCCTCTACATCTGCTTTAACATATTAATCTTTCTCCTTTTGCTCTTTCCTCATTCCTATTTCATCCACTCAAATTTTACCCCTCCATCCTCAATCCCCACTTACTCTCCCAATACCTGGCCAATTGTAGATTTGTCTTCCCTCCCACACAAAATATTTTTCCCTTCTCCATTTCACTCTCCCAGCTCCATCCCATTCTAATCCTCCCCCAACATCAGCTCCCTTCTAGTTCCAGTCCCACACAGCATCCACTCCCTTCTAGCCCCTACATCAGTCCATTTCCAGTCCTAGCCCCTACATCAGTCCATTTCCAGTCCTAGCCCCTACATCAGTCCATTTCCAGTCCTAGCCCCTACATCAGTCCATTTCCAGTCCTAGCCCCTACATCAGTCCATTTCCAGTCCTAGCCCCCCATCAGCCCATTTCCAGTGCTAGCTCCCTCCCCTCACAGCCCATTTCCATTCCAAGCCCCCCTCCCCATCAGCCATTTGCAGTTCAAGCCCCCCTTCCACTCAGCCCATTTCCAGTCCTAGCAGACCCCCCAGCCCATTATCAGTCTTACCCCTCATAGCCCATTACCAGTCCTAACCCCCCCATCACCCCATTTTCAGTGTTACCCCCATCACCCCATTTTCAGTTACCCCCCTCATAGGCCATTACCAGTTCTAGCCCCCCCCTTAGCCCATTACCAGTCCTAACCCCCCTTCCACCATCAGCCAAGGTAGATTTTAAAAAAATGTATATTTGCTGCTGCTGCCGCAGTATTAAGCGTCCCGCGGGCCCCTCTGCCTGGCAGAGTCCTCTCCTCCCTGCAGCATCAGCTCCAAAAGCGGTGGCTTTCAGAGCCGCGAAGAGAGAGAGTTTCTCTCTCGCGGTTCTGAAGACTCTCTCGCTGCTCTTCAGAACCGCGAGAGAGAAACTCTCTCTCTTCGCGGCTCTGAAAGCCGCCGCTTTTGGAGCTGATGCTGCAGGGAGGAGAGGACTCTGCCAGGCAGAGGGGCCCGCGGGACGCTTAATACTGCGGCGGCGGCAAGTTTGGATTTTTTTTTTTACACGCCGGTAAGTGCTTCGCGGGCCGCACAAGATGATCTGGCGGGCCGCGTGTTTGAGACCCCTGCTTTATTTAAACCATGCTGGCAGTTTTTTGGACTTCCTTCCACTTTCCTTAAAGCGTGGAATACAGCTGGTCTAGGCTTCCAAGATAGTAGTTCTAAACACCCAAGCTTGATGTAAGTCTTTAACCTTTTGCAACTGCTCCTTTTAGTTTTTTCTTAACTATTTTCCTCATTTTATCAGTCTCCCTTTCAAAAGTTAAAAGGTAGTACTGTGGATTGCCTTACCATCCCTCCTCCATTAATTAAATCAAACCTTTTCACTGTTGCCTAGTGGCCCCAACACCCTTATCTCTTGCATCAGATCTGATGTTCCATTAAGGACTAGGTCCAAGATGGCTTTCCCTCTGGTCGGTTCATGAACCAGCTGCTCTAAGAAGCAATCATTTGTTTCATCTAGAAACTTTATCTCCCTAGCATGTCCTGCCGTGACACTGACCCAGTCAGTACTGAGGTAATTGAAATCAACCATTGTTATTACTGTGCTGTAACTTTTGTTAGCTTTCCTGATTTCTTTGAGCATTTCATCATCTATTTGTTCGTTCTGGCCAGGCAGTCGATAGTACACCTCCACTGACATTGCCTTCCCCTTTTTACATGGAATTTCAATCCATAGGGATTCTACAGCAAATTTTGTTTCCTTCAAAACTTTAATCCTTTGTGACTCAATGCCTTCTCTAACATCGAGCGCAGCCCCTCCACCAATTTGATCTGCTCTGTCATGATATAGTTTGTATCCAGGTATCGTAGTGTCCCACTGGTTGTCCTCCTTCCACCATGTCTCTGAGATACCAATCATATCTAACTTCTTATTTAGTGCTGTATATTCTAACTCTCCCATCTTATTTTTTAGACTTCTAGCATTTGCATACAAGCATTTTAGAGACTGTATTTTATTCATATTAATCTGGCTATCGATAGACAGGGGTAATTTGGAATCTTTAAGCTCTGTCTGCTCAGTACTCAAGGGCATTTGGGCTGCTTTTATCTTTATTGGAACCTCTCTACTAATATGTTCTAACTTCATTCTTTTAGTAGTATCCTTCAAGGGTACATTGTTCCGAACCATGCACTCTTGGCTCTCCCTTATCTAGTTTAAAAGTTGCTCTATCTGTTTTTTAAAGGTTAATGCCAGCAGCCTGGTTCCATCCCGATTATGGTGAAGCCCATCCCTTCGGAAGAGCCTCTCCTTTCCCCAGAATGTTCCCCATTTCCTAACAAATCCAAAACCCTCATCCTTGCATCATCGTCTCATCCATGCATTGAGATTCCAGAGCTCTGCCTGCCTTTTGGGTCCTATGTGTGGAACTCGAAGCATTTCAGAGAATGCTACCCTGGAAGTTCTGGATTTCAATTTTCTATCTAAAAGCCTAACTTTAGCCTCCAGAACCTCCCTACCACGTTTTCCTATGTCATTGGTACCGACATGTACCAAGACAGAAGACGACCCCCCCCCCCCGCACTGTTTGACCTTGTCTAGGTGGCATGTGAAGTCTGCTACTTTCGCACCAGGCAGGCTTGTTACCAGGTGATCCTCATGTCCACTAGCCACCCAGCTATCTACGTGCCTAATGATCAAACCATCAGCTGTAACGGCTGTCCTAACCTTTCCATCATGGGCACATGGCCCTGGAGAAACTTCTTCGTTGCGAGAGGCTTTGACTACTTGCTTCCACATCAGGGTGGTGTTCTGCTGTCACGTGACCTCTCTCCTCCATGGCAACAGGGATGCTGCCAGATTGGAGGTGGGACTTCAGTACTATATCTCTATAGGTCTCGTCTGTGTGCCTCTCTCTTATGTCCTCTAAGTCTGCTACTCTAGCCTCCAGAGATCGGACTTGTTCCCTGAGAGCAAAGAGCTCCTTGCACCTAGTGCACACGTAAGACCCCTCAACAACTAGGAGAAAATCATACATGTGACACTTAGTGCAAAAGACTGGAAAATACCCATCTTGCTGCTGGATTGTTGTCTGCATCTTAGTTTTAAGGTTGTGTTTAGGTATTTAAGTTCTTTACCTACTAAGGGTTGGTAGGAATACTTATACTATTAAAACTAGGGAGGAGTGGCTTAGTGGTTGCGGGCAAGTTATCTCAGGCCGGAAGGTCAGAGGGTTCAAATCCCACTAGAGGACAGCAACCTTGGGCCGGAAGGACTGGGGTTTCTAGTCCCACAGGTGCTCCTTGTGGTCTTGGGCAAGCCACTTAACCCTCCATTGCTCATGTTCCCTGTAAGTATTAGTATATGTGTCTCATATCCCCTTGTGTTAAATGTATCCCCCAATTGTGTTGTGACCACTTTGATTGAAGGATAAGGTGGTATACAGAACTGTCTAAATAACTACACCTAATATGTTTAATGTACTTTGTTCACCTGAAGCTTAATTAATCTCAGGTCCTTAATGTATGCCTGTTGAGGACAAATAGCTGCACCTGAGAGTGAATATGGCACCTCCTTTCATTTGAGAGGTTTATGCATCTATAAAGCTACAATTATCCCAGGGGTGGGTGGGTGTTGGGGAGGGAGGGGAAGGGAAGACATATTAAAAGCTGGCTGCTACACAGTACCCTGTCCTGTGCTTCTAAGGTAATATGAGCTCCTGCCCAATCGGGGCAGTGGGAGAGAAGCCCGGCAGCCTCAGCACACATAAAAGCGGTGTCCCTACACTGAGGGAACCGCTGCAGACAAAACATCCATTGCTGAGCTCCTGCCCAATCGGGGCAGTGGGAGAGAAGCCCGGCAGCCTCAGCACACATAAAAGCGGCGTCCCTACACCGAGGGAGCCGCTGCCGACAAAACATCCATTGCTGAGCTCCTGCCCAATCGGGGCAGTGGGAGAGAAGCCCGGCAGCCTCAGCACACATAAAAGCGGCGTCCCTACAGGGCGCGCCTGCGCCTGAGGGCCTCGCCAGAGGGCCCTTTGGCGTGGCCCTTACGCGCGGCACAGAGGTGCAAACAGAACCATACCCGACTGACCTGTGAGCTCCGAAAAGGCGAAGCAAACACCACCACTGCAGCATTCGCACCAACGGGGAACACGCAAACCCACTACAGCAGAAGAAATACAAAAACGACGAATAAAGATCCCACCACCTCAAGGGAACAACACTGAAACACCTGGCCCCCAAGCACCAGGTACTCTCACCGAACATGCCACCCTTCCTAGCCCCCATCTACCTCCTCACTCCCCTCCTGACCCTCTACCCCTTCCCCACAAACATACCCAATAACCTACTTAGGCCAAATATCACAACAGCACAACCCACACCCCCCTGCAACCCTAAACAACACCACTCTCACACACAGCATACTCCAACCCTTACCCTCAACACCTCAAACTGCCACCAACTCTCCATCTCATTAATAAACGCATGCTCAGTCAGGAACAAGTATCAACTACTCCAAGACCTAATCACGACCAAGAAGATCAACATCCTATGTCTAACGGAAACCTGGCTAACTGATAGCGACACAGTGATAATGAATCAACTAACCCCAAAAGGATACAACCTCTATCACTGCTCCCGAGCACACTCCAAAGGTGGAGGTGTAGCCATCATAGCAAAAGCTGACCTCCATCTTAGAACCCATTCTTCAGAAACCACCAATGAAGCAGATCTCCTCACCCTCACCAACAAACACCTTTCGATATCTCTAATCTACCGTCCACCAACCACAAACACCGACCTATCAAGAATGCTACAATTCATATCTGAGAGCACCAGCTCGGCAAAGGAACAAATCATCCTAGGAGACTTCAACCTCCCTTCACTTCAAGAGGAACGAGCAGAAACCTTCACCACCGCCATGACAGCAATGAATATGATACAAATCATACAAGAACCCACACATAAAAAAGGAAACACACTAGACCTCATATTCCTAAACTCCCTAACTGCCTCCTCATACAAGAACCTGCAGATCTCACCTGTACCTTGGTCCGACCACTACCTCCTTGCCATATCCCACACCTACCAACCTGTAACCAACAAGGAAGACGTACACCACGCTAGAAGATTTAAAACATTCAACAAAGAGGACTTCTTAGCACAAACTATGCCTAAACTACAAACAAACTCCAATAACATTGATGACCTAATTCTCAACTGGAATACCACTATCTCCACTGCGTCCAAAGCACCAGCAATCAAAACCACCACAAGGCATCCTTCCAAAAAAGCCAGATGGTTCACTCCCACTCTCCGCAAACTAAAAACAAAACTCAGAAGAACAGAAAGAAAATGGAGAACAACCAAAAATGACACAGACAAAACAAAATACCTATATGAACTCAACGCATACCACTCTGAGACCGACAAAGCAAAGAAAACCTACCACACGAAAATCATAAACGCATCCATAAATAAACCTCGTGAACTCTTTCAGATTGTCAAACAATTGACAAAAGCACCCAACAACTCTGACCAACTACCGAAGATCCCACCAGAAATACTGGCCAGACAATACAAACAGCTCTAACAACCACAAAACCCACATCTGAACCCCGAAGCAACTACAACAAACCACCACCCCATCATACACAATGACTGGACTACCTTCAAGGAAACCACTGCAGAAGATATATCGTCCACCATCTCCCGGCTAAATACCACCACCTCTCCGCTTGACCCCTGCCCCGCCGACTGGATAAAGAAATCCAAAGAACACCTGAGCACACCATTAACCCATATTGTCAATGAATCCTTCTCCCAAGGCCGCATGCCAGACATTCTTAAAACTACAATCATTCGTCCGTCCTTAAAAAAACAAAACCTGGATCCCCTAGACCCAGCATCCTACAGACCGATAGCAAGCCTACCATTTACCGCCAAGATAATCGAAAAGATAGTTCAGCAGCAGCTTCAAGAACACCTGGACATCAACAACATACTGGACTCACAACAGCACGGCTTCCGCCCACTACACGGAGTCGAAACCCTCATGACTACACTGATGAACACCCTCACCATAGGAACCCACGAGAAACACTCTGGATATGCCATGATCTTCCTTGACATATCCGCAGCCTTCGACACCATCTCCCACAACATCCTCTTACGAAGATTGCAGTCAATTGGGATTAAAGACACTGTACTCCAATGGTTTCAATCCTACCTAACCAACAGACAACAACTGATCCGTACCAGCTCCTCGACCTCGCCCCCTTTCCAACAACACCAAGGAGTACCCCAAGGATCCACACTCTCAGCCATGCTCTTCAACATCTACCTACAACCACTCTGCTCAGTCATACGTACCCACAACATCAACTTCCATATATATGCTGACGATATTATACTCTACGCCCCAATTACAACCACAAGCCCAACAAACACTCACCTTTCAGCATGCTTCTCCGAAGTATCCCACTGGCTACAAGAAAACAACCTATCCATAAACATAAAGAAAACGGAAGCCCTCATAGTAACAAAAGACCCAGATTTCACACCACCCACACACCTCAACATAGGACCCACACGCATTCAAATACAACCACAAATAAGATATCTAGGCATTATCATTGACCAAGCTCTTACCCTCAAGCAACAAATTACCAAAACCTCAGGAATTATATTCCATAAAGCGAAAACAATACAACAACTCCGACCCCTCCTCGAACCTCAAGACTTCAGGACGGTGATGCAAGCTATGACACTCCCACATCTGGATTACTGCAACATAATCTACCATGGACTACCAGCCACACAGACCAACCCCCTCCGACCTGCACTGAACACCACAGCAAGAATCATCCAGAAAGCAAAGAAAAGCGACCACATCACTCCAATTCTAAGAGACCTACACATACTTCCCATCGAAGCAAGAACTAAGTACAAATCCATCCTACTTACCCACAAAGCCATCCATCAAGCACAGAATACCCAACTTCGCACCCTACTAACCCATCCAGCCCATGGCAAAGAAACGAGACAAGCCTCCAGCAACTACCTCACAGTCCCCCACAAAAGAACCAAATGCTCTCAACGGACATGCAACTGAGCATTCGAACTCTATGCACCTTCCTTATGGAACTCACTACCGAGCCACCTCAGAAACAATAACGATCTACCGTCATTCAGAAAACAGCTAAAGACCATCCTATTCCAAGAATGCTTCAAGACAACCCCCACCAAAAAATGCACCAACTCCTGAGCTCCCTCATCTTGTACCCCTGAGCATCAACTGCTCTGCACTGTCCATGTCTATAGTCTGTCTTATGTTGAAATCATCAATGTTGCCGACCTGGTGATGGTCCCACCCTGACACTTAATTCTCCCCACCCTATATGTAACACCGCTTTGACCCGGTGAAAAGCGGGATATAAATACAGTTAGATAAATAAATAAATAAATATGTGACCAATTTGCAGGGGGAGTCCCACAGCCCTTGCTTGGATAGAGGGAGTCTTGGGTTCTAAATGTAACCAGAAAGCTCTCTACTATGTTTTAAATTTAAACTGAAAGCTCTTTGCTGCTACTAGGCCCTGACTGATTTAACAAATATCCTGGGTTCACAGATTAATCAGCTTTAATCTAAATAATTCTTTTTTCCCCAAGATTTAGAAAAATTCCAAGATCTCTCTCCAGAAGTAGCAGTATCTTTCTGTAGTTCACTTTTTTGGGGGATTTTTTTGGTGGGTCCCATTAAACCATGACTATCTACATGTTCAGAAATTTTTTTCTTAATAATAGTTTCTACCATTTTTCCCGGTACCGACATCAGGCTCACCGGTCTGTAGTTTCCAAGTATTACTGATGATTTTAATGATAGCTCACAGATTAAGATCTGCGACCTCTCACCACTAATCATAGAGGCATGTTCCAGTAACCACGAAAACAAATGGTTCGTCCTCCTGGGTGACCGCAACCTACCCACCTTATCTAGCAAACATTCCTTACTTTTCTTCCATTCAATGGAAGCAGTCCAGCTCAGGCAAATCTGCTCAGAATCCATTCACTCCAGGGGAGGAACATTAGACTGGATATGTTACCCCAGCCACACCAACATTTTTCCTCAGTGACCCAATACACTCCAGTACCTTGGTCTCATCACAACACCTTAAAAAAAAAACAAGCTTAGGCAACTGGAGTGTAAATGGAGATGCCACAAGGACCCATCCAACCGCTCAGCATTCACAACAGCCCAGTTGAAATACTGCTTGCTCACCCTCCTAAAAAACAAACAAACAAACAAGTAATACTATACCAACCTAATTAAATCCTCCCTCAACTGGCCAAGAGAACTATTCGACATTAGCCTTGAACCTACTCAGAAACCCCACCGCCAACAAATCTGATGCCATCCTGTGACTGGCGACATGGCACAATTTCTGATATCTAAGCAATCATCCACCACCAGAATATCTTGGCCCTCCACCCCCTCCATTGCCCCAAGCAACTAAACCTGGACAACATTTAGTCCTTTGTCCTCTCGGCAACTAGAAAAGATTATCACAAACTTAAACACCACCACCACCACCTCACTTGATCCCTGTCCTTTCACCTGGATCAAAATGACCAAGCAAAAGCTCATCCCAACCATTCTACCCATTATACAGGCTTCACTAACACTAGGTTACAGGCAGTATCCTTTAAGCAAGCCTCCATCCGACCCTTTCTTAAAATTCCTGCAACTGACCCAACATCATTGTCTTGCTACACACCCATCTCCAACATCCCCTCCCTTGCCAAAATCTTTGAAAAAGCAGTGCAGCTCCAAACACAGGACACTGTGGTCTCCTAAGCCCCCTCGACAATCATCAAAATGGCTTCAAACCAGTCAAGAACAGATCAAGGAGAAAAGCCAGCCACTGCTTTATCTCCAGGAACAAGCAGGAATGAGTCTTCACATATGGGTACGTCGGTACCGACGGAGTCTGCGCGGGAACGCTTCCCAGTGTCCAATCATAAAGCCTTTGGAAGCATCCCAACACGCCTGCGTGCTGCCTTCCCGCCTTCCCAACTGTCTCTCCTCAGTTTTCGTTTTTCCGCGGAGCCGGCATGACGTCCTCCTGTCACCGCAGAAAATTCTTTTTATTTTTTAGTTTTCTTGTGGTCGCGACTGCCTTCCCCGACGTCACCGGTACCGCCGGTGTTTCTTTTTTCTTTTCTTGTAAAATTTTTCCTCCTCAGTGTCTCACGGTTTCTCAGGCCTGTTAGGCCTCTCCTTTTTCCTTCATGGAACCGCCAGTCACTATCCCCAAGAAATGTACAAACTGTGGCGGTACAAACTTATTTTTAGACACACACAATTGGTGTCTAACCTGCTTGGGTCCTGACCATTTTCCTCCGGAGCCCTCTGGCAATAGTATTGTGGGAAGAAGTTTTCAACATAGAGTTCCCCTCGACACGCGGTCCCCATCCAACTTCAGGGCACCGACCATATCTTCTACACAGGATCAGGTAACCCAAAAACAGTCTGTTAAGACTAGCCAGTCCTCGAGCGGCAGTTCTCATGCACAGCATAGAGATGCCTATGGCCTTGCCCTCAAGAAACCACTGGCTTCAAAACCCCAGTGGGAGTCTTCGGCCTCCAAAGCCTATGTGGGGTTTCAGGTTGTTCCTGAGGTTCACCCCTCACAGAACATACCTGAGCCATGCCCGGTGGTGGCATCCGCTTCGAGCGGTACCGATACCCCGGCATCGGCAATGGTGTGGGATGAAACATTCCTCACCAAGGATCGTCGTCTGGCGTCCTCGGTACCTACGGGGCCGTTGGATACGCTCCAGACCGACCTTCCAGTATTGGTACCAGTGCCGATACTAGTACTGACGTCGGTACCCTCCAGACGTGCATCGATAGACTCGCTTCCTTCGATGCCGAGTCTGGAATCTATCTCTAGTCTGGAGGACTGGGTACAGACTCGCCTTGGTACCGACACCAGACGGTACCAAAGGCTCGGTTCCGATAATTCGGATCCGCAACTCTCGGTTTCTTCGATACGGTTAGAGTTGCCACCGGCTGGCCTTCATCCACCGGTATCGGATACGGTACCGAAGGCGGTACCGTTATCCACATTACCATTGCTGTCGGTGCCTTCCATGCTTCTCTCGTCGGGCTCGCTTCCCTCGATATCGAGTTTGGAATCGATCCCTAGCATGGACAATGTGCTACCGACTGGCGCTGGTCCCGACCTCCTGCAGTACCAGCGACCATCCTATAAGGATTCCATACTGCACCATCCAGGATCTTCTATTCCTATAAGCTTGGATAGATCCCTCGGTGCCAACGCTAGTTCTTTATCAGATCTAGCCTATCCAAAGGAAGTTCCCTCTGGGGATCCTTCTTTTCAGGTTTTCCTCCTAGATATGGCAAAATCCCTTGCCATTTCTATTCCTGGACAAGGTCCTACACAAGGCAATACAGGATCCCTCTAGATTCCTGAGAGAGCAAAGGAAAACATCATGCTACCTTTGCATCATTCCTTGCAGGATCTCCTTCTACGAATGTGGGAAGCTCCTTTAAAGGTACCCCCACTTTCCAGAGCAACTGATCTTCTATATCAGGTGCCCCCTTCTCCAGGATTTCAAAAGACTCAACTTCCTCATCATTCCATTGTTGTAGAATCAGCAATGAGGCGGGTGAAGAGTACTAAAAAGCACTCTTCTTATCCGCCAGGTCGTGAGTCTAAGACTTTAGATGCCTTTGGACGCCAAACTTTCCAGGCATCCATGCTTTCAGCAAGATGTCTCTCATATTTTTTATATGGGCTTATCTCTTGAGGAGGTCACAAAGAAATTACATCTTTTGACTCCTTTTCTTCAAGAGCCCAAGAGTGCAGACTATTCCTCACTGGTTAGTCATGCTCAAAATAACTCTAGATTTCTTACTCGTGCTTCCCTAGACTCCTTTGAGTCTGTTAGCAGGACTTCTGCTATAGCTATAGGAGCACGACGTAAAGCCTGGCTCCAAGCTTCAGACTTGGACAAATGGGCACAAGTTAGACTGGGAAATACTCCTTGCACTGGAGAAAATCTCTTTAACAAGGCGTCTTTACTCCAGGTTGCTCAGTTAACAACTGACTGTCCTGTTTCCAGAGGCTGTTCTACGCCTTCTTCTTTCCCAGTTGGTAGGAAATGTCCTGCCAAAATTTCTTCCCCTAGGGGAAGAAGATTTTATCCATCTTCTGCCCATCATACAGATGTTCCCAAACAGGGGAAACATCACCTTGGTCTGAAGAATCCACAACCTCAGCAGGGTCAACAAACCCAGCAGTCGCAGGGTTTCAAATAGATCATCATTGCCCCTCTGGGTTGGTGGTTAGAGTAGCAGTCCGCTTCTTTTCATTTGCAGTATCTGCACTAAATTTATTCTAACCTTCCTATAGATATCTCTTCATGAGACATCTTTTCTTTAACTTTAAGAGTCTTTATGATGATCATGCCCATACTTAACAGGGTTTTCCTCTTCCTCTTGGAGGAAAGAGAACTTAACTATTAATAGACAATTGTTTTCCCTGTACTGGCGTGTATCATCTCACCTGTCAGAGACTTCCTCCATAGTCTCTTTTAACTCTGTTTTACCTCCCTCTTACTATAACATTTGGTTTGTAAGAGGGACCCTTTTACACTGGTAAGCCCCTATGGTCCTCTACCTGTTCTACCGGGGGATTCTCCCTTCCGGAGTTGTCTCCCCCCCTTGTTATCTTAGGGCAGCCCATCAGACAATAGGAAATCCTACCAGGTCTGTTTCTTTTTCCCAATCTAAAAGAGGGAGAGGGAAAAGAAATTTTCTCCGCTGCCCTGGTACGTTGCTGCAGATACAGCAATTCCTAGTGGTTAAGCCACTGGTTCTGTCCACCTCACAAAGGGATTCTCCTCTACTAGCAATCCTTCCAGCCTCAGTGCTAAGTCCCAAACAGGTTATCAACCTTGTTTGGGAAACCCTCTTATCACAGCCTGGTTGGTTAACTTCTATTCTTCGCCCCCTTGTCCTTGGCAGAATACTTGGTTACCTGCTGGCTTTCCACAGCCAGTTTTTCTTCTAACCAACCTGTAGCATGCTCTCTGCAACTCTACAGAGTAGCTTTGCACTATGGGCCCTTGCTAGAGAGCATTAGTATCTTGCCTAGCAGATAACCCCAAATGGTTAAAAGGGGTTTCCCCAGTCATGTTTCCATGACTGGTAGGTATTTCCTACCCTTACCATCTCATCTTAAATCTCTTTTGAGACATCAGTCTCAGGCTTTTTCATTACGTGAAAACCTAAAGAAGGGCCAATTCCCTGGCTTGGCCCATTTCTCCTTTGGTCTTCTCGTCAGAGATAATTTTCTTCAATGGCAGCTAGAGGACGCCCAATACCCCTCTTGCCCTCATAGGCAAGTCACTAGAGTATCTTCCGCCAATGGCGTCCTCTATCCATTCTCCATATGGCAATTCTGGAGAAATCTGGACTTCCTACCTACAGTCTGAAGTTATCCTCTGCCTTTTTTACGTAGGCCATCCTGGTTATTCAAGAGCTCAAATTCTGAAAATAATCCAGACTTCTTGTCAGGGAGACCTCTCCTCTGACTCTGCCAATCATAACCAGGAAAAGAGATTTCTCTGTATGTCTATTCAAGCAGGTATTAACCTTCTTGCTCTTAGATGAATCTTCCTCTCTCCCTATATCCCTAGGGGGGATCAGCTTCTATAGACCTCTCTCCTTCCACATACCTGGAGATACATGTCTATATGTCTACATATTGATATATATCTATATATCTATCTGTGTGTCTTCTGCCCCTACATATCTCCTATAGATATATGCATATATACCCTATATGTGTATATATTCAATATATATATGTATATATACATAGATATATTTATAGATCTACTGAGATATATTTTTAGATAGATATGTATCCATATACTCATCTATCTGTTCTGTTAGGTTCAGATATCCTTATATTCCTATATAATCCTGACAGATGGGCACTACCCCTATCAATGCTATGCCAGCATACTTAGGGGGCGACACTTATAACCACTTCCTGTGGTAATTAACACAATTTTCCTTACCATATAGGTTGGGTACTCCTGAAGCTCTCCATGTACCTTTCTTCTTTCCTAATTGACCCCATTTAGGAAAGACATTGCGGAGCTTCAGTTAACCTAACGCTTAGCGCTCCTGAGTCTGTCCTTTCTTATCAGATACAAGGGTCTCCATACCCATTCTCCCCTACATGGACTGATTCCATCCCCAGTCCAGTTAGGTCAGACTCATTTTTTCTTTGGGTCCTAAATTTATACTGTGTTTGGACCTAAACAGCTTAAGCTTTCTTTAATACTGCCTTCTGCGTCTCCGCTGAAGCTCTACCTCTTATACTACCCCAGTCTTTCCCCCTGGGGCCATTTCTCACCCTGAAGGGTTCTGACCTCCACTTGTTTTTCTCTGCTTTTATTACCTCTACTTCTCAGTGAGGTACCCCTTGAGCACATTCACTGGCTTTTCTAATAGATCCATATGTACCTCAGTGGAATTGTGCCAGGTCTACAAGGGAGGCCCAGATTACAATATTTTACTACAAAATACCCTTTATACAGGGTCTTCCCCTTTAGAAACCCTGTTCTAGCCAGCTGTTCCACAGCTCCTCTTCTGTATTCAACTCCTACCCTCCATCCCCAGGATGCCTGAGGTCTTAAGCAATAGCATGGCTCGTTCTAGACTTGCAACATGCTAGGACTCCCTCTGGGCATCTGAGCTTGGGAGTCCCCATATGTGAAGACTGTCATGAGGCTGGAGCCACGGAAGGTGCAGGTTTAGAAAAAAAACCTGTCTTTCATAGAGCTGTGGATGTGCAGAAGATGCAGTTACCTCGCAGCACAGCTAGAGGGGGCAGGAGTAATCCTACAGAGGCTGAGCCAACGTGCCCAGCCACTGATTGTATGAGTGTTAACCAGCTGCACCTGAAGGCAAGCCCGGGAGTTTCAAAGGTAAAATGCCTTTATAAAGGAAAGACAGCCACAGGGTGTAGGTGTGCAAGGTGTGAAGGAGGAATCCAGTCGGGAGGAATCCATTCGGAGGGAACTCAGCCGGCAGCAGTTCAGCCAGAAGGAAGGAGAAGGAGTGTGGAGAAAGAGAGAGTCCACACGGAGCAAGCCCAGAGGGACAGAATCCAGACAGATAGAGTCTAGAGGGGCAGAGTGTACAGAGAGACGGAGTCCAGAGAGAGGTTGCCAGGAGAAGCAGTTTGGCTGGAAGGAGTGACACTCCCAGCCCAAGTAACGTAGCTGGATCAAGCAGCACAACAAGAATAATAACAGCTGAAAGAGGAGCACAGAAAGCCAAGGAGCCATGCTTTGAGAGAAACCTACATTCACTGGAGTTCCCTGGATCAGGATTACAAGGTACCAGAAGGAGAGGTTCCTATAGCAAAGCTACCTTTACACAGAAGCACAGAAGTTGGGAATCCTCACCAGGTTTTCCTGGGCTTCAGGAAGGCAAAGCACTGCACAAGGAAACCTGTCTCCAGAGAGAAGTACGTCAGAGAGAGAGCTCCAGGTGTAGCAGCTGCAGGAAGCCAAGGTATGGTAGCTCTTTACTTTTAAAAGAAAGCCTTGCTCCTAGAAGCTCTGATAAAGCAGATGCCCAGCATATGAGAAGAGGGAACAAAGCAGAGCTTTTCAAAACAATACCTAAGGGCTTAACAGGACAGTCTTACTGGAAGCAAAGAAACCGAGACAGACCCTGTAAAGTTGTAGCCACAAGGGAAAACACTTATTCAGAGGGAGAAGCCAGTGACGCAGAGTCCATGGAAATAGTTTGAGAATACTATTCCCATCCCTCAAGATGAATCTATGGATTGTAGCTTTTGTGTTGCTACTAGCCGTGAGTCCTTAGTAGAACTGTAAATATAACAGAATTCCTGCAATCAATTGTGAAGCTCATAACAGTTTGTTTGCCCACTTGGTTAATTTACTTTGGAATGAAGGAATCCTCAGTTAAACCCTGCATTCAATTGTGAAGCTTATAACAATTGTTTGTCTGCTTATTTTGGTGGAACCCTTTATAAAGGACTATCTTTGTTTTCTTATGTCTTAGTGAACCCTTGCGTTAAAGGGGAAATAAAGCCTTATTACCCTCCACTCTTGGCTTATATAATTTTGTTCTCACAAGGAGCTAAAACTCCAAGGACCAAACTGCACTTGGGCCTTAAAGAGCCCACGCTCCTTAAAAATAATGAAAATGCGCAGGATGCCCTTACAGCCACTGTCCACTGGGAGCACCTGACGACAAGACTCATTCCTGCTTGTTCCTGGAGATAGCACAGTTACATACCTGTAACAGGTGATCTCTGGGAACAGCAGGAATAAGTCTTCACAACCCACCCACCTCCCCTAGGAGTTGCTTTTTCTCTATCTCTGTCTTTCCCTTCCTTGCTCTCTCTCTCTCTTTGTCTCAGCTTTCAAACTTAACTGAGGAGAGACAGTTGGGAAGGCAGCACGCAGGCTTGTTGGGATGCTTTCAAAGGCTTTCTGATTGGACGCTGGGAAGCGTTCCTGCGCAGACTCCGTCGGTACCGACGTACCCATATGTGAAGACTTATTCCTGCTGTTCCCAGAGATCACCTGTTACAGGTAAGTAACTGTGCTTTATCAGTCTCTGCATCATTCTCTCGCTCCAACCTCTCCATCACCAGCAGAGCTTTCTTCTATGCCCTCACTATTTGGAACTCCCTTACCCCAAAAATATGATCACTGACAGACATTGAAAAGTTTCAAGGCAAATTAAAAACTCACCTCTTCTTGAAACATTTTGGATCAGACACTTAGCTCCTGACCAATCCATCCTGCCCTCTCACTATGTTCCCTGCTTCCCTCACTGTTACCCCCAAACCTTGTACCTTACATCACAACTTGCCCTAACGTCTGCATTGTTAAATGTTAAACGTTAATTGTTAATGCCCATCCCTGCTATCACGTTATTCCTGTTCACGTTAGGACCACTAGTAGTTACCTGTTAAGTTAGTTTATTTACTCACGGTCATTTACTCACGTTCCATATATTTCTACTTGTTTCCTGTACACAGCTGTGACTGGTAGATACAGCGGTATAAAAAAGTTGCTAAATAAATTTTAAAAAAACACCCTGTGGTTCAGTTGTAAAAATTCATCCTTTTGTAATCTTGCAGTGCCATTTAATTATTTCATATATTGTTACAATTTATTTTATATTTATTTACAAAACAGAATGTTTGGGTACTACTTCAGACTGTCCCATCCTTCCTCCTTCCCTTCCAGGATAGAAATCCCCTCCCCCTCAGAGGAGTTGGAAAGAATTCCATGAACTGTATGTCCCTACTTATAGCCAGTTCAAAATGGGAGAAAACATTTAGTATATAGACCCCTAAAAGTTGCTTTCTGGTTGTCTACATCCAAAAGTATGGCAGCTTCTATACCTCTTTCCTTAATATTTCTATAGGTTAGGATGCCCAGGATTTACGGTTCCTGAATATCTACCCACACCAGTAGACAAAGGTGCTTCAAAATCTCTCTTTTTTCCAGATGAAGCAATAAATAGACATCCTAGGTTTAGGTAAGTTTGTGTGTGCACGTTTTTTAATTTAATTTTTGGATTGTGTTTTATTGTATTAGTAACAGAAGTAAATTTAGATTAGCTTGTTTAGGTTTTTTTAGGGTGTGGACAATTTATTGTATTCTTAATATTTCAGTGGCATATGTTTGGGTTTTATGCATTTGACTTTTTCTATATAACGTTTGTAGTATGTAACTACCCTAGAGGAGAAAGAGGGAAGATATGATAGACATTCAAACATGTATAAAGTATAAGCAGTAAGCATTTTCTGTTCTATAGGAAAAGGTCACGACATGAGATTGCAGTGAACGGGTACTAGATAAACAATAGTTTCCCAGTGGACTGGTGGGGGTCAAAATGATATAAATTTTAAAAAAAAATGGTAGATAAGTACCTTAAAATTTGATCAGTATTTTCCTGCTAAAGTGCCATAGACCCTATTGGAGTGGCCTAGTGGTTGGGGCAAGGTACTTCAGGCCGGAAGGTCGGGGGTTCAAATCCCACTAGAGGACAGCAACCTTGGGCCGGAAGGACTGGGGTTTCTAGTCCCACAGGTGCTCCTTGTGGTCTTGGGCAAGCCACTTAACCCTCTATAGCCCATATTCCCTGTAAAATAGTTATCTCCAAGTTATAATGCCCTGTTCAATGTAATTTCAGTTTGTTCAAAGTAAACCGCACTGATGCAGAATAGCGCGGTATATAAGAGAATGTAAATAAAATAAATAAATAAATATTGATCGCTGGCTTTCCTCTTATAATTGATATCCATGAAAATATTAGAGAAGAACAAAATCTTCATAATCTTAATGAAAAAATGGAAGATTATGTAGTTTTCTGTTAAGAGTGAAAGATAAATGGATAGATAGTAGTTTTGCATTTTTTAAGCCATCTTTATCTGTTATATAAATATGCATACAAATATATGAATATTTTGAATTTAAAATGTCTCTCTCCCAAACAGCCTCTGCCTACTTTGTTCCTGCAGTTATCTTTTAAAATTTCAAACTGCAGGGAGGGACCGCTGTCAACTTTAATTGTATGATATGGTGGATCTCCAGGAACAAGCAGGAATGTAGTCTTCACATATGGGTGACATCGGTACTGACTGTGCACGCGTGGGAATGCTTCCCAGCCTCCAATAGGAAAGCCTTTGGGATCATCCCACTGTGCCTGCGTAGCTGCCTTCCCTCCTTTCCTGCTCTCCCTCCTCAGTTCTTTGTTTTCCGCAGAGCCGACAGGGAGCAAATACTGTCACCACAGAAAATTCCTGTTTTTCATATTTTTGTGGTTCACATCTGCCTTCCTGTTGACGCTGGTACCGACCTGTCGATACTTTCTTTCTTCTGTTAAAAAAGCAAAACTCCCAAAAAAACTAAAAAGGATTTTTCCTTTCTTCAGGCACATTGATGCCATCTTAGGCCTAGGCCCTCCAATTGTCTCTGATAAAATGAAGAAACCATCTAGTGGTTTTAAGAAGTGTTCTAAGTGTGGTGGTACCATCTCGGCCACAGACACCCATGACTGGTGTCTAAAATGCTTAGGGCCTGATCATCAACCATCAGAATGTCCTCTCTGTAGAAAGATGACAGAGAGGCCTACAGAATCAAGCTGCAAAGCTGGGCACCCTCTTCGCCTGCGACGCCATCTCTTTAGCATCGACAGCGTCGAGCGCGTCATCTTCCTCGTAAGGATCTCAGGTATCGAAACCTAAGTCTTCATTGAAGGCTGGCTGCCCCACCAAGGGTAGATCTCCTTCTAAGCATTGAGATGCTTCCAGCATTGCCCTGGAGGGGGACACACCATGGCAGGAGGATCTTACCTCTAAAGCCTTAGTGGAGTCCCAGGATGCTCCCAAGGTCCCGCCACCTCAGGAGAGTTCCTGGTGCCATGCTTGGGGATCGTGGCCCACAATTCCAGTATCAATACCCAAGCATCAGTAAGCATCATGGATCACCTTATCCTTGCCATCGAGCGGAGCTTAGCGGCCTTATTGGCAGCCTCTGTTCCAGTGAAACCCTTAGTCTGTTCCGCAGGTTTCTGTACCGGCGTCTGTACCAGTACAGGCTGCATTGACTTACTTGCCACTTTCCATACTACATACAGCCCATGCTATCCCTCGCATCTGTTTCCGGTACAGAGGTACAGTCTACACAGATTCCAGGTATTGGCTTCGACGGGTAGAGAGTTCGTATGGAGCAGGAACACCTTGCCCGACAATACTTCGAGTCTTTGGATTCTGATTCCTCGGACGATGAATTGGCTGATATTAGAGACATGCAAACTCTGCTGGAGGACCCATCTCATCCCCACAACGCTGCATGTCCCCCCACCAGAGGACATGTCTTTCCAACGCTTTATTCGCGATGTTGCTAGGGGCCTGTCCATAACAATAACATCGGAGAAAGATCCTAGGGCCGAAGAATTAGAAATTCTTCAATAACCAATGGCTCCAAAAGAGGTGGCTACGCTCCCTATCCATCGGATACTTCACAACCTCATTCTTCGTATGTGGGAGACACCTCTGACTATTTCTTCCCATACCCGCCGGCTCAATACCGGGTACCGGTGTGTCCTGATTTTCAAAAGACACAATTGCTGCACCATTCCATGGTAGTGGAATCTGCAGTGTGTCGAATCATGAGCGTGAAAACACATGCCTCAAACCCTCTGGGTACATTATAGAGAACCCTCGACGCTTTTGGTTGACGTTGCTTTCAAGCCTCCGTGTTATCTGCCAGAATTGATTCCTATATACTCTATATGGGTATGTTCCTCAAAGAGGTGGTTAAAGATTTGGAGTTAATGGCTCCTCTTCTGCCCTCTTTTCATCGGGAAGATTATCTCACCTTTTGTAAAGCATGCTCAGAATGTCTCAATTTGTCTCAAAATTTGCCAGAATGTCTCAAAATTTGTAAATAGAGCAACCTTTGATTGCTTTGAGTGCATCATTAGAACTTCATCCATCTGCATCGGTGCACATGGGATTGCTTGGTTCCAAGCATTGGATCTTGAATAATGGTTTTCACTGGTACAAGGGATATTGCCCAGCTTATTTTGAACCTTTTTGGCAAGGATTGGCAAGACAAGGCCTCGCAGTTGGAGTCTGAGAACACTACCCTAAAAAAGGCTCAGCATTCAAGGGCATTTCTGCCCCAATTCCCCTCTGCTTGTCTCAATCAGTTAGCATCTCGGGCATGTCTCAAGAATTACCTGACTGCTCAAGAAATGTTACAACTTCTGGGTCATATGACACAACGGTGCATGTAGTTCCATATGCCCTTTACACATGCGCACAGCCCAATGGACACTGGCATCCCAATGGTCTCGGGCATCAGGTCACTTGGGAGACCAGATAAGTCTCTACCCTTTTGGTCTCGTCTCTCTAGTGGTGGTGATCCCCAGAAATCTCCTTGTAGAGTCACCTTTTTTAATGCCAGCACATCAGTGTACCGATAACGGACGCATCCAGGCTGGGCTGGGGAGCCCATCTGGGGTCTCTCTCTAGTCAAGGACTCTGGTCTCAGCCGGAGTCACAACTCCACATAAATCTGCTGGAGCTCAGAGCTAGTCTCGGTGCTCTGTGTTCAGGACCATCATTGTTGCCAGTGTCCTAGTCCAAATCGACAGTCAAATAGCCATGTTGTACGTGAACAAGCAAGGCGGAACAGGTTCTTGGACCCTCTGCAGCGAGGCTCTGTATCTCTGGTTCTTTGCCATATATCATTGCGTTCACTTCCAAATTGTGTATCTCCCGGGCAGCACAATGTTTTAGCAGACAAAGTCGAATACGTCTCCCCCCCATGAGTGGTCTCTTCATGTAGACATGGTCTCCTACATTTTTCAGATATGGGGGACTCCAGAGATAGACCTGTTCGCAAAATCCTCGGAATGCTAAACTCCCTCGCTTCTGTACCAGGACTCCTATGCCGAAAAGCCACTTACACTGGGGACACTGTTTCCTTTATGCCTTCCCTCCCATTCTGCTAATTCCCAAGACTCTTAAAACTCCAGACGGACAGTGGCTTCATGATACTCATAGCCCCTTGCTAGCCACATCAACCATGGTACCCTCTCCTATGTCTGTCTCAGGCTCAGCCTATAGAACTGGGGGTCTGCTCAAGATTGCCTCTTAAGAGGGGAGGGGAGGGGATGCTGCTCTATCCCAATCCGCAGTCTCTCCATCTCACAGCATGGCTGCTAAAGGCATAGCCTTCCAAGGTGTATTAACCTTGATGTACATAGTAGTGTATATAGCGCATGTTGTAAATAGATCACAAAGAATCAATGACCCTCTACACACACACGCATTCACTGTTCAATGCATGTGCACACTAGACACTGTATGTTGTCGATTGCTTGCTGTGTAGACCGCCTTGATTGTAGGATAATGTGGTATAGAAATCCGTTTAAATAAAATAAATAAATAAACCTTCCCCAGGATGTTAAGGACATCATTTTAGCTTATAGAAAGCCATCTACCAGAAGGTCCTATGCTTTCAAGTGGTGTAGGTTTTCTTTCTGGTGTTCTCGGAAGAATCTTAATCCCTTCTCAGCTCTGGTGGAGGCGCTCCTTAAGTATCTCCTTCACCTATCTTCTTCTGGACTCACAATCAAATCAGTTAGAATACACCTAAATGCAATTGCGGCCTCTCACGTTCCCTTAGATGGCCAACCCATCTCTTTTCAGCCACTCATAGCATGCTTCATGAGGGATCTTCTATTAACCAAGCCTTCCCATTAAGCCTCCACCAGTGGCATGGGACCTCAGTGGTGTTCTAGGACAACTTCTCAAGCCACACTTTGAACTTCTAGCCACTACGTCACTTAAGTTTATCTTCCTCATTGCCCTCACTTCAGCAAGGAGCATTAGTGAGCTCCAGGCCTTAGTGGCTGACCCACCTTACACACGGTTCCACTATGATAAGGTAGCCCTTAGGACTCATCCTCACTTCATGCTAAAGGTGGTTTCACCCTTCCATTTGATCCAGTCGGTCTACCTCCCTGTGTTTTTTCCCTAGACCACACTCAATTAGGGCAGAAGCAGCCCTCCAGACTCTGGATTGCAAACGTGTCTTAGCTTTATCTCCAGGAACAAGCAGGAATGAGTCTTCACATATGGGTATCGTCGGTACCAACGGAGCCCTGCGCGGGAACGCTCCCCAGCGTCCAAAAGAAAGCTTTTGGGAGCATCCCACAGTGCCTGCGCGCTGCCTTCCTGCCTTTCCTAACTGCCTCTCTCCATTTCTTCTTTTCCGCGGAGCCAGCAGGTCGTGTTTCCTGTCACCGCTGAAGAATTTCTTATTTTCTTTTATTTTTCTTTAGTCGCGTGTCTGCCTTCTCGATTCCGGACCGGTACCACCGGTCTTTTTTCTTTCTTTAAAAAAACAAAACAAAACAAAAAAACTACTCTTTTCAGTGCATTTTTTCTTCTGGGGCTTAGGCCTACAGATATATTTTTCTGTAGTAGCCGATAAGAATGCAATAAATAATACCCGGAGTCAGGCAAAGATTCAAGCCGGTTTAATGTGCACAGGCTCAGATTGCAGTAGCATTCAAAATGGTCTGAGCAATGGCTCCTAGTAAAACAACAGTTTTTATACCTTTCTTTTCCAGTCTAATACAGGCAAAACTCCTCATTGGCCACAGTGGCCCACTTACTCTCATCCAATAGACATCTCTGACCGGGCCCAGGACTCGCTCCCCCTGCTTGGGTCTTACTAGCCACAGGTCAGCAACTAGACATAACACTAAACATAATACTTCTGCTAAAGTATACAGTATATTTCGCTACTCTTGCAAGGTCAATTAGCCACAAAGATAGTGGAAGGCATATCAGAAGCATTCTTAACAAAAGCAAAACAAAGCAAGGCCAAACAAAGCAAGGCTAAGATGTGTCTCTAATAGCTACTGGTGATTTCTGTAATATTCCAGGCACATATCTCTAGTCCTGGCTCAAAATACTAAACAATCAAAATGCTAGACAAAATATTCTTACACTGTTCAGCTTCTCTACTATATTTTCATCCTAATTACAAGGTCAGTGCACAATCAGCAAAGATACAGTGGCGCGGCATTCTACTGAAACAGACATCAGACATCTAAACAATAGTAAGAAAGTATTTAATTCTCTTATCTCCAGGAGAGCAGAACATGTTATCAAACTAGAATAGAACGGTATTTCTTTCTAACAGCTAACAGCATTCTGTAATTTTCCAAAATCAGCAATAACATTTCAAAGCAGGAAAAAAGGGCTTCAGACCTAGCTTCAGGCCTAGCTCTGCTACATACTAGGCCATCGCCTATCACATTCCCTCCTTTTGATTATTCTCACCCGCAAGTGAGGAAGGGTGAGAATCAATGTTCCCTCTAATTTTCTCTAGGCTGTGTGCGCATAAAATATCAGCTGTGCAGTTTTTGAAGGAAGGTTAAATTTTTGTGCACCACATAACGACTCTCGGAGTTATATACTTTAAAATTTGACTACACGTCAGAATACAGTATGTACACCACACTGATTGCACTAGAAAATATTGTAGAACTTGTGAAAACCATAAATACACAACAACTTTTAAATTTTAAGATGTCTGTGTTGTTTTCTATCAGAATCAGAACTGTAATTTTTATGCGCTCTGTTATAAAGTATGTGCGCTCGCTCAGCAAGGTGTGTGCGCGCGCACATGCGCACAGCTTAGAGGGAACAGTGGTGAGAATCTAATCACACAAATAGCAAAAATACTTCAGACCATAGTAGAGGGATCACTGTGTGGTATAGGGTAATAATTCCATGAGACTAATATATGTGCCGCTGCCTTGCGGTCAATAGTACTATCGATAATAGAGTTCAGCATGCGCAAGCATAAGGGCAGGAAACAGGGGATACATATGCAAATAGCCACAATCAAAAAACATTTGATACAAGTGTCTTTGTCAAATCATATAGCATGCCTAGTGTATAAGCGGAGGGGCAGGAGACATAGGAGGAACAAATGACATATATACTGTTCATCATAGCAATAGGCCCGTTCTCATGACCCACAAAAATAAGAACCATTCCTATTAATAGCAGCACCTGTATCAGAGGTCGGTAGCAGTACATGTCCAAAAGGTAGGTAGCACATGTTTGAAAATTAGCAACACATGTACTAAAGTCCAAAAAATCTGGGTTCGGAGAGCTGGCGAGTAGCAATCAAAAGGGCTCCATTCTCATTGTTCCATCGCAGTTCCCATAACAGGAGAGGAAAGATTCTGGCGGGGGTTGAGACAAGTCCGGGTATTCCCTGTTGTGCAAATACTAGGTTTGCAGGCTGCACAGGGAGGTAGGGCAAGAGTCAATTCAAAGCACCCCAAGGCTGCCGCCAGAACGAAGCAATAATAAGAATCCATAAAGAGCATAGTCTCTGGAAAAATGGTGGAACTGTCGGCTTCCACAACAGATAGCAGACGTAGAGTTGATTGTAGGTCCTCATGCTTCTGCTGGACGTCGACAGACTACCAGCTTTGTGGCAGGAGTAGGGCTGTAGACGTCAAAGTATCACAGTCTTGTAGGATGTCTCAGTCTCCAACATAGTCCCTCAGTAGAACACAGTTTCTCAGGATGGTGGTAGCCGTCGTAGAGTGAGCCGCAATGGAGTTTCAGGATCACGACCAAGTTGAGAAGCGGCTGCTGGAATGCAAAACTGGAGGACATCTGTTCCCTTGTCGTCCAGGAGCAGGTTGGTAAAGTTCTTACGATGACGGATCTTTTCTTCACAGCGTGAGTCGCAATGGTGCTGCAGGATTGGCGATCGAAGTCCAGGGATGACTCTCAGGTACTGTGGCTGGTTTCACTCGACTGTGGTGGATCCAGGAGTCGATCTCGGCCACTTTAACTGCTGTTGGGGTTGATAACAAGACGACATATGGCCCTTTCCAATACGGCGCCAGCAGTGTCTTCTTCTACTCTGTCACCCACACCGAGGCTCCAGGCTTGAAAGGATGCAGGGTCTTGGATGGGCTGGTCTCTTACTCACGCATGAAGACCCTGCAAAACAGAACTTAAAACCAATAGTGCTTATCTAGTAATTTCAGATCCTATCTGTCACACATCTCCTTTTACTCTCTATACAATAGGCTACAGAATCTCAAAAGGGGAAACTCCTAAAGACTTAGCAGGGGCTAAGTATATCCTATGAAGGGCTATAGGAAGAACCTGGGGCCACTTCAGGTAAACCTCTGGGCAGTTTGGACAACTTGAGTACACAATGCCCATTACTTCCAAGCAATCATGGTCAGGAGGGCCTGGACCGACGGGCAATAGAGTGGCTGACACTTTAATTGCAAGTTAGGATTCTCACATAGCATACTTTGATACTTCAGCATTCGGGCGTTGGTGAGCCAATGGTTTCCTTTGTGTTCCATCAGGGTTAAAACAGAGTGTGGTACAGTAACTTGAAGGTTTTGTCCTAAGGTGAGCTTGTCAGCTTCGCTCACTAAGAGGGCTGTGGCTGCTACAGCTCTCAGGCAAGGTGGCCATCCTTTGGCAACAGGATCCAATTGTTTCGACAGGTAGGCTACAGGTCGCTGCCAAGACCCAAGAGTCTGGGTCAAGACTCCCAATGCGTTTCCACTTGATTCAGGTACATATAAATAAAATGGTTTCTGCACATCTGGTAGGCCCAAAGCTGGGGATGACATCAATGCTGTTTTCAATGATTTGAATGCTTTATCTTGTTCTGGGCCCCATTCCAAGGGAGATTGTTCCATTCCTTGTGTGACTTGGTACAAGGGTTTTGCCATGAGCGCAAAATTTGGTATCCATATGCGGCAGTAGCCTGCAGCTCCCAAGAAAGCTCGCACCTGCTTCCTAGTAGTGGGGGTTGGGATGCGGCATACTGCCTCTTTTCGCTCAAATCCTAATTTCCGGGTTCCTTTGGACAGATGGAACCCTAAATATTTCACTTCTGTCTGGCACTGCTGCGCCTTGGCTCTGGAAACCTTGTATCCAGCTTCATTCAAAAGGTGCAAGAGATCACTTGTAGCTTGTATACAATCAGATTCGTTGTTGGTGGCTATGAGCAAATCACCTACATATTGAAGTAAAATCCTTTTTCCCGGAATCACAGAGTAGCTTGACAAATCTTGACTGAGGGCTGCACTGAAGATAGTGGGTGAGTTCTTAAATCCTTGTGGTAATCGAGTCCAAGTAAGTTGCCATCGCCGTCCTGTGGTAGGGTTTTCCCATTCAAATGCAAACAAAAGCTGACTGGCCTCTGTCAGGCGTATACAGAAAAAAAGGCATCCTTTAAGTCCAAAACAGTAAAGTGAGTGGCTTCTGCTGAAATCAGTCCCAGGAGGGTGTAAGGATTTGGTACTACTGGGTGTATGGTTTCAACTGCACTGTTCACTCGACGTAAATCCTGCACTGGGCGGTAGTCACCTGTCCCAGGCTTCGTGATTGGGAGAAGGGAGGTGTTCCAGGGTGACTGGCATTCTCTGAGAAGTCCATACTGCAATAATTTCTTCAAATGGCGATGAATGCCTTCAATTGCTGGTCTCGGGAGGGGATACTGACGCACATGCACTGGTTCTGCTCCTGGCTTAAGGGTAACAAGTACAGGAGCTATATTCTTTGCTAGGCCAGGTGGATTATTCTCTGCCCATACTCCAGGTGGGGCTGCAATGCTGGTAAGTATACAGGAACTTGCTGTCCTGATTGGAGATGCACTATAGAACCGCTACTCTTCTTCTCGGGGAACAGTCAGCACTATCAATCCAGCTCCTTCGATTAGGAAAACTTCCTCCACATCATTCAACTAAAGTATCAGCAAGAAGAACTGCTCTTCTCCATCTTACATTCACTTTCTCTGTCACATTATCTCCACAATTCACAGACATTCTAAACAACTTAATCGTGCTGTATTCATGCCCGCAAATCCATCCCGTTTCTGCAAGTTCTGTTTTATATCTCTCTGGGACTGACTTGACAAAAACTGCATTTACCAGGTGCAAATTCTCCTGGGCTGCTGGATTTCATGGGGCATATAGTGAGGGCTGCCTGCACTATTTGGATTCCACTTGGGGTTAGCAAAACTGATGGGTCTGAATTAGGTCAATCAAATCCTAAGGCTTCTCAGTGTAGGAGGCATAATGCAGTAAATCAGTAAATCAGTGGCGGAGGGGGGGGGGCGGTGGAACTGAGGGAGCTGGCCTCTAAAAATGTCTGATTAAAGGATTTAACCAAGAACGGGGACAAGCTGCATCTCTCCCTGTGCTCTAAACATAACGGATGTGTGTGCTCATTCTAAATAAGAATAATTGAGCTAAAGTCCTTATAAGATAAAACTAATATTTTGCAACATGTTATAACAACAATCCTAACAGAAAGAACTATAGTTCATAACATGATGACTACATAGCTGTTACGTATAACTGGAATAAAATTGCTTGGCAAAAAACTAACTGCCAGCCGTAATCAGCTTGGCTTTACAAAAGAAATTACTTTCAGTTTTACAGTTTTTAGGAAGCAGATACTCAAAAAGACATTCATTCTGGATACATTTTCCATAAAACGGGTGGACATCTAGAATACACATACACATTTTCCTTCCTAGTTTATTTTATTAACAATAAGCATGTCTTCTATGAGGCACTTGCCGCAGTGTATCAGGAACTAAAACTCATACACGATTAACCCCTCATTCACTCAGGATTCAAAGCACTTTCAAGTTGCGATCTAGTACCGCTGGCTCAAATGCTGCAGAGTCCTGTCAGTGTTCGTAACCTCGGCTTCGTAGGGCAAAGGGAAAATACAAGCATCCTTTCCTATTGAAACCTGAGCCCTACATGATTTCTGCTCACTTGATCTGCACAGAAATTCGAGTAGGAAAATAACCCTTTCCAGGCTAAGTACAATACTATCGAGATCCACAATCCTGACTAAACATTCTTATTAAATGATATATAATACATGACCATAGCAGAAGGCACATCACTATTACAAAATATTGAATAAAACAGGTATAATTCCCTAAAATAAGCACCCATTAGCCCAGCAGCAGAACGTTGAAAACATGCCTTCATAGGGTTAAAACATTCCTCTGCACAAACACGCCTCTTGTCAGTTTCACGCTGCGCTGCAAGACAGCTGAATGAGAGAGAGACAGCTTCGTGATTTTATAGTGACTCTAGGGGTTTGCAGTCTTAACTATACTTTTACTATTTCATATGCGGTAAAGTGTCACAAATTACCCAACAGAATATAATCCTACCCTTATACTAGAAGGGAAACTCGGGGTTTCAACAGATAACCAAGCAAAGACAAAACTCCCAACGCTTCCTCCTTTTCACAAGCACTCTTCACACAGACAAACATGCTAGCAATGTCCGAATTCCCGGGCTGACTGACAAACCAGAATTACCAAAACCGAAAGGGCTGATAGGTTTGCCCCGCGCACTACTTGCAGGGGTACTAGGATCGCCCGTGGAAGTTGATCAGACTTCCTTTACCTGTTACTGTACCAGAAGTGTCTCGAGACTTTCCCAAAGCTATCTGACTAAGAAACAGAAAAATCAATACTCACCGGATCCGGTAGCTAATGCGCTGCGCAACCAATCCCTCCTTGGGTTGAATCCTGGACCCCCCTCGGGTTCGAGGTGTTGGCCGGCCAGAAACAGCAACCTGCGGAGGCAAGGAGGAGTCTTCTCCGCTCCAATCTTCGCCGTGCTGAACGGCACTGGAGGAAGTTCCGTACATCTGGTTCTCACTCCAACTATCGGCTTGCCCATCTCTCCTACCGCTCTGCAATCATTTCGGCTAAACACTCATACTATTCTCACCTTATTTCTACATCTTCAAACTCTGCCAGACGCCTTTTTCTTGTCCTTAAATCTATTTCCTCTCCCTCTTCTCTCCCTTCCATCCCCTCCAAACCCCCCCCCAGCCCCTCCTCCCTTGCCTCCCTCTTTACCGGCAAGATTCTCTCCCTTCGTTCCTCCTTCCCCACTTGCCCTCCTCCCCTTTCCCCCCTCCTACTTCTCCTTCTTCCCTCCCCTCTCCGTCTGCACTCCCTTCCTCTTCCACTCACACCTTTCCCCACAGTTGGTGTTCCTTCTCCCCCATCTCCTCTCCTGAACTCATCAAGGCCATTTCATCTGCCTACCAGACTACCTGTCCCATTGATCCCTTGCCCTCTTCTTGGTTACTTAACCCTAAGATCGCACTGGTGCCCTTCATCCTGTCCATTTTCAATTCTAGTCTCTCCTCTGGTTTCTTCCCCTCCCGTTGGAAGCACGCTATTGTCCGTCCCCTCCTGAAAAAGCCTACCCTTGACCCTACTCTTCCTGCCAACTGGCGCCCTGTCTCTAATCTTCCCTTCTTGTCCAAAATTCTTGAAAAACTTGTTTTCTCCCAGCTGGCTTCTCATCTTGATTCCACTCACACCCTCCACCCCCGTCAATCTGGTTTCTGCACCGGCCACAGTACCGAAACCGTCCTCACAGCCTTGCTCTCCGAACTTCACCGCTCTCACGATCGTGGTGATATTTCTCTAGTGGTTTCTCTGGATCTGTCCTCTGCGTTTGATGTAGTCGATCACCGCACCCTTCTTTCTCATCTGTCTGATTTTGGCATCCATGGTACTGTCCTTCGGTGGTTTCACTCTTTCTTGTCCTGCCGCACCTTCTCCGTCCATTCTGGCTCCTCAGTATCCCCCCCTACCCCCGTCACCTGCGGTGTCCCCCAGGGTTCTATTCTCGCTCCTTTGCTTTTCAATGCTTTTCTTGCTCCCCTAGCTCTGCTAATCCAACAATCTGCTCTCTTCTTTTATATTTACGCTGATGACATCCTCCTGGTTCACCACACTTCTCCCTCCGCCCCTGACCTTGCTCCACTTAACCTTTGTCTATCCTCTATCACCTCCTGGTTTGAGTCAAATTTCATGCATGCTAACCCCACTAAATCCGCTGCTCTTTGGGTCACCTTCGGCCTCCCACCCCCTACGGTACTTCCTGTCATGGGTTCCCATTCCATCCCTTCCGCCCCTACTCTTCGCTACCTGGGTGTTATCCTAGACCCGTCTATCTCTTTTCACGAGCATATTTCCTCTGTTGTTCATTCTTCTTTCTTCCACTTGCGCCGCATCAAGGCCGTTCGTTCCTTTCTTCCCTTATCCTCTGTTGTCACTCTTGTCTTGTCTTTGGTTATCTCTCGTCTCGACTACTGTAACGTTATCTATGCCGGTCTTCCATCTTGCCAACTCCGCCGCCTCCAACTTGTTCAAAATGCCGCTGCCCGTCTTGTTACTTCATCCCCCCTTCGTTCCCATATTTCACCGTGTCTGCTTTCCTTACACTGGCTCCCAATCAAGTTCCAGTTTATGTTCAAACTACTTATCCTTGCTCACAAGGCCCTTCACTCTGATACCCCCCAGTACTTAGCCAACATCATTCATCTTCAGCCCTCTCCCCGCCTTCTTCGGTCATCCCATGGCAATCGTCTTTTCCTTCCCTCACCTACACAGGCCCGCCTCGAATCCACTCGACATTCCGCTTTCTTCTTCTTATGTCCCGCCCTTTGGAACTCTCTTCCCCTTCCACTCCGCACCGAACTGTCTTACACTCGTTTCAAGGCCCTTCTCAAGACTCATCTTTTTTGTCAAGCCTTCGATCTCCCCCTCCCCACTGATGGTGCTCTTCCCCCTAGTTCCGTCTTTCAGCCCCCTTAATCTTCCCGTGCTCTCCCCCTCACTGATGGTGTTTTATCCCCCTAGTTGCGCCTCCCATCCCTCCTAAATTTGCCCACGTTCTCCCCCCCCCCCATTCCTTTTTTACTGTTTTATTGTTTTATTGCTCTCTCTCTACTCTTTACTGTCTCTCTTCCTGTCCTATTATTTTTGGCATTCTTTTCTTCCCTTCTTTTTTCAGCAGCTGTCATTTTTTATGATTGTACACCGCCCTGATGCTTCGACCTGGGCGGTCTATCAAGTGTTTTAATAAAGATAAAGATAAAAGGACCAGGGGCGCCAGAGACCCTCCTGCGGTCAGTCAGGCTCGGCTCTAGCCGGACCAAACCTGTGAGGCGAGATGTCAGGGCATATTCACTTGCATACCATCCCCCACTCACACATTCCCGGCCCAACGCACCAGGAATATGTAATAGCCGATAAGAATGCAATAAATAATACCCGGAGTCAGGCAAAGATTCAAGCCGGTTTAATGTGCACAGGCTCAGATTGCAGTAGCATTCAAAATGGTCTGAGCAATGGCTCCTAGTAAAACAGTTTTTATACCTTTCTTTTCCAGTCTAATATAGGCAAAACTCCTCATTGGCCACAGTGGCCCACTTACTCTCATCCAATAGACATCTCTGACCGGGCCCAGGACTCTCTCCCCCTGCTTGGGTCTTGCTAGCCACGGGTCAGCAACTAGACATAACACTAAACATAATACTTCTGCTAAAGTATACAGTATATTTCGCTACTCTTGCAAAGTCAGTTAGCCACAAAGATAGTGGAAGGCATATCAGAAGCATTCTTAACAAAAGCAAAACAAAGCAAGGCCAAACAAAGCAAGGCTAAGATATGTCTCTAATAGCTACTGGTGATTTCTGTAATATTCCAGGCACATATCTCTAGCCCTGGCTCAAAATACTAAACAATCAAAACGCTAGACAAAATATTCTTACACTGTTCAGCTTCTCTACTATATTTTCATCCTAATTACAAGGTCAGTGCACAATCAGCAAAGATACAGTGGCGCGGCATTCTACTGAAACAGACATCAGACATCTAAACAATAAACAGTAAGAAAGTATTTAATTCTCTTATCTCCAGGAGAGCAGAACATATTATCAAACTAGAATAGAACGGTATTTCTTTCTAACAGCTAACAGCATTCTGTAGTTTTCCAAAATCAGCAATAACATTTCAAAGCAGGAAAAAAGGGCTTCAGGCCTAGCTCTGCTACATACTAGGCTATCGCCTATCACATTTCCTCATGGAAAAACCCGCCTCCGGGTTTAAAAAGTGCACGAAGTGCAGTAGCACTATTTCTGTCACTGACACCCATGACTGGTGTCTAAAATGTTTAGGTCCTGACCACTCCATTGCGGATTGTGAGTCCAGTTCCATGATGTCTGAGAGGGTTACAAAATCGGGCAGCCAAGCTCAGTACCCTGTTTCCCTCCGATGCAGCTTCTGTGGCATCGACGTCTTCCAGAGCTTCTTCATCCCATGGATCTCAGGTAACCAAACTTAAATCTGGCCGGTCCTCAAAGAGTTCATCTCCCTCTAAGTATTGAGATGCCCCCGGGCTTACTCTTGAGGAATCCACACTAGCAGAATTACCCCGGCGGGAGGCTCCGGCTTCCAAAGCTCTACCTATGGGGTCAGAGGTTGACATCGATGGCTCGGCCTCGACCGATCACCTGTTACAATGTTCTGGGGTACCGGCGGTTACCACCGGTACCGACATCCAGACATTGGTGGCGTCAATGGATCAGAATATTCTGACCATGCAGCGTGCCATCACGGCATTCATACAAGCTGCGACGCCTACGGTACCGCAACAAACACCGTTGTTGGTACCGGATTCGAAATCGGTTCCGATACCGGTACCGCTTGCATCGACATCTGCATCGACGGCAGCGGTACGCTATCCAGTGATACCCATCAGTACCGACTCGGTACCGATTACTCCCGATGTCGATACCTCCCGGTACGCATATCGGGCTCTGCGAGAGCATCCAGACAGTCGATACTTCGATTCCTCTGAAGACTCTGATACTTCAGAGGCCTCATTTGAAGCATTGGGGATCCTTCCTCAGGAACCCTCTTCTCCAAAAAGGAGAATGTCTCCTCCTGAAGACTTGTCTTTTCAGGACTTCATTAGGGAGGTGGCCAAAGGCCTGTCCATCTCAGTGACCTCTGAAACTGAACCTAGAGCCAAAAAATTAGATATCCTACAATATCCTAAGGCTCCTAAAGAGGCAGCCACCTTACCAGTACATGAGATTCTTTATGATCACATGTTGGGCATATGGGAGACTCCTCTTTCCACCTCCCCCTATCGTGTTCCTCCTTGTCCTGGGTTTCATAAGACTCAGCTTCCTCACCACTCTAGTGTGGTAGAGTCTGCTATGAAAAAGATCAAGAGTACAAAAAGGCACTCCTCTGCTCCTCCAGGAAGAGAATGCAGAACCCTAGATGCCTTTGGCAGGAAAATCTTCCAGGCCAGTATGCTTGTAGCCAGAATCAACTCCTATAGTCTCTATATGGGGATGCTTCTAAAAGAAGTTATAGATCATCAGCAAACCTTATCTCCTTTTATGTCAGAAGATAAGAGAGAAGAATATATCACCTGGCTTAAACATGCACAGGATATATCCAAGTTTTCCAACTGTGCAGCCTTTGACTCTTTTGAGGGTGCCAGTAGAGCCTCGGCTATTGCCATAGGTGCACGCAGAGTTGCTTGGTTGCAAGCCTCTGATTTGTAATCCTGGGTACAGGATGGTCTGGGTAACCTTCCCTGTACAGGGGAAAACCTGTTTGGCAAAGATTGGCAAGCAAAGGCCAACCAGATGGATGCTGAAAATTCTGCTTTAGATAGACTTTCAAAGTCTACTACTGCTCCTTTTAAAAAGAGGTTGTTCAAAAAAGGATCTTTCCCAAAAAAGGGAAATTTTCTTCTGGTTATGGTCAGGCCTCTTCTCAAGGTCGTTTTGCTACAAAGAGACAGCAACAACCAAAACAGGCCAAACCTCAGGCTGCGAGGACTGCTACGGCCCAACAGCCTCAGCCTCCTCAGGGCCTTTGACTTTCCACTAGAGAACTTAGCCTTTCTGGTTCTAGAACATCCAGAGCCTCTCACCATCCCAGGAAGGTTAGCTCACTTTGCTCCCAGATGGGAACAAATCACAGCAGAGCAATGGACCCTCTCCATCATACGGGATGGGTACAAGCTTCATTTCTTAAACCTTCCTCCTCACACCATGGTGAAACAGTTCAATTCTCCAACATCTCTCCTCAACCTTCTAGGTCAAGAGATTGCTACCCTTCTTGCCCAAGGGGCAATAGAAGAAGTACCCCTATTTTCTCATTCCAAAGAAAACGGGGGGCTACAGACCCATATTAGATCTCAGAGAATTGAACAAGTTTCTATGCAAGGAGAAATTCAAGATGACTTCTCTCGGAACTCTCCTTCCATACCTCCAGAGTCAGAACTGGCTTTGTTCTCTAGATCTCAAGGATGCGTACACCCATGTTCTCATCCATCCAACACACAGAAGGTTCCTTCGGTTCGTTTACCAAGGAAAGCACTACCAATACAAAGTGCTTCCTTTCGGTCTGGCCTCTGCTCCAAGAGTGTTCACAAAATGCATGGCAGTAGTAGCTGCATTCCTGCGCACTCTAGGAATATTCGTATTCCCATATCTGGACGACTGGCTCATCCGAGCTCCATCCCAGTCAGAGGCCTAGACTTCCCTGGCCTGCACAAGGCGTGTTCTTCAGTATCTGGGACTGGTAATCAACATTCCAAAATCCCATCTCACCCCTACTCAGTCTCTAGAGTTCATAGGGGCCTTACTGGATACCACAACTGCAAGGGCCTATCTTCCCCAGGCCTGTTGCCTACGCTTGGTGCAGTTAGCCTCCCAGATTCAGTTAAAATCCCATTTAACTGCTCGAGAGATGTTGCAACTCTTAGGCCACATGGCATCCACGGTGCATGTGGTTCCTTATGCTCGCCTTCACATGAGGGCAGCTCAGTGGACTCTATCCACCCAATGGACCCAGGCCTCAGGTTGCCTGTCAGACAAAATAGCAACCTCCAGTCGCCTCTTTTGGTCCCTCCACTGGTGGAAGTCCACTCAAAATCTGTTGCTGGGGTCCCCCTTTCAACAGGGGTTACCCCAAGCAACTCTTACAACAGATGCCTCTCCAAAGGGTTGGGGAGCTAATCTACAAGATCTCTCCACCCAGGGCATCTGGTCTCCAGAGGAGACATCTCTTCATATCAACCTCTTGGAGCTCAGAGCAATCTTTCTAGCTCTGAGTCTTCCACTCCCTGCTCAGCTACAAGACAGTCCTCATCCACACAGACAACCAGGTAGCCATGTTCTACGTGAACAAGCAGGGAGGGACTGGCTCTCTGTCGCTTTGCAACAAAGCTCTGAGATTGTGGGCCTTCGCCAGAGAGCATCAAATCCATCTCATGGCAGTGTATCTTCCAGGGGTTCAAAACTCTTGGGCAGACAGAATCAGTCAAGTTCTGCTTCCGCACGAATGGTCCCTCCATGGGGACCAGATAGCCAGGATTTTTCGGATTTGGGGTACCCCAGTCATAGACCTGTTTGCAAGTCCGTGGAATGCCAAACTTCCCCGGTTTTGTTCCAGGATTCCATGTCAGGGAGTTCAGGCCAGGGATGCCTTCCTCCTTCATTGGGGGCAAGACTTCCTCTATGCCTTTCCACCTATTTCCCTCATCCCCAAGACTCTGTTCAAGCGCCAGAGAGACAAGGGGTCTATGATCCTCATAGCACCACTTTGGCCACGCCAAGTGTGATACCCTCTACTTCTGCATCTCTCTCAAGCTCCCTCCCTAGACCTGGGGTCTGCTCCAGATCTCCTCTCCCAGGAGGAGGGAACCTTGTGGCACCCAAATCCTCAGTCTCTTCATCTCAGGGCCTGGTTGCTGAAGGCCTAGACCTTCAGGATTTACACCTTTCTCAGCAAGTGAAGGATATCCTTCATGCTTCCAGAAAGCCTTCCACCAGACGTTCATATGCTTTTAAATGGAAAAGGTTTTCCATTTGGTGTGCAGAGAAGAGTCTCAACCTTCTTGCAATACCTTTGAATTCTTTACTAGACTATTTGCTGCATTTATCCCATGCAGGCCTTAAAACAAATAAATCAGGGTCCTTTTGAGTGCTATTGCAGCATCCCTTAAGCCTCTCAATGGACAAACTATTTCCTCTCATCCTCTTATAGCAAGATTCATGAGAGGCCTTCTTTTGACTAAACCTCCCATTAGACCACCTCCAGTGGCATGGGACTTGAATCTGGTTTTTGGCCAGCTTATGAAGCCACCCTTTGAACCCTTAGCCACTACCTCCTTGAAATTCCTTTCCTGGAAGGTTATTTTTCTCATTGCAGTCACCTCAGCTCGCCGTATCAGTGAGTTGCAAGCTTTAGTGGCTAATCCTCCTTCTACAAGGTTCCATCATGACAAGGTAGTCCTCAGAACTAATCCACACTTTATGCCTAAAGTGGTCTCACCTTTTCATCTGAACCAGGAGGTGTATTTACCTGTCTTTTTTCCAGGACCTCATGCATCAAGTGCAGAGAGGAATCTTCATACCCTGGATTGTAAAAGAGCACGCGCTTTCTACTTACAAAGGACACAGCAACATAGACAGTCCTCTCAACTTTTTCTTGCTTTTGATCCTTCTCATTTAGGACTTCCAGTCTCTAAGAGAACTCTGTCCAATTGGATTGCTCAGTGTATTTCCTTCGCCTACCAGAGTAAGAACATTTCTCTGGAGGGCCATGTCACAGCTCACAATGTGAGGGCCATGGCAACCTCTATGGCTCATCTAAACTCTGTGTCCATCAACCAAATCTGTCGAGCGGCCACCTGGGCATCGGTTCATACCTTCACAGCCCATTACTGCTTGGACAAGGACTCCCGCCGGGATGCCTTGTTTGGTCAGGCTGTTCTCAAACACCTGTTCCATACCTAATCAACTCCTACCCTCTATCCCTGACTGGATGCCTGAGATTCATGGGTGGAAGTGGAGCCCTTCCCAGGGACTCACAATCTGGGTGATCTCCCAGGCATCTCTAGCTGGGGAGTCCCCATATGTGAAGACTCATTACTGCTTGTTCCTGGAGATAGCACAGTTACTTACCTGTAACAGGTGATCTCTGGGAACAGCAGGAATAAGTCTTCACAACCCACCCACCTCCCCTAGGAGTTGTATCTCTCTATCTATCTTTCCTTTCCCCTCTCTCTCTCTCTCTTTCTCAGCTTTAAAACGCGAACTGGAGAGAGGCAGTTAGGAAAGGCGGGAAGGCAGTGCGCCGGCGCTGTGGGATGCTCCCAAAAGCTTTCTTTTGGACGCTGGGGAGCGTTCCCGCCCAGGGCTCCGTCGGTACCGACGATACCAATATGTGAAGACTTATTCCTGCTGTTCCCAGAGATCACCTGTTACAGGTAAGTAACTGTGCTTTATCTTAAGAGGATTTGCGATCACCGTAATGTTTCTCAGTTGTTAGTCTCCTTTGATTCTAATCACCTAGGGTTTCCAATCTCCAAACGTACTCTCTCCAAGTGGATAGCAGACTGCATCACCTTTGCTTATGAGAAGGCAGGACTGTCCCTCAAGGGTCATGTCACTGCTCATAATGTTCGATCCATGGCTACCTTGTTGGCAAATCTACGATCTGTAGCTATGCCAGATGTTGATTGGCACATTCCTGCTGCAGTATCATCTAGAAGTAGAGAGATCCTGGATTCTTTACAGGGAGAACTATTCAGGCAATTGTTAACAGACCCCACACGTGAAGGGGCCATACTGGACTTGATGCTTAGCAATGGTGAAAGTGTTTCTGATGTTATAGTGGGAGATAATTTTGCATCCAGTGATCACCAGATGGTGTGGTTCAGTATTAGGACTAGGGCTATTAGAATCCATTCAAAGGTGAGGGTCTTAGACTTTAGGAAGACTAAATTTGCCAAGATGGGCCAATACCTCAGGGAGTCATTAGCGGGATGGGAACATCTGGGGGATGTAGAAAAACAGTGGGGAAAAACTGAAAGGCGATATTTTAAGGGCAACCAACCTTTTTGTTAAAAAGGTAAATAAAGGTAAAAGAAAAAGAAGACTGCTATGGCTTTCGAAAGAAGTAGCTCAAAAGGTGAAGAAAAAGAGGGAGGTTTTCATGAAGTACAAGAGATCACAGAGAGAAGAAGACAGGCACCTATATTTGGAAAAACTTAGAGAAGCTAGCAAAGTAGTCAGGAAAGCAAAGATTCAAAAAGAGGAGGAAATAGCCAGTGCAATAAAATGGGGGGATAAGACATTTTTCAGATATGTTAGTGAGAAGAGGAAGGGCAAAGGTGTTATTGTCAGACTCAATGGTGAAGGGGAGGAATATGTAGAAGCTGATGAGGATAAAGTGGGATTGCTTAACAAATATTTCTGTTCTGTGTTCACAGATGAAGAACCAGGAGCAGGACCTCGGAAAACACCCACAAACAGGAACAGAAGCGAGGGGCATCTTGTACAATTTTCAGAAGACTGTGTTCGTGAGAAGCTAGCTCAACTTAAAGTAGACAAAGCGATGGGACCGGATGGGATACATCCTAGAATTCTGAGGGAACTTGGGGACGTTCCAGTAGTTCCACTGACTGACCTTTTCAATGCCTCGTTGGGGTCGGGAGTGGTGCCAAAGGACCGGAAAGAGGCTCATGTGGTGCCTTTACACAAAAGCGGAAGTAAGGATGTGGTTGAAAACTACAGGCCGGTTAGTTTAACTTCGGTGGTGAGTAAATTATTGGAAACGCTGCTGAAAGAGAAAATAGTAAGGTTTCTGGAGTCCAGCGGATTACAGGATCCAAGGCAGCATGGATTCACCAGAGGAAGTTCTTGTCAGACAAATCTGATTGATTTCTCTGACTGGGTGACCAGGGATTTCAACCGAGGGAGAGCCCTAGATGTGGTGTTATTTCGATTTCAGTAAAGCCTTTGACACTGTTCTTCACCAGTGACCTATAAACAAACTGAGCGCCCTAGGGATGGACCCTAAAGTTACTGCTTGGGTTAGAAATTGGTTGGGTGGGAGGCGACAAAGAGTGCAGGCAAATGGAGCTCACTCTGAGGAGAAGGATATTACCAGTGGTGTGCCCCAGGGATCTGTCCTTGGTCCAATTCTTTTTTTGAAGGATTTAAAAATAAGAAAGAGATCATAGCTGCTATTCAAGATGTACAATTGTCAAGAAACACCGTCGTGCAGCAAATAGAAAAGACACAACTGAACATTTGTTGGAGGATGTTTCACATTGTGTTGCTTTCTTACTCCAACTGGATGAATCTACAGACATAAGGGACATAGCCCAGTTGCTAGTCTTTATCCGGATGGTTTTTGAAGACTTCAGTGTTAAAGAACTACTTGGAATGATTTCTTTAAAAGAGAGAACTACCAGTCAGGAAATATTCAGTTCTTTCCATTCTTTTGTGACAAAGTGTAATCTTCCATTGCATAGACTTGTTTCCATCACTACTGCTGTAGTAAGAGCAATGACAGGTGAAGTTAACGGTTTCATAGCCCTCTGTAGACTGCATGACGTCTTCCCAGATATCCTATCTCCAGGAACAAGCAGGAATGAGTCTTCACATATGGGTACGTCAGTACCGACGGAGTCTGTGCGGAAACGCTTCCCAGCGTCCAATCAGAAAGCTTTTGGAAGCATCCCATTCCCAACACGCCTATGTGCTGCCTTCCCGCCTTCCCAACTGCCTCTCCTCAGTTTTCGTTTTTCCGCGGAGCCGGCAGGACATCGTCCTGTCACCGCAGAAAATTCTTCTTTTATTTTTTAGTTTTCTTGTGGTCGCGGCTGCCTCCCCGACGGCCACCGGTACCGCCGGTGTTTCTTTTTTCTTTTCTTGTAAAATTTTTTCCTTTTTAAGGAATATATTTTTCTTCCTTAGTTTCTCACAGTTCTCAGGCCTTCTAGGCCTCTCCATTTTCCTTCATGGAACCGCCAGCCACTTTCCCCAAGAAATGTACAAACTGTGGCGGTACAACTTTATTTTTAGACACTCACAATCGGTGTCTAACCTGCTTGGGTCCTGACCATTTTCCTCCTGAGCCCTCGGGCAATAGTATTGTGAGAAGAAGTTTTCAACATCGAGTTCCCCTCGACACATGGTCCCCCTCCAACTTCAGGGCACCGAACATATCTTCTTCTTCACAGGATCAGGTAACCCAAAAACAGTCTGTTAAGATTAGCCAGTCCTCGAGCAGCACTTCTCATGCACAGCATAGAGATGCCTATGGCCTTGTCCTCGAGAATCCACTGGTTTCAAAACCCCAGTGGGAGTCTTCGGCCTCCAAAGCCTGTGTGGGGTTTCAGGTTGTTCCTGAGGTTTACCCCTCACAGAGCATACCTGAGCCATACCCGGTGGTGGCATCCTCTTCGAGCGGTACCGATACCCCGGCATCAGCACTGGTGCTGGATGAAACATTCCTCACCAAGGATCGTCGTCTGGCATCCTCGGTAGCTGTGGGGCCGGTGGATACGTTCCAGATCGACCTTCCAGTATCGGTACCGACACCGATACTAGTACCGAAAGTCGGTACCCTCCAGACGTGCATCGATAGACTCGCTTCCTTCAATGCCGAGTCTGGAATCGATCTCCAGTCTGGAGGACTGGGTACCGATTCGCCTTGGTACCGACTTCCGTCGGTACCGAAGGCTCGGTTCCGATAATTCGGATCCGCAACTTTTGGTTCCTCCGATACAGTTAGAGTTGCCACCGGCTGGTCTTCATCCACCGGTATCAGATACGGTACCGAGATTGGTACCGATATCCACAGTACCATTGCTGTCTGTACCTTCCATGCTTCTCTCGTCAGGCTCGCTTCCCTCGATGCCGAGTTTGGAATCGATCCCTAGCATGGATGATCTGTTACCGACTGTCGCTGGTTCTGACCTGCAGTACCAGCGACCACCATCTAAGGATCCCATACTGTACCATTCAGGATCTTCTATTCCTATATACTTGTATAGATCCCTCGGTGCCAACGCTAGTTCTTTATCAGATCTAGCCTATCTAAGGGAAGTTCCCTATGGGGATCCTTCTTTCCAGACTTTCCTCCTGGATATGGCAAAATCACTTGCCATTCCTATTCCTGGACAAGATCCTACACAAGGGAATACAGAATACCTCTCTGTTCCTAGCAAAGCAAAGGAGACTATAATACTTCCTTTGCATCATTCTTTGCAGGATCTCCTTCTACAAATGTGGGAAGCTCCTTTAAAGGTACCCGCACCTTCCAGAGCAACTGATCTCCTATATCAGGTGCCTCCCTCTCCAGGGTTTCAAAGACTCAACTTCCTCATCATTCCATTGTGGTAGAATCAGCAATGAGGCGAGTGAAGAGTAATAAAAAGCACTCTTCTTGTCCGCCAGGTCGTAAGTCTAGGACACTAGATGCCTTTGGACGTCAAACCTTCCAGACATCCATGCTTTCAGAAAGAATTCTCTCATATATTTTTTAAATGGGTCTATCTCTTGAGGAGGTCACAAAGAAATTATATCTTTTGACTCCTTTTCTTCAAGAGCCCAAGAGTAAAGACTATTCCTCACTGGTTAGTCATACTCAAAATATCTCTAGGTTTCTTACTCGTGCTACCCTAGACTCCTTTGAGTCTGTTAGCAGGACTTCTGTTGTGGCTATAGGGGCACGACGTAAAGCCTGGCTTCAAGCTTCAGACTTGGACAAATGGGCACAAGAAAGACTGGGAAATACTCCTTGCACTGAAGAAAATTTCTTCAACAAGGAGTCTTTACTCCAGGTTACTCAGTTATCCACTGACTTTCCTTTTTCCAGAGGCTGTTCTTCGCCTTCTTTCCCAGTAGGTAGGAAATGTCCTACCAAACTTTCTTTCCCTAGGGGGAGAAGGTTTTACCCATCATCTGCCCATCATACAGATGTTCCCAAACAGGGGAAACATCGCCCTAGTCTGAAGAATCCACAACATCAACAGGGTCAACAAACCCAGCAGTCGCAGGGTTTCAAATAGTTCATTGTCCCTCTTGGTTGGTGGTTAGGGTGTCAGTCTGCCTTTTTCACTGGCAGTATCTGCACTAAAATTATCCTAATCTACCTAGATATCTCTTCATGAGACATCTTTTTTCTAAGAGTCTTTATGATGATCATGCCCATACTTATCAGTTTCCTCTTCCTCTTGAAGGAAAGAGGTAACAACTATCAATGGACAGTTGTTTCCCTGTACTGGCATGTATCATCTCACCTGTCAGAGACTTCCTCCATAGTCGGTCTCTTGCAACTCTGTCTTACCTCCCTCTTTCTACAACATTGGGTTGTAAGAGTGGTTCTTTTACACCGGTAAGCTCCTATAGTCCTATACCTGTTCTACTGGGGGATTCTCCCTTCTGGAGTTCTTTTCCCCTTGTTACCTTAGGGCAGCTCTTCAAACAATAGGAAGTCCTATCAGGACTGTTTCTTTTTCCCATTCTAAAGAAGGGAAAAGGGAAAAGAAAATTTTCTCCAGGACCAAGCAGGAAGTCAGTCCTCACATATGGGTGACATCGGCGCTGATGGAGCCCTCGCCGAGCAATTTCCCCAGCTTTCAAAGAAAGCCTTTGGGAATTGCAGCGCGCATGCGCGGTCCCCTTCCCGCCCAAGGGTGCCATCTTGCTCAGTCTTCTTTTTTCCGCAGAGCCCTACAGACGCTGTTTGTGATCGCCGTTGAAAAAGTTGATTTTATTTACTATTCTTTTCTCGGTTTGACGCCGGATCTTTTTCCGGACCCGATACGGCGTATCGAGTCCGTTATTTTTTCGGTTTTTGTCCTTCTTGACTGGCGTTCCTGCCATTTTTTCTTTTTTCACTGGCAGCCCTGTCTTTTGACCTCGCAGGGGCCCTTTTTCCCCCGATGGCTGCCAGCGGGTTTAAGAAGTGTGATCGGTGTAAGAAACTTATGTCTCTTACCGACACACACGGCTGCTGCCTCCGCTGCCTCGGACCCGATCATAACCCGATGATCTTTGGTCCGTGTGGCAAAATGTCCTCAAAAGCGTTGAGTCGGCAGCATCAAAGAGAACGAATCTTCTCTGACTCCGCGTCCGGCCGGGCCCGGACCTCGTCAGAGGCTTCGACGTCCCGGGACTCCGGTCCTGAGCATCGTCGGAGTTCCTCTGAGCGGGGGTCTCCTGCCCGGGAACATCATAGGAAGAAGAAACCCGTGAGAGGGGCGTCGGTGGACGCTCCTGGTTCCTCGAGGGCCAGGTCGCATAGCCCCAATAGCCGTCCCGGGTCCTCGGAGTCGGAGAGGCCTTCGAAATATCCTCTTCTCGAGATGGAGTCTCCTGGACATGTGAGTACTGTAGTCCTCGTGGACTCGCCTCCGAAGGAGCCAACGTCGGGCCCAATGCCATCGGGGCCCGAGTCGGGGGCTGCTGGGTCTCCTGAGCTTGGACTCAGGTTGACGGCCTTGGAGAGCAGTTTCGCTGCCTTCATGGAACAGCAGCGGGCATTGATTGCTGGCCTCGCCGGTGCATCTGCCCTGACCACCGGGACGTCGACGTCTAAGTCGACCCTGGAGACCGAGCCGATCCTCGAGTCCATGCGAGCTCAAGTCGATCCTCGGTCGCGGTCTCTCTCGGCCTCCCGTTTGGAACCGAGGTTGTCGATGCCGGCCTCGGTGTCGGGGCGGAGGGCATCGGTGCCCGCCCGACCGGAGCCGCTCGATTCCTCCACCGAGGAGTCGGGCTGGGAGACAGAGGACGAGTCCGCAAGAGCCCCGGGTTCCAAAAGGGACAACTACCGCACCATTCCATGGTGGTGGAATCGGCCATGCATCGACTCAAGAGTCAGAAGATGCACTCCTTGGTGCCTCCCGGCCTGGAGGCCCGGAACCTGGATGCCCTCGGTAGGAAGTGCTTCCAGGGCTCTATGCTTGCTTGTCGAGTCCAGACCTACCAGCTCTATATGGGCATGTATCTCCGAGACCTGGCAAAAGAAATTGCCGGGTTCTCTGCTGGTCTCTCCGAGGAACCTTTGCAGAGGTTCCAGGCCTTGTCCACTGGTATTCGAGAGTGCTTGAAGTTTATCTCTCGAGCAGCCTATGATGGCTTCGAAGCATCGGCTTGAGTAGCCGGAGCCGGCATCGGTGCCTGCCGACAGGCTTGGCTTCAGTCATCCGACCTCGAGCCATGGGTACAGGACAAGTTGGTCGATGTCCCCTGCAGAGGTGAAAACCTCTTTGGCAAGCCCATGGCTGAAAAGGCTGCACAGATTGAGACCGAGACTCTCACTAGGACTAGGCTGTCCAGAAAAACCTCTGCCCCTTCTCAGAAGAAGAAGGGCTCAGGGAAAAAGCCCTTTTACCCGAGGAAGGTGGCTGCCTCTAAACAATACCCTCATTATCAGGCCTCAGCAGCTCCCCAACAGGGTCAGCAGGCCAAGGGACGGGGTAATGGGTCCCGTAGGCAGCAGGCCCCCAAGCCCACAACACCGGCCCCTGCTCAGCAGGGTGGGGGTTTTTGACTCCATCAGCATAGCCTCTTCCCTTCCACTGGTTTCTCTCAGCACAGGAGGCCGTCTGGTCCACTTTGCCCACAGGTGGTCAGCCATCACATCAGATACCTGGGTGCTTCATATAGTTCAAAAAGGCTATCTTCTACACTTTCACCAGGTACCTCCCTCCTACTTTCCAGGGGAGCCTCCAAGACTCCCTCTGCACAGGGACTTACTCCTTCAGGAGTTGGCAAGTCTTCTTCAGGAACAGGCTGTGGAACCGGTGCCCCACCACCTGAGAGGTCAAGGCTTTTATTCCAGGTACTTTCTGATACCAAAACGAACAGGAGGCCTCAGACCCATCCTGGACTTGCGAAACCTCAACAAGTTCCTGGCAAGGGAAAAGTTCAAGATGCTTACCCTTGGAATCCTGCTGCCCTACCTCCAGCAGGGAGACTGGCTATGCTCCTTAGATCTAAAGGATGCCTATACTCACATCCTTATTCATCCAGACCACAGACAATATCTCAGGTTTGTTGTGGGAGGAAATCATGCCCTTTGGCCTATCCTCCGCCCCCAGGGTGTTCACCAAATGCCTAGCAGTGGTGGCGGCCTATCTAAGACTTCAAGGCCTTTTTGTATTTCCATACCTGGACGACTGGCTCATCAGGGCTCAGTCTTCCCAAGAGGCCACTCAGGCCACTCATCGCACTGTGACTCTGCTCCAGCACTTGGGATTTGTCATAAACTTCGCAAAGTCCACTTTGCTCCCCTCTCAAAATCTCGAATTCATCGGCGCAAAGTTGAACACACTTCAGGCGCTGGCCTTCCTGCCTCTAGACAGGGCACACAGGCTCATGGATCTTGCCAGCCACTTTTGCAGTAATTCCCTGGTCTCTGCCAGGCAATTTCTGAGACTGTTCGGCCATATGGCTTCCACGGTCCATGTGACCCCCAATGCCCGCCTGAACATGCGACCTGCTCAGTGGTGCCTTCGCACTCAATGGCATCAGGCCACGGGGAGCCTGGCGCACTCAGTACAGGTATCCTACCTGCTGGTCTCTTCTCTGCGGTGGTGGCTTCATCTACCAAACCTGGTGCTGGGAGTGGATTTTCAATCTCCTCTGCCTTCTCAGGTGCTGACAACCGATGCTTCTCTCCTGGGTTGGGGAGCGCATTGCCAAGGGACATGTACTCAAGGCCTCTGGACTCCTTGGGAGTCTGCTCAGCAGATAAACTTCCTGGAGCTCAGAGCCATCCGCCTAGCTCTGAGAGCCTTCTCCCACCTCACTTCTCAACAGTCTGTGCTGGTCCAGACGGACAATCAAGTTGCATTGTTCTACGTGAACAAACAAGGAGGCACAGGCTCCTTCCTTCTCTGTCAGGAGGCACGAAGACTGTGCTCTTGGGCCGTCCTTCACGGCATCCTCCTCAAAGCTGTCTATCTCCCAGGTCAAGAAAATTACCTGGCAGACAGGCTGAGCAGGATCCTCCAACCTCACGAGTGGAGATTGGATCCGTTGGTGGTTCAGCAGATCTTTCTCAAGTGGGGCCTCCCCACCATGGATCTATTTGCCAGTCCCCTGAACCGGCAGCTTCCCAGATTCTGCTCTCGACAACGGCATCCTCTCATAGTAGCGGCGGATGCTTTTCTGATTCCATGGTCCACAGGCCTCTTGTATGCCTTTCCTCCCATGCCACTGGTGTCTCGGACGCTCTTCAAAGTTCTCAGAGACAGAGCTTCGATGATCCTGGTGGCTCCCCGGTGGCCGAGACAACCCTGGTTCCCGCTTCTAATGCAGCTGGCTGTGGACACTCCTCTTCCTCTGGGGTTTCAACCCGATCTCCTATCACATGATGAGGGGACTCTCCTACACCCCAACCTCCGGTCCCTTCATCTGATGGCCTGGCTGCTGAAAGGGTAGTCCTTGCTCCCCTCCTGCTGCCTCGAGTGGTGGAAGAGGTCGTCTTGGCCTCCAGGCGGCCCTCCACCCAGAAGTCCTACGCTCTTAAGTGGCGTCGGTTCTCCATGTGGTGTGCTCAGCAGTCTGAGAATCCCTTCTCCTGCTTGGTGGCAGTGGTCTTGCAATATTTGCTTTACCTCTTCAATCTGGGCCTTAAGTCTAACTCTGTCAGGGTCCACCTCAGTGTTCTCTCTGCGCATCACGCACCGGTGGATGGCAGGCCTCTTTCCAACCACCCTTTGGTGGCTCATTTTCTCCGAGGCCTCCTTCTCCTTAAGCCTCCTTTGTGCCCACCAGCCCCTGAATGGGATCTGAATGTGGTCTTGCAGCGGATTACCTGTCCGCCTTTTGAACCTATGGCTACCTGCCCTCTTCGTTTTCTTTTCTGGAAAACCTTGTTCTTGCTAGCCCTTACCTCTGGTGGCGCGTTAGTAAACTGGAGGCCCTAGTGTCTAATCCCCCTTACACTAGGTTCTACAGGAATAGGGTAGTCTTTTGGATTCACCCTACGTTTCTTCCAAAAGTGGGTTCTCCTTTTCATCTCAACCAGGAGGTGGTTCTTCCGACCTTCTTTCCCATGCCGCACACCAGCCTGGCTGAAATGGTCCTGCATACCCTGGACTGTAGGAGGGCCTTATCCTTCTACCTTGACCGTACGCGGGAGCATCGGAGGGCTGTTCAGCTCTTCGTTTCTTTTGACCCCAATAACTTGGGGCTACCTGTCTCCAAGCGTACTTTGTCCATATGGGTCGCTGACTGTATCGCCTGGGCTTATGGGGCGGCCGGCCTCTCGTTGGAGGGTCGAGTCACGGCTCATCGTGTCAGGGCGAAGGCTGCGTCAGTGGCTCATCTCCGCTCTGTTCCGTTGGCAGACATCTGCCGGGCCGCTACTTGGTCTTCAAGCCAGACTTTTGCGGCCCATTACTGCCTGGAGAGGGAGTCCCGCAGGGACAGTGCTTTCAGTCAGGCAGTCCTCCATAATCTCTTTGAGGTTTAGGCAACTCCTACCCTCCGGCCCTGATGTTGGGCTACCGGTCCGGGGGCGTTTTCAGAGAAGATTCCTTCCTTCTGTGCTACTGAGCTAGAGGGAGCTCATTTTTCCGCTTGAGGTCTCTGGTAGCCTTAAGCTAGGGAGTCCCATATGTGAGGACTGACTTCCTGCTTGGTCCTGGAGAAAGAGTAGTTACTCACCTGTAACAGGTGTTCTCCAGGAGCAGCAGGAATCAGTCCTCACAACCCTCCCTCCTCCCCTTGGAGTTGCAGTCCTATCATTTCGTTTTTGCTAATTTTTTTGCTGTCTTTTAGCTATGTCATCAGACTGAGCAAGATGGCAGCCTTGGGTGGGAAGGGGACCGCGCATGCACGCTGCAATTCCCAAAGGCTTTCTTTGAAAGCTGGGGAAATGCTCCGCACGGGGGCTCTGTCGGCGCCGACGTCACCCATATGTGAGGACTGATTCCTGCTGCTCCTGGAGAACACCTGTTACAGGTGAGTAACTACTCTTTCTATGCTGCCCGGGTAGTTGCTGTAGATACAGCAATTCCTAGTGGTTAGGCCACTGGTTGTGTTCTCTACGCAACCAGGGCTTCTGCTCCACTGGCAATCCTCCTAGCCTCAGTGCTAAGTCCCAAACAGGTTATTCACCTTCTTTGGGAAACCCTATTGTCACAGTCTGGTTGATTAACTTATATTCTTTGCCTTGGCAGAATAGCTGGTCACCTGCTGGCTTTCCACTGCCAGTTTTTTCTTCTACCAACCTGCAGCATGCTCTCTGCATCTCTACAGAGTAGCTTTGCACTGTGGGCCCTTGCTAGAGAGCATCAGTATCTTGCCTAGCAGATAACCCCAGATAGTTAGGGGGAATGTGTTCCCCCAGTCATATCTGGCGGGTATTCCCTGCCTTTTACATCTCTTTTGAGGCATAAGCCTCAGGCCTTTCATTCTCCAGGACCAAGCAGGAAGTTAGTCCTCACATATGGGTGTCATCGGCGCTGATGAAGCCCCAGCGGAGCATTTCCCCAGCTTTCCATGAAAGCCTTTGGGAATGCTGGCACGCATGCGCGGTTCCCTTCCCGCCTAAAGGTGCCATCTTACTTCAGTCTCTTTTTTTCCGAGAAGCCCATCGGACGTGTGTCCTGTTCTCCCGGATAAAAGTGATTTTTTTTCTTCGGCGATTTTCGCTATTTTTTCTCCAGTTCGACGCCGGTTCCCTTCACGCCGGGTTCGGTACACCGGTATCGAGCCCGTTTTCTTCATTTTTCGGTTTTTGCCCTTCGTGGCTGGCGTTCACGCCCTTTTTTCCTTTTTCACTGGAAGGCCGGTCTTTTGACCTCGCTTTGGCTATTTTTTCCCCGATGGCTTCCAGTGGTTTCAAAAAGTGTGATCGGTGTAAGAAAATTATGTCTCTCACCGACACACACGACTGCTGCCTTCGGTGCCTTGGCCCTGACCACGACCCCAAGTCGTGTGGGCCATGTGGGAAGATGTCTTCCAAGGCACTAAAGAGTCGACAGCATCAAAAGGAAAGGATTTTCTCGGACTCTGCCTCCGGCCGGGCCTGGACCTCGTCTGAGGCCTCGACATCTCGGGATTCCGATCCCGAGCGCCGTCGAAGCTCCTCTGACAGGGGGTCCCCCGACCGGGAACGTAAGAGGAAGAAGCGGCTCGCGAGGGCGGCGTCGGAAGAGGTCCCTGGTCCCTCGAGGGCCAGGTCTAAGACCCCCGACCGTCGCCCTGGGCCCGTGGACCAAGAGAAGCCTGCCAAAGTTCCTCGCATGGAGCCGGAGTCTGCTGGACACGTAAGCCCCGTAGTCCTCGTGGACTCTCCTCCCAGAGAGCTGACGGGCCCGGCGCCACCAGGGCCCGAGTCGGTGGCTGCTGCGTCTCCCGAGCTGAGTCCCAGGATGAGAGCCTTTGAGTGCAGACTGTCTGCCTTCATGGAGCAGCAGCGGGCACTGATGGCCAGCCTGTCTGGTGCATCTGCCCCGACCACGGGACGTCGACTTCGAAGTCAACCCCGGAGACCGAGCCGATACTCGAGACCCTCACGGCTCGAAGTCGTCCTTGGTCGAGGTCTCCCTCGACCTCCCGTTCGGGACAGAGGGTGTCGACGCCGGTGCCCCCGGCGTTGGGCGGGTGCCTCGGGGCCCCGCGGGGTCGGACCCTGACTCCTCCTCGGACGAGTCCGCCTGGGAGATGGAGGACGAGGAGTCTCCAGATACCTTTAGGACTCGGTGCGTCCCGTCGGACTCACCGCAGTCTGATCCCCAGAGTAGATTCCCTCCGGAGGACACTAGGTTCTCGGAGTTCGTCTGGGATATGGCCGCTGCCATGGTTATCCCTGCCGATCCCGAGGAAGAGCCTCGAGCCGAGGAGCTCGATGCTCTACAGTACGACTCTCCTCCGAAGGAGGCCTTTACTGTCCCGGTTCCTCCGATGCTGGAGCGGCTCCTCTTCTGTATGTGGGAGGCCCCGGCCTCGGCACCGGTTCTAAACAAGCGAGTCAATTCCATTTATCGACTCCGCAAAAGCCCTGGTTTCCAGAAAGCACAGCTACCACACCATTCCATGGTTGTGGAATCGGCCATGCATCATCTGAAGAGTTAGAAGATGCACTCCGCGGTGTCCCCCAGCAGGGAGGCCCGCAACCTCGATGGCGTCGGTAGGAAGTGCTTCCAGGGGTCTATGCTTGCTTGCCGTGTCCAGTCTTACCAGCTGTACATGGGCATGTACTTGTGTACTTGCGAGACCTGGCCAAGGAGTTGGCCGTATTCTCTGCTGGTCTTTCCGGGGAACCCTTGCAGAGATTTCAGACCTTGTCCTCGGGGATTCGGGAATGCTCCAAGTTCATTTCCCGTACCGCCTACGATGGCTTCGAGGCTTCGGCCCGAGTTGCGGCTGCCGGCATCGCGGCTCGGTGCCAGGCGTGGCTGCAGTCATCGGACCTCGAGCCATAGGTTCAGGACAAGTTGGTCGATGTCCCCTGCCGAGGTGAGAACCTTTTTGGCAAACCCGTGACCGAGAAGGCCGCTCAGCTCGAGACCGAGCACCTTACCCTGACAAGGCTGTCGAGGAAGACCTCTGCCCCTTCACATAAGAAGAAGAGCTCGGGTAAAAAGTCCTTTTACCCGAGGAAGGGCACTGCCTACAAACAGTACCCTCAGTATCAGGCTGCCCAAGCTGCCCCCCAGGGTCAACAAGCCAAGGGCCAGGGTAATGGGCCTTGTAAGCAGAGGACCCCCAAGCCTCAGGCCCCTGCTACCACTCAGCAGGGTTGGGGTTTTTGACTCCTTGAGCGTAGCCACTCCGTCCCTGCTTTCCCAGCCCTGCACAGGCGGTCGCCTTGTACTCTTTGCCCACCAGTGGCCTCTCATTACCACCGACAGTTGGGTGCTGGACATAGTCCAACAGGGCTATGCCCTGCATTTTCATCAACTGCCGCCTCCTCACTTCCCAGGGGAGCCCTTGAGGCCTCCCCTGCACACAGACCTTCTCCTTTGAGAGCTCCAAGGTCTGTTGGTGGACAGGGCGGTGGAGCCTGTGCCTCCCCATTTGCAAGGTCACGGATTCTACTCCAGGTATTTCCTGGTACCCAAAAGGACTGGTGGCCTTCGCCCCATTCTGGACCTCAGGAACCTCAACAAGTTCCTAGAGAAAGAAAAGTTCAAGATGCTTTCTCTTGGAACACTTCTGCCCTACCTCCAGCAGGGAGATTGGCTATGCTCCTTAGATTTCAAGGATGCGTACACTCACATCCTCATTCATCCAGACCACAGAAAGTACCTCAGATTCATTGTGGGAGGAAACCATTATCAGTACAGCGTCCTGCCCTTTGGCCTCACCTCCGCTCCCAGGGTCTTTACCAAATGCCTGGCAGTGGTGGCGGCCTACCTGAGAAATCAGGGAATCTTTGTCTTCCCCTATCTGGACGACTGGCTCATCAGGGGTCAAACGTGCCAGGAGGCCATACAAGCCACCCTCAGAACCATTGCTCTGCTTCAAAACGTGGGCTTTGTCATAAACTTCGCAAAGTCCACTTTGCTGCCCTCCCAGAACTTGGAGTTCATAGGGGCAAGATTGGATTCTCAACTGGCAAAGGCATTCTTGCCAGAAGACAGGGCTCAACGACTGATGGACGTGGCCAAACAGTTCCTCAACAGATCCCTGGTCTCCGCCAGACTCTGCCTCAGACTTCTGGGCCACATAGCTTTGACAGTGCATGTGACTCCCAATGCAAGGCTCCATATGAGGCCTGCACAGTGGTGCCTTCGGACTCAGTGGTCTCAAACCACAGGCCGCCTAGGAGACAGGATAAAGGTGTCCAGACCCTTTTTGACCTCCCTCAGCTGGTGGCTACATCCACCCAATCTGCTGCAGGGGATGCCCTTCCAAATGCCAGAATACTCTGTGGTCCTCACCACCGACGCCTCTCTGAAGGGCTGGGGTGCTCATTGTCTAGACAAGTGCACTCAGGGCCTCTGGTCTCCCTGGGAGGCAGCCCAACAAATCAATCTCCTAGAACTTCGGGCTATCCGCTTAGCTCTCAAAGCTTTTTCTCCGGCCCTGGCTCACCGCTCAGTCTTGATTCAAACAGACAACCAGGTAGCCATGTTTTATGTGAACAAACAGGGCGGAACTGGGTCCAAGCTCCTTTGTCAAGAGAGTCAGGACCTTTGTTCCTTTGCCCTGCAGCACAACATGCTTCTCAAGGCGGTGTACCTTCCAGGCCAGGATACCTGCCTGGCCGACCGGTTGAGCAGAATTCTGCAGCCCTACGAATGGCAGCTGCATCCCTTGGTCTTTCAGAAGATCTTCCTGAAGTGGGGTCTCCCTTGGATAGATCTCTTTGCCAGTCCTCTGAACAAGCAACTGCCCAAGTTCTGCTCCAGGCAACCGCATCCTTTGAGGATAGCACCAGATACCTTTCTGATGTCCTGGTCTCAGGGCCTCCTGTATGCGTTTCCTCCCACAACCTTGGTGGCCCAAACTCTTTTCAAGACTCTTCAGGACAAGGCCTCGGTCCTGCTGGTAGCTCCCAGATGGCCGAGGCAGCCTTGGTTTCCACTTCTGCTACAGCTGGCAGTGGATTCCCCACTACCTCTGGGGTTACAACCCGACCTTCTCTCACAGGAGCAGGGTTCCCTTCTGCACCCCAATCTCAAAGCTCTCAATTTGATGGCCTGGAGGCTGCAAGGGTAGTTTTGGCTCCCTGGGGCCTACCTCAGGAAGTTGAAGAGGTTGTTCTAGCCTCTAGGAAACGGTCCACTAGGAAAACCTATGCCCTCAAATGGAAGAGGTTTTCTGTGTGGTGTCAGCTACGTACAGAGGATCCTTTCTCCTGTACTGTGCCAGTAGTGCTTCAGTACTTACTGCACTTGTCCAATCAGGGACTTAAGTCCAATTCTGTTCGGGTCCACCTCTCAGCTCTAGCAGCTCACCACTCACTGGTGGAGGGACATTCTCTGTCCGGTCACCCTTTGGTGTCCCGCTTTCTCAGGGGCTTGCTTTTGCTCAAGCCCCCCATCCGTCCCCCTGCTCCTGAGTGGGAGCTCAATGTGGTCTTGCAGCAACTGACTCGCCTACCCTTTGAGCCGATGGCTACTTGCCCTCTACGCTTCCTCTCCTGGAAGACTCTCTTCCTGATAGCCCTCACCTCACCTCGGCTAGGCGAGTGAGTGAGCTTCAGACCCTGGTCTGTGATAGACCTTATACCAGGATTTATAGGAACAGGGTAGTTCTTAGGACTCATCCCAAGTTCCTTCCTAAGGTTGTCTCCTCTTTCCACCTCAATCAGGAGGTGGTTCTTCCAACATTCTTCCCTAGGCCTCATGCTAGCCAGGCTGAAGCAGTCCTGCATACCCTGGACTGTAGGAGGGCCTTATCCTTCTACCTTGACCATACGCAGGGGCATAGAAGGGCTACTCAGCTCTTTGTCTCCTTTGACCCCAATAAGTTGGGTTTGGCTGTGTCCAAGCGTACCTTGTCCATCTGGGTGGCTGACTGTATCACCTGGGCTTACAAGGCGGCTGACCTTCCTTTGCAGGGTAGGGTCACGGCCCATCGTGTCAGGGCAATGGCTGCCTCAGTGGCTCATCTCTGCTCTGTGCCCTTGGTAGACATCTTCAGGGCTGCAACTTGGTCTTCAAGTCAGATTTTTGCGGCCCATTACTGTCTGGAGAGGGAGTCCCGTAGGGACAGTGCTTTTGGCCAAGCAGTACTCCGGAATCTCTTTGAGGTTTTGGCAACTCCTGCCCTCTGTTGGGCTACCGGTGGAGGTTGTGTCAGTGAAAAGCCTTTCTTTGCTGCTGGGACTAGAGGGAGTCCTCTTCAGCCTGGGTTCCTTGGTAGCCCAGAGCTTGGGAGTCACCCATATGTGAGGACTGACGTCCTGCTTGGTCCTGGAGAAAGAGTAGTTACTCACCTGTACAGGTGTTCTCCAGGAGCAGCAGGAATCAGTCCTCACAACCCTCCCTCCTCCCCTTGGAGTTGCAGTTGTACATAGTTTGTTTTACATTTTTGTGTGCTGTTCTTAGCTATGTCATTTGACTGAGGTAAGATGGCACCTTTAGGCGTGAAGGGAACCGCGCATGCGTGCCAGCATTCCCAAAGGCTTTCATGGAAAGCTGGGGAAATGCTCCGCTGGGGCTTCATCGATGCCGATAACACCCATATGTGAGGACTGATTCCTGCTGCTCCTGGAGAACACCTGTTACAGGTGAGTAACTACTCTTTACGTGAAAGCCGAAAGGAGGGCCAATTCCCTGGCTTGGCCCATAACTCCTTGAGTCTTCTCGTCAGAGATACCTTTCTCCATTGGCAGCTAGAGGATGCCTAATACCCATCTTGCCCTCATGGGCGGATCACTAGGGTATCTTCCTCCAGAGGCCTCCTCTATTCAATCTCCATACTGCAATTCTGGAGATATCTGGACTTCCTGTCTACAGACTGATGTTATCCTCTGCCATTTTCACGTAGGCCATCCTGGTTATTCAAGAGCTCAAATTCTGCAAAGAATTCAGCCTTCTATATGTCAGGGAGACTTTCCCTCTGACTCTGCCAGTCATAACCAGGAAAAGAGGATTCTCTATTTACCTATTCAAGCAGGTATCCACCTTCTTGCTGTCAGATGAATCTTCCTCTGTCCCTCTATACCTAGAGGGGATGGGCTTCTCTGGGCATCTCTCCATCCATATGCCTGGAGACATGTGTCTATATGCCTACCTATTTTGTCTAGGTGTATATATATTTATCTATATCTTTATCTATATCTGTCTTCTACCCATACATATCTCTTTCTAGATGTATGCATATATACCCTATATGTGTATATGTTTATATATATATATATATATATATGTATACATATATATTTATAGATATGAGATATATTTTTAGATAGATCTGTATCCATCTACTTATCTATCTGTCTGTTACGTTCAGATATCCTTACATTCCTATCTGATCCTGACAGATGGGCACTACCCCCATGAATGCTGTGCCAGCATACTTAGGGGGCTACACCTATAATGCTGTGCCAGCATACTTAGGGGGCTACTCCCTGTGATAATTAACAAATTTTTCCTTACCATAACCTTTTCAGGTTAGGTACTCCTGAAGCTCTCAATGTACCCCTTTTTCTTTCCTAATTGACCCCATTTAGGAAAGACATTGCGGAGCTTCAGTTACTATAAAGCTTAGTGCTCCTGAGTCTGTCCTTACTTTCTTATCAGATGCAAGGGTCTCCATACCCTTTCTCCCCTACATGGACTGATTCCAACCCCAGTCCAGTTGGGTCAGACTCATTTTTTCTCTTAGTCCTACATTTGTACTATTTTTGGACCACAACAGCGTAAGCTTTCTTTAATAGTACCTTCTGCGTCTCCGCTGAAGCTCTACCTCTCATACTACCCCAGTTTTTCCCCTGGGGCTATTTCTCACCCTGAAGGGTTCTGACCGCCACTTGTTTTTATTCTACTTTATTACCTCTACTTCTCAGTGAGGTACCCCTTGAGCACATTCACTGGCTCTTCCATCAGATGCATATGTAGCTCAGTGCACTTGTGCAATGCCAACAAGGGAGGCCCAGATTATAATATTTCACTGCTAAATGCCCTTGATACAGGGTCTTCCCCTTTTGAAGCCCTGTTCTAGACAGCTGTTCCACAGCTCCTTTTCTGTATTCAACTCCTACCCTTCATCCCCAGGATGCCTGAGGTCCTGAGGAATAGCATGACTCGTTCTAGACTTGCAACATGTTAGGACTCCCTCAGGGCATCTGAGCTTGGGAGTCCCCATATGTGAAGACTCATTCCTGCTTGTTCCTGGAGATAGCACAGTTACTTACCTGTAACAGGTGATCTCTGGGAACAGCAGGAATAAGTCTTCACAACCCACCCACCTCCCCTAGGAGTTGCATTTTCTCTATCTCTATCTTTCCCTTCCTTGCTCTCTCTTTGTCTCAACCTTCAAACTTAACTGAGGAGAGGCAGTTGGGAAGGCGGGAAGGCAGCACGCAGGCATGTTGGGATGCTTCCAAAAGCTTTCTGATTGGACGCTGGGAAGCGTTCCCGCGCAGATTCAGTCGGTACCGACATACCCATATGTGAAGTCTTATTCCTGCTGTTCCCAGAGATCACCTGTTACAGGTAAGTAACTGTGCTTTCTTACCACTGCATCATTCACCAGCAAGTTTTGGCAAGCAAGAGACTCAATACAAAGACTGTCATGAACATCACTTTCAAAATTGTAAATTCAATTCATGGAAGATCACGTCAAAGACAGCTTTTCAATCTTACTCTTGAAGGGGCAGCGGAAATCATTTTGCACACAGATGTAAGGTGGCTAAGTAGGCGCAAATTTCTGCAAAGATTTCATGATTTGCTGAATGAAATAAGAAGTTTTTTGAAGGAGAGGGTCGATGACCAAGCAGAGTTGGAAGATGAGGAGTGGTTATGTGATCTGGCATTTCTCGCTGACTTTACAGGCAAACTAAGTGATATGAACCTTGAACTACAAGGTAAAAACAAATGCATTGGCGAGATGAGTGCAGTTTCATCCTACAAGAGCAAATTTAAGCTAATGATGACTGACCTTGCAAACAACACTTTTGATCATTTTCCTAATACGCAGGACCATCTGGGACAATATCCAAATTTTGTTTTTTAGAACGAGAAGTATGTGACAAATCTGTTCTGTTATCCAGGAATTCAAAAATAGATTCTGTGACTTCCAAAAAATTGGAACAGTTGTGGAGTACTTGTCATACCCATTCAAAGCAGATGTGGACATTAAAGAAACTGCAGCTGCTATTAGTAAAAATTACTCATTGAACAAGCCATCACTTGAAAATGAAATATTAACCCTTAAAAATGACATTTTTCTCAAGACCCGTGCTGAGCAAGAATCGTTTTGGACGCTAGTGCCTAGAAACAAATTTCCCAACTTGAGAAGCTGCAATGAAGCTGTACACTCTTGTTTCGGTTCAACTTATTTGTGTGAATCTGGGTTTTCCCATCTGAAAATGACAGAGTACACAACGTTCCAACATGACAGATGAACATCTCCAGGATTCCCTGAGACTGGCCCTCACGCAATATTCACCCAGCTTCAAAAAACTGGTGAATGAAATGCAGGCTCAGACGTCTCACTAATGAGCAAGAGTGAAATATGAAAGATTGTGCAAGATCAGCCTGGATCAATACTCAACCTAAATTTAACACAAATTACTCAATAAAAGTTAAAGAAAGTTATTACTCAATAAAACTTAAAGTAAAAATGTACTTTCCATTTCCCCTCGCAGTTCTTACTGTATCTTCGTCTCTGTTTTGTTTTTGCTTAATTTGCTTAACAGCTGATCACATCCAAGTAAATGACAGAAGGTTCATTAAAAATGGGGGGGGGGGGGAGGAATCCTTCAACTTTATTGGGTTAAAATTTAATTTGAAACCAATTTGAAACTTAATTTTCATGGTGGTAGATCACCGGCATTTTTGGCCAGAAAAAGTAGATCATGACCTGTTTGAAGTTGGACATGCCTGTCCTAGTGGACAGGCTCAGCAGAGTGCTGTAGCCTCATGAGTGGACCTTCAGCCCGCCAGTGGCATGGGACATCTTCCAGAAGTGGGGAACGCTGGCAATGGATCTCTTTGCCAGTCCTCACAATGCTCAGCTGCTGCTGTTCTGCTCCAGGATACCTTGCCGGAACCATCTCGTGACTGATGAGTTTCTTCTCCACTGGGGAAAGGTGCTACTGTATGATTGCCTGTCGATACCTATGGTGCCAAGACCCTCTTAAAGGTCCAAACGGACAGGACCAAAGTGATCCTATCACCCCGCGCTGGCCTCTGCAGTTGTGGTACCCTCTGCTGCTGGGACTTTCTGAAATTCTACCCATTCCACTGACCTTTGCTCCAGATCTAATCTCAGAATGATTGGACCCTCCATCCCAGCCTCAAGTAGTTGGCTCTGACAGCATGGATGCTGAGAGGATAGCCTTCACTCAGTATCACTTGCCTAGGGACATTGAATACATCTTCCTCGCATCCCGCAAACATTCCACTAGGCGAGCATATGCCTTCAAATGGTGCAGGATATGTCTGGTGTGAGGATAGAGATTTCAACTCATTCTCCTGCCTGGTGCAGGTGATTCTGCAGTACCTTCTGCACCTCTCCCGGACTGGGTTAAAGTCCGTCAGGGTGCATCTGAGCACCATAGCAGTATACCATCATGTGGTTGACGGGTACACCCTCTCCATTTATGCCCTCTTGCTTTCGTGGCCTCCCATTCACCCACTGGCAGCAATGTGGGACTGGAACGTGGTTCTGAGGAAGCTCATTGATCCTCCTTTTGAACCCCTCGCCTCCTGCTATCTTGTGTCTTTTGTGGAAGGTCATCTTCCTAGTGGCTCTCACTTCGGCACTCAGGGTTAGCAAGCTGCAAGCACTGGTGGCTCATGCCCCTTAAACCAGATTTCATAGAAATAGGGTGGTCTTCTGAAAACACCCTAAGTTTCTTCTTGAGGTAGTTTCTCCCTTCTGTCTCAACCAGGAGGTGGTTCTTCCCATTTTCTTTTCCAGGCCACATGCAAACAGGGCGGAAGCCTTTTTTATACCTTGGATTGTAAATGGACTTTGGCTTTCTACCTTGATCGGACGAAGGCTCATAGCCGGTCCTCTCAACTGTTTTTCTTATGACTCCAACAGACTAGGCATGGTGGTCTCTAAGCGCACCTTTATTTACCTGGGCGGCTGACTGCATTTCCTTTGTCTGTGGACAGGCTGGCCTTCCTTTGAAGCATTATGTGATGGTCTAATTACATTTGGGCTATGGCGACCTCTGTGGCAAACTTACGCTCAGTCTCCCTGCTGGAGATTTGCTGATTGGCCACCTGGTCCTCTGTCCATACCTTCACTGCTGCCTCAAGGAGGCCTCCTGCCGTGTCAGTGCTTTTGGTCAGGCCATTCTTCAGCACCTCTTTGGGGACTAGTGCAGCTCCTTCCCTCTGACCCTTCTCTATGTCCATGCTACCAGAGAGTTGATTCCCTTGCAGATGCTGGAGTTGCATCCCATTGCTTGAGGCTTTCCAATGTCTTTCAGCTGCTATTCAGTGTTCGATTTTTGGATCGCCCATGGCGTTTTACAGGTTTTTTGGTAGCCTGTAGCTGGGGAGTCCTGTATGTGAGGACTGACTTCCTGCTTGTTCCTAGAGAAAGTGTAGTTGCTCACCAGTAGCAGGCGTTCTCCAGGAACAGCTGGAATCAGTCCTCACAACCCTCCCTTCTCCCCGTCGAGTTTTTTCTTTTCTGCTTGATTAAGTTGTCATTCTGTTGAGAAAAAATGACTTCCTTGGGTGAAAAGGTGACCATGCATTCGTGGGTCGTCTCCCAAAGGCTTTCTTTGAAAGCTAGAGAGAGATTACCATGTAGGCTCAGTCAGTGCTGACGTCGCCCATATGTGAGGACTGATTCCTGCTGTTCCCAGGAAACATCTGCTACAGGTGAGTAGCTATGCTGTTTCTAGAGACCTTTACAAAGAGGCCTTCCAGTTAGAGGACAAAAGTCCTGTGAAATTGTTTTAAACAGGTATTAAAGCCAAGTAACAACTCAAAGGGGCAATTTGAAAGGCTCCTATCAAACTAAGGGCTGTGAGAATCACCAGGAAATTAAGTTATTACCTTAGAAGCGCAGGTCAGGGCGCTGTCTAGCAAGCTAACTTTTACTAAATGTTCTTTCCCTCCCATCCATCCCAGGCATAATCTTAGCTTTATAGGCTTTTAAATTTATTAAAGGGAAGAGGTAGTCAAATTCTCTTTTAGGTTCACCTGTTTATCCTCATCAGAAATAGATTAATTAATTCTGAGCTGGACTAAGTCCCTTAAACTTATTACGTATAGCTGTAGCAGTACAAGTATTCCTAACAACTTTAAGTAGACAACATAAATAGCTAAAGAAAACCTTAAAACAGATGTAGACAGATGAGGGCTATCCAAGTTTTTGCATTGAGCGTCACATAAGAACATAAGATATGCCATACTGGGTCAGACCAAGGTCCATCAAGCCCAGTATCCTGTTTCCAACAGTGACCAATCTAGGTCATAAGTACCTAGCAGTTTCCCCAAAATACACAGGTTCCACAATGCTTGTATTGGGTCAAGCAGTGATATCCGGGTCCTTTTTAATAATGGTTTATGGACCTTTCCTCCAGGAACTTGTCCAAACCTTTTTTAAACCCAGCTACACTAACAGCTTTTACTACATCCTTCGGTAATAAATTCCAGAGTTTGATTACACATTGAGTAAAAATATTTTTTCTCTTATTAGTCTTAAATAGTATCTCCAGGAACAAGCAGGAATGCAGTCTTCACATATGGGTGTAGTCGATATCGACGGAGCCTGCGTGGGAACGCTCCCCAGCGTCCAATAGGAAAGCTTTTGGGAGCATCCCACAGCGCCTGCGTGCTGCCTTCCCGCCATTCCAACTCTCCCTCTTCAGTTCTTTGTTTTCCGCGGAGCTGACAGGTCACCTACCCTGTCACCGCAGAAAATTGTTTGTTTGTTCTTTGTTTTTTGTGGTCGCATCTGCCTTCAGATAGGTGGGGATAGGTGAAGAAAGCCCCCAGGTAAGTGAAAGCCCCCAGGTAGGTGATACCCATTTCCATAAAGGTATTTAATGTAACAGGGGTAACATATGGAAAGCAGTGTATATAAATGCCCGTAGCATGGGAAATAAGATCCCTGAAGCTTTGGTGGGAGTGGCTGACTTGGATTTAGTGGCAGTTCCAGAAACATGGTTCACAGAAAACCATGACTGGGATGTAACTATACCTGGCTATACTTTATTCAGAAAGGACAGGGTAGGAAGAAAGGGAGCAGGAGTGGCACTGTATGTAAAAACTACTATTAAAGCTTTGGAATTACAGAGCTTAAAAGGGAGAGAGGAGGCATTGTGCGTTAAACTAGAAAGAGGGAAAGAAAAATCTATTTGCATTGGTGTGATATACAGACCTCCCTCACAAGAGGAAGAGGTGGACAGAGAGTTAATTGAAGACATACGCAGCATTTCTAGGAAAGGGGAAGTGCTACTGATAGGAGATTTCAATATGCCAGATGTTGATTGGCACATTCCTGCTGCAGTATCATCTAGAAGTAAGGAGATCCTGGATTCTCTACAGGGAGAACTATTCAGGCAATTGGTAACAGACCCCACACGTGAAGGGACCATACTGGACTTGGTGCTTACCAATGGTGAAAGTGTTTCTGATGTTGTAGTGGGAGATCATTTTGCATCCAGTGATCACCAGATGGTGTGGTTCAGTATTAGGACTAGGGCTGTTAGAATCCATTCCAAGGTGAGGATCTTAGACTTTAGGAAGACTAACTTTGCGAAGATGGGCCAATACCTCAGGGAGTCGTTAGTGGGATGGGAACAGCTGGGGGATGTAGAAAAACAGTGGGCAAAACTGAAAGGGGATATTTTAAGGGCAACCAACCTTTGTGTTAAAATGGTAAATAAAGGCAAAAGGAAAAGGAGACCACTATGGTTTTCTAAGGAAGTAGCTGAAAAAGTGAAGAAAAAGAGGGAGGCCTTCATGAAATAAAAGAGATCACAGAGAGAGGAAGACAGGCATCTGTATTTGGAAAAACTTAGAGAAGCTAGCAAAGTAGTCAAGAAGGCAAAGATTCAAAAGGAGGAGGAAATAGCCAATGCAATAAAATAGGGGGATAAGACATTTTTCAGATATTTTAGTGAGAATAGGAAGGGCAAGAGTGGTATTGTCAGACTCAAGGGTGCAGGGGGGGAATATGTAGCAGCTGATGAGGATAAAGCGGAATTGCTTAACAAATATTTTTGTTCTGTGTTCACAGATGAAGAACCAGGAGCAGGACCACAAATAGGAACAGAAGCAAGGGACATCTTGAACAATTTTCAGAAGACTGTTCGTGAGAAACTAGCTCAACTTAAAGTAGACAAAGCGATGGGACGGATGGGATACACCCTAGAATACTGAGGGAACTTGGGGATGTTCTAGCAGCTCCACTGACTGACCTTTTCAATGCCTCGTTGGAGTCGGGAGTGGTGCCAAAGGACTGGAGAGAGGCTCATGTGGTGCCTTTACACAAAAGCAGAAGTAAGGATGTGGTTGAAAACTACAGGCCAGTTAGTTTAACTTCGGTGGTGAGTAAATTATTGGAAACGCTGCTGAAAGAGAAAATAGTGAGGTTTCTGGAGTCCAGCGGATTACAGGATCCGAGGCAGCATGGATTCACCAGAGGCAGGTCTTGTCAGACAAATCTGATTGATTTCTTTGACTGGGTGACCAGGGAGTTGGACCGAGGGAGAGCTCTAGATGTGGTGTATTTAGATTTCAGTAAAGCCTTTGACACTGTTCCTCACAGGCGACTTATAAACAAACTGAGTACCCTAGGGATGGACCCTAAAGTTACTGCTTGGGTTAGAAATTGGTTGGGTGGGAGGCGACAGAGTACAAGTAAATGGAGCTCACTCTGAGGAGAAGGATGTTACCAGTGGTGTGCCCCAGGGATCTGTCCTTGGTCCGATTCTTTTTAACATCTTTGTTAGTGATATAGCAGAAGGGCTGTCGGGTAAGGTTTGCCTCTTTGCGGATGATACCAAAATCTGCAATAGAGTAGACACCCAGGAAGGTGTAGATAACATGAGGAGGGATCTAGCTAAGCTTGAAGAATGGTCTAGAATTTGGCAGCTGGGATTTAATGTTAAAAAATGTAAGGTCATGCATTTGGGCTGCAGCAATCCAAGGGAGCAATACAGTATAGGAGGTGAAGTACTTTTGTCCACTAAAGAAGAGCGGGACCTAGGCGTGGTTGTGTCTGATGATCTTAAAGTAGCTAAACAGGTAGAAAAGGCGACGGCAAAAGCTAGAAAGATGCTTGGGTGCATACGGAGAGGAATGGCTAGCAGAAAAAAGGAGGTGATAATGCCTCTGTATAAGTCTTTGGTGCGACCTCATTTGGAGTATAGTGTGCAATTCTGGAGACCGCACCTTCAAAAGGATGTGAATAGGATGGAGTCGGTGCAGAGGGTGGCTACTAAAATGATTAGTGGGCTTCATTATAAAGCATATGAGGACAGACTTAAGGATCTTAATATGTACACCTTAGAGGAAAGGCGGGATAGAGGTGATATGATTGAGATGTTTAAATACCTCCGTGGCATAAATGTTCAGGGAGAGAGCCTCTTTCAATTGAAAGCAAGTTCTGCTACGAGGGGACATGGGATGAGGGTGAAGGGAGATAGATTCAGGAGTGATATGCGGAAATATTTCTTTACGGAAAGAGTAGTGGATCCATGGAATAGTCTCCCAGTGGAGGTGGTAGAGATGAGGACAGTAACTGAATTCAAAAAAGCATGGGACCAACACAGAGGATCTCTAAAGGTAAAAAGTGGACTGTTGTAGTTGTTGTTAAGGAAGGACAGACTAGATAGGCCATGTGGTCTTTTTCTGTCATTATGTTTCTATGTTTGATTTGATCCCTACCGGTACCGCTGGTTCTCTTTTCTTCTTTTCTATAAAAAAAACATAAATATATCTTTTCTGAAGTACTTTTTTTCAGAGGCCTTTTTCCTCTCAGTGCTAGGTGCCATTTTTGGCACTAGGCCCATTTTTCTTTTACAATGGAAAAACCAGCTAGTGGTTTTAAAAAAAAATGTTCCAAGTGTGGCAGTGCCATATCCGTCACCGACACCCATGACTGGTGTCTCAAATATTTAGGACCTGAACATTCTCCATTGGATTTTCTCTCCTGTAGAAAGATGACCAAGAAGGGCCTGCAGAATAGAGCTGCAAAACTCGCTACCCTTTTTGCCGCAGATGCAACGTCCATTGCATTGACATCTTCCAGGGCTTCATCTTCCTCCCATGGATCTCAGGTAACTAAACATAAGTCTTCAAAGACTAGCCATTCTTCAAAGGGTAGATCTTCCAAGTATCGAGATGCCATTGGTGTTGCCCTTGAGGAAAGTTCACCGGCAAAACAGCCCCAGCGGGAGGCTTCGGCTTCCAAAGCACTAATGGGGCTCCAGGATGTTCGAGGCTTCCACCTCTGCAGAACTACTGGTGCCCTGCTCTGGGGTCCTGGCCGATTCTATCGGTACTGACACCCAAGCATCGGCAGGAGCGATATATCAAAGATTTCTTGCTATTGAACGCAGTCTAGCAGCCCTTTTAACGGCTTTGGTACCGCTGAAACCCCTTCAGACCGTTCCACAGGCACCGGTACCGACTGCACCGGCCTCGGCAGGTATACCGCCCATGCTGAGTCTAGAGTCAATCTCCGGTATTGAAAGATCGGTACCGAGACACCTCGATACCGACTTCGATCGATACCGGTACCGTGCTTTGCACGAACATCGAGATCGGAGATATTTTGGATCCACCGATTCCGATGACTGACTCTGCCGATACCAGAGCAGTTCTTCCGGAGGATCCATTTTCTTCTCAACAAAGAATGTCTCCTCCAGAGGACATGTCCTTCCAGGATTTCATACGAGATGTGGTTCGAGGCTTTGCAATCATGGTGACTCCTGAAAAGGAACCTAGAGCAGAAGAGTTAGAAATTCTTCAGTACCCTAAGGCTCCTAAAGAGGCAGCTACTCTGCCCATTGATAAGATCCTTCATGATCTCATGCTGAGAATGTGGGAACTTCCTTTAACCACATCTCCACACTCTTGGAGACTCGATACCATGTACCAAGTTCCACCCTGTCCTGGCTTTCAGAAGACTCGGTTACCACACCATTCAATGGTAGTGGAATCGGCGATGCGTAGCATAAAGAGTGCAAAAAGACATTCTTCCAATCCTCCGGGCTGCGAATCGCGGACTCTCGATGCCTTTGAGCGTCTCTGCTTCCATGCTCTCAGCTAGAATCAGCACATACATCCTATACATGGAGATGTTTCTCAAAGAGGTTACAGGAGACTTGGAGCTTATGAGCCCCCTTCCTGTTGATAAAAGAGGATTTTCTTGCTCTGGTCAGACATGCCCAAGATGTTTCCAACTTTGTAAACCGTGCAGCCTTTGATTGCTTTGGATGCATCAGCAGAACCTCTGCTATCTCCATTGGTGCATGTCGTATTGCCTGGCTTCAGGCTTCAGGCATCAGACTTGGAAATTTGAGTACAAGATAAACTGGAAAACATTCCTTGCACAGGAGAAAATATATTTGGCAAGAAAAAGCTAATGAGATTGACTCTGACAATATCATCCTGGACAGGTTGTCAGAGTCTACAGCCAACCCAGCAAAGAAAAGATCTAATAAAAAAAACCCTTTTTCAACAAGAAAAATAAGTTGTATCCTTCTTACACCCAGCAGGGTCACTGTCCAGTTCATGTTGCCCAAAAGGGACAACAACAACAACAAACTAGACAACAGAAGAAACCAAAAGTCCCAAGAGCTCAGCCGGCTCAGCCTCCTCAGGGGCTTTGACTCTTTCCTAGAGAACTTAGTCTTCCTGCCCCTGCAGGGTCCAGAACCCTCTACCACCCCCGGCAGGTAATGCCATTTTGCCACCAGATGGAACCAAATAACATCAGAAAATTGGATTCGGTCCATTGTACGAGAGGGGTACAGACTTCAATTTCACAGCATGCCCCCTCCTACAAGCATAAGAGAGTTCAATTCTCAGACCTCTGTCACCAGTCTTTTGGATCAGGAGGTCACAACAATTCTTGCTCAAGGAGCAATAGAAGAGGTATCCATACCTCAACAGGGTACAGGTTTCTGCTCCCTTTATTTTCTCATCCCAAAGAAAACAGGAGGACACAGACCCATTTTGGACCTCAGAGAATTGAACAAATATCTGTTCCAAGAAAAATTCAAGATGATCTCTCGAACACTTCTGCCATGCCTTCAGAGTCAGGATTGACTATGTTCTCTAGATCTAAAGGATACATATACTCATTTTCTCATCCATCCAGATCAGAGGAAATTCCTTTGATTCCTTTTCCAGGGAAACATAGAAATTTGACGACAGAAAAAGACCACATGGCCTATCTAGTCTGTCCTTCCATATGAAGAACTACAATAGTCCCCTCTATTCCTTTAGAGATCCTCTGTGTTTGTCCCATGCTTTTTTGAATTCAGTTACTGTCCTCATCTCTACCACCTCCTCTGGGAGACTTTCCACGGATCCACCACTCTTTCTGTAAAGAAATATTTCTGCATATCACTCCTGAATCTATCCCCTTTCACCCTCATCCCATGTCTCCTCATAGCAGAACTTGTTTTCAATTGAAAGAGGCTCTCCCCCTGAACATTTATGCCACGGAGGTATTTAAACATCTGTCATATCACCTCTATCCCGCCTTTCCTCTAAGGTGTACATATTAAGATCCCTAAGTCTATCCTCATATGCTTTATAATGAAGACCACTAACCATTTTAGTAGCCACTCTCTGCACCGACTCCATCCTGTTCACATCCTTTTGAAGGTGCAGTCTCCAGAATTGCACACTATACTCCAAATGAGGTCGCACCAAGGACTTATACAGAGGCACTATCACCTCCTTATCACCTCCTTTTTTTCTGTTAGCCATTCCTCTCCGTATGCACCTAGCTTTTGCTGTCGCCTTTTCTACCTGTTTAGCTAGTTTATGATCATCAGACACAACCATGCCTAGGTCCTGTTGTTCTTTAGTGGACAAAAGTACTTCACCCACTATACTATATTGCTCCCTTGGATTGCTGCAGCCCAAATGCATGACTTGCATTTTTTAATATTAAATCCCAGCTGCCAAATTCTAGACCTTTCTTCAAGCTTAGCTAGATCCCTCCTCATGTTATCTACACCTTCCTGGGTGTCTACTCTATTGCAGATTTTGGTATCATCCGCAAAACGGCAAACCTTACCCGACAGCCCTTCCGCTATATTGCTAACAAAGATGTTAAAAAGAATCGGACCAAGGACAGATCCCTGGGACACACCACTGGCAACATCCTTTTCCTCAGAGTGACCTCCATTTGCCTGTACTGTTTGTCGCCTCCCACCCAACCAATTTCTAACCCAAGCAGTAACTTTAGGGTCCATCCCTAGGGTGCTCAGTTTATAAGTCGCCTGTGAGGAACAGTGTCAAAGGCTTTACTGAAATTTAATTACACCACATCTAGGGCTCTTCCTCGGTCCAACTTCCTGGTCACCCAGTCAAAGAAATCAATCAGATTTGTCTGACAAGACCTGCCTCTGGTGAATCCATGCTGCCTCGGATCCTGTAATCCGCTGGACTCCAGAAACATTTTCTCTTTCAGCAGGGTTTCCAATAATTTACTCACCACCGAAGTTAAACTAATCGGCCTGTAGTTTTCAACCACATCCTTACTTCCGCTTTTGTGTAAAGGCACCACATGAGCCTCTCTCCAGTCCTTTGGCACCACTCCCGACTCCGAGGCATTGAAAAGGTCAGTCAGTGGAGCTGCTAGAACATCTCCAAGTTCCCTCAGTATTCTAGATTGTATCCCATCCAGTCCCATCGCTTTGTCTACTTTAAGTTGAGCTAGTTTCTCACGAACACAGTCTTCTGAAAATTGTTCAAGATGTCCCTTGTGTCTGTTCCTGTTTGTGGGTGTTTTCTGAGGTCCTGCTCCTGGTTCTTCATCTTGGAAGGACACTTCTAATACAAGGTCCTTCCCTTCGGTTTGGCTTCTGCCCCAAGGGTTTTCACAAAATGCATGGCGGCAGTAGCTGCATTCCTCCGAACTCTGGGGATATTCGTCTTCCCTTACTTGGACGACTGGCTCATTTGAGCACCCACTGCTCCAGAAGCCAGCTCCGCTCTTTCTCGCACAATGAGAGTCCTTCATTACTTGGGATTGGTCATAAATCTCCCAAAATCCCATCTCGCTCCTTCTCAGTCCCTAGAATTCATAGGAGCTCGCGTAGATACCAGACAGTTAAGGGCTTTCCTTCCACAGCCCCGCTGTCTTCGTATAGTGCAACTAGCTTCCCAAGCAGTGGTAAAGGCCTCCGAACTGGTCGGGAAATGCTTCAGCTACTGGGACATATGGCATCCACCGTACATGTGGTTCCCTATGCTCGTCTTCACATGCGAGCAGCCCTGTGGACCCTATCCTCTCAGCAGACACAGGCTTTGGGTCGCCTGTTGGACAAAATAAGAAACTCAATGTCTTATTTTGTCCCTCCAATGGTGGCAATCACTGGAAAACCTACTCATAGGCTTTCCTTTCCAGCAGTCTCTATTTCAGGCCACTCTAACAACAGATGCGTCCCAGTTGGGATGGGGGGACCCACTTGCATGATCTCTCCACCCAGGGTCTTTGGACCCCACAGGAGGCTTATCTCCACATAAACCACCTAGAACTCAGAGCAATCTTCCTTCCTCTTTGAGTATTCCAAGCCCAGCTCAGCTACAAGACAGTCCTAGTCCAGACCGACAATCAAGTAGCCATCTTCTATGTGAACAAGCAGGGCGGAATGGGCACTCTGTCATTATGCAACAAAGCTTTGACTATGGGCCCTCACCAGAGATCATCAAATCCACCTCCTCGTGGTATATCTTCCAGGCATTCAAATCTTTGGGCAGACAAACTCAGCTGAGTACTGCTGCCACACGAATGGTCTCTCCACTTGGACCAGATTGCCCGAGTATTCCAAATCTGAGGAACCCCAGACATAGACCGCTTTGCAAGTCCACAGAATGCCAAACTTTGCCTGTTCTTTTCCAGAATTCCGGCTCAAAATTGTCAGGCAAGGGATGCTTTCCTTCTTCACTGTGGTCAAGACTTCCTCTATACCTTCCCACCCATTCCCCTCATTCCCAAAACACTGTTCAAGCTTCAGAGAGACAAAGGTCGTATGATACTCACAGCTCCATGTTGGCCACGGCAAACGTGGTATCCTCTGCTTCTACATCTCTCTCAGGCTACACCTCTTTAGTTGGGGTATGCTCCAGATCTTCTCTCCCAGGAGAACGGGACGCTATGGCACCTGAATCCCCATTCCTTGCATCTCAGGGCCTGGTTGCTGAAAGCCTAGAACTTCAGGATATCAACCTGTCTCAACAGGTAAAGGATATTCTTCAGGCTTCTAGAAAGCCCTCCACAAGGAGATCATATGCCTTCAAGTGGAAACGGTTCACTATATGGTGTTCTCAAAAGGGACTTACCCCTCTTACGATACCTTTGGAATCATTACTGGAGTATCTCCTCCATTTATCAAATTCTGGTCTTAATACCAATTCAGTAAGAGTCCATCTTAGTGCTATTGTAGCTTCTTACAAGCCTCTGAATGGACAACCTATTGCCTCTCATCCACTCATAGCAAGATTTATGAGAGGTCTTCTATTAACAAAACCTCCCATTAGACTACCACCGGTGGCATGGGATTTGAACCTTGTTTTTGGGCAGCCATTGAAACCGCCCTTTGAGCCTTTAGCCACTACAACTCTAAAATTCCTTTAATGGAAGGTCATCTTCCTAATTGTAATCACGTCTGCACGACGCATTAGTGAGTTACAAGCCTTGGTGGCTGATCCTTATAAAAGATTTCACCATGATAAGGTGGTTCTTAGGACTCATCCTCACTTTATGCCAAAGGTGGTCTCGCCTTTCCATTTAAACCAAGCGGTTTACCTTCCTGTATTCTTTCCGAGGCCTCATGCCTCCAATGCAGAAAGGAACCTTCATACCTTAGACTGTAAAGAGTCTTAGCGTTTTACCTGCAAAGAACACAGCAACATTGAAAATCTTCTCAACTTTTTGTTGCTTTTGATTCTAGTCATTTGGGACTTCCAGTCTCTAAAACAACTCTAACTGGATTGCACAGTGCATACCCTTCGCTTATGAGAGTAAAGGACTTCCTCTTGAGGGCCATGTCACAGCTCACAATGTGAGAGCCATGGCAGCCTCTATGGCTAACCTTCATTCTGTCTATCGACGACATCTGTAGAGTATCCACTTGGGCTTCAGTAAACACTTTTACAGCCCACTACTGTTTAGACAAGGACTCCCGTCGGGATGCCTTGTTTGGTCAGGCTTTCTTCAGCATCTCTTCTAGACGTAATGCAACTCCTACCCACCGTCCTGAGTTTGGATGCCAGAGATCCATGGGAGGAAGGATGACCCATCTCACCATGGGTTTTCATCTTCCTGGGGCCATCTCCTTGGCATCTTTCAGCTGAGGAGTCCCCATATGTGAAGACTAATTCCTGCTTGTTCCTAGAGATAGCGTAGTTGCTCACCTGTAACAGGTGATCTCCGGAAACAGCAGGAATTTAGTCTTCACACCCCGCCCATCTCCCTTAGGAGTTGTCCCTCTATATCTCTCTCTCCTTTGTCTCATCTATAAACTCAACTGAAGAGGGAGAGTTGGAATGGTGGGAAGGCAGCACGCAGGCGCTGTGGGATGCTCCCAAAAGCTTTCCTATTGGATGCTGGGGAGCATTCCCGCGCAGGCTCCGTCGGTACCGATGATACCCTTATGTGAAGACTGAATTCCTGCTGTTCCCAGAGATCACCTGTTACAGGTGAGTAACGACGCTTTACCCTGTAGCTTCATTGCATGTCCCCTAGTCTTTCTATATTCTGATGACGTAAACAATCGATCTATGTTTACCCGTTCCACTCCATTCATTAATTTATAGACCTCTATCATATCTCCCCTCAGCCGTCTTTTTTCCAGGTTGAAGAGCCCTAACCTTTTTAACCTCTTCATAGGGGTATCTTTCCATCCCCTTTACCATTTTGGTGGCTCTTCTCTGTACCTTTTCTAATAATGCTATATCCTTTTTAAAATACGGCAACCAGAATTGTACACAATACTTAAGGTGCGGTCGCACCATGGAACGATACAGAGGCATTATGTCTTTTGTTTTATTTTCCATTCTTTTCCTTATGATACCTAGCATTCTATTTTCTCTCTTAGCCACCACTGCACACTGGGTGAAGGGTTTTAACATGTTATCCACGAAGACACCTAAATCTTTTTCTTGGGTGGTGGTTCCTATTGTGGATTTTCTACTAGTTAATGAGGGATTTTATATGTGCAATAGGTGCAAGGAGCTCTTTGCTCTCAGGGAACAAGTCCAATCTCTTGAAAGCTAGAGTGGCAGACTTTGGAGGGCATAAAGAAGACAGAGTAGTATATAGACAAAACCTACTGGGACATAGTAATGAAGTCCCACTTCCAGTCTGGCAGCCTACCAATTGCCATGGAGGAGAGAGGTTAAGTGAGAGGAGAGCATAACCTCGGTGTGGTAGGAATTGAATCTCTGTCCTCTAGGTGATGTAAAACTCTCTCATACCAAGGAGGTTTCTCTAGGGCCATGAGAGAAGGGTTAGGATGGTCATTATAGTTGCGATGCCATCATTTAGGCATGTAGATAGTTGAGTGGATGGCAGATGTGAGGATCGCCTAGTAACATGCCTGCCTGGTGTGAAGGTAGCAGACCTCATGTGCCACCTAGACAAAGTTTTACATAGCATTGGGGAGGAGCCTGCTGTCTTGGTACATGTTTGTACCAGTGACATAAGAAGGTGTGCAAGGGAGGTTCTGGAGGCCAAATTTAGGTGTTTAGGTAGGAAGTTAAAATCCAGAACTTCCAGGGTAGCATTCCCCATGTGCAGGACCCAAAAGGCATGGTAGAACTCTGGAGTCTCAATGTGTGGATGAGAAAATAGTGCAAGGAAGAGAGTTTTGGATTTGTTAGGGACTGGGCAACATTCTAGGGAAGGGAAGGGCTCTTCCGAAAGGATAGGCTCTTCCTTAACCGGGATGGAACCAGGCTGTTGGCATTAACCTTTAAAAAGGAGACAGAGAAGCTTTTAAACTAGATAATAGGGGACAGGGGACAAGTGCCCAAAAGTGCATGGTTTGGAAGGATGTATCCCGGAAGGATACTAGCAAAAGAGGGAAGTTAAGACATTCCAACAAAAGATAAAAGATGCCCTTAATTATAGAGATGAAAGATTCCAAATTACCCCATCAATTGATAACCAAATTAATATGAATAAAATGCCTGTATGCAAATGCTGGAAATCTAAAAAATAAGATGGAAGAGCTAAAATATATAGCACTAAACGAAAGGTTAGATATGATTGGCTCTGAGAGACCTGGTGGAAGGAGGACAACCAATGGGACACTGTGATACATGGGTAAAAACTATATCGCAATGATAGGGTAAATAAAATTGGTAGAGGGATTGTGCTCTGTTAGAGGGAGCATTGAGTCACATAGGATTAAAGTTTTGCATGAAACAAAATACACTGTAGAATCTCTCTATGGATAGAAATCCCATGTAGAAAGGGGAAGGCGATGGCAGTGGGGGTATACTACCGACTGCCTGGCTAGAATGAACCAGATGGATGATGCAGTCGTAAGAGAAATTGGGGAAGCTAACAAAAGTTACAATACAGTAATAGGTGATTTCAGTTGCCCCGTTATCGACTGGGTCAGTGTCACGGCAGGACATACTAGAAAGAGAAAGCTTTCTAGATGAAAGAAATGACTGCTTCTTGGATCAGCTGGTTCATAAACCCATAAGAGGGAAAACTATTTTGGATCTAGTCCTTAGTGGAACACAGGTTCTTGTGCAAGAGATAAGAGTGTTGGTACAATTTGGCAATAGTGATGTTAGCATGATCATATTTGATTTAATAAATGGAAGCAGCACAGCAAGGAAATCCACAGTGCTACCTTTTAACTTCCAAGAGTAAGACTGATAAACTGAGGAAAATAGTTAAGAAAAAGTAAAAGGAGCATCTGCAAAAGTTAGATTCATATCACACATGGGCATTGTTAAAAAAAAAAAAAAAATACTGTCTTGGAAGCCCAGACCAGATGTATACCATGCTTTAAGAAAAGTGGAAGGAAGGCAGGCCAAAAAACTGCCAGCATGGTTTAAAGGTGAGGTCAGAGAGGCTGTTGTATCCAAAAAATGCATTTTTCAGGAAATGGGAAAAGGAGCCAAATGATGAAAACAGGAAACAGCATAAGCACCAGCAAGTTAGATGTAAGGCAGTGGTTCTCAACCTTTTTTTGTACCGTGACCCCTTTAACCATTGGTCAACTTGTGATGACCCCCAATGATAAAATCAAATGCGTCTCTCTTCCTTTACGGTTAACGCATTGTCGCTGTAATCATTTGTTGAATTATTAATATATTATAGGCCTTTGCAATATGTTTTTATTTATAAAATTTACTTATTTAAACCACAATAATTAATCACAATAACACATTAACAATATTTGATTTCAAAATTATTATGATTTTGTAGTGAAATCACTAATATGAAATAAAATTATTTTTTCTACCTTTGTTGTCTGACCAATTTATTCTCTGATCATGCTGGTCCCGATCTGAGGCTTCTGCTTTCCTGTCTTCTCTTAGCTCTCTTTCTGTGGTCTATGGTCCATCTGCCATTTCTTATCTCTTCTTTCGTTTTCTTCACTTCTTTTCATCAGCCTATTTCCTTTCCCAGTAACCCTCCCCAGTATCAGCCCGTTTCCAGTCCTCACTCCCAGTACCTTCCAATGTCAACTTGCATTCCCATGACTGCCACTGGTGTCCATTCCCTTCCAGTCCCCCTCCTTCCCTACTGACCAGTCCCTTCTAGTACAAATACCATGGCAGCCCCTCTCCGATCCACTCCCTTCCATTTCCATTCTCTCATCCCCTCGTATCAGCCCATTTGTAGCCTTAGCCCCCAGTTTTCTTCCAGGGCCAGCAGCTCTATCCTCCCCTCCCCACCATCAGCCCATTCCTAGTCGAAGCCCTCCAATCAGCTCACTTCCAGTGCTAGTCCCCCCTCAACCCCATTACCAGTGCTAGTCCCCCCTCAACCCCAATACTAGTGCTGTGATGTGATGTGTGCCTTCAAGTCACTCCTGGCGACCCAGAAGCTCCTGGGTTTTCTTGGCAGTGTCACCGGAAGTAGATTGCCAGGCTTTCTTCCAAGGCAATGGAGGGTTAAGTGACTTGCCCAAGGCCATAAGGAGTGCTAGTGGGAATCGAACCCTGGTTGCTTGGTTACCAAGCCAGTGTTCTAACCACTAGGCTACTCAACCAGTGCTAGCCTCCCCTAATCAATCCAATATCAATCCTACCCCCCATCAGCTCATTACCAGTTATAGCTCCCCCGATCAGCTCATTTCCAATGCTAGCCTCCCATCAGTCCATTACGAGTCCTACCCCACCCCATCAGCCCATTACGAGTCCTAGCCTCCCCTAATCTGCTCATTATCAGTGCTAAGCTCCCCTAATCAGCCCATTACCAGTCCTACCCCCCCCCCCCATGAGCCCATTCTCCAGGACCAAGCAGGAAGTCAGTCCTCACATATGGGTGACGTCGGCGCCGACGGAGCCCTCGCGGAGCAATTTTCCCCAGCTTTCAAAGAAAGCCTTTGGGAATTGCAGCGCGCATGCGCGGTCCTCTTCCCGCCCAAGGGTGCCATCTTGCGCAGTCTTCTTTTTTCCGCGGAGCCCTACAGACGTTGCCTTTGAATCCCCGCAGAAAAGTTGATTTTCCTCTGCTCCTTCTCAAAAGAAGGCGGCCTCGGGGAAAAAGCCCTTTTACCCGAGGAAGGGTGCTGCCTATAAATACTACCCTCAGTATCAGGCCTCCCCAGCTCCCCCACAGGGAAAGCAGGCCAAGGGTCGAGGTAATGGGCCCCGTAGGCAGCCAGCCCCCAAGCCTGCACCACCGGCCCCTGCTCAGCAGGGTGGGGGTTTTTGACTTTCTCAGCATAGCCTCTCCCCCTCAGCTGGTTCCTCTCAGCACAGGAGGCCGGCTGGTCCACTTTGCCCACAGATGGTCCAACGTCACCACAGATACCTGGGTGCTTCAGATAGTTCAAAAGGGCTATCTTCTTCATTTTCACCAGGTACCTCCCTCCTATTTTCCAGGGGAGCCTTCCAGACTCCCTCTGCACAGGGACTTACTCCTTCAGGAGTTAGTAAGTCTTGTTCAGGAACAAGCCGTGGAACCGGTGCCCCACCACCTGAAGGGTCAAGGGTTTTATTCCAGATACTTCCTGATTCCGAAAAGAACAGGAGGCCTCAGACCCATCCTAGACTTGCGCAACCTCAACAAGTTCCTTGCAAAGGAAAGGTTCAAAATGCTTACCCTTGGAATCCTGCTGCCCTACCTCCAGCAGGGAGACTGGCTATGCTCCTTAGATCTGAAGGATGCGTATACTCATATCCTTATTCATCCAGACCACAGACAATACCTCAGGTTTGTGGTGGATGGACGCCATTACCAGTACAGAGTACTGCCTTTCGGCCTATCCTCCGCCCCCAGAGTGTTCACCAAATGCCTAGCAGTGGTGGCGGCCTATCTGAGACTTCAGGGTCTCTTTGTGTTCCCATACCTGGACGACTGGCTCATCAGAGCCCAGTCTGCCCAAGAAGCCACTCAGGCTACTCATCGCACGGTGGCTCTGCTCCAGCACTTGGGATTTGTCATAAACTTCACAAAGTCCACTTTGCTCCCCTCTCAGGATCTAGAATTCATCGGCGCCAGGTTGGACACTCTTCAGGCGCGGGCCTTCCTGCCTCTGGACAGGGCCCAAAGGCTCATGGATCTCGCCAGCCGTATTCACAGCAATTCCCTGGTCTCGGCCAGGCAATTTCTGAGACTGCTCGGCCATATGGCTTCCACGGTCCATGTAACCCCCTATGCCCGCCTGATCATGCGACCTGCTCAATGGTGCCTTCGCAAACAATGGCATCAGGCCACTGGGAGCCTAGCGGACTCCGTACAGATCTCCGACCAGCTGGTCTCCTCTCTGCGATGGTGGCTTCACCTGCCAAACCTAGTGCTCGGGGTGACTTTTCAGCCCCCTGCACATTCTCAGGTCCTGACGACCGATGCTTCTCTCCAGGGCTGGGGAGCACATTGCCAAGGGACTTGTACTCAGGGTCTCTGGACTCCTTGGGAGTCCGCTCAGCAGATCAACTTCCTGGAGCTCAGAGCCATCCGCCTAGCGCTCAAAGCCTTCTCTCACCTGATTTCTCACCAGTCAGTACTTGTCCAGACAGACAATCAGGTTGCCATGTTCTACGTGAACAAGCAAGGCGGAACCGGCTCCTTCCTTCTCTGTCAGGAAGCACAGAAGCTCTGCTCTTGGGCCGTCCATCGCAACATCGTCCTCAAAGCTGTCTATCTCCCAGGTCAAGAAAACTATCTGGCAGACAAACTGAGCAGGATCCTCCAACCGCACGAGTGGAGATTGGATCCGCTTGTGGTTCAGCGGATCTTTCTACGGTGGGGCCTCCCCACCATGGATCTGTTCGCCAGTCCTCTGAACCGGCAGCTTCCCAGATTCTGCTCTCGACAGCCGCATCCTCTCCGGGTAGCGGCGGATGCTTTTCTGATTCCATGGTCCACAGGCCTCTTGTATGCCTTTCCACCCATGCCTCTGGTGTCTCGGACGCTCTTCAAAGTTCTCAGAGACAAGGCATCGATGATCCTAGTGGCTCCCCGGTGGCCGAGGCTACCTTGGTTCCCGCTTCTGATGCAGCTGGCGGTGGACACCCCTCTTCCACTGGGGTTTCAGCCCGACCTCCTCTCGCAGGATCAGGGGACGCTCCTGCACCCCAACCTCCGGTCCCTTCATCTGATGGCCTGGCTGCTGAAAGGGTAGTCCTTGCTCCTCTCCAGCTGCCTCCAGATGTGGAAGAGGTCGTCTTGGCCTCCAGGAGGCCTTCCACCCGGACGTCCTAAGCTCTTAAGTGGCGTTGGTTCTCCGTCTGGTGTACTCAGCAGTCTCAAGACCCCTTCTCCTGTTCGGCATCAGTGGTCTTGCAGTACTTACTTTCTCTTTCCAATCTTGGCCTTAAGTCCAACTCGGTCAAGGTCCACCTCAGTGCTCTTTCTGCGCATCACGTGCCGGTGGATGGTAGACCTCTTTCCAGCCACCCTCTGGTGGCTCGTTTTCTCAGAGGCCTCCTTCTTCTTAAACCACCTTTGCGCCCGCCAGCCCCGAACTGGGATCTCAATGTGGTTTTACAGCGGCTTACCTGTCCGCCTTTTGAGCCTATGGCTACCTGTCCTCTTCGTTTTCTTTCCTGGAAAACCTTGTTCTTGGTGGCCCTCACTTCTGCTAGACGCGTTAGTGAGCTGCAGGCCCTGGTATCTGATCCTCCTTACACTAGGGTCTACAAGAACCGGGTAGTCCTACGGACTCACCCTAAGTTTCTTCCTAAAGTGGTTTCCCCTTTTCACATCAACCAGGAGGTGGTACTTCCGACCTACTTTCCCAGGCCACACTCCAGCCGAGCTGAAGTGGTCCTGCATACCCTGGTCTGTAGAAGGGCGCTGAACTTCTACCTGGACCGTACGCGGGAGCACCGAAGGGCGGTTCAGCTCTTCGTGTCTTATGACCCCAACAAGTTGGGGCTCCCTGTCTCCAAGCGTACTCTGTCCATCTGGATTGCGGACTGCATCGCTTGGGCTTACGAGGCTGCGGGCCTCGTGCTGGAAGGTAGAGTCACCGCTCATCGTGTTCGGGCGAAGGCTACGTCAGTAGCTTACCTCCGCTCTGTTCCGTTGGCAGACATCTGCCGGGCCGCTACTTGGTCTTCAAGCCAGACTTTTGCAGCCCATTACTGCCTGGAGAGGGAGTCCCGCAGGGACAGTGCTTTCAGACAGGCAGTCCTCCGTAACCTCTTCGAGGTATGGGCAACTCCTACCCTCCATCCCGGATGTTGGGCTACCGGTTGGAGACTTATTCAGAGAAGATTCCTTCCTTCTCTGCTGCTGAGCTAGAGGGAGCTCATTTTTGTGCTTAGGGTCTCCGGTAGCCTTAAGCTTGGGAGTCCCATATGTGAGGACTGACTTCCTGCTTGGTCCTGGAGAAAGCGTAGTTACTCACCTGTAACAGGTGTTCTCCAGGAGCAGCAGGAATCAGTCCTCACTACCCTCCCTCCTCCGGTTGGATTTGCAGTTATATGCTTTCGTTTTTGCTAATTTTTGCTGTCTTTTAGCTGTCATCTGACTGAGCAAGATGGCACCCTAGGGCGGGAAGAGGACCGCGCATGCGCGCTGCAATTCCCAAAGGCTTTCTTTGAAAGCTGGGGAAAATTGCTCCGCGAGGGCTCCGTCGGCGCCGACGTCACCCATATGTGAGGACTGATTCCTGCTGCTCCTGGAGAACACCTGTTACAGGTGAGTAACTACGCTTTACCAGTCCTAGCCTCCTCTAATCAGCCCATTTCCAGTCCTAACCTTCCCAATCAGCTCATTTCAAATGCTAGCCCCCCATAAGTCCATTACCAGTCCTACCCCCCCCTATCAGCCCATTACCAGTCCTAGCCTTCCCTAATCAACCTATTACCAGTCCTAGCCCCCATCAGCCCATTATAATCCTAACCAGCACTGTCCCTCCTGTCTGTCCAGTATGTCCCCCTGTCTCTCCCCTTTGTCCATGTCAGCCCCCCTCCCTCCCTCTGTCCATGTCAGGCCCCCTCCCTCCTTGTCGGCCCCTCCTCCCTCCTTGTCGGCCCCTCCTCCCTCCTTGTCGGCCCCTCCTCCCTCCCTCCCTCCCTCCCTGTCGGCCCCTCTTCCCTCCCTCCCTCCCTCCTTGTCGGCCCCTCTTCCCTCCCTCCCTCCTTGTCAGCCCCTCCTCCTTCCCTCCATGTCGGCCCCCTCCCCACATGTCACCCCGTTGCAGGTTCCCTGCTCCCTCCTCACCTCTCCCTGTGTCTGCCTGCTACTGCCCTGTTCTTCTGCAGCCGTGGCTCCCTGTCTCTTAGGGAACTGTGGTTGTGCCTGTGAAGCCATTGCGGAGCCTTTGTCTCTCGATGGGCTCCGTGCAGCATTGTCCCACCTCCGAAGGAAGTGGTAAACAACTTCCTTTGGAGGCGGGACAATGCTGCACGGAGCCCGTCAAGAGACGGGAAGGCTCCGCAACATTTTCACAGGCACAGCCGCAGTTCCCTAAGAGACAGGGAGCCATGGCTGCAGAAGTTTGGAGGCGGTGAGTTTGCCGCTGCCGAGAAGCGGACTTGGCAGTGGCAGCAACTTGTGCGCTTTTTTATTTTTTTTTTTACTTGGATTGAGGCGACCCCTGCTAAATCCTGTGGCGACCCCTGTGGGGGTTGCGACCCACAGGTTGAGAACCACCAATGTAAGGTATTGATAAGGCAGGCGAAGAGAGAATTTGGAAAAAAAGCTCGCTATGGAAGCAAAAACGCATAATAAAAACGTTTTCAAGTCCATTTGTAGCAAAAGAACCTGTGATAGTTGGACCATTGGATGATAGAAGGATAAAATGGACGCTAAGTAAGGACAAGGCCATAGCGGAGAGACTGAATGAATTCTTTGCTTCGGTCTTTACTGAAGATGATGTAGGGAATGTTACCCATGCCTGAAATGGTATTTAAAAGTGATATACGAGGTGTGACAAAAAAGAAACGAAACAGTGGCAGCTACGCCCATGACTCAGTGCCAATTGGCTAACCGTTTATGTCTCTATGTTGTGCAACATCTCGCCACTATTCTGCTATAATATTTTTCATCTCTCTCACTCTGGATTTCTTTTTCAGATTCTTTTGTAGCACGCTGCTCCTTTGCTTTGTCACGCAACTGGAGGTGGTAGAAATATGGAGCAAAGAATCAACTTGAAATTTCTGGTTAAGCTGGAGAAGGGCCCAACTGAGTCTCTCCTACTTCTCCAAAAGGCTTATGGAGAAGATGCAATGTCAAGACTACGAGTCTTCGAGTGGCACAAACGCTTCAAGACTGGCCGTGAGGAGGTAGAGGATGACCCCAAGTCAAGACGGCCTTCCATGACAAAGACGGCTGAGAACATTGACAGAGTGAACCAGGTAGTTCGGAGTGATCGCAGATTGGCGTTGTGGATGATAGCTGAGGAGCTCAGCCTGAACAGAGAGTCAGTGCGGACCATCTTGGTGCAGGAGCTAGGGATGCGGAAGGTGTGCACCAAGATGGTGCCTGAGCTTTTATCGGATGACCAGAAGGAGCACCAGTTCAATGTTTGTCAAGACTTGCTAGAGAAGATCGGAGAAGATCCAGAGTTCATTGGCCGAGTCATCAAAGGAGGCAAGACTTGGGGCTTCCAGTACAACCCTAAAAGCAAGAGAGAGAGCCTGCAGTGAACTATCATTAAAATCATCTGTAGTACCTGAAGCTTGAAGAATGACCATTGTAACTCCAATTTTTAAAAAGGGTCCAGAGGTGATCTGGGAAACTACAGACCGGTGAACCTGATAGCGGTACCGGGCAAAATGGTAGAAATCATTATAAAGAAAAGAATTACTGAACATGTTAGGTAGTCCTGGTTTAGTTGGAGAAAGCCAACATGGATTTAGCCAAGGAAGGTCTTACTAATCTGTTATATTTTTTTGAAGGTGCGAATAAACAGGTAGACAAAGGTGAGCTGGTTGATATAGTGTGTCTGGATTTTCAGAAAATGTTTGATAAGGTCCTTCAGGAGAGACTCTTGGCCAAATTAAAAAGTCATGGGATTGGAGGCAGTGTACTTTTGTGGATCAGGAATTGGTTAAAATAAAGCTGAGAGTAGGGCTAAATGGTCAATTTTCTTTCAATGGAGCAATTCCCCAGCTTTCAAAGAAAGCCTTTGGGATTGCATCTCACATGCGTGGTCCCCTTCCCGCCCAAGGATGCCATCTTACTCAGTTTTCTTTTTTCCGCGGAGCCCAACGGACATGGTCCCGTTTTCACCGTGGAAAAAGTAGAAAAGTTAAATTTTTTTTTCAGCTCCCGGTTCGACACTGTTTCCCCTTCCTGCCTTCAGTTCGGTACACCGATATCGAGTCCGGCCTTATTTTTCGTTTTTGTCCTTTGTGACTAGCATTCGCACTGTTTTTATTTTTCATTGGCAGCCTGGTCGTTTGACCTCGCAGGGGCCCTTTTTCCCCCAATGGCTGCCAGCGGGTTTAAAAAGTGTGATCGGTGTAAGAAGTTGATGTCTCTCACAGACACACACAACTGCTGCCTCCGATGCCTCGGCCCTGACCATGACCTGGTGGTCTGTGGGCCGTGTGGTAAGATGTCTTCGAAATCTTTGAGGAGCAGGCAGCATCAGCATGACAGGATTTTTCCTGAGTCCGCGTCCACCCGGGCCCGGACCTCGTCGAAAGCCGGGTTCCAGGCCATGGAGCCCGGACCGCCACCCCGGGTCCTCGTAGTCAGAGCAGCCGGCTAAACAACCTCACAAGGAGCCGGAGACGTTGGACAAGGTAATGTCTGTTGTCCTCGTGGACTCCGGGAGAACTGGTATCGGGCCTGATGCTGTCAGGACCCGAGCCGGGAGCTGCGGAGCCTTCTGAGCTCGATCTGAGGTTGGCGGCCATGGAGAGCGGCATGGCTGCCTTCATGGAGCAGCAGTGGGCGCTGATGGCCGGTCTCGCCAGTCCATCCGCCCCGACCACCGGGACGTCGAATTCGACGCCAGAGGCCAAGCCGATCCTCGAGTCGATCAGGTTTCAAGTCGATCCTCGGCCAAGGTCCCCCTCGACCCCCCGTTCGGGACCGAGGTCATCGTTGACGTCGGTGCCCTCAGTGTCGGGGCGGTCGGACTCAAAGCCCTCGAGGCCGGAACCCATCGCGGCGTGGGAGACGGAGGAGGAAGACTCCCCAGACACCTACTGAACCCAGTGTATCCCATCGAACTCTCTGGCTTCAGAGCCTCGGAATAGGTCCCCCCTGAAGGACACTCGGTTCTCGGACTTCGTAAGGGACATGACCAAGACTTTGGCATTCCTTGCGGACGCCGAGGAGGAGCTCGATGCCCTCCAGTATGACTCTCCCCCGAAGGAGGCCCTTACTGTACCGGTGCTTCTGATGTTGGAACGGCTGATGCTCCGCATGTGGGAGTCCCCGGCCTCGATGCCGGTGCTCAGCAAGAGGGTTGATTCCATTTATCAAGTCCGCAAGAGTCCTGGGTTCCAGAAAGTGCAGCTGCTGCACAACTCCATGGTTGTTTAATCGGGCATGCAACGGCTGAAAAGCCAAAAGACGCACTCCTCGGTGCCTCCCAGCTGGGAGGCCCGGAACCTGGATGCCTTCAGCAGAAAGTGCTACCAGGGCTTTCATGCTGTCATGCCGTGTCCAGACCTACCAGCTGTACATGGGCATGTACTTTTGGAACCTGGCAAAGGAGATTGCCGGGTTCTCAGCTGGTCTCTCCGAAGAACCCTTGCAGCGCTTCAAGGCCTTGTCCACGGGGTTCCGAGAGTGCTCAAAGTTCATGTCTCGGGCAGCTTACGACGGCTTCGGCCTGAGTAGCGGTGGCCAGCATCGGTGCATGCCGTCAGGCCTGGCTCATGTCGTTGGACCTGGAGCCATGGGTTCAGGACAAGTTGGTCGATGTCCCGTGCCGAGGAGACAACCTCTTCAGCAAACCCATGACTGAAAAAGCTGCAGAAATCGAGTCCGAGTACTTGACACAGACAAGGTTGTCGAAGAAGACATCTGCACCTTCTCATAAGAAGAAGGCCTCAGGGAAAAAGCCCTTTTTCCCGAGGAAGGGTATGGCTTACAGAAACTACCCCACTTACCAGGCCACCCCAGCTCCCCAACAGGCCCTAAGGCCAGGGGGACAGGGGCATGGCCCACGTAAGCCGAAGACCCCCAAGCTTCCAGCTCCGGCTCCTACCCAGCCGGGAGGGGTTTTTTGACTCCCACTGCATAGCTCCTCTCCTACCAGTGGTTTTGGCCCTGCACAAGGGGGAGGCTGGCTCTGTACGCCCACAGGTGGCCAGCCGTTACTACCGACGCCTGGGTTCTGCAAATAGTCCAGCAGGGCTATTTACTTTGTTTCAACCAGGTGCCCACCTCCTTTTTCCCAGGAGAGCCTCTCAGGCCCTCTCTTCACTGGAACCTCCACCTGCAGGAGTTAACAGGTCTGCTAAGGGATCAGGCGGTGGAACCGGTGCCCCACCACCTGCAGGGGCAAGGCTTCTACTTCCAGGTATTTCCTCATACCAAAAAGAAAAGGAGGCCTTCGCCCCATCCTAGACTTGCAAAATCTGAATAAGTTCCTGGTGAGGGAAAAGTTCAAGATGCTTTCCCTTGGATTCCTACTGCCTTACCTCCACCAGGGAGACTGGCTGTGCTCCTTAGAGCTAAAGGATGCTTATACTCACATCCTCATACACCCAGACCGCAGACAATATCTCAGGTTTGTGGTTGGAGGAAACCACTTCCAGTACAAAGTGCTTCCCATTGGCCTAGCTTCTCCCAGAGTATTTACCAAATGCCTAGCAGTGGTGGTGGCCTTCCTCAGGAGCCAGGGAATCTTTGTCTTTCCATACCTAGACAACTGGCTCATCAGGGGACAATCGGCACAGGAGGCACAGCAGGCCACTGCTCGCACAGTCACCCTGCTCCAGCACCTAGGGTTTGTGATAAATCACGAAAAGTCCACTTTACTCTCCACTCAAAACTTGAAGTTCATCGGGGCAAGACTGGACACACTCCAGGCAAGGGCTTAGCTACCGCTGGATAGGGCAAGGGTTGCGGGACTTGGTCCAGCAGGTCCAGCACAGACCTCAGGTCTCCGCAAGGGTCTTCCTACGCCTCCTAGGCCACATGGCCTCCACGGTGCATGTGACTCCATATGCTCGATTCCACATGTGCACAGCTCAATGGAGCCTCAGAGACCAGTGGAAACGAGCCACCGGCTGCCTCAGACAGGGTAGCGATTTCCAAGCTACTGGTGACAGCCTTGCAATGGTGGCTTCACCGCCCCCCCCCCCCCCAATTTGCTCCAGGGAGTACAATTCCAACCTCCCTCTCACACCAGAGTGCTGACGACAGATGCCTCCTTGCTGTGCTGTGGTGCCCATTGCCAGGGTTCATGCACTCAGGGTCTGTGGTCCTCGCGAGAGGCTGCACTTCAGATCAGTCTTCTAGAGCTTCGAGCCATCCGCCTAGCTCTTCAAGCCTTCTGTCATCTTCTTGCATATCAGTCGGTGCTGATACAGACAATCAGGTAGCGATGTTCTACATCAACAAACAGGGGGGCACAGGATCTCGCATCCTATTCCAGGAAACTCTGGACCTCTGCTCTTGCAGTGGCACATCACATGTAGTTTATCTGCCCGGTCAGGAGAACCTCCTAGCCGACAAGTTGAGCAGGACTCTTCAGCCTCACGAATGGCAGCTGAACCGGGATGTGGCCCAGCGGATCTTCAGCCGTTGGGGTCTCCCATCCATGGATCTCTTTGCCAGTCCGCAAAACCATCAGTTGCCCCGGTTCTGCTTGAGGCAGCCGCATCCACTGAGTGTGGTGGCGGATGCTTTCCTGATCTCGTGGGCGCAGGGCCTTCTCTATGCATTCCCACTCACGCCCTTGGTGGCACGCACTCTGTTCAAGATTCTTCAGGACAAGGCCTCGGTCATCCTGGTAGCCCCCAGGTGACCCGGACAGCCTTGGTTCCCTCTTCTCCTCCAGCTGGCGGTCAAAACTCCACTCCCACTGGGGGTGCAGCCTGACCTCTTGACCCAGGAAGAGGGTTCCTTGCTACACCCCAATCTCAGATCCTTCCACTTAATGGCCTTGCTGCTGAGAGGGTAGTACTTGCTCCTCTACTCCTTCCTAAGGAGGTTGAGGAGGTGTTGCTGGCCTCTAGGAAGCAATCTACTAGAAAATCCTACACGTTCAGGTGGTGTAGATTTGAAGGGTGGTGTGCTCAGAATAAGGAGAACCCGTTCACATGTCAAGTGCCTCAGGTATTGCAGTACTTGCTCCACCACTCGGAGTTAGGCCTCGTCTAACTCTGTCAGGGTCCACCTGAGTGCGCTATCAGCTTACAACTCTCCAGTGGATGGGCAACTTCTTTCAGCTCACCCTTTGGTATCCCGATTCCTTAGAGACCACCTCCTCTTGAAGCCTCCAATTTGCCCACTGGCTACAGAGTGGGACTTAAATGTGGTCTTGCCGCATCTTACTTGCCCACCTTTTGAACCAATGTCCACCTGTCCTCTCCGCTTCCTTTCCTGGAAAGCACTCTTTCTGGTGGCGCTCACGTCTGCTCGACATGTGAGTGAGCTGCACGCTTTAATATCAGATAGACCGTATACACGGTTTTACAAAAAAAGGGTGGTCTTCCGTACTCAGCCCAAGTTCCTCCCAAAAGTGGTTTCCTTGTTTCACCTTAACCAAGAGGTGGTTTTTCCAACCTTCTTCCCCAGGCCACATACCAGCAGGGCTGAAGCGGTTTTGCACACCCTGGACTGTAAAAGGGTGCTCTCCTTTTACCTGGAGCGTACGTGGGGACACCGGAGAGCTTCCCAGCTCTTCGTCTCTTATGACCCTAGTAAACTGGGTCTGCCTGTCTCCAAGGGCACGTTATCCACCTGGGCGGCAGACTGCATCGCCTGGGTATACAGGGCAGCTGGCCTCCAGCTGCAGGGCCGAATCACGGCCCACTCTGTCAGGGCTAAGGCCGTATCAGTGGCTAACCACCGGTCTGTTCCATTGGCAGACATCTGCTGGGCCGCAAGTTGGTCTTCAAGCCAGACTTTTGCAGCCCACTACTGCCTGGAGAGAGAGTCCCGGCGGGACAGTGTTTTCGGTCAGGCGGTACTCCGTAACCTATTCGAGGTTTAGGCAACTCCTACCCTCCGACCTTTTGGTGTCAGGCTACTGTGGGGGTTGTGTTCTCGGAGAAAAATCCTATCACTGCTGCTGCGGTTCTTCTAGAGGGAGCCATTTTCAGCTATGGGTTCTCGGTAGCCTATAGCTAGGGAGTCCCATATGTGAGGACTGACATCCTGCTTGTTCCTGGAGAAAGCATAGATACTCACCTGTAACAGGTACATGCCCATGTTGCCACAGAGAAACATTCTGAGGGCATCGACATCCTAGTTCAGCCCTGGCTGAAATGTGGCATTCTGTACATGTTTCCTCTGTCGCTTCTTGCCGTCTTTTTAGCTATGTCATCTGACTGAGCAAGATGGCACCCTTGGGCAGGAAGGGGACCGTGCATGCACGATGCAATCCCAAAGGCTTTCTTTGAAAGCTGGGGAATTGCTCCGCATGAGGGCTCCGTCGGCGCCGACGTCACCCATATGTGAGGACTGATTCCTGCTGTCCCTGGAGAACACCTGTTACAGGTGAGTAACTACGCTTAAAAGCGCATGATCACAGATTACAGTAGAGAAACACAAACATAGAAATCAAATAAGTCAGATGCCCTACCAGAGCAAATACTGGTCACAGAACAGTAATGCCGACAATGGGAGATTAAAAAAAAAACAAAAAACATTGGCTCAATAGATGTGTACCTAATGCATTTACTCAAAAGGACATGAAAGTATATGTATCTATTGAGAAAACAAAAGAAAACATCTAGATACCATACAAAACACGTGAATGAAATATTTTAGAAAGGATATCCAGGTACCTAAAAACCATGGAGATGTAAAAGCATGAGAACAAAATATGAGTAAAATATAAAAAGGAACATAAAAGGGACTCTCAGATGAAAAGTGATGATAAATCAACGAAAATCTGAGTTGTACCTGATCAAATGTGTAAAAAGCAATAAATGTGTAAAAGTGATTTTATTTATTTTTTATTTATATATTTATTTTATTTAGCTGTATTTATATCCTGCTTTTCACCGGGTCAAAGCGATCAATTGGGGGATACATTTAACACGAGGGGATAAGAGACACAAACGCTAATACTTACAGGGAACATGGGCAGTGGAGGGTTAAGTGGCTTGCCCAAGACCACAGGGAGTGCCTATAGGACTAGAAATCCCAGTTCCTCCAGCCTGAGATTGCTGTCCCCAGGTTGGACTTGAACCCCCGGCCCTCCGGCCTGAAGTACCTTGTCCTAACCACTAGACCCCTCCCCTGAATAATAAAATGGTAAAAACCGAGTCAAGCAACCAAGCAGGACAGGACTCAGAACTGATAAAAAGCAAGCAGAGAGATCCCCTGAGGGGGTGGGGAGGGAAAGGAAAGGAGGAATGGAGGGAAAGAAGGAGAAAGTGTACGCAGTGTGTGTGAGGTCCATTGAAAAGGTGCTGAACTCCAGTCTCTCTACCGGATCCTTTCCTGCATCCTGGAAGCACGCCCTTATCCGCCCCCTTCTTAAAAAATCTACTCTTGACCCTCTTGACCCCAACAACTATCATCCTGTCTCTAACCTTCCTTTCCTTTCCAAACTACTTGAGAAAATCATTTTTGCCCAACTCACTCATCACCTTGATTCCACCAATCTGCTTCACCCACGTCAATCTGGTTTTCGCTCTGGGCACAGCGTCGAGACTGTCCTTTTAGCCTTCACTAATTCTCTACACACTGCTCACGATCGGGGCGACTTCTCGGTGGCGGTTGCACTTGACCTTTCCGCTGCCTTTGATCTGGTTGATCACTCCCTTCTTCTGTCCCGCTTACACGATGCCGGTCTTAACAGTACTGTTTTACGATGGTTTCATTCTTTCCTCTTCTCCCGCTCTGCCACTGTTTTGCCATCATCCTCATCACACTCCCCCTCTGAACCATTTCCTTTTATCTGTGGTGTTCCTCAAGGCTCTGTCCTGGCCCCCCTTCTCTTCAATCTCTTTCTCACTCCCCTTACTTTACTCATTCAGCAATTCGGAATCACTGCTTTTTTTTACGCCGATGATATACTCCTCCACCATCACACCTCCCCTGTCTCCCCTGACTTAGCTCCCCTTAATACCTGTCTTGCTGCCGTTTCAGATTGGTTGACACAAAATTGCTTGCACCTTAACTTATCAAAGACTATAGCTATATGGTTCTCCTACGGTCATCACCCCCCTTCCTTGGCTCCATCTTTCCCTAATGCACCCATTTCACTAGTTTCTACTTTTCGGTACCTTGGGGTTCTTTTTGATTCCGATCTCTCCTTCTCAGCGCATGTTTCTCACGTCTCCAGACTCTCTTTCTTTCACTTTTGTCAGATTCACGCTATCCGTCCCTTCTTTTCTCCCTCTGCCATAACTACACTGTTACTGACCCTTGTTATCTCCCGCATCGATTTTTCTAATTCCATTCTCTCCGGTATCTCTAAACTGCAACTTTCACGACTCCAACGCATCCAAAACACTGCCGCCCGTCTTATCACCCACTCTTCTCCTCGGGATCACGTCACTCCCCTTCTTCTCCAACTTCACTGGCTCCCTATTTCCTTTCGCATCAAGTTTAAACTTCTCACACTAGTTCACAAAGCGCTCCACACCTCTACCCCCCAATACCTGGCTGATCTTCTCCGTTTCCACACCCCCCGCCATACCCCCCGCTCTTTCCACCTCAACCGACTAGTACTCCCATCCCCCTCAAGTGCCCATTTACAGTCTACACGATCCTCAGCTTTCTTTTTTATTGGCCCTGCTCTATGGAACTCCCTTCCCCCACCTCTCCGTCTCAAACCTCACTACCCCACCTTCAAGCGCTCCCTTAAAACTCATTTGTTCTCCCTTGCCTTTGACCTTCTCCCCCCCGACCCTTGATCCTTTTGCCTCTTCCTCTACCCTTCCTGTTATTGTTCTCGCTCTTCTCTCCTATCCAATATGTAACTTCCTTTCCGACTCTTGGCCTTGCGCCTTTCGTTTGTGATTTTTTATTGTAAACCGCTCTGCCTATTAATGAAGGGCGGTCAATCAAATAAATGAATATGAATATGAAAGGCACCCCCCAGGAAAAGGGATGACTATGGTTCATTAAGAAAAACAAGTGGCAATGAGAAGCTTGAATTTGCTCTTCAAAAAACTTCAATCTACTTTAAAAAAAAAAAAAAAAAAAATGTCCCAGTGGCCAAGGAATGAGATTGGAATCGTAACAGTGCAATCATACAGGTCATTGCGATCATGTTGATGCGGCAGGGCAACTAAGCTCTGAAAACAATAGAAGGTATTGACAGTTACATGTATACATATCAGGGAAAAAAAGGAAAATGCCCAAATCGAAAGAGCGGCAAACTGACCTACAGGGAGGGTGCTGTTAAAGATTGATCCTAAATCAAAAGAGTCCATGTGAACCAGGACTGGCAAATAAACCACAATCAAAAGATCCTGTGCCACCACAGCTGTGCCAGACAGTTTTTTTTCCAAAAATGAAACTGTGTTTTCTCAATCACTAAATACTTTTTTTTTTGTCCGAGCGCTGAATAAGAAGGGGTGAAACAGCCACCCCCTCAAAAACAGCTGTTCCTTTTTAATCAGATTTTCACAAAGATTGATCAGCAAATAGCTTGTCTTAAAACAGAGGAGAGTGGGCCAGTGGTTAAAAAGCTGATGGATTATACATAGAGAACCAGACAGCAGTTTACAGGCAAATGTCCATATAATTCAAGAATAAATGTTTATAAGGACATTTGCCCGAAGCCCTCTCTTTGCTCAGCTCCAGCAGGACTCCACCGGAATGGTCCAAGGCAGCTGCCAGCTCCTTTCACTGGCTGAATTGCAGAGTTTTGTCATGGGTAAGCTGGCCACCATCTCCTGCAGCCGACCTCACTGGGCGGACCAGCTGCTTGCCCTTCCGCTTCGGCATGGAAACAAAGGTAGGTCACTCCCCAGGCACAGCTCACAGTGCTCTGCTCAGTCAGCCTTCACACACCATTATCTTGCCCCCTCATTCCCATTTTGATGGTTCTTGACTCTCATTTTCAGTTTGCACTCTCCCCTTTGGCCTCTCCACCACCCCAAGGATGTTCCTGAAAGCGATGATTGTGGCGGCTGCTGCGCTGAGGTGTCAGGGATCTGTGTACTCCCATATCTGGATGCCTTGCTCATTTGGGCCAAATCACAGTATGAAGCAGCTCTGATTTTGGCCTCAGTGGTGCAGTTCCTAGAGAGTCTCAGTTAGGTGATAAATTGAGGAAAAAGTCCCTGGACTATCTGGGAGCATGTTTCAACATTCAGGTAGGGAGAGTCTTCCTGCCCGAGTAGAGAGTAAGCAAGTTGTTGGCTCTCTGAGTTTGGGATTATTGACAATTTCTCGGCTTGATGATGGCGGCAATCGACATGGTGCCCTGGGCACAAGCTCACATGAGGCAGCTTCATAGGTCCTTGTTTTCTTGGTGGTCTCCCAGTTCTCAGGAGTTTGATTTCAGGCTGCCCCTCTTGCTGGAGGTAGTCTTCATCCTGCCATGGTAGCAGCAGCCACAGCACCTGAGGAAGGGTATTACACTGGATGATCACTTGTGGCTTCTGCTGTCGACAGATGCTAGCCTGTTGGCTGGGGAGCTCATTATGAGACCTGAACAGCTTGAGGCCACTGGAACAGCTGGAAGTTGGCATGGCCCATCAACCGCCTCAAGGCAAGGGCCATTCAATTGTCCTTCTGCACTTCCAGATCATGCTCAAGATCAAAGTGATCTGAGGCTATTCAGACAATGCCACCACAGTGACGTACGTCAATTGGCAAGGGGGCATGAAGAGAGAAATCTGCTAGCTCTGTCAGCATAATACATTGCCGGAGTTAACAAAGTGAAGGCGGACTTCCTCAGTCATCGCTCTCTCAATTCTGGTAAGTGGGAATTGAGTCAATTGGATTGTCACATATTTTATGCTGTCCCTAGATGGATCCGATGGTGACTCTGTCCAGTGCCAAAGCAGAAAGCTTCTTCAGTTGCCACAGAGAAACATTCAGAGGGCATCGACATCCTAGTTCAGCTCTGGCTGAAATGTGGCATTCTGTACATGTTTCCTCTGTCGCTTCTAGTGGGTCATGTGGATATTGCTCTATGTGTTGAAGTAGGCTGGGTGATGCCAGATTGGCCATGGAAGCTGTGGTTTGGGGACCTGATGAGGCTTCTGCAAGATCCTCCTCTTTTGACTGCACCCAGCCCAGGGGCTGTTGCATCAAGGACTGGGTCTTCTGGACGACCCGGCACTCTTCTTGCTTATGGCTTGGCTCTTGAGAGGTGCCACTTAGCATATAAGGGCTACTCTCCTGCTGTGGTTTCCACACTTCTCAAGGCAAGGAGAGGATCTACCAGCCTGGCCTATGTGTGCATCTGGTGTCTTTTTGGATATTGGTGCTAGACCTGCTACAGAGGACTTGATGTCCTTGCTTGCCTTTGTTCGGGAGAGTCTGGACAAAGGCCTTTCCCTTAGTTCCCCGAAGGTTCAGCTGGTGGTCCTTTCCTGCTTCAGGGAACCAGTGGCGGGGTGGTCCAGTACCTTGCATCCATGATGATCCTAATTGCATCCCCCCTTCCTCTGCATTCAATTGTTCCTCCATGGGATCTCTGTCTGGTGCTCTGGGCCTTGAGGTGGTCTATGCTTAAAGATCTGACCCTCAAGGCTGTCTTTCTTGTCATGATCGTTTTGGTGAGACAAAGCAAGGATGACCAGGGTTCATATACCACTGGCATTCCTTGTGGCCTTGGGCAAGCCACTCAACCCTCCTTTGTCTCAGGTACAAACTTAGATTGTGAGCCCTTTGGGGACTGGGAAATGCATACTGTACCTGAATGTAACTCACCTTGATCGTCTCCTGTAAAGGTGTGAACTAAATAATCTCCAGGAACAAGCAGGAATGAGTCTTCACATATGGGTATGTCGGTACCGACGGAGCCTGCGCGGGAACGCTCCCCAGCTTCCCAAAAAGGAAAGCTTTTGGGAGCATCCCACAGCGCCTGCGCGCTGCCTTCCCGCCTTTCCTAACCGCTTCTCCCCAGTTCTTCTTTTCCGCGGAGCCAGCAGGTCGTGTTCCTGTCACCGCTGAAGAAGTTCTTTGTTTTATTTTATTTCTTTGGTCGCGCGTCTGCCTTCCCCGACGTCTGACCGGTACCGCCGGTCTTTCTTTCTTTTCTTATAAAAAAAACCCAACATATTTTTCCCTCACTTAGTGTGTTTTTCCTCTTTTGGGCCTTAGGCCTCACGAGAAATTTTCCTCATGGAAAAACCAGCCTCCGGGTTTAAAAAATGCACTAAGTGCAGCGGTACTATTTCTGTCACTGACACCCATGAATGGTGTCTTAAATGTTTGGGTCCTGACCACTCCATTTTGGATTGTTTGTCCTGCTCCTTGATGTCTAAACGAGGTTTACAGAACCGAGCAGCTAAGCTCCATGTGCTGTTTCCCTCTGATGCAGCCTCAGTGGCATCGACGTCTTCCAGGGCTTCTACTTCCTCCCATGGATCTCAGATAACCAAACATAAATCCAGCCGGTCCTCGAAGGGTAGATCTCCTTCCAAGCATCGAGATGCCTCCGGGCTTGCCCTCGAGGATCCCGCACCGGCAAAACAACCCCGGCTGGAAGCTCCGGCTTCCAAAGCTCCACCTATGGGGTTACAGGTTGACATCGATGGCACGGCCTCGACCGATCACCTGTTAGAATGCTCTGGGGTACCGGCGCAACCTTCCGGTACCGAATTCCAGGCATTCATGGCATCGATGGATCAGAATGTTCTATCCATGCAGCAGGCTGTCACGGCCTTCATTCAAGCTGCGACGCCGCTGATACCACAACAAACTCCGTTGTCGGTATCGGCTCCGGTACCGGCACCAACTGCATCGACATCGACCAGGATGCAGACTGCAGCGGTTCCCTGTCCAGGGATGCCCATCGGTACCGAACCGGTCCCGATGACGCCCGATGTCGATACCACTCGATACGCGTATCGAGCTTTGGAAGAGCACCCTGACAGTTGATACTTTGATTCCTCCAAAGAATCTGATGCATCGGAGGAGTCTGCTGAAGTATCCATAGCCCTTCCTGAAGAGCCTTCTTCTCCAAAAAGAAGAATGTCGTCTCCAGAGGACTTGTCCTTTCAAGACTTCATAAGAGAAGTGGTTAAAGGGCTTTCTATATCAGTAACCTCTGAATCAGAGCCTAGAGCTAAAAAATTGGATATTTTAGGTTATTCTAAGGCTCCTAAGGAGGCAGTCACCTTGCCAATTCATGAGATTCTTTATGATCACATGATTGACTTATGGGAGACTCCTCTCACTATCTCTCCTCATTCTCGTAGATTGGACACTATGTATTGTGTCCCTCCTTGTCCTGGGTTTCATAAAACACAGCTTCCTCACCATTCTATTGTGGTGGAGTCAGCTATGAAAAAGATAAAGAGTGCAAAAAGACACTCCTCTGCTCCTTCAGGAAGAGAATGCAGGACCTTGGATGCTTTTGGTAGGAAAATCTTCCAAGCCAGTATGCTCATTGCCAGAATCAATTCCTATAGTCTTTATATGGGTATGTTTCTGAAAGAAGTTGCAGATAAGCTGCACACTTTCCTCCCTTTTCTTCCAGAGGATAAGAGGGAAGAATTTCTTATTTGGCTTAAGCATACTCAAGATATTTCAAAGTTTTCCAACCGTGCAGCTTTTGACTCCTTTGAGGGTGCCAGCAGGGCTTCGGCCATTGCCATAGCTGCACGCAGAATTGCTTGGCTCCAAGCTTCTGATCTAGAATCTTGGATCCAGGATGGCTTGGGAAATCTTCCCTGTACAGGAGAAAACTTGTTTGGCAAAGATTGGCAAATAAAAGCCACTCAAATGGATGCAGAAAATTCTGCTTTGGATAGACTTTCAAAGTCAACCTCCATTCCTGCCAAGAAAAAACCTTTCGTGAAGTCTTTTTTGAAGAAAGGCAGATTCCATCCTGCTTCTGGCCAACAATCATCTACAGGTCGTTTTGCTGCTAAGCGTCAGCAACCTAAACAGGCCAGGCCTAAGCCTACAGGGGCTGCTGCAACTCAGCAGACCCAGCCTCCTCAGGGTTTTTGACTTGATGCTAGAGAACTTAGCCTTTCTGGCTCTGAAATAGCCAGAGCCTCTCACCATTCCAGGAAGGTTAGCTCATTTTGCTCCCAGATGGGAGCAAATTACAGCAGAGCAGTGGACCCTCTCCATCATAAGGGAGGGCTACAAGCTTCATTTCTCAAACCTTCCTCCTCACACTATGGTAAGACATTTCAATTCTCCAACATCTCTCCTCGACCTTCTAGGTCAGGAGGTGGCTGCCCTTCTTGCCCAAGGGGCAATAGAAGAAATACCTCTTCTTCAACAAGGGTCAGGGTTTTAGTTCCCCTACTTTCTGATCCCAAAGAAAACAGGGGGCTACAGACCCATATTAGATCTCAGAGAATTGAACAAATTTCTATGCAAGGAGAAATTCAAGATGCTTTCTCTGGGCACTCTCCTTCCATACCTTCAGAGTCAGGATTGGCTTTGATCTCCAGGAACAAGCAGGAATGAGTCTTCACATATCGGGTACGTCGGTACCGATGGAGCCTGCGCGGGAACGCTCCCCAGCGTCCAATCAGAAAGCTTTTGGGAGCATCCCTCGGCGCCTGCGTGCTGCCTTCCTGCCTTTCCAACTGTCTCTCCTCAGTTTTCGTTTTTCCGCGGAGCTGGCAGGACGTCTTCCTGTCACCGCAGAAAATTTTTTCTTTAAATCTTTTACTTTTTGTTTTCTTGTGGTCGCGGCTGTTTCCCCGACTCCACCGGTACCGCCAGTGGTTTTTTTCTTTTCTTTTTCCTAAAACTCAGGGAGTTTTTTTCCCTCTGTTTCTGTCTTGAATTTTTGGGCCTGTAAGGCCTCTCCATTATGGAGCCTTCTTCTCCTAAGAAGTGCCTTAACTGTGGAAATACAGTTTTCTTTTTAGACTCCAATAACTGGTGTCTAACCTGTTTGGGTCCTGACCCCTTTCCTCCAGAGCCATCAGGCTACAATTTTATGAGAAGAAATTCTCCATTTCGAGTTTCCCTCAATGCAGTTTTCCCTTCCAGTGTAAGGGCACCAACCTTTTCTTCTCTACAGGATCAGGTAACCCACAAACAGTCTGTTAAGACTAGCCAATTCTTGGGTGGTAGGTTTCATGCCAAGCATGATGACGGCTCCGGCCTTGCCCTCAAGACCTCATTGGCTTCAAAACCCCAGCGGGAGTCTTCGGTCTCCAAAGCCTTTCAGGGGTTTCAGGTTGTTCCTGGGGCTCACCCCACACAGAACATACCTGAGCCATGCTCGGGGGTGGCATCCGCTTCGAGCGGTACCGATAACCCGGCATCAGCACTGGTGTTGAGCAATCCACTCTTCACCAGGGATCGTCATCTGGTGTACTCGGTGCCTTCGGGACCGATCGATACCCAGATTGACTTTCCAGTATCGGCAGCTCCGTCGATACGACCCCTGACGTCGGTACCATCTAGACATGCATCGATAGATTTGCTTCCTTTGATGCCGAGTCTAGAATCGATATCTAGTCTGGAAGACTGGGTACCGACGCGTCTCGGAACCGACACGCACCGATTCCGGATGCACGGTACCGAGGATATTTACCGACACTTTCGAGTTTCCTCGGTACCGTTTGAGCAGCCTCCGATGACTGTTTCGATGTCGGTATCACCTTCGATTCCGGCTCAGCTACCGGTATCGGTGTCGATGCTGGTACCTGCAGGAACATCGGGACCAGCTCCATCCATGCTTTTTTCACCAGGATCTCTCCTTTCTATACCTAGTTTGGAGACGATACCTAGCATGGACGATACAGTACTGACTGTTTCAGGTCATACCCGCCAGTCCCAGTATCCATTCATTAGAGATCTTGTTTTGCACCGGACAAGTACTGGTGCCCAGCCTAGTTCTTCGAGTTTAGCCTGTCCAGGGATTGTTCCCATTGGAGATCCATCTTTTCAGAAATTTCTCCTTGACATGGCAACATTCCTGGCTATTCCTATCCCTGGCTATGATTCTACACAAGGCTTTTCTGGGGAAAAGGAAAATATAATGCTTCCTTTACATCATTCTTTACAGGATCTTCTTCTGAAAATATGGGAAACACCTTTAAGGGCTTCCTCACCTTCTACAGCAACTGCTCTTCTGTATCAGGTGCCCCCCTCTCCAGGGTTTCAAAAGACTCAACTTCCCCATCATTCCATTGTAGTGGAATCAGCAATGAGGAAGGTAAAAAGCAAGAAGAAGCATTCTTCTTTCCCGCCATGTCGTGCATCTAGAACACTAGATGCCTTTGGACGTCAAACCTTTCAAACATCTATGCTGGCAACAAGGATTCTCTCATATATTTTTTATGAGTCTATCCCTTCAGGAGGTCACAGAGAAATTCTCTTTTGACTCCTTTTCTTTCAGAGCCCAAGGCTGCAGACTATTCCTTGCTTCTTAGTCATAGCCGGAATATCTCTAGGTTTCTTTCTCATGCTTCCCTAGACTCCTTTGAGTCTGTTAGCAGAACCTCTGCTATAGCCATAGGAGCACGACGTAGAGCCTGGCTCCAAGCTTCAGACTTGAGCAGATGGGCACAACAAAGACTGGGTAACACGCCTTGTACTGGAGAAAATCTCTTCAACAAGGAGTCTTTGCGTCAGGTTGCTCATTGCTCCACTGACTTCCCTGCTTCTGAGGGCCATCCTAAACCTTCTCCTTCCCCAGCAGGTAAGAAATGCCCTACCAAACCTCCTTTTCCTAAAAGGAGAAAGTTTCATTCTTCTCCTGCCCATCATGCCGATGTTCCCAAACAGGGGAAACCTCGCCCTGGTCTGAAGAATCCAAACTCAAGCCAGGAAAATTAACCCTCAATAGGGTTCCAATTAATCTGTTATAACATACAGTCCACTTCTTCTCATTAGAAGTTTTTTCACTGTTTTTTTCATTTAAACCTCTACACTTGGATTCCTGTTTCCAGGACATCCACTTGTTTTTAGGTATACTGAGCTGTCAGGATATTCATGTCTATGGGTCACAGGATTTTCCTCCTCTTCCTACACTGAAGAGAGGTTTGCCAACTATCTCATGATAGTTTTCCTGTACCACCATGAATTTTTTCCTTCTACAGACTTACGGTATGGCAAGTCTCACCTCAGCTCCTATTTTTTCTTTACCTTCTTTTCCAGGGTTCCCCTGTAAGAGTGGTATCATACCAATGGAAAGCTTTCTTAGCCTTTCCAGTCTTCCTTTCCATTCCAGTGTAGAGTTCTTTCTCTTGAGTAAACCCCTTTTTTTCCTCATCTGGGCAGCTTGTCAGACAGGGACGGGATATTCTCCTCTTGTTCTGTCTGTTCTCTCTGTTAAAAACAGAAAGATCTTTCTGCTCTGCAGAAGCTTCAGTGATTGGTCTACTGGTACTTTTCTATAAGTTCCAGTATTGTCTTCCACTACTTTTATCTAACCTTAGTAGTGCTTCCAAGATAGTGCCCATCTATCTTGGATAATCTTTATAACTTCTTTTCTGCCATCTCCAAATCCTTGGAGTTGACAGCATAGTTGAGCTGGCAGCTGGTTGTCTCCAACAGCCAGTTTTCTTTCCCAACTCTCCTGCTTAATGCTCTCTGCAATCTTACAGAGAAGCTTTCCACTATGGGCCCTTGCTAGAGAGCATGAGGGTTTTTTCTCTAATAACTATCCTATATGGTTGAAAAGGGCTTCCTCAGTCACCTCCCCTGACTGTGAGGGTACTTACACCCTTCTATTTCCTTTTAATAAAGGACATAAGCCTTTCCTACATGACAGTCTAAAGAGTTACTAAATTCCTACAGGAAATATGCTCTTTTTCCTTGCAGCTCGTCCTCATGGTATCCTAATCCTTCATGGACAGCATATATTTAACTACATAACGCATGATACCCCACCCCTTGTCCCCCAAGTGGGTCTACCTGGTGTCTCTTCCTATGCGTATTCTGTCCCTTCACCATTTTAGAGTTCTACTGGACTCAGGACTTGCTGTTTACAGACTAATATTATCCTCTGTGTTCTCGCAACCAGCCTGGTTATTTTACTGGGTAGCATTCTACTCCATCTTTACCAAAGGGAATAGATTCTCTATATCTTCTCAAGTAGGTTCCACCTTCTTGTTATGAGATGAATCATTCCTCTTCACATCTTCCATGTGAAGATTCCTGTAGACATATCTCTTTCTGCTTAATTGCAGACATTTCTCTTTAGACCTATATATATATATAGGTTCATATCTCTATATGCTTTCTTTAGACGCATATGTCTGTCAGCCATGTGTGCATAGACTATACCCCCTGGATCTCGCCATAACAACATATCTATCTATCTATCTATCTATCTCTGTCAAGATACTACTTTTAGGTAGATATGTATTCACATACTTATCTCTCTAACTGTCTGTGCTCATAAAGGTATTTTTTCCTTCCTATCTGTTCCAGACAGTGGGTTTTCACATGTTCATACTATTTTACAGTATGTTTCGGTTTTATGCACACAACCACTGCTGTGGTACTGACAGTTTTTACCATAACCTTAGGTTCAGGTATCCCTGAAGCTCCCTATTCCTTTATCTTCCTACCTCTCGTCAATTAGGACAGACATGGGGGATCTTCAGTAGCTCTGAGGTTTCCAACTCCTCAGACATCTGTCCTTCCTTGGGATTACGGGGTTTTTCTCCATACCCCTTCTTCCCTCAAGGACTAAGCCAATTTTGTCCAACTCGGTCAGTCTTCCTCTTTTGCTCCTAACTATAATTAACTCTGTAGCCAAAAGAGTTTTCAGCTTTTTCCATAAAGCTTTCTACTAAAGACCTACCGTTTTTGTTCTTCCCCAGTTGAATCCTGGGGTCACCTGTCAGTTCCAGATTTTGACCTTCAACTCACTTCTGTGAGGTCATCTTGAAGATTCCTCTACTGGATCCCCAGTAGATTCCATCAACCTCTCTACTTCCTGCAATCCAGTAGGTGAGGTCCATATGGTGATTGTTCATTTCAATACATTTCATGATACTTATCATATATACAGGGACTCCTTGTCTGTAGTCCTATTTTAGGTCAGCTGTCTCCTACAGCTCCTCTTTTCTTCAACTCCTACCCTCCATCCTCGGGATGCCTGGGCATATGAGGTGGAGCATGTTTCAATCACCAACATGCTAGGGCTCCAGGCATCTTAGCTTGGGAGTCCCCATATGTGAAAACTCATTCCTGCTTGTTCCTGGAGATAGCACAGTTACTTACCTGTAACAGGTGATCTCTGGGAACAGCAGGAAGAAGTCTTCACAACCCACCCACCTCCCCTAGGAGTTGTTTCTCTCTATCTCTCTTCCTTTCCTCTTTCTCTCTTTTGTCTCAGCTATAAAACTCAACTGAGGAGAGACAGTTGGAAAGGCGGGAAGGCAGCACGCAGGCGCTGAGGGATGCTCCCAAAAGCTTTCTGATTGGACGCTGGGGAGCGTTCCCGTGCAGGCTCCGTTGGTACCGATGTACCCCATATGTGAAGACTTATTCCTGCTGTTCCCAGAGATCACCTGTTACAGGTAAGTAACTGTGCTTTCTCTAGATCTCAAGGATGCGTACACATGTCCTTATCCATCCATCTCACAGAAGGTTCCTCCGTTTTCTTTTCCAAGGAAAGCATTACCAATACAGGGTGCTTCCTTTCGGTCTGGCCTCTGCTCCAAGAGTGTTCACCAAATGCATGGCAGTAGTAGCTGCATTTCTATGCACTCTGGGAATATTTGTATTCCCATACCTGGACGACTGGCTCATCCGAGCTCCATCTCAGTCAGAGGCCCAGACTTCCCTGGACTGCACAAGGCACATTCTGCAGTATCTGGGACTTGTGGTAAACCTCCCAAAGTCCCAGCTCACCCCTACTCAGTCCCTAGAGTTCATAGGGGCCTGGCTGGATACTACCACTGCAAGGGCCTATCTTCCTCAGGCCCGTTGCCTACGCCTAGTGCAGTTAGCCTCCCAGATTCAGTCAAAGAGCCATTTAACTGCCCGGGAGATGCTACAACTACTAGGCCATATGGCATCCACAGTGCATGTGGTACCCTATGCTCGCCTTCACATGAGAGCAGCTCAATGGACTTTGTCCACCCAGTGGACTCAAGCATCAGGAGCTCTCTCAGACCAAATAGCAACCTCCAGGCGCCTCTTGGTCTCTCCAGTGGTGGATGTCCACCCAAAATCTGTTGCTGGGGTCCCCCTTCCAACAGTTGTTGCCCCAGGCAACCCTCACAACAGATGCCTCCCAAACAGGTTGGGGAGCTCATCTACAAGACCTCTCCACTCAGGACACTTGGTCTCCACAGGAGACCTCTCTACATATCAACCACTTGGAGCTCCGAGCAGTTTTTCTAGCTCTCATGGTCTTCCATACCCTGCTCAGCTACAAGACAGTCCTCATTCATACGGACAATCAGGTAGCCATGTTTTACATAAACAAGCAAGGAGGAACTAGCTCTCTGTCGCTTTGCAACGAAGCTTTAAGATTGTGGGCCTTCGCCAGAGAGCATCAGATCCATCTTCTGGCTGTAAACCTTCCAGGAATCCAAAACTCTTGGGCAGACAGACTCAGTCGAGTTCTGCTTCTACACGAATGGTCCCTGCACATGGACCAAGTACTCAGAATCTTTCAATAGTGGGGAACACCGGACATAGACCTCTTTGCAAGTCCGTGGAATACCAAACGTCCCCGGTTCTGTTCCAGAATTCCATGTCAGGGAGTTCAGGCCAAGGATGCCTTCCTCCTTCACTGGGGTCAAGACTTCCTGTATGCCTTTCCACCCATTCCCTTAATTCCGAAGACTCTGTTCAAGTTCCAGAGGGATCAAGGATCCATGATCCTCATAGCTCCACGCTGGCCACGCCAAGTGTGGTACCCTCTACTTCTACATCTCTCTCAAGCTCCCTCCCTAGACTTGGGAGCTGCTCCAGACCTTCTGTCCCAGGAGGAGGGGACTTTGTGGCACCCAAACCCCAAGTCCCTTCACCTCAGAGCTTGGTTGCTGAAGGCCTAGACCTTCAAGGTTGGAATCTTTCTCAGCAGGTGAAGGATATCCTCCATGCTTCCAGAAAACCTTCTACTAGACGTTCCTATGCTTTTAAATGGAAAAGGTTTTCCATTTGGTGTACTGAGAAGGGTCTTGACCCTCTAGCACTACCTTTGAATTCTCTATTGGAATATCTCCTTCATCTCTCCAATGCAGGCCTTAAGACGAATTCAGTAAGGGTCCATTTGAGTGCTATTGCAGCATCCCTTAAGCCTATCAATGGACAGCCTATCTCCTCTCATCCTCTTATTGCAAGATTCATGAGAGGCCTAACTTTAACTAAACCTCCCATTAGGCCTCTTCCGGTGGCATGGGACTTAAATTTGGTTCTTGGTCAGCTTATGAAGCCACCTTTTGAACCTTTAGCCACCACCTCCTTGAAATTTCTTTCCTGGAAGGTTATTTTCCTCATTGCAGTCACCTCAGCTCGCCGCATCAGTGAACTGCAGGCCTTAGTGGCTAATCCACCTTATACAAGGTTTCATCATGATAAGGTAGTCCTTAGGACCAATCCACACTTTATGCCTAAAGTGGTCTCACCTTTTCATCTTAATCAAGAGGTATATTTACCTGTCTTTTTTCCAGGTCCTCATGCATCAAGTGCAGAGAGGAATCTTCATACCCTGGATTGTAAGAGAGCTCTTGCCTTTTACTTACAAAGGACACAGCAACATAGAAAGTCTTCTCAACTCTTTGTTGCCTTTGATCCCTCTCATTTGGGACTTCCATTCTCTAAGAGGACACTGTCCAATTGGATTGCTCAGTGTATTTCATTCGCCTACCAGAGTAAGAACCTTTCTCTGGAGGGCCATGTCACAACTCATAATGTGAGGGCCATGGCCACCTCTATGGCTCATCTAAATTCTGTGTCCATCGATCAGATCTGTCGAGCGGCCACCTGGGCCTCGGTTCATACCTTCACAGCCCATTACTGTTTGGACAAGGACTCCCGCTGGGATGCCTTGTTTGGTCAGGCTGTTCTCAAACACCTGTTTCATGCTTAATCAACTCCTGCCCTCCTTCCCTGGATGGATGCCTGAGATCCATAGGAGGAGATAGAGCCCTTCCCAGGGTCTCATAACCTTGGGGATCTCCCAGGCATCTCTAGCTAGGGAGTCCCCATATGTGAAGACTCATTCCTGCTTGTTCCTGGAGATAGCACAGTTACTTACCTGTAACAGGTGATCTCTGGGAACAGCAGGAATAAGTCTTCACAACCCACCCACCTCCCCTAGGAGTTGTGTCTCTCTATCTATTTTTCCTTTCCTCTCTGTCTCAGCTTTAAAACGCGAACTGGGGAGAGGCGGTTAGGAAAAGCGGGAAGGCAGTGCGCAGGCGCTGTGGGATGCTCCCAAAAGCTTTCCTTTTTGGGAAGCTGGGGAGCGTTCTCGCGCAGGCTCCGTCGGTACCGACATACCCATATGTGAAGACTTATTCCTGCTGTTCCCAGAGATCGCCTGTTACAGGTAAGTAACTGTGCTCTACTAATAAATAAAGGTATCTCCAAGCTGCAAGCCTTGTCATGCAGGGATCCTTATTCTCTGAGGAGGCTGTGTGCTTTTGGCCTGTTCATTCCTTCTTGCCTAAGATGGTTTCTGCCTTCCATGTGAATCAGGTAGTCTGTTTGCCCTTCTTTTCTAAGGAGCAGTGGATGTCCAGAGAGTGCTTCTCTGGTATGTGAAGGTTACTAACTCTTTCCATAAGTCAGACCAGCTATTTGTGCTATTTGCAGGACTGCATAAAGGTGGCATGGCTGCCAAATCTACTTTGGGGCACTGGATCGAGAAGGTGATTGCCTCTGTATATCTGTTGTGGAACCAGCTGGTTCCAGAGGCTTTGCATCTGCATTCCACTCGGGCACAAGCGTCCTCATGAGCAGAACATAGCTTGGTATCCCCCTCAGCACTTATCAGGCGACAACATGAGCATCACTTTTCACTTTCACCCAGCATTACCACTTGGATGTCCATGCTCAGGCTGACACAGACTTAGTAGGTCTTGAAAACTGCCAGGTCGTTTTCTCGCCCAGTGGAGTCATAGCTTTGGTACATCCCATTTGTCTGTGCTGGTCTAGTAGGACGTTATGGAAGGTGACGTTTTACTTACCAGATAATGTCCTTTCCTTGAATCATGCTAGTTCAGTCCAGGACCCGCCCTGGAAAACTGCTTGATCTGCTGCTGGTTGGTCGTGCGGGCTCATATCATTCTGTTGAAGCAGATCCTGTACATAGTTATGGTTATTCTGTTGAACGTGCTTAAATTCACTGCGGTTGTGTGATTTCTGAGGTTCCTCACCATATGCTTTGATATGAATACTGAAGGCTCCCTCTAGAAATTCTGGCTGATATGGCATCATGATGTCATAAGAAGCCTCTGGAAACTCTCTCTGTCTTCACATCTGGTAGTGGGAAATAACCCACTTGTCTGTACTAGTCTAGCAGGACTCAAGGAAAGGACATCTGGTAAGTAAAATGTCATCTTTGTATGTGAAAATGAGGAAAAAGCAATTTTGCCTTTCTTTTAAAATCTACTAATAGTGCATGGCCTCCACTAGAAGCTGTATGTAGTGAAGTTTAAGATCTACCCTTTCTAAGAAGGGGGAATAAGCCCATTAGATGCTTGCTTATATATGCCTTCAATGAAGTTTTAAAAAATAGTATTTTCGATAGAATAAAATGCTCGAGATTAAGGAGGTCATGTGAAACTAAAAGGGAGGAGGCTCCAAATGCATGTAAATACTTACTAAGATGATAGTACCAAAACTCTGTTCCAGTTATGTTTCTAGTAGAGGTAGTAAGAGCTAAAAGATGATGGAATTTATGTATGGTACATATAAAGGAGCTTTAGTGGTAGATAGGGAGAACACAAATCAATGAAGAACTGTAGCAGTGGGCAGGCACAAGTAGACAACCTGGGTCATTGACTACTGATGACCATGTGCGTAAGAATGAGTGCACATCAAGAAGAAAATCTAAACTTAAAGAGTTGTATTTCTGTTTTAGTACCTTAACCAGAAATATTCGACACAGAAGAGGAGAGAAGGTAGCAATAAATGTACCAAGTGAGTAAAATTATTGTTCTTGATATGGGAAGGGGGGAGAGAAGTGGTGTGGGGCTCACTTTTGTCAGAAAGGAAGAAAAAGCACCTGAGTCAATGCCACCTCTCCTGCTGGATATTGTAGGCAGCAGCTATGATGTGCTGCCATCACAGTTTTGGCATCTCAGCAGGATATCTCTGCTGCTGGATTTTCCAATGTCTGCCACTGCTGTTGAATTTTTGAAAGGGAAGGGTACCAGAGTTGGGTGAAGAGAAACATACGTATATGCACTCCCTGTTTAACTTTGGGGGGGGTTCTTTTCTCTTGCAGTATTTAGAGACCGGAATACACCATCTCCATTTATAGAGAAATTTCCCAGTGATGATGGTGAAGGAGGAAAAGCAGCCAAGCCAGATCATATATATATGGATGCCATGGGTTTTGGTATGGGTAACTGCTGTCTTCAGGTAAAACTGATAGGACCACAACAAATTTTGTAGGTTTTTTGAGCGCGGGGTTTATGTGAATATTCTGTTTTTCTTTAGAACTAAATTTTAAAAGCTTCCTTTTGATTATTCTTGCAGAAAATCAGCTCTTGTAGAAGTGAACAAATGTGGCCAAGGTCCAAGTGCAGCTCAGAGGTTTTAATTTGGCGCACTTGTTTAGAGTTGGTGCTGTTACTGGCCTACTGAAGTGCTAACACCATCCCTCACCCCGCATCCTGTATCTACCCCATGAAATTGTACTCCATGCTTAGCCACTTGCTTCCCAAGGCAGGATGACAATTATGCCTCATGAACCAGTTTGAGCTCATTACCATCCCTGTCAACCCTCCAACATCCGCTAAGGACAAGTGTCACACTATCATGCATTGTAAGATCCAGACATTTGGGGCCTTGGCAGATGTCAGTTGAGTACTGTGATGGAGCCTAGCCAGATTTGTAAAACACAATGTGTTAAATCCTCCATGAAAATGAGCAGCTAAGTCCAAAGCACATCAGCATAACTTCAAATCATTGATGAAGGGCACACTGTGAACAACGTAATATTATGTGGGGGCTGTAAGATTTGCACTTGAGGATTTCTGTAGCGATAGATGAGAAGGACCTTGCATGCAAGGATACAAAAGATTTGAAAAGGGTAGGGAGGGGAGAGTAGGGGAAAAGAACATGGAGAGTGCAGGGAAAGGAGGGTTAGGCTTTTTTTTCCCAATTGCTTATCTCCAGGACCAAGCAGGAATGTATTCTTCACATATGGGTGGCATTGGTACTGATGGAGCCTGCGTGGAAACGTGTCCAATAGGAAAGCTTTAGGGAGCATCCGCTGCGCCTGCGTAGCTGCCTTCCTGCCTTTCCAGCTCTCTCTCCTCAGTTCTTCATTTTCCATGGAGCTGACAGGAGGCAAATCCTGTCACCACAGAGAATTCCTGTGTTCATATTTTCGTGGTTCGCATCTGTCTTTCTGTCGACGCTAGTACTGACTCACCGTCGGTTCTTTCTTCTTAAAAATAAATAAATAAATAAACTGAAGAAGAAAGTTCCACTTTCTTCAGGCGCATCGACGCCATCCTAGGCCTAGGCCTTCCATTTTGTCACCGACACAATGGAAAAACCATCCAGTGGTTTTAAGAAATGTTCCAAGTGTGACAATACTATCTCGGGCAGCAACACCCATGACTGGTGTCTAAAATGCCTAAGTCTTGATCACCAACCGTCAGAATGTCCTCTCTGCAGGAATATGATGATGAGGCCTGCCAGAATCGAGCTGCAAAGTTGGGCATCCTCTTTGCCTCCGACACCGTCTCTCTAGCATCGATGTCATCGAGAGCTTCATTTTCCTCCCATGGATCTCAGGTATCGAAACATACGTCTTCATCGAAGACTGGCCACCCCCCAAGGGTAGATCTCCTAAGCATCGAGCTGCCTCGAGTGTTGCCCTGGAGGGGGACACACCGGCCAAACACCCCCTGGCAGGAGAACCTTTCCTCCAAAGTCATCGTGGAATCCCAGGATGCTCCCAAGGCCTCTAACTCCAGAGAGCTCCTGGTGCCATGCTCAGGGATCATGGCCCGTAATTCTGGTACCGATACCCAAACATCGGCAAGTTCCATGGATCAGTGCATCATTGCCATCGAGCAGAGCTTAGCGACCTTATTGGCAGTCTCGGTTCCACTGAAACTTTACAGTCAGTTTTGAGATGTCTGCACAGTTGCTAGTACCGATAGACTGCATTGACTTTCCTGCCATTACCACGCTACCACCTATGCCAGCTCTCGATTCTGTTTCTGGTACAGAGGTTCCAGCTACACAAATTCCAAATACCAGCTTCGACCGGTACAGAATTCGCATGGAGCAGGAGCACCCTGCCCATCAATACTTCGCGTCTTCAGATTGTGATTCATCTGACGATGAATCAGCTGATACTCGAGACTTCTCCTCATCTCCACGACGTCCCCATCTTCAGGACTTTATTTGCAATGTTGCCAGGGACTAGTCCATAACAGTAACATTGGAGAAAGAGCCTAGGGCTGAAGAATTGGAAATTCTTCAATATCCAAGAGCTCCAAAAGAGATGGCTACACTTCCTTTTCACAGTATACTCCACAACCTCATGCTTCATATGTGTGACACACCTCTTAATATTTTTCCCCATACCCGCCAGCTGGATACCATGTACCGCGTACTGGAATGTCTCTGTTTTCAAAAGACACAATTGCCACACCATTCCATGGTAGTGGAATCGGCAATGCTTCAAATCAAAAGCACAAAGAGAGATTCCTCTAACCCTCTGGCTAGGGAATCAAGAACCCTAGATGCTTTTGGTCGATGCTTCCAGGCTTCCATGCTTTCAGAGTGAATCAGTTCTTACATACTCTACATGGGTATCTTCCTCAAGGAGATAACTAAGGATTTGGAGTCAATGGCTCCTCTTCTCCCAGATGACAAGATGGCAGATTATCGTACCCTTGTAAAGCATACTCAGCAGTCAAGGGCATTTCTGCCGCAGCATGTCTCAAGGATTATCTCACTGCCCGAGAAATGCAACAACCTCTGGGTCATATGGCATCAACAGTGCATGTAGTTCCCTATGCCCATCTGCACATGCGTACAGCCCAATGGACTCTGGCCTCCCAGTAAACTCAAGCCTCAGGACGCCTCAGGGACAAGATAAGTCTCTACCCCTCTGGTCACATCTCTCCAATGGTGATGTTCCCCAGAAAATCTCGTCAGGTCACCTTTTCAGATGCCTCCATATCGGTGTACCCTGACAACGGACGCATCTGAACTGGGCTGAGGAGCCCATCTGGGATCTCTCTCCACTCAGGGCCTCTAATCACAGCAGGAGTCACACTCCAGATAAATCTACTGGCGCTCTGAGCTATTTTCAATGCTCTCAAGGTGTTCCAGGACCACTTACGTTACCACAGAGTCCTAGTCCAAACTGACAACCAAGTGGCCATGTTCTACGTGAACAAGCAAGGCAGAACAGGTTCTTGGTCCCAATGCAAGGAAGCTCTACATCTCTGGTCCTTTGCCATACATCATCACATTCACCTCTAAGCAGTGTAGCTTCCGGGCAAACACAATGTCTTAGCAGGCTAAGTCTGATCCTTCTTCCCCATGAATGGTCCCTTAATGTAGACATGGTGTCCTACATCTTTCAGACCTGGGGTACTCTAGAGATAGACCTCTTTGCCACTCCTCAGAATGCCAAGCTACCTTGCTTCTGTACCAGGACTCCTGTGTCGGACAGCCAACAGGTGGATGCTTTTCACCTCCACTGGGGACACAGCCTCCTTTATGCCTTCCCTCCCATTCCTGTAATTCCCAAGGCTCTCTTTAAACTCCAGGTGGACAGGGGCTTCATGATACTCATAGCCCACGCTGGCCACGTCAGCCATGGGTACCCTCTCCTGCTACATCTGTCTCAGACTCAACCCATAGATCTGGGATCTGCTCCAGATCTCCACACTCAAGAGGAGGAGATGCTGCTCCATCCCAATCCGCAGTCTCTCCATCTCATGGCATGGCTGCTGAAGACAGCCTTTCAAAGTATTAGCCTTCTTCAGGAGGTTAAGGATATCCTTTTAGCTTTTAGAAAGCCATTCACCAGACTGTCCTACGCCTTGAAGTGACATTGGTTTTCTGTCTGGTGTTCTCAGAAGAATCTTAATCCCTTCTCAGCTCCGATGGAGGTGCTGCTCCAGTATCTCCTCCACCTTTCTTCATCTGGACTTGAAACCAGCTCGGTAAGAGTACACCTAAGTGCAATTGCGGCTTCTCACCCTTAGATGGACAGCCCATCTCCTCTCAGCCGCTCGAAGCACGCTTCATGAGAGGTCTTCTACTAACCAAGCCTCCCATTAAACCACCACCAGTAGCATGGGACCTGAATGTTGTTCTAGGGAAACTTCTCAAGCCACCCTTTGAACGTTAGCCACTATGTCACTTAGGTTTCTGACATGGAAGGTCAACTTCCTCATTGCCCTCAGTCCAGCAAGACGCATTAGTGAGCTTCAAGCCTTGGTGGCTGACCTGCCATACACATGGTTCCACCATGATAAGGTAGTCCTTAGAACTCATCCTCACTTCATGCCAAAGGTGGTCTCACCTTTCCATTTGAACCAGTCTGTTTACCTTCCTGTGTTTTTCCCTAGACCACATTCATCTAGGGCAGAGGCAACCCTCCACACTCTTGATTGTAAACGTGCCTTAGCATTTTATCTTCAGAGGACTCGAGCACCAAAAGGCTTCTCAACTGTTTATCGCCTTTGGTAACCCCAGGTGACTAGGATCAATCTCCAAAAGTACTCTCTCCAAATGGATAGTAGATTGCATCACTTTTGCTTATGATGCGGCAGGATTCTCCCTTGAGGGTCATGTCATTGTCCATAATGTAAGAGCCATGGCTACTTCGATGGCAAATCTACGCTCTGTATGTGATGATGAAATTTGCAAAGCAGCAACTTGGTCTTCAATCCATACCTTTGCTGCTCACTACTGTCTGAAGAAGGCTGTTCTCCAGCATCTCTTTGACTTATAGCAACTCCTACCCTCCATCCCAGAATTTGATGCCAGACATCCATGGAGGATCCATGACCCTTTAGGCTTACTCCGAGGCAAACCATCACCGGTTCTGAGTTCATTTCTCTGGCATCTTCTAGCTAGGGAGTCCCATATGGCTGGAAGGCAGCTACACAGGCACAGTGGGATGCTCCCAAAGGCTTTCCTATTGGATACTGGGGAGCGTTCCTGCTCGGGCTTTGTACTGATGTCACCCATATGTGAAGACTAAACTCTTGCTGTTCCCGGAGATCACCTGTTATAGGTGAGTAACTACGCTTTATCCACTTCTTATATTTTTATATTTTGGAGAGGAGCATGGCCGTTCCCTGCTGTTTTATCCACCTCAAACTCACCTAGTCCCAGTCGTTGCAGCAACTGTCCTACGATGGGGACTATACAGTACAGCTCATAAAAAATCATAATGGTTCACTTTCTTTTTATGCCACCCTTCATTGTCATAACAGTGTGAATAAAATATCAACTATAAAATCGCACAAAGGAAATTGGAAATTTTTAAATTGCACATTTACATACACATCAGAAAAAGGGAAAAGAATCCAAAAGAAAAGCACAAGTAAGAAGCATAGCTGATCCTTGGGTTGCCTCTCTGGCATGCCTAAATTAGTTTAATCCAAATGCCACAGTATAAAGAAAAAAAAATAAGGGGGAGGGGGATAGTCAAAGAGGTTAACACGGTAAGCCGACCTTGTCCAAGATATTCAATGACACTAACATGGTTAGTGCTGCTGAATAGCCACAGGTACTGCTGCTGCATGCCCCAGTGCTAACCAGTTACTATTGGGGCATTCCAGGAACGGCACCTGTCGATACTGAGCTGCTGGATGGTTATTGATAAATAGTGAAAGTCAAGTGCAGTAAAGACTGGCCTAACTTTTGCCACAGAAGCTAATCGGGCAGTGGCAGAATATTGCTGCTACCCGGTTAGCATCTAGGCAACCCATATATTCAGTGCTGGAGCCCGGATATAGCCCTGGCATTAAAATCCAGGTTTAAGATTCAGCGTTGGCTAGCCGTCGAATATCAGGCCCTAGCTTTTCATCGTGGCTCTAAATCTGGCTGCTAAGAGTCAACGTTGCTTTATGAATCTATCAATTCTTGTATCCCTTTCAGTTCTTTACCATCTGGATAGATTAGCATACAAGTTCCTATATTTAGTTCAGCACTCAGCCCCTCCATTTTCTCTGGCATTTCTGTCCTGGGAAGCATAAGATCACAGAAAAAAAATCAAATCCTGTTACATAGAAACATAAGAACATAAGATATGCCATACTGGGTCAGACCAAGGTCCATCAAGCCCAGTATCCTGTTTCCAACAGTGGAGAATCTAGGTCATACGTACCTAGCAGTTTCCCCAAAAGACACAGGTTCCGCAATGCTTGTACTGGGTCAAGCATTGATATCCTGGGTCCCTTCTTAATAATGGTTTATGGACCTTTCCTCCAGGAACTTGTCCAAACCTTTTTTAAACCCAGCTACACTAACAGCCTTTACTACATCCTCCGGTAACAAATTCCAGAGTTTGATTACACGTTGAGTGAAGAAATATTTTCTTTTATTAGTTTTAAATAGTTCACCCTGTAGCTTCATTGCATGTCCCCTAGTCTTTCTATATTCTGATAACGTAAACAATCGATCTACGTTTACCCGTTCCACTCCGTTCATTAATTTATAGACTTCTATCATATCTCCCCTCAGCCGTCTCTTTTCCAGGTTAAAGAGCCCTAACCTTTTTAGCCTTTCTTCATAGGAGTATCCTTCCATTCCCTTTACCATTTTGGTGGCTCTTCTCTGAACCTTTTCTAATAACGCTATATCCTTTTTAAGATACGGCGACCAGAATTGCACACAATATTCAAGGTGCGGTCTCACCATGGAACGATATAGAGGCATTATAATATCTTTTGTTTTATTTTCCATTCCTTTCCTTATGATACCTAGCATTCTATTTGCTCTCTTGGCTGCCGCTGCACACTGGGCCGAGGGTTTTAACATGCTATCCACAATGACGTCTAAATCTTTTTCCTGGGTGGTGGTTCCTAATGTGGAACCTTGCATCGTGTAACCATAGTTTGGGTTGTTCTTCCCTAGGTGCATAACTTTGCACTTGTCCACATTAAATTTCATCTGCCATTTTGATGCCCAGTCTTCCAATTTATCAAGATCCTCTTGCAATTTTCCACAATCCTCTTGGGTTTTAACAACTTTAAATCGTTTTGTCATCTGCAAATTTGATAACCTCACTCGTTATTCCACTTTCCAGGTCATTTATGAATATGTCAAAAAGCAGCGGACCCAGCACAGATCCTTGGGGTACACCACTATTCACTTTTCTCCATTGGGAAAATTGGCCATTTAGCCCAACCCTCTGCTTTCTATCTTTTAACCAGTTCTTGATCCACAGTAGCACACTGCCTCCTATCCCATGACTCTTTACTTTTGCCGAAAGTCTCTGATGAGGGACCTTGTCAAAGGCTTTCTGAAAGTTCAGATACACCATATCAACCATCTCACCTTTGTCCACCTGTTTATTCACACTTTCAAAAAAACATAATAGATTAGTAAAACAAGATCTTCCTTGTCTAAAACCATGTTGGCTGTCTCCCATTAGGCCATGACTATCTACATGCTGAGTAATTTTATTCTTTATGATGGTTTCTACCATTTTTCCCGGTACTGACGTGAGCTCACCGGTCTGTAGTTTCCCGGATCACCCCTGGAACCCTTTTTAAATATTGGCGTTACATTGGCGATCCTCCAATCTTCAGGTATTACAGATGATTTTAATGAAAATTCACAGATTACTAATAGCAGATCTGCAATCTCATATTTCAGTTCTTTCAACACCCTTGGATGTATACCATCCAACTCAGGTGATTTGCTACTCTTCAGTTTATCTAATAGTTGTAATACATCTTCCCAATGTATCAATATTTCCTTCAGTTCTTCCGCACCTTTAAATACCACTTCAGTCATGGGTAACATCCCTACATCTTCCTCAGTAAAGACCGAAGCAAAGAATTCATTCAGTCTCTCCACTATCGCCTTGTTCCCTCTTAGTGCCCCTTTAACTCCTCTATCATCTAATGGACCAACTGACTCTCACAGGTTTTTTGCCACGAATGTACTTGAAAAAAAATCTTTATTTCGCGTTTTTGCTTCCACAGCAAGTTTCTTATCAAATTCTCCCTTTGCCTGCTTTATCAATGCCTTGCATTTGACTTGCCAGTGCTTGTGCTGTTTCCAGGTTTCGTCGTTTGGCTCTTTTTTTCCATTTCCTGAAAGATGCTTTTTTGGCAACAGCCTCTCTGACCTCCCCTTTAAACCATCATGGCAGTTTTTTTGGACTTCCTTCCACTTTTCTTAAAGCATGGAATACAGCTGGTCTGGGCTTCCAAGATAGTATTTTTTCAACAACACCCAAGCTTGATGTAAGTCTTTAACCTTTGCAACTGCTCCTTTTAGTCTTTTCTTAACTATTTTCCTCATTTTATCATAGTCTCCCTTTCGAAAGTTAAAAGGTAGTACTGTGGATTTCCTTACTATCCCTCCTCCACTAATTAAATCAAAGGTGATCATGCTATGATCACTATTGCCAAGTGGCCCCAACACCCTTATCTCTTGCACTAGATCTGGTGTTCTTCTAAGGACTAGGTCTAATATGGCTTCCCCTCTGGTCGGTTAAAAGAGGGCTGCTACACAGTACCCTGTCCTGTGCTGCTGAGGTAAGCTATATTCTTATTTGATTTTAAATTTTAAATTATAGCTCTTTGCTGCTGCTAGACTCTAACTTATTATGAAATTTAAACTACAAGCTCTCTGCTGGGTTCTAAATTTAACCAGAAAGTTCTCTTCTGTGTTTTAAATTTAAACTAAAAGTACAGTCAAACCTCGGTTTTCATTTGCCCCGGTTTTCATACGCTTCGGTTTTCAACGTCTTTTTTGACTGAGATTTTATCCCGGTTCTCGTACATCGCCTCGGTTTTCGTAAAGTACAGTACTGTAAATACATACACCCTCGCGCTGCACATTGGTCTGTATACACTGCCAGAATGCCCGCCCGGTCCCGGCAGCACTGCCCCCCGGACTCACCGATCGCCAGCATGATGAGAAGCGAAAGCCAGCTGAGCACGTAAATGAAACACATCCTCGAGCCTGGTCAGAGTTAGAGAGGCAAGGATTGCGCAGAGAGGAAGGCCCCGATCTCATCCACCGCCTGCCCGTTCTCTGGAGCGCCCCCTCAGGCTCGGAGGTAGCAGGGAAGAAAAGCTGTCAACGTAAGCAGGAGATGTTGCATGAATGTGGGAGGCAGTTCTTTCTCTTGCAGGGTACGTCTGAAGCTATATCATTAAGATTTTCTGCCATTCTGAAGCATTGAGCAGATAATGTAAAGGTATTTTAATGGGCTGAATCCAATGTGATTCCGAAGAGAGCTGGGCACAGCAGCTTGTCAGGGGTGGCTAAGGCCAGATGCTAACATACTGTACTGTACAGTACTGTACTTAGCTTGCTTTCAGTGATGTTAAATGTTCATTTATCCATTTCATTAGTCATTTATATTTATTTCTCATTGTTTTCTGTATGTAAAAATATAGTTATTCTCTATAAAATGTATTTTTTGTGAATATTTTTGGGTGTCTGGAACGGATTAATTGGATTTACATTATTTCTTATGGTAAATATTGCTTCAGTTTTCATACGTTTCGGTTTTAGCCAGACTTTTTCGAACGGATTAATCATGAAAACCGAGGTTTGACTGTACTTTGCTGATACTAGGCCCTGAGTGACTATTAAATTTAAACTACAAGCTTTCTGCTGGGTATGATATGTAACCAGAAAGTTCTCTTCTGTGTGTTAAATTTAAACTTAAACTGCTGCTACTAGGCCCTGACTGATTTAACAAAAAATAGTGGGTTCACAGATTAATTAGCTTTAATACAAAGAATTCCTTACAGAAAAATCCCAGAAGTATATACTGACAATTGCAGATCTCTCTCCAGAAGAACAGTCCCCTTTTGTAGTCCTGCAAGACTGAAGGCAGAAAATGACCACATGGTCTTATCTAGTCTGCCCTTCCATATCAACCACTACAACAGTCCCCTTTTTCCTTTAGAAGATCCTCTGTGTTTGTCCCATGCTTTTTTGAATTCAGATACTGTCCTCACCTCTGCCACCTCCACTGGGAGGCTATTCCACACATCTACCACTCTTTCTATAAAGAACTATTTCCGCATATTACTCCTGAGTCTATCCCCTTTCACCATCATCCTATGTCCCGTCGTAGTAGAGCTTGCTTTCAGTCGAAAGAGGCTCTCCTCTTGTGCATTTGACATGGAGTCTGTCATATCACCTCTATCCTGCCTTTCCTCTGAAGTTATACATATTAAGATCCGTAAGTCTGTCCTCATGCTTTATAACGAAGGCCACTAACCGTTTTAGTAGCCACACTCTGCACAGACTCAAACCTGTTTATATCCTTTTGAAGGTGGGGTCTTCAGAATTGCACACAATACTCCAAACGAGGTCACAGCAAAGACTTATACAGAGGCACTATCACTTCCTTTCTTCTGCTAGCCATTCCTCTCCCTTTGCTCCCAAGCATCGTAGCTTTCGTGATCGCCTTTCTACCTGTTTAGCTACTTTAAGATAATCAGACACAATCACGCCTAGGTCTTGCTCTTCTTTTTTGGACAGAAGTACTTCACCCACTATACTGTATCGCTCCCTGTCCCGTAAGCAGCCGATGGCCTGAGACCACTGGTCCTGGAGACACCACTGTGCCACCCTCATATGGAGGCAAGTGTCAGCAGTGATGTGGACCTGGAGGCTATGTGCCCCAAGGAGGCGCAGGAGCCGAGTGGACACTGAGGGATGGCACCAAACATCCTGAGCTAGAGCCCCGAGACGATCGGCTCATTCCTATGCAAGAAGGCCTTCGACTGGAGAGTGTTGATCTTCACCCCAATGAACTCCAGAAATTGTTTTGGAAGGTGGTGAGACTTTGATAGTTTATGACAAACCCCAAGTGCCGTAGGAGCTGGATGGTGCATGCGGTGGCCTGCTGTACCTCTAAGGGTGTGCCTCCGTTTATGAGCCAGTTGCCCATATATAGGAAAGACGATGACCCCCTGGAGCTGGAGGAAGGCGGCCATGACCGCCAGGCATTTTGTGAAAGCTCTTGGGGCAGAGGCTAGGCCAAAGGGGAGCACCCTATACTGAAAATGCCTTCCTCCCACCACAAACCGCAGGTACTGCCTGTGGTTCGGGTGGATAAGGATATGGATATAAGCATCCTTGAGATTTAAGTAGCATAGCCAGTCTCCCTGTGGGAGGTATGGGCAGCAATGCTCCAAGAGAGCATCTTGAACTTCTCCATCATCAGGAATTAATTGAGATTTCAGAGATTGAGGATGGGCCTTAGGTTCCCTGTTCTTTTTGGCACGAGGAAGTGCATGGAGTAGAACTCCTTGCCCTTGAGGTAGTTGGTCACCAGTTCCACTGCTTTGTCCTCGAGACCTGCCTTCTCCTTCATAAGAAGGTCCCGATGGAGGAGAGACCTGAGGGGCTCTTCCGGGAAATAAGGGGGAGGTGTCCGAGTCAGGTGGAGAAGGTAACGCTCCCTGACTACTCTTAGTGCCCAAGAATCGGTGGTGATGGACATCCACCTCTGGGCATAGAGGGCCAGACGTCCCCCTGTAGGCTGCTGATCTCCTTGGGGTAGAGAGTCTATGCTCAAGTAGTCAAAAGCTCCTCCCTGGTTGGGCCGGGGCCAGTGCCTGTGGTTTTGGAATCTTCTGCTTACGCAGGCAATGCACATGTCCCTTGGCCTGCTGACCCTGTTGGGGAGCTGGGGAGGCCTGATAAGGTGGGTAGTTTTGGTAAGCAGCTCCCTTCCTCGAGTAAAAGGACTTTTTACCTGAGCCCTTCCATCAGGGAGGGGCAGCGGTTTTCTTAGAAAGCCTGGTCCTTGTCATAAACTCTGTCTCAAACTCGGCAGCCTTGTTGGTCATGGATTTGCCAAAGAGGTTCTTTCTCCAGGACCAAGCAGGAAGTCAGTCCTCACTTATGGGTGACGTCGGCGCCGACGGAGCCCTCGCGGAGCAATTTTCCCCAACTTTCAAAGAAAGCCTTTGGGAATTGCAGCGCGCATGCGCGGTCGTCTTCCCGCCCGAAGGTGCCATCTTAGCCAGTCTTCTTTTTTCCGCGGAGCCCTGCAGACGTCCCCGTCTTGTCCCCGCGAAAAAGTTGATTTTCCTCTTTATTTTATACTTTTTTCTTTCGGTTCGACGCCGATCGTTTTCCCGCCCGGACTCGCGACGCCGGTCTCGAGTCCTCTAACGTATTTTCGGTTTTTCTGACTTAGTCAGCTTTCGTTTTCGTTTTCCCTGGCAGCCCGGTCCTTTGACCTCGCAGGGGCCCTTTTTCCCCCGATGGCTGCCAGTGGCTTTAAGCGGTGTGGTCGGTGTGACCGAAATATGTCACTAACCGACACACACGACTTTTGCCTCCGCTGCTTGGGCCCGGATCATGAGGAACTGATCTGTGGGCCCTGCAGCAAACTGTCCTCGAAGGCGTTGAGAAGTCGGCGGCATCAGCGCGAGAGAATCTTCGCTGACCCCAGCCGCACCCGGACCTCGTCGGAGGCCTCCGTGTCAAAGGGCTCCAGCTCGGACCGTCGCCGGAGCTCCTCCGACCGGGGTTCTCCCTCCGGGGACCATCGTCGGAAGGAAAAACCCGCGAGGGCGGCGTCGGTGGACGCTCCTGGCTCCGCGAGGGCCAGGTCGCATAGCCCCGACAGCCGCCCCGGGTCCTTGGAGAAGGAACACCTCCCGAAGCGACCTCGCCTGGAGTCGGAGATGCCTGCCCGGGTAAGTCCTGTAGTCCTTCTGGACTCGCCTCCGCGACAGCCGACGTCGGGCCCGACGCCGTCGGGGCCCGAGTCGGGGGCTGCTGGGTCACCTGAGCTCGGACTCAGGTTGACGGCCTTGGAGAGCAGACTGTCTGCCTTCATGGACCAGCAGCGGGCACTGCTCGCTGGCTTCGCTGGCGTCGCTGCCCCGACCGCCGGGACGTCGACGTCCAAGTCGACCCCGGAGACCGAGCCGATCCTCGAGTCGATGAGAACTCGAGTCGATCCTCGGTCGAGGTCGCCCTCGGCCTCCCGTTCGGGACCGAGGTCGCCGACGCCGACTCCCTCGGCGTCGGGGCGGCTGGCGCCGCACCCTGCCCGGGCCGACCCCACCGAGTCCTCGTCGGAGTCGGTCTGGGAGTCTGAGGAGGAAGAGTCACCTGATTCTTTCCGGACTCGGTGTGTCCCATCGGACTCTCCGGAGTCCGAGCCTCGGAAGCAGTCCCCCCCGGAGGATGCCCGGTTCTCGGACTTCGTTAGGGATATGGCCAAGGCTTTGGCCTTCCCTGCGGATCCCGAGGAGGAGCCTCGAGCCGAAGAGCTCGACGCCCTCCAGTATGACTCTCCCGCGAGGGAACACTTTACTGTGCCGGTTCCTCCTATGCTGGAACGACTACTCTTCCGCATGTGGGAGAGTCCGGCCTCCTCGCCGGTCCTGAGCAAGCGGGTCGATTCTATCTATCGAGTCCGCAAGAGCCCTGGCTTTCAAAAGGCACAGTTGCCACACACCATTCCATGGTTGTGGAATCGGCCATGCATCGTCTTAAGAGCCAGAAGATGCACTCCTCGGTGCGTCCTGGAAGGGAGGCCCGTAACCTGGATGGCCTTGGCAAGAAGTGCTTCCAGGGCTCTATGCTCGCCTGTCGTGTCCAGACTTACCAGCTAGACTGTCCAAGAAGTAGGCAGTACTCACGTAAGAAGTACAAACACAGTCCAAGACGTGAGGGTAGTGGAAGACAAATTTATTTACTCACAGACCTAGGCAACCCGACACAGGCCGTGTTTCGTAACCTTCGTCAGGGGTTGTAAGGTAAATTACTATAACATAGAAACATAATATATTAAAATAAAGGAACAAACAAATTCATCTAATGAAACATAAAAACATAATGTAACATAATAATAAAAAATCATAATAATAATAAAATAGAATAAAAAATCAAATTATAAAAATACAATATAAATCATAATAGTGTTGGAACGCTATAATAAAAATTATAAAATTATAGGTATAACAAGCATAGAGTAAACTTCTATATATAAAAATACCTTAAAAGCACAAAAACTAGGTGAGACATACTGAAGGTAAGGAGTGGACCTCTATAAAAACTAATACTTCATGATAATGCCATTAAAACTATACAATTATATATAGAAACAGATAATCTAAATAATAAATAATAATAATCACAATAATTAATAGTGAAAATTATATCATCAAATTTGTATCATCAAATTTATCTATAAATGTGACTAAAAAGAATAGCAGCAGGAGCGACCAATTGGTAAATATGATACATAATCCTAATAGGGGGGAATATATCTAAAAACAATTGCAAATCTTCTCTAATTAAAATCTATATCATAAATTGATAATAGAATGATTAAGAGAAAAATTGTAAATATAAAAATTAATAAATAGATAATTAAATAAATGAAAAATTTTTAATATGTACTTAAAATCCATTATACATAAACTAGGATTCATTTAAAACTGCCTTATAATCATAAAATTATGTTAATAAAATTTAAATACAATAAATAAATAAAATCATACATAGAACAAGCACCATATATCCATAGACAGGCTCACGATAAGAGCGTCTTCTGTCTATGCACAGTTGTCTGTTTTCTTTGTTGATGGAAATCCTATTTTTATGGATATATGGTGCTTGTTCTATGTATGATTTTATTTATTTATTGTATTTAAATTTTATTAACATAATTTTATGATTATAAGGCAGTTTTAAATGAATCCTAGTTTATGTATAATGGATTTTAAGTACATATTAAAAATTTTTCATTTATTTAATTATCTATTTATTAATTTTTATATTTACAATTTTTCTCTTAATCATTCTATTATCAATTTATGATATAGATTTTAATTAGAGAAGATTTGCAATTGTTTTTAGATATATTCCCCCCTATTAGGATTATGTATCATATTTACCAATTGGTCGCTCCTGCTGCTATTCTTTTTAGTCACATTTATAGATAAATTTGATGATACAAATTTGATGATATAATTTTCACTATTAATTATTGTGATTATTATTATTTATTATTTAGATTATCTGTTTCTATATATAATTGTATAGTTTTAATGGCATTATCATGAAGTATTAGTTTTTATAGAGGTCCACTCCTTACCTTCAGTATGTCTCACCTAGTTTTTGTGCTTTTAAGGTATTTTTATATATAGAAGTTTACTCTATGCTTGTTATACCTATAATTTTATAATTTTTATTATAGCGTTCCAACACTATTATGATTTATATTGTATTTTTATAATTTGATTTTTTATTCTATTTTATTATTATTATGATTTTTTATTATTATGTTACATTATGTTTTTATGTTTCATTAGATGAATTTGTTTGTTCCTTTATTTTAATATATTATGTTTCTATGTTATAGTAATTTACCTTACAACCCCTGACGAAGGTTACGAAACACGGCCTGTGTCGGGTTGCCTAGGTCTGTGAGTAAATAAATTTGTCTTCCACTACCCTCACGTCTTGGACTGTGTTCAGACTTACCAGCTATACATGGGCATGTATCTCAGGGATCTGGCTAAAGAGCTAGCCGGATTCTCCGCTGGTCTCTCCGAGGAGCCCTTGCGGAGGTTCCTAGCCTTGTCCACGGGTATTCGGGAATGCTCAAAGTTCATGTCCCGAGCAGCCTATGATGGCTTTGAAGCCTCGGCTCGAGTAGCCGCAGCCGGCATCGGTGCCCGCCGACAGGCTTGGCTTCAGTCGTCCGACCTTGAGCCCTGGGTACAGGACAAGTTGGTCGATGTCCCCTGCCGAGGCGAAAACCTCTTTGGCAAGCCCATGGCGGAAAAGGCTGCACAAATTGAGACTGAGACTCTCACCAGGACCAGGCTTTCTAGGAAGACCTCCGCCCCTTCCCAGAAAAAGAAGGGCTCGGGAAAAAAGTCCTTTTACCCGAGGAAGGCAGCTGCCTACAAACAATACCCCCATTATCAGGCCCCTGCAGCTCCCCAACAGGGCCAGCAGGCCAAGGGACGGGGTAACGGGTCCCGTAGGCAGCAAGCCCCCAAGCCTGCACCACCAGCCCCTGCTCAGCAGGGTGGGGGTTTTTGACTCGCTCAGCATAGCCTCTCCCCCCCCACTGGTTCCCCCCAGCACCGGAGGCCGGCTGGTTCACTTCGCCCACAGGTGGTCCAGCATCACCGCAGATGCCTGGGTGCTTCAGGTCATGCGAGAGGGCTACCTTCTCCACTTCCATCAGGTCCCTCCCTCCTATTTTCCGGGAGAGCCTCCGCGCCCCCCTCTGCACAGGGAGTTGCTCCTTCAGGAGTTAGCAGGTCTTCTGCAGGATCAGGCGGTGGAACCGGTGCCACACCACCTGAGAGGTCAGGGCTTCTATTCAAGGTATTTTCTGATACCAAAGAGAACAGGAGGCCTCCGACCCATCCTGGACTTGCGCAACCTCAACAAGTTCCTTGTGCGGGAGAAGTTCAAAATGCTTACCCTTGGAATCCTTCTGCCCTACCTCCAGCAGGGAGATTGGCTATGCTCCTTGGATCTAAAGGATGCCTACACGCACATCCTCATCCACCCAAGCCACCGCAATACCTAAGGTTTGTGGTGGCGGGAAATCATTACCAGTACAGAGTACTGCCCTTTGGCCTGTCCTCCGCACCGCGAGTCTTCACAAAATGTCTCGCGGTCGTGGCGGCCCATCTCCGGCTTCACGGCTTCTATGTCTTTCCGTACCTCGACGACTGGCTCATCAGAGCAGCGTCCGCTCAGGAGGTCACCAACGCCACGTGCCGCACGGTGACTCTCCTGCAGCACTTGGGCTTTGTCATAAACTTCGCAAAGTCCACTTTGCTCCCCTCACAGGATCTCGAGTTCATCGGCGCAAGGCTGCACACTCCTCAGGCGCGAGCGTACCTACCGCTCGACAGGGCTCAGCGGCTCATGGACCTAGCCGACCGCTTTCGCAGCCAGCCCCTGGTCTCCGCCAGGCGCTTCCTGAGACTGCTCGGCCATATGGCTTCCACCGTCCATGTGACCCCCAATGCCCGCCTGAATATGCGGTCTGCTCAATGGTGTCTCCGCCGGCAGTGGCGACAAGCCACAGGCGGCCTAGCAGACCTAGTGCGCGTCTCCGAGCCGCTGGTCTCGTCTATCCGGTGGTGGCTCCGGAAGCCGAACCTGATATTAGGAATGCCTTTCCAGTCACCTCAGCCGACCCGGGTGCTGACCACCGATGCATCCCTCCTGGGCTGGGGAGCACATTGCCAAGAGGCACGTACTCAGGGCCTCTGGACCAAGTGGGAGTCTGCTCAGCAGATCAACTTCCTGGAGCTCAGGGCGATCCGCCTAGCTCTCAAGGCCTTCTCCCACCTGACCTCCCAACAGTCCGTCCTTGTCCAGACGGACAATCAAGTTGCCATGTTCTACGTGAACAAGCAGGGGGGCACGGGCTCCTTCCTCCTCTGCCGGGAGGCACAGAAGCTCTGCTCTTGGGCCGTCAGTCACGGCATTCTCCTCAAGGCAGTTTATCTCCCGGGCCAAGAAAATTGCCTGGCGGACAAACTCAGCAGGGTCCTCCAGCCGCACGAGTGGCGTCTGGATCCCTTGATCGTTCAGAAGCTCTTCCTCAGGTGGGGTCTCCCCATGGTGGATCTCTTTGCCAGTCCTCACAACCGGCAGCTTCCTCGCTTCTGCTCTCGTCAGCCACACCCCCTTCGGGTTGCGGCGGACGCCTTTCTGATCTCATGGTCGGGGAGCCTTCTGTACGCTTTCCCTCCCATCCCGTTAGTCTCTCGGACTCTTTTCAAGGTTCTCCGAGACAAAGCCTTCATGATCCTGGTGGCCCCTCGCTGGCCCAGGCAGCCGTGGTTTCCGCTCCTGCTGCAACTGGCGGTGGAGGATCCAATCCCTCTGGGGGTACAACCGGATCTCCTCACTCAGGATCAGGGGTCCCTACTGCACCCCAACCTCAGGTCTCTCAACCTCATGGCCTGGCTGCTGAAAGGGTAGTCCTTGCTCCTCTTCTCTTGCCGGCGGAGGTGGAGGAGGTCGTCTTGGCTTCGCGACGGCCTTCTACCCGCAAATGCTACGCCCTTAAATGGCGTCGCTTTGCAATCTGGTGTTCCCAACAGTCTCAGGATCCCTTCTCCTGCCCGGTGTCGGTGATCTTACAGTACTTGCTACACCTCTCTAATCTGGGACTTAAGTCCAACTCCGTCAAAGTTCACCTCAGTGCTCTTTCAGCACATCATGTGCCGGTGGACGGCAGATCTCTCTCCAACGACCCTCTCGTAGCGAGGTTTCTCCGAGGTCTCCTTCTACTTAAACCACCTCTGCGCCCGCCAGCACCTGACTGGGACCTGAATGTGGTTTTACAGCGGATCACCTGTCCGCCTTTTGAACCTATGGCTACCTGTTCCCTCCGTTTTCTGTCTTGGATAACACTGTTCTTGATAGCCCTCACTTCCGCTAGGCGCGTAAGTGAATTGCAGGCCCTCGTGTCTGATCCCCCCTACACTCGGTTCTACAAGAATAGGGTAGTCCTACGGACTCACCCAAAGTTTCTGCCTAAAGTGGTCTCCCCTTTTCACATGAATCAGGAGGTGGTACTTCCAACCTTCTTTCCCAGACCACACTCCAGCCGAGCTGAGACGGTCCTCCATACCCTGGACTGTAGAAGGGCATTGATCTTCTACCTTGACCGTACGCGGGAGCACCGTAAAGCTGCTCAGCTTTTTGTGTCTTTTGACCCCAATAAATTGGGACTCCCGGTCTCCAAGCGTACTCTGTCCATCTGGGTTGCGGACTGTATCTCTTGGGCTTATGGGGCAGCCGGACTCGCCTTAGAAAGTCGAGTCACGGCTCATTGCGTTCGGGCAAAGGCCACGTCAGTGGCTTACCTCCGCTCTGTTCCGCTGGCAGACATCTGCCGGGCCGCTACTTGGTCTTCGAGCCAGACTTTTGCGGTCCATTACTGTCTCGAGAGGGAGTCCCGTAGGGACAGTGCTTTCGGACAGGCAGTCCTCCGTAATCTCTTTGAGGTCTGAGCAACTCCTACCCTCCATCCCGGATGTGGGCTACCGGTGGGTGATAATTCAGCGAAGATTCTATCCTTCTGTGCTGCTGAGCTAGAGGGAGCTCATTTTTGTGCTTAGGGTCTCCGGTAGCCTTGAGCTTGGGAGTCCCATAAGTGAGGACTGACTTCCTGCTTGGTCCTGGAGAAAGCGTAGTTACTCACCTGTAACAGGTGTTCTCCAGGAGCAGCAGGAATCAGTCCTCACTACCCTCCCTCCTCCCCTTGGAGTTGCAATCGTCTGCTTATGTTCTTTTTGCAAATTTTTATGCTGTCTTTTTTAGCTATGTCATCTGACTGGCTAAGATGGCACCTTCGGGCGGGAAGACGACCGCGCATGCGCGCTGCAATTCCCAAAGGCTTTCTTTGAAAGCTGGGGAAAATTGCTCCGCGAGGGCTCCGTCGGCGCCGACGTCACCCATAAGTGAGGACTGATTCCTGCTGCTCCTGGAGAACACCTGTTACAGGTGAGTAACTATGCTTTCCTTGGCAGAGGACATTGACCAATTTGTCCTAAACCCACTTCTCGAGATCGGACGACTGAAGCCAAGCTAGGCGGCATGCACCAATGCCCGTCGCAGCTACCCGGGCCGCCGACTCAAACCAGTCATGGGCTGCCGACTCAAACCAGTCATAGGCCGCTCGAGATATGAATTTGGAGCATTCATGGACTGCCTTTGCACCTTCTTGAACCGCTGCAAAGGTTCCTTGGAGAGACCTGCTGAGAACACGGCGAGTTCCTTTGCCAGGTTTCTCAGATACAGGCCCATTGTACAGCTGGTAGGCCTGGATGAGGCAGATGAGCATCGAGCCCTGGGTAGCACTTTATGCTGAGGGCATTCAAGGTGTGGGCCTTCCTGCCAGGGGGGGGCATCAAGGAGTGCGCCTTTTGGCTTTTCAGCCAACGCATGGCCGACTTCACTACCATGGAGTTATGTGGCAGTAGTGACTTCTGGAAGCCCGGGCTCCGGCGGACTCGATACATCGAATCGAGCTGTTTGCTCACCACCAGCACCAACGCTAGTGTCTCCCACATTCAGAGCATGAGTCGTTGCAGGATGGGAGGAATGGGCACTTTGAGCAATTCCCGCGGAAGGGCCTCGTACTGGAGGATTTCCAACTCATCCGCCCGAGGGTGGTCCTCCGACACGGTCGCGAATGCCAGGGCCTTAGACATGTCCTTGACAAAATCCAAGAAGCCCATGCCCTCAGGCGAGGACTGCCGCAAAGTCTCCAAGACAGTCTGAAGGGAGGTTACAGTGGCGACTGGTATCGGGGGACTCCTCGTCCTCCGTCTCCCACTCGGAGTAGTCTGTCGAGGACTCATATGAAGGCTGCTCCATGGGCTTCGGGGCCCCTGATGCCCTGCGGTCGGTGCCCATTAAACTTGCCAGGGATGACTGTGGTCCCATCGAGCAGGACTCTGAGCGCGACCTTGGCTGAGGATCAACTTGGCCTCCGGGGACGTCTTGGACGATGAGGGCCCGGTGTTGGGGGCGGATGAACCAGTCATGCCAGACAACAGCGCCCGCTGCTGGTCCATGAAGGCAGACAAACTGCGTTGCAAGGTCGTCATTCTGGACTCCAAACCAAGAAGGCTCCACAGTCTTCGGCACGAGTACTGAGGGACTCAGGCCCGACGCCAGATCCCCCAAAGGGGAATCCTCAAGGATGGTTTCTGGGGACCGAGGCCGGTCTGCAGTCGGATCCTTGCGGGGGACCTTCGCAGACCGCTCCTTCTCCGACACCTCAGATGAGCATTTCGGACCACGGGACCGGGCCCAGGGAGCACCCAGCCGGTCGGAACCATCCAGGATGCCACCTTTGAGGGTTTCTTCTTCTTCCTGGGTTCCCTCAAGGGAGAGACCCACTTTGAGGACCCATGATGAGGCTCAGCTTTGGAGGGTTCTGCCTGAGACGTCAGGGACTTAGATGAGGCCCTGGCTTTCGGAGGCATCGGGGACTCGGGGACAAATTTGTCGTGCTGCTGCTGGAGGTTCTTGAGGGCCTTGCTGGATATCCTTTTGCAGATACCGCAGGCTGCCAGGTCGTGGTCTGGCCCAGGGCAGCGAAGACAGCAGTCATGTGTGTCGGCCAAAGACATGATTTTAGAGCATCGATCACACTTCTTAAAGCTACTGTTAGCCATGGGGGAAAAAGGTACCCAGCAGATCAATTTCCTGGAGCTCCAAGCCATACACTTAGCCCTGAGAGTCTTCTGTCACCACCTTCGTCACCAGCCGGTTCTGGTCCAGACAGACAACCAGGTGGCGATGTTTTACTTGAACAAGCAAGGGGGCACGGGGTCTCCTACCCTTTGTCGAGGCCCTAGCCCTCTGCTCGTACGCAATTCAATAGGGTATCCTCCTGCAGGCAGTGTAACTGCCCAGTCAGGACAGCCAGCTGGCCATCAGGCTTAGCAGGGTTCTCCAGCCGCACAAATGGCAGCTGGACCCCAGGGTAGCCAGTTGGCTTTTCCAGCTCTGGGGAGAACCCGTGATGGACCTGTTCACCAGCCCGTACAACTTTCAGTTGCCCCGCTTCTGCTCCCAGCAGGCCCACCCCTCCACAGTGGCAGTGGATGCGTTCCTGGTCTCATGGTCGGGAGGCCTCATGTACACCTTCCCTCCTATCCCGCTGATGGTTTAGACCTTGTTCAGGACCCTCCGCGACAGGGCCTATCTCATCCTGATAGCTCCTCGGTGGCCCAGGCAGCCATGGTTCCTGCTGCTTCTACATTTGACGGTGGACACCCCCAGCCACTTGGGAACTGCCCCAGGACTCCTTTGACGGGGGCTCTCTCCTGCACCCCAATCTGGGGTCCCTGTCGCTGACATTGTGGCTGCTGAGAGGGTGACTTTAACCCCCTTCAACCTTCCTGTTGAGGAGAAGGACATCCTGTTGGCCTCTCGCAAGGCCTCTACTAGGAAGGCTTATGCCCTCAAGTGGTGCAGGTTCTCTGTTTGGTGCGTCGATCATGGGGCTGACCCTTTCTCTTGTCTGGTGGCTCTGGTGTTAGAGTACCTTCTCCACCTTTCTTAGTCTGGGCTCAAGTTGAACTCCATCTGGGTACACCTCAGTGCCTTGGCAGTGCACCACCATCCAGGGCCTGATCTTATCGAAGCCACCAATTCGCCCTCCAGCAACCGAATGGGACTTCAATGTAGTGTTTTGAGCAGCTCAGTCGCCCGACTGTCGAACCTGTCTACCTGCTACCTCTTTTGGAAGGTGGTTTTCCTGGTCGCGCTTACCTCCACTCGCAGAGTTAGCGAGCTCTAGGCCCTTGTGGCTGAGGTGCCCTATATCAGGTTCTACAAGAACAGAGTGGTGATTCGCACGCACCCCAAATTCCTGCAGAAGGTGGTGTCGCCCTTGGACTGTAAGAGGGCTTTGTCCTTCTATATCCAACGCACTCAGAGCCACCATAAAGCTCCCCAGCTTTTTGTCTCCTATGACCCCAGTAGTCTGGGGGGGGGGGGGTGGTGTCCAAGCGTACGCTGTCCACATGGGTGGCGTACTGTGTCGCCCTCGCCTATGAGCAGGTGAGGCTCCCACTGGAAGGCACATCATGGCGCACAGTGTCAGGGCTATGGCGGCCTCAGTGGCAAACTTGCGCTATGTCCCGATAGTGGACATCTGTCGGGCAGCCACATGGTCTTCAGGTCATACCTTCGCAGCCCATTACTTCCTGGAAAGAGAGTCCCAACGGGACAGTGTCTTCGGCCAGGCTGTGGTCCGTAACCTTTTCAGGGTTTAGGCAACTCCTACCCTCCAACCCTTCTGTGTTCAGGCTACCGGAGTGCTTGTTCCTCGGACACAGGGGTCTTACTGTGGTCTGTGTACACGGGCTGATTGCTGCTTGCGACTCCCCATGAGGGAGCCCCTATTTTTGCTATGGGCTTTCGGTAGCCTGTAGCTGGGGAGTCCCATATGTGAGGACTGACTTCCTGCTTGTCTCTGGAGAAAGCGTAGTTACTCACCTGTAACAGGTGTTCTCCAGGGACAGCAGGAATCAGTCCTCACAACCCTCCCTCCTCCCTTTGGAGTTGCTCCTTTGCCATCTTTTATTTTTGCCGTCTTTTAGCTATGTCATCTGACTGAGCAAGATGGCATCCTTGGGCGGGAAGGGGACCAGGCATGCATGTTGGCATCGCCGAATGGCTTTCATTGAAAGCTGGGGGGATGCTTCCGCGAGGGCTCAGTTGGTGCCGACGTCACCCATATGTGAGGACTGATTCCTGCTGTCCCCGGAGAACACCTGTTACAGGTGAGTAATTATGCTTTATCCCTTCAGAGAAACTGGAACAGTATCATTCCCTAGTGGGTCACAGCAAGGACTGCTCGAAGTTCATGGTCCGGGAGACCTATGATATCTTTGAAATGGCATCAAGGGCTTCGCCATGGATATTGGTGCCCAGAGACTCACTTGGCTCGTCCTCAGACCTGGGACAATTGGTGCAGAACTACTACTTCTACTAAGAACATAAGAACATAAGAAATGCCATACTGGGTCAGACCGAGGTCCATCAAGCCCAGTATCCTGTTTCCAACAGTGGCCAATCTAGGTCATACGTACCTAGCAGTTTCCCCAAAAGACACAGGTTCTGCAGTGCTTGTACTAGGCCAAGCATTGATATCCTGGGTCCCTTTTTAATAGTGGTTTATGGACCTTTCCTCCAGGAACTTGTCCAAACCTTTTTTAAACCCAGCTATACTAACAGCCCTTACTACATCCTCCGGTAACAGATTCCAGAGTTTGATTACACGTTGAGAGAAGAAATATTTTCTCCTATTTGTCTTAAATAGTTTACCCTGTAGCTTCATTACATGCCCCCTAGTCCTTCTATATTCTGATAGCGTAAACAATTTAACCACGTTTATCCGTTCCACTCCATTCATTAATTTATACACCTCTATCATATCTCCCCTCAGCCGCCTCTTTTCTAGGTTAAAGAGCCCTAACCTTTTTAGCCTCTCTTCATAGGAGTAGCCTTCCATCCCCTTCACCAATTTGGTGGCTCTTCTCTGTACTTTTTCTAATAACTCTATGTCCTTTTTAAGATACGGTGACCAGAATTGCACACAATATTCAAGGTGCGGTCGTACCATGGAGCGATACAGAGGCATTATAATATCCTTTGTTTTATTCTCCATCCCTTTCCTTATGATACCTAGCATTCTATTTGCTTTCTTGGCCGCCGCTGCACACTGGGCGGAGGGTTTTAACATGTTATCCACGATGACTCCTAAATCTTTTTCCTGGGTGGTGGTTTCTAATGTGGAGCCTTGCATCTTGTAACTATAGTGTGGGTTGTTCTTTCCTAGGTGCATAACTTTGCACTTGTCCACATTAAATTTCATCTGCCATTTGGATGCCCAGTCTTCCAATTTATCCAGATCCTCCTGCAGTTTTCCACAATCCTCTTGGGTTTTAACAACTTTAAACAGTTTTGTGTCATCTGCAAATTTGATTACCTCACTAGTTATTCCCTTTTCCAGGTCATTTATGAATATGTCAAAAAGTAGCGGACCCAGTACAGATCCCTGGGGTACTCCACTATTCACCTTTTTCCATTGGGAATATTGGCCATTTAGCCCTACCCTCTGCTTTCTATCTTTTAACCAGTTCCCGATCCACAATAGTACACTGCCTCCTATCCCATGACTTTTTAGCTTCGCCAAAAGTCTCTGATGGGGGACCTTGTCAAAAGCTTTCTGAAAGTCCAGATACACTATATCAACCGACTCACCTTTGTCTACCTGTTTATGCACACCTTCAAAAAAACAGATCAGATTAGTAAGACAAGATCTTCCTTGTCTAAAGCCATGTTGGCTGTCTCCCATTAGGCCATGACTATCTACATGCTGTGTAATTTTGTTCTTTATGATGGCTTCTACCATTTTCCCTGGTACTGACGTCAGGCTCACCGGTCTGTAATTTCCCGGGTCACCCCTGGAACCCTTTTTAAAAATTGGTGTTACGTTGGCGACCCTCCTCCAATCTTCAGGTATTACAGATGATTTTAATGAAAGTTCACAGATTACCAATAACAGGTCTGCAATCTCATATTTCAGTTCTTTCAACACTCTGGGATGTATACCATCCGGTCCAGGTGATTTGCTACTATTCAGTTTATCAAATAGTTGTAATATATCTTCCCGGCGTAGCGATATTTCTCTCAATTCCTCTGCAGTATCACCTTTAAATACCACTTCAGTCTTGGGTAACACCCCTACATCTTCCTCAGTAAAGACCGAAGCAAAGAATTCATTCAGTCTCTCTGCTATAGCCTTGTCTCCTCTTACTGCCCCTTTTACCCCTCTATCATCTAATGGTCCAATTGACTCTCTCACAGGCCTTTTGCTACGAATGTACTTGAAAAAGTCTTTATTTCGTGTTTTTGCTTCCGTAGCAAGTTTCTTCTCAAATTCCCGCTTTGCCTGCCTTATCAATGCTTTGCATTTAACTTGCCAGTGCTTGTGCTGTTTCCAGTTTTCATCATTTGGCTCTTTTTTCCATTTTCTGAAGGTTGCTCTTTTGGCAGCAACAGCCTCTCTGACCTCACCTTTAAACCATGCTGGCAGTTTTTTGGACTTTCTTCCACTTTTCTTAATGCGTGGAATACAGCTGGTCTGGGCTTCGAGGATAGTATTTTTAAATAACACCCAAGCTTGCTGTAAGTCTTTAACCTTTGGAACCGCTCCTTTTAGTTTTTTCCGAACTATATTCCTCATTCTATCATAGTCACCCTTTTGAAAGTTAAAAGGTAGTACTGTGGATTCCTTTACTATCTGTCCTCCACTGAATAAATCAAACATGATCATACTATGATCACTATTGCCAAGTGGTCCCAACACCCTTACTTCTTGCACCAGATCTGGCGTTCCACTAAGGACTAGGTCCAGTATGGCTTCCCCTCTGGTCGGTTCATGAACCAGCTGCTCCAAGAAGCAGTCATTTATTTCATCTAGAAACTTTATCTCTTTAGCTTGTCCTGCTGTGACACTGTCCCAGTCGATACCGGGGTAATTGAAATCACCCATTATTACTACTCTGTTGTGGCTTTTGTTAGCTTCCTTGATTTCTTTGAGCATTTCATCATCCATTTGTTCATTCTGGCCAGGTGGTCGATAGTATACTCCCACTGCCATCACCTTCCCCTTCATAAATGGAATTTCAATCCATAGAGATTCTACAGCATATTTTGTTCCCTGCAAAACTTTAATCCTTTCTGACTCAATGCCCTCTCTAACATAGAGCGCAACCCCTCCACCAATTTGTTCAGCTCTATCATTACGATATAGTTTGTATCCAGGTATCACAGTGTCCCACTGGTTATCCTCCTTCCACCATGTCTCTGAGAGTGCAATCATATCTAACCTCTCATTTAATGCTATATATTCTAATTCTCCCATCTTATTGTTTAGACTTCTAGCATTGGCATACAAGCATTTTAGAGACTGTATTTTATTAATATTAATCTGGCTATTGGTAGGCATGGGTAATTGGGAATCTTTATGCTCTGTCTGCTCCTTACTCAAGGGCATTTGGGCTACTATACTCCCTTTTGGAACCTCACTGCTTTTGGTAGTATCCTTCAAGGATACCTTTGTCCGAACCGTGCGCTCCTGGGTGACTGTCGGCTTTCCCCTATTTTCTAGTTTAAAAGCTTCTCTATCTCTTTTTTAAAGGTTAATGCCAGCAGTCTGGTCCCATCCTGATTAAGGTGAAGCCCATCCCTTCGGAAGAGCCCCCCCTTTCCCCAGAATGTTCCCCAGTTCCTAACAAATCCAAAACCCTCATCCTTGCACCATTGTCTCATCCACGCATTGAGACATTTGTATAGCGTTACAAGATGTACGCAGCACTGCACAGGCACAGGCACATGTTAAAGGCAGTCCCCTTCATCTAATCCAAGAAAGTCAACACAGTAGTTGTAGACATAGAATACATCTAGGGGAATGCTAAGGAAACACAAAGGAGATTAGGCAAATAAGGATCTGAAAGCAGCAGCGAAGAGGTGAGTTTTCAGCCTGGATTTGAAAAGGACCAGAGATGAAGCCTGACGTACAGACTCAGGTAATTTGTTCCAGTCATAAGAAGTAGCAAGGTCAATTAGCGAAGTTTAGAGTTAGCAATAGTAGAGAAGATTTACCAGAAAAGCAGAGTTCCTAAGGAGAGGTGTAGAGAGAGAAGAGAGGAAAGGTAGCAAGGAGCTGCAGAGTGAATACACTTATAGGTCAACAGGAGAAGCTTGAACTGGATGTGGAAACGGATAGGGAGCCAATGAAGTGACTTGATAAGAGGGGTAATATGAGCCTGACCAGGCTGGTGGAAGATTAGCCATGCAGCAGATTTTTGAACAAAGGGGAGAGAGATGATTCAGAGGGAGACAAGCAAGGAGTAGGTTATAGTCAAGATGGGAGGTGACTAAAGAGTGGATAAGTGTCTTAGTAGTGTGTTCAGAAAGCAATGGGCTTGCTTGCTGCCATGCTGTGCTGTGCTGTGCTGTTGAGAGAATCTCTTTGGAGAACAGGTCCAAAAGAAGACTGGCTTTATCGAAAAGCAGCATGTCACCCTTCGTAATCTCTCAAGGCACATGTCCAAGCCATGCTCCTATTGCAGGAGGTATTAAGGAGGGGGACAGAAAAAGACCTATTACTTTCATAGGTGTAGCTATTTTTCTGGGCCCCAAACTTCCCAGCCCAAATAGGCTTCTGGCTCGCAGCAGCGTCAAGAGAAGCCTCAGAAAGCCCAGATGACTCCTCAGCCAAAACTAGGTGTGGGGTTATGGCTGGTTCCTTCGGAACATAGCCACTCTACCAGTAACCGCAGTTGTAAACCCTCCAGTCGGGGGAAGGCTCACTCTTTTTGGCCAAAGGTGGCCCCTCATAACCTCAGATTCATGGATTCTACAGATAGTCCAGAGCAATTACAAATTACATTTATTCGATCTGCCACCAAATTGCCCCCCAGAAGGTCCATCACCTCGACCCGGTGCATCATAAACTACTTCAGAGAGAAATCACCACCCTATTGTTGGATCTTGTGATCGAGCTTGTGCCGCCAGAGCAAAGAGGGTGAGGGTTTTATTTCAAGTACTTGCTGATCCCCAAGAAAATGGGGGGAGATACCATCTCATCCTTGGTGGACAGTGCACCACAATTTGCTCAGAGGGTCTCCCCTACCAAATTGTTTCACCTCAAAAAGTTTGACAACAGACACATCCAAGCTGATGTGGGGAGCTCATCTCAATGGATTCCGCACCCAGGGTGGATTAGTCCATCCAAGAAAGTCTCCACCAGATCAACCTTTTCGAAATAAGAGCCATAGCAAGTGTTTTCTGAGATTGACTGGCCAACCAAATTGTTCTGATTTAGACTGACAATAAAGTTGCGGTATTCTACATCAACAAGCAGGGAAGAACAGCTTTGTATTTCCTGTGTTGGGAAGCAGTCAGGTTATGGAGGTTTTCCATTGCACACTGGATGGACTTGAGAGCCACATACCTGCCAGGTGAACAAAGCACTCTGGCAGATGGAGTTGAGTCCTCCAACCACACAAATAGACACTGGACAGGGAGGTTGCAGCTTGCAACTTTCAGGAGTGGGGCACCCCCTTGATGAATGTGTTTGCCACTCTGCAGAATGCCCAGGTGGATCAGTTCTCTTCTGTTCCAGGGTAAGATCACACAGCAGACTAGCCTTGGATGCTTTCCTCCTACATTTTTTGGGAGGGTCTTTTGTAGGTATATCCTCCAATTCATCTCATTGCAAAGACCCTCCTGAAGCTCAGACAGAGGCACAATGATTCTCATTGCTTCCTACTGGGCCAGACAGCCATGGTTTCCTCTCTTGCTACAGCTCTCCATTCAGGAGCCACTCCAGCTGGACTACTCACCAGATATGATTTCACAGGAAGATGAGATGATGTTGTTCCCCAACATCCAGTCCTTGGCCTTTACAGTGTGAATGTTGAGAGCTGATGTCTGAGCTCAACCTGCCAGCTGGTGTGACTGATGTCTTTTTGGCCTCTAGGAGGGCCTCAACAAGAGTCTTATTCCTGCAAATGGAAGAGGTTTGCTGTCTGGTGTGAGGGTCAAGCCATAAGATCCTTTCATCTGTCCCACACAAAAGCTGCTTAAATATCTTCTGTACCTCTCCGAATTGGGACTTGTCCAACTCCGTCAGGGTCCATCTTGGTGCAATTGGAGCTTATTGAGGAGTGGAAGGGACGTCCATCTTGGTACAGCCTTTAGTTGTTTGCTTCATGTGGGGATTGCTTCTCTTGAAGCCTCCCATAGTGTCTTGGGACCTCAGTGTCATTCTTGCATAGCTCATGAAAGTTCCCTTTGAGTTACTCAATTCCTGTCCTCTGAAGTTTTGATCTGAAAGGTATTTTTTTGGCGGTGGTCACTTCAGCACGCAGATTGAGTGAGCTTCAGGCTCTTGTAGCTTATCCAGGCTCTAGTAACTTATCTAGTAGCTTATACACCAAATTCCATTATAATAGTGGTTCTCTGTACTCATCCTAAATTCCTTCCAAAAGTGGTATCCAGATTTCCATCTTAATCAGTCAGTTCTTCCAACATTTTTCCCAAGGCCTCATGCCCACAAAGGGGAAGCTGCGTTGCACATGTTGGGACTGCAAGCAAACCTTAGCCGCCTACTTGGAGCGGACAAAAGCCCCTAGAGAGTCCATCCAACATTTTGTTTGTTTTGACCCCATTAAGCTAGAGGTTACCATTTTTAAACGCAGTCTGCAAGCCAAATTGAAAGAGCATCTCTTTCACTTACGCCCGAGGAGGCCTGAGCCTTGATGATCATGCCACAGCTCACAATGTCAGAGCTATCTCTGCATTGGTGGCCAATGTACACTCGGTCTTCATGAAAGAGATTTGAAGGGCTGTGATGTGGTCTTTTGTCCCCACATTCACATCTCACGATTGTCTAAACGGGGACTCCTGATGTGACAGCAACTTTGGCTAATCTATACTCTGAAATCTGTTTGGGGATTGGAATCCACCTCCATTCTGTCCAGGTTACCAAAAAAAAGGGGGAAAGAAAGAATCACTGCTGTTTGAATTCTTTCCCCCATTGGGCTTTTCTGTATTCTCGGTTTTCGGTAGCCTGTAGCTAGGGAGTCCTATATGTAAGGACTCATTCCTGCTTGTCTATAGAGAAAAAGTAGTTATGCACCTGTGGCAGGTGTTCTGTGTGGAAAGCAGGAATAAGTCCTCACAACTCTCCCACATCCCCAAGGAGTTGTATTCTGCTACAGCTATACTATAAGACTGGTTTTAAGATGGCGCTTGACGGCAGATGAGAGGGAGGTACAGAGGCACCGTGCAGCCTCCTAAAGATTTTCAATAGGAGCTAGGGAGCGTTTCTGCCTGTGCTCTGTTGGAGGACTTATTCCTGCTGTCTGTGGAGAAAACCTGTTCTCCGGGGACAAGAAAGAAGTCAGTCCTCACATACGTGTGATGTCTGCACCGATGGAGCCCTCGTGGAAGCATCCCCCCAGCTTTCAAAGAAAGTCTTTGGGAGATGCCATCACGCATGTGTGGTCCCCTTCCCACCCAAGGGTGCTATCTTGCTAAGTCTCCTTTTTCCGCGGAGCCCTTCAGATGCTCATCTGGCTTGTCCCCGGAAAAAGTTGATTTGCTTTTCTCTGAGTTTCATATTCGCCTCCGATATTGCACCAGTACTCTTCCAGTTACCCGACCTCATTGCCACGGCGTCAAGTTAGAGATATTTTGTAGTTTTGTTCTTTGACATCTTTGCGCCTTTTTTTCAACTGGCAGCCCAGCGGATCTTCGACCTCACAGGGGTACTTTTTCCCCTGTGGCTACCAGTGGCTTTAAGAAGTGTGATCGGTGCTCAAAAATTATGTCCTTGATCGACACACACAACTGCTGTCTCTCGTGACTCGGGCCTGGCCAGACCATGAACCGGCAGCATGTGGTCTTTGCAAGAGGATATCCAGCAAGGCCCTCGAGCCGCCAGCAGCAGCACGATAAGTTTGTTTGGGGTTTTTTTCACCCCGAGTCCCTGATGCCTCCGAAGGCCAAGGTCTTGTCTGAAGCCTCGACACCTCGGGCGGACACTCCCGAACCCCGCCGTGGGTCTTCAGAAAGGGGGTCTCCCTCTAAAGAACCCAGGAAGAAGAAACCCTCGAAGGTGCCATCCTTGGATGGATCTAACCAGCCAGGTACCCCCCAAGTCAGGTTCCGCAGTCCAAGACACACTTCCAGGGATTCGGAGAAGGAATGGCCTGCAAAGGTCCCCCAGAAGGATTCGACCTTGGACCGGCCTTGGTCCCCAGACACCATCCTCATTGAGGATTCCCTTTTGGGGGAGCCAGCACCGGGCCCCAGTCCATCGGTGCCCATGCCGAAGGCTGCGGAGCCTTCTGGTCTGGAGTCCAGAATGGCGGCCCTGGAGCACAGTTTGTCTGCCTTCATGGACCAGCAGCAGGCACTGTTGTCTGGCATGACCAGTTCTTCTGCCCCAACCACTGGGCCCTCAACATCGAAGACGTCCCCTGGAGGCCGAGCCAATCTCGAGGTCCTTCGGCCTTGAGTCGTATCGAGACCCAGCCAGTATGTCAGGCATCGACTGCAGAGCTTCGGGCCCCCTCCCCCCCCCCCCCCGAGGCCTGCAGAGCAGCTCTCCTAAGAGTCCTCGATAGACTGCTGTGAATGGGAGATGGGGGATGAGGAGTCTCCTGATACCCGTTGCCACCACAGTGTCCCATCCAACTCTCCCGTCTCAAAGCCTCGATGGCAGTCCCTGCCTGAGGATATGGGCTTCCTTGATTATGTCAAGGACATGTCTTAAGGCCCTAGCATTCCCCACAGAGTCTGAGGAGGATCCTCAGGAGGATGAGTTGGAAATCCTCCAGTACGAGGCCTTTCTGAGAGAATCGCTCATGGTGCCCATCCCTCCCATCCTGGAATGGCTTATGCTCCATATGTGGGAGAGACAGTCATTGGTGCTGGTGGAGAGCAAGCAGCTTGACTTGATGTATCGAGTCCACTGGAGCCCAGGCTTCCAGAAATCACAACTGCTGCATAACTCCATGGTGGTGGAGTCGGCCATGCATCAGCTGAAGAGCCAGAAGATGCACTCCTCTGTGCCCCTCGGCAGGGAGGCCTGTACCTTGGATGCCCTCGGCAGAAAGTATTACCAGAGCTCTATGCTTATCGGTCGCATCTAGGCCTACCCAGCTATACATGGGCATTTACCTGAGAGACCTGGCAAAGAAACTCGCTGGGTTCTCAGCTGGTCTCTCCGAGGAACCCCTGCAGCAGTTCAAAAACCTGGCCAAGGCCATCTGTGCGTGCTCCAAGTTTTTCGGGCAGCCTATGACTGGTTCGAGTCGGCGGCTCGAGTAGCGGTGTCGGGCATCAGTGCACAACGTCAAGCTTAACTACAGTCGTCCGACCTTGAGCAGTGAGTTCAGGACAAATTGGTCGATGTCCCAGGCCAAGGGGAGAACCTTTTTGGCAAACCCATGACCTATAAGGCTGCCAAGCTGGAGACCGAGTTCATGACAAACACCAGGCTTTCTTAAAAAGACCACTGCCCCTACCTGAGGAAAGGGGCTGCTTGTTGAAATTACCCATCTTTTTAAGCCTTCCCAGCTCCTCTATAGGGTCAGCAGGTCAAGAGACATGGGCACGACCCCCGTAAGTAGAAGGCTCCCAGGCATTGGCTCCGGCCCAGCCAGGAGAGAGTTTTTGACTCCTTGGGCATAGCCTCTCTACCCCAAGGAGGTCGGCAGCCCACAGGGGGGCGTCTGGTCTACTATGCCCAGAGGTGGTTGACCATCACCACTGACTCCTGGGCACTGCAGGTGGTCAGGGAGGATTACCTCCTCCACCTAACTCAGACACCTCCCCTTTACTTCCCAGGAGAGCCCCTCAGGTCTCCCCTCCACCGGGACCTTCTACTGAAGGAGTTGGCAGGTCTTCTTGAGGACAAAATAGTGGAACCGGTGCCTCACCATCTCAAGGGTGAGAGGTTCTACTCCATGTATTTTTGTCCCAAAGAGAACAGGGGGCCTAAGGCCCATCCTCGACCTGTGCAACCTCAACAAATTCCTGATGAGGGAGAAGTTCATGATGCTCTCCCTTGGAACATTGCTGCCCTACCTCCATCAGGGAGATTGGCTATGATCCTTAAACCTCAAGAATGCCTATACCCACATCTTCATCCACCCCAACCACAGGCAATATCTGCGATTCATAGTGGAGGGACAGGCACTATCAGTACAGGGTGCTCCCTTTAGGCCTGGCTTCAGCCCCGAGGGTCTTCACAAAATGCCTGGTAGTTGTGGCCGCCTTCCTCATTCTCCAGAGGGTCTTTGTCTTTCCCTACCTGGACGACTGGCTCAGAGGTACAGCAGGCCACGGCATGCACCAACCAGATTCTACAACACTTGGACTCTGTCATAAACTACCCTGAATCTCACCTTCTCCAGACTCAATGTCTGGAGTTCATCGGGGCAAAGCTGGACACCCTTCAGTCCAAAGGCCTTCCTGCCCCGGGACCCAGCCAACAGTCTCAGGACTCTGGCACGGGGCATACAGCACCATCCCTCGGTGCCTGCTCCTGTGCCGCCTTGGGCACATGGCCTCCACAGTCCACGTCACCCCAGACGCTTGTCTCCACATAAGACCGGCGCAGTGGTATCTCCAGGCCAGTGGACTCAAGCCACGGGGTGCCTCCAAGACAGAGTCTCGGTAACCCGCCAAGTGGCAGATACTCTGGTCTGATGGCAGTCTCTCTAGTATCTTAAGGCGGGCATGCATTTTCAGGCCCCAAGCCCCTCCAGGGTCCTCACCATGGATGCCTCCCTGCCCGGCTGGGGAGCCCACTTGCAGGAGCTCCGCACCCAAGGCAGCTTGTCATCAGATGAGAGCACCCAGCAGATCAACCTCCTGAAGCTGTAGGTGATATACTTAGCTCCACGAGCTTTTTGCCACCGCTTGCATCACCAGTCTGTGCTGGTCCAGACAGACAACCAGGTGGCAATGTTCTGTGTCAACAAATAGGGGGACACAAGGTCTCTTGCCCTCTGTCAGGAGGCAGTGGTCCTCTGGTCGTACGCAGTCCAACAGGGTATCCTTCTGCGGGCAGTATACCTACCAGTCCAGAACATCCTGCTGGTCAACAGGCTGAGTAGTGTCCTCCAGCCGCACAAGTGGCAGCTGAACCCCAAGGTGGCCAGTCGGCGCTTCCAGATCTGGAGGAAGCCCGTGATGGACTTGTTTGCCAGCCTGGACGACTTCTAGTTGCCCAGTTTCTGTTCCCGGCAGGCTCACCCTTCAGAGTGGCAGCAGACACGTTCCTTGTTTCATGGTCAGAGGGCCTCATGTATGCCTTCCCTACCATGCCTCTGATTGCCAAAATTTTGTTCAAGACCCTCCACGACAGGGCCTCGCTCATCCTGATAGTCCCTCAGTGGCCCAGGCAACCGTGGTTCTCGCTGTTCCTCCACTTAATGATGGATACCCCCATTCCTTGGGGACCTCTCCGAGACTCCTGTCTCAGGAAGGGGGCTCTCTCCTGCACCCCAACCTGGGGTCCCTTTCGCCGATAGCATGGCTGCTGAAAGGTTGACCCTAGCTCCTTTCAGCCTCTTGGGCGAGGTAGATGAGATCCTGCTGGCCCTTTCGCAAGGCCTCTACTAGGAAAGCTTACGCCCTCAAATGGCGCAGGATTGTAGAATGTTTAATCATACTTTTGATGAATTATGTTGTATAGTATTGGAGCAAGTGCCATTGAATATACGTGGAGGAGATCGTGGGAAACAATTACCACAGCGTGAGCAACAATGGATCTTTAAATTAAATACATTGGAACCCGAGGGACTTAATGATAAGATCGAATGGACGTTGTTTTTTTAAATATGAGGTTTTTTTATGTTGTAGGTTCTGTGGAGTTGAGCTGTGAATCCAACTGCATACTGCCGTAGAGTTTCTTTTAATGTGGTTGTAAGTTCTTTAGTTATGATAGGGTTAATGATGACGTTTTAGTTGGGTGATCTTACTGGTGGTTGGGTGTTTAAATACTGTGATGTCAGATGCAATAACTGCTTTCTATATCAGTCGTCGAAGCTGTTTCCTTAAGCCCCTGAAGAAGCGTCTTTTGAGGTGAAACGAAGGTCTTTGTCGGTTCAGGCTGCTGATGACTCATGAAATTATGAGAGCTTCAATGACAGCTAAGTGCTTATGGATTCTATTGTGTGTTATTTAAGAGTATATGTTACTGCATACCTTCTGTTTTAGCAGGTGTTTGTGGAAGAGCGGCTTGCAGCTCTATTATGTGCTCTTTTAGAGCATGTTGATGAAGATTGGTTTTGCACAAATTGGAGATATCTTTAAGGTCTAGAACCTAAGAATGATTACACAAATTTGAGATACTATTACTATTTAGAGCCTAAGAAAAATCTGGACTAATAATTGTTGTAAATCTTGAAAAGTACTTTTTTAGATTAAGAAGTAAAGGTAAAATTGTTAATGTTAAAACGGAGGGGGTTGGAGACCAGTGATGTGAGTATCTCGCTATTCCCTATGGCAAAGAGATTTGTCGTGTGAAGGGTTGTATAGCCATCTTGAGGTCTCTCTCCGTATAATCTATTTACTAATTAATTAATTTGAAGTACTCTAAGGATTAAGTAAAGAAGTGCCCAGTCACTATTGAGATTATTTTGAATAGCTTTTTATGGTCAGATGAGTTAAATTTTAGTTTTGCTCATACCATGACAATCATGAATCTCACTCCTAAGCCACGATATATAGAATGTGATTTCAGCTTCTCAAATTTACTGCAGATGCTTGCCATAAAACTTGCTTTGTGCCAAAGAGGGCTTCTGTCTGGAGTTCATAAGATGAAACATGTATGGGTAGTTTGTCAAGGTGTGATTGATGATTCTTCTTAATCAGGCTTGTGGGAAATATTTCTGTATATTTCTGCCACATTTTCTTGGTACTTCAGGGTCTTCTTCCTCCCCACTCGATTCACAGAATAATTGCTTGTAATAGACACCTCTATTATCAGTGTCATTCTGGTGTATTTCTCCTTTCCCATTCCGACAGATAAGAAACTGGATGCGAGAACGCAACATAGTGGTAATGTCCCAGGTTATCAGAACTTCTGCATTCTCTGTAATTCTCTTAGGGTCATGATCCCAGTGCTTTTCTGGTGCAGCAATATTGTAGTCCTGTATAATGTGGGGAGTGAGTAAATTAGGGTTCAGAATATATCCAAATTGTGACAGGAAGATGGTAGACTGATTTCTTTTGAAGCATGTGTGCCTTGTCTGGAAAACTTATATGATCAGGAAAATTGTTAAATTTGAGACAGTATGTCCTTGAGAGCCAGGGAAAAAAGGTGGAATAGATTAAAAATCATGACATCTTTACAAGGTCCTGGAAGTCATCCAAGCTCTTAAGTTTTTAGAGCCAGCCATTCCCAAAGGGACTTCAACTTCCTCAAAGCTTAAAGCTTAGTCAATCTCCTTCTGGAACACAATGAGGCCATGACTTTCTATCTGACTCCTGACATCAGGAAAGGTCTGTTCTTATCTGTGGAATGAAGAAATTCTTCCATAGACATGTCTAAAGGACAGTAACTGGGAACTCCTTTTCTGCAAGATAAATAGAGGAAGATAAATGGGCTCAAATCTACTTATTCAGAGAAGTGCATAAGTCTGAGATGAAAGAGAATTTGGTGCAGGGACCACTTGGCAGTAGCGATCTTAATATGATCAAATTTGATTTAATAACTGGAATGAGGACACAAAAAAATCTACTTTGCTTATTTACCTTTTGAAAGTTAAAAGCTCTCATAAAATGAGGAAAAGGGTTAAAAATAAAACAGAATAATCTACAAAGATTTGTCACACATAAAACTCACACTAGATGTATTAAAGGCAAAAGGCCAAATGATGCTTCTCTGCAATTATGAGAGCAACTTCACTGCAAGCCTTTGCCTTGTTTGTTCAGAACTTTTTGCCAGTGCTTGTACTGAGTTTTGAGCTTATCTGTGTGTGTATATATGTATATCTCCAGGAACAAGCAGGAATGTAGTCTTCACATATGGGTATCGTCGGTACCGACTGAGCCTGCGCGGGAACGCTCCCCAGCATCCAATTAGAAAGCTTTTTGGAGCATCCCACAGCACCTTTGTGCTGCCTTCCCGCCTTTCCCAACTGCCTCTCTCCAGTTCTTCGTTTTCCGCAGAGCCAGCAGGTCGTTTTCCTGTCACCACAGAAATTATCCCATATTTTTCATTCTTTTTTGTGGTAGCGTCAGCCTTCCTCGACGCTATACCGATACCGCCGGATCTTTCTTTCTTAAAAAAAAAAAAAAAAAAAAATTCTAATCTTTTATCTGGATTTTCCAACCTTTTTTCTCTTGGGTGCCACACGCCATTTTTTGCACTAGGCCCAATTTTTCCTCAACATGGAAAAACCCGCTTCGGGTTTTAAAAAGTGTTCCAAGTGTGGCGGTACCATCTCCGTCACTGACACTCACGAGTGGTGCCTCAAATGTTTAGGTCCTGCCACTCCATCTCGGAGTGTGTTGCCTGTGTGATGATGTCGAAGAGGGGTCGGCAGAACCGAGCTGCTAAGCTTAGCACCCTTTTTCCCTCCGATGCAGCATCTGTGGCATCGACGTCTTCCAGGGCTTCGTCTTCCTCCGATGGATCTCAGGTAACCAAACATAAATCTGGCCGGTCCTCAAGGGTAGATCTCCTTCCAAGCATCGAGATGCCTCTGGCGTTGCCCTTGAGGGTCTTGCACCGGCCAAATTGCCCTGGCGGGAGGCTTCGGCTTCCAAAGCACTATCGGGGCTCCAGGATATTCTCGAGGCCTCAACCTTGGCAGAACTACTGGTGCCATGCTCTGGTGTACCGGCCGCTTCCTCCGGTACTGACACCCAGGCATCAGCAGCGTCAATTGACCAGAGATTCCTGGCTATTGAGCACAGTCTGGTGGCTCTCCTTGCGGCATCGGTGCCTTCAGGACCGTTTCAGACAGTTCAACCGGTATCGACACCAGTTCCGGCACTGACAGTATCGACATCGGCGAGTGTGTTACCGACACCGAGTCATGCTATTTCCTCCGGTATCGACAGGCCGGTACCGGACCCCTCCGGTACCAACTTCGATCGGTACCGGTATCGTGCTTTACAAGAGCACCTGGACAGAAGATATTTTGAATCCTCCGATGACTCTGATGACTCCTGACAGCTCTTGTCGATGCCAGAGTACTTCTCTGAGGAGCCGCCTTCTCCTAAACGTAGGATGTCCCCTCCAGAGGATATATCCTTTCAGGATTTCATTAGGGAGGTGGCTAGAGGTCTTTCCATCACAGTGGCTCCTGAAACAGAGCCCAGAACAAAGGAGTTGGAGATTTTACAATATCCCAAAGCTCCCAAGGAGGCAGCTACTTTGCCTATTCATGAGATCTTGCATGATCTCATGTTAAGAATGTGGGAAACACCTCTTACCACCTCTCCTCATTCCCATAGGCTGGATACCATGTATCGAGTGCCTCCTTGTCCTGGATTTCAGAAAACCCAGTTGCCACACCACTCCATAGTGGTGGAGTTAGCTATGAGAAGGATCAAGAGTGCAAAAAGACATGCATCTAATCCTCCAGGACGTGAATGTAGGACTCTTGATGCCTTTGGGCGTCAAACTTTCCAGGCCTCTATGCTTTCTGCCAGGATTAGTTCCTACATCTTATACATGGGAATGTTCCTTAAGGAGGTTACAGGAGATCTAGAGCTTATGAGCCCTCTCCTTCCTGATGATAAGGAGCAGGATTACTTTACACTTGTCAAACATGCCCAGGATGTTTCCAAGTTTGTTAATCGTGCAGCTTTTGACTGCTTTGAGTGCATAAGCAGAACCTCTGCCTTGCCATAGGTGCTCGTAGGATTGCCTGGCTCCAGGCATTTGACTTAGAACTCTGGGTACAGGACAAACTGGGGAATATCCCTTGCACAGGCGAAAATCTCTTTGGCAAAAATTGGCAAGAGAAAGCTAATGAGCTGGATGCTGATAATAGCACTTTGGATAGACTATCCAAGGCTACAGCTGATCCTGCAAGGAGAAAATCCTACAAGAAACCATTCTTCTGTAAAAAGAAGAGGTTTTACCCCTCCTATACCCAGCAGGTGTATTCTGCAGGTCAGTCTGCCCGAAAGGGACAGCAGCCCCCAAAGCAAAGGAAAACAAAGACTGCTAAGCCTCAACTGGCCCAGCAGACTCAGCCTCCACAGGGGCTTTGACTCCCATCTAGAGAACTTGGCTTTCCTAGCCCTGAACGGGCCAGAACCTTCCACCATCCCAGGAAGGTTGTGTCATTTTGCCCCCAGATGGGGGCAGATAACAGCAGAAGAATGGACTCTTTCCATTGTAAGAGAGGGGTACAAGCTTCATTTATTCAACATGCCCCCTCCTACAGTGGTAAGACAGTTCAATTCTCAGGCTTTTCTCAACACTCAGTTGAGTTAAGAGGTCAGTTTACTTCTTGCCCAGGGGGCAATAGAAGATGTACCCATTTCCCAACAGGGTACAGGGTTTTACTCCCCTTATTTCATTATTCCAAAGAAAACAGGGGGACACAGACCAGACGTCAGAGAACTGAACAAATTCCTGTTCAAAGAGAAATTCAAGATGATTTCTCTTTGAACTCTGCTGCCATACCTTCAGAGTCAGGATTGGCTTTGTTCTCTAGATCTCAAGGATGCGCACACTCATGTTCTCATCCATCCAACTCACTGAAGGTTCCTTCGCTTCCTGTTCCAAGGAAAGCACTACCAATACAGGGTGCTTCCTTTTGGACTGGCCTCAGCACCAAGGGTGTTTACAAAATGCATGGCTGTATTTTATTTATTTATTTATTTAGACAGTTTTGTATACCGCCTTATCCTTCAATCAAAGCGGTCACAACACAATTGGGGGATACATTTAACACATGGGGATATGAGACACATACACTAATACTTACAGGGAACATGGGCAATGGAGGGTTAAGTGGCTTGCCCAAGACCACAAGGAGCATCTGTGGGACTAGAAACCCCAGTCCTTCCGGCCCAGGGTTGCTGTCCTCTAGTGGGATTTGAACCCCCGACCTTCCGGCCTGAAGTACCTTGCCCCAACCACTAGGCTACTCCCCCCTGTAGTGGTAGCATTTCTTCGCACTCTAGGAATATTTGTCTTCCCCTACTTAGACTGGCTCATTTGAGCCCCATCAGAGTCGGCGGCCAGAATTTCCCTATCTTGCACAATCCATATCCTTCAGTATTTGGGCCTGGTCATAAACATCCCAAAATCCAGCCTAACTCCCACTCAATCTCTAGAGTTTATAGGAGCCTTGCTGGACACCAGAAAAGCAAGGGCCTATCTCCCACAGGCTCGCTGCCTTCTCATTTTGCAGTTAGCCTCCCAGGCAGTGTTAAAAACTCATCTCACTTATCGGGAAATGTTACAACTACTAGGCCACATGACATCCACCGTGCATGTGGTTCCCTATGCTCGCCTCCATATGAGAGCAGCCCAATGGACTCTATCCACTCAGTGGACTCAAGCATCAGGCTGCCTATCAGACAAAATAGGAAACACAAGTCGCCTTATTTTGTCTCTACAATGGTGGCAGTCAACCCAAAACCTGTTGGTGGGGTCCCCTTTCCAGCAACCCCTACCCCAGGTCACTCTAACGACAGACGCCTCACAAGTGGGTTGGGGAGCTCATATGCAAGATCTCTCTACCCAAAGCACCTGGACCTCACAGGAGACCCACTTACATATCAATCTCCTAGAATTTGGAGCAATCTTCCTTGCTCTTCGAGTGTTCCATACCCAGTTCAGCTACAAGACAGTCCTAATTCAGACGGACAATCAAGTAGCTATGTTCTGTCTCAACAAGCAGGGAGGGACAGGCTCTCTGTCGCTTTGCAACGAAGCTTTGCGACTATGGGCCCTCGCCAGAGAGCATCAAATTCATCTCCTGGCAGTCTATCTGCCAACTCAGTCGAATTCTGCTTCCATACGAATGGTCTCTCCATGCAGACCAGGTAGCAAAGATTTTTCAAATTTGGGGAACTCCGGACATAGACCTCTTTGCAAGTCCTCTTTGAATGCCATACTTCCCCGGTTCTGTTCCAGAATTCCGGCTCAGGGTTCTCAGGCCAGGGATGCTTTCCTCCTCCATTGGGGTGAGGACTTCCTATATGCCTTTCCACCCATTCCCCTAATTCCCAAGACCCTATTCAAGCTTCAGAGGGACAAAGGCCACATGATTCTCATAGCTCCACATTGGCCATGGCAGGTGTGGTACCCTCTGCTCCTGCATCTCTTTCAAGCTCCATCTCTGGAGTTAGGATCTGCTCCAGATCTTCTGTCTCAAGAGGACGGGATGTTGTGGCATCCCAATCCCCACTCTCTGCATCTCAGGGCCTGGTTGCTGAGAGCCTAGACCAGTGATGGCTAACCTTTTTGAGCCCGAGTGCCCAAACTGCCGCACAAAACCAAAGAATTTCCTCAAAGTGCCAGCACGTCAATTAAAGCCTCATTTGCATAAGGTGCCTCATTTGCATAAATATTTGCATAATGTTACCGTACACTAACTTTTAGTAAACATGCCTCTTAATGAGTATATGGATAAAGAAAGACTAAAAGGTTTCTACATTACTATATTCCAGTACCAACCGCCAGGCACATTAGGAACTACTACAAACGCTGCCCATTTAGAACCCATAGCAAACCCGCCGTATCCTAACAGCACTACCAGGACTCACAAAGCACCATACCCTAACTATCAAAAGGCAACACTGCAAATATTAAACCAATACATTTCAGAGAACAACAATACATGACCTACTGGGGAAAGAACAAGTGGCAATGTCAAATAGGAATTATATAAACAGAATACCTCAGCTCAGTTACACATGCAGAACAAACCATCACCAAACAAGGAATCACAATTTAGAAACAGGAAGACAATAATTAAACTGGGAACCCCAAAAGCCAAACTTGGAATATACAACAACACTGTAGAAATAAAACTATAAATTAATTTCCTCTTGTACTAAACAAAGCGCAAAAATTAATGATGCACATTTCCCAGAGCTGACATATTCCAGTTAATAAATTCAAAATAAAGAGATATTTTTCTACCTTTTGTGCATTTTTTTTCAGTTGCAATTGTTCCAGCCACTTTCTTCTGGTTTCTTCGTGTCTTCTGCTAACTCTCCATCTGCTGTCCATTTGTCCTTTCTTCTGTCTTGGTTTTTTTTTTCCATTCTCTCTCTACATCTGCTTTAACATACTAATCTTTCTCCTTTTGCTCTTTCCTCATTCCTATTTCATCTACTCAAAATTTACCCCTTCATCCTCAATCCCCACTTATTCTCCCAATACCCGGCCAATTGTAGATTTTTTATCCCTCCCACACAAAATATTTTTCCCCTCTCCATTTTACTCTCCCAGCCCCATCCCATTCTAATCCTCCCCGAACACCAGCTCCCTTCTAGTTCCAGCCTCACCCAGCATCCATTCCCTCCTAGTCCCTGCATCAGCCCATTTCCAGTCCTAGCAGCCCCCCAACCCATTTCCAGTCCTAGCAACCCCCCAACCCAATACCAGTCCTAGCACCAGTCATCAACCCACTTCCAGTCCTAACACCCCATCACCCCATTTTCAGTTTAAGCCCCCCCCTATAACCCATTACAAGTCCTAACCCCCATCAGCCCACTTCAAGTCCTAACCCCCCATCAGCCCACTTCCAGTCTTAGCCCACCATAGCCCATTGCCAGTCCTAACCCCCCATCAGCCCACATTTCCAGTCAGCCCCCATCAACCCACCTCCAGTGTTAACCCCCCATCAGCCACAGTCCATTACCAGTCCTAACCCCCCAACAGCCCACCTCAAGTCCTAACCCCTCCCCATCAGCCCATTTCCTGTCCTATCCGCCCCCATTGTCGATTATCAGTCCTATCCCCCCATAGCCCTTTAACAGACAGCCCCCATCAGCCAACAGCCCATTACCAGTCTTAACCCCCCCATAGCCCATTGCCAGTCCTAACCTCCTCCATCAGCCCACAGCCCATTACCAGTCCTAACCCCATCAGCCCACCTCCAGTGTTAACCCCCCATCAGCCCATTTCCAGTCCTAACCCCACCCACCAGCCCACCTCAAGTCCTAACCCCTCCCCATCAGCCCATTTCCTGTCCTAGCCCCCCATAGCCCATTACCAGTCCTCAGCCCCCATCAACCCACTTCCAGTCCTAATCCCATCAGCCCATATAGATTTAGCTAGCCCATAGCCCCCCCATAGCCCATCACCACTCCTAACCTCCCCCAGCCCATCACCACTCCTAACCCCCCCATCAGCCCATTTCCTGTCCTAGCCCCCCATAGCCCAGTACCAGTCCTAGCCCCCAACAGCCCACAGCCATTACCACTCCTAACCCCCCCAGCCCATCACCAGTCCTAACCCCCCAACAGCCCACAGCCATTACCACTCCTAACCCCCCCCAGCCCATTACCACTCCTAACCCTCCCAGCCCATCACCACTCCTAACCCCCCCATCAGCCCATTTCCTGTCCTAGCCCCCCCCCGGCCATCACCAGTCCTAACCCCCCAACAGCCCACAGCCATTACCACTCCTAACCCCCCCCAGCCCATCACCAGTCTTAACACCCCCAGCCCACAGCCATTACCACTCCTAACCCCCCCAGCCCATCACCTGGCCTAACACCCCAACAGCCCACAGCCATTACCACTCCTAACCCCCCCAGCCCATCACCACTCCTAACCCCCCCCCAGCGAAATTTTTTTACAAAGAAAGCTGTCGCTGCCGGGGCCGGGGCCGCCGCGGCAGAATCGAGTGTGCCGCGGGGCCCCCCCGCCCAGCAGAGCCTGCCCTCCGTCCCCGGTATCACCTCTCTGAGCTGCCTCCAGTCACACGCGCCGGCTTTCATAGCGCGAGGGAAGAGTTTCTCCCTCGCTGCTCTGTTAAGCCCGCGGAGCTGATGGGAACTTCCCCATCAGCCCCCGCGGGCTTAACAGAGCAGCGAGGGAGAAACTCCCCTCGCGCTCTGAAAGCCGGCGCGTGTGACTGGAGGCAGCTCAGAGAGGTGATACCGGGGACGGAGGGCAGGCTCTGCTGGGCGGGGGGGCCCCGCGGCACACTCGATTCTGCCGCGGCGGCCCCGGCCCCGGCAGCGGCAGCTTTTTTTTTTTTTTTTTTTTTTTAATGCCGCATATTTTGATTGCGGACCTTCCCGCGTGCCAGCTGCAAGGCCTTCGCGTGCCACAGCTGGCACGCGTGCCATAGGTTCGCCATCGCTGGCCTAGACCTTCATGGTCTTAACCTTTCTCAACAAGTAAGGGATGTCCTTTGTGCTTCCAGGAAACCTTCCACAAGACGCTCTGATCCTCGTTGCTGATCCTCCTTACACGAGGTTCCATCATGATAAGGTAGTCCTTAGGACTCATCCACACTTTATGCCAAAGGTGGTCTCACCTTTTCATTTAAACCAGGCGGTTTACCTGCCTGTATTTTTTTCCAATGCTTCTTGCTTCAAATGCAGAAAGGAATCTTCATACTTTGCACTGTAAAAGAGCATTTGCCTTTTACTTACAGAGGACACAGCAACATAGAAAGTCCTCCCAACTCTTTGTTGCTTTCGATCCTTCTCATTTTTTACTTCCAGTCTCCAAGAGAACATTGTCCAACTGGATTGCACAGTGTATTTCTTTTGCTTATCAGAGTAAGAACCTTTCTCTGGAAGGCCATGTCACGGCTCACAATGTGGGAGCCATGGCAGCCTCAATGGCTCATCTACACTCTGTGTCTATTGACAACATCTGTTGAGCAGCTACTTGGGCTTCGGTTCATACCTTCACAGCCCATTACTGCTTAGACAAGGACTCCCGCCGGGATGCCTTGTTTGGTCAGGCTGTTCTATGACACCTGTTCCATACTTAATCAACTCCTACCCACCATTCCCGGTAGGATGCCAGAGATCCATGGGGGGAAGTGGAGCCCTTTCACAGGGGCTCACAACTTCTGGGGTCTCTCCCTGGCCTCTGCAGCTAGGGAGTCCCCATATGTGAAGACTACATTACTGCTTGTTCCTGGAGATAGTATAGTTACTCACCTGTAACAGGTGATCTCCGGGAACAGCAGGAATTTAGTCTTCACAACCACCCACCTCCCCTAGGAGTTGTATCTCTTTTCTTTCCTTTTCCTCTCTCTCTCTTTGTCTCAGCTTTAAAACTCAACTAGAGAGAGGCAGTTGGGAAAGGCGGGAAGGCAGCATGCAGGCGCTGTGGGATGCTTCCAAACGCTTTCTAATTGGACGCTGGAAGCGTTCCCGCGCAGGCTCCGTCGGTACCGACGATACCCATATGTGAAGACTAAATTCCTGCTGTTCCCGGAGATCACCTGTTACAGGTGAGTAACTATGCTATACTGTATATATAAATGTGTATGTGTATCTCTCTCTCGATCGATCGATTGATTGATCGATCGTCAGTGTGTTTTATCCAGTATGCTTTTATGTAGCATTATTCTTCTTTCTTGTATCTACTGCTGGCTATAACTTGCCTCTCTTCTGCCACCTTTGTTTGTCTCAAATCCTGCACCTTTACAGATTTACTACATTTCAAATTCATTGTAACCTCCTTTCTAGTCAGCCATAGCACTTGCCAAGCAAGACTGCTATGTCCACCTGACTAACTCTCTTGCCTCTGACCCTTGCCATCTCTTTACGATGCTCAACTCTCTCCTCAAAGTGCTGCCACCTCGAACCCCTCCTTCCCTTTCTGCCCAGACTTTGGCATACTATTTCCATGACGGTTCACAAGATCACTCGAGTTTCCCCCTTGGTTGACACCATCCAAGGCTTCTGCTGAGGCATCCATGGGGGAGGAAAGTCTACGCCCAATTGGAACCAGGGGGTCCGAGCATCAAGAGGAGACTCTCTGAGATCCCATCGATGTTGCCGGGTGAGCATCAGGAGAAGGTTCTGGTGCATCATCATTACAGCCCTTCTCGACACAAGCTTCCCTGGCGAGAGGTATTTACACCCCCCCAGAAGGATGGAGTTTAACCCAAGTGCCCAGAAAGGCAGCCGCTTGTCTTCTGATGTACCAATTATCATGGAGTCCCAGCCCGAGGTATCGACACTGGTGATTGCGGTTGCAGCACTGGGCCCCCTCGCAGGTGGTGGTGGTGGTGTTGGAGGAACGGCTTTGAGCCCTCGAAGCTCACTTGGCAGTTGTTCTAGCCATACCGAACACAGGCTTTGCATTACCAGCAGCATAGTCACCACACTCTGTCCATCCCTTCCTGGCGACCCATTCACTGCCCGCAGAGGCAGGCGCATCGGGCGGGGAGATTGGAATCCACACTGGTTCTGACCGCCATCTCCCTATCCAGCATGTCAGAGTCCGATGCACATTGGCGCTGGCACTCGCATGCAGGGCAGCATGGGTCCAGCCAACGCCTGTTCTCAGCAGTGGAAGGAGACACAACACTATTTTGACTTACACTCAAAATCCGAATCAGAGTGGGAGATCGAGAAGGAATCGACCGCATCGGACCTTAGGTCCCCTGATCTCCCACCTAATCAGTTGCTTCCTGCTGAGCAGCAGAAGTTGTCTCCGGAGGACATGTCCTTTCAGGAATTTGTCAGGGACATGGCCAAGGCCATCCCCTTTTTCCTAGAGTTCAAGGAGGCACAGAGGGTGGAGGAATTGGAACACTTTCAGTACCCTTTGGCCCCCAGGGAGGTTGTGACTATGCCCGTGCACCACATCCTGCAATGGCTGCTGCTGCTGCGGCTGTGAGAAACTCCTCTCCTTTCACAGTTCCAGTCATCAGCCGGAGGCTCGACTCTCTGTATCTGTTCCAAAAGCACTCCTTGTAGCCTTGGGCAAGTCACTTACCTCTCCATTGCCTCAGAAAAATCTAAGTTACTAATGTTCCTCTTTAATGTTCATTACCAAGTTTAAGTTACAATGTAAACCGCTTTGACTGAAATGATAAAGCGTTATAAAAGACCTGTTAAATTAAATTAAAAGGACCCGGGCTTCGAGAAGCCTCATCTACCGCACAGTTCTATCGTGGTCGAGTTGGCCTTGAAGCAGACTAAGAGTATTAAGACCCATTCTTCAGTGCCCCCTGAAAGTGCTATCGGGGATCTGTGCTGATGGCCAGGGTCCTGGCCTACCAGACTTATATGAGTTTGTTTCTGAAGGATATCATGCTGCACCTGGCAGAACTTGCCACCCATGTCCCCGCTGACCATCTCGAGGCCTTCTGGGTTCTGGTGGGCCATGGGAAGGACTGCTCTAAATTAATGGTGGGCAGTGCCTTTGATGCCTTTGAGTCTGCAGGCAGAGTAGTGGCAGTGGGCATCACTGCCCACCAGCTGGTGTGGCTGCAGTTCTCTGACCTGGAGCAGTGGGTCCAGGACATGTTGGCCAATGTCCCCTGTTGGAGTGAGAACCTCTTCGGAAAGCCAGTGGAGAAGAAGGCAGAAGAGCTCGAGAAGAAGCATAGCCCCATTCCTAAGCCATTTCAACCTGTCAAATTCCCTGCCAACGCTTGCCAAAATACTTGCTTGGTGCCAAAGAGAGCTTTCTTCTGGAGTTCGTAAGGTGAAACATGTACGTCATCAACCTGAGACACCAAGGTGTCTTGAAAAGGAGGGTACCTTGTTTCCTTTCTGCTGAGAGCAGGAGTACTGCAAATGTGCTGGGGTTGTCTGGTAGCTGTTCCCTGCCCATACTGAATTTTTTTTCTACATTTTGAACTACAAAAGAAATGCCATTAACACCAGAGATCCGGCACTGATGTCATCAACCTGAGATATCAAAGGGACTTGGAAAGGAGGGCCCCTAGGCAGGTCACTCTGCCATGGATCCTGGTGAAGGGGCACAGCTAAGTTGCATGTGCATTGAAGACCCCAAGGAGCCCCTGAGAATCTGCGGAACTGAGGATTTGTGGGCCATGGGCTGTCTGGTTTGTATTCTCTGAAGGACTTCTCTTCTATGATATTTGGGTTTCCATAATATTTTCTGAATCATATAGTTTATTTGGCTCTGTATTGCTGTTTAGCTGTTGGGCTAGGGATGTGTGGGAGGTCTCTGGATATTCCAGTGGTCTAGGTCAGGGGTGGGCAATTCCGGTCCTAGAGGGCCGCAGACCAGTCAGGTTTTCATGATATCCCTAATGAATATTCATGGCCCTATTTCCATACAATGGATGGCAGTGGATGCAAATAGATCTCATGAATATTCATTAGGGACATCATGAAAACCTGACTGGTCTGCGGCTTTCCAGGACCGGAATTGCCCACCCCTGGTCTAGGTTATATGGGGGGTCTAATGCCATTTATAATTTTAAAGAGAGAGGGTCCTTTAGTTCAGAGACTATTATACACCTTTTCCTCTTCTTATCCCTCTTCTGCTTTCTCATAGAAACATAGAAACATGATGACAGAAAAAGACCACATGGCCTATCTAGTCTGTCCTTCCTTAACAACAACTACAACAGTCCACTTTTTACCTTTAGAGATCCTCTGTGTTGGTCCCATGCTTTTTTGAATTCAGTTACTGTCCTCATCTCTACCACCTCCACTGGGAGACTATTCCATGGATCCACTACTCTTTCCGTAAAGAAATATTTCCGCATATCACTCCTGAATCTATCTCCCTTCACCCTCATCCCATGTCCCCTCGTAGCAGAACTTGCTTTCAATTGAAAGAGGCTCTCTCCCTGAACATTTATGTCACGGAGGTATTTAAACATCTCAATCATATCACCTCTATCCCGCCTTTCCTCTAAGGTGTACATATTAAGATCCTTAAGTCTGTCCTCATGCTTTATAACGAAGCCCATTAATCATTTTAGTAGCAACCCTCTGCACCGACTCCATCCAGTTCACATCCTTTTGAAGGTGCGGTCTCCAGAATTGCACACCATACTCCAAATGAGGTCGCACCAAAGACTTATACAGAGGCATTATCACCTCCTTTTTTCTGCTAGCCATTCCTCTCCGTATGCACCCAAGCATCCTTCTAGCTTTTGCCGTCGCCTTTTCTACCTGTTTAGCTACTTTAAGATCATCCGACACAACCACGCCTAGGTCCCGCTCTTCTTTAGTGGACAAAAGTACTTCACCTCCTATACTGTATTGCTCCCTTGGATTGCTGCAGCCCAAATGCATGACCTTAAATTTTTTAACATTAAATCCCAGCTGCCAAATTCTAGACCATTCTTCAAGCTTAGCTAGATCCCTCCTCATGTTATCTACCCCTTCCTGGGTGTCTACTCTATTGCAGATTTTGGTATCATCCGCAAAGAGGCAAACCTTACCCGACAGCCCTTCCGCTATATCACTAACAAAGATGTTAAAAAGAATCGGACCAAGGACAGATCCCTGGGGCATACCACTGGTAACATCCTTCTCCTCAGAGTGAGCTCCATTTACTTGTACTCTTTGTCGCCTCCCACCCAACCAATTTCTAACCCAAGCAGTAACTTTAGGGTCCATCCCTAGGGTGCTCAGTTTGTTTATAAGTCGCCTGTGAGGAACAGTGTCAAAGGCTTTACGGAAATCTAAATACACCACATCTAGAGCTCTCCCTCGGTCCAACTCCCTGGTCATCCAGTCAAAGAAATCAATCAGATTTGTCTGACAAGACCTGCCTCTGGTGAATCCATGCTGCCTCGGATCCTGTAATCCGCTGGACTCCAGAAACCTCACTATTTTCTCTTTCAGCAGCGTTTCCAATAATTTACTCACCACCGAAGTTAAACTAACCGGCCTGTAGTTTTCAACCACATCCTTACTTCCGCTTTTGTGTAAAGGCACCACATGAGCCTCTCTCCAGTCCTTTGGCACCACTCCAGACTCCAATGAGGCATTTAAAAGGTTAGTCAGTGGAGTTGCTAGAACGTCCCCAAGTTCCCTCAGTATTCTAGGGTGTATCCCATCCGGTCCCATCGCTTTGTCTACTTTAAGTTGAGCTAGTTTCTCACGAACACAGTCTTCTGAAAATAGTTCAAGATGTCCCTCGCTTCTTTTCTTATTTGTGGGTGTTTTCTGAGGTCCTGCTCCTGGTTCTTCATCTGTGAACACAGAACAAAAATATTTGTTAAGCAATTCCGCTTTATCCTTATCAGCTTCTATATATTCCCCCCCTGCACCCTTGAGTCTGACAATACCACCTTTGCCCTTCCTCTTCTCACTAATATATCTGAAAAATGTCTTATCCCCCCATTTTATTGCATTGGCTATTTCCTCCTCCTTTTGAATCTTTGCCTTCTTGACTACTTTGCTAGCTTCTCTAAGTTTTTCCAAATACAGATGCCTGTCTTCCTCTCTCTGTGATCTCTTGTATTTCATGAAGGCCTCCCTCATGTTGGGAGCTAAGGGTTGCTGCTGTTAATGAGTTTTGTATGCAATAAATGTGACATTATCTATGATTATCTTTCAGATAGCAGCCCTGATGTGGTTGGTACTTCTGAAACTTGGTTGTCTAGTACTGATTCTGTTCTTCTAAATCATCTTGACCCACCTACCTACAACATTTTTCATGAGCCAAGGAAATGGGGGGAGGGATGCTATGTTGATTGTGAAGAAGGAATGGTTTTCTCTAAGGTAGCATCTATTTCTCAGTCAGATGTTGAGTTGGTGATAGCTGGCAGTGCGCAGCTGGCAGTTGGTGTAGTTAAGTCCCCCTTCCAGGTGCTATCTTGGTCTCTCGACTTTTGTGGAAAAACTAGTATTCTTAGATACTAGTCTCCTGTCTTGGTTAACTGTTGGCAATTCTAATTTACCTGTGCTGTATGTGACTCCCCTGTGTTTCCTCTGGTTCTCTTGGTGACAAATGTCATACAAGCCTTGGAATCTTTGGGGTTTCTTCAAATCGTACAGTGGGTGATCCATGCTCTTGGGGTGGTGCTTGATTTAGTTTTCATTCCATCCAGTTTTTGGCATTGCAGAGCAGCCGATAATGTTTCTGTTCCTTGGTCTGATCATATGCTTTTAACCTTTGCTTTGTCGGTTGAGCCTGGATGTGTTACTGCGGCAGATATTGCTGACTGGTCTTGTCATTGTTATGGAAAGAGCGGTGGATCTGTGGAATAGTCTCCCAGTGGAGGTGGTAGAGATGAGGACAGTATCTGAATTTAAAGAAGCATGGGACAAACAGAGGATCTCTAAAGGAAAAAAGGGAACTGTTGTAGTGGTTGATATGGCAGGACAGACTAGATAGGCCATTTGGTCTTTTTCTTTCGTCAAGTTTCTATGTTTGTTTTGCTCCATTTGACAAGGACTGGCTTCTTCTTGGGCTGTCCTCCCTCTGTCAGATGGGCTGCACCTGACATGGAATGTCTGACTGAAGATTGGAACTGGGTAACATCAGCAATTGCCTGTAGGCAATGTCTCTTCTGCTAGGCCACGGCTACATATTGCGCCCTGCTTTAATGAGTCTGTTCACGATAAAAAGCATATTCTACGACAGGCTGAGTGCCATTGGCGTAAGCATCATGTTGACTCGTTGAAGGCAGTTTTTCAGTTGTTGGCAGACTATCAGGCTTTTTTTGCTTTACGGCAAGAGAATATTTTGCGAATCATCTTGCACAGTCTCTCAACCACCCACGGAAACTGTTTTCAGTGGTGCAGTCCCTTATCTGCCATCTGGATGATAGGCCTGTTGTGTCTCTGCCTTTTTCACAGGTTTTTCTTAATCATTTTGTAGGCGGTAGGAATGTTCATAATCAAGATGTGGTATCTGTGCCCTATTTACTTATGGGCTATGTCCCTCCTATGGTGCCTGATGTGTGGTCGGAGTTTCGGTTGGGTATGGGAGATGAAGTAATTGACTGTGTCTGCGTTGCATCCCTCAACTTGCCCCCTCGATCCTTGCCTGGTGCCCTGGAGGAAAGGTTGTAAAAAAGAAATATGCTTTCCCTTTGAAAGAGATTGTGAATGTGTCCTTACTTTCTGGAGTGATACCTGCCAACCTTAAGAGAGCTTCTGTTCGACCAGCCCTTAAGAAGGGTGATTTGGATGTGTTCTTACCATCGTCCTATTGACCTATTTTGAGCCTTCCGTTTTTAGCAAAGCTAGTGGAATGTGTGGTATTACAATTGCAGGAATTTGCGGAGCGGCATCCGTTGAATCCACAGCAGCATGGTCTTTGCTGGGGCTATGGCATTGAAACGTTATTCTGTCTTTATTCAAATCTGTGGTACATCTTGAATCATGGGGGTATGGCCATCATGATTTTTTCTTGACATTTCTTCCACTTTTGATTACATTATCCATGTCCTGTTGCTTCATCAATTGCAGTCTGCTGGTGTCAGTCAGATTTTGCATTAGTTCACTTCATATCTTTCCAATTGTTTTTACAGGTACGGAGTCTGCTGGGAGTCTGTCCTGTTGTGGAAATTCGCCCTTCTCGACAGCATGGACTTGAGTGACTTATCTGCCCAGCAAACTTAATGTCCTAGCGGATAAGCTCAGTCAAGTCCTTCAACAACATGAGTGGACCCTCAGCAGGGTGGTGGCAGAACGGATCTTTCAGAAATGGGGCATTCCTGCATTGGATCTTTTTGCCACTGTGCAGAATGCCCAGATAGGCCTGTTCTGTTCCTAGAGGTTGGCCAGCAACTGCCTGGCCTCGGATGCCTTCCTTCTCTACTGGGGGGAGGGCTTGCGGTATCCCTACTTCCTCCCCAACACCACTCATGGCAAAAACCCTCCTGAAGCTTCAGGCCGACAAGGGCTTCGTGATCCTTATCACTCCTTATTGGTCTTGGCAGCCATGATTCCCACTACTGCTGCAGCTCTCACAAAGGGAGTCTCTCCGCCTGGGCACCACCCCAGACCTCATCTCTCAGCAGGGCAGAACCTTGCTGCATCCCAAAGTATGTTTTCTGGCCCTCATGGTGTGGATGCTGAGTAAGTAGTTCTCTGAGAGCTCCTCAGTCATCCCGAGGATGTTACAAACATCCTTCTGGCATCCCAGAAGGATTTGCCGCAGAGGTTTGCCACCTGGTGCATGGGCAAGGCACTGGACCTCTTCTCTTGCGCCATGGACCAGCTGCTGGAGTACCTCCTGCACCTCTCGGATTTGGGCCTTAAGTCCAATTCAGTGTGTTCATCTCAGCATGATAGGGGCGTACCATCATGGCCCCAGGGGAAAGCCCATTTCAGCCCAGCTTCTCGTGGCTCGCTTCATGCAGGGCCTGCTCCTCTCAAAGCCTCCTCTCAAGCACCCTGCAGTGGCTTGGGATCTCAACGTGATCCTCACCCAGCTGATGTGGACTCTGTTTGAACCACTGGACTCTTGTCATCTGAAATTCCTGACATGGAAGGTCCTGTTTCTGGTGGCTGTTATGTCAGCCTGGAGCATTAGTGGCTCCCAAGCCATGGTGGCTCACCTGCCATATACCAGGTTTCTCTAAAGCAGAATGGTTATCTTCACGCACCCCTGCTTTCTGCCAAAGGTGGTCTCCATGTTCTAGCTCAATCAGTCAGTAGTCTTGCTGACTTTCTTCCCCTGGCCTCATGCCAACCGTGTTGAGGTGGCATTGCATACCTTGGACGGCAAGCAGGCTTTAGCACTACTGGTTCACCCAGCAGTTTGTTTCCTTCAATCCCAGTAAGTTGGGCTCCACTGCCTCAAAGCACATGCTATCCCTTTGGCTAGCTGACTGCATCTTTCTTGCTTATTCCCAGGCTAGATTGAGCCTTGAAGGTCATGTCACAGCTCATTGCATTGTTGGCCATCCTCTCCTCTGTTTCTGCAGAGGAAATCTACAAGGCTGCTACAAGGTCTTCAGTACACACTTTTGCAGCCTGCTACTGTCTGGATGGGGATTCCAATTGGGACAGCAAGTTTGGCCAGGCCGTGCTCCGGTATCTCTTTGGGTCTTAAAGTCCATTCCTGCCCACCGACCCTTCTGTCCATCCAGGCTACCTGCTAAAACTCCTCTGGTTCGATGTATGCTGTAGCTGCTGTTCTTGGTTTCTCCAGTTGGTTGCTCTTGTTGGGCTGTTGATCTCCTCAGGTTCTGGTAGCCTGTTGCTTGGCAGTCCCATACTTGAAGACTTATTTCCTGCTTGTTCATGGAGAAAGCGTAGTTTCTCGCCTGTAGCAGGTGATCTCTATGAACAGCAAGTATAAGTCCTCACAACCAACCCTCCTCCCTCGGGAGTTGCCTTTTCGCTCCTGCTATGTTAGACTGGAGAAGATGGCACCATGGCAGGTGGGACGGCAGGTGCGGTATGCCTCCCAAAGGCTTCTTTGGAAGTTGGAGAGTGTTCCTGTGTGGGGCTCTGTCAGTGATGTCACCCATACATGAGGACATATTCCTGATGTTCATGGAGAACACCTGCTACAGGTAAGTAACTATGCTATTTGGCCCATGTTTTCTTGAATTCAGATACTATCCTTGTTTTTACTATCTCCACTGGGAGATGATTCCATGCATCTACCATTCTTTCCATAAAGAAATATTTCTGCATATTACTCCTGATTCTATTCCCTTTCCCCTTCATCCTATGCCCCCTTGTTGCAGAGCTTTCTTTCAATTGAAAGAGGCTCTCTTCCTGTGTATTTATGCCACTGAGGTATTTAAATGTCTATTGTATCTCCCCTCTCCTGTCTTTCTTCTAAAGCATACATATTGAGATATTTGTCTGTCCCCATACGTCTTGTAATGAAGACCACTGACTATTTTGGTAGCCACCCTCTGCACAGACTCCATCCTCTTTATATCCTTTTGAAGGTGTGGTCTCCAGAATTGCACACACTACTCCAAATGAGGTTGCACCAAAGACTTATCCAGAGGCACTTTTACCTCCTCTTTCCTCCTGGTCATTCCTCTCGCTATGCATCCAAACATCCTTTTGGCTTTCACTGTTGCCTTTTCTACCTGTTTAGCCACTTTAAGATCATCAGAAACAATCATGTCCAGGTCCTGCTTGTCTTTTGTGGACAAAAGTACTACACCCAATATACTCTACCACTTCCTTGGATTTTTGCAGCCCAAATGCATGACCCTGCATTTTTTAGCATTAAATCTCAGCTGCCAACTTCTTGATTATTCTTCAAGGTTAGCAAGATCCCTCCTCATGTTATCTACTCCTTCCTGGGTGTCTACTCTATTGCAGATTTTGGTATCATCCGCAAAGATGCAAACCTTACCCTTTAGCCCTTCCGTAATATCACTAACAAAAATGTTAAAAAGAATCGGACCAAAGACACACACCACTGGAAACATCCTTCTCAGAGTGAGCTCCATTTACCTGTACTCTGTCGCCTCCCAGTTAACCAATTTCTAACCCAGTAGATCACTTTAGGGTCCATTCCTAGGGTGCTTAATTTATAAGTCACCTATGCGGAACAGTGTCAAAGGCCTTATTGAAATCTAAGTACACTATATCTAGGGCTCTCCCTCCGTCCAACTCTCTGATCACCTAGTCAAAGAAATCAATCGGATTTGTCTGATAAGACCTGCCTCTTGTAAACTCATGCTTCCTGGATCCTGCAATCCATTGGACTCCAGAAAGCTTACTGTCCTTTGTTTTAGAAGTGTTTCCATTAATTTACTCACCATAGAAGTCAGACTTAACCGGCTTGTAGTTCCCAACCTCATCCTTAGTTCTACTTTTATGTAAAGGGACCACATGCACCTTTCTCCAGTTCTCTGGGACCACTCCCAGTTCTAAAGAAACATTGAAAAAGTCAGACAGCAGAGCTGCTAGAACCTCCCCAGATTAGTACTCTTGGATGTATCCCATCTGGCCCCATCTCGGATGTATCTGACCAACCTACAAAATTCATTAATTTTCTGACATCTCCAAATATGGCCAAGCTGGCCAACAATATTCAGACATTGTTGGGAACGTCGTTTGCACATTGTTGAGAACATTGTTTGCAGTCTGAGAGGAGTGAAGTACCATATCATCAACACCTTATAACAATTCTCCCATATAGAGATAGATGCCTTTTAATTTGGTCAAAAATTGTTTTCCATTACTTGACATTTATCTCCTCTTCTAGGTCCTTCTCCTAGTCCAACATAGTAAATTTTGGAGCTCTCGCAGCTCGATACAATTCTGATATTGGACCCCTAGATCTTTTTACCATACCATTATAATTTCCAGGTCTGAGAAATCCTCCCCCATCCTATCTCTTCTAGGCTTTCCTTTAAGGAAATATCACTTGGGAATATTGAAAATAGTGTGATTCCTTCAAATCCTAGTTCTCCCGGAGCTCATTAAACTCTTCCCACTCTCTCCCATCAACAAACTGCTAAAAACACTTCAGGCCTTGCCTTTCCCACCTAGAATATAGCCCCCCCCCCCTTCTTTCCCTGGGGGAAACTCTTCTGTATATCTTAATGGCCCTGAAAGAGAGAGAGAATTTCCACTATGCTCTTTCCTACGCAAAATGTCAATATAGATAATCGATGTTGAGCAAAAGGAATTGGGTTCACCCCAAAGTGTCGGGTCCCCCCCACCCCCACCCCCACCTACCCAAGGTAAACGCCACATTGGGCACTCCCCTATAACACGCTTGCTCTAACTGTACAAAGTTGTTTTTCAATGTTTCTCACCAATCCATTTGATGCTGAATCTGGGTCACCCCATAGTGTACTCTAAAATCTGGTGGCCCCCATCCCCCCTCATTTCCTTGGGCTATGCATAATGAAAAAAAGATGTGCCTTAAGGTTATGAATGTTTAGGGGGAAAAACACATTTAAATGTCTTGAAATGTGTGTGGGGGGGGGGGGGTTCTAAATATCCCCTCATGTTTTTGGGAGATCTTGAAATGTGTGTTTTTTTCCTAAACATTCATAACCTTGCGGCATACGTTTGGCAGATCTTTTTTTCATTGTTGCCATTTGCCATGATCACATTTCTTTCTTGTCTTTTTCTTTTCTTTTCCTTTCTTTTCTTTGCTTTCACAGAGAGTAGCGCTCATAGCATTGCGCTAGAGTGTGCCTTTCAAAGTTTACAAGCCTGTTAACTACAAGTAAGTCTGTGGTTGGTCTGTACTGATATGCTTTTTTTCCTCCACCTCAGTAGTATGTTATGTTTGATGCTTAGCTGATTCATACTTTTTAATTGGTTATTTGTTTTTGCACCTGTCCTGTTTTTTTCCTTTTTTCCTTCTGGACTTTATTACTATTGTTATCTTATTTTATCTTTTATTTTCCAATTTAGTCCGATCATCTTTTTACCTTTGTTTATCAACCTTTTATATGATTGTCGTACTTGTTTCCTTTTTATGTTTTTATATATATATGTTATATTTTTACTTATTATCATTCATTTTTATTAACTATTTTTATCTATGCATAATTGTTTTGTACTCATCTTTTAATGTTTTTTTGGTAAATATGGTTTTCTTTGAGGTTTCCCTCTGACAAAGGCATTGCCGAAACGCGGCTATGTTGGGGTAGCTAATAAAGGACTTTTTTGTATCACTTTCTCGCTCCTATCGGCTTCTGGTTTCCAGCGAGATTGGACGCGTGTTTGGTTGCGACTCTGTTTCTTCCCTGTCCATTTGTAGAACGTGTGCTTAGCCTCATAGAGTGGCATCTGGGCTGGATTGTCCTGGTGGCGCTGGATTGGTCACAGAGGCCATGGTTCAGGATCTGATGCAGCTCTTGCAGGAATCTCCGCTGCAACTGCTCACACCCAGGGGTCTGTTAGGTTAAGGGCTGGTCCTTCTGGACAACCCGGCTAACTTCTCACTCATGGCTTGGATCTTGAAAAGTGTTGCATGCAAGAGCTATTTTCCTGCAATGGTTGCTACAATCTTCAAGGCAAAGAGAGGCTCTACCTGCCTGGCCTACATGCATGTCTGGTGTCATTTTAAGCATTTGTGCTGTGAGCAGCAGGCTAGACCTGATACGGTGCACTTGCTGTCCTTGTTTTCCTTTTTTTTAGGATGGCCTAGACAAGGGTCTTTGTTGTAGTTTCCTGAAGGTTCAGATTGCAGCCTTATCCTGCTTCAGAGGACCAGATGTGGCCTGTTTTCTTCAGGGAGAGCGACACCTACATCCTCCCTATGGTTAGTCGTTCCCTCGTTAGATCTCTGCCTGGTGCTTCAGGCCCTTTCTGTTCCCTTTGAGCCCTTGAAGCAGGCTGGGCTTAAAGATCTGATGCTTAAAACTGTTTTCCTAGTTGCTATGTTCGGTGAGACATATCACCTAACTGCAGGTGTTATCCTGCAGGGACCCTTACTTAACATTCTTGGAGGAGGTCGTGAGCATTGTCCATCCCGTCCTTCTTACCCAAAGTGATATCTTCCTTCCATGTTAATAAGGTGGTTTGCTTGTCCTCCTTTTCCAAGGAGCAGTACCAAAGGAAGGACAGGGACCTTGGCCTGGTGGATGTCTGGAGAGAGTTTCTGCAGTACTTGAAGGTTATGAACTCCTTTTGCAAATAAGACTGTTTATTTGTGCTGTTTGTGAGATAGCATAATGGTCACCCAAACGCCAAGTCTACTCTGGGGTGCTGGATCAAGGAGGCTATTGCCTTAATGTATCTGTTAAGGAACCAACCGTTTCCAGAGGGTTTGTATGTGCACTCTATTCGGGTGCAAGCATCCTCATGGGCAGAGCATAATTCATTCGCCCTTCAGACATGTCAGGTGGCAACGTGGGCATCATCTTCCACTTTTGTCAAGCACTACTGCTTGGATGTCTACGTTCTGGGGGACGTGGCCTTTGACTCAGAGATCTTAAAAGCTGTCATATTTTCTTACCACCCAGTGGAGTCATAACTTTGGTACGTCCACTTGTCTGGAATAGACTAGCAGGATGGTATGGAAAGTGACATTTCTTAACAGATAATGTCCTTAACTTGTTATACCAGGCCAGGACCCGTCTCTGGAAACCATTCTGGTCTGCTGTACTCTTGGTGATTAGCTCTGTGAACCCATAACCTGTCTAAACTGATCCCGTGCATATGAGGTGCAATCAAAAAGTATCGAGACGTATAGTAACACAAGAAGTATAATACTGACAGTTAATGCACTCATTCTCCTTCAAAGAGTCCCCCTTTTGATAAAACACGTCATCTAGCGTTCCTGCTACTGCTGGAAACAATTTTGAAATGCCTCTTTCATTATGCTATGAAGTTGTATTGTCAAATTTTGCTTTCTCCAGGAACAAGCAGGAAGTCAATCCTCAAATATGAGTGACATCTGTGCTGATAGAACCTTGTGGAATCATGTCCCCATCTTTCAAAGAAAGCTTTTGAGAGATGCCACCACGAATGCGTGGTCCCCTTCTCGCTCAAGGATGCCATCTTACTCGGTCCCTACAGATGTCTGTCGTCTTCCCCCCCCCCAAAAAAAGTTGATTTTCTCATGCATTAAGTGCATTTCTTTCTGCAGTTAGTACCGGTGCCTTTCCCACCTCCGAGCCCCGTCTCCTCGGCTTCGAGTCTCTGAACCATTTTTAGGGTTTTTTCCTCCAGCGTGGTTTCACGCCTTTTTCTAACTGCTGGCCGTGTCAAGGGTCTTTGCCATCGCAGGGGCCCTTTTTACCCCAATGGCCAGTGGGTTCAAAAAGTGTGATCGGTGTGCAAAGAGCATATCCCTAACTGATACACGCGACTGCTGCCTTCAGTGGTAACCCAGAGGTCTGCACCCTGTGCAAAAAGATGTTCGCTAAGGCCATCCAAAGTCATTGGCAGAAGCAGGATGATATCTTCCACAGGTCAGATTCAGCCCCGGTAACCTAGTACTCTAAGGCCCTGATTCTTGGAGTCATGCAAAGCCCCCACGGCACTCGATCAAATCTGTGGATACTCTGACAACGGTTTTCCGGAGCAGGAGTACAAGAAGAAGAAATCCTCATCCTGGGAATCGGACACATGGCAAGTCCCGTGCAAGATCCCACAGTCCCCAGAGGATATCCAAGGAGTCGAAGCAGGAGCGGCCGGCAAAGGTGCCCAGAACAGACACCGAGGCCTCTGACGAAGGATCACGGACCCCTGAGGCCTGGCCTGTCCTGTCAAACTCCCTCTCCTCACTGACGCCAGACCCAGTCACTCCTGCGTCCTCATTGAAGGCTGCAACTCCTGAGTGGGAAGCCAGGATGATGGCGTTGAAATGCAGTGTCACTGCCTTCCTTGCTTTGCAGCAAGCGTTGATGCCTGGCTCCACCAGTGCGCATACAGACTCCGCAGGGACCTCAATGTCGAGGATTTCTCAGGCCACCGATACGATCCTCGAGGGCCCCAGGCCACGAGCCGATCCTCGGCGAGGGTCTCTATCCGGCTCCCGGTCCTTGGGAGCAAGATCCTCCCCGGCAAGCGCTTGTGGCTCTACACAATCTGAGCCCGATGCCTCAGGAGCCGTCAGGCCTCAAGTTCTCAACAGACTATTTGGAGTGGGAGTCAAAGGACGAGACTTCCCCAGAGATGCGTAAACACCCCCCCAGATCAATTTCCCCCCATCGTCAAGAGCCTGGTCCCCTCCCGAGGACACCTTGTTCTTCGAGTTTGTCTGGGACATGGCAAAGGCCTTGTCTCTCACCACTGAGTCAGAGGAAGGACCCTTGCATGGAGGAGCTTGAAATCCTCCAGTATGAGGCTCCACTAAGGAGGCCCTGACGGTCCCCATCTCTGCCATCCTCGGGCAGCGATCCCTTCGGATGTGGGAGACACTAGCGTCTGTGCCAATAGTTAGCTGACCCCTGGACACCATGTACCAAGTCCAGCGGAGCAGGGCTTCCAGAAAGCGCAACTTCCTCACACCTCTATGTGGTGGAGTCGATCTTGCTCCAACAGAAAAGCCCAAAGACTCACTCTTCCGTGCCCCCGGGCAAGAAGTCATGCACCCTCGATGCCCTTGGATGCAAATGCTACCAGGACTCTTATGTTGAGTTTCCAAAGAAAAGCATATCAGCTGTATATTGGCATGTATCTCTGAGTCTTAGCAAAAGAACTCAGGTTTCTCAGTGGGTGTTGGTGGAGATCGCCTCCAGCAATTCTAAACACTCACGAAGTGCGTCAGGGAGTGCTTGAAGTACATGTTGCGAGCTGCCCACAATGGATTAAAGTCAAACACGAGGGTGGCCACTGCAGACATTGGTGCCTGATGCCAGGCCTGGCTCCAGGCATCTGACCTCAAGCAATGAATCCAGAAAAAAACTCCTCAATGTCCACTGCCTCAGTGAAAACCTCTTTGGCAAACTGAAGAAGGATAAGGCAGTGGAGACTGAGACAGAGTTCATTAACAGGACGGCTCTCCGGGAAAACCTACACCCTTCCCAAGAAATAAAGTTGAGGAAAACGCCTCCCTTCCACAGGAAAGGCCAGCCTTACCGAGGCTATCCCCCAATACCAGGTCCCCCAGACCCCACAGCAGGATCACCAGGGCAAAGGAGCGGGCCAGGGCCAACGCAAGTCTAAGCCCCCAAACACTGGCTCCTGCCCATGCTGGGTCAGGGTTTTGATTCCCTAAGCATAGTGTCTCCACCCATGGGGGAGTAGCTGCCAACGGGGGCATCTGATTCATTTTGTCCATCGGTGGTCTGCCATCACCATTGGCACATGGGCACTTCAAATGGTCAGAGAAAGCTACCTCCTTCACCTGGACCAGATGCCTCCCCCTTTGTTACCAGGAGAGCCCCCTCTGACTTCCCTGCACCAGGTCCTGCTACTGCAGGAACTCGCATACGTTCTCAGGGACAGGCCATGGAGCCAGTACTCCACCACCTAAGAGGGAAGAGGTTCTACTCCAGGTACTTTCTGGTCCCAAAAAGAATAGGGGGTCTAAGGCCTATCCTAGATTTGCAAAACCTGAACAAGTTCCTGGTGTGGGAGAAGTTCAAAATGCTCTCCCTTGGAACATTGTTGCCCTACCTCCAGCAGGGAGATTGGCTATTTTCCTTGTACCTAAAGGATGCTTATACCCAGATCCTTATTCATCCCAGTCACAGGCAGTACCTGAGGTTCATGATCAGGAGCAACCACTAACATTACAGGGTACTACCCCCTCGGCCTGGCCTCCGCCCCAAGAGTCTTCACCAAATGCCTGGCAGTGGTGGCCACCTACCTCCTTCTCCAAGGGACCTTAGTCTTCCCATACCTGGACAACTGGCTCATGAAAGGGAATACAGCCACCGAGGTACAACAGGCCACATCCCTTATCAAGGTCCTGCAGCATTTGGGGTTCATGATAAACCGCCCCAAATCTCACCTCACTCCAGCACTGGATCTGGAATATATATAGGAGCTCATCTGGACACTCTCCAGGTCAGGGCCCGCCTTCCTCCCCCTGGACAGGACAGATCGCCTCAGGACCCTGGCAGTCGAAGTACAGTGCCATCAGTGGCGCGATCCATGCTTCGCCTACTAGGCCACATGGCATCCACAGTCCATGTGGACCCCAACGCCCACCTCCACATGCGGGCAGCTCAGTGGTGCCTCCACTCACAGTAGACAGAAGCCATGGGCAGGCTCTGGGGACAGAGTCTGTGTCCCGTCTACTAGCAGAGCTGCTCGACTGGTGGCAGGGCACACAGCACCTGAAGAAGGGCATGCCCTTCCAACCCCTAAAGCCCCCCAGAGGGTCCTCACTACAGACACGTTCCTATTAGGCTGGGGTTCCGACTGCGAGGAACTGTGCATTCAGGGCAGTTGATCCCTAGCAGAGAGCCAGCAGCAGATCAATCTGCTGGAGCTCAAGGTCTTTTTTTTTTCTGGCGATCAAGTCCAGTATGGTCCCACACGTGAAGGGGCCATACTGGACGGTGCTTACCAATGGTGAAAGTGTTTCTGATGTTATAGTTGGAGATCATTTTGCATCCATTGATCACCAGATGGTGTGGTTCAGAATTAGGACTAGGGCTGTTGGAATCCATTCAAAGGTGAGGGTCTTAGACTTTAGGAAGACTAACTTTGTCAAGATGGGCCAATACCTCAGGGAGTCGTTAGCGGGATGGGAACAGCTGGGGGATGTAGAAAAACAGTGGGCGAAACTGAAAGGGGATATTTTAAGGGCAGCCAACCTTTTTGTTAAAATGGTAAATAAAGGTAAAAGGAGAAAGAGACCGCTGTGGTTTTCGAAAAAAGTACCGTATTTTCAGGCGTATAAGACGACCCCCTACTTTTCCTGTTAAAATATAGGGTTTGGCCTATACTCGCTGTATAAGACTACCCCTCTTCAGTGATCCTGAGCTGCTTCTCGCGGCCTGAGTGCTGCTGCTTTAAATACCGGTGAGACCGGCGCTGATCCCTGTACCTGGAGCCGCGTTTCAGCTCTCAGCTGCAGAAAGAAGATCGAGTGTGCCGCCTTTCCCCAACGAGTCCAGGGGAGCGCGGGCAGGTGATTGCAAGTCGGCGGGGGACCGGAGATCGGCGCGGAGGCGCCGGTGCCTCATAGCCGAATAGCGAATCGCCCGGAGACCCTGGGGCAAAAGTGAAGATAGCTGCACATTGGAGATTCTCCCTGCTTTCAACGTGCGGGAAGCGTGACTTCTGACCGGGAGGAGGTGAGTGCCTTGCTAGAATCCACGTTTGAAGAAACTTGGACTCCCCTGACCGGTGTGAGCGGGCTGGTGGCCATAGCCATGTGCTCTTGGAACGCATAAGTGTCTTTGCGTTCCAAGCATTTTTGGCGGGTGTGGAGTGTGCTGGAAGTCCTGGGCTGTGCTGAATTTCCTCCTGGGCATCTGCAGCATGTCTGGGGAGCACTGTTGTATGAGTCCGCATCTTGTCTCTGCCTCCTGATCACAGCGCTAAACCTGAAGAAGGTCTTTATAAGTGCTGCTGACTGCTCAATACTTATAATGTTGCAGGACTTCCTTATGTCTATGGATCACTGCTACTAGTTTTGTGAGCGGAGCGCCATCTGCTGGTCAAGAGCGGGATTTTGCTTCTCTGTACTTTTAAGTCCTCTCAAACATATACCGGCGTATAAGACGACCCCCGACTTTTGAGCATATTTTCATGGGTTAGAAAGTCGTCTTATACGCCGGAAAATACGGTAGCTGAAAAAGTGAAGAAAAAGAGGGAGACTTTCATGAAATACAAGAGATCAGAGAGAGGAAGACAGGCATCTATATTTGGAAAAATTTAGAGAAGCTAGCAAAATAGGAAAGCAAAGATTCAAAAAGAGGAGGAAATAGCCAATGCAATAAAATGGGGTGATATTAGTGAGAAGAGGAAGGGCAAAAGTGGTATTGTCAGACTCGAGAATGAAGGGGAGGAATATGTAGAAGCTGATGAGGATAAAGCGGAATTGCTTAACAAATATTTCTGTTCTGTGTTCACAGATGAAGACCCAGGAGCAGGACCTCAGAAAACACGCACAAACAGGAACAGAAGCGAGGGACATCTTGAACAATTTTCAGAAGACTGTGTTCATGAGAAACTAGCTCAACTTAAAGTAGACAAAGCGATGGGACTGGATGGGATACACCCTAGAATACTTCGGGAACTTGGGGATGTTCTAGCAGCTCCACTGACTGACTTTTTCAATGCCTCATTGAAGTCGGGAGTGGTGCCAAAGGACTGGAGATAGGCTCATGTGGTGCCTTTTACACAGAGTGGAAGTAAGGATGTGGTTGAAAACTACAGGCCGGTTAGTTTAACTTCGGTGGTGAGTAAATTATTGGAAACGCTGCTGAAAGAGAAAATAGTGAGGTCTCTGGAGTCCAGCGGATTACAGGATCCGAGGCAGCATGGATTCACCACAGGCAGGTTTTGTCAGACAAATCTGATTGATTTCTTTGACTGGGTGACCAGGGAGTTCGACTGAGGGAGAGTCCTAGATGTGGTGTATTTAGATTTTCAGTAAAGCCTTTGACACTATTCCTCACAGGCGACTTATAAACAAACTGAGCACCCTAGGGATGGACCCTAAAGTTACTGCTTGGGTTAGAAATTTGGTGGGAGGCAACAAAGAGTACAGGTAAATGGAGCTTACTCTGAGGAGAAGGATCTGTCCTTGGTCCAATTCTTTTTAACATCTTTGTTAGTGATATACCAGAAGGGCTGTTGAGTAAGGTTTGCCTCTTTGTGGATGATACTAAAATCTGCAAACCAGTCTGTACTAGAGGAGATCAAACCTAAGCTTTCTTTAGAAGCTCAGATGACAAGACTTCGACTTTCATACTTTGGACACATCATGCGGAGAGAGAGATCATTAGAGAAAGACATCATGCTTGGCAAGATAGGTCAACGCAAAAGAGGAAGGCCAGCAATGAGATGGATCGATAACAATAACAGCAGCTACGGGTACCAGTCTGTCAACAATGAGCCGCCTGACTGAAGATCGAACACAATTTAGGATAGCTATCCAGAGGGTCACCATGAGTCGACTCCGACTCGATGGCACTTAACAACAACAACAACTAAACTCTGCAGTAGAGTAGACACCCAGGAAGGTGTAGATAACATGAGGAGGGATCTAGCTAAGCATGAAGAATGGTCTAGTATTCGGCAGCTGGGATTTAATGTTAAAAATGTAAAGTCATGCATTTGGGCTGCAGCAATCCAAGGGAGCAATATAGTATAGGGGGTGAAGTACTTTTGTCCACTAAAGAAGAGCGGGACCTAGGCGTGGTTGTGTCTGATGATCTTAAAGTAGCTAAACAGATAGAAAAGGCGATGGCAAAAGCTAGAAGGATGCTTGGGTGCATACGGAGAGGAATGGCTAGCAGAAAAAAGGAGGTGATAGTGCCTCTGTATAAGTCTTTGGTGCGACCTCATTTGGAGTATGGTGTGCAGTTCTGGAGACCACACCTTCAAAAGGATATAAGCAGGATGGGGTCGGTACAGAGGGTGGCTACTAAAATGGTCTTCATTATAAAGCATATGAGGACAGACTTAAGGATCTTAATATGTACACCTTAGAGGAAAGGCGGGACAGAGGTGATATGATTGAGGTGTTTAAATACCTCCGTGGCATAAATGTTCAGGGGGAGAGCCTCTTTCAATTGAAAGCAAGTTCAGCTACGAGGGGACATGGGATGAGGGTGAAGGGGGATAGATTCAGGAGTGATATGCGGAAATATTTCTTTATGGAAAGAGTGGTGGATCCGTGGAATAGTCTCCCAGTGGAGGTGGTAAAGATGAGGATGGTATCTGAATTCAAAAAAGCATGGGACAAACAGATGATCGCTAAAGGAAAAAAAGGGGACTGTTGTAGTTATTGATATGGAAGGACAGACTACATAGGCAATGTGGTCTTTCTCTGTCATCATGTTTCTATGTTAACACCACTGCCTGCGGAACCAGTCGGTGCTAGTCCAAATTGACAACCAGGTCGCAATGTTTACCCAAACAAGCAGGGGGGCACCGGGTCTCAGCACTTCTGCCAAAAGGCAGTAGCCCTCTACTCATACGCTATCAGTCAGGGAATGCTTCTCAGGGCAGTTTACTGTCCGGGCAAAGACATTGCCCTAGCGCACAAGCTGAGCAGGGTCCTCCAGCTGCATGAATGGCATCTAGACCTCAGGGTGGCGCAGCAGTTGTTCAGACTCTGGGGAACCCCAAGTCTGGACCTTTTTGCTAGCCTAGCCAATGCTCAGCTGACCCGCTTCTGCTGTCCCCAATCTCATTCATCCCAGATAGCAGCAGGCGCCTTCCTCATCATGTTTAGGCCTTCTGTATGCCTTCCCTCCCACGCCACTAATCGTCCAAACCCTCATCAAGGACATGCAGGACAAGTCCTCCATAATGTGGTGGCCCAGGCAGCCATGGTTCCCCCTATTGCTCTGCCTCTCGATAGAGCTCCCGGTTCCTCTGGGGAGCGCCCCTGGGCTACTGACACAGTAGTAGGGCTCGTTGCTTCATCCCAACCTGGGGTCCCTGTCATTAACAGCATGTCCGCTGAGCAGGTGGTCTTAGCACCCTTCAACCTTCCAAGGGAGGGAGAGGATGTCCTCCTAGCCTCTCATAAGAACTCCATGAGATGGGCCTACAACTTCAAGTGGTACAGATTCTCAATATGGTGTGTGGTGCAACGGGTAGACCAGGTGCACATGGTACTACAGTACTTGCTCCACCTTTTGCAGACTAGACTCAAGTTCAACTCCGTCAGGGTGCACCTCAGCGCGTTCTTGGTGTAGCATCACTCCTCGTGCTGTGCAACCCCTCATTACCTAATTTAAGCAGGTCTTGCTGCTCTCTAAGCCTCCTATTCACCCGCGCGCGGCAGAATAGCATCTCAATGTGGTTCTGGTGCAACTCACCAAGCCGCATTTCGAACCTCTGGCTACCTGCCATTTCCGTTATCTATCCTGGTGGCACTCGCCTCGGCCTGCTGAATCGGAGAGCTTCAGGCCTTGGTGGCCAAGCCACCTTACACCAGGTTCTACAAGAATAGTCGTGCTTCGCACCCACCCTAAATTCCTTCCGAAGGTGGTATCCACCTTCCACCTCAACCAGGAGGTGTTGCTCCCCACCTTCTCTCCATGGCCCCACGCCAACAAGGTGGCAGCCATTCTCCATACTCTGGACTGTAAGAGGCCCTGTCCTACCTGCAATGTACTTATTTATTTATTTAATTCTCTTATATACCGCGCTATTCTGCATCAGTGCGGTTTACATTGAACAAACTGAAATTACATTCAACAGGGCATTATAACTTGGAGATAACTATTTTACAGGGAACATGGGCTATGGAGGGTTAAGTGGCTTGCCCAAGACCACAAGGAGCACCTGTGGGACTAGAAACCCCAGTCCTTCCGGCCCAAGGTTGCTGTCCTCTAGTGGGATTTGAACCCCCGACCTTCCGGCCTGAAGTACCTTGCCCCAACCACTAGGCCACTCCTCCACTTGGAGCCACTGCAAAGCTTCACAGCTTTTCGTTTGATATGAACCCAGTCGACTGGGGGAGGCTGTTACCAAGCAGACCCTGTCCACCTCAGTGGCAGACTGCATCGCCTTCGCCCACGATCAGGCTGGGATCTCAGAGTGCCGGATCATGGCTATGGCGACATCAGTTCCAAGCCTATGCTCTGTCCCTATGGCAGACGTCTGCTGGGCCTCAGTTCACACCTTTGCAGCTCACTATTGTCTGGAGAGGGAGTCCCGACGGGACAATCTTTCTTGGCCAGGCCGTACTCTGTAATCTGTTTGGGGTTAGGCTTTTCCTGCCCTCCAACCCTTCTTGTTCAGGCTACTGGAGTGCTGGTTCTCCCTGAACACTGGGGTCCTCAGAGTCTGTCTTTGGATTCATTTACGGCTGCTCATGACTGGGCCATGTTTTTTTTTCTACAGGTTCTCGGTAGCCTGTACCTAGGGAGTCCCATTTGTGAGGAGTGACTTCCTGCTTGTTCCTGGAGAAAGCGTAGTTATTCACCTGTAACAGGTGTTCTCCAGGGACAGCAGGAATCAGTCCTCACAACCCTCCCTCCTCCCCTTGGAGTTGCTGTACATTTTTGCCATCTTCTTTGGCCGGCTCTAACTGTCATCTGACTGAGTAAGATGGCACCCTTGGGTGAGAAGGGGACCACGCATGTGTGGTGGCATCTCCCAAATGCTTTCTTTGAAAGCTGGGGAGATGCTTCTGTGGGGCTTCTTCGGTGCCAACATCACCAGTATGTGAGGACTGATTCCTGCTGTCCCTGGAGAACATCTGTTAGTGTTACAGGTGAGTAACTATGCTTAATGGTCTCCAAGATGTCAAATTGCCTTCCTTTCAGTGGTAATTTCAGATTTGGAAACAAGAAAAAGTCAGAGTGTGTGAGCAGGGCTGGTCCAACCACTAGGCAAACTAGGTGGTTGCCTAGGGCAGCAACCTCTAGAGGGCAGCAAATGTTGGCCATTCAATGCTAGATAATTGACAGCTAGAGGGGATGTAAAGCTTGAGGTTTGCCTAGGGCTTCAGTACTGTATCAGCTAGAGCTGGCCATTGTATGAGGCCCCTTCCAAACAATAACCTCTCCTCCTCCCTCTCCCCTCCTCACCGTCTTCCATATGCCAACAAGAGTCTTCAATAAAGGTAAAAGTGATGTTAGATGTTCATTTATCCATTTCATTAGTCATTTATATTTATTTCTCATTGTTTTCTGTATGAAAAATATAGTTATTCTCTATAAAATGTATTTTTTGTGAATATTTTAGGGTGTCTGGAACGGATTAATTGGATTTACATTATTTCTTATGGGAAATATTGCTTCGGTTTTAGTCAGACTTTTTTGAACGGATTAATCATGAAAACTGAGGTTTGACTGTTCTACAAACAAACACTGCCCATTTAGAACCCATAGCAAACCCGCCATATCCTAACAGCACTACCAGGACTCACAAAGCACCATACCCTACCTATCAAAAGGCAACACTGCAAATATTAAATCAATACATTTCAGAAAATAACAGTACATGACCTACTGGGGAAAGAGAACAAGTAGCAATGTCAAATAGGAATTACATAAACAGAATACCTCAGCTCAGTTACACATGCAGAACATACACCATCACCAAACAAGGAATCAAAATTTAGAAACAAGAAGACAATAATTAAACTGGGAACCCCAAAAGCCAAACTTGGAATGTACAACAGCACTGTAGAAATAAAACTATAAATTAATTTCCTTTTGTACTAAACAAAGCGCAGACGTTATTGATGCACATTTACCAGAGCTGACATATTCCAGTTAATAAATTCAAAATAAAGAGAGATTTTTCTACCTTTTGTGCATTTTTTTTCCGGTTGCAATTGTTCCAGCCACTTTCTTCTGGTTTCTTTATGCCTTCTGCTAACTCTCCATCGTCTGCTGTCCATATGTCCTTTCTTCTCTCTTCTAGTTTCTTTCCATTCTCCCTCTACATCTGCTTTAACATACTAATCTTTCTCCTTTTGCTCTTTCCTCATTCCTATTTCATCCACTCAAATTTTACCCCTCCATCCTCAATCCCCACTTACTCTCCCAATACCTGGCCAATTGTAGATTTTATCTTCCCTCCCACACACAATATTTTTCCCCTCTCCATTTCACTCTCCCAGCTCCATCCCATTCTAATCCTCCCCCAACATCAGCTCCCTTCTAGTTCCAGCCCCACACAGCACCCGCTCCCTTCGTCCCTGCATCAGGCCATTTTCAGTCCTAGCCCCCCATCAGCCCATTTCCAATCCTAGCTCCCCCCCCATCAGCCCATTTCCAGTGCTAGCTCTCTCCCCTCACAGCCCATTTCCATTCCAAGCTCCCCTCCCCATCAGCCATTTTCAGTTCAGGCCCCCCTTTCCACTCAGCCCATTTCCAGTTCTAGCCCCCCCCATAGCCCATTACCAGTCCCTAACCCCCCATAGCCCACTTCCAGTCTTACCCATCACCCCGTTTTCAGTCTTACCCCTCATAGTCCATTACCAGTCCTAGCCCCCCATAGCCTATTACCAATCCTAACCCCCCCTTTCAGCCCACTTGCAGTCTTATCCCCCCATCCCCCCATCACCCCATTTTCAATCTTACCCTCCCCCCCACATAGCCCATTACCAGTCCTAACCCCCCTCCCCCCATCAGCCCAGGTAGATTTTAAAAGATCCAAACCTGCTGCTGCTGCCGCCGCCGCAGTATCAAGCATCCCGCGGGCCCCTCTGCCCGGCAGAGTCCTCTCCTCCCTGCAGCATCAGCTCCAAAAGCGGCGGCTTTCAGAGCCGCGAAGAGAGTTTCTCTCTCGCGGCTCTGAAGAGCTGCGAGAGAGAAACTCTCTCTCTTCAGCTCCAAAAGCGGTGGGAATTGAGCAGCTGCTTTTGGAGCTGAAGAGAGAGAGTTTCTCTCTCGCTGCTCTTCAGAGCCGCGAGAGAGAAACTCTCTCTTCGTGGCTCTGAAAGCTGCCTCTTTTGGAGCTGATGCTGCAGGGAGCAGAGGACTCTGCCGGGCAGGGGGGCGCCGCGGGACGCTTGATACTGCGGTGGCGGCAGCAGCAGCAGCAGCAATTTTGGATTTTTTTTTTTTTACTCTACCAGCCAGCTGCTTAACACGCCGGGCCAAATGCATCGCGGGCCGCACAAGATGCTCTCGCGGGCCGTGTGTTTGAGACCCCGGCCCTAGAGGGTACAGGCTGTTAATGGCATGATGTCATAAAAAGGCTCTGGAAGTTTTCTCTGTCTCCAGATCTGTTGGTAGGGAAACACAAACCACTTTTCTGGACTAGTCCAGCAGGACTTAAGGAAAGGGCATTATGTGGAAATTAAAATGCCACCTTGTGTGGATGATTTATCCTGCTGCTTGATGGAGTAAGAAGTCTCTTTTTGTAGGTGATATTCTCTGTAGACAGCAGGATAAATGGGTTGCAAAATTTGTCCCATCTCCCCAGAGCCAAAGCTTGGCTTTCTAACCGACTGGGGCACACTGAAAAAAACAAAAAAATTAACTTTGAAAACTTTTGTAGTTTATTCAGAGCTCTAAGAGCTCCTTTGTCTTGGTGTTGGAAATCTACTACTACTACTGAGCATTTGTATAGTGCTACAAGACTGTCTAGGGAGAGTTCCTATTCAGCAGCCATTTTCAATTTGTGATAACATCTCTTTTATGTGGAATTGCCAGTTATATAGCAAAGTGGTCAAAATGATGATATTTCACATTGTAATAGCATAATGTATAAATTTAGTTTTCCTACAGTGTTATAAGCAGATCAGTTTGAATTTGTTCAAAAGTGAGCTCTTAATATAAACTTGAATGAGGATATTAATTTGCTCCTTGATAAATCTATCTTTGTTAGAGCACTGTAACTACTGTTTGTTTTACTTTACTCTTGAAAATATATTGAGAATTGAATCCCAGTTAAAATGGAGTTCAAGACAAAATTATATTGACATTGGTTAATCTGCACTTTTCCCGACCAAATGGGCTGGTTTAAAAGTATACATTTTTCGTTGTTGCTGTAAATGTTTTCTTCAACAGGTAACGTTCCAGGCGTGTAGTATTTCTGAAGCCAGATCCCTTTATGACCAGCTAGCAACAATCTGTCCGATTGTGGTGAGTGAGAAATCGTGAATATTCATTCTTTAGGGAAAACATAAACCAATCTGCTCAGTTTCTTGTAAACAAATCATAGCTCCTTGACTGAATTGTTTGTGTTCTTTTAAATATGTACAGTACATATTTCAACAGCCCAGCATGCTGTATCAAAAATAAGCAAGCAGTTGTTTTTGAAATTTTACTTACATTTTTATTCTTTCCAACCCAACAGAATTTTAAGAAATTATGCATAAGCGGGGAAACAGACGTTTTGAAAATAGGCCACATCCAAACCAAGGGTTCCAAGGAAAAGGCAATTCAGAGCTGCAGCATATAAACATTGATTCTCTGTAGCATAGTGATTAGTCAATTTCACCTTTCAAAACTGTCCTCTCATCTTCTGTCCCAGTCAGACGCAGAGCCAACACACATAAATGGAGAGTCATATCTCAAAGATAGACAACAGTGATTCTGACGTATATTTCATTTTCTTTGTTTATTTATTTATTTAGCGTACATTTGTATACCGCTACTTCCAGCGATCAGTAGATTACATGTCGGAGCTGTCTGATCAGGACAGAAAAATTGTAATATATACAAAGTGATTTACAGGATAAGCACGACACACAGCAGCTAGGTAAATTGATTTTCCTTCCATAAGATGGGAGGAAATTAATTACATATATACATTTTTTACACACATGTACATCTTTGGTTCTGTGGGTAGCAAGGGTTTGTTGTAATTTCTACTTTGATGCCTAGTGATTGAACCATGTAGCTTGCTACTGGTTGCATATGAAATCCCTGAAAACTCTTGATAGTGGCATCTAATGTTTATATTATCACGTTTATCATACTTTATTTCATTTTATTCTTTCCAAGCAAAAGGATTGTTTGGGAGTCTAGGCTGGCCCAAGGGTTTCTGCCATCCTAGGTAGAAGCCCTGGCTGTGCTATCTCCCACGCGCCGAGCTGCACCCCTTGTGCTGAGCCGCGCTACTGCCGATTCCGGCAGCAGGGCCAAAGGGGGGGGGACTCGACTCAGCCTCAGGCCATGTGCTTTGGCACACATGTCCTGCCGTTTCCAACCACCCCCATGTGTACCGAAGCACACAGCCTGCTGCCCGGCTTAGCTGTCCTCCCCCCCCCTTGCTGCTGGAATCAGCGATAGTGCAGCACTGTTCGGCACTGGGGGTGGGGCAGCAGGCCATGTGTGCTGAAGCACATGGCTTGCTGTTCAGACATCTTCTGCCTAGCCTGCCTAGTGGGTGGGCCAGCCCTGTTGGGAACTGCTGCAGTCATGCTACCCCTACTCGCTCTCTCCTTCAGTCAGAGACACAGACAACACTGATATATACACACATGTATGCCAAGATATTGGCAAGTTTTTTATAAGCCGTGCTTCGCATGCTTTTTCTCCACTTATTCGTTATTCTAACATGGGGCAGAGTTGGTTCCCAAACCTGTTTTATGGGTCCACAGCTGGTCTTTTTTTTTTGGATAGCCACAATTACTATGCATTAGATCAAAGAATCTGTAAATATTCTTGCAGTCCCAGAGGACAAATTAAGGGGCCACTGTCTTAGGCAGTAAGGACCCAATATTCGAAAGGCATTTACATGATTCATAGTCTTGTAAACTGTGTAAATGCCTCTAACGAGAATATCCCCGATCTTCTCCCCTACATGCCCCGATGCTAACTGCTTAACATCGGGGTGTGTTGTGGGCATTCCAGAGAGGAGCAGAGGCGGCGACAGTTGATAACTGAGTAGTGGCGATATTGAATGCTGCCTGGTTAGCAACCTGCGACTAAAAGATAGGCGAAGCAGAAGCTCGCTTATCTTTTAGCCGCAGGAGCTAACTGGGCAGCATGCAATATCGCCACTGCTTGGTTAGCTACTGCGGCTGGGAAGTTGTGCTGCAAACCCAGATATTCAATACCAGGGCCGCATATGACCCCGGCATTGAATATCTGGGATTAAGTATCAGCGCAGACAGCTATGCACCGTAGCAGTGCATAGCCGACCTAGATGAATATCAGGCCTTAAGTTTTTAGGTGGTAGATTACCCCTGAAGTTTGTGATGGCACGCTATAAGGAAGCATCCTAACACTGAAAAATTTGTGTGTTCTCCTGAACATGGCACAACTTTTAAATCCCTAAATGTTAACTTGTCCTTCCTGGCTAAATCATAATTTATTAAGGTGAAAATTAAATTTGGACAAAAATAATTAATAGGTAACTTATCCCACCGAACCAATCTGGGCATATGGGTTTAGTTCCCCTACCAGCAGATGGCCTGAACTAGACTGCTGACATCATATATAAGGGTCTCATGTAGCCTCAGGTTTCTAGTTTTCTGGCTCCAGCAGGCAGACATGCAAACCGCATAGGTAAGGATTGATCATGGCCGCTGATGAAAATTGCTCCTGGGCTAAGGGCCCTAAGAATAATTCTCCAACCTCAGTCAAGTAAGACAGAGCAGGAGAGATTTGAGGCCCCTAATCAGCTCATCCCATGGGCTCTAGGGAGGAAGTAGGCTGTTATCCAGAAGTGTCTAGTTCATATCACCATCCCCCACAGTACCCTCTTGAAGGATTGGGGTCTAAACAAAAAAAGACAAAGTTAAAGAAGAAAGGCAGCTATGGTTCTATCTCTGGTGCTCTAACAAAGTTTACAGATGAAAAATAACTAGGAAAAAAGACAAGAGTGGATGAAGACATACAGAGGGAATTCCAAGATGTCGAATGGCAGACAGTGTTCTGACACTTTTTCTGGTTGGGGAAAAGGAAGATAAAAGCGGTCAAGCAGCTTTTGACTGCCCAACAACCCCCCTCTGATTTACCTTTGATATCCACAGGTACTTTTGGCCCTTTGGATGCCTTTGTGTGCAGCATCTGGATTGACAGCTCAAAGATCATTCAGGAGAGATGTGCCTGGCTGCTAAGATGATATAGTCAGTTGACTCAGCGTCTTATTCGGGCCTTCATTTTCCTTCTCCTGAGCAGAGGTGTCCTCCTATGGTTTGTGGTTTCCGGCTTCCATTTGAGGGCAGACTCCAGGACATGATATGGGGTTACCCTTGACCCCGTGGGGAAACTCTTCTGGCGTCTCCCTCCTGGGGGCACAGAGCATTGCAGCAGTTGAAGCCCCTGGCACCATGGAACAAGCAGCTGTGGCCAAAGTTGGACTTTCCTCTGCTGGTGAGATTTTTGGAGTTTCAGCATCTTCCTTTATGCTTTCACGTCTGAAGAAGTTCACGTTGGAGGCTATTTGGTCAGCAGTTGTCCAGCTCTGTGAGGCACTGGTCCCTCACATCCAGGTCTTGGCAGCATAGATTCAGACAAATGTTAAAACAATTAACTCTAACGTTCAGAAAATAGCTGCTGTTCAGGCCTCTGTTATGGATTTGGCTACTCAAACGGCACTTTTAGAGGACTTTAAATACTTTTATTTTAAAATGGAAACTGTCAGCATACATTTCATGCAGCTGTGGACTCTGGTGACTTCAGTCCCCAAAAGTAATAGGACAGTTTACAAGATGAGATTAACTCTGACCCCCTGGTGATTTTATTCTCCAAGGCCTGAAACCCCTCCGACATTACTTGTAACATTTGCTCTGATATCTGACTGTGACTGGCTTCTCTGTATATTCTTTAGAAAGTGGTATAGTCCCTTCAAGGATCTTACGGTTTGGATCTATCAAGATTTGTCTAGAGATATACTTAATGAAGGAGGCGAGAATGGCTCTTGCTTCGACCTGGGATCCTTCAATTGGGGGGGCTATTCTTTTTAAAATACCTTTAAGTGCTTAGTGAAATTACATTCAGTCTCATATGTTTTCTTTGAGCCGTCTCAGCTTTCTGCCTTTATTAATGTCCGACTTCTCCGTCCATAGCTGATCTTAACTCCAGTCCTCTGTAATTTTGTATGATGGGCTGTTCTGTCCACTTTATTTCTTCGCATGTATGGCTGATGTTTGTTTTTCCTTTTGTTTTGTAATTTCCCCCTAATAGTGGGCTAGTGAAAGGACAAGTTTTAGTTTATTTATATATTAGGTTTTCCTGTTACTCGATTTTGAGTCTTTGTACCTGTATCTCTTATTTCTCCAGGAACAAGCAGGGAGTCTGTCCTCACACACAGGTGACATGGGTGCCGACAGAGCCCGTGTGGAAGCATCTCTCCAGCTTTAAAACATTTGGGATATGCACTGCGCAAGCATGGTCCCCTTCCCGCCCAAGAGTACCATCTTGCCTCTGTCTCCTTTTTTCCACGGAGCCCACCAGACGTTTGTCCCATTTCCCTGGAAAAAGTGTCTTTGTCTTAGATTATCCTCTTTCTGGTACGTGTACTGGTTCCTTTTTCCGCCCCTGAGCCAGCTTGCCTCAGCATCGCTGCTCGGATTTGTTTTCTTCTTTCTCGAGGTGTCCATTGACTGATGCTTTGTGCCCTTTTTTGGCCGTAGGCCTCGGACCTTACCTGAGTCGAAGGGTCTCTTTTTTTTTTTTTTTTTTTTTCCCCCATGGCCTCAGCAGCTTCAAAAAAATGTGATCATGCAATAAGATAATGTCCCTCACAAACCCACGTGACTGCTGCCTCCGTTGCCTCTGGCCGGACCATGACATCTCAGGTTGCGACCTTTGCAAGGCCATGTCTGCAAAGGCCATCAAGAGCCAGCAGTTGCAGCAGGAGAAGTTATTTCATAAATATGACTCTGTGCCGGAGTTCCTAGCGATGCCACGCTCCAAGTCCCCCTCCAGTACCTCAGAGTCCCACAACCCTGGGTTCTCCAAGAGGAACACCCTGGAGGTGTAACACAAGAAGAGCTCAAAAACCTTGAAGGCTGCCTTGGAGGACAGGACTGGAGAAGTGGGTAAATCCCACAACAGGCCCTGAAGTCCCCAGTGTGAGTCCGAAGGGTCGGAATGGGAGCGGCCTCACAAGTTGCCCCAGAAGGAGTTGTCGGCATCGGGTGACCGGCTTTGGACCCCCGAGGCCATCCTGGTCGAGGACTCTACCTCAACAGAACTGATGCTGGGCCCGAAGCCTATGTCAAAGGCTGCAGAGCTATCTGGCATGGAGACCAGGATGGCAGCCTTGGAGTGCAGTATCACGGCCCTCCTGGTCCAGCAGCAGGCATTGATGTCCAGTTCATCTGCCCCGATGACTGGACCCTGATCTCAATGACTTCCCTGGTTATCGAGCTGATCCTCCAGCGCCACTGGTCTCGAGAGAGCCATCGGCAGTGGATGAGGTCACAGTCCCATTCCTCAGTATACCGATCCTCTCTGGCGAGTGCACATGGCTCGGACTGCTGGCCTTCCAGGGATCACAAGCCTTTGGGCTCGGGCCTCGACTGTGAGAGCCACAGAGCCTTATATTTCTCCTCTGACTTTGAGTCAGACTGGGAGACCGATGACAAGGAGTCCCCGGACATCCAGCAGCACTGAGATGTGCCCTTGGTCCCGTCTCCACTGGTGTCCTGGTGCCGTTCCCCGCCCGAGGACATTGCCTTCTTCAACCTTGTGCAGGATATGGCATAGGTGCTTTTATTTGAGACCGAGGGTGGAGGACCACCCCCCACAGAGGAACTTGAGATTCTTCAGTATGAGGCCCTCCAGAGGAGGCCCTCATGGTTCCAGGATCTCTGATCCTCGAGCGCCGCCTCCTTCGTATGTGGGAAGCACAAGTGACTGCCCATCGTGAGTAGGTGGCTCAACTCCATGTACCGAGTCGGCCGAAGCCCCAAAAAAACACAATTCCCTCACAATTCTATGGTCGTCAAGTCAGCCATGCGTCAACTTGAGCCCAAAGACCCATTACCTGGGGCCCCCGGGTAGGGAGGCCCAGACCTTGTTGTATGCCCTTGGCAGAAAATGCTACCAGAGCTTGATGCTGGCAAGCTGAGTCCAATCCTACCAGTTGTACATCGGTATGTACCTAAAGGAACTGGTGAGGGAGCTCGTCGATTTCTCTGCCGTCCTCAATGGGGAACATCTCCAGCGGTTTAAGTCATTGGCCTCAGCAGTCAAGGAATGCTCGAAGTTCCTATCTCGAGCAGCATATAATGGCTTTGAAGCCTCAGCCAGAGTGGCCGCCACAGGCATTGGGTCCCAATGCCAGGAATGACTACAGTTGTCTGACCTCAAGCAATGGGTCCAGGACAAACTCATCAATGTCTCTTACATTGGAGAGAACCTCTTTGGAAAACCCAAGTCAGACAAGGCTGCAGAGATAGAGACTGAGTTCCTGACCAGGACCAGACTCTGAGAACACCTTGGTGCACCCCCATAAGAAAATCTCAGGGAAGAAGTCTGTCTTCACGAGAAAAAAGGGGTTTTGTGGTAATGCCCCCTCAGACCAGGCCTTCTCTGCCCCACAGCAGGCGCAACAGTCCAAGGGGCAAGGACATGGCCCTCCCAAGCCTAAGACTCAGGCACTGGCCTCAGCCCAGCCTGAAGATAGTTTTTGACTATAGATACGGCCTCCTCAGCAGCCCACAGGGGGCCATCTGTTTTGTAAATAGTTACCCCGGTTATCCAAGTTATTTATACCCTGTTACCTGTAAACTCATACGTGTTAAATGTACTGAGCATTTTGTTCCATGTGAACCGCGCTGATGCTGAATAGTGCGGTATATAAGAGACTGTAAATAAATAAATAATAAAATAAATCTGGCCCTGTTTGCCCACAGGTAGTCCTCCATCACCTCTGATTCCTGGGTATTGTAAGTAGTCGAGGAGGGTTACCTCCTCCATCTGCAACAGCCACTCTTGTTCTTCCCAGGAGAACCCATAAGGCCTCTCCTTCACCAGACTCTGCTCCTCACCAAGCTCGCAGGCCTCCTCGAGGACAAGGTGGTGGAGCCAGTGCCCACACATCTATGGGGCAAAGGCTTCTACTCCAGATATTTCCTTGCTCTCAAGCAAACAGGGGACTTCAGGCCCATCTTGGACCTCCAGGACTTGAACAGATTTCTGGTGAGGGAGAAGTTCGAGATGTTTCCCTTGAAACAGTGCTGCCATACCTCCAGAAGGGAGACTATGCTCCTTGTAACCTGAAGGATTATTATACACATCATGATCCATCCCAACCACCAAACCTCCAGTTTGTGGTGGGAGGTGGTCACTACCAGTACAGAGTGCTACCCTTTGGGTGGACGTCATCACCAATGGCCTTCACCAAGTGCCTTGCGATGGTCACAGCCCACCTTTGTCTTCAAGGGGCCTTCATCTTTCCCTACCTGGATGACTGTCTCATAAGGGGAACCACAGCTTTAGAGGTGCACCATCCACGTCCTGCAGTGTCTGAGGTTCGTCATCAGCCACCCCAAGTCCCACCTCCAGCTCAGTACCTGAATTTCATAGGGACTCAGCTGGACACCCTCCAGGCCAAGGCCTTCCTCTGGAGAGGACAGAACGCTTCAGGGCACGAGCCGCAGAGGTGCAGCACTGTCGGTCGGTGCCCACTTATCCTATGCTTGCTGGGCCACATGGCCTCCATGGTCGATGTGACCTCGTACGCTCGCCTGCACATGAGGGTGGCTCAGTGGTGCCTCTGCTCCCAGTGGACACAAGCCACAGGCAGGCTTTGAGACAGGGTGAAAGTGACCAGCCAGTTTGTGGACTCCTTTGACGGGTGGCAAATACCCTGCCACCTTCAGGCCAAGATGCCCTTCCAGGCACCCACCCCTCAGAGGGTCCTTACTATAGATGCCTCCCTGCGGGGATGGGGAGCTCATTGCAAGGACCTCCAGACTCAAGGCAGTTGGTTGCAGACAGTATGCCAGTTGCAGATCAACCTCCTGGAACTCCAGGCGATATTTCTGGCCCTCTGAGCCTTTCGCCACCAGTTGCAGCACCAGTTGGTGTTGTTTCATATGGACTACCAAGGGGCAATGTTCTGTCAACAAACAAGGGGGCACAGGGCCATACTCCCACTGCTAGGAGGTGGTAGCCCTCTGCTCATATGTGACATGCAACAGGCTGCTCCTGCGGGCGGTCTACCTCCTGGGCCTGGACAATGTTCTGGCAGACAGGCTGAACAGAATCCTCCAGCTGCATGTGGCACCTGGGTCCCAGTTGCCTCTTGGCTTTTCCGATTCTGGGGCAACCATGAGGTGGACCTGTTCACCAGCCTGGACAACACGCAGTTGGCGGCAGATGTGTTCCTCATTCCATGGATGGAAGGCCTTCTATGTGCCTTCCTGCTGGTCACCAAGACCCTTTTCAAGGTTCAGCATGACAGGGCATCACTGATACTGGTAGCCCCCTGGTGGCCCAGGCAACCTTGGTTCCCACTGCTTTTCTGCTTGTCGGCGGCATCTCAGATTCCCGTGGGCAGCGCCCCAGGACTACTTTTGCAGAAGAGCATTCTCCTGCACCCCAATCTGCGGTCCTTGTTGCTCACGGTGTGGCTGCTGAAAGGGTAGCTCCAGCTCCCTTCATCCTCACACAAGACATGGAGGAGGTCTTTCCGGTCTCCTGCAAGGCCTCCACAAGAAGAGCATACACCTTCAAGTGACGTCTGTTTTCGGTGTGGTGCACTGAGATGCAGGTGAACCTGTTCTGCTTGGTGTAGCTGGCACTCCAGTACCTACTCCACCTGTCCCAGGTGGGACAGAACTCCAACTCAGAGTGCACCCGAGTGCTATTGCAGCACACCACCACTCCGTTGAGGGCATGCCCCTCTCTGCTCAGCATCTTGCTTCCTGTTGGGCCTTATGTTGCCAAAGCCTCCTGTCTGCCCAACAACAGCGGAATTGGGATCTCAATGTGGTGCTCTCACAGCTCACTAAGCTGCCTTTTGAGCCCCTGGCTACTGCCACCTGCAGTAGCTCTCCTGGAAGGTTGTCTTTCTCATCAGCTTGTAGAGTCAATGAGCTCCAGGCTCTGATGGCAGAGCCTCCCTATAGGAGGTTCTACAAGAACAGGCTGGTGCTCCACACACACACCCCATGTTTCTGCCAAAGGTGGTGTCCTCCTTCCACCTCACTCAGGAAGTGGTGCTGCCCACCTTCTTCCTGAGCCTTCACGCCAGCAAGGCAGAGACCATGCTCCATACCCTGGATTGTAAGAGGGGCCCTGTCCTCCTGTCTGCAGTGGACTCACAGCCACCGCAAAGTGCCTTAGCGTTTCATCTCCTATGACACCAGTCGACTGGAACTTACAGTGACCATGTGAAATCTGTTCACTTGGGTGACGGACTGCATTTCCCTCACCTATGAGCAGGCTGGGATCTCACTGGACCACTGGGTCACGGCACACCGCTTCAGACCATGGCTATTTCCGTGGCCAATCTGCATTCCATCCCCATAACGGAAATTTGCCTGGCTGCCACCTGGTCTTCGCTCCATACCTTCGCAGCTCACTACTGCCTGGAGAAGGAATCCCAACAGGACAGTGCCTTCAGCCAGGTCGTACTCTGTAATCTTTACAGGGGATAGGCAACTCCTGTCCTCCGACCCTTTTGTGTTCAGGCTACTGGAGTGCTGGTGTTCACTGGACACTTGGGTCTTGCGAGAGTCTCTCCCTCGGGACTCTATTGCTGCTGGTCACGGTTCTCCCTTTGCAGGTTGCTATAGCATTTTTATTTTGGCTACAGGTTCTCGGTAGCCTGTAGCTAGGGAGTCCCATATGTGAGGACTGACTTCCTGCTTGTTCCTGGAGAAAGCATAGTTACTCAACTGTAACAGGTGTTCTTTGGGTAACAGGCCATACTTTATAATCTGTTCGGGGTTTAGGCATCTCCTGCCCTCTGACCTGTCTTGTTCAGGCTACTGTAAAGGGTACGTTATTCCTTTCCCAGCACTTCTTATCACTAACCCTGGGGACGTCTGTCTGGGTTGAGGAATCATCTTACCTTCTCTGTCTGGAATCCAGGGGAACAAACACACACACACTTGCACATAAGTGGTATGCAGTTTATTCCAAAGGGTGGAGGGATTGTCAGTACTTTTATACATTCTTAGAAACATAGTCATACGTCATCCACCCATCTTCTGGGGGCCCACTATAGTTTATCAGTAACTAATACAAAAACAAGTCATCCTTGAGTAGAACAAATAGCTTACACAGCACATTTCTTTTTCCAACCCACCAGAATGTACAAAGGGCACACACATAGGATTCTGATTTCTATAAGATTCCAATTTCTCTTGTGCAGGCCTCTTGTATATACACTTAAACTAAGCATTATTATTACAATGCAATGTGTGCCTTCGAGTCAAAGGACATATATATAAGATTCTGATTTCCCTAACAATCCCCCCTTTGGGCCTGCATAGGCCCACTATAAGGACAGCCTAACAATTTACTACAAAATAACTAAACAGACATTATTAATGGAACATCTGTATGTGGCAGCTCAGGTACATCAGCCACCATAAAAGCAGGAGTATTAAGAATACATAAAAGTGGTAGAGCTTTGTAGGGCCTTTCAACAATAGCCAAGAACAAATGAATATACAACAAAAAAGAACAAGAATTATAAAACCGCTCAATAGGGCAATAAGCAGCCCTTTGAGACCACCCCAAAGAAAAATACATCAGAGAGTAATCATGAGAAACTTCCCTGTAGTTGAAGAACAGTATAGAGCAGTATTAGACAGGCTAAAAGCAGAAACAATAAAACAATCCGTAGCATTAAAACTAGAGACAGTTTACAATGAACAAGGGACCTAGTCATATCCCAAAGAGAGGCGAGTAACACCAATGTTATACAAAAAGGTAGAAAAAGAAACATGGGGCTGGGTGCAGTTTGAATTATCAGGTACAGTAAACCTCTGCATTTCACACAGATTAGAAGGTACAGTAATGAGACATGTTGAGAGAAAAGCTTGTTTGTAGCGAGCTGCGCACACAAAAAAATAAGGCAGTCTGGGCAAGTAGTATTGCCGTATTAACAGTTCCCAAAATAGACTGAAGGAGGCACCACATGAGTGGTAGGAGGAGTCAACACAGTCTTGTGCGTGATGGTCAGGAGGCTGGAACCGAAGATGTCAGTGGAGACGATACACGCTTGATTCTTGACGCATGGATCCACAAAGGGGAGAGGTCACACAGGATGGCTGACCATGTGATAACGATCACTGTAGTTTGGAGGTCCATAGAGCGGGTCTAAGGTACCGTGCTTGTGAGGTGCTCTGACCTGTCACCAACCTTAAAGGGATATGTTGGTTCGGTACCTCTAGGCCGAAAGCTGCCTTTCTTCAGGAGTCTTCTCCTCTCCTCTCCAGTTGCTAGGGCCTTGGCTGCCCCGGCGTCAGCTACTTCTCATCCTGGTCCTGAAGCCTGATCTGTATATGGAGAATGTTTCCAGCGAGGGCAATAGCTTCAGGATCTTTTAGCCGCCACCTTCACTGTAATCGATGTTATCAGAAGAACTTGAAATGGTCCCATACTGGAAAAGGGGCTTGTACTATGTGCTGGTGGTATGTCTTTACCAAAATCCAGTCTCCGGATTGAAAGAAAAGAGCTGAGTCATCCAGCAGAAAGGACTGGACGTGCTGAGCATACCTGTGGAGGGAAGAGAGTTGCCTCTGCTGCTAGGAAATACAAGAGATCAAATGTGAGGCTCAGGAGTATAAAAGGTAAGCAGTATTCCATATAACAGTTCAGAGGGAGAAAAAGTTTAGTCTACTCCCTTAGGGCAATTTGTTTGGTTGTTTGTTTATTGAACAGAGTCAAAGGCAAGATAGTTTAGTGTCTTTACAAAGTTTTTTAAGGTTTCGAAGGTTCCCCCCTTCGTGGATTGCTGCTTGCATACAACAGCCAATCCTAAGCAACTCAATTTAGCTAATACATTTTTGACAAGATGCCCACACTTCCTCAAATTTTTTCACAATTTTAGAATTATACCAATTTGTAAAAATTTGTGTAAGTAACTTTCCTCCTTTAGCTTCATGTGTCGGGCCAGGACACATAGAGGCAAAAAGGGATAAAAACATCTGAAAAACACCACGTGGCCAGTGTGGGTCTCCCCAAAGCTCATTAGGATGAAAAGTGCACTCAGCCTATCTCCAAGTATCTATTTCCAATTATTGAGTATATTTCTGGGCTAGATGACTTTCAAAATTGGAATTAATGGGGATGGCATAATCAAATATTGTAGAGTATTCATTGTCAGTTTTCTTTCTAGATGGATACATCGGATACATCATTTCAATTTACCCTCACCATTTTATAATGTTAATCTGAATTCTCTTTTCCAACATGAATATTCCATCACACTCCTCTCAACACCACTTTTTTTTTTCACTTACATCATTCCATCAAACTACATGCTAGGTCCTTCTGTCTTTTTATACCATACTAGTGTATCCTTATCTGGCAAGGCTGCTAAGAACATCAAACAATTGTTAGAAACTTAGTATTTTTGTAAACAAAAGTATATATAAAATATAAATGTAGATCCTTTTCAATAACATAACAATATGAGTAAACAGTGCTCATTCTAATTAGCAACTGCCTAAACAAAATATAGATAAAGTCCTTACAATATAGACTAGTGCTTCATGGCATTTTATAACATCAATCCCAATAGGAAGGAGTATGGCTTCTAACAGAACAGCCACATAATCTCTCAGGTGTGACTAAAGTCTATCTTATACCCGGTTCCCAGTGAGAGTGCTGTGGAAACTTAAAAATATTTGAGGACTGATCCTATAATCGCAGTGCCCACAAGGATCTGTGGAGGTTACTCACTAATCATGGTGTTTAAGAGATCCTTTTGAGATGAGAGGCCTAAGAAGGTTCAAGGCATTTGTGATTGGGCCTCAGGGCTTTCCTCGGGTTCTTCTTGGCCTATTCCCCCCTACCTAGTCATGTCTCTTCAGAGGCATAAATATGCAAGGTTCATGTTCTTCAGGCCTTGTGGGTGGTGTCCTCGAGGAGTCTTAAAGCAGTCAGAATTCCGGTGGCCCAGATCATCACACTCGGAGCAGCACGCCCATTACCTTTTCCAAGGCTATAGCCTCACCTTCTCTCTCTCTCTCTCTCTCTCTTTTTTTCCTTTTTTTTTTTTTTCAAACCTCTCCTAGATCATTGCTAACAATTAAAATTTTGTTTATCCAATCAACTCAAGTTAATGTTATTGTTTTATTAGTCTACTAACTTTACAAATATTCTCATGTTTCCTGGGAACTAAGCTTCATCTTTCCACTAAATAAGATCTATATGCTTGGGAACAGAGCAATTTCAGATCAGCCTCTTTCCAAAATTCTATAATTTCTATGTGTATTGAACCTCTACATAATGTACTGCTAGAACAAGTAGTTTGGTAACATAAAATGCAAATGTGTAAACTAAAGAAAAATTAATATCTCACAGTGATGCAACATATATCTGTTTTCTCTGCAACATATATCTATTTTCTCAGGAACTGTATTAAAACTGAAATAAAACTTTCAGAACAAGGTACACTTTTTCGCTGGACACTAACACATAAAACAGGTGAATTTATCCTAAAATCCAATATTGTAATAAATCAAATCAGAAAGATCAATATCCAGCAGCCATGGTGCTACTCTCCTGTTCGTCAGCATCCACACTGAGCTTAACAAGGCAAAGTAGTTAACTCATAAAAAGGTTGATGGATATCTGGAATGCAAATACCCCCTTTTTTTTTATATGTTTAAAGTAATACAGTAACATGGAATATACAAATTTTACTAAAATCATTTTAAGGTAGCCTTGTAGTATCAGAAAAGTGAATACAGTTGATCAAGGCAATTAATGTCAAAACAGCATATACTGTCTGCAGATTAAAATGTATCATGCAGAAGTATTACTTGTATTTGCAAGTTCAGAAAAAGATTTGTTTGCAAAACAGAAAACATTTGTACAGAAAACACTAAATATTTTAAAAGAATGAACCAAAATACATTAAACAACATCCATTTAAGTGGCTTCAATGAAGCAGTTTTGTTAATCTATAAGCAATCAGGTATTCTCTTCCTTTTATCTGCCTCTCTCTAGAATGGCACTAATAAACCCTTACTGAGTAGTTCTGACAACTGTCAATGTTTTTATTTTGTCTGTACTAATTACTGCTCTCAGACAGAACATGTTTACAGTTAATAACCAAAATGTACTTTTCACATTTAAATTAAAACCTTATACATAATACCTGAGACTGGTATCAAACTGATGTGAAAACAATGAAGCAATTTGCTTAGAGTAACAGTTCAACCTTGATGTTATCTCAACACAAATAGTCTGTCAATGTGTCTAGATTCCTGCAGGCAAATACAGATCCTAAATACTGAGTTTAAAAAGAAAAAAGTTGCTTGAGAATTGTCACTAATTGTGATTGCTATTAAATTCCTATAGTTACAACTCTGTGTTTCTATAATATATGAACAATAATTATGACTTCTGAGGTGCTTGCCACAAAATATAAAAATTCATTGTTTCAAGTTGCAGTCTTTTAATTAGTGGCTCAGGATGCCCCATTGTCCTGACAGCGTTCCCAACCCCCACTTTAAAGGTTAAAGAAAAACAATCTGGTTTTGATTCTAGTGCTGTAGGGGGAAGGGATAGCCCCAACCTAAATTTGTTTTCTCTTTAGGACACCTTGAAACCGTTCTTACCCAAGAAATGCAGCAGATTGTTAATGATTTCTATCACAACTGGTTTCTCCTTCCCCAACTTTAAAGATCTACATAGTGCCTAGGGAGCAGACTCAAACATATACGTCAAATATACAATACTAAACCAATTGTATTCATGCAAAATTTAGCTCAATATTTTTAACCAAAAGCATAAATATACAAAGCAGGGGGTTTCTTTTTGAAATAAGGTTTTCAAAGGAAAGTATCCGTTGCTAGGTCTGGACAATCTTATTCAAATGTCTTAAATCCTGCCCCAACCAGCAAGTAAAAGAAAAACAATATTTACTGTAAACAAAACATATATATATATATTTTTTTTTCAGCTTGTTTGGAAGAACACAAAGGAGTTACTTATTTGGGAAACTTCTGTTTCAGTTCTTATTTAAACAATAGACAAATCAAAGCTTACAAGTGCTTTCTTAAGAAATTTCGCCCTGCATAATGAACCAGACCCTCTCCCTTGATTTCTCCACTTCAGACTTACCAGTCGCATAAAGGGTTAACACCTAACAAATCCAAATAACCAAAACAGCAGGAGGAGAGATACATTCCTTTGTACAAAGGGAACAACATTATTTCATCATTAGCATCTTACAGTTCTGATCATTCTACCCCTTTTCCTTACCGCGGTCTGTGCACAGAATTACGTAGTTGCTGCAGTGCCTGCGTTTAATTCACTGTCTGTCCGATTCACAATATTAGCTCTAGTCACCTAGGATCATTACCAGCTAGTAAAGAGACCTCTCTGCAGAGTAGGAAGTGAGACTGTTGAAATCAACAGGACGCGTCTTCGCACCCCCACTCAGCAGGAGTCACTCCACTGTGGGAAAATCCCAGTGAGCCCCAGCTGTTATTTACACCTTTACCTGTGGCCAATTCACCTTTAGCCAAGCTGGCCAATGAGACTCTGAGAGGGATATTGTGAAGCAGATTTAAGAGCTTTTTTTTAGTATTTCATTATTCAGTACATTGCTATAGCAATGGGTGTCTAAATACAGACACACCCTTTTACATATCTCAGTGACAGTTATACCGTTGTTAAGTACAAAAGTATTTTTTTTTCTATTTAGCTTGTCTTGGCAATAAATGGACACTCTGCAAACAAATAATAATTTACGTTTTAGTATACCGGTTAACTTTAAGTTTCTATTCTGTCTGCCTGTCTGTAGCCTTTGAACACAAAGAACAGAAAGGGAGGGGGAGGGAGGGGAAGAGCGGAGCAATGGAAGAATAAACAAACACCACTTGTCATTTACAGTCCAGGGACTCTGAATCATCAGTTTTACCTTTGCTAGAGAGGGGGAGGGTGAGCGGGGAGAGGGGTGTCGTATAGGCACAGAGATAAACTAAGCAAAGTAAACTTGTTAACAGACTGATTCAGCAGAATCCTGTAACTTACACTGACAATTTATGTAGAATGGCTGTTTTTTAGCTGCAGTTTTAAAACTTATCACAACATATAGCAGAACATACATACACACGGATTCTGGAGTGGTCCCCTCACCTTGGGACCCCCCATCCTCTAATTAATTCACAACAAACGCACGTCTGGCCACTTGCTGTCTGCACAGTACCCGTCACTAGCGCTATATCGCTTCAGAGTATGGCAGGGGCGTTTTGCCAAACTCACACAGGCACACAAGCACACAGAGAAGGAGAAGGATATTACCACAGACCCAGCAGGACGTCCCTGTTATTCACTGCGCTACCCAAGCGCATATTCCCAGCGCTACCCGAGCGCATATTCCCAGCGCTACCCGAGCGCATATTCCCAGCGCTACCTGAGCGCATTTTTCCAAGACGAGCTACCAAAGCAACGTCAATTTAAAAAACTTTGTGCAGCTACCAAAGCTGCTTCAATTTAGAAAGTGCATCGGGGAAATCCCACTTCTGACACCAAATGTAAAGGGTACGTTATTCCTTTCCCAGCACTTCTTATCACTAACCCTGGGGATGTCTGTCTGGGTTGAGGAATCATCTTACCTTCTCTGTCTGGAATCCAGGGGAACAAACACACACACTTGCACATAAGTGGCATGCAGTTTATTCCAAAGGGTGGAGGGATTGTCAGTACTTTTATACATTCTTAGAAACATAGTCATACGTCATCCACCCATCTTCTGGGGGCCCACTATAGTTTATCAGTAGCTAATACAAAAACAAGTCATCCTTGAGTAGAACAAATAGCTTACACAGCACATTTCTTTTTCCAACCCACCAGAATGTACAAAGGGCACACACATAGGATTCTGATTTCTATAAGATTCCAATTTCTCTTGTGCAGGCCTCTTGTATATACACTTAAACTAAGCATTATTATTACAATGCAATGTGTGCCTTCGAGTCAAAGGACATATATATAAGATTCTGATTTCCCTAACAGCTACCAGAGTGATGGTTCTCCCTGGACACTGGGGTCCTTGGAGTCTGCCCTCAGATTCACTTGCAGCTGCTCACGGCTGGGCCATGTTTTTTTCTACAGGTTCTCGGTAGCCTGTAACTAGGGAGTCATATATTTGAGGACTGACTGCCTGCTTGTTCCTGGAGAAAGCATAGTTACTCACCTGTAACAGGTGTTCTCCAGGGACAGCAGGAATCGGTCCTCACAACCCTCCCTCCTCCCAAAGTTGCTTCTTTACCATTTTTTTTTTAATTTTGCCATCTTAGCTATATCATTAGACTAAGACAAGATGGCAAATTTGTTACTTGTAAGCCACACTGATTCTAAGGAGCGTGGTATAAAAAAGATCTAAATAAATAAATTTGATTATTAAGCTAGGAGAATCGTGTGACCTGTATTGGCCACTGTTGGAAACAGGATACTGAGCTTGATGGACCTTGGTCTGACCCAGTATGACACTTCATAATCTATTATTAGGAGTGGACATAGAATCCCCTTCCTGGTAACATTGCACAACAGATGCCTGCCTGAATAACTGGGAGATGGTTGCCCAGGGTGAGTGACCTAAGCCCAATGGAGACAAGTCGGTCAATTGATCATCAGGAGATGAGGGCCAGTGACAGAGGTCTTGAAGGACTGCATATCCCTAGACCCTGGATGGGTAGAATGAAGTATTTCAGACAACCTAACAGCAGTGATGTATGTAAATCATCAGGGAGGCAACAGGAGTGTTCAGGTAATCCAAGAAACCTTACTCATCAAGGCAGAGCAGAATTTATGGGCACCTGGTTGCCCACACGGCAAGAGTAGAACATTTTGACATACTCTCTGGATCCAGGAGAATTGAACCTGATGAACACTGCCTTCTCACAGGCAGATGGAGTGAAGCATAATGGCCATTCCAAAAAACATCAAGGGCACTCACTTCAGCTGAAGATGGGAACAGGGATCCTCAAGCTTTGATACTCTGACATGTTCCATTCATAGTATGTAGTATATTTTTTCCCAACATTTGCTCACCCAGAGCCGATAGTGTTTGTGGCTCTGGACTTGAGGAGGCTCAATGCTTGGGATCCCCAGAACAAGGCTGTTATTGCAGGAACCAGTTTGGCTAGAACAGCTGTCTCACTTAAGTCCTGGCTATCAAGAGGACACAACTGAGGAAGAAGTCATAACTCTCCTGCCTCAGGCATGCAAGAGGGCTACTTCTCTGGCTTATGGCCAAGTGTGGAGAGATTCTGAGACTTAGTATAATGAAAAAGACAGTCTCTCTCTGTCAGGCATCAGCTTCCTTTATTCTCACCTTTCTATAGAATGGCCTGGTATTAAATTTCCTTAAGGAAAGTAGCCCAAATGCCCTCAAGTATGGAGCAGACAGAGCTTAAAGATCCCAATTTACCCATGTCTAACAATAGCCAAATTAACATGAATAAAATACATTCTCTAAAATGCTTGTATGCAAATGCTAGAAGTCTAAAGAATAAGATGGGAGAGTTAGAATATATAGCACTAAATGAAAGGTTAGATATGATTGGAATATCAGAGACATGGTGGAAGGAGGACAACCAGTCGGACAGTGTGATACCTGGGTACAAACTATATCGTAATGATAGAGCTGATCAAATTGGTGGAGGGGTTGCGCTCTATGTTAGAGAGGGCATTGACTCAGAAAGGATTAAAGTTTTGCAGGAAACAAAATCTGCTGTAGAATCTATATGGATTGAAATTCCATATAAAAGGGGGAAGGCAATGGCAGTGGGGGTGTACTATCGAGCACCTGGCCAGAATGACCAAATGGATGATGAAATGCTCAAAGAAATCAAGGAAGCTAACAAAAGTTACAGCGCAGTAATAATAATGGGTGATTTCAATTACCCCGGTATCGACTGGGTCAGTGTCACGTCTGGACATGCTAGGGAGATAAAGTTCCTAGATGAAATAAATGACTGCTTCTTGGAGCAGCTGGTTCATGAACCGACCAGAGGGGAAGCCATATTAGACCTAGTCCTTAGTGGAACACCAGATCTAGTGCAAGAGATAAGGGTGTTGGGGCCACTTGGCAATAGTGATCATAGCATGATCGCCTTTGATTTAATTAGTGGAGGAGGGATAGTAAGGAAATCCACAGTACTACCTTTTAACTTTCGAAAGGGAGACTATGATAAAATGAGGAAAAACAGTTAAGAAAAAACTAAAAGGAGCAGTTGCAAAGGTTAAAGACGTACATCAAGCTTGGGTGTTGTTGAAAAATACTATCTTGGAAGCCCAGACCAGCTGTATTCCATGCTTTATGAAAAGTGGAAGGAAGTCCAAAAAACTGCCAGCATGGTTTAAAGGTGAGGTCAGAGAGGCGGCTGTTGCCAAAAAAGCATCTTTCAGGAAATGGAAAAAAGAGCCAAACGATGAAACCTGGAAACAGCACAAGCACTGGCAAGTCAAATGCAAGGCATTGATAAGGCAGGCAAAGAGAGAATTTGAGAAGAAGCTTGCTGCGGAAGCAAAAACGCGAAATAAAGACCTTTTCAAGTACATTCGTAGCAAAAAACCTGTGAGAGAGTCAGTTGGTCCATTAGATGATAAAGGGGTTAAAGGAGCACTAAGAGGCAACAAGGCGATAGTGGAGAGACTGAATGAATTCTTTGCTTCGGTCTTTACTGAGGAAGATGTAGGGATATTACCCATGACTGAAGTGGTATTTAAAGGTGCGGAAGAATTGAAGGAAATATCGATACATTGGGAAGATGTCTTACAACTATTAGATAAACTGAAGAGTAGCAAATCACCTGGGCCGGATGGTATACATCCAAGGGTGTTGAAAGAACTGAAATATGAGATTGCAGAACTGCTATCAGTAATCTGTGAACTATCATTAAAATCATCTCTAATACCTGAAGATTGGAGGATCGCCAATGTAACACCAATTTTTAAAAAGGGTTCCAGGGGTGATCCGGGAAACTACAGACCGGTGAGCCTGACGTCAGTACCGGGAAAAATGGTAGAAGCCATCATAAAGAATAAAATTACTCAGCATGTAGATAGTCACAACCTAATGGGAGACAGCCAACATGGCTTTAGACAAGGAAGATCTTGTCTTACTAATCTGTTATGTTTTTTTGAAGGAGTGAATAAACAGGTGGACAAAGGTGAGTTGGTTGATATTGTGTATCTGGACTTTCAGAAAGCTTTTGACAAGGTCCCTCATCAGAGACTTTTGGCAAAACTAAAGAGTCATGGGATAGGAGGCAGTGTACTATTGTGGATCAGGAACTGGTTAAAAGATAGAAAGCAGAGGGTAGGGCTAAATGGCCAATTTTCCCAGTGGAGAAAGGTGAATAGTGGTGTACCCCAGGGATCTGTGCTGGGTCCGCTGCTTTTTGACATATTCATAAGTGACCTGGAAAGTGGAATAACGAGTGAGGTTATCAAATTTGCAGATGACACAAAACTATTTAAAGTTGTTAAAACCCAAGAGGATTGTGAAAAATTGCAAGAGGATCTTGATAAATTGGAAGACTGGGCATCAAAATGGCAGATGAAATTTAATGTGGACAAGTGCAAGGTTATGCACCTAGGGAAGAACAACCCAAACTATGGTTACACGATGCAAGGTTCCACATTAGGAACCACCACCCAGGAAAAAGATTTAGGCGTCATTGTGGATACCATGTTAAAACCCTTGGCCCAGTGTGCAGCGGTGGCCAAGAGAGCAAATAGAATGCTAGGTATGATAAGGAAGGGAATGGAAAATAAAACAAAAGATATTATAATGCCTCTATATTGTTCCATGGTGAGACCGCACCTTGAATATTGTGTGCAATTCTGGTCGCCGTATCTTAAAAAGGATATAGCGATTTTAGAAAAGGTACAGAGAAGAGCCACCAAAATGGTAAAGGGGATGGAAGGATACTCCTATGAAGAAAGGCTAAAAAGGTTAGGGCTCTTTAACCTGGAAAAGAGATGGCTGAGGGGAGATATGATAGAAGTCTATAAATTAATGAACGGAGTGGAACAGGTAAACGTAGATCGATTGTTTACCTTATCAGAATATAGAAAGACTAGGGGACATGCAAAGCTACAGGGTAAACTATTTAAGACTAATAAAAGAAAATATTTTTTCACTCAACGTGTAATCAAACTCTGGAATTTGTTACCGGAGGATGTAGTAAAGGCTGTTAGTGTAGCTGGGTTTAAAAAAGGTTTGGACAAGTTCCTGGAGGAAAGGTCCATAAACCATTATTAAGAAATGACCAAAGATATCAATGCTTGACCCAGTACAAGCATTGTGGAACTTATGTCTCTTGGGGAAACTGCTAGGTACATATGACCTAGATTGGCCACTGTTGGAAACAGAATACTGGGCTTGATGGACCTTGGTCTGACCCAGTATGGCATATCTTATGTTCTTATGTTCAAGCTATTGTGTGCTATTGTGTGCTATTGAAGTTCAATTTAGGGGAGGGTCTTTGCACATCCAGATATCTAATGGTTGAGCGGGGCATGTGGATCCTTTTGAGGATAATTGTTTTTTTCTACTTGAAACCTCAACCTGGTGCTCAAGGCCTTGATATCTCCTCTGTTGAAGCCTATGAGAAATCTTTCAATGACTTGAACCCTAAATATGTTCTGATAAGTCTTTTCAGCCTGTCTTGAGCGCTTCTGATTCTGAAGGAGTTCAGAACTTATTTGACCAGGATGCAAGCATAGTCTTGAGCAGAGCATGACATTGTTGCACCAGCAGATGTACAGGGCATCTATATGGGCCTCCTTACATTTCCTTAAGCATTACCACTTAAATGGATTTGTTAGGCAGGATGCTGTCTTTGAACAGGCCTCTTGGGGACATGCATAGCAAGATCTCGCCCAAGCCGAGGGTTGCTTGGGTACAGTTTATGCATCAAGTTTTCACGTTTGTCATTTTGCCTATTGAGCTCTCAGGTTCCAGAGGATCTAGGGCTTTTAATGCTTCCCACCCATTCACCTCCCCAGCCTCTAAGATTGGTAGGAATAGTTAAGTTACTTTGATCACTGGAATACTGGGGAACTGAGGCTGCACCAAAGGTAATCTAGTTCTGTTTCCATCTGCTGATAGGACAAAAACCATGATTTTGAACTGGTCTCTTTGAACGCAATGAAAAGAAAATTTAGTAGGTCTAACCACATTTTTCCTTTATTACAATTTTCTGTCTCTTGTTATCTCCAGGAACAAGCAGGAATAAGTCATCACATATGGGTACGTCGGTACCGACGGAGCCCGCGCGGGAAAGCTCCCCAGCTTTTCAGATTAAAAGCTTTTGGGGCCTCCCACTGCACATGCGCGCTGCCTTCCCGCCTTCCTGACCAGCTCTCGTCAGTTTCTTTTTTTCCGCGGAGCCAGCAGGTCGTGTTCCTGTCACCGCTGAAGAAATTGTTAATTTTATTGTTTTCTTTAGACCGCGTACCTGCCTTCCCCATTCTGAAACCGGTACTGCCGGTCTCTCTTTCTTTCTTTTAAAAAAAAAAAAAAATTTTTCTTTTCTTCAGCACAGCTTGGTACTTTGTTAGGCCTTCAGGCCTACACAAATTCTCCTCATGGAGAAGCCAGTTCCTGGTTTTAAAAAGTGTACCAAGTGCAGTGCTGTCATTCCTCTTACAGACAGCCATGAATGGTGTCTTAAATGTTTAGGACCTGGCCATTCCATACCGGACTGCCCATCCTGCTACCAGATGTCGAAACGTGGATTGCAGAACCGGGCCAACAAGTTCCATGTGCTGTTTCCTTCAGAAGCATCACAGTCATCCAGGTCTTCCTCTCTGGATGGATCTCAGGTAACCAAAACTCCAGTGGGCAAATCCTCTAAAAGCAAATCTCTTTCTAAAGATCGAGAGGCTCTCAATTCTGAGTTCGAGGATTCTGCCCAGGCCAAAAAACCCCGGCGGGAGGTTCCGGCCTCCAAAGCAATCATGGGGTCACAGGTTGATATCGATGGCGCGGCCTCGACAGATCACCTGTTGTACTGCTCTGTGGTACCGGCCCATACCGGTACCGACATCCAGGCAGCAGTGGCGTCTATGGGCAATACTGTCCAAGTCATGCAGCAGGCCATTCTGGCTTTTATTAATGCTGCTACGCCCTCGGTACCGCAGCCAGCGCTACCGGGTCCGGTTCCGGTAATGGCTTCCATACCGGAACCGAGGCCATCGTCTTCCAAACGCAGATCGGTTCCGCATGCCGGATCCGGGCTTTTGCCCGGTACCGATCCCATACCCGGTACGCCCGATGTCGATACCGAACGGTATGCGTATCGTGCGTTGGAAGCACATAGAGGATACTCTGCTTCTTCAGAGGATTTTAACTCCTCTGATGATTCTGATGAGTTCTCCCTTGATCTTCCTGAGGAGCCTTCTTCTCCTAAAAGGAGAATGTCTCCACCAGAGGATTTGTCCTTTCAGGACTTCATCATAGAAATGGCTAAAGGTCTTTCTATTGCTTCATCCTCTGAAAAGGAACCCAGATCAAAGAAACTGGATATTTTAGGATACTCTAGTCTCCTAAAGAGGCAGTTACCCTGCCTATCCATGAAATCCTTCAAGAACACTTGATGGACTTATGGGAGGCTCCTCTAACATTGTCTCCTTCTTCTCGCAGGTTGGACACCATGTACCGTGTCCCCCCTTCTCCTGGTTTCCAAAAAACCCAGTTGCCTCACCATTCTATTGTGGTGAAGTCTGCAATGAAGAAGATAAAGAGTACCAAAAGGCACTCTTCTACTCCTCCAGGGCGAGAATGTAAGACTCTAGACTCTTTTGGCAGGAAAATTTTCCAGGCTACTATGCTTATAGCCAGGATTAATTCCTATAGTCTTTACATGGGCATGTTTCTCAGTGAAATCTCTCTAAAAGTTCGGCATTTTGCCCCCTTTATCCCTGAGGATAAGAGGGAGCAGTTCATTTCCTTAGTGAAACACCTTTTGGATATTTCAAAGTTCTCCAACAGGGCAGCTTTTGATTCCTTTGAGGGTGCTGGTAGGGCTTCGGGCATTGCTATAGCAGCCCGACGTCTTGCTTGGCTCCAGGCTTCTGATCTAGAACCTTGGGTCCTAGATGGCTTACGAAATCTGCCCTGTACAGGTGAGAACTTATTTGGTGAGGAGTGGCAAATTAAGGCCACTCAAATGGACGCAGAAAATGCCACCTTAGATAGACTTTCTAAGTCTACCTCCACTCCTGCCAAGAAGAAGTCTTTTAAGAGGCCTTATTACAAGAAGTCCAGATTTTCCACAAATACTGGCCAACAATCCTCTCAGCCTCGTTTTGCTGCTAAACGTCAGCAACCTAAACAGGCAAGGTCAAAGCCTGCGGCGTCTGCTACGCCTCAGCAGGCTCCACCCCCTCAGGGGTTTTGACTTGCCCCTAGAGAACTTAACTTTTCTGGCTCTAGAACAACCAGAGCCCCTCACCATACCCGGAAGGTTAGCTCACTTTGCTCCCAGATGGGAGCAAATTACATCAGAGCAATGGACCCTCTCTATCATCAGAGAGTGTTACAAACTCCATTTTTCCGACCTTCCTCCTTATACTATGGTGAGGCAGTTCAATTCTCCCCCATCTCTCCTGGCCCTCTTGGGTCAGGAAGTCTCCTCCCTCCTTGCCCAGGGGGCAATAGAGGAGGTCCCTCTTCTTCAACAGGGGACGGGATTCTACTCCCCTTATTTTCTAATACCAAAGAAGACAGAGGGCTTCAGACCAATTCTGGATCTGAGAGAATTGAACAAATTTCTTTTCAAGGAGAAATTCAAAATGCTTTCTCTGGGCATTCTCCTTCCATACCTTCAGAGTCAGGATTGGCTTTGTTCTCTAGACCTAAAGGATGCGTATACACACATACTCATCCACCCATCCCACAGAAAATACCTTCGATTTCTGTTTCAGGGAAAACATTTCCAGTACAGAGTACTCCCCTTCAGTCTAGCCTCTGCTCCAAGAGTGCTCACCAAATGCATGGCAGTCGTAGCTGCCTTTCTAAGAGGCCTGGGAATTTTCATATTCCCATACCTGGACGACTGGCTCATCCGAGCTCCCTCTCAGTCCCAGGCCCAAATTTCCCTGGACCGCACAAGGCGTCTTCTGCAGTATCTAGGACTGGTAGTAAACCTTCCCAAGTCTCAACTAATCCCTACTCAGTCTCTCGAGTTCATAGGGGCCCAGTTAGACACCATCACTTCAAGGGCCTACCTGCCTCAGGTCAGGGCCCAACGCCTGCTGAGTTTGGCCTCCCAAGCTCAGTTCAGCAGTCATTTGACAGCCCGGGAAATGCTGCGACTTCTGGGCCACATGGCCTCCACGGTACTTGTGGTGCCCTACGCTCGTCTGCATATGAGAGCAGCTCAATGGACCTTGGCCACCCAGTGGACTCAAGCATCTGGAGCGCTCTCCGATCAAATACTCACCTCAAGCCGTCTATTTTGGTCCCTCCAATGGTGGACATCCACCAAGAATCTGTTGTTGGGGGCCCCCTTCCAACCTTTGTTGCCCCAAGCAACCCTCACAACAGATGCCTCCCAGACAGGGTGGGGAGCTCATCTTCAGAACCTCTCCACTCAGGGAACTTGGTCTCCACAGGAGGCCACCCTTCATATCAACCTCCTGGAACTGCGAGCAATTTACCTTGCCCTCAAGGTCTTCTATACCCTCCTTGTCAACCTGACTGTCCTAGTTCAGACAGACAATCAGGTAGCCATGTTCTATATAAACAAACAAGGAGGGACAGGCTCTCTGTCGCTTTGCAACGAAGCTCTCAGATTATGGGCCTTCGCCAGAGAGCATCAAATTCACCTTCTTGCAGTGTATCTTCCAGGAGTTCAAAACTCTCGTGCAGACAGACTCAGTCGAGTTCTGCTTCCACACGAATGGTCCCTACATATGGACCAGATACGCAGAATCTTTCAGGAATGGGGGACCCCGGACATAGACCTCTTTGCAAGTCCGTGGAATGCCAAACTTCCCCGGTTCTGTTCCAGAACTCAGTGTCAGGGAGCTCAGGCCCACGATGCCTTCCTCCTGCATTGGGGTCAGGAATTCCTCTATGCCTTTCCACCCATTCCTCTAATATCCAAGACTCTGTTCAAGCTCCAGAGGGATCACGGGACTATGATCCTCATAGCTCCCCGCTGGCCACGCCAGGTGTGGTTCCCTCTACTTCTGCATCTCTCCCAGGGATCCTCCCTGGACCTGGGAGCTGCGCCAGACCTTCTGTCTCAGGAGGAGGGGACTTTGTAGCACCCAAACCCCAAATCCCTACATCTCAGAGCTTGGTTACTGAAGGCCTAAGACTTCAAGACTTTAATCTTTCTCAACCTGTGACAGATATCCTTCATGCCTTTAGGAAACCTTCCACGAGGCGTTCTTATGCTTTCAAATGGAAACGTTTTTCCATTTGGTGTGCTCAGCAGGGTCTTGACCCTCTAGCACTTCCTTTGAATTCCCTCTTGGACTATCTCCTGCATCTTTCAAATGCAGGCCTTAAGACGAATTCAGTAAGGGTCCATTTGAGTGCTATTGCAGCATCCTTAAAACCTATAAATGGACAACCTGTCTCCTCTCATCCTCTTGTTGCACGTTTCATGAGAGGCCTGACTCTAACTAAACCTCCCATCCGACCTCCTCCGGTAGCATGGGATTTGAACCTAGTTCTAGGTCAGCTTATGAAGCCACCTTTTGAGCCTTTGGACTCTACCTCCTTCAAATTTCTTTCCTGGAAGGTTGTTTTCCTTATTGCAGTCACTTCGGCTCGCCGCATCAGTGAACTGCAGGCTTTAGTGGCTCATCCACCTTATACTAGGTTTCATCATGATAAGGTGGTCCTTAGGACGAATCCCCACTTTATGCCCAAAGTGATCTCGCCTTTTCATCTTAATCAAGAGGTATATCTACCTGTCTTTTTCCCGGCTCCTCATGCATCCAGTGCAGAGAGGAACCTTCATACTCTGGATTGTAAAAGAGCTCTTGCCTTTTACCTCAACAGGACTCAACCACATCGAAAGTCTTCCCAACTTTTCGTGGCTTTTGATCCTTCTCATTTGGGACTTCCAGTCACCAAGCGTACACTTTCCAATTGGATCGCTCAGTGTATTTCTTTTGCTTACCAGAGTAAGAACATTTCTCTGGAGGGCCATGTCACAGCTCACAATGTGAGAGCCATGGCCACTTCTATGGCTCATCTTCACTCTGTGTCCATAGATCAGATCTGTCGAGCAGCCACTTGGGCCTTGGTTCATACCTTCACAGCCCATTACTGCTTGGACAAGGACTCCCGCCGGGATGCCTTGTTTGGTCAGGCTGTCCTCAAACACCTGTTCCATACTTAAACAACTCCTGCCCACCTTCCCTGGATGGATGCCTGAGATCCATGCGAAGATGGTTTACCCTTGGAGGGGGATCTCCCAGGCATCTTAGCTAGGGAGTCCCCATATGTGATGACTTATTCCTGCTTGTTCCTGGAAATAGCACAGTTACTTACCTGTAACAGGTGATCTCTGGGAACAGCAGGAATTAGTCATCACAACCCACCCACCTCCCCTAGGAGTTGTATCTCTATCTATCTATCTTCCTGTCCTCTCTCTCTATTGTCTCAGCTTTAAACTCGAACTGACGAGAGCTGGTCAGGAAGGCGGGAAGGCAGCGCGCATGTGCAGTGGGAGGCCCCAAAAGCTTTTAATCTGAAAAGCTGGGGAGCTTTCCCGCGCGGGCTCCGTCGGTACCGACGTACCCATATGTGATGACTAATTCCTGCTGTTCCCAGAGATCACCTGTTACAGGTAAGTAACTGTGCTTTTGCTGCAAGAGTAAAAGAAAGTTAAGATTCAACTCTAGGATGTTGTATCATCTCTTTAATGGAGGGCCTGTGAGGCATAGCATAACAATACCATGGGGGGGGGGGGGGGTTCTAGCATGAGAAACCATACACACACTGATACATTTTAGTAATCTAACATTGTAAATTCCCCTCTCCTCTCTGATCACCGCCTAACCACTTATTTTGTTCTGAAAAAGAGCTAAAAATTTAAGTCCCACGGTATCTTGACCATAAAGTTGTAAGTTCTCCAGGACCAAGCAGGAAGTCAGTCCTCACATATGGGTGACGTCGGCGCCGACGGAGCCCTCGCGGAGCAATTTTCCCCAGCTTTCAAAGAAAGCCTTTGGGAATTGCAGCGCGCATGCACGGTCGCCTTCCCGCCCAAGGGTGCCATCTTAGCCAGTCTTCTTTTTTCCACGGAGCCCTACAGACGTACCCGTCGTGTCCCCGCGAAAAAGTTGATTTTACTCATAATTTTCTCTTTTTTCCTTCGGTTCGACGCCGGTCTTTTTCCCGCCCGGACTCGCGACGCCGGTCACGAGTCCTCTTCTTCTTTTTCGGTTTTTCTGACTTAGTCAGTTTCGTTTTCAGTTTTTCCCTGGCAGCCCGGTCCTTTGACCTCGCCGGGGCCCTTTTTCCCCCGATGGCTGCCAGTGGTTTCAAGCGGTGTGGTCAGTGTGACCGAAATATGTCACTAACTGACACACACGACAATTGCCTCCGCTGCCTGGGCCCGGATCATGAAGAAATGATCTGTGGGCCCTGCGGCAAAATGTCCTCCAAAGCGTTGAGAAGTCGGCGGCATCAGCGGGATAGGATCTTCGCTGACCCCAGCCGTACCCGGACCTCGTCGGAGGCCTCCGCGTCCAGAGGTTCCAGCTCGGACCGTCGCCGGAGTTCCTCCGACAGGGGTTCTCCCTCCGGGGACCATCGACGGAAGGTGAAACCCGCGAGGGCGGCGTCGGTGGACGCTCCTGGCTCCGCGAGGGCCAGGTCGCATAGCCCCGATAGCCGTCCCGGGTCCTTGGAGAAGGAGCACCTCTCGAAGCGACCTCGCCTGGAGTCGGAGCTGCCTGCTCGGGTAAGTTCTGTGGTCCTCCTGGACTCGCCTCCGAGACCGCCGACGTCTGGCCCGACGCCGTCGGGGCCCGAGTCGGGGGCTGCTGGGTCACCTGAGCTCGGACTCAGGTTGACGGCCTTGGAGAGCAGACTGTCTGCCTTAATGGACCAGCAGCGGGCACTGCTCGCTGGCCTCGCTGGCGCCGCTGCCCCGACCGCCGGGACGTCGACGTCTAAGTCGACCCCGGAGACCGAGCCGATCCTCGAGTCCATGCGAACTCGAGTCGATCCTCGGTCGAGGTCACCCTCGGCCTCCCGTTCGGGACCGAGGTCGCCGACGCCGACTCCCTCGGCGTCGGGGCGGCAGGCGCCGCGCCCTGCCCGGGCCGACCCCACCGACTCCTCGTCGGAGTCGGTCTGGGAGTCTGAAGAGGAAGAGTCATCTGATTCTTTTCGGACTCGGTGTGTCCCCTCGGACTCACCTGAGTCCGAACCTCGGAAGCAGTCCCCCACGGAGGATGCCCGGTTCTCGGACTTCGTCAGGGATATGGCCAAGGCTTTGGCCTTCCCTGCGGATCCCGAGGAGGAGCCTCGAGCCGAAGAGCTCGACGCCCTCCAGTATGACTCTCCCGCCAGGGAACACTTTACTGTACCGGTTCCTCCCATGCTGGAACGACTACTCTTCCGCATGTGGGAGAGTCCGGCCTCCTCGCCGGTCCTGAGCAAGCGGGTCGATTCTATCTATCGAGTCCGCAAGAGCCCTGGCTTCCAAAAAGCACAGCTACCACACCATTCCATGGTAGTGGAATCGGCCATGCATCGTCTTAAGAGCCAGAAGATGCACTCCTCGGTGCCTCCTGGCAGGGAGGCCCGTAACCTGGATGGCCTTAGTAAGAAGTGTTTCCAGGGCTCTATGCTTGCGTGTCGTGTCCAGACCTACCAGCTATACATGGGCATGTATCTCCGGGACCTGGCTAAAGAGCTAGCCGGATTCTCCGCTGGTTTGTCCGAGGAACCCTTGCGGAGGTTCCTGGCCTTGTCCTCTGGCATTCGGGAATGCTCAAAATTCATATCCCGAGCAGCCTATGATGGCTTTGAAGCATCGGCTCGAGTGGCCGCAGCCGGCATCGGTGCCCGCCGACAGGCTTGGCTTCAGTCGTCTGACCTTGAGCCCTGGGTGCAGGACAAGTTGGTCGATGTCCCCTGCCGAGGCGAAAACCTCTTTGGCAAGCCCATGGCTGAAAAGGCTGCACAAATCGAGACGGAGACTCTCACCAGGACTAGGCTTTCTAGGAAGACCTCCGCCCCTTCCCAGAAAAAGAAGGGCTCGGGAAAGAAGTCCTTTTACCCGAGAAAGGCGGCTGCCTACAAACAATACCCCCAATATCAGGCCCCTGCAGCTCCCCAACAGGGCCAGCAGGCCAAGGGACGGGGTAACTGATCCCGTAGGCAGCAAGCCCCCAAGCCTGCACCACCAGCCCCTGCTCAGCAGGGTGGGGGCTTTTGACTCCTTAAGCATAGCCTCTCCCCCTCCGCTGGTTCCTCCCAGCACCGGAGGCCGGCTGGTTCACTTCGCCCACAGGTGGTCCAGCATCACTTCAGATGCCTGGGTGCTTCAAGTCGTGAGAGAAGGCTATCTTCTCCACTTCCACCAGGTCCCTCCCTCCTATTTTCCGGGAGAACCTCCACGACTCCCTCTGCACAGGGAATTACTCCTTCAGGAGTTAGCAGGTCTTCTACAGGAACAGGCGGTGGAACCGGTGCCCCACCACCTGAGAGGTCAAGGCTTTTATTCCAGGTACTTTCTAGTACCAAAGAGGACGGGAGGCCTCCGACCCATCCTGGACTTGCCCAACCTCAACAGGTTCCTCGTGCGGGAAAAGTTCAAAATGCTTACCCTTGGAATCCTTCTGCCCTACCTCCAGCAGGGAGATTGGCTATGCTCCTTGGATCTAAAGGATGCCTACACGCACATCCTCATCCACCCAAGCCACCGCCAATACCTAAGGTTTGTGGTGGCAGGAAATCATTACCAGTACAGAGTACTGCCCTTTGGCCTGTCCTCCGCACCGCGAGTCTTCACAAAATGTCTCGCGGTGGTGGCGGCCCATCTCCGGCTTCACGGCCTCTGTCTTTCCGTACCTCGACGACTGGCTCATCAGAGCAGCGTCCGCTCCGGAGGTCACCAACGCCACACGCCGCACGGTGACTCTTCTGCAGTACTTGGGCTTTGTTATAAACTTCGCAAAGTCCACTTTGCTCCCCTCACAGGATCTCGAGTTCATCGGCGCAAGGCTGCACACTCCTCAGGCACGAGCGTTCCTACCGCTCGACAGGGCTCAACGGCTCATGGACCTAGCCGACCGTTTTCGCAGCCAGCCCCTGGTCTCCGCCAGGCGCTTCCTGAGACTACTCGGCCATATGGCTTCCACCGTCCATGTGACCCCCAATGCCCGCCTGAATATGCGGCCTGCTCAATGGTGTCTCCGCAAGCAGTGGCAACAAGCTACAGGCGGCCTAGCAGACCTAGTGCGCGTCTCCGAGCCGCTGATCTCGTCTCTCCAGTGGTGGCTTCATCGGCCGAACCTGGTACTCGGCATGCCTTTTCAGTCACCTCAGCCGGCCCGGGTGCTGACGACAGATGCATCCCTCCTGGGCTGGGGAGCACATTGCCAAGGGGCACGTACTCAGGGCCTCTGGACCACGTGGGAGTCTGCTCAGCAGATCAACTTCCTGGAGCTCAGAGCGATCCGCCTGGCTCTCAAGGCCTTCTCCCACCTGACCTCTCCCCAGTCCGTCCTTGTCCAGACGGACAATCAAGTTGCCATGTTCTACGTGAACAAGCAGGGGGGCACGGGCTCCTTCCTTCTCTGTCGGGAAGCACAGAAGCTCTGCTCTTGGGCCGTCAGTCACGGCGTTCTTCTCAAGGCAGTTTATCTCCCAGGCCAAGAAAATTGCCTGGCGGACAAACTCAGCAGGATCCTCCAGCCGCACGAGTGGCGCCTGGACCCCTTGGTAGTTCAGAAGCTCTTTCTAAAGTGGGGCCTCCCCACGATGGATCTCTTTGCCAGCCCTCTCAACCGGCAACTTCCTCGCTTCTGCTCTCGTCAGCCACATCCCCTTCGAGTTGCGGCAGACGCTTTTCTACTCTCATGGTCGGAGGGCCTTCTGTATGCTTTTCCTCCCATCCCGCTAGTCTCTCGAACTCTTTTCAAGGTTCTCCGAGACAAAGCATCCATGATCCTGGTGGCCCCTCGCTGGCCCAGACAGCCGTGGTTTCCACTCCTGCTGCAATTAGCGGTAGAGGACCCATTCCCTCTGGGGTTACAACCGGATCTCCTCACTCAGGATCAGGGGTCTCTGCTACACCCCAACCTCAGATCTCTCAATCTAATGGCCTGGCTGCTGAGAGGGTAGTCCTTGCTCCCCTTCTCCTGCCGGCAGAGGTGGAAGAGGTCGTCCTAGCTTCTCGGCGACCTTCTACCCGCAAATGCTACGCCCTTAAATGGCGTCGCTTTTCCGCTTGGTGTACCCAACAGTCTCAGGATCCCTTCTCCTGCCCGGTGTCGGTGATCCTGCAGTACTTGCTATACCTCTCTAATCTGGGACTTAAGTCCAACTCCGTCAAAGTTCACCTTAGTGCTCTTTCAGCACATCATGTGCCGGTGGACGGCAGACCTCTTTCCAGTGACCCTCTTGTAGCGAGGTTTCTCCGAGGTCTCCTTCTGCTTAATCCACCTCTCCGCCCGCCAGCGCCTGACTGGGATCTGAATGTGGTTTTACAGCGGATCACCTGTCCGCCTTTTGAACCTATGGCTACCTGTTCTCTCCGTTTTCTTTCTTGGAAAACATTGTTCTTGATAGCCCTCACTTCCGCTAGAGGCGTAAGTGAATTGCAGGCCCTCGTGTCTGATCCCCCTTACACTCGGTTCTACAAAAATAGGGTAGTCCTACGGACTCACCCAAAATTTCTTCCAAAAGTGGTCTCCCCTTTTCACATCAATCAGGAGGTGGTACTTCCAACCTTCTTTCCCAGACCGCACTCCAGCCGAGCTGAAACGGTCCTCCATACCCTGGACTGTAGAAGGGCATTGAACTTCTACCTTGACCGTACGCGGGAGCACCGTAAAGCTGCTCAGCTTTTTGTGTCTTTTGACCCCAATAAATTGGGGCTCCCGGTCTCCAAGCGTACTCTGTCCATCTGGGTTGCGGACTGTATCACTTGGGCTTATGGGGCAGCCGGACTCTCCTTGGAAGGTCGAGTCACGGCTCATTGCGTTCGGGCAAAGGCTACGTCAGTGGCTTACCTCCGCTCTGTTCCGCTGGCAGACATCTGCCGGGCCGCTACTTGGTCTTCGAGCCAGACTTTTGCGGTCCATTACTGTCTCGAGAGGGAGTCCCGCAGGGACAGTGCTTTCGGACAGGCAGTCCTCCGTAATCTCTTTGAGGTTTGAGCAACTCCTACCCTCCATCCCGGATGTGGGCTACCGGTGGGTAATAATTCAGCGAAGATTCCTTCCTTCTGTACTGCTGAGCTAGAGGGAGCTCATTTTTGTGCTTAGGGTCTCCGGTAGCCTTAAGCTTGGGAGTCCCATATGTGAGGACTGACTTCCTGCTTGGTCCTGGAGAAAGCGTAGTTACTCACCTGTAACAGGTGTTCTCCAGGAGCAGCAGGAATCAGTCCTCACAACCCTCCCTCCTCCCCTTGGAGTTGCAATCATCTGCTTTAGTTTTTTGCAAATTTTTATGCTGTCTTTTTTAGCTATGTCATCTGACTGGCTAAGATGGCACCCTTGGGCGGGAAGGCGACCGCACATGCGTGCTGCAATTCCCAAAGGCTTTCTTTGAAAGCTGGGGAAAATTGCTCCGCGAGGGCTCCGTCGGCGCCGACGTCACCTATATGTGAGGACTGATTCCTGCTGCTCCTGGAGAACACCTGTTACAGGTGAGTAACTACGCTTTTTTAATTGCTTGTCTGAGACCGGGGTTGAATTTGATCTTTCATTTGGACATGTCTGAGAAAACTAGAGGTGAAAACACTACTTTTTTTGTTTTTTTTTTAACAATATTTTTCAGAGATCTCACACCATTTAAATGTCTAAACATTTTGTTCACAAGTTCTGCAAATAATGAACATGCCTGAATAATTAGTACATCTTATGGGAAATCTTGCAATAATCTATTATGTCACATTTTTTTGCACAATTAAGAAATGTTTTGTTTATAGCAAGATTTTAGTCAATTTTTTTATAAAAGCGTATATGATATGCATACCATTTAGTATAGTTGTGTGATACAGTTCTCTTCTCCTCTCCTCCCTTTCCCTACGTTAGATGGCTTTGAGTGCTGCATCTCCATTCTACAGAGGCTACGTGTCTGATATTGACTGTCGCTGGGCCGTAATCTCTGCATCTGTAGATGATAGAACACAAGAGGAGAGAGGTCTGAAGGTGTGATAACTTGAAAATTTTTCAGACTGTTAATTATAGGAATTTTTCCTAGTGTATAACTTTACTGTACTCTTAATCTTTCTGGCAAATGTATTAGATTTCACTGAGTAAGACCATGGAAACTGAACTATAAATATTCAGTGCAATCTTCCTACTGTATACCAATATGGAAAAAAATCATGTATTAGTCTGTTAATTCAGTGAGAGGCTGCAATATAAGCAGCAACCACAAGATGTCAGTATCATTTTGTTAATCTGTTTCATTCTATGGTCTCTTATTTCTTCTGATAAACTCCCACAGTTTCTATAGAGTTAGAATGAATCTTAGCACCTTTCAATTTCCATGCCTTAAACTATTCAATATATTCACTACTAGCACATTTTTTAAAATATTTTGTGCAGTGATGCAACCTAGTGTTTGTACAAGAAAAAAGTGATGAAATTCTTCAGAAGCAAATAAGTTGTTTAAGTATTCAGTTTAATTTTATACATTTTGTAAGCATATGTTTTGTATGCCCACAAAATGAAACTAACTTTACGTAGAAAAAATAGACCTTATGGGCAGATGAAGACCATGCAGTTCATGCACTCTTCTCATTCATGCACTCTTCTCATTCATGCCACCTCTTCAGCTTTACAGTCTTCCTCTCCCTCAAATCTATTTGTGATTGTCTCATGCTTAGAATTTTGATACTGTGCTAGTTTTTACCTTCTCCACTGGCAGTCATACCATGTGTCCACCATATTCTCTTTAGAAATATAATCTTAGGTTACCCCCAAGTTTAGCCCCTTTTGCCCTCACCCCATGACCCCTTGTTCTAATCCACCTTTCCTTTGAAAGAGGCCTACTTCCTGTGCGTTTCTCGTGCATGCATTTAAATGTCTGTCATCTCTCCTGTTTTCCTCTTTTCCTTCCATTTGAGGGATTGTCTTATTTCTAAAATTATGCCTTAAATGTAATAGAAATTACAATAAATTAAACTTTTTGGTTATACTTTGTTTTTCAGAATATTTTTTGTAAATCACTTCATTTTTTATTAGCAAACTACTGTGATGTTCAATGTAAACAATGTGTTTTTCCTTCTGTCTAGCCACTGAAGAATAACAAGTACAGAATAACTAAATCCAGATATGATTCAATAGACAGTTACCTATCTAAATGCGGTGAAAAATACAATGACCTTGATTTGACGATAGATAAAGAAATCTATAAGCAACTAGTTAAAGAAGGTATGTGCTCTTCAGTCTTTACTGTATATGAAAGAATGGATCGATTTTTAACTGGTGACAAGATGAAAGTAGATGGGGGAATGAGTACAGCTGAAAAGCAGAATGAAGAATCTCTAGAGCAAGGTTGATCAACCAAACCTCAACAGTCACACAAGTCAGATTTTTCAAGTTAGGCATACACTTGAAGACAGTCTCTACTCCACAGACCTTGCAATCTGTTCAAGACATGCAGGAAAAATAAGAGATTAGAGAACTTGATTTATTTTCTGTGGACAAGCAGGAAATAAGTCCTCACCTATGGATGACATCATCCGATGGAGCCCATGCATGAGTAAATTCCCAGCGCCTTCCAGAAACCTTTTGAACTCTCCTGTGCACATGCGTGTCGTCTGCTGCCACAGCACCATCTTTCCTCAGTCTTTATTTTTCCACGGAGCTCAACGGATGTGTTCTTCGACCGTTCTTTAACGAGTAATTTGCTCTGTACCTCTTTTTTTTTTGCTGATTTTCAGCATGTTTTTAGTCTTTTTGGCTTCAACCTGCCTGCCATTGCAAGGTTTTTTTCCCTACTTAGAAGTCCTAAGCTGGCATTTTTAGTCATTTAAAGTTTCCTTTATTTTCCTCGGCACCATTGCCCCTTAGGCATAGGCATTTTGGCCGTCTTTCTAACTAATTTCTCTCTTTCAAAATCAAGCTGTTTGATTTCGCTGTGGCTATGTTTCTGGCCGTTATATTTCAAAAACGTGCCAGCAGGTTTAGAAAGTGTTCCAGTTGCTCAAGGACCATATCCATCATGCCTTCAGTGCCTGGTACCTGATCATCAGCCCTCTTCAGATGGCAAAAAGAGGGCTCAAGGGTCAAGAGAAGCAACGTGAATTTATTCTTGGCACGCAAGTCCAATCCATCGGCATAGTCTGCAGCCAGAGCTGGTCCACCACTAGGCGGCCACCTAAGGCGGTAGACCTCTGTGGGCATCATGGCGCCCGCGGCAGGTCATGTGCTTCAGCCCACATGGCCTGCTGCTTCTGACCCTTCGAAGTTGTATCTGAGGGCGGTCAGAACTGGCAGGCCATGTGGGCCGAAGTACATGGCCTGCTGCTGCCACCATGCTGAGCCAAGTTACCCCCTGATCTCACCAACGAAATTTGTGGTGATGACACAGTTCAACATGGGGGGGGATGGCATGGTTCAGCTTGGTTGCAGGGGGGCATGGCCAGGTCTCTGCCTGGGGTGGCGGAAACTCTTGGGCTGGCCCTGACTGCACCGGTCTCCATGGCATTGGATGCGGGTGGTGATTTGACATGGAGGAGCCCTTAAGCCCACTCTGAGCTAAGCACCCATAGTCCCTGGAGCATTAGTCATCGATCAGTGTTCGCCTGAAGGTAAAGAAGGATTTGTCTTCATCTTCTTTGACGCTGAAGGTTAATTGAGTGAAAGCTCTGGTGCATGAACTGCTAAGCCCTCCGAGGCATGGCATCGAGAATAAGAAAGGGTTGCTGTATGCTGAAACCAAGCAGCTGATACACCCTCTCAGATTCTGGATATATCGGCCGACGTGCTGGAACCCTGCATCCTTCGGAAACAGTAGCCATGGAGAAATGCCTTCTGAGGGATCTCGAACACATCATGATGCCGTTTGCCATGCAGCATGTCAGTGCCTCAATGTCTTCTGCATCAACATCGGCAGCAGTACAGCCCACCCTTGAGAAGCATAAGTTGCCTGCAGGAGAGGCATAGACATCGGGGCATCGAAAGGCCCCAACACTGGTGCCTTCCTGGTTAATCTCTCTCTAGGGTGCATCAGGGTCCATTGCTTCTCCAAAGCCTAGAAAATTGGTGCATTGTCACTCCTGAAGGAGCTCTCAATCCCCAAAGGTCAGGAGAGCGATCCAAGTGTGGACCCAGAAATATTTTGATTTTCTTTCTGACTGAGACTGGGTCACTGATGTAGAATCTAAGGATTTGTTGGAGGACAGATCCCCCCAGAACGTCCATCAGACCCTTCTCCTCATGAGAGGAATAAGTCACCTCCTGAGGATATGACTTTACAGGATTTTGTAAGGGATATGGCTAAGGCCATACTGTTTTCTTGGAGACTGAGGGTGAGTTCAGGGCAAAAAAATTGGAGATCATTCAGTACTCCTTAGCTCCTAAGGAGGCAGTGACAGTACCCGTGCACCACATTCTTAAGAGAATACAGATGAGAATGTGGGAGAACCCCATCATGGTACCTCCTGTTAATAGAAAGCTTGACTATATTCAAAGGGCTCCTGGGTTTGAGAAGCTCCAGCTTTCTCGCCATTCATTGGTGGTCCAATCTGCCCTTAAGAGGTCTAAAGGTTCCAAGACTCACTCTTTGGTGCCCCCAGGGAGGGAAGCTCAACCATTAGACTCTTTTGAGAGAAGAGTTTTCCAAAATTCCATGCTTGTAGCCCGCATAGCTTCCTACCAGCTCTACATGGGCATGTTTTTTTGAAGGTCGTCATGACTGGAGCAGTATTGTTCCCTAGTGAGACACAGTAGGGACTGTTCGTTCATGGTCCAAGAGACCTATGGCATATTTGAAATAGTTTTGAGAGCTTCTGCAGTGGGTATTGGTGTCCGGGGACTTGCCTGCCTCTGGGCATCAGACCTGGAACAATTGCTGCAGGACAAGCTTGCTGACATACTATGCCATGGAGAGAATCTCTTCAGAGAAAACGTCTGAGAAGGCTGGCTTCATCGACAAGCAGCACATCACCCTTTGAAAGCTCTCGTGCATTTATTTTAATTACTTATTTAACTAGGCTTATATACTATTTTCTACCAGTTAAAGTGGTGTACCTTCAGGTACTACATCTATATTTCTCCAGGAACAAGCAGGAAGTCAGTCTTCACATATGGGTGACGTCAGCACCGACAGAGCCCTCACGGAAGCATCCCCCCAGCTTTCAAAGAAAGCCTTTGGGAGATGCCACCACTCATGCGTGGTCCCCTTCTTGCCCAAGGGTGCCATCTTGCTCAGTCTCCTTTTTTCCGCGGAGCCCTTCAGACGTTCGTCTGGCTTGTCCCCGGAAAAAGTTGATTTTTTTTTCTCTCTGAGTTTCATACTCTCCTCCAGTATTGCACCAGTACTCTTCCCGCCACCCAACCTCGGTGTCTAGTTCAGATCTGTTTTTGTAGTTTTTCGTTCTATAATTTTCTGGCATCTTAATGACTTTTTTTGCCAACTGGCAGCCCGGCGAGTCTTCGACCTCACAGGGGTGCTTTTTTCCCCCATGGCTACCAGTGGCTTTAAGAAGTGTGATTGATGCTCAAATATTTCTTTGAGCGACACATACGACTACTGTCTCCGCTGCCTTGGGCCAGACCACAACCCGGCAGCATGCGGTCTTTGCAAGAGGATGTCCAGCAAGACCCTCAAGAGCTGCCAGCAGCAGCAAGATAAGTTCTTCCCTGAATCCCCGCTGCCTCTGAAGGCCAGGGACTCCTCTGAAGCCTTGACACTTCGGGCAGACCCTTCCGAGCCCAAGCCCAACGTGGACCTTCAGAAAGGGGGCCTCCCTTGATGGAACCCAGGAAGAAGAACCCTTGAAGGCAGCATCCTTGGACAGATCCAACCAGCCAGGTGCCTCCCAGACCAGGTCCCAAAGTCTGAGATACTCGTCTGAGACATCGGAGAAGAAGGAGCAGCCTGCAAAGGTCCCCCAGAAGGATTAGACCTCTGACTGGCCTCAATCCCCAGACATCATCCTCGTTGAGGATTCCCATTCGGGGGAGCTGGTGCCAGGTCCGAGTCCCTTGGTGCCTGTGCCGAAGGCTGCGGAGCCTTCTGGCCTGGAGTCCATAATGGCAACCCTGAAGCGCAGTTTGTCTTCATGGACCAGCAGCGGACGCTGTGGTCCAGTACGTCCGGTTCATCCACCCTGACCACCGGGCCCTCTGTCGAAGATGTCCCCGGAGGCCGAGCCAATTCTCGAGGTCCTTCTGCCTTGAGTCGATCCTCGGCCGAGGTCTCGATCAGATTCCCACTCGACGGGACTGTGTGGGAGACGGAGGATGAGGAATCCCCCGATACCCATTGCCACTGCAACATCCCATCAGACTCTCCTGTCTCAGAGCCTCAAAAGCGGTCCCCGCCAGAGGATATGGGCTTCCTTGATCTTGTCAAGGATATGTCGGGGGCCCTGGCATTCCCTACAGAGTCTGAGGAAGACCCTTGTGCGGATGAGTTGGAAATCCTCCCGTACGAGGCTCCTCCGAGGGAATCGCTCATGGTGCCCATCCTGGAACAGCTGATGCTCTGGATGTGGGAGACACGGGTGTCGGTGCCAGTGGTGAGCAAATGGCTCGACTCAATGTATTCAGTTCACCGGAGCCTGGGCTTCGAGAAATCGCAGCTGTTGCATAAATCCATTGTGGTGGAGTCTGCCATGTGTCGGTTGAAAAGCCAGAAGATGCACTCCTCTTTGCCCCCCGGCAGGGAGGCCTGCACATTGGACACCCTCAGCAGGAAGTGCTACCAGGATTTTATGCTCATCGGCTGCATCCAGGCCTACCAGCTGTACATGGGCATGTACCAGAGAGACATGGCGAAGGAACTCACCGGGTTCTCAGCTGGTCTCTCCGAGAAACCCTTGCAGCAGTTCAAGAAGCTGGCCAAGGCAGTCCGTGAATGCTGCAAATTCATGTTTCGGGCGGCCTTTGACTGGTTCAAGTCAGCAGCTTGAGTAGTGGCGACGGGCATCTGTGCACGGCGCCAAGCTTGGCTACGGTTATCTGACGTTGAACAGTGGGTTCAGGATATTCTCCAGGACCAAGCAGGAAGTCAGTCCTCACATATGGGTGACGTCGGCGCCGACGGAGCCCTCGCGGAGCAATTTCCCCAGCTTTCAAAGAAAGCCTTTGGGAATTGCAGCGCACATGCGCGGTCCCCTTCCCGCCCAAGGGTGCCATCTTGCTCAGTCTTCTTTTTTCCGCGGAGCCCTACAGACACTGTTTGTGTTCGCCGCAGAAAAAGTTGATTTTATTTCTTTTTCTTTTCCCGGATCCTTTTCCCGCCCGGACCCGCTACGCCGGTAACGGGTCCGTTCTTTATTTTTCGTTTTTTTTGTCCTTCGTGACAAGCGTTCGCATCATTTTTTCTTTTAAACTGGCAGCCCTGTCTTTTGACCTCGCAGGGGCCCTTTTTCCCCCGATGGCTGCCAGCGGGTTTAAGAAGTGTGATCGGTGTAAGAAACCTATGTCTCTTACCGACACACACGACTGCTGCCTCCGCTGCCTCAGACCCGATCATGACCCATAAGAACATAAGAAATGTCATACTGGGTCAGACCGAGGTCCATCAAGCCCAGTATCCTGTTTCCAACAGTGGCCAATCTAGGTCATACGTACCTAGTAGTTTCCCCAAAAGACACAGGTTCTGCAGTGCTTGTACTAGGCCAAGCATTGATATCCTGGGTCCCTTTTTAATAGTGGTTTATGGACCTTTCCTCCAGGAACTTGTCCAAACCTTTTTTAAACCCAGCTATACTAACAGCCCTTACTACATCCTCCGGTAACAGATTCCAGAGTTTGATTACACGTTGAGTGAAGAAATATTTTCTCCTATTTGTCTTAAATAGTTTACCCTGTAGCTTCATTACATGTCCCCTTGTCCTTCTATATTCTGATAGCGTAAACAATTGATCCACGTTTATCCATTCCTCTCCATTCATTAATTTATACACCTCTATCATATCTCCCCTCAGCCGTCTCTTTTCTAGGTTAAAGAGCCCTAACCTTTTTAGCCTCTCTTCATAGGAGTAGCCTTCCATCCCCTTCACCAATTTGGTGGCTCTTCTCTGTACTTTTTCTAATAACTCTATGTCCTTTTTAAGATACGGTGACCAGAATTGCACACAGTATTCAAGGTGCGGTCGTACCATGGAGCGATACAGAGGCATTATAATATCCTTTGTTTTATTCTCCATCCCTTTCCTTATGATACCTAGCATTCTATTTGCTTTCTTGGCCGCCGCTGCACACTGGGCGGAGGGTTTTAACATGTTATCCACGATGACTCCTAAATCTTTTTCCTGGGTGGTGGTTTCTAATGTGGAGCCTTCTAATGTGGACCCGATCATCTGTGGTCCGTGTGGCAAGATGTCCTCAAAAGCGTTGAGGAGTCGGCAGCATCAAAGAGAACGAATCTTCTCTGACTCCGCGTCCGGCCGGGCCCGGACCTCGTCAGAGGCTTCGACGTCCCGGGACTCCGGTCCTGAGCATCGTCGGAGTTCCTCTGAGCGGGGGTCTCCTGCCCGGGAACATCATAGGAAGAAGAAACCCGCGAGGGCGGCGTCGGTGGACCCTCCTGGTTCCTCGAGGGCCAGGTCGCATAGCCCCGATAGCCGTCCCGGGTCCTCGGAGTCGGAGAGGCCTTCGAAACATCCTCGTCTCGAAATGGAGTCGCCTGGACACGTGAGTACTGTAGTCCTCCTGGACTCACCTCCGAAGGAGCCGACGTCGGGCCCGACGCCGTCGGGGCCCGAGTCGGGGGCTGCTGGGTCTCCTGAGCTCGGACTCAGGTTGACGGCCTTGGAGAGCAGTTTGGCTGCCTTCATGGACCAGCAGCGGGCATTGATCTCTGGCCTCGCCAGTGCATCTGCCCGGGCCACCGGGACATCGACGTCTAAGTTGACCCCGGAGACCGAGCCGATCCTCGAGTCCATGCGAGCTCGAGTTGATCCTCGGTCGCGGTCTCCCTCGGCCTCCCGTTCGGGACCGAGGTCGTCGACGCCGACACCCTCGGCGTCGGGGCGGAGGGCATCGGTGCCCGCCCAACTGGAGCCGCTCGATTCCTCCTCCGAGGAGTCAGCCTGGGAAACGGAGGACGAAGAGTCACCTGGTACTTTTCGGACTCGGTGTGTCCCATCGGACTCACCCGAGTCCGAACCTCGGAGACGGTCCCCCCGGAGGACACCCGGTTCTCGGACTTCGTGCGGGATATGGCCAAGGCCTTGGCATTCCCCGCGGATCCCGAGGAGGAGCCTCGAGCCGAAGAGCTCGATGCCCTCCAGTATGACTCTCCCCCAAAGGAGGCCTTTACTGTACCGGTTCCTCCGATGCTGGAACGACTTCTCTTCCGCATGTGGGAGAGCCCGGCGTCGGTGCCGGTGTTAAGCAAGCGGGTCGATTCCATTTATCGAGTCCGCAAGAGCCCCGGGTTCCAAAAGGCGCAACTACCGCACCATTCCATGGTGGTGGAATCGGCCATGCATCGACTCAAGAGTCAGAAGATGCACTCCTCGGTGCCGCCCGGCAGGGAGGCCCGGAACCTGGATGCCCTCGGTAGAAAGTGCTTCCAGGGCTCTATGCTTGCTTGTCGAGTCCAGACCTACCAGCTCTATATGGGCATGTATCTCCGAGACCTGGCAAAAGAAATTGCCGGGTTCTCTGCTGGTCTCTCCGAGGAACCTTTGCAGAGGTTCCAGGCCTTGTCCACTGGTATTCGAAAGTGCTCGAAGTTTATCTCTCGAGCAGCCTACAATGGCTTCGAAGCATCGGCTCGAGTAGCCGGAGCCGGCATCGGTGCCCGCCGACAGGCTTGGCTTCAGTCATCCGACCTCGAGCCATGGGTGCAGGACAAGTTGGTCGATGTCCCCTGCAAAGGTGAAAACCTCTTTGGCAAGCCCATGGCTGAAAAGGCTGCACAGCTCGAGACCGAGACTCTGACCAGGACTAGGCTGTCCAGAAAAACCTCTGCCCCTTCTCAGAAGAAGAAGGGCTCGGGAAAAAAGCCCTTTTACCTGAGGAAGGCGGCTGCCTATAAACAATACCCTCATTATCAGGCCTCAGCAGGCCAAGGGACGGGGTAATGGGTCCCGTAGGCAGCAGGCCCCCAAGCCCACAACACCGGCCCCTGCTCAGCAGGGTGGGGGTTTTTGACTCCATCAGCATAGCTTCTTCCCCTCCGCTGGTTTCTCTCAGCACAGGAGGCCGGCTGGTCCACTTTGCCCACAGATGGTCAGCCATCACATCAGATACCTGGGTGCTTCATATAGTTCAAAAAGGCTATCTTCTACACTTTCACCAGGTACCTCCCTCCTACTTTCCAGGGAAGCCTCCAAGACTCCCTCTGCACAGGGACTTACTCCTTCAGGAGTTAGCAAGTCGTCTTCAGGAACAGGCTGTGGAACCGGTGCCCCACCACCTGAGGGGTCAAGGCTTTTATTCCAGGTACTTTCTGATACCAAAACGAACAGGAGGCCTCCGACCCATCCTGGACTTGCGAAACCTCAAGTTCCTGGCAAGGGAAAAGTTCAAGATGCTTACCCTTGGAATCCTGCTGCCCTACCTCCAGCAGGAAGACTGGCTATGCTCCTTAGATCTGAAGGATGCTTATACTCACATCCTTATTCATCCAGACCACAGACAATATCTCAGGTTTGTTGTGGGAGGAAATCCATTACCAGTACCGAGTACTGCCCTTTGGCCTATCCTCCACCCCCAGGGTGTTCACCAAATGCCTATCTAAGACTTCAAGGCCTTTTTGTGTTTCTATACTTGGACGACTGGCTCATCAGGGCCCAGTCTTCCCAAGAGGCCACTCAGGCCACTCATCGCACTGTGACTCTGCTCCAGTACTTGGGCTTTGTCATAAACTTCGCAAAGTCCACTTTGCTCCCCTCTCAGGACCTCGAATTCATCGGCGCAAGGTTGAGCACACTTCAGGCGCGGGCCTTCCTGCCTCTAGACAGAGCACACAGGCTCATGGATCTCGCCAGCCACTTTCACAGCAATTCTCTGGTCTCTGCCAGGCCGTTTCTGAGACTGCTCCGCCATATGGCTTCCACGATCCATGTGACCCCCGAATGCCCACCTGAACATGCGACCTGCTCAGTGGTGCCTTTGAACTCAGTGGCATCAAGCCACAGGGAGCCTTGCAGACTCAGTACAGGTATCTGACCTGCTGGTCTCTTCTCTGTGGTGGTGGCTTCATCTGCCAAACCTGCTGCTGGGAGTGGATTTTAAATCTCCTCCGCCTTCTCAGGTGCTAACAACTGATGCTTCTCTCCTAGGTTGGGGAGCACATTGCCAAGGGACATGTACTCAAGGCCTCTGGACTCCTTGGGAGTCTGCTCAGCAGATAAACTTCCTGGAGTTCAGAGCCTTCCGCCTAGCTGTGAGGGCCTTCTCCCACCTCACTTCTCACCAGTCTGTGCTGGTCCAGACGGACAATCAAGTTGCAATGTTCTATGTGAACAAACAAGGAGGAACAGGAGGCACAAAAACTGTACTCTTGGGCCGTCCACCACGGCATCCTCCTCAAAGCTGTCTATCTCCCAGGTCAGGAAAATTACCTGGCAGACAAGCTAAGCAGGATCTTCCAACCACACGAGTGGAGATTGGATCCATTGGTGGTTCAGCAAATCTTTCTCAAGTGGGGCCTCCCCACCATGGATCTGTTTGCCAGTCCTCTGAACCGGCAACTTCCCAGATTCTGCTCTCGACAACCGCATCCTCTCAGAGTAGCGGCGGATGCTTTTCTGATTCCATGGTCCACAGGCCTCTTGTATGCCTTTCCTCCCATGCTGCTGGTGTCTCGGACGCTCTTCAAAGTTCTCGGAGACAGGGCCTCGATGATCCTAGTGGCTCCCCGGTGGCCGAGACAACCTTGGTTCCCGCTTCTAATGCAGCTGGCGGTGGACACTCCTCTTCCTCTGGGGTTTCAACCCGATCTCCTGACACAGGATCAGGGGTCTCTCCTACACCCAAACCTCCGGTCCCTTCATCTGATGGCCTGGCTGCTGAAAGGGTAGTCCTTGCTCCCCTCCAGCTGCCTCGGGAGGTGGAAGAGGTTGTCTTGGCCTCAAGGAGGCCTTCCACCCGGAGGTCCTACGCTCTTAAGTGGCGTCGGTTCTCCATTTGGTGTGCTCAGCAGTCTGAGAATCCCTTCTCCTGCTTGGTGGCAGTGGTCTTGCAATATTTGCTTTACATCTCCAATCTGGGCCTTAAGTCCAACTCTGTCAGAGTACACCTCAGTGCTCTCTCTGCACATCACGCACAGGTGGATGGCAGGCCTCTTTCCAACCACCCTTTGGTGGCTCGTTTTCTCCGAGGCCTCCTTCTCCTTAAGCCTCCTTTGCGGCCTCCAGCCCCTGAATGGGATCTGAATGTGGTCTTGCAGCGGATTACCTGTCTGCCTTTTGAGCCTATGGCTACCTGCCCTCTTCGTTTTCTTTCCTGGAAAACTTTGTTTTTGGTAGCCCTTACTTCTGCTAGGCGCGTTAGTGAACTGCAGGGCCTAGTGTCTGATCCCCCTTACACTAGGTTCTACAGGAATAGGGTAGTCTTGCGGACTCACCCTAAGTTTCTTCCAAAGGTGGTTTCTCCGTTTCACATCAACCAGAAGGTAGTTCTCCCCACCTTCTTTCCCAGGCCCCACTCCAGCCGAGCTGAGATGGTCCTGCATACCCTGGACTGTAGGAGGGCCTTATCCTTCTACCTTGACCGTACGCGAGAGCATAGGAGAGCTGTTCAGCTCTTCGTTTCTTTTGACCCCAATAAGTTGGGGCTGCCTGTCTCCAAGCGTACTTTGTCCATATGGGTTGCTGACTGTATCGCTTGGGCTTATGGGGCAGCCAGCCTCTCGTTGGAGGGTCGAGTCACGGCTCATCGTGTTAGGGCGAAGGCTGCGTCAGTGGCTCATCTCCGCTCTGTTCCGTTGGCAGACATCTGCCGGGCCGCTACTTGGTCTTCAAGCCAGACTTTTGCGGCCCATTACTGCCTGGAGAGGGAGTCCCGCAGGGACAGTGCTTTCAGACAGGCAGTCCTCCATAATCTCTTTGAGGTTTAGGCAACTCCTACCCTCTGGCCCTGGTGTTGGGCTACCGGTCGGAGGCGTTTTCAGAGAAGATTCCTTCCTTCTGTGCTACTGAGCTAGAGGGAGCTCATTTTTCCGCTTGAGGTCTCCGGTAGCCTTAAGCTAGGGAGTCCCATATGTGAGGACTGACTTCCTGCTTGGTCCTGGAGAAAGAGTAGTTACTCACCTGTAACAGGTGCTCTCCAGGAGTAGCAGGAATCAGTCCTCACAACCCTCCCTCCTCCCCTTGGAGTTGCAGTCCTATCATTTCGTTTTTGCTAATTTTTTTGCTGTCTTTTAGCTATGTCATCAGACTGAGCAAGATGGCACCCTTGGGCGGGAAGGGGACCGCACATGCGCACTGCAATTCCCAAAGGCTTTCTTTGAAAGCTGGGGAAATTGCTCCGCGAGGGCTCCGTCGGCGCCGACGTCACCCATATGTGAGGACTGATTCCTGCTGCTCCTGGAGAACACCTGTTACAGGTGAGTAACTACTCTAAATGGTCAAACCCATGACCAACAAGGCTGCCGAGCTGGAGGCCGAGCTCATGACGAGGACTAGGCTCTCAAAGAAGACCCCTGCCCGACAGAAGGGCTCAGGTAAAAAGTCCTCCTACCTGAGGAAAGGGCTGCTTACAGAAACTACCCACCTTTACAGGCCTCCCCAGCTCCCCATCAGGATCAGCAGGCCAAGGGATATAGACATGGCCCTCATAAGCAGAAGGCTCCAAATCCCCATGAGATATGTACAATTTTTGTGATGTTAAGATTAATTGGATTATATATTTGTGGTATGAATTGTATTATGAGAGCATGGAAATAAAAATTTCATGTAAAAAACATTTTGCAATGAATGTGTTGGTTTTTGGCACTCTGTAAATCAAATTGTATGAATATAAGTGCATTAAAATATATATATTAATGTTGGTAGTGGACTTGTGAAGTTCTAGGTTGCATTGTATGGATGTTTGTTAGATAATTTGCAACTTTATGGTGATTTCATTTAAGTGTGATTTATTTTTTCCTTGTAACTTCAGACACTTGGGTTTTGTAAATTATTCAAAGCAGGTACACATTGCATCTGTTCAACACCCCTCGAAATTGCTCACTGAACGATCATTCCATGGATGTTCAGCATAAGAAATTACTTCGGAGAGATCTCTTGTCAGATCTCGTGATCAAGCTCATGCCTCCAGAGCAAAAAGATTGGTTTATTCCAGGTATTTCCTGATCCCAAGAAAATGGGAGGACCTTGTCCAATCCTAGACTTAAGAAATCTGAACAGCTATCTGGTCAAAGAAAAGTTCAAAATGATTTTTCTGAGCACCCTACGCTCCTACCTTCAAAAAGTAGATTGGTTATGCTTTCTAGATATCAAGGATACATATACCCACATGGAAATGCATTCCTCCTACAGAAGGTATCTCAGATTTGTACTAGGGGGGCAACATTTCCAGTGCAGCGTTCTGCCTCTTGGCCTAGCCTCAACTCTCTGGTTCTTGAATGCCTTCCGGTAGTGGCAGCTTTCCTTTGGACACTAGGAATGTTTGTCTTTCCTTACTTAGACGAGTGGCTGATCAAGAGTACCACTCAGGAAGTGTGAGAATCAACACGGTTAACCATTCAAGTGTTAGAACTGCTAGGGTTCATCATAAATAACCCAAAATCCCACCAGCAACCCTCCCAGCAATTGGAATTCATAGGAGCCATGCTCCTGCTCGACAGACTTCAGATGTTGACAGCGGAACTGCGAGAGACTCAATTGTGTCAGCAGGTGACAGCTCACTTGATGATAGCTTTTCTGAGGCATATGGCTTCCATAGTAGATATAACATCCTTGGCATGTCTCCATATGAGACAAGCTACTCAGAGTGTCTTAGGGAATCGTCTGTACATCACCAGCCCCCTCATTCGGTCTATTTATTAATACTTATATACCTCTTTTCATGGGTCAAAGCGGTGTACATTCAGGTACAGTGTATATTTTCCCTTGTCCCTGAAGGGCTTACAATCAGTTTTGTACCTGAGGATTAAGTAGCTCGCCCAAGGCCACTAGGAGTGCCTGTGGAACTAGAAACCCCAGTTGCTCCAGCCCAAGATTGCTGACTTCCAGCAGGATTTGAATCCTGGGCCTGAGGCAATTTGCCCCAACCACTAGGCTACTTCTCCCTGACTGGAGGACTATCCACCACAATTTGCTAAAAGGTCTTCCCCTTGCACATTACTTCACCACAAAAGCTACTGACAGACACATCCAAACTGGGTTGCGAAGCTCATCTCAGTGGGTTTCACATTTAAGGGAACTGGTCCTTCCAGGTTCCTTATCAGATCAATTTCTTGGAACAAAGAGCCGTAGTAAATGCTCTAAAGGCTTTCAAAGATCGCTTCTCCAATCAAATTCTCCTAATACAGACAGACAATCAACTAGTAATGTTCTACATCAGCAAGCAGGGAGGAACAGGTTCGTACTTCCTGTGTTGGAAAACAGTCAAGATGTGGACATAGGATATCCCATGGGCGATAGCAAAAGAGCCACGTACCTACCAGGTGATCAAAAAACGTTAGCAGACAGACTGAGTCAAGTCCTTCAACTGTGCAAATGGACCCCTGACAGAGATGTAAGTCTCATCTTTTGAAAGTGAGCATCCCCTCGACAGATCTCTTTGCAACCCCTCAGAATGCCCAGGTAGATCTGTTCAGCACCTGAGTAAGGTCACACAGCAAACTAGCCTGAGATGCTTTACTCCTTGATTGGGGGAGAGTCTTCTGTAGGCATATCCTCCAAGTCCTCTCATTGCCAAGACCCTCCAGAAGCTCAAAACAGGCAGAGGCTTGATTATTCTCATTGCTCCCTTGGTTTCCTCTCCTCCTAGAGCTCTCCAGTCAGGAACCAGTAAGGCTGGGCCATGCACCAGGTCTGGTATCATAGGAGAACAGAATGATGTTACATCCCAACATCAAGTCCTTGGCCCTCACAGCTTGGATATTGAGAGGCTGATGATGTTCACGTTCAACCTTGCCAGCCAGTGTCACCTGTGTTTTGTGGCCTCTAGAAAGGTCTCAATGAGAAAAACCTATTTCCAGGAACAAGCAGGAATGTAGTCTTCACATATGGGTATCGTCAGTATTGATGGAGCTTGCATGGGAACGCTCCCCAGCGTCCAATAGGAAAGCTTTTGGGAGCATCCCACAGCGCCTGCGATGCTGCCTTCCCGCCTTTCCCAACTGTCCCTCTCCAGTTCTTCATTTTCCGCGGAGACGACAGGTCGCACATCCTGTCACCGCAGAAAAAAATCTCTTCTATTCTTCTTTTTTGTGGTCGCGTCTGCCTTCCCTTGACACTACACCAGTACCGCTGGTTCTTCTTTCTTTTCTTTAAAAAAAGAAAAAGAACTTTCTTCTGGAGTCTTTCCAGTAATTTTCTCTTCAGGTGCCACGTGCCATTTTGGGCACTAGGCCCAACGTTTTCCTTCAAAATGGAAAAACCCGCTTCAGATTTTAAAAAGTGTTCCAAGTGTGGCGGTACCATCTCCGTCACCGACACTCATGAGTGGTGCCTCAAATATTTAGGTCCTGACCACTCTATTTCTGAGTGTGTTGCCTGTGGGATGATGTCGAAAAGGGGCTGGCAAAACCGAGCTGCTAAACTTAGCACCCTTTTTCCCTCCGATGCAGCTTCTGTGGCATCGACGTCTTCCAGGGCTTCGTCTTCCTCCCATGGATCTCAGGTAGCTAAACATAAATCTAGCCGGTCCTCAAAGGGTAGATCTCCTTCTAGACATCGAGATGCCTCTGCCGTTGCCCTTGAGGGACTTTCATCGGCAAAATTGCCCCGGCAGGAGGCTTCGGCTTCCAAAGCACTAACGGGGCTCCAGGATGTTCTCGAGGCTTCAACCTCGGCAGAACTACTGGTGCCATGCTCTGGGGTACCGGCCGCTTCTTCCGGTACCGATACCCAAGCATTGGCAGCATCGATAGACCAGAGATTCTTGGCTATTGAACGCAGTCTGGCGGCTCTTCTCACGGCCTCGATGCCCCCTGAAACCGCTTCAGACAATTTAACTGGTACTGGCACCGACTCCGGTGCCGGCACTGACTGCATCGACATCAGCAGGTATTCTACCGGGATCGAGTCATGCATGTCTATCCGGCATTGACAAGTCGGTACCGGACCACTCTAATGCCGACTTCGATCGGTACCGGTACCGGTACCATGCCTTGCACGATCACCCGGATCAGAGATACTTTGAATCCTCGGATGAGTCTGAAGACGCTGAAAGCTCTGCCGATACCAGAGTGCTTCTTCCTGAGGATTCCTCTTCTCCTCAGCGTAGGATGTCTCCACCAGAGGATATGTCCTTTCAGGATTTTATCCGAGATGTGGCCCGAGGTCTTTTCATCAGTGGCTCCTGAAAAAGAGCCTAGGGCAAAGGAATTAGAGAAATCCTGCAATACCCTAAAGCTTCCAAGGAGGCAGCTACCTTACCTATTCATGAGATCTTGCATGATCTCATGTTAAGGATGTGAGAAACACCTCTAACCACATCTCCTCACTCTCGAAGACTCGACACCATGTATCGAGTTCCTCCTTGTCCTGGGTTTCAGAAGACTCAATTACCACACCATTCCATGGTGGTGGAATCAGCTATGAGAAGGATAGAGTGCAGAAAGGCATGCATCTAATCCTCCAGGACGTGAGCATAGGACTCTTGACACCTTTGGACATCGAACCTTCCAGGCTTCCATGCTTTCTGCTAGGATCAGTTCCTATATCTTATATATGGGAATGTTCCTTAAGGAGGTCACAGGAGATTTAGAGCTTATGAGCCCCCCTCCTTCCTGATAAGAGGCAAGATTACCTCACCCTTGTCAAACATGCCCAGGATGTTTCCAAGTTTGTGAATCATGCAGCCTTTGACTGCTTTGAGTGCATAAGCAGGACCTCTGCCATTGCCATAGGTGCACGTAGGATTGCCTGGCTCCAGGCATCTGACTTGGAAATTTGGGTACAGGATAAACTAGGGAATATTCCTTGCACAGGAGAGAATCTCTTTGGCAAGAATTGGCAGGAAAAAGCTAATGAGAGAGATGCTGACAATATCACTTTGGATAGATTGTCTAAATCTACAGCTGATCCTGTGAGGAAAAAATCCTATAAGAAACCATTCTTCAGCAAGAAAAAGAGGTTTTATCCCTCCTATACCCAGCAGGGGCATCGTTTAGGTCAGTCTGCCCAAAAGGGACAGCAGCAACAGCCTAGACAAAGAAAGACAACAGCAGCTAAGCCTCAGCCGGCTCAGCAGACTCGGCCTCCACAGGGGCTTTGACTCCTATCTAGAGAACTTTGCCTTCTTGGCCCTAAACGGCCCAGAACCCTCCACCATCCCAGGAAGATTGTCATTTTGCCCCCAGATGGGGTCAGATAACAGCAGAAAATTGGATTCTGTCTGTTGTAAGAGAGAGGTACAATCTTCATTTCCTCAGCATGCCCCCTCCTACAATGGTAAGACAGTTCAATTCTCAGACCTCTTTCAGCGACCAGTTAGGTCAAGAGGTCACTGTGCTCCTTGCTCAAGGGGCAATAGAAGAGGTACCCATTCCCCAACGGGGTACAGGGTTTACTCCCCCCTGTTTCCTTATTCCAAAGAAAACAGGAGGACACAGACCCATTTTAGACCTCAGAGAATTGAACAGATTCCTATTCAAAGAGAAGTTCAAAATGATTTCTCTAGGAACTCTGCTGCCATACCTTCAGAGTCAGGATTGGCTTTGTTCTCTAGATCTCAAGGATGCGTACACTCATGTTCTCATCCATCCAACTCACCGAAAGTTCCTTCGCTTTCTGTTTCAAGGGAAGCACTACCAATGCAGAGTTCTTCCCTTTGGCCTGGCCTCTGCACCAAGGGTGTTCACAAAATGCATGGCTGTGGTGGCAGCATTTCTCCGCACCCTGGGAATATTCATCTTTCCTTACTTAGACGACTGGCTCATTCGAGCCCCTTCAGAGCCAGAGGCCAGGGTTGCCCTCTCTCGCACAATGCGCATCCTTCAGTATTTGGGACTTGTCATAAACTTCCCAAAATCCAACCTTGCTCCCACTCAGTCCATAGAGTTTATAGGAGCTCTGCTGGATACCAGACAGACAAGGGCCTACCTTCCACAGCCCCGCTGCCTTTGCATTGTGCAGTTAGCTTTCCAAGCAGTGCTAAAACCTCACCTCACTGCTCGGGAAATGTTACAGTTGCTAGGCCACATGGCATCCACCGTGCATGTGGTTCCTTGTGCTCGCCTCCATATGAGGGCAGCCCAGTGGACTTTATCCACTCAGTGGACTCAGGCGTCAGGTTGCCTGTCAGACAAAATAGCAAGCTCAGATCGCCTTATTTTGTCCCTCCAATGGTGGCAATCGCCCCAAAACCTTTTGGTGGGGTCTCCTTTTCAGCAACCCCCACCCCAGGCCACTCTAACAACAGATGCTTCACAGGTGATTGGGGAGCCCACCTGCAAGGCCTCTCTCCCCAGGGTACATGGACTCCACAGGAGGCCTATTTACACAAAAAAGAGGGCTGCTTATCTGTAACGCATAATGATGTTTCAAGCAACTAGATGTATAACCTAAAAAGCCCCTTATATGGTGATTAACAGAAGGTCATTGATGCTATTATAACACATGAGCTTGTCTTTTATGCTCTAGTGTTAAGTCTGAGACCTTCGGGGGGGAAGAAATAGGTATTCTAAAGTTATCTATGATTCTATCTGAATATGAGATATGAGCAGTTTATTAAGTTGATTGCCTTGGTTAGTTGATGGAGTGTACCTCACAGTATTGATTATTTCACGCTCTGAATAAAGACCATAAATATAGTGTCTTACGCAGTTAGCTTTGGTGGCAAAAGTTAGGAATGCTTTTACTGTGCCTAACTTTTGTCACTGAGGGATAAGGGCAGCGGCTGAATATCGCCACAGCAGTTTTCCCTGGGTACCGCCCCTCGAACGCCCCCAACATGCCCTGATGCTAAGTAGTTAGCATTGGGGTATATAGCGGCATTATTCAGGGATATTCAGCAGCACTAACACAGGGGCACTTACACAGTTTACAGCTCTGTAAACCATGTAAATACCTGGCAATATCAGGCCCGATGGGTTTTAGCAGTCTGTTATGTGCAGAAAGGGAGAGAGAAGTCGGATAGCCCCAAGTTTGGATTCAGAGAAGGGGGGAAGGAGAGAGGTGGATTTAGAAAGCAAGATAACATGGCCAAGAGAGTGCTTACGTTTTAGATTGCCGACAGTTGCCCAGGAGCGCATGCTTCGGAACAATGTATCCTTGAAGGATACTAGCAAAAGTTGAAGTTACGGTATATCAGCAGAGAGGTTCGAATAAAGACAAAGGTAGCCCAAATGCCCTTGAGTACAGAGCAGACAGAGCTTAAAGATTCCAAATTACCCCTGCCTACCAATAGCCAGATTAATATGAATAAAATACAGCCTCTAAAATGCATGTATGCAAATGCTAGAAGTCTAAAAAATAAGATGGGAGAGTTAGAATATATAGCACTAAATGAGAGGTTAGATATGATTGGTATCTCAGAGACATGGTGGAAGGAGGACAACCAGTGGGGCACTGTGATACCTGGGTACAAACTATATCATAATGATAGAGCAGATCAAATTGGCAGAGGGGTTGCACTCTGTTAGTGAGGGCATTGAGTCACAAAGGATTAAAGTTTTGCTGTAAAAATAAATAATAAATAAATAAAATCATTGTAGAATCTCTATGGATTGAAATTCCATGTAAGAAGGGGAAGGCAATGGGGGAGGGGGGAGGTATTTATTTATTTAACATTTTTTGTTTACCGCTTTTCAAGTTTATCAAAGCGGTTCACAGAGAACACATTATTACATTGAACAGTAGAAAAACTATTTACTAACAGTTTAAGCTCTTGACCGCCTGGCCAGTATGAACAAATGGATGATGAAATGCTCAAAGAAATCCGGGAAGCTAACCAAGGTTACAGCACAGTAATAATAATGGGTGATTTCAGTTACTCCGGTATTGACTGGGTCAGTGTCACAGCAGGACATGATAGGGAGATAAAGTTTCTAGATGAAATAAATGACTGCTTTTTGGAGCAGCTGGTTCATGAACCGACCGGAGGGGAAGCCATTTTGGACCTAGTCCTTAGTGAAACACAAGATCTGGTGCAAGAGATAAGGGTGTTGGGGCCACTTGGTAGTAGTGATCATAGCATGATCGCGCTTAATTTAATAAATGGAGGAGGGAGGTTAAGGAAATCCACAGTATTACCTTTTAATTTCAAAAGGGAGACTATGATAAAATGAGGAAAATAGTTAAGAAAAAACTAAAAGGAGCTGTTGCAAAGTAAAAAGATTTACATCAAGCTTGGGTGTTTAAAAATACTATCTTGGAAACCCAGACCAGTTGTATTCCACGCTTTAAAAATGGAAGGAATTCCAAAAAACTGCCAGCATGGTTTAAAGGTGAGGTCAGAGAGGCTGTTGTAAAAAAGCATCCTTCAGGAAACGGAAAAAAGAGCCATATGACAAACTGGAAACACAAACACTGACAAGTTAGATGCAAAGCATTGATAAGACAGGCAGAGAGAATTTGAGAAGACGTTTGCTGTGGCGGAGCAAAAATGCATAATTAAAACTTTTTCAAGTACATTCGTAGCAAAAAAACCTGTGAGAGTGTCAGTTGGACCATTAGCTGATATAGGGGTAAAAGGGGGGGGGGGCACTAAGAGGGGACAAGACCATAGCGGAGAGACTGAATGAATTCTTTGCTTCAGTCTTTACTAGGGATGATCTTCAGGAACAAGCAGGAATGTAGTCTTCACATATGGGTATCGTCGGTACCGACGGAGCCTGCATGGAAACGCTCCCCAGCGTCCAATTAGAAAGCTTTTGGGAGCATCCCACAGCGCTTGCGTGCTGCCTTCCCCAACTGCCTCTCTCCAGTTCTTCGTTTTCCTGTCACCGCAGAAATTATCCCGTATTTTTTCGTTCTTTTTTGTGGTAGCGTCTGTCTTCCTCGACGCTATACCGGTACCGTCTAATGTTTTCCAGCCTCTTTCCTCTCGGGCGCCACACGCCATTTTGGGCACTAGGCCCAAATTCTCCTCAACATGGAAAAACTCTCTTCAGGTTTCAAAATGTGTTCAAAGTGTGGCGGTTCCATCTCCGTCACCGACACTCACGAGTGGTGCCTTAAATGTTTAGGCCCTGACCACTCCATCTCGGAGTGTGTTGCCTGTGGGATGATGTTGAAGAGGGGTCAGCAGAACCGAGCTGCTAAGCTTAGCACCCTTTTTCCCTCCGATGCAGCGTCCGTGGCATTGATGTCTTCCAGGGCTTCGTCTTCCTCCCATGGATCTCAGGTAACCAAACATAAATCTGGCCGGTCCTCAAAGGGTAGATCTCCTTCCAAATATCGAGATGCCTCTGGCGTTGCCCTTGAGGAACTTGTACCGGCAAAATTGCCCCGGCGGGAGGCTTCGACTTGCAAAGCACTATTGGGGCTCCAGGATGTTCTCGAGGCCTCAACCTTGGCAGAACTACTGGTGCCATGCTCTGGGGTACCGGCCGCTTCGTCCGGTACCGACACCCAGGCATCGGCAGCGTCAGTTGACCAGAGATTCCTGGCTATTGAGCGCAGTCTGGCGGCTCTCCTTGCGGCATCGGTGCCTTCGGGACCGCTTCAGACAGTTCATCCGGTATCGGCACCGACATCGGTACTGGTGCCGATAGCATCGACATTGGCAAGTGTGCTTCCAACACCGAGTCATGCAATTTCCTCTGGTATTGACAGGCCGGTACCGGATCCCTCTGGTACCGACTTCGATCGGTACCGGTATCATGCTTTACAGGAGCACTCGGACAGAAGATATTTTGAATCCTCCAATGACTCTGAGGATTCTGACAGCTCTGTCGATGCCGGAGTACTTCTCTCTGAGGAGCCGCCTTCTCCTAAACGTAGGATGTCTCCTCCAGAAGATATATCCTTTCAGGATTTTATCAGGGAGGTGGCTAGAGGTCTTTCCATCACAGTGGCTCCTGAAACAGCCCAGGGCAAAGGAGTTGGAGATTTTACAATATCCTAAAGCTCCCAAGGAAGCGGCTACTTTGCCTATTCATGAGATCTTGCATGATCTCATGTTAAGAATGTGGAAAACACCTCTTACCACCTCTCCTCATTCCCGTAGGCTGGATGCTCTAGATCTCCTGTGTCCTCCTTAAGGAACATTCCCATATATAAGATGTAGGAACTAATCCTGGCAGAAAGTAGAGAGGCCTGGAAAGTTTGACGCCCAAAGGCATCAAGAGTCCTACATTCACGTCCTGGAGGATTAGATGCAAGTCTTTTTGCACTCTTGATCCTTCTCATAGCTGACTCCATCACTATAGAGTGGTGTGGCAACTGAGTTTTTTTGAAATCCAGGACAAGGAGGCACTCGATACATGGTTTATGAGCCCTCTCCTTCCTGATTTATTGATTTATTTATTTACGTTCTCTTATATACCGCACTATTCTGCATCAGTGCAGTTTACATTGAACAGGGCATTTTAACTTGGAGATAACTAATGATGATAAAAGGCAGGATTACCTTATACTTGTCAGACATGCCAAGGATGTTTCCAAGTTTGTTAATCGGGCAGCTTTTGACTGCTTTGAGTGCATAAGCAGAACCTCTGCCATTGCCATAGGGGCTCGCAGAATTGCCTGGCTTCAGGCATCTGACTTAGAACTCTGGGTACAGGACAAGCTGGGGAATATCCCTTGTACCGGCGAAAATCTCTTTGGCAAAAATTGGCAAGAGAAAGCTAATGAGCTGGATGCTGATAACACCACTTTGGATAGACTATCCAAAGCTACAGCTGATCCTGCAAGGAGGAAATCCTACAAGAAACCATTCTTCACTAAAAAGAAGGTTTTACCCCTCCTATACCCAGCAGGTGCATTCTGCAGGTCAGTCTGCCCGAAAGGGACAGCAGCCCCCAAACCAAAAGAAATCATTGCTAAGCCTCAGCCGACCCAGCAGACTCAACCTCCACAGGGGCTTTGACTCCCACCTAGAGAACTTGGCCTTCCTGGCCCTCAACGGGCCAGAGCCTTCCACCATCCCAGGAAGGTTGTGTCATTTTGCCCCCAGATGGGGGCAGATAACAGCAGAAGAATGGACTCTTTCCATTGTAAAAGAGGGGTACAAGCTGCATTTCTTCAACATGCCCCCTCCTACTGTGGTAAGACAGTTCAATTCTCAGGCTTTTCTCAACACTCAGTTGAGTCAAGAGGTCAGTTTACTTCTTGCCCAGGGGGCAATAGAAGATGTACCCATTTCCCAACAGGGTACAGGGTTTTACTCCCCTTATTTCCTTATTCCAAAGAAAACAGGGACACACAGACCCATTTTAGACCTCAGAGAACTGAACAAATTCCTGTTCAAAGAGAAATTCAAGATGATATCTCTGGGAACTCTGCTGCCATACCTTCAGAGTCAGGATTGGCTTTGTTCTCTAAACCTCAATGATGCGTACACTCATGTTCTCATCCATCCAACTCACCAATGATTCCTTCGTTTTCTTTTTCAAGGGAAGCACTACCAATACAGGGTGCTTCCTTTTGGACTGGCCTCAGCACCAAGGGTGTTTACGAAATGCATGGCTGTAGTAGCAGCATTTCTTCGCACTCTAGGAATATTCGTCTTCCCCTATTTAGACGACTGGCTCATTCGAGCCCCATCAGAGTAAGAGGCCAGAATTTTCCTATGTTGCACAATGCATATCCTTCAGTATTTGAGCCTGGTCATAAACATCCCAAAATCCAGCCTAACTCCCACTCAGTCCCTAGAGTTTATAGGAGCTTTGCTGGATACCAGAAAAGCAAGGGCCTATCTTCCACAGGCCCGCTGCCTTCGCATTGTGCAGTTAGCATCCCAGGCAGTGTTAAAAACTCATCTCACTGCTCGGTAAATGTTATAACTGCTAGGCCACATGGCATCTACCGTGCACGTGGTTCCCTATGCTCACCTCCATATGAGAGCAGCCCAATGGACTCTATCCACTCAGTGGACTCAGGCATCAAGCTGCCTATCAGACAAAATAGCAAACACAATTCGCCTTATTTTGTCTCTACAATGGTGGCAGTCAACCCAAAACCTGTTGGTGAGGTCCCCTTTCCAGCAATTCCTACCCCCCAGGTCACTCTAACAACAGACGCCCCACAGGTATTGGCCACAGCAGGTGTGGTACCCTCTGCTCCTGCATCTCTCTCAAGCTCCATCTCTGGAGTTAGGATCTGCTCTAGATCTTCTGTCTCAGGAGGATGGGATGTTGTGGCATCCCAATCCACACCCTCTGCATCTCAGGGCCTGGTTGCTGAGAGCCTAGACCTTCATGGTCTTAACCTTTCTCAACAAGTAAAGGATGTCCTTTGTGCTTCCAGGAAACCTTCCACAAGACGCTCTTATGCCTTCAAGTGGAAAAGGTTTTCCATATGGTGTTCGCAAAAGGGTATTCACCCCTCTTCGATACCTCTGGAATCATTACTGGAGTATCTCCTTCATTTATCTAATGCAGGACCTAAGACTAACTCAGTAAGAGTCCATTTAAGTGCTATTTCAGCTTCTTTAAAGCCTTTAAATGGACAGCCTATTTCCTCTCATCCTCTCATAGCGAGATTTATGAGGGGCCTTCTTCTAACTAAGCCTCCCATTAGGCCACCTCCAGTGACATGGGACCTGAATCTAGTTCTTGGGCAGCTCATGAAGCCGCCTTTTGAACCTTTAGCTACTAACTCCTTGAAATTCCTTTCCCAGAAAGTTATCTTTCTCATTGCAATCACATCAGCACATCGCATCAGTGAATTGCAAGCATTAGTTGCTGATCCTCTTTACACAAGGTTCCATCATAAGTTAGTCCTTAGGACTCATCCACACTTTATGCCAAAGGTGGTCTCACCTTTTCATTTAAATCAGGCGGTTTACCTGCCAGCATTTTTTCCAAGGCCTCATGCTTCAAATGCAGAAACGAATCTTCATACCTTGGACTGTAAAAGAGCACTTGCCTTTTACTTACAGAGGACACAGCAACATAGAAATTCCTCCCAACTCTTTGTTGCTTTCGATCCTTCTAATTTGGGACTTCCAGTCTCCAAGAGAACATTGTCCAACTGGATTGCACAGTGTATTTCTTTTGTCTGTCAGAGTAAGAACCTTTCTCTGGAAGGCCACTTCACAGCTCACAATGTGAGAGCCATGGCAGCCTCACTGGCTCATCTACACTCTGTCTCTATTGACGACATCTGTCGAGAAGCCACTTGGGCCTCGGTTCATACCTTCACAGCCCATTACTGCTTAGACAAGGACTCCCGCCGGGATGCCTTGTTTGGTCAGGCTGTTCTACGACACCTGTTCCATACTTAATCAACTCCTACCCACCATTCCCTGGTAGGATGCCAGAGATCCATGGGGGGAAGTGGAGCCCTTTCACAGGGGCACACAACTTCTGGGGTCTCTCCCTGGCATCTGTAGCTAGGGAGTCCCCATATGAGAAGACTACATTCCTGCTTGTTCCTGGAGATAGCATAGTTACTCACCTGTAAAAGGTGATCTCTGGGAACAGCAGGAATTTAGTCTTCACAACCCACCCACCTCCCCTAGGAGTTGTATCTCTCTTTTCTTTTCTTTCCCTCTCTCTGTCTCAGCTTTAAAACTCAACTGGAGAGAGGCAGTTGGGAAAGGCGGGAAGGCAGCACGCAGGCGCTGTGGGATGCTCCCAAAAGCTTTCTAATTGGACGCTGGGGTGTGTTCCTGCGCAGGCTCCGTCGGTACCTACAATACCCATATGTGAAGACTAAATTCCTCCTGTTCCCGGAGATCACCTGTTACAGGTGAGTAACTATGCTTTACCCATGATTGAAATGGTATATAAAGGTAATGCTGCAGAAGAATTGAAAGAAATATCGATACACCGGGAAGATGTATTACAACTGTTTGATGAACTGAAGAGTAGCAAATCACCTAGACTGGATGGTATACATCCAAGGTTGTTGAAAGAACTGAAATATGAGATTGCAGACCTACTATTAGTAATCTGTGAACTATCATTAAAATCGTCTGTAATACCTGAAGATTGGTGGATGGCCAATGTTAGGCCAATTTGTGAAAAAGGGTTCCAGGCGTGATCTGGTAAGCTACAGACCGGTGAGCTTGACATTAGTACCAGGAAAAATGGTAGAAAAAAAGAACATTTAGATAGTCATGGCTTAATGGGAGACAGCCAACATGCTTTTAGCCAAGGAAGGTCGGTCTTACTAATCTGTTTTTTTGAAGGTGTGAATAAACAGGTAGACAAAGGTGAGTCGGTTGATATAGTGTATCTGGATTTTTAGAAAGCTTTGACAAGGTCCCTCAGAGACTCTTGGCGAAATTAAAAAGTCATGGGATAGGAGGCAGTGTACTATTGTGGATGGAGGAACTGGTTAAAAGATAGAAAGCAGAGGGTAGGGCTAAATGGCCAATTTTCCCAATGGAGAGAGGTGAATAGTGGAGTACCCCAGGGATCTGTGCTGGGTCCGCTGCTTTTTAACATATTCATAAATGAGCTGGAAATGGCAATACCAAGTGAGGTTATCAAATTTGCAGATGAGACAAAACTATTCAAAGTTGTTAAAACCCATGAGAGTTGTGGAAAATTGCAAGAGGATCTTGATAATTTGGAAGAATGGGCATCCAAATGGCAGATGAAGTTTAAAGGGGACAAGTGCAAAGTTATGCACCTAGGAAAGAAAACCCCAAACTATGGTTACATGAATCAAGGTTCCACATTAGAAACCACTACCCAGGAAAAGGATTTAGGAGTCCTCGTAGATGGCATGTTAAAAACCCTCCGCCCAGTGTGCAGCAGCGGCCAAGAGAGCAAATGGAATTCTAGGTATTATAAGGAAAGGAATGGCTTTTTTTTCTTCTTTCACTGTGCAGAAACCTGCACAAGTCTCCCTCTCAATTTTTCCCTACATTTTTACCTTTTTTTTTTTTTTTTTTTTTTTTTTGGTTTTTGGCGGTTACCTCACTTGGTTTTTACACTGGGTCTTTTCCGCTATTTTGTTTTAGTCGCATGATTTTTAAGCCGTCAGTAAGAGAAAAGGATAAATGTTTCTGCATGCACCTTCCCCTTGGCCATCAGAAGAAAAGCGTGTCTGCCTTCACTTCACATCACGGTGTCAAAACTACACAGGCTTGCCTGCACTTTACCACTGGACTATGATAAAGTGCTTTTTGAGCTGCGGTCTTCGTTGGCTGAGAGAAAAAAGTGTCGTTTCAGTCAGAAAGTCACAGGGAGCTGTGTTTCCAACTGTTTTAGAGCTAGGCTTTGCTCGATGTTACCACCTCTGTGAGGCCAGCTCTCTTTACCAGAGTTAGACCAACTCGCCTTCGGCCTCTGCAGTGTCAGCTCTCTCATTTTACCGGAGCTTGGCTTACCTCCTCCGCAAGAACTGTTCTGATGTCATCCTCCCTTCCCCCACCAGGCCACGCAGAACCTGGGGGGGGGGGGGGTCTGTGAAAGCAGCCGCAGCACTGGTATTGACACCTGTAGTCTTAGCTGTGGTGTCTGGGGCTCCCTCGGCTCTCCCTGCCATCGGTTAGTACCCCTCCCCCTCCTGAGTTGACTCCCAGTACATTGGCTTCCTCCTCAGCAACTCTGGGGGACATGCCTCTGTCTGGTTAAAAAAGCTAAAGAAATAAGCATCAGCTCCCTCTGTCAGTGCAGTAGGGTGTAAGCACCTTACAAAGCACAAACACTTCCCTGTTTGACAGCCCTCCCCCTTCTAGGGGGGGTGTCACAGGCTCCTCAATCAACCTTCCTTTCTCTAATCCAGAAGTTTCTCCAGGATAGTTCTGCTCTTCTGCAGACCTCTCCTCAAGAGCTTGAAGCGTGGCCCGGTGCCTGCTTTGATCCCCGGCGATCCCCTGCTCAGGAGGTCACAGGATCTCCACCGCTTATTGACTGGTGCAAGCCTCTGCCTCTTGTTGAGTACATTCACTCATTCCTTCCCTATTGGGAGCTATTTGAATCCTACGTGGATGACTCTGTTTCCTTTTCCCCTGAACAGGACCTTCAGGATGATCCGCCTGAGGTCTTGTCATATCCAAAGTTCCTTCAGAAACTCTCCTGCACGTTGGCCCACAGTACCTCAATCTCCATCAAACAAGCGGGATTTTCAATCCATTCTAAAGGCTTGCAGTGCTTCTGAGAAGGACTTGCACTTTCTCCAGGACCAAGCAGGAAGTCAGTCCTCACATATGGGTGACGTCGGCGCCGACGGAGCCCCCGTGCGGAGCATTTCCCCAGCTTTCAAAGAAAGCCTTTGGGAATTGCAGCGCGCATGCGCGGTCCCCTTCCCGCCCAAGGGTGCCATCTTGCTCAGTCTTCTTTTTTTCACGGAGCCCGACGGACGTAGTTCGTTTTTCGCCGAGGAAAAAGTTGATTACCCTGTTTTTTTTGTCTTCCTTCGGTTCGACGCCAGATCCTTTTCCCGCCTGGGCCCGGTACGCCGGTATCGAGCCCATTCTCTCTTTTTTTGGTTTTTGTCCTTCGTGACTAGCGTTCGTGCCATTTTTCTTTTTCACTGGCAGCCCTGTCTTTCGACCTCGCAGGGGTCCTTTTTCCCCCGATGGCTGCCAGCGGGTTTAAAAAGTGTGATCGGTGTAAGAAACTTATATCTCTTACCGACACACATGACTGCTGCCTCCGTTGCCTCGGACCCGATCATGACCCAATGATCTGTGGTCCATGTGGCAAAATGTCCTCGAAGGCGTTGAGTCGGCAGCACCAAAAGGACAGAATCTTCTCTGACTCTACGTCCGGACGGGCCCAGACCTCGTCAGAGGCCTCAACGTCTCGGCACTCCGGCCCCGAGCAGCGTCGGGGTTCCTCTGAGCAGGGGTCTCCTTCGCGGGAGCAGCGCAGGAAGAAAACACCCACGAGGGCGGCATCGGTGGACGCATCTGGTTCCTCGAGGGCCAGGTCGCATACCCCCGACCGCCGTCCCGGGTCTTCGGAGTCGGAGAGGCCTGCCAAACAACCTCGTCTCGAGATGGAGTCTCCTAGGCACGTGAGTACTGTAGTCCTCGTGGACTCTCCTCCAGGGGAGCCGACGTCGGGGCCCGACGCCGTCGGGGCCCGAGTCGGGGACTGCTGAGTCTCTTGAGCTCAGACTCAGGTTGACGGCCTTGGAGAGCAGCTTGGCTGCCTTCATGGAGCAGCAGCGGGCACTGATCGCCGGTCTCACCGGTGCATCTGCCCGGACCACCGGGACATCGACGTCCAAGTCGACCCCGGAGGCCGAGCCGATCCTCGAGTCCATGCGAGCTCGAGTCGATCGTCGGCCACAGTCTCCCTCGGCCTCCCGTTCGGGACCGAGGTCGTCGACGCCGGTTCCCTCGGTGTCGGGGCGGAGGGCATCGGTGCCCGCCCGACCGGAACCGCTCGATTCCTCCTCCGAGAAGTCGGGCTGGGAAACGGAGGATGAAGAGTCACCCGACACCTTTCGGACTCGGTGTGTCCAATCGGACTCACCGGAGTCCAAACCTCAGAGATGATCCCCACCGGAGGATACCCGGTTCTCGGACTTCGTGTGGGATATGGCCAAGGCCTTGGCATTCCCCGCGGATCCCGAGAAGGAGCCTCGAGCCGAGGATCTCGAGGCCCTCCAGTATGACTCTCCCCCTAAGGGGGAGGCCTTTACTGTTCAGATTCCTCCGATGCTGGAGCGGCTGCTCTTCCGCATGTGGGAGACCCCGGCCTCGATGCCAGTGTTAAGCGGGTCGATTCCATCTATCGAGTCCGCAAGAGCCCCGGGTTCCAAAAGGTACAATTACCGCACCACTCCATGGTTGTGGAATCAGCCATGCATCGACTGAAAAGTCAGAAGATGTACTCCTCGGTGCCTCCCGGCCGGGAGGCCCGGAACCTGGATGCCCTCGGTAAGAAGTGCTTCCAGGGCTCTATGCTTGCTTGCCATGTCCAGACATACCAGCTCTACATGGGCATGTACCTTCGAGATCTGGCAAAGGAGATTGCCGGGTTCTCTGCTGGTCGCTCCCAGGAACCTTTGCAGAGGTTCCAGGCCTTGTCCACTGGTATTCAAGAGTGCTCGAAGTTTATCTCTCGAGCAGCCTACGATGGCTTCGAGGCTTCGGCCTGAGTAGCCGGGGCCGACATCGGTGCCCGCCGACAGGCTTGGCTACAGTCATCCGACCTCGAGCCATGGGTACAGGACAAGTTGGTCGATGTCCCCTGCCGAGGTGAAAACCTTTTTGGCAAACCCATGGCTGAAAAGGCTGCTGAACTCGAGACCGAGACTCTGACCAGGACTAGGCTGTCCAGAAAAACCTCTGCCCCTTCTCAGAAGAAGAAGAGCTCAGGAAAAAAGACCTTTTACCCGAGGAAGGCATCTGCCTATAAACAATACTCTCATTATCAGGCCTCTGCAGCTCCCCAACAGGGTCAGCAGGCCAAGGGGCAGGGTCATGGGCCCCGTGGGCAGAAGGCCCCCAAGCCACCAACACCGGCTCCTGCACAGCAGGGCGGGGGTTTTTGACTCAGAAAGCATAGCCTCTCCTCCTCAGCTGGCTCACATCAGCACAGGAGGCCGGCTGGCCCTTTTTGCCCACAGGTGGTCAGCCGTCACATCAGATACCTGGGTGCTCCATATAGTACAAAAGAGCTATCTTCTTCATTTTCACCAGGTACCTCCCTCCTTTTTTTCCAGGGGAGCCTCCAAGACCCCCTCTGCACAGGGACCTACTTCTACAGGAGTTGGCAAGTCTGCTACAGGAACAGGCTGTGGAACCGGTGCCCCACCACCTGAGAGATCACGGCTTTTATTTCAGGTACTTTCTGGTACCAAAAAGAACAGGAGGCCTCAGACCCATCCTCGACTTGCGAAACCTCAACAAGTTCCTGGAGAGGGAAAAGTTCAAGATGCTTACCCTTGGAATCCTGCTGCCCTACCTCCAGCAGGGAGATTGGCTGTGCTTCTTAGATCTAAAGGATGCTTATACTCACATCCTTATTCATCCAGACCACCGACAATATCTCAGATTTGTTGTGGGAGGAAACCACTATCAGTACAGAGTACTACCCTTTGGCCTAACCTCCGCCCCCAGGGTGTTCACCAAGTGCCTGGCGGTGGTGGCGGCCTACCTAAGGCTTCAAGGTCTTTTTGTGTTCCCCTACCTGGACGACTGGCTCATAAGGGGCCAGTCAAGCCACCCTTCGCACTGTGGCTCTGCTTCAGCACTTGGGGTTTGTCATAAACTTCGCAAAGTCCACTTTGCTCCTGTCCCAGAACATGGAGTTCATAGGAGCAAGGCTGGACACCCTTCAGGCGAAGGCTTTTCTGCCCGTGGACAGAGCCCACAGATTTAATGGATCTAGCCAGGCAGTTTCGCAGCAATTCCCTGGTCTCCGCCAGGCAATTCCTGAGACTTCTCGGCCATATGGCTTCCACGGTTCATGTCACTCCCAATGTCCGACTGTATATGCAGCATGCTCAGTGGAGTCTTCGAACTCAGTGGCATCAGGACACAGGGAGTCTTGCAGACTCAGTAAGAATATCCACACTGCTTGCCTCCTCTCTGCAATGGTGGCTTCATCTTCCGAATCTGGTACTCTGAGTGTGTTTTCAAACCCCTCCGCACTCTCAAGTGCTGACAACCGATGCTTCTCTTCAAGGTTGGGGAGCGCATTGCCAAGGGGCATGTACTCAGGGTCTCTGGACCCCTTGGGAGGCTGCACAGCAGATAAATTTCCTGGAGCTGCGGGCGATACGCTTAGCTCTGAGAGCCTTCTCCCATCTCACGTCTCACCAGTCTGTACTGGTCCAGACGGACAGTCAAGTTGCCATGTTTTACGTGAACAAGCAGGGCGGCACAGGCTCATTCCTTCTATGTCAGGAAGCACAACGGCTGTGCTCCTGGGCTGTCAATCACGGAATCCTTCTCAAGGCAGTCTACCTCCCAGGTCAAGACAATTACCTGGCGGACAGACTGAGCAGGATCCTGCAACCACACGAATGGAGATTGAATCCATTGGTGGTTCAGCAGATCTTTCTGAGGTGGGGCCTCCCCACCATGGATCTTTTCTCCAGTCCTCTGAACCGGCAACTCCCGAGATTCTGTTCCAGACAACCGCATCCTCTCAGAGTAGCAGCGGATGCGTTTCTGCTCCTGTGGTCCAAAGGCCTACTGTATGCGTTTCCTCCCACGCCACTAGTGTCCCGAACACTGTTCAAAGTACTCAAGGACGGGGCCTCCATGATTCTGATAGCCCCCAGGTGGCCGAGGCAACCGTGGTTCCCACTTCTGCTGCAACTGGCGGTGGACACTCCTATTCCTCTGGGGATTCAGCACGATCTCCTGTCTCAAGAACAGGGATCTCTTACACCCCAACCTCCAGTCCCTTCATCTGATGGCCTGGCTGCTGAAAGGGTAGTTCTGGCTCCCCTACTATTGCCTAGAGAGGTGGAAGATGTGGTCTTAGCCTCTAGAAGGCAATCCACCAGGAAATCCTACGCTCTTAAGTGGCGTAGATTCTCCGCATGGTGTGCTCAGCACAGTTAGAATCCCTTCTCGTGCTTGGTAGCGGTAGTATTGCAATATCTGCTTTACCTCTCCAATCTAGGCCTTAAGTCCAATTCTGTCAGAGTTCACCTCGGTGCTCTCTCAGCGCACCACTCGCCGGTGGATGGGAGGCCTCTTTCCAACCACCCTTTGGTGGCTTGTTTCCTCAGAGGCCGCCTCCTGCTTAGGCCTCCTCTACGCCCACCGGCCCCTGAGTGGGATTAAATGTGGTCTTACAGTGGATTACTTGTCCACCATTTGAACCTATGGCTACTTGTCCTCTCCGTTTTCTCTCCTGGAAAACTTTGTTTCTGGTAGCTCTTACCTCTGCTAGGCAAGTAAGTGAACTTCAGGCGCTAGTGTCTGACCCTCTTACACTAGGTTCTACAGGAATAGGGTAGTCTTATGGACTCACCCTAAGTTGCTCCCTAAGGTTGTCTCCTCTTTCCACCTCAATCAGGAGGTGGTTCTTCCGACTTTCTTTCGCAGGCCGCATGCCAGCCGGGCTGAGATGGTCCTGCATACCCTGGACTGTAGGAGGGCGTTATCCTTCTACCTTGACCATACGCGGGAGCAGCGGAGGGCTGTTCAGCTCTTCGTTTCTTTTGACCCCAATAAGTTGGGGTTACCTGTCTCCAAGCGTACTTTGTCCATAGGGGTCGCTGACTGTATCGCCTGGGCTTATGGGGCAGCCGACCTCTCGTTGGAGGGTCTAGTCACGGCTCATCATGTCAGGGCGAAGGCTGCGTCAGTGGCTCATCTCCGCTCTGTTCCGTTGGCAGACATCTGCCGGGCCGCTACTTGGTCTTCAAGCCAGACTTTTGTGGCCCATTACTGCCTTGAGAGGGAGTCCCGCAGGGACAGTGCTTTCGGACAGGCAGTACTCCATAATCTCTTTGGGGTTTAGGCAACTCCTTCCTTCCGGCCCTGATGTTGGGCTACCGGTCGGGGGCGTTCTCAGAGAAGATTCCTTCCTTACGTACTGACGCTCTAGAGGGAGCTCATTTTTTCAGCTTGGGGTCTCCGGTAGCCTTAAGCTGGGGAGTCCCATATGTGAGGACTGACTTCCTGCTTGGTCCTGGAGAAAGAGTAGTTACTCACCTGTAACAGGTGTTCTCCAGGAGCAGCAGGAATCAGTCCTCACAACCCTCCCTCCTCCCCTTGGAGTTGCAGTCCTATGATTTATTTTTTTCTATTTTTGCTGTCTTTTAGCTATGTCGTCAGACTGAGCAAGATGGCACCCTTGGGCGGGAAGGGGACTGCGCATGTGCGCTGCAATTCCCAAAGGCTTTCTTTGAAAGCTGGGGAAATGCTCCGCATGGGGGCTCCGTCGGCGCCGACGTCACCCATATGTGAGGACTGATTCCTGCTGCTCCTGGAGAACACCTGTTACAGGTGAGTGGAGGTTACAGGTGAGCGGAGGAGTGGCCTAGTGGTTGGGGCAAGGTACTTCGGGCCGGAAGGTCGGGGGTTCAAATCCCACTAGAGGACAGCAACCTTGGGCCGGAAGGACTGGGGTTTCTAGTCCCACAGGTGCTCCTTGTGGTCTTGGGCAAGCCACTTAACCCTCCATAGCCCATGTTCCCTGTAAAATAGTTCTCTGTGTGCTGTGCTTTCCTGTCTAATCAATGTGTTTATACCTCAAAAATTTCCTGTCATGATTTGACAATTTCCAATCTGTAATCAAAACCACTGCTGATCGCTGGAAGTAGCGGTATACAAATGTATACTAAATAAATAAATAAAAAATAAATTTATTTATTTTTTTTATTTAACATTTTTTATATACCGCACTATTCATCATGCCTCAGGTCCTTCAGGATTTATAATCCCCTTTTTCTGGCAGTGTAGATTCCCCATCACATAGATCCATAAGTACACAGTCCTGCCAGCTCTGGGTTTCCATCAAACTCTGCTCCCCCATCAGTCTGTTATATCTAAGGCAGTCCTTTTAAAAAAAAAACAAAACAAAAAAAAAACCCTAAGAGCTCTAAGCCGCTTTTCCAGACATCTCCAGGGAAGGAGCAGTGGACCTTGGATACTATAGGACAGTGATGGCTAACCTTTTTGAGCCCGAGTGCCCAAACTGCCGCACAAAACCAAAGAATTTCCTCAAAGTGCCAGCACGTCATTTGCATAAGTGGTCTTATTTGCATAAATATTTGCATAATGTTACCATACACTAACTTTTAGTAAACATGTCTCTTAATGAGTGTATGGATAAAGAAAGACTAAAAGATTTCTACATTACTATAATCCAGTGCCAACCGCCAGGCACATTAGGAACTACTACAAACGCTGCCCATTTAGAACCCATAGCAAACCCGCCGTATCCTGACAGCATTACTAGGACTCACAAAGCACCATACCCTACCTATCAAAAGGCAACACTGCAAATATTAAACCAATACATTTCAGAGAATACTGGGGAAAGAGAACAAGTGGCAACGTCAAATAGGAATTTCCTCTTGTACCAAACAAAGCGCAGATGTTAATGATGCACATTTCCCAGAGCTGACATATTCCAGTTAATAAATTCAAAATAAAGAGATATCTTTCTACCTTTTGTGCATTTTTTTTCAGTTGCAATTGGTCCAGCCATTTTCTTCTGGTTTCTTCATGTTTTCTGCTAACTCTCCATCGTCTGCTGTCCATTTGTCCTTTCTTCTCTCTTCTAGTTTTTTTTCCATTCTCTCTCTCTACATCTGCTTTAACATACTAATCTTTCTCCTTTTGCTCTTTCCTCATTCCTATTTCATCCACACAAATTTTACCCCTCCATCCTCAATCCCCAATTACTCTCCCAATACCTGGCCAATTGTAGATTTTTCATCCCTCCTACACAAAATATTTTTCCCCTCTCCATTTTACTCTCCCAGCCCCATCCCATTCTAATCCTCCCCCAACATCAGCTCCCTTCTAGTTCCAGTCTCACCCAGCATCCATTCCCTTCTTCAAGCCCCCCACTTCCCCTCAGCCCATTTCCAGTCCAAGCCCCGGCCCCAACAGCGAGGTGCAGTTCAAGCCCCCCACTTCCCCTCAGCCCATTTCCATTCCAAGCCCCATCCCCAACAGCTATTTGCAGTTCAAGCCCCCTTCCACTCAGCCCATTTCCAGTCCTAGCAACCCCCCCAACCCATTACCAGTCCTAGCCCCCCATAGCCCACTCCCAGTCCTAATCCCACCAGCCCATTTCCAGTCCTAACCTCCCCATCAGCCCACTCCCAGTCCTAATCCCCCATCACTCAATTTTTAGTTTAAGCCCCCCCAGCGCCTATCACCACTCCTAACCCGCCCCAACGCCCATCACCACTCCTAACCCCCCCAGCCCAGTGCCCATCACCACTCCTAACCCCCCCAGCCAGCCCAGTGCCCATCACCACTCCTAACCCCCCCCAGCCAGCCCAGTGTCCATCACCACTCCTAACCCCCCCACCCCAGCCCATCACTACTCCTAACACCCCCCCAGCCAAGCCCAGCCCAGCCCATCACTACTCCTAACCCCCCCCCAGCCCGGCCCTTCCCCACTCCTAACCCCCCCCAGCCCAGCCCAGTGCCCATCACCACTCCTAACCCCCCCAGCCCAGCCCAGCCCAGCCCATCACCACTCCTAACCCCCCCCCAGCCCAGCCCATCACCACTCCTAACCCCCCCCTCCAGCCCATCCCATCACCACTCCTAACCCCCCCAGCCCAGCCCAGCCCAGCCCATCACCAATCCTAACACCCACCCCCCCCAGCCCAGCCCAGCCCAGGGAAAATTAAAAAAAAAAAGAAAACCTGTCTGCTGCCGTTGTCTTTCTGCCGCGGCGGCCCCGACAACGGCAGCAGACAGGTTTTCTTTTTTTTTTTCAATTGCGGACCTTCCCGCGTGCCAGCTGCAAGGCCTTCGCGTGCCACAGCTGGCACGCGTGCCATAGGTTCGCCATCGCTGCTATAGGACAAAAATCCTACCAGAGCAATACTCTTGCTCTGTGTATATTAGCTTATCAGCTTCATATGCTGCACTACCTTTATGTGACCTTCTCCTACAGCTGGATGACCCCTCTTTTGTGGATCCAGATTCCTTGACAGCAGACTTGCATGAATCCCTTTACCACATCTGTGACTCCGTAACTTGGTCCGCAGCTACAGCTATTTCAGCCAGGTGCACTGCCTGGTTTCATGTGTCTGGTCTGCATGAGGACCTACATGACCACTTGACCAACGTTCCCTGTCTGAGAGAGAGTCTCTTTGGTTCCAAGGTCTAAGAGGCAGTCTCAGAGGTCAAGGACCATTTATCACAGTCTGAGAACTTTCAGCCCAGCTGTCATAAGCAGCTTCCTCCTCTGGCCATCCATCTTTTCACCATCCTTATTGTAATTACTTTCAACAGTTTTACCTGAGACAGCGCTACCAGCCTTACCTGCAGCAGCAACACCCCCCCCCCCCTCATCCTGAGTTCAGGGCCAGGCATACCCCCAGAAGGGTTACCCCCAGGAGAAAAATCCCAGGTGCTCCTGCAGACTACCCTTCCCAAACCCTTCCCTGGGTTTTGACTATCTGCCGGTGTGGGATCACATTTGGCACTTCACAGAGGCCTGGCTGACCTTCACTAGAGACTGCTGGGCTCTCTCTATTGTTTAGTTTGGGTACAAACTCAATTTTCACATAGAACCTTCCCCTTAGGGGCCTGCTCCCATCCAACCATACACCGTCGCATCATGTTCCCCATCTAGCACAGGATATATCCCAGCTCCTCCTCAGTGATGCCATCAATCTCCCACTTCCCGAGAGAGATCAGGGATTTTACTCCCAGTTCTTGATACCCAAAAAGATTGGCGGCCTTTGGCCGATCCTGGGCCTCCATCTCAATCTTTTCATCAAGCGGGAAAGGTTCAAGATGCACTCCTTGAGTTCAGCCCTTCACTTGCATGGGAATTGGCTAGCTTCCCTAGACCTCAAGGATGCCTACACCCACATCTCCATCCACCCCCTGCACTGGAAGTTCCTTTGGTTCACTTTCCTATACCGCCACTATCAAAACAAAGTCCTTCTCTTTGGGTTCGCCTCTGCCCCTCGTGTTTTCATCAAGTGCCTAGTGGTAATCATGGTCCACCTGCAGCATCAGGGCCTCTGTGCTTACCCCTACCTGGACGATTGGCTGATCTCGAGTGCTGCCAAAGACATAACAACCTGAGCTGTTTGGGACACTGCTGTCACCCTGCATTCCTTTGGCTTCATCTTCAGTGCTGAGAAATCTGAGCCTGTCCCTCAACGAACTCTGAATTTTATCGGCGCGCACTTAGTCACTCGACGACCCAAAGCCTGCCTTCTTGTTCAGAGGGTACAAGCCTTGCAGGATCTCTGCACCTCTGGCCACACGCTGATCAGCACCCGCCCACTGCTCCTACGTCTCCTGGGGCACATGGTGACATCTATGCATGTAGTCCCACTCGCGAGGCTGCATATGCACCCTCTACAGTGGTACCTCAGACTGAACTGGTATCAAAATTTCCATTCCTTCCATGCCAGGATTTCCCTCGAAGGCCTCAGATGGTGGGCAACTCCGGCCAATCTTCTGTTGGGATGCCAGGTTCTAGATACTGCCGCATTACATCGTTCTTAATACCGATGTGTCCACGTATGGCTGGGGCACCCATATCCTTAGTCAGTCCAGTCGGGGTGCATAGCCCCTCCCCCCACTGGTCTCTCAATCAGCTGACCGACAAGTTGAACTGACAGCTGGATCCACATGAATGGTGGTCCTTCGCTCCTGCTGTCATTTGAGACATCTTTGCTCTTTGGGGACAGCCGGTGGTAGACCTGTACACCTCCGCAGACTATGCCAAGTGTCCAGTCTTCTGCTCAATTTGTCCTTGCCTCCAGTGGTGGGTGTCATAGTAACATAGTATATGACGGCAGATAAAGACCACTATGGTCCATCTAGTCTGCCCAGCAAGGCAGCAGGAGTAGGTGAACTTGCCACTACATGAAGGTCACCTCTTCCCATGCTTTTGTTTAGGGGTGTACTCATCACTCAATGTAGGTCACCCCTATTTGTTCCAATATAAGAGATAGTCATGCTTATTTTGATATTATCCTGTTGCTATAAAGTGATCCACTATGTCTGTCCCATGCCATTTTGAATTCTGTCACTGTCTTTGCCCCCACAACTTCCATCAGGAGGGCATTCCAAGCATCCACCACCCTTTCAGTGAAAAAGTATTTCCTGACTTTGCCTTTTAGTTTACCCCCTTGCAGCTTCATGTTATGCCTCTATTTTTACAGCTTCCCCGTCTTTGAAAGAAGTTTTTGTCCATTTATACTCTTTAAATATTTAAAGGCCTGAATCATATCTCCGTTGTCCCTCCTCTCCTCCAGAGTGTACATATTTAGGACTTCAAGTCTCTTCTTATAAGTCTTCTGATGCAGGCTCCAAATCATTTTGTCGCCTTCCTTTGAATCACTTCCAGCCTTTTTATATCCTTTGTGAGATACCATCTCCAAAACTGAGCACAATATTCCAAGTGAGGCCTCACCAGCGACTTGTACAGTGGCATTAGTACCTCTTCCTTTCTGCTGGTAATTCCTCTGTATGCAACCCAGCATCCTTCTGGCTTTTGCCACCGCCTTGTCGCACTGTTTTGCCTCCTTGAGATCATAAGAAACAATCACACGGAGATCTTTCTCCTGGTCCTTGCACATCAATCTCTCACCCCCTATCGCATACAATTCCCTCGGATTTCTGCTTCCCAAGTGTATTACACTGCACTTCTTCACATTAAATCTTAACTGCCAAGCATTAGACCATTCTTCCAGCTTTTGTAGATTTTTTCTCATGTTACCTGCTCGCTGTTGCAAAATTTGGTGTCATCTGCAAAAAAGCCAGACTTCTTCATTCAGCCCTTCAGCAATATCATTCATATATTGAACAGTACCAGTCCAAAGACTGAATCCTGGGGCACACTGCTAATTACCTTCCTTTAATCCGAGTGAGTTCCGTTTACCGTCACCTTCTGTTGTCTGTCAGTCAACCAATTTCTGATCCAGTTAACCATCTTGGGACCCATCTCCAAGCTGTTGAGTTTGATAAGCCTCCTATGAGGAAGAGTATCAAAGGCTTTGCTGAAATCTAGGTAGATCACATCCATCACATGCCCTTGAACTAGCTCTTTGGTCACCCAGTCAAAGAACTCAGATTTGTTTGGCAAGATCGTCCTTTAGTAAAACTTGCCTCAGATCATGCAACCTGTTGGTTTTGAGGAAGTCCACTACTCGCTCTTTCAGGAGAAGCCTCCATTACTTTTCCCGCCACCGAGGTAAGGCTTACTGGCCTGTAGTTTTTCACCTCTTCCGTATTACCACTTTTGTTGAGAAGTATCACATCAGCCCTTCTCCAGTCCTATGGAACTTCTCCTGTCTCCAAGGATCTATTAAAAACATCCTTTAAAGGCCCTGCAAGAACCTCTTTGAGCTCTTTCGGTATCCTGGGGTGTATCCCATCTGGTCCCATAGACTTATCTACTTTCAGTTTTGCAAGCTGTTCTAACGCATCATCTTTTGTGAATGGTGTGGTATCTACTCCATTCCCATTTGTATGTTTGTCAATCACAGGTGGTCCGTCTCCAGGATTTTCTCTAGTGAAAACAGAGCAGAAGTATTTGTTTAGCATTGTCACTTTTTCAATGTCACTTTCCACGGATCCGTTCCCAGTACTTCTGAGTCTTACAATTCCACCTCTGATTTTCCTCCTCTCCTGAATATACCTGAAAAGTCTTGTTGCCACACTTCACATCTTTAGCCATCTTTTCTTCTGCTATAGTTATTTCTCTTTTTGTCTCTTTTAGTTTGATCTTGTATTCTTTTCAGTGTTCCACTGTTAGTGAGTTTCTGAATCTTGTGAAAGCTGTGTTTTTTGCCTTTATTTGTGCAGCCACTTCTTTGGAGAATCAAATAGGTTTCCTTTTCCTCTTGTTTTTATTTATTTTCCTTACATATGTATCTGTTGCACCTTTTATTGCTTTCTTTAGTTTAGCCCATTGCAATTCCACTTCTCTTAACCCCTCCCACCCGACCAACTCCTCCTTCAGGTACTTGGCCATTTTACTGAAGTCAGTGTTTTTGAAGTCTAAGACTCTGAGATTGCTATGATTGGATTCCAGCTTGGCTTTTCTCTCAAACCTCACCGTGTGATGATCGCTGCTGCTCACATGGGCACCCACCTGGATATTCGACACGCTATCTCTGTTGGTGAGCACTAAATACAGCACGGAGCTCTCTAGTCAGTTCCATCACCATTTGTTTAAGTAACGCATCTGGGAAGGCATCCACAATTGTTTACTTCTTTCCAGATTTGCAGAAGAAACCCTCCAGTACACATAGGGTAGATTAAAGCCACCCAATATGATCACTTCCCCATTCATGGCTATCTTTGCAATATCAACAATCAATTCGCTATCCATTTCTTCGGTTTGAGTGGGAGGCCTGTAGATCATACCAGTATGGATGACAGTGCCATCTCCCCTTTCCAACAAATCCAGTGTACTTCTTTTCCCCACGTCCCCTACATTTCAGCAGCGTTAATATTGCTTTTGACATAAGGGCTACTCCTTCTCCTTTTCTACCCTCTCTATCTCTTCTAAATAGGTTATAGCCAGCTATGGCTATATCCCATTCATGGGACTCGTTAAACCATGTTTCTGTAATGGCCACAATATCCAAGTCCATTTCCACCCTTAGGACTTCCAGATCAGGAACTTTGTTGGCTAGGCTTCATGCATTTGTAGTCATTGCTTTCCAGCATTTGTTGAATGGCTTGCCTGCCTTTTGCATGGATTTTGTTCTACACGCCCCTTCCCGCTTGCCATTGATGTGGTGTTCAAACGTATGGCTGTTACCAATGTTTTTCTTTCTCTGGGAGTGACGTACTGAACTTGTGCTTCTCCATCCGTCACCCCTCTTCCCTAGTTTAAATGCCCGTCCACATAATGCCTGAATTTTTCACTTAGGATCCTTTTCCTTGCAGCAGAGAGATGTAGTCCATCAGTATGGTATAGTCTCTTGTTGATCCATGCGAGGTGTGACAAAAAAGAAACGAGACTGTGGCAGCCACGCCATGAGAAGGGCCCAACTGAGTGTTTCCAACTTCTCCAAAAGGCTTATGGAGAAGATGCAATGTCAAGGCTGTGAGTCTTCGAGTGGTACAAATGCTTCGTCTGGCTGCGAGGAGGTGAATGACCCCAAGTCAGGACAGCCTTCCACGACAAAGACGGCTGAAAACATTGACAGAGTGAGCCAGCTGGTGCGGAGTGATCGCAGATTGACGGTGCTGATGATAACTGAGGAGCTCAGCCTGAACAGGGAGTTAGTGCGGCTCATCTTGGTGCAGGAGCTGGGGATGTGGTAGGTGTGTGCCAGGATGGTGCCCAGGCTTTTATCAGACGATCAGAAGGAGCACCGGGTCAATGTTTGTCGAGACTTGCTAGAAAAGATCGGAGAAGATCCAGAGTTTGTTGGCAGAGTCATCACAGAAGATGAGACTTGGGTCTTCCAGTACGACCCTGAAAGCAAGAGACAGAGTCTGCAGTGGAAGACTCGACTGTCACCCAGACCCAGAAAGGCATGCATGTCCAAATAAAGGATCAAGGTCATGCTGATCTCTTTCTTCGACCAGAAGGGAGTGGTCCATGATGAGTTTGTGTCTGAGGGTCAGTCAATCAACCAGCACTTCTGCCAGCAGGTCCTCAATCACCTCCATGACTGGGTTCAGCGCAGCAGGCAGGTTCTGTGGAGAGAGCTGCTCCACCACGACAACGTGCCCGCACACACCACGCTCAGTGTGAGACAGTTCTTGGCCAACAAACAGGTCACAGCTCTTGACTACTCTCCTTATTCCCCAGATCTCGCACTATGCAACTTCTGGCTCTTCCCCAGGCGGAAGACTGAGCTCAAAGGAACTCATTTTGCCTCTGTAGAAGAGATCAAGGCCACTGTGACGAGGAAGCTTAGGGACTTCAAGGAGGAGGACTTTACTGAGTCCTTCCATACATGGCAGAAACAAATGCAGAAGTGCATTAACTCGGGGAGGGGGGGGAGGGGAGGATTACTTTGAAGGGGACCATGTGTAATTTCTCTGTAGATTTTGTAATAAAACATATCTCCAGGAACAAGCAGGAAATTAGTCTTCACATATGGGTATCATTGGTACCGACGGAGCTTGCGCGGGAACGCTCCCCAGCGTCCAATTAGAAAGCTTTTGGGAGCATCCCACAGCGCCTGTGCGCTGCCTTCCCGTCTTTCCCAACTGCCTCTCTCCAGTTCTTCATTTTCCGCAGAGCCAGCAGGTTTTTGTTCCTGTCACCACAGAAAATATTTCCTATTCTCCTTCTTTTTTGTGGTCGCGTCTGCCTTCCCTCGACGCTATACCGGTACCGCCGGTTCTTTCTTTAAAAAAAAAAAATGTATATTTTTTTCCAAACCTTTTTTCTTCAGGTGCACGTGCCATTTTGGGCCTAAGGAGTGGAGGAGTGGCCTAGTGGTTGGGGCAAGGTACTTCAGGCCGGAAGGTCGGAGGTTCAAATCCCACTAGAGGACAGCAACTTTGGGCCGGAAGGACTGGGGTTTCTAGTCCCACAGGTGCTCCTTGTGGTCTCGGGCAAGCCACTTAACCCTCCATAGCCCATGTTCCCTGTAAAATAGTTATCTCCAAGTTATAATGCCCTGTTCAATGTAATTTCAGTTTGTTCAATGTAAACCGCACTGATGCAGAATAACGCAGTATATAAGAGAGTGTAAATAAATAAATAAATAAATAAATTAGGCCAAAAATGTCCTTTACTATGGAAAAACCCGCTTCAGGTTTTAAGAAGTGCACCAAGTGTGGCGGTACCATCTCCGTCACCGACACCCATGAGTGGTGCCTTAAATGTTTAGGTCCTGACCACTCCATTTCGGAGTGTATGGCCTGTGCCATGATGTCCAAGAGGGGTCGAAAAAACCGAGCTGCTAAGCTCAGCACCCTTTTTCCCTCCGATGCAGCCTCTGTGGCATCGATGTCTTCCAGGGCTTCATCTTCCTCCCATGGATCTCGGGTAACTAAACATAAGTCTGGCCGGTCCTCAAAGGGTAGATCTCCTTCCAATCATCGAGATGCCTCTGGCATTGCCCTTGAGGGTTCTGTACCGGCAAAATTGCCCTGGTGGGGAGGCTTCGGCTTCCAAAGCATTATCGGGGCTCCAGGATGTTCTCGAGGCCTCAACCTCGGCAGAACTACTGGTGCCATGCTCTGGGGTACCGGCTTTTTTCTGCGGTACCGATACCCAGGCATCGGCAGCGTCGATAGACCAGAGGTTCCTGGCTATTGAACGCAGTCTGGCAGCTCTCCTTCGGAATCGACACCCTCAGAACCGCGTCAGACAGTTCAACCAGTACTGGCACCGACTCCGGCACTGGTACCGGTACCGACAGCATCGACATCGGTGTCTGCATTGTCAGCACCCGTCATGCTATGCCTTCCGGTACCGATTCCCCCCTGCACCGACTTCGGTCGGTACGGGTATCGTGCTCTACAAGAGCATCCGGACAGAAGGTACTTTGAATCCTCGGAGGAGTCTGAGGATTCTTACAGCTCCGTCAGTATCGGAGTTTGTTTGTTTATTTCATTTGATATACCGCCCTTCTGGGGAGACAGAGCGGTTTACAGTGTACAAACATTTTAAAGAAGGCACAAGGACGGAAAGAAGGAAAGAGAAGTTACAATCGTTGATAGGAAAGCAGGAGAAAAAAGGGATATAGGACAAGACGCAGAGGCTGGGATCACACAAAAGGGGGAGGGAAGGTCAAAGGCCAAGGAAAAGAGGTGGGTCTTTAGGTCACGCTTAAAGGAAGGCTGATGGGGCTCAAGTCGAAGGGAGGCGGGAAGTGAATTCCAGAGGGCAGGGCCTGCGAAGAAGGCTGAGGAGCGGGTGGACTGAAGGTGAACAAGGGAGGGGGAGGGAAGATTGAGGCGGTTGAGATGAAATGAACGAGGAGTGTGTCTGGGAGTGTGAAAGGTGATGAGATCTGCCAAGTATTGTGGGGTATTGGTGTGAAGAGCTCTGTGAATAAGGGTGAGGAGCTTAAATTGGGAATGAAAAGGAACAGGTAGCCAGTGAAGATGAACAAGTAGAGGTGACACGTGATCACGTAGGGAAGAGTGGGTGATCATGCGGGCAGCAGTATTTTGGATCCTCTGTAGTGTGTTAAGTTGGGATTTGGGGAGACCGATGAAAACAGAATTAGAGGTCAATGCGTGACATAACTAGTGACAATAGCAGGGTGGTAAGGGCAGATGGAGTGAGAAAGGGGCGAATCGCACGAATTTGGCGAAGAAAAAAGAAAGAGGTCTTGGTGATATGTGAAACATGAGCTTGAAAGGAAAGGTCTGAGTCAAAAAGCACACCCAAATAGCGAAAAGTGGAAACCAAGGGTATGGGAGAGTCTGAAAAGGATGGCGCAAGCAAAGGGGGCGGGCTGCCATGGGAGAACCAGATTGCGATGGTTTTGGTTAGGTTGAGGTGAAGGCAGTTCTGGGTTAGCCAGGATGCAATGGTGGAGAGACAGGAGTTGAGTGCAGAGAGGTCTGGGTGAGAGGGGTAAGTGTACTTCTCCCGGAGGAGCCTTCCTCTCCTAAACGTAGGATGTCTCCTCCAGAAGATATCTCCTTTCAGGACTTTATCAGGGAGGTGGCTCGAGGTCTTTCCATTACTGTGGCTCCTGAAACAGAGCCCAGGGCAAAGGAGTTGGAGATTCTACAATATCCCAAGGCTCCTAAGAAGGCAGTTACTTTGCCTATCCATGAGATCTTACATGATCTCATGTTAAGAAAGTGGGAAACACCTCTTACCACCTCTCCTCACTCTCATAGACTGGATACCATGTATTGAGTACCTCCGTGTCATGGCTTCCAGAAGACTCAGCTTCCTCACCACTCTATTGTAGTGGAATCAGCTATGAGAAGGATCAGAAGTGCAAAGAGGCATGCCTCTAATCCTCCAGGACGTGAGTATCGAACTTTGGTGCCTTTGGATGTCGTACTTTCCAGGCTTCCATGCTTTCTGCCAGGATCAGTTCCTATATTTTATATATGGGAATGTTCCTTAAGGAAGTCACAGGAGATTTAGAGGTTTTGAGCCCTCTTCTTCCTGAAGATAAGAGGCAGGATTTTCTCACACTGGTTAAACATGCCCAGGATGTTTCTAAGTTTGTCAATCGTGCAGCTTTTGACTGTTTTGAGTGCATAAGCAGAACCTCTGCCATTGCCATAGGTGCACGTAGAATTGCCTGGCTCCTGTCATCCGATTTGGAGCTCTGGGTGCAGGACAAGCTGGGCAATATCCCTTGTACAGGTGAGAATCTATTTGGCAAAAATTGGCAAGAGAGAGCCAATGAGTTGGATGCTGACAACTCCACTTTGGATAGATTATCCAAAGCCACAGTTGATCCTGCAAGGAAGAAATCTTTTTCCAAAAAGAAGAGGTTTTATCCCTCTTATTTTCAGCAGGGACGTTCTGCAGGTCAGCTTGCCCGGAAGAGTCAGCAACCACCTAAACAAAGGAAAGTAAAGACTGCTAAGCCTCAACCATCTCAGCAGTCTCAGCCTCCACAAGGCCTTTGACTTCCATCTAGTGAACCTAGCCTTCCTGTCCCTCAATGGACCAGAGCCTTCCACCATCCCAGGAAGGTTGTGTCACTTTGCCCCCAGATGGGAGCAGATAACAGCAGAACATTGGACTCTCTCCATTATAAAAGAAGGGTACAAGTTTCACTTTCTGTGCATGCCCCCTCCCACAATGGTAAGACAGTTCAATTCTCAGACCTCTCTCATCAACCTATTAGATCAAGAGAACACTATGCTTCTTGCCCAAGGGGCAATAGAAGAAGTACCCATTCCTCAACAGGGTACAGGGCTTTATTCCCCCTATTTCCTTATCCCAAAGAAAACAGGGGGACACAGACCTATTTTAGACCTCAGAGAATTGAACAAATTCCTGTTCAAGGAGAAATTCAAGATGATTTCTCTGGGAACTCTGCTGCCATACCTTCAGAGTCTGGATTGGCTTTGTTCTCTAGATCTCAAGGATGCGTACACTCATGTTCTCATCCATCCAACTCACAGAAAGTTCCTTCAGTTCCTTTTTCAAGGAAAGTACTACCAATACAGGGTGCTTCCTTTTGGCCTGGCCTCAGCACCAAGGGTGTATAAGAAATGCATGGCTGTGGTAGCAGCATTTCTTCGCACTCTAGGAATATTCGTCTTCCCCTACTTAGACTACTGGCTCATTCGAGCCCCATCAGAGTTAGAAGCCAGGATTTCTCTATCTTGCACAATGCGTATCCTTCAGTATTTGGATCTGATCATAAACATCCCAATATCCAGCCTAACTCCCACTCAGTCTCTAGAGTTCATAGGAGCTTTGCTAGATACCAGAAAAGCAAGGGCCTATCTTCCCCAGACCCGTTGCCTTCGCATGGTGCAGTTAGCTTCTCAAGCAGTGCTAAAGCCTCATCTCACTGCTCGAGAAATGTTACAACTACTAGGCCACATGGCATCTACCGTGCATGTGGTTCCTTATGCTTGCCTCCATATGAGAGCAGCCCAATGGACTTTATCCACTCAATGGACTCAGGCATCAGGGTGCCTGTCAGACAAAATAGCAAACACAAATCGCCATATTTTGTCCCTCCAATGGTGGCAGTCCTCTCAAAACCTGTTGGTGGCGTCCCCATTTCAGCAACCTTCACCAATGTTTCACCAATGGGTTGGGGAGCTCATCTGCAAGACCTCTCCACCCAAGGCACTTGGACTCCACAGGAGACTCATCTATACATCAGTCTCTTAGAGCTCAGAGCAATCTTCCTTGCTCTTCGAGTGTTCCACACCCTGCTCAGCTACAAGACAGTCCTCATTCAGACGGACAATCAAGTAGCCATGTTCTACGTGAACAAGCAGGGAGGAACAGGCTCTCTGTCACTTTGCAACGAAGCTTTGCGACTATGGGCCCTCGCCAGAGAGCATCAGATTCATCTCCTGGCAGTGTATCTTCCAGGTATCCAAAACTCTTTGGCGGGCAGACAGACTCAGTTGAGTTTTGCTTCCACACGAATGGTCTCTACATGCAGACCAGGTGGCCAGGATTTTTCAAATTTGGGGAACCCCGGACATAGACCTCTTTGCAAGTCCATTGAATGCCAAACTTCCCCGTTTCTGTTCCAGAATTCCGGCTCAGGGCTCTCGGGCCAGGGATGCTTTCCTCCTTCATTGGGGTCAAGACTTCCTTTATGCCTTTCCACCCATTCCCCTAATTCCCAAAACCCTGTTCAAGCTTCAGAGAGACAGAGGCCGTATGATTCTCATAGCTCCACATTGGCCATGGCAAGTGTGGTACCCTCTGCTTCTACATCTCTCTCAAGCTCCCTCTCTGGAGTTAGGGTCTGCTCCAGATCTCCTATCTCCGGAGGACCGAATGTTATGGCATCCCAATCCTGTCTCTGCATCTCAGGGCTTGGTTGCCGAAGGTCTACATCTTCATGATCTTAACCTTTCTCAGCAAGTAAAGGATATCCTTTATGCTTCCAGAAAACCTTCCACAAGACCCTCTTATGCTTTTCAAGTGGAAAAGGTTTACCATATGGTGCTCGCAGAAGGGTCTTAGCCCCCTTGCGATACCTCTGGAATCATTACTGGAGTATCTCCTTCATTTATCCAATGCAGGACTTAAGACTAACTCAGTAAGAGTCCATTTGAGTGCTATTGCAGCTTCTTTCAAGCCTTTAAATTGACAACCTATTTCCTCCCATCCTCTTATAGCAAGATTTATGAGAGGCGGCCTTCTAACTAAGCCTCCCATTACGCCACCACCGGTGGCATGGGACTTAAACCTGGTTCTTGGCCAGCTCATGAAGCCACCTTTCGAACCCTTAGCTACTACCTTGTTGAAATTCCTTTCCTGGAAAGTTATCTTTCTCATTGCAATCACATCAGCATGTCGCTTCAGTGAGTTGCAGGCACTAGTGGCTGATCCGCCTTATACAAGGTTCCATCATGACAAGGTAGTCCTTAGGACTCATCCACACTTTATGCCAAAGGTGGTCTCGCCTTTTCATTTGAACCAGGCGGTCTACCTGCCTGTGTTTTTTCCAAGGCCTCATGCATCAAATGCAGAAAGGAATCTTCTTACTTTGGACTGTAAAAGAGCTTTAGCCTTTTACTTACAAAGAACACAGCAACAGAGAAAGTCCTCTCAACTCTTTGTTGCTTTTGATCCTTCTCATTTGGGACTTCCAGTCTCCAAGAGAACATTGTCCAACTGGATTGCACAGTGTATTTCCTTTGCCTATCAGAGTAAGAGCCTTCCTCTGGAGGGCCATGTCACAGCTCACAGTGTGAGAGCCATGGCAGCTTCAATGGCTCATCTGCACTCTGTGTCTATCGACGACATTTGTCGAGCAGCCACTTGGGCCTCGGTTCATACCTTCACAGCCCATTACTGCTTGGGCAAGGACTCCCGCCGGGATGCCTTGTTTGGTCAGGCTGTTCTCCAACACCTATTCCATACCTAATCAACTCCTACCCACCATCCCTGGTAGGATGCCGGAGATCCATGGGGGGAAGTGGAGCCCTTCTCAGGGACACACAACTTCTGGGGTTCTCTCCCTGGAATCTAAAGCTAGGGAATCCCCATATGTGAAGACTACATTCCTGCTTGTTCCTGGAGATAGCATAGTTACTCACCTGTAACAGGTGATCTCCAGGAACAGCAGGAATTTAGTCTTCACAACCCACCCACCTCCCCTAGGAGTTGTATCTCTCTAGCTATCTCTTTCCCTCTCTCTCTCTCTTTGTCTCAGCTTTAAACTCAACTGGAGAGAGGCAGTTGGGAAAGGCGGGAAGGCAGCACGCAGGTGCTGTGGAATGCTCCCAAAAGCTTTCTAATTGGGCGCTGGGGAGCGTTCCATTCAGGCTTCGTCGGTACCGACAATACCCATATGTGAAGACTAAATTCCTGCTGTTCCCGGAGATCACCTGTTACAGGTGGGTAACTATGCTTTATGGGATAGTCTCGTTTCTTTTTTTTTTTGTCACACCTCGTATGTTTCCCCAGTCGCCTATATATCTAAATCCTCCTTGTTTGCACCAGGTTTGGAGCCATGTATTAAAGTTGTTTATGCGATACAGCCTTTCTGCCCCCTTACTATGAACAGGTAGAACTTCTGAGACTGTTATAGTGTTTCAATGGGCTTGAGTTTCTTTCCCAGAGTCTGGAAGTTCCTTTGAACTGCAAAGGCACTCTTTCTAGCCAGGTCATTTGTACCCAAGTGGATGACAATATCAGTTTTGGAGTTCTCACTTTCTGCACTAACTATACCAACAATTTGGGTTGTATTCCTGCATCCTGAAGAGCCTGGAGGAGGCATTTGACCATCCCCTCTCTCCTTTGAGCTGTGTTCCCAAGTTAGTCCCTCTGATGATGGAATATCCAATGAGTAGTAGTTTTCCGTTTTGTGATTTTTTTTCTTTCTATTTGATACATTATCCGTACATTGTCTATCATTTAAAAGCACTTCAGTTTCCATTGATTGGGCACCCTTATCCAAGGCAGAGAAGGCATTATGCAGGGATTTCACTTGATGTATAGGGTGTCTGTGTTAGAGGTTGTATAGGATAAAGGGTGTCTGTGTTACAGGTTGCAACCTACCTGAGCCCACGGTGATCCATTTGTTCCTGGGCTGTTTGATTCTTTGTGGAAGCGGTGGTGGATTTTGTCCAGTTTGTAACCTAGAGAAAGTGTTTTTAATTGCTGCTAATTCTTCCCTTAGTGGAGTCAATTCTTTATGCATAACAGCTAACTCGCGGCATATAGGGCAAGCTCTTAAGATACAAATGATTCTTATTGGAATGAGAACAGCACAGTTATTGCATTGAATACACAACATTTTGACAGCTATCTGCTATGTATCAGCCTACTAAGCAAAGGCCCCTGTAACCTTAAAATTATACCCTTGCTTGCAAAATTAAGTAGGAGACATAAGTAGAAGACCAGATCTAGCTGCCAGTCTAAAAGTAATGTATATTTCTGTTCTGAGTTGCTATATATCACAAGTGTCCTTGGCCAGTAAGCCTTCTATGAACTGAGGGCAAACTAAGATATCTGATTTAAAGGCTGTGCAAGGAACATAGGCAGGCTGAAGATCCCTAAAAACCTATATGCAACAGATAATTTATCAAAAGATGGGCAATGATAAAGTTTGAAAGCCTTAGCTGAGTGTCTAGTCTCTTATCTGATGCCTTGCACTGGACTGGTCTCACGGTCTTCTGTATGCCTGCCCTCCATTTCCGCTAATTATGCGAGTCCTAGAAACATAGAAATGTAACGACAGAAAAAGACCACATGGCCTATCTAGTCTGCCCTTCCATATCTACAAAAGTCGCCTTTTTGCCTTTAGAGATCTTTTGTAACTGGGAGACTATTCCACACATCTGCTACTCTTTCTGTAAAGAGATATTTCCACATATTACTCCATTGTCTATCCCCTTTCACCCCCATCCTATGTCTTCTCATAGAAGAGCTTGCTTTCAGTCGAAAGAGACTCTGCTCCTGTGCATTTATGCCACAGAGGTATTTAAATATCTCTATCATATCTCCTCAGTCCCGCCTTTCCTCTAAAGTATACATATTAAGATCTTTAAGTCTGTCTTCATATGTTTTATAACTAAAACCATTAACAATTTTAGTAGCCACCCCCTGCACCAACTCCAACCAGTTTATATCTTTTTGAAGGCGTGGTCTCCAGAATTGCACACAATACTCCAAATGAGGTCGCACCAGAGACTTATGCAGAGACACTATCACCTTCTTTTTTTTTTTTTTTTTCTGCTGGCCATTCCTCTCCCTATGCACCCAAGCATCCTTCTGGCTTTCGCTGTCGCTTTTTCTACACAAACAGACACAATCACGCCCATGTCCTGCTCTTCTTTTGTGGACAGAAGTACTTCACCCCCGTACACTGTAATGTTTCCTTGGATTTCTGCAGCCGAAATGCATGACCCTGCAGTTTTTGCATTAAATCTCAGCTATCAAATTCTTGGCTATTCTTCAAGTTTAGCTAGATCCTTCCTCATGTTATCTACTCTTTCCAGGTGACTTATAAACAAACTGAGCACCCTAGGGATGGACCCTAAAGTTACTGCCTGGGTTAGAAATTGGTTGAGTGGGAGGCTGTAAAGGGTACAGGCAAATGGAGGTCACTCTGAGGAGGAGGTTACCAGTGGTGTGCCCCAGCGATCTCTCCTTGGTCCGATTATGTTTAACATCTTTGTTAGTGATATTGTTGAAGGGCTGTCAGGTAATGTTTGCCTCTTTGCAGATACCAAAATCTGCAGTAGAGTAGACACCCAGGAAGGTGTAGATAACATGAGGAGGAATCTAGCTAAACTTGAAGAATGGTCTAGAATTTGGCAGCTGAGATTTAATGTTAAAAAATGCAAGGACATGCATTTGGGCTGCAGCAATCCAAGGGAGCAATATGGTATAGGGGGTGAGGTACTTCTGTCCACAGAAGAAGAGCGAGGCCTAGGTGTGATTGTGTCTGATTATCTTAAAGTAGTTAAACAGGTAGAAGAGGCAATGGCGAAAGCTAGAAGGATGCTTGGGTGCATAGGGAGAGGAATGGCCAGCAGAAGAAAGGAGGTGATAGTGTGTCTATATAAGTAATTGGTGCGACCTCATTTGGAGAAATCTCCAGGAACAAGCAGGAATGTAGTCTTTGCATATGGGTATCGTCGGTACCAACAGAGCCTGCGCGGGAACGCTCCCCAGTGTCCAATAGGAAAGCTTTTGGGAGCATCCCACAGCACCTGCGTGCTGCCTTCCCGCCTTTCCAACTGTCCCTCTCCAGTTCTTCATTTTCCATGGAGCCGACGGGTCACATACCCTGTCACCGCAGAAAAATTTTGTCTTTAATCTTTGTTTTGTGGTCGCGTCTGCCTTCCTTCGACACCATACCGGTACCGCCGGTTCTTTCTTCTTTCTTAAAAAAAAAAAAAAAAAATTAGTTTCTGAGGTGTCTTAGTTTAGAAACTTTTTTTCCTTGGTGCTAGGTGCCATTTTGGGCACTAGGCCCAATTTTTTTCCTTAAAATACTTCAGGTTTAAGAAATGTTCTAAATGTGGCAGTACTATTTCCGTCACCGACACCCATGATTGGTGTCTCAAATGTTTAGGTCCTGACCTCTCTATTTCAGAGTGCCACTCCTGTGGAATGATGTCAAAAAGGTGCCGGCAGGACAGAGCTGCTAAACATAGCACCCTTTTTCCCTCAGACTGTTGCATCGATGTCCTCCAGGGCCTCATCTTCCTCCCATGGATTTCAGGTAACTAAACATAAATCTAGCTGGTCCTCAAAGGGTAGATCTCCTAAGTATCGAGATGCCCCTGGCGTTGCCCTTGAGGAAATTTCACTGGCAAAACTGCCCCGGGTGGAGGCTTCGACTTCCAAAGCAGTAACGGGGCTCCGGGCTGTTCTCGAGGCCACAACCTCGGCAGAACTACTGGCGCCATGCCCTGGGGTTCCGGCTGCTTCTACTGGTACCGACACCCAAGCATCGGCAGCGTCGATAGACCAGAGATTCCTTGCTATCGAACGCAGTCTAGCGGCTCTTCTCACGGCTTTGATACCGTTGAAACCACTTCAGACACCTCAACCAATACCGGAACCGGTACTGACTGCATTAGCATCGGCGGGTATTCCACCCATACCGAGTCATGCGTATGTCTCCGGCATCAACAGATCGGTACCGGAACAACCCGATACCGACTTCAATCGATACCGATACCGTGCTTTGCATGATCACCCGGATCGGAAGTATTTTGAATTCTCTGAGTCTGAAGACTCTGCCAATACAAGAGTACTTCTCCCTGAGTATTCCTCTTCTCCTCAGCACAGAATGTCTCTGCCAGAGGATATGTCCTTTCAGGACTTTATCCGTGATGTGGCCCGAGGCCTTTCCATCACATTAGCTCCTGAAAAAGAGCCTAGGGCAAAGGAATTGGAAATTCTCCAGTACCCTAAGGCTCCCAAAGAGGCAGCTACTCTGCCTATTCATGAAATTTTACATGATCTTACGCTAAATATGTGGGAAACACCTTTAACCACATCTCCTAATTCTCGAAGACTCGATACCATGTATCAAGTTCCACCTTGTCCTGGCTTTCAAAAAACTCAATTACCACACCATTCAATGGTGGTGGAATCAGCCATGAGAAGGATGAAAGGTGCAAAGAGACATGCATCCAATCCTCCAGGTTGTGAATGTAGGACTCTCGATGCCTTTGGGCGTCGATGCTTCCATGCTCTCAGCTAGGATCAGTTCCTATATCTTGTATATGGGAATGTTCCTTAAAGAGGTCACAGGAGGCTTGGAGCTTATGAGCCCCCTCCTTCCTGATGACAAAAGGCAAGACTATCTTACTCTAGTCAAACATGCTTAGGATGTTTCCAAGTTTGTAAATCGTGCAGCCTTTGACTGTTTTGAGTGCAAAAGCAGAACCTCTGCTATTGCCATTGCTGCATGTCGGATAGCCTGGCTTCAGGCATCTGACTTGGAAATTTGGATACAGGATAAATTAGGAAACATTCCTTGCACAGGAGAAAATCTCTGCGAGAATTGGCAGGAGAAGGCTAATGAAATAGATGCTGACAATATCACCTTGGATAGATTGTCCAAATCTACAACCGATCCTGCAAGGAAAAAATCCTCTAAGAAACCATTTTTCAATAAGAAAGACGTTTTATCCTTCCTATACCCAACAGGGACACCGTCCAGGTCAGACTGCCCAAAAGGGACAACAGCAAAAACCTAGAAACAAAAGAAGCCAAAAGCTGAAAAACCTCAGCCACCTCAGCAGGCTTAGCCTCCTCAGGGGCTTTGACTCCTCTCTAGAGAACTTTGCCTTCCTGCCTTTGAACGGTCCAGAACCCTAGACCATCCTAGGCAGGTTATGTCATTTTGCCCACAGATGGTACCAACTAACAGCAGAAAATTGGACTCTGTCCATTGTACGAGAGGGGTGCAAGCTTCATTTTCACAGCATGCCCCTCTATTGCTCAAGGAGCAATAGAGGAAGTACCCATTCCTCATCGGGGTACAGGGTTCTTCTCCTTCTATTTCCTTATTCCAAAGAAAACAGGGGGTGGGACAGACCCATTTTAGACCTCAGAGAATTGAACAAATATTTATTCCGAGAGAAGTTCAAAATGGTCTCTCTAGGAACTCTGTTTCCATACCTTCAAAGTCAGGATTGGCTTTGTTCTCTAGCTCAAGGATGCATATACTCATATTCTCATCCATCCAAATCACAGGAGATTCCTCCGATTCCTTTGGCCTGGCTTCTCCGCCAAGAGTGTTCACAAAATGCATGGCTGTGGTAGTAGCAGCATATCTCCAGGAACAAGCAGGAATGTAGTCATCACATATGGGTATCGTCGGTACCGACGGAGCCTGCGCGGGAATGCTCCCCAGCGTCCAATTAGAAAGCTTTTGGGAGCATCCCACAGCGCCTGCTTGCTGCCTTTCCCGCCTTTCCCAACTTCCTCTCTCCAGTTCTTCATTTCCGTGGAGCCAGCAGGTCGTGTTCCTGTCACCGCAGAAGAATTCTTTTTTATTACTTTCTTTATTGTGGTCGCGTCTGCTTTCCTCGACGCTTTACCGGTACCGCCGGTTTTTTTCTTCTTATTTCTGTCTTTAAAAAAAATTCTCTTTTTTCTTTTTCTTCAGGTGCACGCGCCTTTTTGGTCCTTAGGCCCAAAAACTTTCCTTACCATGGAGAAACCTGCTTCAGGTTTCAAAAGGTGCACCAAGTGTGGCGGTACCATTTCCGTCACCGACACCCATGAATGGTGTCTAAAATGTTTAGGTCTTGACCACTCCATCACGGATTGTATGTCCTGCGCCATGATGTCTAAAAGAGGTCGGCAGAACCGAGCTGCTAAGCTCAGTACCCTGTTTCCCTCTGATGCAGCTTCGGTGGCATCGACGTCTTCCAGAGCTGCTGCTTCCTCCCGTGGATCTCAGGTAACTAAACATAAGTCCAGCCGGTCCTCAAAGGGTAGATCTCCTTCTAAGCATCGAGATGCCTCTGGTGTTGCCCTTGAGGATTCTGCACTGGCAAAATTGCCCCGGCGGGAGGCTTCGGCTTCCAAAACATTATCGGGGTTCCAGGATGTTTTCGAGGCCTCGACCTCGGCAGAACTACTGGTGCCATGCTCTGGGGTACCGGCGGTCTCCTCCGGTACCGACATCCAGGCATTGGCAGCGTTGATAGACCAGAGAGTCCTGGCTATTGAACGCAGTCTGGCGGCTCTCCTTGCGGCATCGACGCCCTCGGAACTGCGACAGACAATTCCACCGGTACCGGCCCCGGTACCGATAGCATCGGCATCGGTGTCTGCTTTGCCGGTACCCAGTCATCCGATGACCTCCGATACTGATACCCCGGTACCAGTTACCCCTGGTACCGACTTCGGTTGGTACGTGTATCGGACTGTTGAAGAGCATCTGGACAGACGGTACTTCAAGTCCTCAGAAGAATCGGAGGATTTTGACAGTTCTGTTGATGCAGTGATGCTTCTCCCAGAGGAGCCCTCCTCCCCTAAACGCAGGATGTCTACTCCAGAGGATATTTCCTTCCAGGATTTTATCAGGGAGTGGCTCGGGGCCTGTCCATTACTGTGGCCCCTGAAACAGAGCCAAGGGCCAAGGAGTTGGAAATTCTACAATATCCCAAAATTCCTAAGGAGGCAGCTACCTTGCCCATTCATGAGATATTATATGATCTCATGTTAAGGATGTGGGAGACACCTCTTACCACCTCTCCTCATTCTCGCAGACTGGATACTATGTATTGAGTCCCTCCTGGTCCTGGTTTCCATAAGACTCAGCTTCCTCACCACTCTATTGTAGTGGAATCAGCTATGAGAAGGATCAAGAGTGCAAAGAGGCATGCCTCTAATCCTCCAGGACGTGAGTCCAGAACCCTGGATGCTTTTGGACGTCGGGTCTTCCAAGCTTCCATGCTTTCTGCCAGGATCAGTTCCTATAGTCTCTACATGGGAATGTTCCTGAAGGAGGTCACAGATGATTTAGAGGCTTTAAGTCCTATTCTTCCTGAGGATAAAAGACAGCATTTTCTCACTTTAGTCAAACATGCCCAAGATGTTTCTAAATTTGCCAACCGTGCAGCAGCCTTTGACTGCTTTGAGTGCATAAGCAGAACCTCGGCTATTGCCATAGGTGCATGTAGAATTGCTTGGCTCCAGGCATCTGATCTAGAGCTCTAGGTACAAGACAAATTGGGAAATATCTCTTTTACTGGTGAGAACCTGTTTGGTAAAGATTGGCAGGAAAAGGCCAATGAAATGGATGCTGAAAATTCCACTTTGGATAGATTATCCAAGTCCACTGCTGATCCTGCTAGAAAGAAATTGTTCAAGAAAACATTCTTTTCTAAAAAGAAAAGATTTTATCCTGCTTATGTTCAGCAGGGACGTTCTGCAGGTCAGCTTGCCAGGAAAGGTCAGCAACCACCCAAACAGAAGAAAGCAAAGACTGCTAGGCCTCAGCCGGCCCAGCAGGCTCAGCCTCCACAGGGCCTTTGACTCTCAACTAGAGAACTTAGCCTTCCTGGCTCTCGGGGGACCAGAGCCTTCCACCATTCCAGGAAGATTGTCATTTTGCCCCCAGATGGGGGCAAATAACAGCAGAGCATTGGACACTCTCCATCATAAAGGAGGGGTACAAGCTTCATTTTTCAAGCATGCCCCCTCACACAATAGTAAAGCAGTTCAATTCTCCGACCTCTCTCATCAACCTGTTAGGTCAGGAGGTCGCTGAGCTAACGGGCAATAGAAAAAGTACCCATTCATCAGCAGGGTACAGGGTTCTATTCCCCTTATTTTCTTATCCCAAAGAAAACGGGGTTACAGACCTATCTTAGACCTCAGAGAATTGAACAAATTCCTTGTCAAGGAGAAATTCAATATAATTTCTCTCGAATCTCTGCTGCAATACATTCAGAGTCAGGATTGGCTTTGTTCTCTAGATCTCAAGGATGCGTACACTCATGTCCTCATCCATCCAACCCAAAGAAGGTTCCTTCGGTTCCTTTTTCAGCAAAAGCACTACCAATACAGGGTGCTTACTTTTGGCCTGGCCTTAGCACCAAGGGTGTTAACGAAATGCATGGCTGTTGTAGCAGCATTTCTCCGCACTCTAGGGATATTCGTCTTCCCTTACTTAGATGACTGGCTCATTCGAGCACCAACAGAGTCAGAGGCCAGGACTTCTCTATCCTGCACAATGCGTATCCTTCATTATTTAGGGCTGGTAATAAACATCCCAAAATCCAGTCTAACTCCCTCTCAGTCTTTAGAGTTCATAGGAGCTTTGCTGGATACCACAAAGGCAAGGGCCTATCTCCCCCAGGCACGTTGCCTTCACATGGTGCAGTTAGCTTCTCAAGCAGTGCTAAAGCCTCATCTAACTGCTCGAGAAATGTTACTTTGCCTACCACATTACAACTACTAGGCCACATGGCATCTACTGTGCATGTGGTTCCTTATGCTCGCCTCCATATGAGGGCAGCTCAGTGGACTTTATCCACCCAATGGACCCAGGTATCAGGATGCCTGTCAGACAAAATAACAAACACAAGTCACCTTATTTTGCCCCTCCAGTGGTGGAAGTCCATTCAAAACCTGTTGCTGGGGTCCCCTTTTCAACAACCCTTACCCCAAGCAACTCACAACAGATGCTTCTCCAATGGGTTGGGGAGCTCATCTGCAAGACCTCTCCACCCAGGGCACCTGGTCTCCACAGGAGAGTCATCTACATATCAATCTCTTGGAGCTCAGAGCAATCTTCTTTGCTCTGCGAGTGTTCCACACCCTGCTCAGCTACAAGACAGTCCTTATTCATACGGACAATCAAGTAGCCATGTTCTATGTGAACAAGCAGGGGGGAACAGGCTCTCTGTTGCTTTGCAATGAAGCTTTGCTACTATGGGCCCTCGCCAGAGAGCATCAGATTCATCTTCTGGCAGTGTATCTTCCAGGCATTCAAAACTCTTGGGCAGACAGACTCAGTCGAGTTCTGCTTCCACACGAGTGGTCTCGGCATGCAGACCAGGTGGCCAGGATATTTCAACTTTGGGGAACCCTGGACATAGACCTCTTTGCAAGTGCGTGGAATGCCAAACTTCCCCGGTTCTGTTCCAGAATTCCGGCTCAGGGCAGGGATGCTTTCCTCCTTTACTGGGGTCAAGACTTCCTGTATGCCTTTCCACCCATTCCCCTAATTCCCAAAACCCTGTTCAAGCTTCAGAGAGACAGAGGCCATATGATTCTCATAGCTCCACATTGGCCATGGCAAGTGTGGTACCCTCTGCTTCTACATCTCTCTCAAGCTCCCTCCCTGGAGTTAGGGTCTGCTCCAGATCTCCTATCTCAGGAGGACGGAATGTTATGGCATCCCTATCCCCAGTCTCTGCATCTCAGGGCTTGGTTGCTGAAGGCCTAGATCTCCATGATCTTAATCTCCCTCAGCAAGTAAAAGATATTCTTTTTGCTTCCAGGAAACCTTCCACAAGACGCTCTTATGCTTTCAAGTGGAAAAGGTTTACCATATGGTGTTCGTAAAAGGGTCTTAACCCCCTTGTGATACCTCTGGAATCATTGCTGGAGTATCTCCTTCATTTATCTAATGCAGGTCTTAAGACTAATTCAGTAAGAGTCCATTTGAGTGCTATTGCAGCTTCCTTTAAGCCTCTAAATGGACAGCCTATTTCCTCTCATCCTCTTATAGCAAGATTTATGAGAGGCCTTCTTCTAACTAAGCCTCCCATTAGGCCACCACCAGTGGCATGGGACTTAAACCTGGTTCTTGGGCAGCTCATGAAGCCACCTTTCAAACCTTTAGCTACTACCTCCTTGAAATTCCTTTCTTGGAAGGTTATCTTTCTCATTGCAATCACACAGCACGCCGCATTAGTGAGTTGCAAGCGCTAGTAGCTGATCCACCTTATACAAGGTTCCATCATGACAAGCTAGTCCTTAGGACTCATCCACACTTTATGCCAAAGGTGGTCTCGCCTTTTCATCTGAACCAAGCGGTCTACCTACCTGTGTTTTTTCCAAGGCCTCATGCATCAAATGCAGAGAGGAATCTTCATACCTTGGACTGTAAAAGAGCTTTAGCCTTTTACTTACAAAGAACACAGCAACATAGAAAGTCTTCTCAACTCTTTGTTGCTTTTGATCCTTCTCATTTGGGACTTCCAGTCTCCAAGAGAACACTGTCAAACTGGATTTCTCAGTGTATTTCCTTCGCCTATCAGAGTAAGAACCTTTCTCTGGAGGGCCATGTCACAGCTCACAGTATGAGGTGCCATGGCAGCCTCAATGGCTCATCTGCACTCTGTGTCTATCGACGACATCTGTCGAGCAGCCACTTGGGCCTCGGTTCATACCTTCACAGCCCATTACTGCTTGGACAAGGACTCCCGCCGGGTTGCCTTGTTTGGTCAGGCTGTTCTCCAACACCTGTTCCATACCTAATCAACTCCTACCCACCATCCCTGGTAGGATGCCAGAGATCCATGGGGGGAAGTGGAGCCCTGTTCAGGGACACACAACTTCTGGGGTCTCTCTCTGGCACCTAAAGCTAGGGAGTCCCCATATGTGATGACTACATTCCTGCTTGTTCCTGGAGATAGCATAGTTACTCACCTGTAACAGATGATCTCCGGGAACAGCAGGAATTTAGTCCTCACAACCCACCCACCTCCCCTAGGAGTTGTATCTCTCTATCTCTTTCCTTTCCCTCTCTCTCTCTTTGTCTCAGCTTTAAAACTCAACTGGAGAGAGGCAGTTGGGAAAGGCTGGAAGGCAGCACGCAGGCGCTGTGGGATGCTCCCAAAAGCTTTCTAATTGGACGCTGGGGAGCGTTCCCGCGCAGGCTCCGTTGGTACCGACGATATCCATATGTGAGGACTAAATTCCTGCTGTTCCTGGAGATCACCTGTTACAGGTGAGTAACTATGCTTTCTCTGCACTCTGGTAATATTCGTCTTCCCTTACTTAGACTGGCTCATTCGAGCCCTTACAGTGCCAGAAGCCAGCTCTGCTCTGTTTCACACAATGCGAATCCTTCAGTATTTGGGACTGGTCATAAACCTCACAAAATCCAATCTTGCTCCCACACAATCCCTAGAGTTCATAGGAGGTCATCTGGATACCAGACAAACAAGGGCTTTCCTTCCGCAGCCCCGCTGTCTTCGCATAGTACAACTAGCTTCCCAAGCAGTGCTCAAGCCTTGTCTCACTGCTCAGGAAATGCTACAATTGCTAGGCCACATGGCAGCCACCGTGCATGTGGTCCCTTATGCTCGCCTCCATATGTGAGCAGCCCAGTGGACTTTATCCACTCAGTGGATACAGGCCTTAGGCTGCCTGTCGGACAAAATAACAAACTCAAATCATCGTATTTCATCCCTCCAATGGTGGTAATCACCCAGAAACCTTCTGGTGGGGTCTCCTTTCCAGCAACCCGTATCCCAAGCCACCCTAACAGATGCATCACAGGTGGGATGGGGAGCCCACCTGCACGATCTCTCTACCCAGGGTACTTGGCCTCCACAGGAGGCCTGTCTTCACATCAGCCTCCTGGAGCTCAGAGCAATCCTCTTTGCTCTTTGAGTATTTCATGCCCAGCTCAGCTACAAGACAGTTCAAACGGACAATCAGGTAGCTATGTTCTATGTGAACAAGCAGGGCGAACAGGCTCTTTGTCGCTATGCAACGAAGCTTTGCGAATATGCGCCCTCGCCAGAGAGCTTCAGATTCATCTCCTTGCGGTTTATCTTCCAGGCATCCAAAACTCTTGGACAGACAAACTCAGTCGAGTTCGGCTTCCACACGAATGGTCTCTCCATGCAGACCAGATTGCCCAAATATTTCAGATTTGGTGAACTCCGGACATAGACCCCTTTGCAAGTCCGCTGAATGCCACTTCCCCGGTTCTGTTCCAGAATTCCGGCTCGATGTTATCAGGCAAGGGACGCCTTCCTCCTCCAGTGGGGTCAGGACTTCTATATACCTTCCCACCCATTCCCCTCATCCCCAAAACCCTATTCAAGCTTCAGAGAGACAGAGGTCATATGATCCTCATAGCTCCACGTTGACCACAGCAAACGTGGTACCCTCTGCTCCTACATCCCTCTCAAGCTCCGCCTCTGGAGTTGGGATCCACTCTAGATCTTCTCTCCCAAGCCGATGGGATGCTCTGGCATCCGAATCCCCAGTCTCTGCATCTCAGGGCCTGGTTGCTGAAAGCCTAGAACTTCAGGGTCTTAACCTTTCCCAACAGGTAAAGGATATCCTTAATGCTTCTAGGAAACCCTCCATAAGACGCTCATATGCCTTTAAGTGGAAAAGGTTTGCCATATGGTGCTCGCAGAAGGGTCTTAACCCTCTTGCGATACCTCTGGAATTGATACTGGAGTATCTCCTTCATTTGTCAAATGCGGGTCTCAAGACAAATTCAGTAAGAGTCCATCTTAGTGCTATTGCAGCTTCTTACAAGCCTCTAAGTGGGCAACCTATTTCCTCTCATAGCGAGATTTATGAGAGGCCTTCTTTTAACAAATCCTCCCATTAAGCCACCACCGGTGGCACGGGACTTAAATCTGGTGCTCGGGCAGCTCATGAAACCGCCCTTTGAACCATTAGCCACTACATCTTTGAAATACCTTTCTTGGAAAGTCATCTTCCTCCCTGCAATCATATCAGCACGTCGCATCAGTGAATTGCAAGCGTTAGTGGCTGATCCTCCTTATGCAAGGTTCCACCATGATAAGGTAGTTCTTAGGACGCATCCACACTTTATGCCAAAGGTGGTTTTGCCTTTCCATTTAAACCAAGCAGTTTACCTTCCTGTATTCTTTCCGAGGCCTCATCCCTCCAGTGCAGAAAGGAACTTTCATACCTTGGACTGGCCTTTTATTTGCAAAGGACACAGCAACATAGGAAAGCTTTTCAACTCTGCTGCTTTTGATACTAGTCATTTGGGACTTCCAATTTTGAAAAGAATTCTAACTGGATTGCTCATTGCATATCCTTTGCCAATGAGAGTAAGAACCGTCCTCTTGAAGGCCATGTCACAGCTCACAATGTGAGAGCCATGGCAGCCTAAATGGCTCATATTCAACTCTGTGTCTATCGACGACATCTGTCAAGCAGCTACTTGGGCTTCTGTACATACCTTCACAGCCCACTACTGCTTAGACAAGGACTCTCGCCAGGATGCCTTGTTTGGCCAGTCTGTTCTCCAACACCTTTAGAGTTAATCAACTCCTACCCACCGTTCCTGGTAGGATGCCAGAGATCCATGGGGGGGAAGTATGGCCCTTTCACAAGGCCTAACAACGTCCTGTGGCCATCTCCCTGGCATCTGCAGCTAGGGAGTCCCCATATGTGAAGACTACATTCCTGCTTGTTCCTGAAGATAAGAATTTAGTCTTCACAACCCGCCAACCTCCCCTAGGAGTTGTTTCTCTCTCTCTCTTTCTCTCTCCCTCTCTTTTGTTTCAGCTATAAATTCAACTGGAGAGGGACAGTTGGAAAGGCGGGAAGGCAGCACAAAGGCACTGTGGGATGCTCCCAAAAGCTTTTCTATTGGACGCTGGGGAGTGTTCCCGCGCAGGCTCCATCGGTACCGATGATACCCATATTTATTTTATTTATTTATTACAGTTGCTTATATACCGCACTATTCGGCATCAGCGCGGTTTACAGTATAACAAAGTGACCAAAACACACATTCTGTTTGGTTTTACATCGAACAGGGGTATAAACTTGGATAACAGGGGTTGAACTATATACATGAACTATTTACGTGAAATAGGCTATATACATGAAGTAAAATTCCTATAACAGGGTTGAATTGTACAATAAATAATGTGAAGACAGAATTCCTGCTGTTCCCGGAGATCACCTGTTAAAGGTGAGTAACTACGCTTTGTGTGCAATTCTGGAGACTGCACCTTCAAAAGGATATAAACAGGTTGGAGTTGGTGCAGAGGGTTGCTACAGAAATGGTTAGTGGTCTTCGTTATAAAGCATATGAGGACAGACTTAATATCTATATTTTAGAGGAAAGGCGGGATTGAGGTGATATGATTGAGACATTTAAATTCCTCTGTGGCATAAATGCACAAGAAGAGAGCCTCTTTTGATTGAAAGCTAGCTCTGCTACGAGGGGACTTAGGATGAGGGTGAAAAGGGATATATTCTGGAGTGATATGCAGAAATATTTCTTTACAGAAAGAGTGGTGGATCTGTGGCATAGTCTCCCAATGGAGGTGGTAGAGATGAGGACAGTATCTGAATTCAAAAAAGCATGGGACAAACACAGAGGATCTCTTAAAGAAAAAAGGGGACTGTTGTAGTTGTTGCTATGGAAGGGCAGACTAGATAGGCCTTGTGGTCTTTTTCTGCCATCATGTTTGTGTTTCTATTCGTATTGGCGCAAGTTGGTCCATTTTGCTTGCTGGGCCGCAGCACATGGACAGGATCCCAGTTCACTGTTCCGTGAGCCAGCTTTTGTCTTTTCTCCTTCATCTGTCTCATTCAGGCCTACAGACTAATTCAGTACCTTTTCATCTTTTGGCTGTCACCGTTTTGCACAACCCCATCGATGGCAAGCCCATCTCGATCCATCCAGTGGTCTCCAGATTCATCAGGGGTCTCATGAACACCAATCCGTCCTTCCGACCACTTCCGCCTTCCTGGGACCTTAAATGTTTTGTCTCAGCTTTTGTAACCACCATTTGAGCCTCTCCTGTCCTCTTTGCTCAAACATCTCACTTGGGAAAACTGTCTTCCTTGTTGCCATCACTTTGGTCAGACATCTGGGGAAAATCTAAGCTCTTGTACATTATTCCCCATATACACAATTCTTCCATGACAAGGTTGTCCTTCGAACTCAAACTACTTTTCTCTCGAAGGTGTTCTCTGACTTTCACATCAACCAACCTATAGTGCTCCCTGTCTTCTTTCCGAACGCCTCTGTGGCTCTTCAGAGGAGAAATTATATACATTGGATTGCAGAAGGGCTCTGCTCTACTATTTGTATCATATTGAAACTCTGCGTGTGTTGTCTCAGTTGTTTTTGACTTTGTCCCAGTAATCCTGGGCAAATGGCTGCAAAGCTGACCATTTCCTTGTGGATTGTGAAATGCATAGCCTTCTGCTACAAGCAAGCAGCTCTCCCTTCTTCAGAACGAGTTTCTCCTGACAAGTTCAGGGCCACAGCTGCCTCCTTAGCCATTCTGGCTTGTGTCGCCACCCAGGACATTTGCAAAGCAGCTACTTAGTCATCTATCCACACCTTCACTAAACACTACAGCTTGGATTGTTCATCCGTGACTGACTTTGCCTTTGGCCAAGCTGTCCTCTGGAGCCTGTTTGCAACTTAATTCTCCTCCACCTGAGCTAAGTCCGGGACTACCCTGATTGCAAAGACGTTTCACACTGCTAAAGTTTCATGACCAGATGGCCCTTAGCTCTGGACTCATCATTGAGTGTGACTGTATCCCCCTGCTTGTCTCCGGAGAAAGCGTAGTTGCATCTCCAGGAACAAGCAGGAATGAGTCTTCACATATGGGTACGTCGGTACCGACGGAGTCTGCGCGGGAACGCTTCCCAGCGTCCAGTCAGAAAGCTTTTGGAAGCATCCCAACACGCCTGCGTGCTGCCTTCCCGCCTTCCCAACTGCCTCTCCTCAGTTTTCGTTTTTCCGCGGAGCCGGCAGGACGTCCTCCTGTCACCGCAGAAAATTCTTCTTTTATTTTTTAGTTTTCTTGTGGTCGCGGCTGCCTTCCCCGACGCCACCGGTACCGCCAGTGTTTCTTTTTTCTTTGCTTGTAAAATGTTTTCCTTTTTAAGGAATATTTTTTTTTTCCTTAGTGTCTCACGGTTCTCAGGCCTTCTAGGCCTCTCCATTTTCATTCATGGAACCGCCAGCCACTTTCCCCAAGAAATGTACAAACTGTGGCGGTACAACTTTATTTTTAGACACAATTGGTGTCTAACCTGCTTGGGTCCTGACCATTTTCCTCCGGAGCCCTCGGGCAATAGTATTGTGAGAAGAAGTTTTCAACATCGAGTTCCCCTTGACACGCGGTCCCCCTCCAACTTCAGGGCACCGACCATATCTTCTTCTACACAGGATCAGGTAACCCAAAAACAGTCTGTTAAGACTAGCCAGTCCTCGAGCGGCAGTTCTCATGCACAGCATAGAGATGCTTATGGCCTTGTCCTCGAGAATCCACTGGCTTCAAAACCCCGGTGGGAGTCTTCGGCCTCCAAAGCCTGTGTGGGGTTTCAGGTTGTTCCTGAGGCTCACCCCTCACAGAACATACCTGAGCCATGCCCGGTGGTGGCATCCGCTTCGAGCGGTACCGATACCCTGGCATCGGCACTGGTGTTGGATGAAACATTCCTCACCAAGGATCGTCGTCTAGCGTCCTCGGTACCTGCGGGGCCGGTGGATACGTTCCAGATCGACCTTCCAGTATCGGTACCGACACCAATACTAGTACTGACGTCGGTACCCTCCAGTTGTGCATCGATAGACTCGCTTCCTTCGATGCCGAGTCTGGAATCGATCTCCAGTCTGGAGGACTGGGTACCGACTCCCGTCAGTACCGAAGGCTCGGTTCCGATAATTCGGATCCGCAACTCTCGGTTCCTCCGATACCGTTAGTTGCCACCGGCTGGTCTTCATCCACCGATATCAGATACGGTACCGAGGTCGGTACCGATATCCACAGTACCATTGCTGTCGGTACCTTCCATGCTTCTCTCATCAGGCTCGCTTCCCTCGATACCGAGTTTGGAATCGATCCCTAGCATGGACGATCTGTTACCGACTGTCGCTGGTTCTGACCTGCAGTACCAGCGACCACCATATAAGGATCCCATACTGCGCCATTCAGGATCTTCTATTCCTATATACTTGAATAGATCCCTCGGTGCCAACGCTAGTTCGTCATCAGATCTAGCCTATCCAAGGGAAGTTCCCTCTGGGGATTCTTCTTTCCAGACTTTCCTACTGGATATGGCAAAATCACTTGCCATTCCTATTCCTGGACAAGATCCTACACAAGGGAATACAGAATACCTCTCTGTTCCTAGCAAAGCAAAGGAGAATATAATGCTTCCTTTGCATCATTCTTTGCAGGATCCCTTCTACGAATGTGGGAAGCTCCTTTAAAGGTATCCCCACCTTCCAGAGCAACTGATCTCCTATATCAGGTGCCCCCCTCTCCAGGGTTTCAAGACTCAACTTCCTCATCATTCCATTGTGGTAGAATCAGCAATGAGGTGAGTGAAGAGTAATAAAAAGCACTCTTCTTGTTCGCCAGGTCGTGAGTCTAAGACACTAGATGCCTTTGGACGTCAAACCTTCCAGACATCCATGCTTTCAGCAAGAATTCTCTCATATATTTTTTATATGGGTCTATCTCTTGAGGTCACTAAGAAATTACATCTTTTGACTCCTTTTCTTCAAGAGCCCAGGTGTAAAGACTATTCCTCAGTGGTTAGTCATACTCAAAATATTTCTAGGTTTCTTACTCGTGCTACCCTAGACTCCTTTGAGTCTGTTAGCAGGACTTCTGCTGTAGCTATAGGGGCACGACGTAGAGCCTGGCTTCAAGCTTCAGACTTTGACAAATGGGCACAAGAAAGACTGGGAAATACTCCTTGCACTGGAGAAAATCTCTTCAACAAGGAGTCTTTACTCCAGGTTACTCAGATATCCACTGACTTTCCTTTTTCCAGAGGCTGTTCTACGCCGTCTTCTTTCCCAGTAGGTAGGAAATGTCCTACCAAACTTTCTTCCCCTAGGGGGAGAAGGTTTTACCCATCTGCCCATCATACAGATGTTCCCAAACAGGGGAAACATCGCCCTGGTCTGAAGAATCCACAGCCTCAACAGGGTCAACAAACCCAGCAGTAGCAGGGTTTCAATTAGATCATTGCCCCTCTTGGTTGGTGGTTAGGGTGGCAGTCTGCTTCTTTCACTGGCAGTATCTGCACTAAATTTATCCTAACCTACCTAGATATCTCTTCATGAGACATCTTTTTTCTAAGAGTCTTTATGATGATCATGCCCAAAAGATATTATAATGCCTCTATATCATTCCATGGTGAGACCGCACCTTGAATATTGTGTGCAATTCTGGTCGCCGTATCTTAAAAAGGATATAGCGATTTTAGAAAAGGTTCAGAGAAGAGCCACCAAAATGGTAAAGGGGATGGAAGGATACTCCTATGAAGAAAGACTAAAAAGGTTAGGGCTCTTTAACCTGGAAAAGAGACGGCTGAGGGGAGATATGATAGAAGTCTATAAATTAATGAACGGAGTGGAACGGGTAAACGTAGATCGATTGTTTACGTTATCAGAATATAGAAAGACTAGGGGACATGCAATGAAGCTACAGGGTAAACTATTTAAGACTAATAAAAGAAAATATTTTTTCACTCAACGTGTAATCAAACTCTGGAATTTGTTACCGGAGGATGTAGTAAAGGCTGTTAGTGTAGCTGGGTTTAAAAAAGGTTTGGACAAGTTCCTGGCGGGAAAGGTCCATAAACCATTATTAAGAAGTGACCGAAGATATCAATGCTTGACCCAGTACAAGCATTGTGGAACTTGTCTCTTGGGGAAACTGCTAGGTACATATGACCTAGATTGGCCACTGTTGGAAACAGAATACTGGGCTTGATGGACCTTGGTCTGACCCAGTATGGCATATCTTATGTTCTTATGCCCATACTTAGTTGTTACCTCTCTTTCCTTCAAGAGGAAGAGGAAACTGATATCAATGGACAGTTGTTTCCCTGTACTGGCATGTATCATCTCACCTGTCAGAGACTTCCTCCATAGTCGGTCTCTTGCAACTCTCTTACCTCCCTCTTTCTACAACATTGGGTTGTAAGAGTGGTTCTTTTACACCGGTAAGCTCCTATAGTCCTCTACCTGTTCTACTTGGGGATTCTCCCTTCTGGAGTTTTTTCCCCCTTGTTACCTTAGGGCAGCTCATCAGACAATAGGGAGTCCTATCAGGACAGTTTCTTTTTCCCAATCTAAAAAAAGGAAGAGGGAAGAAAAATTTTTTTTTTCTATGCTGCCCTGGTAGTTGCTGCAGATACAGCAATTCCTAGTGGTTAAGCCACTGGTTGTGTTCTCTATGCAACCAGGGCTTCCCCTCCACTAGCAATCCTCCTAGCCTCAGTGCTAAGTCCCAAACATGTTATTAACCTTGTTTGGGAAACCCTATTATCACAGTCTGATTGGTTAACTTCTATTCTTTGCCTTGGCAGAATATCTGGTCACCTGCTGACTTTCCAATGTCAGCTTTTTCTTCTAACCAACCTGCAGCATGCTGTCTGCATCTCTACAGAGTAGCTTTGCACTATGGGCCCTTGCTAGAGAGCATTAGTATCTTGCCTAGCAGATAACCCCAGATGGTTAGGGGGAGGGGGTTCCCCCAGTCATGTCTGGCAGGTATTCCCTGCCCTTTCCATCTTATCGTAAATCTCTTTTGAGGCATAAGCCTCAGGCCTTTCATTACGTGAAAGCCTAAAGGAGGGCCACTTCCCTGGCTTGGCCCATATCTCCTTGAGTCTTCTCGTCAGAGATAAATTTTTCCAATGGCAGCTAGAGGACACCTAATACCCATCTTACCCTCATAGGCGGATCACTAGGGTATCTTCCTCCAGAGGCCTCCTCTATCCAATCTCCATACTGCAATTCTGGAGATATCTGGACTTCTTGTCTGCAGACTGACGTTATCCTCTGCCATTTTCACGTAGGCCATCCTGGTTTTTCAAGATCTGAATTTCTGCAAAGAATTCAGCCTTCTTCTTGTCAGGGAGACCTTTCCTCTGACTCTGCCAGTCATAACCAGGAAAAGAGGATTCTCTATTTACCTATTCAAGCAGGTATCAACCTTCTTGCTGTCAGATGAATCTTCCTCTCTCCCTATATCCCTACAGTGGATGGGGTTCTATGGACATCTCTCCATCCATATGCCTGGAGACATGTGTCTATATGCCTACCTATTTCGTCTAGGTATATATACACTGGGCCGAGGGTTTTAACATGGTATCCACAATGACGCCTAAATCTTTTTCCTGGGTGGTGGTTCCTAATTTGGAACCTTGCATCGTGTAACCATAGTTTGGGTGGTTGTTCCCTAGGTGCATAACTTTGCACTTGTCCACATTAAATTTCATCTGCCATTTTGATGCCCAGTCTTCTAATTTATCAAGATCCTCTTGCAATTTTCCACATTCCTCTTGGGTTTTAACAACTTTAAATAGTTTTGTGTCATCTGCAAATTTGATAACCTCACTCGTTATTCCACTTTCCAGGTCATTTATGAATATGTCAAAAAGCAGCGGACCCAGCACAGATCCCTGGGGTACACCACTATTCACCTTTCTCCATTGGGAAAATTGGCCATTTAGCCCAACCCTCTGCTTTCTATCTTTTAACCAGTTATTGATCCACAGTAGTACACTGCCTCCTATCCCATGACTCTTTAGTTTTGGATTCCCCCCCCCCCCCACCCCCCCCCCAGGGCCAGGCCGGATGTAGGAAAAAAAGGGACTGTTGTACTTGTTGATATGGAAGGACAGACTAGATAGGCCATGTGGTCTTTTTCTGTCGTCATGTTTCTATGTTTCTATATACTTATCTATATCTATCTGAATGTCTTCTGTCCATACATATCTCTTTATAGATATATCCATATATACCCTATATGTGTATATATTTCAATATATATATATCTATATATATATACATACATATATATTTATAGATATGAGATATATTTTTAGATAGATCTGTGTCCATCTACTTATCTATCTGTCTGTTACGTTCAGATATCCTTACATTCCTATATGATCCTGACAGATGGGCACTACCCCTATCAATGCTGTGCCAGCATACTTAGGGGGCTACACCTATAACCACTCCCTGTGGTAATTAACAAACTTTTTTCTTACCATAACCTTTTCAGGTTAGGTACTCCTGAAGCTCGCCATGTACCCTTTTTCTTTCCTACATGACCCCATTTAGGAAAGACATTGCGGAGCTTCAGTTGCTCTAAAGCTTAGCGCTCCTGAGTCTGTCCTTACTTTCTTATCAGATACAAGGGTCTCCATACCCTTTCTTCCCTACATGGACTGATTCCAACCCCAGTCCAGTTGGGTCAGACTCATTTTTTTCTCTTGGTCCTAGATTTGTACTATTTTTGGACCAAAACAGCTTAAGCTTTCTTTACTAGGACCTTCTGCGTCTCCGCTGAAGCTCTACCTCTCTTACTACCCCAGTTTTTCCCCTGGGGCTATTTCTCACACTGAAGGGTTCTGACCTCCACTTGTTTTTATTCTTCTTTATTACCTCTACTTCTCAGTGAGGTACCCCTTGAGCACATTCACTGGCTCTTCTATCAGATCCATATGTATCTCAGTGCACTTGTGCAGTGCCAACAAGGGAGGCCCAGATTACATTATTTCTCTACTAAATGCCCTTGATACAGGGTCTTCCCCTTTTGAAGCCCTGTTCTAGCCAGCTGTTCCACAGCTCCTTTTCTATATTCAACTCCTACCCTCCATCCCCAGGATGCCTGAGGTCCTGAGGAATAGCATAGCTCATTCTAGACTTGCAACATGCTAGGACTCCCTCCGGGCATCTGAGCTTGGGAGTCCCCCCATATGTGAAGACTTGTTCCTGGAGATAGCACAGTTACTTACCTGTAACAGGTGATCTCTGGGAACAGCAGGAATAAGTCTTCACAACCCACCCACCTCCCCTAGGAATTGCATTTCTCTATCTCTATCTTTCCCTTCCTTGCTCTCTCTCTCTCTTTGTCTCAGCTTTAAAACTTAACTGAGGAGAGGCAGTTGGGAAGGCGGGAAGGCAGCACGCAGGCGTGTTGGGATGCTTCCAAAAGCTTTCTGATTGGACGCTGGGATGCGTTCCCGCGCAGACTCCGTCGGTACTGACGTACCCATATGTGAAGACTTATTCCTGCTGTTCCCAGAGATCACCTGTTACAGGTAAGTAACTGTGCTTACCCTCTACCATACAGATAAGCACTGGTTCACTCTATAGATATAAAGCTTGCTTATGGAAATAATATATTGAAGCTGACAAAAATTTTCGTATAAAAAAATAATTTTTGGCTATCAGTTTAAGAATGAGGTCATTGATGTGCATTTAGGCATTAGTCCATTGCAGATCAAAATGCAATGGCAGCCTATGGTTTCTGAGACCTCTCTAGCCATGAGTCCTACTATGATACATTCTACACTTCTTTGATAGAGTACAGAGTAACACTAACATTGATACCCTCTAGTTTTACAGCTTCCCTGTCTTTGGAGTAGGTTTGTTTGTTCATTTATACTCTTAAGTATTTAAAGGTCTGAATCGTATCTCCTGTCCCTTCTCTCCTCCAGAGTGTACTTATTTAGGTCTTCAAGTCTCTTCTCATAAGTCTTCTGAGGCAGGTCCAAATCATTTTGTTCATCTTCCTCTGAACCTTTTCCAATCTTTTTATATATTTTGTGAGATATGATCTCAAAAACTGAACACAATATTCCAAGTGAGACCTCACCAGTGACTTGTACAATGGCATTAGTACCTCCTCCTTTCTGCTGATAATTCTTTTATGTATGCAACCCAGCATCCTTCTGGCTTTTGCCACCGCCTTGTCACACTATTTTGCCACCTTGAGATTCTCAGAAATAATCACTTCGATGTCCTTATCCCTGGTTCATGCACATCAACCTCTCGTTCCCCATTGCATACAATTCCCTCAGATTTCTGCTTCCCAAGTGCATGACACTGCACGTCTTCGCATTGGTCTAATGCTTCATAGTTAAGATTTATTCTTCCAGCTTTTGTAGATCTTTCCTTATGTTATCCATTCCCTCAGGGGAGTCCACTCTGTTTCAAATTTTTGTGTCATCTGCAAAAAGATAGACTTTTCCATTCAGTCCTTCAGCAATATCACTCACAAATACATTGAACAGTACCGGCCCCAGGACCGAACCCTGGGGCACAATGCAAATCACCTTCCTTTCATTTATTTATTTATTTATTATGTACTGCATTTCTGAAGATCAATACTGTTTACAGAGAACATAACATCAACATTATATGGAACAGTGTTACATTGAAGCAATTTACATTATAACCAGGAAGTAGCTAGTGATAACAGAACAGAGTAACTATATACAAATAAAGACGTATTGGACTACAGGGGTGAAGAGGGCATGAGTGTAAGGATAGAGACAGGTCATGTCACCCCGCCGAAGTGTTCTATGACTAGATGGATATTTAGCATCTTTCTGAATGTAGGGAAAATGCCTGGATACAGGTTGTTTCATTATTCTTTATCCAAGTGAGTTCCGTTTACCATCACCTTCTATCATTTTGTCAGTCAACCAATTTCTGATCCAGTTCACCACCTTGGGACCCATCCCCAGGCCTTTTAGCTTATTGATAAGCTTCCTATGAGTATTAAAGGCTTTGCTGAAATCTAGGTAGATCACATCCATCGCATTCCCTTGATCTAGTTCTCTGGTCACCCAGTCAAGGAACTCAATCAGATTTGTTTGGCAATATCGTCCTTTGGTAAAACCATGTTGCCTCGGATCATGCAACCTGTAGATTTTGAGAGAGTCCACTATTCTCTTTTTCAGGAGCGCCTCCATTACCTTTCACACTACTGAGGTAAGGCTTACTGGCCTGTAGTTTGTCACTTTTTCCCTATTACCACTTTTGTGAAGAGATACCACATCAATCCTTTTCCTGTCTCCAAGGATCTATTAAAACATCCTTTAACAGCCCTGCAAGAACCTCTGAGCTCTTTCAGTATCCAGGGACGTATCCCATCCTGTCTCCATGACCTTATCCACTTTCAGTTTTGCAAGCTGTTCAAACACACCATCGTCAGTGAATGGTATGTTATCTACTCCATTCCCATTTGTGTATTTGTCAGATAACAGTGGTCCTTCTCCAGGATTTTTTTATTTTTTTTTTAGTAAAAACAGAACAGAAGTATTTGTTTAGCATTTGGAAAAACTTAGAGAAGCTAGCAAAGTGGTCAGGAAAGCAAAGATTCAAGAACAGGAGGAAATAGCCAATGCAATAAAATGGGGAAATAAGACACATCTCCAGGAACAAGCAGGAATATAGTCTTCCCATATGGGTGACATTGGTACTGATGGAGCCCGCGCAGGAACGCTCCCCAGTGTCCAATAGGAAAGCTTTTGGGAACATCCCACTGCACCTGTGTAGCTGCCTTCCCGCTTTTCCAGCTCTCCCTCCTCAGTTCTTCATTTTCCATGGAGCCTACAAGAAGCAATTCCCATCACCACAGAAAATTTGTCCTTTTTTATTTTTTGTGGTCGCGTCTGCCTTCCCATCAACACTGGTACCGACCCCCGCCGGTGCTTTCTTTCTTCAAAAATAAAAAATCATCTTTGAGGGAATTATTTTTCCTTCAGGTGCATCGATGCCATCTTAGGCTTAGGCCTCCCCTTTTGTCACAGACAAAATGGAAAAACCATCCAGTGGTTTTAAGAAGTGTTCCAAACGTGGCAGTACATTTTAGCCACAGATACCCATGACTGGTGTCTAAAATGCTTAGGACCGGATCATCAACCGTCAGAATGTCCTCTTTGTAGGAATATGACAAAGAGAGGCCTACAGAATCAAGCTGCAAAGCTAGGCACCCTCTTTGCCTCCGATGCAGTATCTTTAACATCGACGTCATCAAGAGCTTCATCTTCCTCCCAAGGATCTCAGGTATCGAAGCCTAAGTCTTCATCTAAGATTGGCCAGCCCTCCAAGGGTAGATCATCTCCTAAGCATCAAGATACCTCGTGCGTTGCCCTGGAGGGGGACACACCGGCCAAACAACCCCAGTGGGAGGACCTTTCCTCCAAAGCCTTAGAGGGGTCCCAGGATGGTTGAGGCCTCCACCTCTGGAGCGCTCCTGGTGCCATGCTCAGGGATCGTGGCCCGCAATTCCGGTACCGATACCCAAGCATAGGCAAGCTCCATGGATCAACGTATCCTGGCCATCGAGTGGAGCTTAGCGGCTTTACTGGCAGCCTCTGTACCAGTAAAACCTTTACAGTCTGTTCCGCAGGCATTGGTACCGGCTCCAGTACCAATGCAACCTGCATAGACTTTTATGCCGCTTACCACACTACCACCCATGCCAGCCCTCAAATCCGTTTCCGGTACCGAGGTTCCAGTACAGCAAGCCTCAGCTACCGGTTTTGATCGGTACAGAATACGTGCAGAGTGGGAACACCCTGCCTGTCGATACTTTGAGTCTTCGGATTCTGATTCATCGGATGATGAATCTGCTGATACCCAGGGCATGAGAACTATCCCAGAAGACCCATCTCCACAACGTCGCATGTTCCGTCCAGAGGACATGTCTTTTCAAAACTTTATTTGCCATGTTGCGTGGGGTCTCTCCATAACAGTGACCTCGGAGAAAGAACCTAGGGCTAAAGAACTTGAAATTCTTCAATACTCTACAGCCCCGAAGGAGGCTGCTACGCTCCCTATCTATCGCATACTTCACGACCTTATGCTTCATATGTGGGAGACACCCATTACTATCTCTCCATATACCTGACGACTCGATACCAGGTACTGGAGTGTCCCGGTTTTCAAAAGACACAATTGCCGCACCATTCCATGGTGGTGGAATGGGCAATGCGTCGAATAAAGAGTGCTAAGACACATTCCTGGAACCCTACTGGTAGGGAATTGAGAGCCCTAGATGCCTTTGGTCGATGTTGTTTTCAGGCCTCCATGTTATCAGCCAGGATCAGTTCCTACATACTCTATATAGGTATGTTCCTTAGAGAGGTGACTAAGGATTTGGAGTTAATGGCTCCTCTTCTCCCTGATGACGAGAGCAGATTATCTCACCCTTGTAAAGCATGTTCAGAATGTTTCAAAGTTTAACAGGGCAACTTTTGACTGTTTTGAGTGCATTTACGGAACTTCATCCATCTGCATTGGTGCACGCAGGATTGCTTGGCTCTAAGCATCAGATCTTGAACAATGGGCTCAAGATAAGCTGGGTAATATTCCTTGCATTAGTGAAAACCTTTTTGGCAAGGATTGGCAGGACAAGGAGTCTCAGAATCCAAGAACACCACTCCTAATAGGCTATCTAGATATACTGTCAACCTAGCTAGGAAAAAGGCAGCAAAGAAAGCTTTTTTCATTAAGAAGTATTCCTTATCGTCCTTCCGGTCCAGTCCCGCACCTCTGGGTAGTGCCCCTCTTCCAGCAGCTTGAAGACTAAGCATGTCATCTTTTGATGACACCCAGTACATATATAGCTGGCACCGCCTACCAGCCCCAGTATGCTCCGTTTCCAAGCAGCTGGAGGAGGTAGTGAGCCAGGGTGCTGGACTCGCTTAGTTAGAGTAAGGTTTCTAGGTTTGTTTTGGGTTTTTTTGGTTCCCTGGCCTTTTCAGGTGCAGCTTTTTGTTTTAAGTTTAGTAATTAAAATAAAAATAAGAGATGCCTGTGTGGAAGGAAACACCCCCCCCCCCCCACCCCTCTTTCCAGGAACCTGTGGAGTGTCAGGAGGGCCCAGTAAGGTGGGGTTCTCGGGTGGCTCCTGATCTCGCTGGTGGGTGAGGAGCCACGGAGTCTAGACTAAAGCGACTGACAGTCCGAGACTCTTCCCCCCCCCCCCCCCCCGTGCCAAAGCCCTGAATGTACAGCTCAGCGTGGAGGGGAACAGAGCGCTGAAGGAGGAGCAGCAGTGCGGTGAAGGAACAGTCCGGTAAGCCCGTGGATCGCCAGCGAATGGCAGCGGGATGCTGTCTAGACCGGAGGCAGCAGCTGCGGCGCAGAGAATGGGGGTAAATTTTGCAGTTTGCCACAGCAGTGTAGAAGCCTGGACCACATGGCAGCTGGTTCCTGCCTGCGCACAGAGCGACCCACAGCTGGCCTTCCCGCCTAGACAGTGCGCGCGACTTAGTTATTGGCCCGTGTTCACTGACTTTTGGCAGGCTCAACTGAGGTTTGCTTGGGTTGGTGGCAGGCTTGGTTTCTGTTTTGCACTGCTGGGTTTTCTTGCTTTCTGCCTTTATTTCGATTTATTTTGATTTACTTTGCTTTATTTTTGTTTTGCCATTTATTTTCCTTTGGGTCTTGCTGGGCTTGCTTGTTTATTTCACCCTAAGGAGTTAGAGGAGTTAGGGTCCTCATAAAAAAAAAAAAAAGGAAGAAGGGAAGTGAATAGTGTCTCTATACCCACTCAAGATCTCTAGTCTTATGTAATTGCTTTTATTTCATTATTTATATGCTATTCCCCAGTTAATCCTTGTTTTGTTCCCCTGTTACCTGTAACTTGGACAAGTTCTCTAAATCTGAGTGTATTTTGTTTAATGTAAACCGCACTGATGTCAAATAGCGCGGTATATAAGAGCTGATAAATAAATAAATAAATAGAAGGTGAAGGACAGCTGGGGTTGAGGCCGCTGCTTCCCTGGTTCAGCAGAGCCCCCCATGCCAGCAAGGCCTCAATGCCTGGTTTGCGGGACCCCGCTGGGGGGCAGCCTCGGAGGCCCCGGAGTATGTTGGTTGCACACAGGAGGCTACCTCCTTGGAACAGGACCTGCAGGACAAAGCGAGTCTGGGAACCCCCACCTTGGTGCAGGAAGGAGGGGGTTCTTCTCTGTCGCTGCCTGGGGGAAACCGCAATCAGGCACCTACTCCGGGACCCTCCATGTCTCTCCCCCAAGAGGTATTGGGTCTCTCGGGAGATTTTTCGCCGGAGTTTGTGTTACCATTACATAGGGCATTTTGCTTGCGTCTGCAAGGCTTGGCGGATGGCCCTTCATCGGCACTGGGGTCAAAGAGGGTGGCAAGCGCAATAGATGGCGAGATGGGAGTCCCGGCTAAGAGGGCCAGGGGTCCTGAGGAGCGGCATCCCTCATCAGAGTCGGAAGGGCCAAAAGGAGAGGACGTGGACATGGATCTGGACCTTCAGGAGAAGCTGTAAGAAGGCGAGATTCCAGAGAAGGAAGATCAGGCTAGGCTGGTGAGTGTATTCCATCGGGAGGAGCTCCCGGCGCTCATTTCAGAGTCCTTAAAGACACTAAATATTCCCATGAGCCTCCCGGCGGAGGATGAGACTTTGGAGGATCCTTTGCTCCAGGCGGTTCAGAAGTCTCAAGCAGTTTTTCCAGTACACAGAGTGCTCTAGCAAATGATGCAGGAGGAGTGGGATTTGCCAGAAGCTGTCCTCAGGGCAGGGCAGATCTTGTCACGCCTTTATCCCTTACCAGAGCAGGAGCGTGAGCTCCTGCGGTCTCCGAAGGTGGACGCGGCAGTATCTGCAGTTACCAAGAAGACTACGATCCCTTTAGAGGCGAGTGCAGCTCTCAAGGATGCCTAGGATAGGAATCTGGACACACTGTTGAAGCAGACATTTGATATTTCCACCTTGTCCCTGCAGGCCTCCATCTGTGGGGCATGGGTGGTTAGGGCTTGCCTCCGCTGGTAGCAAAGACTTCAGAGCCCAGGGGACTCTGAGTCGGCCATGTCAGGGGAAGTGGCAAAGTTGGAGTCGGGGGCGGCCTATCTCGCGGACACCCATTACGATCTCAGGGGCCTTTCCAAGAGCATGGCATTGATGGTGGCGGCCCGCTGTTACTTGTGGCTTTGGAACTGGGCAGCGGACATTTCTTCTAAGTCCCAGCTTTGTAAGCTGCCCTTTAAAGGGAAACTCCTCTTCAGAGAGGACTTGGAGAAGTTGGTTAAGGACTTGGGAGTCCAAGCGGGGTCGGCTACCCAAGGACAAGCAGAAGCAGGGCTGTAGTACCTCATCGGCTCAAAGTCAGCCGAGGGAGTTCAAGCGTTTTTATACCCCTTGCTTCAGCCAGGCCCAGAGGGGTAGGTTTCCTGCCAGAGGGCATAGCTTTCGTGGTTTCTGAGGAGCAGGCAGGGGCTTTGGAGTCGCCACTGCCTCGGGACACAAAAAAAGACAGAGGCAAGGGGGGCTCAGGCAGGGGTGTTGCCTGTGGGAGGTCGACTGCGGGAGTTTTACTCTGCTGGGCCCAGATCACGTCCGACCAATGGGTCCTGGAGGTGGGCAGAGAGGGCTACACACTGGAATGGATCCGCCCAATAAGGGAATTTTTCATCCAGTCCCCCTGCAAGGCTCAGAGCGAGGTGGTAGCAGTCAGGGAAACCTTGTCGTGCCTTCTGCAGCTGCAAGCCATCGAACCACTGCTTCCAGACCAGTATGGGTGCGGTTGATAATCCATTTATTTCGTGGTGCCCAAAAAGGAAGGCTCCTTTAGCCTGATCCTCGACCTCAAGGAGTTCAATGTCTGTCTGCAGGTCCCGCATTTCCACATGGAAACGCTGAGGTCAGTGATAGTGGCAGTAAGGAGCAGGAAATTTTTGACGTCGCTAGATCTCACGGAAGCTTATCTACACATTCCCATAAGACCAGATCACCAGCCGTTTCTCTGCTTTGCGGTGCCTATGGGTCATTTCCATTTCCAGACATTGCCCTTTGACTGGCAAAAGCACCACGCACCTTCATCAAGGTCATGGTGGTGGTGGCGGCAGCAGCACTTCGCAAGGAAGGGATTCTCGGGAGCCCATAGCTCAGTTTTTACACTGTTTTTGTATATAGTTTCACTGTGTGTACATAGTTATAGTTTTATTACCCCTTTTCCAAGTTTAAGTTACCTGTTATAATGTAAGCACACCAGTGTTTTCTGATTGTGCAGATCTGTTACTTGTAAACCGCACTGAAAACAAATAGCGCGGTATATAAAAGATGTTAAATAAATAAATAAATAAATAAATGATAGGCTGATTTGGGCCAAGTCCAGGGAGGAAAGCGAAAAAGTGACAAGGAGAGTGGTGGAGTTCCTCCAAAGGCTCGGTTGGGTGGTCAATCTGGCCAAGAGAAATCTGAGTCCAACTCAGGACCTGGAGTACCTTGGGGCACGCTTCGACACCCGGACTGGCAGAGTTTTTCTGGCAGGGTCACAAGCACACGTACTGTGAGGTTTGATTCGCCGCTTCCTGGGCTTGGCAAGCCCTTCAGCCTGGCATTACTTACAATTTCTGGGAACCATGGCAGCCATGATCGAGTTGGTCCCATGGGCAGTGCGCATATGCCCCCATTGCAGAGGGCATTGCTCCGTCGGTGGTCCCACCAGAGCCAGCCTCTGACCCAGGTTCTCCCATGTCTGCCGGACGCCAAGAAATCTGTGATGGTGGCTGCGCCCAGGAAACCTGGAGAGGGGCATGCCCCTTGAGGCCCCGAGGTGGATCCGGTGGTTATGGATGCCAGTCTGGCTGGCTGGGGGGCCCATTGCAAGGGACACTGCCCAGGGACAGTGGGATCTTCTGGAAGCTTGGTCAACAGACTCGAGATGCAGGCAGTGACTCTGGCCCTGCACAGCTTCGAAGAGTTCTTACAAGGAAAAGCAGTATGGGTTTTCTCGGGCAATGCGACCATGGTAGCGTATATAAACTGGAGGCACGGGCAGTCCAACCCTGGAGGAGGAGGCCAAAAGGCTGTTCGGTTGGGTGGAGGCCCGGCTGCAGGCAGTGTTAGCGGCACATGTAGCGGGAATCCACAACATGGAGGCAGACTATCTCAGCCGGGTTCGGGTGAACCCTGGAGAGTGGTGCCTCAACTAGGTGTTCGAGGAGCTGGTACAAAGCTGGGGCAAATTGGTCATGGACCTGATGGCAAGGTTTGACTCGGCCAAGGCAGGAGAAGAGAACGAATTTCAGAGGGCCTCGATGCCCTAGTTCAGAGGTGGCCCAAAGGGGCCTTCTCTGTGTTCCCCCCCCCCCCCATGGGTGCTAATAGGCAGAGTGCTGAAATGGATAGAGGCGCACTGGGGGTTAGTAGTACTGGTTGCCCCCGATTGGCCTCGGCACCCTTGGTATGCCAACCTGGTTCGTCTCCTTGCGGCCCGGCCATGGCGACTCCCGATGTGCAAGGACCTGCTATTGCAGGGACCAATATGAATGCTCCAGGTGGATCAATTCTCATTTACGGCCTGGCTCTTGAGTGGGCAAGGTTGAGGAAAAAAGGGTACATGAGGGCGGTGATAGTGACCCTGCTGCAAGTCTGGAAGAGGTCTACGTGTCTCGCGTATATTCACGTTTGTCATATGTTTGCTTCTTAGTGCGAGGACAGGCAGACACATTCGTCTGCTGCTTCAGTCCCGAATGTCCTGGTTTTCCTGCAGGCCGGCTTTGACAAGGGTCTGGCTGCTAGCTCCTTGCATGTACAACTAGCGGCGATTGCCTGTTATCAGGGAAAGATCCATGGGGGGTGCCTTTGGGTTTGCACCCCGACGTGCTTAGATTTATGAGGGCAGTGACATATCTCCAACCACTGCGGAGATTGGTGGTGTCTTGAAATCTAAACCTCGTACTTAATGCCCTGGCAGGGGAGCCTTTTGAGTCCCTGGGACAGGCTTCCCTGAAGGACCTGAGGCTGAAGACGGTGTTTCTGGTGACGATTTGTTCAGTGCATAGGATTTCAGAGCTTCAGGCCTTATCCTGCCGGGAGCCTTTTTCCTTTTCTAAGGAGAAGGTAGTTTTGTGGCCGGTATCTTCCTTTTTACCTAAGGTAGTGTCTGTTTTTCATGTGAACCAAGAAGTCTCCTTGCCAGCGCTAACTATGGGGAAGGTTAGGCCAGTCTCGTGGCAGTTGTGCTGTTTGGATGTGAAAAGGGTCCTCAGGAAGTATTTGAGGAGGACCGAGCCGCTTTGGAAGACTGATCAGCTGGCTGTTCTGTTTGGAGGGCCGCGCAGAGGTGAAGTGGCAGCAAAGGCCTCCATTTCGAGGTGGATCCGGGAGGCGATTGCGTCGGTGCACATCTGAAGGGCAAGCCGGTGCCATTGGGATTGAGGGCACATTCCATGAGAGTATAGTTAAGAACATAAGATATGCCATACTGGGTCAGACCAAGGTCCATCAAGCGCAGTATCCTGTTTCCAAGTGTCCAATCTAGGTCACAAGTACCTAGCCGTTTCCCCATAGGGCACAGGTTCCACAATGCTTGTATTGTGGCAAGCAGTGGATTTCCCAGGTCCCCTTTAATAATGGTTTATGGACTTTTCCTCCAGGAACTTGTCCAAACCTTTTTTAAACCCAGCTACACTAACAGCCTTTACTGCATCCTCAGGTAACAAATTCCAAAGTTTGATTACATGTTGAGTGAAAAAATATTTTTCTTATTTGTCTTAAATAGTTTACCCTGTAGCTTCATTGCATGTCCCCTAGTCTTTCTATATTCTGGTAACATAAGCAGTCGATCTACGTTTACCCGTTCCACTTCATTCATTAATTTATAGACTTCTATCATATCTCCCCTCAGCCGTCTCTTTTCCAGGTTAAAGAGCCCTAACCTTTTTAGCCTTTCTTCATAGGGGTATCCTTCCATCCCCTTTAGCATTTTGGTGGCTCTTCTCTGAACCTTTTCTAATAACGCTATATCCTTTTTAAGATACGGCGACCAGAATTGCATGCAGTATTCAAGGTGCGGTCGCACCATGGAACGATACAGAGGTATTATAATATCCTTTGTTTTATTTTCCATTCCTTTCCTTATGATACCTAGTATTCTATTTGCTCTCTTGGCTGCCGCTGCACACTGGGCGGAGGGTTTTAACATGTTGTCCACAATGACGCCTAAATCTTTTTCCTGGGTGGTGGTTCCTAATGTGGAACTTTGCATCGTGTAACCAGAGTTTTGGTTGTTCTTCCCTAGATGCATAACTTTGCACTTAAATTCCATCTGCCATTTTGATGCCCAGTCTTTCAATTTATCAAGATCCTCTTGCAATTTTCTACAATCCTCATGGGTTTTAACAACTTTAAATAGTTTTGCGTCATCTGCAAATTTGATAAGCTCACTCGTTATTCCCTTTTCCAGGTCATTTATGAATACGTGAAAAAGCAGTGGACCCAGCACAGATCCCTGGGAAAATTGACCATTTAGCCCTACCCTCTGCTTTCTATCTTTTAACCAGTTCCTGATCTACAATAGTACACTGCCTCCTATCCCATGAGTCTAGTTTTGTCAAAAGTCTCTGATGAGGGACCTTGTCAAAGGCTTTCTGAAAGTCCAAATACACTATATCAACCGACTCACCTTTGTCTACCTGTTTATTCACACCTTCAAAAAAACATAACAGATTAGTAAGATAAGATCTTCCTTGTCTAAAGCCATGTTGGCTGTCTCTCATTAAGCCATGACTATCTACATGTTCAGTAATTTTGTTCTTTATGATGGTTTCTACCATTTTTCCCGGTACTGATGTCAGGCTCACTGGTCTGTAGTTGCCCAGATCACCCCTAGAACCCTTTTTAAAAATTGGCGTTACGTTCACCATCCTCCAATCTTCAGGTATTAGATGATTTTAATGATATTTCACAGATTACTAATAGCAGGTCTGCAATCTCATATTTCAGTTCTTTCAGCACCCTTGGATGTATATCATCCGGTCCAGGTGATTTGCTACTCTTCAGTTTATCAAATAGTTGTAATACATCTTCCTGATGTATCGATATTTCCTTCAATCTTCCGCACCTTTAAATACCACTTCAGTCATGGGTAACATCCCTACATCTTCCTCAGTAAAGACCGAAGCAAAGAATTCATTCAATCTCTCCGCTATCGCCTTGTCGCCTCTTAGTGCCCCTTTAACCCCTCTATCATCTAATGGACCAACTGACTCTCACATGTTTTTTGCTATGAATGTACTGTATTTGAAAAAGTCTTTATTACGCATTTTTGCTTCCGCAGCAAGCTTCTTCTCAAATTCTCCCTTTGCTTGCCTTATCAATGCCTTGCATTTAACTTGCCAGTGCTTGTGCTGTTTCCAGTTTTTGTCATTTGGCTCTTTTTTCCATTCCTGAAAGATGCTTTTTTGGCAACAGCCTCTCTGACCTCACCTTTAAACCATGCTGGCAATTTTTGGGACTTCCTTCCACTTTTCTTAAAGCGTGGAATACAGCCGGTTTGGGCTTCCAAGATAGTATTTTTCAACAACACCCAAGCTTGATGTAAGTCTTTAACCTTTTCAACTGCTCCTTTTAGTTTTTTCTTAACTATTTTCCTCATTTTATCATAGTCTCCTTTTCAAAACTTAAAAGGTAGTACTGTGGCTTTCCTTACCATCCCTCCTCCACTAATTAAATCAAACACAATCATGCTATGATCACTTTTGCCAAGTGGGCCCAACACCTTTATCTCTTGCACCAGATCTGGTGTTCCATTAAGGACTAGGTCCAATATGGCTTCCCCTCTGATCGGTTCATGAACCAGCTGCTCCAAGAAGCAGTCATTTATTTCATCTAGGATCTTTATCTCCCTAGCATGTCCTACCATGACACTGACCCAGTAGATACTGGGGTAATTGAAATCACCCATTATTATTACTGTGCTGTAACTTTTGTTAGCTTCCTTGATTTCATCATCCATTTGTTCATTCTGGCCAGGCTGTCAATAGTACACCCCCACTGACATCGCCTTCCCCTTTTTACATGGAATTTCAATCCATAGAGATTCTACAGCAAATTTTGTCTCCTGCATAACTTTAACCCTTTGTAACTTAATGCCCTCTCTAACATAGAGCGCAACCCCTCCACCAATTTGATCAGCTCTATCATTACGATATAGTTTGTACCCAGGTATCAGTGTCCCACTGGTTGTCGTCCTTCCACCATGTTTAGTTTCGCCAGTGGATATTTGCAGGGTGGCGACTTGGTCGTTGCTTCACACCTTCATTAAGCATTACTGCTTGGATCTCCAGGTGGTGGGGGATGCTCAGTTTGGATCGGCAGTGCTTCAGGCCAGTTGTGCGGGTCCCTCCCATTAATAAACTGCTCTGTTACATCCCAGAGGTGCGGGACGGGACTGGACTGGAGGGATGATAAGGAAAGAGAATTAGACTTACCTGCTAATTGTGGTTCCTTGGGGAACTCTAATCCACTCCCGAATCCCTCCCTATTGCCATGCTGGTTGGGTGTGGTGCTGAAGGAGTTGGCCGGGTGGAGTGGGGTTCTGGAGTGTAGTCTGTTCCATTGGGGGGATGGTCTGGAAGCTGTCAGTTGTTACCCCCCTGGAGTGGGCGGCAGTTCAGATAGAGAAGGCTGCATCTCCCTTCCTGGTGTGGAAGGGGCGATCGTGCAAGCTTACTTCTGCTTTTTTGGTCTTTGCATTTGTTTCTACTTAATTGTTGCTCCTGTGAGTTTGTTTTGTCAGTAGGTTGCTGGTGCTGGTAGGGGGTGCCAGCTATATATGTACCGGGTGTCATCAAAAGATGACATGCTCTGTCTTCAAACTCCTGGAAGAGGGGCACTATCCTAAGGTGCGGGACTGGACTGGAGTTCCTCAAGGAACCACACTTAGCAGGTAAGTCTCTAATTTCTCTCTATCCTTCTTATACTCCTGCTGTACAGTGTCAATGCCATGCTCCTCAGAAGGGGCAGCAGCCATCAAAGCAGCAAAAGAAGGCTCAGACTCCTAAGTCACAGCTACCTCAGCAGACCCGCATCCTCAGGGTCTTTGACTCCTTTCTGGAGAATATAGCCATTCTGCCTCTAGAGATTCCAGGTCCCGTCCACATCCCTGGCAGACTCTCACTTTTGCCCACAGGTGGTATCTTATCACATCAGAGCAGTGGACATAGTACAGGAGGAGGTACAAGCTTCATCTTCAAAGTCTACCCCACCTCCGGACTCCTCCAAGAGTTCTGCTCTCGGCCTCCTCTCACTGCTCTGTTGCTGAAAGAGGTCACCTCTCTTCTCTCACAGGGCACAGTAGAGGAGGTTCTACCATCCCAGCAAGGAATGGGCTTTTATTCTCTACACTTCCTCATTCCGAAGAAAACAGGAGTGTTCAGGCCCATTCTGGACCTCAGAGATCTGAACAAGTACCTACTACGGGAGAAATTCAAAATGATCTCCCTAGGGGACCTTCTCCCTTATCCCCAAAGTCAGGATTGGCTCTGTTATCTATTTCTAAAAGAGGCATTGTCAGACGGCTGCCTGGGTGAGAATCTTCACAGTCTTGGCAAGTGCATATCTCTATATGATTTGCAAGGGATTGTGGGCAATGCAGTTCATTCACACCAGTCACAGCTGCTCACAATAATTAGTTGTGCTTTTGGGTAAAGCCAATAAGATATTTATTTATGGGGTTATTTCTCCCAACACAGATATGCTTGGTAGCACATAAATCAGGTTACTTGCTTTCAGTGTTTAACTTGGAAAAACAAAGTCAAAATCAGGAAAACAACATTCAAACTTGTCAGGCATTAGCTAATGTTTTCTTAGCATATATCAAACAACAAACGAAAAGCCACAAAGAAAGAAAAAAACTGTTCTTTTCAGGTTAACTTCTGATAACTTCCCACATAGATTCAGAAGTGATTCTCTCCTAGCTCACAAGCAATTAGGTAAGGCTCAATTGCTAGCAGTTATCCAGCTGAAACCCCTTAGCTGGCTTGCTTTCTACTGTGTGGGTCAAATCCTGCTTCAGGAGCTTTTCTGAGTAGATTAAAGAACAAGTTTGTATTTCTTTGTGATGGTTGCTGTACTTTATAACAGAAAATCACCAAAGGAGTTTGGACAGAGAGCAGTCCATATAAACACATTCTTCATCTGCAATCATTCCCCCTTCTTCAACAAGCATGGGTTCAATATCATGGATTGGCACAGATGAATCTCTCAATGGAGCACTTTCAGGAGAATACTTGTTTCCCTGCTGTCTTTTAAGGTTATAGCTAGGGCATAGATCAGTGTTCATACCTGAGCTTCCCTCTCACTTGGTTTGCAGCTTGTCGTGCTGTGAGGGCTTGCGTGCATCAGTGATGCTGAGAGCTAAACTATCGGTAGTTTAACTACTGGCAGGGTCTCCCAAGATGGACAGGTCTCAGCTGAGGTGCCAGACGAAGACAAACCACCCATCTGGGCAGCAGCAGAATGGGATAGTGTTGACGGCGGAGGATCACATTTCTGTGACAACGGCAACAACACCAAACTTAAACTGCGCGGAAGGAAGGCCCGGCAATCTACTTCTGTATCTTGCCATGAAAACCCAATGGATAGTTACAACAAAACAAATTGTGCTATGGTGCTGGAAGATGAGACTCCCAGGTCGGAAGGCACTCAACTAGCTACTGGGGAAGAGCTGAAGACTTTTCAGAGTAAAGCCAGCATTTATGATGTGGTTGGATCAAAGCCCTCGGGAAGTCTGACTGCTGATGTAGCTGCGCATGAAATGAGAGTCAGAAGCTGTAAAGATGTCTTACACATTGGAACATGGAACGTACGAAGCATGAACCAAGGGAAGTTGGAGGTGGTCAAGAATGAAATGGAACGTGTACAACTTGATCTGTTGGGTGTCAGCGAACTGAAATGGACTGGCATCGGGCACTTTGCATCAGATGATCACATGGTCTACTATGCTGGAAATGAAAGACAAAGAAGAAATGGTGTTGCATTTATAATAAAGAAGAAACTTGCAAGAACTGTAATGAAATACAATGCAGTCAGCGAACGCTTAATCTCTATTCGTCTACGAGGATTGCCTATCAACACAACTATAATTCAAGTATATGCCCCAACAACAGCTGCAGAAGAGAATGAAATTGAAGAGTTCTATGAACAAGTACAAGCTGAAATTGACAGAACATGCAAACAGGATATCCTGATAGTCATGGGTGACTGGAACGCAAAAGTTGGCAACAAAGAAGAAGGCAAAGTAGTTGGAAAATATGGACTTGGCAACAGAAATGAAGCTGGAGAAAGATTGATAGAATTCTGCAAGACCAATGATCTATTCATCTCAAACACCTTCTTCCAGCAACACAAGCGACGACTGTACACATGGACTTCACCCAATGGATTGTATAAAAATCAAATTGACTACATCTGTGGAAGTCAACGATGGAAAAGCTCTGTAACATCAACAAAGACAAAACCTGGAGCTGACTGTGGTACAGATCATCAACTACTAGTATGCAAACTCAAGCTAAAGTTGAAAAAGAGCAAACCACTCATGAATGCACCAAAATATGACCTTGAGAATATACCACTGGAATTTAAAGACTGCCTGCAAAATCGATTTGCTGCTTTAGATACAAATGACAGAGCTCCGGAAGAGTTATGGAATGACATCAAGAAGGTTGTGCTGGAAGAAAGCGAGAAGTCTCTACAAAAGGTGAAAAAGCAAAAACGGCCAAAATGGATGATGGAAGAAACTCTGAAAATTGCCCAGAAACGCAGAGAAGCTAAAGCCAAAGGAGAAAGAAAGACAATCGCAGAACTCAACAGAGATTTCCAACGTGCAGCAAGACAGGACAAGGAAAAGTACTACAATGACACTTGCAAGGAAATAGAAGCAGAAACTATTAGAGGAAGAACAAGATCGGCTTTCCTAAAGCTGCGAGAGTTAAAGAAAAAGTTCCAGCCTCGAATTGGAATGTTACAAGATGCTCAAGGTTCTATGTTGAATGATGCTGAGAAGATCAAGAAAAGGTGGAAGGAATATACAGAGTTTTTATATGATAAAGATCAAGTGGACCAACAGCCGTTTCAACCTATACCTTATGATCAGGAACCATTGGTGATGAAAGAAGAAGTTGAAGCAGCATTGAAAGCCTTATCAAAGAACAAAGCACCAGGCATTGATAGCATTCCCATAGAAGTATTGCAGCAATCTGATGCAGCTGTTACCGTACTTACAAGGCTCTGCCAAGAAATATGGAAGACAACATCATGGCCAACTGACTGGAAAAGATCTGTGTTTATACCAATACTAAAGAAAGGTGATCCAACTGACTGTGGAAATTATCGCACAATCGCTCTGATCCCACATGCCAGCAAGATTCTACTGAAGATTATTCAAAAGAGACTACAGCCATACCTAGAACAAGAACTACCTGAAGTGCAAGCAGGGTTCAGGAAAGGGCGAGGAACGAGAGACATCATTGCGGATGTGAGATGGATCCTTGAAAAGACTAAAGAATACCAAAACGATATCTATTTGTGCTTTATCGACTATAGCAAGGCTTTTGACTGTGTAAACCATGAGAAACTCTGGGCCACATTAAGAAGCATGGGTATACCAGAACACCTGATCGTTCTCTTGCGTAATCTGTACATTGATCAAGAAGCAACAGTTCGAACGGAACAAGGAGAAACAAAATGGTTTAAAATAAGCAAAGGTGTAAGACAAGGCTGCATACTTTCCCCCTACCTGTTTAATTTATATGCAGAACAAATCATCAGAGAAGCAGGACTGTATGAAGACAACAGAGGTGTGAAGATTGGTGGAAGACTCATCAACAACCTTCGCTATGCTGATGATACCACATTACTGGCTGAAAGCGAAGATGATCTGAAACATTTGCTTCTCACAATCAAAGAACATAGTCTCAAAATGGGCCTGCACCTTAATGTAAAGAAGACAAAGATCATGACAACTGGTATAATCAACAGGTTCATTGTTGAAGGAGAAGAAATTGAAATTGTGAACAACTTTAACCTACTTGGATCAACTATCAATAAAGAAGCAACAAGCAGTCAAGAAATCAGACGACGCATTGCTCTTGGCAGAATGGCTATGAAAGACCTAGATAAGATTCTCAAGAGCAGAGATGTGTCTCTCCATACAAAGATTCGACTTGTTCAAGCCATGGTATTTTCAATAACATCATATGGATGTGAAAGCTGGACAGTGAAAAAGACAGACAGGAAGAAAATTGATGCCTTTGAATTATGGTGCTGGCGGCGAATACTGTGTATACCATGGACTGCCCGAAGAACAAACAAGTCGGTACTAGAGGAGATCAAACCTAAGCTTTCTTTAGAAGCTCAGATGACAAGACTTCGACTTTCATACTTCGGACACATCATGCGAAGAGAGAGATCATTAGAGAAAGACATCATGCTTGGCAAGATAGAAGGTCAACGCAAAAGAGGAAGGCCAGCAATGAGATGGATCGCTACAATAACAGCAGCTACGGGTACCAGTCTGTCGTCAATGAGCCGCCTGACTGAAGACCGAACACAATTTAGGATAGCTATCCAGAGGGTCGCCATGAGTCGACTCCGACTCGACGGCACTTAACAACAACAACAACACCTGAGCTTCCATTGCTGTTAGAGTTCCTCTCTATATAGCCTGGCCAGTATGTAGTCCAGTTCTTATGTACAGCCTTCCAATCCAGATCCCTGGACACTGGATCTCTCTTCACATACCTTCTGGCACAGGTCTTAGGGTCCCTTCCACGTGCAGCCATCTCCCTCACAGGTAGCGTCTGGAGTTTCCTAGCTCTGCAGCACCATTCCTCTGGCTTTCCCCAGTCCAATGGTGTATGCTGGCCCTTGAAATGCCTCCCAGTATACGTACTGCTCTGGACTCTTCTAGACCTCTCAAAGGCTTTTCTCTTCCTTCTTCCAAAGGGTTTCTTTCCTTCTCTGTCCGTCCGGTTTGGCTTGTGCTTCTGATGATCTTTCAGATGAAACTGATGATCAAGCTCAAGCTGATTCTCAGGATAATGAGGATGATTCTCTGTAGAATAAACTCTCCCTTTATTCTGCCTAGATGAGTGCTCCTCCCTAACACAGCGCAGCTGTGCTGAATCAGGCCCTGCCCTTTGAGATGAGTGCTTAGGGATTACCTCATAGCCCTCCTGATTGAACACACGTTTCCCCACTTCAGCTGCTCTAATGGCTGTTGGAAACCTGGTGCATTCTGGGACTGGTAGTCTTTTATGGCAAAATTCTGTTTTCTTATTTCTACCAGAACTGACAGGTTGCTTGTTCAGAGTCACTTCACCTTTTCTATAGCTCCTTCCTGAGCTATGATAAGCTTCCTTATCACAGCATATACTCACATACTTATTCACTTACTCACAGCACAGAAATTACCTGCGCTTCATGCTCCAAGCAAGACGACATCAATACAGAGTCCTGCCTTTCGACCTTGCCTCTGCCCCAAGAGTCTTCACAAAATGCATGGTGGTAGTAGCCACATTCCTAAGGACTCTGGGATATTTGTCTTCCCTTACTTAGACGACTGGCTCATTCGAGCAAATACCTCTCTAGATGCCAGCCTTTCCCTCTCGCGTACCATGCAGGTGCTACAACACTTGGGATTTGTAATAAATCTTCCAAAGTCCCAACTCATCCCCTCAAACTCTAGAGTTTATAGGGGCTCTCCTAGACACTCGGCAATCAAAGGCATTTCTGCCCCAACTCCGCTGCGCTCAACTCAATCAGGCATGCCTCAAGAACTGTCTCACTGCTCGAAATGCTACAGCTTCTGGGTCATATGGCATCAACAGTACATGATGATCCATTTGCTCATCTACATATGCACGCAGCTCAATGGACTCTGGCTTCCCAGTGGTCTAGGGTTTTAGGTTGCCTGGGAGACAAAATAATGGTCTCTACCCACCTAATCTCTTCTTTCCAGTGGTGGCAATCCCCAGAAAAACTCCTGGTAGGGTTACCTTTTCAGATGCCAGCACATCAATGTACCCTGATGAAGGATGCATTCAAATTGGGCTGGGGAGCTCATCTGGACAATCTCTCCACTCAAGGGCTTTGGTCTCATCAGGACTCACAACTCCACATAAATCTGCTGGAGCTCTGAGCCATTCATAATGCTCTCAGTGTTCCAGGACCATCTTCGATTCCGCACAGTTCTAGTCCAGATGGACAATCAACAAGCCATGTTTTGCTTGAACAAGCAGGGCGGAACAAACTCTTAGACCTTCTGCAGTGAGGCCCTGCATTTGTGGTATTTTGCCATACAGCATCACATTCACCTGCATGCAGTGTATCTTCCGGACAAACACAATGTCTTGGCGGACAAACTGAGTCGAATCCTTCCACCCCACGAGTGGTCTCTCCATTGCAGACAAAGTTGCTCTCATTTTTCAGGTCTGGGGAACCCCAGAGATAGACCTGTTCGCAAGTCTTCAGAATGCCAAGCTTCCTTGCTTCTGCTCCAGGACTCCTGCACCGGACAGCCAGCAGGTGGATGCTTTTCACCTCCACTGGGGTCAAGGCTTCCTATATGCCTTCCCTCCCATTCCCCTCATTCCCAAGACTCTCTTCAAACTCCAGAGAAATAAGGGGTTACGTGATACTCATAGCCCCATGCTGGCCACGACAACGATGGTATCCTCTCCTTCTATGTCTGTCTCAGGCTCAACCCATAGATTTGGGGTCTGCTCCAGATCTATCTCAGAAGGAGGGGGCGTTGCTCCATCACAGTCCGCAGTCCCCTCCATCTCACCGCATGGCTCCTGAGGGCTTAGCCTTTCAGGATGTTAACCTTTCACAGGAGGTTAAGGACATCCTCTTGGCTTCTAGGAAGCCATCTACCAGGTGTTCCTATGCATCAGGTGGCGTAGATTCTCTCTCTGCTGTTCTGAAAGGGATCTTAACACCTTTTCAGCTCCTCCACCTATCTTCTTCTGGACTCAAAACCAATTCAGTAAGAGTACACCTAAGTGCAATTGCGGCCTCTCACATGCCCTTAGATGGCCAGCCCATCTCTTCTCAGCCACTTGTAGCACGCTTCATGAGCGGTCTTCTATTAACCCAAACCTCCCATTAAGCCTCCTCCAGTAGCATGGGATCTTAATGTGGTTTTAGGACAGCTTCTCAAGCTGCCCTTTGAACCTCTAGCCACTACCTCACTGAAGTTTCTCATGTGGAAGGTCACCTTCCTTATTACCCTCACTTCAGCAAGACACATTGGTGAGCTTCAGGCTTTTGGTGGCTGACCCTCCTTATACACGATTCCACCATAAGGTAGTCCTTAGAATTCATCCTTACTTTATGCCGAAGGTGGTCTCGTCCTTTCATTTAAACCAGTTAGTCTACCTCCCTGTCTTTTCCCCTAGACCTCATTCCTCTAGGGCAGAGGCAGCCCTTCACATTCTAGATTGCAAATGTGCCTTGGCTTTTTATTTCCAGAGAACTCAAGAGCACAGAAAAGCTTCCCAACTTTTCATCTCCATTGACTTGAATCACCTGGGGTTGCCAGTATCCAAACGAACTCTTTCCAGGTGGATAGCAGGTTGCATTTCATTTGCTTATGAAAAGGCAGGACTCTCTTTCGAGGGTCACGTCCCTGCACATAATGTTCGAGCCATGGCTGCCTCTATGGCAAACCTACACTCTGTAGCGATTGATGAGATATGCAAAGCAGCAGTTTGGCCTTCTGTCCACACTTTTGCTGCTCACTATTGCCTGGACAAGAAATCCCGCCAGGATACCTTGTTTGGCCAAGCTGTTCTCCAGCATCTCTTTCAGACTTAGATCAATTCCTAACCTCCATCCTGGGTTTCAATATCAGACATCTTGGAGGATACATTACCTCCTTAGTTATACCTATGATTCCACAGCCGACTCTGAGATCATCTCTGGCATCTCCGAGCTAGGGAGTCCCATATGTGAAGAATACATTCCTGCTTGTTCCTGGAGATAGCGTAGTTACTCACCTGTAACAGATGATCTCCGGGAACAGCTGGAATTTTCAGTGCCTCATTGGAGTCGGGAGTAGTGCCAAAGGACTGGAGAGAGGCATATGTGGTCCCTTTACACAAAAGCAAAAGTAAGGATGTTGAAAACTACAGGCCGGGTAGTTTAACTTTGGTGAGTAAATTATTGGAAGCGCTGCTGAAAGAGAAAATAGTGAGGTTTCTAGAGTTCAGTGGATTACAGGATCCGAGGCAGCATGGATTCACCAGAGGCAGGTCTATCAGACAATTCTTATTGATTTCTTTGATTGGGTAACCAGGGAGTTGGACCGAGGGAGAGCTAGATGTGGTGACTTTAGATTTCAGTAAAGCCTTCAACACCATTTCTCACAGGCGACTTATAAGCTTGAAGAATGGTCTAGAATTTGGCAGCTGAGATCTAATGTTAAAAAATGCAAGGTCATGCATTTGGGCTGCAGCAATCCAAGGGAGCAATATAGTATAGGGGTGAAGTACTTTTGTCCACTAAAGAAGAGCGGGACCTAGGCTTGATTGTGTCTGAAGATCTTAAAGTAGCTAAACAGGTAGAAAAGGCGACAGCAAAAGCTAGAAGGATGCTTGGGTGCGTAAGGAGAGGAATGGCTAACAGAAGAAAGGAGGTGTTAGTGCCTCTGTGTAAATCTTTGGTGCGACCTCATTTGGAGTACTGTGTGAAGTTCTGGAGGACACACCTTCAAAAGGCTATAAATAGGCTGGAGTCGGTACAGAGGATGGCTACTAAAATGGTTAGCGGTCTTCATTATAAAGCATATGAGGACAGACTTAAGTATTTTAATATGTAAATCTTAGAGGAAAGGTGGGATAGAGGTGATATGATTGAGATGTTTAAATACCTCCGTTGCATAAATGCACAGGAGGAGAGTCTCTTTCGATGGACAGCAAGCTCTGCTACGAGGGGACATGGGATGAGGGTGAAAGGGGATAGATTCAAGAGTGATATGCAGAAATATTTCTTTACGGAAAGAGTGGTGGATCTGTGGAATAGTCTCCCAATGGAGGTGGTAGAAATGTGGACAGTATCTGAATTCAAAGAAGCATGGAACAAACACAGAGGATCTCTAAAGGAAAAAAGGGGACACTTGTAGTGGTTGATATGGAAGGGCAGACTAGATAGGCCACGTGATCTTTTTCTGTCATCATGTTTCTGTGTCACTTTCCAGAAATACTTTCTCAGCACTTTTTGAGTCCTGCAATTCCAACTCTGATCTTCTTCCTCTCCCGACTATATGTGAAAAAGGTTTTGTCAGCACATTGCACATCTTTAAAACCCTTTCCAGGCCGAGCCCAAAACTCTCAGGATCCAAAATTCTGACTAAATATTCCTATCAAATTGTATATAATACATGACCATAGCAGAAGGAAAATCACTATTAGAACATATTGAATAAGACGGGTACAATTTTCCTGAAATATGCAAAAATTAACCCGGCTGCAGAATGTGGATTAAAAATTTAAAGTAGGCCTTCAAAGGGTTAGCCATCTTTTCTTCTGCCTTTGATTTTGCTATCCTTATTTCTCTTTGTTTCTTTTAACTTTATCTTGTATTTTCTGTGTTCCTCTGTTTGCAAACTTCTGAATTTGGTGAAAGCTGTGCTTTTTGCCTTGATTTGTGCAACCACTTTTTTGGAGAACCAAATAGGTTTCCTTTTCCTCTTGTTTTTATTTACTTTCCTTGCATATATATTTGCCCCTTTTATTGCCTCCTTAGTTTAGCCCACTGCAATTCAACTTGCCTTATCTTTTCCCACCCTGCCAACTCCTCCTTCGGTCACTTGGCCATTTTACTGAAGTCAGTGCTTTTGAAGTCTAGGACTTTGAGCTTGCTGTGATTAGACTCTGCCTTAGCTTTTATCTCAAACCACACCGTGTGGTGATCGCTGCTGCTGCTCACATGGGCACCCACCCGGCTATTCGACATGCTGACTCCATTAGTGAGTACTAAATCCAGCATTGAGCTTTCCCTGGTCGGTTCTATCACCATTTGTCTAAGTAATGCATCTTGTAAGGCATCCACAATTTTTTTTTTACTACTTTTCAGATTTGCAGAAGGAATACTCCAATCCACATCAGGTAGATTAGTCACCCAATATGATCGCTTCCCCCTTCATGGCTGTCTTTGCAATATCAATAATCAATTCTTAAAACTTTATAGTTTGTCTCAGCATGCACTGAAGTGGGTAAACCATTCCAGAGAGAAGGGGCAGCTACAAAAAACGCTGACTTGCGCATAGTATTTAATAATCAAGGGGGAAGGTATATATGATCAAACACCATATATAGAGCGAAGAGTTCTAACTGGAGCGTGTAGAGAAACCAAAGAAGCAAGATAATCTGGAGCTGCATCATGAATAATTTTAGGTACAAAAGATAGAACCTGAAATTGAACACGAAAAGAGATAGGCAACCAATGATGCCTCATGAGCGGCGTCAAATCGATGGGCATGCGAAATGATGTGCACCACCATATTTTGCAAAGTCTGTAGCCACTTCAACTGGTATTGGAGGATGCCCAGGTAAATTATATTACAATAATCTAACCTGGCTAATACTTTATGTATGTAACGGTCATTTGTGCCGAAGCATTCAGAAAAGGTTGAATTGCACGAAAGCATCGAAGAGCTATGAAAATAGCTTTAATGAAGAGAGATGTGGAGAAAACAATTCTGAATCCAAATAAATACCCAAGTAAGGTAAATGACTACCACCAAAGCTTAAAATCTCGAGGGATCGTCACCAGTCTCATCAAAAATTGACTGAACCCTTAAATCAACTAAGTATGCTTTCTAATACTTAACTTGAGTCCTTTTTATTGTTATTTACCTTGGTATTTTATTTCTTCCTGGTCCTTGTCATTGCTGCCTTCTAATCATATTGTCAGTTCTCTGCACTTTTCTTTCTAGCGGTGTTGTACTTCTGGTTTACTCCTTCACCTTTAAAAGGCAAATCATGTGATCCTTTAAATCACCAACCCACTAATATCAAGCCACTACAGCTAATCCATTAAGTTCAAAGGGATGAAGTTTTAAATAATCAGTCCACTCCAGCTCAGCACTAATTCCATGGATGGGGAACCATGTTCAATTAGAAAGAGGGAGGAGTGGCTCAGTGGTTGGGATAGGTTACCTCAGGCCGGAGGGCTGGGGGTTCAATTCCCGCATGGGGACAAGCAACCTCAGGCCAGAGTGACTGGGTTCTCTAGTCCCATGGCCACTCCTTGTGGCCTTGGGCAAGCCACTTAACCCTCCATTGCCTCAGGTACACTTAGATTGTGAGGCCTTTGGGGACAAGGGAATAAAAAGTACCTGTTAGTATACATGTAAACCGCACTGATTCTAAAGAGCGCGGTATAAAAAATAAATAAATAAATCTGCCTTTGCTCCTGGTAATTCAGTAACTTGTCTCCATTTTCCTCTCCACTTCAGATGGGCATAATCAACCACTCTCCATTTTAACTATTGGAAGGACTGTTGACTCTTCATGCAGTGTTCCACTAATGCTGCTGAGATTTTTTTAGTAATCAGGAGGGAGCGATGTTCAGCCATTCTCCCTTTTAACTTCCTGGTCATGTGCCGTTTTGCCAGGAAATTTCTTAATTTTAAGTGTAATTCTTGACAGTATTAACTCAACATGCACACTTTGTTAACAGAAGTTAAACTGCTTTTCAGAGATAAGCAGGACCCCATTATCACGTCATTTGATTGAATGTTGTGATAATCATTTGCTTTCATGCCAAATGTACATTCATTTTCCCTGTTAATCGGGCTCTGAGAGCTATGTAATTGTCTTTGTTAAACAATATACAATCCAATAGCTATCTTTTTGACATAACTCACTCCTGATAGTGCTGGAGAAAGATCAGCTGCTTGATGCAGGATCCTCAAATAATTGTGTACAGTAAATATTGTTCAGCACCACACAGACATATCCAAGAACCACAGAAGAGAAACAAGGAGCCTGTGTTTCAGCACACATCGCCTGCATCAGGGGACAGAAACAACTATGTAGTCTATGGAGTGGAGGAGTGGCCTAGTGGTTGAGTCAAGGTACTTCAGGCTGGAAGGTCGGGGGTTCAAATCCCACTAGAGGACAGCAACCTTGGGCCGGAAGGACTGGGGTTTCTAGTCCCACAGGTGCTCCTTGTGGTCTTGGGGAAGCCACTTAACCCTCCATAGCCCATGTTCCCTGTAAAATAGTTATCTCCAAGTTATAATGCCCTCTTCAATGTAATTTCAGTTTGTTCAATGTAAACCGCACTGATGCAGAATAGCGTGGTGTATAAGAGAATGTAAATAACTAAATATAAATCATAATAATACTCTGTGTATTGCATATACCTTTTAGCTTTTAAATTTTATTGTGGACTACATGATGGTTTTTGACCCCTCATGTAGACAGTGTGTGCTGAAACATGGCTATGTCGGGTCTGAATAAATTTGACTTTTCCACCCTTCTCCAAACTCCTTGTTTCCCTGCTGTGGTTCTTGTGCATTATGAATATTGCTTATGCATACATAGTTGGGCAACACTAGCATGTCAGAGTAATTCAACGTATAATAAATCTTTAACTCTAATTAACAAGATGATACACACAGGTGTATTTGTGCATAAGAAGGTAATGAAACTTGTTTTCTAGAGTTATTGACAAACTTTGCTCAATGATTGATATTACTCTTGGCTCATATTCTGAGTTTTTGGTATTCTCCGGGAACAAGCAGGAAGTCAGTCCTCATATATATGGGTGATGGCACCGATGGAGCCCTCGCAGAAGCATTCTCCCAGCTTTCAAAGAAAGACTTTGGGATTGCTACCACACATGTGTGGTCCTCTTCCCGCCCAAGGGTGCCATCTTGCTTGGTCTCCTTTTTTTCACAGAGCCCTTCAGTCATCTGGCTTGTCCCTGGAAAAAGTTGATTATTTTGTTCCCCGAGTTTCCAGCTCACCTCCATTATTGCACAATACTCTGGATGCCTACCGACCTCGGCGTCGAGATCGGTTTAATTTTTGTAGTCTTTTCGTTATTTTCTTTTTCTAGCGCCTTTCGCGCCTTTTTTCTCCCGCTGGTAGCCCGGAGGGTCTTCGACTTCGCAGGGGTACTTCCCCCCCCCTCCCCCCATGGCTACCAGTCGTTTTAAGAAGTGTGATTGGTGCTCTAAAATCATGTCTTTGACCGACACACACGACTGCTGTCTTTGTTGCCTCGAGACAGACCATGACCCGGCGGCCTGTGGTCTCTGCAAGAGGATGTACAGCAAGGCCCTCAAGAGTCGCCAGCAGCATGATAAGTTTTTCTGTGAGTCCCCCGATGCCTCAGAAAGCCAGGGCCTCCTCTGAGGCCCCGATGTCTCGGGCAGAACTCTCTGAACCTGAGCCTCGTCGTGGGTCCTCAGAAAAGGGGGTCTCTGTCGAGGGAACCCAGGAGGAAGAAGAAACCCTCAAAGGCGGAGTCCTTTGATGGCTGCGACCGGCCGGGAGCACCCCGGGCCTGGTCCCGCAGTCCAAGACGCTCGTCCGAGGCGTTGGAGAAGGAGCGACCTGTGAAGGTCCCCCAGAAGGATCTGACTACGGACCGGCCTCGGTCCCCAGACACCATCCTCGTTGGGGATTCCCCTTCGGGAGAGCCAATGTGAGGCCCATGTCCCTCGGTGCTTGTGCCAAAGACTGCAGAGCCTTCTGGTCTGAAGTCCAGAATGGCAGCCCTGGAGCACAGTTTGTTTGCCTTCATGGACCAGCAGCGGGTGCTGTTCTTCGGCATGACTGGTTCATCTGCCCCGACCACCGGACCCTTGATATCTAAGACGACCCCGGAGGCTGAGCCATTCCTCAAGGTCCTTTGGCCTTGAGGTGAACCTCGGCCAAGGTCGCGCTCTGAGTCCCGCTCGATGGGACCGCAGTGATCCCGGCAAGTTTACCCGGGCGCCAGCCATAGGGCATCGGGCTCTTCCAGCCCGGGGAGCAGCCCTCCTATGAGTCCTCCACAGACTACTCCGAGTGGGAGACAGAGGACGAGGAGTCCCCGAAACCCATCGCCACCACGACATCCCTTCGGATTCTCCCGTCTTAGAATCTCTGCGGCGGTCTCCGGCCAAGGACATAAACATGTCCTTGACAAATTCCAAGAAGCCCAAGGCCCTGTCATTCCCAACCGAGTTGGAGAAGGATCCTCAGGCGGATAAGTTAGAGATCCTCCAGTACAAGGCCCCTCCGCAGGAATCGCTCACGGTGCCTATCCCTCTCATCCTGGAGTGCTCATGCTCTGCATGTCGGAGACACCAGCATCCATGCCAGTGGTGAGCAGACAGCTCGTCTCGATATATCAGGTTTGCTGGAGCCCGGGCTTCCAGAAGTCACAGCTGCCGCATAACTCCATGGTGGTGGAGTCAGCCATGCATCAGCTGGAAAGCCAGAAGATGCACTCCTCAGTGCCCCCTGTCAGGGAGGTCCTCGGCAGAAAGTGCTACCAGGGCTCGTTGCTCATCTGCCACATCCAGGCCTACCAGCTGTACATGGGCATATACTTGAGAGATCTTGTGAAGGAACTCGCTGGATTTTCAGCTGGTCTCTCTGAGGCACCTTTGCAGCAGTTCAAGAGCCTGCCAAATTCATGTCTTGAGCATCCTATGATGTGTTTGAGTCAGCGGCCCGGGTAGCTGCGGCGGGCATTGGTGCATGCTGCCAAACTTGGCTTCAGTCATCTAACCTTGAGCAGTGGATTCAGGGCAAATTGGTTGATGTCCCATTCCAAGGAGAGAACCTCTATGGCAAACCCATGACCGACAAGGCTGCCGAGCTGGAGACAGAGTTCATGACAAGGACCAGGCTCTCTAAGACCACCACTGCCCCTTCCCGACAGAAGGGCTCAGGTAAAAAGCCCTTTTACCTGAGGAAGGGGGCTGCTTACCGAAACTACCCACCCTATCAGACCTCCCCAGCTCCCCAACAGGGTCAGCAGGCCAAGGGACATGGCCATGGGCATGGCCCTTGTAAGCAGAAAGCTCCAAAACCCCAGGCACCTACCCCAGCCCAGCCAGGGGGGAGCTTTTGACTCCTTAAGCATAACCTCTCTATCCCAAGGAGATCAGCAGCCCACGGGGACATTTAGCCCTCTATGCCCAGTGGTGGGTGGCCAGCACCACCGATTCCTGGGCACTAAGGGTAGTCAGGGAGGGTTATCTCCTCCACCTGGCTCAGACACCGCCCCCTTTTTTTCTCGAGAGAACCCCTCAGGTCTCCACTCCACTGGGACCTTCTTCTGAAGGAGTTGGCAGGTCTTCTCGAGGACAAAGCGGTGGAACCGGTGCCCTACCACCTCAAGGGCCAGGGTTTCTAATCCAGATACTTCCTCATCCCAAAGAGAATGCGGGGCCTAAGGCCCATCCTTGATCTGCAGAACCTCAACAAATTCCTGGTGAGGGAGAAGTTAAAGATGCTCTCCCTTGGAACAATGCTGCCATACGTCCAGCAGGGAGACTGGCTGTGCTCCTTAGACCTCAAGGATGCTTATACTCACATCCTCATCCACCCCAACCACAGGCAGTACCTGCAGTTCATAGTAGGGGGCAGGCACTTTCAATATAGGATGCTCCCCTTCGGCCTAGCCTCTGCCCCAAGGGTCTTCACAAAATGTCTGGCAGTCGTGGCTGCCTTCCTCCGGCTTCAGGGGATCTTTTTTTTTCTCTACTTGGACAACTGGTTCATAAGAGGAGGCACAGCCTCTGAGATGCAGTAGGTCACCGCATGCACCATCCAGTTTCTGCAACATTTGGGTTTTGTCATAAACTACCTCAAGTCTGACCTCCTCCCGACACAGTGCCTGGAGTTCATCGGGGCAAAGTTCAACATTCTCAAGTCAAAGGCCTTCTTGCCCAAGGACTGAGCCAATCATCTCAGATCCCTAGCTTTGGACATACAGCACCATCCCTCGGTGCCCGCCTGGCTGCTTCTGCACCTCCTCGGGCACATGGCCTCCATGGTCCACGTCACCCCAGACGCTCGCCTCCACATGAGGACGGTGCAGTGGTGTCTCTGGGAAGAGTGGTCTCAGACCACAGGCCGCCTCCAAGACCGAGTGTCAGTGACCCACCAGTTGGTAGACTTCCTGGTCTGGTAGCAGTCGCCTCAGCATCTCGAAATACGCATGCCTTTTCAGGCCCCATGCCACCCAAGGGTCCTCACCACAGACGCCTCCCTGCTCGACTGGGGAGCCCACTGTGGAGATCTCCGCACTCAGGGCAACTGGTCGCCAAACAAGAGTACCCAGCAGATCAACCTCCTGGAGCTCCGGGCCATACACCTTGCCCTGCGGGTCTTCTGTCACCAACTGCATCACCAGCCGGTGCTGGTCCAAACAGACAACCAGGTGGCGATGTTCTATGTGAATAAGCAAGGGGGTACAGGGTCTCATTCGCTTTGTCAGGAAGCACTGGTTCTCTGCTTGTACGCAATCCAACAGGTTATCCTCTTGCGGGCAGTGTACCTGCCAGGCCGGCACAACCTGCTGGCCAACAGACTTAGCAGCGTTCTCCAGCCACACGAGTGCCAGCTGGACCCCAGGGTAGCCAGTTGGCTTTTCCGGCTCTGGGGGGTACCCGTGATGGACCTCTTTGCCAGTCCGGATAACTTTGTTGTCCCACTGCAGCTTCTGGCAGGTACACCCCTCCAGGGTGGCAGCAGACACGCCTCATGTATGCCTTCCCTCTGACGCCGCTGATCGCCAGGACCTTGTTCAGGACCCTCTGCGACAGGTCCTCAATCATCCTGATAGCTCCTTGGTGGCCCATGCAGCCATGGTTCCCGCTTCTTCTGCAGCTAACAGTGGAGGCTCCCATCCCCTTGGGACCGCCCCAGGACTCCCTATATCAGGAGGGGGACTCTCTCCTGCACCCCATCCTGGGGTCTCTCTCACTGACAGCGTGGCTGCTGAGAAGGTGACTCTGGCCCCTCTTAACCCTCCAGTTGAGGTGGAGGACGTTCTGCTGGCCTCTCGCAAGGCCTCTACTAGGGCAGGCTTACGTCCTTTTTTTTTTTTTTTTTAAATGGTGCAGGATCTCTGCTTGGTGCGCCAAACACAGAGCTGATCCTTTCTCTTGCCCAGCGACTCTGGTGTTACAGTACCTTCTCCACCTCTCTGTCCGGGCTCAAGTCTTAACTCCATTCAAGTGCACCTGAGTGCCCTGGCGGCGCACCACCATCCGGTGGATAGTAAGCCCCTCTCAGTCCAACCTTTGGTGACCCATTTTCTCCGGGGCCTGCTCTTATCAAAATCCCCAGTTTGCCTTACGGCAACCAAATGGGACCTCAACATTGTGTTGGGGCAGCTCACTCGCCCACCCTTCAAGCCTCTGGCAACCTGCCACCTTCGCTACCTCTCTTGGAAGGTGGTTTTCTGGTTGCGTTCACCTCCACTCGCAGAGTTAGCGAGCTCCAAGCCCTTGTGGTGGAGTCACCTTTACTAGATTCTACAAGAACAGAGTGGTGCTTCGCACACACCCCAAATTCCTGCCGAAGGTAGTGTCGCCCTTCCATCTTAACCAGGAAGTGGTGCTTCCTTAACCGGGATGGAACCAGGCTGCTGACATTAACCTTTAAAAAGGAGATAGAGCAGCTTTTAAACTAGATATTAGGGGAAAGCCGACAGTCGCCCAAGAGCGGATGGTTCGGAAGAATGTATCTTTGAAGGATACTACCAAAAGCAGAGAGGTTCCACAAAAGAGTAAAGTAGCCCAAATGCCCTCAAGTATGGAGCAGACAAAGCTTAAAGATCCCAAATTACCCATGTCTAACAATAGCCAAATTAATATGAATAAAATACATTCTCTAAAATGCTTGTATGCAAATGCTAGAAGTCTAAAAAATAAGATGGGCGAGTTAGAATATATAGCACTAAATGAAAGGTTAGATATGATTGGAATATCAGAGACATGGTGGAAGGAGGACAACCAGTGGGACACTGTGATACCTGGGTGCAAACTATATCGTAATGATAGAGCTGATCAAATTGGTGGAGGGGTTCCTCTCTATGTTAGAGAGGGCATTGAGTCAGAAAGGATTAAAGTTTTGCAGAAAACAAAATCTGCTGTAGAATCTATATGGATTGAAATTCCATGTAAAAGGGGGAAGGCAATGGCAGTGGGGGTGTACTATCGAGCGCCTGGCCAGAATGACCAAATGGATGATGAAATGCTCAAAGAAATCAAGGAAGCTAACAAAACTAACAGCGCAGTAATAATAATGGGTAATTTCAACTACCCCGGTATCGACTGGGTCAGTGTCACGTCAGGACATGCTAGGGAGATAAAGTTTCTAGATGAAATAAATGACTACTTCTTGGAGCAGCTGGTTCATGAACCGAACAGAGGGGAAGCCATATTAGACCTAGTCCTTAGTGGAACACCAGATCTAGTGCAACAGATAAGGGTGTTGGGGCCACTTGGCAATAGTGATCATAGCATGATCGCCTTTGATTTAATTAGCGGAGGAGGGATAGTAAGGAAATCCACAGTACTACCTTTTAACTTTCGAAAGGGAGACTATGATAAAATGAGGAAAACAGTTAAGAAAAAACTAAAAGGAGCAGTTGCAAAGGTTAAAGATGTACATCAGGCTTGGCTGTTCTTGAAAAATACTATCTTGGAAGCCCAGATCAGCTGTATTCCACGCTTTAAGAAAAGTGGAAGGAAGTCCAAAAAACTGCCAGCATGGTTTAAAGGTGAGGTCAGAGAGGCTGTTGCCAAAAAAGCATCTTTCAGGAAATGGAAATAAGAGCCAAACGACGAAACCTGGAAACAGCACAAGCACTGGCAAGTCAAATGCAAGGCATTGATAAGGCAGGCAAAGGGAGAATTTGAGAAGAAGCTTGCTGCGGAAGCAAAAACGCGAAGTAAAGACCTTTTCAAGTACATTCGTAGCAAAAAACCTGTGAGAGAGTCAATTGGTCCATTAGATGATAAAGGGGTTAAAGGAGCACTAAGAGGCGACAAGGCGATAGCGGAGAGACTGAATGAATTATTTGCTTCAGTCTTTACTGAGGAAGATGTAGGGATGTTACCCATGACTGAAGTGGTATTTAAAGGTGCGGAAGAATTGAAGGAAATATCGATACATCGGGAAGATGTATTACAACTATTAGATAAACTGAAGAGTAGCAAATCACCTGGGCCGGATGGTATACATCCAAGGGTGTTGAAAGAACTGAAATATGAGATTGCAGACCTGCTATTAGTAATCTGTGAACTATCAGTAAAATCATCTCTAATACCTGAAGATTGGAGGATCGCCAATGTAACACCAATTTTTAAAAAGGGTTCCAGGGGTGATCCGGGAAACTACAGACCGGTGAGCCTGACATCAGTACCGGGAAAAATTGTAGAAACCATCATAAAGAATAAAATTACTCAGCATGTAGATAGTCATGACCTAATGGGAGACAGCCAACATGGCTTTAGACAAGGAAGATCTTGTCTTACTAATCTGTTATGTTTTTTTGAAAGAGTGAATAATCAGGTGGACAAAGGTGAGTCGGTTGATATTGTGTATCTGGACTTTCAGAAAGCCTTTGACAAGGTCCCTCATCAGAGACTTTTGGCAAAACTAAAGAGTCATGGGATAGGAGGCAGTGTACTATTGTGGATCAGGAACTGGCTAAAAGATAGAAAGCAGAGGGTAGGGCTAAATGGCCAATTTTCCCAATGGAGAAAGGTGAATAGTGGTGTACCCCAGGGATCTGTGCTGGGTCCGCTGCTTTTTGACATATTCATAAATGACCTGGAAAGTGGAATAACGAGTGAGGTTATCAAATTTGCAGATGACACAAAACTATTTAAAGTTGTTAAAACCCAAGAGGATTGTGGAAAATTGCAAGAGGATCTTGATAAATTGGAAGACTGGGCATCAAAATGGTAGATGAAATTTAATGTGGACAAGTGCAAGGTTATGCACCTAGGGAAGAACAACCCAAACTATGGTTACACGATGCAAGGTTCCACATTAGGAACTACCACCCAGGAAAAAGATTTAGGCGTCATTGTGGATACCATGTTAAAACCCTCGGCCCAGTGTGCAGCGGCGGCCAAGAGAGCAAATAGAATGCTAGGTATGATAAGGAAAGGAATGGAAAATAAAACAAAAGATATTATAATGCCTCTATATCGTTCCATGGTGAGACCGCACCTTGAATATTGTGTGCAATTCTGGTTGCCGTATCTTAAAAAGGATATAGCGATTTTAGAAAAGGTTCAGAGAAGAGCCACCAAAATGGTAAAGGGGATTGGAGGATGCTCCTATGAAGAAAGGCTTAAAAGGTTAGGGCTCTTTAACCTGGAAAAGAGACGGCTGAGGGGGAGATATAATAGAAGTCTATAAATTAATGAACGGAGTGGAACGGGTAAACGTAGATCGATTGTTTACCTTATCAGAATATAGAAAGACTAGGGGACATGCAATGAAGCTACAGGGTAAACTATTTAAGACTAATAAAAGAAAATATTTTTTCACTCAACGTGTAATCAAACTCTGGAATTTTTTTACCGGAGGATGTAGTAAAGGCTGTTAGTGTAGCTGGGTTTAAAAGGTTTGGACAAGTTCCTGGAGGAAAGGTCCATAAACCATTATTAAGAAGGGACCCAGGATATTAATGCTTGAACCAATACAAGCATTGTGGAACCTGTGTCCTTTGGGGAAACTGCTAGGTGCATATGACCTAGATTGGCCACTGTTGGAAACAGAATACTGGGCTTGATGGACCTTGGTCTGACCCAGTATGGCATATCTTATGTTATGTTCTTATGTTCCTACCTTCTTCCCAAGACCTCATTCCAGTCGGGCGGAGACTGTCCTTCACACCATGGACTGTAAGATGGTTTTGTCCATCTATATCTAACGCACTCGGGGCCACTACAAAGCTTCTCAGCTTTTCATTTCCTCTGACCCCAGCAATCTGGGGGACACGGTGACCAAGCGTACACTGCCCACATGTGTTGTGGACTATATGGCCCTTGCTTATGAGCAGGCGAGGCTCCTGCTGGACGGCCGCATCACAGCGTACCGTGTCAGGGCCATGGCGGTTTCGGTGGCAAACTTGCGCTCTGTCCCGATGGACATCTGCTGGGCCGCCATCTGGTCTTCAGTCCATACCTTCGTAGCTCATTAATGCCTGGAAAGAGAGTCCCTGTGCTCTGTAACCTTTTCGGAATTTAGGCAACTCCTACCCTCCGGCCCTTCTGTGTTCAGGCTACCAGAGTGCTGGTTTCATCGGACATAGGGGTCCTACTGTGGTCTGTTCATGGACTGAAAAATTACTGCTGCTTGCGGCTCCCCGTGAGGGAGCCCCTATTTTTCCTATGGGATTTCGGTATCCTGTAGCTGGGGAGTCCCATATGTGAGGACTGACTTCCTGCTTGTTCCTGGAGAAAGCATAGTTACTCACCTGCAACAGGTGTTCTCCAGGGACAGCAGGAATCGGTCCTCACTACCCTCCCACCCCCCCTTGAGAGCTGCTGTATTTTTGTCCTTCCCTTGCCATCTGCTTGGTAGGGCTCGAGCTAAGGGACCTGACTGAGGAAGATGGCACCCTTGGGCCGGAAGAGGACAACGTATGCATGGCAGCAATCACAAAGGCTTTCTTTGAAAGTTGGTTAGTGCTCTGCATGGGCTCCGTCGGTGCCGACGTCACCCATAAGTGAGGACTTATTCCTACTGTCCCTGGAGAACACCTGTTACTGGTGAGTAAAGCGTAGTTACTCACCTATAACAGATGTTCTCCAGGGACAGCAGGAATCGGTCCTCACAACCCTCCCTCTTCCCCTTGGAGTTGCTCCTTTACCATCTTCTGTTTTTGCCGTCTTTTAGCTTTGTCATCTGACTGGGCAAGATGGCACCCTTGGGCGCGAAGGGGACCGCGCACGCGTTATGGCATCTCCCAAAGGTTTTCTTTGAAAGCTAGGGGGATGCTTTTGCAAGGGCTTCATTGGTGCCAACAATCACCCATATGTAAGGACTAATTACTGCTGTCCCCAGAGAACACCTGTTACAAGTGAGTAACTACACTTTCTATCTTTATAGCTCTTTGTTTAGACGTACAGATGCTTGCTCTTTTTTTTCTCAGGGCGCTTTCCTTGAAAAATCCAGAGGACTGCGTTCTGGAGTATTTCCAGCATGTGACTGAGGGTGACTCATGATGCAATGCCCTAGTTCTACCTTTTGCAGCTTGAGAAGTGTCTATTAATGTAGCTTCTATATTATGTGCCTTTAATCTTGCAACAATTTCTTTGTTTATAGGCATCGATGAACTTTTAGCACAACATATTGCACATCTATTCATTCGAGATCCATTGACATTATTTGAAGAGAAAATATATCTAGATGACGACAATGAATCTGACCATTTTGAGGTAGTTTGTTTTTTACGTTTTACTAAAATATGTAATAGTTGCATTACAGCTAATTTTATGGCCTGGCGGAAGCCTTCTCAAACTTTTAATGCAGTACTTCTCAAGTTTTTATCCAATATGATCCTATTTTAGCAGCCATATATTAATATGATGCCATATCATGATGAAAACAAAATAGCAGGTTTTGCACCCTCCCTACCCACAGTTAGGGCAGGCCTATGTCAGCTTAGACCCATAGACCCCAGTACTTTACATGAATTTCCAGTCTGATAGGCATCCTACCCAGGGGGGGTCATGGCCTGTGAATGTTTACTTGCTCACAGGCTCCGTGTTGACTCGGCATAGGTTGAATTGAAAATCTTGAGGGTGGGGAGTTGATTCTGCTTCTGTGATCCCATTCACTGATGATGCGACTCCATTTGGATTCCTCTCTTGTCCACTACTTCTATATCTTGGCATACTCTAGTCCCCAGTTTTGCAATGTTTTTGTCTTGATTGTAAGATCTGATGAGCAGGAACTGTCTCTTAAATCTATATGTACAGCACTGCGTATGCTTTGTAGCACTATACAAATGATTAGTAGTAGAAGAAATGCTGTTAGCATGTCTCTGTATCTATATATTCATATAAAATAGTTATTTGTTGAAAACCAGTGCCAGTAATACAAACAATATTAAATTACCACTGATGTCAATATATAACACTCTGATTTAGAACACATTTTTCACCTCTCCAGACCTCAAAACCTTTCACAAGTCCTTAAAAAATGTTTAAAGAACTCATTATAGTCGTAACCTAGGCCATCTTTCCCTCTCATGGTCCCCCAATCATTCTACCCAACTGTTCCCCTCCCCCCCCCCCCCCAGTTCTTTCCTGACTTTTTCTGCTCCCCTCAAGTCTTATGCTATCAAAAGCTACACTTAGCACCATGTAAATAGTTATTTATATTATTTATTTATTGTTCTTATATACCGCACTCTTAAAAATCAGCGCAGTTTACATACAACGGTATTGTGCCAGTAAGGCACTTACGATGAACTGGATAACTGAACTTGGGTTTCAACTGTGGGTAACTATGGACAAGTGTTTCAAATTATTTACAAATTGTATCTGCAATATGTACACCCATTGGCAGTGATTCATGTGTTCATGGTTGTGTGTATGCAAGAAGGTGTCGGGTTGGAGGGTTGAGAGTAGTGTAAGAGAAAGTGATAATGCTTTAGCGCTTTTCTGAATTGGGCTAGATCTGTTATGGATCTGATGGATGCTGGGAGTGCAGTCCAACAGCTGGGGGCATAAAATTTAAACGCTCTGTTCCTTGTTATCTTGGTGCATTTTGTTATTTCCCTGGGGATCAGTAGGGTATTGGCTGTGCATGTTTTCCTTTCTCTGTGTGCTGCCATGGGGTGGATAAGGTCCATAAGAGCTGTGGGGGCTAATTTGTTGATGACCTTGAAAGTAATGATGATTACTTTATAGGACAGCCTACAGTATATTGGCAGCCAATGTAGTTCCTTAAGTACCGGAGTGATGTGATCACCTCTGGCGGTTCCACTCAGGACACGTGCGGCAGCATTCATGGCTAACTGTAGGGGGTTTAAGGTGTTTTTGGGTAGGCCTTGGAGGATTACATTGGAATAATCGAAGTGGGGGATCACCAATGTCTGAAAAACAGATCTGAAGTCCTCCGGTTGCGGCAAGGGTCAAAGATGTCGTAGGGTTCGTATCTTGTGGTATATTTGACAGTGTTGCTGATATGTCCCTTGAGATTGAGCTGTTGGTCTAATGTAACTCCTAGGTAGCGGATGCTAGGTTTGCTAGAGAGTTCTGCATCTCTTGTCTTTATGGTTGTCGGAGGCACGAAGGACTGGTTCCTTGTCACAAATAGTACGTCAGTTTTGCTAAAGTTGATCTTAAGGCTTTGGGATAGGAGCCAGTCAGTTATGGCATCGAAGCATTTTATCAGTTGGGTGAGGTCAGGATCATCAATCGTGATTGGGGTAAAGAGCAACACGTCGTCTGCATAGAGCAGACATGAGATGTTAAATGAGCGGATTATTTCGCATATCGGTTGCATATAGATATTGAATATACAAGGTGTGACAAAAAAGAAACGAGACTGTCCCATAAATGTTTTATTACAAAATCTACAGAGAAATTACACATTGTCCCCTTCAAAGTAATCCCTCCCCAGAGTTAATGCACTTCTGCATTCGCTTCTGCCATTTACGGAAGCCCTCGGTAAAGTCCTTCTCCTTGAGGTCCCTCAGCTCCCTCATCACAGGTGGCCTTGATCTCTTCTACAGAAGCGAAATGAGTTCCTTTGAGCACAATCTTCAGCCTGGGGAAGAGCCAGAAGTCGCAAGGTGCAAGATCTGGGGAATAAAGAGGGTGGTTGAGAGCTGTGATCTGTTTGTTGGCCAAGAACTGCCTCTCACTGAGCGGTGTGTGTGTGGGAGCGTTGTCGTGGTGGAGCAGCCACAACTTCTCTCCACAGAGCCCACCTACAGCGCTGAACCCGGTCATGGAGACGATTGAGGACCTGCTGGTAGAAGTGCTGGTTGACTGTCTGACCCTCAGGCACAAACTCATGATGGACCACTCCCTTCTGGTTGAAGAATGCGATCAGCATGACCTTGATCCTTGGTTTGGACATGCGCGCCTTCTTGGGTCTAGGTGACAGGTCGAGTCTTCCACTGCAGGCTCTGTCTCTTGCTTTCAGGGTTGTACTGGAATACCCAGGTCTTGTCTCCTGTGATGACTCAGCCAACAAACTGTGTATCTTCAGCGATCTTCTCTAGCAAGTCTCGACAGACATTGACCCGGTGCTTCTTCTGGTCGTTTGATAAAAGCTTGGGCACCATCTTGACACACAGCTTCTGCTTCCCCAGCTCCTGTACCAAGATGGTCCGCACTGACTCCCTGTTCAGGCTGAGCTCCTCAGCTATCATCCACACCATCAATCTGCGATCATTCCGAATTAGCTGGTTCGCTCTGTCAATGTTCTTAGCCGTCTTTATCGTTGAAGGCTGTCCTGATTTGGGGTCTTGAAACGTTTGTGCCACTCGAAGACATGCGGCCTTCACATTGCATCTTCTCCATAAGCCTTTTCGAGAAGTTGGAGAGACTCAGTTGGGCCCTTCTCCAACTTAACCATAAATTTCAAGTTGATTCTTTGCTCCATATTTCTGCCACCTCCAGTTGCGTGACAAAGCGATGGAGCAGTGTGCTACAAAAAAACCTGAAAAAGAAAAACAGAGATGAAAAATATTATAGCAGAATAGTGGTGTTATGTTGCACAACACAGTGACATAAACAGCCACTTGGCAGTGAGTCATGGGTGTGGCTGTCAGTCTCGTTTCTTTTTTGTCGCACCTCGCGTGTGCGTGTGTGTATATACTGTATGTCTGTGTGTGTAAAATTATATATCTATATATATCCAGGAACAAGCAGGAATGTAGTCTTCACATATGGGTATCGTTGGTACCGACGGAGCCTGCGAGGGAACGCTCCCCAGCGTCCAATTAGAAAGCTTTTGGGAGCATCCCACAGTGCCTGCGTGCTGCCTTCCCTCCTTTCCCAACTACCTCTCTCCAGTTCTTCATTTTCCGCGGAGCCAGCAGGTCGTCGTTCCTGTCACCGCAGAAAATGTTTCCTATTCTCCTTTTTTGTGGTCGCGTCTGCCTTCCCTCAACGCTATACCGGTACCGCCGGTTCTTTCTTTCTTTTAAAAAAAAAAAATATATATATACATATTTTTTTTCCCCAAACTTTTCTTCTTCAGGTGCACGTGCCATTTTGGGCCTTAGGCCCAAAATTTCCCTTACTATGGAAAAACCAGCTTCGTTTTTAAGACGTGCACCAAGTGTGGCAGTACCATCTGTCACCGACACCCATGAGTGGTGCCTTAAATGTTTAGGTCCTGACCACTCCATCTCGGAGTGTATGGCCTGTGCCATGATGTCCAAGAGGGGTCGACAAAACCGAGCTGCTAAGCTCAGCACCCTTTTTCCCTCCGATGCAGCCTCTGTGGCATCGACGTCTTCCAGGGCTTCGTCTTCCTCCCATGGATCTCAGGTAACTAAACATAAGTCTGGCCGGTCCTCAAAGGGTAGATCTCCTTCCAAGCATCGAGATGCCTCTGGCGTTGCCCTTGAGGGTTCTGTACCGGCAAAATTGCCCCGGCGGGAGGCTTCGGCTTCCACAGCATTATCGGGGCTCCAGGATGTTCTCGAGGCCTCAACCTCGGCAGAACTACTGGTGCCTTGCTCTGGGGTACCGGCATTTTTCTCCGGTACCGATACCCAGGCATCGGCAGCGTTGATAGACCAGAGGTTCCTGGCTATTGAATGCAGTCTGGCGGCTCTCCTTGCGGTATCGACACCCTCAGAACCGCGTCAGACAGTTCAACCGGTACCGCCAGCATCAATATCGATGTCTGCATTGCTGGCACCCAGTCATGCTATGCCTTCCGGTACCGATACGCTGGTATCGATTCCCCCCGGCACCGACTCCGGTCGGTAAGGGTATCGTGCTCTACAAGAGCATCCGGACAGAAGGTACTTTGAATCCTCAGAGGAGTCTGAGGATTCTGACAGCTCCGTCGGTACCGGAGTACTTCTCCCCGAGGAGCCTTCCTCTCCCAAACGTAGGATTTTATCAGGGAGGTGGCTCGAGGTCTTTCCATTACTGTGGCTCCTGAAACAGAGCCCAGGACAAAGGAGTTGGAGATTCTACAATATCCCAAGGCTCCTAAGGAGGCAGCTACTTTGCCTATCCATGAGATCTTACATGATCTCATGTTAAGAATGTGGGAAACACCTCTTACCACCTCTCCTCACTCTCGAAAACTGGCTACCATGTATCGAGTACCTCCGTGTCATGGCTTCCAGAAGACTCAGCTTCCTCACCACTCTATTGTAGTGGAATCAGCTATGAGAAGGATCAGAAGTGCAAAGAGGCATGCCTCTAATCCTCCAGGACGTGAGTGTCGAACTTTAAATGCCTTTGGACGTCGTACTTTCCAGGCTTCCATGCTTTCTGCCAGGATCAGTTCCTATATTTTATATATGGGAATGTTCCTTAAGGAAGTCACAGGAGATTTAGAGGTTTTGAGCCCTCTTCTTCCTGAAGATAAGAGGCAGGATTTTCTCACACTGGTTAAACATGCCCAGGATGTTTCTAAGTTTGTCAATCGTGCAGCTTTTGACTGTTTTGAGTGCATAAGCAGAACCTCTGCCATTGCCATAGGTGCACGTAGAATTGCCTGGCTCCAGTCATCCGATTTGGAGCTCTGGGTGCAGGACAAACTGGGAAATATCCCTTGTACAGGTGAGAATCTATTTGGCAAAAATTGGCAAGAAAAAGCCAATGAGTTGGATGCTGACAACTCCACTTTGGATAGATTATCCAAAGCCACAGCTGATCCTGCAAGGAAGAAATCTTTTTCCAAAAAGAAGAGGTTTTATCCCTCTTATTCTCAGCAGGGATGTTCTGCAGGTCAGCCTGCCCGGAAGAGTCAGCAACCACCTAAACAAAGGAAAGTAAAGACTGCTAAGCCTCAACCGTCTCAGCAGTCTCAGCCTCCACAAGGCCTTTGAATTCCATCTAGAGAACTTAGCCTTCCTGTCCCTCAACGGACCAGAACCTTCCAGCATTCCAGGAACATTGTGTCACTTTGCCCCCAGATGGGTGCCGATAACAGCAGAACATTGGACTCTCTCCATTATAAAAGAGGGGTACAAGCTTCACTTTCTCTGCATGCTCCCTTCCACAATGGTAAGACAGTTCAGTTCTCAGACCTCTCTCATCAACCTGTTAGATCAAGAGGTCACCATGCTTCTTGCCCAAGGGGCAATAGAAGAAGTACCCATCCCTCAACAGGGTACAGGGTTTTACTTCCCCTATTTCCTTATCCCAAAGAAAACAGGGGGACACAGACCTATTTTAGATCTCAGAGAATTGAACAAATTCTTGTTCAAAGAGAAATTCAAGATGATTTCTCTGGGAATGCTGCTGCCATACCTTGTCAGACGGCTGCCTGGGTGAGAATCTTCACAGTCTTGGCAAGTGCATATATCTATATGATTTGCAAGGGATTGTGGGCAATGTAGTTCATTCACACCAGACACAGCTGCTGACAATAATTTAGTTGTGCTCAAGTGTTAAAGCCAATAAGATATTTATTTATGGGGTTATTTCTCCCAACACAGATATGCTTGGTAGCACATAAATCAGGTTACTTGCTTTCAGTGTTAAACTTGAAAAAACAAAAATCAGGAAAACATTTTAACTTATCAGGCAATCAAAGCAAAAGAAATAAGACCTGGTTGGAAACAAACTGGTCTTTTCTGTAGGCTTAGCTAATATTTTCTTAGCATGTATCAAACAACAAACCAAAAGCTACAAAGAAAGAAAAAAAACTGTTCTTTTCAGGTTAACTTCTTATATCTTCCCACATAGATTCAGAAGTGATTCTCTCCTAGCTCACAAGCAATTAGGTAAGGCTCAATTGCTAGCAGTTACCCAGCTGAAACCCCTTAGCTGGCTTGCTTTCTACTGCGTGGGTCAAATCCTGCTTCAGGAGCTTTCCTGAGTAGATTAAAGAACAAGTTTGTATTTCTTTGTGATGGTTGCTGTACTTTATAACAGAAAATTACCAAAGGAGTTTAGACAGAGTGCAGTCCATATAAACACATTCTTCATCTGCAATCATTCCCCCTTCAACAAGCATGGGTTCAATATCATGGATTGGCACAGATGAATTTCTCAATGGAGCCCTTTCAGGAGAATACTTGTTTCCCTGCTGTCTTTCAAGGTTATAGCTAGGGCATAGATCAGTGTTCATACCTGAGCTTCCATTGCTGTTAGAGTTCCTCTCTATATAGCCTGGCCAGTATGTAGTCCAGTTCTTATGCCCAGCCTTCCAATCCAGATTCCTGGACACTGGATCTCTCTTCACATACCTTCTGGCACGGGTCCTAGGGTCCCTTCCACGTGCAGCCGTCTCCCTCACAGGTACCCTCTGGAGATTCCTAGCTCTGCAGCACCATTCCTCTGGCTTTCCCCAGTCCAATGGTGTATGCTGGCCCTTGGAATGCTTTCCAGTATACGTACTGCTCTGGATTCCTTTAGACCTGTCAAAGGCTTTTCTCTTCCTTCTTCCAAAGGGTTTCTTGCCCTCTCTGTCCGTCCGGTTTGGCTTCTGCTTCTGATGATCCTCCTGATGATGAAGATGATCAAGCTCAAGCTGATTCTCAGGATAAGGAGGATAATTCTCTGTAGAATAAACTCTACCTTTATTCTGCCTAGATGAGTGCTCCCCCCTAATACAGCGCAGCTGTGCTGAATCAGGCCCTGCCCTTTGAAATGAGTGCTTAGGGATTACCTCATAGCCCTCCTGATTGAACACACGTTTCCCCACTTCAGCTCCTCTAATGACTGTTGGAAACCTGGTGCATTCTGTGACTGGTAGTCTTTTATGGGAAAATTCTGTTTTCTTATTTCTACCAGAACTGACAGGTTGCTTGTTCAGAGTCACTTCACCTTTTCTATAGCTCCTTCCTGAGCTATGATAAGCTTCCTTATCACAACCTTCAGAGTCAAGATTGGCGTTGTTCTCTAGATCTCAAGGATGTGTACACTCATGTTCTCATCCATCCAACTCACAGAAAGTTCCTTCGGTTCCTCTTTCAAGGAAAGCACTACCAATACAGGGTGCTTCCCTTCTGGCCTGGCCTCAGCACCAAGAGTCTTTACAAAATGCATGGCTGTGGTAGCAGCATTTCTTCGCACTCTAGGAATATTCGTCTTCCCCTACTTAGACAACTGGCTAATTCGAGCCCCATCAGAGTCAGAGGCCAGTATTTCTCTAGCTTGCACAATGCGTATCCTTCAGTATTTGGGTCTAGTCATAAACATCCCAAAATCCAGCCTAACTCCCACTCAGACTCTAGAGTTCATAGGAGCTTTGCTGGATACCAGAAAAGCAAGCGCCTATTTTCCCCAGACCCATTGCCTTCACATGGTGCCATTAGCTTCTCAAGCAGTGCAAAAGCCTCCTCTCACTGCTCGAGATATGTTACAGCTACTAGTCCACATGGCATCTATCATAAGAACATAAGAACATAAGACATGCCATACTGGGTCAGACCGAGGTCCATCAAGCCCAGTATCCTGTTTCCAACAGTGGCCAATCTAGGTCCTACGTACCTAGCAATATCCCCAAAAGACACAGGTTCCATAATGCTTGTACTGGGTCAAGCATTGATATCCTGGGTCCCTTTTTAATAGTGGTTTATGGACCTTTCCTCCAGGAACTTGTCCAAACCTTTTTTAAACCCAGCTATACTAACAGCCCTTACTACATCCTCCGGTAACAGATTCCAGAGTTTGATTACACGTTGAGTGAAAAAATATTTTCTCTTATTTGTCTTAAATAGTTTACCCTGTAGCTTCATTACATGTCCCCTAGTCTTTCTATATTCTGATAGCGTAAACAGTTGATCCACGTTTATCCGTTCCACTCCATTCATTAATTTATAGACCTCTATCATATCTCCCCTCAGCCGTCTCTTTTCCAGGCTAAAGAGCCCTAACCTTTTTAGCCTCTCTTCATAGGAGTAGCCTTCCATCCCCTTCACCAATTTGGTGGCTCTTCTCTGTACTTTTTCTAATAACGCTATGTCCTTTTTAAGATACCGTGCATGTGGTTCCTTATGCTCGCCTCCATATGAGAGCAGCCCAGTGGACTTTATCCACTCAATGGACTCAGGCATCAGGGTGCCTGTCAGACAAAATAGCAAACACAAATCGCCTTATTTTGTCCCTGCAATGGTGGCAGTCCACTCAAAACCTGTTGGTGGGGTCTCCATTTCAACAACCTTTACCCCAGGCAACTCTCAACAGATGCTTCACCAATGGGTTGGGGAGCTCATCTGCAAGACCTCTCCACCCAAGGCACTTGGACTCCACAGGAGACTCATCTACACATCAATCTCTTAGAGCTCAGAGCAATCTTGCTTGCTCTGCGAGTGTTCTACTCTCTGCTCAGCTACAAGACAGTCCTCATTCATACGGACAATCAAGTAGCCATTTTCTACGTGAACAAGCAGGGAGGAACAGGCTCTCTGTCACTTTGCAACAAAGCTTTGCGACTATGGGCCCTCGCCAGAGCGCATCAGATTCATCTCCTGGCAGTGTATCTTCCAGGTATCCAAAACTCTTGGGCAGACAGACTCAGTCGCGTTCTGCTTCCACACGAATGGTCTATACATGCAGACCAGGTGGCCAAGATTTTTCAAATTTGGGGAACCCCGGACATAGACCTCTTTGCAAGTCAGTTGAATGCCATACTTCCCTGGTTCTGTTCCAGAATTCCGGCTCAGGGCTCTCAGGCCAGGGATGCTTTCTTCCTTCATTGGGGTCAAGACTTCCTTTATGCCTTTCCACCCACTCCCGTAATTCCCAAAACCCTGTTCAAGCTTCAGAGAGACAGGGGCCGTATGATTCTCATAGCTCCACATTGGCCATGGCAAGTGTGGTACCCTCTGCTTCTACATCTCTCTCAAGATCTCTCTCTGGAGTTAGGGTCTGCTCCAGATCTCCTATCTCAGGAGGATGGAATGTTATGGCATCCCAATCCCCAGTCTCTGCATCTCAGGGCTTGGTTGCTGAAGGTCTAGATCTTCATGATCTTAACCTTTCTCAGCAAGTAAAGGATATCCTTTATGCTTCCAGAAAACCTTCCACAAGACGCTCTTATGTTTTCAAGTGGAAAAGGTTTGCCATATGGTGCTCGCAGAAGGGTCTTAGCCCCCTTGCGATACCTCTGGAATCACTACTGGAGTATCTCCTTCATTTATCCAATGCAGGACTTAAGACTAACTCAGTAAGAGTCCATTTGAGTGCTATTGCAGCTTCTTTCAAGCCTTTAAATAGACAACCTATTTCCTCCCATCCTCTTATAGTGAGATTTATGAGAGGCCTTCTTCTAACTAAGCCTCCCATTAGGCCACCACCGGTGGCATGGGACTTAAACCTGGTTCTTGGCCAGCTCATGAAGCCACCTTTCGAGCCCTTAGCCACTACCTCGTTGAAATTCCTTTCTTGGAAAGTTATCTTTCTCATTGCAATCACATCAGCACGTCGCATCAGTGAGTTGCAGGCACTAGTGGCTGATCCGCCTTATACAAGGTAGTCCTTAGGACTGATCCACACTTTATGCCAAAGGTGGTTTCGCCTTTTCATTTGAACCAAGCGGTCTACCTGCCTGTGTTTTTTCCAAGGCCTCATGCATCAAATGCAGAAAGGAATCTTCATACTTTGGACTGTAAAAGAGCTTTAGCTTTTTACTTACAAAGAACACAGTAACATAAAAAGTCCTCTCAAAATGTTTTGTTGCTTTTGATCCTTCTCATCTGGGACTTCCAGTCTCCAAGAGAACACTGTCCAACTGGATTGCACAGTGTATTTCCTTTGCCTATCAGAGTAAGAATCTTCCTCTGGAGGGCCATGTCACAGCTCACAATGTGAGAGCCATGGCAGCTTCAATGGCTCATCTGCACTCTTTGTCTGTCGACGACATCTGTCGAGCAGCCACTTGGGCCTCGGTTCATACCTTCACAGACCATTACTGCTTAGACAAGGACTCCCGTCGGGATGTCTTGTTTGGTCAGACTGTTCTCCAACACCTGTTCCATACCTAATCAACTCCTACCCACCATCCCTGGTAGGATGCCGGAGATCCATGGGGGGAAGTGGAGCCCTTTCACAGGGACACACAACTTCTGGGGTTCTCTCCCTGGCATCTGCAGCTAGGGAGTCCCTCATATGTGAAGTCTACATTCCTGCTTGTTCTTGGAGATAGCATAGTTACTCACCTGTAACAGGTGATCTCCGGGAACAGCAGGAATTTAGTCTTCACAACCCACCCACCTCCCCTAGGAGTTGTATCTCTCTATCTATCTCTTTCTCTTTCCCTCTCTCTCTCTCTCTCTCTCTCTCTCTTTGTCTCAGCTTTAAACTCAACTGGAGAGAGGCAGTTGGGAAAGGCCGGAAGGCAGCACGCAGGCGCTGTGGGATGCTCCCAAAAGCTTTCTAATTGGACGCTGGGGAGCTTTCCCGCGCAGGCTCCGTCGGTACCGACGATACCCATATGTGAAGACTAAATTCCTGCTGTTCCCGGAGATCACCTGTTACAGGTGAGTAACTATGCTATATATATACACCATGCCGTTCTTTATATTATTAAGACACTATTCTGTTCTATGTAATTATCTCATGTATATAGTTTACCCCGGTTCTCCAAGTTTGTACTCCTGTTCGATGTAAACCAAACAGCTTGTTGTTATGGTCTTTGTTATAATGTAAACCGCGCTGATGCCGAATAGTGCGGTATATAAGAACTTGTAATAAATAAATAAATAAATAAATATGTATATGTGTGTAGTCCAAGTCTGAGGACTGGAAAACTGAGGAGAACTCTGCCATCTCGGACGGGAGGTCTCCTGACCTGTCTTCTGACTCGTCACCCTGAGAGGACGGTGCAGGATAAGGCCAAGGCCATACCCTTCTCTCTTGAGGTGAAAGACAATCTGATGGTGGAGGTACTTGAGCTCCTATAGTGCCCTTTAGCACCCAAGAAGGCAGTGCACCATGTCTTGCAGAGACTACTGCTGCGGCTGTGGGAATGTCCCCTCATGGTTTCCACCAGCACCTGGACTTTCTGTAATGTGTCCAGGAGGCACTGGGCTTTGGGAAGCCCCAGCTAATGCACATCTTCGTGGTGGTCGGCCTTGAAGCACGTGAAGGGTACCCAGACTCACTCCTTGGTGCCCCTGAGACAGGAGGCCAGGACCATGGACTCCTTTGGGAGGAGATGCTACCAGGAATCCATAGTGGTGGCTTCTTTTCCTACCCGCTCTATATGGGTATGTTCCTAAAAGACATCATGCTGGACATGGTGTTTGCCACCCATGTCCCTCCAGACCGCCTCAATTCCTTCTGGGTCCTGATTGTCCATGGTAAAGATTGCTCCAAATATGCAGTGCAAACCACATATGATGCCATTGAGTTCACCTGCAGAGTGGAGCTGGTGGGCATCAGTGCCCAGCACTGGCCTGGCTCCAGTCCTTAGTCTTGGAGTAGCAGGTCCAGGATAAGCTTGCCAACCTTCCCTGCACTGGGGAGAACCTTTTCAGGAAGGCAGGCAATCTCAAGATGGAGCACATGACATTTTCTAGACTCTTGAGGAAGACTGCAGATCCTTTACATAAGAAGTATGGCTTGAGTCAACTTTCGGGAGAGTGGCTTGATTCTAAGATGGCGGAGTAAGTCTTTCAAGCTGATCATGCCAAAAAGAAAGGGCAAACAAAAGGTTCCTCCCACGGAGCCTGTACCTGCCGTTCCTGTTGGCCCTATGGATCGTTTTGTGCATTTGACAGAGGAACAAAGAGGGGAGATTCGAGCAGGCGCTGCGATGCCCGTTGAGGTGGCTCCGGCATTGCTTGCCCTGGAGGTATCTCTCTCCCCAGAGGAACGTTTGCCGCCTCCTCGGGGGCCATCCCCGTTGACTCTCTTCGCGAGAGGAGAGGCTGCTCTGCCCAATGCTGACTGTGCAGCGTCTTGTGAGCGGGCCTTGCTTGGAGCAAGTCTCGGAGATCAGCCTTCTGTATTGTGGGCTGTGGATGTGGCCCCTTGTTCATCTTTGGAGCCGGAAATATCTGCTCACCGAGTGGATAGAGATGACGTGAAGATCCCTCCTTTTCCTAGTGGTCTACTTAAAGGTACTTTTTTGAAGCGCCCTAAAGAGATTTCTCTGGAGACAATTTGGGAGGCGATATTGCAGCTTTCTTCTGTGGTTAGCCAACAAGTAGAAATATCAACTTCGCGGTTGGAGAAATTGGAGAGTATTTCTTCTGGCGTTCAGGGAGAACTGGTTGACCTTCGCTCAAAGATTGAAATTGGGGAACAGAAAGTGACTTAGGTTTCCTTAATAACTGATTCTATTATGAAAGATAATATTGCAATGAAAATGAAGCTGGAAAATTTGGAAAATGTTGTGAGAGCATCTAATATACGTTTGTTAAATTTTCCAGTAGTTTCTGAGCTTTCCCCAGTTGAATTGTTTAAAAAAATATATTCAGGAAGCCTTAATGATAGCAGCTGATATGATTCCCCCAGTGGTTAAGGCTTATTTTCTACCTAAGGGTAAAAAGGATGGTAAAATGTCTGTGGGTGCTTTAGACATGGATATCTTAGATGTTTCAGCTTTACTACAGTCACCTAAGGAAGTTAATTTAGCAGTTTCTACGATGTTGGTGACTTTTGTGATTCCTTCGGATAGGGATTGGCTATTGAAAGTATACTTTAAGAAGCGTTCTATGTTGTTCATATGAAGGAAGGATGTGATGTTCCCTGATGTCTCCAGAGAGACTCAGAGGCGGTGGAGAGCTTTTTTGCTATTAAGACAGGTGTTCTTCAGATTGGGGCTTCATTTATATTGTGATTTCCTTGTAAATGTGTCATTTTCTTTAAATCCAATAAGTATGTATTTTTTCAACCGAAGGAGTTATCTTTATTTGTCAGCTCTCGATTGTTAACATCATCTCCTCAGTGAGTGTTCCTTAAAAGGATTGTTATTTCTCTGTCCTCCGCCTTTGCTTAGTGTTTGTTTAAAATATATTTCCTGTATATTTGAATATTGGGGAGCCACCTCTCCTTATATTCTTTTCTATGCTGTTCCCCCTAATTATTGTGGGCTACCTATACTCTTGTGTGCTGTATTTTATAGTACATTTCCTTTGTTATTACTTCACATGTAGTTTGCTGTACAAGCATTTGCTTGATTAATCGTTGTAAAATTGCATAAATAAAAAATAAAAAAAGTACCACCAACGGAGGAAGGCCTTCTACCTGCACCCACACTGGTACTATCTGGTGCCCCAGAGTGCTCAACTGAAGTCACAGGTCCTCTGCCAGCAGTGGCGGGAGGAGCCTCAAAGAGCCCTGCCAGCTCCGCAGCCTAAGCCAGGAGCGGGCTTTTGACTAGTTCCTCAGGAACATAGCCAACTGTCCCTTATCTGTCGAAGTGCCCCTTCAGGTAGGGAAGGGGACAGCTTGTCCATTTCACCCACAGGTAGCCTCCTATCACCTCGGACGCTTGTGTGCTGCAGCTCTACAGCAGGGTTATCAGCTGCACTTTGCCTAGCTGCTGCCTCTCTTCATCCCAGAGGGGGCATCCCATAGACGCTGTGCACTGACAGACATGGTCGGCAGCATGTGGTGTCTATGCCACACCATAGCCAGGGGGATGCTGAATATGCTTGGCCACATGGCTTCCACAGTGCACGTCACCCCCTTGGTTTGCCTCTTCATGCGGTAGGCACAATGTACCCTCCGCACGCAATGGAAACAGACCATGGGCTGTGTCTCGAGACACAATAGCGGTCACCATTCAATTGGTGCAGTCCCTCAGTTGGTGGTTGGAGCCACCGAACCTTCTTTGGGGCCTCCCATTCCAGGCAGTCTCCCCTCCCCCACCCCCCACTGGATGTTGATGACAAAATATGTCCAAGCTTGGGTACTGGGCTCATCTGTACAGCCTGCGGATGCAGGGCCTATGGTCCAAGCAGGAGATCTGCACCAGAAAAACTTCCTAGAGTTGTGGGCCATAGTGAATGCTCTCCAGGCCTTCTAGGCACACCTGGCGAATCAGGTCATCCTGATCCAGACTGACAACCAGGTGGCAATGTTCTCTTAACAAACAGGGGGGTATGGGCTTGTATTTTCTCGGTTGTGAAACAGTCCAGCTGTGGATGTTTTGTGCTGGACTACAGGATGGAGCTAAAGAAAACTTACCTGCCTGGCAAGCTCAATGTGCTGGCAGATTAGCTGAGCAGAGTCCTCCAACCACACAATTGGACCTTCCAGAGAGGAGTGGTGGAGCGAATCTTACGAGAGTGGGCACCCCACCATTGACCACTTTGCCACATCGCAGGACATCCAGGTGAATCTGTTCTGCTTCAGGAAGATGGCCAGTAAGCAGCTGGGCTAGGATGCCTTTCTCCTCCACTGTTTTACACCTTTCTCTGATCCCTCGTGGAAAAATGCTGCTGAAGCTTCAGGCAGACAAGGGCACCATGATCCTCATCGTCCCATACTGGTCCTGGCAGCCGTGGTTACCCCTGTTGCTTCAGCTGTCTCGGAGGGAGCCTCTCCATCTGGGTTTTGACCCGGTTCTCATCTCCCAGGACGGGGGGACCCTGCTGCATCCCAACATCCACTTCTTAGCCTTCACAGCCTAGATGCTGAGTGGTTAGTCCTTTCAGAACTCAGTTTCTCCAGGAATAAGCAGGAAGTCGGTCCTCACTTATGGATGACGTCGGCACCGACAGAGCCCGTGCGGAGCAATTCCCCAGCTTCCAAAGAAAACCTTTGGGATTGCTGCCACGCATGTGTGGTCCTCTTCCTGCCCAAGGGTGCCATCTTGCTCAGTCTCCCTTTTTCCGCGAAGCCGATTGGACGCACGTCCTCGTCCCTTGGAAAAAGTTTCATTTTTTGGGCCTACAGGCCTCTGTTTTTCGGTTGCACCGGTCCTCTACCCGTCCTTCCCCTGCTCTATTTTCTTAGAGCTGTAGGGGATAGTCTTCTCCTTTTCATTTTTTGTTACAGGCTTTGCGCCCTTTTTTCTCCTCTAACTGCTGGCAGCGTGGGTCTTCGACCTCGCAGGGGACATTTTTGCCCCCATGGCCACCGGCTTCAAAAAAATACGATAGATGCTCTAGGGACATGTCGCTTACAGACACTCACGACTGTTGTCTGAGGTGCCTCGGCGCCAACCATGATCCGGAGCTCTGTTCGCTCTCCAAGAAAATGTCCTCTAAGGCCCTGTTCAGCCATAAGCAGAAGTCCGAAGACATTTTCCGAAAGGTCGCCTCGGCATCCCCGGTGGCACCCTCGGCCGTGTCTCCCCCGGTGGGGTCCCTCCTGTGGCACTTCGCTCTCGGCGGCATTCCGACCAGGGATCCCCTGAGGTGGAGCAGCGCAAAAAGAAGGCCTCGAAGTTGCTGTCAGGGGTCCCGACAAGTGCGAATGCTCCCGCACTCGGTCGCTTAGCCCCCTTCGGCCTTCCTGAGAGTTGGACAGGGAGCGGCCCCACAAGGTACCCCACACAGAAGCGGAGGCTTCCGGAAAAGGCCCCCAGTCTTCTGAGGGCCGTCCCAGTAAGGACCCCCTCTCCTCCTCAACGCCTGACTCGGTGACCCCAGGATCAGCATCGCAGGGCCCCATGCCCACGTGGGAGTCCTGCATGCTGGCGCTGGAATGCATCATTTCTGCGTTCATTGCTTCCCAGCAGGCGCTCACAGCCAGCTTTGCTGACTCGTGCTCAGAGACCATAGGTCCCTCGCGTGGGACACCAAAATCCGTCCAGGAACCCCCGAGAGCTGCGGGCCTCGTGAGGCTCCTCAACGTCGGTCTCACTCGCCCTCCCGTTCCTTGGAGCAGAGATCTTCCAGGGCCTCCGGCTCCAAGCGGGCACCGGCCATTGGACAGGGCAATCTGCCCAGCTCGAACTTCTCGACCGATTTCTCAGAGTGGGAGTCCGATGGGGACAGCTCCCCAGAAACCCGTACTCACTTGGAACTTCCGTCAGACCCCTCCCTGCCCGCGTTTTCCAGTGGCGCTTGCCCCACTCGAGGACACCACCTTCTTGATGTTCGTTCGGGACATGGCACGGGCCCTTAACCTGGCCACTAAGGCCGAGGAGGACCCTCGTGCTGAAGAACTTGATAGTCTTCAGTACGATCCCCTCCCAGGGAATCCCTCACTGTGCCGGTTCCTCCTATTCTATCTCGGCTAGTGCTCCACATGTGGGAGATCCCTGCCAAGGTCCCATCGTAAGCAAGCGCCTTGACAGTATGTACAAGGTACAACATGGGCCGGGTTTCAGGAAGATCCAACTCCCCAACACCTCTATGGTGGTGGAGTCGGCTATGAGGAAGCAAAAGAGCCCAAAATTGCACTCGTCGGTACCACCCAGCCGAGAGTCGAGAGCCCTTGATGCCCTGGGCCGCAAGGCCTACCAAGGCTCCATGCTCTCTTGTCGCATTCAAGCTTACCAACTATACATAGGTATGTTCTTGCGTGATTTAGCCAAGGAGCTCAGAGGGTTCTTAGAGGGCGAGCCCCTCAATAGATTCGGCACTCTGCTGAGGTCCGTCGCAGACTGCTGTAACCAGGCATGGTTCCAATTTTCTTATTTGGAGTAATGGGTGCAGGAGAAACTCATGGATGTGCCCTACCTTGGCGAGCAGCTCTTCGGCAAGCCGATGGTGGATAAAGCTGCAGAGATAGAGACTGAGTTTGTCACCAGAACCTGTCTCTTACGCAAGGCCTCCACTCTGCCCCGAAAAAAGCAACCAGCCAAGAAGCCCTTCTTTCCTTGGCAGGGCCTCCAGTACTGGGGTTATCCACCATACCCGGCTACCCCCGCGCCGACCACCCCGGCACAGGGTAAATCCAGCCAAGGGCATCATAAGCCAAAAATGCCGAAAGCCCAAACTCCGGCTCCTCCACAACCCGCTCAAGGGTTTTGATGCCATCGGCATATCCCCTCGCTCTCCGGCGACACAGCAGCCAGTGGGGGACGCCTGTCTCATTTTGCCCTGTTATGGGCCTCCATCACCTCGGACACCTGGGTTCTCCAGGTCGTTCAAGACAGCTATCGCCTTCGCTTCGACAGGCTTCCACCTCCCTTCTCCCCGGCGGAGCCTCCTCGACTCCCCACACACCAGCTTCTACTGCAGCGGGAAATACACTCTCTCCTTGCCCAACGGGCAGTTGAGAAGGTCCCTCTGCACCTTCAAGGTCAGGGCTTCTATTCCCAGTACTTCCTCGTACCGAAAAAGATGGGGGGGGGGGGGGTCTGCGGCCCGTCCTCGACCTCTGCAAGTTGAACAAGTTCTTGGTGCGGGAGAAATTCAAGATGTTATCCCTTGGCGTTTTGCTGCCCTTTCTCCGGCAGGGCAACTGGCTATGCTCCTTGGATCTAAAGGACACTTATGCCCACCTCGTAATCCACCCCCAACACAGGCAGTATCTGCGCTTCAGGGTGCAGGGAGAGCACTTCCAGTACAGGGTGCTCCCCTTCAGCCTCGCGTCCGCCCCTTAAATCTTTACAAAGTGCCTTGTCGTGATCGCCGACCATCTCCAGCATCAAGGCGTGTCGATCTTTCCGTACCTTGACGACTGGCACGTCATAGGCTCCTCGGTTGAGGAAGCCGGGCGAGCAGTGTCACGTACCATCCTTCTGTTGGAAAACTTGAGTTTCTTGGTCAACTACCCAAAGTCTCACCTTGAGCTTTTGCAGGCACTTGAGTTTATCGGGGCGTGACTCGATACTCTGCAGGCGACCGCATTCTTACTGGTGGATCGTGCCAACCGCCTCCGAGCTTTGGCGGCCCGCATCCAAAGCACTCCTCGGGTCACCACTCGGACCATGCTACGTCTCCTGGGCCACATGGCCTCTACCATGCATGTGGTCCCCCATGCCCGCCTGCACATGCAGACAGCTCAGTGGTGTCTCAGTGCCCAATGGAGCTAGTCCCTCGGTCACTTCAGGGACCCTGTCAGAGTCCTTCCCGACCTCCGTTTGTTCCTGAGCTGGTGGCAAAACCCCTGCAACCTTCTGTGGGGATTGCCCTTCCAGGCCTTGTGGCATGATGCGGTTTTGACTACAGACACTTCCCTGTTTAGGGTGGGGAGCCCACTGTGGGCCGCTATGCATGCGGGGGCAGTGGTCACCCAAGGAGTCTCAACAGCAGATAAACTTGCTCGAACTCCGGGCAATTCGGTGGGCCCTGAGGGCCTTTGAAGACCACCTCAGAGGGAGGTCAGTTCTCAATGCATATCTTCTGGACTGGACATCCAGCCTGCTCTATGCATTCCTTTCCTTCCCTCTCATTGCGAGGACCCCTTTCAAAGCTCAGCGGGACGGGGCATCATTGATTCTCATAGCCCCCTCGTGGCCTCGGCAGCCTTTGTTCCTGCTCCTGCTCCGGCTGTCGATGGAGCCCCCTGTTCCCCTGGGCTCTGCCCCGGGTCTGCTGACACAGGAATAGGGACGGGTGCAACACCTGAACCTAGCCTCCTTATCCCTCACGGCCTGGCGGCTGAATGGGTCCCCTCTGGCCCTTCTGGAAGAGGTCGAGGAAGTTCTCCTCGCCTTGAGAAAGGACTCCACTAGATGAGCCTATGCCTTCAAGTGGAGACGCATCTCAGTCTGGTGCTCGGAGCTCTAGGTCTAACCCTTCTTGTGTCCCATTCGATGGATCCTCCAGTACCACCTCCATCTCTCGAAGGAAGGGCTGAACTCTGTCAGGGTACACTTGGGCGCCGTCTCAGCGAATCACCACCTCATCGAGGGAAAGCTGCCTCTTGGGGCAGCTGTTAGTCTCCCGCTTTATGTGGGTTTTTCTGTTTTCCAAGCCACACATCTGTCCTCCCCCAGCAGAATGGGACCTGAATGTGGTGCTCATGCAGCTCATCCATTCACCCTTCAAGCCAAAAGCGACGTGCTCGCTCTGGCATCTGTCCTGGTTGCCTTCCTGGTGGCGCTGACCTCGGCCCGCCGAGTCGGTGAGCTCCAGACTTTCATGGCTGATGCCTCTTACACCAAGTTCTATCGAAACAGGGTGGTCCTCCATACCCACCTTAAATTCCTGCCTAAAGTCGTTTCGGACTTCCATCTTAACCAGGAGATAGTCCTGCTGACTTTCTTTCTGAGGCCCCACACCGACCAGGCGTTGACGGCTCAACCTCACCCTCAACTGCAAACGGGCCCTTGCCTTTTACTTGCAGCATACCCAAACTCATCCCAAGTCTGGCCGGCTCTTTATGACCTACGATCCCAATAGGCTGAGGCAGGCAGTTACCAAACGCACCCTCTCGGTTTAGGTGGCAGACTACATCGCTTTCGCTCCTGCGAAGGCAGGCACCCCGCTAGATTGTCGAGTCACCACACACGGGGTCAGGGTCAAAGTGGCCTCGGTGGCCTCCCTACGCTCCGTGCCCCTGATAGACATCTGCCGGGCTGCAACCTGGTCTTCCACGAATACTTTCGCTGCCCACTACTGCCTGGAGAGTGTCCCGCTGGGGCAGCGCCTTCAGCCAGGCTATACTCTGTAACCTGTTCGGGGTGTAAGCAACTCCTGCCCTCCGACCCTTCTTTATGGCTACCGAGAACTTCTTCCCAAGGACTCGGGCTCCTTTGAGCATTGGCTTCTGCTCAAGGCCTCACAGAGGCGTTTTTTTGGTTACAGGTTTGGTAGCCTGTAGCTGGGGAGTCCCATAAGTGAGGACTGACTTCCTGCTTGTTCCTGGAGAAAGCATGGTTACTCACCTGTAACAAGTGTTCTCCAGGGACAGCAGGAATCAGTCCTCACTACCTTCCCACCTCCCCTGATGAGTTGCTGAATTTTTGTCCTTCCTTTGCCATTTGCTTGGTAGGGCTCGAGCTAAGAGACCTGACTGAGCAAGATGGCACCCTTGGGCAAGAAGAGGATCACGCATGCGTGGCAGCAATCCCAAAGGCTTTCTTTGAAAATTGGGGAATTGCTCTGCTCAGGCTCCATCGGTGCCGACGTCACCCATAAGTGAGGACTGAGTCCTACTGTCCCTGGAGAACACCTGTTACAGGTGAGTAACTACACTTTATTTTTATTTATTTATTTTTATTTAGCATACATTTATAACCCGCAACTTCCAGAGTTCAGTTGCGGTTTACAATAAAACAACAATCCACAAAGCAAAAGCTTAGTTTTACATTGAACATTTTGTAACAATAAAAGTAAATGTAAACAGCATGAACTTATGCATAATAGCAAAATTGGCTGGTAAATTATATACAATAAACTATATACAAATATATGTTGTGGGTACTTTAGAATTGAATCATGGTGTTTTTATAATAGTGTATTGTCTGTTAAGTTGTTGGAAATAGCCTAGTGGTTAGGGCAACTGCCTAGTACCCAGAAGATCAAGGGTTCAATTCCCACTGGCACTCCTTGTGACCTTGGGCAAGTCACTTTACCCTCCATTGCCTCGGAAGAAAAGGCTGGAAATCTACTTCCGGTGATACATTGCCAAGAAAACCCAGAGGTATTTGGGTCGCTATGAGTCAACACTGATTTGATGGCACTAAAAAAACAAAAACAAAAAAAACCCTACACTTTACCCGACAGCATCACAACTGTCCTCCTGGCATTGCAGAAGGACTCGATGCATCAGGCTTACGTGTTCAAGTGGCAGATGGTCTTCACTTGATGTGTGCATAAGGTGCTGGATCTCTTCTGCGCGGTGGATTGGTTGCTGGAGTACCTTCTGCACCTCTCAGACTCTGACCTGACATCAAACTCTGTCCAGGTCCACCTCCGTGCAATTGGTGCCTACCATTATGGCTCAGGGGGGTCGGCCTGTCTCCATTCACCTCCTGGTGGCTCACTTCTCGAAGCCTCCCAGCGAGCTCTCTATGGTGGCTTGGGATCTCAACGTGATCCTTACGCAACTCATGCATACTCCTTTTGAGCCACTTGACTCTTACCCTCTGAAGTACTTAACCCGGAAGATCCTGTTCTTGGTGACTCACATTGGCCCACTTGGTCAGTGAACGCTCCAGGCTCTGGTGGCCCATCCACCTTATGCTAGAATCCACCAGAACCGGGTGGTCTTGCGTACGCACCCGCGATTTCTGCTGAAGGTTATCTCTGAATTCTACCTCAACCAGTCAATTGTCCTGCTGGCTTTCTTCCCAAGCCCGCATGCCAACTGGGAGGAGGCAGCGCTGCACACTCTGGATTGTAAGCATGCTTTCTACATTGAGTGTACCAAGGTCCACCGGCTTTCCACCCAGCTGTTCATCTCTTTTGACCCTATTAGGCTGGGGGTTGCTGTCTCTACACACATGCTGTCTGTGTGGTTGGCAGATTGCATCGCCTTTGCTTATTCCCAGGCCATCCTAAACCTTGGGGCTCATAATGTTCAAGCTATGGCTTCTTCTGTCACTAACCTGCGCTCGGTCTCCATGGAGGACATCTGCAAGGCTGCCACATGGTCTTTGGTCCACACCTTCACAGCCTGCTATTGTCTGGATGGGGATTCCCATTGGGACAGCAACTTTGGCTAGGCTGTACTCTCTTCGGGTATTAGGTCCAACTCCTGCTCACTGGCCCTTCTGTCTGTCCAGGTTACCTGTAAAATTTGACTAACCTCTGTGCCTCTGTACACTGAGGATGCTGAATCGGTGAAGTCCCTAGAGAGACTACTTTGCTGTTTTTCCTGTTTTCTTGTTGCCCCTATTGGGCTTAGGCCTCCTCGGTTTTTGGTAGCCTGTTGCTTGGGAGTCCCATACATGAGGACTTACTTCCTGCTTGTCCATGGAGAAAGCGTAGTTACCTGCAGCAGGTGTTCGCTGTGGACAGTAGGAATATGTTCTCACAACCCTCCTACCTCCCTGAGGAGTTGCTGCTTCTTGGCTATGGCTTTGAGATTTGACTGGAGAAGATGGCACTGTGACAGGCAGGAAGGCAGGTGTACATGTGCGGTGCAGCTCCCAAAAGGTTCCAATGGAAGCTGGGGAGCATTCCACATGGGCTCAGTGTAGTCACCCATGCGTAAAGACTTATTCCTGCTGTACATGGAGAACACCTGCTACAGGTGAGTAACTGTGCTTTCCACTCTGGCTAGAGGTCTCCCTTTTTATGAAATTCCTCCTCAACGAAAGCTGCAAACGACAGATGCGTCCACGCTGGGTTGGGGAGCTCATAAAGATGATTTCCGCATCCAGGATCTCTAGGCCACCCAGGAAAGTCTTTGGTGTGCATAAATAAGGAGGAATGGGGGTCTTACCACCTCTGTGTTGAGAAATGGTCAGAATGTGGAACTTGGCCATACTGTATTTCAGGGGATGACGATTAGATCCACATACTTGCTTGGCAAGGACAGACTGAGCCACATCCTTCAACCTTACCAGTAGACCCTGGACCAGTCCATCTTCCAAGAGTAGGGCACCCCATTGATAGATTTGCCCAGGCAACTGTGGTTCCCTCTTCTAGAAGTCTCCAAAAGAGACCTGATTAACCTGGGCAACTCACCAGCTATGTTTAGTCAGGAATAGAGCACTCTGCTAGACCCCAGTATTGAGTCTCTTGCCCTCACAGCTTGCCCTCTGCTCTGAACCTGCCAGTTGATATTACCACTGTACGTTTGGCTTTCCAAAGAGAATTCCATGCGGAGATCATATGGTTTTGAGTAGAGGAGGTTTGCTGTCTGGTGTGAGAAGCAGGCTCTAGACCTTTCTCATGTCCTACACAAAAACTGCTTGAATACCTTCTACATTTGTCTTACAAAGCCTCTCCCTAAGCCTCCTGCATTGTCTTGGGTCCTCAAGGTGGTTTTAGCTCAGCTAGTAAAAGCTCCCTTTGAGCCACTAGAAACTTGTGTTTTGAAGTTTCTGAACTGCAAGGTCTTGGTTTTGGTGGCGATAACTTCAGCACACAGTTAGTGAGCTCCAGGCTCCAGTATCGGATGCACCCACAAAATTGTTCAAAAATAGGGTGGTATTATATATGCCTCCTAAGTTCCTTTCTAAAATGATTTCAGATTTCCATCTTAATCATCCTTACAACATTTTTCCCTTTTTTCTAGTGTTTTGTGCAGCCTTGTTCTTACTCTACCTATCTAAAGGCCCATTGCCCAAATAGCCTGTCTGCCAGTTGCAATACTCCACTTTTTTTACCCTTTTCTCTTTTCAAGGTAGCCAGTAGCTAGGGAATCTCATAGGGGAAAACAGTTGCTTACCTGTAGCAGATGTTCTCTGTGAACAGCAGGATACGTTTCCACAACCCTCCCACCTTCCCTTGGCGTTGTATCCTGATTTAGCTGGTTACTAAACTGAGGAGTTGAGGCATGATGGCGGTAAGTGGATGGACAGCAAAGATAACAAAGTTACTGACCTGTGTGGCAGGTGTCCTCCATGGACAGCAGGATAAGTCCTCATATATGGGTGATACAACTGAATGAGCCCACACAAGAACTTTTTCCAGCTCCTTCTAGAAGCCTGACTGAGCTTCTAGAAGGAGCTGGAAAAAGTTATTGTGTTGGCTCATTCAGTTGTATCACCCATATATGAGGACTTATCACCCATATATGAGGACTTATCCTGTTGTCTATGGAGGACACCTGCCACACAGGTCAGTAACTTTGTTGTCTTTTGCTGTCTGTGCTTTTTCTTTCTCCCCCACTGTCTCTTAATACTAAATCTTCTGTTTAATGTTTTTTCTGTTTCTCTTATCTGCCTTTTTATAGACCTATATGTATATTTTATTGCCCCTCCTTTCCCCCCTCACATCCAGCTTCAATCTTGTCCTCTTTATCTTTTACCTACAGCTTTCCAACTTCTACACGTACCTATTTAGTCCTCCCATTCCTACCTGTCTCATTCCTTCACCAGAGTCCAATTCTCCTTTCACCTACTTCCAAGTCTCCCATTTCCACTCTCTGTACTCATTCCCTGTCCAGCTTACATCTACCTCTGCCTCTCACCCCCTCACCAAGCTGAGCTCCTTCCTATCACTCATCCCCTCTCCACTTCCAGTCCCTTTGTCTTACCCTCCTTATCCAGGCTCCCATTTCCCTCTCTACCTCTCCTCAATTCCACCCTCTTACCTTCTTCAAAGACCTGTCCCCTTACTTTTGTCTTTTACTCTCTTCATCCCTTGTGCCTCTCCCACCCAAGAATTCACCTGCCCACCACCTTCAATATTAATTTACCATGCCTTTCCTTCTCCTTACCCCAGAATCCATCCTTCTGCCCCTCCATCTCCACCTTCTGTACATAGTACCTTGCTTCTCCTTCCCCCACAGTATCTGGCCTCCTCTTTCTTCTCAATTCACCTTGAGCCCCATCATCAGACCTTTCTCCCAGCATCAGCACCCTTCTATCTCAACCCCCATACCCAGCATCAGACCTGTCTCTTAGCATGATTTCCCCCTTCTCTCTCCCTGTCAGCATCAATTTTTTGCTCTCTCCACCCCTCTCGCCTCCCCCCCCCCCCCCCCACTCTTCTGTCCAACATTTTGCCTCTCTCCCACCCTTCAAGTCAGCAACTTGGCAATTTCCGTATCTCCCCCCCCCCCCCAAGCTTGCTTGCTCGCTCTATTCCTTCCCTTTTACCTGCTGCCGCCACCACTGCATCTTGTTGGCCTGCAGCAGCAACAATGAGCCCACAACCTATCTCCAGGAACAAGCAGGAATGTAGTCATCACATATGGATAACGTCAGTACCGACAGAGCCTGCGCAGGAACACGCTCCCCAGCGTCCAATTAGGAAGCTTTTGGGAGCATCCCACAGTGCCTGCGTGCTGCCTTCCCGCCTTTCCCAACTGCCTCTCTCCAGTTCTTCATTTTCCGCGGAGCTAGCAGGTCGTGTTGTTCCTATCACCCCAGAAAATTTTCTTCTTTTTTGTGGTCGTGTCTGCCTTCCTTGATGCTTTACCGGTACCGACGGTTTTTTCTTTCTTCAGTCTTTTCTTTTAAAAAAAAAAAAATTCTTAGTACTTTTTTCTTTTCTTTTCAGGCGTACGCGCCATTTTGGGCCTTAGGCCCGGGATTTTGTCCATAATGGAGAAACCCTCCTCGGGTATTTTTCTTTTTTTTAATTTTCTTTTTTTTATTTATTTTTGAAATTATTCAAATTTAATCCAAGAAAGTTACAAACTATTCTTGAGAGTAATAGAGCAAAAACACAAGAAAAAGAAAACAAGAGATTCATCATACTCTACCAAAACAATCAAGCAAAATATTCAGAGTGTCTGCTCACACTAGCCCACCAAGAAAAGGGGGGGACTATCTTCTTATTTACAAAAAAAAAGAAATAGCATCAAACGGTACACCAAATAACCCAATTAAATATTCAAGTGAGCACAGGTGGATCCTCGCTGGGGGACTCGGACCTCCTAGCACTAATGAAAGCAGTCAATTGAGGGGGATCATAAAACACATAAGAAACAGAATGGTATTTAACCAAACACACGAATGTTTCAAAAAGAAAAGCCCCCCCAATTGCAAAACTCCAGGGCGCAGAAGAAGAAATTCCCTTCTGCGTTTGTATTCCTCTCGCTAGATCAGGATAAATACGAATCATCAAGCCCCTAAACAATAAATTGCGTTTTCTAAAGAAAAGCTTTAGAAAACCATTCACGGTCGGAATATAGTGCAAAGGTGACTAACAAAGTAGAAGGAACTGGGGCCTCAGAATCAAACTCTTCTAATAATTCTGAGATATTTAACAAATTCCCCTGTTCCCTTTCCCCACCCAACAGAGACAAATCAGGTTGTAATTTGGCTTTAGGTAAATAATAAACTTTTACCATAGGTGGAATAAGCTCCAAGGCAACCCCCAGAACATCCACTAAATACTGACGAAACATCTCCTTAGGGGAAACGGTAGACAATTTAGGGAAACTAATTATTCTTAAATTATTTGCTCTAGAAGCATTCTCTAAATGTTCCAGTTTTACTTGCACCAATGTTAAATTCTTTCTGAAAGCATCAGATTGATCAGCCAATTCCAAAATTATTCTCCGATTCTCCACCTCTTCAGAGCGAGCTTCCACCACTCGTCGTTCCAAATCCTCCACTAGAGAAATAGTTTTCGTCACCTTGCCTTCCAACGTAGAGATTCTGGGAACCAAGGCTTCTCCTAGCAAAACAATCGCCTGCCATATGGCTTCTAAGGTAAAACTCTCAGGGCGCTGCAAGGAAAACACAGCCGAGGTCACAGGTACAGCAGAAGATTCCATAGGCGCTAGTGTCCGGCCTCCAGATAGCACAGGTATGATTCGACCTGCGCTAATCCCACTCAACGGCGCTGAGCCCAAAACTGGGCTTTGCTGCTCAAAAGCTGCACTCTCCCGCTGCTATTCCACCACGCCTGACACTCTCGAGCCGGTAACTTCACCCTTAGCCAATGGGAGATCCAACTCCAGGAAATCCTCAGGTAGGAGCTGTCGGGAGATTTTCGGCGCCGGGCTCAAGGGAGAGATGTAGCCGAAGCTCCTGCCGAGTCAACCAACTCCGACGCGGAAGCAGCTCGGCGTTCTTCCCCCTCAATCGGGTCCCAGGCAGCACGGACCACAAAAGAATCAATAGGTCCAACAGAAACCGGAGTAGAGGTCGAGGAGGCCTGGGAGGGTGCCGACCCACCTCTCCCCTAACGCTTCTTGCCCATAAGCGAAGAAAACGTGCTGATGAACGGTTAGTTGGGAATCGCCATCTTGACTAAGCACCGCCCCCCTCCTCGGGTTTTAAAAAGTGCACCAAGTGTGGCGGTACCATCTCCGTCACCGACACCCATGAGTGGTGTCTGAAATGTTTAGGTCCTGACCATTCCATCTCAGAATGTATGGCCTGTGCCATGATGTCCAAGAGAGGACGACAGAACCGAGCCGCCAAGCCCAGTACCCTGTTTCCCTCTGATGCAGCTTCGGTGGCATCAACGTCTTCCAGGGCTTTGTCTTCCTCCCGTGGATCTCAGTTAACTAAACATAAGTCTAGCCGGTCCTCAAAGGGTAGATCTCCTTCTAAGCATCGAGATGCCTCTGGTGTTACCCTTGAGGATTCTGCACCGGCAAAATTGCCCCGGCGGGAGGCTTCGGCTTCCAAAGCATTATTGGGGCTCCAGGATGTTCTCGAGGCCTCGACCTCAGCAGAACTACTGGTGCCATGCTCTAGGGCATCGGCGGTCTTCTCCGGTACCGACATCCAGGCATCGGCAGCATCGATAGACCAGAGAGTCCTGGCTATTGAGCGCAGTCTGGCAGCTCTCCTTGCGGCATCGACGCCCTCGGAACCACGACAGACAATCCAACCGGTACCGGTACCGATAGCATCGACATCGGTGTCTGCATTGCCGGTACCTAGTCATCCGATGCCTTCTGGTACCGATTACTCCCGGTACCAATTACTCCCGGTACCGACTTCAGTCGGTGTGGGTATCGGGCTCTTCAAGAGCATCCGGACAGATGGTACTTCGAGTCCTCAGAAGAATCTGAGGATTCTGACAGTTCTGTCGATGCAAGAATGCTTCTCCCAGATGAGCCCTCCTCCCCTAAGCGTAGGATGTCTCCTCCAGAGGATATTTCCTTTCAGGATTTTATCAGGGAGGTGGCTCGGGGTCTGTCCATTACTGTTGCCCCTGAAACAGAGCCCAGAGCAAAGGAGTTGGAAATTTTACAATATCCCAAAACTCCCAAGGAGGCAGCTACCTTGCCCATTCATGAGATTCTGCGTGATCTCATGTTAAGAATGTGGAAGACACCTCTTACCACCTCTCCTCATTCTCGTAGACTGGATACTCTGTATCGAGTCCCTCCTTGTCCTGGTTTCCAAAAAACTCAGCTTCCTCACCACTCTATTGTAGTGGAATCAGCTATGAGAAGGATCAAGAGTGCAAAGAGGCATGCCTCTAATCCTCCAGGACGTGAGTGCAGAACTCTGGATGCTTTTGGACGTCGTGTCTTCCAAGCTTCCATGATTTCTGCCAGGATCAGTTCCTATAGTCTATACATGGGAATGTTCCTGTAGGAGGTCACAAGTGATTTAGAGGCTTTGAGTCCTATTCTTCCTGAGGATAAAAGACAGGATTTTCTCACATTGGTCAAACATGCCCAAGATGTTTTCTAAATTTGTCAACCATGCAGCTTTTGACTGTTTTGAGTGCATAAGCAGAACCTCTGCCATTGCCATAGGTGCACGTAGAATTGCTTGGCTCCAGGCATCTGATCTGGAGCTCTGGGTACAAGACAAATTGGGAAATATCCCTTGTACTGGTGAGAACCTGTTTGGTAGAGATTGGCCGAAAAAAGCCAATGAGTTGGATGCTGACAACTCCACCTTGGATAGATTATCCAAGTCCACAGCTGATCCTGCTAGAAAGAAATCTTTCAAGAAACCATTCTTTTCTAAGAAGAAAAGATATTATCCTGCTTATGCTCAGCAGGGACGTTCTGCAGGTCAGCTTGTCAGGAAAGGTCAGCTTGTCAGGAAAGGTCAGCTTGTCAGGAAAGGTCAGCAACCACCCAAACAGAAGAAAGCAAAGACTGCTAAGCCTGAGCCGTCCCAGCAGTCTCAGCCTCCACAAGGCCTTTGAATTCCATCTAGAGAACTTAGCCTTCCTGGCTCTCATGGGACCAGAGCCTTTCACCATTCCAGAAGGTTATGTCACTTTGCTCCCAGATGGGGGCAAATAACAGCAGAGCATTGGACACTCTCCATCATAAAGGAGGGGTACAAGCTTCATTTTTCAAGCATGCCCCCTCCCACAGTAATAAGGCAGTTCAATTCTCCGACCTCTCTCATCAATCTGTTAGGTCAGGAGGTCACTATGCTTCTTGCCCAAGGGGCAATAGAAGAAGTACCCATCAATCAGCAGGGTACAGGATTTTACTCCCCCTATTTCCTTATCCCAAAGAAAACAGGGGGGATACAGACCTATTTAATATTTACTTACAACCAGTTTGTAACATCTTTAAACGTCACAATGTTTATTATCATATCTACGCTGATGATATAATGTTCTACCTCCCATTTGAAATCCCACACCCACCTCTTCAAAAAATAACAGAATGTTTCAATGAACTAACTGAATGGCTCAAAGAACAAAATCTACTTATCAACTTTACTAAAACTGATATATTATTCATCACTAAAAATCAAACATACATACCCCCAAACACGATCACACTAGATACTCATGAAATAAATACAAAAAAGAAATAAAATATCTAGGTGTAATACTTGACAATAATCTAAATATGGATTCACATATAAAATATCTAACTAAAAAAATACATTACAAACTCAAAACACTAAAACAATTAAGACCATTGATTCATCTACAAGACTTTATTAATATAATTCATGCTATCATCACCCCCACATTTTGATTATGCAAACACAATACTTAATGGCATTTCAAAACAAAATATTAAAAAGATACAAATAATTCAGAACATAGCTGCCAGGATGATTATGAATATAAGCCCACTTGAACATGTTACACCAATTTTGGCTGAACTTCATTGGCTACCTATTTACTCCCGAATCAAATATAAAATTCTTGTCACTACATTTAAACTTATAAATAATCTTGCACCATCGGCACTCAATACACTGATTAATATAGACATCGATAAACGATCCCAAAGAAGCAGAAACTTAAATACCTTAACAATACCAAAAGATTTCACAAAAGCCAGAAAACAAACAAATAAGAGAGCTTTCTCACACTCTGCTCCAATTCTTTGGAACAATCTACCTGACAACATTCGCCTGCTATCTGATATAAAGGAATTTAGAAAAAAATTAAAAACTCACTTATTCATATTACACTACAATACACCCTCAGAACAGAATACTCAAATAGATACAGGCTAACATTTATACATTATTATTACATACTCTATTTTCAAAATAAATATCACTAATACACTATTAACCATACCACACTCTCATTCACATGATGATTATAGATTTAAACTAACAATGTATATATGTTCTAATATGTTATACCTTTAATGTTACAACATTCCTTGTAAATTATAATTATCTGTTCTATGTAAACTGACTTGGTATATTACATACCAATTAACCTACTGTTCCATGTAAACCGCACTTGATACTAGGGAAAGAGCGGTATATAAATAACTGTTAAATAAATAAATAAATAAATAAATCTTGGACCTCAGAGAATTAAACAAATTCCTTGTCAAAGAGAAATTCAAGATGATTTCTCTCAGAACTCTGCCGCCATACTTTCAGAATCAGGATTGGCTTTGTTCTCTAGATCTCAAGGATGCGTACACCCATGTTCTTTTCCATCCAACTCACAGAAGGTTCCTTCGGTTCCTTTTTCAAGGAAAGCACTACCATTACAGGGTGCTTCCTTTTGGCCTGGCCTCAGCTCCAAGGGTGTTAACGAAATGCATGGCTGTGGTAGCAGCATTTCTCCGCACTCTAGGGATATTCATCTTCCCCTACTTAGACAACTGGCTCATTCGAGCCCCAACAGAGTCAGAGGTCAGGACTTCTCTATCCTGCACAATGCGTATCCTTCAGTGTTTGGGTCTGGTAATAAACATCCCAAAATCCAGTCTAACTCCCACTCAGTCTTTAGAGTTCATAGAAGCTTTGCTGGATACCAGAAAGGCAAGGGGCCTATCTCCCCAGGCCCGCTGCCTTCGCATTGTGCAGTTAGCTTCTCAAGCAGTGCTAAATCCTCATCTCACTGCCCGAGAAATGCTACAACTACTAGGCCACATGGCATCTACTGTGCATGTGGTTCCCTATGCTCACCTTCATATGAGTATTGAAAAGGTATTATTTGCTCACGTATTCACCACATGAAACTAGTATTGTATTTTCATCTGTGTACAAAGGTCGAAATGTTCTTCAAGTTTTCAAGAACTAGCCCCTCAGCTGCAACACATAGAATTATTTCTGTAACGTATGATAATTCTGCTGGCACATAACTCTTTGGACCATACGTAACATCCTTCACGATCTTCAAAAAATACTATAGTACGGCTTGTGTAGAAAATATGCTACTGGTACTTAGCTTCAGTGCCGTATAAGATATCTTTCACTGTGCTGAGTGGCTGTCTTGGGTTTATGCTAGCAACATTTTGAAATTTTATGAGATGAAGTGTAAGAAATAAGATAAATAAGAAAAAGCATTAAAAAAGTATAAAATAAAGGATGAAAATTGCCGAGGTGTACGTTGCAAAAAGGTCATTGATGTGAACAGCAGCGAAAAGTAAGGGTGGTGTTTAAATAAGCCCTTTTACAAATAGCTGCGGATGTTTTAACTGAGACCTTTGTACACAGATGAAAATACAATACTAGTTTCATGTGGTGAATACTTGAGCAAATAATACCTTTTCAATACTTTAACAGTGATTGCTCAACTAATTGACCAGATTTTGTTCGCCTTCATATGAGGGCAGCCCAGTGGACTTTATCCACTCAATGGACCCAGGCATCAGGATGCCTGTCAGACAAAATAGCAAACACAGGTCGCCTTCTTTTGTCCCTCCAATGGTGGAAGTCCACTCAAAACCTGTTGCTGGTGTCCCCTTTTCAACAACCCTTACCCCAAGCAACTCTCACAACAGATGTTTCTCCGATGGGTTGGGGAGCTCATCTGCAAGACCTCTCCACCCAAGGCACCTGGTCTCCCCAGGAGACTCATCTACATATCAATCTCTTGGAGCTCAGAGCAATCTTCCTTGCTCTTCGAGTGTTCCACACCCTGCTCAGCTACAAGACAGTCTTCATTCATACGGACAATCAAGTAGCCATGTTCTGTGTGAACAAGCAGGGGGGAACAGGCTCTCTCTCGCTTTGCAATGAAGCTTTGCGACTATGGGCCCTCACCAGAGAGCATCAGTTTCATCTCCTGGCAGTGTATCTTCCAGGCATACAAAACTCTTGGGCAGACAGACTCAGTCGAGTTCTGCTTCCACACGAGTGGTCTCTGCATGCAGACTAGGTGGCCAAGATTTTTCAAATTTGGGGAACCCCGGACATAGACCTCTTTGCAAGTCCATTGAATGCCAAACTTCCCCGGTTCTGTTCCAGAATTCCGGCTCAGAAGGCTCAGGCCAGGGATGCTTTCCTCCTTTACTAGGGTCAAGACTTGCTATATGCCTTTCCACCCATTCCCCTAATTCCCAAAACCCTGTTCAAGCTTCAGAGAGACAGAGACCATATGATTCTCATAGCTCCACATTGGCCAAGGCAAGTGTGGTACCCTCTGCTTGTACATCTCTCTCAAGCTCCCTCACTGGAGTTGGGGTCTGCTCCAGATCTCCTGTCTCAGGAGGACAGAATGTTATGGCATCCCAATCCCCAGTCTCTGCGTCTCAGGGCTTGGTTGCTGAAGGCCTAGATCTCCATGATCTTAATCTCCCTCAGCAAGTAAAAGATATTCTTTTTGCTTCCAGGAAACCTTCCACGAGACGCTCTTATGCTTTCAAATGGAAAAGGTTTACCATATGGTGTTCGCAGAAGGGTCTTAACCCCTTGCGATACCTCTGGAGTATCTCCTTCATTTGTCCAATGCAGGTCTTAAGACTAACTCAGTAAGAGTCCATTTGAGTGCTATTGCAGCTTCCTTTAAGCCTCTAAATAGACAGCGTATTTCCTCTCATCCTCTTATAGCAAGATTTATGAGAGGCCTTCTTCTAACTCAGCCTCCCATTAGGTCACCACCGGTGGCATGGGACTTAAACCTGGTTCTTGGGCAGCTCATGAAGCCACCTTTTGAACCCTTAGCTACTACCTCCTTAAAATTCCTTTCTTGGAAGGTTATCTTTCTCATTGCACTCACATCAGCATGTCGCATTAGTGATTTGCAAGCGCTAGTAGCTAATCCACCTTATACAAGGTTCCATCATGACGAGGTAGTCCTTAGGACTCATCCACACTTTATGCCAAAGGTGGTCTCGCCTTTTCATCTAAACCAAGCAGTCTACCTACCTGTGTTTTTTCCAAGGCCTCATGTATCAAATGCAGAGAGGAATCTTCATACCTTGGACTGTAAAAGAGCTTTAGCCTTTTACTTACAAAGAACACAGCAACATAGAAAGTCCTTTCAACTCTTTGTTACTTTTGATCCTTCTCATTTGGGACTTCCAGTCTCCAAGAGAACACTATCCAACTGGATTGTTCATTGTATATCCTTTGCTTATCAAAGTAAGAATCTTCCTCTAGAGGGCCATGTCACGGCTCATAATGTGAGAGCCATGGCAGCTTCAATGGCACATCTGCACTCTGTGTCTATCAATGACATCTGTCGAGCAGCCACCTGGGCCTTGGTTCATACCTTCACAGCCCATTACTGCTTGGACAAGGACTCCCGCCGGGATGCCTTGTTTGATCAGGCTGTTCTCCAACATCTGTTCCATACCTAATCAACTCCTACCCCCACCATCCCTGGTAGGATGCCAGAGATCCATGTGGGGAAGTGGAGCCCTTTTCAGGGGCACTCGACGTCTGGGGTCTCTCCCTGGCATCTAAAGCTAGGGAGTCCCTATATGTGATGACTACATTCCTGCTTGTTCCTGGAGATAGCATAGTTACTCACCTGTATAACAGGTGATCTCCGGGAACAGCAGGAATTTAGTCCTCACAACCCACCCACCTCCCCTAGGAGTTGTATTTCTCTGTCTATCTCTTTCCCTTTCCCTCTCTCTCTCTTTGTCTCAGCTTTAAAACTCAACTGGAGAGAGGCAGTTGGGAAAGGCGGGAAGGCAGCACGCAGGCGCTGTGTGATGCTTCCAAAAGCTTCCTAATTGGGACGCTGGGGAGCGTTCCCGCGGAGGCTCCGTCGGTACCGACGTTACCCATATGTGAGGACCAAATTCCTGCTGTTCCCGGAGATCACCTGTTACAGGTGAGTAACTATGCTTTCTGTGCTACCCTAGGCTGGCAGGAAGTAGTGATGGCAGAACAGAGGGAAGGATATTTAAAATTTGGGCAGGGTAAGGTCTGCCCCATTCTGACACCTACGTCTATGTGCATTCCTTAAACTTCATTGATTTTCCAAGAGGTCACACAGTGCGATGAACCAAAGAGGATGGTTTTCCTTGCGCTCCAGGGTGACCCACCTTAGAATACCAAATTAAAATTTCCAATTCATCCTGCTAGACCAGTCCAGACAATCGTGTTATGCACCCCTGCCAGCAGATGATGGAGACAGAGAAAAAACTGCACCAGAAGCTGATTGGCTAGAATCCGGTGCCCATATAGGACTATCCCTAGGGGATACCATCAGTATTTTCTCTGTCTCAGCAGATGATGGTAGTTTTGTTCTGGACTGATTATTTTCCTTAATTTTCTTTAATTTTCTTCAGTTTTCTTTCATTGCCTGGAAGTTGCAGGGCACACAGGAGGTGTTCCCCTGCATTACCCAGCTACTCTGATCCTCACCTGTAGCAGCTCCTGATTTTTATCTGTTGCGCTCCTACTGCCCCCCCCCCCCCCTGTTCTGCCAGATACTAGGGGATGGTTTCACAGCTCTGCAGCTTTGCCTTCTTATTGTGGCTCCCCTGCTTGACGGTCTCGTCTAACAGTGAGTACTTTCAACAAGCTGTCTGGATACCCCCCCCCCTCGTGGTGGTTGGACTTGGGGCAGCATTTGAACTGTTCATTCTTGGCTTTACAGGACCAGAGGATTAGAAGGAGCGTTCCTCCCCTGCGGGATCACTGTTTATCTTTTTACAGTTTTTAATCCGTCTGAAGGGCCGGGTTTTCTCACAGCCCGGTAGCTGCGATTGCGCAATCCTCCGCGATCGTCGGATCTCTTCAAACGTGGTTTTTTGAAGTGCGGCTGTTTCCTGTACTTTTGGGGCACTTTTGCCATCCATATTTTATATTTTTCTCACCGGCTCGTGAATTCTTTTCACTAGTTCAGTCACTACACGTTTTCTCCTTCGTGCCGATTTTGGTGGGCTTTTCAGCCGGCAGCCATTTTGGGTTCTCCTGCATCAGCCATTTTCAGCAACAGAGTTATTGTTTCAAGGCAGAAGCAGCACAATGCCTTCCTCTGCACAGTGCTGTATCAGCTGCTGTAAAAAAAAGCTAAGGAACTCAGACAGACACTGTGGGTCCTGTTTTGACTACACAGGGGAGTCTTCAGCTGCATCTGCTCCCCCACCTGCTGGGTCAGCTGCAGTTATCAATCCGCCTTCCACATGTACAGCAGACGGGCTGGCTGAACCTTCTCTGTTACTGCTTCAGGCTACAGATGCGACAGCGCTAGGGGAGGCAGAGCCCCTACCTTCGTCCGATGCGCAATTTTTATCTTTGTTGAAGCAGGCCTGGTCCCTATGGCGTTTGGAGCCGGCTACGTCTGGAGCAGCGGCGCAGGGGGTATCAACCAACATGCCTAGCACACACTTGCCTTCACGTAAACACGCTCGCGTAGCATCCAGTGCTAGGTCCAATGCCCGGACTTCCAAGGACATCTGGTGGGGCTCGGAGGCTTCCCAAGCTGAACCAGCAGAAGATATATCTTCGGGGGCTTCCGATCGAGAGGATAGTGAATACTCCCCCTCAGTTTTCTCGGCAGACAGCCAGGGCGATGCCCAGGACATCCATCTCTTCCATAAAGACGAGTTACCAGCGTTGATTGTCTACATCGGGGAAGTCTTAAGCCTGTCGGATGTTTCTGGGTCTCAGGATAATCAATCTCAATCAGACCCCATTTTTCAGGGTATTCGGAAGCCCGCGAGAGCTTTTTCCATTTCCAGCAGAGCTGCAACAGATGGTATCACAAGAATGGGAAACCCCGGATACCTCTTTGCGCTCGGCTCGCCGTCTCGGTCAGGTTTATCTTTGGTCTCCCTCGGATCGAGATAAATGGCTCGCCTATCCCAAGGTGGATGCCCTGGTGACTGGAGTCACCAAGCACACGACCATTCCGGTAGAAGGAGGTGCAGCCCTGCGAGACCAACAGGATCAGAAGGTGGAAAGTTTTCTTAAAACTGCTTTTTCCGCTTCAGCGTTGACACTCCAAGCCACCGTCTTTGGTGGCCTCGGGGCTAGGGCCTTACTACATGGAATACAAAATTTGCCAGACGATCCAGCCCTGGTTCGTCTTGAGTCTGTCACGGCTTACTTAGCCGATGCCTTTTATGGTTTGCTCAGGCTTTCAGCTCGGGCCATTGCGTCGATTACTGTTGCTCGACGATGGCTCTGGCTACATCAGTGGTCTGCAGATGTTGCCCTTAAGACGCGGCTTTCCAAGCTGCCTTTTAGGGGTCGTTTACTTTTTGGTGATGACCTGGATAGGTTGGTCAAGGATTTAGGGGAAATAAAGCCCCAGCGTCTCCCGGAAGACAAACCAAAGTCCTCCGCTCGCTGCTCATCACGTTCTTACTCTACTATCTTTCGACGCACATCTCTATTTTGAGATACTCGTCGCTATCGGTCGCATCGACCAACGCCTCCCGCCGCCTCCAACCAGTTTAGCCAACGAACGCAGTCCTTTCGAGGAGCCTGAAAGAACTGAGACACTTACTCTGCCTCAAACGAGTTCACTGGATCTGCGCGACCATCCCGCTGATGGGACCTGTCGCCCACCTGAGATACCGCCCCGGTCGGGGGACGTCTTTCTCTTTTTTCTTGACAGTGGGTGCTCATTACCTCAGATCATTGGGTCCTTCAGGTAGTCATGCAAGGTTATGCTCTCGAGACTCATCGCCCTATTTGGGATGTCTTTCTCGTCTCACCGCAGGAGCACCTCAAAGACAGGAGATCATCCTCGCCACGCTTCAACACCTTCTGCTCCTGGGGCGATTTGTCCAGTTCACGTCGCCGAGCGCAGGACAGGCCATTATTCCATTTATTTCGTGGTTCCCAAAAAGGATGGGTCCTTCCGCCCAATTCTCGATCTCAAGGGCGTCAACTGCTCTCTCCGCGTGCCTCGCTTTCGCATGGAAACCTTGCGTTTGATTATCCAAGCGGTCCACAAGGGGGAATTCTTGACGTCCTTGGATCTAGCAGAGGCAGATTTCCACATTCCGATTTGCGGCGACCACCAGCTCTACCTGCGTTTTGCCATCCTGGGGCGTCATTTCCAGTTCTGCGCCATGCCGTTCGGCCTAGCTACCGCACCACGGACCTTTTCAAAGGTCATGGTGGTGGTGGCAGCTGCCTTGCGCAAGCAAGGAATCCGCGTGCCTCCGTACCTGGATGATTGGCTGATGCGAGTGGATTCCTCCTTCGAGGCATGTCAAGTGGTCTCCCAGGTAGTGGCCTTTTTGGAAAGTCTCGGCTGGATTGTCAGTCAAGCCAAGAGCTAATTGCAGCCATCTCAATGCCTGGAATTCCTCAGTGCTCGGTTTGATACCGCCCAGGGCAGGGTATACCTGACGCAAGATCGATTCCAAAGACTGTCCTTACAGATTCGCGCCTTCATGTCCCGTCCGTCACCGCGGGCGTGGGACTACCTTCAGGTGCTAGGGTCCATGGCAGCCTCCATAGAAGTGGTGCCATGGGCTCGGGCGCACATGCGCGGACTACAACGTGCCTTGCTTACTCATTGGTCGCCGGTATCAGAAGATTACAATGCTCGTCTTCCGATTCGGCTCGCCACCAGAGCCAACCTCCGCTGGTGGCTTCGCCCCTCTCACATATTCAAGGGTGTGTCTCTAGAGTCGCCTCACTGGGTTTTGGTGACAACCGATGCCAGCCTCTCTGGTTGGGGAGCGCATTGCCTCGATCATACGTCTCAAGGCGTTTGGTCAGTTCGAGAGGCCCGCTGGTCCATCAACCGGCTGGAAGCTCGAGCTGTTCGTTTAGCCTTACTACGCTTTCGGCCCCTACTCTATGGCAAAGCGGTTCGCGTGCTATCCGACAATGTGACGACAGTGTCCTACCTCAACCGCCAGGGCGGGACAAAGAGACTCGGGGTAGCCAGGGAAATGCTGCTCCTCATCCGGTGGTCAGAAAGACATCTCCAAGCTCTTTCTGCGCAACATATCGCGGGGACGTCCAATGTGATGGCAGATTTCCTCAGCCGGCATGCGCTCGATCCAGGAGAATGGGAGCTGGCGCCTTGGGCATTCCACAAAATAGTATGCAAATAGGGCCATCCCACGATGGATCTGATGGCGTCCTCAGCCAATGCCAAGACAAAGGCCGCCTTCAGCCACAGAAGGGAATACGGGATGCAGGGTATAGATGCCCTAGCGCAGCCGTGGCCACTGTCGCCGCTGCTGTACATTTTCCCTCCATGGCCACTGATAGGCAAAGTTCTTCAGCGAATCCGAATGCACTCCGGGACTGTAATCCTGATAGCTCCGGACTGGCCTCGCTGGCCGTGGTATGCGGACCTCGTATGCCTAGCTCAAGCTCTCCCACTATGGCTCGGCTCTTGTCGGGGACTTCTCAAGCAAGGGCCGGTCTTAATGGACGACCCCGCTCTTGAGCACCGCCATTTAAGAAACAAGGGGTATTCTCCCAAGGTAGTTGCAACCTTGCTCAAGGCACGTCGTCCGTCTACGTCCAGAGCGTATGCTCGTGAGTGGCGTCGGTTTGAAGCGTGGTGCTCTGTCCGTAAGCTCTCTCCCTGGTCCGTGCAAATTCCTCAGATCCTCACGTTCCTTCAAGAGGGTCTGGAGAAAGGCTTAGCACTTGGGTCTCTTCGAGTCCAAGTTTAGGCCCTTACCTGTTCCAGAGGCCCAATACATGGTTCTTTTCTCGCGTCACACGCCGATGTGGCCCGTTTTCTCAAGGGGGCGAAGGTGGTTCGTCCACCTATCCGCCCGGTGGTGCCTCCTTGGGATCTCTCCTTGGTCCTCAAGAGTCTCACGGCAGCTCCTTTTGAGCCACTGCGCTGTGCTTCGCTTCGCGATCTGTCCTTGAAAATGGTTTTTCTGGTGGCAATCACCTCGGCGTGGAGGGTGTCGGAGTTGCAAGCCCTTTCTTGCAGTGATCAGTACCTGTCGTTTTCGGAGTCTGGAGTTACCTTGCGGACCGTTCCTTCCTTTTTGCCAAAGGTCCTCACTCCTTTTCGTGCTAACCAACCTATTTTCTTGCCTTCTTTTCCCGCAAGTCAATCTGCCAGGAAGCAGAAGCACCTTCGAGCTCTGGATCTTAAGAGAGTCCTATACCGGTATTTGAAGGCTACGAATCCCTTCCGTAAGTCAGATCGTCTTTTCGTCCTCTTCGCAGGCCCTCGTAAGGGCCTCCCGGCATCAAAATCGACCATCTCCAGATGGCTACAGCTCGCTGTTGAATTCGCTTATATTCTCAGCAGGAAAGCGGTACCTTCGGGACTGCGAGCGCATTCGACGCAGGCTCAGGCGGCGGCGTGGGCAGAGCGCTCTCTGGCTACTCCTCTTGACATTTGCAGAGCGGCCACATGGTCCTCCCTGTCCACCTTTAGTCGTCATTATCGGTTGGACATCCAGGCACGTGAGGATGCCAGATTCGGGAGCACTGTTGTTACCGCAGCTCTGTCTTCCCACCCGGAGGGCAGTTAGCTTGGATACTACCCGATTGTCTGGACTGGTCTATCAGGATGAATTGGAAGGAGAAATTTCACTCACCGTTAATTTCCTTTCCTGGAATTCTGCTAGACCAGTCCAGGACCCGCCCAGATTTGTATGCAGTCAGTCTTTGCAAAAGTCTTACACAGATTTCTATCTTTTCTTTTTTTCCCTTTACCTAGCTTCCTACTTCTAGCACTCACTACTTATGACTACTATTGCTACTTAACTTCTGTACCACTACCAGGTATACACAGTGCTGTACACAGTGCAGCTCTACAGAGCTTACAATCTATACAGAACAAACAGGGAATAAAGATTTCATTTGTAGGAAATGATTAAAACATACATGGGTATTAAACAGGAGAATAAGGGGGTCAGGGTACAGAAGCAGCCTTGAAAAGATATGTTTTTAGCTTGAATTTAAATAGGACCAGAGTATGAGCCTGATGTTCCATCTTAAGAAGTCTATATTTGTTTTAGGGCAATACATTTCTTTGGGAAGTAAATGGTAATTTTTTCTTTAACTCTGTACCATCTTCGATACCAAGGACCAAGAAAAGAACAGAAAATAATGGCTCATGACAACAACCCTTTTTCCCCCTTTGCTTGCTGTCTTCTGTTAGATCTGATTGTTAGTTAAACTGATTTTTCTAGATTTTATTGTGCCTTTTTATTAGGACCAGATTCCCATGCCATGAAATCTTGAGACTATTGGTCATCTTTTGGTCAGGCCTATAGTTTGTATTCGTGGGTTGTATTCGTGGGTTTTATTCTTTTAATAGTTTTTGTGTTAAATTGTTACCCACTTTGTTCAGTGGTATTGGAGAAAGCCGTATATGAGAAGTTTTAAATAAGCAAATTCAGTGTTTGTTTTTAAATGGCATTTTTTGAGGGGAAAAACAAAGAATACACCCACAGCACATACTTGTACAGAGCTCCAGCCAGAAGTTAATTCGGAAGTAGCCTAGTATAGAAATTGAATATACTAATGCAAGAAATAGCACTGATTGTGGTCCAGGCTGTTCAGCAAAAAGAGCCATATAACACTGGTCAACATTGAAATCGTTACTACAGATTAGGGCCTTTTAAAGTCAGTATCTTGGTGAGCTGAACACGAATATAACATTAAAAAATTTTTATTGGCTCTCGTTTTGAAGATATTGCATGTAGTTCATTTTTGACGTTTCACCGTGTAAATTTATCCAGTAGGACATCAACAACATCCCAAATAAGCCTTGAATGATGTAATATTGCATCACATAGCATAATACCAGCATGCACACATCATCCAGAGTTGATTGCATCATTTTCTGATGCTATGCAATACTACTGCCAGACGGCTGCTGAAGCCATCTGACGTCAGCAGTGTACTATACGCAGTCGGAAAGGAAAGTAATCTGGTATTCTGTTCCGATATTGAAAGCCTCATGAATGCCTTAAAAATCACTCATGACCTACCTGAGTCTGAAGGCTGTGCTTTTGAACAATCGAACATCTATTCCAGTAGCGCATGCCGTCCACATGAAAGAGACATACGATAACTTAAAGCATTTACTGACTTCCATTAACTATAACAAGTACAGCTGGCATCTCTGTGGTGACTTGAAGGTAGTTGCCCTTTTAATGGGACTGCAGCAGGGATATATAAAATGCATGTGTTTCTTATGTGAGTGGGATAGCCGAGCAAGGGATTGGCACTACTTGCAGAAGGAATGGAATCGCAGACAAAATGTAACAGTTGGAGAGAAGAATATCCAGCACCCAGCTCTGGTTGAGGCTCACAAAATCCTGCTACCACCCTTTCACATCAAACTAGGTTTGATAAAAAACTTCGTGAAAGCCATGGACCGCACTTCACCAGCTTTTCCGATACCTGCATGAAAAATTCCCTCGACTCAGCGAAGCAAAGATTAAAGAGGGAGTTTTTGTGGGTCCTCAGATTCGAGAGCTCTTCAAAGATGACTGGTTCAACAACTTGCTGCAGGGTGATGCGAAATAAGCATGGAATGCTTTTCGCCTAGTGTCAATAAACTTTCTCGGGAATGTTAGGGCAGAAAACTACAAGGAACTAGTAGAAGACATGCTGATGCAGTATCAGAAACTTGGCTGCAATATGTCTGTAAAGATCCATTTCCTTGATTCCCATCTCAATTTCTTTCCTGACAACTGTGGTATGGTTAGTGATGAACAGGGCGAACGTTTTCACCAGGATATCGCAATGATGGAGCAAAGTTACCAGGGAAAATGGTCCAACTACAATGCTGGCTCACTACTGCTGGACACTCCCCAGAGAAGCTCCCGAACAGCTGTACAAGAGACAGGCAAAAAAATCTAAGAAGTAGTCTATGACTTGGTTTTTTACAGGTATTAACCGAAGGCCTATTATATATTTACTATTGACATGCATTTCGTGATGTAAACAATTCTTGTAGATTACAAAACAACTAGAGCCAACTTTGCAATTTCACTGTCATATTCATGTTCAGCATATAAAAATTGATTAGAAATGACTATTTTTATTTCAGTAACATGACTTTTGTAAAAATTTGTTGACCAGTGTAATTAAATGTGGGAACAGAAGTTTGATATATACAATTATGTATTGTGTTAACTATTGTAAATGCTCCTGGAAAGGGGCATCTTGAGTATTAGCAAGTATATCTTTGACTGCAGCCAGGTAGTCTACATCTAAAGTCTTGCTATTGTATTAATATATATTTGTATTTTTTATAGAATATTCAGTCCACAAACTGGCAGACAATGAGATTTAAGCCACCGCCTCCAAATTCTGATATTGGCTGGAGAGTGGAATTTCGACCCATGGAGGTAACTCTACATTATAAGGACATTTTAGATATGTGGAAATCAAAATTGAGACATCAAGGCCACAACGTGTACGCTTCTGGCATATTTTAGGAAAGACTCTACTTGGAGCCTTGGAAACATGGAGCCTTTTCTTTTAAAAATAGCGCAGGAGTGCAAATGTATTTGGGGTGTGGAGCTGGAGGAGCCATTTTGCAAATCTACAAATGGGGAAAAATCAGTGGGCAAAATGAGGCAAATTACACATGTAAGTGCCAACACTTACACATGTATGTCGACCATTTTACAACCCTGCACATATAACTGCCACCAGTTAACTACATATGCCGCTATTTTAATTTCAGTTTGGAGGGGGAAATGAACAATGTGGGGGGGATTAAGAAGGAAAACCCATTAATCCCTCCTGCAAAGGCTGGCCAAAATGGAACACATTTGAAAAACCTAAACATGCCAGGGAACAACTGTAAATCCTGATGTAGACAACTGCAGTCAAACACATGTATTTCCTATATGAAATGGGGAATACACATATAGATTTATGTCCTTCCCTGGCCTCTACCTAACCATGCCACCAGCATGCATCCTTGCAATTTTTACATAGCAAGGGTATCCAAGTATAAACTCAATTCTGTCTAAAGTCACCATTTCCATGTGGATGCTATTTACAAATGTAAATTCCTGGTTTCACATATGGAAAATGCGAATACAGCCCCTCCATGTATTCCTTATGGCTAGCAGCAATTCTGTATTAAATTATGACTGACTTTTCAAAAAGTTAACTTCTCTCTCTGAAAGCCAGCAATGGGCCATCCTATTCTGCAGTGTACCAAAATTTGTCATTTCAAAATCTGAACTAAATCCAAAGAAACTTTGGAGTAAATGTTCAAAAACCCGCTCAGCAACTAAGAGAGACTTTCTTTTAGTTGGGTTGTGGCTTGCAGTATTCCTAAAATTGTCCAACTGCTAGGTTCTGGCTGAGTGTTTTCTTAATTTTTAATAAATGATAAATGTAAATAAAACCACCTGATATTTAAGAAATCACAGCTCGAGAAATGAAAAAATGTATTAATGGAAGGAAAAAAGATCTCCATTTTTAAAATAAATGTCAAGGCGCTTGTCATTGATCATCACATCTCTGGTGAAAACCCACCTTCCATTGAATTGTGATTTCCATATCGTCCTGCTAGACCAGTCCAGACCAAGTGGGTTGTGTTCCCCTACGAATGGTTTGGTGGAGACGGAGCCATTGAAATGCCAAGATTTCAATGACATCACTCTCATGCCTCTGTCAGCCTGCGCCACTACATGGCACCTCCGTATTCTTCTGTCTTCCTGGTTGGATTTCCTCAAAGCTCTGAAGAAAATCTGAACATTTGAGAAGAAAAAGATTAATATTGCTTGTGAATGACCATCTTGAGTGTGGCTCTTTCACTTAAGCGCAACGTGGGATGCTCCACTAGACTGAGGTCTTTTTGATAGCCGTAGGAGGAGGTAAAATTGATTCAGCTCCATGCTCTTATCCTGTTAAGGGGCTGTTGAGCTCCGAGAAAATTGGAAGGATTTGGAAGGAATTCAGCTACCTCACACAACCTTGATGCCACCTCCCTCCTCCTCTGTCCCCCCCTTGCTCTCCTCTGAGGTCCGAAGGTGGCTCAGAGGTATGTGGCTTTAAGCCTGTTTTAAATAAGAGAAAGAAAACTGCTGGGGGTAGCACTGAGCCTGTCACAGTTTGCCCTGTATATGGGGCTCCTAGGGGGTGAGTACCAAGGCTTGACCTCGTCATTGTCTTTGGGGGCTCTAGAGCATGTATGTTTTGGGCATAAGTGGGGGTGGATGACAGGCGACCATTGACTAGGCATCTGGGCTTACTGCTATTTTCCAACATGTACTGTTAACGTTTTCTGTCTTGCGCGCCTTGCGTCCGAGTGGTCCCATCTCACATTCTGCCTGAGTGGCTCAAACACGCATTCCTGCCCAAGTGTCCATAACGTGCGCTCATGTACGCACATTAGCGCATGCTCTTGTGCCTACACAGTCTTAGTACTTGCAAATGAATACCATGCCTTAACTCTTTCTGTCATCTTCAAGGGAACATTGTTTGGACCTGAGGCAAGCGAAGAGCCTCATCACTGGATTCAGCTTATTCAGTTTGAAGGGGCGAAAGATGATTCAGAGGAAGACCAGTAAGGAGCAGGTTACAATAGTCGAGACAGTAAGTGACTAGTGAGTGGATGAGGGTCTTAGTAGTGTGTGTAGAAAGGAAGGGATGAATTTTGCCAGTGTTAGAGAGAGAAGCAACAGGTTTTAGCTATCTGCTGGATATGTGCAGAGAGAGAGTAGCGTCAAAGATGACCCAAGGTTGTGAGCTGAGAAAAGAGGGAGGAGTGTAGTGTTATCCATAGAAAATAGAGAAGGGAGGAAAGGGAAGGTGGGTTTAGGGGGAAAGATAGAGCTCAATTTTGGCCATGTTTCAAACAGTAGTGAGAAGGCAGCAATATTGGATAACTAGGCAGAGATCTGGACCTGGATTCCTGGAGAGATTTCAGGTGCAGAAAGGTAGATCTGAGAGACATAGTATATGACAGCAGATAAAGACCAATATGGTCCATCTAGTCTGAATCATCAGTATAAAGATGGTACTTAAAACCATGGGAGAAAATAAGTGCACCAAGGGACTGAGTGTAGAGAGAGAAAAGGAGAGGTCTCAAGACAGAGCCCTGAGGTACACCAACTGAAAGCGCGATGGCGGTAGCGGAGGATCTATCAGAACATACACTAAAAGTGCGATAGGAGAGATAAGAAAATCAGACCAGACAGAGCCCCAAAATCCAAGCGAGGACAGTGTCAAAGGCAGCAGAAAGATCAAGAAGGATTAGAATTGAGTAGATGCCTTTTGATTTGGCGAGGAACAAGTCACTGGAGACTTTGGCGAGAACCGTTTCTGTGGAATGTACAGAACGAAAGCTAGATTGCAGTGATCCAAAAGGGCTTGAGAGGAAAGAAAGTCAAGACAGTGGTGGTGAACCGCTTGTTCAAGTAATTTTAAAGCAAAGGGGAGGAGAGAGAGAGGCCATTAATTGGAAGGACAGGTCTAATCTGTTGAAGGCAGTTTGAGGAGAGGTGTAACCCCACAGCATGTTTTAAGGCCACAGGAACAGTTGCAGTGGAAAGTGATAAGTAAAGGATATGATAGATGAAAGGGGTGACAGCGGAAGAGAATGAGAGAGCTTAGTAGATGGATAGGAATAGAGTCGGAGGAGCTGGTTTGGAGGAAGAGAAGATTTGTAGTTTCCTCCTCAGTGATTTCAGAAAAGGGTGACCGAAGGTGAGAGAAGGTTTTGGGATTGAAGAGGGGGAAGATGAGGTGGAGGTGACCCTGCAGGTCTGGGCAGACAGTGAAGGAGGAATTGGAGGGACCTTAAGGAGAGAGTTGAGCTTAGCAAAGAGACGGTGAGGATCAGACAAGTGAGTTTGTCAGATGGACTCTTGCTTGATGTGTGCTATGGCTGACTGGAAAGAGGTTAGCATGAATTTGAAATGTAGGTAGTCGGCAAGGATACGTGATTTAAGCCAAAGGCACTCAGCTGAGCAGGCACAGGAATATAGATAATAGGTGGTTCAGGACAGCCAGGATTGAGATATGGTACGTCTCACAGGGCGTGGAATAGGAGATGCAAATGCATCCAGAGCAGAGGAGAGTATAGTGTTATAGGATTCTGCCCAATTAATGGACTCGGATGACATATTGAAGGAAAGAGGTGATAAGACAGCAGTGGAGAAAGCTGAAAAGTCAATAATGTGAAGATTCCTAAACATGTTAGTGGAGATCAGGTAAGACCAAGATCGGGGGTAGTTAAGAGTGAAGGTTATCAGGTGATGGTCAGATAAAGACAGAACTGAGGTGGAGAAGTTTGAAGGTGAGCAGTTGGAGGAGAAGGATGAGGTCAAGGTAGTGGCCATGCTTGTGAGTAAGAATGGTAGAGCACAATTGAAGGATGAATGAGGAAGCTAGGGAAAGGAGCTTTAAGGCATAAGGGTCAGAAGGGTCATAAACATGAATGTTAAAATCCCCAAGAATAAGGAAAGGGGGAAGATGCATCCAGAAAGGAGGAGAGCCAGGCATCAAAATCGGCAAGAAAGGTAGAAATAGACTTATTGGAGGGTCAATAAATGACAGGCAGATGGCATGGACCAAAGGAAGCAAAGGAATTAGATGGAAGTAGAGGGAGGGGCTGAAATTGGTAGAAATGAGAGAGTAGGAACTCGAAACATCCACTGTGACCATGGGCCGAGGTGTATGGGAAAATAGGTAGCCTCTATGACAGAGGGATATCTCCCTTGTGGGGCTGATTGAAAGAGCTGGTGGAGGCCTTGTCGCCTTCCACAAGATAAGACTGAGAAGACCTAGGAAACATGCTGGGCTGGTTTCCCTCTTCGGCCTCCGCCCATCCATTATGGACGCATGGGAATGGACTTCCAGGGATCTTGGGACTCCTGGTGTTGTCATCCTGGAAAGTCTTTCTTCTCTGCTTCTGGTTTTCAGACCTGTAATTAGCCCTTTCAAGGTGCTCGTGAACCCTGAGGCTCGGTCCCTTCTGAAGGAGGTTCCTCTTGTTTATCTCAATGAAGATTTGGGGGCTCATTCCAGGATATCACCAAGGATTGCTGGGTGCTAGACACTATTCCTGCGGCTTTGTCCTAGACTGCAAGCAGTCGATAACAGAGGCATTTGCCATCCCTTTTTGTGATTCAGCAGATATATGAGCCACTGCTAGGGTCACTTTGGATAAGTTACTGCACCTGAAGGTGGAACCAGTGTCCCAGCTGAGCCAGGCAATGGCAGATATTCCATTTATTTGAGTGGAGGAATAGCCTAATGTTTTAGAGCACTGGCTTGGTAAGCAAGAGACCAGTGTTTGATTCCCACTAGCACTCCTCGTGGCCATGTGCAAGTCACTTAACTCTCCATTGCCTCGGAAGAAAAACCTGGCAATCTACTTCTGGTCATACTGCCAAGAAAACCCAGGAGCTGCTGGGTCATCAGGAGTCTGCATTGACTCAAAGGCACACATTGCATTACATTGCCAAAGAATAGCTGCTTTCAACCAATGCTTGGTCTCAAGGTAGTCAATGTTCATTTGCGTGTCTTATGCAGTTCGCTGCCATCTCTTCAGCCTTCCACTGCCTCAAGAATGTTCTCCAGGGTCATGGCAGTTGTGCTACAGCGCTAAGAACTGTGTACACCCAATTCTGGTCGACTGGCTTATCTGAGCCAATTCTGTTGGAGGCATCTCAGGTTTTGGCCCGAGTGGTGTCCTCCTGGAAGACCTTGACTGGGTGGTCAATCGAGGAAGCGTCCGTTGGAGCCTTCCCAATCCCTGAAATTCCCGGCAGCATGGTTCACTGCTTAAATGGGCAGTGTCTTCCTGCCAGAGGAGAGTGCAGAGATGGTTGAAACGACTTGGTGTTCTGTTCTCAACTGGCTCCCAAGGTTTGGGGTTATCTATAGCACCTCGGGTTGATGGGGACGGAGGGTCAAGATGGTGCCATGAGTGCATACTCATATGAGGTCGCTCTAGAGGTTCTTCCTAACTGGAGTTCAAGCTCAGGTACCACTCCAGCTAGGAGTGGGGGCCAGCTGGAGGTGGTGGCTATTCCAGAGTTCTCTGAAGGGTATGCCGCTGGATATCCCCTTGTGGCTTCATTTTTTTTTATTCATGCAACTTTCAAATATTTACAAGAATAAATCTTGCACAGAAAAAGGCAAACAGGTCAAGATGATACAATAACATGTATACAAATCAAAAGAAAAATTAAAACAGAACTCCAAGCCCTCAATATGGAGGAGGAGGAAGAAGAGCACAAATAAAAAGAAAATCCAAACGGATACATTAACCAAGCAGACTTGGAGGGGAACTATATTCATACAGAGACAAAAACCCTACTTTACAATAGGGCTAATGTTAGGGGCACCTATAGAGGCAGGCTGAACAACAGCCACCCTAGAGGAGATAAAGGTGGACAGGTGCTGCAGGTCAAGAAAAAGAAAGTTGAACCTAACCAACTTAACTAAACATTTAAAGGGAAAACATAAAAACAATAACCCGCCCAACTGCAGCACCCTAACTTTAAGCAATAAAAATTGATTCCTTCTTTTCTGTGTAGATCTGGAAATGTCTGGGGAAAATCCTGATATGGTAGTCCATAAAGATCTTATTCGAGAAACAAAAATACTTTTTTAGAAGTCAGTCCTGATCTGCATCTAAAGCCAAGGTGACCAGCAAAGTAGCGGTCAGCTTGGGTTCAAATTCAGACCTTTCTTAAAAAAGCTGTTGAATCCAAACAGTCACAAGACAAAACTGAGGATTGATCGTTGCCCTCCACAATTGTAGCTTTAGCAGTAGGCAAGTGAGTATCTTCAAAACAGAAACCATAAATTTCTTAAACAGTTCCAAAGCTGAAATAGAAAGAACCTCGGGAAAGTTCAAAATCCTTAAATTCCTACTTCTGGAAGAATTTGAGATTCAAGCTTCCTATGTATAGCCTTAGAATCCTTCATAACTGCTGAAACAGTATCTTGGAACTGATCCAACTGAAGTTCTACAGAAACAACTTTTGCCTTAAGATTATCCAGTAAAGATTTGTGCGCCTCTATCTTCTGATCAGTCTGAACAAACTGTCAAGACAGTCTGGAGCTGAAAAGAAAGGGATTGTTCCAACTTAAACAACGCTTCCCACAAAGTTTCCAATGTAAACATCTGAGGTCTCACCAACACCAATCGGACGCTGGTACCAGGATCCCTCCGGGCAGAGTTCAGAAACTGCAGGTCCGAAGGAGGCAAGGAAACAACCTCCCCATAATGTGACTGAACCAACCGCTCCTCCATGGGTCCCAAGCTCTCTAGGCACACTGGCAGAAAACCTCACCACTTGATCAACACTTCCAGGGCAGGAAAGCTGCAACACTGAATGAGAAAACCCACCGGATTCCTCCCACACTAATTCCCCAATTGCAGTCTCGATAGCTGCCTGCGCTGGCTGCATCAGAGAGGCTCAGAACTCCGGGCTCAAGGACACATCAGATCCAAGGGTAGGCAAAGGGTCTCCTTCCACCCCTGCCATACCCAATAAGCTGCTGAAGCACTCTCCCCACCAGCGGGCCTCACAAACGAGCCCATGTGCCCGCTAATCTCCAATTCCACCACCAACAGTTTCACCTTCTGTTTATGGGCAGAATGCGGCATCAGGAAAAGAAACAAAAGCAAAAATATCAGCAAGCGCAAGGCGCTTCACAGAGGTGAGTTAAAGCATGTCTTCTGCCGCCATCTCTTCCCCCCCCCCCCTCCCTTGTGGCTTCTTCTGACAATGGATGCCAATCTTGGTGGCTGGGAAGCCCTTGTTAAGAATGAACAGCTGTTTCGAAACAGACTATCTGGCAGGCCCTATTTATTGCTTAGCGCCCTTGGTCAAGGACAGGGCGGGGTGATTGCTGTTAAGCAGCACCATGTTAATGGCATATGTTTATCACTAAGATGGCATAAAGTGTGCAGGAGTGGCCCTGGAGATGGCCCTCCAGTTCACCAGGGTGGTCTATGTGGAAGCGGTCTTTCTCTGGGAACAAGCAGGAAGTCAGCCCTCACATATGGGTGATGGCGCCGACAGAGCCCTCGTGCAGAGCAAATCCCCAGCTTTCAGAGAAAGCCTTGGGGAATTGCATCACGCATGCACGGTCCCCTTCCCACCCAAGGGTGCCATCTTACTCAGTCTCCTTTTTTCCGCGAAGCCCAACGGACATCACCATGGAAAAAGTTTGTAAAATGAGAATTTATTTTTCTTTGCCAGTTCGACATCGGTTCCCTTTCCTGCCTTCGGGTCGGTACACCGGTATCGAGTCCGGCTTGATTTTTTTTGTTTTTGTCCTTAGTGACTAACATTCGCGCTCTTTTTCACTGGCAGCCCGGGTCTTCGACCTTGCAGGGGCCCTTTTTCCCCCAATGGCTGCCAGCGGGTTTAAAAAGTGTTATCGGTGTACAAAGTTAATGTCCCTCACCGACACACATGACTGCTGTCTCCGGTGCCTCGGGCCTGATCATGACCCGAAGGTCTGTGGCCCGTGCAGGAAGATGTCCTCGAAGGCCCTGAGAAGCCACCAGCAGCAGCATGATAGGATTTTTTCTGAGTCTGTACCTTTGCAGGCCTGGACTTCGTCTGCTGCCGCTACATCTCGGGGGGAACACTCTGAGCCCGAGCGTTGTAGAGGTTCCTCAGAGAGGGGGTCTCCCTCACGGGAACATCGAAGGAAGAAGGCGGCCTTGAAGGCAGCGGCGTTGGCTGGCTCTGGACGGCCAGGTCCCTCCCGGGATCGGTCACGGAGCCCCGAACGCTGGCCCGGACCCTCAGAGATGCAGCTTCCAGCAAAACTTCCTCGAAGGGAACCGGAGCAGCCGAGGCAGGTAACAACTGTTCTCGTCAAGGACCCCTCCCCCCCGGGAGAACCGGTGTCGGGCCCGACAGCATCAGGACCGGACCCGGTGGCTGCGGAGCCTTCTTAACTCGGTCTCAGAATGGTGGCCCTTCATGGAGCAACAGCGGGCACTGATGGCCGGTCTCACTGGTTCCTCTGCCCCGACCACCGGGCCACTGACTTCGACCCCGGAGACCGAGCCAATCCTCAAGACCATGCGGACTTGAGTCTATCCTCGGCCAAGGTCCATCTTGGCCTCCTGCTCGGAGCCGAGGTCGCTGCCACAGGTTCCACAGGTGTTGGGGCGGTCGAGGCCAGGGCCCTCGATGCTGGAGCCCCTCGATTCCTCCTTGGAAGCATCGGGCTGGGATACGGAGGAAGAAGAATCCCCTGACACCTACCGGTACAGGGACATCCCGTCCGATTCCCCGGTGTCCGAACCTCGAAGTCCCCCCCCCCCCCCGGTGGACACTAGGTTCTTGGACTTTGTGCGGGATATGTCAAAGGCCTTGGCATTCCCCGCCGAGTCAGAGGAGGATCCTCGAGCCGAGGAGCTCGAGATCCACCAGTATGACTCTGTTTATGTTTATTAAAACTTTATATACCGCCCAATACGGTTAGCATCTGGGCGGCTCACAATACATAAAATCAGATTAAAAAGAGCTGCAAAAGGAGAATCAGAGAACGCCATAAAATCATACAGAAAAGAGATGAGGACAGAGAACAGAGTGGGGAACAAAGGTGGCAACATAAGGGAGGAGGGGAAACACATCGACAATACAGAAGGGTGGAGGAAAGAAAGGGATAAGGAACTGACGTGGTAGTACTAGGAAGGAGAAGGGGACGGAGCAGGAAGGGAGAGATTAAATGCAGAACAGAAAAGATGAGTTTTTAGTTTAGCTTTAGTTTAGCTTTACTGTACCCATGCCTCCGATCCTGGAACAGCTGATGCTCCACATGTGGGAGACATCGGCGCCGGTGATCAGCAGACAGATCGATGCCATGTATTGAGTCCGTAAGAGTCCTGGGTTTCAAAAAGCACAATTGCTGCACAACTCCATGGTTGTGGAATGAGCCATGTGCAGGCTGAAGAGCCAGAAGACGCACTCCTCGGTGCCTCCTGGCATGGAGGCCCACAACTTGGATGCCCTCGGCAAGAAGTGTTTCCAGGGTTCTATGCTGACATGCCAAATCCAGGCCTACCAGCTGTACATGGGCATGTACCTGAGGGACCTGGCGAAGGAACTCGCTGGGTTCTCGGCTGGTCTCTCCGAGGGACCTTTGCAGTGCCTCAAGAGCCTGTCCACCGGCGTCCATGAGTGCTCAAAGTTCATGACTCGAGCAGCCTATGACAGCTTTGAGTCGGCGGCCCGGGTGCCTGCGGCAGGCATCAGTGCATGCCGCCAAGCATGGCTACAGTCATCGGACCTCGAACAATGGGTTCAGGACAAGTTGGTCGATGTCCCATGCCAGGGAGAGAACCTCTTTGGCAAGCCCATGACCAGCAAGGCTGCTGAGATAAGTCCAAGTACATGATGAGGACACGGCTCTCAAAGAAGACCTCTGCCCCTTCTAAGAAGAGGGCTTGGGTAAGAAGCCCTTTTACCCATGGAAGGATGCTGCTTACAAAAGCTAACCCCCATTTCAGGCCTCCCCGGCTCCCCAACAGGGTCAGCAGGCCATGGGAAAGGGGCATAGCCAGCATAAGCAGAAAGCCCCCAAACCCTAGACACCAGCTCCAGCCCAGTCTGGTAGCGGCTTTTGACTCGAACAGCATGGCCCCTCTTCTCACAGGAGAAAGGCAGTGCACAGGAGGAAGGCTTTCCCTGTATGCCCACAGATGGACCGCCATTACCACCAATGCCTGGGTCCTGCAGATAGTCCATCAGGGCTATCTCCTCCATCTAACCCAGGTACCTCCTCCTTATTTTCCAGGAGAGCCCCTCAGGTCTCTCCTTCACTGGGACCACCTTCTGAAGGAGTTAGCAGGTCTTCTCGAGGATCAGGCAGTAGAACCGTTGCCCCACCACCTGCAGGGCAAGGGCTTCTATTTCAGGTATTTTCTGGTACCAAAAAGGACAGGAGGCCTCAGACTCATCTTCAACCTGCGCAACTTAGACAAATTCCTGGTAAGGGAGAAGTTCAAGATGCTCTCACTTAAGAACACAAGTGTTGCAGCGAAGTGCACGCAATGAATAAAACCAGGAGTCAGTTCGAAGATCCAAGCCAATTTATTGTGCACAAGTCTCAGCAAATGTCACATTCAAAATGGTCTGAGCAATGGAGTCCAGTAAACAGCACCTTTTATACCTTTCTTCTTCAGTTTAATACAGGCAAACTTTCTATTGGCCCTACTGACCCTTGCACCCATCCAATTGGGATCTCTCTGTGGGCCTAGCACTCTGTTCCCCCTGCTCAGAATTCTCTAACAAAGGCACAGTTCTAAGACTTTGATACTTTTCTCCTACAAGGTCATTGCTAGCTTAGAAAATGTGTGAATACAGAGCACTGGAACATGTCTGTCATCAGCATAGAAGAATTCAACAAAGGATTTATACAACCTTATCAAAAAGCAGTTTAGAGCAGTTTCTCTAATTCTTACTGACTTTGGTTTTTCTCAGCATTCTTATTCTCAGGTGGGGGCTGGGACTCAGGCCTAGCTTACAGGCCTCTCATACATTTACAGGCTATTCTAGGCCATAGCCTGCCACATTCCCCCCTTTGATTATTCTCACCCGCAAATGAGAAAGGATGAGAATCAAATCACACATTACACGTGGTCATCAGCATCATGTTGGGGTACAAGGGAATATTGCCACATAGCTAAGACTTTTGTAGCTGCTTTACGTTCAACAATACTATCAATGGTTGAGTTCAGTGTATGCAAGCATAAGGGTAGGTAAACATGGGAGAAACAAGCAGATAGCCAGTATGAATAGGACAATGAACACAAGTGTTTTCAGGCCGCCCATTCCTGAAAACAGTGAACCAAACCATCCATCGAGTTGCAAGCCATGCCAGATCTGGACTGGTACATAGGTTTGTTTTCTCATATGATTGGCTATATCTTCTACAACTTGTCCTTCATTATCGATTTGCAAACAACAGTTAGTTAAATTCAGCTTTCCACATACTACTCCTTCAGCTGCAAGTAAATAATCTAATGCTAAGCGATTCTGATAAATGGCTGTATGCATTTGCGTGGCTTGTTTAGCTAACAGGGTTAGTGCTCTACTAGTTTCATTAGTTATTATTTCTACAACAGCTTGCAAACGTATAATACGATTTAACATATACACAGGGGTGCGGTAACCCCAAGAGCCATCTTGTGCCCAAGTAGCAGGTCCATAATAGGAAACAATTCTCTCCAGTGGCCATTCTTCAGATGTCGCATCCCATTTGTCCCATTGGCCTATTTTCAGGACTTCTCGCTTCTGTCGACTCTTATACCCAGGAAATCCTAGCTGTTCTCCGTGGGAAATGGGCAAGAGGAAGAAAGAAGGTCTTATGGTCCCCAAAACATACGCACCTCCCCAGTTGGCAGGGAGTCTAGCATATGCTCGAGTTCCGCAGATCCAATATAGTCCAGGTGGAGCTTGCCAATTATTGTGAGAAGCCAGTTATTGTGAGAAGCCAGATTTGTCCATAACCTGGACAAAGGAGTGGAGGAGTGGCCTAGTGGTTGGGGCAAGGTACTTCAGGCCGGAAGGTCGGGGGTTCAAATCCCACTAGAGGACAGCAACCTTGGGCCGGAAGGACTGGGGTTTCTAGTCCACCAGGTGCTCCTTGTGGTCTTGGGCAAGCCACTTAACCCTCCATAGCCCATGTTCCCTGTAAAATAGTTATTTCCAAGTTATAATGCCCCGTTCAATGTAAGTTCAGTTTGTTCAATGTAAACCGCACTGATGCAGAATAGCGCGGTATATAAGAGAATATAAATAAATAAATAAAGGTTAGGAAAGATAATTAGAGGATTGGAGGGTTCCGGGGCATTGGTTCCTGACCACCAGGATGTCTTTTTGGTGGTAGCATTATAGTACTTCTGGTTCAAACAGACCAATTGCTCCACTAACATAGTCAATTGTGGTCCAGTTCGAGCAAAATACAGGTTTCCAACAATGGGGCTAGCTAGGACCCATTCGCTGGTAGCTGTATGCAGATCAGTTTGGTTATAGGGTACAGAATAGTTCAATTCTTGCGCCTCCCAAGGCCACTGGTCACCCATCTGAGTTCCCCCACAGAAAAGACAGTCAGCGACATGAAGACTGGATGCTACTGCTCCAGCTAGTTCAATGAACAAATTTCGAGAAGCGTGGGGGACTACAAACTCTGCCTTCATGGCCTCATAGAAGGTATGATGTATTCGGTAAGGTGAAGAAACATGAGTCTTCGTGTTAAGCTGGATATATACAAAAGTTCCAGGATCAGTTCCACTTCCTGCTATACGTAGGCCGAATCGGAATCCTTGCTTCCACTGGCTTGGGTTGAGGATGAGAAGCCGTAGAGGATTACAGGCACCTTTCTTGCACTTCTTAGGTTCCAGTAGGGGCAGTCTCTCCAAATTGGCCTTGCGATTATCTCCGTCTTGTCCAGTAGGGCTACCAGACCAAGTAGCATAGTACACACAGCCCCACTTCGGACAGAAATAGTCATCTTTTGATGGCTTACCATAAGTAGATGGAGAATGTACCCCAGTGCATATTCCCCATCTGTATGCACCTTCGGGACATATACTTGTCATCATAGTAGTAAGCTTGTTCCCACGTCCCACACCTGTAATAGTCATTTCTGTTTATCAGATCACAAGCATCAAAGTACAAGGGTACAGGTCGGGTGGGATCAGAGAGTTGACTTGTAGCATTTATGAGGGCTCCATCTTCATCATTCCATCGTAGTTCCAGGACATAGTAAGAAGGATTCTGTCGGGGTTTAAAACAAGTACGAGTCTTTCCATTCGTGCAGACATTTAGTTCTGTACCATTATACATGCACTGACTGACTTTACCAGTGCAAGTGTAGTAAGAGTGATAAAGTAAAGTTTGGGTGATTTTCATCCCAGTTCGGGTAGTGGTTATACAAGCTGCACAAGGGGGCAAAGCAAAAGTTGTCCCAAGGGATCCCAGGGTTACCGCAAAAATGAAACAGTAGTAGGTAATCATCATGATCATAGTCTCTGATGATGGATAAACTGAAATGTTGATAATTCAGAGCTTGAAAACTTCACGAGGATGATTGTTTTCTTCGCAATGTAAGTCGTAATGGTGATGTAGGATCCGCGGTCGAAGTCCAAGGACGACCTTCAGGAACTGCTGCTAGTTTCACTCGACTGTGGTGGATCCAGGAGTCGATTTCTGCCACTTTAACTGCTGTGGGTGTTCTTCCACTCTTTGACCCACAACGAGGTTCCAGGCTTGAAAGGATGCAGTGGCTCTGTCAAATTGATAGGCAACTGGTCTGGCACCCAGACATGGAGGTCCTGCAAGACAGAACTTAGAGCCAACAATTCTTGTCTAGTGATTTGCGATCCAATCTGACTCATATTCCCCCTTATTCCCTGAACTATGGGCGTGGGTCTCCCATACAAAACCTCAAATGGGGAAATTCCTAATGACTTAGTGGGGGCTGAACATACTCTGAGAAGGGCTATAGGGAGAGCTTGGGGCCACTTCAGGTGAGCTTCCTGACAGAGCTTGGCCAACTGAGACTTCAGGGTTCGGTTCATTCTCTCTACTTTCCCTGAACTCTGGGGTCTATAAGCTGTATGTAACTTCCACTGTATTTGCAAAGCACGGGCTAGCTGCTGAGTTACATGTGACACAAAGGAGGGCCCATTGTCTGACCCTATGGTCAAGGGTATTCCAAACCGAGGAATGATTTCATGGAGCAGAGCCTTAGTGACTTCTCTGGCTTTTTCAGTTCTGGTGGGGAAAGCCTCCACCCACCCAGAGAAGGTACAAACTAGAACCAATAGGTAGTGATATCCATTTGCTCGTGGCATTTCTGCAAAGTCTATTTGGATATTTCCCATGGGGGTTACTCCCACTGATTATTTATTATTTATTTATTTACATTCTCTTATATACCGCGCTATTCTGCATCAGTGCGGTTTACATTGAACAAACTGAAATTACATTGAACAGGGCATTATAACTTGGAGATAACTATTTTACAGGGAACATGGGCTATGGAGGGTTAAGTGGCTTGCCCAAGACCACAAGGAGCACCTGTGGGACTAGAAACCCCAGTCCTTCCAGCCCAAGGTTGCTGTCCTCTAGTGGGATTTGAACCCCCGACCTTCCGGCCTGAAGTACCTTGCCCCAACCACTAGGCCACTCCTCCACTCCACTGATTGAACTCTTGGAGGTAGGACAGGACCCTGTCGGGCATTGTTCTTCGCACAGATTACACATTTTTGGGCTATTGAGGCAGTTAAGGGTCCCAATAATGAGATACAGAAATACAGTTTCAGAGCTTTTTCCATTGCAGTTTTTCCATAGTGTGTAGCTTGATGAAAGGCGTGGACAAAGGCTGGACCCAGGGCTTCAGGATCACAGTCATACCAGGGGGTGAGCCTCCCTCGCATGGTGGTAACACTATCCATCCGGTCTCTGATAGCTGCCCCCCCTCATTCTGACAATAGTAGTCCAGCTCATTCGGGGTATATCGTGGTGTCCAAGCACTGAGAGGAACTGGAAATATGGCTGCTTGAACTGTAATACTGGGGGTAGTGATTTTCCCATTGATTGCTGCTTCTCGGGCTGAGGCATCGGCAAGTCTGTTCCCTCGGGATACTTCTCCATCTCCAGTCTGGTGACCTCGGCAGTGCATTACGGCAACTTGTTTGGGGGCCCATACTGCTTCCAATAAAGTCAATATTTCTGGGCCATACTTGATGGACTTGCCTCCCGAGGTTATCAATCTGCGTTCTTTGTACAAAGCTCCATGGGCATGTAAGGTTGTAAAGGCATACTTGGAATCTGTGTAGACATTCAGACGGATCCCAGTCCCTATTTTCAGTGCTCGAGTGAGGGCTATTAATTAGGCCGCCTGTGCAGAAGTTCCTGGAGCCAAAGCTGATGATTCTATTATCATGTCCAGGGTCACCACTGCATAACCGGCACATCGTTGTCCATTAATTACAAGACTGCTTCCATTCACGAAGAAAGTTCTTTCTGGGTTGTTCAAGGGGATGTCTGTTAGGTCTGGGCGGCTTGAGTATACAGTGTCCATTACTTCTAGGCAATCATGGTCAGGAGGGCCTGGACTGGTCGGCAGTAGGGTAGCAGGGTTCAAAGTTTGGCTGACACTCAATTTCAGCCGAGGATTTTCACACAGCATACTTTGATATTTCAACATTCGTGCGTTGGTGAACCAGTAGTTCCCTTTGTGTTCCATTAGGGTTAAAACAGAATGCGGTACAGTGACTTGAAGATTCTGTCCCAAAGTGAGCTTGTCAGCTTCACTCACTAAGAGGGCTGTGGCTGCTACGGCTCTTAAGCAAGGTGGCATCCTTTTTGCAACAGGGTCCAATTGTTTTGATAGGTAGGCTGTGGGTCGTTGCCAGGATCCGAGGGGCTGCGTCAAGACTCCCAGCGCGTTTCCACATGACTCATGGACATAAAGACGAAATGGTTTCTGTACATCTGATAGGCCTAAGGCTGGTGATGACATTAATGCTGCTTTCAGTGATTTGAACGCTTTATCCTGTTCTGGGCCCCATTCCATGGGTGATCGTTCCACTCCCTTCGTGGCTTGGTACAAGGGTTTTGCCAAGAGTGCAAAATTGGGTATCTATATCCGGCAGTAGCCTACAGCACCCAAGAAGGCCCGCACCTGCTTTCTGGTGGTGGGGGTTGGGATGCGGCATACTGCTTCCTTTCGCTCAAGTCCCAACTTCCGGATTCCTCTGGACAGATGGAACCCTAGGTATTTCACTTCTGTTTGGCACAACTGCGCTTTGGCTCTTGAGACCTTGTATCCGGCGTCATTCAGGAGGTGCAAGAGATCGCTGGTAGCTTGCACACATTCAGTCTTGGAGTTGGTGGCTATAAGCAGATCATCTACATACTGAAGTAAGATTCTTTTTCCTGGAGTCACAGAGTAGTTTGAAAGATCTTGGTTAAGAGCTGCACTGAAGATGGTGGGTGAATTCTTGAATCCTTGAGGCAAGCGAGTCCAAGTGAGTTGGCCCCGTCTTCCTGTAGTAGGGTTCTCCCATTCAAACGCGAACAAGAGTTGGCTGGCAGATGCCAGGCGGATACAGAAAAAAGCATCTTTTAAATCCAGAATGGTGAAATGAGTTGCTTCTGATGGAATCAGTCCCAGGAGGGTATAGGGATTTGGTACTACTGGATGTATGGTTTCAACTGCATTGTTCACTCGTCGCAAATCCTGCACTGGGCGGTAGTCACCTGTCCCAGGCTTCTTGAATGGGAGGAGGGGGGTGTTCCAGGGCGATTGGCATTCTTTGAGGAGTCCATACTGTACTAATTTCTTTAGATGACCATGGATGCCTTCGATTGCTGGTCGTGGGAGAGGATATTGTCGCACATGCACTGGTTCTGCTCCTGGTTTAAGGGTGACAAGCACAGGAGCTATATTCTTTGCTAGGCCAGGAGGATTATCCTCCGCCCACACTCCGGGCAGAGCTAAGATGTTGGTGGGTATACGGGGGCTAGCTGCCTTGGATGAAGGTGGACTATAGAACCGCCATTTTTCTTCTCGGGGGACAGTCAGCACCATCAGGCCAGCAGATTCTGAGTTCAGTCATCTCCATTTTTCCTCCTTCGACAAAGGATATCTGCGCCTGGAGCTTAGCAAGCATGTCTCGCCCCAAAAAGGGAACTGGGCATTCAGGTATGTACAGAAACTGATGCGTTATTCTCCGCCCCCCTAATTCGCAGGCACGGTTCTGCAGGAAAGGTCTTGTGGTTCTAGTTCCAGTGGCGCCAACAATGGTGACAGATCGGGAAGACAAGGGAGCCACTGGCTTAGCCACTACTGAATGTTCAGCCCCCGTATCCACCATAAAGTCCATGTACTGGTCCCCAATCTTCAAGTTGACCATAGGCTCCTGGGGACCCAGGGAAAACTTGGAACCCGGTCTGGCCTAGTCCACATCCACATAGTTGTCTTCAGTGGTCGCCATTCCTTCCACGGCAGCGGCTTCTTCCTGCTGAAACTGTGCACGCTGCATTCCCCCTCGCTGCTGGAATCGCCCCCCCCCCCCCCGCTCTCCTGGTGCTCCCTCCTCCCCTCCAGGGGGTGGAGCCACTATTCGGGCATTCATGTATGATAAGGCGCCTTTGGTCCGCTCTGATCTACCTGGTTGGCCTTGCAGGCTCTCATCCTACTGATAGACTTCTGTTCAGCCTCTCCTGGGCATTGTTTCTATACTGTAGATTAATCATTATTGCCCTCGTTGAGGTTGTGGGAGGTTGGCCATACTTTCCCTTATGCTTTCAGATGAATACTGAGGTGCCCTCTACTGGCTAAAGCTGATAGAGGCATGGGAGTGATGTCACTGAAAGCTAGGCATATCATTGACTCTCTCCATCAACCTGATGGTAGGGGATCACAATCCACTTGTCTGGACTGTTTTAACAGGACTCAAGGAAAGGACCTTATCTGGTAAGTAAAATGTCAGCTTTGTATCAAAACTAGTTACAAAATATGATATAAATACAGTGATTGCTTATCCACTGAGGAAAAAAATCGTATTAACTGTGTTCAATCTCCAGTCGATAACTTCACTATAACTTCACTATCCTACTCTGACACTGACGTTTCGCATTGACTGCCCCACCCCCTCCCCCCATTGTAGACTTGAGCACACTCCCTGATGCAGCCAATGCTTAGGGCATTGGAGAACTGGAGATTTGATGGTAGAATTAGCAGTTTCATTGTGGTTCAAGGGATGGGAAAATTGTGGGCTATATCTCATTCCTTTCCTTGCCTCCTATTCCCCTTTGTTGAGGCTGGGCAGTACTGGATTGTCGGGTAGAGGGGAGTCGTGCAAATTCTGAATAGAGCATTGAGTGTTGGGAAGTTGGTTCATACAGGGTCCTGCTGCTAAATTTAATCCAACTATCCCTGTACCTACTTTTGGACGTCTGAGTTAGGAGACTAACATCAATTTTAACTTTCTTTACCAGAATCTTACCCCCTATCTGTACAGCTAAGTTAAGATGCCCAGCCCTGTTCTGTTTTTGCTAGCTATTGAACTTTCAAGTTATACAACTCGATTATTTGAAAATCGAGCTAATTCTGATAACTGCTATTGGGCTGTTTTAATACACATAGGCTTAAATAAAACTGAAGATTTTAAACTAATAAAGGCAAAAATACTTCAGTGTACTATCTGAAGAACAGCACATGATATATCTAGGGACAGAGGTATTTAAAGGGTGTCTCTTGTTTTGGAACTAATTTATAAAGGCATTTCTTTCATGGAGGGGTGAGGGGAACAGCTATGTACATGCAGCTCTCAAATGAGCATCTACTATGTTACAGCCCTCCACTCAGCAGCCTATACAAATAGCATTTAGCATGCCTACTTTGTAGCTGCAAATTTTCAAAGGGAACCAATGTATATATATATATTTTTGCCTTTAGAAAACTGACAGCAATCTATATAGGCTAAAAGTGCTCACAGACATTACAAATTTATTTTATTTATTTATTTAGACAGTTTTTGTATACCGCCTTATCCTTCAATCAAAGCGGTCACAACACAATTGGGGGATACATTTAACACATGGGGATATGAGACACACACACTAATACTTACAGGGAACATGGGCTATGGAGGGTTAAGTGGCTTGCCCAAGACCACAAGGAGCATCTGTGGGACTAGAAACCCCACTCCTTCCGGCCCAAGGTTGCTGTCCTCTAGTGGGATTTGAACCCCCGACCTTCCGGCTTGAAGTACCTTGCCCCAACCACTAGGCTACTCCTCCCATGGCATGGGCTTTCAAAATTTACCCCCTTTGTACCTTTAGAGCAGGGCCGGCCTGAGTTTCTGCCATCCTAGGCAGACGGTCCATGCCGCCCTCTGAAGATTGCATCCATCTTCTTACCTGAGGGGAAGGGGGGTAGCCTCTGCTGCACTAGGCTTTAAAATGCCCGCCCCAGCATGCTCATGGCCTGCCACTCCTGTCTCCCTCAGATACAACTTCCTGCCGCTCCTGCCCCCCCTCCAACAGGAAGTTGATTGGAAGGGGACAAAAGTGGCTGGCCATGCCTGTGCTACCATGCTAACTTCAAAACCCAGCACATATGAGGCATCGCCAACCCCCCCCCCCCCCCCCCCCGGTGAGAAGATCAATGCCAGGCGGAGAGGGGCAAAATGGTGGGCCGGGCAGCAATGAACTGCCACTTCGCTGGGAGAAGGGGGAGCCCAAGCCCAATGCCACCCATCGAGACCTGCTGTCCTAGGTGACCGCTTAGTTCTCCAAGAACAAGCAGGAAGTCAGTCCTCACTTATGGGTAACGTTGGCACCAACGGAGCCCACGTGGAGCAATTCCCCAACTTTCAAAGAAAACCTTTGGGATTGCTGCCACGCATGTGTGGTCCTCTTCCTGCTCAAAGGTGCCATCTTGCTCAATCTCCCTTTTTCCGCGGAGCCCTTCGGGCGCACATCCTCGTCCCTTGGAAAAAGAGTTTTTTCGGCCTCTGGCCTGTGTTTTTTCCGGTAGCACCGGTCCTCTATTGTCCTCCCCTGCTCTCCTTTTTTCCTTGAGCGAGGGGACATCCTTTTCTGTAAAAGTTTTCCTTTTGCAGACTTTGCGCTCTTTTTTCCCTCAACTGCTAGCCGCAAAGGTCTTTGACCTAGCAGGGGCCATTTTTGCCCCAATGGCCACTGGTTTCAAAAAATGCGACACATGCTCCAAAAACATGCCGCTCACGGACACCCATGACTGCTATTTTCGGTGTCTTGGAGCCGACCATGACCCCGAGCTCTGCTCTCTTTGCAAGAAAATGTCCTCCAAAGTCGTGCTAAATCGTAAGCAGAAATCCAATGACATTTTCAGGAAGGTAGCCCCAGAATCCCTGGTGGCACCCTCGGTCATCCCTCCGCTGGTGGGATCCCCTTCTTCGGCCCCGCGTTCAAGGTGGCACTCCGATCAGGGGTTCCCTGAAGTAGAGAGGTGTAAGAAGAAGACGACCTCAAAGTCGCTGTCTGGGGCTCCAGACCAGCGTGAGCGCTCCTGCGCTCGGTCACTCAGCCCCCCTCCCCCCCTAGCATTCCCAAGAGTCTGACAAGGAGCAGCCTCAAAAAGTACCTCATACAGATACGGAGGCCTCCGGTGATGGCGCCTGGTCTCCTGAGGGTTGTCCTGGTGAGGACCCCCTCTTGTCCTCCACGCCAGACCCGGTAACCCCGGTGTCAGTGTCCAAGGACCCATGTCCATGTGGGAGTCCCGTATGCTGGCACTAGAGCGCAGCGTTTCTGCTTTCTTAGCTGCCCAGCAGGCGCTCATAGCCAGCATGGCTGGCTGCGCCTCGAGATCGAGGTTCCCTCGAGAGGGGCATCGAAACTCGCCCTGGAAACCCCAAGAGCCGTGGGCCTCGTTAGGGTCCTCAGCGTCAGTCTCGCTCACCTTCCCGGTCCTCGGGAGCAAGATCTTCCAAGGCCTCTGGCTCCAAGCAGGCCTTGGCCTCTGGATGGGGCAACCAGCCCGAGTCTGACTCCTTCTTGGACCTCTCAGGCTGGGAGTCGGACGGGGATACTTCCCTGGAGACCCCTGCCTCCTGCCTCTCAAAGGCGTTCGCCACCCGAGGACACATCATTCCTGGTGTTCGTGTGGGACATGGCACGTGCCCTCAGCCTACTATGCAGACTGAAGAGGAGCCACGAGCTGAAGAGCTCCATATTCTACAGTATGAATCCCTGCCTCGAGAGTCTTACTGTTCCAGTTCCTCCCATTTTGTCACGGCTGCTCCTCCATATGTGGGAGACACCTGCTTCGGTCCCCATTGTGAGCAAGCACCTCGATGCCATGTACAGGGTCCAACGCAGCCCGGGGTTCTGGAAGACCCAGCTTCCTCACACCTCCATGGTAGTGGAATCAGCGATGCGGAAGCAAAAGAGCCCAAAGTTGCACACTTCAGTCCCCTCGGGCAGGGAGTCGAGAGCCCTCGACGCCCTTGGGCACAAAGCTTATCAGGTTTCCATGCTCACACGCCGCATCCAGGCATACCAATTGTATGACCTCGCCCTTTGAGCTCAGCGGGTTCTCCGCAGGCCTCAGGGGTGAACCCCTTCTCAGGTTCCAAACCCTCCTGAGATCCGTCACGGCGTGTTCAAAGTACCTTGTATGACAGGTTTGAGTCCTCCGCCTGAGTGGCAGCAGCCGGCATCTGGGCCAGACATGCCTCCAGTCCTCGGACCTGGAGCAATGGGTCCAGGAGAAGCTCCTGGACTTCCCCTGCCTCGGCGAGCAACTGTTTGGTAAACCTATGGAGGTTAAGGCCGCGGAGATAGAAACTGAGTTTGTGACTCGAACTAGTCTCTCGCGTAAGACCTCCCTCCATCCCTAGCAAGAAGCAGCAAGCAAAGAAGCCATTCTTACAAAGAAAGGGGCTCCTGTACCGGGGTTACCCACCCTTCCCGACCCACTTCTGCACCAGCTTACAGCACGCAGGGGAAGGGAGGTGTGCATGGCAACTGCAAACCTAAAGGGCCTAAGGCCCAGCCACCGGTGCCACCCCAGCCTGTGCAGGGTTTTTGACACCGACGGCAAGGCCTCTTATCCCCCGGCAGCACTCCCGCCAGTGGGGGGGACGCCTGTCCCTGTTCATCCCGCAGTGGGCGTCGATCACGTTGGAAACCTGGGTGGTCCGAGATGGATACCGTGTTCGAATGGACAGGTTCCCTCCTCTCTTCTCTCCAGCGGAGCCTACTCGACTCCTTTCGCACCAGACCTCATTGCAGCAGGAGCTGTCCAACCTCCTCACCCAACAGGCTGTCAAGAAGGTACCGCTGCACCTTCGAGGCCATGGGTTCTACTCCTGCTACTTTCTCATTCCGAAAAAGACGGGGGGAGCCTACGGCCCATTCTCGATCTCTAGAACATAAACAAGTTCCTGGTGCGGGAGAAGTTCAAAATGTTATCGCTTGGCGTCCTGCTGCTCTTCCTTCAGTAGGGCAATTGGCTATGCTCCTTGGATCTGAAGAACACTTATGTCCACATCCTGGTCCACCCCCAGCACAGGCAATACCTGCGCTTCAGGGGGAACATTACCAATACAGAGTGCTCCCCTTCGGACTTGCGTCTGCGCCGTGGGTTTTCGCAAAGTATCTCTCCACAGCCGCCACCTCTCTCAGGCGGCAGGGCATACCCATCTTCCCCTACCTCGACTACTGGCTCGTCATGGGGTCTTCGATCGGCGAAGCCCACCTGGCAGTGTTGCACAAAATCCTTCTCCTCGAACACCTCGGCTTCTTGGTCAACTACTGCAAGTCCCACCTCGAGCCAGTGCAGACCCTGGAGTTCATCGGCACATGCCTCAACATGGTGTGGGCAACCGCCTTCCTACCCGCAGACCGGGCAGACCACCTCTGGGCCGTGGCAACCCAGGTCCAAAACAGGGCTTGGGTTACGGCACGGGCCATGCTGCACCTCCTAGGACACATGGCCTCCATTATCCGTGTGGTCCTCCACGCCCGCATGCAAATGCGGACAGCCCAGTGGTGCCTCAGGGCACAATGGAGCCAGGCCTTCGGCCACCTCAGGGACCCTATCCGGGTCTCCCGCAGTCTCCACAACTCCCTGAGTTGGTGGCAGGACCCCCGAAATCTCCTTTGAGGAATGTCCTTCCAGACCCCACAGCATGAGCTCATCCTGACGGATGCTTCCCTGCTGGGGTGGGGAACCCACTTTGGCGCATTGTGCACCCAGGGGCAGTGGTTGCTCAAGGAGTCTCAACAGCAGATCAACCTGCTCGAGCTATGGGCGATCCGATGGGCCCTCGAGGGCTATCTGTGGAGAAAGTCAGTACTCATGCAGACTGACAACAGGGTAGCTATATTTTACATAAATAAGGAGGGGGGGAACAGGATCCCATCTCTGCTGAGAGGCGATCCTCCTGTGCTCCTTTGCGTTTCACCAGAGGATGACCCTACAAGCTGTCTAACTCCTGGGCCAGGAGTATGTCCTCGCGGACAAACTCAGCAGGATTCTCCAGCCACATGAGTTGCGCCTGGATCCGGAGGTCACCGACCTCTTGTTCCGTTGGTGGGGAACCCCATCCATGGACCTGTTCACCAGCCCGGTGAATGCGCAGCTTCCCCACTTCTGCGGCTCGGTTCTGCACCCGAGCAGGGTGGCCCTGGATGCGTTCCTCTTGAGCTGGACCTATAGCCTTCTTTACACGTTTTCTCACACTCCTCTCATTGTGAAGACCCTCAACAAGGTTCAGCGGGACCAAGCTTCGGTGATCCTCGTGGCAGCCTCGACAGCCTTGGTTCCCTCTTCTGCTCTGGCTCTTGTCTGAGCCTCCAGTCCCCCTGGGCTGTGCCCCAGACCTAACGCAGGAGGAGGGTCTGGTGCTCCACCCGAACCTGGTCTGTCTCTTACAGCCTGGCGGCTGAACGGGTTGCCTTAGCTCCGCTGCACCTCCCAGAGGAGGTCGGAGGTTCTCTTCGCATCGAGGAAGGACTCAACGAGATGGGCGTACCCTTTTAAGAGGCGACTCTTCTCGGTCTAGTGCTCCAAGCTCCAGATAGACCCATTCTCAGGGTCTGGATATCCTTTATCAGATAACCCTGCATTGTATTTAGTTTCCCCTATTTCGCCAAGTTATACTTCCTGTTAAATGTAACGACCAGACATGTGTAAACTGTCGGATGTTTTCTGTTCAATGTAAACCGCGCTGATGTCTAATAGTGCGGTATATAAGAATTGTTAATAAATAAATAAATAAATAAATTCTCCTGCTCTACCCGCTGGGTTCTTCTATATCTCCTCCACCTCTCAAAGGTAGGGTTGAAATCCAATTCGGTCAGGGTACACCTGAGTGCCATTTGGGCGAACCACTTCCCCATCGAAGGGAAACGCCTCTCAGGGCAGCCCTTGGTCGCCCGCTTCATGCGAGGCCTCTTACTTTCCAAGCCTCCCATCCAGCCTCCTCCGGCAAAGTGGGACCTGAACATTGTGCTGATGCAGCTTACGCAATCGCCCTTCGAGCCAATGGCAACGTGCTCACTTCAGCACCTCTCGTGGAAGGTGGTCTTCCTGGTGGCTTTGACTTCAGCTTGCTGTCAGCGAACTTCAGGTCCTCATGGCTGAGGCTCCATACACCAGGTTCTATGGAAACCTGGTGGTCCTCCACACCCATCTCAAGTTCCTACCAAAGGTGGTCTTGGACTTCCACCTCAATCAGGAGATAGTCTTACCGACCACCTTCCCGAGACCGCATGCCAGCCAGGCATCAACAGTATTGCATACACTCAACTGCAGGAGGGCTCTTATCTTCTACCTACAGCATACCCAGGTTCATCGCAAGTCTTTGTCCCCTATGATCCCAATTGTCTGTGGCAGGAAGTTGCCAAATGCAACATCTCTGTCTGGGTGGCAGACTGCATTGCCTTTGCCCAAGCAAAGGCGGGCGCCCCACTGGATCGACGAGTCACCGCGCATGGTGTCCGAGCTAAGGCGGCTTCAGTGACTTCGCTGCGCTCAGTGCCTCTGACAGACATCTGCCGACCTGCGACCTGGTCTTCAGCGAACACTTTCGCTGTACACTACTGCCTGGAGAGGGATTCCCGCCTGGGCAGCGCCTTCGGCCAGGCTGTACTGCGTAATCTGTTCGGGTTATAAGCAACTCCTGCCCTCCGACCCTTCTTAGATAGTTACCGAGAGCTTCACCCTGGAGACCCGAAGACTCGGCTCCTTTGGGCATAGACTTCTGTTCACGGCCTCACAGAGGCATTTTTGGGTTACAGGCTCAGTAGCCTGTAGCCATGCTCATAAGTGAAGACTGACTTCCTGCTTGTTCCTGGAGAAAGTGTAGTTACCTGTAACAGATGTTCTCCAGTGACAGCAGGTATCAGTCCTCACTACCCTCCCACCTCCCCTGAAGAGTTGCTTTTTTTATCCTTCCCTTGCCATCTGCTTAGTAGGGCTCTAGCTATGGGACCTGACTGAGCAAGATGGCACAATTGGGCGGGAAGCGGACCACGCATGCATGGCAGCAATCCCAAAGGCTTTCTTTGAAAGTTGGGGAATTGCTCCGTGGGGCTCCATCGCTGCAGACATCACCCATAAGTTACAGGTGAGTAACTACGCTTTCACCTAATGGGCAGACTGGCTCTGCTCTAGCGATACGTTTAATGAAACAGGCCCTTTGTGTGTATGGGGACATGCTTAGTACAGCTGACCTGTATTGTGTTACTGTGTTTTATCAAGGTCTCTGACAAAACATTGTCATAGATACGTATGTGGTCGTCATAGGGATACAAGGCATACTAGATAGCAAGAGGCTTTCCCATGAAGCACTGGGGGGGGGGGGGGGAGGTAAGACTTTCATTGTATGCACAGTCAGCTGGTCCTCTACATGGGACAGTTCTTCTCCAATGATGCAGACAAATAGTAGAATTAAGATCCCAAACAGTATGTATGATGGCATGCTGTGCTGATGACCCCTGGCCTAGCACTCCAGGCAGACGTTTTTCCCACCAAGGCTGGCAGCCTTTGATATCTCTACACAGGGTGTTCATATCTGTATGGATGATCGAGTTATAGTGTTGCTATATACAAAGCTTAGGTGGATTTTCTCAGGAGTATGATGTAATAAAAATGTAAGATCTACATGAATACTGACCCATGGAATTTCTAGACATTAAGTAGATCTTGTAATACTGGTCTAAGGTTGAAAGACGGGGCTGCTGCATAAATTTGCTTGCAATTCGATGGAGGAGTGACTTAGTGGTAGGGGCAAGTTGCCTCAGGCCGAAAGGCTGGGGGTTCGAATCCCGCTTAAGGAGCAACTTCAGGCCAGAGGGACTGGATTTTCTAGTCCCATAGGCGCGCCTTGAATAAGCCACTTTTAACCCTCAGTAGCCTCAAATACAAAACGTAGATTGGGAGCCCCTTGGGGTTTACCGAAATGCAACTACCATCTCCAGGAACAAGCAGGAATGTAGTCTTCACATATGGGTATTGTCGGTACCGACGGAGCTTGTGCGGGAATGCTCCCCAGCGTCCAATAGGAATGCTTTCGGGAGCATCCCTCATCACATGCGTACTGCCTTCCCGCCTTTCCAAATGTCCTTCTTCAGTTCTTCGTTTTCCGCGGAGCCGACAGGATCCATACCCTGTCACCGCAGAAAATTCTGTCTTTAAAATTCTTTTCTTGTGGCCGCGTTAGCCTGCCGCACGACGATTACCGGTACTGCCGGTTTTTTCTTTTCTTTTCCAAAAAAAACAACAACTTATACTTTGAACTGTTTCTCTTCAGAAACCTTTCTTTCTTGGTGCTAGGCGCCATTTTGGGCACTAGGCACCATATTCCTAAAACATGGAAAAAACAACTAGTGGTTTTAAAAAATGTACTAAGTGTGGCGGTACCATTTCTGTCACTGACACCCATGATTGGTGTCTTAAATGTTTAGAGCCTGAACATTCTCCATCTGAATGTCTCTCCTGCATGGGGATGACTAAAAGAGGAAGATAGAACCGGGCTGCAAAGCTCGGTACCCTCTTTTCTTCGGATGCCAGATCCATTGCATCGACATCTTCAAGGGCCTCCTTTTCCTCCCATGGATCTCAGGTAACTGAAACCACTCCTCGCCCCTGAACACTTCCGTACCGTCTGTCAAGCACTGATAACCCCGCTGCTGGACTTCTGCAATCCAATATACCTTGGACTACCAAAACAAGCCCTCAAGCCACTCCAACTGGCACAAAACACTGCAGCGCGAATAATATCTGGAACAGCAAGACAGGAGCACATCACACCCATCTTGAAGGACTTACACTGGCTCCCAATCAATTCACGCATCAGATACAAAACTATCATAAACCTATATAAGATAAATCAGCACACATCAGCCAACAGCCTGCACACCCTCATACAACCAGACACCAGCACACGTCCAAGAAGAAAACAAACACACAACCGAATCAGCATCCCAAGTGAATTCAAACACACACGCAAAGACACAACAGACAGAGCACTCTCCATGGCTGCTCCAACAATATGGAACAAACTCCCGAACGATTTGAGGGCAACAATAGACCTCAAAGACTTTAGAAAACAGCTGAAGACCATGCTGTTCATAGAACACTATGGACACATCACATAACCTCAGAGAACGTATAACGGCACATGATACCTCCTAACACTGTATATATAGAAAATGTTGTAGAGCCCCAATGTATATAGCGCACATTGTACATAGCTCAAACTAATCTCGCACACAACACAACATACACTCAAGTCGAAGTCTCTCCCTCACTGCATGAATAACACGCTCACTTTACCCGATTGTTTGCTGTGATACCACCTTGATTAATAAGATAAGGCGGTTTAGAAATACTGTTTAAATAAATAAATAAATAAAACTAAACATAAAAGCCGGTCCTCAAAGGGTAGCTCTCCTGCTAAGCATTGAGAGGCATTGCCCTTGAGGGAACCACACCAGCAAAGCAGCCCCGGCGGGAGGCTTCGGCTTCCAAAGGATCAGTGGGGCTCCAGGATGTTCTCGAGGTCCTGACCTCGCAAGAACTACCTGTGCCATGCTCAGGGGTTCCGGCCGCTTTCACCGGTACCGACACCCAGGCATCGGCAGCGTCGATAGACCAGAGGTTCCTCACTATTGAACGCAGCATCGCAGCTCTTCGGGCACCGGTACCGACATTGACACCGATGCCGGTACAGACACCGGTACCGGTAACGACGGTACCGGCCCCGGTGGGAATTTTTCCCACGCCATCTTTGGCTGGAATCGACAGATCGGTACCGGATCAACTCGGTACTGACTTTGTTTGATACCGGGACCATGCTTTGCATGAGCATCGTGGACAGGAATACTTCGAATCCTCCGATTCCAAAGACTGACAATTCTGCTGGTACTAGAGGGTTTCTCCCAGAGGATCCCTCTTCTCCCCAACGCAGAATGTCACCTCCAAAGGACATGTCTTTTCAGGATTTTATTCATGATATGGCCAAGGGCCTTTCAATCACGGTAACTCCTGAAGAGGAAACCAGAGCAAAGGAATTGGAAATTCTCCAATATCCTAAAGCTCCAAAGGAGGCAGCCACTCTGCCCATCCATGAAATTCTGCATAACTTGATGCTCAGAATGTGGGAGGCATCTCTGACTGACTACATCTCCTCACTCTAGGAGACTTTATACTATGTATCGAGTTCAGCCATGTCCTGGATTTCAAAAGACTCAGCTGCCACACCATTCAATGGTGGTGGAGTCAGCCATGCGTAGGATAAAAAGTGCAAAGAGGCATGTATCCAATCCTCCAGGTTGTGAATGCAGGACTCTGGATGCTTTTGGGCGCCAAACTTTTCAGGCTTCCATGCTTTCAGCTAGGATCAGTTCATATATACTGTATATGGGAATGTTCCTCAAGGAAGTTACAGGAGACTTGGAGCTTATGAGCCCATTTCTCCCAGATGACAAGAGACAAGACTTTCTTGCTCTAGTTAAGCATGCTCAAGATGTCTCCAAGTTTGTAAATCGTGCAGCCTTTGACTGCTTTGAATGCATCAGCAGAACTTCTGCTATTGCCATTGGCACATGACGGATTGCCTGACTTCAGGCATCAGACTTGGAGACTTGGGTACACAACAAGTTAGGCAACATTCCTTGCACTGGAGAGAATCTCTTTGGCAAGAACTGGCAGGAAAAGGCTAACGAGTTAGATGCTGACAATACTACTCTAGATAGATTGTCGAAATGTACAGCCACTCCAGCCAAAAAGAAACCTTATAAAAAACCCTCTTTCAGCAAAAAGAGGAAATTTTATCCTTCCTATACCCAGCAGAGTCAAACTCAGGGTCAGGTTGCCCAAAAGAGACAAACTAGACAGCAAAAGAAGCCAAAAGGCCCCAGAGCCCAACCAGCTCTGCAGGTTCAGCCCCCTCAAGGGCTTTGACTCCTTCCTAGAGAGCTTAGCCTTCCTGCCTCTGAGGGGACCCCAACCCCCCAATATCCCAGGCAGGTTATGCCACTTTGCCAACAGATGGCATCAGATAACAGCAGAAGATTGGACTTTCTCCATTGTAGGAGAAGGGTACAAGCTTCATTTTCACAGCATGCCCCCTCCTACAATTCTAAAGCAATTCAATTCTCCAGCCTCCGCAAACAATCTTCTAGATTACGAGGTCTCAACACTTCTTGCCCAAGGGGCAATAGAGGAGGTACCCATTCTTCAACGGGGTACAGGGTTCTACTCCCCCTATTTTCTTATTCCAAAGAAAACAGGAGGACACAGACCCATTTTAGACCTCAGAGAATTGAACAAATACCTGTTTCAAGAGAAGTTCAAAATGTTTTCTCTAGGAACTCTTCTGCCATACCTTCAAAGCCAGGATTGACTTTGCTCTCTAGACTTAAAGGATGCATACACTCACATTCTGATCCATCCAGATCACAGGAAATTCTTACGATTCCTTTTCAAGGGAAAACATTTCCAGTACAGGGTTCTTCCCTTTGGTCTAGCTTCAGCACCAAGGGTATTCACGAAATGCATGGCAGTAATAGCTGCATTCCTACGAACCCTGGGGATATTTGTCTTCCCTTACTTAGACGACTGGCTCATTCGAGCCCCTACAGTTGCAGAGGCCAGCACTGCACTGTCTCGCACAATGCAAATCCTCCAATACTTGGGGTTGCTAATAAACTTCCCAAAATCCCAACTTGTTCCTTCCCAATGCCTGGAATTCATAGGGGCCTGTCTAGATACCAGACAGGCAAAGGCTTTCCTTCCACAGGCCCGGTGTCTTCGCATAATGCAACTAGCTTCTCAAGCAGCAGGGAAATCCTCCCTAACTGCTCGAGAGCTACTACAGTTGCTGGGACATATGGCATCCACAGTTCATGTAGTCCCATATGCTCGCTTCCACATGCGAGCAGCTCAGTGGACCCTATCCACAAAGTGGACACAGGCCACAGGTCATTTATCGGACAAAATAATAAACTCTCAACGACTAATGTTGTCCCTCCGATGGTGGCAATCACTAGAAAATCTGACAGTGGGGTCTCCTTTTCATCAATCCCTTTTTCAGGCCACTCTAACAACAGATGCATCACAGGTGGGTTGGGGAGCACACCTGAATCATCTCTCTACCCAGGGAACCTGGACTCCACAGGAGGCTGGTCTACACATAAACCTCCTGGAATTAAGAGCAATCTATTTAGCTCTTCGAGTATTCCACGCCCAGCTCAGCTACAAGACAGTCCTAGTCCAGACGGACAATCAAGTAGCAATGTTCTATGTGAACAAGCAGGGCGGGACCGGCTCTCTGTCGTTATGCAACGAAGCTTTACGACTGTGGGCCCTTGCCAGAGAGTATCAAATTCACCTTCTAGTGGTATATATTCCAGACATTCAAAACCTTTGGGCAGACAAACTCAGTCAAGTACTGCTGCCTCACGAGTGGTCCCTCCACCTGAACCAGGTGGCAAAGATATTTCATCTCTGGGGCACTCCAGACATAGACCTCTTTGCAAGTCCACTGAATGCCAAACTTCCCCAGTTCTGTTCCAGGACTCCGGCTTACAATTGTCAGACAAGGGATGCCTTCCTCCTTCACTGGGGTCAGGACTTCCTTTATGCCTTCCCACCCATTCCCCTCATCCCCAAAACACTCTTCAAGCTTCAGAGAGACAGGGGTCGCATGATTTTCATAGTGCCACGATGGCCACGCCAAGCGTGGTATCCCCTGCTTCTACATCTCTCTCAAACTGTTAGGGCATGCTCCAGATCTCCTTTCCCAAGAGAACGGGACGCTATGGCACCCGAATCCCCAGTCCCTGGTTGCTGAAGGCTTAGACCTCCAGGATTTCAACCTGTCCCAACAGGTAAAGGATATCCTTCAGGCTTCTAGGAAACTTTCCACAAGAAGATCTTATGCCTTCAAGTGGAAACGTTTTACTATATGGTGCTCCAAGAAGGGATTAAACCCCCTTGTCATACCCTTAGAATAGATACTAGACTAGAGTATCTCCTTCACTTATCGAATTCTGGTCTAAAGACCAATTCGGTAAGAGTCCATCTTAGTGCAATTGCAGCTTCTTATAAGCCTCTGAATGGACAACCAATTACCTCTCATCCACTCATATCCAGATTTATGAGAGGTCTTCTATTAACCAAACCTCCCATTAAGCCACCACCGGTGGCATGGGATCTAAATCTAGTTCTCGGGCAGCTCATGAAGCTGCCTTTTGAGCCTTTAGCCACTACAACCCTTACGTTTTTGACCTGGAAGGTCATCTTCCTAATTGCAATCACCTCTGCACGTCGCATTAGTGAACTGCAAGCTTTAGTGGCTGATCCTCCTTATACTAGGTTTCATCATAAGGTTGTTCTTAGAAATCATCCACACTTTATGCCAAAGGTGGTTTCGCCTTTTCATTTAAATCAATCAATTTATCTTCCTGTATTTTTTCCGAGGCCTCACGCCTTTAATGCAGAAAGAATCCTTCATACTTTGGATTGTAAAAGAGCCTTAGCCTTTTACCTACAGAGAACACAGCAACATAGAAAGTCCTCATAACTTTTTATAGCTTTTGACACTAGTCATTTGGGACTTCCAGTCGCCAAAAGAGCTTTATCTAAATGGATTCCCAATGCATATCCTTTGCTTATGAGAGTAAGGGTCTACCTCTTCATGGCCATGTCACAGCTCATAACGTGAGAGCCATGGCAACTTCCATGGCTAATCTCCACTCTGTGTCTATCAATGACATTTGTTGAGCAGCCACCTGGGCTTCGGTACACACCTTCACAGCCCACTACTGCCTGGATAAAGCCTTCTGTCAGGATGCCTTCTTTGGCCAAGCTATTCTCCAAAATCTCTTTCAGACCTAATTCAACTCCTACCCACCAACCCTGGTGGAATACCAGAGATTCATGGGAGGAAGGATTCCCACCTTTCTAGGGTGGCACCTTCCTAGGCTATCTCCCTGGCATCTTCAGCTAGGGAGTCCCCATATGTGAAGACTACATTCCTGCTTGTTCCTGGAGATAGCGTAGTTACTCACCTGTAACAGTTGATCTCCGGGAACCACAGGAATTTAGTCTTCACAACCCACCCACCTCCCCTAGGAGTTGTCTCTCTATCTCTTTGTCTCTTTGTCTCTTTCCTCTATCCCTCTATCCTTTCACTCAGCTGCAAACTTAAATGAAGAGGGACAGCTGGAAAGGCAGGAAAGCAGTGCACATGTGCTGAGGAATGCTCCCAAAAGCGTTCCTATTGGACGCTGGGGAGTGTTCCCGTGCAGGCTCCCTTGGTACCGACGATACCCATATGTGAAGACTAAATTCCTGCTGTTCCCAGAGATCACCTGTTACAGGTGAGTAACTACGCTTTACCTGCAATAGCATCTAATGCCGACGAGTAGGAGTAGGGGAGAGCAGTGCAAGTGGCAGAGGGGCTGCGTGGCAGATTGTAGGCTGCGCCATGGCACAGAGAATAGTTTTGGTGCCATTTTTCCTTTCAGCAGGGGTTTTTCTAAGCGGTTCAGGGAAACTCCTAGGAATTGGATGCAGGGGTTGTGTAAACGTGCGTTTTGTTATTTTTGATTGAAGGTATTTAAAAAAAAAAAAGGGGGGGGAGGAACAGTAGAATTAAGAGGAGCATTGGGGGGAGGCTGTAAGCTGGCTTGGAGGTAGAATGCCTATGAAAACCACCTACCTAGCATGCGGAACCAGGCACACCTCTATCTCTGGGGGACAGGTTCTGCCGCGGGTGTTAAGCTGAGGCCCATTCCACAGAAGAAAGATCTAGCTGGAGAGAAAGTGAATAGGGATAAGGTCCTCAAGGGTATACCTGGACCCCTCTTCTCCCTCGGGGCCGTATTATGCCCACGGTCTTGGAAGGGGTGATAGCCAACCTGGGGAAGGATAGTGGGTCTTATCTGGCAGCTCAGGAGGAAAAGGCTAGAGAGAGGAATTCCTCACTTGTCTACATCTCAAGGCCCTCCCCTCCAGAAGATGTGCTGGGGATGTTTTCCCCTGAATGCATTCTGCTCATGCATAGGGCCTTCTGCATGAAGTAAAAAGGGACTCACAAGTCCCCGGGGGGGCGGAAGAGAGCAGCGAAGAGTGGGCATTCTCCCCAGCCAGAGTCAAGGGCTAAGGAGGAGCCAAAGGTCTGCTGGAGACAATTAGAGAGTGAATGGGATGATCCGGAAGCAGAGGCAGATGTGGAAAGGGTGTCTGCCGATCCCGAGGAAGGCAAGATACCGCAAGGAGGAGTCTCGCATCATGCGGGTCTTCCGCCAAGAAGTGCTGTCGCTTTGATTGCCCCTTTGTTGAAGGCGCTCATTTACTATGATTAATTTATTCATTATTAACTCGTTCCATGTAAAGTCACTTGTTCTATATGTTCCATGTACACCGTTGTGACTGGTAGATACAGCGGTATAAAAAAAGTTGCTAAATAAATAACTAGGTGGCAGGGTGTCCAGTAGAGGAGGAGCCGTTGAAGGATCCCTTCTTCTTGGCAGTTAGGAAAATGCAGTTGGTGGTTCACCTGCACAGATGTGATCAAGTAGATAATCCAGAACAAATGGGATGTCCTGGAAGCCGTGCTGAGGGGCACTCTGGCTATGCGATGCCGTTATCCACTCCCAGACAAAGTCAAGGAGCTTTTTCGCTTTTCCAAAGTGGCTGTGGTGGTGTCGGCTGTTACAAAGACCACCACAGTCCTAGTAGAACAGGGGTGGCCAACTCCCCTAGTGCATCACGATCCAGCCTTGTTTTCAGGATGTCCCTAATGAATATTCATTAGGAACATCCTGAAAGCCAGGCTAGATCATGGTGCACTAGGACCGTATTTGGCCACCTTACAGTAGAGCAGGGGTCTCAAACTCAAATTGCTTTGAGGGCCAAATGAGGACTTGTAAAATAACCCGGGGGCCGCATGAGACGTGGGACCTCATTTGCATAAGGGACCTCATTTGCATAAATATTTGCATAATGTTACCATACCCTAACTTTTAGTAAACATGCCTCTTAATGAGTGCATGAATAAAGAAAGACTAAAAGATTTCTACATTACTATAATCCAGTGGCAACCGCCAGGCACATTAGGAACTACTACAAACAAACACTGCCCATTTAGAACCCATAGCAAACCCGCCATATCCTAACAGCACTACCAGGACTCACAAAGCACCATACCCTACCTATCAAAAGGCAACACTGCAAATATTAAATCAATACATTTCAGAGAATAACAATACATGACCTACTGGGGACAGAGAACAAGTAGCAATGTCAAATAGGAATTACATAAACAGAATACCTCAGCTCAGTTACACATGCAGAATACACCATCACCAAACAAGGAACCAAATTTAGAAACAAGACAATTTAAACTGGGACCCCCCAAAAGCCAAACTTGGAATGTACAACAACACTGTAGAAATAAAACTATAAATTAATTTCCTCTTGTACTAAACAAAGCGCAGGCGTTATTGATGCACATTTCCCAGAACTGACATATTCCAGTTAATAAATTCAAAATAAAGATATTTTTCTACCTTTTGTGCATTTTTTTTCAGTTCCAGCCACTTTCTTCTGGTTTCTTCGTGCCTTCTGCTAACTCTCCATCGTCTGCTGTCCATTTGTCCTTCTCTCTTCTAGCTTTTTCCATTCTCCCTCTACATCTGCTTTAACATATTAATCTTTCTCCTTTTGCTCTTTCCTCATTCCTATTTTCATCCACTCAAATTTTACCCCTCCATCCTCAATCCCCACTTACCTGGCCAATTGTAGATTTGTCTTCCCTCCCACACAAAATATTTTCCCCTCTCCATTTCACTCTCCCAGCTCCATCCCATTCTAATCCTCCCCCAACATCAGCTCCCTTCTAGTTCCAGTCCCACACAGCACCCCCTCCCTTCTAGTCACTGCATCAGCCCATTTTCAGTCCTAGCCCCCCATCAGCCCATTTCCAATCGTAGCTCCCCCCCATCAGCCCATTTCCAGTGCTAGCTCCCTCCCCTCACAGCCCATTTCCATTCCAAGCCCCCCTCCCCATCAGCCATTTGCAGTTCAAGCCCCCCTTCCACTCAGCCCATTTCCAGTCCTAGCAGACCCCCCAGCCTATTATCAGTCCTAGCCCCCCCATAGCCGATTACCAGTCCTAACCCCCCATAGCCCACTTCCAGTCTTACCCCTCATAGCCCATTACCAGTCCTAACCCCCCCCCCCCATCACCTCATTTTCAGTGTTACCCCCATCACCCCATTTTCAGTTACCCCCTCATAGGCCATTACCAGTACTACCCCCCCATCACCCCATTTTCAGTTACCCCCCTCATAGGCCATTACCAGTCCTAGCCTCCCCTCCCATAGCCCATTACCAGTCCTAACCCCCTCCCACCATCAGCCAAATTAGATGAAAAAAAAATGTATATTTGCTGCCGCCGCAGTATTAAGCGTCCCGCGGGCCCCTCTGCCTGGTCCTCTCCTCCCTACAGCATTCAGCTCCAAAAGCGGCGGCTTTCAGAGCCGCGAAGAGAGAGAGAGTTTCTCTCGCGCGGTTCTGAAGACTCTCGCGCTGCTCTTCAGAACCGCGCGAGAGAAACTCTCTCTCTCTTCGCGGCTCTGAAAGCCGCCGCTTTTGGAGCTGATACTGCAGGGAGGAGAGGACCAGGCAGAGGGGCCCGCGGGACGCTTAATACTGCGGCGGCAAGTTTGGAATTTTTTTTTTTTTACTCGCCGGTACTTCGCGGGCCGCACAAGATGCTCTCGCGGGCCGCGTGTTTGAGACCCCTGCAGTAGAGGGTAGTACAGTCCTGAAGAATATGCAGGATAGAAGGTTGGAGATGCTGCTGAAGCAAGCATTTGATATCCATGCCCTATTCTTGCAAGTGTCCGTTTGTGGTGTTTTCGTGGCCAGAGCATGCTTGAGATGGGCACAAGGCATTCTAGAAACTGCAGGAGACCAGGTTACTGTGCCCCCGGAGGCAGCAAATTTGAATTGGGTACAGCCTATCTGGCAGATACCTCTTATGACTTAATCAGGGGCTTGTCCAAGAGCATGGCCTCTGTGGGTAGCCTCCCAGATTTACTTGTGGCTATGCAATTGGTCGGCAGATGTGTCCTCTAAGACACGTTTAAACAAGCTCCCATTCAGAGGTAATCTCTTGTTTGGGGAGGTGCTGGACAGGTTGGTTAAGGATCTAGGGGAAACTAAGGGTAGTAGGTTGCCGGAAGATAAGCAAAGGCAGGTCTATCCATCAGTGCCGACTTGGGGTCAGTCGCAAGATTTTTGACATTTCTGAGCAGTACGCTTTGCACAGTTTGGCCCATTTGGGCCGTTTTCCTTCAAGAGGATAGGCTTTTTGTGGATTTTAAGGAATGGGTAGACGGTTCTACAGCTCATCCTCTCCCACCTCCAAAAAGTCACAATGAAGTAAGGGGGGCCCAGGCAGGGATGATCCCTGTAGGAGGTTGGCTGCGGGACTTTGGGTGCTGGAGTATGCTCATCACCTGGCGGAGGCTTTCATAAGATTTCCATGCAAAGCACCGAGCAGTGCCAAGGTAGAAGGCGATTCTCTGCTACACCTTCGCAAGTTACAGACCCTGGAAGAGGTACCATCAGACCAGTGCATCTTAGGGCGATACTTCATATACTTTGTGGTCCCCAAAAAAGAGGGGTCATTCAGGCCCACCTTGGATCTAAAGCAGGTAAACCAAATGGGGACTCTTTGTTCAGTCATCATGGCCTTAAGGAAGGACAAGCTTCTGACAACATTAGATCTCATGGAGGTGTACTTACACATTCCCATTCATCAGGGACATTGGAGGTTTCTGCGCTTTGCGGTACCCATGAAGCACTTTCACTTCCGGGCATTGCCCTTTGGGCTTGCCACTACTCCATGAACTTTCACCATGGTCATGATAGGAGTCATGGTGGCACTTCAAAAGGAAGGAATTTTCATGCATTCCTACCTGGACTACTGGCTTATCTGGCAAAGTCCAGAGAAGAGAGCGAACGAGGCACAGCTAGGGTGATAGTTTCTGCAGAGCCTGGGCTGGTTCATCAATTATGCCAAGAGTCTTACAGCCATCTCAAGGTCTGGTATATCTAGGAACTCTGTTTCAGATGGCTGAGGGCAGCGTTTCCTTACTGGTGGCCCGGATGCATACTCTGCAGGGCAGATTCGGCAATTCCTATGTCTGCCCACGGCAACTGCATATCATTATCTGCAGATATTAGTGTCCATGGCGGCAGTCATCAACTTGGTGTCATGGGTGCGAGCCCACATTAGACCATTGTGGAGAACGCTTTTGAGGAGATCGTCAGCACACAACACCCACTCTCGTTTCATCTGCCCTGTCCAGGAAGTTTTGAGAGCTCTATTTCTAACAGAAATGCCTCTCGAGATTCCCCAGTGGGTGCCATTGATGACGGATTCCAACCTTTTGGGCTGGGGGGCTCATTGCAAGGCCCAGATAACACAGGATCGCTGGATGGCAGAGGAGAGTGCATGGTCGATCAACCGATTGGAAGTGCGTGCAGTGTTCTTGGCCCTTCAGAAATTCCGCTTCTTCCTGGTAGGAAGGGCAGTAAGAGTGTTGTCGGAGAACAGCATGATGGTAGTCTACATCAGTCGTTGGGGGCATGAGCAGCATGTACCTAGAAAGAGAGGTGGAACAGTTACTGGAATGGGCAGAGGACAGTTTGTCATCTCAGTGGCACATGAGGACGGAAGGAGAATGTGGACGCAGACTATCTCAGTCAAGTGCATGTAGACCCTGGAGAATGGATGCTCAATGCGACGGTCTTTGCGCAGGTGGAGAGTTGGTGGGACTCTCCAATAATGGAATGGTAACATTCGATCCACAAAGGTGTCTCACTTTTACAGCAGAAGAGAGCAAATATCAGAGGGTCTAGACGCGCTGGTACAGCTCTGAGAATGTGAGAGATCTCTTTCCTCTCTGTGCTCCAGTCAGCAAGAAGGTTGACTCCATGTATAGAGTTCAGAAGGCCGCCATACTACTACATGATCGTCAAATCCACCCTTAAAAAGGCCAAGAGCTCCAAGTCCCATTCTTTGGAGCCCCCCAGGGAGAGAAGCTAGGACCTTGGATTCCTTTGGGAGGAAGTTCTTCAGAACTCCATGCTAATAATCCATGTAGCACCTTACCAGCATGCATTTGTGGAATATCATGCACAATCTTCAGTAGGTTAGCAAACTGGCTAACCTACTGAAGAGGGCTTTAAATTAGATTCATTGGGGATAGGTGAAGAAAGCCCACGGGGTACCAGAGAGTTGGACTGAGGGAGAGCCCTAGATGGGGTGTAATAAGAGTTCAGTAAAGCCTTTGACACCGTTCCACTCAGGCACTTAAAAATAAATGGAACACCCGAGGGATGATTCCCAAAGTGACCTACTTGGTTAGAAATTGGTAGAGTGAGAGGCAACAAAGGGTACAAGTAAATGGAGCCCACTCTGAGGAGAAGGATTTTTACTAGTGGTGTGCCGCGGGGATCTGCCGTTGGCCTGATTCTTTTTAACAGTTTTGTTAGTGATATTCCGGAAGGGCTGTTGAGTAAGATTCGCCTCTTTACGGATGATATCAAAATCTGCAATAGAGTAGATACTTAGGAAGGTGTAGATAACATGAGGAGGGATCTATCTAAGCTTGAAGAATGATCAAGAATTTGGCAGCTCAGACTTAATGCTAAAATATCCAGGGTCATGCATTTGGGCTGCAAAAATCCAAGGGGAGCGGTGCATTATTTTATTTGGTTTTATACTGCACTATTCATGATCAGAATGGTTTACAAATGAACAAAATCTTACATGGAACAGTTTATATTGAACATGTGTCCATGAAAGAAGAGCAGGACCTGAATGTGATTGGTTCTGATGATCTGAAGGTGGCTAAACAGGTAGAAAAGGTGACGGCAAAAGCTGGAAGGATGCATGGGTGCATAGGGAGCAGAATGGCCAGGAGGAAGGAGGAGGTAATATATGCCTCTGTATAAGTCTTTGGTGAGACCTCATTTAGATTGTGTGCAACTCTGGAGACCACATCTTCAAAGGGATATGAATAGGATGGAGCCTATGCAGAAGGTGGCTACCAAATTGTCAGTGGGCTTTGGCATAATGTATAGGGGGACAGACTTAAAGATCTCAATATATATAGTTTGGAGGAAGAGCAAGAGAGAAGAGAGATGATGCAAAAATGCAATGTGTGCCATCAAGTCAGTGCTGACTGCTGTCAACCCAGCAGCTCCTGGGTTTTCTTGGCAATGTGACCGGAAGTAGATTGCCAGGCCTTTCTTCTGAGGCAATGAAAGGTTAAGTGACTTGCCCAAGGCCACGAGGAGCACTGGTGAGAATTGAACCCTGGTCTCTTGGTTATCAAGCTAAGTGATCTAACCACTCTGAAGTACAGTATAAATACCTCTGTGGTATAAATGCACAGGAGAGCAGCTTCTTTCAATTGAAAAAGAGTTCTGCAACGAGGGGGAATAAGGTGAAGGTAAAAGAGGATATGAATAATATGTGGAAATATTTCTTTATGGAAAGGGTGGTAGATGCATGGAATGGTCTCCCACTGGAAATAGTAGAGACCAGGACAGCACCTGAATTCAAGAAAGCACTGGACAAACACAGGAGATCTAAAAAGGGATTATAGTAGTTGGAATGGAAAGTCAAACAGGATGGACCATGTAGTCTTTTTCTGCTGTCATGTTTCTATGTAACCTGAAGGAACTGACCAGCTTTTTCCCTCCAAAGAAAGCTGATCAATACCGCTCCTTAGTAGCATAAGGGAAGTGGCCGCCACATTAGGAGGTTCTGCAGCGGGGGTCACCTTATATTATAGCCTCCCCAAACAGCCTACACCCTCTCCAAATGGCGCAAAATACCGTAGCAAAAATAATCCATAGAACACCCAGACCACCTCACATCATTCCTGCCCTAAAATACTTACACTGGCTCCCTATGCAAGCCAAAATAAGATGAAAGACACTCATCATGTCGCACAAAGCTCTGTCCAATGAATCAGCAACCTGTCTTCATCCCCTCCTCTCCAGATCTAAAAGTGGCAAACTCTGAAGACCTAGCTCTATCAACCTCAACATCCCAGTCCAAAAAAACAAAAAGCAAACAATTCACGTGTAGTCGTGCATTCTCCCTTTTTGCCCTTACCACATGGAACGCCCTCCCTCCTGATCTGAGAGGATGTACTGACCAATCAGACTTTAGGAAGAAACTAAAAACCATCATATTCCATGAATATTATATCATAACCACAACATTAGACCCGCGGTCAAGCATGACTTAAGTGACAAAAACTTCCAACCACATCAAATGTCACAGACCCGAATCATACAATGAGTATAGACCATGCCTCACCAATCCCTGGAATGTGTATCCCCTCCACCCCACTTTTTGTATGTAGTTAAAAGTGGTTACTGTAATTTTTACCCTAAAAAACAAAAAGCAAACAATTCACCTGTAGTCGTGCATTCTCCCTTTTTGCCCTTACCACATGGATCAGCCTATCTCCCTCCACCCCTTTGCTTCAAAACCACATGGATCGGCCTATCTCCCGCCACCCGCTTGCTTCAAAACTACTTGAATGAGGGCCTTTACTCAATCCTCATATATTGTTCACTGAACTGGTTATATGTAATTGAACTGGTTATATGTAATTGAGAGTTCTTGTTCTCTGTATAACAGTTGCATCCCTGCACTGATCTGTTTTGTTACTTGTAAACCACCTTGAATAGTAGAAAGACAATATATAAATAGATTTCCCACCCACCTCTGGCTTAACATTCTTTCATAGTCGTCTTCTGCTTATTGATGCAATTACTCAGGTGCACCTGAACTCACTGAGACTTCTCTCTTGCCTTTCCACCTGTATCTATTCTTTTCCCCTCTTCCAAAAATTCTATGCCTCTAATCCTTATTTACCCACTCCTTACCATCCCCACCTCTCCTTACCATTTTGTTCCCTCTTATCTGCCCTCAAGCTTCACCATTTTCCTCTCATTCGGCCATCTCCACTCTCGCTGAGAGGACCTCACACTCACTTCTGTTGTGTCGCCGCCTCTTCTCCCATACTCGCCTGCTCCTTCTCCTTCTGTCATCTGGAGATATTGGTTTCAACCCTGTCCACCCCCCTCCCCCATCCGCAGTCTTTTTTTCATACTCCAGGGCAGATCAGTGCATTACATCTGAATCCTTATTCGTATCCCTCACTTTTCTCCATCTGCTCTCATGCGCCTTGTGGATTGCAAGTTCTGTCTCCAAAAAACTTGCCTTCATTCATGACCTCTCTATCTCTAATACTGTATCTTCTGACTCTTACTGAAACTTGGCTTCTCCTGAAGACTCTGCTTCAATCACTGCCCTCTGTCATGGAGATTACCTATTCTACCTGGCTGTAGTAGTGGTGTTGGGTTTCTGCTCTCTTTACTGCCAATTTCAGCCGTCCCCCTGCCTCAGTCTCATTCCTTTGCTTCCTTTGAGGTCCTTTCCGTCTGCCTATCTTCTTCACTACCTTTCCAGGTAGCAGTCTTTTATTGACCCCCCCCCCCCCAACCCTCTGACAAGTCTACCACTATCTTTCTCAGAGACTTTGACTCCTGACTCTCCTCCTTTTTAAATACATCTTCCCCTTCCTTATTCTGATGGATTTTAACATTCATGTTGATGACTCTTCTGACCCTTATGCCTTAAGCTCCTTTCCCTAACTTTCTCGTTCAGCCTTCAGCTGTGCTCTACCATTCCTATGCACAAGCATAGCTACTATCTTGACCTCTTCTTCACCTCCAACCACTCACCCTCAAACCTATCCACCTCTTTTCTTCCCTTATCTGACAATCATCCTTAACCACCCACCCCGGACTCGCCCAATCTCCACCAACATACTAAGGAATATTCATACTACCGACCCTTCAGTTCTCTGCACAGCTGTCTTATCACCTCTTTCCTCCATTATGTTGTCTGAGTCTATTAATGAGGCAGTGTCTTCCTATAACACGATACTCTGCTGTGCTCTGCATGCAGACACTTCTCCTGTTCCACACCCTGTGAGGCATACTGTAGCTCAATCCTGGCTGTCCTCGATAACCCACTACCTACGTTCCTGTGCCTGCTCAGTTGAGCGCCTTAGGTTTAAATCCTGTATTCTTACTGATTTCCTACATTTCAAAATTATGCTACTCTATCCAGTCAGCCATAGCACTCGTCAAGCAAGAGTACTATATCCATCTGATTAACTTTCTTGCCACAGGCCCTAGCCGTCTTAGCTATGCTTAACACCCTCCTCAAGGTGTCTCCTCCCCCAATCCATCCTTTGCTTTCTGCTCAGACTTTGGCTATTTCCATGACAAAGTCCACAAGATTAGTCTTGAATTCTCCACCTCACCTTTCCCCTCTTCAATCACAAATCTATTAATCTTTTTTCTTTTTCTAAAATCACTGAGGAGGAAACTGCACATCTCTCCTCCTCCACACTCATTACCTGCTCCTGTGATCCTGTCCCCACCCGTCTACTAAGGTATGTCTCTTCTGCTGTCATCCCTTCTATGTGTCATATCCTTAACCTGTTGCTTTCCACTGCCACTGTACCTACAGCCTTTAAACGTTCTTGGGTTATATATCTCCTCGAAAAACCTTCACTAGACTCTACCTGTCCTTCCAGTTATCGGCCTATCTCCCTCCACCCCTTTGCTTCAAAACTACTTGAATGAGTGGTTCACCCCTGTCTTATTTCTTCTCAAGCCCATCTGGATCCACTACAATTTGGCTTTTGTCCTCTATATTTTACAGAAACAGCTCTTGCCAAAGTCTCCAGACAGTTCTTCCTTGCCAAATCCAAGGGCCTTTACTCAATCCTCATCCTTCTTGATCTTTCTGATGCTTTTGGCACAGGTTGGTCACCATCTTCTTGATACCCTTGCCTAGATTTAGGGTCTTTATTCTGTCCTGATTTTCTTCTCTCTCCTATTGCACTTTGTGTATGTTCTCCAGAAACAAGTAAGAAGTCAGCCCTTACATATGGATGGCATTAGCACCTACGGAGCCCTCTCAGAAGCATCTCCCCAGCTTTCAAAGAAAGCCTTTGGGAGATGCCACCATGCATGCATGGTCCCCTTCCCGCCCAAGGTGGCCATTTTGCTCAGTCTCCCTTTTTCCGCGGAGCCCTACAGATGTTCGTCCTGCTTCCCTAGAAAAAAGTTGAATTCCTTGTGTACTTCTGTGCCTTTTTCTGGCTAGTACTGGTTCGTTTCCTGCTTTCGAGCCCTGCTGCCCCAGCATCGGGTCTTGAAACCTTGTTGTTAGGTTCTTGTTCATCACAGCGCCTTTGGCGCCTTTTTCAACCGCTGGCCACATCAAGGTTCTTCTAGCTAGGGTCCTTTTTTACACTGATGGCCACTGGATTCAAGAAGTGTAACTGGTGCTCCAAAAACATCTCCCTCACCGACACATGATTTGTTTCCTCCTATGTCTGACCACGACCCGGAGGAATGCTTCCTTTGTAAAAGTCATCCAAAAAGATGTCTGCCAAAGCCATTGAAAGTCAGCAGAAGCAGGACGACATCTTCCACAAGGCAGACTCGATCCCGGTATCCCCGGTAGCTCGCGCTTTAAGGCCCCTGCTAGAAGTCTAAAAAATAAGATGGGAGAGTTAGAATATATAGCACTATATGAGAAGTTAGATACATATGATTGGTATCTCAGAGACATGATAGGAGGACAACCAGTAGGACACTGATACCTGGGTACAAACTATTTGGTAATGATAGAGCAGATCAAATTGGTGGAGGAGTTGCGCTCTGTTAGAGAGGGCTTTGAGTCATAAAGGATTAAAGTCTTGCAGGAAACAAAATACACAGTAGAATCTCTATGGATTGAAATCCCACATAAAAAGGGGAAGGGGAAAGCGATGGCAATGGGAGGTGTGCTATCAACCACCTGGCTAGAATGAACAAATGGATGATGAAATGATCAAAGAAATCATGAAAGCTGAACAGTAATAATAATGGGTGATTTCAATTACCCCAGTATCGACTGGGTCAGTGTCATGGCAGGTCATGCTAGAGAAATAAAGTTTCTAGATGAAATAAATGACTGCTTCTTGGAACAGCTGGTTCATGAACAGACAAGAGGGGAAGCCATTTTGGACCTAGTCCTTAGTGGAACACAAGATCTGGTACAAGAGATAACTGTGTTGGAACCACTTGGCAATAGTGATCATGGCATGGTCATGTTTGACTTAATAACTGAAGGAAGGACGGCAAGGAAATCCACAATACCACCTTTTAACGTTTGAAAGGGAAACTGATAGAATGAGGAAAAAAATTAAAAGGAGCAGTTGCGGAGGTCACATGATGTGGTGAGCCTGAGAGGACGCACGTTGCTTAGGCTCCGGGCCCTCCTCCCCTGAAACGGTGAAATATCGCCGTGTTTGCAGCGAATTGGGGTCTATTGGAAGTTGAGTGTATTGGTGAAAGGTTGGAGTCCAGTTTGAGTCCAGCAAGTGGGGATGGCGACCGCGGTGAAAGCAGGGCGGCGAGACAAGGTGCGTGCTGCTAGTGCCTTTAAAATGGCAGTCTCCTCCAAAGCAAAGTGCTGCGACCTCCCCAACCATGACTGATGAGATATCTGCGGCGGTTACCACTGCTTTGGCATTGCAATTTGAAGCATTGCATGCTAAGATGGATGTGCTCCAGAGTTCCTTGGGTACGTTGGGTGTGCGGGGGCAAGAAGCCGAAACTCGCCTTACCCACACCGAGGAGGACGTGGAGGGCCTCAAGCGGGAGCTGCTTGCGCTGCAGAAGGAGTCAAAATCCCACGAGTTGAAATTGGATGACCTAGAAAATAGGTCTAGGCACAATAACTTGCGTTTTTTGGGGATTGCAGAATCTGTCCTGGAAAAGGATCTGAGAAGCTATGTGGAGAACTTGGCCGCGTTTCTGAGAGATGGGGCGGACTTGAGTGGGCCTATTGTGGTGGAAAGAGCTCATAGATTGGGACCTAAGCAGCAATCCGGAAACCACAGGCCTAGGGTGGTTCTGGCCAAATTTCTCTGTTACACGCAAAAGGATGCAGTGCTCCGAGCGGCGAAACGCAAGGGAATTGTCGAGTGGGAGACGGCAAAGATCCGGATAACCCAGGACTACTCCGCTGCCTTGAGTCAGCGAAGGAAGGCTTACGCCCCGCCTTGCCAAAAGCTCATAGAGGCCGGGGTGCGGTTCAGCGTCCAGTACCCTGCCCGGCTCCACGTGCTGCATCAGGGATCACATCGAACATTTGAGTCAGCGGCAGCGGCGCGTGCCTATGTGGAGCAGTTGTCGGCATCGGGGTCGTCGAACCTGGAAGACCAATGAGACTCCTTTTTAGTGCCTTTGACCAGGGTTGGGACCTGCTAGCTGCGATACGTGCTGTGAGGTCTACAAACGATCCCTGTTTGGACGGTGGCCCCTACCGTTGTCGGTATGGGCCCAGGGAACAGTACGTGTCTTGAGTTTTGGCCTGCACATGAAGCTCCCGAAGGGACTTGATTGAGCATGGCGCGGTGTGGCGGAGGCCCTTCGCTTCCTTAACAGCGGCATGGGGACCCCGTGCAGCAGTTCCGGTGGGCGCAGCGAGATGGTGCTGCTGGCTAGCGACACCTGGATGCATCTTAGCCGGCAGAGCACCGACGGGATTACAGCCTCAGCCTGACCTCCCTTGGCCTACCCGTGCTGTTCACCGTGAGAAGTTTGGACTTGATATGAGTGTTACACATGCCTCTGTTTCCATTATTGTGTACAGTTATTGATCTATGAAGTATTTGTGGGCTTATTGTTGTGGGTGTGGGGGGGAGTCTGGGGACCGGGATGTCTGACTGGGGTAGGTATGGTTATCAAGTGTGAATGGTTTGCGTAGCGGCTGGGTTATAGATAAATGGCTGTTGTGGGGTTCTGGGGAGTTGAAATGTGTAGATGGAGTGTCTGGGGGTTGGAATGGGTGGTGAGTGTTTGTACCATGTTAGGTTTAAGGGGAGCCATCCCAGTCTGTCCAGGTTGGTAGTTGTTGAGTGGAATGTTGGCTGAGCCGGGATGGTTGACCCCTCCTGAGAGGACTTCCCCTGCGTGCTCGGGCCGGGTGAGACTGTTTTGACTTCCAATTCACTGGGTATGGCCAGTTGGGTGGGGGAGGGGGGTTCCTTTCACATCCTAGGTGACCCTTGATGGGAATGAGATGGAGGTTAGTGATTGAGGGGTGGGGAAGGGTAGGGGTGGGTGTAGGCCATAGGAGTATAGGGTTTGGGTGGGTTTGGGAGGGCATGGGAGATAGGTGGGGTAGAGGAAGGGGAAGGGGTGGGAGGTCGCAGGGAACGCAGCGCTACTGTTGTTTGATTGACTGTGGACAGTATGGGGGCACAGTATTGTCTAGGGGGGGCCCCAGGCTGGGGGGGGTCTCTTCTTCTTTTTCCCGTAGGATTGATACAGAATGCCTATTTACTTATAACCCGCCCTGAAGGTTATTTCTTGGACTATCTGTGGGATAGGCACTCCTATTAAAAGATTTAAAGTGTTGCAGACCTTAGCTAGGCTGCAATGTGATATAGCTATGTTGCAGGAAACCCACCAGACGGCTGAGGAGCACGTTAAATTGCAGAAAATGTGGGTGGGGCAGAGTTGGGGCTCCCCGGCTAAGGGGAAAAAGGGTGGAGTGGTCATACTGATTAGTAAGCAGATTCGTTTTGAACTACTTAAGGAGTACTCTGACACAGATGGCCGGTATATTTTGCTCTATGGTAATCTTGACGGTCGGCCTGTCGTGTTGGGCTGCCTGTATAGCCCTAATGTATTGGACCGGGCGTTTTATGCCCGCTTAGCTTCTAAAATCGAGCAACTGCCCGATGTTCCCTTGATACTGGCCGGTGATTTGAATGGGGTGTTGGATGTGGGGCTAGATGTGTCAGGTGGTGGGGGGGAATGCACGCGCATTCCGACTACTAAGACGTTGCAGGGTTTCGGCAAACGTTTGGGCCTGGTTGACCCATGGCGCTTGCTTCATCCAGTCGAGAAAGACTTTACCCATCAATCGAGAGCTCATGGTACCAGTGCTAGGCTAGATTATGTTTTAGTCTCGGAAAGGTTGTTTGCGCAGGTAGGCGACGCACAGATTGGCCCTTCTGCGGTATCTGACCACACCCCAGTTTGGGTTGAATTTGGCTGGGGGGGATTGGCCGTGTCGATGAGGCCCTGGCGGTTTCCCTTGGGATTGTACCATGATGCGGAGTTTCGCACGTGTCTTGCAAAATATTGGCAGGAGTTTATGGTTCATCATGAGCGACATCAGGATGATCCGGAGCTGCTTTGGGAGACGGCCAAAGTCATGTTGAGGGGAGATATTATTGCTTATGTGGCACGTAAGCGGAAGCTATTGGCTGGGCAAATTGTTCAATTGGAAAAGCAGGTGGTGCGAGCTCGGCGGCGGTGTGCAGGGGATCCGAGTGTGAACAATAAGCGACGGCTTTGGGAGTTGCAAACGTCTCTTAATGAACTACTTCATCAGAGGGCGAAGAAATCGTACATGTATTATAGATACCAACTCTTTTGCTTTGGTGATAAACCTGGGAAACTTTTGGCGCGTTGCCTGCAAGGCCACCGGGGCCATCGGTTGGTGGCAGCGTTACGAGACGATCAGGGTGACTTACATAAGGACAATGTAGCTATAGCTCGAGTGTTCCATTCTTTCTTCCAGAAATTATATGCCCGGAGGGAGGGAGCGCCGGTTGAAATGCGGAAGTATTTGCAGGAAATATTACTGCTGAAGGTGTCGGCGGAACAGAGGGCTTGCCTTGACGCTCCGGTGACGGTGGACGAAGTTCATAGAGTTATTCAGAAAAGAAAGCTAGTTGTTGTAAGGCACCTGGCCCGGATGGGTTTGGGGCCGAGTTTTATAAACTATTGGGTGATTTAGCGCCTCCAACCTTAGTGGCTATGTATCATAGGCGGGTGGCTCAGGGGAAGTTTAGCTGGGGCGCCAACCATGCGCATATTACCTTAATTCCTAAACCCGGAAAGGACCCCACTCAGGCCGCTTCGTATCGGCCAATCTCTTTATTGAATTTTGATTTGAAATTACTGGCAAAGGTGTTGGCCGATAGACTGGCTTTGGTGTTGGGGGATTTGATCCATGAATCGCAGGTATTTTATTTTTATTATTTATTACAGTTGCTTATATACCGCACTATTCGGCATCAGCGCGGTTTACAATATAACAAACTGACCAAAACACACATTTTGTTTGGTTTTACATCGAACAAGGGTATAAACTTGGATAACAGGGGGCTGAACTATATACATGAACTATTTACATGAAGTAGGCTATATACATGTGGTAAAATTCCTATAACAGGGTTGAATTGTACAATAAATAGTGAGTCAGTTTCGAATATTTGAGACATTGTGAGTATGGGTTGCAAAAAGACGGTGTTTCTTAGGTGGTGCTATCTAGATTCATCGCTGGTTGGGTAGTATTGGAGGAAGAGGTGATATTTGATTGCCTTCCTGAATTGGGTCAGGTCTGCAATAGCTCGAATGTCTGGTGGAAGTGCATTCCAACATTTGGGTGCGTAAAGACTGAAGGCCCTATTTGCTGTTGTGTTATTGCATTTAGTCAAGGTCTTCGGGGTTGTTAGTAAATTTAGGGCTGTTGACCTCCTGGCTCTGTTGGGGGGTACTGTATGGATGAGCTCAGTAAGTGCCATGGAGGAAAGGCGTTTGATTGCCTTGAATGAGAGGATTAATGTTTTGAAAATAATCCTTCCGTGTATAGGTAGCCAATGAAGCTGTTTTAAAATCGGAGTCACGTGGTCACTTCTGGAGGCTCCATGGAGAATCCTTGCTGCAGCATTCATGGCCAATTGTAGCGGGCTTAGTGTGGATTGCGGGAGACCTTGTAAGATGGAGTTGGCAAAATCAAAATGCGGTAGGATCAGAGCTTGGTATATGGTCCGGAAATCATCTGGCTCCAGTAGGGAGCGCAGATGCCTAAGTGAACGGATTTTAAAATAGACCGCTTTGACAATGTTGCTTATATGACATTTCATGTCAAGATGTCGGTCTAAGGTGACCCCCAGGTATTTTATTGTTTCCTTGGTTTGTAATTCCGCTTCCTTGACCTTTATATGTGTTGGTGGGGTAAAGTCTGGGTTTGTTAAGAGGCGCTATGCTGTGCGGAATTTACGACGACTTTTGGCATCCTTAGAGTGGGTCCGGGACCGGGACCTCCAGTCCCTGGTAATTAGCTTTGACGCTGAAAAGGCGTTCGACCAGGTCCAGTGGGAGTATTTGAAGTTTCTTTTGCCATGCTACGGGCTGGGGGCCCCCTTTTGTCAGATGGTGGAGCTGCTTTATTCGGACCCCACGGCGGGGGTCTTATGTAATGGGGTGCTTTCGGATACGTTTTGATTGGAACAAGGTACCCGTCAGGGCTGTCCGCTCTCCCCCTTACTCTGTGTTGTCTCTGGATCCATTGATACGGAGGATTGAGGAATTCCCTGGTATAGGTGGCGTGCGTATTGGTTCCCATGGATTTAAGGTGGCTGCATTTGCAGATGATATACTTGTCCACCTTTCTTCTCCCCAACAATCCCTTCCGCGCTTACTTGAGGAGCTTTCGCTATATGGCCAGTTTGCGGGGCTGTGTATCAATATGGATAAATCGGAAGCCTTAGATGTGGGGGGAATTGGCTTGGGAATTTCCCACTCCGCTGGGCTGATGAATCTTTTGTTTACTTGGGTATTCTGTTAACTAGGAAGCTGGCGCTGCTATATAAAGCTAATTTTGAGCGTATTTTTTCTAAGGTTCGAGCGCAGCTGCAGGCGTGGGCCCCCCTTCCTTTGTCTTTGCTCGGTAGAGTGGCTGCCTTGGGGATGGTGATTTTTCCGCGCGTGCTTTATTGGATGCAAACACTCCCGGTGTGGCTTTTGAAGCATGATTTGATGTGTTTAGAAAAGGAGATTCGGGGCTTTCTCTGGAAAGGTTTCAGAGCCCGTATACCATTGGCGAGGCTGCATGGGGGATGGCGCTCCGGCGGAGTTGGGGTACCAGATCTTTGGAAATATGCGCTGGCGTGTCAAGCACGACACTTGAGTGATTGGCTGGGGGATACTGAGATCTATACCCCGCGTGCGCTTGAAGCAGCCTTTGTGGCGCCCCACTCTTTGGAAGCGGTTTTGCATCTACAGCGGACCGCCTTGCCGCCTCGTTTGACGAGCAGTGTTTTGTTACAGGCAACGCGGCGTACATGGCAACAGTTAAACAAGTGCTGGGGTAACGATGCTGCGGTGTCCTGCTGGTTGCCCATACAAGGCAATGCCTGTTTTTTGCCGGGCTCTGACTCGGCTTCCTTTCGGCAGTGGTGGCGAGTAGGACTACGGCGTTTGGGGCATGTGGTGCATCTTGACGGTCGCTGTAAGGCTCTGGGGGTGTTTTGTAGGAAGTATGGGTTGCCCGTTGGAACATCTGCCTTCGCGTATGCTCAGCTCTCTCATTATGTTGGCTCCTTGCCGCAGCGTGAGCTTACTGCGGAACGCTCGGAGCGCATTATTGAGTTCTTTGCGTTGGGGGAGGAGTCCCCACCGACGATAGCTGATTTGAAGAAACGTCTGGATCGCTTGGATGCACCTCCGGATTATTCTGCTGGAAAGCCTTTGGGCGCGTGAGTTGGGTCGAGACATTGTTCCGGGTTCTGTTCAGGCTGCTTTGGGCCGGATTGTGCAACTCGTGGGTGGGGCCCGCTGGCGAGAGATGCAGTTCAAATGTGTCCTTCGTGCCCATTTCTCCCCGAGGCGGGCCTTTCGAAGCCATCTCGCTCTACATGGCGGGTGCCCTAAATGTTCGTGTACATTGGCAGACTTGGGTCATATGTGGTGGGGCTGCCCTTCTATTCACAGGTATTGGCGGCATATCGAGACATATCTTAGTGGCCTACTGGGCCAACGGATTTGCTGGTCGGGGACCTTGGTAGTGCTAGATCAGTTGGGACCACTCCACCCGAAGGGAAGATGGGAGAGGGTGTTGGTGCGCAAGGCCTGTCTGGTGGGTAAGGGCCCTATTCTTAGTCGTTGGAGGGAGCCTGTGGCCCCCACTTTTTGCGAGTGGCGCAATAGCCTACATCAACTTATGCTCATGGAAAGGAGAACTGCGCTGAGACATCCTCAGACATGGGCTACCTTTTTGTTGATTTGGATGCCCTATATCCAGAGATTGGGACCTAAGGCCCGTAGTGAAGTGCTAAAAATTGGATAATGGTGGCCTGGGACACAGGCTGTACTTGGGATATCTTCTATACTGCTGTGCTTCCTGCGTTGGGGAGGGGGGGGAGGGGATGGGTTGGGGGGGTTCTTAGGTTATACTGGATGTCTAGGAATGTCTCTGGTGATGGTTATTGCCGTGTTCCCAGGGCGGTGGACAAGACACAGCCCCGCCCGGGACCTGTTTGGCTTTTTTTTTTTTTTTTCAAATCACAAAAAAATTGTAAAAGTTGGCATGACGTTTGTTGTTTGTACTTTGCAATACTTAATAAGCAGAATTTGGAAAAAAAAAAAAAGGAGCAGTTGCAAAGGTTAAAGATTTACATCAAGCATGGGTGTTTAAAAATACTATCTTGGAAGCCCAGACCAGCTGTATTCCATGCTTTAAGAAAAGTGGAAGGAAGTCCAAATATTGTCAGCATGGTTTAAAGGTGTGGTCAGAGAAGTTGCTGTTGCCAATAAAGCATCTTTCAGGAAATGGAAAAGGAGCCAAATGATGAAAACTGGAAACAATATAAGCACTGGCAAGTTAGATGCAAGGAATTGATAATACAGGCAAAGAGATAATTTGAGAAGAAGCTTGCTGTGGAAGCAAACATGCATAATAAAGACTTTTTCAAGTACATTCTTAGCAAAAAAACTAAGTGTCAGTTGGACCATTAGATGATAGAGTAAAAGGGGCACTAAGAGGGGACAAGGCAATAGCGGAGAGACTGAATGAATTCTTTGCTTCGGTCTTTACTGAGGAAGAGTAGGGATGTTACCCATGACTAAAATGGTATTTAAAGGTGATACTGTTGAAGAATTGAAAGAAATATCAATACATCGGGAAGATGTAGTACAACTATTTGATAAAATGAAGAGTAACAAATCACCTGGACTGGATGGTATATATCCAAGGGTATTAAAAAAAACTGAAATATGAGATTGTAGACTTACTATTAGTAATCTATGAACTATCATTACAATCGTCTAATACCTGAAGATTGGAAGTTAGCCAACGTAACGTCAATTTTTAAAAAGGGTTCCAGGTATGATCCGGGAAACTACTGACAGTTGAGCCTGACGTCTGTACCGGGAAAATGGTAGAAACCATTATAAAGAACTAAATTACTGAACATGTATGTAGTCATGGCTTAATGGGAGACAGCCAACATGACTTTAGCCAAGGAAGGTCTTGTCTTACTAATCTGTTATGATGTTTATTCACACCTTAAAAAAAAAAAAAAGTAGACATAGGTGAGTCGGTTGATAAGAGTATCTGGATTTTCAGAAAGCCTTTGACAAGGTCCCTCATGAGAGAGACTCTTGGCGAAATTAAAAGTCATGGGATAGGAGGCAATGTACTATTGTGAATCAGGAACTGGTTAAAAGATTGAAAGCTAAATGGTCAATTTTCCCATTGGAGAAAGGTGAATAGTGAAGTACCCCAGGGATCTGTGCTGAGTCTGCTCCTTTTTAACATATTTGTAAATGACCTGGAAATGGGAATAATGAGTGAGGTAATCAAATTTGCAGATGACGCAAAATTATTCAAAGTTGTTTAAACCCAAGAGGATTGTGAAAAATTGCAAGAAGACCTTAATAAATTGGAAGACTTGATGTTCAAATGGTAGATTAAATTTAATGTGGAAAAGTACAAAGTTATGCACCTAGGAAAGAACAACCCAAACTATGGTTACATAATGCAAGGTTCCATATTAAGAACCACCACCCAGGAAAAAGATTTAGGCGTCGTCATGGATAGTATGTTGAAACCTCCGCCCAGTGTGCAGCGGCAGCCAAGAAAGCAAATAGAATGCTAGGAATCATAAGGAAAGGAATGGAGAATAAAACAAAGGATATTATAAATTGTGCGACCGCATCTTGAATATTGTATGCCATTCTGGTCACCATATCTTAAAAAGGATATAGCGTTATTAGAAAAGTTACAGAGAAAAGAGCCACCAAAATGGTAAAGGAGATGGAAGGATACCCCCTATGAGGAGAGGCTAAAAGGTTTAGGGCTTTTCAACCTGGAAAAGAGACAGCTGAGTGGAAATATGATATGGGTCTATAAATTAATGAATGGAATGGAACGGGTAAACGTAGATCGATTGTTTATGCCATCAACTGATAGAAAGACTAGGGTACATGCAATGAAGTTACGGTGTAACCTATTTAAGACTAATAAGAGAAAATATATTTTTACTCAACGCATAATCAAACTCTGGAATTCTTTATGGGAGAATGTAATAAAAGCTGTTAGTGTAGCTGGTTTTAAAAAAGGTTTGGACAAGTTCCTGGAGGAAATGTCCATAAACCATTATTAAAGGGGACCTGGGAAATCCACTGCTTGCCACAATACAAGCATTGTGGAACCTGTGCTCTATGGGGAAACTGCTAGGTACTTGTGACCTAGATTGGACACTGTTGGAAACAGGATACCGGGCTTGATGGACCTTGGTCTGACCCAGTATGGCATATCTTATGTTCATGTTTATACAATTTCTTAATATACTGCCCAAGCTGAAGGGCATCAGAGCTGTTTTACAATCACTGCAAGCAGGTACTGGATACATTCTCGCATCCCCAAAGGGGCTTACAATCTATGTGTACCTGAGGCAATGGAGGGTTAAATGGCTTGCCCAAGGCCACAAGAAGTGCCTATAGGACTAGAAAACCCAGTCGCTCCAGCCTGATATTGCTGTCCCCAGGTGGGAATTGAACCCCCGGCCCTCTGGCCTGAGGTACCTTGTCCTAACCATTAGGCCACTCCTCCCTATGATCCTCAGAGTCGCATAAAGCCCCCATGGTTCCTGAGCGCTCATGCAGACACTCTGATCAAGAGTCCCCAGAGCGAGAGCATAAAAAGAAGTCAACATTCTCAATGTCCTCCTCCTGGGAGGCTTACAAGCATGGCAAGTCCTGTGCATGATCCCTCCACCCCCGATGGGCATCCGAGGAGTCGGAGCAGCAGCAACCGGCAAAGGTACCCAGCAACTTTGAGGCCTCCGGTGACTGATCTCTGACTCCCGAAGCTTGTCCTATCAAGGACCCCCTTTCCTCCTCAACACCCGATCTGGTCACCCTGATGTTGGAGTCACTGGCTGCGACCCCCATGTGGGAAACCAGGATACTGGCATTGGATCGCAGCATTTCTGCGTTCCATGCCTCGCAGCAAACATCTATGCCCAGCCTCACCAGTGCACGCCCCGAGACCACAGGGATCTCAATGCGAAGGACTCCCTATCCCCAAGAGTCAGGTGGCTTGAGTGGATCCTCGCCAAGGGTCTCGATCCTACTCCGGTCCTCAGGAGTGAGATCTTCACAGGCGAGTACCTCTGGCTCCGGCCGAGCCTTGTCCCTTAGACACCGAAGACTTAGACCCACTGAGGCCTCTGGAGCTGTCGGGCCTCAAGTCTTCAGCGGACTACTCCGACTGGAAGTCTGACATTGAGACCTCCCCGGAGACATGGCATACCCTGACTTCCCCTCAGACCCGTCTCTGCCAGCCTCGCTGCGCCAATCTCCACCCGAAGACACCTCTTTCCCTCAGGTGAGGGTTCTTTTGCTATGGAATCGAAGGGGGACCTTCGTATGGTGGAACTCAAAATCCTCCAGTTCGAGGCCTCACTCAAGGAGGCCCTCATGGTCCCTTTCTCTCTCCCCCCCCCCCCCCCATCCTCGGTCAACTCTTTTTCCAGCTGTGGGAGGCACTGGCATCGGTGCCAATCGTCAGCTGATGCCTGGACACCATGTATCGGATCCAGCGAAGACCGGGCTTCAGGAAGGCGCAACTCCTTCACACCTCCATGGTGATTGGGTTGGCCATGCATCAACAAAAGAGTCCGAAGACCCACTCATCAGTGCCCCCAGGCAGGGATTCCTGCGCCCTCAATGCCCTCGGGCGAAAATGTTACCAGGACTTGATGCTGGCATGTCGCATACAGACCTATCACTATATATTGGCATGGTCCTCTGAGACCTCACTAAGGAACTAAGAGGCTTCGCGGCAGGCCTAGACTGAAACCACCTCCAGTGCTTCCAGACCCTCACAAGGTCTGTTGGAGACTGCTCGAAGTACCTGTCTCGAGTGGCCTACAACTGCTTTGGGTCCAGCACAAGAGAGCCACCGTGGGCATCGGTGCCCGACGCTAGGCCTGGCTCCAGGCATCTGACCTTGAGCAATGCATCCAGGAGAAACTGACGTCCCTTGCCTAGAGGAAAACCTCTTCGACAAGCCGATGGAGGACAAGGTGGCCGAGAGACAGATTATGTCACTAGGACTCTGTTTTCAAGGAAGACCTCTACGCTTCCCAGGAAGATACCATCTGGGAAAAGACCTCTCTTCCACAGGAAAGGCCAGCCTTATCGATGCTATCCCCCATACCCGGCCACCCAGGCTCCTCAGCAGGGTCACCAAAGCAAGGGAACAGGCCAGGGCCCATGTATGCCCAAGGGCCTCAAGCCCCAGATACCAGTCCCAGCCCAGACTGGGTTAGGTTTTTGACTCTCTAAACATGGGGGATCAGCTACCAACAGGAGGATCCCTGACCCTTTTTGCCCACTGGTGGGCTACCATCACCACAGACTTCTGGGCATTCCAGGTCGTCAGGGATTGTTACCTCCTCCATCTGGACTAGAAGCCCCCTCCTTTCTTTCCAGGAGGCCCTCTCGGACTTTCCTGCATCCAGGCCCTGTTACTTCAGGAACTCAAGGCCTTCTCAGGGGCAAGGCTGTCTAGCTGGTATCACCCCACTCAAGAGGGAAGGGGTTCTACTCCAGGTACTTTTTAGTCCCAAAAAGAACAGGAGGCCTAAGGTCCATCCCGGACCTGAGAAACCCGAACAAATTCCTGGTGCAGGAGAAGTTCAAAATGCTCTCCCTTGGAACTTTGCTGCCCTACCTCCAGCAGGGAGATTGGCTATGCTGCTTGGACCTAAAAGATGCTTATACCCACATTCTTATTCATCCCAGTCACAGGTAGTACCTAAGGTTCATGGTTGGGGGGCAACAGCTGCCAGTACAGGGTACTTCCCTTTGGCTTAGCCTCTGCTCCAAGAGTCTTCACTAAATGCCTGGCAGTGGTGGCCGCCTATCTCAGCTTCCAAGGGACCTTCGTCATTCCATACCTGGATGTCTGACTGATAAAAGGAGACACTGCCTCAGAAGTGCAATAGGCCACGGCCTGCACCATCCAGGTCCTACAAAATCTGGGGTTCGTGATAAACCACCCCCAAATCCTACCTCACTCCAACACAGGGCCTGGAGTTCATAGGGGCTTACCTGGACACCCTCCAAGCCAGGGCTTTCCTCCCCCTTTACAGGGCAGATCATCTCAGGACCCTGGCAACTGAGGTAAAGCACTGTCACATCGTGTTGGCGCGGTCCATGTTACGCCTGCTCGGCTTCCACAGTCCATGTGGTCCCTAACACCCACCTCCACATGCAGGCAGCTCAGTGGTTCTTCCGCTGTCAGTGGACTTAGCCTATGGGCAGGCTCCAGGACAGGGTTTCTGTGTCCGTCAACTAGCAGTCACTCAATTGGTGGCAGAACACACAGCATCTGCAGAGAGGTATGCCCTTTCAACAACCAAACCCCAGAAGATCCTCACTTCAGATGCCTCCCTAGGGGGCTGGGGTGCCCATTGCAAGGAACTGTGCATGCAGGGCAACTGATCTCTCGAAGAAAGCCAGCAGAAGATCCACTTGCTGGATCTAAGAGCCATCTTTCTGGCGCTCTGGGCTTTCCAACACAGCCTATAGCACCAGTCAGTGCTAGTCCAAATGGACAACCAGGTTGCAATGTTCTACCTAAACAATCAGGGAGGGCTGTTGCCCTCTGCTTGTATGTGATCAGTCAAGGGATGCTCCTCAGGGTGGTATACCTTCCAGGCCAGAACAATGCCCTAGCATACGACTGAGCAGGGTCCTCCAGCCACATGAGTAGCGCCTAGACCCTAGGGTGGCGCAGCAGCTATTCTGACTGTAGGGAAGCCCAAGTCTGGACCTCCTTGCCAGCCTGGCCAATGCTCAGGTGCCCCGCTTCTGCTGTCCCCAATTGCACCTGTCTCGGGTAGAGGCGGATCCCCTTCTCATCTCGTGGTTGGAGGAGCTGTTGTATGCCTTCCCTCCCATGCTGCTACTGTAATTGGGCGGACCCTCTTCAAGGCCCAACGGGACAGGGCTTCCATGATCCTGGTGGCCCTGCAGTGGCCCAGACAGCCCTGGTTTCTGCAGGAAGTCAGCCCTCACATATGGGTGATGTCAGCATGACGGAGCCCTCGTGGAAGCATCCCCCCAGGTTTCAAAGAAAGTCTTTAGGAGATGCCACCACACATGCATAGTCCCCTTCCTGCCCAAGGGTGCCATCTTGCTTAGTCTCCTTTTTTCTGCGGAGCCCTTCAGATGTTGTCTGGCTTGTCCCCGGAAAAAGTAGATTTTTTTTTCTCTCTTCGAGTTTCACACTCTCCTCCGGTATTCCACTGGTACTCTTCCCGCCTACAGATCTCAGAGTCTGGTTCAGTTTATTTTTTTATAGTCTTTAGCTTGGTTTTTTTTCTGGCATCTTTGGGCCTTTTTTCTACCGCTGGCAGCCTGAAGAGTCTCGCAGGGTTACATTTTTCCCCCATGGCTACCAGTGGTTTTAAGAAGTGTGATCAGTACTCTAAAATCATGTCTTTGACCGACACGTATGACTGCTGCCTTCGCTGCCTTGGACCAGACCACGACCTGGCAGCCTGCGGTCTCTGCAAGAGGATGTCTAGCAAGGCCCTCAAGAGCTACCAGCAGCAGCATAAGTTTTTCTCTGAGTCCCCAGTGCCTCCGAAGGCCAGGGCCTCGTCTGACACCCCAACATCTCGGGCAGAACTCTCCGAACCCGAGCCTTGTTGTGGGTCCTCAGAAAGGGGGGTGTCCCTCAAGGGAATCCAGGAAGAAGAAGAAACCCTAGAGGGCAGCGTCCTTGGTTGGTTCTGAGTGGCCGGTGGCTCCCCGGATCCAGTCCCACAGTCCCGAGATGCTCATTCAAGGCATCGAAGGAGCGGCCTGCGAAGGTTCCCCAGAAGGATCTGACCACAGACTTCGTCCCCAGACTTCATCCTCGTCGAGGATTCCCCTTCGGGGGAGCTGGCGTCGGGCCCAAGTCCTTCGGTGCCTGCGCCAAAGGCTGTGGAGCCTTCTGGTCTGGAGTCCAGAATGGCAACCCTGGAGTGCAGTTTGTCTGCCCTCATGGACCAGCAGCAGGCGCTGTTGTCCGACACGACCAGTCCATCTGCCCCGACCACCGGGCTCTCGACGTCCAAGACAGGGTCAGCCTCTGGGGACATCTTCGACGTCTTTTGGCCTCAAGTCAATCCTCGGCCGAGGTCGCACTCTGAATCCCACTTGACGGGACAGCGATTATCCCCAGCAAGGAGGACCCTTGGGCAGGTGAGTTGGAAATCCTCCAGTACGAGGCCCCTCTGCGGGAATCACTCATGGTGCTCATTCCTCCCATCCTGGAACAGCTCATGCTCCAAATGTAGGAGACACCGGCGCCGATTCTGGTAGTGAGCAAATGGCTTGACTCGATGTATCGAGTCCGCCGAGTCCGGGCTTCCAGAAGTCACAGCTGCCGCATAACTCCATGGTGGTGAAGTCAGCCATGTGTTGGCTGAAAAGCAAAAGACGCACTCCTCTGTGCCCCCGGCAGAGAGGCCCCCACCTTGGATGCCCTCAGCAGAAAGTGCTACCAGGGCTCAATGCTCATCTGCCACATCCAGGCCTACCCAGCTGTACATTGGCATGTACCTGAGAGACCTAGTGAAGGAACTTGCTGGGGTCTCAGCTGGTCCCTCAGAGGAACTTTTGCAGCGGTTCAAGAACCTGACCAAGGCAGTCCATGAGTGCTCCAAATTCATGTCTCGAGCGGCCTGTGATGGGTTAGTCAGCGGCCCGGGTAGCCGTGGCGGGCATCGGTGCACGCCGCCAAGCTTGGCTTCAGTCGTCCGACCTTGAGCAGTTGGTTCAGGACAAACTGGTCGATGTCCCACGTCAGGGAGAGAACCTCTTTGGCAAACCAATGACTGACAAGGCTGCCGAGCTGGAGACAGAGTTCATGACGAGGACCAGGCTCTCTAAAAAGACTGCTGCCCCTCCCCGACAGAAGGGCTCGGGTAAAAAGTCCTTTTACCAGAGGAAGGGAGCTGCTTACAGAAACTACCCGCTTTATCAGGTTCCCCGACTCCCCAACAGGGTCAGCAGGCCAAGGGACATGGGCATGGACAACGTAAGCAGAAGGCTCAAAAACCCCAGGCACTGGCCCCGGGCCAGCCAGGGGGGAGCTTTTGACTCTTTGAGCATAGCCTCTCTACCCCAAGGAGATCAGCAGCCCACAGGGGGGTGTCTGGCCCTCTATGTCCAGAGGTGGGTGACCATCACCACTGATTCCTGGGCACTTCGGTTGGTCAGGTAGGGTTACCTCCTCCATCTTACTCACACCTCCCCCTTATTTCCCTGGAGAGCCCCTCGGGTCTCCCCTCCACTGGGACTTTCTTCTGAAGGAGTTGGCAGGTCTTCTCGAGGACAAAGCGGTGGAACCAGCGCCCCAGCATCTCAAAGGCAAGGGGTTCTATACCAGGTGCTTCCTCTTGCCAAAAAGAACAGGGGGCCTAAGGCCCATTTATTTATTTAGACAGATTTGTATACCACCTTATCCTACAATCAAAGTGATTACATAATGTTACATGACATTTGGAGGATTGCATTTAACAAGCGGGAATTTTACATTTAACATGAGGGTATTTAACAACACTTAGACATCACAGGTGGGTTACATTTAGCATGAAGGGTACTTAAGAACGTTATACAACAAATTTGTAGGTCTAGTTTGGTATTGAGTTGGTGGGGGTGATTACACCGTTCAGGTCGAGACTGTTTTGTCTGCTTATAGGTTTCTGTAAAGAGCAGAGTTTTAAGGTCCTTGCGGAATTCTGTAATTTCTTATATTGTCCTCAGGCTTGTTGGGAGGGAGTTCCATATTGTGGCTGCCAGTAGTGATGGAGCTCTTCTTGAGGTATTCTGCTTAGTTTTGTGGTATCCTACTGGTATGCCGATCATGTTGTCATTAATGGTCCTTCTTGGCCTATTAATAATATACCTTGTTATAATATACCTTGTTATAATATCTTGGAGTACATCAGCCGAGAGGCGGATGATTTTGAAGATGATCAGGATTGTTTTATATTTTGCTCTGGCCACCATTGGGAGCCAGTGGAGTTGCTGCAAGATGGGGGTGATGTGCTCAGTTCTTGGGGTGTCTGTAATGATGCGTGCTGCAGTGTTTTGCACCATTTGGAGTGGGTGTAAGGTCTGGTTGGGGAGGCCTTGATATAATGAGTTACCGTAATCAAGCAGAGGTGTGATGAGTGCTTGGCACATTGTATGGAAGTGATCCTGGCGGAGTAATGGTTTGATCGTTATGGTTTTCAAATATTGATAGGCCTTATTTGCATTTTTAGTGATATGAGATTTCAGGTTCAGAACTCTGTCCATTGTTATGCCTAGGTATTTAACTTCATCTTTGACTACTATGAGTTTGTTTAGAATGCTGAGTGTCTGTGGTGGAATGAAGGTAGGTTTCCTGGTAACGAACATTGTTTCAGTTTTTTCATAGTTGACCGTTAGGTTATTGACTGTGAGCTAAGTATTCATGTCTTCCAGGCATTTAGTTATTGTTACGGTGTTCAATGCTAGCAGGTTGATGGGAGCATACGCCATGATGTCATCAGCATAGATGTGATAGTGTAGTTTGTGTTTTTTGATGATATTGCATATGGGTTGGATGTAGATATTAGAGCATTGATGACAGGGCGGAGCCTTGCGGTATGCCCTGTGTGACGGGGAATTGTGATGATTTCTTTTGGGCGCATTTGACTTGTTGCATTTGATCTTTCAAGTAGAAGGTGAACCATTTCATGGTATTCTTGCGTAATCCTATCTGTTGTAGGCATTGCAGTAATCTGGGGTGGGACACTGTATCGAAAGCTGCTGAGATGTCCATGAAAACTGGTAGGAATCCATTCTTTATCTATGCCTCTTAGGAGGTTGTCAAAGAGGGAAGTGAGTAGTGTTTCTACACCATGCTGGGGTTTAAAGCCATGCTGATGGATGTCCAATGGGGCATTCTTGTCAATATGGTCCTGAAGCTGCCTTTGTACTGACTTTTCAGTGATTTTTGCAAGGAATGGTAGGCTAGAGATGGGACGGTATGATTTTGGGTCTGATGGGCTTAGGTTGTTGCTTTTAAGTATCGGTCGTATCATGGCGTGCTTGAAAGATTGTGGCACGTATCCTTGTTGGAGTGAATCTCTGACTATTCTCTGTATGTGAGGGGAGAGCTAGTTTCTTGTGACTTTGATCCATGCCACAGGACATGGGTCTGATGGTGAGGTTGTTGTATTGAGTCCGTGTATTATGTCTTCTACTTGCCGTGTTGATGGTATGCTGAAGTCTTCCCAAGTTTGATGTTGCTCTTTCATTTTATGGTCATCTGTCTGTTGTGTGATGGAGCATGTCTGGGTAGTATTCTTTGCTTTCAAGTAGCCTGCATACTCCTGTGGGTCAAGATGGTGGGTACAATTCTGCGTGGTGTCCTTAGTGAACTTTTGGACAATGCTAAAGAGCTCTCTTGGTTTGACAGATTTCATGATTAGATTGGCATGTTGGTAGTGTTTATGTTCATTTATCATATTGTTATAGTCTAGTAGCTTGGTTCTGTATTGAGTCAGTGAGTTATGAGATTTGTTCCGCCTCTATTTTCTCTTCAGTCTACGGAGCGTGCGTTTTGCGTCCCTGATATCATTTGAGTGCCAGGGGGCGTTGGGTCTTTTTCTTGCTTGTGGTTTTGTAATCGTAGGGACTGATGCTGCATTAGATATTATAGCATTCCATTTCTCTATGCCTAGGTCAAGGGTGTCACATTCTTGCTGGAGTTGTGGGGTAATTTCGTCTGTGAATGAGTCTGTTGAAGGCTCTATAGCGCCTGGTTATATTCTCATTTTCCTTATGTAGGGTGGGGTTGCTCAGGGTCAGGGTGAATTCTATCAAGTGATGATCTGACCAAGGGACCGGCGTGGTTATTGGTGTTTTGGAGTTGCCCTGTTCCGCTAAGTGTGTTGGAATAAAAACCATATCCAGAGTTTTGCCCTTCTGGTGAGTTGGGGGTGTTGATTATCTGGCTATATTTTAGTGACTCCATGGCTTTTATGAAAGTTGTGGCTTCTTTGTTGGATGCGGAGGTCAGGTTGTAGTCTCCTAATACAATGAGCGGTTTATGTTTAGTGTTATGTGCACATACAGCTTCTAGTACTGTGGTGAGATGTTCAGTTGTTGCTCCAGGAGGCCTGTAGGTGAGGGAGATGCTTAGGTATTTGCTTAGCTCTCCTCATTACATTCAAGGCCTTCAACAAATTATCACCAGCAACGACTTCAGATCTCATCAGTCTAACTCCCAATACAAGATCTAGGAGACCATTTGCCGAAAACACCCTAATCATTCCGAGTGATTCCACAAATTGGTCCCAATCATCGATCAACAGAGCATTCAAATTCTATGCGCCTAGAGGTTGGAATAAACTTCAGCCAGAAATTAGAGCAATATGTGACATGAAGCAGTTCAGAAAAGCTATCAAGCACTACCTCTTCACTGAATACTTCCAGCCACCGTAATGCTATCTAATATATCAAAAGACAGTCTAATAGCCAGAAGCATAAACACTACACCCTAGAATTAAGAAATTTTGGATTTAATTACAGCTGTACACTATATTCTCTGCTCTGTTAGTTGTTTTATACAAACAGTCAATCATTATTGTATTGTAGATAGTTACCCTTGTTGACCAAGTTTTTCTGCCCTGTTATCTGTAACTCATACGTATTTCAAATGTACTGAGATTGTTCTGTTCTATGTAAACCGCGCTGATGATAAATAGCGCGGTATATAAGAGACTTTAAATAAATAAAATAAATAAATTTGTTATGGTGATTGTGTTGGATTCAGTCGTATTATTGGTAGAGATTGTTTTAAATTTGAATTCTTTTCTAGCCAGAATTAGTACACCTCCTCCTCGCCTTTGTTCTCTAATGCAATTGAATGCTGAGTAGTCTGTAGGGGTTACTTGGTTTAATATTACATGGTCTGAGTCATCTAGCCAGGTTTCGGTGATGCAGATTATGGCCAGTTTTTTGTCTAGGATGAGGTCGAGGATCGTATTTGTTTTGTTCCTGATTGATCTTGCGTTTAGTAAAGCACACCTAATGTTGATTGATATGATTGGGTTGGCGTGTACACTATTTGTGGAAATAGAGAGTGTAGTCCTTGTGACATTTTGTGGTTTATGATTTGTTGGCTTAGTATGCCTGTGCTCTTTATAGAGTGATGATCCTTGTGTCCATACAGGTTGGGTGAAATGTGGATTGGGCAAGGGGATTTGCTCGTTTGGTCCAATGCCCTGTATGTATGGTGCGAATGCATAGAGAAATGCGAGATAGGCCGTGAGATAGTGGGGAGTGGTGTGCATTTTTTAAATTACTGACCTGGTATCAGCTAGAGTTGTGGTTTGGTGGTGGTAGGAGGTTGATTCTTCTTTTGTATCTCTGAACTTGCTTGCTTCTCCTTGGTTGGTGTCTCCTTCTTTTGTGTATCTTTAAGCTGACATGAGGTCTATACGCTACGCAGTATATTATTTTACAAGCAGATAGGTCGCAAACAAGCGAACAAGCAATGAGGTATTAATGGGGGCAATATGTTATGTGGCATATGCTATCTACAAGTATCATGGTATTAGTAGTGCAAACGTAGGTGGCAAAGGAGTCTGCAGGTTAATCAGCACATGTTATCTACAGCACTTGTTATCTAAAGCAGGTTAAGCAGATTTTGTTATATACATCTTCTGTTATCTACATAAGGTTATTCGGTATATATTATCTGCATCAGGCTATTCAGCATATATTATCGTAAATCTATGAGGCAGGATGAGTATGCAGCATATATTATATTTACATTTATATCTGTGTTGCTGTCACATCTGTGTTGCACTCACCTAGACACACCCACCCACACCCTGCTTCCTCTAAATCTCAGCATTACCCTAGAAATAGACCCCCACGCTACTCTGATAAGAAATCTACACGTAACTTATCCAACCTTATCCATATCCCTCTCCTCCCCCCTTCTGCTCTCCTGTTTTCATGTGCCCTATGGAATGCATGCTCAGTCATAAAAAAAAACGCCTTTATTCATGACCTTTTCATCTCCAATGCCCTACACCTTCTTGCCTTGACCGAGACCTGGCTCCCCCCAGACACCGCATCCATTGCCTCTCTCTGCTATGGAGGCTACCAGTTCTCCCATGCACCCCGACTTACTGGTCGCGGTGGTGGTGTTGGCCTCCTACTCTCTCCCTCCTGCCAATTCCAATCCCTTCTGCTACCCCATGTTGCCGGAGAAATATTTGGTGTAGAGAGGTAGATTTGTGAGTCATCGGCATAGAGATGGTACTGAAAGCCATGGGAGGAGATAAGCGCACCAAGGCCTTGGGTATAGAGAGAGAAGAGGAGGGGGCCTAAGACAGATCCCTGGGGTACACCTACACGGAGCGGGGTAGGGGAGGAGGAGGAGCCACCAGAGCATACGCTGAATGAGCGATGGGAGAGGTAGGAGGAGAACCAGGATAGTACGGAGTCCTTGAAGCCAAGCAAGGAGAGGGTCATGAGAAGGTCGTGGTCAACGGTGTCCCCCACTCTTATTCTTGGCGATTTCAACATTCACATCAACAACCCCTCTGACCCCCATGCCTCAAAATTCCTCGCTCTTACCTCCTCATTCCTCTAGCCCTGCTCCACTGCCCCCACACATCTACACGGCCACTGCCTTGACCTACTATTGTTCTCCAACTCCTCTCCTTCAAACTTCCGCAAATTAATCCTTCCGTCATCTGACCATCACCTCTTAACATTTACTCTTCAACTTCCGCCGTCCCAACCTTGTCCTGTCTCCTCCATCCTATTTAGAAACCTTCATACTATTGATCCCCTGACTCTCTCCTCCACCATCTCTCCATCTCTTTCCACCATTCTTTCCTCCAAGTCTGTCCACGAGGCATTATCTTCATACAATGCTACATTATCCTCAGCCCTTGACACCCTTGCGCCTCCCACCCCACATCCTGTCAAACGATCTACTCCCCAACCCTGGCTTTCACCCACAATCTGTTACCTACGCATCTGCGCCTGTTCTGCCGAACGAGCTTGGTCCAAATCCCGCTCCCTGGATGACCACCTACACTTCAAATTCATGCTTGGCTCCTTCTAGTCAGCCTTAGCACTTGCCAAACAAGATTATTACATCCATCTGACCAACTCCCCTTGCCTCTGATCCTTGCTGTCTCTTTAATACCCTCAACTCTCTCCTCAAGGTCCCCCCTGTCCCCGATCCCGCCCTCCCTTTCTGCCCAAACCCTAGCCGACTACTTCCACGACAAAATCCACAAGATTACCCTCCAGTTCCCTACCCCCCATCTACCTCCCCTCCTCCCCAATTCTCCTCCCTCACCCATACTCCCTCTGCCATCCTCTCCTCCTTCCCTCCGATCTCTGAGGAAGAAACTGCACTCCTTCTGTCCTCCTCCAAACCCACCACCTATTCATCAGACCCTATCTCCACCCATCTCCTGCGTTCCCTCCCCCTCAAACTTGGCCCCTCCCTCCCTCATATCCTCAACCTTACACTCTCCACGGCAACTGGCCCCGTTGACGTCAAACATGCAGGTGTCACACCCCTCCACAAGAAACCCTCACTTGATCCCACATGCCCTTCTAACTATCGACCCATCTCCCTCCTTCCCTTCATATCCAAACTATTAGAACGAGCAGTCCACCGTCGCTGCCTCGACTTCCTCACCTCCCAGGCCCTCCTCGACCCACTTCAATCCGGCTTCCGTCCCCTACACTCCACTGAAACGGCACTCACAAAAGCCACAAACGACCTATTCCTGGCTAAATCCAAGGGCCTTTATTCTATCCTCATCCTTCTCAACCTTTCTGCTGCGTTTGACACCGTTGACCACGACCTTCTCATGACCCTCTCCTTGCTTGGCTTCAAGGACTCCGTACTATCCTGGTTCTCCTCCTACCTCTCCCATCGCTCATTCAGCGTATGCTCTGGTGGCTCCTCCTCCTCCCCTACCCCGCTCCGTGTAGGTGTACCCCAGGGATCTGTCTTAGGCCCCCTCCTCTTCTCTCTCTATACCCAAGGCCTTGGTGCGCTTATCTCCTCCCATGGCTTTCAGTACCATCTCTATGCCGATGACTCACAAATCTACCTCTCTACACCAAATATTTCTCCGGCAACCCAGTCCAAGATCTCTGCCTGTCTTTCGGACATCGCTGCCTGGATGTCTCATCGACAACTGAAATTGAACATGGCCAAGACTGAACTCCTTGTCTTTCCACCTAACTCCTCCCCCCCCCCACTTCCCCCTCTCTCAATCCATGTGGATGGATCTACTATCCTTCTTGTTCCCTCGGCCCGCAACCTAGGGGTTATCTTCAACACCTCTCTCTCCTTCTCCGCGCATATCCAGCTTGTAGCTAAGACCTGCCGCTTCTTTCTCTACAACATCGGCAAAATCCGCCCCTTCCTCTCTGAACACACTACCAAAACGCTTATCCACTCCTTAATCTTCTCCCGCCTCAATTACTGCAACCTACTCCTTGCTGGTCTTCCCGTGAGCCACCTCCTTCCCCTTCAATCTATACAAAATCACGCTGCTCAACTAATCTTCTGCCAGCCTCGCCATGCCCATATTACTCCTCTCTTCAAATCACTTCACTGGCTCCCTGTCCAGCTCCGCATCCAATTCAAGCTTCTCCTTCTGACCTATAAATGCATTCACTCTATGGCCCCTCAATACCTCTCATATCTTCTCTCTCCCTATGTCCCCTCTCGAAATTTGCGTTCCATTAACAAATTATTTCTATCAATGCCTTTCACTCACACCGCGAACTCCCGACTGCGCTCCTTTCACCTTGCTGCACCTCACACCTGTAACAGCCTACCTGCATCTGTGCACCAGGCACCCTCCTTGGCCCTCTTCAGGTCCAGGCTGAAGACCCACCTCTTCACCGTTGCATTCAGATCCTGACTCTTTCCTCATCTCACCCCAACCCCCGTCAACGTTTGACCAACTACAGACCAAACTACCTCACCATACCTTGCGTAGAGCCGATTAATGCTTGCGTAGAACCGATCGATGCTCTGCACTGTTTTAACTAGTGTACTATTCTAACTAGATTGTAAGCTCCGATGAGCATGACTCTGACGGACAGGGACTGTCTCATGTATACTGACTACCTCTTGTAGGTTAACTGTACAGCGCTGCGTGCGTGGTGCTCTAGAAGTGCTAAATAGTAGTAGTAGTAGTAGTAGTATGTTCATTCCATATGATTCTCTAATTGCTTTCTCTTTGGTGCTGATGAAATCAATCTCGTCGATGGCGTCCTCCTCTTTGCTGTCTGGAACCTTTCTGATTGGGCGCCTGCTGGGGTTGTGTAGAGTTGCCAGGCTCGACCCTGGTCGATTGGGGGGAGTCCGTTGAATTGGCTGGCGTTTTTTGCGCCTAATGGCATTTTAAAGAGACCTTTTGAGACTTTTGTTACCTGCTCTTTGCTTACTGTTTTTTTTTTCCTTCTGCATTCCCGATGGCCCGTTGTCTGGCTGGTTGTATTGCTGATGTTGTTGGTTTTAACGTGCTCGTTTCCGTGTCTCGCCAAAGGGCCCTTTGGCGTGGCCCCTCCAAGTGCGGGTGCGCCTTGGAGCGCTTGCAATTTAAAGGTCCTTGCAGTGCGGTGCTTCTTCACGGCCCGATTGGCCTTGGCGGTGGGGAGCAGGGAGGAGCTTACCTGCCTGCTCCCTTCCCCGATGCCGATCGGGTTGGAGGTGTGGGAACTTTTGTGCCTTGGAGCGCTTGCAATTTAAAGGTCCTTGCGGTGCTTCTTCATGGCCCATCCTTGACCTGCGCAACCTCAACAAATTCCTGGTGAGGGAGAAGTTCAAGATGCTCTCCCTTGTAATATTGCTGCCATACCTCCAGCAGGGAGACTGGCTATGCTTCTTAGACCTCAAGGATGCTTATACCCACATCCTTATCCACCCCAACCACAGGCAGTACCTGCGGGTTCATAGTGGTTGGCAGGCATTTTCAGTACAACGTGCTCCCCTTCTGCCTAGCCTCTGCCCCAAGAGTTTTCACAAAATGCCTGACGGTTGTGGCCGCCTTCCTCCAGCTCCAGGGGATCTTCGTCTTTCCCTACCTGGATGACTGGCTCATAAAGGGAGGCACAGCCTTAGATGTGCAGCAGGCCACCGCACGCATCATCCAGCTCCTATATCACTTGGGGTTTGTCGTAAACTACCACAAGTCTCACCTCCTTCCGACAGTGTCTGGAGTTCGTTGGGTCAATGATCGACACTCTCCAGTCAAAGGCCTTCTTGCCTAGGGACCGAGCTGATTGTCTCGGTGCCTTAGCTCAGGACATATGGTGCCATCCCTTGATGCCCGCTCAGCTTCTCCTGCTCCTCCTCGCGCACCTGGCCTCCATGGTCCACGTCACTCCAGATGCTCTCTTCTACATGAGAGCGGTGCAATGGTGTCTCTGGGACTTGTTTCAAGCCACCGGCTGCCTAGGGGACAGGGTTTCCGTGACCCACCAAGTGACTGTTTCTCTGGTCTGGTGGCAGTCTCCCCAGCATCTCGAGTCCAGCATGCCTTTTCAGGCCCCAAGCCCCTCCAGGGTCCTCACCACGGATGCCACCCTACTCAGCTGGGGAGCCCACTGCAGGGATCTCTGCACTCAGGGCAACAGGTCACCAGATGAGATCACCCAGCAGATCAGTCTCCTGGAGCTCCGAGCCATACACCTAGCCCTGAGGGTCTTCTATCACCACCTGCATCACCAGCCGGTTCTGGTCCAGACGGACAACCAGGTGGTGATATTCTACGTGAACAAGCAAGGGGGCACGGGGTCTCATACCCTTTTTCAGGAGGCCCTTGCTGTCTGTTCATATGCAATCTGACATGGTATCCTCCTGCAGACAGTGTACCTGCCCATTCAGGACAAGCAGCTGGCCGACAGGCTCAGCAGAGTTCTCCAGACGCACGAGTGGCAGCTGAATCCCAGGGTAGCCAGTCGGCTTTTCCGGCTCTGGATAGAACCCATGATGGGCCTGTTCGCCAGCCCGGACAACTTTCAGTTGCCCCGCTAATGCTCCCGGCAGGCCCATCCCTCCAGGGTGGCAGCGGATGCGTTCTTGGTCTCATGGTCGGGAGGCCTCATGTACGCCTTCCCTCCTACCCCACTTATCGCCAAGACCTTGTTCAGGACCCTCTGCGACAGTGCCTATCTCATCTTGATAGCTTCTCGGTGGCCCAGGCAGCCATGGTTCCCGCTGCTTCTACAGTTGACAGTCGACACCCCCATCCCCTTGGGGACTGCCCCGGGACTTCTTTCTCAGGAGGGGGGGGGGCTCTCTCCTGCACCCCAATCTGGGGTCCCTGTTGCTGATAGCGTGGCTGCTGAGAGGTTGTCTCTGGCCCCCTTCAACCTTCCGGTTGAGGTGGAGGACATCCTGCTGGCCTCTCTCAAGGCCTCTACTAGGAAGGCTTACGCCTTCAAGTGGTGCAGGTTCTCTGTTGCGCTAATCACGGGACTGACCCTTTCTCCTGTCCGGTGCCTCTGGTGTTACAGTAACTTCTCCACATCTCTGTCTAGGCTCAAGTCAAACTCCATCCGGGTGCACCTGAGTGCCTTGGTGTTGCACCACCATCCGGTGGATGGTAAACCCCTCTCGGTCCAGCCGTTGGTGACTTGTTTTCTTTGGGGCCTGATCTTTTCGAAGCCCCCTGTTTGCCCTCTAGCAACCGAATGGGAACACAATGTGGTGTTGGGGCAGCTCACTCACCCACCTCCGAACCTTTGACTACCTGCCACCTCCGCTACCTCTCTTGGAAGGTGGTTTTCGTGGTCGCGCTTACCTCTGCTCGCAGAGTTAGCAAGCTCCAGGCCTTGTGGCAGAAGCGCCCTATACCAGGTTCTACAAGAACAATGTGGTGCTTCGCACGCTTCCCAAATTCCTGCTGAAGGTGGTGTCGCCCTTCCTTCTCAACCCAGGAAGTGGTGCTCCCTACCTTCTTTCCAAGACCTCACTTCAGTTGGGCAGAGACGGTCCTTCACACCTTGGACTGTAAGAGGGCTTTGTCCTTCTCTATCCAACACACTCAGTGCCACCACAAAGCTCAGCTTTTCATCTCCTACGACCCCAGTAGGCTGGGGGAGGCGGTGACCAAGCATACACTGTCCACATGGATGGTGGACTCTATCGCTCTCGCTTATGAGCAGGCGAGGCTTCTGCTGTAAGTCTGCATCACGGCGCATTGTATTAGGGCCATGGCGGCCACTGTGGCAAACTTGCGCTCTGTCCTGATGGTGGACATCTGCTGAGCCGCCACCTGGTCTTCAGTCCATACCTTCGCAGCCCATTACTGCCTGGATAGAGTACAGATGGGACAGTGCCTTCGGCCAGACTGTGCTCCGTAACCTTTTCGGGATTTAGGCAACTCCTACACTCCGACCCTCCTGTGTTTAGGCTACCACAGTGGCTGATTCATCGGACACAGGGGTCCTACTGTGGTATGTGGGCACAGACTCAATTACTGCCTTTTGCGGCTCCCCATGAGGGAGCCTTGTTTTTGCTATGTGTTTTCGGAAGCCTGTAGTTGGGGAGTCCCATATGTGAGGACTGATTTCCTGCTTGTTCCCGGAGAAAGCGTAGTTACTGACCTGTAACAGGTGTTCTCTGGGAACAGCAGGAATCAGTCTCCACAACCCTCCCTCCCTCCCTTTGGAGTTGCTCCTTTACCATTTTTTATTTTTGCCGTCTTTTAGCTATGTTATCTGACTGAATAAGATGGCACCTTTGGGCAGGAAGGGGACCACTCATGCATGGTGGCATCTCCCAAATTCTTTATTTGAAAGCTTGGGGGATGCTTTCCGCGAGGGCTCAGTTGGTGCTAACATCACCCATATGTGAGGACTGATTACTGCTGTCTCCGGAGAACACCTGTTACAGGTGAGTAACTATGCTTTTTCTGTTGCTCCACCTCTAGATGGAGCTCCCGGTTCCTTTGGGGAATTCCCCGGGACTACTGACCTAGGAGGAGGGCTTGATTCTCCACCCCAACCTGGGGTCCCTCTTGCTAACAATGTGGCAGCTGAACGGGTCGCCTATCTCACTTCAGTCTTTCAGGGGAGGTGGAGGAAGTCCTCCTGGCCTCTCGTAAAGACTCAATGAGACAAACTTAAGCCTTCAAGTGGTGCAGGTTTTCAGTATGGTGTGTGGAGCAATGGATTGGCTCGTTCTCCTGCCCACTGCACACGGTGCTCCAATACTTGCTCCACCTCTCGTAAGTTAGGCTTAAGTCCAACTCTGTTAGGTTGCATCTGAGTACGCTCTCCACGCATCACCACTTCATAGAGGGCAAACCTCTTTCTATTCAGCCCCTCATCACCCACTTCATGCAGGGCTTGCTGCTCTATAAGCCCCCCATCCGGCTGCCCCTGGCAGAATGGGATCTAACGCAGCTTACCAAGCCTCCCTTTGAACCCTTGACTGCCTGCATCTTGGAAGGTTATCTTTCTGGTGGCACTCACCTCTGCCCGCAGAGTCAGCGAGCTCCAGGCCTTGGTGGCCTTGCCTCCCTACACCAGGTTCTATAAGAACAGGGTCGTGCTTCGGACCCACCCTAAATTCCTTCGAAGGTAGTATCTGCCTTCCACCCCAACCAAGAGGGGTTTTTCCCTGCCTTTTTCCCATGGCCCCACCCTAACAAAGCAGCAGCCGTTCTTCATACTCTGGACTGCAATAAGGCCCTGTCCTACCTGCAGCATACTCAAGACTACCGCAAAGCCTCACAGCTTTTTGTTTCGTGCGACCCCAGTCGATTGGGGGAGGCTGTCACCAAGCAGACTCTGTCCATCAGGCTGGGCTACTGTTGGAGCGCCGGGTCATGACACGCTATGTCAGGTCTATGGCAACTTAAGCTGCAAGCCTACGCTCTGTCCCTATGGTGGACATCTGCCAGGCTGCCACCTGGTCTTCCGTTCACACTTTTGCAGCTCACTACTGCCTGAAGAGGGAGTCCCGATGGGACAGTGCCTTCGGCCAGGCTATATTCCTCAATCTGTTTGGGGTTTAGGCAACTCTGCCTTCCGACCCTTCTTGTTCAGGCTACCGGAGCCATGATTCTCCCTGGACACTGAGGTCCTCAAAGTCTATCCTCAGATTTGCTTGCGGCTGGACCGTGTTTTGCCTTTCTACAGGTCCTCAGTATCCTGTAGCTAGGGAGTCCCATATGTGAAGACTGACTTCCTGCTTGTTCCTGGAGAAAGTGTAGTTGCTCACCTGTAACAGGTGTTCTCCAGGGACAGCAGGAATCGGTCCTCACAACCCTTCCTCCTCCCCTTGGAGTTGCTGTACAATTTTGGCCATCTTCTTTTGTTGGCATTAGCTATATCATCTTACTGGACCAGGCAAAAAGACAAAGCCGGGGTTTATAGAGCAATTAAGACACTAATAGTCACTTATAGTATCTCTTGCATTTGAGTTTGAGCAATTGTTTTTGCATTAATATCATCTGACTGAGCAAGATGGCACTCTTGAGCGGGAGGAGGACCACACATGCATGGTGGCATCTCCCAAAGGCTTTCTTTGAAAGCTGGGCAGATGCTTCTGCGAGGGCTCTGTCAGTGCCGACATCACCCATACGTGCGGACTGATTCTTGCTTTCCCTGGAGACCTGTTATAGGTAAGTAACTATGCTTTCTGGTGGATTCTTTTCTACTGCCATCCTGCTTCAGTTGGTGTACCTCAGGGCTCTATCTTTGGATCTCTCCTTTTCTCTCTCTGCACTCAGTCCCTGATGCACTTATCTCCTCCCATGTTTTCAGTACCATATTTACGCGCTCTGATGTACTTCTCTGCGCATGAAATCTCCAGGAATCTAGGCCTGGATCTCTGCCTGATTATCCAACATTGCTGCATGGATGTCTCACCAGCATATGAAAATGAACATGGCTAAAATTTAACTTATCTTCCCCCTAAACCCACCTCCCCCTTTCTTCCTTCTCTGTTTCTGTGGATAACACTAATACTCCTTCCTGTTTCCTCAGCTCACAACCTTGAGGTCACCTTTGACTACTCTCTCTGAACACATCCAACAGAGAGCTAGAACCTGTTGCTTCTTTCTCTAAAATGTCAGCCAACTTCGTCCCTTCTTTTCTGAGCACACTACTAAGTCCATTATCCACTCTCGTTATGGTCGTTTTGTTATGATGTAAACCGCGCTGATTCTAAATAGCGCGGTATATAAGAAACTGTAATAAATAAATAAATAAATCCCATCTTAACTGTTGTCACCTGCTCCTTGCTGGACTCCCTCTGAATCCTCTTTTTTTAATCTGTTCAGAACTCAGCTGCACAGCTTATTTTCCACTAGTGGCATTATGCTGATGTAACGCCACTTCTGAAGTCACTTGATAGGCGCTCTATCTGTTTCTGCATCCAGTTCAAATTTCTCTTACTGACCTACAAATGCATTCATTCTGCAGCTTCTCACTACCTTTATAGTGCCGTAAAGTCAGTGTTGACTCTTGGCGACCCAGCTACTTCTGGGTTTTCTTGGCGATGTATGTATGTATTTATTTATTTATTTAGACAGTTTTGTATACCACCTTATCTTTCAACCAAAGTGGTCACAACACAATTGGGGGATACATTTAACACAAGGGGATATGAGACACACACACTAATACTTACAGGGAACATGGGCAATGGAGGGTTAAGTGGCTTGCCCAGGACCACAAGGAGCACATGTGGGACTAGAAACCCCAGTCCTTCTGACCCAAGGTTGCTGTCCTCTAGTGGGATTTGAACCCCTGACCTTCTGGCCTGAGGTAACTTGCCCCAACCACTAGGCCACTCCTCCCTATCACCGGAAGAAGGCTGCCAGGCCTTTTCTTCCAAGGCAGTGGATTGTAAAATGACTTGCCCAAGGTCACAAGGAGTTCCAATGGGGTTACTAGGCTTTGTCTAACCACTAGGCTACTCCTCCACTCCTCACTACCTTACCCCTCTTATTTCACCCTATACCCCTCCTCAGGAACTCCACTCCTCTGGTAGATCCCTTTTATTTATGCAAATTCCCATAATATAAGTACAACACTTATAAAGAAAAAGGGACAAGCCAAACAAAACAATTGGTAACAAGAGAAACTTAATCAAAAATTAAGAACAAATATAAACTTGTCTCCATCAGTCCCCAATAAGAACAACCCCCCCCCCCCTAATTGTAAAACCCCCAGCCTAAGAATAAGGAACTGTTGCTGCCTCTTCTGGGTTGCCCTAGCCACATCAGGAAAATTTCTTATAATAAAACCCATAAACTCCTTACTAGGTGTGTGGAGATACATTTTTAGAATCCAATCTCTGTTGACATCCATTGCTAGCGTGACCAACAAAGTGGCAGTGACGCCGGAGTCGAATGCCGACCGCTCCAGAAAACTAGTAAGGTTGAAACTATCAGAAGACAGACCCGAAGACCTCTCCAAGGCCTGACCCTGACCATCCAACTGACACTCTAGCAGAAGGCAGGTAGTAAGCTCTAGAAATTAGGTGAACAACTTCCTCTGGAATTTTCAACACATTAATGAAAAATTTCTTGAAAAGTTCAATAGGTGAAAAGGATGGCATCTTTAGAAAGCTAAGAATTCTCAGGTTCCTATTCCTGGATACATTCTCCAAAGCCTCAGTATTTCTTTGCAAATTCTCCGCATCTCTCATAATCGTAATAAGTATCTTGGACTGTGACAACCTTCTTATCCAAAGAAGAAATCTTTGCAGGAAGATAACCCAAAGCAGAGTTGTGAGCCTCTGCCAAACATCCAAATGAGGCAAGCTGGCCAGAAATCCCTTGGAGCTGGCCTGAGATAGTTTGTTCCAACCAAAATAAAGCTTTCAAGACAATTTCAAAAGAAAAAAACAGAAGGTCTCGCCAAAACTGACAGAACTACAGAGCCCAATTAAGATTGCTGCAATCTAGACAGCCCAGAAGGCTGAAGGCGGCCTCTCTCTTCTCCATGGTTCGGAAGAATGTATCCTTGAAGGATACTACAAAAAGCAGAGAGGTTCCAAAAAAGAGTAAAGTAGCCCAAATGCCCTCGAGTATGGAGCAGACAAAGCTTAAAGATCCCAAATTACCCATGTCTACCAATAGCCAAATTAATATGAATAAAATACAGTCTCTAAAATGCTTGTATGCAAATGCTAGAAGTCTAAAAAACAAGATGGGAGAGTTAGAATATATAGCACTAAACGAGAGGTTAGATATGATTGGAATATCAGAGACATGGTGGAAGGAGGACAACCAGTGGGACACTGTGATACCTGGGTACAAACTATATCATAATGATAGAGCTGATCAAATTGGTGGAGGGGTTGCGCTCTATGTTAGAGAGGGCATTGAGTCAGAAAGGATTAAAGTTTTGCAAGAAACAAAATTTGCTGTAGAATCTCTATGGATTGAAATTCCATGTAAAAAGGGGAAGGCGAAGGCAGTGGGGGTGTACTATAGTCCGCCTGACCAGAATGAACAAATGGATGATGAAATGCTCAAAGAAATCAAGGAAGCTAGCAAAAGTTACAGTGCAGTAATAATAATGGGTGATTTCAATTACCCCGGCATTGACTGGGTCAGTGTCACAGCAGGACATGCTAGGGAGATAAAGTTCCTAGATGAAATAAATGACTGCTTCTTGGAGCAGCTGGTTCATGAACCGACCAGAGGGGAAGCCATATTAGACCTAGTCCTTAGTGGAACACCAGATCTAGTGCAAGAGATAAGGGTGTTGGGGCCACTTGGCAATAGTGATCATAGCATGATCGCCTTTGATTTAATTAGTGGAGGAGGGATAGTAAGGAAATCCACAGTACTACCCTTTAACTTTCGAAAGGGAGACTATGATAAAATGAGGAAAACAGTTAAGAAAAAACTAAAAGGAGCAGTTGCAAAGGTTAAAGACGTACATCAAGCTTGGATGTTGAAAAATACTATCTTGGAAGCCCAGACCAGCTGTATTCCACGCTTTAAGAAAAGTGGAAGGAAGTCCAAAAACTGCCAGCATGGTTTAAAGGTGAGGTCAGAGAGGCTGTTGTTGCCAAAAAAGCATCTTTCAGGAAATGGAAAAAAGAGCCAAATGACGAAACCTGGAAACAGCACAAGCACTGGCAAGTCAAATGCAAGGAGGCATTGATAAGGCAGGCAAAGAGAGAATTTGAGAAGAAGCTTGCTGTGGAAGCAAAAACACGAAATAAAGACCTTTTCAAGTACATTCGTAGCAAAAAACCTGCGAGAGAGTCAGTTGGTCCATTAGATGATAAAGGGGTTAAAGGAGCACTAAGAGGCGACAAGGCGATAGCGGAGAGACTGAATGAATTCTTTGCTTCAGTCTTTACTGAGGAAGATGTAGGGATGTTACCCATGACTGAAGTGGTATTTAAAGGTGCGGAAGAATTGAAGGAAATATCGATACATCGGGAAGATGTCTTACAACTATTAGATAAACTGAAGAGTAGCAAATCACCTGGGCCGGATGGTATACATCTAAGGGTGTTGAAAGAACTGAAATATGAGATTGCAGACCTGCTATTAGTAATCTGTGAACTATCATTAAAATCATCTTTAATACCTGAAGATTGGAGGATCGCCAATGTAACACCAATTTTTAAAAAGGGTTCCAGGGGTGATCCGGGAAACTACAGACCGGTGAGCCTGACGTCAGTACCGGGAAAAATGGTAGAAACCATCATAAAGAATAAAATTACTCAGCATGTAGATAGTCACGACCTAATGGGAGACAGCCAACATGGCTTTAGACAAGGAAGATCTTGTCTTACTAATCTGTTATGTTTTTTTGAAGGAGTGAATAAACAGGTGGACAAAGGTGAGTCGGTTGATATTGTGTATCTGGACTTTCAGAAAGCCTTTGACAAGGTCCCTCATCAGAGACTTTTGGCAAAACTAAAGAGTCATGGGATAGGAGGCAGTGTACTATTGTGGATCAGGAACTGGTTAAAAGATAGAAAGCAGAGGGTAGGGCTAAATAGCCAATTTTCCCAATGGAGAAAGGTGAATAGTGGTGTACCCCAGGGATCTGTGCTGGGTCCGCTGCTTTTTGACATATTCATAAATGACCTGGAAAGTGGAATAACGAGTGAGGTTATCAAATTTGCAGATGACACAAAACTATTTAAAGTTGTTAAAACCCAAGAGGATTGTGAAAAATTGCAAGAGGATCTTGATAAATTGGAAGACTGGGCATCAAAATGGCAGATGACATTTAATGTGGACAAGTGTAAGGTTATGCACCTAGGGAAGAACAACCCAAACTATGGTTACACGATGCAAGGTTCCATATTAGGAACCACCACCCAGGAAAAAGATTTAGGCGTCATTGTGGATACCATGTTAAAACCCTCGGCCCAGTGTGCAGCGGCAGCCAAGAGAGCAAATAGAATGCTAGGTATGATAAGGAAAGGAATGGAAAATAAAACAAAAGATATTATAATGCCTCTATATCGTTCCATGGTGAGACCGCACCTTGAATATTGTGTGCAATTCTGGTCGCCGTATCTTAAAAAGGATATAGCGATTTTAGAAAAGGTTCAGAGAAGAGCCACCAAAATGGTAAAGGGGATGGAAGAATACTCCTATGAGGAAAGGCTAAAAAGGTTAGGGCTCTTTAACCTGGAAAAGAGACGGCTGAGGGGAGATATGATAGAAGTCTATAAATTAATGAATGGAGTGGAACGGGTAAACGTAGATCGATTGTTTACGTTATCAGAATATAGAAAGACTAGGGGACATGCAATGAAGCTACAGGGTAAACTATTTAAGACTAATAAAAGAAAATATTTTTTCACTCAACGTGTAATCAAACTCTGGAATTTGTTACCGGAGGATGTAGTAAAGGCTGTTAGTGTAGCTGGGTTTAAAAAAGGTTTGGACAAGTTCCTGGAGGAAAGGTCCATAAACCATTATTAAGAAGTGACCGAAGATATCAGTGCTTGACCCAGTACAAGCATTGTGGAACTTGTGTCTCTTGGGGAAACTGCTAGATACATATGACCTAGATTGGCCACTGTTGGAAACAGAATACTGGGCTTGATGGACCTTGGTCTGACCCAGTATGGCATATCTTAAGTTCTTATGTTCATGCTGCGGGTCCGACCCCACTTCCACAGATCTCACCTCTCCTGCAGCTCCAACCAAGACCACCAAACCCTAGGAAACGTCTCTGGGGACAGGGGGCTGAACTCCGGAACTAGAGGCTCTCGTGAGTACACCAAGCGAGACCTCACACGGAGCCGTCACGCTCACCTCACTCGCTGGCTGCACAGGAGGAAACCGGCACTCCAGTCTAAGTGGGACATCCGGCCCAGGGCTGGGTGAAGATCCACCTTCCACCTCCGCACCTGCCAGTGGGCCGCCCAATGCCACAACATCTCCAGTGGGCACGAGGAAACTATCCATTAGCCTGGCCGACACTCGCTGCCCCAGCAGAAGTTTGGCTTTCTGCTACCTCGCGGTATGTGGCATCAGGAAAAAGGTAAAGGAAAACGCCGCCGCCAGAGCCTCTCAGTACATGTCTGCTCACACCGCCACCATCTTACTTCCTCTCATGGCAGATATCTTTTATCTATGCCCTTCTCTACCACTACCAACTCCAGATTTTGTTCATTCAACCTTAGTGCTTCAAATGCCTGGAACAAACTTCCTGAGTCAGTACATTGGGCGCCTTCTTTAGCCCTATTCAAATCCAGCCTAAAAGTTCAGCTCTTCAAGGCTGTTTTTGGATCCTGAGCCCCTCTCGCTCTCTTGTTCACCACTTATGTGTACTTTCCATCAGGGACCTGATTTGCCTGTGCTACTTGCCAATTTTGGTTATGCAGGATTAGGGAACTTACAGCTTGAATATTGAGGGTGTAACTTTGTCTAAACTGAATCTGCCAGTTGGTGTTTCCTCTGGCCTCCAGAAGAGATTCCACAAGGTAGTTGTATGGATTTAAATGGAGGAGGTTTACCATCTGATGTGAAGGGAAAGCCTTAGATCCTTTCTTCTGTTCCACACAAAACTGCTTGAATACCTTCTACAACATTTCTGAGTCCAGTCTGAAAACTGATTCTGTCAGGGTTCACCTTTGCGTAGTTTGCACTTACCACCATCATATAGAAAGTAAGCCCATCTCTCTAGTTTCATGAGCAACTTGCTTCTTACAAAGCCTCCCCTAAAGCCTCCTGCAGTGTCTTGGGGCCGCAATATGGTTCTGGCTCAGCTGATGAAGGCTCCTTTCAAACCACTAGATACTTGTATACTGAAGCATTTCACCTGGAAGATCTTATTTTTGGTGTTAGTCATTTCAGCATGCAGTTACATACTGTAGAAAGATAGAAAAAAGGAAAAACAGATGAAGACCATACAGCCTATCCAGTCTGCCCTTCCATCCCAACTACTAAGTTTTACATTCCTCCTTTTTCTCTTAGAGATCCTCTGTCCCATGTTTTCTTGAGTTCAGATATAGTCCTTGTCTCTATCACTTCCACTGGAAGACTATTCCATATGTCAACCACTCTTTCCGTAAAGAAATATTTCTTTAACTCATGAGTCTATCACCTTTGTCCTTCATCCTATGCCCCTCCATTGCTCTCCTCCTGTGCATTTGTGCCATGGAGATATTTAAAGGTTTCTATCATATCTCCCTTCTCCTACTTTTCTTTCAAAGTGTACATAGTGAGATCTTTATCTGTACTCATATGCCTTATGACGACCACTGACAATTTTGGTATCCATCTTCTGCACACACTCCTGTTTATATCCTTGTGATGGTGTCACCAGAATTGCACGCAATACTCCCAAATGAGGTCTTACCAAAGACTTACACAGAGGCACTGTCACAGCCTCCTTCCTGCTAGCCATTCCTCTCCATATGGACCCAAGGATCTTTCTGGCTTTTGCCATTGCCTTTTTCTACCTGTTTAGTCATCTTAAGATAATCAGAAACAATCACCTTCAGGCCCCGCTCTTCTTTCATGGACAGAAGTACTTTACCCCCTACACTGTACCACTCCCTTGGATTTTTGTAACACAATGCATGGCCCTGCATTTTTTTAGCATTAAAGCTCAGCTGCCAATTTCTCAACCATTTTTCAAGCTTCATTAGATCCATTTTCAAATTATATACACCTTTCCTGAGTGTCTACCCTATTTTGCAGATTTTGGCATCACTACAAAGAGGCAAGCCTTACATATCATCCATTCTGCAATATCACTTATAACAGTGTTAAAGAATCAGACCAATGAGAGATCACTGTGGCATACCACTGGTAATATCCTCCTCACAGTGAGCTCCATTTACCTGTACCTTTTGTCGCCTCCCACTCAACCAGTTTCTAACCTAGTCAGTCACTTTAGGATCCATCTTTAGGGTGCTCTATAAGTCACTGGTGTGTAACAGTGTCAAAGGCTTTACTGATATCTAGGTAAACCACATCTAGGTCTCTCCCTTGGTCCAACTCTTTGGTCACCTTGTCAAAGAAATTAATTAGATTTGTCTGTCAAGACCTGCTTGTAGTAAAACCATGCTGCCACGGATCCTGAAATCCATTAGATTCCAGAAACCTCAATGTCCTATGTTTTAGCAGTATTTTCAGTAATTTGCTCACCATAGAGGTCAGATTAACTAGTTTGAGGTTTCCAATCTCATCCTTACTTCTGCTTTTATGTAGAGAGATCACATGTGCCCTTCTGCACTCCTTTGCTACCACTCCTAACTATAAAGAAGCATTGAAAAGCTCAGACAGAGGAGCCATCAGAATTTTCCTAAGTTCATTCAGTATTCTCTGATGTATCTCATCTGGCCCCATCTCTTTTCTTGCTATTAGTTTAGCTAGCTAGTTAGCAACCTCCAGGCTGTAATAGTGAATGCACCCTTTGTTAAATTTTTCAGCAATTGGGCGATTGGGTGTTCATCCTAAATTCCTTCCTAAAGTGGTATCTGATTAAACCTCATGCTCACAAAAAGGAGAGCATATCGAACAAGAGCCTTGGCCTTCTATTTGGAGCAGACTAAAGCTCATAGGAAGTTCATCCGGCTTTTTGTTTCTTTTGATCCCTGTAGGTTGGGGGCTGCAGTCAACAAACATACTCTTTCAGTTTGTGTAGCAGATAGCATCTTTTTCATTTATGCCTAGGCATGTTCTGATGCTGTAGGATTATGTCATGGCTCTCAACATCTGAGCTAACGCTGTATCAGTGGTCCACTTGTGCTCAGCCTCCATGAAAGAGATTTGCAAAGCTGCAACATGGAGCTCAGTCCACACATTTACATCACACTACTGTTTTGGATTTCTGAATCGATAGCAAATTAGGTCAGACCGTGCTTTGAAATCTGTTCAGGAATAGAATCCAACTCCATCCCCCCTCCAGGCCCATTTTTCTTTTCTTCTATGCTGACTCATTCTGGCTGTATACATGGCCGGCACTACCATTAGGCAAACTAGGCGGTTGCCTAGAGCATCGGCTCTTCAAGCTCACGCATTGCTGCCAGCGCTGCTGCCCCTCTCTAGGATCTACAGCGGTGGCAATGGCCTAAAACAGCCCCACAGTGCTTACCTCAAATCTTCAGTGTCATAGGGTTTTTTCCTTCTGCCCCCACCGATGCCAACTTCCTGTTTGCATAAGGGTGGAAGCAGCTTCCGCTCCCATACAAAAGGAAGTCTGTATCGTGTGTCAGTGGGGGTGGAAGCAAACAGCCCCGCAGTGCTGATGGTATGACATAGGCACCGTGGGGCTGTTTTAGGCCACTACTGTCACTGTAGATACTGAAGAGGGGTGGAAATGGGGGTCGGTGGGGGGAGGCAAGGGATGAGGCTTGCCTAAGGTTCCTCATCTCCTCATGCCAGCCCTGGCTGTATATACCCAAGGACATGTTGCCATAAAAAAAGCTATTATGTTGGATGGTGTCTGCCAGTTGCTACATTGCTTACCCTTTTTCTTTATGATGCAGCCGGTAGGTAGGAATTTCACATGTGAGTACTTATCCTGCTTGTCCAGGGAGAAAACAAGATTACTCACCTGTCACAGGTATTCTCAGGGGACAGCAGGATAAGTCCTCACCACCCACTCTACTACCCTTGGAGTCATAGTCTGCAAAACTAGCTAAGAATAAGCTCGCATGAGCTGAGGGACTGCTTTAAAAATTCCTAGAAGGAGCCGAGAGAAGTTCCGCATGGGATTCTGTCAGTGACTTCGCCCATATGTGAGGACTTATTCTGCTATCCTCAGAGTGTACCTGCTAAGGGTGAGTAACTTTGTTTTATTTGTAAGACTTACAAATAAAACAAGACTTGTTTTTTTTTTTAGTTCTTTTTATAAATTGAGTCCATAGCTCTTAATATCACATGGTAACATTCTGTGTATTTTTTTGAATTGTTTAGGTCCAGTTGACAGACTTTGAAAATTCTGCCTATGTTGTATTTGTGGTATTGCTAACAAGAGTGATTTTATCCTATAAGCTGGATTTTCTCATTCCTCTGTCAAAGGTAAGAATAACAGATTACACAGTTTGTCATTGTCTGGGATGATAAATGTGTTCATGCTGTGTAAGCTGTCATGTACTATACCAGAGGAGCCTCTGAATTCTGTCCTGAAACAATGCTGCTGCTGATGCTGCTATTACTAATCATTTGTATAGTTCTACAAGGCATATATAGCACTGTAGATATAGATGTAAGAGACAGGAGCAAGGCGAAGAAGAGACTCTACCCTTTGGTAATTGGAAACACAGCTTTCCTTATCGTCACTCCAGTCCAGTCCCTTTACTTCTGGGTTGCGTAACCCTTCCAGCAGCTTGGAGGCTGAGCCCGTCCTTTTTGAGGATGGTGTGGTATAAATACCACTCGCACCACCCACAGATCCCAGTATTCTCAGCCTCCAAGCAGCTGGAGGGTTCTGTAAGCCAAGAGCTTACTGGAGTCTCCTGTTTTTAATTTCCCTGTTAATTTTAGTTTAATTTCAATTTATTTTTAACTTTGCCTTCTTGCATTTCATTTGGCTATCCATAGGCTACTGCACCTTTAAATTTCTTTCCTTCCTCCCTCCCCCCCCCCTCCCCGGTCCGTTGCAAGGCACCACAGAGGAGGAGGTTTACCGGCAGCAAAGAGGGACGATCGCGAAAGCTCCTCTCTCCTCCAGGTCGGCCGGCTCCCCTCGGACCTACCTTCTGGCCTGCCCTGCCTCGCGCTGAAGCCCTCCGGTGGCTGAGCGCTTGAGGCAGCAACGCGTGGCTCCCCCGCATCCTCCGCCGTCGCGGATCAGCACCGGAAGCCTCGGGGGTGTTGAAGCCTGCTTCGGAGCCCGGTCCCTAAGTCGATCAGGACTCAGCGGGGTGAGCTTGTTTGGCGGCGAGAGCAGAGCCGCCGACCGCCGGATAGGATTCCACGTGGCTGCAGCCTACCACGTGTGAACCTCCGGAGTACTTCTCTTTCCGCGGTGCATCGCAGTGCAGGAGCAGCAAACCGCAAGTATTGGGAAGCGATTTGGGGCCTGATTTCTTCCAATTTGGACGTTTGCCTTTAATTTAATTTAATTTAATTTCTTCTTTTTCTTTATTTCTATATTTCCTGGCCGGGTTAGTTAATAGTTTAGGGGGTTGGTAAGGGCCCCATTGGGTTTACTGCCTAGAGGCTTCTCTATTGAGATTGAAGACACCTTTGAAAGTATATTATTTTATTATAAGTTGCATACTGTTTATCAGGCAGAAAAACTTGTCTTTAAAGTCATGACTGGCAAACCACGGTGCCCGTCTTGTGGCACTCGTAGAGGCACTGACTCCGAATCAGGAATCTGCAGGGGTTGTGCTGCAGAAGCTGCTTCGGCGGAACAAGGTATTCAATTGCCCATGTCCCAATCTACTCAGGGGTCAGGGGACCTTTTGGAGGGGGTAAGGGTCTCCCATCCTCTCCCCTTTCCTTCCACAGTTTTGCCGGGCTCTTCTCTTCCCACCCCCCCCCCCCCCCCCACTGCAGTGGAGGAGGAGGATACCGGGGACCCCTTCTCCCCCGAATTTGTTCTTTTGCTGCACAAGGCCTATTGTTTGCGCAAGCAGGGCCTCGAAGTGGGCGAGTTGGGGGTGGTGGAAGGGGATTGAGGGGTCCCGACCTTGGAAGACAAGCTCCCAGGACTCAGGTGCCCCTCCCAAGCGCGCAAGGCTGGTGAGTGAGGAGCCTCTCTCATCCTTTTCGCAGGATACTCCGGAGGAGGAGGCCTCGGACAAGGATTTAGGTGAGGATGGGGAGGAGCTTGAAGAGGGAGAGATTCCAGAGGAGGATCAATCCCGCATAGTACGCGTTTTTAGGCGTGAGGAGCTCCCGGCGCTGATTAATGAGTCCCTCAAGGTACTCAATGTGACTTCGGACGTTCCAACAGAGGAGGAAGCGTTGGAAGATCCTTTAATCCAAGCTGTGAGGAGGTCTCAAAAGGTCTTTCCGGTTCACAGGGTAGTGCATCAGATGATCCAGGAGGAATGGGATCAACCAGAATCAAGCTTGAGAGGAGTACGTTCTATGTCACGGCTGTACCCTTTGCCAGAACTGGATAAAGAACTGCTGAGGTCTCCCAGGGTGGATGCAGCAGTATCCGCAGTGACAAAGAAGACGACCATTCCGGTCGAGGGTAGCGCGGCTTTGAGAGACTCTCAAGATAGGAAATTGGACACGCTACTGAAGCAAGCCTTTGATGTTAGTGCTCTTGCCTTACAGGCCTCAGTTTCTGGAGCTTGGGTGGCTCGGGCCTGTTTGAGGTGGTCTCAGCAACTTCAACTAGCGGAGGCTCCCTCAGGCGACGCCCAATCTATTTCAGCTAGTTTGGAGTCCGGGGCTGCCTACTTGGCGGATAGCCAGTACGACCTCATCAGGAGCCTAGCTAAGAACATGGCCTCTGTAGTAGCGGCTAGGCGATATTTATGGCTTCGTAATTGGGCAGCAGACGCCTCTTCGAAGGCGCGCCTGAGTCGTTGCCCCTTTAAGGGGAAGCTACTGTTTCGTGAAGACCTAGATAAGTTGGTAAAAGACCTTGGCGAATCTAAGGGAGGCAGACTCCCGGAGGACAGACCAAAACAAGTTTGCTCTCTAGCTCCAGTCCGCAATCAGCCAAGGGATCCCCGGAAATTTCATCCAGCCAGATCGAACCCCTTCCCTAGAAGCCGTTTCCCTTCGAGGGGTCAAAACTTCAGAGGGTTTCGGGGGGCAGGGAGAGGCTTTGGGACCTCCTCCTCCTCCACGGGACCTAGAAAACCTCAATGACAAACCGGGGGTCCAGGAGGGCGGACTGCTGGTGGGGGGCCGTTTAAGGCAGTTTCTTCCCGCCTGGTCCCGGGTCACGTCCGATCAATGGGTCCTGGAGGTGATCCGAGAAGGTTATGCTCTCGAATTTGCAAAGCAAATACTTCCAGCCTTCATTCAGTCTCCCTGCGGTTCTCCGATAAAGGGAACGGCGATAGAGACAACTCTTTCACAACTCGTAGCGCTCGGAGCTGTGGTCCCTGTTCCGCCAGACCAATGCGGTTCCGGTCGATACTCCATTTATTTTGTGGTGCCAAAGAAGGAAGGCTCCTATTGCCCGATCCTGGATCTAAAGCAAGTCAATCGCTGTCTCAGTGCCTCATTTCCGGATGGAAACTCTAAGATCCGTCATCGTGGCTGTAAGGAGCGGGGGGAGTTCCTGACGTCATTGGATTTGACGGAAGCCTATTTGCATATACCGGTCAAAGTCCCATCAACAGTTCCTGAGGTTCGCGGTGCCCAAAGGTCATTTTCAATTCCAGGCTCTGCCCTTCGGTCTAGCTACGGCTCCAAGAACCTTCACCAAGGTGATGGTGGTGGTGGCTGCGGCCCTACGAAGAGAAGGAATTCTAGTACATCCCTATCTGGACGATTGGCTGATACAGGCAAAGTCAGAAGAGGAAAGTCGCTCGGCCACTGCCAGAGTGGTGGAAGTTCTGGAAGAATTAGGGTGGGTCATCAATCGGTTAAAGAGCAGGTTGTTGCCCTCCCAGGAGCTCGAGTATCTCAGAGCGATGTTCGACACCAACAGGGACAGGGTGTTTCTGTCCAAGTCGAGATCAAGAGACCTAAGGATCCTGGTCACGCAATTTCTGAGCAGGCGAAGTCCTACGGCGTGGCATTACCTTCAATTGCTGTGGGTACCATGGCTGCAGCAATAGAGGTAGTACCATGGGCCAGGGCTCACATGCGGCCCTTGCAGCGGGCCCTGTTGCGTCGTTGGTCCCATCAGCATCATCCTTTGTCCATGCAGTTGCCCTGCGCTCCTCGAACCAAGAAGGCCCTCCAGTGGTGGCGGTCCCCAAGGAATCTGGATTGCGGGATCCCTCTCGAGCCTCCACAGTGGTTACTGTTGACGACGGATGCCAGTCTAACAGGCTGGGGAGCTCATTGCGAGGACTGGTTCGTCCAGGGATGCTGGACATCGTTGGAGTCACAATGGTCCATCAACAGACTGGAATTGCGGGTGGTAGCCCTTGCGCTCAGGGCACTCGAGTCCTTAGTGCTACGAAGAGCAATTCGCGTCCTCTCCGACAATGTCACTGCGGTGGCTTACATCAACCGCCAGGGCGGCACAAGCAGTCCCGCCTTGGAGAAGGAAGCGGACGGCCTTTTCCAATGGGCCAAGGTCCGCTTGGAGGCTCTTTCAGCTCAGCACGTGGCCGGCACGGACAACCCTACGGCCGATTACCTCAGCAGGTTCAAGATAGACCACGGGGAGTGGGAGCTGGACCAGGAGGTCTTCGACCAGATAGTAGCCCTTTGGGGTCCACCAGTCATGGATCTCATGGCACGGTATTCTTCTGCCAAGGCAAGCCGATTTTTCAGTCGAAGGAAGGAAAGGATGTCCGAAGGCTTAGATGCTCTGGCCCAGAAGTGGCCTTCGGAGGGTCTCCTATATGTGTTCCCCCCATGGGCTCTCATTGGAAAGGTTCTTCAGCGGGCGGAGGCTCACCAAGGGTTGATAATCCTCATAGCTCCGGATTGGCCCCGCCGCCCTTGGTATGCGGACCTGGTGAGGTTGATCGCCGACCGGCCTTGGCGGCTGCCCTGCAGAAGGGATCTGCTGAGGCAGGGTCCGGTTCGGATGCCTCACGTGGATCGATTCTCCCTTACGGCCTGGCTATTGAAAGGGCGTGGCTCCTGAAGCGGGGTTATTCGGGATCGGTAATCTCGACTCTGTTGAGTGCTCGAAAGCGCTCGACCTGTCTCTCCTATGTAAGAGTGTGGCGCATATTTGAAGCATGGTGTGCAGAGCACTGGAGGAAACTTCTTGCGGCCTCTATCCCGGAGGTTCTGGTGTTCTTGCAAGCGGGTTTTGACAAAGGCCTAGGGCACAGTTCCTTACGAGTCCAGTTGGCAGCTATCTCTTGCTGTAGAGGTACGGTCCGCGGAAAGTCATTAGGGGCCCACGCAGACGTGTCCAGGTTCCTAAGAGCGGTCAGGCATCTTCGTCCTCAGCAGAGATCGGTCATCCCCCCTTGGGATCTCAACCTGGTACTAAATGCCTTGACCAAGGAACCTTTTGAGCCGGCAAAGGAAGCCTCTCTAAAGGATTTGACGCTGAAGACTGTGTTTCTGGTCGCTATTTGCTCGGTCAGACGTGTCTCCGAACTTCAAGCGCTGTCCTCCCAGCCCCCCTTTCTTTCATTCTTCAAGGATAAAGTGGTCTTACGGACGGTACCTTCTTTCCTGCCCAAGGTCATCTCCCCCTTTCATGTGAACCAGACAGTTACGCTCCCGTCGTTTTCGGCGGAGGGGCAAGAGGGGAGGGACAGGAAGCTGCACTTTTGGACGTTCGGAGAGCCTTGAAGCGTTACCTCTCCCGCACTGTGCTTTTTCGAAAGTCCGACCGTCCATTCAGTTTGGAGGGCCGCACAAGGGGGAAGCGGCGGCCAAGGCTTCCATCTCCAGGTGGATCAGGGAAGCTATTGCTTCCGCTTATATCCTCAAGGGGAAGCAGGTTCCAGGGGGGCTGCGCGCTCATTCAACGCAGGCGCAGGCTACCTCTTGAGCAGAATATAGCTTAGTTCCGCCGCTGGACATCTGTAGGGCGGCTACGTGGTCCTCGCTCCATACCTTTACCAGACACTACAGACTGGACGTCCAGAGTTCAGCTGACTCTCGGTTTGGGCACGCAATACTTCGGTCCGGGTTATCGGATCCCACCCAAGCTTGAACTGCTCTGTTACATCCCAGAAGTAAAGGGACTGGACTGGAGTGACGATAAGGAAAAAGTAATTAGACCTTACCTGCTAATTAATGTTCCTGAAGGAACGACAGTCCAGTCCCTGATCCCACCCGGTTCCTCAATTGGCGTAATGTCCTAGTGGATATGTGAGGATCAGCGGACCGAATTCAGGACCAGGACAAAGTGGAAGGGTCCTTTGGGGCAGGTCCGGCGGCCGGGGTGAAGGATGGCTCGGTCAGACTCAGGTAAACCTCCTCCTTCCCTCCCCCTCCCTCTTTTCCTCCTTGACCCTTTAAAAAGAGGAAAACATTGGGAGAGTTAGGTGTGTTTTGGGTTGTTGTTTTTATATAGGCTATTAATTGAATTTCGTTAAGTCTGCTTTTTCATTAGATTACTGGGATCTGTGGGTGGTACCAGTGGTATTTATACCGCACCATCCTCAAAAAGGATGGGCTCAGCCTCCAAGCTGCTGGAAGGGTTACGCAACCCAGAAGTAAAGGGACTGGACTGTCGTTCCTTCAGGAACATTAATTAGCAGGTAAGGTCTAATTACTTTTTATTGAAATCCACCCCTATACTGGCAACGTTTCAGTGGAACGCTTTCTTTAGAGGGTCAAAACCTCCAACAAACAAGAGACATAAACAAAACATTAAAACCATAAACGAGGCATAAATAAAAACATGAGTAAAACATAAAGCATTATAAACCATAATAAATGTCATAATAAACAGGACAACCATATAAAATTAAAAAAATAAAGCTGATAAACCATAAAACATAAAGAAAGTAATGTTAAACATAAGAGTATCAGTAAAGACAAGGATTAAAAACTAAAAGGATAAATGAACAATAAAATAGTATTGGCACAACGTAACAACTTTAAAAAGAATGTTGTAAGAAGAGAATTATAGTAAGGTAAGTTTGAAACACTTAAAAAGGGCGTTTGAATAAATGAATTAAAACAAAACGTGTAGCCATGAAGCTAACCAGTGAAGCTGCAAGGCTTCTATTTAGCCATAGCAGGTATAGAGAACAAATGTAGTGCTCTTTCTTACTCTGACCTCAGTTGGGTGAGGTGATCAGGCAGAAAAATATTGCAATGATATATCAACATCTTGGTTGGGGGGGTGGGAAAGGAGTGATATAATGTACTCTACTGTATTGGTGACTTAGTGTAGACAGCACAGAGGCACTTTCAGATTTCTTGCAGACAGACCGGGAATATTCTGCAATGACAATATGGATTTAAAACAAAAACATTCTCAAAAAGGAAAGTGTGAAAAAATGTGAGGATCACACGGAGTAACTTAAAATGTATCCATTAGCTAGAAAATAGCATTTTAGTCCCAAGCATATTCGCCCCAGAGAGACCCATTCATAATGTCTTTTAAAGCTCACAAGCATTTTAAGAGCGAAAGTAAACCAATAAAGAAGGGACAACTTGCTACAAAAAACGCAATCAATAATCGAACCCTTTAGCCTCGAGGGAGTGTATGTGGGAGGAAGACTGGGTAAGACGTTTATGTGGATGCATTCACTCATAACAGCTTCTCAGATTGGGCGCCTGTGTTTGAGAGCCTCCATTTAATGATTTGGTGCCAAAATAGTGAGAGGGTTGCCATATTTACCCGACGCAGGCTTGCAGAAAATAAATACAAATTAAAAAGACCCAAAGCATAGCATGCATTTATTTAAAACAAATTGAACCAAACTTGGGCTGAAATAAAATAAAAAAATATCAATACGGGAAACACACAAGTTCTAGTTGTAAAGTTCAAATATGAGCACGGATACGGAATAGTCGTCATATTGGTGCAGGGGTGCCTTCCAGTAAAATTAGTAATAAAAACCATCAACAAAGAATAAAAACATTAGACATAGTCCAAACTTAAAATCCTCTATAAAGAGGAGGAGTTAGATACTAAAGATTTTAAGAGGGAGCTAGGCATCTAATAATATATAGCCCGAACAAAGAGGGAGCATATCAGCATACAAGTAGATGCCAGTTTTAAAATTCCTGAGGGCATCCTTTTACTTGGAGCTGCAAATATAAAAGTACAAATTTAAGAGTAAAACCAGAGGGGAATAGGGAAAGGGAGGGGAGGGGAAAGGGAGGGGAGGGGAGAGGAAAGGAACATCCTCCTTATATGATCACAGGGTTTAGTTTATACAGTATGCTACCCAGGGAGATCACATTCGTGTGCATCCTTACTCGAAACCAATAATTGGAAGGAAATGCAGACTGTGTGATTAAATAAAATAGGGGTAAACCAAAAAGAAGGATAAAAACAAAACCATAAACAAAATAAGCGGTTATATAAGACCACTACTTTGAAATATATGCACAAGACTTGAGGAAGTGTTTCCAGGACAAAGGGTACCCTAATGTATGTATCGATCAGGCCTATCAAAGGGCCATAAGAACATAAGATATGCCATACTGGGTCAGACCAAGCTCCATCAAGCCCAGTATCCTTTTTCCAACAGTGGCCAATCTAGGTCATACGTACCTAGCAGTTTCCCCAAAAGAGACAGGTTCCGCAATGCTTGTACTGGGTCAAGCATTGATATCCTGGGTCCCTTCTTAATAATGGTTTATGGACCTTTCCTCCAGGAACTTGTCCAAACCTTTTTTAAACCCAGCTACACTAACAGCCTTTACTACATCTTCCGGTAACAAATTCCAGAGTTTGATTACACGTTGAGTGAAAAAATATTTTCTTTTATTAGTCTTAAATAGTTTACCCTGTAGCTTCATTGCATGTCCCCTAGTCTTTCTATATTCTGATAACGTAAACAATCGATCTACGTTTACCCGTTCCACTCCGTTCATTAATTTATAGACTTCTATCATATCTCCCCTCAGCCGTCTCTTTTCCAGGTTAAAGAGCCCTAACCTTTTTAGCCTTTCTTCATGGGAGTATCCTTCCATCCCCTTTACCATTTTGGTGGCTCTTCTCTGAACCTTTTCTAATAACGCTATATCCTTTTTAAGATACGGCGACCAGAATTGCACACAATATTCAAGGTGCGGTCTCACCATGGAGCGATATAGAGGCATTATAATGTCTTTTATTTTCCATTCCTTTCCTTATGATTCTTAGCATTCTATTTGCTCTCTTGGCCGCCGCTGCACACTGGGCCGAGGGTTTTAACATGTTATCCACAATGACGCCTAAATCTTTTTCCTGGGTGGTGGTTCCTAATGTGGAACCTTGCATTGTGTAACCATAGTTTGGGTTGTTCTTCCCTAGGTGCATAACTTTGCACTTGTCCACATTAAATTTCATCTGCCATTTTGATGCCCAGTCTTCCAATTTATCAAGATCCTCTTGCAATTTTCCACAATCCTCTTGGGTTTTAACAACTTTAAATAGTTTTGTGTCTTCTGCAAATTTGATAACCTCACTCGTTATTTCACTTTCCAGGTCATTTATGAATAGTTTGTTTATGTTTATTTTGAATTTGATATACCGCTCAGGCCAGAGGCATTAGAGCGGTTTACAATACAATATCATTAAGGAAATAGGAAAAGAACGCCATTTATATGATAGGACAGAAAAGAGGACAGACACAGTCAGAAAAGACCAATTCAGCTCCTACAGGGTTCAACCTGAACCAATCAGGATCAATTAGTTTGACTGCTTACATTTTCCAGTTTGTCTCATGACATTACAAAAATTTTAAAGAAAGATTGGTTCATGCTCTCTGACCTCGCTTCATAGAGGCATGAATCAAATGCTACCCCCAGGATTCTCCCTATTTACATGCCACAGGGCCACTCAGAAAGGAGGCGGGACACTCATCCTTGCTAAAGCCGACCTTCAATTCAAGTTGCGGAACGCCTCCAGCTCAACTCACCTTGACGCTCTCACCATATCAAGTGAACTATGCGCAATCAACCTCATATACCGGGCACCCACTCCATCACCAGACGACCTATCAACAATAATTGAGCTAGCATGCACCACTTCCACCCCACATTCTCCAAATTGGTTAGTCGGCGACTTTAACCTCCCATCTCTCCAAGATAGCCACTCAGCAGCATTCCTTGAGGCCCTAGAGAATCTAGGTTACAAACAATGTGTTGACTCTGCCACCCACACCAAGGGAGGCAAACTGGATCTCATATTCGCACCTCTTCCTAACGCCTCATCATCCCAAGACCTCACACTATCCGTGTCACCAGTGCCTTGGTCCGACCACCATCTCCTTAGATTCCACATACCCATAAGCACTCCCAGTAACAATCAAACAACAAATACAAATAATGCCAAAACTCCAGTAGCCCGCTTCCGCCCACTCAACAAGAGCGAAGTCCTAGAGAACCTCCAACCTCTCATGACCAACACTTCCCTCAGCTTGGATGACCTCATATCTAAATGGGACGAAAACCTTAGAGCTGCATCTTGTCCATCTTACGCCGAAAAGACCACAAAACGACGAGAACATGCACCCTGGTTCTCCACGGACCTACGAACATCTCTACACCATCTACGCAAACTCGAGAGACAATGGCGACGAACCCACTCCGCTGAAGCACACACTGCATACAACTCATACTTGCTGATCCACCGTGCGAAGATAACGCAGAAAAGGAAACTCTATCACACTGATATACTAAAACGCTCCATCAACAAACCACATACCTTATTCAATATAGTAAAGTCCATAACAGGAGAGCCGGTCTCAGTCCACCTCCCAATGCCCCAACCACAGGACTATGCAGACTATTTACAATCGAAGATGGTCAAGACCAATAGAAACCTAGACACTAACAATCCCTCCACACCATCCAAAACATTTCAAGCAACCCCACTATGCAACTTCACCACAGTATCCAATAAAGAGGTTGTTGACATCATTGCCTCTGTTAACCCCAGCACAGCACCCAATGACCCCTGCCCAGCCAACTGGTTCAAAGAGCTCCGCCATGACATAAGCAACATCCTGGCCAAAATACTTAACCAATCCTTTATCACAGGATCATTCCCGCAGAGCCTTAAAAACACCTCTATCAAGCCCTTACTAAAAAACAGCAAACTAGACCCATCTAAAGTAGAATCCTTCAGGCCAATATCGAGCATCCCCCAGCTAGCCAAGATCATCGAAAAAGCCGCTCAACAACAAATCCAGCAACATATCGACACCGAAGCACCATTGGATCCAGCCCAACACGGATTCAGAGAAGCACATGGGGTAGACACAGTCCTCACAATCCTGCTCAACGATCTGATCAGAGGAACCAACAGCATCCAACAAGGCTTTGTCCTTATTTTCCTAGACATCTCCGCTGCCTTTGACTCGGTAAGTCATGACATACTTCTACAACGCTTGAAGGAAAAGGGGATCCAAAATACAGCTCTAAAATGGTGCGAATCCTATCTATCCAATAGGTGGCAACAAGTCAAGGCTGGCCACTCATCCTCCAAACCATTTCTGCAAACACAAGGAGTTCCCCAAGGATCGTCCTTATCACTGATGTTCAACATCTATATGCAGCCGATATGTGACTTAATCCGATCCTTCAATGTAAAATGCCTTGCCTACGCTGATGACATCCTCCTCTACATGCCGTTCTTGATAGACCAACCAGTGCTCTCCCCAATAATTAACTGCTTCGAAGCAGTAGCCGACTGGCTACTATCACAAAACTTACGCATCAATCACGGCAAGACAGATGTCCTATTTGTCACAAGGAACCTCAAATTCACACCTCCCTCATCACTACGTGTCAACGACATAGAACTGAAGTCTAAATCCACAATCCGCTACCTCGGTATCACCCTGGACCAGCACTTGAATATGACAGCGCATATAAAAAACACTACAAAGGCAATATACCATAAGATCAGAACGCTACGTCACTTCCGACACCTACTGGACTTCACAGACTACCGAACAACCTTCCAGGCACTAGTCCTTCCACATGTCAATTTCGCGAACATCATCCTCCATGGTCTCCCACAGTCGACCTTAAACCCACTCCGCTTAGCCTTGAATACAGCCGCAAGAGTTCTCTCCGGATCGTCAAGATCCGATCACATAACGCCCATCATGAAGGATTTGCATTGGCTACCTCTACATGCCAGACTCCAATACAAATCATTGGTCCTCACCTTCAAAGCCCTAAATAACTGCCCCCCTACGCCAATCAGCAAGCTAGTCCATGGCACCCTGGAAAATAGAAGCAGAAGGTCCACTGCACTGAACACATTAGCAGTACCCAAGCTAATGACCACATGCACAAAGGCTACCTCCAACAGAGCCTTCTCCTTATTCGCCCCTTTAAACTGGAATGCACTCCCCCATGACATCCGTGGAATAAAAAGCCTCATCCTGTTCAGAAAAGCCTTAAAATTCCACCTGTTCACAAAATGTTACCCAGGAACTTCAAGCGATAAAAGCACAACCACCAACCAGCAAAACTCCGCCAGACACCAGTCGCCCCTGCATGTCAATACCACAGACAATAGGTAGCCCCCACCACCACTTATATTAGAGTACTGTACATAGTCCGAGTATAATATGTATATAGTTTCCCCGTTTTTCTTCCCTTGTTCAATTTCCTGTTCTCTGTAAAACTCGATGTTTGTATACATTGTAGTATCTTTGTTCGATGTACACCGCGCTGATTTTAATAGCGCGGTATAGAAGAATTGTTAAATAAATTAAATAAATATATAGTTAATAGCGTGCAGCTTCAGAGCTGGCTTTCTGCATTGACCTGTTAGTGACTGAGTTAAAAACTGGTTGAGTGGGAGGTGACAAAGTGTACAGGTAAATGGAGCTCACTTTGAGGAGAAGGATTGTTACCCAGTGGTATGCCACAGGGGTCTGTCCTTGGTCTGATTCTTTTTAACATTTTTTTTAATGATAATGCTGAAGGGTGTCAGGTAAGGTTTACCTCTTCGCGGATGATACCAAAATCTGCAGTAGACACCCAGGAAGGAGGAGATAACATGAGGATGAATATAGCTAAACTTGAAGAATGGTCAGGAATTTGGTAGCTGAGATTTAATGCTAAGAAAATGCAGTGTCATGCATTCGGGCTGCAAAAATTCAAGAGAGCAGTACAGTGCAGGATGCTGAAGTACTTCTGTCCATGAAAGAAGAGTGGGACCAGGGTATGACTGTTTCTGATGATCTTAAAGTGGCTAAGCAGGTAGAAAAGGCAATGGCAAAAGCCAGAAGGATGCTTGGGTACATAGAGAGAGGAATGGCCAGTGGAAAAAAGGGGGTGATATTGCCTCTTTATAAGTCTCTGATGCAACTTCATTTGGATTATTGTGTGCAATTCACAAGACCACATCTTTAAAAGGATATAAACAGGATTGAGTCGGTGCAGAGGGTGGCTACTAAAATGGCCAGTGGTCTTCATTATAAAGTATATGGAGACAGACTTAAAGCTCATAATTTGTACACATTAGAGGAAAGGTGGGATAGAGGAGATATGATAGAGATGTTTAAATACCTCCATGGCACAAAAACAAAAGAGGAAATCCTCTTCCATTTGAAAGTAAGCTCTGCAATGAGGGGGCATAGGATGAGGTTGAAAGGGAATAGACTTGAGAGTTAAGTGCCGTCAAGTCAATGTCGACATGGCTACCCTCTGGATAGTTGTCCTAAATTGTGTTTGATCTTCATTCAGGTGGCTCATTGTTGACAGACTGGCACCCATAACTGCTGTTGTATCAATCCATCTCATTGCTGGCCTTCCTCTTTTGCGTTGTCCTTCTATCTTGCCAAGCATGATGTCTTTCTCTAATGATCTTTCTCTTTACATGATGTGTCCAAAGTATGAAAGGTGAAGTCTTGTCATCTGAGCTTCTAAAGAAAGCTTAAGTTTGATCTCCTCTAGTACTAACTGGTTTGTTCTTCGGGCAGTCCATGGTATAGACAGTATTTGTCGCCAGCACCATAATTCAAAGGCATCAATTTTTTTCCTATCTTTTTTGTTGTCCAACATTCACATCCATATGATGGCTTGAACAAGTTGAATCTTTGTATGGAGAGAGACATCTCTGCTCTTGAGAATCGTGTCTAGGTCCTTCATAGCCATTCTGCTAAGAGCAATGCATTGTCAGATTTCTTGACTGCTTGTTGCTTCTTTATTGATAGTTGATCCAAGTAGGTTAAAGTTGTTAACTATTTCAATTTCTTCTCCATCAGCAATGAACTTATTAATGTTGTCAGGATCTTTGTCTTAACATTAAGGTGCAGACCCATTTTAAGACTATATTCCTTTGATCTTGAGAAGCAAATGTTTCAAATCGTCTTCACTTTCAGCCAGTAATGTGGTATCATCAGCATAGCATAGGTTGTTGATGAGTCTTCCACCAATCTTCACACCTCTGTTGTCTTCTTTTCAGTCCTGCTTCTCTGATTTATTCTGCATATAAATTAAAGAGGTAGGGGGAAGGTATGCAGCCTTGTCGTACACCTTTGCTGATTTTATACCATTCTGTTTCTCCTAGTTCTGTTCAAACTGTTGCTTCTTGATCAGTGCAAAGGTTGTGCAAGAGAACAATCAGGTTTTCTGGTATACCCATGCTTCTTAATGTGGCCCAGAGTTTCTCATTGTTTACACAGTCAAAAGCCTTGCTGAAGTCAATAAAACACATATAGATATCCTTTTGGTATTCTTTAGTCTTTTCAAGGATCCATCTCACCTCCACGATAATGCCTCTCGTTCCTCTCCCTTTCCTGAACCCTGCTTGCACTTCAGGCAATTCTCGTTCCAGGTATGGTTGTAGTTTCTGCTGAACGATCTTGAGTATAATCTTGCTGGCATGTGGGATCAGAGTGATTGTGCAATAGTTTCCAGTCAGTCGGGCCACCTTTCTTCAGTATTGGTATAAACACAGATCTTTTCCAGTCAGTTGGCCATGAATTTGTCTTCCAAATTTCCTGGTAGAGCCTTAAGTACGGTAACGGCTTCATCAGATTGCTGTAATAACTCAATGGGAATGCCATCAATGCCCGGTGCTTTGTTCTTTGATAAGGCTTTCAATGCTGCTTCGACTTCTTCTTTCATCACCAATAGTTCCTGATCATAAGGTATAGGTTGAAATGGTTGTTAGTCCACTTGATCTTTATAATATAATGACTTTGTATATTCTTTCCACCTTTTCTTGATCTTCTCAGCATCATTCAACATGGACCCTTCAGCATCTTGTAGCATTCCAATTCGAGGCTGGAATTTTTTCTTTAACTCTCGTAATGTTAGAAAAGCTGATCTTGTTCTTCTTTTAATGGCTTTTGATTCTATTTCCTTGCATGCATCATTGTAGTACTTCTTGTCTTGCTGCACTTTGGAAATCTGAGTTCTGTGATTACCTCTTTCTCCTCTGGCTTTAGTTTCTCTGTTTCTGGACAATTTTCAGAGTTTCTTCAGTCATCCATTTTTGGCCGTTTTTGCTTTTTCACCTTATGTAGAGACATCGCTTTCTTCCAATACAACCTTCTTGATGTCATCCCATAACTCTTCTGGAACTCTGTCATTTGTATCTAAAGCAGCAAATCAATTTCTCAGGCAGTCTTTAAATTCCAGTGGTATATTCTCAAGGTCATATTTGCTACATTCATGAATGGCTTGCTCTTTTTCAACTTTAGCTTGAGTTTGCATACTAGTAGTTGATCTGTACCACAGTCAGCTCCAGGTTTTGTCTTTGTTGTTATCAAGCTTTTCCATCGTTGTCTTCCACAGATGTAGTCAATTTGATTTCTGTACAATCCATTGGATGAAGTCCACATGTACAGTCGGCGCTTGTGTTGCTGGAAGAAGGTGTTTGAGATGAATAGATCATTGGTCTTGCAGAATGCTATCAGTCTTTCTCCAGCTTCGTTTCTGTTGCCAAGTCCATATTTTCCAACCACTTTGCCACCAACATTTGCGTTCCAGTCACCCATGACTATCAGTCTATCCTGTTTGCATATTCTGTTAACTTCACCTTGTACTTGTTCATAGAACTCATCAGCGTCTTCCTCTTCTGCAGCTGCTTTTGGGGCATATATCTGAATTATAGTTGTGTTGATGGGCTTTCCTTGTAGACGAATAGAAATTAAGAGTTCACTGTCTGCATTGTATTTTATTACAGTTCTTGCAAGTTTCTTCCTAACTATTAATGCAACACATTTCTTCTTTGTCTTTCATTTCCAGCATAGTAAACCATATGATCATCAGATGCAAAGTTACTCTAGAGTAGTATGTGGAAATATTTCTTTATGGAAAGAGTTGTTGATGCGTGGAATAGTCTTCCAGCAGATGAGATAGAAATGAGGATCGTATCTGAATTCAAGAAAGCATAGGACAAACGCAGAAGATCTCGAAAGGAAAAAAAGGAGCTATAGGCAGATTAGATAGGCCATATGGTCTTTTTCTGCTAACATGTTTCTAGTGCACCTTTTAGCGTTCCATCATCTAATGGTCCAACTGATTCTCTCACAAGTGTTCTGCTATGAATGTACTTGAAAAAGCTTTTATTATGCACTTTTGCTTCTACAACAGGCTTTTGAAATTTTCTTTGCCTGTCTTATCAATGCCTTGATTTAACGTGTCAGTACTTACATTATGCTGTTTCTTGTTTTTGTGATTTGGCTGTTTTTTTCCATTTTCTGAAAGATTCTCTCTTAGCTATAACAGCCTCTCTGACCTCACCTTTAAGTCATGCTGGCTATTGCCTGGTCTTACTTCCACCTTTTTTAAAGCACGGAATACATCTGGTCTGGGCTTCCAAGATAGTATTTTTAAATAATGCCCAGGCCTGATGGAAACTCCTTAGCCTATCTCCAGGAACAAGCAGGAATGTAGTCTTCACATATGGGTATCGTCGGTACCGACGGAGCCTGCGTGGGAATGCTCCCCAGCATCCAATAGGAAATCTTTGGGAGCATCCCACATCGCCTGCGTGCTGTCTTCCCACCGTTCCAACTCTCCCTCTTCAGTTCGTTTTCCGTGGAGCCGATAGGTCGCATACCTTGTCGCAACAGAAAATAATTTTTACTTCTTTGTTTTTTGTGGTCACGTCTGCCTTCATTCGACGCCTACCAGTACCGCCAATTCTCTCTTCTTCTTTTCTAAATAAAAAAAATAAAAATTAATTTTCTGAAGTAATTTCTCCTCAGGGGCCTTTTCCCTCTCGTTGCTAGGCGCCATTTTGGGCACTAGGCCCATTTTTCTTTAAACATTGGAAAAACCAGCTAGTAGTTTTAAAAAATGTTCTAAGTGTGGCGGTACCATATCTCGTCACTGACACCCATGACTGGTGTCTTAAATGTTTAGGACCTGGCCATTCTCCATTAGAGTGTCTCTCCTGTAGAAAGATGACCAAGAGGGGCCTGCAGAATAGAGCTGCAAAGCTCAGTACCCTTTTTACCGCAGATACAATGTCCGTTGCATTGACGTCTTCCAGGGCTTCATCTTCCTCCCATGGATCTCAGGTAACTAAACATAAGACTGGCCGGTCCTCAAAGGGTAGATCTCCTAAGTATCGAGATGCCATTGGCGTTGCCCACGAGGAAAGTTCATGGGCAAAACAGCCCCGGCGGGAGGCTTCGGCTTCCAAAGCACTAATGGGGCTCCAGGATGTTCTCGAGGCTTCCACCTCTACAGAACTACTGGTGCCATGCTCTGGGGTTCCAGCCGCTTCCATCTGTACCAACACACAAGCATCAGCAGGAGTGATAGATCAAAGATTTCTCAGTATCGAACACAGTCTAGCGGCTCTTTTAACAGCTTCGGTACTGCTGAAACTGCTTCAGACCATTCCACGATACCAACACTGGTACCGGTACCAACTGCACCGGCCTCGACGGGTATACCCCCCATGCCGAGTCTAGAGTCAATCTCGGGTATCGAGAGATCAATACCGAGACACCTCGATGCCGAGTTTGATAGATAGCGGTACCGTGCATTGCACGAACATCGAGAACAGAGATTTTGAATCCTCTGATTCCGATGACTCTAATGACTCTGCCGGTACTAGAGCAGTCCTTCCGGAGGTTCCATCTCCCTCTCCTCAGCGAAGAATGTCTCCTCCAGAAGACATGTCCTTCCAGGATTTCATACGTGATGTGACTCGAGGCCTTGCACTCATGGTGACTCCTGAAAAGGAACCTAGAGCAGAAGAATTTGAAATTCTTCAATACCCTAAGGCTCCTAAAGAGGCAGCTACTCTGCCCATTCATAAGATCCTTCGGGATCTTATGCTGAGAATGTGGGAAAGTCCTTTAACCACATCTCCACTCTCTCTGAGACTCAATACCATGTATCGAGTTCCACCCTGTTTTGGGCATCGATGCTTCCATGCTGTCAGCTAGAATCAGCTCATACATCCTCTACATGGGGATGTTCCTCAAAGAGGTGACAGGAGATTTGGAACTTAAGAGCCCTCTTCTTCCTGACGAAAAAAGAGGATTTACTTATTCTCCAGGACCAAGCAGGAAGTCAGTCCTCACTTATGGGGTGACGTCAGCCGACGGAGCCCTCGCGGAGCAATTTTCCCCAACTTTCGCAGAAAGCCTTTGGGAATTGCAGCGCGCATGCGCGGTCCCCTTCCCGCCCAGGGATGCCATCTTGCTCAGTCTTCTTTTTTCCGCGGAGCCCTACAGACGTGTCTGTTAACGCCGCTGAAAAGTTGATTTCTTTGATTTCTTTTCGTTAAAAAAAAAAAAAAAAAATTTTCTCAGTTCGTGTGTTCCTCTTCCCGCCGGGTCTCAATATCCCCTATCGGGCCCGTTTACGTTTTAATTTTTTTCCAACTGGCGGTCCCGCCACTTTTCTCTTCATCCCTGGCAGCGCGGTCGTTCGACCTTGCAGGGGCCCTTTTTCCCCCGATGGCTGCCAACGGTTTTAAAAAGTGTGATCGCTGTGTCAGGCTCATGTCTCTTACTGACACGCATGACTGCTGCCTCCGCTGCCTTGGGGCCGAGCATGACCCTATAAGCTGCGGCCCGTGCAGCAAGATGTCCTCAAAGGCGCTGAGGAGTCGGCAGTCGCAGAGAGACCAGATCTTCTCTGACTCCACGCGGACCTAGTCAGAGGCCTCTACGCCTCGCGGCTCCGGTTCGGAGCATCGTAGGAGTTCTTCTGAACGGGACTCCCCAGCCGGGAACGCCGGTGGGAGAAGCGGCCCGCAAGGGTGGATCCGGGCGGCTAAACTGGTCCTTCGAGGGCCAGGTCGCTTAGCCCGGTCCAGCTCCCCGGGCCCTCAAAGGAGCAGAAGCCTTCGAAGATCCCTCGTCTCGAAGTGGAGTCGCCTAGGCACGTGAGTGATATAGTTCTCCTGGACTCCCCCACGGATGAGCCGACGTTGGGCCCGACGCCGTCGGGGCCCAAGTCGACGGCTGCTGGGTCTTCTGAGCTTGATCTCAGATTGACGACCTTGGAGCGCAGTATATCTGCCTTCATGGACCAGCAGCGGGCATGGATCACCGGCCTCGCCAGTGCATCTGCCCCGACCACCGGGACGTCGACGCTCAAGTCGACCCCGGAGGCCGAGCCGATCCTCGAGTCCATACGTGCTCGATTTGATCCTCGGCCTTGGTCTCCCTCGGCTTCCCGTTCGGGACCGAGGTCCTCGGCGTCGGGGCGGAGGTCCCCGGGTCCCGCCCCCGCGGAACCTCTCGATTCCTCCTCGGAGGAGTCAGGCTGGGACACGGAGGAGGATGAGTCACCCGGTTCTTTTCAGACTCGGTGCGTCCCCTCCAATTCGCCCGAGTCGGAGCCTCTGAGGCGGTCCCCTCCGGAGGATACCCGGTTCTCCGATTTCGTGAGGGATATGGCCAAAGCGTTGGCCTTCCCCGCAGATCCGGAGGAGGAACCCCGAGCCGAAGAGCTCGAGGCCCTTCAGTATGACTCCCCCCCCCGAGGGAGGCCTTCACTGTACCGGCTCCTCCGCATGTGGGAGAGCCCCGCCTCAACGCCAGTGTTGAGCAAGCGGATCGATTCCATATATCGAGTCCGCAAGAGCCCCGGGTTCCAGAAGGCGCAACTTCCGCACCACTCCATGGTGGTGGAGTCGGCCATGCATCGACTTAAGAGTCAAAAGATGCACTCCTCGGTGCCCCCGGGGAAGGAGGCCCGGAGCCTGGATGCCCTCGGTAGGAAGTGCTTCCAAGGCTCTATGCTTGCTTGTCGGGTCCAGACATATCAGCTGTACATGGGTATGTACCTCCGAGACCTGGCGAAAGAACTTCAGGGTTTCTCGGCCGGTCTCTCTGAGGAACCCTTGCAGCAGTTCCAAGCCTTGTCCTCCGGGATTCGAGAGTGTTCGAAGTTCATTTCTCGAGCGGCCTATGATGGCTTCGAGGCCTCGGCCCGAGTAGCTGGAGCCGGCATCGGGGCTCGCCGCCAGGCTTGGCTTCAGTCATCCGACCTCGAGCCCTGGGTGCAGGACAAGTTGGTCGATGTCCCTTGCAGAGGGGAAAACCTCTTCGGCAAACCCATGGCCAAAAAGGCGGCGGAGCTCGAGTCGGAGACTCTCACCAGGACTCGCCTTTCTAGAAAGTCCTCTGCCCCTTCACAGAAGAAGAAGGGCTCGGGGAAAAGGCCTTTTTACCCGAGGAAAGTGTTTGGTTATACGCATCACTAAACACAATACCCGGCCACAACCCCCCTTCAAGGGCAGCGGCCTAGGGGACAGGGTAACGGATCCCGGAAGCAGAAAGCCCCCAAACCCGCCACGCAGGCCCCGGCCCAGCAGGGCGGGGGTTTTTGACTATGCCAGCATAGCCCCTCCCCCTCAGGGGCTTTCGGCCGGCACGGGGGGTCGGCTGACCCACTTCGCTCACAGGTGGTCCGCCATAACATCCGAGGCCTGGGTATTGCAGGTGGTACAAGAAGGCTACCTCCTCCATTTTCACCAGGTGCCTCCCCCCTACTTCCCAGGGGAGCCTCCCAGACCCCCTCTGCACAGGGACTTGCTCCTTCGGGAGCTGCGAAGTCTGCTTCAAGAACGGGCGGTGGAGCCCGTGCCCCAACACTGCTGGGGTCACGGGTTTTACTCGAGGTACTTCCTGGTTCCAAAGAGAACAGGAGGCCTCAGGCCCATTCTAGACCTACGCAACCTCAACAAGTTCCTGCAGCGGGAAAGGTTCAAGATGCTTACCCTTGGAACCCTGCTGCCTTACCTCCAGCGGGGAGATTGGCTATGCTCCTTGGATCTAAAGGATGCTTATACCCACATCCTTATTCATCCGAACCACCGGCAGTACCTAAGGTTTGTGGTGGCGGGGAAGCATTATCAGTACCGAGTACTGCCCTTTGGCCTGTCCTCCGCCCCCAGGGTGTTCACGAAGTGCCTGGCAGTGGTGGCCGCCTTCCTAAGGCTTCAAGGCCTCTTCGTCTTCCCGTACCTGGACGACTGGCTCATCCGGGCATCGTCTGCTCCGGAGGTCGCCCAGGCCACCCAATGTACGGTGGCCCTGCTTCAGCACTTGGGCTTCGTCATAAACTTCGAAAAGTCTGCTTTGCTCCCCTCTCAGGACCTCGAGTTCATAGGGGTGCAGCTGGACACTCGGCAGGCGCGTGCCTTTTTGCCTCCGGAAAGGGCCAACTGGCTCACGACTCTAGCCGGCAGGTTCAGCGGCAGGTCGCCGGCCTCGGCCAGACAGTTCCTGCAGCTACTCGGACACATGGCCTCCACGGTCCATGTCACTCCGAACGCCCGTCTACATATGTGGCCTGCGCAATGGAGCCTTCGCACTCAGTGGCGTCAGGCCACAGGGAGGCTGTCGGACCTGATACAAATTTCCGACCGCCTGGTCTCCTCCCTGCAATGGTGGCTTCACCTGCCCAACCTAGTGCTCGGCATGCCATTTCAGTCTCACCCACCGTCCCGGGTGCTCACGACAGATGCCTCTCTCCTGGGATGGGGGGCGCATTGTCGAGGGACATGCACTCAGGGCCTTTGGACGCCTTGGGAGGCTGCCCAACAGATAAACTTCCTGGAGCTCCGGGCGATCCGCCTAGCTCTGCGGGCCTTCTCTCACCTGACGTTCGGCCAGTCCGTACTGGTGCAGACGGACAATCAGGTTGCAATGTTCTACGTGAACAAACAGGGGGGCACGGGCTCCCTCCTATGTCGGGAAGCCCGGAGGCTGTGCTCTTGGGCTGTCGATCACGACATCCTCCTCAAAGCGGTTTACCTGCCAGGGCAGGACAATTGCCTGGCAGACAAGCTGAGCCGGATGCTGCTACCGCACGAGTGGAAACTGAACCCCGAGGTGGTCCAGCAGATCTTCCGCCGGTGGGGCTCTCCCACTGTGGATCTTTTTGCCAGTCCCCTGAATAGGCAGCTCCCCAGATTCTGCTCCCGGCACCCCCATCCTTCTCGGGAGGCGCCGGATGCTTTCCTCATCCCGTGGTCCACGGGTCTGCTGTATGCATTCCCTCCTACGCCACTGGTGGCCCGGACATTGTTCAAAGTTGTCCAGGACAGGGCCTCCGTGATCCTGGTGGCGTCTCGGTGGCCGAGACAGCCGTGGTTCCCCCTACTACTACATCTAGCGGTGGACACCCCTCTTCCTCTGGGGTTCCACCCCGACCTCCTAACCCAGGATCGGGGCACTCTTCTGCACCCCAACCTCCGGGCCCTACACCTGACGGCCTGGCTGCTGAAAGGGTAATCCTAGCTCCGCTACGGCTAGCCCCGGAGGTGGAAGCCGTCGTCCTAGCTTCTCGGCGTCCTTCCACCCGGAAGTCGTACGCCCTCAAATGGCGTCGCTTCTCGGTCTGGTGTTCTCAGCGGTCTGAGGACCCCTTCGCCTGTTTAGTATCGGTGGTGCTGCAATACTTGCTTCACCTCTCCGACCTAGGTCTCAAATCCAACTCTGTCAGAGTTCACCTCAGTGCTCTCTCTGCGCATCATTCACCGGTTGAGGGCAGGCCTCTCTCCTCGCACCCTTTGGTGGCGCGCTTTCTCAGAGGCCTCTTTCTGCTTAAACCTCCGTTGCGCCCCCCCAGCCCCCGACTGGGACCTCAACGTGGTTCTGCAAAGGCTTACCTGTCCGCCTTTTGAGCCCATGGCTACCTGCCCTCCCCGTTTTCTCTCCTGGAAAACTCTCTTCTTGGCGGCCCTCACTTCCGCGAGGCGCGTGAGTGAGCTACAAGCTCTAGTGTCGGAGCCTCCATACACTAGGTTCTACAAGAATAGGGTTGTACTGCGGACCCACCCTAAGTTCCTTCCGAAGGTGGTCTCCCACTTCCACATCAACCAGGAGGTGGTTCTTCCGACCTTTTTTCCCAGGCTGCACACCAGCCGAGCGGAAACTGTGCTGCACACCCTGGACTGTAGAAGAGCCTTATCCTTCTACCTTGACCGTACGCGAGAGCATAGGAAAGCCGTCCAGCTTTTCGTATCTTTTGACCCCAATCGGTTGGGGGTACCTGTCTCTAAGCGTACTCTGTCCTCCTGGATAGCCGACTGTATCGCCTGGTCTTACGGGGCAGCCGGTCTCTCCTTGGAGAGTCGTGTCACGGCTCATCGGGTCAGGGCGAAGGCCGCGTCGGTGGCTCATCTCCGCTCTGTTCCATTGGCAGACATCTGCCGGTCCGCTACTTGGTCTTCAGGCCAGACCTTTGTGGCTCATTACTGCTTTGAAAGGGAGTCCCGCAGGGACAGCGCTTTCGGCCAGGCAGTTCTCCACAATCTCTTTGAGGTTTAGGCAACTCCTCCCTCCGGCCCTAGTGTTGGGCTACCGGCCGGATTCGTATTCAGAGAAGACTCTTTCCCTCTGTACTGTTGAGCTTGAGGGAGCTCTTTTAGACTTGAGGTCTCCGGTAGCCTTAAGCTGGGGAGTCCCATAAGTGAGGACTGACTTCCTGCTTGGTCCTGGAGAAAGAGTAGTTACTCACCTGTAACAGGTGTTCTCCAGGAGCAGCAGGAATCAGTCCTCACTACCCTCCCTCCTCCCCTGGAGTTGCAGTCATTCTTATTGCATATTTGCTAACTTTTGCTGTCTTTCCGCTATGTCATCAGACTGAGCAAGATGGCATCCCTGGGCGGGAAGGGGACCACGCATGCGCGCTGCAATTCCCAAAGGCTTTCTGCGAAAGCTGGAGAAAATTGCTCCGCGAGGGCTCCGTCGGCTGACGTCACCCCATAAGTGAGGACTGATTCCTGCTGCTCATGGAGAACACCTGTTACAGGTGAGTAACTACTCTCTCTGGTCAGACATGCCCAGGATGTTTCCAAGTTTGTGAACCGTGCAGCCTTTGATTGCTTTGAATGCATCAGCAGAGCTTCTGTTATCTCCATCGGTGCACGTCGTATTGCCTGGCTTCAGGCATCAGACTTGGAGATATGGGTACAAGATAAACTGGGAAACATTCTTTGCACAGGAGAAAATCTCTTTGGCAAGAAAAGGCTAATGAAATTGATTCTGACAATATCACCTTGGACAGACTGTCAAGGTTTACAGCCAACCCAGCAAAGAGAAAAATTGAATAAAAAATCCTTTTTCAACAAGAAAAAGAAGTTTTATCCTTCTTACACCCATCAGGGTCACTGTCCAGTTCATGTTTCCCAAAAGGGACAACAACAAACTGGACAGCAGAAGAAACCAAATGTTCCAAGAGTTCAACCAGCTCAGCCTCCTCAGGGGCTTTGACTCGTTCCTAGAGAACTTAGCCTTCCTGCCCCTGCAGGGTCCAGAACCCTCCACCATCCCCAGCAGATTATGCCATTTTGCCAACAGATGGCACTAAATAACATCAGAAAATTGGACTCTGTCCATTGTACGAGAGGGGTACAGACTTCATTTTCACAGCATGCCCCCTCCTACAATTATAAGACAGTTCATTCTCAGATTCCTGTCACTAGTCTTTTTGGTCAGGCGGTCACATCACCTCTTGCTCAGGGAGCAATAGAAGAGGTACCCATATCCCAACAGGGTACAGGGTTCTACTCCCCCCTACTTTCTCATTCCAAAGAAAACAGGAGGACACAGAACCATACTGGACCTCAGAGAATTGAACAAATATCTGTTCCAAGAAAAATTCAAGATCTCTCTCAGAACACTTCTGCCATACCTTCAGTCAGGATTGGCTATGTTCTCTAGATCTAAAGGATGCATATACGCATATTCTCATCCATCCAGATCACAGGAAATTCCTTCGATTCTTTTTCCAGGGAAGACACTTCCAATGCAGGGTTCTTCCCTTCGGTCTGGCTTCTGCACCAAGAGTTTTCATAAAATGCATGGCAGCAGTAGCTGCATTCCTGCGAATTCTGGGGATATTCATCTTCCTTTACTTGGACGACTGGCTCATTCGAGCACCCACTACTCCAGAAGCCAGCTTCGCTCTTTCTCGCACAATGTGAATCTTTCGCTACTTGGGATTGGTCATAAACCTCCCAAAATCTCAGCTTGCTCCTTCTCAGTTCCTAGAATTCATAGGAGCTTGCCTAGATACCAGACAGTCAGGGGCTTTCCTTTCACAGAACCACTATCTTTGTATAGTGCAGCTGGCTTCCCAAGCAGCGGTAAAGGCCTCCCTAACTGCTCGGGAAATGCTTCAGCTTCTGGGACATATGGCATCCACTGTCCATGTGGTTCCCTATGCAAGCCTTCACATGCGAGCAGCCCAGTGGACCCTATCCTCTCAGTAGACACAGGCCTCAGGTCGCCTGTCGGACAAAATCAGAAACTCCACACGTCTTATTTCGTCCCTCCATTGGTGGCAATTGCTGGAAAACCTTCTCATAGGCTCTCCTTTCCAGCAGCCTCTATTCCAGGCCACTCTAACAGATGCGGCCCAGTTGGGATGGGGGGCCCACTTGCACGATCTCTCCACCCAGGGTCTCTGTATCCCACAGGAGGCTTGTCTTCACATAAACCTCCTAGAACCTAGAGCAATCTTCCTTGCTCTTCGAGTATTCCAAGCCCAGCTCAGCTACAAGATGGTCCTGGTCCAGACTGACAATCAAGTAGCCATGTTCTACGTGAACAAGAAGGGTGCAATGGACTCTCTGTCGTTATGCAACGAATCTTTATGACTATGGGCCCTCGCCAGAGAGCGTCAAATCCACCTCCTAGTGGTATATCTTCCAAGCATTCAAAATCTTTGGGCAGACAAACTCAGCCGAGTACTGCTGCCACACGAATGGTCTCTCCACTTGGACCAGCTTGCCCGAGTATTCCATATCTGTGGAACCCCAGACATAGACCTCTATGCAAGTCAACAGAATGCCAAACTTCCCTGGTTCTGTTCAAGAATTCCAGCTCAAAACTGTCAGGCAAGGGACGCTTTCCTTCTTCACTGGGATTAAGACTTTTTCTATGCCTTTCCACCCATTCCCCTCATTCCCAAAACACTGTTCAAGCTTCAGAGAGACAGAGGTAGTATGGTACTCATATAGCTCCATGTTGGCCATGGCAAACGTGGTATCCTCTGCTTCTACATCTCTCTCAAGCCACACCTCTAGAGTTGGGATATGCACCAGATCTTCTCTCCCAGGAGAACGGGGCACTATAGCACCCGAATCCCCATTCCCTGCATCTCAGGGCCTGGTTGCTGAAAGCCTAGAACTTCAGGATCTCAACCTTTCTCAACAGGTAACGGATATCCTTCAGGCATCCAGAAAGCCCTCCACAAGGCGATAAACGCCTTCAAGTGGAAATGTTTCACTATATGGTGCTCTCAAAAGGGACTTAACCCTCTTTCGATACCTTTGGAATCGCTACTGGAGTATCTCCTCCATTTGTCAAATTTTGGTCTTAAGACCAATTCAGTAAGAGTCCATCTTAGTGCTATTGCAGCTTTTTACAAGCCTCTAAATGGACAACCTACTTCCACTCATCCACTCATAGCAAGATTTATGAGAGGTCTACTCTTAACAAAGCCTCCCATTAGATCACCACTGGTGGCATGGGATTTGAATCTTGTTCTCGGGCAGCTCATGAAACCGCCCTTTGAGCCTTTAGCCACTAAGTTTCTTTCTTGGAAGGTCATCTTCCTAGTTGCAATCACTTCTGCATGACGCATTAGTGAGTTACAGGCCTTAGTGGCTGATCCTCCTTATACAAGATTTCACCATGATAAGGTTGTTCTTAGGACTCATCCTCACTTTATGCCAAAGGTGGTTTCGCATTTTCATTTAAACCAAGCGGTTTACCCTCCTGTATTCTTTCCGAGGCCTCATGTCTCTAATGCAGAAAGGAAGCTTCATACCTTAGACTGTAAAAGAGCCTTGGCTTTTTACCTGCAGAGAACACAGCAGCATAAAAATCTTCTCAGCTTTTTATTGCTTTTGATTCTAGTCATTTGGGACTTCCAGTCTCCAAAAGTACTCTCTCTAGATGGATTGCACAGTGCATATCCTTTGCTTATTGAGAGTAAGGGACTTCCTCTTGAAGGTCATGTCACAGCTCACAATGTGAGAGCCATGTCAGCCTCTATGGCTAACCTTCATTCTGTGTCTATCGACGACATCTGTAGAGCGGCCACTTGGGCTTCAGGGCACACTTTTACAGCCCACTACTGCTTAGACAAGGACTCCCGTCGGGATGTCTTGTTTGGCCAGGCTGTTCTTCAGCATCTCTTTCAGACTTAGTACAACTCCTACCCACCTTCCCAGGTGGGATGCCAGAGATCCATGGGAGGAAGCATGACCATGGGTTTGCAGCTTCCTGGGGCCATCTCCCTGGCATCTTTCAGCTGAGGAGCCCCATTGTGAAGACTATATTCCTGCTTGTTCCTGGAGATAGTGTAGTTACTCACCTGTAAAAGGTGATCTCTGGGAACAGCAGGAATTAAGTCTCTACAACCCACCCACCTCCCCTAGGAATTGTCTCTCTGTCTCTCTCTCTCTCCTTCTCTCCTTTGTCTCAGCTATAAACTCAACTGAAGAGGGAGAGTTGGAATGGCGGGAAGGCAGCACACAGGCACTGTGGGATGCTCCCAAAAGCTTTCCTATTGGACGCTGGGGAGCGTTCCCGCGCAGGCTCCGTTGGTACCGACGATGCCCATATGTGAAGACTTAATTCCTGCTATTCCCAGAGATCACCTGTTACAGGTGAGTAACTACGCTTTAGAGTTGCTATATTTAGTTTTTTCTTAATCATTTATCTCATTTTATCCTAGTCTCCCTTTTGAAAGCTTAAGTGGTGGTTTTCTGAGCTATCAGAGTGGTAAACTCTACTGACCTGATCGGACAAGATATGGGTATAAGATTTTGCATTCATTTGAAATGCTTTAAAGTTTTGTTTTGTTTTTTAATCATTGTGATTTAAAGTATTCTGTTTTCATTGGATATATATTTTGCAGTAGTAAGTGTGTGTCCCAGCTGCCACCATTTAATCATTTCAAGTAATTTTGTGTATTTCAATGCTTTCTCTATTAGGTTGATGAAAATATGAAAGTTGCCCAGAAACGAGATGCTGTTCGCCAGGGAATGTTTTATTTCAGAAAAGATATTTGTAAAGGTACTGTATGTAGTACTACTTAACATTCTCACCAAATAGATGCAAACTAAAAATAGTAAGAACATTTTCCTTCTTTCCAAAAGCTGGCAATGTAGTTGTTGAGGAGTGTGGAACAACTCAGAATGGTACAGAGACAGATGCAGAAGAGTATGCCTTAATGAGCATTGATGCAATCATCAATGGGAAGGTAACTGTAGATTCTACCCAGTTTATTTATTACATTTATCTCTGTAATAATCTTTTGACCATTATAAATATTTTTGTTTTAGGAAGGTGTATTTCCTGGTTTAATCCCAGTTCTGAACTCGTATCTTGAAAACATGGAGGTCGATGTGGACACAAGATGCACCATATTAAAATATCTGAAACTAATTAAAAAAAGAGCATCAGGTATAAATTTTAAATACTTTGAGATCAAATTTAAAATCTTGTAATTCAACAGATTTTCTTTGCGTCTAAGAGCTAGACTTCCAAAATGTGTCATTTTTATTTATGCACATTTATTGCTCATTCATGGCATGTAAATGTATAGAAAGCTACAACCTGCAGTTTACTTCAAATCTTTCTTGTATACACCACCTTCCACTACATAATTGTAAAACCATGATTTTGAAAAATACAGGTCTTCAGTTGTTTAAACTTTTTGCTCTGCTCTCATTTCTCTCTTGCCAGGATAAAGATGCACAAAACCTAATTCTTAAAGGTAGATCTAAAATACGTAGAAAAAGATATTATAAAACTTCTACTGCTTCAAAAACTTAGCTCTCATATGGGTCTTCCCGAAGTATCACTGGTCAATAGCCTTTGAAGAAACAAATTCTGTTGCCAAGAAGCCGTTTATTTTCTTATCAGCAAATCATTTGTGCTTCTTATTGTAATCAATTTTTGAGCTTTTTCTCAAGATTCATTAAGCACAAACCTCTCACAGCATACTATGGACAATAATTTCCTAGACCTCTTTATTAGTCAGTTGTAATTTCAGTTACTCAAGGTGTTTTCTCCTCTTACAAGAACTTGAGCTTGTATATATACTGTTTGGTAAGTGTTCTCCAGAGAGACCAAGGATCTGTACAGCCACATGTTTGGTGACATCACAAAAATGGAGTAGAATCGGGCCAAGCTTCCCCAAGCTCAGAAAACTTGAAGAGCCCTCTGAGCCTGCACAGGCATTTCTGCACCCCATCTCGCTGACAGCCTTAGGTTATTGTTTTACCACAGCTGTGTTCAATCAGGTTTAGGCTTGCGTCATGGGACTTTCATTTCATTTTCAAAATTGAGTTAGGCTTAGCCTCTGGTTTGTTCAAATTGCCAAAGACAAAACCGACTTTTAAATGTTGTCAAGTTCAACAGGAAAATGTCTTTTCTCCAGGACCAAGCAGGAAGTTAGTCCTCACATATGGGTGACGTCGGCACCGACGGAGCCCTCGTGCGGAGCATTTCCCCAGCTTTCAAAGAAAGCCTTTGGGAATGCAGCGCGCATGCGCGGTCCCCTTCCCGCCCAAGGGTGCCATCTTGCTCAGTCTTCTTTTTTCCGCGGAGCCCCGACTGACGTGTGTCTTACTCACCCGGTTAAAAGTTGTTTTTTTCCTTCGAAGATTCGTGTTTTTTTGTCGGTTCAACGCCGGTTCCCCTTCCTGCCTGGGCACGGTACACCGGTATCGAGCACGGAGCTACTTTTTTGGTTTTTGTCCTTTGAGACTAGCGTTCGCGCTTTTTCACTGGCAGCCCAGTCTTTTGACCTTGCAGGAGCCCTTTTTCCCCCGATGACTGCCAGCGGGTTCAAGAAGTGTGATCGGTGTAAGAAACTGATGTTTCTCCAGGACCAAGCAGGAAGTCAGTCCTCACATATGGGTGACGTCGGCGCCGACGGAGCCCTCGCGGAGCAATTTTCCCCAGCTTTCAAAGAAAGCCTTTGGGAATTGCAGCGCGCATGCGCGGTCGCCTTCCCGCCCAAGGGTGCCATCTTAGCCAGTCTTCTTTTTTCCGCGGAGCCCTACAGACGTACCCGTCGTGTCCCCGCGAAAAAGTTGATTTTACTCATAATTTTCTCTTTTTTCCTTCGGTTCGACGCCGGTCTTTTTCCCGCCCGGACTCGCGACGCCGGTCACGAGTCCTCTTCTTCTTTTCGGTTTTTCTGACTTAGTCAGTTTCGTTTTCGGTTTTTCCCTGGCAGCCCGGTCCTTTGACCTCGCAGGGGCCCTTTTTCCCCCGATGGCTGCCAGTGGTTTCAAGCGGTGTGGTCAGTGTGACCGAAATATGTCACTAACTGACACACACGACAATTGCCTCCGCTGCCTGGGCCCGGATCATGAAGAAATGATCTGTGGGGCCTGCGGCAAAATGTCCTCCAAAGCGTTGAGAAGTCGGCGGCATCAGCGGGATAGGATCTTCGCTGACCCCAGCCGTACCCGGACCTCGTCGGAGGCCTCCGCGTCCAGAGGTTCCAGCTCGGACCGTCGCCGGAGTTCCTCCGACAGGGGTTCTCCCTCCGGGGACCATCGACGGAAAGTGAAACCCACGAGGGCGGCGTCGGTGGACGCTCCTAGCTCCGCGAGGGCCACGTCGCATAGCCCCGATAGCCGTCCCGGGTCCTTGGAGAAGGAGCACCTCTCGAAGCGACCTCGCCTGGAGTCGGAGCTGCCTGCTCGGGTAAGTCCTGTGGTCCTCCTGGACTCGCCTCCGAGACCGCCGACGTCGGGCCCGACGCCGTCGGGGCCCGAGTCGGGGGCTGCTGGGTCACCTGAGCTCAGACTCAGGTTGACGGCCTTGGAGAGCAGACTGTCTGCCTTCATGGACCAGCAGCGGGCACTGCTCGCTGGCCTCGCTGCCCCGACCGCCGGGACGTCGACGTCTAAGTCGACCCCGGAGACCGAGCCGATCCTCGAGTCCATGCGAACTCGAGTCGATCCTCGGTCGAGGTCACCCTCGGCCTCCCGTTCGGGACCGAGGACGCCGACTCCCTCGGCGTCGGGGCGGCAGGCGCCGCGCCCTGCCCGGGCCGACCCCACCGATTCCTCGTCGGAGTCGGTCTGGGAGTCTGAAGAGGAAGAGTCACCTGATTCTTTTCGGACTCGGTGTGTCCCCTCGGACTCACCTGAGTCCGAACCTCGGAAGCAGTCCCCCCCGGAGGATGCCCGGTTCTCGGACTTCGTCAGGGATATGGCCAAGGCTTTGGCCTTCCCTGCGGATCCCGAGGAGGAGCCTCGAGCCGAAGAGCTCGACGCCCTCCAGTATGACTCTCCCGCCAGGGAACACTTTACTGTACCGGTTCCTCCCATGCTGGAACGACTACTCTTCCGCATGTGGGAGAGTCCGGCCTCCTCGCCGGTCCTGAGCAAGCGGGTCGATTCTATCTATCGAGTCCGCAAGAGCCCTGGCTTCCAAAAAGCACAGCTACCACACCATTCCATGGTAGTGGAATCGGCCATGCATCGTCTTAAGAGCCAGAAGATGCACTCCTCGGTGCCTCCTGGCAGGGAGGCCCGTAACCTGGATGGCCTTGGTAAGAAGTGTTTCCAGGGCTCTATGCTTGCGTGTCGTGTCCAGACCTACCAGCTATACATGGGCATGTATCTCCGAGACCTGGCTAAAGAGCTAGCCGGCTTCTCCGCTGGTTTGTCCGAGGAACCCTTGCGGAGGTTCCTGGCCTTGTCCTCTGGCATTCGGGAATGCTCAAAATTCATATCCCGAGCAGCCTATGATGGCTTTGAAGCATCGGCTCGAGTGGCCGCAGCCGGCATCGGTGCCCGCCGACAGGCTTGGCTTCAGTCGTCTGACCTTGAGCCCTGGGTGCAGGACAAGTTGGTCGATGTCCCCTGCCGAGGCGACAACCTCTTTGGCAAGCCCATGGCTGAAAAGGCTGCACAAATCGAGACGGAGACTCTCACCAGGACTAGGCTTTCTAGGAAGACCTCCGCCCCTTCCCAGAAAAAGAAGGGCTCGGGAAAGAAGTCCTTTTACCCGAGAAAGGCGGCTGCCTACAAACAATACCCCCAATATCAGGCCCCTGCAGCTCCCCAACAGGGCCAGCAGGCCAAGGGACGGGGTAACGGGTCCCGTAGGCAGCAAGCCCCCAAGCCTGCACCACCAGCCCCTGCTCAGCAGGGTGGGGGCTTTTGACTCCTTAAGCATAGCCTCTCCCCCTCCGCTGGCTCCTCCCAGCACCGGAGGCCGGCTGGTTCACTTCGCCCACAGGTGGTCCAGCATCACTTCAGATGCCTGGGTGCTTCAAGTCGTAAGAGAAGGCTATCTTCTCCACTTCCACCAGGTCCCTCCCTCCTATTTTCCGGGAGAACCTCCACGACTCCCTCTGCACAGGGAATTACTCCTTCAGGAGTTAGCAGGTCTTCTACAGGAACAGGCGGTGGAACCGGTGCCCCACCACCTGAGAGGTCAAGGCTTTTATTCCAGGTATTTTCTAGTACCAAAAAGGACGGGAGGCCTCCGACCCATCCTGGACTTGCGCAACCTCAACAAGTTCCTTGTGCGGGAGAAGTTCAAAATGCTTACCCTTGGAATCCTTCTGCCCTACCTCCAGCAGGGAGATTGGCTATGCTCCTTGGATCTAAAGGATGCCTACACGCACATCCTCATCCACCCAAGCCACCGCCAATACCTAAGGTTTGTGGTGGCAGGAAATCATTACCAGTACAGAGTACTGCCCTTTGGCCTGTCCTCCGCACCGCGAGTCTTCACAAAATGTCTCGCGGTGGTGGCGGCCCATCTCCGGCTTCACGGCCTCTGTCTTTCCGTACCTCGACGACTGGCTCATCAGAGCAGCGTCCGCTCCGGAGGTCACCAACGCCACACGCCGCACGGTGACTCTTCTGCAGTACTTGGGCTTTGTTATAAACTTCGCAAAGTCCACTTTGCTCCCCTCACAGGATCTCAAGTTCATCGGCGCAAGGCTGCACACTCCTCAGGCACGAGCGTTCCTACCGCTCGACAGGGCTCAACGGCTCATGGACCTAGCCGACCGTTTTCGCAGCCAGCACCTGATCTCCGCCAGGCGCTTCCTGAGACTACTCGGCCATATGGCTTCCACCGTCCATGTGACCCCCAATGCCCGCCTGAATATGCGGCCTGCTCAATGGTGTCTCCGCAAGCAGTGGCAACAAGCCACAGGCGGCCTAGCAGACCTAGTGCGCGTCTCCGAGCCGCTGGCCTCGTCTCTCCAGTGGTGGCTTCATAGGCCGAACCTGGTACTCGGCATGCCTTTTCAGTCACCTCAGCCGACCCGGGTGCTGACGACAGATGCATCCCTCCTGGGCTGGGGAGCACATTGCCAAGGGGCACGTACTCAGGGCCTCTGGACCACGTGGGAGTCTGCTCAGCAGATCAACTTCCTGGAGCTCAGAGCGATCCGCCTGGCTCTCAAGGCCTTCTCCCACCTGACCTCTCACCAGTCCGTCCTTGTCCAGACGGACAATCAAGTTGCAATGTTCTACGTGAACAAGCAGGGGGGCACGGGCTCCTTCCTTCTCTGTCGGGAAGCACAGAAGCTCTGCTCTTGGGCCGTCAGTCACGGCGTTCTTCTCAAGGCAGTTTATCTCCCAGGCCAAGAAAATTGCCTGGCGGACAAACTCAGCAGGATCCTCCAGCCGCACGAGTGGCGCCTGGATCCCTTGGTAGTTCAGAAGCTCTTTCTAAAGTGGGGCCTCCCCACGATGGATCTCTTTGCCAGCCCTCTCAACGGGCAACTTCCTCGCTTCTGCTCTCGTCAGCCACATCCCCTTCGAGTTGCGGCAGACGCTTTTCTACTCTCATGGTCGGAGAGCCTTCTGTATGCCTTTCCTCCCACCCCGCTAGTCTCTCGGACTCTTTTCAAGGTTCTCCGAGACAAAGCTTTCATGATCCTGGTGGCCCCTCGCTGGCCCAGACAGCCGTGGTTTCCACTCCTGCTGCAATTAGCGATAGAGGATCCATTCCCTCTGGGGTTACAACCGGATCTCCTCACTCAGGATCAGGGGTCTCTGCTACACCCCAACCTCCGGTCTCTCAATCTAATGGCCTGGCTGCTGAGAGGGTAGTCCTTGCTCCCCTTCTCCTGCCGGCAGAGGTGGAAGAGGTCGTCCTAGCTTCTCGGCGACCTTCTACCCGCAAATGCTACGCCCTTAAATGGCGTCGCTTTTCTGCTTGGTGTACCCAACAGTCTCAGGATCCCTTCTCCTGCCCGGTGTCGGTGATCCTGCAGTACTTGCTATACCTCTCTAATCTGGGACTTAAGTCCAACTCCGTCAAAGTTCACCTTAGTGCTCTTTCAGCACATCATGTGCCGGTGGACGGCAGACCTCTTTCCAGTGACCCTCTTGTAGCGAGGTTTCTCCGAGGTCTCCTTCTGCTTAAACCACCTCTGCGCCCGCCAGCGCCTGACTGGGATCTGAATGTGGTTTTACAGCGGATCACCTGTCCGCCTTTTGAACCTATGGCTACCTGTTCTCTCCGTTTTCTTTCTTCGAAAACATTGTTCTTGATAGCCCTCACTTCCGCTAGACGCGTAAGTGAATTGCAGGCCCTCGTGTCTGATCCCCCTTACACTCGGTTCTACAAAAATAGGGTAGTCCTACGGACTCACCCAAAATTTCTTCCAAAAGTGGTCTCCCCTTTTCACATCAATCAGGAGGTGGTACTTCCAACCTTCTTTCCCAGACCGCACTCCAGCCGAGCTGAAACGGTCCTCCATACCCTGGACTGTAGAAGGGCATTGAACTTCTACCTTGACCGTACGCGGGAGCACCGTAAAGCTGCTCAGCTTTTTGTGTCTTTTGACCCCAATAAATTGGGGCTCCCGGTCTCCAAGCGTACTCTGTCCATCTGGGTTGCTGACTGTATCGCTTGGGCTTATGGGGCAGCCGGACTCTCCTTAGAAAGTCGAGTCACGGCTCATTGTGTTCGGGCGAAGGCTACGTCAGTGGCTTACCTCCGCTCTGTTCCGCTGGCAGACATCTGCCGGGCCGCTACTTGGTCTTCGAGCCAGACTTTTGCGGTCCATTACTGTCTCGAGAGGGAGTCCCGCAGGGACAGTGCTTTCGGACAGGCAGTCCTCCGTAATCTCTTTGAGGTTTGAGCAACTCCTACCCTCCATCCCGGATGTGGGCTACCGGTGGGTAATAATTCAGCGAAGATTCCTTCCTTCTGTGCTGCTGAGCTAGAGGGAGCTCATTTTTGTGCTTAGGGTCTCCGGTAGCCTTAAGCTTGGGAGTCCCATATGTGAGGACTGACTTCCTGCTTGGTCCTGGAGAAAGCGTAGTTAGTCACCTGTAACAGGTGTTCTCCAGGAGCAGCAGGAATCAGTCCTCACAACCCTCCCTCCTCCCCTTGGAGTTGCAATCATCTGCTTTAGTTTTTTTGCAAATTTTTATGCTGTCTTTTTTAGCTATGTCATCTGACTGGCTAAGATGGCACCCTTGGGCGGGAAGGCGACCGCGCATGCGCGCTGCAATTCCCAAAGGCTTTCTTTGAAAGCTGGGGAAAATTGCTCCGCGAGGGCTCCGTCGGCGCCGACGTCACCCATATGTGAGGACTGATTCCTGCTGCTCCTGGAGAACACCTGTTACAGGTGAGTAACTACGCTCTCTCACCGACACACACGACTGCTGCCTCCGGTGCCTCGGGCCCGATCATGACCCAATGATCTGTGGCCCGTGCGGCAAAATGTCCTCTAAGGTGCTGAGGAGCCGTCAGCATCAACGAGAAAGGATCTTCTCTGACTCCGTGTCCGGCCGGGACAGGACTTCGTAAGAGGCCTCAACGTCTCGGGAGTCCGACCCCGAGCATCGTCGGGGCTCCTCTGAGCGGGGGTCTCCCTCACGGGAACACAAAAGGAGGAAGAAACCCACGAGGGCAGCGTCGGTGGACGCTCTTGATCCCTCGAGGGCCAGGTCTCATAGCCCCAACCGCCGCCCCGGGTCCTCGGCATCGGAGAGGCCTGCCAAAATGCCTCGTGTGGAGCCGGAGTCCCCGAGTCACGTGAGTGCTGTTGTCCTCGTGGACTCTCCTCTGGGGGAGCCGACATCCGGCCCGACGCCGTCGGGGGCAGCTGATTCTCCTGAGCTTGGACTCAGGTTGACGGCCTTGGAAAGCAGCTTCGCTGCCTTCATGGAACAGCAGCGGGTGCTGATCGCCGGTCTGACCGGTGCATCTGCCCCGACCACCGGGACCTCGACGTCCAAGTCGACCCCAGAGGCCGAGCCAATCCTCGAGTCAATGCGGTCTCGAGTCGGTCCTCGGCCAAGGTCTCCCTCGGCCTCCCGTGTGGTACCGAGGTCGTCGACGCCGGTACCCTCGGCGTCAGGGTGGATGGCATTGGTGCCCGCCCAACTGGAGCCGCTCGATTCCTCGGAGGGGTCGGAGTGGGAGACGGAGGACGAGGAGTCCCCGGACACTTTCCAGACCCGGTGCGTCCCATTAGACTCACCGGAGTCCGAGCCTCGGAGAAGGTTCCCCCCCAGAGTATACCCGGTTCTCGGACTTCGTGAGGGACATGGCCAAGGCCTTGGCCTTCCGTGCGGATCCCGAGGAGGAGCCTCGAGCCGAGGAGCTCGAGGCCCCTCCAGTATGACTCTCCACCGAAGGAGGCCTTTACTGTACCGGTTGCTCTGATGCTGGAACGGCTGCTCTTCCGCATGTGGGAGGCACCGGCCTCGGTGCCAGTTCTCAGCAAACGGGTCGATTCCATTTATCGAGTCCGTAAGAGCCCTGGGTTCCAGAAGGCACAGCTACCGCACCACTCCATGGTTGTGGAATCGGCCATGCATCGTCTGAAGAGTCAGAAGATGCACTCCTCGGTGCCCCCCGGCAGGGAGGCCCGGAACCTGGATGCCCTCGGTAGAAAGTACTTCCAGGGCTCTATGCTGGCTTGCTGTGTCCAGACTTAACAGCTGTACATGGGCATGTACCTCAGAGACCTGGCAAAGGAGATTGCCGGGTTCTCTGCTGGCCTCTCCGAGGAACCTTTGCAGAGGTTCAAGGCTTTGTCATCGGGGATTCGAGAGTGCTCGAAGTTTATATCTCAAGCAGCCTATGATGGCTTCGAGGCTTTCGCCCGAGTAACAGCGGCAGGCATCGGTGCACGCCATCAGGCCTGGCTACAGTCATCAGACCTCGAGCCATGGGTCCAAGACAAGTTGGTCATGTCCCTTGCCAGGCTGAGAACCTCTTTGGCAAACCCATGGCTGAAATGGCTGCAGAAATCGAGACTGAGACTCTCACCAGGACAAGGCTGTCCAGGAAGACTTCTGCCCCTTCTCAGAAGAAGAAGGGCTCGGCCCTTTTACCCGAGGAAGGCCTCTGCCTACAAATCCTACCCTCAATTCCAGGCCTCTACAGCTCCCCAACAGGGTCAGCAGGCCAAGGGGCAGGGACATGGGCCCTGTAGGCAGAAAACCCTCAGCCGCCAGCTCCGGCTCCTGCACAGCAGGGAGCGGGGTTTTGACTCCCACTGCATAGCCTCTCCCCCACAGCTGGCTCCACTCAGGTTGTCAGCTATAACAGGGGATACCTGGGTACTGAGCATAGTCCAAAAGGGCTACTTGTTCCACTTCAACCAGTTAACCTCCCTCCTATTTTCCAGGGGAGCCTCCCAGATTCCCTCTACACAGGAACCTCCTTCTTCAGGAGTTGGCAAGTCTTCTACAGGAGCAGGCGGTGGAACTGGTGCCTCACCACCTGAGAGGACGAGGCTTCTACTCCATGTACTTTCTAGTACCAAAAAGGACAGGAGGCCTCAGACCCATCCTAGACTTGCGAAATCTCAAGTTCCTGGAGAGGGAAAAGTTCAAGATGCTTTCCCTTAGAATACTGCTGCCCTACCTCCAGCAGGGAGACTGGCTATGCTCCTTAGACCTAAAGGATGCTTATACTCACATCCTCATTCATCCAGACCACAGACAATATCTCAGATTTGTAGTGGGAGGAAATCATTTTTAGTACAGAGTACTTCCATTTGGCTTAACCTCCGCACCCAGGGTTTTCACCAAATGCCTGGCGGTGGTGGCGGCCTATCTCAGAAACCAGGGCATCTTTGTCTTTCCATACCTGGACGACTGGTTCATCAGGTGTCAGTCTCCACAGGAGGCCAGACAGGCCACTCTTCACACTGTCTCTCTTCTCCAGCACCTGGGCTTTGTCATTAACTTCGCAAAGTCCACTTTGCTCCCCTCACAGAGTAGAGCTTATAGGGGCAAGGTTGGATACTTTACAGGCAGTGGCTTATTTGCCCGGGAACAGGGCTCACAGACTGATGGCTCTGGCCCAGCAGTTTTGCAGTGGATCTCTGGTCTCTGCCAGACATTTCCTAAGGCTTTTGGGTCACATGGCATCCACGGTCCATGTAACTCCAAATGCTCGTCTGCATATGCGGCCTGCTCAATGGTGCCTCAGAGCTTAGTGGATACAGGCCACAGGAGACTTACGAGACAGAGTAAGAGTTTCCAAACTACTAGCGTCCTCCCTGAAGTGGTGGCTGCATCTCCCGAACCTGATCAAAGGGGTACATTTCCAGGTACCACCACACACACAGGTGTTGACGACCGATGCTTTTCCAAGGTTGGGGTGCGCATTGCCAGGGGGCATGCACTCAGGGCCTCTGGTCCCCTTGGGAGGCCACACAGCAGATCAATCTGTTGGAGTTGTGAGCTATTCGATTAGCTCTACAAACTTTCTCTCATGTTCTCTCTCACCAGTCTGTCTTGATTTAGACAGACAACCAGGTAGCAATGTTCTATGTGAACAAACAAGGAGACACAGGATCCAGGCTTCTGTGTCAGGAAGCACAGGCCCTGTGTGCCTTTGCAGTCAAGCACGGCATGTTTCTCAAGGCAGTTTATCTACCTGGCCAAGAAAATTACCTGGTAGACATGTTGAGCAGGATTCTACAGCCTCACAAATGTCATTTGAATCCCCTACTGGTCCAGCAGATCTTCCTAAAATGGGATCTTCCAGCCATCGATCTCTTTGCCAGTCCTCTGAACCGTCTGCTGCCCAGGTTATGTTCCAGACAACGGCATCCTCTGTGAATAGCAGCAGATGCCTTCCTAATCTCTTGGTCTTCGGGCCTACTGTATGCGTTTCCTCCAACGCCTCTAGTGGCCCGAACCCTATTCAAGGTTCTTCGGGACAGGGCCTTGCTGATCCTGGTAGCCCCCAGATGGCCGAGGCAACCGTGGTTTCCACTCCTTCTGCACTTGGCGGTGGACACGCCACTCCCTCTGGGAGTACAACCTGATCTCCTGTCTCAGGATCAGGGATCTCTCCTGCACCCCAACCTCCAGTCCCTCCATTTGATGGCCTGGCTGCTGAAAGGGTAGTTCTAGCCCCCTTCTACCTAGGGAAGTGGAGGAGGTGGTTTTGGCCTCTAGGAGACAATCCACCCGGAAATCTTATGCCCTCAAGTGGCGTAGGTTCTCCCACTGGTGTGCTCAGCGCCAAGAGGATCCGTTTTCCTGCCTGGTACCAGTGATGATGCAGTATCTGCTTTACCTGTCGGACCTAGGCCTTAAATCCAACTCTGTTCGGGTCCATCTCAGTGCTCTGTCAGCGCACCACTCGCCAGTGGAGGGCCAGTCTGTCGATCCACCCCTTAGTAGCCCGCTTCCTCAGAGGCCTGCTTTTTCTCAAGCCTCCGATTCGTCCACCAGCCCCTGAGTGGGATTTGAATGTGGTCTTGCAACAACTTACTCGCCCATTTGAGCCGATGGCTACATGTCATTTACGCTTTCTTTCCCGGAAGGCGTTGTTCTTGGTGGCTCTTACTTCGACCAGGCGTGTGAGTGAACTACAGGCTCTGGTTTCTGATAGACCGTACACATGGTTCTGTAGGAACAGGGTGGTCTTACGGACTCATCCTAAGTTCCTTCCAAAGGTTGTCTCCTCCTTTCACCTCAATCAGGAGGTGGTTCTTCCGACATTCTTTCCCAGGCCGCATGCCAGCCGGGCTGAAATGGTCTTGCATACCCTGGACTGTAGGAGGGCGTTGTCTTTGTACATTGACCGTATGCAGGGGCATCGAAGGGCTGTTCAGCTCTTCATCTCTTTTGACCCTAATAAGCTGGGGTTACCTGTCTCCAAGCGTACCCTGTCCATTTGGGTAGCAGACTGTATCGCCTGGGCGTACAGGGCAGCCGGCCTCTCCTTGCAGGGTCGAGTCACGGCCCACCGTGTCAGGGCGAAGGCTGCGTCAGTAGCTCATCTCTGCTCTGTTCTGTTGGCAGACATCTGCCAGGCCGCTACTTGGTCTTCAAGCCAGACTTTTGCAGCCCATTACTGCCTCGAGAGAGAGTCCCGCAGGGACAGTGCTTTCGGACAAGCGGTACTCCATAATCTCTTTGAGGTTTAGGCAACTCCTACCCTCCGGCCCTTGTGTTGGGCTACCGTTCGGGGGCATTCTCAGAGAAGATTCTTATCACGCATGCTGAGGCTCTATAGCAGGGGTTCTCAACCCTGTCCTCGGGACCCACCTAGCCAGTTGGGTTTTCAGGATAACCACAATGAATATGCATGGGAGACATTTGCATATAATGGAGGCAGTGTATGCAAATCTCTCTCATACATATTCATTGTGGTTATCCTGAAAACCCGACTGGCTAGGTTTGTCCCGAGGACAGGGTTGAGAACCCCTGCTCTAGAGGGAGCTTATTTTTCGGCTTTGGGTTCTCGGTAGCCTGGACCTGGGGAGTCCCATATGTGAGGACTGACTTCCTGCTTGGTCCTGGAGAAAGAGTAGTTACTCACCTGTAACAGGTGTTCTCCAGGAGCAGCAGGAATCGGTCCTCACAACCCTCCCTCCCTCCCCTTGGAGTTGCAGTCATATATATATTTCATTTTGGTTTTTTTGCTGTCTCTTAGCTATGTCATCAGACTGAGCAAGATGGCACCCTTGGGCGGGAAGGGGACCGCGCATGCACGCTGCATTCCCAAAGGCTTTGTTTGAAAGCTGGGGAAATGCTCCGCACGAGGGCTCTGTCGGCGCCGACGTCACCCAAATGTGAGGACTGATTCCTGCTGCTCCTGGAGAACACCTGTTACAGGTGAGTAACTACTCTTTACAGACTCCCATGACCACTGTTCCCTCTAAGCTGTGCGCGTGTGCGCGCGCACATACCTCGCTGAGCGAGCGCACATACTTTACAACAGAGCGCACAAAAATTACGGCTCTGATTCTGCTAGAAAACAACACAGACGTCTTAAAATTTTAAAGTTATGATTGTAATTACTAGAAATTTCCCACTTCATTTAGTAATCGTCCATTTTCATTTAATTTGATTAAAATCAATGTGGTGTACATACTGTATTCTGACATGTAGTCAAATTTTAAAGTATATAACTCTGAGTGTTGTTATGTGGCGCACAAAAATTTAACCTTCCTTCAAAAGCTGCACACAGCTGATATTTTATGCGCACACAGCCTACAGAAAATTAGAGGGAACATTGCCCATGACTGGTATGTTCGGTGCATGGGACCCTGACATAAGGTGAATGACTATCCCAAATGTACCAAAATGTCAAGGACTCACAAAATTAGAAAGCTTAAATTAAAGGATTGCTTGGAAAGGAAATGAGTACAACTCTGAAAAGTCAGATGTCCAAGCTCCCCCTGCAGACAATGTAGGGAATACGTTTTATTCTAAAATAGAAAACTTCGAAGGATGGCTTTCAAACATACTACCTGATTAAACCATCCTATAAGTTAGCAGTTGATGTTGCGGCAACCAAAGAAAAGCCTTTGAAAGTTGCTTAAAGTGTAAAGTGCACTCTCCTCATAGTGCCAACCCTGCCTCTTTGACACATAATTGCAAAGGATGATGCCTTTCCAGAGCAAAGCCATTGCTTAGGCCTTACTTCCCCAAAATTTATTTATTTATTTATTTAACTGCATTTGTATACCGCTTTTCACCAGGTCAAAGCGGGTTAACACTAAAGGAGGGGGGGTGTACATCAATCAGTGTATAAAGGGGGGGGAGCCATCACCAGGGGGCCAACATTGACGATTCAAACAGGTAGTAAAGACTTAGGCGACAGATATAGGTCTCTTCTAGAGTATATTGGGGATTTTATTGGGGGACTAAAATCTGGGGAACAAAATTGGGGGACAAAATCTGATAGGTACAACACTGAAAAGAGGAGGATTTCCCCAGGGACATGGAACAAGGTTATCTCCAGGAACAAGCAGGAATGAGTCTTCACATATGGGTACGTCGGTACCGACGGAGTCTGCGCGGGAACGCTTCCCAGCGTCCAATCAAAGAGCTTTTGGAAGCATCCCACCACGCCTGCGTGCTGCCTTCCCGTCTTTCCCAACTGCCTCTCCTCAGTTTTCGTTTTCCCGCGGAGCCGGCAGGATGTCCTCCTGTCACCGCAGAAAATTCTTGTTTTTATTTTTAATTTTTCTTGTGGTCGCGGCTGTCTTCCTGACGCCACCGGTACCGCCGGTGTTTTTCTTTTCTTTTCTTGAAAATTTTTCCTTTTCCACGGGATATTTTTTCTTCATAGTGTCCCACGGTCTCTTAGGCCTTTTAGGCCTCTTCTTTTTCCTTCATGGAACCGCCAGACACTTTCTCCAAGAAATGTTCAGACTGTGGCGGTACAACTTTATTTTTAGACCCTCGAAGTCGGTGTCTAACCTGCTTGGGTCCTGACAACAGTTTGGTAAGAGGTTTTCAACATCGAGGCTCCCTCGATACACGTTTGCCCTCCAACTTCGGGGCACCGACCCCTTCTTCGTCCACACAGGATCAGGTAACCCACAAACAGTCTGTTAAGACTAGCCAGTCCTCGAGTGGTAGGTCTCATGCGCAGCATGTAGACGGCTCCGGCCTTGCCCTCGAGGGCCCACTGGCTTCAAATCCCTGGCGGGAGTCTTCGGTCTCCAAAGCCTATAAGGGGTTTCAGGTTGTTCCTGGGGTTCACCCCCCACAGAACATACCTAAGCCGTGTACGGTGGTGGCATCCGCTTCGAGCGGTACCGATACCCCGGCATCGGCACTGGTGTTGGATGAAACACTCCTCACCAGGGATCGTTATCTGGCGTCCTCGGTACCTTCGGGACCGGTGGATACCCTCCAGATTGACTTTCCATTATCGGTACCAACACCGATACTCCAACCGATGTCGGTACCCTCCAGATGTGCATCGATAGCCTCGCTTCCTTCGATGCCGAGTCTGGAATCGATCTCCAGTCTGGAGGACTGGGTACCGACTCGCCTTGGTACTGGCTCTCGACGGTACCGAAGGCTTGGTTCCGATGATTCGGATCCGCAAATCGGTTCCCCCGATGCTGATTGAGTTGCCACTGGTTGACTTTCCTTCACTGGTATCAGACACGGTACCGAAGTTGGTACCGATGTCCTCAATACCTTCACGGTCGGTGCCTTCCATGCTTCGCTTATCATGCTCTTTGCCCTCGATGCCGAGTTTGGAATCGATCTCTAGTCTAGAAGACTGGGTACCAATAGATTTTGGTACCGACACCGATCGATACCGCTGCTTCGGTACCGAGGATAGCGGCCGGAGGTTTTCGGTTACCTCGGTACCGATTGAACTGTCACCGATGACTGCTCCGATGTCTTTGTCGGGTTCGACTTCGACATCGGTACCTGTATCAGCATCGGTACCGGTACCCACAGTAGCATCGTCGCCAATTTCGGCCATGCTTTTTTCAACAGGATCACTCCATTCTATACCAAGCTTGGAGTCGATACCTGGCATGGACAATATGCTAAGGATAGGGGCTGCTCCTGACAGCCAGGGCCAGCAACCATCTTTTAAGCATTCCACACTGCACTCTGCAGGATCTTCTATTCCTATATATTTGGATAACTCTGTGGATGCTCAGGCTAGTTCTTTAGATCTACCCTGTCCAGGGGAAATTCCTGTTTGGGATCCCTCTTTTCAGAGTTTCCTCCTGGATATAGCAAGATCTCTTGCCATTCCTATTCCAGGACATGATCCTGCAAAAGACTCTGTTTCTGCCAAAGCAAAGGACAACATAATGCTTCCTTTGCATCATTCCTTGCAGGATCTCCTTCTAGGAATGTGGGAAACACCTTTAAGGGTACCCCCACCTCCCAAGGCAACTGATCTTTTATATCAGGTGCCCCCCTCTCCAGGGTTTCAAAAGACTCAACTTCCTCATCATTCCTTAGTAGTGGAATCAGCAATGAGGCAGGTAAAGAGTAAGAAAAAGCACTCTTCTTATCCGCCAGGTCGTGAGTCTAAGACACTAGATGCCTTTGGACGTCAAACCTTCCAGACATCTATGCTTTCTGCAATAATTCTCTCATATATTTTTTATACGAGTCTCTCTCTTGAGGAGGTCACAAAGCAGTTACATCTTTTGACTCCTTTCCTTCCAGATTCTAGGAGTAAAGACTATTCTTCACTGCTTAAGCATATCCAGAATATTTCTTGGTTTCTTTCTCGTGCTTCCCTAGACTCTTTTGAGTCTGATAGCAGAACTTCTGCTATTGCTATAGGGGCACGACGTAGAGCCTGGCTCCAGTCCTCAGACTTGGACAAATGGGCACAACAACGTCTGGGACATACTCCTTGCACTGGAGATAATCTTTTCAACAAGGAGTCTTTACATCAGGTTACTCAGTTATCCACTGATTTACCTGTTCCTAAGGTTTGTTCTACACCTTCTTCTGTCCCACTAGGTAGGAAATCTCCTACCAAACTTTTTTCCCACAGGAGAAGGTTTTATTCATCACTTGCCCATCATACAAATGTTCCCCAACAGGGGACGCATCGCCCTGGTCTGAAGAATCCAACCTCTCACCAGGCTCAGCAAACCCAGCATCTGCAGGGTTTCTGATCAATCATCATCAGATGCTTGTGACTCTTGGGGTTAGCATCTACAGTGGCTGCTTCTCAATGGAGGCAATCCACCGCTTCATTCTAACCCCTACACATGGATCTCTTTCCAAAAGATATCCATTTTTTCTATATTTCTATGAGCTGTCAGGATATTCATGCCTATAGGTCCCAGGTTTCTCCTCTTTTCCTGCTAGGGAAAGAGGTCTAACCACTATCAAATGATAGTTCCTGTGCCAGCATGTATCTTTCCTTTCTATAGACTTCCTACTTCGTAGGTCTTCTTCAGCTCCATTCTTTTCACCCTCTTACCAAGTTTTTCCCCTGTAAGAGGGAATTGCTTACTGGGAGGCTTTTTCTTCAGCCTCTCTACTTTCTCACTTCCAGCGCGGAGTTTACCTCCTCTGCTCAATCTTGCTTTGGGGCAGCTTATCAGACATGTCCAGAGTTTCCTACTCCTGTTCTGTCCTTTCTGTTTTTGAACAGTAAGATTCTTTCTGCTGTCTTGCTAACAGCTGCCTATGCAGGAGCTTTAATGTTTGGACCACTGGTTCTTGTCCACAAACAACCAGATTGTCCTCCACTAACATTCTGTCTAGTCTTAGTAGTGGCTCCAAGTCAGTGCTTCATCTCGCTTGGAGATCATCTCACTACAAGCTTTCTAGATGGTCTTCTATTCTGCCATCTTCATTTCCCTGAGTTTGGCAGCATAGTTGGCAGAGATACTGGTTCTCTAACAGCCAGTTCTGTCTCCTCATTCTCCTGCATCATGCTCTCTGCAATCTACAGAGAAGCTTTCCACTATGGGCCCTTGCTAGAGAGCATGTTTTTTTTTTTCTCCAACACCTATCCTAGCTGGTTAGAAAAGGCTTTTCAGTCATGTCTCCCATGACTAGAAGGTTCTCCCTTCTTTTACTATCTCCTTTTTTGATATAAAGGACATAGGCCTTCTCTTACGTGAAAGCTCAAGGAGTTGCCAGTTCCCTGCTTTAGTCCATAGTATTCCCAATCAAGGATATGCTTGTCCTCATGGTAAGAACGCATGATATCTTTGCCCTTAAGCAGGTCAACATGGTATCTCATCTCTAGGCGTCTTCTGTCTACTTACCATGCTAGAGTCCTGGAAGACTCGAGACTTGCTGGCTGCACATTGACATTGTCCTTTGTTTTTCACGTAACAGTCCTGGTTATTTTTCACTATTTTGCAGATCATGACCAGGAGGAATAGATTCTCTATATGTCTTCTCAAGTAGGTTCCACCTCCTTGTTATTAGATGAATCTTTCCTCTCCACATATCCTATGTGATCACTGTGCTGTAGGCATATCTCTGTTTACTTGCAGACACCCATATGTAGGCTTACATATCCATATTTATTTTTTGTGTGTATTTTATGCCCTGTCATATCTCACTATAGATATATTCTTATATGTCTGTTGATCTATCTCTATCTCTCTCTCTCTCTCTCTCTCTATATATATATATAATCTGTTGAGATATTTTATTATAGATATGTATCCACATACTTATCTATCTCACTGTCTATCCTCATATAGCTATATGATTCTGACAGAGGGGCTTTACCCATACCTATGCTATCTAGCAAGTTTGGGGTTCTACACACACAACCACTCCTGTGGTAGTCAACAATTTTTATACCATAACCTAACGGTTTAGGTACCTCTGAAGCTTTCCGTGCCCAATATCTCTCCTAGCTTACCCCAGTTAGGAGAGATATTGTGGATCTTCAGTTAATCACAGGTTTCAATGCCTCAGGCATTTATTTATTTTATTTATTTTTATTTATTTATACATCTTTTCTATACCGCCACTTCCAGAGATCAGTGGCGGTTTACAGGTAACATAAACTTTAATAATAGAGTACTATTATTTTACATAGAACAGAACTCAAAATACAATGAGATAACATGAGAGGTAGGAACGTTTGAACTGGGTATGAATTAGTTAATGTTTTAAAACATAATATGTCAACAGTAAAGGGATATATTTACATTAAATTACAGTTATTCAGATTAGCAACAAGCAATTGCGTTCAAAGAGTAAGCTTAATCTAGGTGAGAAATGTGAATGTGTGGGAAAGATTTTATGCCTTGTCTAGGTAGGGTCAGTGAGTGACTGATGATCGGTGTTTTTCTCTGAGTTAGGCTTATCTTCAATTTGGAGGTTATTGTAGTACAGAGTAAATAGATGGGTTTTTAGCTTTTTTCTAAATAATTGAAGGTCCTTGATTTCTCTGATTTCAATTGGGAGGTTGTTCCATAATGTAGGGGCGAAGAATGAGAAAGCTGTGTTACTTGTCTTCTGACTTGTCTTTCAAATAGAATCAGGGACTTGTATCGTGTGAAGGTTTTTTTTTCTTCTTGATCTATCTTCATGTGGGATGTTGAGCGTAGATAAGAAAGATGGTGCTATATTATTAAAGATCTTAAACGTATTGACTAAGGACTTGTAGATGATTCTGCATGAGACGGGTAACCAATGGAGAGCGTAGAGAATCGGAGATATATGATCTGATAGTTTCGCTTTATAGATAATCCTTGCGGTGACATTTTGGGCTAATTGAAGTGTGTGAATATTTTTCTTAGAGGTCCCTTGAAGAATACCATTACAGTAGTCTAAATGTGGTGTTATAAGTGTTTGTGCTACGGTTCTGAAATCAGTGTTATCTATCATTGGTCTAAGTTGTTGGATTGTCCTTAATTTGAAATATATTGTTTTTACAGATTGTTTTATATGTTTGGTGAGGCTGAGGGTCGTATCTAGAGTGACTCCCAAGTATTTGATCTCATCTTTGACTGGGAGAGAGTTTTTTCCAATGTTGATTTCAAGTGGGGGAGTGAAACTTGTGTTTCTTGTTATAAATAGAACTTCTGTTTTTTTAAAATTAATATTCATATTCATTGATTTCAGCCACAGCTCAGCTTCAGTGAGGCAACGACATATGTTGCTATAATCCGGGTTGGACACATCAAATGGCGCGTATAACATGTCGTCCGCATAGATGTGGTAGTTGATTTTGAAGCGTTTAAATATGGAACAGACGGGTTGAAGATAGAGATTAAACAAAAGTTCCGAAAGGGCAGAGCCTTGAGGGATGCCCTGTTCTTGTGGAAATGGGGATGAGGCATTTCGATCTATTTGCACATATTGGGTCCGGTTAGTATTCAAGGGTTTTATCTTTGATGCCTATTTGAGAGAGTCTAGAGATGAGCGTGATATGGTTTACAGTGTCAAAGGCCGAGGAAATATCAATGAATATGAGAATGAAGGCTCGCTTGGCATTATCGATACCTCTGATGATTGTATCAAATAGTGCTGTTAGGAGCGTTTCTACACCATGATATGGGCGAAATCCATATTGATGTTCATCTAATGGAGCTGATGAGTCTATATAATCTTGCAGTTGTATTTGCACAATCTTTTCAATAATCTTGGCAAGGAATGGAATACTTGTAATGGGGCGATATGAAGTTGGGTCATTGCCGTCTAGAGCTTTGTTTTTTTAACAGCGGTCAAATTGCTGACCTTTTGAGGACATCTGCTATACGTCCTTGTTGAAGAGATTGGTTTACTATGTTCAGTAAGTCTGAGGCAAGTTCTGTTTTTGTTGATTTTATCCAAGTCACTGGACAAGGATCAAGAAGAGAGGTGGTTGTATTTAGGTTGGAGATTGTCTGAAGTAGGAGTTTTTTGGTAATAGGGTGGAAGGCTTTCCATTCCAGGTGGTTATTATCTGGAAGAGATAGGCTAGGTGGGGTGAAATGGCTGTTAAGTTTGAGTTTATTTGCAAAGTGATCAAGTATTTGCGGGCTAATACCAATTTTGTGGGAATTGTTGGATGGGGATTTGGTTAACGATTTGACAATCTCAAATAGTTCTCTAGGACGATTAATAGCTTTATTTATTTATTTATTTATTTATTTTATTTAACAATTCTTTTATACCGCGCTATTACAATCAGTGCGGTGTACATTGAACAAGAACATACTACAATGCAAACAAGTAACATTGAGTTTTACATTGAACAGGGAACTTCAACAATAGGACAACTGGGTGAACTATGTACAGAATAACTTAATGGTATATACAGTAGTATAAAACTCAATTGGATAATGCAATGTGGTTTACTAATAGGACTAGAGAGAAGGTTGACCAACTAGCCCTTTTCAGGTTGTATAGATGTGCTAGTTTTGTTAATGTCTAGGTTGACTTCTGGGTAGCATTTTGTGAACAAGTGGTATTTCAATGATTTTCTGAATAGGATTAGGTCTTTGATAGCACGGATTTCGTGAGGTAGCGTATTCCAGATTAGAGGTGCAAATAAACTTTAGATAAAGTTTTAGAGCGATATTGTTTTTTAGCGTTATTAATCGCATCCTTGTAATCTTTGAGTAGTGAGAAATATTGTATTCTGAGTTCGTGAGTTTTTTTCCTTCTCCAAGTAGATTCCATTTTTCTAAGACCTTTCTTCAGAATTGCGAGTTCAATAGTATACCATTTTTCATTTTTTCTCATTTTATGGTGAATCTTTGTTGAATATGGTTCTGATGCGGATCCAATAATGGAATTCCAGCTGGATATGGCGTCATCAAGGTTATAGATATAAGGATCCAATCTAGGGAGTACTGATTCAAGAAACTCTTCCCTGTTGAATGGACGAAATCTTTGACCTTGTTGTAGATTGACAAAGGGTGCTTTGGTGTATTGTGGGAGGTGGAAAGAGAACCTAATCAGATAGTGGTCAGACCATGGGACTTGAGTTGTGGAAGGTGAGACAAAATGAGATGTGGTTGTGTAATGGGTAGGAATGAAGATTAGGTCGAGAGTGTTTCCTTTGGTGTGAGTTGGTTGGTTAACTGTTTGCTTGAAGCCCATTTCTTCCATCGCTTCTAAGAAAGATGTTTCTTGATTGTTAGAGAGAGACGGAAGGTTAAAATCACCTAGCATGATGAGGGGTTTCCTTATTGTAGAATTGCAAGCCGATTCTAGAATGGTGTCAACATTTTGATTACTTGCAGTCGGAGGTCTGTATATCAAGCAGATTGCTATGTCCTTATTTTCAATCTTGAGTATATTTGTGTCATCAGGGCTTTTGCATAAAGTAGAGGATAATCCAAGATTAGATTTAGCTAATATAAGAACATCTCCTCCTTTTATATGGTTCCTATTGCAGGTGAAGATGGAGTATCCTTGCCCTTTTAATTGATTTAACAGGACTGAGTCAGATTCTGTTAACCATGTCTCAGTAATGCATAGAAGGTCTGGGTTTTCTGTATTAATTAGATCAGTTATGATAGGTGTTTTATTTCTAACTGACCTAGCATTGATGAGGATGAGGGATATGTGTGTGAAAGCATTGACTGTATTTATGTGGTCGGTTTTAGAAGATGTCTTTATCTGAATCAGTCTGTGGTGATTTATCTTAGCATTTCCTAAGAATAGTTGATGAGTGTTATGTCTCTGACGATGAGGGATAACATGAATGTATGAAAACTCCGGGAGGTTCAATGGTGGGGTGAAGGCGTTAGCAGGGAGGGGGTAGAGAGAGAATAGTAGGCTGACAATGTATAAGGTGAGATTCAAGGTAAACAGTAGCATTTTTTTATAGTTCATACTGGAGCTTCCGATGACTGTAAAAATGCAGGTTACTGACAACAATATAAGAATCAAGTAGTTAGCTACTGACAACAGTATATGGAATCAAGTAGTTGGTTACTGACAACAGTATTATGAAATCAAGAAATGAAATTATTATTGTAAACTGACAACAGTATACAAGAGAGAAAAGAATTAATGAATACTGACGACAGTATGTAATTAAGCATAAATTAATGAAAAATAGTATACGTATGTGAAAGCTACTGGCATCAGTGCATCAGAGAAGCACTGATGCCAGAGAAGCACGTCCTCGCTTTTTGGGATACAAGGAGCTCCCACACCCTTTCTCCCCACAAGGACTGTGTCTGTTTGTCCAAATCGGTTAGCCTTCTCTTTTTGCTCCTAAGAGTGGCTCACTCTGCCTCCAAAAGAGCTAGGGGTTTTCTCATAAAGCCTTCCGCTGAAGGTCCACCGTTTTTGGACAACCCCAGTTTCCCTACTGGGGTTACCTGTTATCTTTCAAGATTCTGTCCTCCACTGTTTTTTCTACAGGATTATTACTTCCATTTACAGTGAGGTCCTCTTCACGGTTCCTCTACTAGGTTTCTCAGTAGATCCATGAACCTCCATACTTCTGTGAAATCCTGTCAAGGGAGGTCCATATTGCAATATCCTTTGCAATATTATTGATGACCATCATCATCCACACATGGACTCCATCCCTACAGTCCTATGCTAGGTTAGCTGTTCCACAGCATCCTTCTTTCTTCAACTCCTATCCTCCATCCTCAGGATGTCTGGTGTTCTGGGAGATAGCATGTTCCAGCCTATGACATGCTGGGACTCCAGGCATCTCAGCTTGGGAGTCCCCATATGTGAAGATTCATTCCTGCTTGTTCCTGGAGATAGCACAGTTACTTACCTGTAACAGGTGATCTCTGGGAACAGCAGGAATAAGTCTTCACAACCCACCCACCTCCCCAGGAGTTGTATCTCTATCTATCTTTCCTTTCCTCTCTCTCTCTCTTTCTCTCAGCTTTAAAACTTAACTGAGGAGAGGCAGTTGGGAAAGGCGGGAAGGCAGCACGCAGGCGTGGTGGGATGCTTCCAAAAGCTCTTTGATTGGACGCTGGGAAGCGTTCCCGCGCAGACTCCGTCGGTACCGACGTACCCATATGTGAAGACTTATTCCTGCTGTTCCCAGAGATCACCTGTTACAGGTAAGTAACTGTGCTTTCTCTGGCTAGAGTTTCTGGTGCCCCCCTGCAACCTATAGATCGCCCCTCTCCCTCATTATTAATTCAGCTTAATGTGGTGGCGTTAGTTGCTGTGGCTGTTTTATCACATTGAAGAGCGGTAACTGCAGGGGAACATACTTGCCTTCCTGCAGTTAGCCTACAAAGCACAGAGCTTAGCAAACCTGCTGATAAATGTGCCAAATAACAAGAGGGGCTCAACAACACCAATGCAACACCTTCCCCTTCCACAAAAACAAGAGCAACTTGGCTGCTCTAACACAACATTTTCCATAGTCATAAAAACAAAAGGGAATTTGTGACTTCAACATAACATCAGTATAACTTCTGAAACTGCACATTAGAACAGCATGATATTAATGTAGATATATAATCTGCAAATAAAAACAAAGGAAACACAAGATGCTCACGCACCAAGAAACTAAAAGAAAAAGCGAGAAACATTGCCCAGTTTATTACACCAAATTATAAAGTTATAACGTTTTATTTTATTATAAACTGTGTTATGGTTCTTGCTTTTTCTTTTTGAACATATATTCTGCATCCAAGAACAAGTGCGACAAGGCGGTAACAAAAACCAGGAGGATGTTGGGTTGCATACAAAGAGGAATTACCAGCAGAAAGGAAAAGGTACTAATGCCCCTGTATAAGTCACTGGTGAGGCCTCACTTGGAATACTGTGTTCAGTTTTGGAGACCATATCTTGCAAAGGATGTGAAAAGACTGGAAACTGTTCAGAGGAAGGCGACCAAAATGATTTGGAGCCTGCGTCAGAAGCCTTATGAGAAGAGACTTGAAGACCTAAATATGTACACTCTGGAGGAGAGGAGGGATAGGGGAGATATGATTCAGACCTTTAAATACTTAAGAGAAATAATGAACAAACAAATCTCTTCCAAAGACGGGGAAACTGTAAAACTAGAGGGCATAACATGAAGCTGCAAGGGGGTAAATTGAAAGGAAATGTCAGGAAATACTTTTTCACGGAAAGGGTGGTAGATGCTTGGAATGCCAACCCGATGGAAGTGGTGGGGGCAAATACAGTGACAGAATTCAAAATGGCATGGGACAGACACAGTGGATCTCTTTACAGCAACAGGATAAAATCAAAATAAACGTAACTATCTAAATTCTCAAAAAACAGGGGTGTCCTACACGGAGCGGTGGGTTCACCCCTAAACAAAGATATGGGGAGGAGTGGCCTGCACGGAGCGGCAGGTGCACCTACTCTTGCCATCTTATTGGGCAGACTAGATGGACCATACTGGTCTTTATTTAAACAGTTTTTTATATACCGCTTTATCCTAAAATCAAAGCAGATTATTTATTTTATTTATTTATTTACATTCTCTTATATACCGCGCTATTCTGCATCAGTGCGGTTTACATTGAACAAGCTGAAATTACATTGAACAGGGTATTATAACTTGGAGATAACTATTTTACAGGGAACATGGGCTATGGAGGGTTAAGTGGCTTGCCTAAGACCACAAGGAGCACCTGTGGGACTAGAAACCCCAGTCCTTCCAGCCCAAGGTTGCTGTCCTCTAGTGGGATTTGAACCCCTGACCTTCCACCTGAAGTACCTTGCCCCAACCACTAGGCCACTCCTCCACTCCAGATTACACAGCAAACAAGTCAATACACAGCAAACAAATCAAGTGGCTGGGTGTGTGGGTGTGGGCCTGCAGTGATACATTGAGGTATGTGTGCATGAGTGGTGTGAGGTTGATTGCGTAGTGTACTATATACAGTAGGAGCTCTGTACAGGAACAATATATATTTTACATTTTCTTGCTGCAGGCTATCTACAGCTGTAGGCTATATACAGTATGAGCTATTCACATTTTTACATTTTATTATCAGAGAGGGAGTTTGTTTGAACAGTTTGTGTGATGTCCTTGTAGTGTTCTGTGATGAGCATAGTTTTTAGCATCTTCAAGATGTCTTTGCGGTCTTTTGTTGATATTAGGTTGTCGGGGAGTGATTTCCAGAGTGCAGGAGTGGTCCGTGATAGTGCTCTTCTAGAAGTGGTTAGGGTGATTGGTGGTCTTCCTTGAATCGCTCAATGAGTAGGGTGGTTTTTAGTAGTTTCCTGAATTCTTTTAAACCTGTTGTTGATTTTAGTTTATCTAGGAGGTCATTCCAGATGGCAGGGGCAGCCAGCGAGAAGGCTCTCAGGGATGTGGATTTGTTGGATCTTGTAAATAGACTGGGTGTTGGTTTGTTTTTGGTGCTATTTCTGTCTGGTCTTGTTCTTGTTTTGGATCCAATAAGTTCATGTAGTATTTCTGCTGACATGTTTTTAATTTTGAAGATAATGCTGCTTTATATTTTGCACGTGATATCGGTAGCCAGTGGAGGTCATGTAGTATTGGGGTTATATGGTCTTGTCTTGATGCGCTAGCAATGATGCGGGCAGCGGTGTTCTGTATTTATTTATTTAACATTTCTTATATACCGCCTTTCATGATATCATAAATAAAGTACAGCCCTCAGCTGCGCAGCTTCACAGTATCTGATGAAACATGGGACCACAAGCCCCCCTTCCCCCGAGGGAGGGGTTTCTTACATAGTAACATAGTAAATGACGGCATAAACTATTTTATTTATTTAACATTTCTTATATACCGCCTTTCATGATATCAAGGCGGTTTACATTGAACAAACTGAAATTACATTGAACAGGGCATTATAACTTGGAGATAACTATTTTACAGGGAACATGGGCAATGGAGAGTTAAGTGGCTTGCCCAAGACCACAAGGAGCACTTGTGGGACTAGAAACCCCAGTCCTTCCAGCCCAAGGTTGCTGTCCTCTAGTGGGATTTGACGGGTGGTTTGTTTGGGTTGAACTTGATATAGTATGTTACAGTAATCCAGTACAGGTGTAACCAGTACAGTAATCCAGTACAGGTGTAACGATGGCCTGGCATGGCATACTGTGCGGAAGTGTTCATTGTTGAGAAGAGGTTTTAATCTCTGGAGCGTTGCGAATTTGAAATATGCTGTTTTGGATATCTTATTTATATGTGGTTGGAGGGTGAGTTGTTTGTCTAGAATCACTCCAAGGTATCTGACTTCATCTTTTATTGTAATCAGCGTATTGGATATGTCGATAGAGGTAGGGTGAATGAATGTGCTGTTTCTCGTTATGATGATTGCCTCCGGGGTTTTTTTTGTTGATATTTAGGTGGTTGTTATTTGGCCAGGTTGTTGTTTCTTGATTGCAGGTAGATATGGTAGTGTAGTCTGGTGAGTCCAGTTGAATGGGAGTATATGCCATGATGTCATCGATGTATTTGGCGTATTGTATTTTGTATTTGTTATATATTTTGCAAATAGGTTGAATATAAATGTTGAAGAGAAGAGCTGATAGTGATGAGCCTTGAGGAACTTCTTGAGTGGTTTTGAAGGGTGCTGAAGTGAGGTTCCCAGTATTTACTGTCTGCTGTCTGTCTTCTAGGTATGACTGAAACCATTTAATAGTGATATCTTGGAGGCCAATTTCCCTTAGGCGCATCAATAGGATGTGATGAGAAACTGTGTCGAAGGCTGCTGAAATATCTATAAATATCTGCCTCATTTACTATGTAAGAAACCCCTCCCTTGGGGGGGGGGGCTTGTGGTCCCATGTTTCATCAGATACTATGAAGCTGCGCAGCTGAGGGCTGTACTTGCTTGAAGGGAGGAAGGGGAGGTCCCACAGTGGGTTGAGATGGAGAGGGGGAATGAGGAGGTATTGGAAAGGTAGATTTGGGATGTGAAAGGGAAGGATAAAGGAAGAGGGGGTGACAATCCCATGGTACAGCATACCCTGGAAATATGGTTGTGAACTAAAGAGCGATTGCGGGGGTGGGGGGGGGCAAGTGGTGTTCGAGGCAAGCCTTTATAAGGGGGATGGAAGACTTTAAGCTGGGGGCAGAGGGAGTATGATTTCGGCAATGGGGAGCAAAAGGGGTTGGTGCAGCTGGGACTGGTGGTGGATAAAACGGGTAGGTTAGTATCCTTCCTGGTATTGATGGAAAAGTACGGGCTCCTGGGGACCAACCCCTATACCCATTTACAATTGGCACACTATTTGAGCACCAAAGAGGTGAAGTAGGATTTGCACAGAGATCTGATGCCCTTCGAGGTGTTGATGGCTAAAGGTGGGGAGAGCAGGGTCTGTTATTCACCTTGGATAACCATCTGCAGGGAGGGAATGGTATCCTTTACCTTATCAAAGCAAGTAGGAAAGGGAGCTGCTGGGGCCCTGGGATGAAAAACGATGGAGGGCCATTTACAAGGCAACTTGGAAGTTGGCACCGGGTACGGCCTTATTGGAAAATAGCTTGAAGACTAGGTTAAGAGTGTATTGGACCCCGATGAAAGTGCATGCAACTAATCAGAGATATGTGGAGGCGTGCCGAAAGGGCTGTGGCGGTAAGGGGGAGCTAAAACATCTGTGCGACTGCCTTAAAGTGCAACAGCTCTGGGGGTTGGTGGAGCACCTATTTGCAGAAATCACTGGACTACGGTGAGATTCACCGTGGTGGGGGTGCTGCTGAATGAAGTACGGGAGGGAGGGGGAGTTGGGGTGGTTTATGGGCTACTGTATGATTGCGATACGGATGGAAGAAACCAGGTTTGCCTACTAGAGAAATGGTGGTGTGCAGGTTGGATCATTTTTTCTGTATGTGCGAGATTGCAGCGTATCAATACCACATGAGGGGTGCTTTTCTCAGGATCTGGCCAATGGTACCAGAGATGGGGAGAGGCTCACCCTGTGGGTATCAGGGGTCTGGGACACACGGATGGTGAGCTAGAGGGAGGGCCCGGAGGTCGGGTCAAAGATTAATGCTGATATCTGCTTGTGTATAAGTAGTGCATATATGGGTCACGTGATGTGGTGAGACTGAGCGGCTGTAGATTGCTTGAGCTCCAGGCCCCCCCCTTCTCCCGCCGCTAAATTGAGCTGTATTTGAACCGTAAGGCTGTTCTTAAACCCCGGGTGAGGCAGCGGATAACCTGGTGGGCGAAGTGTGTGGAAAACGCGGCATGGCAACAGCGGTGAAAACCAGCAGGAGAGAAAAAGAACGACAGACGGGGCAGTTAAAAATGGCAGAATCGCCTACAGCGCCATCTCCGCCTGTATCACCGGGGGCCATAGCAGAGATATCGGCAGCGGTCTCCCAGGCACTATTGGGTCAATTTGAGGCTTTGCACGGGAAAATTGATGCATTGCAGACCTCGGTGGAATCCTTGGGTAAGCGAATGCAGGAGGCAGAGGCCCAAGTAGGGGCGACAGAGGACCGCGTGGAAATCCTGATGCACGAGGTGAGGAGCCTGTAGGCTGCGTTGCAGCTACAAGAGGCCAAAACAGATGACCTCGAAAACCGCTCCCGTTGGAATAACCTCCGTTTCTTAGGGGTCCCGAGCAGCGTGCAAGATAAAGATTTAAAAGCCTATGTGGAAGCCCTCATTATGCAGGTGCTGGGCAGCGGAGAAGAACATGGCCAGCTCAGGCTGGCGAGAGTGCACAGAGTGGGGCCTAAACGACCAGCCAATGGCAGGCCCCGGGTGATGTTAGCCAAATTTCTGCACGTCCTCCAGAAGGAGGCAGTGTTAAATGGGTACTCAGAAATCTGGGGGAGTTGTAAAGGACAATATCACAGTGAGAGTAACACAAGACTATTCGGCAGCTCTGAGCCAGAGGGCATATGCACCCCTCTGTCAAAAGCTGGTGGAGGCTAATATCAGATTCACCATGCAATACCCCTCTAGGCTTCATATCATTCATGGCGGGACACAGAGGAGCTTTGCCACAGCTGCGGAAGCGACTAACTATGTAGAGGGACTCATACGGAAGACGTCAGCCCATACTGTGGAGGATGAAGAGGAGCCTTGAATGTATCTTGTGAGACTGGAAGAGCTCTAAAGCGAAGAGGGTGAGCAGCAGACCAGTGGCTCGGGACTGTTGTGGGGATTCGAGGTCTGCGATGTTTGCTGCAATGGGGGGTTGATTTAAACCCTAATTTGAAAAGTTGCATTTATGTGTGTATCTAAGGGGATCATAGAGTGAATACTACATTTGGGCTGTCTGGCGGGGTGGGGGAGAGGGACACTTGAGTCTTAATATAGGGAGGAGTGGCCTAGTGGTTAGGACAAGGTACTTCAGGCCGGAGGGCCGGGGGTTCAAGTCCCACCTGAGGACAGCAATCTCAGGCCGGAGGGACTGGGCTTTCTAGTCCTATGGGCACTCCTTGTGGTCTTGGGCAAGCCACTTAACCCTCCATTGCCCATGTTCCCTGTAAGCATTAGCGTATGTGTGTCATATCCCCTCGTGTTAAATGTATCTCCCAATTGACCGCTTTGACCCAATGAAAAGCGGGATATAAATACAGCTAAATAAATAAATAAATAATAAATAAATTTGCCTGTATTGGAAAAGGTCCCTGGAGCCTTGATGATTATGTAAGTACAGTGTCGTTGGTTCACATGAAGAATCACTCTGTTTAATGTAGATGTAAGTGGGGTCAATGATGTTGGAGAGCCAGCAGCACACCGTTGGAAGTGGTGGTGGGGAGCGGGATCTGTACACATCCAAGTGACCAAGAAGGAGAGGAGGGTTAGAGATAAAGAGAGGGATGAGGGGATAAGGGGGGGTTGGGATAGAAAGGAGGGGGTAGAGAGGAGGAGTAGGTTGTCAGAGAGGGGGAGAAGGGGGGGAGGGGCAGCACAGCCAACCCTGGAACAGGCATATGGGATGTGGAAATAGGATAGGTGAATGGGAGGAGCCCCAGGCTGGGGGGGAACTTCCCGGGAACTATTTAGGTATTGTGAAACATGGGTCTACACAGTATGCGGTATTCTGAAGGTCATTTCATGGAATGTTTGTGGGATTGGGAACCCAATTAAGAGATCCAAGATATTACAAGCCCTGGCCAGACAAAAATGTGACATAGCTCTTTTGCAGGAAACAAATCAATCTATGGAAGAGCATTTGAAACTGCAGAGGGACGGGGTGGGTCAGGGCTGGAGGTCCCCAGCAGAGGGATAAAAGCGTGGAGTGGTCATCTTGATCCATAAACATGTAAAATTTACTCTGGAAAAGTAATATGTAGACCCAAATTGGCGATATGTGACGGTATGCTGGAGGGGAGGCCCATAGTGATGGGAAATATGTATAGCCCCAAAGTACTGGACCGCGCGTTGTATGCGTGTCTGGCCTCCAGAATTGAGCAGTTGCCTGATGTCCCGTTGATTTTAGGAGGGGACTTCAATGGGGTGCTGGATTTGGATTTAGACACTTCAAAGGGAGAACAGATCGAGCACGTATACATGGGGGCGGTTGATGCCTGGCGCCTGCTTCATCCAATGGAAAGAGATTTTACTCACCAGTCGCGAGCACATGGCTCAAGCACCCGGATTGACTATATCTTTATCTCAAGTAGAATCTTTGCACAAGTAACTGACACGCAAATTGGTCCATTGGAGATATCGGACCACGCCTAATCTGGGTGGAGTTGGAGTGGGCCCAAACCGACTCGCAGTCCAGAATGTGGCGCTTCCTGTTAAATTTGTATCGGGATACTGAATTTCATCTTTATCTTAAACAACGCTGGCAGGATTTTGCGTGTAATAATGAACACCACCAAGTTGACCTGGAACTTTTTTGGGAAACAGCTAAAGTTTTTATTTATTTACATTCTCTTATATACCGCGCTATTCTGCATCAGTGCGGTTTACATTGAACAAACTGAAATTACATTGAACAGAGTATTATAACTTGGAGATAACTATTTTACAGGGAACATGGGCTATGGAGGGTTAAGTGGCTTGCCCAAGACCACAAGGAGCACCTGTGGGACTAGAAACCCCAGTCCTTCCGGCCCAAGGTTGCTGTCCTCTAGTGGGATTTGAACCCCCGACCTTCTGTCCTGAAGTACCTTGCCCAAACCACTAGGCCACTCCTCCACTCCAGTTGTTCTGTGTGGGGACATCCTTGGCTATTCTGCGTGGAAAAAGAGTGTTAAACGAACAGATAATACAGCTTGAGAAACACTGTCAAGGCCAGGCGTAAATATGCGAGTTGCCCCAATGCAGCTAATAAGTTACTATGGGAAACCCAGACAACCCTCAATGAGCTGCTCCACAAGAGGGCTAAAAAATCCTTTATGTATTACCGCTATCAGCTGTATCGGTTTGGAGATAAACTGGGGAAACTCCTGGCACTTTGCCTACAGGGTAGTAGAGGGACTAGGAATGTTGCAGTCATAAGAGATGCCCAGGGCAGGCTTCAGAAGGGAAATCGCGAGATTGTCCGGGTGTTTCATGCTTTTTATGAGAATCTTTACCAGAAAGAGGGAACACCCGCAGCCCCACTAGAGGATTATTTGAGAGGATTGGGAGTGCCGAGTTTGGGGGCCAAGCAGCGGGCCCAATTGGAACAGCCAATCACGCAAGCGGAGACACTTCAAGTTATACAAAAGGCAAAGTGCCATAGGGCACCGGGACTCGATGGGCTAGGGACTGAGTTCTGTAAACTGTTTGGGGACCTGGTGGCCCCCTCATTGGCGGCGTTATACAGCCACAAGGTGGAGCAGGGCAGTTTCAAGTGGGGGGAGAACCAGGCGCACATTATATTAATATCTAAACCAGGTAAAGATCATGCACAGGCCTCCTCTTATAGACCAATATCCTTGTTGAACTATGACTTGAAAGTGATGGCAAAGGTGTTGGCAGACCACCTAGCCCCGATATTGGAGGAATTGATACATGCATCCCAAGTAGGATTTGTGAAGGGCCGTCATGTCGTGTGCAATTTGCGTAGGATCTTGTCATCGTTGGAATGGACTCAGGAGCGGGAGCAGTAATCCCTGTTAATCAGTTTCGACACAGAAAAAGCATTTGATTGCGTGGATTGGGAGTATTTACATGCTCTTACCCCATTATGGCCTAGGCAGTGCCCTTTGTAGCATGATCGCAGGACCGACCGCGAGAGTGCTATGCAATGGGATGTTGTCAGATATGTTTCCCTTGGAGAGGGGTACCAGACAGGGGTGCCCACTCTCACCGTTGTTGTTTGTGCTGTCTCTCGACTCCTTCATATGAAGAATAGAACTCTCCAATGACGTACGTGGGGTGCGTATGGGGCGGCATGCGTTTAAGATCGCGGCTTTCGCGGATGATATTCTCGTACACCTGTAATCACCACAGCAGTCGCTACCCAAACTATTAGAGGAATTTTCAAGATTTGGGAAAATAGTGGGATTGCGTATCAATATGGATAAGTCTGAGGCCCTGGTTGTGCGAAGTGATGTGAAAGGGAGGTGGGGAGGCGTATTTCCTCTTCAATGGGCTGGGGATGCCTTTATTTATCTGGGAATTCTCTTAACTAGAGACCCGCAAGAATTATATAAACAGAACTTCGAGCGGATTTTGGCTGGACTTCGGACACAGCTGCGGGCCCGGCGGCCTTTACCCTTGTCACTGTGGGGGGGGGGGGAGAGTGGTGGCAGTGGGGATGGTAGTTTTGCCCCGTGTGCTGTATTGGATGCAGACGCTCCCCGTATGGCTACTGAAATGCGACATTGCATGCTTGGAGCGAGAGATATGGGGATTCCTATAGAAACATAGAAACATGATGACAGAAAAAGACCACAAGGCCCATCTAGTCTGTCCTTCCATAACAACTACAACAGTCCACTTTTTACCTTTAGAGATCCTCTGTGTTGGTCCCATGCTTTTTTGAATTCAGTTACTGTCCTCATCTCTACCACCTCCACTGGGAGACTATTCCACGGATCCACTACTCTTTCCGTAAAGAAATATTTCCGCATATCACTCCTGAATCTATCTCCCTTCACCCTCATCCCATGTCCCCTCGTAGCAGAACTTGCTTTCAATTGAAAGAGGCTCTCTCCCTGAACATTTATGCCACGGAGGTATTTAAACATCTCAATCATATCACCTCTATCCCGCCTTTCCTCTAAGGTGTACATATTAAGATCCTTAAGTCTGTCCTCATATGCTTTATAATGAAGCCCATTAATCATTTTAGTAGCAACCCTCTGCACCGACTCCATCCTGTTCACATCCTTTTGAAGGTGCGGTCTCCAGAATTGCACACCATACTCCAAATGAGGTCGCACCAAAGACTTATACAGAGGCATTATCACCTCCTTTTTTCTGCTAGCCATTCCTCTCCGTATGCACCCAAGCATCCTTCTAGCTTTTGCCGTCGCCTTTTCTACCTGTTAAGCTACTTTAAGATCATCAGACACAACCACGCCTAGGTCCCGCTCTTCTTTAGTGGACAAAAGTACTTCACCTCCTATACTGTATTGCTCCCTTGGATTGCTGCAGCCCAAATGCATGACCTTACTTTTTTTTACATTAAATCCCAGCTGCCAAATTCTAGACCATTCTTCAAGCTTAGTTAGATCCCTCCTCATGTTATCTACACCTTCCTGGATGTCTACTCTATTGCAGATTTTGGTATCATCCGCAAAGAGGCAAACCTTACCCGACAGTCCTTCCGCTATATCACTAACAAAGATGTTAAAAAGAATCGGACCAAGGACAGATCCCTGGGGCACACCACTGGTAACATCCTTCTCCTCAGAGTGAGCTCCATTTACTTGTACTCTTTGTCGCCTCCCACCCAACCAATTTATAAGAACATAAGAACATAAGATATGCCATACTGGGTCAGACCAAGGTCCATCAATCCCAGTATTCTGTTTCCAACAGTGGCCAATCTAGGTCATATGTACCTAGCAGTTTCCCCAAGAGACACAAGTTCCACAATGCTTGTACTGGGTCAAGCATTGATATCTTCGGTCACTTCTTAATAATGGTTTATGGACATTTCCTCCAGGAACTTGTCCAAACCTTTTTTAAACCCAGCTACACTAACAGCCTTTACTACATCCTCCGGTAACAAATTCCAGAGTTTGATTACACGTTGAGTGAAAAAATATTTTCTTTTATTAGTCTTAAATAGTTTACCCTGTAGCTTCATTGCATGTCCCCTAGTCTTTCTATATTCTGATAAGGTAAACAATCGATCTACGTTTACCCGTTCCACTCCGTTCATTAATTTATAGACTTCTATCATATCTCCCCTCAGCCGTCTCTTTTCCAGGTTAAAGAGCCCTAACCTTTTTAGCCTTTCTTCATAGGAGTATCCTTCCATCCCCTTTACCATTAAGAACATAAGAACATAAGATAAGAACATAAGATATGCCATACTGGGTCAGACCAAGGTCCATCAAGCCCAGTATTCTGTTTCCAACAGTGGCCAATCTAGGTCATACGTACCTAGCAGTTTCCCCAAGGGACACAGGTTCCACAATGCTTGTATTGGTTCAAGCATTGATATCCGGGTCCCTTCTTAATAATGGTTTATGGACCTTTCCTCCAGGAACTTGTCCAAACCTTTTTTAAACCCAGCTACACTAACAGCCTTTACTACATCCTCCGGTAACAAATTCCAGAGTTTGATTACACGTTGAGTGAAAAAATATTTTCTTTTATTAGTCTTAAATAGTTTACCCTGTAGCTTCATTGCATGTCCCCTAGTCTTTCTATATTCTGATAAGGTAAACAATCGATCTACGTTTACCCGTTCCACTCCGTTCATTAATTTATAGACTTCTATCATATCTCCCCTCAGCCGTCTCTTTTCCAGGTTAAAGAGCCCCAACCTTTTTAGCCTTTCTTCATAGGAGTAGCCTTCCATCCCCTTTACCATTTTGGTGGCTCTTCTCTGAACCTTTTCTAAAATTGCTATATCCTTTTTAAGATATGGCGACCAGAATTGCACACAATATTCAAGGTGCGGTCTCACCATGGAACGATATAGAGGCATTATAATATCTTTTGTTTTATTTTCCATTCCTTTCCTTATCATACCTAGCATTCTATTTGCTCTCTTGGCCGCCGCTGCACACTGGGCCGAGGGTTTTAACATGGTATCCACAAGGACGCCTAAATCTTTTTCTTGGGTGGTGGTTCCTAATGTGGAACCTTGCATCGTGTAACCATAGTTTGGGTTGTTCTTCCCTAGGTGCATAACCTTGCACTTGTCCACATTAAATTTCATCTGCCATTTTGATGCCCAGTCTTCCAATTTATCAAGATCCTCTTGCAATTTTCCACAATCCTCTTGGGTTTTAACAACTTTAAATAGTTTTGTGTCATCAGCAAATTTGATAACCTCACTCGTTATTCCACTTTCCAGGTCATTTATGAATATGTCAAAAAGCAGCGGACCCAGCACAGATCCAGCACAGATTCACCTTTCTCCATTGGGAAAATTGGCCATTTAGCCCTACCCTCTTTCTATCTTTTAACCAGTTCCTGATCCACAATAGTACACTGCCTCCTATCCCATGACTCTTTAGTTTTGCCAAAAGTCTCTGATGAGGGACCTTGTCAAAGGCTTTCTGAAAGTCCAGATACACAATATCAACCGACTCACCTTTGTCCACCTGTTTATTCACTCCTTCAAAAAAACATAACAGATTAGTAAGACAAGATCTTCCTTGTCTAAAGCCATGTTGGCTGTCTCCCATTAGGTTGTGACTATCTACATGCTGAGTAATTTTATTCTTTATGATGGTTTCTACCATTTTTCCCGGTACTGACGTTAGGCTCACCGGTCTGTAGTTTCCCGGATCACCCCTGGAACCCTTTTTAAAAATTGGTGTTACATTGGCAATCCTCCAATCTTCAGGTATTAGAGATGATTTTAATGATAGTTCACAGATTACTGATAGCAGTTCTGCAATCTCATATTTCAGTTCTTTCAACACCCTTGGATGTATACCATCCGGCCCAGGTGATTTGCTACTCCAGTTTATCTAATAGTTGTAAGACGTCTTCCCGATGTATCGATATTTCCTTCAATTCTTCGGACCTTTAAATACCACTTCAGTCATGGGTAACATCCCTACATCTTCCTCAGTAAAGACTGTAGCAAAGAATTCATTCAGTCTCTCCGCTATCACCTTGTCGCCTCTTAGTGCTCCTTTAACCCCTTTATCATCTAATGGACCAACTGACTCTCTCACAGGCTTTTTGCTATGAATGTGCTTGAAAAGGTCTTTATTTCGCGTTTTTGCTTCCGCAGCAAGCTTCTTCTCAAATTCTCTCTTGGCCTGCCTTATCAATGCCTTGCATTTGACTTGCCAGTGCTTGTGCTTTTTCCAGGTTTCGTCGTTTGGCTCTTTTTTCCATTTCCTGAAAGATGCTTTTTTGGCAACAACAGCCTCTCTGACCTCACCTTTAAACCATGCTGGCAGTTTTTTGGACTTCCTTCCACTTTTCTTAAAGCGTGGAATACAGCTGGTCTGGGCTTCCAAGATAGTATTTTTTAACAACACCCAAGCTTGATGTACGTCTTTAACCTTCGCAACTGCTCCTTTTAGTTTTTTCTTAACTGTTTTCCTCATTTTATCATAGTCTCCCTTTCGAAAGTTAAAAGGTAGTACTGTGGATTTTCTTACTATCCCTCCTCCACTAATTAAATCAAAGGCGATCATGCTATGATCTCTATTGCCAAGTGGCCCCAACACCCTTATCTCTTGCACTAGATCTGGTGTTCCACTAAGGACTAGGTCTAATATGGCTTCCCCTCTGGTCGGTTCATGAACCAGCTGCTCCAAGAAGCAGTCATTTATTTCATCTAGGAACTTTATCTCCCTAACATGTCCTGACGTGGCACTGACCCAGTCGATACCGGAGTAATTGAAATCACCCATTATTATTACTGCGCTGTAGCTTTTGTTAGCTTCCTTGATTTCTTTGAGCATTTCATCATCCATTTGGTCATTCTGGCCAGGTGCTCGATAGTACACCCCCACTGCCATCGCCTTCCCCCTTTTATATGGAATTTAATTTCCTGCAAAACTTTAATCCTTTCTGAGTCAATGCCCTCTCTAACATAGAGCGCAACCCCTCCACCTATTTGATCAGCTCTATCATTACGATATAGTTTGTACCCAGGTATCAGTGTCCCACTGGTTGTCCTCCTTCCACCATGTCTCTGATATTCCAATCATATCTAACCTTTCATTTAGTGCTATATATTCTAACTCTCCCATCTTATTCTTTAGACTTCTAGCATTTGCATACAAGCATTTTAGAGAATGTATTTTATTCATGTTAATTTGGCTATTGTTAGACTTGGGTAAATTGGGATCTTTAAGCTCTGTCTGCTCCATACTTGAGGGCATTTGGGCTACTTTACTCTTTTGTGGAACCTCTCTGCTTTTGGTAGTATCCTTCAAGGATACATTCTTCCGAACCATCCGCTCTTGGGCGACTGTCGGCTTTCCCCTAATATCTAGTTTAAAAGCTGCTCTATCTCCTTTTTAAAGGTTAATGCCAGCAGCCTGGTTCCATCCCGGTTAAGGTGAAGCCCATCCCTTCGGAATAATTTCTAACCCAAGCAGTAACTTTAGGGTCCATCCCTATGGTGCTCAGTTTGTTTATAAGTCGCCTGGTGTGTCAAGCACGGCATCTAGGAGATTGGCTGGGCGACACGGAGACCTATACACCTCGGGCCCTCGAGGAAGCCCTGGTGGCCTCCCAGACCCTATTGGCAGCTTTGCACTTGGAAGGCTCGCAGTTACCGGGACGTATAGCTCGAAGTATACTTGTGGAGCCAGGCAGGTGAGGCATACATGGAGGCAACTGTGTCAATATTAGGACAGATCCCTGACCGTTTCAAGCTGGTTGCTGCTGCAGTGTAATAGTAAGTTCACTCCGGGGTCCACGACGGCGGCTTTCCAGACATGTAGGGCAGCTGGTCTTCGCTGTGTTGGGCACGTGGTGGATATTAATGGGAAGTGTAAGCCGTTTGCGAGTCTCTGCAGGGAATATGAGCTGAGCGGTAGCCACTACTTTGCCTATCTACAGGTTTCCCATTATGTGGCGTCTTTTCCAGAAAGAGAACTAACCTCAGAAAGCTCGGCGCGGATCTTAGAGTTCTTCGCACTAGGTGAGGAGTCTCCAAACACAATAGCAGGTTTGAAGGAACGGTTGTTGCTTTATTTTGAGCGGCCAGATTATTCTAGGGAGGAGGCTCGGTGGGCGGAGGAGCTGGGTCGGGGGTTCCCCCGGGTTCGGTTCTTAAGGCACTTGGTAGGATTGTTGGACTGGTGGAGGGGACTAAATGGAGAGAGGTGCAATTCAAAAGCGTCACTCAAGTGCAATTCTCCCCGAGAAGGGCATTGCGGCGTGGCCTTGCGTGTGATGGGAGTTGCCCTGGTTGTTTGGCTTCTCTTGCAGACTTGGGGCATATGTGTTGGGGATGTCCAAAAATCCAGCAATATTGGACGAGGATTAGTACCTACATGAGCAACCTGCTCCATCAGCACATTCAGTGGACTGGGGCTTTTGTTGCGCTGGATCGGCTTGGACCACTCCACCCTAAGGGGAGATGGGAACGATTGCTGGTGAGAAAAGCATGTCTGGTGGGGAAGGGGCCGATACTTCACAGGTGGCGAGAGCAATTGCCCCCTACTTTTTGGGAATGGCGTAATAGTTTTCATCAATTGATGCTCTTTGACAGGAGAAGGGCCAGGGCTAATGTTAAAAATTGTGCTACCTTCCTGCTGACCTGGGAACCCTATATTCAATGTCTGGGACCCCATGCCCGTAATGAAGCCTTCCACATGGGTTAGGTAGGCCTGGGAGGGGGTTGTATGGGAGTTTAGAGGGGAGTTTATGGGAGGGGGAGTGGAGGACGGGGTTATCGGGGAGTCCCTGGGTGGGTGAGATATGGGGAGGGAGCTGTGCTGCGGGGGGGAGGGGGCTAGGGAGGGAGGAGGGTCATTGAAAATGCTGTAACACAATTATGCTAATTCAGGGCTACTGGAGTGGTGGTTAAGAATCAGCCCCGCCCAGTGGCATCTGTATATTTGTAAACAATTGTTTGTAGTTTGGTTTGTGGTTCAATAAATACAGTTTTCAAAAAAAAAGTAGTGCATATATGCATATAATCTAGTGTTTGCCTTACTATATGGGAGGGGCTGACTTCTGGATAGGTTGGGGGAGTGGAATAGGGACGGGTCTGGAGCAAAGGGAGTGTGGTTGGTGCAATGTAGAGCTCCAGAGGGTGCGAAACTGGGGAGGGAGGGGCTTAAATTAATGGGCACTATGCACTGTTGTACATTATGGTGTGATTTGGGGGCTGGGGGGTGCAGGGAGCCTGGAGGTTTCAGCTGTACAAGCAGTGGTGAAGTGGGTGAGGAGGGGTGCAAGGGCTAAGGGGGGTTTTAGTATAAGAGGGATTGGAGGGCTATAGGGTTCTAATGATTTGTTATGATTAGCTGAGGGCTATGTAAGTTGTTTTGAGTGTTGTGTATATATATATATGTTCTGTTAAAAAAGGAATAAACTTTAATTACAAAAAGAAAACCTCCCTTGATAATGGGTGCAGAGCAGAACTAGGATATTCACCCATAGAATTCAGTATATTTAAAAAAAAAAAAAATGTTCTGGTCATCTCAGTAACAACACAAGCAAACATTCTCCAGTACCGGGTATACTATGAACTAATACAAAACCCTACAAAAGTCACCGAGGATCTACAGAACAAATCTACCATACCATACCAGCACCCACTTCCAAAATACATAACGAGGAGCCTACCCAGAAAAAAAGCAGCGAATATGCAGCGGGCCCTAGAATGTTTATACACCTATTTGAAAAGCTGAAGAAGGGAGGAAGTGACGTCATCAGTGTGGATGGTAGCTTAGGAGAGGAGCTCCTGAGCTAAACCCTGAAAATGGTGGATAGTGAGGCCCTCCCCCCACCCCCCGCAAGAACACCCCGGACCGAAGGGAGAGGTGGCGGAACGGGTGGAGAGTGCCACCAGCGAGATGACGACGCGCAAAAAAACAGCGGATTTGAAGGAATTCGCGTATGGCGGAGGACAGGCCGGAGGGAGAGAGGCCAAGATGGCGGTGGGAGACCGCGTGCCCCGGGACTCTGGGGAGAGGTTGATGCCACGTGCAGCCGACTCCGAGCGGGGAACGATGGTGGTGAACAATGTGACCAGGGCCGAGTTGAAGGCCTGGTTCGATGAGATCAAGTCAGAGCTGGCTGCCGTTAAATCTGAAGTGGGTGATGTGTGTAATGAGTTGCGAGAGGAGGTGGGTGAGCTGAGTAGGCGAACGGCGGAGCAAGAGCAGCATATGGAGAGAGTGGAAATCAAGCAAGGGGCACTGGCGCAATCTGTGCAAGAGTGGGAGCGTTGGAAAGAGCAAATGCTGTTTAAAATGGAGGATCTTGAGAACCGTACGCGCCGGAACAATTTGCGCATACGGGGGGTCCCTGAAGAACCAGAGTTCCATGACAGCAGACGGGTGGCGGAGGCCATCTGCAAGGGCATTTTATTGGAAAAGGAGGGAGAGGAGGAAGCCGCCTCAGTGGTCCTGGACAGAGCGCATAGGGCGCTAGGGCCCAGCCGTCCTAATCGGCCATGGGATATCGTGGTCTGCATGCATGACCACGATATCACGATATCGTGGTCTGCATGCATGACCCCCAAGTCCAACCACATACCATCCCAAGACACTCAAACACAAAGCCCTAAAATTACACTCAACTACCCACACACATACACCCACCACTTACACCCATCACAGACACCCCAAAACACTCTCAAGAGAAAAAGGAAATAAATTCCTCCGCACACATATATGACCCTGACTACCGGTAAACAAGGTAGAATACTCTGTTTGACACTACGATACAGAAATTATAATTATATACAAAATGTAAATAGTTACAACAATTAATGCACAGTTATCTGTATAAAGTTAGAAAGTTATAAAGTTACTAAATATTATCTGTATAAAGTTACTAAATATTATCTGTATAAAGTTAAAAAACTATGTTCCATGTAATGTATACATTAGTGTACAAATTTGTTTACTTTGTTCCATGTAAACCGCCCCTGATCTCTGGAAGGGGCGGTATAGAAGAATTAGATAAATAAAAAAATAAAATAAATAAATGACTTTCTTCTCAAGGAAAAAATGATGATGAAGATGCGGAAAGCCCGGGAGTTTGTTTGGCAGTGCTATAAATTGGCGATCTATGCTGATCTGGCAGCGGGGACCCTACAACGACGAAGGGACTTACAGCATATCACTACCAGGCTGCGCAAGGAGAATGTGCGTTACCGGTGGCTATATCCCTTTGGATTGTGTTTTACAGTGGGCACGCGTAATTGGAGAGTGCAGACCAGACAGGAGGCCGAGAAGGCCTTGAAGGATGGCCGGACTGGGTAGTGTGGAGCGGCGGTTGGTGGAGACATCGAGAGACGGGATGGCGCAACAGGAACAGCCAGAGGTGGCGAATGAGGGGGTGTCTGGTGGAGGGTGACGGCGGAGTGAGATGGAGCCCCAGTCTGTGCCAACCTGAAGCAGCAAACCGGGAATGCTGGGGAACATTCTATTTTTCTTCCTTGTCTTTCTCCACAAGTGCTTGGGGGACTGGGGTTGAATGACTGTTTTTGGGGGTGGAGGGGACGATGAGGGGGTTTGGGAGGTTTGCTGTTTTGGAGTTTGGTGTTGCAGTTCTATGGGGATTGAGGGGATGGTGGGTGGGCTCAGCGGAGGAAGGTGGTGGGAGGGAGGATTGAGCAAGGGAGGTGGGTGAGGGGGAAGGGAAAGGTACTGTTCGTTATATTTCTGCTGGGTAACAGTTCTATGGTTGGCAGGGGCTGGATTGTGCTGAGAATGACCTCTATGGTATGGTTATGTCTAGCTGGTTATAGTAACTGGGAGGGTTCCTAGGGAATGGGGTGGCAGGCTAGGAGTGGGGGGTGAGGGGAGGAGAGTAGGGGGGTATTTGTTTGGTTGTGGGAATATTGGGAGCTGGGGGGAGCGGGGGCATTTGGGGCTATTAGTGGGGAGAGGAGGGGAGCAGGAGCCGTGAGGTGAGGGAGGGGGTGGGGGGGCCTGAGGAGAGGACTGCAGGAGGGGCGGTGGGAGAGAGGAATGGGTTTGCGAGAGAGGCTGGGTTGCTCCGCACCGATGGGCACTACTCTACAGGAGGCCTCAGGGGGGCTGAGGAGTGGGTTGGGGGTGGTAGGGGAGAGGGGGTTGGGGGGAGGGGCGGGCAGGGGAAGGTGGAGGGGGAGGGCTGGTGGAGGATGGGGGCAGGGTAGGGGCAGGACAGGGCTCAGGGGATGGTGGGTGAGCAAAAATTGAGGGTGGTCACTGTTAATGCTAAAGGTTTGCGCACATGGAGGAAGCGTAGGTTGGTGGAAAAGGAAGGCGGTAGGACTCGGGCAGACTTTGTGTGCCTTCAAGAAACACATTTGAAGGTAGGGCAAGAGAAGTTGCTGGAAACACGGAAATATCCTAAAGTTGTTTTGGCGGGGCAATGCGCAGAGTTGCGGAAGGGGGGGTGGGTATTATGGTGGGGGCTGGCATGGTGGATAGGGTGGTGGGGGAATACAGGGATAAAAAGGGGAGGTATGTTGGTGTTCAGGTGCAGGTGGGGGAGGAGAAGGTGTGGACTTTCAATTTGTATGGACCCAATGAGGGACAAGGGGGTGTTTTATGATTGTATGCGGGTGGATTTGGAGCAGTTGGGAGAGGTACCGATCATTGTAGGGGGGGATTTTAATCTGACCGTCAATCCTAGGCTCGATAATAGTGGAGGGCGAGGGGAGGGGAGGGGAAACGGAAGGAGAGAATGAACTTGTTGCAAATGAAAGAAGGCTTGGGGTTGGTGGATGTTTGGCGTTGCCGGAATCCTGGGAGGAAGCAATATACTTACTATTCAGCACCTCATGGGACCTATAGTCGTATAGATATGATTTGGGCAGGAGGTGGGTGGATGAGTAGGGTGGAGGGGGTCGAGCAGGGTTCCATTACCTGGACGGATCATGCCCCAGTGAGTGTGGAATTTAATTTGGGTTATAAGGACACTGGAGTGAAATTCTGGAGACTCAATGATTCGCTGTTGAATGACCCAGCAATTGTTGCTAGGACAGGGAAGGTTCTTAAAGAATATCAGGATTTTAACTGGAATGGGGAGGTCGGCTTAGGAATGGTGTGGGATGGCCTGAAGGCGGTGGTACGGGGGCACTTGTTAGGGGAAGCCTCGCGTAAATGTAAACAGCGGGGGGAGACGGAGGGGCGTCTTCTGAGGGAAATTAAGAAATTAGAAGAGAGTCATCAATGCGATAGGAATGTGGGAGTATTGGCGGACTTGCAGAGACTACGGGGGCAGTTGGGACAGCTTCGAGCTAGCAAAATAGCTTATGAACTTAATGTTATGAAGCAAGCTATGTTTGAGGGAGGTAACAAGGCTGGACGCATACTGGCCCGCCGAATGCGAGCCCGGGTGGCGCAAAGTACTATTGGGAGTATACGGAATGGGAGGGGGCAGTTAGTCACTGGCAATAATGGCATTCGCCAGACATTTCAGGAGTACTATCGGAAACTATATAGTAGTGAGGTTAGTGGGGGGCAAGAAAAGAGCAGGCGCTATTTGGAAGACTGCGAGTTGCCTAAGTTAGAGGCGGATGAGGCGGAGTGGCTGGGCAGGCCCATAGAGGAGGGTGAGGTGGATGCGGCCATTAAAACTTTGAAAATGGGAAAAGCACCGGGGTTAGATGGACTGATGGGTAAATTTTACAGGGTGTTTCAGGCGGGTCTTCGGTCATTGCTGTTGGAGGTATTTAATGGGGTACTTAAGACTGGGGCGGTTCCAGGCTCCATGACTGAAGCGGGGATTACAATCCTACTTAAGCCCGGAAAGGACCCTATGGTCTGCGGTTCATATCGGCCGATATCTTTATTGAATGTAGACGCCAAACTTCTCGCTAAAATCTTGGCTACTCGATTGCAACAGTTGCTTCCTAAATTGATCCATGTGGATCAGACAGGATTTGTGGCGGGGAGGCAGGGAGGGGATAATATACGTAGACTCTGTAACTTAACATGGGAAGTGCAACGGACGGGGCAGAAGGCGGTCTTCATTTCAGTGGATGCCGAGAAGGCCTTCGACCGGGTAGAGTGGGATTTTCTGCTGGCGGTGTTGGAGAAGGTAGGGCTTGGGGAGAATTTCATCCAATGGGTCAAGGCTTTTTACACGGGGCCGCAAGCTCGGATCAGAGTGAATGGGAGTTATTCTGAGGTGATTAAGTTAGAACGGGGTACCAGACAGGGATGCCCGCTTTCGCCCTTATTGTTTGCGCTTGCTATAGAGCCCCTGGCTGACAGGGTGCGTAGAAGGGGGAATGTTAAAGGGGTACTTATGAATAACTGGGAATCTAAAAGTGCTCTCTTTGCAGATGATGTTATTTACACTCTCCGCGAGCCCTTACTCTCGTTGCCTGTATTAATGCGGGAAGTAGAACTCTATAGTGCGGTCTCCGGTTATAAAATCAATGGTAGCAAGACGGAGCTCTTAGGGTTTAACTTGGGGGATAGGTTGGAGGAGAGTTTACGCAGTAGCTTCCCGTTTAAATGGGTGAAGGGAACGTATAGATATTTGGGGATTCAAATGGGGAAAGATTGGAAGCAGCTATGGGATAGGAACTTCCTTCCGTTACTGAAGGCGGTGAAGTCTGACTTGGCCCGATGGAAGATTCTCTACTTGACTTGGCTCGGGAGAATTGCTGTTATTAAGATGAATGTTTTGCCCCGCTTTCTCTTTTTGTTTAGCTCCATTCCCAGTAAGATTCCTTCAGCCTACTTGAGACAGGTGCAGCGATTGATTTTGGATTTCATATGGGCTGGTAAGAAGCCTAGAGTGTCGCAATTTACTCTATATCGGAGTCAGAGGGAGGGGGGTATGGGGGTTCCGTGGCTGGACAAATATTTTGTTGCGGCTCAATTAAAGGCATTGGCTAGTTGGCAGGCGGTGGGAGAGACGCCTATCTGGGTGGAGTTGGAGCAAGAGAGAGGGGAGGGGGAGACTTTGGGAATGTGGATTTGGGATCCAGGAGCAAAAAAGAGGGGGGGAGTGCAGGGAATCCTTTTAAAGAGTACACGCAGGGGTTATGGTTGGGAGTAAAGAGGAAGATGTTGGATGGGAAGCGGTATATGAGAGAAACTAATATAAGGGGGAATGCAAGATTTTGGTCTGGGCAAGGACCGGGGGGGGGGGGTGTTCAAGGAGTGGGGAGTTAAAGGATTGAGCACACTGGGGCACCTCCTTACTAAAAGTGGGGAGCTTCGCTCCTTTGGGGGGCTGCGGGAAGAATATGGGTTGGAGGCTCGGGATTATTATGCATATTTCCAGCTAGTATCCTACCTGCGAAAGACTAGGGGTTGGGATGATCTACGGAGGGTGGCCACCCCATGCGAGGAGGCACTGAGGAAGGGGGGGAGTGCGTAGGGGGCTGATAACTTTATTGTATACGGAGTTGTGTCTACATGCAGCGGAAGGAGGCCCGGGGCGGAGTAAAGGTGAACTGGCTTGGGAGCAACAACTGGGGGGGGGGGAGTGGGATGACGAGAGGTGGCATAATATTTATCAGTGGATGAGGCGTTTGGCTCCGGGTCCGACCTTTTTGGAGAATAGTTTAAAGATCCGGTATCAAATGTACTGGACGCCCTGGAAGTTAAAGGTTCTTCAACCTGAGGAATCCGGAGCCTTTTGGAGGGGATGTGGGCAAAGGGGGGATTTGGAACATATTGTATGGGGTTGTGGGGCAATTAAGCAGATGTGGGAACAATTGGGAGACTGTATCCAGGCAATGGTAAAGGTGGCCATAGACCTTACTGCTCCCATGGTATTATTGAATGAGATGCCCGAGGAGGGGGAGAGGGGCATTTTAATGTTGGTTGGGTACTGGATTGGGGCAGCGAGGGGGGCCATTATGGCGCGGTGGAAATGTGTGGAGGTGCCCACGTTACCCATGGTCCTGCAGAGATTGGAGCACCTATGGGTCATGAGTGCTATCGCGGCCCATAAGAATCACACTTTGACAGCCTTTAGGGCGGTATGGGATAGGTATGAAGAGTGGCAGGAGGGGGGGGGAAATAGGGGGGAGGGCGGGAGGGGTGGTAGGGGGGTGGAGAGGGGGGCAGGGGGATGGTAGGGGTGGACTGGGGGGGGGAGGGGAGAAAAGGATTGTTTGCAGTGTCTGCATTGTCTGCAGTGTTTGAATTGGTTAAACTGTAGTGGTACTGGATGAGATGCTCTATCTGCTAAAAAAAAAAAAAAAAAGAAAAGCTGAAGAAGTCAGATTACTGCAGTACAGATCTGAGTACAAATTCCATGTTAACAGAACAGCTGGCCTCTGCCACACACTCAGAACTCAGACCCTCATCAAGTACAGAATAAGTGACCACAACCTAACCTAAAAATTAAAATATGTAGACAAAATTAAACTGAAACCCCAAGAAGCCAGAATCACCAAAGAAACAGAAAATTTATGTATTTCCCCATACTGTGCAAAATATGAAGAAATCACAATGCCCAATCACTAAATTGAAAAAAAAAATTGTTTTGTCTTTGTTGTCTGACCATTTTATTCTCTGATCATACTGGTCCTAATTTGAAGTTCCTGCTTTCCTCTGTCTTCTCTTCATTCTCTTACTACAATCTCTAGATCTGCTATTTCTGATCTTTCTTTTTTTTTCTTCACTTCCTTCTATCTTGGATATTGATCTTTTCCTTTCAGCTTTCTTCCATTTCTTTCTCTCTCTCCACTCAGATTTCACCACCGCCCCATCTCTACTACGAATAATGGATTCCTAGCAAATTATGAATCTTGTCTGCCACTTGGCCTCCCCTAAAAGCATCCAAGTTATGCTTCCCCTATTCTATGCATCTTTCTTGGTTGAAGTTATAATGTAAACTGTTTTGAATACATAAGGCAGTATAAAAAAAAACTTGTTAAATAAATCAGTACTACTACTTATCCAGCCCTCAGTCCTCCTCTTTTTTACTTCATCTACCTATCGCTTTTCAACCCTTGCCCCAGTCCTGCCATTCTCCACCTCTTCTTCCCCATCCATTATTCCCCAATCTTAGTTACTCACCTGTAACAGGTGTTCTCCAGGAGCAGCAGGAATCAGTCCTCACATATGGGTGACGTCGGTGCCGACGGAGCCCTCGTGCAGAGCATTTCCCCAGGTTTCAAAGAAAGCCTGTGGGAATGCAGCGCGCATGTGTGGTCCCCATCCCGCCCAAGGGTGCCATCTTGCTCAGTCTTCTTTTTTCCGTGGAGCCCGAAGGACGTGTGTCATCACCCGGTAAAAAGTTGATTTTCTTGCGTGGATTCGTGTTTTTGCCCAGTTCGATGTCGGTTCCCCTTCCCGCCTGGGCCCGGTACACCGGTATCGAGCCCAGAGCTAAGTTTTTCGGTTTTTGTCCTTCGTGACCAGCATTTCCCGCTTTTTTTCTGTTTCACTGGCAGTCCGGTCTTTTGACCTTGCAGGGGCCCTTTTTCCCCCAATGGCTGTCAGCGGGTTCAAGAAGTGTAATCGATGTAAGAAGCTGATGTCTCTCACCGACACACACGACTGCTGCCTCCGGTGCCTTGGGCCCGACCATGACCCGGTTGTCTGTGTCCCGTGTGGCAAAATGTCCTCTAAGGCGCTGAGGAGCCGTCAACATCAGCGTGAAAGACTTTTTTCTGACTCCGCGTCTGGTCGGGCCCGGACTTCATCAGAGGCCTCGACATCTCGGGAGTCCGACCCCGAGCACCATTGAGGCTCCTCTGAAAGGGGGTCTCCTTCGAGGGAACACAGAAGGAAGAAGAAACCCGCGAGGGCGGCGTCGGTGGACGCTCTTGGCTCCTCGAGGGCCAGGTCACATAGCCCCGACTGCCGTCCCGGGTCCTCGGAGCCGGAGAGGCCTGCCAAGTTGCCTCAAGTGGAGCCGGAGTCCCCGAGTCACGTGAGTGCTGTTGTCCTCGTAGACTCCCCTCCGGGGGAGCCGACGTCGGGGCCCGAGTCGGGGGCTGCTGAGTCTCCTGAGCTGAGTCTCAGGTTGACGGCCTTGGAGAGCAGCTTGGCTGCCTTCATGGAGCAGCAGCGGGTACTGATCGCCGGTTTGACTGGTGCATCTGCCCCGACCACCAGGACCTCGACGTCCAAGTCGACCCCGGAGGCTGAGTCGATCCTCGGCCAAGGTCCCCCTCGGCCTCCTGCTCGGGGCCGAGGTCATCGACGCCGGTGCCCTCGGCGTCGGGGCGGATGGCATCAGTGCCCGCCCGGCCGGCCAGAGCCGCTCAATTCCTCCTCGGAGGGGTCAGAGTGGGAGACGGAGGACAAGGAGTCCCCGGATACTTTCCGGACCCGGTGCGTCCCATCGGACTCACTGGAGTCCGAGCCTCAGAGACGGTCCCCACTGGAGGATACCCGGTTCTTGGACTTCGTGCGGGACATGGCCAAAGCCTTGGCCTTCCCCGCGGATCCCGAGGAGGAGCCTCGAGCCAAAGAGCTCAAGGCCCTTCAGTATGACTCTCCGCCTAAGGAGGCCTTTACTGTACCGGTTCCTCCAATGCTGGAACTGCTGCTCTTCCGCATGTGGGAGGCACCGGCCTTGGCGCCGGTTCTCAGCAGACGGGTCGATTCCATTTATCGAGTCTGTAAGAGCCCTGGGTTCCAGAAGGCACAGCTACCGCACCACTCCATGGTTGTGGAATCAGCCATGCATCATCTGAAGAGTTAGAAGATGTACTCCTTGGTGCCCCCTGGCCGGGAGTCCCGGAACCTGGATGCCCTCGGTAGAAAGTGCTTCCAGTGCTCTATGCTGGCGTGCCGTGTCCAGACTTACCAGCTGTACATGGGCATGTATCTTTGGGACCTGGCAAAGGAGATTGCCGGGTTCTCAGCTGGCCTCTCCGAGGAACCTTTGCAGAGGTTTAAGTCTTTGTCATCTGGGATTCAAGAGTGCTCAAAGTTTATCTCTCGAGCAGCCTAAGATGGCTTTGAGGCTTCGGCCCGAGTAGCCACGGCCGGCATCGGTGCACGCCGTCAGGCCTGGCTACAGTCATCGGACCTCGAGCCATGGGTACAGGACAAGTTGGTCGATGTCCCCTGCCGAGGTGAGAACCTTTTTGGCAAACCCATGGCTGAAAAGGCTGCAGAACCCCGAGTCTGAGACTCTCACCAGGACAAGGCTGTTCAGGAAAACTTCTGCCCCTTCTCAGAAGAAGAAGGGCTCGGGGAAAAAGCCCTTTTACCCGAGGAAGGCTGCTGCCTACAAATCCTACCCTCATTTTCAGGCCTCTGCAGCTCCCCATCAGGGTCAGCAGGCCAAGGGGCAGGGACATGGGCCCCGTAGGCAGAAAACCCCCAAGCCATCAGCTACGGCTCCTGCACAGCAGGGAGCGGGGTTTTGACTCCCATTGCATAGCCTCTCCTCCTCAGCTGGCTCCTCTCAGCACAGGAGGCCGGCTGACACTGTATGCCCATAGGTGGTCAGCCATAACAGGGGATACCTGGGTGCTGAGCATAGTCCAAAATGGCTATTTGCTCCACTTCAACTAGTTACCCCCCTCCTATTTTCCAGGGGAGCCTCCAAGACTCCCTCTTCACAGGAACCTCCTCCTTCAGGAGTTGGCAAGTCTTCTAAAGGAGCAGGCAGTGGAACCGGTGCCTCACCACCTGAGAGGCTAAGGCTTCTATCCAAAGTACTTTCTGGTACCAAAAAGGACAGGAGGCCTCAGGCCCATCCTAGACTTGTGAAATCTCAACAAGTTCCTGGAGAGGGAAAAGTTCAAGATGCTTACCCTTGGGATACTGCTGCCCTACCTCCAGCAGGGAGATTGGCTATGCTCCTTAGACCTAAAGGATGCTTATACTCACATACTCATTCATCCAGACCACAGACAATATCTCAGATTTGTAGTGGGAGGAAATCATTTTCAATACAGGGTACTTCCATTTGGCCTCACCTCCACCCCCAGGGTTTTCACCAAGTGCCTGGCGGTGGTGGCGGCCTATCTCAGAAACCAGGGCATCTTTGTCTTTCCATACCTGGACGACTGGCTCATCAGGGGTCAGTCTCCACAGGAGGCTGGCCAGGTCACCCTTCGCACTGTTTCTCTTCTTCAGTATGTAGGCTTCGTGGTAAGCTCCGCAAAGTCCACTTTGCTCCCCTCACAGAATATGGAGTTCATAGGGGCAAGATTGGATACCCTCCAGGCGAAGGCTTATTTGCCCGAGGACAGGGCCCACAGACTGATAGCGTTGGTCAATCCAGTTCCAGAGCGGTTCTCTGGTTGCTGCCAGAAACTTCCTAAGGCTCTTGGGTCACATGGCATCCACGGTCCATGTAACTCCGAATGCCCGCCTGCACATACGACCTGCTCAGTGGTGCCTCAGAGCTCAGTGGGTGCAAGCCACATGCGACTTGAAAGACAAGATAAGAGTGTCCAAACTGCTGACAGCCTCCCTGCGGTGGTGGCTGCATCTCCCAAACCTGGTCAGGGGGTGCCTTTTCAGACCCCTCCTCACACACAGGTGTTGACAACCGATGCTTCCCTTCAGGGCTGGGGTGCACATTACTAGGGGGCTTGCACTCAGGGCCTCTGGTCTCCTGGGGAGTCCACACAGCAGATCAATCTATTGGAGTTGCGAGCTAGCCGCTTAGCTCTACAGACTTTCTCTCATGTCCTCTCTCACCAGTCTGTCTTAGTTCAGACAGACAATCAAGTGGCAATGTTCTACGTGAACAAGCAAGGGGGCACAGGCTCCAAACTTCTGTGTCAGGAGGCAGAGGCCCTGTGCTCCTTGGCAATCAAACACAACATATTTCTCAAGGCAGTTTACGTGCCAGGCCAGGAAAATTGCCTGGCAGACAGATTGAGCAGGATTATACAGCCTCGCGAATGGCAGTTGAATCCTCTGGTGATCCAAGGGATCTTTCTAAGATGGGGTCTTCCAATCATCGATCTCTTTGCGAGTCCACTGAACCATCAGCTACCTAGGTTCTGTTCCAGACAACCGCATCCTCTGAATAGCAGCAGATGCGTTTCTAATCTCTTGGTCTACGGGCCTACTGTATGCGTTTCTTCCCATGCCTCTAGTGGCCCGAACCTTGTTCAAGGTTCTTCAGGACAAAGCCTCGGTGATTCTGGTAGCCCCCAGAGGGCCGAGGCAGCCGTGGTTTCCACTCCTTCTGCAGTTGGCGGTGGACACTCCACTCCCTCTGGGGGTGCATCACGATCTCCTGTCTCAGGACCAGGGATCTCTCCTGCACCCCAACCTCAAATCCCTCAATCTGATGGCCTGGCTGCTGAAAGGGTAGTTCTAGCCCCCTTACTTCTTCCTAAGGAAGTGGAAGAGGTGGTTTTGGCCTCTAGGAGGCAATCCACCCAGAAATCTTATGCCCTCAAGTGGCGTAGGTTCTCCACCTGGTGTGCTCAGTGCCAGGAAGATACTTTTTCGTGCCTGGTTCCAGTGGTGCTGCAGTACCTGCTCCACCTCTCAGACCTAGGCCTTAAGTCCAACTCTGTTCGGGTCCACCTCAGTGCTCTATCGGCACACCACTCAAAGGTAGAAGGCCAATCTGTCGGGCCACCCCTTGGTGTCCCGCTTCCTCAGAGGCCTGCTTCTGCTCAAACCTCTGATCCGTCCACCAGCCCCTGAGTGGGATTTAAATGTGGTCTTGCAGCAACTTGCCCACCGTTTGAGCCGATGGCTACCTGTCATTTACACTTCCTTTCCTGGAAGGCGTTGTTCTTGGTGGCTCTTACCTCGGCCAGGTATGTGTGTGAACTGCAAGCTCTGGTTTCTGATAGACCATACACACGGTTCTATAAGAACAGGGTGGTCTTGCGGACTCGCCCTAAGTTCCTTCCGAAGGTTGTCTCCTCTTTCCACCTCAATCAGGAGGTGGTTCTTCCAACATTCTTCCCCCAGCCGCATGCCAGCAAGGCTAAAACAGTCCTGCATACCCTGGACTGTAGAAAGGGGTTGTCTTTTTACATTGACCGTACGCAGGGGCATTGAAGGGCTGCTCAGCTCTTCATATCTTTTGACCCTAATAAACTGGGGTTGCCTGTCTCCAAGCATACGTTGTCCCTTTGGGTAGCGGATTGTATCGCCTGGGCGTACAGAGCAGCCGGCCTCTCCTTGCAGGGTCGAGTCACCGCCCACCGTGTCAGGGCGAAGGCCGCATCAGTAGCCCACCTCCGCTCTGTTCCGTTGGCAGACATCTGTCGGGCCGCTACTTGGTCTTCAAGCCAGACTTTTGCGGCTCACTACTGCCTCGAGAGGGAGTCCCGTAGGGACCGTGCTTTCGGACAGGCGGTACGCCGTAATCTCTGAGGTTTAGGCAACTCCTACCCTCCGGCCCTTGTGTTGGGCTACCATGCGGGGACGTTCTCAGAAAGGATTCTTTCACAGATGCTGACGCTCTAGAGGTAGCTTATTTTTCAGCTTGGGTTCCCAGTAGCCTGTAGCTGGGGAGTCCCATATGTGAGGACTGACTTCCTGCTTGGTCCTGGAGAAAGAGTAGTTACTCACCTGTAACAGGTGTTCTCCAGGAGCAGCAGGAATTGGTCCTTACGACCCTCCCTCCTCCCCTTGGAGTTGCAGTCATATGATTCATTTTGTTGTTTTGCTGTCTTTTAGCTATGTCATCAGACTGAGCAAGATGGCACCCATGGGCGGGAAGGGGATCGCGCATGCGTGCTGCATTCCCAAAGGCTTTCTTTGAAACCTGGGGAAATGCTCCGCACGAGGGCTCCGTCGGCACCGACGTCACCCATATGTGAGGACTGATTCCTGCTGCTCCTGGAGAACACCTGTTACAGGTGAGTAACTACTCTGTCCTCTACATGGTCCCCAAAGTTCATAAGTCGCCGATACATCCTCCGGGACGCCCGATTGTTTCGTGTAGGGCTTCAATCCTTGAGCTATTGTCTATATTTTGTGATAGTTTCTTTCAGCCATTGACAGTCCACATTAAATCTTATATTCGCGATTCATATCATTTTTTGTCTCTACTTCAAGGCATTCCAGTGTTGGATCATCATATTTTGGTGACGCTAGATGTAGTGGCGTTATACACAAATATACACCAAAAGGAGGCATATATGATTTTAGTGGCGTTACCTATTTCTCTTCCTCCCCGATTACCAAAACACTTTGTATTACGACTTTTGTCTTGGGTTTTGGACAGAAATTACTTTATGTATGATCCACAAATATTATCACCAAAGTTTCAGGTAGCAATGGGGGCTACAGTTGCTCCCTCGGTAGCAGCCCTTTACATGTCCCATTTTGAAGATAGTTATCTTTATGATTCACCCGGGTTCCATCACATCTCTTTTTGGAAGCGTTTTTTTAGACGATGTGTTTTTTTATCTGTACTGGTCCAGTTGAAGAATTGCAAGGGTTTTTGGTGTGGATGAACACTTTGCATGATCATATCCAGTTTGAGACTAAACACCACCAATCTCAGATTGAGTTTCTGGATATGTTGCTATATAAGGAGGGCCACAAACTTGCAAATTGGTCCGTGTTTCACAGAGTAAGTATTACAAAATATTAGAAACGCTCTGTATTACAACAAGAAAGTAAACTTGGCTATATCGCCGACTGCTTGTATCGAAAACGTGTATGTAAAACATCTACATATGGTTTCAAAGTAGATGACAACGTGCTCTCAGTATTACCGGGCTCAAGTCAGAAGAACCAACTGAATGCCCTACCTTAACATCAATGACCACTATCAATGATCGCTCCGTGTTGATTTGTTGCGAGTGCTGTTGACTTTTTTCTTTTTTTCTTTGTCGGTGTCCTCGGAAAAATCCTTACGACGAGGTTTTCCATCAGAATCAGTCGATGCAGTATCTTCGGACGTATTTTCAAACGTGACTTGCCTCTGTTTTGTTAAGAGCTTACGCTTGGTGTTCATCCAGGGATATACATATCCCTTGGTGTAGCAAGTTTCCCCTGAAGAACCCTTGTTTGGAGAAACGCTTAGCGCTTGATGCGTTGGGAAGCAACACCCTTGCCTAAGCTTGGAAAGCCATTTAAAGCTAAGCATTTTAAGCTAAGCATTTTAAAGTCACGTTTAAAGTTTTGCACTTTTTGGAAAAATAGCTGACAACAAGATAGTGGTCATTGATGTTAAGGTAGGGCATTCAGTTGGTTCTTCTGACTTGAGCCCGGTAATACTGAGACCACGTTGTCATCTACTTTGAAACCATATGTAGATGTTTTACATACACGTTTTCGATACAAGCAGTCGGCGATATAGCCAAGTTTACTTTCTTGTTGTAATATAAGGAGGGCCGACAGCTTCAGTCAACCTTATATCGGAAGCCAGTACAACACAACACTCTGTTACAATTCTCTAGTTATCACCCACGGTCATTAAGACGAGCGCTGCCCATAGGGCAGTTTTTACGGATCCGGCGCTTATATTCTACAGTAGTGGAGTATAAAAAGCACGGGGCAGATTTGAAGCTGCAATTACAAGCGTGGGGATATCCTTTGAAATTAATCAATGCCGCGTACAAACGGGCATTAAATAACCACCCAGAATGGTGGGATGATTCTGGATGTCAACGGGAGGAAGCAACAGAGCGGTTTATGGGAGTACTTCCTTATATGCCCAACACCATGGCCATCTCTAAGATTCTTCAATCTCATTGGCACATATTGATGTTCCACAAGTGCTTTCAGCGTCCATTAATGCTGGCATATCAACGGAGCACTAATATAGCTGATCGTTTAATCAATACCTGTGCTTCATTTGCTGATCCCTTTGCAGCGGGTGGTCATCACGTTTGCGGGTCCTGTGATTTTTGCTCTATGACGATAGAGGGCAATGAGTGACTTGATCCGCAATCTTTGAAGAAATTTTCTTTACGTCACGCCACCACGTGTGTGTCTGCTTGTGTCTATTTAATTTTGTGCCCCTGTGCCAAAGTGTATGTGGGTATGACAACTAAAATGATCAAGAAGCAGTTATAGGAGCACAGGTCCCGTATAAACACTAAAGTGTTGGCGGGCCCAATGGTGCAGCATTGTGTACAACAGGCTCACACTTTCGATCAATTGAAATGGACAGTACTTGATATGGTCCTCCCGTTGAGACGGGGTGGCGATCGCCAAAATCTATTGCGCTATAAAGAGCAGAGATGGATATATACACTTCGTTCAACAGCTCCGCTGGGATTGAACACAGAGGTGGAGTGGTGGACTTTGAGTTAAGCTTTATTGATGAATAAGTGTCAGATGTTATCATTTAATCCATTCATTACCATTGAGCACAGGCTGACGTTTTTACGTCATTTTCGGAACAGGAAGTTGGGTGTAAGTAGCTTGATAAAGGGCCATCAGGATGACAGGCTTGAAACACAATGGCTTGTGTCGCAGTACCCAACAGAATGTTTGAACGCCTTGTTGGACAACTTCATTGCATGGATGTTGATATCCTCGGCGATCTTCTAAGCCGGCAAGGCGGCATCGCAGGAAGGATGATAAGCATATATCCCTGCTTGATTGTGAGATCTGATTGAGGACGTTTCATAAGAGTCTCAGTTTGCGGTGGCTGGTTTTAAAGCAATATAGCCTCACGCGAAGCTGGCCTTGTGGCCTTTTTTAAAAAATCTGAATAAAATGGAGGATCTGTTGCAAGAGTATGTGGTACATCCTCATAATAGATGATCCGACAAACAAAATATGTTGAGTACTACAAAGTAGTGTGATTCTGTCCGTTAAGTCATGGGAGTTCATAGTGGGTAATTTTAGGGATTAATCAATTAAAGTGTGCCTTCTTTAAGGGAGGGCATGATTATTGGCATCCTTATAAATAATTCAAATTTGTTCGAACAGAAAAATCACATTCCCACTGCAGTAAAATTAGACATACCTGTGATTGTCAGTACTCACATGATTTGAATCAAGCAATGCATGATCGCTCTAATGTTCAAAATGGCCACATTCACTCCCTGTTCCATTTTCACAATGTGAAGACAAGAGCTGCCGAAGACCCTCAAAAGCCATTATCACCAAACATCAAACTTCAAAGAAGTAGAAGGCAAACTTCAAAGATCTTGGGATTCCTTTGTCAACAGTTTGCAATATTAAGAGGTTTTCTGCCCATGGGACTGTCAAGAGCCTCCCAGGACATTGTGGGAAGAAAACGAATCCAAGAAGTCTTTGAAGGCTAGTATGAACTGTTGGAAAAACAACACATACAACATCCAAAGAGCTTAAGTCTGACCAGGAGCAATTTGGAGCAATTTGGTTTGAACTTGCAGCATATGCCGCCCATTAAACAAAGAAGGACTTCATGGGCTAAGGCCAAGGAGGACCCTACTGCTCAAAGACAGACATAAAAAGGCACGCCTTCTCTTTGCGCAAACCCACCTTAAGAAACCACAATCCTTCTAGGAAAATGTTCTGTGGACTGTGCAGACCAGCGATACATTTGCAAGTAAAGAAATGAAGCTTATAAGAAAAAAACACCCTTCCTACAGTTAAATATGGTAAAGGTTCCATAATGTTGTGGTGCTATTTCATTGCCTCAGGAACTAGAGGGCTGGAACATATTAAAGGAATCATGAAGTCAGAGGACTACGAAAGTATTTTGGACTGAAATGTGCTACCTTTTGTCAGAAAGCTGGGTCTGGGTCGAAGATCATAAGTCCTCCAGCAGGACAATGACCCAAAACATACATCCAAAAGTACAAAATGTTAAAAAGGAACAAATGGACAGTTTTAAACAGGCCAGCAATGAGTCCTGATCTCAGTCCAATCGAGAACCTTTGAAAAGAGCGGAAAACTGCCATTGGTAAAAGGAATCCCGGAAACGTTCATGAGCTGGAACACTTCACATTTGAAGAGTGGGAGAAACTAACAGCAGAAAGGTGTATGAAACTTATATATGGCTACAAGAATCATTTGGAGGCTATCATCACTGCCAAGGGTTGTGCAACTAAATATTAATGAAGGGTGCCATTAATCCTGTCCAGGTCATATTTAGGGTTTTTTCTCATAAATTACTACATCTACAGTATGTTGCACAGACATCTTTTCTTTGTTGTATACCTTTGAACATGCTATTAAAATATTATGATGACATACAGTTGGAATATTTCCGATTTGTTTCTTAAGATATTGCACACAACATACCTAAAATGCAAGAGTGCCAATAATGCTGACCACAACTGTAAAATTGAGAATATTGCTATGCCTTTTGTATAGGTCCATGATGTAACTGTACTGTGAGTATTGTGTGAAGTTCTGTTCACCCTGTATCAATAAGGATATAGCATAATTAAAAGTTTGGAGAAGGAACACCTCTCTAGAAGAGAGGCTTAAAGAAGTTTGAGTTCTTCAGTTTGGAAAAGAAACTAAGAAGGGGATACACGGAGCTAACCATTAAGCAAACTACACGAGGATACATGGAGCTACCATTAGGCGAACTGGGCAGTTGTCCAGAACGCCATTGCCGCTGCCTCTCTTCGGGGCCTGTGGTGGGGCAATGCCTAAACAGCACTGCAGTGCTTACCGAAACCTCCAGAGCTGCAGTGTTTGTGCTTCTGCCCCCTTTCCTGCAGGCATCTTGTTTGCATTTATTTATTTATTTATTTATTTATTTATTTATTTATTTATTTAACGTCTCTTTTATACCGCGCTATTCAGCATCAGCGCGGTTTACAATAAACAGTGAACATACACATTTCCAATAGTACTTTGTGTTTACATATGAACAGGATATTCAACTTGGCTAACAGGGTAACTATGTACAACAACAATATATACAATATATACAATTTGTAGGCTGATCATGTGTTTGTATGGTTTTAGATAGTGGTGATTTGGGTGGTTTCGGCAAATGGTGCTGAGTTTCTATTGGTTTCAGGGTAATGTATGAGGAAGAGGTAGTGTTTCACGGCCTTCCTGAATTGGAATATGTCAGGGATTGATCTGATGTTGTGAGGGAGGTTATTCCAGATCACTGGTGCATAAAGTTTGAAAGACCTGCTGGATGTTGACTTGGTGCATTGAGTTATAGATCTTGGGACTATCAAGGTGTTTTGAGCTACTGATCTTCTGTCTCTGTTGTGGGGTGTCATCTGGATTAGCTCAGTTAGTGAGGTTGACGAGAGACCTTTGGTGGCTTTGAAGGTGAGCAGCAAGGTCTTGAAAGTAATTCTACCTTGAATCGGGAGCCAATGGAGTTGTTTCATTATAGGTGTGACATGGTCTTTCCTGGATGTTCCGTGCAGTACTCTTGCTGCGGTGTTCATTGCCATTTGCAGTGGGTTTAGGGTGGTTTGGGGGAGACCTTGAAGTATTGCATTTGCATAATCGAAATGCGGGATAATTAGTGCCTGATAGATAGTCCTGAAATCATCTGGCTCCAGCAGAGATCTTAGGTATCTAAGGGATCTAATTTTATGATATACTGCCCTTACAGTGTTACTTATATGAGCCTGCATATTTAGGTTCTGGTCTAGTGTGATGCCGAGGTATCTGATCGCTGATTTAGTCTGGAGGTCTGCTTCCTTCACTTTCAGTACTGTCGGGGCAGTGAAGTTACGGTTCCTTGTAATGAACATCACCTCAGTCTTCTTGTGTTGAATCCGGAGGTTTTGGGATTGCAGCCAATTGGATATTTCGTTTATGCAGCATGTTATTGGTTCGAGGTCTGGGTTTTCTGTTGCAAAAGGTGTGTATAATAGCACATCATCTGCGTATATCATGCAGTTGATGTTGAAAGACCGGATCAGGTTGCAGAGAGGTTGCATGTATATATTGAATAGTAAGGCGGAGAGGGAGGATCCTTGTGGGACACCTTGGCTTTGGTGGAATGGTTCTGATGATGTGTTTCTGGATCTTACCTGCTGCCATCTGTCCGAGAGGTAGGACCTGCACCACTCGAGTGCTTTACCGGAGATTCCTTTTTCTTTGAGGCGTTCTAGGAGGCGCTCATGGCTAACGGAATCAAACGCTGCCGCGATGTCAAGGAAGACAAGGACAAAGCCTTGGCGGGTATTGTCGATGCCTGATATTATGCTGCTGAAGAGTGTGGTAAGAAGGGTCTCAACTCCGTGAGATTCTCTAAGTCCATGCTGGCATGGATCCAGTGGTGCGTTGGAATCAATGTGATCTTGTATTTGTCTCTGAACTATCTTTTCCATTATTTTTGCAAGCATTGGTATGCTTGCTATGGGTCTGTAGGATTCTGGTTTCTGTTGGTCGAGTTTGTGGTTATTTAGTAGAGGTCTTATTGAAGTTTGTTTGAGGGTGCGTGGGAAATCACCTGTTGTGAACGATTGTTGAATAAGTCTGGATATGATGGGACTGAGGTCAGTCCGGAGTTCCTTGACCCAGAAAGCTGGGCATGGGGGTAGAAGTGGCTAGACCAGCTGCTTCCACCTCTGCTGCCTCCGCCCCCATACAAAAGGAAATGGAATCAGAGGAAGCAGAAGCAGGAAGAGCCCTACAGCCCCAGAGGTTATGGTAAGTAGAGCAGTACTGTTTTAAAGGCATTGTTGCCACTGCAGGTCCCAAAGAGTGGTGGGGGGGTGGGGGAGATGTGACATAAATGAGGTTTGCCTAGGGCGCCTTATATCCTTGCACTGTCCCTGAGGGGATATGATAAAACGTCATAAAATCATGATTGGGTGGAAAGGTTAAATAGAGGATAGTGCTTTATCCTTTTAAATAACACGAAAACAAGAGGATCTGCCATAAAACTAAGAACCAACAGATTGAAAACAAATCAAAGTATTTTTCCTCCTAGACCAGTCAGAATGTGTGGGTTTATGCCACTCTGCCAGCCCAGCAGATGGATATAGACATCACTGTAATGCATTAGAGGTACAGACAAAGTTGTTGATAGTATATATCTCCAGCACATGAGACATGCTCAACTGGTGCAGCAGGAGTTCTTAGGCTCCCAGGCTAAGGGTTTCTAGGATGTCTTTCATTGGCAGAATCTGATCCCCATAGGCTTCCAAGGGAACAGGCTTTGCTCTGACTCATGCCTGAATGCTGGCTTAGATAGATGTTTGGGGGGGGGGGTTCTCTCTCTGGATGACATGGAGCCTTTTGGGGAAGTTTCTATGAATCCTGCCTTTATAAAAGCTGGGTGGAGGCATTTGGCTCTCTAAGCTTCCTCCCTACTTTTGTTCTTCCTATCCTCTCCCTTTACCACTGTGTTCTCAGGCTGAAATTTTTAAAAAATAATTGTAGTGAGTCATGCAAGCCAATGAATATTACAATGGAAGGTTTTTACATAGTTCTCCCTCTTGCAATATCAGAATAGTCAGCACTGTGGATGATGTGGGGCCAGTAGGACTGGATTCTTTTCACCAATGTACAATCCAAGGCCAGAAAAGATGCTTGAGGGGAGTCCCATTCAGCAGGTCAGTGCTCCCACATTTAGGAAGGTTGCATGGGGAAACCTGCAGCACCTTCCACTCTGTGTACTTGTCTGACAGCAGGAACTGCCACTATTTTCTTAAGGAGCCATGTGATCCTCGTTCAGCATTGCCAGTCTCTTCAGTGTTTCTTCCCTCTTTGCCATTAGGGCCACCAATGCCATTCCTAGAGCTGGATAGGACTCAAACCACAGAGCTGATACTTCTTCTTAGGGCTCTCTTTTCCCTAGATATGTGCTTGACATGCACAAGGGCTTCTGGATGATGCCTTGAAGATGTGGGGATATGCTGGGCTCAGTGGGGAGGGGACTCCCTGTGCTCTCCCCTCCTGGAGGCTTGAGCCGCAAGAGGCTAAGATTGTGTAAAGAGAGTTTGATTTGGATTGGCTGGAGACTCCCCTCAACAGGTTGGAGACTCCCCTCAGCAGGTTGGAGAGGAGACACGAGTTCCTTGGTGAATATGGAAGATGGTGAGCTGTCTTCTATGGATGCTGAAGACTCCTCAGCAGTAAGGCTCTGCCACATAGAAGAACTGGCCTCTGATTCCCAGATTGCTTCTTCCATATGACACTCGTCGTGGTTTCAGAAGGAAATCTTATCCTGGAAGTTGTTGGAATGTCCTCCAAGGCCCCTTCTCCTTCATGAGGCTGTGAAGGACATGGTGTTGTCTAAATGGTAGTTTCTTGATAAGTAACCTCAAAGGTGGCTCGATAGTAAATGGTACTTTTCATTTGCCAGTAAAGGACAGAGGCACTCTTCAAAATATGGAGAGTACATGCCCTAGTCTCCATTAAGATTTGCAAGTCTGCTAAGGGGCTCTGCACTTCAGGATCTACAGGAACCACCACCCAGGAAAAAGATTTAGGAGTCACTGTGGATAACATGTTAAAATCTTCCGCCCAGTGTGCAGCGGCAGACAAGAAAGCAAATAGAATGCTAGGTATCATAAGGAAAGGAATGGAAAATAAAACAAAGGACATTATAATGCCTCTGTATCGTTGCATGGTACAACCACACCTTGAATATTGTGTGCAATTCTGGTCGCCGTATCTTAAAAAGGATATAGCGTTATTAGAAAAGGTACAGAGAAGAGCCACCAAAATGGTAAAGGGGATGGAAGGCTACTCCTATGAAGAGAGGCTACAAAGGTTAGGGCTCTTCAACCTGGAAAAGAGACGGCTGAGGGGAGATATGATAGAGGTCTATAAATTAATGAATGGAGTGGAACGGGTAAACGTAGATCAATTGTTTACACTATCAGAATATAGAAAGACTAGGGGACATGTAATGAAGCTACAGGGTAAACTATTTAAAACGAATAAGAGAAAATATTTTTTCACTCAACGTGTAATCAAACTCTGGAATTTGTTACCGGAGGATGTAGTAAAGGCTGTTAGTGTAACTGGGTTTAAAAAAGGTTTGGACAAGTTCCTGGAGGAAAGGTCCATAAACCATTATTAAAAAGGGACCCAGGATATCAATGCTTGACCCAATACAAGCATTGTGGAACCTATGTCTCTTGGGGATACTGCTAGGTACGTATGACCTAGATTGGCCACTGTTGGAAACAGGATACTGGGCTTGATGGACCTTGGTCTGACCCGGTATGGCATATCTTATGTTCTTAGGATAAAACAATTGATGTTTTTGTTTTAAAGCAAGCCGCCTGCTTGCTTGCTTGCCTTGTCTGTCATGGCTATTCATGCTTCAATTTGTGGTATGTAGACGGCGTGCACCATAGTGCAATGGGTGCACCAGCTCCCAGAGTGTCCAGAGATGGTCCAGATGGAGTCAGGAGTGACTTTTCTGATGGATGTAGCATCCAGATATTTTCTCAGTTGGTGACCTCTGTTGTAACAGCAAGCCAGTTGCAGTGTCTATACAACTGGACAGCAGATGCAACTTCCAAATCATGTCTAAACCAAATTGAGGAAATTGTTTGGGGAGGATCTGAACCAGCTGGTGTAAGAGGCATGCCTCGAGCAGGAGTCAAGATCACTTTTGTGACTGCAGTTGACTTTTTGTCATTTTCTTTTTTAAAAATATATCTTACAAACTCTAGATAAAATACTTATAAAGGTTTAGACAACCAACAACAAAATAAATCGTGCAGTTATCAAAAACATGTGCGTTTGCGACCAATTTGTGCTTCCTTCACTAATTTTCTGGCAAAGGCGGATGATCTGAAGGCACGCTTGATAGATCAGGGATATCCTATTAATAAAGCTTTCAAGCATGCTAGATATGCTCACAGAGAGTGGTTGTTTTCCTCTAAACAGGGATCTGTGCAACAGGAGGGACTGTCTGGTATGTTTTACCTTATTCTAATATGGCACCATGTATTGCTGGTTTGATCAAATGATATTGGGGCATAAGAACATAAGATATGCCATACTGGGTCAGACCAAGGTCCATCAAACCCAGTATTCTGTTTCCAACAGTGGCCAATCTAGGTCATATGTACCTAGCAGTTTCCCAAGAGACACAAGTTCCACAATGCTTGTACTGGGTCAAGCATTGATATCTTCGGTCACTTCTTAATAACGGTTTATGGACCTTTCCTCCAGGAACTTGTCCAAACCTTTTTTAAACCCAGCTATACTAACAGCCTTTACTACATCCTCCGGTAACAAATTCCAGAGTTTGATTACACGTTGAGTGAAAAAATATTTTCTTTTATTAGTCTTAAATAGTTTGCCCTGTAGCTTCATTGCATGTCCCCTAGTCTTTCTATATTCTGATAATGTAAACAATCGATCTACGTTTACCCGTTCCACACCGTTCATTAATTTATAGACTTCTATCATATCTCCCCTCAGCCGTCTCTTTTCCAGGTTAAAGAGCCCTAACCTTTTTAGCCTTTCTTCATAGGAGTATCCATTACCATTTTGGTGGCTCTTCTCTGAACCTTTTCTAAAATCGCTATATCCTTTTTAAGATACGGCGACCAGAATTGCACACAATATTCAAGGTGCGGTCTCACCATGGAACGATATAGAGGCATTATAATATCTTTTGTTTTATTTTCCATTCCTTTCCTTATCATACCTAGCATTCTATTTGCTCTCTTGGCCGCCGCTGCACACTGGGCCGAGGGTTTTAACATGGTATCCACAATGACGCCTAAATCTTTTTCCTGGGTGGTGGTTCCTAATGTGGAACCTTGCATCGTGTAACCATAGTTTGGGTTGTTCTTCCCTAGGTGCATAACCTTGCACTTGTCCACATTAAGTTTCATCTGCCATTTTGATGCCCTGTCTTCCAATTTATCAAGATCCTCTTGCAATTTTTCACAATCCTCTTGGGTTTTAACAACTTTAAATAGTTTTGTGTCATCTGCAAATTTGATCACCTCACTCGTTATTCCACTTTCCAGGTCAACCGTGCGGATTTTGCCAGGTATTCCTGAAGAACCTCCCTGCATAGCATATAAACGAGGAAGAAATATTCGTGATTTGCTGCAGCGGAGGATGGCTTCTGCTGAAGGGAACCATGTCAGTTGTGGTCGTTGTTGTTGGTGCCATAATACTCTTACGGGGTCCTACCTGGATTCACACCTGCACTTTTGAGTGTTTTACTGCATGGCAGCAGACGTCTTGCCTTTCGATCTATGTGGTATATATGATCATGTCCCCTTGTCAGAAGATCTGTGTGGGTCATACGATTTGTCCTGTTAAGCGGTTAAGTGAACATCATAGCAGAATAGCTAATAAACTAATGATAGCACCTTTAGTAGCTCACTTTGTTGAATGTGGGCATGCTGCGGATCAGTTTCAATGGAGAATACTTGATCAGGTGTCAATGGATTGGCATGGGGGTGATTATCAAGGCTGTTTGAATTACCTCGAACAGAAATGGATTTTTCGTTTGAACTCATTGGAGCCAATGGTTTTGAACAATCAGATTGAATGGGCCTCTTTAATTCATGGTTAGTCAGGTGCGTTCTGATTTAGATAATGAGGTCTGGGCTGGATGTTGAAGCATGGGCTGGATGTTGAGATACTAGCCAGTGAGCTAGCTTTTTGTTTGCAGTTATCTTTGTTTTAAATGTTTCCCTGAAGCAAGACATGTTTGTCTGAAATGTGATATCATGTCGGATGATTAAAATCTAAGTATTGTTAAATCTTTGATAGTTTGTATTGTTAAAATTTGTGTGTCCAGATGAGACCTGTGAATGATATGACTTGGGATTCTTTGCTAAACAAATACTTTTGTTGGTGAGTCCACAGTGTTCTGATGGTTTCTCTGGCACATGCTTTTGATAACTGCATGATTTATTTTGTTGTCACTTGTCTAAGCCTTTATAAGTATTTTATCTAGAGTTTGTGAGATATATCTGTATTGTGACCTACTCTTGATTGTGAGACTTTTTGTATTGTTATCTTTTTTAGGCAACCCGCTATCGTGAAGTTTCAGCTCTTCCAGAGTGCTAGAGGATCAAGATACACTATTATAGGAACTTCAGTACTCCTCTGATAACTCACTGAGGAACATTGAGCCCTATCTAGGTTAATTCTGGTAGCCAGTTGGCTGCAGCAGCTTAATCATAAGTGGAGCCATATCATTTGGACCAATGGATCCTGGATATTGTACATAATGATCGTTCCCTAGAGCTGCTTATGTCTATTTCTAGTACCCTTCTGGTAACAATATAGACTCCCCCCTTCCCCCTCGGCAATTTTCCCAGTACCAAAAGGGTGGCTATGGAGTCTATTTTGAATACTTTGAGGAAGCTCTCGCTACTGGACATGGTTGGCCGACTCTTAGTTGGCATACTGGTTGTGACCCTGAATCCCATCTGTTTCATAGTTCCAAAGAAATGGTTCTTTCTCCAGGAACAAGCAGGAAGTCAGTCCTCACTTATGGGTGATGTCGGCACCGACGGAGCCCGCGTGGAGCAATTCCCCGGCTTTCAAAGAAAGCCTTTGGGATTGCTGCCATGCATGCGTGGTCCTCTTCCCGCCCAAAGGTGCCATCTTGCTCAGTCTCCCTTTTTCTGCGGAGCCCTTTGGACGCACATTCTCATCTCTTGGAAAATGTTTTTTCTTTTCGGCCTTTTGGCCTCTTTTTCCGGTAGCCTTTAGTGGGGGGGGGGGTTCCCTTCGGGCTCTTTTGCGCCCTTTTTTCCAACTGCTGGCCTCGAGGGTCTTCAACCTCGCAGGGGCACTTTTTGCCCCATGCCCACCGGCTTCAAAAAATGTGACAGATGCTCCAGGAATATGTCGCTCATGGACCACAACCTGGAACTCTGCTCACTCTATAAGAAAATGTCCGCTAAGGTGACCCCGCGCTCCAGACGTCACTTCGATAATGGTTCACCCAAGGTGGAACGGCAAAATAAGAAGACCTCGAAGTCGCTGTTGGGGGCTCCAGACAAGCATGAGCGGTCTCGCGCTCGTTCCCTTAGCCGCCCTCGGCGTTCCTGAAAGTTGGACAAAGAGCGACCTTGAAAGGTACCTCATACGGATACAGAGACCTCCGGTGATGGCACCTGGTCTCCTGAGGGTCGACGGTACAGAAAAGAGCCACCAAAATGGTAAAGGGGATGGAAGGCAACTCCTATGAAGAGAGGCTACAAAGGTTAGGGCTCTTCAACCTGGAAAAGAGACGGCTGAGGGGAGATATGATAGAGGCCTATAAATTAATGAATGGAGTGGAACGGGTAAACGTAGATCGATTGTTTACGCTATCAGAATATAGAAAAACTAGATGAGATATAATGAAGCTACAGGGTAAATTTAAGACAAATAAGAGAAAATATTTTTTCACTCAACATGTAATCAAACTCTGGAATTTGTTACCAGAAGATGTAGTAAGAGCTGTTAGTGTGGCTGGGTTTAAAAAAGGTTTGGACAAGTTCCTGGAGGAAAGGTTCATAAACCATTATTTAAATGGGACCCAGGATATCAGTGCTTGACCCAATACAAGCATTGTGGAACCTGTGTCTTTTGGGGATACTGCTAGGTACGTATGACCTAGATTAGCCACTGTTGGAAACAGGATACTGGGCTTGATGGACCTTGGTCTGACCCAGTGTGGCATATCTTATGTTCTTATGTTTCCAGTTGGGTGGAATTAGAATCTCCCCTAGCTGGATTGTAGTTATGTCAGATGTGAATCTGGACTGGGGAGCTCACTGCCTTGGTTGAGAAACATGAACATTTGGACTTAGGAGGCTTTCTGATCTATAAAGAGGCCATCAGGTTGACTTTGTCACACTTCCTTCCCCAGGTGAAGGGTTGGGCAGTTCAGGTGCTTTTGTACGGCATTACAGCTGAGCCTATGTAAACAGGCAAAGGGGCATGCAAAGCACTTCAGTAGCCCAGGGTGCAAGTTTCTTGTTCTGTTGGGTGGAGAGAATGTCTGCTCCTCTCAGTGGCCCAGTAGAAGGAGTGGGAAACATCCAGGCTGATTTCCTCAGCAGAAATACTACGAACTCTGGAGAATGTGAGCTGAGGCAGGAAATCACCTGAAGAATAATAAACCAGTGGGGACTTGCCTTACATGGAGCTAATAATCTGCAAGAGCATCAAGGTCAATAAATTCTTCAGTTGCTGGAAGGAAACTAAGTCCAGCAGAATAGATGCCCTAATCCTGCCTTAGCCAAAGTACAGGTTTCTCTCTTTTTTTTTTTTCATGCCCTTTTGCATCCATTGACAGTTATCCTGGGGGCTCCAGACTGGCCTAGAAGACCATAGTATGAGATCTGATGAGATTACAGGCAGCGGTCCCCCTCCAACTTTCTCTTTTCCAGAGGATGATATGCCAAAGCCTGTTGCCAATGCAAAAGCCAGCTCCATTCTGTACTTTAAGGTCTAGTCTGGTCTGCTCTGGATCGTGAGAAGGTTTGGTTACATAGGAGAGATTTGTCAGCACTGTTATCTACTCGCTTAAGATCATTCAGAACTCTACTTCAGAGGCCTATGTTTGAGTTGGAAAATATTTATAACCTTTTTAAGGCTATAAAGGTACTGTCTGAAAGATTGGTACAGACACTAATTGCAAAGTAAAGATATAAAGAGGACAAGGTAGCTGCATTGCAAATGCTTTCAAGGGACGTGCTTTCCAATTATGACTTTTCTTTAGTGTACTCTATACCTGATAGTTCTTTATAAAGAAGGCTCCAGCTTCCCAGTGTCACATTGTTTCCAGACATGAGAGGGATTTTTTTTCATGTCAGACCACCAAATCAGAAGCTTACTATCCCATCAGACTTTGCATCTTTCATAAAGCCACCAATTTAACTGGTGGAATCTTTACCTCTCAAAAGATGTAAACTGAAAAGACTCCTTCTGATGGCCGTTACCCCAACTTCAAGCTTTGGTTGCATATGAATCATATATCCCATCATAAAGTAGTTCTGTATAATACCAGATTCTTACCAGAGGTGGTCACCTTTTCATCTTGGTGAAAAAACTATAGTACAATCAATTCAAGAATTACCCCACACTCTATACTGCTAATAGTCTCTCATCTTAAAAGAACAGAATCAGACTATACAATCATCCATCTCCTTCAGCTCCCAATAGATTTGACATTCCAGTGGCAAAGCTAATTGGCTAGCCTTCTGTATTCAGTTTGGGGCGATTTCTCCAAATGGGTCAGTTTTGCGTATAAACCAAAGAATAAAAAGAGATGGAAATAGATACACAGCCTAATGTAGTCCAAACCAACATTTTTATTACAAGAAGTAAAAAGATGTAAAAGAGACCCGACTCAGCTGAGTTTCAGCAATATAGCCTGCATCAGGGGTCAGTGTGAACAAAGTCAAAAGCCTAGCAAAACATTAAAGGGATCGCTCAGAGGAAGTATCTTGTGAGCTAATCGCGTTAACATTAGTGAGCTGAGTTGGGTCTGGCTTAAACCTTTTTACCCCTTGGAATAAAACTTTCATTTGGACTACATTAGACCATGTGTCTATCTCCATCTTTTTGTTTGATTTTTATCATCTCTTAGAGGACCCTTCTTTTTTTGCATTTAGTTTTGCATATACTATAACAGTCATGAACCTCATTTCTAAGCCGAGGTATGTGGTTTATGATCACAATCTCTGAAATTTACTGCTAATGTTTGGCATGGTATTTGCTTTGTGCCAAAGAGCTGCTTTCTGGAGATCATAAGATGTAACATGTATGAGTAATTTATCAAGGTGTGCTTGGGAATTCATTTTAAGCCTGTGGCACCCAACACGATGAAAAATAATTTGGTATCTTTCTGCCACATTTTCTTGGGATTTGACTGCACTTCTTGATACTTGAAGATCTCCCTTTCGAGGTGATTCACAGAATAGTCACTTGGGACTGACACCTCATTAATCGGTGCCATTCAGGTGGTGATCTCCTTTAGCACTATGTCTAGTTTCCTTGCATCTTGCTTTTCATTGGTCGGAATAGGAGTGTCCCAGGTGATCATTTATTTATGATACCTGCTTTATCATTTCAGTCAAAGCAGTTTACATTGTATCTTAAACTTGGTAATATACATTAAACACCTGGACACACTACTAGAGGCTGCAAGCAAACGCCAATCACAAACCAACTATCTCACCCTCCTTGGTGATCTCAACCTTGTCTCTGCCACACTGAACAAAGCAAAGACCTTTCTGGATGCCATGGAAGCCCTGACTGCCCAAATCATCCAACAACCCACCCACAACAAAGGAAACACCCTCAATGTGATCTTCCTACCACAGAACATCAAGAATCATCCCTTCTCGCCTCCCATTACTGCTAATGTGCCCTGCCGTGCTCATCTTTCATCATACCCTACAACACACAGGTTTGGAGTCCACTCAACACTAAACCTACCACTCGCAGTTCCTTAACCTGGAAATCAAAATTCCTAGATAAAATCCTGCCTAGCCTTCGGTCTACCCCTGATGACCTCGACTTCCTCATACAAACCTGGAACAGAATCATATCAGACACAGCAACAATGCCACCTAAGCCCAGAATACAAAGAAGACATAAACCAGCATAAACTGATACACATGACTGCTGTAGGACCGGACTATGACATCATGGCCTGTAAAAAGATGTCTACCAAGGCCCTCGAGCCGCCAGCAGCAGCATAGGTTTTTCCTGGAGTCCCCGGTGCCTCCGTAGGCCAAGACCCCCTTCTGAAGCCACGGACCTTGGTCAACGCCATGGCTCTTCAGAAAGAGGGCCTCCCTCGAGGGAACACAAGAAGAAGAAACCCTTGAAGGCAGCATCTTTGGACAGTTCTGGCAGGTCGGGTAAGCCCCAAGCCAGGTCCTGCAGTACACAATGCTTGTCTGAGGGCTCGGAGCTGGAGTGTCCCACCAAGGTTGCCCCGAAGGAATTGCCCAAAGATCGGTCTCAGATGCCCAAGGCCTTTCTTGCTGAGGACTCACCCTCGGGGGAATCGGCGCCGGGCCAGAGTTCCTTGTTGCCCGCACCGATAGCTGCAGAGCCTTCTGGGCTGGAAACCAGAATGGCAGCTCTGGGGTACAGCTCGTCTGCCTTCGTGGACCAGCAGTAGATGTTACTGTCTGACACAGCCGGTTCCTCCGCCCAGACCACCGGGTCCTCATTGTCATGGAGTCCATACGGCCTCGAGTCGATCTTTGGCAGAGGTCTAGATCCAGATCCCATTCTACGGAACCAAGGTCTTCCCCCAGCTAGTGCACATGGCACTGACCTTAGGGCCTCTGAGGGATGCGGGCAGTACTCAGGCTCAGATCCCAAGAGCCTAGTTTTTGACAGACTACTTGAAATGGGAGACTGAGGACGAGGAGTTTCCAGACACTCGTCGCCACTGCAACGTTCTCTCTGACTCTCCACCTTCCGAGCCCTGACGTCTGTCCCCTCTCAAGGAGATGGCGTTCCTCGACTTCGTGTGGGACATGTCAAAGGCTCTAGATTTCCCAATGGAATCAGAGGAATACTCTCGGACAGAGCTATTAGAAATCCTCCAGTGGGAGGCCCCACTGAGGGAATAGCTAATGGTGCCCATTCCACCCATCCTGGAATGGCGAATGCTCCGTATGTGGGAAACACCAACATCGGTGCCTGTTGTGAGCAAGTGGCTTGACTCGATGTATCAGGTCTGCCGGAGCCCTGGTTTCCAGAAGGCAAAGCTGCCGCATAACTCCATGATGATGGAGTCTGCCATGTGTCGGCTGAAGAGCCAGAAGACACACTCCTTTGTGCCCCCGGTTAGGGAGGTTAACACCTTGGATGCCCTCAGCAGAAAGTTCTACCAGGGCTCGATGCTGATCAGCTGGATCTGGGCCTACCAGCTGTACATGGGGCCTGTATCTGAGAGACCTGGTGAAAAAGCTCACCAGGGTCTCAGCTGGTCTCTCCGAGGAACCCCTGCAGCGGTTCAAGAACCTGGTCAAAACTGTCCGTGAGTGCTCCGAATTCATGACTCGAGCAGCCTATGAAAGCTTTGAGTCAGCGACGAGAGTAGTTGCAGTGGGCATTGTAATCTTCTGAATATGTAATCTTCTGAAACATGTAATCTTCTGGTCTACTCTCCGTTTGTTCCTGGGTTCATTTCACAGAGACAGTAGGGTAAGCAGCACAAATAAGATAACCAAACAGGTGTGGCTTGGAAAAAGGGTTTTATATAGAAATAGGCTTATTACAAAGTTACAGAACAGAGGTAGGAGGTTGTTAGAAAGCTGCTTCAGTTTACTTCAATGAATCTGTGTGTGTGTGTGTGTGAGAGAGAGAGAGAGAGAGGTAAGAAAATGTGGGTCAGAGCCTCATAGTAAGAAGAATAGGGAGAGAAAGAGAGAACAAGGGGGAGGGGAGAGAAGTGGGTGTCAGAGCCTCATGGCAAGGTGTGTCCGATGAAAATAGGAAGAGAGCGAAAGAGGAAGTATTTCTGTCCTTTATAGTGAATTTTCTCTAGCACCTCCCTTTGAGGTCTGCTATTGTTTCCAGTCACCTCCCTTTGAGGTCTGCTATTCTTGATTTAGCAAGGAGGGGCTGCAGACCAATCTCATCAGGCCCGGAGACTGACATCACCAGGGGGTCAGAGTTAATCTCATCTTGTAAACTACCCTCATTAAGTTTGGAGACTGATATCACCAGAGTAACAAAGCTGCTTGAAATCCAGGGTCTGGGAACAGCCACGACACCTATGCTAGGCATAATGTCCTGCTGGTGTATGCTGACAGGTATCAGTGCCCAACACAAGGCTTGGTTACAGTCTTCCAACTTCGAGCAATGTGTTCAGGACAAATTGGTCTATGTCCCATACCAAGGGGAGAACCTCTTTGGCAAACCCATGACAGAAAAGGCTGCCGAGTTGGAGACAGTTCGTGACGAAGACCAAGCTCTCCAAAAAGGCCGTTGGCCCTCCCCGATGTAAGAGCTCGGGTAAAAAGCCCTTTTACCCGAGGAAAGGGCTGCTTACAAAAACTACCCACGTTTCCAGGCCTCCCCAGCAGGGGTCAGTAGCCCAAGGGACATGGACAAGGCTTTCATAAGCAGAAGGCTCCCAGGTCCTAGCGTTGGCTCCGGCCCAGACCGAGGGGAGTTTTTGACCCCTTGGGCATAGCCTCTCTACCCCAAGGAGGACGGCGGTCCACAGGGGGACATCTGATTCACTATGTCCTTAGGTGGCCAGCCATCACCACCGACTCCTGGGCACCAGGTAACCAATGAGGGCAACCTCCTCCACCTGGCACAGACACCTCCCCCTTTCTTCCTGGAGTGCTCCCCAGGTCTCCCCTTCACCGGGACCTTTTACTGCAGGATCTCGCTAGCCTTCTCGAGGACAAGGCAGTGGAACCAGTACCCCAACATCTCAGGGCCAAAGGCTTCTACTCCAGATATTTCCTCATGCCAAAAAAGACAGGGGGCCTAAGGCCCATCCTGGACCTGCGGAACCTGAACAAGTTCCTGCTGAGGGAGAAGTTCAAGATGCTCTCCCTTGGAACATTGCTGCTTTATCTCCAGCAGGGAGATTGGCTATGCTCCTTTGATCTGAAGGATGCCTATACCCATATTCTCATTCACTTCAGCCACAGGCAGTACTTTCGCTTCATGATGGGGGGAGGCTACTACCAGTACAAGGTACACCCTTCGGCCTGGCATCTGCCTCCACAGTCTTTACCAAATGTCTGGCAGTAGTGGCTACCTACCTCCGCCTCCAGGGGGTATTCGTCTTCCCCTACCTGGATGACTGGCTTTCCTACAGGAGCTCTCCAGATCAACCAACAGTAAGGATTTAAGGGTTTGTTTCATTATATTAAATTGTTAGCTCTCTGACTGGGAGCTCTTAAAAGGCTTTTTTGTACATCTTTAAAGTAAGGTTACTTTCTTTTTGGTGCTTTAGTGGGACTTTCCTTGAGCACAGTAGGTGGTTGAACTCCAGTAACCTCCTCAGCTTTGGGAACTGCTAACACCTAATCAGGTGTTAGTTCCCTCCCTACCCACCCCGACTCCCACCCACCCCTAGCGAGTAGCCTTGCTTTATAGGGCACCTCCCCATTTGACAAAGCACAGAGAATTGGACCAGCGCATTTTGAATATAATTAAGGAGATTTAACTGCTTTTTCTCTGAAAGGACAGCTGGGAAACCGGCTGGGACTTGGTAGATCTCTTTCTTTTGCTTTAACAGATACCTAAGCTCCACAAACAGAACAATGGCTGGGAAAAATCGTATCGCTAAAGCTGGTGCCCCCGTTACAGCTTCTGCCTCGGTCCAGACAGAGGTCCTAATGCCAGTTGAAGGACCGGTTCCATGTGCAGGGTGCCTGCATGCCGAAGCTCTGAGGAAACAAGTGGAGGAACTCAGAGAGGAGGTGGTGATGCTGAGGAGCATTCAAGACAGTGAGAAGTACATTGATGAGATGCTTCTTGCAGCAACCAAGCTCTCCAGCAGAGGAGAAGATGGGTGCCAACAGAATGTCGATGGTTGGACACAAGTCACCGGGGCCTGCAAAATCACCAATCCAACTTCTCCAGCCCTTGAATCGAAGAACCATTATGCAGCCCTGGAAGTGGAGGAGGTGAAAGCATCCCTGGAAAGGGAAGAACCAGAGCTCAAGTACCCCAAAGTTGCAGAATCAGTGACCACAAGGAAACGAAGGGTAGTGGTGGTTGGAGACTCTCTTCTGAGGGGTACTGAGGCATCCATCTGTCGACCAGACTTGATGTCCAGAGAGGTATGCTGTCTGCCTGGTGCCAAAATCCAAGATGTTACGGAGAGTTCACCGAGACTCATCAAGCCCACTGACTATTACCCAGTGTTGCTAATCCATGTTGGAACAAATGATACTGCCAGGTATACCTCGGAATGTATCAAAAGTGACTTCATGGCTCTGGGACAGAGGGTGAAGCAGTTAGGTGCACAGGTGGTGTTCTCTTCAATCCTCCCTGTTGAGAGTAAAGGCCAAGGCAGAGAGGCTCGCATCGTGGAGATGAATGCATGGCTGCGTGGATGGTGTCATCGAGAGCGTTTTGGTTTCCTAGACCATGGGCTGCTGTTCCAAGGGTTGCAGAGCAGAGATGGCATCCATCTGTCCAAAGAAATGTCAACGCGTCTTCAGTAGTAGACTGGCTAATCTATTGAAGAGGGCTTTAAGCTAGATTCGTTGGGGATGGGTGAAGAAAGCCCCCAGGTAAGTGAAAGCCCCCAGGTACGTGATACATTAAATAACTTTATGGAAATGGGTAACAGGGGTAACATATGGAAAGCAGTGCGTATAAATGCCCGTAGCAAGGGAAATAAGATCCTTGATGTTGAAGCTTTGGTGGGAGTGGCTGACTTGGATTTAGTGGCAGTTACAGAAACATGGTTCACAGAAAACCATGATTGGGATGTAACTATACCTGGCTATACTTTATTCAGAAAGGACAGGGTAGGAAGTAGGGGAGGAGGAGTGGCACTATATGTAAAAACTACTATTAAAGCTTTGGAATTACAGAGCTTAAAAGAGAGAGGGGAGGCATTGTGGGTTAAACTAGAAAGAGGGAAAGAGAAATCTATTTACATTGGTGTGATATACAGACCTCCCTCACAAGAGGAAGAGGTGGACAGAGAGTTAATTGAAGACATGTGCAGCATTGCTAAGAAAGGGGAAGTGCTACTGATAGGAGATTTCAATATGCCAGATGTTGATTGACACATTCCTGCTGCAGTATCATCTAGAAGTAAGGAGATCCTGGATTCTCTACAGGGAGAACTATTCAGGCAATTGGTAACAGACCCCACACGTGAAGGGGCCATACTGGACTTGGTGCTTACCAATGGTGAAAGTGTTTCTGATGTTGTAGTGGGAGATCATTTTGCATCCAGTGATCACCAGATGGTGTGGTTCAGTATTAGGACTAGGGCTGTTAGAATCCATTCAAAGGCGAGGATCTTAGACTTTAGGAAGACTAACTTTGCGAAGATGGGCCAATACCTCAGGGAGTCGTTAGTTGGATGGGAACAGCTGAGGGATGTAGAAAAACAGTGGGAAAAACTGAAAGGGGATATTTTAAGGGCAACCAACCTTTTTGCTAAAATGGTAAATAAGGATAAAAGGAAAAGGAGACCACTATGGTTTTCGAAAGAAGTAGCTGAAAAAGTGAAGAAAAAGAGGGAGGCCTTCATGAAATACAAGAGATCACAGAGAGAGGAAGACAGGCATCTGTATTTGGAAAAACTTAGAGAAGCTAGCAAAGTAGTCAAGAAGGCAAAGATTCAAAAGGAGGAGGAAATAGCCAATGCAATAAAATGGGGGGGATAAGACATTTTTCAGATATATTAGTGAGAAGAGGAAGGGCAAGAGTGGTATTGTCAGACTCAAGGGTGCAGAGGAGGAATATGTAGAAGCAGATAAGGATAAAGCGGAATTGCTTAACAAATATTTTTGTTCTGTGTTCACAGATGAAGAACCAGGTGCAGGACCTAAGAAAACACCCACAAATAGGAACAGAAGCAAAGGACATCCTGAATAATTTTCAAAAGACTGTGTTCGTGAGAAATTATCTCAACTTAAAGTAGACAAAGCGATGGGACCGGATGGGATACACCTGAGAATACTGAGGGAACTTGGGGACGTTCTAGCAGCTCCACTGACTGACATTTTCAATGCCTCGTTGGAGTTGGGAGTGGTGCCAAAGGACTGGAGAGAGGCTCATGTGGTGCCTTTACACAAAAGTGGAAGTAAGGATGTGGTTGAAAACTACAGGCCGGTTAGTTTAACTTCGGTGGTGAGTAAATTATTGGAAACGCTGCTGAAAGAGAAAATAGTGAGGTTTCTGGAGTCCAGCGGATTACAGGATCCGAGGCAGCATGGATTCACCAGAGGCAGGTCTTGTCAGACAAATCTGATTGATTTCTTTGACTGGGTGACCAGGGAGTTGGACCGAGGGAGAGCCCTAGATGTGGTGTATTTAGATTTCGGTAAAGCCTTTGACACTGTTCCTCACAGGCGACTTATAAACAAACTGAGCACCCTAGGGATGGACCCTAAAGTTACTGCTTGGGTTAGAAATTGGTTGGGTGGGAGGCGACAAATAGTACAAGTAAATGGAGCTCACTCTGAGGAGAAGGATGTTACCAGTGGTGTGCCCCAGGGATCTGTCCTTGGTCCGATTCTTTTTAACATCTTTGTTAGTGATATAGCGGAAGGGCTTCCAGGTAAGGTTTGCCTCTTTGCGGATGATACCAAAATCTGCAGTAGAGTAGACACCCAGGAAGGGGTAGATGACATGAGGAGGGATCTAGCCAAGCTTGGTCTAGAATTTGGCAGCTGGGATTTAATGTTAAAAAATGTAAGATCATGCATTTGGGCTGCAGCAATCCAAGGGAGCAATATAGTATAGGGGGTGAAGCACTTTTGTCCTCTAAAGAAGAGCGGGACCTAGGCGTGGTTGTGTCTGATGATCTTAAAGTAGCTAAACAGGTAGAAAAGGCGACGGCAGAAGCTAGAAGGATTCTTGTGTGCATACGGAGAGGAATGGCTAGCAGAAAAAAGGAGGTGATAATGCCTCTATAAGTCTTTGGTGCGACCTCATTTGGAGTATAGTGTGCAATTCTGGAGACCGCACCTTCAAAAGGATGTGAACAGGATGGAGTCGGTGCAGAGGGTGGCTACTAAAATGATTAGTGGTCTTCATTATAAAGCATATGAGGACAGACTGAAGGTTTTTAATATGTACACCTTAGAGGAAAGGCAGGATAGAGTTGATATGATTGAGATGTTTAAATACCTCCGTGGCATAAATGTTCATGGAGAGAGCCTCTTTCAGTTGAAAGCAAGTTCTGTTACGAGGGGACATGGGATGAGGGTGAAGGGAGATAGATTCAGGAGTGATATGCGGAAATATTTCTTTACGGAAAGAGTAGTGGATCCGTGGAATAGTCTCCCAGTGGAGGTGGTAGAGATGAGGACAGTAACTGAATTCAAAAAAGCATGGGACAATCACAGAGGATCTCTAAAGGTAAAAAGGGGACTGTTGTAGTTGTTATGGAGGGACAGACTAGATAGGCCATGTGGTCTTTTTCTGTCATATTTCTATGTTTCTATGTAAAGGAGATACAGCCACAGAGGTGCAGCAAGCTATGGCATGCACCGTCCACGTCCTACATCTGGGTTTCATAATAAACTATCCCAAGTCCCACCGCCTCCCAACACAATATCTGGAGTTCATAGGGACGAAACTGGACACTGTTCAGGCAAAGGCCTTCCTTCCCCTGGTCCGGCCTGACCATCTCAGGACACTAGCCGCAGATGTACAACACTGTCCCTCAGTGTCAGCTCGGATTCTACTGCACCTACTCAGGCACATGGCCTCCACGATCCATGTCATCCCAGATGCTCATCTGCACATGAGTGTCACTATGTGTGCCTTCGCGACCATTGGACACAGGCCATGGGCCACCTCCAAGACGGTCTCAGTGACCCACCTGTTGGCGGAAATAAAGATAAAGAATCTCTAACTTGGTGGCAAAATTCGCAACTCCTTCAAGCAGGGATGCCCTTCCAAGTCCCTGAAGGGTCCTCACAATGGATGCCTCCCTGCTGGGATGGGGAGCCCACTGCGAGGAACTTCGCAGCCAGGGCAGCTGGTCACAAGCCGAGGGAAACCAGCAAATCAACATCCTGGAGCTTTGGGCAATATATCTAGCCCTTCGAGCATTTTGCCTCCACCTGAGGCACCAGTTGGTGCTGGTCCAAATTGCACTTGGATTGTCCATGTTCTATGTGAACAAGCAGAGAGGTATGGTGTCTTGCACCCTCTGCCGTGAAACAATGACACTCTGATCCTACACAATTCGTCAGGGAATACTCCTGGGTGACCCCATGGGTGGACCTTTTTACCAGCCCAGACAACTATCAGTTGCCCTGCTTCTGCTCCCATCAGCCCTACCCATCCCAGGTAGCGGCAGATGCGTTCCTCATTCCGTGGTCAGAAAGCCTCTTCAAGGCTCTTCGTGACAAAGCATCACTGATCCTGGTGGCTCCACGGTGGCCCTGGCAGCCGTGGTTCCCGCTGCTCTTCCGATTGTCAGTGGAGACTCCGATCCCCTTTGGGAGTTCTCCAAGGCTCTTGTCTCAGGAGGAGGACGCTCTCCTGCACCCCAACCTGGGGTCCCTATCACTGACAGCAAGGTTGCTGAAAAGGTAACCCTAGCCCCTTTCAACCTCTCATGGGAAGTGGAGAGATATCCTGCTTGCCTCCCATAAGACCTCCACTAGGAAAGCTTACACCTTCAAATTTCATAGATTCTTGGTGTAGTGCTTGGAGCAACGGATAAACCCATTCTCCTGCCTGGTGCAGATGGTGTTGCAGTACCTTCTTCATCTCTCACAATCTGAGCTCAAATTAAACTCCATCAGGGTACACCTCAGTGCCCTAATAGTGCACCACCACCCTATTGAGGGCAAGTCCCTCTCAGTCCAGTCTCTGGTGATCCACTTCCTGAGGGGACTCCTGCGTCCAAACCAACCCCTCCCCCATTTGCCCTCTGAGACAATGGGATCTCAATGTAGTGTTGGCGCAGCTTACCCGCCCACCATTTGAGCCCTGGCTATTTGCCACCTAAGGTATCTCTCTTGGAAGGTTGTGTTCCTGGTGGCACTCACCTCTGCTCGCAGGGTCAGCAAGCTCCAAAACCTAGTGGCAGAGGCACCGTACACCAGATTCTACGAGAACAGGGTCATGCTACGCACAAACCCCAAATTCCTTCAGAAGGTGGTATCTTCCTTTCATCTCAACCAGGAGGTAGTGCTACCCACCTTCTTTCCAAGGCCTCACTGCAGGAGGGTGGAGACCATCCTTCATACCTTGGACTATGAGGGCCCTGTCCTTCTACATTCAACATACGCAGGGCCACCGTAAAGCTTCTCAGCTTTTTGTTTCCTACGACCTCAGTCGGCTGGGGGAAGCGGTGACCAAGTGAACACTGTCCACCTGGGTGGCGGACTGCATTACTCTTGCCTATGAACAGGCTGGGCTTACACTGGATGTGGTGATGGGACACAGCGTCAGGGCCATGGCGGGCTCTGTGGCAAACCTGTGCTCTGTCCCGATGCTGGACATCTGCCGGGCCGCCACATGATCTTCAGTCCATACCTTTGCAGCTCACTACTGCCTGGAGAAGGAGTCCCAATGGGACTGTGCCTTCAGCCAGGCCATGCTTCATAATCTCTTCGCGGTCTAGGCAACTCCTACCCTCCAACCCTTCTGTGTTCAGCCTGCTGGAGCATTGGCTCCCATCAGACACACGGGTCCTACTGGAATCTGTTTCTACAGACTTAATTGCTGTTGCTCACGGCTTCCCTTGTGGGTGCCTGTGTTTTTTCTGTGGACTTCAGTAGCCTGTAGCTAGGGAGTTCCATATATAAGGACTGACTTCCTGATTATTCCCAGAGAAAGCGTAGTCACTCACCTGTAACAGGTGTTCTCTGGCGACAGCAGGAATCCATCCTCACAACCCTCCCTCCTCCCTTTGAAATTGCTTCTTTACCATTTTCTTTTGTTGTTTTTTTAGCTGTCATCTGACTGAGCAAGATGGCACCCTTTAAACAATCTTGTTTATAATCTGCTGTCCAGGGTTGCAGCTATCAATCTCTCATCCTTCGGTTTCAGTTCACTTCTCCTTAACCATTCATGTGTCCATTCTTGATCAACAAAGAGTTTCTGGAGTAGTACACTGTTTTTCCCAAATGCTCCCCTCTTGTTGCCTTTTGTTCTTTGCTATAATGTTGTATATTTGCCACTTGTTTTTCCTTGTTTGCTGATCTAATTCTTTGAAGAGTGTATTTTTTCTCTTGTTTTGCAAATTCTGTTGCTTCCTTGTGTGGATTCTCACTCATTCCATCTAGTCGTCAAAGTGCTTGTCCAAATTTGATGATGGAGACACTCTGGATGTTTGCTTTTGTATTTCAGCACTTTTTTTGTATTTGGATCTGATCATACTAATAGGTAGCTTGGTATGTGTAATCCATCTCTGAGGCCTGTCTCTCTTTCAGCTCTAGGGATGTACAGTTTCAGCATACACGGCTGCTTGTAAATTATCTCGGTGGCATAGAGGAGTTTGCAGCCCTGTTCTGTCTTCCTCTTTTAGTCATCCCCATGCAGGAGAGACATTCAGTTGGAGAATGTTCAGGTCCTAAACATTTCAGACACCAGTCATGTGTGTCAGTGACTGAAATGGTACCGCCACACTTAGTACATTTTTTAAAACCACTAGTTGGTTTTTCCATGATTTAGGAATATGGGGCCTAGTGCCCAAAATGGCGCCTAGCACCAAAGAGAAAAGTTTCTGAAAAGAAACAGTCTAAAGCCTACGGGGGGGGGTTGTATGAAAAGAAAAGAACAGAACCGGTGGTACCGGTAGGCGTCGTGCGGTAGGCAGACGCGACCACAAGAAAAGAAATTTAAAGACAGAATTTTCTGCAGTGACAGGGAATAGATCCTGTCGGCTCCGCGGAAAACGAAGAACTGAAGAGGGGCAGTTGGAAAGGTGGGAAGGCAGCGCGCATGTGCTGAGGGATGCTCCCAAAAGCGTTCCTATTGGATGCTGGGGAACGTTCCCGCGCAGGCTCCGTCGGTACCAACGATACCCCATATGTGAAGACTACATTCCTGCTTGTTCCTGGAGATATAAATAGAATACAATATTATGCAGCTAAAATTAATCTCCAGGAACAAGCAGGAATAAGTCCTCACATATGGGTACGTCGGTACCGACGGAGCCCGTGCGGGAAAGCTCCCCAGCTTCTTAGAATAGAAGCTTTTGGGACCTCCCACTGCACATGCGCACTGCCTTCCCGCCTTCCTGAACAGCTCTCCTCAGTTTCTCTTTTTCCGCGGAGCCAGCAGGTCGTGTTCCTGTCACCGCTGAAGAAATTGTTATTTTATTTGTTTCTTTAGACCGCGTACCTGCCTTCCCCATACCGATACCGGTATCGCCGGTCTTTTCTGTCTTGCGTTAAAAAATTATAATTCTTTTTTCTTAATTTTTAGCATATTGGTCACATCAGAGAGGCCTCTCGGACTACTCAATATCTCAACATGGAGAAGCCAGCACCTGGATTTAAGAATAGTACCAAAAATAAAGCTGTTATTTCAGTCACAGACACGCATGAAAGCAGTCTGAAATGTTTGGGGCCTGACCATTCCATACCGGACTGCCCATCTTGCTCCCACATGTCTAAACGTGGGCTGCAGAACCGGGCCAACAAATTCCATGTGCTGTTTGCTTCAGAGAATACAGCATCACAGTCATCCAGGTCTTCTTCTCCGGATGGATCTCAGGTAACCAAACCTTCTGTGGGCAAGTCCTCAAAGAGCAAATCTCCTTCAAAGCATCGAGAGGCTCTTAGCTTAGAACTTGAGGACCCTGCCCCAGCCAAACAACCCCGGCGGGAAGTCCAACTTCCAAAAACGCCAATTCAGGGGTCTCAGGTTGATATCGATGCTACGGCCTCGACAGATCACCTGTTAGCCTGCTCTGGGGTACCGGGTCACTCCGGTACCGACATCCAGGCAGCTATGGCGTCCATGGGCGATACTGTACAGTCCATGCAGCAGGCCGTCATGGCTTTCATTAAAGCTGCAACGCCATCGGTTCCGCTTTCAGCGGTTCCGGGCCCGATACCGGTATCGTCCGCCATGCCGGTATCGAGGCCGTCCACCTCTAAACGCAAGTCGGTACCGTATGGGCTTTCGCTCCATACCGGTTCCATACCCGATACGCCCGATATCGATACCGATCGGTACGCGTATCGTGCGTTAGAGGAAAGCACCGATTCCTCTGAGGATTTTCACTCCTCTGATGATTCTGCTGAGTTTTCACTCAACTTACCTGAGGAGCCCTCTTCTCCTAAAAGGAGAATGTCCCCTCCAGAGGATTTGTCCTTCCAGGACTTTGTTTTAGATATGGCTACAGCCCTTTCTATTACCACATCCTCTGAAAAGGAACCCAGATCCAAAAAACTGGATATTTTGGGATACTCAAAGGCCCCTAAGGAGGCAGTTACCCTGCCTATCCATGAAATCCTTCAAGAACAACTGATGGATTTCTGGGAAAATCCTTTGACTTTGTCTCCTTATTCCCGTAGGTTGGACACCATGTATAGGGTCCCTCCTTCTCCTGGTTTCCAAAAGACTCAATTGCCCCACCACTCTATTGTGGTGAAGTCTGCAATGAAGAAGATTAGGAGTACCAAAAGGCACTCTTCCACCCCTCCAGGACGGGAATGTAAGACTTTGGACTCTTTTGGTAGGAAAATTTTCCAGGCTAGTATGCTTATAGCCAGGATTAATTCCTACAGTCTCTATATGGGCATGTTCCTGGAGGAACTTGCCAAAAAGGTGCGGCATTTTGCCCCCTTTATCCCTGAGGATAAAAAGCAGGGATTCCTTTCCCTAGTGAAACAACTCTTAGAGGTTTCTAAGTTCTCTAATAGGGCAGCATATGATTCCTTTGAGGGAGCCAGTAGGGCTTCGGGCATTGCTATTGCAGCCCGACGTCTTGCTTGGCTCCAGGCCTCTGATCTGGAACCTTGGGTTCTAGATGGCTTACGGAATCTGCCCTGTACAGGTGAGAACTTATTTGGGGAAGAGTGGCAAATCAAAGCCACCCAGATGGATGCTGAAAATGCCACCTTGGAAAGACTTTCAAAGTCCACTTCAATTCCTACTAAGAAAAAGTCTTTTAAAAGGCCTTACTATAAGAAGGCCAGAGTTGCTTCAAATACTGGCCAGCAGTCTTCTCAACCTCGCTATACTGCTAAGCGTCAGCAATCCAAACAAGCACGAGCTAAGCCTGCAGCAGCTACTGTAGCTCAGCAGGCTCCAACCCCTCAGGGGTTTTGACTTGCTCCTAGGGAACTTGCCACTTCTGGTTCTAACACAACCAGAACCTCTCACCATACCCGGAAGGTTGGTTCACTTTGCTCCCAGATGGGAACAAATCACAACAGAACAATGGACCCTCTCTATCATTCGAGAGGGTTACAAACTTCATTTCTCCAGCCTTCCTCCCCATCATATGGTGAGACCATTCAATTCTCCCCCATCTCTCCTAACCCTGTTGGGTCAAGAGGTTTCCTCTCTTCTTGCCCAAGGGGCCATAGAAGAGGTTCCTCTTCCTCAACAAGGGTCCGGTTTCTACTCCCCTTATTTTCTCATTCCAAAGAAGACAGGGGGATTCAGACCAATCCTAGATCTGAGAGAATTGAACAAATTTCTCTTCAAGGAGAAATTCAAAATGCTGTCTCTCGGCATTCTCCTTCCTTACCTCCAGGGTCAGGACTGGCTTTGTTCTCTAGACCTACAGGATGCGTATACACATATACTCATCCATCCATCCCACAGAAAGTATCTTCGCTTTCTGTTTCAGGGAAAACATTTCCAATACAGAGTACTCCCCTTCGGTCTAGCCTCTGCTCCAAGAGTATTAACAAAAATGCATGGCAGTCGTAGCCGCATTTCTAAGAGGCATGGGAATCTTTGTCTTCCCATATCTGGACGACTGGCTCATCCGAGCTCCAACTCAGTCACAGGCCCAGATTTCCCTGGACCACACAAGGAGCCTTTTGCAGTATCTGGGACTGGTAGTAAACCTTCCCAAGTCCCAACTCATCCCTACTCAATCTCTAGAATTCATAGGGGCCCAGTTGGACACCATCACTGCAAGGGCCTACCTTCCACATGTTCGAGGCCAGCGCCTCCTGAGTTTGGCCTCCCAAGCTCAGTCCAGCACTCACTTGACAGCCAGGGAAATGCTACGCCTACTGGGTCATATGGCCTCCACAGTGCATGTGGTACCCTATGCTCGTCTTCATATGAGAGCAGCTCAATGGACCCTGGCCACTCAGTGGACTCAGGCGTCAGGAGCGCTCTCAGACCAAATACAAACCTCCGATCGTCTGTTTTGGTCCCTCCACTGGTGGACTTCCACCAAGAATCTGTTGTTGGGGGCTCCATTTCAACCATTGCTACCCCAAGCAACCCTCACAACAGATGCCTCCCAAACAGGGTGGGGAGCCCATCTGCAAACTCTCTCCACTCAGGGCACTTGGTCTCTACAGGAGACCACCCTTCATATCAATCTTCTGGAACTGCGAGCAATTTACCTTGCCCTCAAGGTCTTCCACTCCCTCCTAGCCAACCTCACTGTCCTAGTTCAGACGGACAATCAGGTGGCCATGTTTTACATAAACAAACAAGGAGGGACGGGCTCTCTGTCGCTTTGCAACGAAGCTCTAAGACTATGGGCCTTCGCCAGAGAGCATCAGATTCACCTGCTAGCAGTGTATCTCCCAGGAGTTCAAAACTCTCGGGCAGACAGGCTCAGTCGAGTTCTGCTGCCACACGAATGGTCCCTACATTTGGACCAAATAAACCGAATCTTTCAGGAATGGGGGACCCCGGACATAGACCTCTTTGCAAGTCCGTGGAATGCCAAACTTCCCCGGTTCTGTTCCAGAACTCCGTGTCAGGGAGCTCAGGCTACGGACGCCTTTCTCCTGAATTGGAATCAGGCATTCCTATATGCCTTTCCACCCATTCCTTTGATTCCCAAGACTCTGTTCAAACTCCAGAGGGATCATGGAACTATGATCCTCATAGCTCCACGCTGGCCACGCCAAGTGTGGTTCCCTCTACTTCTACAGCTCTCCCAGGGATCCTACTTGGATCTGGGAGCTGCGCCAGACCTCCTGTCTCAGGAGGAGGGGACTTTGTGGCACCCAAACCCCAAATCCCTTCACCTCAGTGCTTGGTTACTGAAGGCTTAAGCCTTCAAGACTTTCATCTTTCCCAACCAGTGAAAGATATCCTTTCTGCCTCTAGGAAACCCTCTACCAGGCGTTCCTATGCTTTCAAATGGAAACGTTTTTCCATTTGGTGTGCTCAGCAGGGTCTTGACCCTCTGGCACTTCCTTTGAATTCTCTTCTTGATTATCTCCTGCATCTATCCAATGCAGGCCTCAAGACGAATTCGGTAAGAGTCCATTTAAGTGCTATTGCAGCATCCTTGAAACATATAAATGGACAACCTATCTCCTCTCATCCTCTTGTTGCAAGATTCATGAGAGGCCTGACTCTCACTAAACCTCCCATCAGACCACCCCCGGTCGCATGGGATTTGAATCTAGTGCTCGGTCAACTTATGAAGCCACCTTTTGAGCCAATGTTTTCCACCTCCTTGAAATTTCTTTCCTGGAAGGTCATCTTCCTCATTGCAGTCACTTCGGCTCGCCGCATCAGTGAGCTGCAGGCTTTAGTGGCTAATCCACCTTACACAAGATTTCATCATGATAAGGTGGTCCTTAGGACGAATCCCCCCTTTAGGCCTAAAGTGGTCTCGCCTTTTCAAATAAATCAAGAGGTATATCTACCTGTCTTTCCAGCTCCTCATGCATCCAATGCAGAGAGGAACCTTCATACTCTGGATTGTAAAAGAGCTCTCGCTTTTTACCTTAATAGGACTCAGCCACATCGAAAGTCTTCTCAACTTTTTGTGGCCTTTGATCCTTCCCATTGGGACTTCCAGTCTCCAAGCGTACACTTTCCAATTGGATTGCTCAGTGTATTTCTTTTGCTTACCAGAGCAAAAACATTTCTCTGGAAGGCCATGTCACTGCTCACAATGTGAGGGCCATGGCAACTTCTATGGCTCATCTGCACTCTGTTTCCATAGATCAGATCTGTCGAGCCGCTACCTGGGCCTCGGTTCATACCTTCACAGCCCATTACTGTTTGGACAAGGACTCCCGCCGGGATGCCTTGTTTGGCCAGGCTGTCCTCAAGCACCTGTTCCATTCCTAAACAACTCCTGCCCACCTTCCCAGAATGGATGCCTGAGATCCATACGAAGATGGCGAACCTTTACAGGGGATCCCATGCATCTAAGCTAGGGAGTCCCCATATGTGAGGACTTATTCCTGCTTGTTCCTGGAGATAGCACAGTTACTTACCTGTAACAGGTGATCTCTGGGAACAGCAGGAATTAGTCCTCACAACCCACCCACCTCCCCTAGGAGTTGTATCTTTTATCTATCTATCTTCCTGTCCTCTCTCTGTTGACTCAGCTATAAACTCGAAACTGAGGAGAGCTGTTCAGGAAGGCGGGAAGGCAGTGCGCATGTGCAGTGGGAGGTCCCAAAAGCTTCTATTCTAAGAAGCTGGGGAGCTTTCCCGCACGGGCTCCGTCGGTACCGACGTACCCATATGTGAGGACTAATTCCTGCTGTTCCCAGAGATCACCTGTTACAGGTAAGTAACTGTGCTTTATTGAAAGAATACTACCAACTAAAATACAGGGCCAGAAGAAAAAGAGAACAGTTCATCTTTGGAAGCATATTAAAGGACAAATAAAAAGCACTGTGTATGGAGGTATCCCTTATAGATGGGTGTAGAAAAAGATTAAGATAAAAGATATTGAGAAAGATCAAAAACATTAAGTTGACATATACTGCACTAACAGAAGACCTTAAATTTATATGCTCCAACAATAAATTGAAAGTAGCAGCAGAAGCTCAAGAACTCCGAAGAAATGAAGAAAACAGAAAAGAAAGATATCAAAAACTATTTAAAGAGAACCCAAACCAGTTCTACAGGGAAATGGAAAAAAGCAATAATATGGTAAAAACACCACCAACCAAAGCTGAAACAGATATCTTCTGGAGAATACTATATGAGGAACCCAGAGCCCAATCAAGAAGCAGAATGGTTATCCTGTATATGGGAGCATTTAGAAAAAGCAAACATCAAACCTATGGAATGGTCTGTAGCTGGAAAACAAGTTAAAATGGAAGAACCCTGACCTAAATGGAGTGACCAACTTTTGGCTCTAACAGTTAACATCACTCCATCAAGACCTGGCAAATTGCAAAAAAACAATTGATCAAGCAGCCAGACTGAACACCACAATGGTTTATAACAGGAAGAACATTTCTCCTTTCAAAGGGAGACCCAAGTAACATTCCCAAAAATTACAGACCAATAACGTCTGCCTACAAGCTATAAGCTGTTCACTGCAATAGATACAGGCAAAATATACAAGGTGTGACAAAAAAGAAATGAGACCGTCCCATAAATGTTTTATTACAAAACCTACAGAAAAATTACGTATTGTCCCTTTCAAAGTAATCCCCCCCCTCCCCCGTTAATGCACTTCTGCATTCGTTTCTGCCATGTACAGAAGCACTCGGTAAAGTGTTCCTCCTTGAGGTCCCTCAGCTCCCTCGTCACAGTGGCCTTCATCTTCTACAAAGGCAAAATGAGTTCCTTTGAGCACAGTCTTCAGCCTGGGGAAGAACCAGAAGTCGCATGGTGTGAGATCTGGGGAATAAGGAGGGTGGTCGAGAGCTGTGATCTGTTTGTTGGCCAAGAACTGCCTCACACTGAGCACGGTGTGTGTGGGCGCATTGTCATGGTGGAACAGCCACGACTTCTCTCCACAGAGCCCGCTGGATTTGATTGCTGTATGGTGAGTTATTTAGTCACCAGATTTACTTGACTGTCAGCTATCTGATTTCTCTGAGTTGGAAGCTAATCAGTTAAAATAAATTTCTAGCCCGAGCATATCCTAAACAAGTAATAAATAATGCTAACAAGAGAGCATTATTTAATAATCGAGAATTATTATTACTTCAAATCCAGCGTATCTTGAAAAAGCATAGCAACGTTCTTAGAAGTACTCCAGGGTTGGAGGATAAGTCTGTACGTTGTGTATGGAAAAGACACAGGAATTTCAAAGAAATTTTAAGCCCAACAGTGTTAAGGCCGTTACTAGCTCATTCCATTATATCGAACAAGGGCCAGTTTAAAAGTGGAGAATGCACAGTGTGTGCAATCACATTAGAAACAACGGTGTTCAACCATCAAGGTAAAATGTACCCATTGAGATATAGGACGTCGTGTACACATGTAGTCTACTGTATTTTATGCCCTTGTCATTTGCTATATGTGGGCAAGACTATCCGCCCCTTTCACGTCCGGATGAAAGAACATCGCAGCAGATTGAAATGTCGGAAAACAGAAGCCCCCATTGTGGATCATTGTCTCAAGTTGAATCATGGGTTTGAAGACCTTCGATGTTTCTGCATAGATCATGTTCTCACTGGATCTGGTAGTAAATCCAGAGATCAGGTGGTGGTATTCTGTGAACAACGATGGATCTTCACCTTACAGTCTGTGACCCCGCTGGGTCTAAATGCACAAATAGATTGGAGTGTGTGCGTATAATCTAAATAGCAGGATAGTTTCTCCAGGACCAAGCAGGAAGTCAGTCCTCACATATGGGTGACGTCGGCGCCGATGGAGCCCCCGTGCGGAGCATTTCCCCAGCTTTCAAAGAAAGCCTTTGGGAATGCAGCGCGCATGCGCGGTCCCCTTCCTGTCCAAGGGTGCCATCTTGCTCAGTCTTCTTTATTCCGCGGAGCCCGACAGACGTGTTTCGTTTTCACCCGAGGAAAAAGTTGATTTTGTTCTGTGTGAACCCGCTTTCTTCGGTTCGATGCCGGTTTTCCCTTTCCCGCCTGGGCCCGATACATCGGTATCGCGCCCGGACTTCTTTTTTCGGTTTTTGTCCTTAGTGACTAGCGTACGCGCCATTTTTCTATTTTTCAGTGGCAGCCCTGTCTTTTGACCTCGCAGAGGCCCTTTCCCCCGATGGCTGCCAGCGGGTTTAATAAGTGTGATTGGTGTAAAACTTATGTCTCTTACCGACACACATGACTGCTGCCTCCAGTGCCTCGGGCCCGATCATGACCCGATGATCTGTGGCCCGTGTGGGAAAATGTCCTCGAAGGCATTGAGGAGTCGGCAGCACCAAAAGAAAAGAATCGTCTTTGACTCCGTTTCCGGATGGGCCTGGACTTCGTTAGAGGCCTCAACGTCTTGGGACTCCGGCCCCGAGCAGCGCCGAGGTTCCTCTGAAAGGGGGTCTCCCTCGCGGGAGTATCGCAGGAAGAAAAAACCCGCGAGGGCAGCATCGGTGGACGCACTTGGCTCCTTGAGGGCCAAGTCGCATAGCCCTGAGCACCGTCCTGGGTATTCGGAGTCGGAGAGGCCTGCCAAACAGCCTTGTGTGGAGATGGAGTCCCCGGGTCACGTGAGTACTGTAGTCCTCATGGACTCGCCTCCGGGGGAGCCGACGTCGGGCCCGACGCTGTCAGGGCCCGAGTCGGGGGCTGCTGAGTCTCCTGAGCTCGGACTCAGGTTGACGGCCTTGGAGTGCAGCTTGGCTGCCTTCATGGAACAGCAGCGGGCACTGATCGCCGGTCTCACCGGTGCATCTGCCCCGACCACCGGGACATCGACGTCCAAGTCGACCCCGGAGGCCGAGCTGATCCTCGGGACCATGCGATCTCGAGTCGATCCTAGGCCAAGGTCTCCCTCGGCCTCCCGTTCGGGACCGAGATTGTTGACGCCGGTACCCTCGGCGTCGGGGCGGATGGCATCGGTGCCTGCCCGACCAGAGCCGCTTGATTCCTCCTCTGAGGGGTCCGGCTGGCAGATGGAGGATGAGCAGTCACCCGACACCTTTTGGACTCTGTGTGTCCCATCGGACTCACCAGAGTCCGAGCCTCGGAGAAGGTCCCCCCCGGAGGATACCCGGTTCTCGGACTTCGTGCGGGATATGGTCAAAGCCTTGGCATTCCCCGCGGATCCCAAGGAAGAGCCTCGAGCTGAGGAGCTCGAGGCCCTACAGTATTACTCTCCCCCAAAAGAGACCTTTACTGTACCGGTTCCTCCGATGCTGGAATGGTTGCTGTTCCGTATGTGAGAGGCGCCGGCCTCGACGCCGGTCTTGAGCAAGCGGGTCGATTCTGTCTATCGAGTCCGCAAGAGCCCCGGGTTCCAAAAGGCGCAATTGCCGCACCATTCCATGGTTGTGGAATCGTCCATGCATCGTCTGAAGAGTCAGAAGATGCACTCCTCGGTGCCTCCCGGTCGGGAGGCTCGGAACCTGGATGCCCTCGGCAAGAAGTGCTTCCAGGGCTCTATGCTTGCTTGCTGTGTCCAGACCTACCAGCTGTACATGTGCATGTACCTTCGAGACCTGGCAAAGGAGATTGCCGGGTTCTCTGTTGGTCTCTCCGAGGAACCTTTCCAGAGGTTCAATGCACTGTCAATGGGTATTCGAGAGTGCTCGAAGTTTATCTCTCGAGCAGCCTATGATGGCTTCGAGGCTTCAGCCCGAGTAGCCGCGGCCAGCATCAGTGCATGCCGTCAGGTCTGGCTACAGTCATCGGACCTCGAGCCATGGGTGCAGGACAAGTAGGTTGATGTCCCCTGCTGAGGTGTCACCTCTTTGGCAAGCCCATGGCTGAAAAGGCTGCAGAACCCGAGACCGAGACTCTTACCCGGACAAGGCTGTACAGGAAAACCTCTGCCCCTTCTCAGAAAAAGAAGGGCTCGGGGAAAAAGACCTTTTAGCCGAGGAAGTCATCTGCCTATAAAACATACCCCCATTTTCAGGCCTCTGTAGCTCCCCAACAGGGGCAGCAGGCCAAGGGGCAGGGACATGGGCCCCGTAGGCAGAAAAACCCCAAGCCACCAGCTCTGGCTCCTGCACAGCAGGGAGCGGGGTTTTGACTCCAATGGCATAGCCTTTCCTCCTCAGCTGGCCCCTATCAGCACAGGAGGCCGGCTGGCCCTGTACGCCCACAGGTGGCCAGCCGTAACAAGGGATACCTGGGTACTAAGCATAATCCAGAAGGGCTATCTCCTCCACTTCCACCAGGTACCCCCCTCCTATTTTCCAGGGGAGCCTCCCAGACTTCCTCTGCACAGGGACTTACTCCTGCAGGAGTTAGCAAGTCTTGTAAAGGAGCAGACAGTGGAACCGGTGCCCCACCACCTGAGAGGTCAAAGCTTCTATTCCAGGTACTTTCTGGTACCAAAAAGAACAGGAGGCCTCAGGCCCATCCTAGACTTGTGAAATCTGAATAAGTTCCTGGAGAGGGAAAAGTTCAAGATGCTTACCCTTGGAATTCTGCTGCCCTACCTCCAGCAGGGAGATTGGCTATGCTCCTTAGATTTAAAGGATGCTTATACTCACATCCTCATTCATCCAGACCACAGACAATATCTCAGATTTGTAGTGGGAGGAAACCACTATCAGTACAGAGTACTGCCTTTTGGCCTAACCTCCACCCCCAGGGTATTCACCAAGTGCCTGGTGGTGGTGGCAGCCTACCTCAGGGTTCAAGGCCTCTTTGTCTTTCCATACCTGGACGACTGGCTCATCAGGGGTCAATCCCCACAGGAGGCCAATCAAGCCACCCTTCGCACTGTCGCTTTGCTTCAGCACCTGGGATTTGTTATAAACTTCGCAAAGTCCACTTTGCACCCCTCACAGAACATGGAGTTCATAGGAGCAAGACTGGACACCCGTCAGGCAAAGGCCTTTTAACCGTGGACAGGACCCACAGGTTAATGGATCTAGCCAGGCAGTTCCACAGCAATTCTCTGGTCTCCGCCAGGCAATTCCTGAGGCTCTTAGGCCACATGGCTTCCACGGTCCATGTAACTCCAAATGCCCGTCTACACATGAGGCCAGCTCAATGGGGCCTCAGAACTCAGTGGCACCAAGCCACAGGGAACCTCACGGACAGAGTGAGGGTGTCCAAACTACTCGAGTCTTCTCTACAGTGGTGGCTCCATCTTCCGAATTTAGTGCAAGGGGTGTTCTTTCAGACACCTCCACACTCAAGTGCTGACAACCGATGCTTCTCTTCAAGGTTGGGGTGCACATTGCCAAGGAGCATGTACTCAAGGTCTGTGGTCTTCTTGGGAGGCCACACAACAGATCAGTCTCTTAGAACTGAGAGCTATCCGCTTGGCCCTGAGAACTTTCTCTCATCTCCTCTCTCACCAGTCCGTCCTAGTTCAAACAGACAACCAAGTTGTTATGTTCTGTGTGAACAAACAAGGGGGCACGGGGTCCCGTCTTCGATGTCAGGAAGTGCAGAGCCTGTGCTCCTGGGCAGTCAATCACGGCATTCTTCTCAAAGCGGTCTATCTCCCAGGTCAAGAGAATCACCTGGCAAACAGATTGAGCAGGATCCTGCAGCCACACGAATGGCAGTTGAATCCCTTAGTGGTTCAACAGATCTTCCTGAGATGGGGTCTTAGATCCATAGATCTCTTTGCCAGTCCTCTGAACCGTCAACTACCCAGATTCTGCTCCAGACAACCGCATCCTCTCAGATTAGCAGCGGATGCGTTTCTCATTCCGTGGTCTACAGGCCTCCTATATGCCTTTCCTCCCACGCCTCTAGTACCCCAGACACTGTTCAAAGTGCTCCGGGACAGGGCCTCGGTAATTCTTGTGGCCCCCAGATGGCCCCGACAGCCGTGGTTCCCACTTCTTTTGCAACTAGAGGTGGGCACTCCCCTTCCTCTGGGGATGCAACCAGATCTCCTCTCTCAGGAGCAGGGGTCTTTTTTACACCCCAATCTCCAGTCCCTCAATCTGATGGCCTGGCTGCTGAAAGGGTAGTCCTAGCACCCTTACTACTGCCTAGGGAAGTGGAGGACGTGGTCTTGGCCTCTAGGAGGCAGTCCAGCCAAAAGTCTTATGCCCTTAAGTGGCGTAGATTCTCTACCTGGTGTACTCAATACAACGAGAATCCTTTCTCATGCCTGGTACCAGTGGTGCTGCAATATTTGCTTCACCTGTCCAACCTAGGCCTTAAGTCCAACTCTGTTAGAGTTCATCTTAGTGCTCTTTCAGCACACCATTCACCAGTGGAGGGTCAGTCTCTCTCCAGCCATCCTTTGGTGGCTCGCTTTCTCAGAGGCCTGCTTTTGCTTAAGCCTCCAGTGCGTCCACCTGCCACTGAATGGGATTTGAATGTTGTCTTGCAACGGCTTACTTGCCCACCATTTGAGCCTATGGCTACTTGCCCTTTGCGCTTTCTCTCATGGAAAGCGTTGTTTCTGGTGGCTCTTACCTCAGCAAGGCGAGTGAGTGAACTTCAGGCCCTAGTATCAGATGCTCCATATACTAGGTTCTATAGGAACAGAGTAGTCTTACGGACTCACCCTAAGTTCCTTCCAAAGGTTGTCTCCTCCTTCCACCTCAATCAGGAGGTGGTTCTTCCAACTTTCTTTCCCAGGCCGCATGCCAGCCGGGCTGAGATGGTCTTGCATACCCTGGACTGTAGGAGAGCGTTGTCCTTCTACCTTGACCGTACGCGGGAGCACCGGAGGGCTGTTCAGCTCTTCGTCTCTTTTGACACCAATAAGTTGGGGTTACCTGTCTCCAAGCGTACTTTGTCCATATGGGTGGCCGACTGTATCGCCTGGGCTTACAGGGCAGCCGGCCTCTCCTTGCAGGGTCGAGTTATGGCTCACCGTGTCAGGGCAAAGGCTGCGTCAGTGGCTCATCTTTGCTCTGTTCCGTTGGCAGACATCTGCCGGGCCGCTACTTGGTCTTCAAGCCAGACTTTTGCGGCCCACTACTGCCTTGAGAGGGAGTCCCGCAGGGACAGTGCTTTCGGGCAGGCGGTACTCCATAATCTCTTTGGGATTTAGGCAACTCCTACCCTCCGGCCCTGGTGGGCTACCATTCGGGGCGTTATCAGAGAAGATTCTTTTCTCACATGCTGAGGCTCTAGAGGGAGCTCATTTTTTCAGCTTGGGTCTCTGGTAGCCTTAAGCTGGGGAGTCCCATATGTGAGGACTGACTTCCTGCTTGGTCCTGGAGAAAGAGTAGTTACTCACCTGTAACAGGTGTTCTCCAGGAGCAGCAGGAATCAGTCCTCACAACCCTCCCTCCTCCCCTTGGAGTTGCAGTCATATAATTTCATTTTTCTTTTTTGCTGTCTTTTAGCTATGTCATCAGACTGAGCAAGATGGCACCCTTGGGCGGGAAGGGGACCGCGCATGTGCGCTGCATTCCCAAAGGCTTTCTTTGAAAGCTGGGGAAATGCTCCGCACGGGGGCTCGGTCGGCGTCGAAGTCACCCATATGTGAGGATTGATTCGTGCTGCTCCTGGAGAACACCTGTTACAGGTGAGTAACTACTCTTTCTTCATAATAGTGTCACATAGACTGGCTTATACATTTAAAGACACTGATTTGCATTTTGCGAGGAAAACGTAACGTCACATTCGCAGGTGCAGACGTATATGTGATTAACCTTCTTTAAATTCAATCAGATGAATAGTTTGCATGCGCGGCGTTGAACTGACTGAATGAAAAAGCACTACTATGTTTGATGAAATGGTGAGCAACATCTTGCTATTAGCAATATTAAAAAGGTGGTCGTCAATGTAATTATTTCATGAGAGATTAATATATAATGAGAACTAAGTATTTGTGTTTTAATGATACCCATAGATTGAATGAAAGAGCATCACTCTGATGAAATGATCTGGTTTGCAACAAGACGCCTATACCCGTAATCCCCTGAAGAAACTCTTAGCAAGTGAAACGCGACGGCGCTGAAGTTTGGTGTTGGGATGAATGGGAAGTCAAACAAAATAAGCATTGTTTTTTAATAACCCAAAAAAAGTTTTAAAGCAATACCGTTTTGGGTTGACTGGGACGTGAAAACAAGATAAGAATAACTCAAAAAAGTTTTAAAGCAACACGATTTTAAAGCAACATTGTAAGGTCATTGATGCAAAGTATAGCATGGAGTCTAAAACCAGTCAAAGTTTAGACGACTGCTTTATCTCAGTCTGAGACCTTGTTGCTTAAAAAAGTTGCTTGAATTCAGAGTTATGATTGAATAAGTTTAGCTTCATGAGATATACCAAACTATAATCTCAAAGTTAGATAGTAGAGCTGATATAATTTTGTTACTTTTTAGATCCATTGCATCGACACCATCAAGGGCCTCTTCTTCCTCCCATGGATCTCAGGTAACTAAACATAAAAGCCGGCCCTCAAAGGGTAGCTCTCCTGCTAAGCATCGAGAGGCCATTGGCATTGCCCTTGCCCTTGAGGGAACCACACCGGCAAAACAGCCCCGGCGGGAGGCTTCAGCTTCCAAAGCATCGATGGGGCTTCAGGATGTTCTCGAGGCCTCAACCTCGCAAGAACTACCTGTGCCATGCTCAGGGGTTCCGGCTGTCCTTACCGGTAGCGACACCCAGGCATCGGCAGCGTCGCTAGACCAGAGGTTCCTCGCTATCAAGCGCAGCATCGCAGCTCTTCTTTCAGCTGCGGTACTGGTGGTCCCATGGGCACCGGTACCGACGCCGATGACACCGGCACTGGTGGAAACTCTTCCCATGCTATCTCTGGCTGGAATTTACAAAACGGTACCGGATCAGCTCGGTACCGACTTCAATCGGTACCGGGATCGTGCTTTGCAAGAGCCATCGGGGTCAGGAATACTTTGATTCCTCCGATTCCGAAGACTCTGACAATTCTGCTGGCACTAGAGGGTTTCTCCTAGAAGATCCCTCTTCTCCCCAATGCAGAATGTCACCTCCAGAGGACATGTCATTTCAGGATTTCATCCGTGATATGGCCAAAGGTCTTTCAATCAGAGTAGCTCCTGAAGACGAACCCAGAGCAAAGGAATTGGAAATTCTCCAATATCCTAAGGCTCCCAAGGAGGCAGCCACTCTGCCTATCCATGAAATTCTGCATAGCATGATGCTCAGAATGTGGGAGACACCTCTGACTACTTCTCCTCACTCTAGGAGACTTGATACTATGTATCGAGTTCCGCCATGTCCCGGATTTCAGAAAACTCGGCTGCCACACCATTCAGTGGTAGTGGAAACAGCCATGCGTAGGATGAAAAGTGCAGAGAGGCATGCATCCAATCCTCCAGGTCGTGAATGCAGGACTCTGGATGCTTTTGGACGCAGGACTTTTCAAGCTTCTATGCTTTCAGCTAGGATCAGTTCATATATCCTATATATGGGAATGTTCCTCAAGGAAGTCACAGAAGATGTGGAACTTATGAGCCCATTTCTCCCAGATGAAAAGAGAGAAGATTTTCTTGCTCTAGTTAAGCATGCTCAGGATGTCTCCAAATTTGTCAATCGTGCAGCCTTTGACTGCTTCGAATGCATCAGCAGAACCTCTGCTATTGCCATTGGCGCACGATGGATTGCCTGGCTACAGGCATCAGACTTGGAGACTTGGGTACAGAACAAGTTAGGTAACATTCCTTGCACGGGGGAGAATCTCTTCAGCAAGAACTGGCAGGAAAAGGCTAACGAGTTAGATGCTGACAATTCTACCTTAGATAGATTGTCAAAATCTACAGCCACTCCAGCCAAAAGGAAGCCTTATAAAAAAAAAACCCTCTTTTATCAAAAAGAGGAAGTTTTATCCTTCCTATACCCAGCAGAGTCAAATTCCAGGTCAGGTTGCCCAAAAGGGACAAACTAGACAGCAAAAGAAGTCAAAAGGCCCGAGAGCCCAACCAGCTTTCCAGGTTCAGCCCCCTCAAGGGCTTTGACTCCTTCGTAGAGGGCTTTGCCTCCCTGCCTCTGAGGGGTCCTCAACCCCCCAATATTCCGGTCAGGTTATGCCACTTTGTCAACAGATGGCATCAGATAACAGCAGAAGATTGAACTTTGTCCATTGTAGGAGAGGGGTACGAGCTTCATTTTCACAGCATGCCCCCTCCTACAATTCTAAAGCAATTTAATTCACAAACCTCTGCAGACAATCTGCTAGATCACGAGGTCTCCACACTTCTTGCCCAAGGGGCAATAGAGGAAGTACCCATTCTTCAACAGGGTGCAGGGTTCTACTCCCCCTATTTTCTTATTCCAAAGAAAACAGGGGGACACGGGTCTCATTCTAGACCTCAGAGAATTGAACAAATATCTGTTTCGAGAGAAATTCAAAATGATTTCTCTAGGAACTCTTCTGCCATACCTTCAAAGCCAGGATTGGCTTTGCTCTCTAGACTTAAAGGATGCATACACTCACATTCTCATCCATCCAGATCACAGGAAATGTTTACGTTTCCTTTTCAGGGGAAGACATTTCCAGTGCAGGGTTCTTCCTTTTGGTCTAGCTTCAGCACCAAGGGTATTCACGAAATGCATGGCAGTAGTAGCTGCATTTCTACGAACCCTGGGGATTTTCGTCTTCCCCTACTTAGACTACTGGCTCATTCGAGCCCCTACAGTTGCAGAGGCCAGCACTGCACTGTCCCATACAATGTGAATCCTCCAATACTTGGGATTGGTAATAAACTTCCCAAAATCTCAACTAGTTCCTTCCCAATGCCTAGAATTCATAGGGCTTTCCTTCCACAAGCCCAATGTCTTCGCATAATGCAACTAGCTTCTCAAGCAGCAGGCAAATCCTCCCTCACTGCTCGGGAGCTACTGCAGTTACTGGGACATATGGCATCCACAGTTCATGTAGTCCCATATGCTCGCCTCCACATGCGAGCAGCTCAGTGGATCCTCCACACAGTGGACACAGGCCACGGGTCATTTGTCGGACAAAATAACAATCTCTCAACGACTAATTTTGTTCCTCCAATGGTGGCAATCACTAAAAAATCTGACAGTGGGGTCTCCTTTCCATCAACCCCTCTTTCAGGCCACCCTAACAGATGCATCACAGGTGGGTTGGGGAGCACACCTAAATCATCTCTCTACCCAGGGCACCTGGACTCCACAGGAGGTAGGTTTACACATAAACATCCTGGAATTAAGAGCAATCTATTTAGCTCTTCGAGTATTCCACGCCCAGCTCAGCTACAAGACAGTCCTAGTCCAGACAGATAATCAAGTAGCCATGTTCTGTGTGAACAAGCAGGGGGGAACAGGCTCTCTGTCGTTATGCAACGGAGCTTTACGACTGTGGGCCCTCGCCAGAGAGCATCAAATTCACCTTCTAGTGGTATATCTTCCAGGCATTCACAACGTTTGGGCAGAAACTCAGTCCAGTACTGCTGCCTCACGAGTGGTCCCTCCACCTAGACCAGGTGGCAAAGATATTTCATCTCTGGGGCACTCCAGACATAGACCTCTTTGCAAGTCCACTGAATGCCAAACTTCCCCGGATCTGTTCCAGGATTCCGGCTCACAACTATCAGGCAAGGGATGCTTTCCTCCTTTACTGGGGTCAGGACTTCCTTTATGCCTTCCCACCCATTCCCCTCATCCCCAAAACACTCTTCAAGCTTCAGAGAGACAGGGGTAGCATGGTTCTCATAGTGCCACGATGGCCACGCGAAACGTGGTACTCCCTGCTTCTACATTTCTCTCAAGTGGCACCTCTGGAGTTAGGGCACACTCCAGATCTCCTTTCCCAGGAGAACGGGACACTATGGCACCCGGATCCCCAGTCCCTGCACCTCACGGTCTGGTTGCTGAAGGCTTAGACCTCCAAGATTTCAACCTGTCCCAGCAGGTAAAAGATATCCTTCAGGCTTCTAGGAAACTTTCCACAAGAAGATCTTATGCCTTCAAGTGGAAACGTTTTACTATATGGTGCTCCAGGAAGGGATTAAACCCCCTGGTCATACCCTTAGAATCGATACTAGAGTATTTCCTTCACTTATCGAATTCTGGTTTAAAGACCAATTCGGTAAGAGTCCATCTTAGTGCAATTGCAGCTTCTTATAAGCCTCTGAATGGACAACCAATTTCCTCTCATCCACTCCTATCAAGATTTATGAGAGGCCTTTTATTGACTAAACCTCCCATCAAGCCACCACTGGTGGCATGGGATCTAAATCTAGTTCTCGGGCAGCTCATGAAGCCGCCTTTTGAACCTTTGGCCACTACAGCCCTTACGTTTTTGACCTGGAAGGTCATCTTCCTAATTGCAATCACCTCTGCCCGTCACATTAGTGAATTGAAAGCTTTAGTGGCTGATCCTCCTTATACTAGGTTTCATCATGATAAGGTTGTTCTTCGAACTCACCCACACTTTATGCCAAAGGTGGTTTCGCTTTTTCATTTAAATCAATCAATTTATCTTCCTGTATTTTTTCCGAGGCCTCACGCCTCTAATGCAGAAAGAAACCTTCATACTTTTGATTGTAAAAGGGCCTTAGCCTTTTACATACAAAGAACACAGCAACATAGAAAGTCCTCACAACTTTTTATAGCTTTTGACCCTAGTCATTTGGGACTTCAGTCTCCAAAAGAACTTTATCTAAATGGATTGCCCAATGCATATCCTTTGCTTATGAGAGTATGGGTCTTCCTCTTCAGGACCATGTCACAGCTCATAATGTGAGAGCCATGGCAGCTTCTATGGCTAATCTGTGTCTATCGATGACATTTGTTGAGCAGCCACCTGGGCTTCGTTACACACCTTCATAGCCCACTACTGCCTGGATAAAGCCTCCCATCGGGATGCCTTCTTTGGCCAAGCTTTTCTTAAAAATCTCTTCGAGACCTAATTCAATTCCTACCCACCAACCCTGGTGGAATGCCAGAGATCCATGGGAGGAAGGATGCCTACCTGGTTAGGGTGGCACCTTTCTAGGGCTGTCTTCCTGGCATCTTCAGCTAGGCAGTCCCCATATGTGAAGACTACATTCCTGCTTGTTCCTGGAGATAGCGTAGTTACTCGCCTGTAACAGGTGATCTCCGGGAACAGCAGGAATTTAGTCTTCACAACCCACCCACCTCCCCTAGGAGTTCTCTCTCTCTCTCTCTCTCTCTCTCTTTGTCTCTTTCCTCTCTCCCCTCTCTCCCTCTATCCTTTCACTCAGCTACAAACTTAACTGAAGAGGGACAGTTGGAAAGGCAGGAAGGTAGCGCGCATGTGCTGAGGGATGCTCCCAAAAGCGTTCTTATTGGACGCTGGGGAGCGTTCCCGTGTAGGCTCCGTCTGTACCGACGATACCCCATATGTGAAGACTAAATTCCTGCTGTTCCCAGAGATCACCTGTTACAGGTGAGTAACTACACTTTCTGTGATATCGGCAAATGGTCCCTTTATACAGAATATGGCCTGGTTCATCTTATTTATCATACTTTTAACCCTAGTTAAATTTAACTTGGGCGAATTTCCATTGCCTGTAACCCAACATATTCATCTTTTTCCACTTGGACTAGGAGTTTGATTTTGAATTCCTCCACCTCTTAGTCTTTCTCCTCCCTGTCTTCCTTTTCAGTTGATTTCTTGACCTGTCTTGTCTGTCTCATTCCTGGAGTTCCAAATCTTTAAGCTCCATCTCCACCTCAACCTTTCTTTCTGTGTATGCTTTTCTTCTGGTACTTCCACCAAGATCTCCTCTCTGTATTTCTTTTTCCATGGAAGTCCTTATTTGATTCAAGATGTTACCATTCACATGCTTCTGTGAAATTAAAGATCTTAAATTTGCATCGTTGCTTTTTGCAGTTTTTCTTGTGGCAATATTCCTCTAGTTTCTTTTTTTAGTGGATTCTTTGTATACTCTCTTAATTTAAATATAGGGTTTGTAGCATACATAATTTCCTTAGGGTTTGTAGCATACATAATTTCCTCTTTATCTGTAGAAGTTCACTTAATTGTAGTTAATCCTCTTAATTTTTTCAGTAATTTCTATGGTTTTTCTCCTGCCACAGTGGATCCATAAACACTCCTCCTTAGCCTTTCTGTGGCAGGGATGTTACCTGCATCTGCAGTATCTACCCTATCACTACCACTGTTAACCCTTGCTTAAACAACAGGTGATCAGCTTTTTATTCTGGGTGACATGCGTCAATTGTAGTATCGCATTGCTGATATTTAGTATAGATTTTATACTACAGGAGAGCCTGGAACTTGGATATTGCCTTCTTGTGCCTGATGACATCCTGCTTGTCGATGGAAAGAGTGAAGTTTGCTTCCCTGTAACAGGTATTTGCAGCAGACTGGATTGATCAGGCACACAATCATTCGCACCACTCTGAAATCTGACTGGGAGTCACTCCTGCCCCCAGTAGACTATTGGAAACCCAGTTAGAGCCAGGGGAAGGGGATTGGAGGGTTATGTCCAGAAGGGGAAGAGGGTATGAATTTCAGGATGGGACCAAAATGGGGGGGAGGGGTCTGAATGTTGGGGTTGTTGGGATAATTGATGTTGCATGAGGTTGGGTTTGGGGGGAGGGGTTAGCCTTGGTCTTCACACCTGGTCCTTTAGGCAGTCCTTATGCCTGCTTCAGAGCAGGTGCAAATGTCAGTATCTATCTTTTTATATATTGACATGTATTCCCCATGTAAAACTGGGAATACTCATTAATTATTTTAGGCCCGCCCTACCCATGCCCCTTGAAATTTGGATATGATTTGGATCACCACGTATAAATAGCACTTTCTAAAATTGCTGTTTGTACATGTAGACCATGGGTCACCAACCTGCGGCCCACGAGGTCCCTTCGTGCGGCCCGCGAGGCTCTACCACTATAAACATTGCGTGCGGCCCGCCACACACTGTAGATCAGGGGTCTCAAACACGCGGCCCGAGTATTGTTTTGCTATTCTCTCAGCATGATTCCCGGGGCTGCGTGGTGTTGGTCTGCTCACATGACCGAGTCACGAGCCTGCCCTCCACCAATCAGCGACAGGCAGGAGGAGGAGGAGGAGAAGAAGGAGGAGGGGGGGGCCGGGCCCAAAAGCAGTCTGAGCAGCCACGAGGCACCACGCGCTTTGGAGGATCGCCAGGGTGCACAGCTCTCCGCGGCAGGTAAGGAAGCAGTCTGCCCAGCACCCGGAATTAAGCCAGCCCTGCCTCCTCTTCGGCTTTCAGAGCCGCGAAGGGAGAGCTTCTCCCTCGCGACTCTGTTAAGCTCGAGGGGGCAGAGGGGAAATTTCCCATAAGCCTCAGCCGGCTTAATAGAGTCGCGAGGGAGGAACTCTCCCTTCGCGGTTCTAAGCCGAAGAGGAGAGGGACTGAGGCAGGCAAGGAAGCAAACAGGCAGGGAGGGAGGGAGGGCTGGCTCGGCGGGGCGGGGGGGGGCCCTGCGGGACATGCGAATTTTGCCGCGGCTGAGGCGGATGGGGGGGTGGTGTCAGAACTGGTAATGTGCTGTGGGCTGGGTGTCAGAACTGGTAATGTGCTGTGGGCTGGGGGGGTGTCAGAACTGGTAATGTGCTGTGGGCTGGGGGTCAGAACTGGTAATGTGCTGTGGGCTGGGGGGGGGGTGTCCGAACTGGTAATGTGCTGTGGGCTGGGGGGTTTAGAACTGGTAATGTGCTGGGGGGGGTCAGCACATTACCAGTTCTGACCCCCAGCCCACAGCACATTACCAGTTCTGTGCTTTAGTACAAGAAATTAATTTATAGTTTTATTTCTACAGTGCTGAGGTATTCTGTGTAATTCCTATTTGACATTGCTACTTGTTCTCTTTTCCCAGTAGGTCATGTATTGTTCTCTGAAATGTATTGATTTAATATTTGCAGTGTTGCCTTTTGATAGGTAGGGTCTGATGCTTTGTGAGTCCTGGTAGTGCTGTTATGATATGCTTTAGTAACAGGGTCACTTAGTGGTTTTTCTCTGGCATTGTACTGTAATGAATGCGCTTACTGACTGTGTCCTACTTATTGTACTTCTTTCCCAACTGGGGGAAGGGATAAGGGAGAAACAAAGGGCTCCAAAGGCGGAGAAGAGGTGCTGACCCAACAACGACAACAACACACAGCATGCCACCACTCCTAGCCCCCATCTATCTCCTAACACCCCTCCTAATCCTCCACCCCCACTCAGCCAAACCCTGCAACCCCTCTGCCCAGACACACTCACCTTGCACACCAACCTGCACTACTGACCCCACAAACCACCACCACCTCCCTTGTTATGTGTTACACCGCTTTGACCCGGTGAAAAGCGGGATATAAATACAGTTTAAATAAATAAATAAAATAAATAAATAAATTAGAGGACCAATCAGCAATAAGGCTTAAACTTTGATTATGTTTTTGCAGCTATCGATAGAATTCCTGTTCTCTTTTTTCCCCATGGCTTCCCCCATGAACAAGAAGCGCAAGCTCAGCAATGAGAACCGCGGCTTCAACCCTGAGTGGAACAAGCTCTTCTTCACGCTGCACAAGGATCATGTGCTGTGTGTCATCTGTCAGAAGACCGTTGGCGTTCTGAAGGACTACAATGTGAAGCGCCACTTCGAGTCCGTCCACCCAGAGTACGCCAAGATGGATGCAGTCAAGAAGAAGCAGGAGTTTACCCGCGTGTCGTCTGCGCTCCAACGCCAGTCCGCTCTCTTTGTGAAGAGCGTGACAGCCACCCAGACTGCAGCCGCCAGCAACACCACAGCTAGCTACCGCGTTGCCTACCTCGCTGCAACTCGTCTCAAGCCCTTCACCGATGGCGAATTCGTAAAGGACTGTGTACTCGCCATCGCTGACGAAGTGTGCCCTGAGAAGAAGGCGGTCTTCGAGAAGGTCAGCCTGTTTGCTCCGACCCTCACTCGCCGCGTCGAAGATATGAAGGACGACGTCTTGGGCACCTTGAAGCAGCGCTTCCGTGACTGTCAGCACTTCGCGATTGCCTTGGATGAGTCGACAGATGTGAAGGATATCGCTCAGCTGGCGATCTACTTCCGTGGCGTCACAGACTCCTTCGACGTCATCGAGGAGTTCGCTCAGCTTGTGCCAATGAGCGGAACCACCACTGGCGCTGATGTGTTGGCAGCTGTGCTCTCCTGGATCAAGGACTTTGAACTTGACTTGTCGCGTCTGTGTGGTGTCACCACTGACGGCGCCCCTACCATGTTGGGGAAGAAGAACGGCTTTGCCTCGCTTCTTGTGAAGCACGTGCGCGACCTCGGCCACAAACAGGATATCAAGACATTGCACTGCATCGTCCACCAAGAAGCCCTTTGTGCCAAGTCTGCAACCATCGCTGAGGTCATGTCGGTCATTGTGAAGGCTGTGAACTTGGTGCTGTCGCACGCATTGAATCATCGCCAGTTCAAGGACTTGCTCGCAGAGGCTGACGCACAGTATGGCGATCTGCTGTACTACTGCGAGGTGCGTTGGCTCAGCCGTGGGAAGATGCTTGAGCGTGCCTACGAGCTGAGAGAGGAGCTGGCGTCTTTCCTCGAAGCCAAGGGATTCGACTTCCCGCAGCTGCGCGATCCTCAGTGGTGCCAGGATTTAGCGTTCCTTGTCGACCTGACAGCTCACATGAATCAGCTCAACACCCAACTGCAAGGCAAAGAACTCCTCGTCTCAGACATGGTCGCCAAGGTCAAGGCCTTTCAAGTGAAGCTAATGCTGTGGGAAAAGCAGCTGCAAGCACGCAACTTCGCACACTTTGCGCAGCTCGCTGCACTGACACCTTCGGCTGCTGCTGCTCGCCGTTACGCATCCACCATCCGTCATCTCAAGACAGAGTTTGAGGCTCGTTTCCAAGACTTCACCAAGCACTCACAAGACTTTGCCCTCTTCAGTGCCCCCTTCGAGATGAACCCCACCGACGTGCCCTCTGACCTTCAAATGGACTTGATCGAACTGCAGTGTGACGACGCACAGAAGTCACGCTTCATGGCTATGGGCCCTGTCGCATTTTGGAAGACACAGGCGGCCACCCACCCGTCCATGGCCGCCAACGCACGCAAGGTCGCTGCTCTCTTCGGCTCAACCTACTGCTGCGAACAGCTGTTCAGCCGAATGAAATTGATAAAGTCATCCACGCGCTCGCAGCTCACCGACGACCACCTGCAAGTGTCCCTTCTCCTGTCAGTGTCATCTGTGAAGCCAGACTTTAAGCGTTTGTCTGCTAGCATGAATCATCAGCCATCTCATTAAATTCAATAAAGGTGATCAGCCATTGTTTTCATAATTTTGCGTTTGTTGTTTTTTTTCGCGGGGGCGGGGAGAAGGGGGGTGCGGCCCGCGAGGCTCCCGGTAGTCGGCTGTGCGGCCCGCGGCCCTCTGGAGGTTGGTGACCCCTGATGTAGACGATCCAGACGCCAGTACTTACAAATAAAGATGCTGCTAAAATAACCTTCAACAGATATTAATGCTCAAGAGCTAGGAGTCACATTATGAAGCTCTGGTATGGTAGACTCAGAAGACAACACAGAGAGAGCAGAACAAAGCCCTCACAGCAGAAGTCCAAACAAAACACAAAAAGCGAGGGAATGGAGGGTCACCAATTTATTGATTAAATAGCCCCGACGTGTTTCGGCAAATTTGCCTTCTTCAAGGGGCACACATCTTCAAATAAAAACAGGGGGATAAACAATTAAACGTATGCCACATAAGTGTAAAACAAATAAAACAAAAATATAACAAAACAATATTAATAAATAAATAAACTAACATGTCTTTATAAGAACAATAAAGAATGCAAATTCAAGATTAATCAATGAGAACACCAATAAGACCATGTTAAAACAGATCAAACAATGACAAACAATTTCATAAATAACATTGTCAAAACAATGATAGGTAAAAAATAATTGATGGTAATGCGTATTAGTGTTAAGAAAGTCTGTCACATTTAGAGAACACATTTAAAATGGGGGTTTTTGAATATATGTACGTTGAAAAAAAACAAAGAAAAAGCAGATACTTACAAGAGGCACAGTATACCACTGAGTCTTGAAAAAGACTCCCTTCAGTAGTGCTGCAATCAATGCTAAATGTGGTAGTGATCCCAGAGCCAGAAGGAGGAAGAAGTCTCCATAAAAAAATGAGGAGACAGAGATACAATCTCTATTAATTGATAGATAGACCCAGAGCAAGCTTTATAAAAATCATAAAAGAATGAGTATTTTTAATTTTACTGGATGTCAAGAAATGTAATTACTGTCGTTAAAAATATTCATAATGGACCTTTTAAAAAACGTACTTTTTCATTAATTTAACTTTTTTCCTGCCACTACCACAAAAACGCTATTAATTTCTTAAGTGTTCTTACTACATGTAATAACTGCAAGACGTAAGTATATTGTCAATAGATTCAGAGTTTGTCTTTGTAGTTTATCTATGTTCCTATACAGGAACATTGCCAAGAAGTTGTGCGTTCAACCCATGCAAGAGAACATCCTACTAGAACACAAAAATAACAGATAAATCAAGCAGATACTAATGACTAATGCTACAGTATGCATGTCTGTCACTTGTGGTAGTCCACAAAGCAAGTTTTGCCCTTATCGGAGTGAAGCCGGACCTTGCAGACCCTGCACATGACCGTAGTGTTCTTCGAACACATGCGACAACGTCCCTGCGTGCAGCTGATGTGTTCATGAAGTAACTCCTGTGCCTGCCGGACATCTTTTGGCAAGTTGGCTAAGTGATTTGATCTGATTGAATGTTCCTGAATGGCAGTGCCCTTCAAGAGACACAAGGTGATGTCACGTCTGAATGTCAGATGATCCATGTCACTTGTATGAAGGTGACAGTGTATTTTCCAAGCAGCCACGACAAATACGTTGACGTTTGTGAATAGTGGCCACCACCATTTCTTTCCACGCACAGATGGCCTGTAGCTTGCTAAGAGCCTGTCCATGAGATCCACTCCACCCATTCCTTCATTATAGCACTTCACCACAAAGGGTTGAGACACAGCAACATCTTATGTACCCTTGACTCGGCGACGTGCGATTTGAAGTGGGTCATGTGTGAGATTGTTGCTGGCAATGCAGACAACAGAATTGTCATGTCACTTTGCTACATAGACTGACCCATCACATCGGTAATCATAGTCTCCGCATTGGCCACTCTTCTTCATGTCCTTTGTACTTCGAAGTTCTTTGTGTGCTCCGCCAGTTTTCAGTTCCCAAATGGTTCCTGTAGCTGCAACATTTCTCTCTGCGAGTGACTTGATCAGTACGTAACTTGTAAAAAAAATTATCGAAGAACAGGTGGTGGCGAATTATATCTGAATGCTTTTCAATAACATCTACCACATGGCTTATGACCCTGGAGCCCAGAGGTTCCATCGAATGTGTAGAACTTTCTCATCTGGTGTACAGCTTAATGTTGTAAGGGTAGCCGTCGATGCCACACATACACCACCACTTAAAACCAACTCTAATTTGTTTTCTTCTTATAAACATTTTCGTGCTATGGCGGCCAAAGTACGGAGTCATAGACTCGTCAATACTCGATTCATGGTGGAAAAAACCCAAACCACCAAATTCGCGTTGGCGGCAGTAATAAGTGGAGCAACCTTAGCTGTCTTGTCGCTTGCTTTGAGTTCAGCATTGTCAGCCAAGTGAAAGTATTTTTTAATGGTCTGATACCTCTTGCTGCTCATGGCCTCATGGACAATAGGCATGCCTAGATCTTGCTAACTGCTCCAGTAGTCTGACTCCTGTGGCAGGACGTGATAGCCAGACAACAGCAGGATTCCCAGAAAGTGACAAATTTCATCCATTGTGACTTGAAACTGACTGACTGGAAAATGGAGAAAGCGACAACAGAACAGGAAAACTGTCAGGTAAATGACTTGGCACCAGCGATGAAATTACCTTAGTGAACTTTGTTGACTTTTCCACTGAATTGCCTGTTTCTGCTTCAGATTCTTACACTTTTTTGCTGGAGGGGCTGCTTTCATCTTCTCTTCTAACACTCATCTTTGTCTGTCTCCTCTGCTATCACTTCCAGTTCACCAGCAGTTTCAAAGGGGTCATCATAGTTCAAATTGTCAGGAACATCTTTGACATCACTGTCAGCTGCAGAATCACCTGCAGACGGCAGCAACACAATGATGGTTGTCGGACGAGTTAAACATTCCACAGTTGACATAGCATCTTGGACTGTAACTGCCCAATGAATTTTGCTACATCTGGTGCCATAGAAGCTTCTTGTATCCATTGTTTATCAAAACTGAAGGAATTATCTGAAAACAATGCGCATTGGCAATTATTAGTCGACTTTTGGATAATCCTGGCAGTGTTCCTATATAGGAACATGAGACATATACATAAAATTTACCCCCATCACAAATCCAATAAAATGTGAGTGCACCTGTGCAACACGACCAGGCATGCCTCGTGCACAATGATCGTCAAAATGTAAAAGAACCAAGTATCTCAAAATTATAACTGCTAAATTTGACTTACCCTCAAATTATAAAAAATGTGAAAATTTAAGTGAAATTAAAACTGTTGTGCAACTGAGACCATTTAATGTTTGCACCACTGTTAATTATGATATCACCACTTGTTCACATTCTGCAAAGAATATTTGTATTTGAAAATCGCGTACATAAAAAACAGGTAACGTTTGTCATGTTCCCATACAAGAACATTGCCGGGAAAAAGGTTAAAGTGAAAAGAGCCAACAGACAAGGGAGGTACAGGGGTGGCCAGGGCAGAAAAGACAAATAAAACCAAATGAAAAAACAAACTTTAGTAAAGCAGGGCTGTTAAGGTAATCCAAACGAATTGTGTATTTATTGAAAAACATTCTTCTGTTGATAATCCAATCGCTAGGGCACCAGTCTAAGGACATAGGTGATATTCGTTATCAATTCTTCAAAGCACTAAGGATGAGACATTGGTTATTTAAGAAACATTTCGTAATAGTGGTAGCGATAAAATATGCCACTGCGTTATATTTATTTATTTTATTTAACAATCTTTTATATACCGCTGCCTTCCAGTGATCAGGTGCGGTTTACATATAACAGTCAAGGAAACAGGATAACATTTCTGTTTTTACATAGAACATTACATGAATTATGTACATCTTAACTTTAACAATTAAACTTTCAAACATTAGGGAACTATGTACAATCAACTATGTACATATATATATTATATAGTTAACTTGATTTAAAACAGAGAGAACTTTACCATGTTTTAAAAAAAGGGGGGAAGAAAGGAAAGAAATCACATTAGGGTTAAGACGCTGAAGGGGTGACACAGAAGATATAGATATATATGGACAAATGATCTAATACATATGTACAAATCAAATCTGAATAAGCATGAGCAATTAGAGTGAACTTTCAAAAGCACAATCAGTATACTGAAAGAAATGTATTTTAAGAAGGAAACTGTTATTCCTGAAGTGTATGCCAATGTTCAGCGTCTGACAGCGGTAGACAGCAAACTTGTAGTAATCACTAACGCTGAGCCCGCCAAGCTTCCGGGTACATTTATACAGCATTAATGACGCATGCTCTGTACCAATTAGATAAAGACTTTAGAAGTAGAGCTGGCGGAACGGATTGTCCCGTTAAAAGCAACGTAGAAACATAAAAGTGCAGTATTTTAGAGCATAATTAGCCCAAATCAATAAGGTATAAATGTACAGAGATAAGAATATACAAACAGAAATGGAGATCAGAGTTAAAAATGGGAGCTAGAAGCAAAATAAGAACGCGTATAAAAAGCATATAAATAGAGATGAAGAAACCAAATAGAAGCGCTGTGTAAAACAGGAGAGGATCATGAAGTAAAAGTTAAACATGACTAGCATATACTTTTATAAACAAATAAGCAAGTATAGTTATGTAATTCAAAAAAACAATAGTTCAAAGACAATATGAATAAATAACTAGTAGCGAAATAAAAAAACTGAAAAATGTAGAAGGCAGAGAACACTGGGTCAGGAGTTGGCAGAGAACTCGATACTCCATACAGCAGTATCATAATAAAAAAGTCAATAAATACGTCAGAAACTTTAAAAAGCAATTAAAGACAGATATTTAAAAAAGGAACAGACAGGGAGCGTTTCCATCTTGTGTCCAGATCCAGTGCAGGAGAGGAGGCTGGTTCTGTGGCTGGCGGCTCTGCGGGCACTCGGCTGACGTCACCACCGGGTCCTGGTAAAAGCCCTTGCCGACTTGTGCTTCTCGGGAGCGTTTCCATCTTGTGTCCAGATCCAGTGCAGGAGAGGAGGCTGGTTCTGTGGCTGGCGGCTCTGCGGGCACTCGGCTGACGTCACCACCGGGTCCTGGTAAAAGCCCTTGCCGACTTGTGCTTCTCGGGAGCGTTTCCATCTTGTGTCCAGATCCAGTGCAGGAGAGGAGGCTGGTTCTGTGGCTGGCGGCTTTGCGGGCACTCGGCTGACGTCACCACCGGGTCCTGGTAAAAGCCCTTGCCGACTTGTGCTTCTCGGGAGCGTTTCCATCTTGTGTCCAGATCCAGTGCAGGAGAGGAGGCTGGTTCTGTGGCTGGCGGCTCTGCGGGCACTCGGCTGACGTCATCAACGGGTCCTTCTTATTTTGATCTCACACGGCGCTAGCCGTTGGCGCGTTTTCAAAGGGGCGCGTTTCTAAGGGGGTTGTCTGGCCCCTTGTGAGCCCCTTTTGAGCCATCTTGGAGCCCTGGTGCTAGAGTTGGGGCATGCCAGGTGGTAAGCGCAAGAAGAAGCCGGTGGCCGATGAATCCCAAGCGGGGGCAATTGAGAAGCACTTGGTTTCTACACCACGGCCCGCCATACCAGGTACTGTGCCTCTGGTTCCTGTCACAGAAGGTGCGAGTTTAAGCTCAATCGAGCGTACCCCACCGCTTCCTCCTGGTTTCCTTGAGCTTTCTAAGGAAGCTTCCTTTGTTCCCGATTCACAAATGTGTCCTCAAGAAGTTGTGTGGAGTCACTCCTTTTCTCCTGCGCCTTCGCCGGCAACTTCCACGGTATCATTATCAGATGTTTGGACTGTAGTTTCTCGCACGGAGCGTATGTTGTCAGAGACTGTTTCCAAATTGTGCTTATTTACAAGGGATTCCATTCAAAAGTTTCATGCTCTAGATTCCCAGATCGGTGCTTGTAACTCGGTTCTGGCGAAACTAGAGCCTCAAATGGGCAAGTTTTCGGATTTTACGGCTTCTCATGCAAAAGAAAGTTTTCTGCTGCATCAGAAGCTGGAAAACCTGGAAAACTTAGCTCGCAAAATGAATATTCGTGTTTTGAATTTTCCCACATGTCCTATGTTGTCTCCTACAATACTCTTTAGAAAGTATTTAAAGGATATTCTTCTTTTTCCTCAGGCTGAATCTTGCGTTTTGGTTAAATGTTATTATCTTGCTTCGAGAGCTTCTTCTACTCCTGAGGATAAAGAAGAGATTCCTATTTCAGATAAGGCAGATTTTAATTTAACAGCTTTTCTTGAAGAAACTCAGGATGTCATTATTACTAGAGCCACCTTACTGGTTACCCTTTCCTCTGAAGAGGATAAGATTTCGATACTGAAGTCTTATTTTAGGAGGAAAGAGTTCCAGTTTTGTGGCGATAAAGTTTCTATGTTCCCGGATGTTTCTCGGGCTACGCAGCTTCGTAGAAAATCTTTTCTTTTGTTAAAACCTAGAGTATTGGCTTTGGAAGCTACGTTTTTCTTAAAGTACCCTTGCAAATGCTGCATATCTTTACGTTACGATAAATTTGTCTTTTATTCTTCATCTGACTTAGAGAACTGGTTAGTTGAGCGGGAAAAGGTCCATAGTGTACCCTGAATAACAGGTTAGCAGTGAGGAAACTCGCCTGGCTAGGTTGGCTGTAGCCCTTGTGGCTGAGCCTTGATTTTCTTATTACAATTTCATGGTTTGATTAGACTCTCCCCGAGACGTGGTTTGGAAGTTTAATGATGATTACCTGTTTTTGGTTTATATTTCTTCTTTTATTTTTCTGTATTATTGGTTGTAATTGTTTATCTATTATGACTCTGTAAAAAGTATCTTCATAAATAAAATATATTAAAAAAAAAAAAAAAAAAGGAACAGACAACCACATTAATACCATAGTATTAAAACAATACTGAAGGCATGCTAATAAGTGGCCGAAATATAGTGCTAAGAATAACCAAGGGAAGAACAGAATAATAAAAGAATAGTGGTCTTGAGATATAGAACAAGTGAAGGGGGGATGCATTATGAATTGAACTAGCCTAAAAAACATTTCAGCTAAGACAACCAAGAACATAAAGTAATAGTTCCTTATAAAAAAAACGGAAAGGTCAGCTTCCGAATTTAGACCAGCTGGAACAAGAGTCTGGAGTTCAAAAATAAAATGTTCTAACCTTAAAAGAACTTTATCTATATCCCCTCCTCTCCAATGTGGTGTGACTGCTTTTATTACAAAGAATTGTAAGTACTACTACTATTTAGCACTTATATAGCGCCACGCACACAGCGCTGTACAGGTATTTTTATTTATTTATTTATTGTTCTTATATACCGCACTCTTAAAAATCAGCGCGGTTTACATACAATGGTTCTGTGCTGAATGGTTCACATTGGGCACTTACAATGAACAGGAGAGTGAAACTTGGGTTTAAACTGGGGGAACTATATACATCAACTTCAATTTTTTTAAAATATGTACATGCATTGATAGTAGCTCATTTATTTTTAATTGGGTGTGTGGTAGCTGGTGTTAGACTAGTGGGTTTAGAGTAATGCATAAGAAAGAGATGATGTGTTAGAACCTTTCTGAATTGGGCTAGGTCTGTCATAGCTCTGGTGGGTGGAAGTGCATTTCAGCAACTGGGGGCTTAGAACTTGAAGGCTCTGTTCCTAGTTTTCTCGGTGCATTTTGTTATTTCGCTGGCTATCTGTAGGGTGTTGGCAGTGCATGCTCTCCTTATTCTGTTAGCTGAGATGGGGTGAACAAGGTCTGTTAGGGATGTGGGGGCTATTTTGTTGATGGATTTGAAGGTTATGATGATTACTTTATAGTATAGCCGGCAGTTGATTGGTAGCCAATGGAGGTCCTTGAGAATAGGGGTGATGTGGTCACCTCTGGCTGCTCCGCTTAGGACTCGTGCGGCTGCATTCATAGCCAACAGTAAAGGGTTTAAGGTGTTTTTGGGTAAGCCATGCAGGATTACATTGGCATAATCAAAGTGGGGGGTCACCAGTGCCTGAAAAACTGATCTGAAATCTTCAGGGTGCAACAGGGGTCGGAAATGTCTTAGAGTTCGTATTTTGTGGTATATCAGTTTGATGGAGTTGCTGATGCGGGCTTTGAAGTTGAGTTGCTGGTCTAATGTAACACCTAGGTAGCGGATGCTGGGTCTGCTGGAGAGTTCTGCATCTCTTGTCTTTAAGGTTGGCGGGGGCGAGAAGGATTGGTTTCTTGTAACGAATAGTATGTCAGTCTTGTTAAAGTTGATCTTGAGGCTCTGTGAATAAAGCCAGTCAGTTATGGCATCGAAGCATTTAATCAGTTGAGAGAAGTCCGGGTTCTCAATCGTGAATGGAGTGAAGAGCAGTACGTCATCGGCATAGAGTAGGTATGAGATGTTAAATGAGCGGATTAACTCGCAAATAGGCTGCATGTAGATGTTGAATAGGAGGGCAGAGAGAGATGAGCCTTGTGGTACACATGCTGTTGTTGGAAGGGCTGGGAGGTTGTGGTTTCTGTCTGAACCTGTTGCCATCTATCAGTTAGGATTTGCACCAATTCCATGCTGATTCGCATATCCCTTTATCTTGGAGCCAAACTAAGAGTTGCTCATGGTTTACAGAGTCAAATGCGGCCGCGATGTCCAAGAAAATTAGAGCGTACCCATGCTTTATGTTGTCAATACCGGTGATAAGCGTATTGATGAGTATGGTGAGAAGCGTTTCAACCCCGTGAGATTCCCTGAAACCATGTTGGCATGGGTCGAGGGGAGCTGTAGCGTCAACGTGGTCCTGTATCTGACGTTGGACAGCTTTCTCAATTATTTTTGCCATCGGCGGGATGCTCGATGCTTGATGGACCTTGGTCTGACCCAGTATGGCATTTCTTATGTTCTTATCTTGTATCTCTTGGAGAAACTGCTAGGTACATATGACCTAGATTGGCCACTGTTGGAAACAGAATACTGGGCTTGATGGACCTTGGTCTGACCCAGTATGGCATTTCTTATGTTCTTATGATATGGGTCGGTATGATTCTACCTTCTGAGAGTTTAATTTGGCATTCTTCAAGAGGGGCCTAATGGATGTCTGCTTCAGGTTTGAGGGGAATTGCCCAGAAGAGAAGGAGAGATCTATAATTTTGGCTATTATTGGACTGAGCTCATTTCGTAGTGACCTTATCCAGAATGCTGGACAAGGGTTGTTGGGGGCAGTGGTGGCATTGATGTTGGCTATGATGCTGTCAATACTTGTCACTGAAGGTGTCGAGAAGGAGGTGAGTTGCTTAGGTGGGTTCTTGGTGGGACAAGATGGTGTAATTTTGTTGACGTTCTTGGTTTTAGCCATCATGTAGTTTGCATAATCCTGGCGGTATATCGAGGCTTGTTGGGAGGATGATGGTTCCTTCGTTAGGTTCTTTACTATATTGAACAAGTCATGGGGTTTGTTCAAGGAGCGGCTTATCAGTTCCGAGTGATGTTCTTTGATTTTAGAAGATATTGCATTTCGGTGTGCTTGCAGGTGGGAGTTGTAGAGTGCCTGTTCTGTTAGGGATCTGGTGCGTCGCCATTTTCTTTCTAATTTCCTCAGCATTTGCAGTGAGGTCTTTAGCTCCATGGTGAACCAACTTGCATGATTTTTCTTTTTTGGTTGCTTATCCATGGTACGTGGCTTAGTCTGGGTAGGTATGTGTGCATAGGAACTCAGGTTGTCATTCCATGAGGCCAGTACTTATCTAGGTTCGATGATGAGGTGTTAATGTTGGGCAGGACATTTTTGATGATCTCCTCTGTCATATGGTCTGAAACGTCTGGTGTGGGCTACTCCTACTTCAGTTGGTTTTGTAGCCTGTTCTCCTTCTTGAAGCGTAGGTAGTTGAAAACTGATTAGGTTGTGGTCAGACCATGGTACAGGAGAGATAGTTATATTGAACTTCTGGTCTGTCCTGACCTCGAGTCGATGGCTGAAGATAAGGTCAAGTGTGTTGCCTTTTAGGTGTGTGGGGGCGTCAACTATTTGTTCGTAGTCCAGGTTGCTGAGTGCTTTGAGGAGGTCTCTGGAATGGGTATCGTGTAGGGCTGGTAGGTTAAAGTCTCCAAGTATCCAGTTTGGCTTGTGCGGGTTTTGAGGATTCGAGGCTAGTTCAATTATAGTTGCCAATTCATCTGTGGAAGAAGATGGGGATCTATAGATAAGGTTTATGGTATTATGGTTATTAGCTATAGTAATCGTATCAAGGTGGGTGGAGCTGTTGGAGCTGATAGTCTGATAGTGGAGGTCTGCCTTAACCAGAATGAATATACCACCTCTGCGGTCAGCTCTATGGCAGGTGTATATTGAGAAGTCTGGGGGGGTGAGGTGTACGTACAAGAGACAGTCCCTGCTCGTCAGAGCTTACAATCTAGTTGAGACAATACAGAGCAAAAGTCTGAAACTTGATGCATTTTTTCGACCCAGTGAGCCACAAGCAGTTTCTCCTGGATATGGCATGCGAGACAGCTTTTGTGTTCAATAATTCTTTTACAGGACGTTTTGTCTTACCTACATATAGTAATCCATAGGGACAACGTATTACATAGATCACATTTGGTGTGTTGCAGTTTGAATAATGCTGTAGATAAAAACTTCTTCCATTATAAGTAAAAGAGTTTTTTGTGACCATTGTGTTAGGACAAACAGTGCAATTTCCACACCTGTAATGTCCTTTAATTTTAGGGGCAATGCTGGGTTTCGACAATGCGGAGGGTGTAAAGGGTTCAAGAAAATGGGCTAAATTCTTATTCCTCTTGAAAGCAATAGTAAACTGTTTAGACTTGAATGCAGGCAGGGCGGAAAGTAGGTACTGTTCTTTTTTTAGAATTTTCACAATGTCACTTGACAAATTCGAAAAAGTAAGGGCACAAAACCAACCTGTTATCATTAAGTGGATTTTTTGTTTTCAAAAGAGCAACTCTGTATTTTTTAGCCCTATTATAGGCTTTTAGAACAGTCTTTTGGGTATCCTCGTGATGAGAACCTACTGTACATGGTGTGTGCATGTTTTTCAAAATCACTTTCTGTAGTACAAAGTCGACGAAGTCTAAGAAATTGACTCTTAAGAGACCTATTATGCAAACTATCGTATCGTAGTAATGTGTTTCTGTCTGTAGGCTTACAAAATAAATCTGTAGTAAAACCGCCATGGCTTTTTTAAATAAGAATATCTAGGTACGAAATGCATTCTGAACTGTTTGTACCTTCAAACCGTAAATTATGGAGATGAGCAGTAGCAGAATTCAAAAATGCTTGGAATAAATACAGGATCCTTTGGTAGCAAGAGGATGGAAACTTTGCACAGAGTGACCGTTATAACCCACTCTGCACCTTATCTTCAACTTCACTCAGCTTAGTAATAATCTCAGAGGAGAAACTACACAGCTGAGAAACCGTGGGCACTAAAATATTCTCTATACGTGTCACTACCTTCCAAATATCAGCCAAAGTGACCTGCTCATCAGGTACATCTTTAGCTACACCTAAAGGAAGGCCAAGCAACAGGTTTCAGCTGTCCATTGGCGTCCGCCGGCGTACTTTGCTGAAACTGCACCCCCCCAGTGCTGGAAGATGGTGGAGAAGTATAAATTGGAGGAGAAGATGGAGAACGATCCGGAGAGCTGAGAGATGCCGCAGGAGATTGAAGAACAAGAAAGTCAGGGTCTAAAGACACATTGGCAGCAGCCGTTACCTTAATATGCTGATCCATAGGGCCAACTACTGGCTCAGCCGATATTGCTGGCGTCACTTTCTTCCTCTTGCCCATGTGGCTCTCTGAGCAAACTGCTGCCTCCTGGTCCTGCTCTCCTGCAGTGCTCCAAGGGGCCTAACAATCCCCTTGTATCTTGCCCCTTAGATCACAGCCCCCAGCTAGCGCCTCCGGTTGCGCCCAATTGGCGGAGCTTTTAAAGAGGCCCCCGATGACGTTGGGGCCGCCGGAACAGGAGCCTGCCGCCTCCGGTCGGGTAATGCTGTCCTCTCCTGGCTCTCCCACTGCTCCGTCTCACTGCACAGCTTTTAAAGAGGCCCCCAATGACGTCGGGGCCGCCGGAACAGGAGCCTGCCGCCTCCGGTCGGGTAATGCTGTCCTCTCCTGGCTCTCCCACTGCTCCGTCTCACTGCACAGCTTTTAAAGAGGCCCCCAATGACGTCGGGGCCGCCGGAACAGGAGCCTGCCGCCTCCGGTCGGGTAATGCTGTCCCCTCCTGGCTCTCCCAGGTGGGGAGTATGTTTTATCATATTTCCAACTGTGAAAGTCAGTGTCTAGCTCTTAAAGCTGTTAATTCCTCTAGTATTAAAGATAGTTTAATTATACACCATAAGATGGAAATGTATGATAACATGTTTCGTGTTAAAAATATTTGATTATTGAATTTTCCTGTTTGTCATTTGCTTTCAGCTGATGTTTTGCTGCGGAAGTATTTTAGGGAAGTTTTGGGATTGGCTTCAGCCGACTCCATTTCTATCTCTAAATTATATTATTTGACCGGACAAGGGGTCTCTGTTGGTCCTCCTGGGGATTTTGACTCACTTCAGGGTCGTACTGACCTTGATCTGACCAAGTTCCTGGAGGATTCCCAGGACAATATATCATCTCGTGCTACTCATGTAGTAACATTTGTTTCCAAATAGGATAAGGCTGTTGTATTTAGAAGTTATTTTAAAAATATGTCGGCGGCATTTTGTGGTGCTAAGGTTCAAATGTTTCCTGATGTCAGTAGGGCTACACAAGTTAGGAGACAGGCCTTTTTGGCCTTGAAACCTAGAGTGGTGGCCTTACCGGCCATGTTTTTTCTTAGGTATCCCTGTAAATGTTTGGTTACGTTTCAGGGTTCTAAATTTATTTTTTTGGATCCTTCTCAATTGATAGCTATTTTGGATGGTAAAGAGGGACATGGCAAATAATATAGGAGGTGGACGGAGGGCATAAGCTGTCATATTTTTTAGAGCTAATGCTCTTCTTTTTTCCTTTATATTATCTTTTGTAATATCTCCCCATGTAGTGGGCTGTGTAATAGTGTTTTGTTTTAAGTATTTTCTTTAAGGATATGCTGCTTTGTGTCTATTTCTTTGTAAAAGCACTATGGTTGCTTATATACTTGCTTTTGTAAATTTTTTGGAAATTCATATAAATAAAAAATAAATAAATAACCCACTGCATTATTTCTCTGTGCAAGAGAGCACTGGCCAAGAGTTGCAATCCTCGTAAAACAGCAGCACAGTAAAAGGTTAAATGAGATACATGGAGGCAAAGACATTGGATTGCATATGGGGACACTTATATGCATTTTCCCAAACTGGACAAATGACTAGTGGGTAGCATGGATGGGCAATTTTGGTCTTTGCTGTTATTTGTGTTTTTCCCCTTGTTAAAATTATGGAGTAAAAAGAGGCATGGGTAGTGGAACTACTTGAAGGCTTGTGTGTGGGTAGCCTTTAGTGGATTGTGTTTATGGGAGGCAATTAAATGCTTCATTCACAAGCCCCCTCCAGCAGCTTGATCCAGAGCAAAACTGAAGTATTATCCCAGTTGCACAAAACATTCTGATGTAAATTTAAAAATTCAAATTTTGGAAAGCTAGTAAAGAGTGGGCTACAAACACAGACAAACACACATAATGCTAAATCTCAGATGTGAGGAGCAGGGGTATGGCACAAGCAAACATTTTTCGTTTTATTTTTTTCATGATTTTTTTCCCAGTTTTGGGTATGTTTTCAGTTTTATGTTCTTTTAATAGGCATTTTAATATGCACTAAATTAAGATGTTCAAAGTCTAAGTATTAGCCCTCACTTGGTTTGCAGCTTTTCATGCTATGAAGACTTATATACATCAGTGATGCTGAGGGCTAAGCTATCAGTAGTTGAACTACTGACAGGGTTTCCCAAGATGGACAGGTCTCAGCTGAAATGCCAGATCAAGACAAATCACCCATCTGGGCAGCAGCAGAATGGGACAGTGTTGACGGCGGAGGATCACATTTCTATGAGAACGGCAACAACGCCAGAATTAAACTGCATGGAAGAAAGGCCTGGCAATCTACTTCCTTATTTGCCACAAAAACCCAATGGATAGTCGCAACAAACAAATTGAACTGTAGTGCTGGAAGATGAGACCCCCCAGGTCAGAAGGCACTCAACTGGCTACTGGGGAGAAGCTGTTCATAGTAAAGCCAGCATTTATGATATGGTTGGATCGAAGCCCTTGGGGCATCTGACTGCTGATGTAGCTGTGCATGAAATGAGTCAGAAGCTGTAAAGATGTCTTACATATTGGGACATGGAACGTATGAAGCATGAACCAAGGGAAGTAGGAGGTGGTCACGAATGAAATGGAATGTGTACAACTTGTTCTCCAGGAACAAGCAGGAAGTCTGTCCTCGCTTATAGGTGACGGCACCGACAGAGCCCCATGCGGAGCAATTCCCCAGCTTTCAAAGAAAGCCTTTGGCATTGCTACCACGCATGTGTGGTCCTCTTCCCGCCCAAGGGTGCCAATTTGCTCAGTCTCCCTTTTTCCCCAGAGCTCTTCGGATGCACATCCTCGTCCCTTGGAAGAAGTTTTGTTTTCCTCGCCTTAACAGGCTCTCTTTTTTTTCCATTTGCACCGGTCCTCTATCTGTCCTTTCCCCTGCTCTACTTCAGAGCTCTCGGGGATACACATTTTTCCTAAATGTTTTTGTTTTGGGCTTCGCACCTTTTTTTTCTCCCCAACCACTGGCCGTGTGGGTCTTTGATCTCGCAGGGGCCATTTTTGCCCCCATGGCCACCAGATTTAAAAAATGCAATAGATGCTCTAGGAACATGTCGCTTACAGACACTCATGAGTGTTGTCTGTGTTGCCTGGGAGCCGACCATGACCCAGAGCTCTGTTCGCTCTGTAAGAAAATGTCCTCTAAGGCCCTGCTCAGTCGTAAGCAGAAGTCCGAAGACATTTTCAGGAAGGCTGCCTCGGAGTCCCCATGGCGCCCTCGGTCGTCTCTCCTCCAGCGGGTTCTCCTCCTGCGGCCCTGCATTCTCGGCGGCACTCCAACCAGGGGTCCCCCATGGTGGAACAACGCAAAAAAAAGGCGGCCTCGACGTCGCTGTCCAGGACTCATGACAAGCGGGGAGCGCTCCCGCGCCTGGTCGCTTAGTCCCCTTCAGCGTTCCTGAGAGTCGGACAAGCAGCGGCTCCGCAAGGTACCTCACAGGGAAATGGAGGCCTCTGACGAAGGCGCCCAGTCTCCTGAGGGTCGTCCTGGTGAGGACCCTCTCTTCTCCTCGATGCCCAATCCAGTGACCCCGGTATTGGTGTCCCAGGGCCCCACGCCCACTTGGGAGTCCCGTATGCTGGCGCTTGAACACAGTGGTTCTGTGTGTGTTGCTTCCCAGCAGGCGCTCATGGCCAGCTTCGCTGACTTGTGCCCAGAAACCGAGGGTCCCTCGCGTGGGACACCCAAATCCGTCCAGGAAACCCCCGAGAGCCGCGGGCTCTTGCTTGCTCTCCCGTTCCTCAGAGGCGAGATCGTCCAGGGCCTCCAGATCCAGGCCACTGGCCATTAGACTGGGCGACCCGCCCAGCATGGATTCCTCGACTGTCTTCTCGGACTGGGAGTCTGATGGGGACACCTCCCTGGAAACCCATACCCAGCAGGATCTTCCATCGGACCCCTCACTTCCGGCATTCCAGCAGCGCTCACCACCCGAAGACACCTCTTTCTTGGTGTTTGTTCGGGACATGGCTCAGAGGAGGTGCCTCGTGCTGAAGAGCTCGATATTCTTCAGTACGAGTCCCCGCCCAGGGAATCCCTCACTGTGCATGTACTGATGATTCTATCTCGGCTGTTGCTCCACACATGGGAGGCCCCAGCCTCGGTCCCCATTGTGAGCAAGCGCCTTGACACATTGTACAAGGTGCAATGCGGGCCCGGCTTCCTAAAGACCAAACTCCCACACACCTCGATGGTGGTGGAATCGGCCATGAGGAAGCAGAAGAGCCCGAAATCACACTCATCGGTACCACCGGGCCGGGAGTCGAGGGCCCTTGATGCCCTGGGCTGCGAGGCCTATCATGGTTCCATGCTCTTGTCACATCCAGGCATATCAATTGTACGCTGGTATGTTTCTATGCGACTTGGCAAAGGAACTTGGTGGTTTCTCCACGAGCCTCGAGGGGGAGCCCCTCGACAGATTCCACGCCCTGTTAAAATCAGTGGCCGACTGCTCCAAGTACATCGCTCAAATCTCCTATGATGGCTTCGAGACATTGATTCGGGTGGCGACCGTGGGCATTGGAGCCCACCGCCAGGCATGGCTCCTATCCTTGGATTTGGAGCAGTGAGTACAGGCGAAGCTCCTGGACGTGCCCTGCCTTGGTGAACAACTTTTTGGTAAGCCGATGGAGGAGAAGGCTGCGGAGATCGAGATGGAGTTCGTCACCAGGACTCGTCTCTCCCACAAGACCTCAGTGGGGGGATGCCTGTCCTGCTTCGCCCCATTGTGGGCGTTCATCACCTCGGAAACTTGGGTTCTCTGGGTCGTCCGAGAGGGCTATTGCCTCCATTTCGACAGGCTCCCACCCCCTTTCTCCCCGGCAGAGCCTCCTTGACTCCCTGCACACCAGCTTCTGCTGCAACAGAAATTGCACTCCCTCCTTGCCCAATGGGCAGTCGAGAAGGTCCCTCCCCACCTTCGAGGTCGGGACTTTTCTTCCCAGTACTTTCTCGTCCTGAAAAACATGGGGGGGTCTGCGGCCCATCCTCAACCTTTGCAGGCTAAACAAGTTCTTGGTGTGGGAGAAATTCAAGATGTTATCTCTTGGCGTGCTGCTGCCCTTCCTCCGGCAAGGCCACTGGCTATACTCCTTGGATCTAAAGGACACTTACGCCCATACCTTAATCCACCCCAACACAGGCAGTACCTGCGTTTCAGGGTGTAGGGAGAGCACTTCCAGTACAGGGTGCTCCCCTTCAGCCTTGCATCCGCCCTACGGGTCTTCACGAAGTGCCTCATTGTGGCCGCCGCTCACCTTCGATGCCAGGGCGTGCCAGTTTTTCCCTACCTCGATGACTAGCTCGTTACCGGCTCCTCCGTCGAGGAGGCTTGGCAAGCGATGTCGTGCACCGTCGTCCTCTTTGAGAGCTTGGGATTCTTGGTCAGCTACCCAAAGTCTCACCTCAAGCCAGTGCAGGCTTTCGAGTTCATTGGGGCGTGCCTCGATACTTGGCAGGCCATTGCCTTCTTACCAGTGGATCTCTCCACCTGCCTCCGAGCTCTGGCAGCTCATGTCCAAAGCGCCCACCAGGTCACTGCTCAGTCCATGCTACGTCTCCTGGGCCACATGGCCTCGACCATGCATGTGGTTCCTCACTTCCGCCTGCACATACGGATGGTCAGTGGTGTCTCAGTGCCCAATGAAGCCAGTCCCTCGGGCACCTCAGGGACCCCGTCAGGGTTCTTCCCGATCTCCGCTTGTCCCTGAACTGGTGGCAAAGCCCCCGCAACCTCCTGCAGGGATCGCCCTTTTAGGCCCCTCAGCACAATGTGGTGCTGACTACAGATGCTTCCCTGTTAGGGTGGGGAGCCCATTGTGGGTCTCTCTGCATGCAAGGGGCAATGGTCACCCACAGAGGCTCAGCAGCAGATAAACCTGCTCGAGCTCTGGGCCATCCGGTGGGCCCTGAGGGCCTTCGAGGATCTCCTCAGTGGGAAGTCAGTTCTGGTACAGACCGACAACTGTATATCGATGTTCTACATCAACAAGAAGGGGGACACGGGATCGCTCTCCCTCTGCAGGGAAGCGGTCCTCATCTGCTCTTTTGCCGCCCAACGGAGGATGTCCCTCAGGGCGACGTACCTCCAAGGTCAGGAAAATGGTCCTAGCGGACAGACTCAGCGTAATCCTTCACCCCCATGAGTGGCGACTGGATCCCAGAGTGACAGGCTGGCTGTTTCTATGCTGGGGCACTCCAGCGATAGATCTCTTTGCCAGCCCCCAGAACACACAGCTCCCTCGTTTTTGCGGCCTGGTGCCACACCCAGGCAGGGAGGGCCCCGATGCATTTCTCCTGGACTTATCCTCCAGTCTTCTATATGCATTCCTTCCTTTTCCCTTCATGGTGAGGACTCTGTCCAAGGCTCAACGGGACGGGGCATCATTGATTCTCATGGCCCTCTTGTGGCTTCAGCAGCCTTGGTTCCTGCTCCGGCTGTTAACGGAGCATCCGGCTCCCCTGTGCTCAGCCAGGGACTTGCTAATGCAGGAGGAGGGTTGGGTACTACACCCGAACCTAACCTCCCTATCCCTCATGGCCTGGCGGCTGAACAGGTCTCTCTAGCCTCTCTGGCCCTTCCGGAGGAGGTCAAGGAAATTCTTCTTGCCTCGAGGAAGGACTCCACTAGGCGGGCTTACACCTTTTAAGTGGAAACGCTTCTCTGTCTGGTGTCGGAGCACCAGATCGACCCCTTCTCATGCCCCGTTCGGTGGGTTCTCCAGTACCACCTCCACCTCTCGAGGGAAGGGCTGAAGTTGAATTCTGTTAGAGTTCATTTGAGCACCATATTGGCTAATCATCTCTCTATCGAGGGAAAACCTCTCTCAGGGCAGCTGCTAGTCTCACGCTTCATGCGGAGCCTTCTGCTATCCATGCCACCCATCCGTCCCCCTCCAACGGAATGGGACTTCGTGGTGCTCGTGCAGCTCACCCGTCCACCCTTCGAGCCGATGGTGACATGTTCGCTCCAGCATTTGCCCTGGAAGGTGGCCTTCCTGGTAGCACTGACCTTGGCTCGCTGAGTCAGTGAGCTTCAGGCGCTCATGGCTGGCACTCTGTATACCAGGTTTTATCGGAACAGGGTGGTCCTCTGGACCCATCCTAAATTCTTATCCAAGGTCATGTCGGCCTTTCATCTCAGCCAAGTGATAGTGCTCCCAACCTTCTTCCCAAGGCCCCACAGCGGCCAGGCATCGGTGGCTCTCCACACCCTTGACTGCAAGCAGGCCCTCGCCTTCTACTTGCAGCATAGCCAGACTCACCGCAAGTCTGATAGACTTTTCATGACCTACGATCCCAATCGGCAGGGGCAAGCAGTCACCAAGCGCACCCTTTCAGTTTGGGTGGTGGACTGCATCGCTTTTGCCCATGCGAAGGCGGGCGTCTCTCTGGATCATCGCACACAGGGTCCGAGACAAAGCGGCCTCAGTGGCCTCGCTGTGCTCCATTCCCATGATGGACATCTGCCGGGCGGCAACCCGGTCTTCTATGAATACCTTTGCCGTCCACTGCTGCCTGGAGAGTGAGTCCTGCCATGACAGCGCCTTTGGCCAGGCTATACTCCATAACCTGTTCGGGGTATAAGCAACTCATGCCCTCTGACCCTTCTTCACGGCTACCAAGGGATTCACCACGAGGACTCGAGCTCCTTCGGGCTTCGGTTTCTGCTTATGGCCTCGCGGAGGTGTTTTTTGGTTACAGGTTTGGTAGTCTGTAGCTAAGGAGTCCCATAAGTGAGGACTGACTTCCTGCTTGTTCCTGGAGAAAGCGTAGTTACTCACCTGTAACAGGTGTTCTCCAGGGACATCAGGAATCAGTCCTCACTACCCTCCCGCCTCCCCTGATGAGTTGCTGAATTTTTGTTCTTCCCCTGCCATCTGCTTGGTAGGGCTCGAGCTAAGGGACCTGACTGAGCAAGATGGCACCCTTGGGCGGGAAGAGGACCACGCATGCGTGGTAGCAATCCCAAAGGCTTTCTTTGAAAGCAGGGGAATTGTTCCGCGTGGGCTCCGTTGATGCTGACATCACCCATAAGTGAGGACTGATTCCTGCTGTCCCTGGAGAACACCTGTTACAGGTGAGCAACTGTGCTATCTGTTGGGTGTCAGCAAACTGAAATGGACCGGCATCGGGCTCTTTGCATCTGATGATCACATGGTCTACTATGCTGGAAATGAAAGACGAAGAAGAAATGGTGTTGCATTTATAATTAAGAAGAAACTTGCAAGAACCGTATTGAAATACAATGCAGTCAGTGAACGCGTAATTTCTATTCGTCTATGAGGAATGCCCATCAACACAGCTATAATTCAGGTATATGTCCCAACAACAGGTGCAGAAGAGAATGAAGGTGATGAGTTCTACAAACAAGTACAAGCTGAAATTGACAGAACATGCAAACAGGATAGCCTGATAGTCATGGGTGACTGGAATACAAAAGATGTCATCACAGAAGAAGGCAAAGTGGTTTGAAAATATGGACTTGGCAACAGAAATGAAGCTGGAGAAAGACTGATAGAATTCTGCAAGACCAATGATATATTCATCTCAAACACCTTCTTCCAGCAACACAAGCGGCAATTGTACACATGGACTTCACCCAATGGATTGTACAAAAATCAAATTGACTATATCTGTGGAGTCAGTAATGGAAAAGCTTTATAAAATCAACAAAGACAAAACCTGCAGCTGACGGGTTCAGATCACAAACTACTAGTTTGCAAACTCAAGCTAAAGTTGAAAAAGAACAAGCCACTCATGAATGTAGCAAAATATGACCTTGAAAATATACCACCAAAATGTAAAGAATGCATGCAAAATCGATTTGCTGCTTTAGATGCAAATGACAGAGCTCCAGAAGAGTTATTGAATGACATCAAGAAAATTGTGTTGAAAGAAAGTAAGAAGTCTCTACAAAATGCGAAAAAGCAAAACGGCCAAAATGGATGATCAAAGAAACTCTGAAAATTGCCCAGAAATGCAGAGAAGCTAAAGCCAGATGAGAAAGAGAGGCAATTGCATTTCCAACATGCAGCAAGACAAGACGAGAAGTACTACAATGACTCATGCAATGAAATAGATGCAGAAACTATTAGAGGAAGAACAAGATCTGCTTTCCTAAAACTGAGAGTTAAAGAAAAAATTCCAGCCTCGAATTGGAATGTTACAAGTTGCTCAAGGATTCATGTTGAATGATGCTGAGAAGATCAAGAAAAGGTGGAAAGAATATACAGAGTCCATTATACAATAAAGATCAAATGGACCAACAGCCATTTCAACCTGTATGTTATGATCTGGAACCACTGATGAAAGAAAAAGTAGAAGCAGCATTGAAAGCCTTATCAAAGAACGAAGCACCTGGCATTGATGACATCCCCATTAAAGTATTACGCCAATTGGATGCAGCTGTTACCATACAAGGCTCTGCCAGCAAATTTGGAAGACAACATCATGGCCAACTGACTGGAAAAGATCTGTGTTTATACCAATACTAAAAGGTGATCCAACTGACTGTGGAAATTATCAAACAATTGTTCTTATCCCACATGCCAGCAAGATTCTACTCAAGATTATTCAGCAGAGACTACAACCATACCTGGAAGAAGAACTGCCTGAAGTTTAAGCATGGTTCAGGAAAGGGTGAGGAACGAGAGGCATCATCGCAGATCCGAGATGGATCCTTGAAAAGACTAAAGAATACCAAAAGGATATCTTTGTGTTCTGACTCACACAATCAAAAGCCTTGATGTAAACATGCGAAACTCTGGGCCACATTAAGAAACATGGGTATACCAGAACTCTTGATAGTTCTCTTGCACAACTTTTACATTGATCAAGAAGCAACAGTTTGAACGGAACAAAGAGAAACAGAATGGTTTAAAATCAACAAAGGTGTACGACAAGGCTGCATACTTCCCCTATCTGTTTAATTTATATGCAGAACAAATCATCAGAGAACCAGGACTGTATGAAGACAACCAAAGTTGTGAAGTTTGGTGGAAGACTGTGCTGCTGATACCACTTTACTGGCTGAAAGTGAAGATAATCTAAAACATTTGCTTCTCAACATCAAGGAACAGAGTCTTAAAATGGGCCTGCACCTTAATGTTGATGGAAAAGAAATCTAAATAGTGGACAACTTTAACCTACTTGGATCAACTATTAATAACGAAACAACAAGCAGTCAAGAAATCCGACAACGCATTGCTCTTGGCAGAATGGCTATGAAGGACCTAGACAGCATTCTCAAGAGCAGAGATGTCTCTCTCCATACAAAGCTTAGACTCGTTCAAGCCATGGTATTTTCAATAACATCATATGGCTGCGAAAATTGGACAGTGAAAAAGATAGACAGGAAGAAAATTGATGACTTTGAATTATGGTGCTGGCGATGAATTCTGTGTATATCATGGACTGCCCAAAGAACAAAGCAGTCAGTACTAGAGATGAAACCTAAGCTTTCTTTAGATGCTCAGATGACAAGACTTTGACTTTCATGCTTTGGACACATGATACGAAGAGAGATCATTAGAGAAAGTCGTCATGCTTGGCAAGGTAGATGGTCAACACTAAAGAGGAAGGTCAGCAATGAGATGAATTGATACAATAACAGCAGCTATGGGTGCCATTCTGTCAACAATGAGCCACCTGACTGAAGACCGACCACAGGTTAGGACAACTATCCAGAGGGTCGTCATGAGTCAACACCGACTCGACAGCACTTAACAACAAGAAGTCTATTAGTGCATGATAAATCAATTTAATACACGTTACAATTTTTAAGGCACACTAATGAACCAAATGTGCATCCTTAGTGAGAAGGGATGTCTTGAGTATGTTTGGAGTGTTTGAGGACTGTGAGTTAAAGTTCCTGGGGGAGGAGGTGCACTGCCCCAGTTCCAAAAGGTGCCATCCTTCAGTTGCTTCAGAAATTTTTTTCCTCTTGTCAACATTCTGCAGCCTCAAAGTACCTGTCATAGTAATGCATATAGTAATTCTTTAGAATGGTTCATTTTCTTAAAATACTTAACCCATTGTTGCTGGATTTATCATTCATAATAATCCCACTTTTTCCAGCAAGTCAGATTTGGTGATTTTTCATTTCTCCAGGAACAAGCAGGAAGTCAGTCCTCACTTATGGGTGACGTCGGCACCAACGGAGCCCCATGCAGAGCAAATCCCCAGCTTTCAAAGAAAGCCTTTGGGAATTGCTACCACGCATGTGCGGTCCCCTTCCCGCCCAAAGGTGCCATCTTGCTCAATCTCTGTTTTTTCCGGGGAGCCCTTCGGTCGTAGTTCCTCCGTGTCCCAGAAAAAGTGATTGTTTTTCTGTTTTCTTCGCCGGTCGACACCGGTATCCTTCCCGCCTCCGGCTTCGGTACTCCAGTATCGAGACAGGTTCTTTTTTTCCACTTCTTTAACTTTTTGTCCCTGAGGCTCTTTTGAGCCCCTTTTGTCCCTCTTTTCCTCGCTGGCAGCCCACAGGGTCTTTGACATTGCCGGGGTTCTTTTTCCCCCGATGGCTACCAGCAGTTTTAAGAAGTGCGATCAGTATGGGAAAATCATGTCCCTCACCGATACGACTGCTGCCTCCATTGCCTCCGGCCGGATCACAACCCAATGGCCTGTGGCCTATGTAAGAGGATATTCTCTAAGGCCCTGAGGAGCTGCCGGCAGCAGCACAAAAAAATTTTCACAGAGTCCCCCGTGCCTCCGAGGCCTCGACCTTGTCAGAGGCCTCAACATCTGGGGGGAACACTCTGAGCCCAAGTATCATCGAGGTTCCTTGGAAAGGGGTCCCCTTCGCGGGACCACAAGAGGAAGAAGTTGTCCTCAAAGGTGTCATCTCTGGAGGGCTCCGGCGTCGGGCCTTCTCGGGGCCAGTCACGGAGCCCCGAAGCCTGCCTGGGTCGTCGGAGAGGGAGTGGCCTGCTAAGGTTCCTTGGCGAGACCCGGAACTGTCTAGGCAAGTACAGACTGTTCTTATTGAGGACTCTCCTCCGGGGGAGCCGGCATCGGGACCAATCGAGTTGGCACCCGAGCCGGAGGCTGCGGAGCCTCCTGGGCTCATGTACAGGATGGCGGCTTTGGAGCACAGTTTCACTGCCTTCATCGCTGAGCAGTGGGTGCTGATGTCTGGCATGTCCGGTTCCTCCGCCCCGACCACCAGGCCCTCGATGTCGAAGTCGACCCTGGAGACCGAGCTGATCCTCAAGGCCTTTCGGGCTCAAGTTGGTCCTCGGCCAAGGTCACCTTCGGCCTCCCATTCGGGACCAAGGTCGTCGGCACCAAGCCTGGCGGCATCGGGGCAGAGAGTGCTGAGGCCCTCAATGCCTGCGGAGGCCTCGGCTTGGGAAACGGAGGACAAGGAGTTCCCAGATACAGCTGCAGGCATAGGGACGTCCCGTCTGATTCCCTGGTATCCAAACCTCTGTGAAGGTCCCCACTGGAGGACATGTGGTTCCTAGACTTCATGTGGGATATGTCCAAGGCTTTGGCTTTCCCCACGGAGTCAGAAGAGGATCCTTGAGCCGATGAGCTTGAGATCCTCCAGTATGAGGCGGCTCCTCAGAAGACCCTCACGGTACCCGTTTCTCCGATCCTGGAACGACTTATGCTCCGCATGTGGGGGACAGCGGCATTGATGCCTGTGATCAGCAAACGACTCGACTCGATGTATTGGGTCCGTCTAAGCCCTGGATTCTAGAAATCACAGCTGCTGCACAACTCCATGGTTGTGGAATCGGCCATGCGTCGACTGAAGAATCAGAATATGCAATCCTCGGTGTCCCCCGGCAGGGAGGCCCGTAACTTGGATGCCCTTGGCAGAAAATGTTTCCAGGGTGCAATGCTGAACTGTTGAATCCAGGCATACCCAGCTGTACATGGGCATGTACCTGAGGGACCTGGTGAAGGAGATCGCCGGGTTCTCAGCTGGTCTCTCTGAGGAGCCTTTGCAGCTTTTCAGGGGGCCTGTCCAAAGCAGTCTGTGAGTCCTCCAAATTTATGTCTCGGACAGCCTATGACTGTTTCGAGTCGGCGGCTCGAGTAGCCGTGGTGGGCATCTGTGCATGCCACCAAGCCTGGCTGCAGTCGTCCGACCTCAAGCAATGGGTTCAGGACAAGTTGGTCGATGTCCCATGCCAAGGGGAAAATCTCCTCGGCAAACCCATGACTGACAAAGCCATAGAGCTGGAGACCGAATACATGACGAGGACACGGCTCTCCAAGAAGACCTCTGCCCCTTCTCGTAAGAAGGGCTCGAGTAAAAAGCCCTTTTACCCAAGTAAGGGAGCTGCTTACCGAAATTACCCCCCTTATCAGGCCTCCCCGGCTCCCTAACAGGGGCAGCAAGCCAAGGGGCAGGTGCATGGCCCGCATAAGCAGAAGGCCCCCAGGCCCCAGCTCCTTCCAAGCCTGGTGGGGGGTTTTGACTCCTACAACATGGTCCCTCTTCCAGTCGGAGCCAAGCAGTCCACAGGAGGCCGACTCGCCTTATTTGCCCACAGGTGGACATCCATCACCACCGATTCTTGGGCATTAGAGGTGGTCAAAGAGGGCTACCTTCTATGCCTGGCCCAGGTGTCTCCACAATACTTTCCAGGAGAGCCTTTCAGGTCTCCCCTTCACCAGGACCTCCTTTTGAAGGAGTTGGCAGGTCTTCTTGAGGATCAGGCGGTGGAACCAGTGCCCCACCACCTTCAGGGCAGGGGTTTCTACTCCATGTACTTTCTGGTACCAAAGAGAACAGGAGGCCTCAGACCCATCCTAGACCTGCGCAACAAATTCCTGGTATGGGATAAGTTCAAGATGCTCTCCCTTGGAATATTGCTGCTTTACCTCCACCAGAGAGACTGGCTATGCTCCTTAGATCTGAAGGATGCCTACATGCATATTATGATCCACTCAAACCACAGGCAATACCTCCACTTTATGGTGGGAGGAAACCACTACCAGTACAAAGTACTTCCCTTTGGCCTTGCCTCTGCCCCCAGAGTATTCACAAAGTGCCTAGCGGTGGTCGCTGCCTTCATCAGGCTTCAAGGAGTCTTATTCTTTCCCTATCTAGACGATTAGCTCATCAGGGGTACTTCAGTCAACGAAGTGCGACAGGCCACGGTCCATACCATCCAGATCCTACAGCATCTGGGGTTTGTAATCAACTGCCCCAATTCTCATCTGGAACCGGCCCAGCAGCTCAAATTCATTGGGGCAAGGCTCAATACCATCCAGTCAAGGGCCTTCCTGCCCACAGACAGGGCAGAGCGGCTCATGGCCCTAGCGGGCCAGGTGAGTCGCAGCCCCTCAGTGTCAGCAAGACAACTGCTGCGTCTTCTGGACCACATGGCCTCCATGGTTCATGTAACCCCAAATGCCCGCCTCCACATGCGAACTGCGCAGTGGTGCCTCAGAGACCAGTGGTCCCAGGCCTTGGGAGGCCTCATGGACAGGATCAAAATCACCGGGATCCTGGTGCGATCCCTGACCTGGTGGCTCTCCCCCCCCCCCCCCCATCATCTGGGAGCAGGCATGCCTTTTCAGGCCCCTCTTCACTCAAGGACCCTCACCACAGATGCCTCCTTACTGGGTTGAGGAGCTCATTGTCAGGGGTACCGTACTCAGGGAGTGTGGTCCCAGGAAGAGAGTGCACAGCAGATCAACTTGTTGGAGCTGCGTGCCATTCGCCTCAGCCTCGCAGTCTTCAAACCCTATCTGAGCCACCAAGCTGTCCTAGTCCAAACGGGCAACCAGGTGGCTATGTTCTATGTGAACAAACAAGGGGGCGCGGGGTCCCACATTCTATGTCAAGAAGTCCTAAACTTGTGCTCCTTTGCAATTCAACAAGAGATTCTTCTGAAAGCTGTGTACTTGCCCGGTCAGGACAACTATCTGGCCGACAGGCTCAGCAGGATTCTCCGACCGCACGAGTGGCAACTCATTCAGGAAGTGGCCCACCAGCTCTTTCAGACCTGGGGGAGGCCAGTGTTGGACTTGTTTGCCAGTCCAGACAACCATCAGTTAGCCCGGTTTTGCTCAAGGCAACTGCACCCAACCAGAGTGGCCGCCGATGCTTTTCTACTCTCATGGTCGATGGGGCTTCTGTACGCATTTCTGCCAACCCCTCCCCCCCCCCCCCGGTCGCCTGGACTCTTCAAGATTCTTCACGATAGAGCTCTTGTCCGCCTCATAGCACCACGGTGGCCCACTTCTCCTGCAGCTGGCGGTGTAGACCTCCATTCCCTTGGGCTCGTCCCCACGGCTCCAATCCCAGGAGGGGGCTCTCTCCTACATCCCAACCTTTGTTCTCTGTCGCTGACAGCGTGGCTGCTGAGATGACGACTCTTGCCCCACTTCTCCTTCCGAAGGAAGTTGAGGAGGTCTTACTGGCTTCTTGTAAACCGTCCACTAGGCGAACGGATGCCTTCCAGTGGCGCAGATTTGCTATTTGGTGTGCTGGGCAGAGGGTTGATCCCTTCTCCTGCCCAGTTGTTGTGGTCCTGCAATACCTGCTCCATCTTTCCGAGCAGGGCCTTAAGTCAAACTCCGTCAGAGTGCATCTCGGTGCCCTGGCAGCAAACCACTTTCTCGTGGATGACAGGCCTCTCTCGGCTCACCCAATAGTGTTCAGGTTTTTGAAAGGCTTGCTTCTCTTAAAGCCCCCAGTGCATCCCCCGGCGGCTGAGTGGGATCTTAATGTTGTCTTGGGGCAGCTGACCCGACCGCCCTTTGAACTGATGGCCACGTGCCATCTTCGTTACCTCTCCTGGAAAGTGGTGTTCTTGGTGGAGCTCACTTCTGCCCACAGTGTCAGTGAGCTCCAGGCCCTTGTAGTCAAGAGACCTTATACCAGGTTTTACCAGAATAGGGTGTTGCTCCGGACGCACTGCAAGTTCCTTCCCAAGGTGGTTTCTCCGTTTCACCTCAATCAAGATGTGGTGCTTCCCACCTTCTTCCCAAGACCGCATGCCAGTCAGGCAGAGGCGGTTCTCCATACCCTGGATTGTAAGAGGGCCCTGTCCTTTTACATTCAGCGTATGCAAGGTCACAGGAAGGCTTCTCAGCTGTTTGTTTCCTACAACCCCAGCAAGCTGGGGGCAGCGGTGACTGAACGTATGCTGGCCACCTAGCTGCGGACTGTATTGCCCGGGCTTATGAGGCAGCAGGTCTCCCGCTGGAGGGGCCGGGTTATGGCTCATAGGGTCAAGGCCATGGCAGCTTTAGTGGCTCACCTCCGCTCTGTTCCATTGGCGGATATCTGCCGGGCCGCCACCTGGTCTTCGGGGCAGACCTTCGCAGCTCATTACTGCCTGGATAGGGAGTCCCGACGGGACAGTGCCTTCAGCCAGGCGGTACTCTGGAATTTATTTGAGGTCTAGGCAACTCCTGCCCTCCGACCCTCTCTGTGTTCATGCTACATGAGTGTCTCTCCCTTGTTAGGGTTGTCCTGGCGGCTGCTTGCAGCTCTTCTGAGGGAGCCTTTTTTGGCTATGGGTTCCAGGTAGCCTATAGCTGGGGAGTCCCATAAGTGAGGACTGACTTCCTGCTTGTCCTGGAGAAAGCGTAGTTACTCACCTGTAGCAGGTGTTCTCCAGGAACAGCAGTAATCAGTTCTCACTACCCTCCCTCCTCCCCTTGGAGTTGCAGCCCTTCATTTCATTGTTTTTTGCCATCTTTTTAGCTAGGTCATCTGACTGAGCAAGATGGCACCCTTGGGTGGGAAGGGGACTGCGCATGCGTGGTAGCAATTCCCAAAGGCTTTCTTTGAAAGCTGGGGATTTGCTCCGCATGGGGCTCTGTCAGTGCCGACGTCACCCATAAGTGAGGACTGATTCCTGCTGTTCCTGGAGAACACCTGCTACAGGTGAATAACTACGCCTTCTCCTTTGGAGACTATTTTTTTTCCATACAGACCCACTTATTGTTTTTAATGTGTGAAATGGCAAAAGCAGGGCTGGTGCAAGGATACGAAATGCTCTAGGTGAGCCTTCAATCCTGCCATGACCCCTGCTTCTACCTCCTGCCCTTATTGTCACCACTGCCACCCCTTTCTGGGACTTGCAACAGCAGCAACAGTGCCATTTAAACCGCAACACAGTGCTTACCCAAACTCTCCCGTGCTGTGTTACAATTCCTGCCCTCTTTGACCTGCTACTTCCACCCTTTCCGACGCAGACTTCCTGTTTGCATGGGGGCAGAAGCGGCAGATTAAAGGGCAGAAAATGAATGCAGTGCCAGAGAATTCAAGTAAGCTCTGTATTGTGGTTTAAATGACATTACTGCTGCAAGTACCAGGCAACGGCGGCAGTGTTCTTCACTGAGAACGTTGGCGCTCTAGGCATCCCCCTAGTTTGTCTATTGGTCATACCAGCCCTAATCAAAACAAAAAGAGAAGTTACCATGTATCTAAAAAAAGGTCTATCCCTTGGGAGTTTAAGGCAACAATGTATTTAATTTCTGAAACATCGTTACCAAATTACAAACTAACTTTTGAATGTGGTTTAAAGAGCCTCCATTCAGGGATAGAAGGGTGGCCTGTCATAAGATCTTTCAACCCAGGCTCACTTTAGCACACCCCTAACAATCTCATGTATCATTCATTGGCTCACACCCATTGTTTTACAATTTTTCTAAATGCACTTAAAAGCAAACTGAAAGCACTTAGCTTTAGGTGAATAAACCGCATCAAGAGGATTTAATGGTTAAGGCTGGGAGGCACTATTGTCGACTCAAGTTTACATAAGGGGTATTGTATTTTTTTAGCCCTAGTCAAAACGGCATAGCATGTTTCTAAATACAGTGCCCTGAGTTTATTTGTAATTATGCATCCATAATCCCTAATGCTTGGGAGAGTTGAAAGAATCCAGAGTATGTATCAATGCAGGGAATGCAGAAAGAGACAGTGAAAAATGTAACATTTTTATTTTTATTTTTTCCAGGAGAATTAATGACAGTTGCTCGATGGATGAGGGAATTTGTTGCAAATCATCCAGATTACCAGCAAGATAGTGTGATTACAGACAGAATGAACTATGACCTCATTATGAAATGCAACAATATTGCCAATGAATTAACTGAATGCCCAGAGTTACTTGGACCTGGAGGTGACAAAATAAAACTTGATGGCAATAAAATGGTCTCTCTTTAATGGTCCATTTGCATCAAGTAGTAAGCCTAGATATAAAAGCTGAATAATAGTTATTCTGAATTCCACTGTTTTCTTTGTGAAAAAGACCAAACAGATGATGCACTACAAATTGAACCAATCAGCTTGAATATATGTTTAAAGTGTCACTGTCCTTCATATTGCTCAGTTTTTGTATTTAAAACAAAATGTGGCTAATAGGACCCAGGGACCACTCGAGGGCAGTGCAATTTATTCCCTGCATTATCATCTCTTGCTGGTTTGAATTGTGTGTAGCCTTCTATCTTGGTCTCTGGGGCCACGTCACCTCTCAAACAAAACAAGGAGGAGGTCTTTTTTTCTTTCCTCCTTTTATGGGCATTCATGATGCATCAACCTATTGTGTTGCTTGTGTCTGCAGGTGACATAAAATCCACTGCTATGAAGCAGCATATTTAAAACTGGCTTTTTATAAACACTTGTTCTGAATATTTTTCTCATTTTTATAAAAGAAACGTTTGGACCCAACTGAGGAGATGGCATGCTGTAAGGCTTTCTGTATGAATATATTTCTGCACCTTTATACAGTGTATATGTAAATAATGAAATATTTAACAATGTATTTTTAATAGCACTGTATCTGAAGTTCATCGTGAAGCAAGCTTGTAAATTTCTATGAAGAAATCACGGTCTCTAATAGCTCTGTAAATTAGAGTATTTGTATTTGGACATGAGATGCATTTTAAACATGGAACCTTTATTGTTTTATTCTCATAAATATTTTATGAATGTAAACTGTAAAACTTTGGACCTGATTCACTGTGCAGGGTCCCTCCCCATTATTTTATAAAGTGCACCCATAGCCTTATAGGCAAAAGGTGTTCAGTTGCTTAAAAAAATAGGGTTCTTTTTCTTTCCTTTGCATAAAGCTGAAAGTCATCTTATAAATTTAGTGCTGCTTTGTGAATTCCCAGCATCAGAGGCAAGTCTGACTTGCATTCCATTCTTTGGCTTATGATTTTATAATCAGTCAACTCATTGCATTGCAGACTGAGATTTACTGCTATTACCGGAACTGTAAACCACTATGATGCAAGCTTTAGGCGCCGCCGCTAACGGTATAACAAATGATCTAAATAAATAAGACATGAAGCACTTGCCACTCAAATTTAAATTCAGTTTACTCTTTTTCTGAGGCACACTTTTAATAGCTTCTATAATAAATATTTCTGAAAATAAATGTTGACAGGCATGAACAGAGGACATAAAGAAATCTTTCTGCTCTTACTATGATGTACACTGAGCGCACTGAAAAGATAATCTTCCTGTACAGGCCAAACCAAGTGTCGGTTACCATACTTTTTCTATTTTAAATAAGCATACTAGCTCTTTCAACTTTTTCATTTTTGATATATAGAAACATAATTTCCACAGATCTAATAAAAAGAGCATATACTGAGCATCAGGATGTTAAAGTTATGCAAATACTTTTGTAACTTTCAACTTCTTGTTTGAAGATTTGTAGCAGATATTCACATTGAGCCTGTGAAAGTAATGCACTCAAAGCATGATTCACTAGTACTTAAGTTATGGCAACTTGTTCACTCTTTCTTGCACAATTAAAAGAAGCAGTTAGGGACGTTTTGAAGTCTTTTCCTACAATTGTGAGCTAGATTTAATAAAAGGCATTACCACATGCTACCAGGTATTAACACACATTATTTTCTGCAGGTCCCATTTTATGCGGTGGAACCTGTTTACTAATAGCATGTGTTAATGGGATTAGCACACACTAACGTGGTAGTGCACTTTAGTTTGTTAGCTTTGACTAATATTTATCAGAATCACTAAGCTTCACTCACCAGACCTAAGGCTAAAAAGCCCAAAGCTTTATTGTATTGACAATTTGCTAGTTGTGACTTCAAATCCCTTCTCATTTTCTGCATTACTATTGCTTAGATGAATATCTCACTGGAAAAATCATGGAAAAGTTTTTTTTTGTTTTTTGTTTTTTAAAAAGTGATGGTGAATCAGGAGCCTAGTTTTTCTTTTGTTTTTGATAAGTTGTTACAAAATAGTTAAAATCTTCTGACAATTTAAAGGTATGAATTTTAATTTTTATTTTAGACCACAGAGTTCATAACTGGATTTTCATGATTTACCTGTGTGTTGTAGATAAAGCTTATGGAAATAAATCAGATTTGCTTAAAAGGATTAGTAGAGACATCTCTAAGCAGCAATGAATAAAAGCTTTAAAGTATAGATATTTGTGGGGTTTTTTGAGTGATGTTCTTAAGAATGAGTGCATGCTTTATAACTGTATTCTAATGGGCTGTGAAGGATAAAGCGTGCTTGATAGTTTGTACCATAATACACATTATAAAGAAATAAGATGACCACTGCTACTAATACCACTACTAGGCATAAGCAGTACTTTACACATACATGCAAGAGACTATCCCTGCTCAACGAAGCTTACAATCTATTCAAGACAAACAAACAGAACAGAGGACTAGGGTAGTTCTTTATGGAAAATGATTAAAACACGGGTGTTGAGCAGAATAAGGAGATTAGGATCCAAAAGTGATCTCAGAGGTGGATTTGAATATTAATTTAGTTCCAAGAAATGTAATACAAATTTCAAGAGAGTGATAAATTTGATGTAAATGTAGAGGGGGAGACTGTCGGATTCGTAAAGTTTAAGTGATAAGGATGTTTTTTGTTGCAGAGGATGGTGCCGTTTCTGGAATCCAAGGAATTACAGGAACTAAGACTGGCATGGCTTTACTAGTGGGGTAGGTCTTGTCAGAAGAATCTTGATTCCTTTGACAGAAAACTGGATCAGGGAGAGTGCTAGATGAGAGATACTTAGGTTTCAAAAAGACTGTTGCTTATCGTCCCTCTAGTCTAGACCCGAAATCTCTGGGTTAAGCACCTCCTCCCGCAGCTTGGAGACTGAGCCCATCACTCTTTTGATGACACTGGCATAAATATCCCAGGAACCTCCTCCTTGCTCCAGTTATCTCAGTCTCCAAGCAGCTGGAGGAGTAGTGAGCCCAGAGGTTTCGGGACTCACTTGAGGAATGAATAAGGAGAGCTAGGCAATTAAATAGGTTGATTGGTATAGGTACAATTAGGAAATAGGTTAAAAAAAAAAGTGATCAGCGGCTATTTCCGTGATAGATGGAGTGAAGTAGCATAATAAACAGGCTGAGCTGCTGCACAAGGGCTGCCCCCCTTCCCCCCTCCCGGGAGGTCGGTTCAGCGGGACCGGGAAGTATGCGGGAGAAGGCAGAGGGGCCTCCGGCGCCTGAACCCACTGCATGGGTGAGGAGCCGTGAGACGCTGCATCAGGAGAAAACAGAAGGTTAGTAGCGGCACTTCAGGCAGTGGCTGGTTTCCCTGACGCTCGAGTCACGCAGTGAAGGGAAGGGTTGAGCGCGGTAGTGCTTGCCAAAACTCGCAGCGCCTGCAGTGCGAGGAGGGAGGTGAACAGGCGGCAGGAGCCGATAGCACAGGATTGAGACCACGAGGGCAAGCGGAGCTGGGAGAGTAGGCCCGAGCCATGTGGCGGCAGTGCGGGAGAGTCAGGAGCGCCAAAGTTCCCAGAACCGGAGCAGGGTTTGGTTAAACGTCTTCGGAGCCCTGTGAAGGATTTCCAGAGAGCTGTGCTAATAGCGAAGCTCCATGCAATGCCGTTTAACGGGAGTTTAAAAAAAAAAAAAAAAGTGAAATACACTGTGAACTTTAGCAGAGGAGATCTGGGGAAATAGGACAGGATTTCCAAGCTAGGCAGCATGCCTTCTAGGCCTCAATGTTTAGTTTGTGGGGCTAGGAGGGATTCTGTGTCTGAAGCGGGGGTGTGCAGGGGATGCGTACAAGAAGTGTCCGCAGCGGAGGTTCTCATGGAAGGGGGCATAGAGGCTCAAAGGGAACACTTCTGCCTCGCCAGAACCTCTTCTTCCTGCCTTACCACCCATGGAGCCGGTAGCGGGACCATCGTCTGCTCCAGACATCTCCTCCCCCCAACAACTGCTACAGGGGGGTTTGGTGGCGATATTTTCCCAGGATTTTGAGGCACTAATCCAGCAGGCCCTCGGTGGAGGGATGCGGGGGTCTTCAGGTGGTACAGGGGAGGGAGACCTGGGGGTGAAGCGCCCAGGACCTTCCCTGGACTCAGGGATGAACGGCGTTCCATCTAAAAAGCCTAAGGTAGCGAGGGACAGGACGGAGCAGGCCACGGCTCTGGATAGTCTGTCGGAGGATTTGGATGACTTGGATGTAGAGGAGGAACTTGAAGAAGGTGAGCTCATGGAACAGGAGGACCAGGCAAGGGTGGTTCGGGTGTTCCGGCGGGAAGAGCTACCAGTGCTTATCACTGAAACACTGGTGCTCAACATGCCCTCTGCGGGTCTGGTGGAGGATCCTGCATTGGAGGATCCCTTATTGCAGGCCGTGTGAAAGTCCCAGAAGGTGTTTCTGGTTCATAGAGTAGTGAGAGACATGATTCAAGAAGAATGGGATATGCCAGAAGCAGGGCTCAAGGGGTCCAGAGTGATGGCATGTTTGTACCCTTTGGCAGATCAGGATAAGTATCTTTTTTTTCGATCTCCCAAGGTGGATGCAGCGGTGTCTTCGGTTACTGAGAAGACAACTATTCCAGTTGAGGGCAGCGCTGCTCTTAAAGATGCTCAGAATAGGAGGCTGGACACCTTGTTGAAGCAGGTGTTTGATGTCAATGCCCTTTCCATGCACGCCTCTATTTGTGGGGCCTAGGTGGCAAGAGCGTGTCTCGGGTGGTCAAAAAGGATCCAGGGGATTCAGGTAGAGGACTCGACCGAGGAGGTGACCCGGTTGGAATCCGGAGCAGCTTATCTGGCGGATATCCATTATGATCTTATACGAGGCCTGTCAAAAAGTATGGCATCGGTCATAGCGGCAAGGAGGTATCTCTGGCTACGTAATTGGGTGGTAGATAGCTCCTCTAAAACAAGGTTAGGTAAGCTCCCCTTTAGAGGTAAGCTTCTCTTTGGTGAGGATTTGGATAAGTTGGTGAAAGACCTGGGGGAGTCTAAGGGCGGAAGGTTGCCTGAGGACAAACAGAAGCAGGGATGTCCAGGGTTGGCAACCAAAAGTCAGCAGAGGGAGTTTGTGTTGTCGTTCACCAAGATTTGGTCAGTTTCAAAGAGGATGTTCTCCCTACAGATCCCCAGGGGTTCCGAAGGTTCAGAGGAGTAGGTAGAGGATTTGGGGCTTCCTCGTCCGCATATCTCAGAAAATCGCAATGAAATAAGGGGGTCCAGGTAGGATTGGTGACCGTGGGGGACTGACTAAGGGACTTTTATCCTGCTTGGACCCAAATTACAGCAGATCGCTGGGTGTTGGAGGTAATTCGGGAGGGATATGCCCTCGAATTCCAGCATCCAGTGGTCGATTCCTTCGTTCTATTTCCCTGCAGAGCTCGATCAAAGTTGCCAGCGGTGCGGGAAACTTTAGAGAGGCTTTTAGCACTTCAGGCAGTGGTGCCAGTTCCTCCAGATCAGTACGGATGCGGTCGATACTCCATATACTTTGTAAGGCCAAAAAAGGAAGGAACATTTCATACGATTCTAGACTTCAAAAGAGTGAATTGCTGTCTCCGGGTGTCTCATTTTCGGATGGAAACCCTGAGATCGGTCATAGTAGCAGTTCGGTAGGGGGAGTTTCTCACATCCTTAGATTTTTCAGAGGCTTATTTACACATTCCAATTCGCCAGGAGCATCAGAGGTTTCTCAGATTTGCAGTACCCATGGGACATTTTCAATGCCAGGCATTGCCGTTTGGATTGGCAACAGCCCCAAGAACCTTCACTAAGGTGATGGTGGTGGTAGCGGCAACTCTGCGAAAGGAGGGTGTTTTGGTTCACCCTTACCTGGACGATTGGTTGATCCGGGCAAAATCGAGGAGCTAGAGCGAGGAGGCTACCCTCCGAGTAGTGCATTTCTTGCAGAGCCTCGGATGGGTAGTCAGTGTAGCAAAGAGCAGGTTAGCACCATCGCAGGATCTAGAGTACTTAGGGGCTCACTTCAATACAGGAGTAGGAAACATTTTTCTGCCGCGGCTCAGGGCACAAGGGCTGAGAAAGATCATCCGCGCCTTTCTGAAGAAAAGTGTGTGGCATTATCTGCAGCTTCTGGGGACGATAGCAGCTATGCTTGACTTACTGCCGTGGGCCAGGGTCCACATGCGGCCACTGCAGAGAGCATTACTCGGAAGATGGTCACATCAGTCGGACAAATTGTGACAGAAGCTACCCTGCCCTTCGGAGACAAGGCGAGCTCTCCAGTGGTGGCTAGTTCCAGGGTGTCTAGAGAAAGGGAGGCCTTTGGAATTGCCAGCTTGGATACTACTGATGACAGATGCCAGACTGTTCAGCTGGGGAGCACACTTTGAAGAATGTTTTGCCCAGGGCCAGTGGACAACGAGAGAGAAAAGTTGGTCCATCAACAGATTGGAACTAAGGGCGATGACTAGCGCTTCAGGCCTTCCAGCAAGGCCTACAGGGGAAGGCGGTCTGGGTGCTATCCCACAATGCAACGGCAGTGGCCTACATCAATCGACAGGGCGGTACAAGCAGTGTACCTCTGGAAGAGGAGGCAGAGGAACTGTTAGCCTGGGCCGAGATCCACCTGGTGGCTTTGTCAGCGGCGCATGTAGCCGGGGTAGACAACGTCTCGTGGTCACTTCTGTGAGCGATTACTTCAAAGTAATACCAAAAATTTTAAAAAAATGATGATGTGCTAGTCACTTTGGATGTGACCTCGCTGTATACTAGTATCCCCCAGTTGGCGGCTTATGATTTAGTGGAACAAGTGCTGCGTTCTCGAGGGGACCTTTCGGAAGATTTGATTAGATTTTTAATGCGCCTTATAAAGTTGGCTATTTATAATAATCTTTTTGTTTTTGAGGGAACCCTGTACCAACAGATTGCAGGGGTAGCAATGGGGGCTACGTGTGCACCCTTCATAGCCAATTTTTACATGGGACATTTTGAACAGCGGTGGTTAGTGCAGTCTCCCTGTATGGCTAATGTAATAGCATGGCACAGGTACATTGATGTGTTTATGTTGTGGCAGGGGACTGAGGCACACTTGATCTCTTTTTTTAACATGGATAAACCAATGCGATGTAAATATTAAATTTACGTATCAGTATCACAAGAACACAATAACATATCTGAATGTATCAGTAACAAGAGGGGTAGAGGCTTGGGAAACATCAGTATATCGTAAAACCACGGATCACAATACTTTTTTACACTTTAGTAGTGCACATCCTGTACAGCTTAAGTCGAGCCTTCCATTGTCCCAATTTTTACGATACAGATGTAATTGTTCCGATAGAAATGAGTTTAGGGGGTGGCTTAATTCTAAGATGGCGGCATGAGTGTTTTCGAGCTGAACATGCCTAAACGCAAAGGCAAACAAAAGGTTCCTCCCGCGGAGCCTGTGCTTGCAAATTCCGCTGGACCTATGGATCGTTTTGTGCAGCTGACAGAGCAAAAAAAGGGGGAGATTCGAGCGGGCGTTTTACCGCCGGTTATGGTGGATCCGGCGTTGTCTGCCCTGGAAGTGTCTCTCTCCCCAGATGAGCGGTTACCTCCTCCACGTGTGACCCCTCCGGAGACCCCTCTCGCGGGTGGAGATGCAGCCCCGCCCGGAGTTGGTACTGCAGCGTCTTATGAGCGGGCCCTGCCTCAGGAAAGTCCTGGAGATCAGTCCTCGTTGTTGAGGCCTGTGGATACGGTCCATTATTCAATCCTTGAGGCGGTTAAACCTTTCCATTGAGCTGACGGAGCAGACACGCAGGAATCCTCCCTGTTGACTGAGTTATCAAAAGGCATTCTTTTGAAACGCCCGAAGGTGATCTCACTGGAGACGATCTGGGAGGCGATTTTGCAGCTATCATCTGCTGTTTGCCAACAAGTGGAACTGACGCCTTCGCGTTTGGAAAAGTTGGATACTCTGTTGGAGTGCAGGGTGAACTGGCTGACCTTCACACGAAGATCTCTGCAGGGGAGCAGAAAGTGACTCAGGTTTCTGTATTAACTGAATCTATTGTGAAAGATAATATTGCAATAAGAATGAAGCTGGAAAATTTGGAAAATGTGAGAGCTTCCAATATTCGTTTGTTGAATTTTCCTGTTTCAGAGATTTCCCCGGTGGAACTGTTTTAAAAAATATATACATGAAACCTTAAAGGCACCGATTGATTTAACTCCTCCTGTAGTGAAAGCATATTTTTTACCGATTGGTAAGAAGGAGGGTCAGAGGACTATAGGTCCCTTGGAAATGGATGTTTTAGATGTTTCTGCTCTATTACAGTCACCTAAAGAAGCAGATTTGAAGGTTTCGACTGTTAGTGACCTTTGCAATTCCATCAGACAGGGATTGGATATTGAAGTTATACTTTAAGAAGCGTTTAACTTTATTTATGGGGAAAAAGATTGTTCCCAGATGTCTCTAGAGAGACCCAGAGAAGGCGTCAAGCTTTTTTGTTGCTAAGACCTGGTGTTGTTCAGATTGGTGCCTCATTTCTATTACGTTTTCCTTGTAAATGTATAATTTACTTTAGAGAGAATAAGTATGTCTTTTTTCAACCGGAGGACTTATCTGCGTTTGTCAGCTCCCATGTGGTGACATCATCTCCTCAGTGATTAAGGTCTCATTGTAGTTAGTAATGCTCTGTCCTCTGCCTCCATCTTAGAACTTAATATATTGTTTCTGCATAAATTAGAGATAGAGGATCCACCTATCCTCATATCTTTTTTTCTTGCTACTTCCCACTGATTGAGGGCTAATTATACTCTTGTTTTTCATGTATTTCATGGTAATTATTTTCTTTATACTTTGTTGTACAAGTAGTTGTTTTCTATACAAGCGTTGCTTGATTATTATTGTAAAATTGCAGAATTAAATAATTAAAAAAGAAATGAGTTTAAGATATTATCACGACAATTAGTAACTTTAGAGATAGAGGATATCCTCATAAGGTCATTCATCGAGCGTATACACGGGCACTTTATAATAACAGTGATTTGTTGTTTGGGTCCCAGAATAACAGGAGCTCAGCTGCCTTTGATGAGGACCAGATTAATTTGATTACGGCATATTCCCCCTTGAGTTGTGGGATATAGAAGACAGCAATATTTTGAGTAATACCAGGTTTGGAGAACAAACGGTTAAGATGTGTGTGGCGTCGGAATAGGAACTTAAAAGAACGATTAAGTCCGGCTGTATTGAGGTCTCTGGTCCCTGAAAAGCCGGGAGGGGGTCAGGGGGGACACAAAGTGTGAAACTTGCACTATATGTGATATCACTATGGAAATAGCAAGTTTTATGCATAAAGGGGAGGTTTATAAGTTAAGACATAGTACCACATGTGAGTCGACAAATGTGGTTTATATAATAAAATGTCCTTGTGAACTGTTGTATGTGGGGAAAACCATTCGCCCATTTAAAATTAGGATGAGTGAATATAGAAGTAGATTAAATTGTAGAAAGAGGGAAGCTCCTTTAGTACAGCATTGTATAATCAAAGGACATGTTTTTGAACAGCTCCGATGTTGGTGTGTAGACCGAGTAACAACAGGTATGTTAGGTAAGTCGTTGGATCAAGCGTTGATCATTAGAGAACAACAATGGATATTTAATTTGGATACAGTGGCACCCAGGGGTTTGAATGCAAACCTTGAGTGGTCAGCTTGTCTTTGAGTTGTTTGGTATTATTGACGTTTGGATGAAGCATAGGTGGTTAAAACACGTATGTATTCGGTGGTCGATGAGAGAGAGGGTGGAGTTATAGTCTGATGTAAAGGGTTGAGAATGGGTAGATAGGACTTTAAATTGGCTGCATAGGTTTGTAACTCGCATGCGCAGCGTTTCTCATCCAGGTGGAGAGTTTGGAATGGCTTTGTTTGTGGAAAGTTCATAGTCATCTGCTTCTGGAGACGTGTGCAGCATCATTTTAATGGTATGAATTTCTTTGAATTAGGTTGTTGGATGTGAGGAATTTTTATTAGTGAAGGTTGGTAATAAGGTAGTTGTTGCTATGATTTTCTTTTAGAAAGTATGAATGGAGAGAAGATCCCCTGATGAACCTGTTTTTGGAGAAATGCAAGGGTGCCTGAACAGTGGCGTTGGGAATTTATAAAAGGAACGGTTGGACAGAAGTAGAGATTTGAGAGCTGTTAAACACTCCCTTCGACGTTATAGAGTTACAAAAAGGTGGAGATTATAAAAGGAGTGGTTGAAGAGGAGTGGTGGTTTGAAAGAAGCTAAGTACTCCATTTAAAGTTCCAGAATTAAGAACTGTTTGATAGAATGTCTTTGGTATGAAAATCAAGTTTTACTCAACATAGAGGTCATTGATGTCAACAAGCACAAGATTAGGACGTATATGTTTGTCCAAACTATAGTGCTATGAGTTGTCTGAGACCTCAAGATGAGACAATTTATATAACAGAAAAATGAAATCGAATTAATGTGATACGTTGAGCGAGTTTTTTTATTTTTGGTATTGCTTTGGGGTAGACAACATGACAGCCGATTTTTTTTGAGTCAGTCAATGTAGGCCCAGGAGAGTGGGTTCTCCACCACGAGGTGTTCGACCTACTGGTATATCGGTAGGGGATCCTGTGATGGATCTCATTGGACGTTTGAATCAGCAAAGGCCAGTCGATTTTTCAGCAGAAGGCGAGAAAGGATGTCAGAAGGTCTGGATGCTATAATACAGAGATGGCCGGAGGATCAGCTCCTGTACGTGTCTCCACCCTGGGTGTTAATAGGTTGTGTGCTTCAGCGAATAGAGTGGCACAGGGGCTGGGTGATCCTGATTGCGCCGGATTGGCCAAGAAGACCATGGTATGTCGACCTGATACGTCTCCTAGTGGGGCGGCCATGGAGGCTGCCGTTCAGGAGGGATCTGTTGGTACAGGGTCCGTTGAACATGCCTCAGGTGGATCGATTCTCACTTATGGCTTGGCTCTTTAAAGGGCAAGGCTGAGGGCCAGAGGGTACTCGACACCGGTAATTAGTACCTTGTTAAGGGCCAGGCATCGGTCTACCTCGCTGGCGTATGTTTGTGTCTGGCGGGTGTTTGAGGCGTGGTGTGAGAACCGGAAAGTGCAATCCTTAAAAGCTTCAGTACCACAGATTCTATCCTTTTTGCAGGATGGTTTTGAGAAAGGCCTAGCGGCAGCATCTTTGCAGGTCCATTTGGCAGCGTTATCCTGTTATCGGGGGAAGATGCAAGGAATGGCGCTCGGGAGGTATCCGGGTAAGCGATTTCTACGAGCGGCGGCACTCTTGAGGCCCCCGTGCAGAGCAACGGTGCCCATGTGGGATCTCAATTTGGTACTGAAGGCATTGGTGCTAGAGCCGTTTGAGCCTTTGAGTAGGGCGACATTAAAAGATCTCACTCTCAAGATGGTGTTTTTGGTGTCTATATGTTCGGCTTGAAGAGTTTCAGAGTTGCAGGCTTTGTCCTGTAGAGAGCCCTTTTTGTCCTTCTATGACAAGAAGGTGGTATTGAGGACCGTTCCCTAATTCTTGCCTAAGGTGGTGTCGGCCTTTCACGTAAATCAAGTTGTGTCATTACCAGTGTTTGAGTCCGATGATAAGGATGAGTTCAAAGGACGGTTGAAGCTCCTGGATGTATGTTGGGCATTAGGGAGCTACTTACGGAGGACGGCTTTGTTTTGCAAGACAAGACAGGCTGTTTGTCTTGTTTGGGGGGCCGTAACAAGGAGAAGAGGCATCAGTCTTCTATTGCAAGGTGGCTCAAGGAGGCTATTGCTTCGGCGTATTTGTTGAAGTGGAAACCCGTGCCGAAGGGTCTGAGGACTCATTCTACTAGAGCGCAAGCAGCTTCCTGGGCAGAATTTAGCTTAGTGCCGGCGGTGGAGATTTGTAAAGCAGCAACATGGTCATCTTTGAATTCTTTTGTCAAGCATTACCAGCTGGATGTTCAGGCAGAAAGGGATACGCAGTTTGGATCAGCAGTGCTTCAGGCTGGTCTTGCAGGTCCTTCCCGGTAGAATTTGTTAACTGCTCTGTTACATCCCCAGAGGTTTCGGGACTAGACTGGAGGGGACGATAAAGAAGATGAAATTAGACTTGCCTGGTAATTGTAGTTCTTTGAGGAACTCCAGTCTAGTCCCGCTTCCCTCCCTGGTGTGTGTTTTGGACTGCAGCCTGAAGCGAAGAAGCTGGGTATGTTTCACCAGCAAAGACAGCTATAAGGGGCGCGTTCCGGGGGGGGGGGGGTGAGAAATTGATATTTCTGTAAAAGTATATTGAAATTGTGGGTCCTTTACAGAGAAAGAGTGTGCAGACCTAAGCAGCCTTTTAGGAGAGAGAGGGCTTCTTAGGTTAGGTACAGAAAGTTCAGTTCAGTTTCGTTAGTTGAATAATTAACTCTAGTTATTGTAAAAAAAAAAAAAAAGAGAGAAAAGGATGTGTATGGAATCTACTTAATTGCTCTGGTGAGTCTGCTTTGTCAATAGGTTACTGGAGCAAGGAGGAGGTTCCTGGGATATTATGCCAGTGTCATCAAAAGAGTGACGGGCTCAGTCTCCAAGCTGCGAGAGGAGGTGCTTAACCCAGAGGTTTCGGGACTAGACTGGAGTTCCTCAAGGAATTACAATTAGCAGGTAAGTCTAATTTCATCTTCATCAATGACCTATAAATAAACTAAATTTCCTTGGGGTGGACCCCTAAAGTGACTGGGGTAGAAACTGGTTGAATGGGAGACAGGGTAGTTTTCATGGTGTTCATTCCAAATATAGGGGCGTTGCCAGTGGTGTACTACAAGGATTGGTCCTTAGTTCTGTTTGTTTTTGTTTGTTCTGAGTACTCTGTTTCTGTTAGCAATATTATGGAACATCAATCAAAATAGTATATCTCTATGGAAGATGCCCAAATCTACAATAGGGTAGACACCCTTAGGAGTGGATAACACGAGATAGGATTTAGCAAAGACACCAAACTTTAGACCATTCTTCAAGTTAAGATTTGACACTAAAATATGCAAGGCCATGTATTTGGGCTGAAAAATCCAAAGGAGTGAAGTACTTCAATACATGAAAGAACAGGACCTAGGGGTGATGGTATCAGATCTTAAAATTGCCAAACAGGTAGAAAGGCAACAGCAAAAGCCTAAAAATGTTTGTGCATAGGAAGGGGAATGTGATGATTAGTACCTTGGAGTACTGTGTACAATTCTGCAGTACAGAACGTCAAAATAATATAAACAGGATAAAGTCGGTCCAGAGATTGGCTACTAAAATGTTCAGTGGTCTTGTCATAAAGATCTCAATATATTTGCTTTGGAGGAAGGATGGGAGAGGGGAGATATGATAGAGACATTTAAATACCTCCTTGGCATAAATGCTCAGGAGGTGGTCCATTTTCAATAGAAAAGAAGCGCTGGAACAAGGGGTCATAGATTGAAGGATGGTGAATATGTGGAACAGCCTCCCATTGGAGGTGGTGGAGATGAGCTGTATCTGAATTCAAGAAAGCAAGGGACAAATACAGAGGATGTCTGAGGGACAGGAAAGGATTGTAGAACTTAGTCTTATGGATCGGCAGACACGGTAGGCTATATATGGTCTTTATCTGGCATCACTGTCTGTTTCTATGACTCCTCTGTGAATTTCCTTTTTACCTTAATTGAGTGTTTTTATTTTTAACTTTCACCTTTTCAGTGGTAGCTCAAAGCAAGTTAACATCCAGTATTTCCTTGTTCCCATGGAGCTAGATAAGTTATGTTCATACCTTGCTAATGTTAGCTTTTTTATAGGTAGTCCATTGCATATTTACAGCTTAGACAAGAATAGATACCATTATCAGTTTAAACAAGTCTGGAACTACATGCCAAGTTTAGTATGTTTAACTCATGAACTATATGTAGGTTACAGAAACTCTTAGTGTGTCCTGAAGTTTCTTTAAGGGGGATATGGATATGAATGTCAAGATAGACTTATATACCCCATTCTACGTGGACTAGCAGGAAGTAAGTCCTCATGTATGGGTGACATCACTGACTGAGCCCACACTGACTGAGCCCATGCGGAACGCTCCCCAGCTTTCATTGGAAGCTTTTGGGAGCCAGGCCACGCATGCATGCCTGCCTTCCCACCCGCCGTGGTGCCATTTTCTCTAGTCTCCTTTTTTTTTTCTGTGGAGCCCATCGGATGTGTCCTGCACCAGCGGAGAAAAACTCTTCTACCCCCTGCGGGTGTTTTTTTCTTCATAATCGTCATTGCTTGTTTTTGGTTAGACTGCTTCCAGCTGCTATTTTTATTTTTGCAAATTATGGTGCTTTTCCCTTATCCGGGCCTTTTGTCTCACCGTCAAAATTGAGGCCTTTGACCTCACCAGCCTGGTCTTCCCAGACATGACTAAGCCAGTAAATAGCTTTAAAAAGTGCACAGAATGTGGCAGGACCATTTCGGTCATGGACAGGCACAACTGGTATGATAAGGAGGGGTCTGAAGGGCCAGGAAAAGCAGGAGGAGCCCTCTTTAGAACATCTGAGTCAGCTCCAGCATCAGCGACACTGTTGCAGACTTCTGCTGAGGCATAAACTGGGCGGGATACTCGGGTGCATTTGGAACTAAGGAGTCTGCAATGGGGCTCATAGAATGGCCTGGCTCCAGGCTTCTGACCTTGAGCAGAGGGTTCAAGATAAATTGGCCAATATTCCCTACTCTGGAGAGAACCTTTTTGGAAAAATTTGGAGAGAAAAGGCTTCCCTCTGATCCATACCCTCCATATGAGTGGTGTAAATCTCCCCTGAAGGGCATGGCCAAGGCCATACCCTTCTCCTTTGAGTCAGATGAGCCTGAGGTCTGAGAAACTTGAGCTCCTGCAATACCCTTCGGCACCCAAGGAGGCAATGACTGTGCTAGTGCACCATGTCCTGCAGAGGCTGCTATTGTGATCATGGGAAAGTCCCCTTACTGTTCCTGTCTTCAGCTGGTGGCTGGTGTTAACACCAGGTGGCAGGACAAAAGGCCATTTTGAAAGACTCCTTCTATTCAAGCAAGGACTGTTAATCATCCAGGAAGTTAGTCACAGCTTACCTCAGCAGCACAGGCATAAATAGCTCAACCAGAGCTCTGTGATCTTCAGTCTTGCAGGACTACAAAAGGGGACTGTTACTTCTGGAGAGAGATCTGCAATTGTGAGTATATACTTCTGGGAATTTTCTGTAAGGAATTCTTTGTATTAAAGCTAAATAATCTGTGAACCCACTATTTTTTGTTAAATCAGTCAGTGCCTAGTAGCAGCAGTTTAAGTTTAAATTTAAAACACAGAAGAGAACTTTCAGGTTACATATCATACCCAGCAGAGAGCTTCTAGTTTAAATTAATAGTCACTCAGGGCCTAGTATCAGCAAAGTACTTTTAGTTTAAATTTAAAACACAGAAGAGAGCTTTCTGGTTTAATTTGGAACCCAGCAGAGAGCTTGTAGTTTAAATTTCATAATAAGTTAGAGCCTAGCAGCAGCAAAGAGCTATAATTTAAAATCAAATAAGAATATAGCTTACCTCAGCAGCACAGGACAGAGTACTGTGTAGCAGCCCTATTTTAATAAGTGTTATTTCCCTCCCTCCCTCCCCACACCCACCCACCCACCCCTGGGATAATCGTAGCTTTATAGGTACTTACACATCTTAAAAGACAGGGGGTGCTCTCAGGTGCAGCTCGTTACCCAAATCAGTCATACACTAAGGACCTGAGATTAATTAAGCTTCAGGTGAACAAGATATATTAAACGTATTAGGTACAGTTTTCTTAGTATAAATATCCATAGCAACCCTTAGAAAGTAAAGAACTTAAAGATCTAAACAAAAACTTAAAACTAAAGATGCAGACAGCAGTCCAGCAGCGAGATGGGGGTTTTCCAGTCTTTTGCATTGACTGTCACATGTATGATTTTCTCCCAGTTGGTGAGAGGTCTTACGTGTGCACTAGGTGCAAGGAGCTCTTTGCTCTCAGGGAACAAGTCCGTTCTCTAGAGGCTAGAGTAGCAGACTTGGAAAACATAAGAAAGACAGAGAGGTACATAGACGAGACCTACAGGGCTATAGTCCTGAAGTCCCACCTCCAGTCTGGCAGCATGCCTGTTGCCATGGAGGAGAGAGGTCACGTGAAAGGAGAGCATCACCCTGGTGTGGCAGGAAGTGATCCTGTAACTAGGACCTGTCCTCCAGGTGATGTAAAACCCTCTCGCACCGAGGAAGTTTCTCCAGGGCCATGTGCCCATGAGGGAAGGGTTAGGACAGCCGTTATAGTTGGTGATTCGATCATTAGGCATGTAGATAGCTGGGTGGCTGGTGGACGTGAGGATCGCTGGTAACATGCCTGCCTGGTGCGAAGGTAGCGGACCTCACGCGCCACCTAGATAAGGTCTTAGATAGTGCTGGGGAGAAGTCTGCTGTCTTGGTACATGTCGGTACCAATGACGTAGGAAAATGTGGTAGGGAGGTTCTGGAGGCTAAATTTAGGCTTTTAGGTAGGAAGTTGAAATCCAGAACTTCCAGGGTAGCGTTCTCCGAAATGCTTCCCATTCCACGTGCAGGACCCAAAAGGCAGGCAGAGTTCCGGAGTCTCAATGCGTGGATGAGACTGGTGCAGAGATGAGGGTTTTGGATTTGTTAGGAACTGGGGAACATTCTGGGGAAAGGAGAGGTTCTTCCGCAGGGATGGGCTTCACCTTAACCAGGATGGAACCAGGCTGCCGGCATTAACCTTTAAAAAGGGGAGAGAGCAGCTTTTAAACTAGATAATAGGGGAAAGCTGACAGTCGCCCAAGAGCGGGTGGTTCGGAAGAATGTATCCTTGAAGGATACTACCAAAAGCAGAGAGGTTCCAAAAAGGAGTAAAGTAGCCCAAATGCCCTAGAGTATGGAGCAGACAGAGCTTAAAGATCCCAAATTACGCATGTCTACCAACAGCCAAACTAATATGAATAAAATACAGTCTCTAAAATGCTTGTATGCAAATGCTAGAAGTCTAAAATATAAGATGGGAGAGTTAGAATATATAGCACTAAATGAGAGGTTAGATATGATTGAGATATCAGAGACATGGTGGAAGGAGGACAACCAGTGGGACACTGTGATACCTGGATACAAACTATATCGTAACGATAGAGCTGATCAAATTGGTGGAGGGGTTGCGCTCTATGTTAGAGAGGGCATTGAGTCAGAAAGGATTAAAGTTTTGCAGGAAACAAAATTTGCTGTAGAATCTCTATGGATTGAAATTCATGTAAAAAGGGGAAGGCGATGGCAGTGGGGGTGTACTATCGACTGCCTGGCAAGAATGAACAAATGGATGATGAAATGCTCAAAGAAATCAAGGAAGCTAACAAACGTTATAGCGCAGTAATAATAATGGGTGGTTTCAATTACCCCGGTATCGACTGGGTCAGTGTCACGGCAGGACATGCTAGGGAGATAAAGTTCCTAGATGAAATAAATGACTGCTTCTTGGAGCAGCTGGTTCATGAAACAACCAGAGGGGAAGCCATATTAGACCTAGTCCTTAGTGGAACACCAGATCTAGTGCAAGAGATAAGGGTGTTGGGGACACTTGGCAATAGTGATCATAGCATGATCACCTTTGATTTAATTAGTGGAGGAGGGATAGTAAGGAAATCCACAGTACTACCTCTTAACTTTCGAAAGGGAGACTATGATAAAATGAGGAAAACAGTTAAGAAAAAACTAAAAGGAGCAGTTGCAAAGGTTAAAGACTTACATCAAGCTTGGGTGGTGTTGAAAAATACTATCTTGGAAGCCCAGACCAGCTGTATTCCACGCTTTAAGAAAAGTGGAAGGAAGTCCAAAAAACTGCCAGCATGGTTTAAAGGGGAGGTCAGAGAGGCTGTTGTTGCCAAAAAGGCATCTTTCAGGAAATGGAAAAAAGAGCCAAATGACGAAACCTGGAAACAGCACAAGCACTGGCAAGTCAAATGCAAGGCACTGATAAAGCAGGCAAAGGGAGAATTTGAGAAGACGCTTGCTGCGGAAGCAAAAATGCGAAATAAAGATTTTTTCAAGTACATTCGTAGCAAAAAACCTGTGAGAGAGTCAGTTGGTCCATTAGATGATAGAGGAGTTAAAGGGGCACTAAGAGGCGACAAGGCGATAGCGGAGAGACTGAATGAATTCTTTGCTTCGGTCTTTACTGAGGAAGATGTAGGGATGTTACCCATGACTGAAGTGGTATTTAAAGGTGCGGAAGAATTGAAGGAAATATCGATACATCGGGAAGATGAATTACAACTATTAGATAAACTGAAGAATAGCAAATCACCTGGGCCGGATGGTATACATCCAAGGGTGTTGAAAGAACTGAAATATGAGATTGCAGACTTGCTATTAGTAATCTGTGAATTTTCATTAAAATCATCTGTAATATCTGAAGATTGGAGGATCGCCAATGTAACGCCAATTTTTAAAAAGGGTTCCAGGGGTGATCCGGGAAACTACAGACCGGTGAGCCTGACGTCATTATCAGGAGAAATGGTAGAAACCATCATAAAGAATAAAATTACTCAGCATGTAGATAGTCATGGCCTAATGGGAGACAGCCAACATGGTTTTAGACAAGGAAGATCTTGTCTTACTAATCTATTATGTTTTTTTGAAAGTGTGAATAAACAGGTGGACAAAGGTGAGTCGGATGATATAGTGTATCTGGACTTTCTGAAAGCCTTTGACAAGGTCCCTCATTAGAGACTTTTGGCAAAACTAAAGAGTCATGGGATAGGAGGCAGTGTACTACTGTGGATCAAGAACTGGTTAAAAGATAGAAAGCAGAGGGTTGGGCTAAATGGCCAATTTTCCCAAAGGAGAAAAGTGAATAGTGGTGTACCCCAGGGATCTGTGCTGGGTCCGCTGCTTTTTGACATATTCATAAATGACCTGGAAAGTGGAATAACGAGTGAGGTTATCAAATTTGCAGATGACACAAAACTATTTAAAGGTGTTAAAACCCAAGAGGATTGTGGAAAATTGCAAGAGGATCTTGATAAATTGGAAGACTGGGCATCAAAATGGCAGATGAAATTTAATGTGGACATGTGCAAAGTTATGCACCTAGGGAAGAACAACCCAAACTATGGTTACACAATGCAAGGTTCCACATTAGGAACCACCACCCAGGAAAAAGATTTAGGCGTCATTGTGGATAGCATGTTAAAACCCTCGGCCCAGTGTGCAGCGGCAGCCAAGAGAGCAAATAGAATGCTAGGTATCATAAGGAAAGGAATGGAAAATAAAACAAAAGATATTATAATGCCTCTATATCGTTCCATGGTGAGACCGCACCTTGAATATTGTGTGCAATTCTGGTCGCTGTATCTTAAAAAGGATATAGCGTTATTAGAAAAGGTTCAGAGAAGAGCCACCAAAATGGTAAAGGGGACGGAAGGATACTCCTATGAAGAAAGGCTAAAAAGGTTAGGGCTCTTTAACCTGGAAAAGAGACGGTGAGGGGAGATATGATAGAAGTCTATAAATTAATGAACAGAGTGGAACGGGTAAACGTAGATAAATTGTTTACGTTATCAGAATATAGAAAGACTAGGGGACATGCAATGAAGCTACAGGGTAAACTATTTAAAACTAATAAAAGAAAATATTTCTTCACTCAACGTGTAATCAAACTCTGGAATTTGTTCCCGGAGGATGTTGTAAAGGCTGTTAGTGTAGCTGGGTTTAAAAAAAGGTTTGGACAAATTCGTGGAGGAAAGGTCCATAAACCATTATTAAGAAGGGACCCAGGATATCAATGCTTAACCCAGTACAAGCATTGCGGAACCTGTGTCTTTTGGGGAAACTGCTAGGTACGTATGACCTAGATTGGCCACTGTTGGAAACAGGATACTGGGCTTAATAAACTTGCTTTTCTCTAGGAACAAGCATCCTCACTTATGGGTGACGTTGGCACCGATGGAACCCACAGGGAGCAATTCCCCAGCTTTCAAAGGAAGCCTTTGGGATTGCTGCCACATATGCGTGGTCCTCTTCCCACCCAAGGGTGCCATCTTCCTCAGTCTCCTTTTTTCCGTGGAGCCCTTCGGATGCACGTCCTTGTCCCTCAGAAAAAGTTTTTGTGTTTGGCCTTTAGGCCTCTTGTTTCCCGGTTGTACCGGTCCTCTACCCATCCTTCCTGAGCCGTTGGGGATAGTTATTTTTTTGTCACAGGCTTCACACCCTTTTTCTTTCCCTAACTGCTGGCCGCGTGGGTCTTTGACCTCACGGGGGCCATTTTTGCCCCCATGGCCACTGGCTTCAAAAAATGTGATAGATGCCCTAGGAACATGTTGCTTATGGACACTCACGACTGTTGTCTGCGGTACCTCTGAATTGACCATGATCCGAAGTTCTGTTCGCTCTGCAAGAAAATGTCCTCTAAGGCCCTGCTCGGTTGTAAGCAGAAGTCCAAAGACATTTTCTGAAAGGCTGCCTCCGACTCCCTTGTGGCACCCTCTGTCATCTCTCCCCCGGTGGGGTTCCTCCCTTGGGTCCTGTGCTCTCGGCGGCACTCCGACCAGGGATCGCCTGAGGTGGAGCGGTGCTACAAGAAGGAGGCCTCGAAGTCGCTGTTGGGGGCTCCCGATAAGTGTGAGCGCTCCCATGCTCGGTCGCTCAGCCCCCTTCGGCGTTCCCAAGAGTCAGACAGGGAGCAGCCCTGCAAGGTACACCGCACAGAAGCGGAGGCCTTAGGCGAAGATGCCTGGTCTCCTGAGGGCTGTCCCGGTGAGGAGCCCCTCTTCTCCTGACCCGGTGACCCCGGGGTCAGCATCACAGGGCCCCATGCCCATGTGGGAGTCCCGCATGCTGGCACTAGAACGCAGCGTTTCTGTGTTCATCGCTTCCCAGTAGGCGCTCACAGCCAGTTTTGCTTACTCGCACCTAGAAACCATGGGTCCCTCGCGTGGAACACTGAAAACCATCCAGGAAAACCCCAAGAGCCGCGAGCCTCGTGAGGGTCCTCGACGTCGGTCTTGCTCACCCTCCCGTTCCTTGTAGGAGAGATCTTCCAGGGCCTCCGGACCCTAGCTGGCACTGGCCATTGGACAGGGCAATCTGCCCGGCTTGGACTCCTCTACCGATTTCTCGGAGTGGGAGTCCAATGGGGACACCTCCCCAGAAACCCATACCCACTGGGATCTTCTGTTGGACCCCTCCCCACCCGCATTCCAGTGACACTTGCCACCCGAGGACACCTAATTCCTGGTGTTCGGGACATGGCACGGGCCCTTAACCTGGCCATTCAGGCCATTCTTCAGTACGAGTCCCCGCCCAGGGAATCTCTCACTGTGCCGATTCCTCCTATTCTATCTCAGCTGCTGCTCCACATGTGGGAGGCCCCCGCCTCGGTCCCCTTCATGAGCAAGTGCCTTGATACTATGTACAAGGTACAATGTGGGCTGGGGTTCAGGAAGACCTAACTTCCCCACACCTCTATGGTGGTGGAGTCAGCCATGAGGAAGCAGAAGAGCCCTCGATGCCCTGGGCGGCAAGGCCTACCAAGGCTCCACACTCTCTTGTCGCATTCAAGCATACTAACTATACATGGGTATGTTCTTGCGCGATTTAGCCAAGCAGCTCGGAGGGTTCTCCACAGACCTTGAGGGCAAGCCTCTCAATAGATTCAGCACTCTGTTGAAGTCCATCGCAGACTGCTCAAAATACCTCTCCCGAGCCGGCTACGATGGTTTCGTGTCATCGGCTCAGGTGGTGGCCACAGACATCTGGGTCTGCCGCTAGGCATGGTTCCAATCCTCAGATTTGGAGCAGTGGGTGCAGGAAAAGCTCCTGGACGTGCCCTGCCTTGGCAAGCAGCTCTTCGGCAAGCCAATGGAGGATAAAGCCGCGGAGATTGAGACAGTTTGTCACCAGAACCCATCTCACACAAGACCTCCACTCTGCCCCGGAAAAAGCAACCAGCCAAGAAGCCCTTCTTCCCTCAAAAGGGCCTCCAGTACCAGGGCTACCCGCCATACCCAGCTACCTCCACGCCGACCACCCCAGCATAGGGTAAATCTGGCCAAGCGCAACGGAAGCCGAAAGGGTCAAAAGCCCAAAAGCCGGCTGCTCCACAACTCGCACAGGGGTTTTGACGCCATCGGCATAGGCCTCGCCTTCTGGTGACACAACAGCCAGTAGGGGGATGCCTGTCTTATTTCACCCTGCTGTGGGCTGCCATCACCTCAGACACCTGTGTTCTCCAGGTCATCTGAGACTGCTATCGCCTTCGTTTTGACAGGCTTCCACCTTCCTTTTCCCCGGCGGAGCCTCCTCGACTTCTCTCACACCAGGTTTTACTGCAGCAGGAACTACTCTCCTTGCCCAATGGGCAGTTGAGAAGGTCCATCCGCACCTTCAAGGTTGGGACTTCTATTTCTGGTACTTCCTCATCCTGAAAAAGACAGGAGATCTGCGCCCAACCTCGATCTTCGCAAGTTAAACAAGTTCTTGGTGCGGGAAAAGTTCAAGATGTTATCCCTTGGCATTCTGCTGCCTTTCCTCCGGCAGGGCGACTGGCTATGCTCCTTGGATCTAAAGGACGCTTACGCCCATATCTTAATCCACCCCCAGCACAGGCAGTATCTGCGCTTCAGGGTGCAGGGAGAGCACGTCCAGTACAGGTTGCTTCCCTTCAGCCTTGCGTACGCCCCACGAGTCTTTATGAAATGCCTCATTGTGGTCGCCGCCCGCCTCAGGTGTCGGGGTGTGCCGGTCTTTTCCTACCTCGATGACTGGCTCGTCACGGGGTCCTAGGTCGAGGACACCTGGCGAGCAATGTCGCGCACAATCCTTCTGTTGGAGGGCTTGGGGTTCTTGTTCAGCTACCCAAAGTCTCACCTCGAGCCGGTGCAGGCACTCGAGTTCATCAGGACACATCTCGATACTCAACGGGCAACCACCGCCTTACCAGCGGATCGCGCCGACCGCCTCCGAGCTCTGGCAGCCTGTGTCAAAACACTCCCCGGGTCACCGCTCGGACCATGCTACGCCTCCTGGGCCACATGACCTCTACCATGCATGTGGTCCCCCAGGCCCGCCTGCACATGCAGACAGTTCAGTGATGCCTCAGTGCCCAATGGAGCCCGTCCCTCAGTCACCTCAAGGGACCCTGTCAGGGTTCTTCCCGACCTCCACCTGTCCCTGAGCTGGTGGCAAAACCCCCACAACCTCCTCCGGGGATTGCCCTTCCAAGCCCCGCAGTAGGATGCAGTGCTGACGACAGACGCTTCTCTGTTAGGATGGGGAGCCCATTGCGGGCCGCTGTGCACGCAGGGGCTGTGGTCACCCGAGGAGTCTCAACAGCAGATAAACGTGCTCAAACTCCGGGCGATTCTGTGGGCCCTGAGGGCTTTCGAGGACCACCTCAAGGGGAGATCGGTTCTCGTGCAGTCCAACAACCGCGTGGCGATGTCCTACGTCAACAAAGAGGGAGGCACGGGATCGCACTTCTTCTGTCGGGAAGCGGCCCTCATCTGCTCCTTCGCTGTCCGATGGAAGATATCCCTCAAGGCGACCTACCTTCCGGGCCAGGAGAATGTCCTGGCGGACAGGCTCAGCAGAATCCTTTGCACCCACGAATGGCGGTTGGATCCAGGGGTAGCGGGCTGGCTGTTTCTTCGCTGGAGGACACCGGCAATAGACCTCTTTGTCAGTCCCCAGAATGCGCAGCTCTCCCGCTTTTGTGGGCCAATACCGCACCCGAGCAGGGAGAGCCCCGATGCATTCCTTCTGGACTGGTCATCCAGCCTGCTCTATGCATTCCCTCCCTTCCCTCTCATTGCGAGAACCCTTTTCAAGGCTCAGCGGGATTGGGCATCATTGATCCTCATAGCCCCTTCGTGGCCTCTGCAGCCTTGGTTCCCGCTTCTGCTCGGGCTGTCGACGGAGCCTCCTGTTCCACTGGGCTCTGCCCCGAGTCTGCTAATGCAGGAGAAGGGATGGGTGCAGCACCCGAACCTAGCCTTCTTATCCCTCACGGCCTGGCAGCTGAACAGGTTTCCCTAGCCTCACTGGCTCTTCCGGAGGAGGTCAAGGAAGTCCTCCTCACCTTGAGAAAGGACTCCACTAGAAGAGCCTATGCCTTCAAGTGGAGGCACTTCTCGATCTGGTGCTCCGGGCTCCAGATTGTCCCGTTCTCATGCCCCATTCGATGGATCCTCCAGTACCTCCTCCATCTCTCGAAGGAAGGGCTGATGTCGAACTCTGTCAGGGTACACCTGAGTGCCATCTCAGCGAACCATCTCCCCATCGAGGGAAAGCCCCTCTCGGGGCAGCCATTAGTCTCCCACTTTCCAAGCCGTGCATCCGACCTCCACTGGTGGAATGGGACCTGAATGTAGTGCTCATGCAGCTCACCCGTTCACCCTTCGAGCCAATGGTGACGTGCTCGCTCAGGCACTTGTCCTGTAAGGTGGCCTTCCTGGTGGCTCTAACCTTGGCCCACCGAGTCAGTGAGTTCCAGGCTCTCATGGCTGACGCTCCTTACACCAGGTTCTATTGGAATAAGGTGGTCCTCCGTACCCACCCTAAATTCCTGCCTAAAGTCGTCTCGGATTTCCATCTTAACCCTTTCCAGGCCGAGCCCAAAACTCTTAGGATCCAAAATTCTGACTAAATATTCCTATCAAATGGTATATAATACATGACCATAGCAGAAGGAAGATCACTATTAGAACATATTGAATAAGACGGGTACAATTTTCCTGAAATATGCAAGAATTAACCCGGCTGCAGAATGTGGATTAAAAATTTAAAGGAGGCCTTGAAAGGGTTAACCTAGAGATAATCTTGCCAACTTTCTTCAAGGCCCCATGACGGCCAGGCATCGGTGGCTCTCCATACCCTCGACTGCAGAAGAGCTCTCGCCTTCTACTTGCAGCGCACCCAGACTCATAGCGTCTGGCCGACTCTTTGTGACCTACGATCCCAATAGACTGGGGCAGGCAGTTGCCAAATGCACCCTCTCAATTTGGGTAGCGGACTGCATCGCTTTCGCTCATACGAAGGCGGGTGCCCCACTAGATCGTCAAGTCACCGCACACTGGGTTCGGGCCTTGGTGGCCTCGCTACGCTCCATGCCCCTGATGGAAATCTGCCGGGCGGCGACCTCATCTTCCATGAATACCTTCGCTGCTCACTACTGCCTGGAGAGTGAGTCCCACCGGGACAGCGCCTTCGGCCAGGCTGTACTCCGTAACCTGTTCGGGGTATAAGCAACTCCTGCCCTCCGACCCTTCGTCACGGCTACCGAGGGCTTCACTCCGAGGACTCTGGTTCCTTTGGGCATCGGCTTCTGCTCACAGCCTCACGAAGGTATTTTTGGTTACGGGTTGGTAGCCTATAGCTTGGGAGTCCCATAAGTGAGGACTGACTTTCTGCTTCTTCCTGGAGAAAGCGTAGTTACTCACCTGTAACAGGTGTTCTCCAGGGACAGCAGGAATCAGGCCTCACTACCCTCCCGCCTCCCCTGATGAGTTGCTAGATTTTTGTCCTTCCCTTGCCATTTGCTTAGTAGGGCTCGAGCTAAGGGACCTGACTGAGAAATATGGCACCCTTGGGCGGGAAGAGGACCACGCATGTGTGGCAGCAATCCCAAAGGCTTTCTTTGAAAGCTGGGGAATTGCTCCGCACAGGCTCCGCCAGTGCCGACGTCACCCATAAGTGAGGACTGATTCCTGCTGTCCCTGGCGAACACCTGTTACAGGTGAGTAACTATGCTTTACTCATGATCTGTCCATCGTTTTGCTCGGAGACCTGGCTTCTCCCAGAAGACACGGCATCTGTCACTGCTCTGTCATGGTGGTTATCAGTTCGTCCCACTGGCCATGGTGGTGGTGTTGGGCTTCTACTTTCTCCCTCCTGCCAATTCCAACCCCTCCTACTGCCTCAGTCTCACTCCTTTCCCTCCTTTGAAGTCCACTCCATCTGCCTTTTCATGCTACCACCTCTCTGGGTAGCTGTTATTTATCAACCTCCTGACAAATCCACTTCTGCCTTTCTCACTGACTTCAACTCATGGCTTTCCTTCTTTCTGGATTCCTCTTCCCCAACTCTTATTCTCGGATTTTAACATTCATGTTGATAACGCCTTTGATCCTTATGCCTTAAAGCTCCTTTCCCTTATATCCTCATTTGACCTCCAGCTTTGCTCTGTTGCCCCCACTCACCAGCATGGCCACTACCTTGACCTTGTATTTTTCTCTAATTGCTTGCCCTCACACTTCTGTACCTCAGTTCTTCCCTTATCTGACCATCACCTGCTAAGCTTCACTCTTCATCACCTGCCACCTCAACCTCATCCTGTCTCCTCCAACCTATTTAGAAATCTTCATGCTATTGATCCTTTGCTTCTCTCCTCCACTGTTTCATCATCTCTCCTCCATTATGTCATCCGAGTCTGTTGATGAGGCAGTAGCTTCCTATAATGCTGCACTCTCCTCTGCTCTGGATGCTCTTGCTCCATCCATGCCATCTCCTGTGAGGTGTACTGCACTCCAGTCCTGGCTTTCATCCACTATCTACGTTCCTGTGCCTGTTCAGCTGAGCGTGCTTGACTCAAATCCTGCTCCCTTGCAGACTTTCTGCACTTCAAATTAAATGCTTGTCTCTTTCCATTCAGCCATAGCACTTGCCAAACAAGACTATTATGTCCATCTGACTAACTCTCTTGCCTCTGACCCTCACCATCTCTTTACTACTCTCAGCTCTCTCCTCATAATGCCTTTGACTCCTCTCTCCCTTTTTGCCCAAACCCTGGCTGACTATTTCCATGACAAAATTCACTAGATCAATCTCCAATTCCTCACAAAGTCAGCTACTTCCCCTCCTCCCCCTCTTCACTCCCAACTTTCCCCCTCTATCTCTGCTACCTTCTCTTCCTTTTCTTTGATATCTGAAGAGGAAACTGCACACCACCTTTCCTCTTCCAAACTCACTACTGCTTCTCTGATCCTATCCCCACCCGTCTCCTAAGCCACATCGCCTCCACTGTTGTCCCATCTCTCATATTCTCAACCCCTCCTCCCCTTTGTTTCTAAACTACTTGAACGTGCGGTTCACAGACGCTGCCTTGACTTCCTCTCCTCTCATGTCCTGGATCCTTTACAATCTGATTTCGTCCTTTACACTTTACTGAAACTGCTCTTGCCAAAGTCTCCAGTGACCTGTTCCTGGCAAAATCCAATGGTCTTTATTCTGTCCTCATTCTTCTTGACCTCTCTGCTGCTTTTAACACAGGACCACAACCACTTTCTTGATATTCTGTCCTTAGTTTTAAGGGCTCTGTACTATCTTGGTTCTCCTCTTATTTCTCCCATTGCTCTTTCAGTGTTTGTTCTGGTGGCTCCTCCTCTGTTGCTATCCTTCTCTCAGTTGTTGTAACTCAAGGATCTGTCTTCAGTCCTCTCCTGTTCTCTCTTTATACCCAGTCCCTTGGTGCGCTTATCTCGTCCCATGGCTTTCAGTACCATCTTTATGCTGATGACTCCCAGATCTATCCCTCTACACCTATGATCTCTCCAGCAATTTAGACCCAGATTTCTGCCTGCCTTTCTGATATTGCTGCCTGGATGTCTCGCCGCCACTTGAAATTGAACATGGCCAAAACTGAGCTGCATATTTTTCCCTCTAAAACCACCTCTCTTCCTCCTTTCTCTGTGGTTAACTCTCTTCTCCTCCTTGTTTCCTCAGCTCGCAACCTTGGGGTTGTCTTTGACTCCTCTCTCCTTCTCCACACACATCCATCTGATAGCTAAGACCTGCCGTTTCTTTCTCTATAACATCAACAAAATCCGCCCATTCCTTTCTGAACATACTACTAAGACACTTAGCCACTCCTTAATCACCTCCCATCTTGACTACTGTAGCCTACTCCTTGCTGGTCTCCCTTTGAATCATCTCTCTCCCCTTTAATCTGTTCAACACTCTGCTGCGTGGCTAATCTGCCAGCCTCATCATGCTCATATTACCCCTCTTCTCAAGTCACTTCATTGGCTCCCTATCTATTTCCGCATCCATTTCAAACTTCTCCACTGACCTATAAGTGCATTCACTCTGCAACTCTTCACTACCTTTCTTCTCTTATCTCTCCCTACACCCCTCCCCCCCCCCCCCCACCCCTTGGGAACTTCGCTCTTTTGGCAAATTGCTTCTATCTGTGCCCTTCTCTTCTATTGTTAACTCCAGACTTCACTCCTTTCACCTTGTTGCACCTTAAGCCTGGATCAGACTACCTGAGTCTGTACACCAGGTGCCTTCTCTGACCCTTTTCAAATCCAGGCTGAAAACTCACCTCTTTGCTGTCTCTTTCGGATTTTAACTCACCTAATCTCTTTGTGTTTCTTTACCATTCCCCCTAGATGTATCCCTGTCTACACCTTCTGTTTTGTCTGTCTTGACTAGATTGTAAGCTCTGATGAGCAGGGACTGTCTTATATGTCTGTGCAGCGCTGCATATGTCTTGTAGCACTATACAAATGCTCAATAGTAGTAGTAGGCTCTGTTCTTATCCCCCACAGGTTGCACCTCATCACATCAGAACAGTGGACTACATTGTCCAAAGGGGCTGTCTGCTTCATTTTGAAAGCTTATCCCCCACAACCTCCCCAAGGGATTATCCTGCAAAACCTCTTCAGGCCAATCTCCTGTCAGCTGAGGTGGCCACCCTATTAACTCAGGGGGCTGTAGAAACAGTTCCTCTCGACCAGGAAAGCACAGTTTTCTACTCTCCTTACTTTCTTATCCCCAAAAAGACAGGAGGAGTCAGACCCATTCTAGATTTGAGGGATCTTAACAAATTCCTTGTTTGAGAAAAGTTCAAAATGATTTCCCTTGGTACTCTTCTGCCATACCTTCAGAGGAACAACTGGCTATGTTCTCTAGACCTTAAGGAGGCATACACATATCTGCTGATGTACCCTCTACATAGAAAATATCAATTTTCTCCAGGAACAAGCAGGAAGTCATCCCTCACATATGAGTGATGTCGGTGCCGACTGAGCCCACGCAGAAGCATCTCCAGCTTTCAAAGAAGGCCTTTGGGAGATGCCACCATGCATGCATGGTCCCCTTCCCCGCCAAGGGTGCCATCTTGCTCAGTCTCCTTTTTTCCACGGAGCCCAGCAGACATATGTCTGATCCCCCTGAAAAAGTTTATTTTTTTTTCTCAAAAGTAATTCTCTCTCTCTTCGGCTGCGGCCGGTCCCTTTCCCACCCACCCCCCCCCCCCCCCCCCCCCCCCCCTCCGAGGGCACCTGCCTTGGCACGGTGTCCTCTGGCCCGTGAATTTTTCTTTTTTTTAATGTGATTCGTGCCTTTTTCTGCTGGAAGTTCCTTGGGTCTTTGACCTCGCCAGGGCTCTTTTTCCCCCGATGGCCAGCGGCTTTAATAAGTGTGATTGGTGTTCCAGTAATTTTTCTATCACCGACACACACACACACAACTGCTGTCTCTGTTGTCTTGGTCTGACCATGACCCAGAGACTTACAGGTCTTGCCAAGAGGCTGACCCCCAAGGCAGTCAAAAGCAGGCAGGAGAACAACAATCAGATATTCAGGTCAGACTTTGCCTCAGAAACTCCTTCCAGGGCCCAGTCCAAGACACCAGGATTGCACAGTGATTCCGCGGCCACCAGCCAGAGCCACAAGTCCTCTGACCAGGTATCCCCGATCCGGATCCTAAAGAAGAAGAAAGCCTTGTGTGCCTCCTCACAAGATTCTGGGAAGATGGGTAAGTCCCACGCCAGATCCCTGAGCTGCCTGAGGAGGACTGAGGTGTCGGAGCAGGCGCAGCTGCCAAAACTTCCCTGGAAGGATTCGATGTCCGTGATCGTCCCCTCTGCCATCCCCACCAGGGACTCCTATTCCACCAGCACTAGACCCAATACCCTTGGCGTCCGTGCCAATTGCTGTGACCCCATCCGGGTTGGAAGCCAGGATGGAAGCTCTGGAATGCAACTTGTCTGCCTTCTTGGCCACTCAACAAGCAGCACTATTGAGCTCCACCGGTTCATCTGCCAAAAAAACACTGGGGCTTGACCTCAAGGACTACCCCCGGCATCGAGTTGATCCCCCGGAGCTCCCTTTCCTGTGCCGATCACCAGTGGAGATCACATTTGCGGTCCTGTTCCTTGGGACCCCGATGCTCTCTGGCCAGCAGCCACAGCTCTGGTCACACTGCTAAGGGCTACAAGCCTCCAACATCGACCCAGGTCCGGTCGACTGGGAATCAGTGGATGACATTTCCCTGGACACCCAGAGGCATCAAAACCTTCAGTTGGACCTGTCCCCTCCGGGGGGCCTGGCATCAGTCCCTGCATGAGGACAAAGCCTTCCTCAACTTCATGTGGAACATTGCTGGAGCTCTAGCCTTCACCACAGAAATCCTCCAATTTGACTCCCCCCCCCCCCCTTCCCAAGGAGCCCTATCTGTGCCAGTCCCGGCGAAGCTTGAGAGGCTGCTACTACATATGTGGGAGACACTGGCTATGGTACCCACAGTCAGTCGCCGGCTTGGCCTTATATATAAAGTCCGCCTGAGCTTCCGCATGAGCCAATTACCACACACCTTCATGGTGGTCGAGTCAGCCATGCGTCTGCTTCAAAGCCAAGAGACACATTCCTTGATGCTCCCTGCAGGGAGGCCCATAGCCTCAAAGCCCTTGGCAAAAAATGCTACCAGGGCTCCATGCTGGGCTGTCGCGTCCAGGCATACCTCCTCTACATGGGTATGTTCCTCCGGGATACCATGAAGGAGCTAAAGGTCTACTCTGTCAGCCTCTCCGGGGAACCCTTTCAGAGATTTCAGACGCTGGCCAAAACTGCCAAAAACTGCTCGAAGTTATCACCCAGGCTGCCCATGATGACTTTGAGGCCATATCCCAGCTTGCCGGCGCCTGTATCTGCACCAGAAGACAGGCTTGGCTCCAATACTCCGACCTCTAGCAATGGGTCCAGCAAGGCCATGGCAGACAAAGCTGCATAACTTGGGACCAAGTGCGTGACAAGGACCTGGCTCTAGACAAAAGCTTCCTTGGGCCCCAAGCATAAGGCCCCTAGCAATAAACCCCCTTCTCCAGGAAGGGCCCAGGATTCCGCAGCTACCAGCAATACTAGGCTCCAGAGACCCCTCAGCAGGGCCCTCAAAGACCTGGACAATGACTTTGCAAGCAGAAAGTTCCCAGCCCCAAGCCTGGGCCGAGCCTTTGACTTGCTGGGCATAGCCTTTCCCCCTCCAGGTGATCAGCAGCCCACGGGAGAACATCTGGCCCAATTTGCCCACTGTTGGTCGACCATCACCACTGACACCTGAGCACTACAGGTTGTCAGAGAGGGTTACCTCCTCCACCTGGACCAGATGCCCCTTCCATTCTTCCCAGGAGAGCCTCCCAAGACTCCCCTGCATCAGGCCCTGCTACTGCAGGAACTCACAGGTCTTCTCAAAGATATGGCTGTGCAACTAGTGCCCCATCTACATCAAGTCAGGAGATTCTACTCAAGGTACTTCCTTGTCTCCAAAAAGACAGGAGGCTGAAGGCCCATTCTAGACCTCAGAGACCTAAACAATTTCCTGATGCAGGAGAAATTCAAGATGCTATCTCTTGGAACCTTGCTTCCATACCTCCAGCAGGGAGACTGGTAATGCTCCTTGGACCGAAAGGATGCCTATACCCACATCCTCTTCCACCCCAGGCACAGAAAGTACCTCAGGTTAGGGTTCGGGGGCGACAACTACCAATACAGGGTACTACCCTTCGGGTTCGCCTCTGCATCCAGAGTCTTCACAAAGTGCCTGGCAGTCATGGCGGCCTACCTACGCCTCCAAGGAGCCTTCGTCTTCCCCTACCTAGATGACTGATTCATCAGAGGGGACACAGCCACAGAGGTACAACAGGCCACAAGCTGCACCATTGGTGTCCTGCAATACCTGGCATTCATGATAAACCACCCCAAGTCCCACCTCACTCCAACACTGAGCTTGGAGTTCATTGAGGTGCACCTGGATATCCTCCAGGCAAAGGCCTTTCTGCCCAGTGGTAGGGTCAGACGGCTTATGGCCCTGGTTGCAAAAGTCCAGGGCAGAAGCTCTGTACCAGCACGTGGCATGCATCGCCTGCTCAGCCACATGGCTTTGATGGTACACATCACACAGAATGCCCACCTTCACATGAGGGCGTCTCAGTGGTGCCTCAGGTCTCAATAGAAGCAGGCCACCGGCTGCCTCCGGGACAAGGTCTATGTGACCCGCCTTCTGGTGGAGTCAATCTGCTGGTGGCAGACCATGCAACACCTGAGGACAGGCATTCCTTTCCAATCCCCCACGCCTCAGCAGGTCATCACCACAGATGCCTCATTGCTTGGTTGGGGAGCTCACTGTGGAAACCTCCGCAAACAGGGCACCTGGTCCTGGGCCGAAGCCCAACAACAAATCAACTTGGAGTTCAGGGCCGTATTCCTGACGCTCAAGATCTTCCGCCACCGTCTCTAGCACCGGCTGGTGTTCATCTAGATCAGGGGTCTCAAACTCAAATTGCTTTGAGGGCCAAATGAGGACTTGTAAAGTAACCCGGGGGCCGCATAAGACGCGGGGCCTCATTTGCATAAGGGGCCTCATTTGCATAAATATTTGCATAATGTTACCATACACTATCTTTTAGTAAACATGCCTCTTTAATGAGTATGGATAAAGAAAGACTAAAAGATTTAGAAACAAGAAGACAATAATTAAACTGGGAACCCCAAAAGCCAAACTTGGAATGTACAACAACACTGTAGAAATAAAACTATAAATTAATTTCCTCTTGTACTAAACAAAGCGCAAACATTAATGATGCACATTTCCCAGAGCTGACATATTCCAGTTAATAAATTCAAAATAAAGAGATATTTTTCTACCTTTTGTGCATTTTTTTCAGTTGCAATTGTTCCAGCCACTTTCTTCTGGTTTCTTCATGTCTTCTGCTAACTCTCCATCGTCTGCTGTCCATTTGCCCTTTCTTCTCTCCTAGTTTTTTTTCCATTCTCTCTCTACATCTGCTTTAACATACTAATCTTTCTCCTTTTTCTTTCCTCATTCCTATTTCATCCACTCAAATTTTACCCCTCCATCCTCAATCCCCACTTACTCTCCCAATACCTGGCCAATTGTAGATTTGTCTTCTCTCCCAGACAAAATATTTTTCCCCTCTCCATTTCACTTTCCCAGCTCCATCCCATTCTAATCCTCCCCCAACATCAGCTCCCTTCTAGTTCCAGCCACACCCAGCATCCGCTCCCTTCTAGTCCCCCCATTAGTCCATTTCCAGTCCTATCCTAGCCTCACCATCAGCCCATTTCCAATCCTAGCCCCCCATCAGCCCATTTCCAATCCTAGCTCCCTCCCCTCTCAGCCCATTTCCATTCCAAGCCCCCTCCCCATCAGCCATTTGCAGTTCAAGCCCCCCTTCCACTCAGCCCATTTCCAGTCCTAGCAACCCCCCCCCCCAGCCCATTACCAGTCCTAGACCCCCCATAGCCCATTACCAGTCCTAACCTCCCCATAGCGCACTTCCAGTTTTACCCCCCATCACCCCATTTTCAGTCTTACCCCCCCCCCATAGCCCATTACCAGTCATAACCCCCCCCTGCCAATAGCCCGCTTCCAGCCCTAACCCCCATTACCCCATTTCAGTCAGCCCCTCCATAGCTCATTACCAGTCCTAACTCCCCCCATCAGCCCACCTCCAGTCCTTCCTAACCCCCCCCTGCCCATTTCCAGTCCTAGCCCCAACCAATGCCCATTACCAGTAATAACCCCCTGCCAATAGCCCATCTCCAGTCATAACCCCCCCCCCCTGCCAATATCACATTTCCAGTAATACCCACCCTGCCAATAGCACATTTCAAGTCATTTCCCCCCCTGCCAATAGCCCATTTCCAGTCAAACACCCCCTGACTATAGCCCATTTCCAGTCATACCCCCCCCTGCCAATAGCCCATTTCCAGTCCTACCCCCCCCTCCCAATAGCCCATCTCCAGTCATAACCCCCCCCTGCCAATAGCCCATCTCCAGTCATAACCCCCCTGCCAATAGCCCATTTCCAGTCATAACCCCCCCCCCTGCCAATAGCCCATTTCCAGTCATACCCCCCCTGCCAATAGCCCATTTCCAGTCATACCCCCCCCCTTCCAATTGCCCAATTCCCTTCATACCCCCCCCCCTGCAAAATCCCATTTCCACTCCAACAAACCCCCCCCCCCCACGTAAATTTAAAAAAAAACCTGGCTTCTGCTGCTGCAGCAGAAAATCAGCTGTCCCGCGGCCCCTTCCCCTCTGCGCGGAGAGCCCTGAGTGTGCTTCATCTGCGGCGTGCTTTTTAAGCCGCGAAGAGAGTATTTCCCTCTCGCGCGGCTTAAACCTAGTCACTTTTCAAGCCTCGCGAGAGGGAAATACTCTCTTCGCGGCTTGAAAAGCACCCGCTGATGGAGCACTCTCGGGGATCTCTGGGCAGAGAGGAAGGGGCCGCAGGACAGCTGATTTTGCTGCTTGAGCAGCAGAAGCCAGTTTTTTTTTTTTTTAAATTGACCGTCGATTCTGCCGTTGCCACGGCGGCAACGGCAGCAGCAGCAGAAGCCGTCGCGGGCCGCACAACGTTCTCTCGCGGGCCGCGTGTTTGAGACCCCTGATCTAGATGGACAACCAAGTGGCGATGTTCAACGTGAACAAACGGAGGCAGGAGGTAGTAGCTCTCTGTATGCAATCCGCCAAGGGATGCTCCTGAGAGCGGTCTACCTGCTGGGTCAAGATAGTGTCCTCGCAGACAGGCTAAGCAGAGTCCTGCAACCGCACGAATGGTGGCTAAACCCCGGAGTAGCCCACAGGCTATTCTGGTCCATTTGGGGGACCCCCCAGATGGACCTTTTTGCCAGCCCGGCCAATGCCCAGCTGACCTGCATTTGCTCCCGCAAACCTCACCCATCCCAGGTAGGGGCGGATGCTTTTCTAATCTCGTGGTTGGAATGTCTTCTGTATGCCTTCCCATCCATGCTGATGGTCACCAAGACCCCATTCAAGGTCCTTTGGGACAGGGCGTCGCTAATCCTGGTAGCCCCTCAGTGGCCCAGGAAGCCATGGTTTCCACTGCTGCTCTGCCTAGTGATGGAACCCCCAGTCCCCCTCGGGAACTTCCCGGGGTTCCCTCCACCCCAACCTGGGGTCTCTTGTGTTAACGTGGCTGCTGAATGGGTAGCTTTAGCTCCCTTTAACCTCTTAGAGGAGGTGGAGGAGGTTCTGCTGGCTTCCCACAAGTCTTCCACAAGACATGCTTATGCCTTCAAGTGGCGGAAATTCTCCGTGTGATGCTCGGAGAAATGGACAGACCCCTTCTCCTCCTGCGTGGTGCAGCTGTCCTACAATACCTACTGCACCTCTCCCATGCCGGACTCAAGCCCAACTCAATCAGGGTGCACCTGTGTGCCCTTTCATCACACCACCATCCTATCAAGGACAAGCCTCTCTTGGCTCAGCCCCTTATCACCTACTTTCTGCGGGACCTACTGCTCTTCAAGCCCCCAATCTGCCCGCCCGCAACGGAATGGGACCTTTAATATAGTGCTGACATGGCTCACTCGGCCACTGTTTGAGCACCTAGCCACCTGCGGTACCTCTCCTGGAGGTGCTCACCTCCGCTTGTAGGGTGAGTGAGCTCCAGGCTCTGGTGGCAGAGCCACCATATACGAGGTTCTATAAGAACAGGGTCATACTGCGCACGCACCCCAAACTTTTTTAAAAAATATATTTATATACTTTATTAAGTTTGTTATACAATATATCAAACTAAATAAGAAAATAACCAGGAAATTACAAAAGCTAAAAGGAAAACAAATAGCAAATAATACAAACATTTCCTTCTAGCCCACATAAAAAGAGGCGTGCATATTCCAAGAAAAGCTTAACACAAATACTCAGCAAAAGCTTACTGTCCCCAAAAACTACACAAACCCAAATTATACTAATCACCCGATGTATTTCCAGAGTTGTGAGACTTAAGAAAATCTTCAAGTTGCAACGGATCAAAGAAACAATGTTGTCTACCCTGATATACCACTTGGCATTTGCAAGGAAATTTACGAAAGATGCATGCTCCTAGAGCCACGCTTCAAGGCTGAAGCTCCAGGAAAGCTTTTTGATGTAATTATGTCGACCGGGATACATCAGGGAAAAGCAAAACTTCTCTGAGAACAAGCAGGAAGTCAGACCTCACATATGGGTGATGTCTACACCGACTGAGCCCTCGCGGAAGCATCCGCCCAGCTTTCAAAAAAAGCCTTTGGGAGATGCCACCATGCATGCGTGGTCTCCTTCCCACCCAAGGGTGCCATCTTGCTCAGTCTCCTTTTTTTCGTGGAGCCCTTCAGACGTTGTCTGGCTTTTCCCTAGAAAAAGTTGATTTTTCTCTCCGAGTTTCACACTCGCCTCCAGTATTGCACCGGTACTCTTCTCGCCTTCGGTCCTCGGTGCCTCGGCATCAGGTTTGGTTTATTTTTTGTAGTCTTTCGTTCTTTTCTTTTTCTGGTGTCTAAACGCCTTTTTTCTCCCACTGGTAGCCTGGAGAGTCTTTGACCTCGCAGGGGTACTTTTTCCCCTATGGCTACCAGTAGCTTTAAGAAGTGTGATCGGTGCTCTAAAATCATGTCTTTGACTGACACACACGACAGCTGTCTTTGCTGTTTTGGGCCAGACCACGACCCGGCAGCCTGCGGTCTCTGCAAGAGGATGTCCAGCAAGACCCTCAAATGCCGCCAGCAGCAGCATAGGTTTTTCCCCGAGTCCTCAATGCCTCCGAAGGCCAGGGCCTCGTCTGAGGCCCTGACATCTTGGGCGGAATTCTCCGAGCCCAAGCCTCGTCGTGGGTCCTCAAGAGAACTCAGGAAGAAGAAGAAACCCTCGAAGGCGGCATCCTTGGGTGGTTCCGACTGGCCGGGGGCTTCCTGGGCCCATTCCTGCAGTCCGAGATGTTTGTCTGAGGCATCGGAGAAGGAGAAACCTGCGAAGTTCCCCCGGAAGGATCTGACCACGGACCAGCCTCGGTCCCCAGACACCATCCTCATCAAGGATTCCCCTTCGAGGGAGCTGGCATCGGGCCAGAGTCCTTCGGTGACCGTGCCGAAAGCTACAGAGCTTTCTGATCTCGATTCCAGAATGGCGGCCCTGGAGCACAGTTTGTCTGCCTTCATTGACCAGCAGCGGGTGCTGTTGTCTGACATATGATCAGTTCATCCTCCCCGACCACCAGGCCCTCGACGTCCAAGATGTCCCGGGAGGCTGAGCCAATCCTCGGCCAAGGTTGTGCTCTGAGTCCCGCTCGATGGGACTGCAGTCATCCCCGGCGAGTTTGCCGGGCACTGACCGCAGGGCTTCGGGGGCCCCAAGGCCCCGCGGAACAGCCCTCCTACGAGTCCTTAACGGACTACTCCAAGTGGGAGATGGAAGACAAGGAGTCCCCCAATACCCGTCGCCGCCGCAACATCCTTTTGCTCTCCCATCTCGGAGCTGTCTCTGCCCGAGGACATGGGCTTCCTGGATTTGTCAAGGACATGTCTAAGGCCCTGGCATTCCCGACCGAGTCGGAGGAGGACCCTTGGGCAGATGAGTTGGAAATCCTACAGTACGAGGCCCCTCTGCAGGAATTGCTCACGGTGCCACCTCTCCCATCCTGGAACGGCTGATGCTTCGAATGTGGGAGACACCGGCTTCGGTGCCGGTGGTTAACAAACGGCTCATTTCGATGTAGCGGGTCCACCAGAGCCTGGGCTTCCAAAATTCATAGCTGCCACATAACTCCATGATGGTGGAGTCGGCCATGCACCGGCTGCAAAGCCAAAAGATGCACTCCTCGGTGCTCCCCGGCAGGGAGACCCGCACCTTGGATGCCTTCAGCAGAAAGTGCTACCAGGGCTCAATGCTCATCTGCCGTATCCAGGCCTATCAGCTGTCCATTGTCATGTACCTGAGAGACCTGGTGAAGGAACTCGCCGGGCTCTCAGCTAGTCTCTCTGAGGCACCCTTGCAGCGGTTCAAGAACCTGGCCAAGGCAGTCCATGAGTGCTCCAAATTCATGTCTCGAGCTTCCTATGACGGGTTTGAGTCGGTGGCCCGAGTAGCCACGGTGGGCATCAGTGCACAGTGCCAAGCTTGGCTATAGTCATCCGACCTCAAGCAGTGGGTTCAGAACAAATTGGTTGATGTCCCCTGCCAAGGAGAGAACCTCTTTGGCAAGCCCATCACCAGCAAGGCTGCCGAGCTGGAGACAGAGTTCATGACGAGGACCAGGCTCTCTAAAAAGACCGCTGCCTCTCCCCGACGGAAAGGCTCAGGTAAAAAGTTCTTTTACCCAAGGAAGGGAGCTGTTTACCGAAACTACCTACCTTATGAGGCCTCCCCGGCTCCCCAACCAGGGTCAGCAGGTCAAGGGCATGGCCTGCGTAAGCAGAAGGCTCCAAAACCTCAGTCACCGGCTCCGGCCCAGCCAGAGGGGAGTTTTTGACTCCTTGAGCATAGCCCCTCTACCCCAAAGAGATCAGCAGCCCATAGGGCGATGTCTGGCTCATAAAGGGAGGCACGGCCTCAGAGGTGCAGCAGGCCACCGCATGCACCATCCAGCTCCTACAGCACTTGTGGTTTGTCATAAACTACCCCAAGTCTCACCTCCTGCCAACACAGTGTCCGGAGTTCACTCCAGTCGAAGGCCTTCTTTCTCAGGGACCGATCCGATCATCTCGGGGCTCTGGCTCAGGACATGCAGTGCCATCCCTTGGTGCCCACTCGGTGTCTCCTGCACCTCCTTGGGCAAATGGCCTCCACGGTCCACGTCACCCCGGATGCTCACCTCCACATGAGGACGGCACAGTGCTGTTTCCGGGACCAGTGGTCTCAGGCCACCAGCTGCTTATGGACAGGGTTTCTGTGAACCACTAATTGGTGGATTCTTTTGTCTGGTGGCAGACTCCCCAGCATCTCGAGGCACGCATGCCTTTTCAGGCCCCAAGCCCCTCCAGTGTCCTCACCATGGATGTCTCCCTGCTCGGCTGGAGAGTCCAATGCAGAGATCTCCGTACTTAGGGCAACTGGTCACCGGACGAGAGCACCCAGCAGATCAATCTCCTGGAGCTCCGAGCTATGCACCTAGCCCTGAGGGTCTGTCACCACCCGGTTCTGATCCAGACGGACAGTCAGGTGACGATGTTCTATGTGAACAAAGTGGCACAGAGTCTCGTACCCTTTGTCAGGAGGCTCTAGCCCTCTACTCTTATGCAGTCTGACAGGGTGTCCTCCTGCAGGCAGTATACCTGCCCAGTCAGGACAACCAGCTGACCGACAGGCTCAGTAGAGTTCTCCAGCCACATGAATGGTAGCTGGACCCCAGGGTATGCAGTCGGCTTTTCCAGCTCTGGGGAGAACCCGTGATGCACCTGTTCGCCAGCCTGGACCATTTTCAGTTGCCCTGCTTTTGCTCCCGGCAGGCCCACCCTCCAAGATGGCAGCGGACGCGTTCCTGTTATCATGGTCGGGAGGCCTCATGTACGCCTTCCCTCCTACCCCACTGATGGCCAAGACCTTGTTCAGGACCTTCTGCGACAAGGCCTCTCTTATCCTGATTGCTCCCCGGTGGCCCAGGCAACCGTGGTTCCTGCTGCTTCTACTGTTGTCAGTGGACACCCCCATCCCCTTGTGGATCGCCCCGGGAGTCCTATCTCAGGAGGGGGGCACTATCCTGCATCCCAATCTAGGATCCCTGTTGCTGACAGCGTGGCTGCTGAGAGGGTGACTCTGGCCCCCTTCAACCTTCCGGTTGAAGTGGAGAACATCCTGCTGGGCTCTCACAAGGCCTCTACTAGGAAGGCTTATGCTCTCAAATGGCGCAGGTTTTCTGTTTGGTGTGCTGATCACGGGGCTGACCCATTCTCCTGTCCGGTGCCTCTGGTGTTACCGTACCTTCTCCACCTCTTTCAGTTGGGCTCAAGTCTAACTCCATCCGTGTACACCTCAGTGCCTTGGCGGCGCACCACCATCCAGTGGATGGTAAGCTCCTCTCGGTCCAGCCGTTGGTGACTCGTTTTCTTTGGGGCTTGCTCTTATCGAAGCCCCCAGTTTGCCCTCCGGCAACTGAATGGTATTTCAACGTGGTGTTGGGGCAGCTCACCTGCCACCTATGCTACCTCGGAAGGTGGCTTTCTTGGTTGCGCTTACCTCTGCTCACAGAGTTAGTGAGCTTCAGGCCCTTGTGGCGGAGACGCCCTATATCAGGTTCTACAAGAACAGAGTGGTGCTTCGCACGTTCCCCAAATTGCTGCCAAAGGTGGTGTTGCCCTTCCATCTCGCCCTGGAAGTGGTGCTCCCTACCTTCTTTCCAAGACCTCACTCTAGTTGGGAGGAGAGTCCTTCACAACTTGGACTGTAAGAGGGCTTTGTCCTTATATCCAACGCACTCAGGGCCACCGCATAGCTTCTCAGCTTTTCGTCTCCTATGACCTCAGTAGGCTGGAGGAGGTGGTGACCAAGCGTACGCTGTCCACATGGGTGGCGGACTATATTGCCCTCGCTTATGAGCAGGCGAGGCTTCTGCTGGAAGGCCACATCACAGCATACCATATCAGGGCCATGGCAGCCTCGGTGGCAAACGTGCGCTCTGTCCTGATGCTGGACATCTGCTAGGCCGCCACCTGGTCTTTAGTCCATACTTTTGCAGCCTATTACTGCCTGGAAAGAGTCCTAACAGACAGTGCCTTTGGCCAGGCTGTGCTCAGTAACCTTTTCAGAGTTTAGGCAACTCCTACCCTCTGACCCTTCTGTGTTCAGGCTACCGGAGTTCTGGTTTCATCAGACACAGGGGTCCTACTGCGGTCTGTGGGCACAGACACAATTGCTACTGCTTGCAGCTCCCCATGAGGGAGCCCTATTTTTGCTATGGGCTTTTCGGTAGCCTGTAGCTGGGGAGTCTCATATGTGAGGACTGACTTCAGAAAGCGTAGTTATTTACCTGTAACAGGTGTTCTCCGGGGATAGCAGGAATCAGTCCTCACAACCCTTCCTCCACACCTTGGAGTTGTTCGTTTACCATCTTTTTTGCCGTCTTTTAGCTGTGTCATCTGAATGAGCAAGATGACACTCTTAAGCGGGAAGGGGACCGTGCATGCATGGTGGCATCTCCCAAAGGCTTTCTTTGAAAGCTGGGGGAATGCTTCCGCGAGGGCTCTGTCGGTGCAGATGTCACCCATATGTGAGGACTGATTCCTGCTGTCCCCAGAGAGCACCTGTTATAGGTGAGTAACTACGCTTTGCTGTCCACAAAACAATCCTTTTTTTGAGAAATAAGCTTTTAGTACTGAGCCTTTATCAAGTTCAGATACAAACATAACTAAGAGAGTAGAATGAGAGGCTATAACATCTGATGAAGATTCTAAAAACTCAGCAATATCTAAACTTTCAGGAGTCAACACCTAATTCCAAATCCCTCTCAGCCGCCAGGACAGTCTTCCTCCCACGATGTATATAAAATATATTAGAAATCCTGAATTCCTCCGAATTAGGGAGTAACAAAACTTCCTTCAAATATTTATAAAACAATATTGAAGGTGACAAATAATGAGTAATGGGAAAATTCAGGTAATGTAAATTCCTTGAGCAAGACACATTTTCAAGTACTTCAAACTGCTAATGGATAAAAAGGCTATGTTTAATAAATGTGGCGGAGACAGATTGGACAGTGGCGATTTGAGCCTCAACCTTGTCTACTTGGTACAGCATACTTTCAATTTTTAAACCATGTTCACCTAATTTCGCCACAGAATCTGTAGTAAAATCTTGTAACTGACTCAAAGTGCCATTCAAAGCAGCCTTGGTTCTCAAAACCACCATCCAAATGTCCTTAAGTGAAATCTACCACTCCAGGGAGACTTCTTGCAGATCACCTGACAAAGCAGGCAACTGCAAAACTTTAGGCATCGGTACAGTTGTACAGTTATAACCATTGGAACTTGAGACGATACCGCAAACTGTCTAAGTCACCAGTTGCAATCCCGGAGGGGGAACCAATCCCTGGGAACTTTTTTTTTTTTTGTAAATACAGCTACCCCAGGAGAAAGGGGTTGGGTTAACCACCCCAGTACTGGGGACAAGTCCAAAGGCGAGCCAGTACTTATAGAAGCAGACAAAACGGATAGTGTCCTCCATTTCTTCCCTTGCTAGAAACTTGTCAAGGGGGCCTCCCCCTTAGAATCTTTCACCATGGATTCCACCAGGAAGACTGCCTTCTTCTGCTTGCCCATCTCCCTCACTGGTAGACGAGACCTACAGGGATATAGTCCTGAAGTCCCACCTCCAGTCTGGCAGCATCCCTGTTGCCATGGAGGAGAGAGGTCACGTGACAGGAGAGTCACCCTGGTGTGACAGGAAGTGATCCTGTAACTAGGACCTGTCCTCCAGGTGATGTAAAACCCTCTTGCACCGAGGAAGTTTCTCCAGGGCCATGTGCCCATGAGGGAAGGGTTAGGACAGCCGTTATAGTTGGTGATTCGATCATTAGGCATGTAGATAGCTGGGTGGCTGGTGGACGTGAGGATCGCCTGGTAACATGCCTGCCTAGGGCGAAGGTAGCGGACCTCACGCGCCACCTAGATAAGGTCTTAGATAGTGCTGGGGAGGAGTCTGCTGTCTTGGTACATGTCGGTACCAATGACATGGGAAAATGTGGTAGGGAGGTTCTGGAGGCTAAATTTAGCCTTTTAGATAGGAAGTTGAAATCCAGAACTTCCAGGGTAGCGTTCTCCGAAATGCTTCCCGTTCCATGCGCAGGACCCAAAAGGCAGGCAGAGCTCCGGAGTCTCAATGCGTGGATGAGACAATGGTGCAGAGATGAGGGTTTTGAATTTGTTAGGAACTGGGGAACATTCTGGGGAAAGGAGGGGCTCTTCCGAAGGGATGGGCTTTACCTTAACCAGGATGGAACCAGGCTGCTGGCATTAACCTTTAAAAAGGAGATAGAGCAGCTTTTAAACTAGATAATAGGGGAAAGCCAACAGTCGCCCAAGAGCGCATGGTTCGGAAGAATGTATCCTTGAAGGATACTACCAAAAGCAGAGAGGTTCCAAAAAAAGAGTAAAGTAGCCCAAATGCCCTCGAGTATGGAGCAGACAGAGCTTAAAGATCCCAAATTACCCATGTCTACCAATAGCCAAATTAATATGAATAAAATACAGTCTCTAAAATGCTTGTATGCAAATGCTAGAAGTCTAAAAAAATAAGATCGTAGAGTTAGAATATATAGCACTAAATGAGAGGTTAGTTATGATTGGAATATCAGAAACATGGTGGAAAGAGGACAACCAGTGGGACACTGATACCTGGGTACAAACTATATCGTAATGATACAGCTGATCAAATTGGTGGAGGGGTTGCGCTCTGTTAGAGAGGGCATTGAGTCAGAAAGGATTAAAGTTTTGCAGGAAACAAAATTTGCTGTAGAATCTCTATGGATTGAAATTCCATGTAAAAGGGGGAAGGCGATGGCAGTGGGGGGTGTACTATCGACCGCCTGGCCAGAATGAACAAATGGATGATGAAATGCTCAAAGAAATCAAGGAAGCTAACAAACGTTACAGCGCAGTAATAATAATGGGTGATTTCAATTACCCCCGGTATCGACTGGGTCAGTGTCAGGGCAGGATATGCTAAGGAGATAAAGTTCCTAGATGAAATAAATGACTGCTTCTTGGAGCAGCTGGTTCATGAACCAACCAGAAGGGAAGTCATATTAGACCTAGTCCTTAGTGGAACACCAGATCTAGTGCAAGAGATAAGGGTGTTGGGGCCACTTGGCAATAGTGATCATAGCATGATTGCCTTTGATTTAATTAGTGGAGGAGGGATAGTAAGGAAATCCACAGTACTACCTTTTAACTTTTGAAAGGGAGACTATGATACAATGAGGAAAATATTTAAGAAAAAACTAAAAGGAGCAGTTGCAAAGGTTAAAGACTTACATCAAGCTTGGGTGTTGTTGAAAAATACTATCTTGGAAGCCCAGACCAGCTGTATTCCACGCTTTAAGAAAAGTGGAAGGAAGTCCAAAAAACTGCCAGCATGGTTTAAAGGTGAGGTCTGAGAGGCTACTCCCGTCGTTGTTTCGTCTCAATCAGTGATTCCGGGCTTCTTCCCCCCGATGGCAGCAGTTGTGGCTTCGGCGGATCAGACGGGGATTTCGTCTGACCTGAGCAATGGGGTGGATTTGAGCCCCCAACAAGCCTTGCCGCCACAACCCGGAAGAGTATCGGAGGCTGGTTTGCCTGCTGGGTTGGCCCCGGACGACGGGAGTCTATCGGCAGTGGGGGGTGCCGCCTCGATCCAGAGAGAGAGTTCTTCCGCCGTTCTGTCCATTGGAGGAGGGGTGTTGCAGACGGCAGTAACAGGCAGTGAGTCAGAGCTATTGAATTTGGGCTCCTCTTTGCCTCTGGTTTCCTCCGTGGTGCAGGCATTGGAAAAACCGGCAAGGGTTACGATGGAGAGCTTGTGGGATGCCATATCTTCCCTTCAACAGTCCCTCTTACCTGTAGTGGCTGTACTTTCCAAGGATATATCTCAGTTGAAGCTGCAGAGTTCTGACGAGAGCTTGAGAGTAGATGGGCACGCTGAGAGAATCTTGCGGTTGGAGACCCAGACTGTGGAGTTGCAGGACCTGGGGGCGACCCAGGCTAAAGGTAATTTGGTTCTCGCACGGCGTCTGGAGTTCCTGGACAATCAGGCGAGGAGGAATAATCTACGCTTCCTGAACTTTCCTAGATCCCCATTGTTGGATTCTAAAGAGCTGGTTCGCCGGTATCTTACGGAGATTCTCCTTATGCCTTCTGAGAACTTACCTCCTATTGTTCGGGCTCAATATGTCTCTATTTCTTCATCAGAAGAGTTTGGTGGGAGAGTCCCGGTAGAGCCAGGAGGGCCGCCTCAGATGGATCTTACGGGTTTTCTGGAGAGCTCGCTTGAGGTGATAACCAGTTGAGCTTCTCTACTGGTGTCCTTTGCTTTCGAGTCTGATCGGAACTCTGTATTGCGATTATATTTTCTTAGAATGAATGTCTCTCAATTTATGGGTTCTAGGATTTTGATTTTTCCTGATTTGGCAAGGGATACCCAAAAGAGGAGGAGGGAGTTTCTGACCTTGCGCCAGCGCTCACTCGCCTTGGGGGCACAATTTAAATTGAAATACCCCTGTAAATGTGTAGTTGTTTATAATTCTAAACAGTTTCTTTTCTTTGAACCCATTCAATTAAGATTGTTTATAGAGGGTAAGGAGAGGGGTGGTTTGGAACCTGCACCGGCTGCCGCACTTAATGTTTAAGTATTTAATATCTAAGCTCTTTAGATGTCCTACGGTGTCTTTTTTTTTATTTCCATAAAAAGTTTCTCTTTTTTCTTGGAACCTTATAGTGGTTTATATTTTTGGGGTCTATACCAAGTGTTTTAAATTTCTTTGTAGATTGTATTATTTTGATGTATTTTCATATTCGATGTATGCTTGGTTTATTCTTGGTGTATATGTATAATCTCAATAAAAAATAAATTAAAAAAAAAAAAAAGTTAAAACCCAAGAGGATTGTGGAAAATTGCAAGAGGATCTTGATAAATTGGAAGACTGAGCATCAAAATGGCAGATGAAATTTAATGTGGACAAGTGCAAAGTAATGCACCTAGGAAAGAACAACCCAAACTATGGTTACATGATGCAAGGTTCCACATTAGGAACCACACCACCCCACGAAAAGATTTAGGCGTCATTGTGGATAACATGTTAAAACCCTCAGCCCAGTGTGCAGCGGCGGCCAAGAGAGCAAATAGAATGCTAGGTATCATAAGGAAAGGAATGGAAAATAAAACAAAAGATATTATAATGCCTCTATATCGTTCCATGGTGAGACTGCACCTTGAATATTGTGTGCAATTCTGGTCGCCATATCTTAAAAAGGATATAGCGTTATTAGAAAAGGTTCAGAGAAGAGCCACCAAAATGGTAAAGGGGATGGAAGGATACTCCTATGAAGAAAGGCTAAAAAGGTTAGGGCTCTTTAACCTGGAAAAGAGACGGGTGAGGGGAGATATGATAGAAGTCTATAAATTAATGAACGGAGTGGAACGTGTAAACGTAGATCGATTTGTTTACGTTATCAGAATATAGAAAGACTAGGGGACATGCAATGAAGCTACAGGGTAAACTATTTAAGACTAATAAAAGAAAATATTTTTTCACTCAACGTGTAATTAAACTCTGGAATTTGTTACCGGAGGATGTAGTAAAGGCTGTTAGTGTAGCTGGGTTTAAAAAAGGTTTGGACAAGTTCCTGGAGGGAAGGTCCATAAACCATTATTAAGAAGGGACCCAGGATATCAATGCTTGACCCAGTACAAGCATTGTGGAACCTGTGTCTTTTGGGGAAACTGCTAGGTACGTATGACCTAGATTGGCCACTGTTGGAAACAGGATACTGGGCTTGATGGACCTTGGTCTGACCCAGTATGGCATATCTTATGTTCTTATGTTTCCTTGGACTCGCACTGACATGCAAAAAGGGGCATGTCCTGCCCCTTTGGGTACGCACCCATGAAACAGGTGTTCTCCAGAGACAGCAGGAATCAGTTCTTACAACCTTTCCTCCTCCCCATAGAGTTGCCTTAACTATACCAATTTGTTTTTTGCTGTCTTATCCATGTCATATGACTGAGCAAGATGGCATCTTGGGCAGGAAGGGGACCATGCATGCGTGGTGGCAGCTCCCAAAAGGTTGTCTTTGAAAGCTGGGGAGATGCTTCCGTGTGGGCTCCATCTGCACCATCACCCATTTGTGAGGACTGATTTTCTGCTGTCCCTGGAGAACACCTGTTACAAGTGAGTAACTACGCTTTTGGGTTCAGCAGACCCATTACCAATATCAGCATAGCCTCCGCACCCCATGTGTTCACAAAATGTATGACAGTGGTGGCTGCCTACCTTCGTACCTTGGGGATCTTTGTCTTCTCCTACTTGGATGACTGACTAATGAGGGGAGAATCCCCAGAAGAGATAAAACTATCTTTGTTGCACCATTACTGTGCTTCAAAATCTGATTTGTTTTAAATTTCCCCAAATCTCACCTAATCCCATCCCAGCAACTCAAATTCATTGGGGCACTTCTAGAAACTCATCAGGCCCAAGCTTTCCTTTCACGGGATCACTCTGTCCGTCTCATCGAGCTGGCCCACACTGTAAAGAGCCACAGTGCTGTCTTTTGGGACACATGGCCTCCATAGTTTGTCTTCCCTTATGCTCAACTGCACATGAGAGAGGCTCAATGGACGCTCTCGTCTCAATGGACCCAGGCAACTGGATGTCTTTCAGACAAGATTTGCATCGCTCTTCCTCTTATCAGCTCCCTCCAGTGGTGGTGTTCCCCTCAAAACCTACTTGGAGGGTCACCTTTTCAGATGCCTCCACCTCAATGCACCCTGACAATGGATGCTTCCAAATTCGGGTGGGGAGCACATCTGGACAGTCTCACTACCCAAGGGAAATGCACATAACTGAAATCTCTGTTGCAGATCAATCTCCTAGAGCTACGTACTCTCACGAATGCCCTTCGGGTTTTTCAACCCCAACTTTCAGGCAAACAGGTCTTAATCCAAATGGACAACCAGGTGGCCATGGTTTATGTGAACAAGCAGGGGGGTACGCATTCCTATCCCCTCTGCCAGAAAGCCCTTCCTCTCTGGTTCTTCTCCATTGCACACCAGATTCATCTCAGAGTGGTGTATCTCCCGGGCAAACTCATTCTCCTTGTGGATAGATTCAGCCACATCCTCCGTCCACATGAGTGGACTCTAAATTGAGAAACGGCATCTTGGATCTTCCACATGTGGGGGAATCCCCAAAATGGATCTGTTTGTCACCCAGGAGAATGCATAACTGCTGCTGTTTTGCTTAAGGCTTCCCTCCCTGCACAGTCAGGCGACAGATACCTTCCTTCTTAATTGGGGAAAGGACCTGTTTTATGCATTTTTATATACCCCCTTAATAGCCAAGTCCCCCCTCAAACTGCAGGCCAACAGGGGCTCCATGATTCTAATAGCCCCTTACTGGCCCTGTCAACCGTGGTTTCCTCTGCTGCTTCGACTCCACTCTTCAGCCTGGGATATTCACCTAACCTCCCCTCAGGATCATGGGACACTTCTGCATCCTAATCTGCAAGCTGTGTCTCACGGCTTAACTGCTGAAAACATAGTCTTTGCTGACCTTCCTCAACAGGTCAAGGACATCCTACTTGTATTAAGCAAGCCATCTACAAGACATTCTTATACCGTACCTTCAAATGGCACAGGTTCACCCTCTGGTGTACCCCGAAACATTGACCCCTCTGCCTGTCCAGTGGAATTTGTTTTACAGTATCTCCTCCATTTGTCCTTGACTGGTCTTAAGACTAATTCAGTCAGAGTTCATCTTAGTGCCATCTCAGCTTATCACAGGCAGATGGACAGGCATCCTATTTCTTCACATCCTTTGGTGCAACGATTTATAGGGGGAGTCTCCTGCTATTCAAGCCACCAATCAAATCACCTCCAGTGACATGGGACCTCAACGTTGTCCTAGCACAGCTTCCAAAGCCTCCTGTTGAGCCTTTAGCCACCACTTCTTTAAAATTCCTCTTGGAAGGTGATCTTCCTTATCACCCTTACCTTAGCTTGCTGAATCAGCACACTGCAGGCCTGGGAGAGGTACACCCAGTTCCACCATGACAAGTTGGTTCTCCATATCTATCCATACTTCCTTCCAAAGGTGGTCTTTGCTTTCCATCTCAACCAATCAATGAAGCTTGCAGTCATTTTCCCCAGACTGCATGTTTCTAGGGCTGAAGCAGCACTACACACTCTGGCTTTCTACTTGGCCAGAACCAAGGATCTCAGGAAATCCTTTGTTCATTTCCTTTGATCCAAGTCACCTTGGACTTCCAGTGTTGAAGCGCACCCTCTACAACTGGATTGCAGATTGCATTTCTTTTGCTTATGCTCAGGCGGGACTCTCCCTCGAAGGCCATGCCACTGCTCGCAATGTGCGTGCCATGGCAACCTCGGTTGCCACCCTTCGTTCCATCTCCATTGACGAAATCTGTCATGCAGCTACCTGGTCCTCCATTCACACCTTCGCTGCTCACTACTGCCTAGACAGGGACTCTCATTGGTATGCTGTCTTTGGCCAGTCTGTTCTCCTTCATCTTTTTGGGACAACTGCAGCTCCTACCCTACATCACAGCCTTTTCTGGCACCAGACTTCCTTGTCCTTGCACTGCCAACTGCAATAGAGTTCAATGGGACCACTCTGTATCCACACTTTCTTGGCTCCATATTTTACTCTCAGGGATACCACTACTACCAACTCAGTCTGGTACCTGGGAGCTAGTGAGTCCCATATGTGAAAACTACATTCCTGCTCATTTCTGGAGATAGCATTGTTACTCACCTGTAATAGGTGATCTCCAGAAACAGTAGGAATCAGTCTTTACAAACCACCCTCTTCCCCTAAGAGTTGTAGGGTATTCTTTCTTCCTCTATCTCTCAGCTACAAACTCAACTGAGGAGAGGACTTGGGAAGACAGATGTGCAGGCGCAATGGACTGCTCCCAAAAGCTTTCCAATTGGATACTGGGGAGTGTTCCCACACAGGCTCCATCTGTACCAACAATAGCCATATGTGAAGATTGATTCCTGCTGTTCCTGGAGATCACCTGTCAAAGGTGAGTAACAACGCTTTCCTTATCTCTCTCTCCAGTCCAGTCCCACACCTCTGAGTAGTGTACCTCTTCCAGAAGCTTGAAAACTGAGCATGTCAGCTTTTTGATGTCACCAGTGTACTTATGCAGCTAGCACTGCCTACCAGCCCCAGTATGCTCAGTCTCTAAGCAGCTGGAGGAGGTAGTGAGCCAGGGTGTTGGACTCACTGAAGGGACAACTAAGGAGATAGGTTTAGTTTCTTTTTTATTTTCCCTGCTAAGATACAGGTTTCTTTGTTTTTAAAAGCAGAAAAGAAATGGGAGGAAAAAAAGCAGGACAGATAAAGAATCTGGGGGACAGCAGAGCTGAGGGTAGGATATTCTCTCTCCCCCAGAATGTCAGGGGGGAGTTCTGTAGAAGCCTGACTTCTGACGGCTCCTGAACCCATTATCAGGTGAGAAGCCGCTGCGGGGACAGCAGTGGATTGAGTGAAAGCCAGCAGCCCCGAGTCACCTCTCTGTGCTAAAGCTGGGAAGGAAGGCTGAGCGCGAGGGGTAGAAAAGCCATGTGGCAAAGAGGCTCCAAGATGAGTGGCAGGGGGGGGACCCCTAGCAACCACTGGAACATGAGGAGACAGAGAGTGGCCTGCAGCTGCATATTTGGGATCCTGCAGTGGTGAAGGAAACTCCCCCCACTGTGTTTAGGTGCCATTTCTTCTTCTTCAGGCCCGTGTGCGTTTTAACCCCCCGCGGTGTTTTGGGCACTTGGGAGAGGCAGCCACCGGAGAATAAAGCTGGACAGGGCAGCTTCTTCCTAGAGGGGCCATTTGTAGTTTCTTTTAAATTTCAGTTTCTGTTAATTACATTTTGGTAAATTGGTTTTGTTTTATTTTATTTTAGTTCAGATACTCTAGTGCTCTGTGCCTGAGCCCGTGGAGGTGCACTGTGCTAGAGATCCTTCTGCCTACCCGGGTACAGATTGAGGGCATTCCTGGGGAGTACCCACAGCCTTTCACCATGCTGGCCAGACCACAGTGACTGGTATGTCACGGTATTAATGGGGGTGACCTCCACTTCATGCCACATCCTTAAGGGTTCCTGGTGTTAAACAGCTCAAAACTTATTCAGTGCACAATGATTTGATGCAGACCTTTGGCAAAAGCCTAACTAAATGTGCCATTATCTTATTGCTGGGCAGATTTCAGAGAGCTGTTGTGCCTGGTCAGGAGATATGAGTGACAGTTGGAGACATTGTGACTTTTTCCTGAAAAGGATCAGGCAAAAAAGTCAGAGACAAAAATAAACGAAAAATAAGTAGGAAAAAGTGCTGAGTAGCTTGTGTAGCTACTATGAAACAGGAAGCACCTGAATACAAGAAATGTATATAACTAGACAGTCAGTCAGAGACAGTCATTGGATAAGGAGACAAATGAAATCCTTCCATCTGTCTATGGTCAATGCCCGGACCATCCACTTCTCAAGTCCAGGCAGCAATAGGGCTTCCGGGGGAGTTCTCACTGGAGTTTGTCTTACTTTTGCTTAAGGCATTCTACTACATCAACGGGGCTTTGCCAGCAGCTCCTCAGTCCCAGAACACATGGCTAAGAGGGCGTCAGATGCAAATGAGCATGAGTCAAGTACAGTGGCAACTAAGCGAGCTAGAGGCTCAGAGAAGTGGCAGCAATCGCCATTGTCAGAGGGGCTGGATGAGGATGACAGACATGGAGCTTGATCTGCCAGGAGGATTTGTAAGGGAGAGATCCCAGAACAGGAGGATCAGGCCCGGATTGTTTGGGTGTTCCGCCAGAAGGAGCTGCCAGCACTCATTTTGGATTTCCTCAAGGATCTGAATATGCCCACTAAGCTCTCTGCAGAGGAAGAGGCGCTAGAGGGATTGTCTACTCCATGCGGTACAGAAATCGTGGAAAGTCCTTCCCACTATATAGAGTAGTATGACAGATGATCCAGGATGAGTGTGTAGAGCCAGAAGCCAGTCTTAAAAGGGTGAAATCCATGACAAGCCTGTACCCACTACCAGAGCAACAATGAGACCTCCTTTGATTGCCCAAAGTGGATGCAGCGGTGTCGACGGCAGTAGAGGAGACCTTGACTTGTCTTGTGCAGCTAAGAGCCATGGAACCAGTTCTGCGAGACCAGTATGGCAACGGTTGATACTCCATTTATTTTGTGGTGCCCAAAAAGGAAGGTTATTTTCGCATCCCATCGTCAAGGGCATGCGACCACGGTGGCAAGGAGGCATGGGCAGTGCATCCCCGGAGGAGGAAACCGAAAGGCTGTTATGATGAGCAGAGACTCGTCTCCAGGTGTTATCAGCAGCGCACATACCTGGAATCAACAATGTGACGGCAGATTACCTCAGCTGAGTGCGCATGGACCCTGGAGAGTGGCAGCTTAACCAGGAATTGTTTGAGCAGGTGGTCTGACGATGGGGCACACCGGTCATGGACCTAATGGCAACGTTCGAGTCAGCCAAGGCCTGCTGGTTTTTCAGCAGAAGTTGAGAAAGGATGTCCAAGGGCCTGGATGCTTTAATTCATCGGTGGCCCAAAGAGGGTCTTCTGTATATTTTTCCCCATTGGGCACTTATAGGGCCAAGTGTAGTGCAATGGATAGAGGTGCACAGGGCATTAATAATTCTGGTAGCACCAGACTGGCCAAGGCGCCTGTGGTATGCCGATCTGATTCAGATACTGGCAGATCAACTTTGGCGGTGTTCCAGTTCAGAAGGACCTTTTGACAAAGGGGCTGCTTCACAAGCCCCAGGTGGATCCATTCTCATTTACGGCATGGCTCTGGAAAGGGTGAGGTTGAAGGAGAAAGGATATTCAGGCTTATTGATAGCGACCTTGCTACAGGCCCAGAAGAGGTCTACAAACCTGATGTACATTCGCGCACAGGGCATCTTTAGATCATAGTGTGGAGAAAGGCAGGTGTGCCCTTCCGCTGCCTCCGTCCCAAACATCTTGGCGCCCTTGCAATCCAGTTTTAATAAGGGCCTAGGTGCCAGTTCCTTGAGGGTGTAACTGGCAGCAATTTCCTGTTATCACTGGAAAGTTCACGGGGTGCCATTGGGTACACATCCAGATGTGCTAAGATTTCTAAGGACAGTAACCCACCTCCATCCACCAAGGAGGGTGGTCGTACTGCCTTGGGATCTCAATCTGGTGCTGATGACACTGTCTGGGGAACCCTTTGAGCCATTGAGTCGAGCTTCCATGAAGGATTTAACTCTGAAAACACTATTCCAGGTGGTGATTTGCTTGGCATGCAGGATTTCGGAGCTTCAGGCTCTGTCGTGCCAGGAGCCATTCCTTTCCTCCTTCAAGGAGAAAGTGGTCCTGCACCTGGTGCCTTCATTTTTGCCCAAGATGGTGTCAGCATTTCATGTAAATCAGGCTGTTTCCTTACCAGCTCTGGTGAGCGCGGATGTGGGCCCTGCCACTCCGCAGCTGCGCCGCCTGGATGTTAAGAGCCCTGCAAAGGTATGTGAAAAGGACATCATCCTTTTGGAGATCGGACTGTTTGGTGGGCCACGCAAAGGTGAGGCAGCAGCTAAGACCTCCATTTCCAGAGGGATCAGGAAGGTAATCGCATCAGCATCTTGAAGGGTAAAGCAGTGCTGGCGAGGTTGCGGGTGCATTCCATGAAGGCTCAGGCACCCTCGTGGGGGTAGACTATAGTTTAGTTCTGCCGGTGGAGATCTGTAGGGCGGCAACGTGGTCATCGCTGCATACTTTCTGTAAGCATTATTGCTTGGATGTCCAGGCAGCGGGGTATTCATTTCGGACTGGCAGTGCTTCAGACCAGTTGTACGGGTCCCTCCTGTTAGTTTAACATCCCAGAGGTGCGGGACTGGATTGGAGGAACAATAAGGAAAAGTGGGAGTGGCTGACTTGGATTTAGTGGCAGTTACAGAAACATGGTTCACAGAAAACCATGATTGGGATGTAACTATACCTGGCTATACTTTATTCAGAAAGGACAGGGTAGGAAGAAGGGGAGGAGGAGTGGCACTATATGTAAAAACTACTATTAAAGCTTTGGAATTACAGAGCTTAAAAGGGAGAGAGGAGGCATTGTGGGTTAAACTAGAAAGAGGGAAAGAGAAATCTATTTGCATTGGTGTGATATACAGACCTCCCTCACAAGAGGAAGAGGTGGACAGAGTTAATTGAAGACATACGCAGCATTGCTAGGAAAGGGGAAGTGCTACTGATAGGAGATTTCAATATGCCAGATGTTGATTGGCACATTCCTGCTGCAGTATCATCTAGAAGTAAGGAGATCCTGGATTCTCTACAGGGAGAACTATTCAGACAATTGGTAACAGACCCCACACGTGAAGGGGCCATACTGGACTTGGTGCTTACCAATGGTGAAAGTGTTTCTGATGTTGTAGTGGGAGATCATTTTGCATCCAGTGATCACCAGATGGTGTGGTTCAGTATTAGGACTAGGGCTGTTAGAATCCATTCCAAGGTGAGGATCTTAGACTTTAGGAAGACTAACTTTGCGAAGATGGGCCAATACCTCAGGGAGTTGTTAGTGGGATGGGAACAGCTGGGGGATGTAGAAAAACAGTGGGCAAAACTGAAAGGGGATATTTTAAGGGCAACCAACCTTTTTGCTAAAATGGTAAATAAAGGCAAAAGGAAAAGGAGACCGCTATGGTTTTCGAAGGAAGAGCTGAAAAAGTGAAGAAAAAGAGGGAGGTCTTCATGAAATACAAGAGATCACAGAGAGAGGAAGACAGGCATCTGTATTTGGAAAAACTTAGAGAAGCTAGCAAAGTAGTCAAGAAGGCAAAGATTCAAAAGGAGGAGGAAATAGCCAATGCAATAAAATGGGGGGATAAGACATTTTTCAGATATATTAGTGAGAAGAGGAAGGGCAAAAGTGGTATTGTCAGACTCAAGGGTGCAGGGAGGGAATATGTAGAAGCTGATAAGGATAAAGCGGAATTGCTTAACAAATATTTTTGTTCTGTGTTCACAGATGAAGAACCAGGAGCAGGACCTCAGAAAACACCCACAAATAGGAACAGAAGCGAGGGACATATTGAACAATTTTCAGAAGACTGTGTTCGTGAGAAACTAGCTCAACTTAAAGTAGACAAAGCGATGGGACCGGATGGGATACACCCTAGAATACTGAGGGAACTTGGGGACGTTCTAGCAACTCCACTGACTGACCTTTTCAATGCCTCGTTGGAGTCGGGAGTGGTGCCAAAGGACTGGAGAGAGGCTCATGTGGTGCCTTTACACAAAAGCGGAAGTAAGGATGTGGTTGAAAACTACAGGCCGGTTAGTTTAACTTCGGTGGTGAGTAAATTATTGGAAACGCAGCTGAAAGAGAAAATAGTGAGGTTTCTGGAGTCCAGCGGATTACAGGATCCGAGGTAGCATGGATTCACTAGAGGCAGGTCTTGTCAGACAAATCTGATTGATTTCTTTGACTGGGTGACCAGGGAGTTGGACCGAGGGAGAGCTCTAGATTTGGTGTATTTAGATTTCAGTAAAGCCTTTGACACTGTTCCTCACAGGCGACTTATAAACAAACTGAGCACCCTAGGGATGGACCCTAAAGTTACTGCTTGGGTTAGAAATTGGTTGGGTGGGAGGCGACAAAGAGTACAAGTAAATGGAGCTCACTCTGAGGAGAAGGATGTTACCAGTGGTGTGTCCCAGGGATCTGTCCTTGGTCCGATTCTTTTTAACATCTTTGTTAGTGATATAGCGGAAGGGCTGTCGGGTAAGGTTTGCCTCTTTGCGGATGATACCAAAATCTGCAATAGAGTAGACACCCAGGAAGGTGTAGATAACATGAGGAGGGATCTAGCTAAGCTTGAAGAATGGTCTAGAATTTGGCAGCTGGGATTTAATCTTAAAAAATGTAAGGTCATGCATTTGGGCTGCAGCAATCCAAGGGAGCAATACAGTATAGGAGGTGAAGTACTTTTGTCCACTAAAGAAGAGCGGGACCTAGGCGTGGTTGTGTCTGATGATCTTAAAGTAGCTGAACAGGTAGAAAAGGCGACGGCAAAAGCTAGAAAGATGCTTGGGTGCATACGGAGAGGAATGGCTAGCAGAAAAAAGGAGGTGATAATGCCTCTGTATAAGTCTTTGGTGCAACCTCATTTGGAGTATAGTGTGCAATTCTGGAGACCGCACCTTCAAAAGGATGTGAACAGGATGGAGTCTGTGCAGAGGGTGGCTACTAAAATGATTAGTGGGCTTCATTATAAAGCATATGAGGACAGACTTAAGGATCTTAATATGTACACCTTAGAAGAAAGGCGGGATAGAGGTGATATGATTGAGATGTTTAAATACCTCCGTGGCATAAATGTTCAGGGAGAGAGCCTCTTTCAATTGAAAGCAAGTTCTGCTACGAGGGGACATGGGATGAGGGTGAAGGGAGATAGATTCAGGAGTGATATGCGGAAATATTTCTTTACGGAAAGAGTAGTGGATCTATGGAATAGTCTCCCAGTGGATGTGGTAGAGATGAGGACAGTAACTGAATTCAAAAAAGCATGGGACCAACACAGAGGATCTCTAAAGGTAAAAAGTGGACTGTTGTAGTTGTTGGTATGAAAGGACAGACTAGATAGGCCATGTGGTCTTTTTCTGTCATCATGTTTCTATGTTTCTATGTAAATTAGACTTACCTGCTACTAGTTGTTGCTTGAGGAACTCCAGTCCAGTCCTGGAACCCTCCCTGAATGGTTTCTGTGATAATCTGTGTGCATCCCGATCCTGAAGCTGCTTCTCTTAGTGGAGGAAGTAGCCAGGAGGAGTCGAGGAATGGGGTGTACAGTAATTGACATTTGTGGGGGGGGGGGGGGACCGGAAGAACTGTCGGTTGTTTGCTCTCCACTGGTTGGAGTTGCTCGGGTGCTCAATAGATAGGCCTCCTCATCCTGGAGGGGGAACAAGGTATCCTTCCCAGGTGATGGAGGGGGTATTCATTTATTGAAGCATAGGAGTGTTGCATGTTTAACTACTTACTTGTTGCTCCTGTGAGTCTGATTTGTCAATAGGTAATGTGGCTGGTAGGCGGTGCCAGCTGCATAAGTACACTGGTGTCATTAAAAAGATGACATACTCAGTCTCTAAGCTGCTGGAAGAGGTACACTACCCCGAGGTGCGGGACTGGACTGGAGTTCCTCAAGGAAAAACAATTAGCAGGTAAGTTTAATTTCTCTTTACCAGGGCTCCTTGCTGATGGCTCGGATTCTTTCCTACTAGCTGTATATGGATATATTCCTTAAGGACATCAGTTTGGACCTGGTGGAGTTTGCCGCTTATGTCCCCCCGACTGCCTAGACTCCTTCCATACCTTAATAGGCCACGGCAAGGATTGTTCGAAGTATGCCATGCGAGCCCTGGATGACGCTTTCAAGTATGGCTGCAGGCACTGGTAATGGCCTGGCTCTAGTCCTCTGACCTGGAGCAATGGGTTCAAGACCAGCTGAACAACGTCCCCTGTAGCGGGGACAACCTTTTTGGGAAGACGGTTGAGGAGAAAGTAAGCAAGCTCAAGAAGGAGCATGTGACACTTACCAGGCTTTCAAGGAAAACTGCGGCCTCTTTGTGGAAAAAGTGCCAGGGCAGGAAGGCCACCTATCTGTGCCCATGCCGATACTACCCAGTGCCCCAGAATGGTCAAACAAAAGTGCAGGCCCTGCACTCACAGAGGCAGGAGAAACCTCAGAATGCCCAACCAGCCCTGCAGCCCAAGCTGGGGGCTGGGTTTTGACTGGTTCCTCAGGAGCATAACCATCCATCCTGTAGCTGCCAGAGTTCCCCCTCAGGTAGAGGGCAGCTCATCCATTTTGCCCACCAATGGTCCCTGATCATCTTGGATGCTGCATATTGCCTGGCAGGGCTACTGGCTGCACTTTGCACAGCTGCCACCTCCTTTCACCCACGGGAGTACCCCATGGATGCGCTGCACAGAGGACTTTTGCAAGAGGTATTCTTTCTGCTGAATGACCTCGCCATCGAGCCAGTTCCACCAGCTCAGGTCTGAAGCAGGTTTTACTCCAGGTACTTTCCTGGTCCTCAAAAAGACAGGAGGGTTCCAACCCATTCTGGACCTTCGGAACCTCAACCAATTTCTTGTGTGTGAGCAGTTCCAGATGGTTGTGCTTGGGATGCTGCACCCTTACCTTCTAAAGGACAACTGGCTATACACACATCCTGATCCATTCATGTGAGAGAAAATGCCTCAGGTTTATGCTAGGAGGCCAGCATTGCCAGTACCAGGTGCTCCCCTTCGTGCTGGCTTCCACACCCTCGGGTCTTCACCAAGTGCCCCACAGTAGCCTCTGCCTACCCACCTTCAGACCATGGGAGTCTCCGTCTTCCCCTATTTAGACAATTGGCTCATCAAAGGTTCCAGCTGACCTCACCATTCAGGTCCTTGAGCAACTAGGGTTTGTCATCAGCTACACAAAGTCCCATCTCCAGCCCATGCAATGGCTGGAGTTCATCTGAGCCCTCTTCGATACCCCTTGAGCCTGGGTGTTTCTATCACTGGACCGCATGCACCCAGGGTATGCTGAAGGTGCTAGGCCACATACTGATGGTGCTAGGCCACATACTGAAGGTGCTAGGTACCCAGGGTATGCTGAAGGTGCTAGGCCACATACTGATTCCAACCTCTTCCTGGAAACCATAACTGACTTAGACTTCCACCAAATTATAAACATACCAACTCACACTAAAGGTGGTACACTTGACCTTGTCCTCCTTCCTCATTCACTATTTAAACTTTTCAACCCAGACTCCTTACAATGTACTGAAATACCCTGGTCTGATCATCATCTAATTAAAATAAACTTCACTTACAACATTATCGGTGTCATAAAACACACAAGAAATGACCAAACTATAAAATTCAAGAAATTCATTGAAACTGAATTTCTAGACTCTACAATACCCCACCTTTCATCATCTCCAACAGATTTAGATGAAGCAGTCAAAAACTGGCATACCACCATCAATAATGCAGCCACAATTAACCAAAATAATAAAAAGCCAACCAATACTAAAATCAAAATCACCCCATGGTTCAACAGTACTTTAAAACATATGAAAAGAGATCTAAGAAAACTAGAAGCCAAATGGCGCAAAACCAAATCCACCATCCACAAAGAATTATATTATAACCACCTCACATTATACAAGGAAACCTTAGACAACACAAAGAAAAACTACTATGCCAGCATCCTATCAAATTCTTATAATAGACCAAGAGAACTATTCTCCATTGTTAGTAACCTAACTAATAACTCACAAACTTCCAGCAAGGAAATCACTGACATCTCAGCACAAACATTAGCTAACTATTACCATAACAAAACAAAACTACAATTCACAACTCCAGACTCTTTCCACAAACCTCATCACCCGATAGACGTATGGTCAGAATTTCACCCTATAACCAAAACATCATTAAAAAATATCATACTCAACCTAAACACCACTACCTCTTACCTAGATCCTTGCCCAGTAATCTGGATAAAAAACACTCTCCCAATCCTTCTTTCATTCATACTCCCCATTGTCAATCTCTCACTACTCCAAGGTTACCTCCCACCCACACTTAAACACGTACAAATAAGACCAATTCTCAAGAACAGCACCCTTGATAAAACCTCACCAAAATCATATAGACCCATCTCAAGTATACCATTCTTAGCAAAAGTAATAGAAAAAACAGTACAAATACAGACGCAGGAGCACCTAGACTCATCTTACCCACTCGACGAACAGCAATATGGTTTTCGCCCAAAGCATGGAGTGGAAACACTCCTCACAGTTCTAACAGATACGCTATTAAGAGGAATCGACAATCACAAACAAGCATTCATTCTATTATTGATATTTCAGCTGCTTTTGATAGCGTCCACCATACCATAATGCTCAACAGTCTGAGTCAAATAGGAATAAATGCCACAGTTCATAAATGGTTCTCCTCTTATCTAGATAATAGGACACAAAATGTACGAATAGGTAATCAAACCTCTGATTCATACAAACTGGAAACCGGTTTACCTCAAGGATCAGCGTTATCAGCACTCCTATTTAACATATACATAAAACCTGTTTGCACTATCTTTAAAAAAATTTGTGTACTCTATCATCTATACGCAGATGATATCATGATGTACATTCCGTTCACGATTCCCAACTTACCGATGCAAACTCTGTCAGATTGCTTCAATGAAGTCACATCCTGGCTAAATACCCACAAATCTCCAAATAAATCACTCCAAAACTGAAGTGCTAATCGTCACCAAAAACCAATCCTATACTCCACCTACACACATAACACTTCAAAACCAAGAAATTAAAATAAAAAATGAAGTAAGATATCTAGGTGTTATTCTAGATAAACACCTTACATTAGACACCCACATTAGAAACACCACAAAGAAAATCTATTTCAAACTCAAAATCCTTAAACAACTAAGACCCCTTGTATACATACATGATTTCATCAGCATAATTCAAGCCATCATAACCCCCCACTTTGACTTCGCTAACCTAATTTTATTGGGTATAACAAAACAAAACATTAAAAGAATTCAACTTGCCCAGAATGCAGCAGCTCGGATAATAACGAAAGTACACGCACATCAACATATAACACCAATACTAGAATCCCTTCACTGGCTGCCTATACAAAGTAGGATAGTATACAAAACATTGATAACCACATTTAAAACTCTAAACGACATGGCCCCAGTCACCCTAAGTAACCTAATCAGCAAAGAGCACTCAAAATCTACTCAAAGAAAAGGACAAACAAACAAACTAAAAACTCCCAAAGACTTCATAAAAGCAAATAAACTCACAAACAATAGAGCTTTTTCTCATGCAGCTCCAACAATCTGGAATTCCCTCCCAGATGATCTAAGATTGCTAACCGAGATCATCGAATTCCGCAAAAAAGTGAAAACCTATCTCTTTTCTAAACATTACAACAACTCAGATCATCCCTCAATAGAGTTAGATAATGGCTAACCAGTTTTTATCTAACAAATCCCAAATGACCTACACATACAATTCTTCATAGCTGATACTGTACTTTGAATAACGCTTAAGCCCCACATAATGTGTATTTGTACATAATGTATATAGTTTACACTGTTCCATACTGTTCTGTATTAACACTAGTTGTTTATCTTATTGTTATTTGGTCATATGATGTTTTATGTAAAACAAACTCCGATTTGTTAACTGTTGTTTATTGTGAACCGCAACTGAACTATGGAAGATGCGGTATATAAATCATTGTTAAATAAATAATAAATAATAATAATAACCTCCACAATACACATTACCCCTTTGGCCTGCCTCTCCACGCGGCAGGCACAATGGACCCTCCACATGCAATGAAAGCAGGCTATGTTTGTTACCTCTCCCCTGGTATGGCCCTTTGGCTGATGGTTGGAACTGCTGAACCTGCTTCGGGGCCTCCTGTTCCAGTCAGAATCCCCCCCCCCCCCAATAGGATGCTGACTACCAATGCATCCAAGCTCTGGTTGGGAGTTCATCTCAATAGCCTGCAGACGAAGGGCCTTTAGTCAGAGCAGGAGAGCCTGCACCAGATCAGCTTCCTCAAGTTGAGGGCCATAGTGAATGCCCTTTGTGCCTTCAAGACATGCCTGGCGAAACAGGTGGTCCTGGTCCTGATGGACAACCAGATGGAGATATTCTACCTGAACAAGCAGGGTGAAATGGGGTCATACCACCTCTGTTGGGAAGCGGTCAGGCTGTGGCAGTTTGCCTTGGCTCACAGGATGGAGTTCCAGGTGAACTACCTGCCCAGCAAGCTCAATGTCCTAGTGGATCAGTTGAGCAGGGTGCCCTTGTCATAGCAGTGCACCCTCCACAGGAGGGTGATAGAGCAGATATTCAAAGAGTGGGATACCCTCACTATCGATGACTTTGGTACGCTGCAAAATGCTCAGGTTAGCTGGTTCTGCTCCAGGAGGCCGTCCAGCGATTAGCTGCCCTCTAATGCTTTCCTCCACTGGGGTGTCTTGTCTGCTCTGTGCTTTTCCTCTGATCCAGCTCATGACAAAAACTCTATTGAAACTTTGGGATTGCTGCCACGCATGTTTGGTCCTCTTCCCGCCCAAGTGTGCCATCTTGCTCAGTCAGGTCCCATAGCTAGAGCCCTACTAAGCAGAAGGCAAGGGAAGAAAAAAAATGGCAACTCCTAGGGGAGGCGGGAGGGTAGTGAGGACTGATTCTTGCTGTCCCTGGAGAACACCTGTTACAGGTGAGTAACTACGCTTTCTCCAGGAACAAGCAGGAAATCAGTCCTCACTTATGGGACTCTCTAGCTACAGCCTACTGAACCTGCACCCCAAAAACTCCTGCGCGAGCAGAAGCCGATGCCTGAAGAAGCCCGAGACCTCTGGTCCCCAGGGCTAAGCTCTCGGTAGTCGCAGAAGAGGGGTCAGAGGACAGGAGTTGCTTATACCCTGAACAGATTACGGAGTACGGCCTGGCCGAAGGCGCTGTCCTGGTGGGACTCCCTCTCCAGGCAGTAGTGCGAGGCGAAGGTATTCGCTGAAGACCAGGTCACAGCCTGGCAGATGTCCGTCAGAGGCACTGAGCGCAGTAAAGCCACCGAGGCTGTCTTGACGTGGACGCCTTGCAAGGTGGCCCACCAATCCAGTGGGGCCCTAGCCTTTACCTGGGCAAAGGTGATGCAGTCTGCCACCCAGATGGAGAGGATGCGCTTGGTGACTGCTAACCCCAGGCGAGCGGGATCGTAGGTGACAAAGAGCCAGTCTGACTTGTGATGACCCTGGGTATGCTGCAAGAGCCCTCTTGAAGTCAAGTGTGTGCAGGACCGCCGATGCCTGGTCGGCGTGAGGTCTCAGAAAGAAAGTTGGCAAGACTATCTCTTGATTGAGGTGGAAGTCTGAGACAGCCTTTGGTAGGAACTTGGGGTGGGTACGGAGAGCCACCCTGTTCCCGTAGAACCTGGTGTAGGGGGCCTCAGCCATGAGGTCTTGGAGTTCGCTGACTCACCGAGTCAAGGTCAGGGCCACTAGGAAGACTACCTTCCAGGAGAGGTGTCGAAGCAAGCACATCACCATCGGCTCCAAGGGTGGCTGCGTCAGCTGCATGAGCACAATGTTTAAGTCCCAATCCACCGGCAGAGGCCGGATGGGGAGTTTTGAAAGAGGCCCCGCATGAAGCGGAAGACCAAGGATTGGCCCGAGAGGGGCTTGCCCTCAACCGGGAAGTGGTTGGTCGAAATGGCACTCAGGTGAACTCTGACCAAGTTCGATTTCAGTCCCACTTGCGAGAGGTGAAGGAGGTACTGGAGAACCCACCTGGTAGAACAGGAAAATGGGTCAATCTGGAGCTTGGAGTACCAGACCAAAAACTGCTGCCACTTAAAGGCATAACCTCACCTCGTCGAGCCGACGCGAGGAGGATCTCCTCGATCTCTGCCAGGAGGTGCAGTGGGATTAAGGAGACCTGTTCAGCCGCCAGGCCATGAGAGATAGCGAGGTGGGGTTCGGGTAAAGCACCCGGCTCCCCTCCTGTGTCGGGAGGTCTGGGGCCACAGCCCAGAGGGGATCGGAGGCTCCGAGGAGAGCCAAAGAAGCGGAAACCAGGGCTGTCAAGGCCATGAGGGGAGCCACAAGGATCACCGATGCTCAGTCCTGCTGGATTTTGTGGAGGGTCCTCGTGATGGAGGGTGGGAGGGAAGGCATACAGCAGCTCGAGGGTCCAGGGACCACTCCTGGGGTCGCAGGAGCTTGCTGAGTCTATCCATGAGGATGTAGTCCTGGCCCGGGCAGTAGATCGCTCTGAGGGTCATACCTCGGCACACAGCGAAGGAACAGAGGAGGACTGCCTCCCAGTAGAGGAGGCGAGAGCCCATTCCTCCTTCCTTGTTTATATAAAATATTGCGACCTTGTTGTCGGTCTGTATCATTATAGACTTTTCTTTCATTTGGGGCTCGAAAGCTTTTAGGGCACACCAGATCACCTGGAGCTCGAGCAGTTTGATCTCCTGCTCCGACTCCTTGAGGGACCATTGCCCCTGGGTGCATAGGTTGGCACAGTGGGTTCCCCAGCCCAACAGTGACGTGTCTGTTTGGAGGGCAAGCTCGTGTCATGTGGCCTGGAAGGTCATGCCTCGGAGGAGACACCAGGGGCTCTGCCACCAATCCAGGGAGCTGAGTAGCTCGCGAGAGACCCTGAGAAGGTCCCAAAGATGACCTGAGGCCTGTGTCCATCGCACCTTTAGGCAACACTGTGTTGTCCGCATGTGCATTTGGGCCTGGGGGATGACATGGACCGTCGATGCCATGTGCCCCAAGAGGCACAGCATGGTCCATGCTGGCACCTTTGCCCTGCCTTGAATCTCGGCTGCCAGGGCACAAAGACGGTCTGCATGGGCTCGAGGGAGAAAGAACGGGTGACCCCCTGTGTCGAGGAGGGTGCCAATGAACTCTGAAGTTTGTACCAGCTCGAGGTGAGACTTGGAGTATTTGATCATGAAGTCGAGGCGTTCGAGGAGAAGGACCGTGCGGGACACCCCGAAGCGAGCTTCTCCTGACTCCCCCATGACGAGCCAGTTGTCCAAGTAGGGGAAGACAGGTACACCCTGCTTCCGGATTTGCGCTGCGGCCATGGATAGGCACTTTGTGAAGACCCGTGGAGCAGATGCAAGCCCAAAGGGGAGGACTCTGTACGGGTAGTGCTCCCTTTGCACCCTGAAGTGCAGGTACTACCTGTGCTTGGGGTGAATCAGTATGTGAGCATAAGCATCCTTGAGGTCCAAGGAGCATAGCCAATTGCCCTGCCAGAGGAAGGGCAGTAGGACGCCAAAAGATAGCATTTGGAATTTCTCCCGCACCAGGAACTTGTTGAGGTTCCAGAGGTCAAGGATAGGGTACAAGCCCCCTGTCCTCTTCGGGACAAAGAAGTATCGGGAGTAGACTCCCCTTCCCCGGAGGTGGTGTGGAACCTTTTCTACCGCCCGCTGGGCGAGGAGATTGTCCAACTCTTGCTGCAGGACAACTTGGTGCGCGGGAAGCCGAGAGGGCTTGGCTGGGAAGAAGGTGGGAGGGAGCCCAGCTAGGCGAAGACAGTAACCGTCCAGGATCACCTGGAGAGTCCAGGTATCTGATGTGATCTTTTCCCATTTGGGTGCAAAAAGGGACAGGTGTCCTCCCACGGATGGTGTTGCTGTTGGGGGGCGAGAGGCTATGCGCTCAGCGTCAAAACCCCTGGGGTGGTGCCGGTGGTTGGGTTTTTGGCTTTTGGTGACCCTCCCTTGCACTGCATGGTAGGTGCTAGTGCAGGGGTGGGAATGGCAGATACCCTCAGTAGGGGAACCCCTTCCGTTGGTAGAAGGGCTTTTTGGTCTGCTGTTTCTTCCGCGGACGGGAAGAAGTCTTCCGAGAGAGGCGCGGGTGCTTGACGAACTCCGTCTCTGTTTCGGCCGCCTTGTCTTCCATGAGCTTGCCGAACAACTGTTCACCGAGGCACGGCATGTCCAGGAGCTTCTCCTGGACCCACTGCTCCAGGTACGAGGATTGGAGCCATGTTTGTCGCCGGGCCCCAATGCCGGTCGCTGCCACCAGGGCAGAAGATTCTAACCCGTCATATGTGGCGCAGGAGAGGTACTTTGAGCAGCCCATGACCAACCTCAGGAGAGTTTGGAACCTGAGAAGGTGGTTGCCCCCAAGGCCTGCTGAAAACTTGCCGAGCTCTCTGGCGAGGTCGCGCAGAAACATGCCCATGTAAAGTTGGTAGGCCTGAATGTGGCATGCCAGTATGGACCCTTGATAGGCCTTGCTTCGAGGGCATGGGACTCCCTGCCAGGTGGGACCGAAGAATGCGACTTCAGACTCTTGTTTCCGCATAGCGAACTCAACTACCATTGAAGTGTGGGGAAGCTAGATCTTCCTGAACCCTAGAGCTCGTTGAACCCTTTACATGGCATCGAGCCTTTTGCTGACAATGGGAACTGAGGCAGGTGCCTCCCACATGCGTAGGAGCAACCAGGTCAGAATGGGCGGCACGCGGACCGTGAGGGACTCGTACTGTAAGATGTCCAATTCCTCGGCTCTCAGTTCCTCTTTGCTCTGCTCTGCACGTTAAGGGCCCGGGCCATGTCTCATATAAACACCAAAAATGAGGTGTCTTTGGGAGGCGAATGCCTCTGCGAGGTAGGAGGAGATGGATCGGAAGGCAGATCCCTATGGGCAAGGGTTTCGAGGGAAATATCCCCCTCCAATTCCCGGTCTGAGAAGACGCGGAGTCAGGCTGGTCGCCCTGCTCCGAGGCCCTTCTGGAGCCTTGGGTGCTTGCCTTGGAAGACCTCGCCCCTGAGGAATTGGATGGCGAGCGAGACCGATGTCAGAGCCGCATGAGGCCCACGGCTCTCGGGGGTTTCCAGGGCAGTTATGGATCCCTGTTTCAAGGATCCAGCGGTCTCAGGACACTGGGCAGCTAAGAAGATAGAAAATCTGGGCTCCAGTACCAGCATTCGGGACTCCCGCTTGGGGTAGGTCCCTGTGACGCCGACACCAGGGTTACTGGGTCTGGCGGGGAAGAGAGGGGGTCTTCACTGGGACGACCCTCAGGAGACAGAGCGCCTTTACTGGAGGCCTCTGTATCAGTGCGAGGTACCTTTGGTGTCACTCCTTGTCCGACTCTCGAACGCCGGGGAGGGCTAAGAGACCGAGAACGTGCATGCTCTCGCTTGTCTTGTGCCCCTGACAGCAACTTTGAGGTCATCATCTTTTTACGCCGCTCCACTTCGGAGGACCCCTGGTCGGAGTGCTGCCTTGGGTGCGGAGTCTCATAGGGGAACTGCCAAGCTTTGGGATGGCTTGGGGCGCCACCAGGGATTCCGGGGCTGCCTTACTGAAAATGTCATCGGACTTCTGCTTACAACTTAAGGGCCTTTGCAGACATTTTCTTACACAGCGAGCAGGGCTCCGGGTTATGGTCAGCCCCCAGGCACCGCAGACAGCAGTCATGTGTGTCTGTGAGCGACATGTTTTTTGAGCATCTGTCGCATTTCTTGAAACCCGTAGCTATTGGGGCAAAAAGGGCCCCTGCGATGTCAAAGACTCTTGAGGCCAGCGGTTAGGAGAAAAAAGGGCACGAAAAGGGCCCGAAGTGAAAAATTGGGTAAACAGTAGAAAAAATGATGTCTCCTTGCCCACAGGGACCAGGGGCAAAGAGAGGACGGGTAGAGGACTGGTGCAACTGGAAAAACACAGGGCCAGAGGCTGAGAAAAGAAACACTTTTTCCAAGGGATGAGGATGTGCTGAAGGGCTCTGTGGAAAAAAAAGGAGACTGAGGAAGATGGCACCCTTGGGTGGGAAGAGGACCACGCATGCGTGGCAGCAATCCTAAAGGCTTTCTTTGAAAGCTGGGGAATTGCTGCATGTGGGCTCTATCACCCATAAGTGAGGACTGACTTCCTGCTTGTTCCTGGAGAATAATACCATCTGTAGTTGTAGATGACAGAATGATTCATTTCCCTGAAGTGTAACACGAGAAGTTCTTTGGTCCATTAAAATCTAACATCGATAAAGGCCATCGAGCATGGACATTAACCAATTCCCACCTGAAGAAAAAGGATTTGTCCTCCTCTTGGATGCTGAAGGCTTCTGTTGAGCAGAAGCTCGAAAGCCCAGAGGCTGGACTCTGTTATGTCATGGCATCAGACAATGGAGGTATTGGCTGTTGCTGCAGCACTTGTAAAGCATCCCTCTCCCAGGCTCATTCAAATTCCTCAGTATTTTAAGGGAAGTGCTAGACTTTAAGGATCTAAGACCACCCGGCCCACTGGTGACTCTAGAAGGATATGACCTTGCTCTGTGCTCCCCCTTTGATCTTGTCATTTGCAGTTTTCAAGAAGGAGCTCAAGTGGAAGCTTAAGTAACTGGCATGAATTCTTACTCAATATGATGCCTTGTCTTTGATGATATTGTTATTGCAGAAACTTACATAACTGATCTTTAAGACCCATGTACTTCCTGGAGGTGATTCATTAATGGATACTGATACAGGTGACTAACTCAGATTCCCTTTGAGGTCTCTACTCCTCCAATGTGCTGGAGGCAAACTCTGAAGTACATTAATAATAAATACATCCTGTTTGCTGCTCCTCAAGCATAAGTATGTCAAGGCAGCTTATAATCAAACTACATTAAAAAAAAGAAAAAAAAACTGCAACATACACACACACAAAATCCCCCATCGCACACCCAGTTGTCCTAATACACTGGTCCTAACTTGCTGCTCAAATGCTCATTGAAAGAGCCTAGCCTTCAATTGCTTTTTAAATTTTTTTAAGAATGCCTCCTGCCTCACTTAAGTCGGCTGCTAGTTCACATAGTTTTATCAGGCTACCTAGAAGCACTTTCTCCAGGACCAAGCAGGAAGTCAGTCCTCACATATGGGTGACGTCGGCGCTGACGGAGCCCTCGCGGAGCAATTTCCCCAGCTTTCAAAGAAAGCCTTTGGGAATTGCAGCGCGCATGCGCGGTCCCCTTCCCGCCCAAGGGTGCCATCTTGCTCAGTCTTCTTTTTTCCGCAGAGCCCTACAGACGCTGTTTGTGATCGCCACAGAAAAAGTCGATTTTATTTACTATTCTTTTCTCGGTTCGACGCTGGATTCTTTTCCCGCCCGGACCCGCTATGCTGGTATCGGGTCCATTCTTTATTTTTTCGGTTTTTGTCCTTCATGACTAGCGTTCGCGCCATTTTTCTTTTTCACTGGCAACCCTGTCTTTTGACCTCGCAGGGGCCCTTTTTCCCCCGATGGCTGCCAGCGGGTTTAAAAAGTGTAATCGGTGTAAGAAACTTATGTCTCTTACCGACACACACACTGCTGCCTCCGCTGCCTCGGACCCGATCATGACCTGATGATCTGTGGTCCATGTGGCAAGATGTCCTCAAAAGCATTGAGTCGGCAGCATCAAAAAGAACGAATCTTCTCTGACTCCGCGTCCGGCCGGGCCCGGACCTCGTCAGAGGCTTCGACGTCCCGGGACTCCGGTCCTGAGCATCGTCGGAGTTCCTCTGAGCAGGGGTCTCCTGCCCGGGAACATCATAGTAAGAAGAAACCCATGAGGGCAGCGTCGGTGGACGCTCCTGGTTCCTCGAGGGCCAGGTCGCATAGCCCCGATAGCCGTCCCGGGTCCTCGGAGTCGGAGAGGCCTTCGAAACATCCTCGTCTCGAGATGGAGTCTCCTGGACATGTGAGTACTGTAGTCCTCGTGGACTCGCCTCCAAAGGAGCCGATGTCGGGGCCCGAGTCGGGGGCTGCTGGGTCTCCTGAGCTCGGACTCAGGTTGACGGCCTTGGAGAGCAGTTTAGCTGCCTTCATGGACCAGCAGCGGGCATTGATCGCTGGCCTCGCTGGTGCATCTGCCCCGACCACCGGGACGTCGACGTCCAAGTCGACCCCGGAGACCGAGCCGATCCTCGAGTCCATGCGAGCTCGAGTCAATCCTCGGTCAGGGTTTCCCTCGGCCTCCCGTTCGGGACCGAGGTCGTCGACGCCGACACCCTCGGCATCGGGGCGGAGGGCATCGGTGCCCACCCGACCGGAGCCGCTCGATTCCTCCTCCGAGGAGTTGGCCTGGGAGACAGAGGACGAAGAGTCACCCGGTACTTTTCAGACTCGGTGCGTCCCATCGGACTCACCCGAGTCCGAACCTCGGAGACGGTCCCCCCCGGAGGACACCCGGTTCTCGGACTTCGTGCGGGATATGGCCAAGGCCTTGGCATTCCCCACGGATCCCGAGGAGGAGCCTCGAGCCGAAGAGCTCGATGCCCTCCAGTATGACTCTCCCCCGAAGGAGGCCTTTACTGTACCGGTTCCTCCGATGCTGGAGCGACTTCTCTTCCGCATGTGGGAGAGCCCGGCATCGGCGCCGGTGTTAAGCAAGCGGGTCGATTCCATTTATCGAGTCCGCAAGAGCCCCGGGTTCCAAAAGGCACAACTACCACACCATTCCATGGTGGTGGAATCGGCCATGCATCGACTCAAGAGTCAGAAGATGCACTCCTCGGTGCCTCCCGGCCAGGAGGCCCGGAACCTGGATGCCCTCGGTAGGAAGTGCTTCCAGGGCTCTATGCTTGCTTGTCGAGTCCAGACCTACCAGCTCTACATGGGCATGTATCTCCGAGACCTGGCAAAAGAAATTGCCGGGTTCTCTGCTGGTCTCTCCGAGGAACCTTTGCAGAGGTTCCAGGCCTTGTCCACTGGTATTCGAGAGTGCTCGAAGTTTATCTCTCGAGCAGCCTACGATGGCTTCGAAGCATCGGCTCGAGTAGCCGGAGCCGGCATCGGTGCCCGTCGACAGGCTTGGCTTCAGTCATCTGACCTCGAGCCATGGGTACAGGACAAGTTGGTCGATGTCCCCTGCAGAGGTGAAAACCTCTTTGGCAAGCCCATGGCTGAAAAGGCTGCACAGATCGAGATCGAGACCGAGACTCTGACCAGGACTCGGCTGCCAGAAAAACCTCTGCCCCTTCTCAGAAGAAGAAGGGCTCGGGGAAAAAGCCCTTTTACTTGAGGAAGGCGGCTGCCTATAAACACTACCCTCATTATCAGGCCTCAGCAGCTCCCCAACAGGGTCAGCAGGCCAAGGGACGGGGTAATGGGTCCCGTAGGCAGCACGCCCCCCAAGCCCACAACACCGGCCCCTGCTCAGCAGGGTGGGGGTTTTTGACTCCGTCAGCATAGCCTCTTCCCCTCCGCTGGTTTCTCTCAGCACAGGAGGCCGGCTGGTCCACTTTGCCCACAGGTGGTCAGCCATCATATCAGATACCTGGGTGCTTCATATAGTTCAGAAAGGCTATCTTCTACACTTTCACCAGGTACCTCCCTCCTACTTTCCAGGGGAGCCTCCAAGACTCCCTCTGCACAGGGACTTACTCCTTCAGGAGTTAGCAAGTCTTCTTCAGGAACAGGCTGTGGAACCGGTGCCCCACCACCTGAGAGGTCACGGCTTTTATTCCAGGTACTTTCTGATACCAAAAAGAACAGGAGGCCTCAGACCCATCCTGGACTTGCGAAACCTCAACAAGTTCCTGGCAAGGGAAAAGTTCAAGATGCTTACCCTTGGAATCCTGCTGCCCTACCTCCAGCAGGGAGACTGGCTATGCTCCTTAGATCTAAAGGATGCCTATACTCACATCCTTATTCATCCAGACCACAGACAATATCTCAGGTTTGTTGTGGAAGGAAATCATTACCAGTACAGAGTACTGCCCTTTGGCCTATCCTCCGCCCCCAGGGTGTTCACCAAATGCCTAGCAGTGGTGGCGGCCTATCTAAGACTTCAAGGCCTTTTTGTATTTCCATACCTGGACGACTGGCTCATCAGAGCCCAGTCTTCCCAAGAGGCCACTCAGGCCACTCATCGCACTGTGACTCTGCTCCAGCACTTGGGATTTGTCATAAACTTCGCAATGTTCATTTTGCTCCCCTCTCAAAATCTCGAATTCATAGGCACAAGGTTGAACACACTTCAGGCGCGGGCCTTCCTGCCTCTAGACAGGGCAAACAGGCTCATGGATCTCGCCAGCCACTTTCACAGCAATTCCCTGGTCTCTGCCAGGCAATTTCTGAGACTGCTCGGCCATATGGCTTCCACGGTCCATGTGACCCCCAATGCCCGCCTGAACATGCAACCTGCTCAGTGGTGCCTTCGCACTCAATGGCATCAGGCCACGGGGAGCCTGGCGGACTCAGTACAGGTATCCGACCTGCTGGTCTCTTCTCTGCGGTGGTGGCGTCATCTGCCAAACCTGGTGCTGGGAGTGGCTTTTCAATCTCCTCCACCTTCTCAGGTGCTGACAACCGATGCTTCTCTCCTGGGTTGGGGAGAACATTGCCAAGGGACATTTACTCAAGGCCTCTGGACTCCTTGGGAGTCTGCTCAGCAGATAAACTTCCTGGAGCTCAGAGCCATCCGCCTAGCTCTGAGAGCCTTCTCCCACCTCACTTCTCACCAGTCTGTGCTGGTCCAGACGGACAATCAAGTTGCAATGTTCTATGTGAACAAACAAGGAGGCACAGGCTCCTTCCTTCTCTGTCAGGAGGCACAAAAACTGTGCTCTTGGGCCGTCCTTCACGGCATCTTCCTCAAAGCTGTCTATCTCCCAGGTCAAGAAAATTACCTGGCAGACAAGCTGAGCAGGATCCTCCAGCCACACGAGTGGAGATTGGATCCGTTGGTGGTTCAGCAGATCTTTCTCAAGTGGCGCCTCCCCACCATGGATCTATTTGCCAGTCCCCTGAACCGGCAGCTTCCCAGATTCTGCTCTCGACAACCGCATCCTCTCAGAGTAGCGGCGGATGCTTTTCTGATTCCATGGTCCACAGGCCTCTTGTATGACTTTCCTCCCATGCCACTGGTGTCTCGGACGCTCTTCAAAGTTCTCAGAGACAGAGCCTCGATGATTCTAGTGGCTTACCGGTGGCCGAGACAACCCTGGTTCCCGCTTCTAATGCAGCTGGCGCTGGACACTCCTCTTCCTCTGGGGTTTCAACCCGATCTCCTGTCACAGGATCAGGGGACTCTCCTACACCCCAACCTCCGGTCCCTTCATTTGATGGCCTGGCTGCTGAAAAGGGTAGTCCTTGCTCCCCTCCTGCTGCCTCGGGAGATGGAAGAGGTCGTCTTGGCCTCCAGGCGGCCCTCCACCCGGACGTCCTACGCTCTTAAGTGGCGTCGGTTCTCCGTGTGGTGTGCTCAGCAGTCTGAGAATCCCTTCTCCTGCTTGGTGGCAGTGGTCTTGCAATATTTGCTTTACCTCTCCAATCTGGGCCTTAAGTCCAACTCTGTCAGGGTCCACTTCAGTGCTCTCTCTGCGCATCACGCACCGGTGGATGGCAGGCCTCTTTCCAACCACCCTTTGGTGGCTCGTTTTCTCCGAGGCCTCCTTCTCCTTAAGCCTCCTTTGCGCCCACCAGCCCCTGAATGGGATCTGAATGTGGTCTTGCAGCGGATTACCTGTCCGCCTTTTGAACCTATGGCTTCCTGCCCTCTTCGTTTTCTTTCCTGGAAAACCTTGTTCTTGGTAGCCCTTACCTCTGCTAGGCGCGTTAGTGAACTGCAGGCCCTAGTGTCTGATCCTCCTTACACTAGGTTCTACAGGAATAGGGTAGTCTTACAGACTCACCCTAAGTTTCTTCCAAAAGTGGTTTCTCCTTTTCATTTCAACCAGGAGGTGGTTCTTCCGACCTTCTTTCCCAGGCCGCACACTAGCCGGGCTAAAATGGTCCTGCATACCCTGGACTGTAGGAGGGCCTTGTCCTTCTACCTTGATCGTACGCGGGAGCATAGGAGGGCTGTTCAGCTCTTCGTTTCTTTTGACCCCAAAAAATTGGGGCTACCTGTCTCCAAGCGTACTTTGTCCATATGGGTCGCTGACTGTATCGCCTGGGCTCATGGGGCAGCCGGCCTCTCGTTGGAGGGTCGAGTCACGGCTCATCGTGTCAGGGCGAAGGCTGCGTCAGTGGCTCATCTCCGCTCTGTTCCGTTGGCAGACATCTGCCGGGCCGCTACTTGGTCTTCAAGCCAGACTTTTGCGGCCCATTACTGCCTGGAGAGGGAGTCCCGCAGGGACAGTGCTTTCAGTCAGGCAGTCCTCCATAATCTCTTTGAGGTTTAAGCAACTCCTACCCTCCGGCCCTGGTGTTGGGCTACCGGTCGGGGGCGTTTTCAGAGAAGATTCCTTCCTTCTGTGCTACTGAGCTAGAGGGAGCTCATTTTTCCACTTGAGGTCTCTGGTAGCCTTAAGCTAGGGAGTCCTATATGTGAGGACTGACTTCCTGCTTGGTCCTGGAGAAAAAGTAGTTACTCACCTGTAACAGGTGTTCTCCAGGAGCAGCAGGAATCAGTCCTCACAACCCTCCCTCCTCCCCTTGGAGTTGCAGTCCTATCATTTTGTTTTTGCTAATTTTTTTGCTGTCTTTTAGCTATGTCATCAGACTGAACAAGATGGCACCCTTGGGCGGGAAGGGGACCGTGCTTGCGCACTGCAATTCCCAAAGGCTTTCTTTGAAAGCTGGGGAAATTGCTCCACGAGGGCTCCATCGGCGCCGATGTCACCCATATGTTAGGACTGATTCCTGATGCCCCTGGAGAACACCTGTTACAGGTAAGTAACTACTCTATTTCAACAGGTCCCCAATGCTGAGAGCTGGTTAACTACCATTGTTAACTGAAACAAGCAGGCACACCAGACTGTACAAATGCAATATCATACTTGGAGACCTGAACCTCTCATCCTTCCCACCCACACAAGCGAAAACCTTCTTAGAAGAAATGGAAACCATGAAGTTCCCACAAATCATAAAGGAGCCAACACACAGAAAGGGAGCAATACTCGACTACCTACTGCATTCATACCCAAATAATTCCAAACAAGTAACAGTACTCAGTCCACAAATATGTCCTGTTTCATGGTCAGACCACTGCATAATCCTATTCTAAATTCCACACATCACAGATGACTCACACACCTGACCAACTGTATACCCACAGATTTTGCAGTTCTATAAACAGACCTTCTTAAAAGAAAATCTAATACCAAATCTAAACCAAGAGACAGGCAATGTAGAACTCCTAATAAGCAACTGGAATAACATGATTACTACAGCAGCCTAAGCCCTGCATAAGAAAGTAATACCAAAACACCATCACCATGCAGCTTGGTACGCCGCAGGACTGAAAGCCCTAAAGAGAAAGCTAAGACAGCTGGAAAGGAAATGGAGGTGGTCAAAGAGCCAAAAAGACCAAGATGCATACACATTCCAACTAAAAGAATATGGTAGTATGGTAAACAATTGCAAAAAGGGCTACCACACACTACTAATAATGAACTCCATAAACCGACCTAGAAAACTATTTACAATAACAAAATCTCTAATCAGAGACCCTTAGCAAAAGAAGGATGAGACATTCCTCTGCTCAAACAAAATGCCTGAATATATACAAAAGAAAACCAAAGGAACAACCAAAACAATCCTGGTAAACTCAACCACACCAAGTAAAAACAGTGGAAACACTTGGAACACCTTTTACACAGTCTCAGAGGATCAAATAGAGAACATCATCAATAACCTGAACACCACAACATCTTCTCTGGACCCATGTCCTGTCTCATGGATCAAAGTAGCGAGAGCAGAACTAACACCAACTCTGCACAAAATCACACAGTTGTCCCTCTTAAAGGAATACATGCCAACAGAATTGAAATGTACATCAGTTAGACCAATATCAAAAAATGCCTCACTTGATTTGTCCTCCCCCATCTCATACAGACCAATCTCAAGTTTACCATTCATTGCAAAAGTCATTGAGAAGACAGTACAGCAACAACTCCAAAACCACCTGGACACTCATGCCCCTCTAGACCTGCATCAGCATGGATTCAGGCTTAACCATTGAGTAAAAACATTACTACATCATTCTCTGACAAGACATTGATAAACCACAACAAGGATTTATCCTAATGTCACTAGATATAACCGTAGCATTTGACTCTGTCACTCACAAACTCCTACAACTACATAGGGTTTTATAAAACACTGAGATAGTTCCCTTCATATATGACTGACAGAAAACAACAGATTAAAATAGGACCACACACCTCTGCACCGTCAAACAAGAGGTACCACAAGGAGTTTCACTATACACGCTATTCTTTAACATCTACCTCTAGCCACTATGCTCAATCATAAAAATCATATAGTCCACCAGCATCAGGGATCAGCAAGAGGTAGGCTGCATGCTTGTGACTACTTGCCCCACCCCTTACCTCACATCCAGTAACCTGGTTTAAATTCTTTAGTGCTTCAGGTGTGCCCGAGCCTAAAGGCTTCGCCATAGGGCCCTTATGCGTGGCTCTTAGAGTGGCCTAAGAGTGCACTTCAGAATATCTCCAAAATCCTCCATAAAAGCTCAAATACCCACCTTAAGCACCTGGCTCTACAACTGCCTTCCATAAACTAATCCCAAGATGGCCTCCATCACCATGCTCCTCTGCCTCGCCTCACTCCTCTGGACAGCCACATCATTAACCCCCTCCCAAGCTTGCATACCTATCATACATTCACAACTGCTCCTCACAATACCCCGTCTGCACACCAGAGCCAAATCCAGACCACACCAATGCCTAATTGAGATTAAATTATCACCTGTTGCCCCCTATCAGCTGAACTGCTCATTGATTATGCTTGCTCAACAAGAAACAAAATTCAACTTCTCATAGATTATCTCCTCGATAACCACCTTGACATCCTCTGCATAACTGAATCCTGGTTCACCGAGTCAGATAATGTACTAAATGAACCAACTAACACCAAACTACAACTTAATTCAGTTGTCCGAGAACTGAATGCAGGAGTGGTAGTGTCATTATCATAACCAAGAAAAGCCTTACTCCTAAACAATAGCACAAGTCAAGGCATGGATACATTAGCAATCACAAATTACTCTGTAACCCTCCTGGTATACAGATCCCCTAGTGCAAATCCAAACAACTTGGACCTCCTCCTGGAAACGATATGCAAACTTAATTCCTCCAGCAACCTCAACCTCTCCACTATTCCCTGGTCAAACCACAAAATCAGCATTTTCCTACTACCACTTGAAATGCTCTCCCAAAATTGACCTCCCACAAAAGCAGCCACTCGTACATTCTACCACCTTGAAAAGGAACAATTCATAGAAAGAATTCTATTAAACCTTTAGCACAGCACCGATCTTGGTGTATTCATTCAAACTTGGAACAACACCATAAGCAATACAGCAATAATGCCACCTTCACATCCTGTTCATCGCAAACACAATACAGTAGCATAGTACAACATGCAATTAAAAAACATGAAGTGCAACCTCCCAACCCAAGAGAGAAAATGGAGGCACTCTAAATCCACAGACCATTATACTTATGGCTCATTTATGTGAATATCAAGCTGCCACAAACAAAGCAAAGAAAGATTACTATGCTAAACTATTTCAAGTCTTGCTAAGCTGTCACAGAGAGCTCTTTAATCTAATAAAAACCCCTCTCCAACAGAAAGAAAAAACAAATCTAACTCCACAAAGCTTGGCAAACTACTTTCACACACTAACATGTCCTGAGGACAACACACACTCCTTGCAGTAGCCAGCCCGGAGCTCACCCAATCAAACCTCCAAATAACCTGGGACTCCTTTTCAATCATCTCTGCCAAACATTTGGAAAAAATCATTTCAGGAATCGACACTACCACCTCCCCTCTGGATCCATGTCCGGTCAGCTGGATCAACTCTGCTAAAAGGGACATATTACCCCCGATACTCAAAATCACTAACCTGTCACTCCAACATGGATATATGCCTCATGAGCTAAAAATGGCATCCATTCGCCCAGTTAGAAAAGGCATTGCCTGACCCAGGACAACCTGGTTCATAGCAATCCATTGTCAGCCTGCCCTTCCTGGCAAAGGTAATTGAAAAGATCACACAATAACGGCTCCAGGACCATATAAATACCCGCTTCCCACTTGACCCCCAACAATACAGTTTCCGACCCCAGCATGGAGTCCAATCCCTACTGGCAGCTCTAACTGACAACCTCTTAAAAGGCCTAGACAAACCTCAAAAAAGCTTTGTTCTAGTCTTCCTCGACATCAAGGCGGCCTTCGACTCTGTTCCCCACAATCTACTCATCCAATGCCTTCAAACTCTAAGCCTAGGAGGTACCACACTAAACTGGTTTAAGTCATACCTCACCAACCGACAACTATGTGTCAAAATGGGGTCTGGAAAAATCTACTCCCTACTTACAACAGCAAGGAGTCCCACAAGGGTCCACCCTATCCTCATTATTTAATATCTTCTTCCAACCAATTAGCTCAATCATACTGGTACACAATATTTTCTAAATACAAATAACACCAACTGTCTAAGAGCAATATACTAAACAAAAACAACAAAAAGTGCCCTCAATACAAGATTTACTCCTAATTATAATTATTACTAATGTTCCAAAAACCACCTCAATACAATTACATAAAGGCAAAAATGACCTCAGGATGGCTAGAACCCTACATGTAGTGATATAATCACTATAGGGAATAGCTGATGCTCACATCACAGGTCATATGGCCACCTTATTCAACCAAATTCATTCTCCACTGGTAAACCTTAAAACCACCAAAATTACTTCTGGGAATACAATAAATGCTACACCATCTAATCACACACACACTCCATTCACGACATCCATAAATATACCCAAAGTGTCATGATAATACAAACATTGGAATGAGCAGCACAGGAACAGATTGTAACTCCCTTCAGAATCACTTCAAGCCAATCGTCCCGTTAATGGTCAACCGCTACGCTGCAGATTTTCCAAGCCGAACAATTAAATGAAGCAGAGAGACTTCCAAAATAAGTTGAATCAAAAATTCTTTACAAGAACAACCCTACGAAAGCTCTCGTTTCGCCATATCCAGGCTTCAGGGGAAAACTTTAATTCAATAATCCATTGATTCTCTCAAACTCTCTGCGGAGACTTTGAGATTCTGAAGGGAGTTACAATCTGTTCCTGTGCTGCTCATTCCAATGTTTGTATTATCATGACGCTTTGGGTATATTTATGGATGTCGTGAATGGAGTGTGTGTGTGTTTAGATGGTGTAGCATTTATTGTATTCCCAGAAGTAATTTTGGTGGTTTTAAGGTTTACCAGTGGAGAATGAATTTGGTTGAATAAGGTAGCCCTATGACCTGTGATGTGAGCGTCAGCTATTCCCTATAGTGATTATATCACTACATTTTGGGGTCTAGCCATCCTGAGGTCATTTTTGCCTTTATGTAATTGTATTGAGGTGGTTTTTGGAACATTAGTAATAATTATAATTAGGAGTAAATCTTGTATTGAGGGCACGTTTTGTTTTTGTTACACAATATTCTCTACCATATAGATGCTGATGATGTCATGCTTTATACTCCATTTGACACCACTATTTATTTATGTACATTCTCTTATATACCGCGCTATTCTGCATCAGTGCGGTTTACATTGAACAGGGCATTATAACTTGGATTTAACTATTTTACAGGGAACATGGGCTATGGAGGGTTAAGTGGCTTGCCCAAGACCACAAGGAACACCTGTGGGACTAGAAACCCCAGTCCTTCTGGCCCAAGGTTGCTGTCCTCTAGTGGAATTTGAAACCCTGACCTTCTGGCCTGAAGTACCTTGCCCCAACCACTAGGCCACTCCTCCACTCCAACTATCCCACTCCACTAACCCAACTAAAGAAATGCTTTAGCTCCATCTCACACTGGCTCGCAAAACACAATATGTCTATAAACTACAAAAAAAGCTGAAGTCCTTTACATCACTAAGGAGACCAGTTTTACTCTTCCTCCTCACATATCCATTGATGGAACCCAACTGCAAGTCAAAACAGAAGAACGATACCTAGGAGTCACTCTAGACCAACACCTTACCCTATCCTCCCACATAAGGATAAAGTAGTATACAAATCTGGTTAAATAAATAAGCAAGACCACAAGAACCATATACTACAAACTCAAGGGTATACAACACCTCAAACCACTCTTGGAACCACATGACTTCCATACTGTCTTACAAGCCCTCATTTTCCCTCACTTCGATTAGTGCAATCTCATTCTTCAGGGCTTGCCAAAATATTTGATTCAACCACTCCAACTTGCCATGAACACCACAGCACACCTTCTCTGTAATGCCTCAAGATCAGAACACATCACACCACTCCTCAAACAGTTACACTGGCTACCCATGATTGCACAAATCAAATAGAAATCCATTCTCACAACTTTCTGTCTGTCATGGCTTGTCTGCCACCTACCTACAATCACTAATCTAAAGGATGGCCAACAACAGAAGCAGAAGAACAAGCTCCCTCAACACACTTCACATCCCAGCAATGAATGCCAAAGCCAGTTCTACAGCTTCAAGAAGAGCATTTTCCCTGTTCACTCTGGGCATATGGAACTTGCTCCCAGACACCCTCCGAGCCACTAATGATCTACTGGACCTCAGAAAGAGACTAAAAACTCACCTGTACCTGGAACATTTTCCAATTGATGAAATGTAACCATCATTTCCCTTAATCATAACTTCCTACAAGTATCTACATACCTCTGATTGTAAATATTCCACAGAAAAACCCCTCTGGAAGCTGTTTTATCTGCTATTTTACTCCTAACATAAATAAACCCTGTCTGTCTTAATTTTAATGTTTTGTTCCAAAGTTTGTAGTTTCATGTAATGCCACTGTTGGCCTTATTGATTTATGTAAGTTTTATGTAAAGCCACTGATGGCATATTGTTTCATGTAAACCGCTTAGACTGTCAGATTTGCAGTATGTAAGCTTAGCTAAATAAATAAATAAAAGCTTACAATGTACTGTTTCACATATATGCTGACCATATCGTTCTCCACCATAAAACCCATACACACTGCTCTCACAAACTGCCTCAAGTCAGTAAACGAATGGCTAAACAACCACAATTTATTCATTAACCATAAAAAAAAAACAGAAGTCCTCTACATAACGAGAGACAAAACCTTTAATCCACCAACTACACTGAAAGTCAAAACAGATTTGCTACCTAGGAAATTACACTAGAGCAACAACTATCACTACAGACATGCATCAACAAATCACCAAGCTCATATACCACAGAATGAAACTACTACAGTACCTATGAGTACTGCTTGATGAAAACAACTTCCATATAGTGTTACAAGCCTTGACAGCTCCTCGTATAGATTTCTGCAACAACATATATCATGGCTTGCCAAACTATACCATTCACCCACTACAAATTGCACAGAACATAGCAGCATACATCCTACACAGAACAGCAAGATTGGGACACATAATCCCAGCCATGAAGCACCTCCACTGGCTTCCGATTACAACACAAATAAAATACAAAGCCTTACCATATTCAAAATATCAAAAAACCTTTCCACCAACCACCTGCAATCTCTGATACACAAGAAACAAAACAACCGAATCAGAAGATCGAAGACCCATACACATTCACTATAACGACATCAAAAGCAAAAAGCTCACGTGGCATGCAAGAAACTAATCTCGTTATACTTGCCATCCATTTGGAATTCACTCCTGGCAGACATAAGAGCAACAACGTACCTTAAAGACTTTAGAAGAAAACTCAAGAGACACTTCTTCAGAGAGCACTTTGGAGATGAAACCTAGCAGGCACGACCACCATCTCCAGAGTAATGAGACTCAGTTATTAACATTACATTTGTATGATCCAAGTTCTTTAATGATAAATGTTCAAATGCCTTACATCCTACTTTTCCTTGTGCAAATCCTCGTTGCTGTATACATGTTATATGTTAAAGTATTACATTGAAAACTGTTCTGACTGCAGGATAAAGCGGTATATAAGCAAAGCAAATAACAATAATAAATATGGTGTCAAGACATTCCACAATGCAGATGCTAGCTTGGCAAAAGTTGAATATCTGGTATTGTCTAATTTAGATGCCATTGGTTGAGGGAAATCTCCACTAAGGCATTGGGCTTCAGCCGGGACATCCCCTTTGAAATATTTTTCTGGGTCTTATCCAGAGCACTTGGGATTCTTCACATGAGCCTGCAGATTTTTCTGAACAGGAAGATTGTACTGGCTTGTGGTTGGATCCCACTCTTCCCAATAAAAGGGAAAAAAAACCTCTGCCAGAAGACCTAGTAGGTGCCATTCCGTTTAAAGGTAGAGATGTAAAAGGGGAACCCAGGGCAGAATAATTGGACATCCTTTATTCTTCAACTACCCCTTCTCCACCCAAGGAGGGCAGGAGAGGATTTTTCAAAGATGGAACCCAGCTGCTGGCATTAACCTTTAAAAAGAATAGAGCAGCTTTTAAACTAGATAATAGGATAAAGCCGACAGCCGCCCAAAAGTGCTTGTTTTGGAAGGATCTATCCTTGAAGGATACTAGCAAAAGATTGAAGTGGTATCAACAGAGATGTTTCAATAAAGACAGAAGGTAACCCAAATGTCCTTAAATACAGAGCAGACAGAACTTAGATTTCAAATTACCCCTGCCTACTGATAGCCAGATTAATTTTGAATAAAATACAGCCTCTAAAATGCTTGTATGCAAATGCTAGAAGTCTAAAAAAATAAAATAGGACAGTTAGTATATATAGCACTAAATGAAAAGTTAGATATGATTGGTATCTCAGAGACATAGTGGAAGGAGGACAACCAATGTGACACTTTGATACCTGGGTACAAATTATATCGCAATGATAGAGAAGATCAAATTAGTGGTTGTGCTCTGTTAGAGAAGGCAATGAGTCACACAGGATTAAAGTTTTGCAGGGAACAAAATGCACGGTATAATCTCTATAGATGGAAATTCCATGTAAAAAGGGGAAGGCAATGGCAGTGGGGGTGTACTATCGACCGCCTGGCTAGAATGAACAAATAAATTATGAAATGCTCAAAGAAATCGGAAGCTAACAATATTTACAGTACAGTAATAATAATGGGTGATTTCAATTACCCTAGTATTGACTGGGTCAATGTCATAGCAGGACATGCCAGGGAGATAAAGGTTTTAGATGAAATAAATGATTGCTTCTTGGAGTAGCTGGTTCATGGAACTGAAGAGGGGATGCCATCTTGGACCTCGTCCTTAGCAGAACAGAAGATCTGGTGCAAGAGATAAGAATGTTGCGGCCACTTGGCAATAGTGATCATAGCATGATCACATTTGATTTAATAAATGGAGGAAGGATGACAAGGAAATTCACAGTGCTACGTTTTAACTTTCAAAAGGGAGACTATGATAAAATGAGGAAAACAGTTAAGAAAAAACTAAAAGGAGCAGCAGCAAAGGTTAAAGATTTACATCAAGCATGGGTGTTGTTTAAAAATACTATCTTGGAAGCCCAGACCAGCTGTATGCCACGCTTTAAGAAAAGTGGAAGGAAGTCCAAAATACTTTCAGCATGGTTTAAAGCTGAGGTCAGAGAGGCTGTTGTAGCCAAAAAAGCATCTTTCAGGAAATGGAAAAAGGAGTCAAATTATGAAAAATGGAAACATAAGCACTGGCAAGTTAGGTGCAAGGTATTTTTAAGGCAGGCAAAGAGAGAATTTGAAAAAAAGCTTGCTGTGGAAGCAAAAATAAATAAAACCTTTTTGAAGTACATTCATAGCAAAAACCCTGAGAGAGAGTCAGTTGGACCATTAAATGATAGAGGGATAAAAGTGGTACCAAGAGGGGACAAGGCCATAGTGGAGAGACTGAATGAATTCTTTGCTTCGGTTTTTACTGAAGATGATGTAGGGAAGTTATCCATAGTAACATAGTAAATGACGGCAAACACAGACCAGCATGATCCGTCTAGTCTGCCTAGCAAGGTGACAAAAGTAGGTGCACCTGCTGCTCCGTGCAGTTCACCCATGTCTTTGTTTAGGAGTGTAGGGCACCTCTGTTTGTTGAGAAATTAGATAGTTAAGTTTATTTTGATTTTATCCTGTTGCTATAAAGGGATCCACTGTGTCTGTCCCATGCCATTTTGAATTCTGTCACTGTATTTGCCCCCACCACTTCCATCACGAGGGCATTCCAAGCATCCACCACCCTTTCAGTGAAAAAGTATTTCCTGACATTGTCTTTCAATTTACACCCTTGCAGCTTCAAGTTATGCCCTCTAGTTTTAAGCTTCCCTGTCTTTGGAAGAGGTTTGTTTGTTCATTAATACTCTTTAAGTATTTAAAGGTCTGAATCATATCTCCCCTATTCCTCCTCTCCTCCAGAGTGTACATATTTAGGTCTTCAAGTCTCTTCTCATAAGGCTTCTGATGCAGGCTCCAAATCATTTTGGTCGCCTACCTCTGAACAATTTCCAGTCCTTTTACATTCTTTGTGAAATATGGTCTCCAAAACTGAACACAGTATTCCAAGTGAGGTCTCGCCAGTGACTTATATAGGGGCATTAGTACCTCTTCCTTTCTGCTGGTAATTCCTCTTTGTATGCAACCCAACATCCTCCTGGCTTTTGCCACTGCCTTGTCGCACTGTTTTGCCACCTTGAGATCCTCAGAAATAGTCACACCAAGATCCTTCTCTGGTCCGTGCACACCAACCTCTCGCCCCCTATCACGTACATTTCCCTTGGATTTTTGCTTCCCAAGTGCATGACACTGCACTTCTTCACATTAAACCATTCCAGCTTTTGTAGATCTTGCCTCATGTTATCCACTCCCTCAGAGGAGTGCACTCTGTTGCAAATTTTTGTGTCATCTGCAAAAAGACAGACTTCTATTCAGTCCTTCAGCAATATCGTTCACAAATACATTGAACAGTGCCAGTCCCAGGACCGAACTCTGGGGCACCCTGCTAATCACCCTCCTTTCATCTGAGTGAGCTCCATTTACCATCACCTTCTGACGTCTGTCAGTCAACCAATTGACTATGATAGAATGAGGAATATAGTTAGGAAAAAACTAAAAGGAGCAGTTCCAAAGGTTAAAGACTTACAGCAAGCTTGGGTGTTATTTAAAAATACTATCCTCGAAGCCCAGACCAGCTGTATTCCACACATTAGGAAACGTGGAAGAAAGTCCAAAAAACTGCCAGCATGGTTTAAAGGTGAGGTCAGAGAGGCTGTTGCTGCCAAAAAAGCAACCTTCAGGAAATGGAAAAAAGAGCCAAATGATGAAAACTGGAAACAGCACAAGCACTGGCAAGTTAAATGCAAAGCATTGATAAGGCAGGCAAAGCGGGAATTTGAGAAGAAACTTGCTACGGAAGCAAAAACATGAAATAAAGACTTTTTCAAGTACATTCGTAGCAAAAGGCCTGTGAGAGAGTCAATTGGACCATTAGATGATAGAGGGGTAAAAGGGGCAGTAAGAGGAAACAAGGCTATAGCAGAGAGACTGAATGAATTCTTTGCTTCGGTCTTTACTGAGGAAGATGTAGGGATGTTACCCAAGACTGAAGTGGTATTTAAAGGTGATACTGCAGAGGAATTGTGAGAAATATCGCTACACCGGGAAGATATATTACAACTATTTGATAAACTGAATAGTAGCAAATCACCTGGACGGGATGGTATACATCCCAGAGTGTTGAAAGAACTGAAATATGAGATTGCAGACCTGCTATTGGTAATCTGTGAACTTTCATTAAAATCATCTGTAATACCTGAAGATTGGAGAGTCGCCAACGTAACACCAATTTTTAAAAAGGGTTCCAGGGGTGACCCAGAAAATTACAGACCGGTGAGCCTGACGTCAGTACCAGGGAAAATGGTAGAAACCATCATAAAGAACAAAATTACACAGCATGTAGATAGTCATGGCCTAATGGGAGACAGCCAACATGCCTTTAGACAAGGAAGATCTTGTCTTACTAATCTGATATGTTTTTTGAAGGTGTGCATAAACAGGTAGACAAAGGTGAGTCGGTTGATATAGTGTATCTGGACTTTCAGAAAGTTTTTGACAAAGTCCCCCATCAGAGACTTTTGGCGAAGCTAAAAAGTCATGGGATAGGAGGCAGTGTACTATTGTGGATTGGGAACTGGTTAAAAGATAGAAAGCAGAGGGTAGGGCTAAATGGCCAATATTCCCAATGGAAAAAGGTGAATAGTGGAGTACCCCAGGGATCTGTACTGGGTCCGCTGCTTTTTGACATATTCATAAATGACCTGGAAAAGGGAATAACTAGTGAGGTTATCAAATTTGCAGATGACACAAAACTGTTTAAAGTTGTTAAAACCCAAGAGGATTGTGGAAAACTGCAGGAGGATCTGGATAAATTGGAAGACTGGGCATCCAAATGGCAGATGAAATTTAATGTGGACAAGTGCAAAGTTATGCACCTAGGAAAGAACAACCCACACTATAGTTACATGATGCAAGGCTCCACATTAGAAACCACCACCCAGGAAAAAGATTTAGGAGTCATCGTGGATAACATGTTAAAACCCTCCGCCCAGTGTGCAGCGGCGGCCAAGAAAGCAAATAGAATGCTAGGTATCATAAGGAAAGGGATGGAGAATAAAACAAAGGATGTTATAATGCCTCTGTATCGCTCCATGGTATGACCGCACCTTGAATATTGTGTGCAATTCTGGTCACCGTATCTTAAAAAGGACATAGCGTTATTAGAAAAAGTACAGAGAAGAGCCACCAAATTGGTGAAGGGGATGGAAGGCTACTCCTATGAAGAGAGGCTAAGAAGGTTAGGGCTCTTTAGCCTGGAGAAGAGACGGCTGAGGGGAGATATGATAGAAACGTGGATCAATTGTTTACGCTATCAGAGTATAGAAAGACTAGGGGACATGTAATGAAGCTACAGGGTAAACTATTTAAGACAAATAAGAGAAAATATTTTTTCACTCAACGTGTAATCAAACTCTGGAAGCTGTTACCGGAGGATGTAGTAAGGGCTGTTAGTATAGCTGGGTTTAAAAAAGGTTTGGACAAGTTCCTGGAGGAAAGGTCCATAAACCACTATTAAAAAGGGACCCAGGATATCAATGCTTGACCCAGTACAAGCATTGTGGAACCTGTGTTTTTTGGGGATATTGCTAGGTACGTATGACCTAGATTGGCCACTGTTGGAAACAGGATACTGGGCTTGATGGACCTCGGTCTGACCCAGTATGGCATGTCTTATGTTCTTATGTTCTTAATTTCTGATCCATTTCACCACCTTTGGACCCATCCCCAAACTGTTGAGTTTATTGATAAGCCTCCTATGAGGAACAGTATCAGCTTTGCTGAAATCCAGGTAGATGACATCCATCGCATGCCCCTGATCTAGTTCTCTGATCACCCAGTCAAAGAACTCAATCAGATTTGTTTGGCTAGATCGTCCTTTGGTAAAACCATGTTGCCTCGGATCATGCAACCTGTTGGTTTTGAGAAAGTCCACTATTCCTCTTTCAGGAGTGCCTCCATCACTTTTCTCGTCACCGAGGTAAGGCTCACCGGCCTGTAGTTTGTCACTTCTTCCCTGTCACCACTTTTGTGAAGAGGTACCACATTAGCCCTTCTCCAGTCCTGAGGAATTTCTGTTTCCAAGGATCTGTTAAAAACATCCTTTAATGGCCCTGCAAGAACCTCTCTGAGCTCTTTCAGTATCCTGGGATGTATCCCATCCGGTCCCATGGCCTTGTCCATTTTCAGTTTTGCAAGTTGTTCTAACACATCATCTTCTGTGAATGGTATGGTATCTACTTCATTCCCATTTTTATATTTGGGAGTCACAAGTGGTCCTTCTCCAGGATTTTCTTTAGTAAAAACAGAGCAGAAGTATTTGTTTAGCAATTTTGCTTTTTCAATGTCACTTTCCATGAGTTCGTTCCCAGTACTTCTGAGTCCTGCAATTCCATCTCTGATTTTCCTCCTCTCCCGAATATACCTGAAGAAAATTGTGTTGCCACACTTCACATCTTTAGCCATCTTTTCCTCTGCCTTTGATTTTGCTTTCCTTATTTCTCTTTTTGTCTCTTTTAGTTTGATCCTGTATTCCTTTCTGTGTTCCTCTGTTTGCAAGCTTTTGAGTTTTGTGAAAGCTGTGTTTTTTGCCTTTATTTGAGCAGCCACTTCTTTGGAGAATCAAATATGTTTCCTTCTCTTGTTTTTATTTACTTTCCTTACATATTTATCTGTTGCCCCTTTTATTGCCACCTTTACTTTAGCCCATTGCAATTCCACTTCCCTTATCCCTTCCAACCCTGCCAACTCCTCCTTCAAGTACTTGCCCATTTTACTGAAGTCAGTGTTTTTGAAGTCTAGAACTTTGAGCTTGAATTTCCCGGCTTGTGCCAGATCACATCAATGACCTGTAACTCTATTGTAAATCAAAAAATAAGAACACTTAGCTTTTAGTTCTGAATCACTAATTATACTCTTCCACTATTCTCCCAAAGTCCCATGCTTCTAGGCGCCAATGCTTTTCTCTTAACAAGTTCTTCAGGGGACCTCTTAGTGTGTTACATCCTACAGAAAAACCAAAATTAGTAACTGAACTGTTTAGTAATATTTATTATACTTCTGACTAGCATCCCATCAATACTATTACCAAACAAATAATAAATACCTCTACATACTGCTGCCCATGTTCCAAAATCGTTCACCGACTCGAACTCAGTACTACCCAAAAAACGCCGCGCATGCGGGTTGACTTTTACTCTACCTATTTAAACCTTGTTGACAAAATGAGTTGTATTCATCAATGCTCATTCTGCCAATTCTAAGTGCATGCGGACCAATCTATCTCTAAATTTAAACCCCTTGGCTGTACCGTGTCCAATTTATATATCCACCATTGTTCTCTATTTAACAACTGCTGGGCACATGTCCTCCCCTGTGTTCCTTTAATTAACTTCTCAATACACCAACAACGAAGCTGTTCATATTTATGGCTATGGGCCACACAATGTGAAACTATCGGGGCACATCTCGATCTACACTCATGTTCTTTCATTCTCACCTTAAAAGTACGAATGGTTTTCCCTATGTAAAGAAGATCGCAGGGGCAGCGGATGGCATAGACCACAAACGTTGATTCACAAGTTGTGGTGTATTTTAACTTATATTGCACTCCTTTATGAGTGAAATGTGACGTCTCATACGTGATGTCACACACTGTACAATGCCCACATCGACTGTGACCCCCTATTCGTGGTACCTTGAGTCCTGGTTCTACGGCCCTTAATACCACTGGGCTTAGATATTCCTTAAGGTTCCTACTCCATCTCCACACACACCGCACTTGTTTGTCTCACACCCCTGGTAAGGTTTTCAAAACAGCACTATGTTTCTGCAGTGTTTTCTGCAGATTAAAACTTAAAGGGGAGTAAGTCGTGATCAAATTAATAGAATTGTCTTCTAGCTGTCTACTGCCTGAACTCCTGGGCTTTAAAAGCAAACTCCTGTTATAAAGTGCTCTCTGATACACCCGATGGACCATGTGTCAGGGATACCCTCTCTCCACAAAGTTAGTTGCCAACTTCTTCAATAGTATCTTAAAATCTGCAAGGTCTGAACAACTACGTTGGTATCTCAAAAATTGAGACAACGGAAGGCTCGCTTTTAAACGGGGGGGGGGGGGGGGGGATGGGCACTATCATAGTGGAGAAATGTGTTACGATCTGTGGGCTTCCGAAAAAAGGAAGTCCCCCACTGAGCTTTTTCTTGTATAATGGTGATGTCCAAATAGGTAATATGCTGCTTATGAGCCTCGTACGTGAACCTGATGTTAATATCACCTTGGTTTAACCAATGCATAAACAATTGCAAACTTGATTCCGTACCAACCCACAGTATAAAGATGTTGTCTATATATCTGTACCATGCCTTTATGTAAGTTGTGTAAGGAGATTGTGGCAACCACTTTTGTTCAAACTCCCCCATGTATAAATTAGCTATCGAAGGGGCGCAGGTGGCATCCATGGCCACCCCTGCTATCTGATGGTATAAACTCCCTTCAAACACAAAAACTTTTTCATACAAAGCTATTTCAATCAAATTTTGCAAAAATACCAAGAGTTCTTGTGATAAATCTCCCCAACCCTTCAAAGCTTGTTGTACCACAGCCCTTGCTGCACTCTGGGGAATACTTGTATATAGCGACTGGACATCTAATATCACCAATATTACCTCCTCCACTGCTGCCCAAGGAGCTAATTCACCCAAAACGTTCAAAAAATGGGTGGTGTCTCAGATGTAGGAAGGGATGTCAATTAACAGGGGCCTTAAGAATGAATCTAAGTATGTTGATACCGGCTCTAACAATGTGCCTTTTGCGGACACAATAGGGCGTCCCGGAGGTTGAATCAAATTTTTATGTTTCATGGGGACCGTGTAGAACTTTGCCCACTGTGGTGTTAACACGTTCAAATAATGAAACTCTTTTCTAGAGATCAACTTCTTTGTTAGAGCCTCTGAAGTGAGGTCTTTAATTTTTGATTGAAGCTCCTCACTTGGGTCAGTCTGTAAGACCTCATAAGTGGTAGTATCACTCAATTGCCGTATTGCTTCTCGTACATAGCTTTCTCTATTTTGTACCATTATGGCTCCACCTTTATCCGCCTGATGTATGACGAGATCCGTCCTTGATTGAAGTTCTCATAACGTATTACACTGTTCTCGGGACAAACGAGTGTTCTTATGGGAATTGTTCAGACCTTGCAGATTTTAAATACTATCAAAGAAGTTGGCAACTAACTTTGTGGGGAGAGGGTATCCCCGACACATGGTCCATCGGGCGTATCAGAGAGCACTTTATAACAACAGGAGTTTGCTTTTAAAGCCCAGGCGTTCAGGCAGTAGACAGCTAGAAGACAATTCTGTTAATTTGATCACGACTTACTCCCCTTTAAGTTTTAGTATGCAGAACATACTGCAGAAACATAGTGCTGTTTTGAAAATCTTACCAGGGGTGCGAGACAAACAAACAAGTGCGGTGTGTGTGGAGACGGAGTAGGAACCTTAAGGAATATCTAAGCCCAGCGGTATTAAGGACCGTAGAACCAGGACTCAAGGTACCGCAAATAGGGGGTCACAGTCGATGTGGGCATTGTACGGTATGTCACGTCAATGTTGGTCTTTTCCTGAACGTATCCTCACGGACACTGTACCCCCCAACAGATCCAGAAGAACATCAGCCGTAAACCTACTGACAACCTCGAAGGCGTTGACAAAGTGCAACATGACAACCTCAAACAGAGCCTTCAGTTTCTATGTACCCAAATGCTGGAACGCTCTACCCTCCGACATAAGGGCCATTACTGACCTACTCCAGTTCAGGAAGGCACTCAAATACCACCTCTTCCTTCAATACTACCCTACCAGCAATTGAACCAGAGGAAGTGACCCACTCATGAACACACCATGCCGTTCTTGATATTATTAAGACTCTATTCTGTTCTATGTAATTATCTCTTGTATATAGTTTACCCCGGTTCTCCAAGTTTGTACTCCTGTTTGATGTAAACCAAACAGCTTGTTGTTATGGTCTTTATGTTATAATGTAAACCGCGCTGATGCCGAATAGTGCGGTATATAAGAACTTGTAATAAATAATAAATAAATAAATAGTATTCATTTGTGAGAAGAGACTGTCTTAGTTTTGTCTAATCACATAAAATGGTTTAATGGGAGACAGCCAACATCGCTTTAGCCAGGGAAGGTCTTGTCTTATTAATCTGTTATAGTTTTTTGAAGGTGTAAATGAACAGGTAGACAAAGGTGGGTCTGGATTTTCAGAAAGCCTTTGACACGGTCCCTCTTGAGAGACTTGGCAAAATTAAAACGTCATGGGATAGAAGGAAATGTATGATTATGGATCAGGAACTGGTTAAAACGTGGAAAACAGAGGGTAGGGCTGAATGGCCAATTTTCCCAATGGAGAAAGGTGATAGTGGAGTACTCGAAGGATCTCTGTTGGGTCCTTTGCTTTTTAACATATTCGTAAGTGACCTGGAAATAGGAATTTGTAGATGATACAAAATTATTCAAAGTTGTTAAAACCCAAGAGATTCTGAAAAATTGCAAGAGGACCTTAATAAATTGGAAGACTGGACATTCAAATGGCAGATGAAATTTAATGTGGACAAGTGCAAAGTTAAGCACTTAGGAAAGAACAACCCAAAGTATGGCTACCTGATGCAAGGTTTCATATTAGGAACTGCCACCTAGGAAAAAAGACTTGCATATCATTGTGGATAACACATTGAAATCTTCTGCCCAGTGTGCAGTGGTGGCCAAGAAAGCAAATAGAATGCAAAGAAAATATGGAAAGGAATGGAGAATAAAACAAAGGATATTATTATACCTCTGTATTCCATGGTGTGACTGCACCTTGAATGTTGTGTGCAATTCTGGTCGCCGTATCTTAAAAAGGATATAACAGAATTAGAAAAGGTACAGAGAAAAAAAGCCACCAAAATGGTAAAGGGGATGGAAGGTTACATTTTTGAGGAGAGGCTAAAAAGGTTAGGGCTCTTCAACCTGGAAAAGAGATGGCTGAGGGGAGATATGATAGAGGGCTATAAATTAATGAATGGAGTGGTACAGGTAAATGTAGATTGATTGTTTATGCCATCAAAACGTAGAAAGACTAGGGGACATGCAATGAAGCTACAGTGAAACCCATATAAGACTAATAAGAGAAAATATTTTTTCATTCAATGCGTAATCAAACTCTGGAATTCATTACCGGAGGATGTAGTAAAAGCTGTTAATGTAGCTGGGTTTAAAAAAGGTTTGAACAAGTTCCTGGTGGAAAGATTTATAAACCATTATTAAAAGAGACCCAGGAAATCCATTGCTTGTCCCATTGCAAGCATTGTGGAACCTGTCTTCTGGGAAAACTGCTAGGTATGTGTGACCTAGATTGTCCACTGTTAGAAACAGGATACTGGGCTTTGATGGACCTTAGTCTGACCCAGTAAGGCATATCTTATGTTCTTATGAATAATGTCTATTTACAGAATCCTTATAGGGGCTCAGGTGAGATGGGAAAGACCCCTCTCCATTCATTCAGTGAATAAGAAAGTTGATTTTGTATAGAGTCCAGAAGGCTCCTGGATTTGAGAAGCAACTGTTTCTGCACTACTCAGTGGAGGTTGAATCTGTTCTTGATAGCTAAATGTTTGACATCACATGCCTCATGGCCACCAGGGAGAGGTGCTAGGAACACCATGCTCTCTTCATACAAAGCTCTATGGACTAACATATGCCAAACATTTTGTATAAGAACTACTCTCAGAAACAAGTTTGCTGAAGTATGATCACTATTGAGCAAGAGAGAAAGGAGTGTTGGAAGCATATGGTCAGACTGACCTTTTGATATTTTTTTAAATGACTGGAGCCCATACAATAGATATTAATGTTCGCAGACTGTCATAGCAGCAATCCTTAGACCTTAGCAGGCCTTTCCTGCACAATATAGTAAACAAGCCTTGTAATAGGCTGAATCTTTCAGTGAATGCAGCTGGTTTGATAAGAGCACTGCAAAATTCTCAGATCTCTTTCCTGGTCTAACTTCTAATGCAGCCACCACCTCTACTAGGAAGTACATGGTTGGGGGACGGTGGCAAGTAAAGGACAACTTCCCTGTCTTATTCCAAACACGTATAATGGGGATCTTGAGCTTGTCCTGAACATCAGCTCCTGCAGTGCCGCCCCCCCCCCCCCCATCCATTGCTGCTCCTACAGCTCTCTGACAACCAGGAAGCCTCCAAAGGCTGGCAGAGGGAAAATAAGCTGAAGAAAAGCTTCCGGTAAGCTCCGCCTCTGGAAGAAGGCATCCTCGCTTGCCTACGATCCCCTACTTAGATCCACCAGCACACCAGGCGGGTCCTTGCCTAAGGACCACACCAAAGGGCCCTTAGGTGTGGCCCTTGAGTGGGGACCGAGAGCAGACATTCTTGACTTCTGATGGCCATCACCAATGCAATGAGGGACACCTTAGAAAGCAAGCCAGCCCTACATAGCAACTCCTCCATACTCCTGATTACCGCTGCTACAGCCAACATCATAACTTGAGACTAACAAAAGCGTCTCCTAATACAAAGACTGTGAAGCTCTGCACAACAGCGCTGGGAGCCATTACCACTAGGATCACAGATAAGTATTGTGTAATTGTGCAACCTCTTGGTAAAATTATTACTAATGTTTGTGCCTGCTAAGAACTCAACCTTCAGTCTGAAGCATAACCCAACTGCATTCCGCATTACACAAAGGCTTATGCCATAGCAATTATTTACCTAATTCTTTGGGCTACCCTAATCTTCACACAAACTGAGGTTTACTCACACCCTCTAAGACTCATCCCTATTATACAAGGAATTGGCTATTGGCTGTAGGGTCACTATATGACTAATGCAACCATACACTCATTCCACAGGACACCAGCATCTCATTCACATAAGCTTACAACCATTACCAAAGCCTCCAGTAAACGACCTGGTAAAGACTAAAAATTTAAAAGGCATGCTCATCAGTGCCCGATCAGCCTGAAAAAAGACATCTGTCCTCATGGATTATGTTGAGCACCAAAACCTAAGATATATACTATGTGTCACGGAATCTTGGCTCACTGGCACAGATTTAATCCTAACAAACCAATTAAACCACCCCAACTATCACCTCTTTAATTGCCCAAGAGCTAATACAAGGGAAGGAGGAATTTTCATCCTAACTAGAAGTGACATAAAATTTAATTTCCTGATTGTCCATCCAGTCTAGTCCCGAACCCCTGGGTTGCCCATCTCATCCAGCAGCTTGGAGACTGAGAAACCTTCTTTTGTGATGTCACTGGTATATCCTCTCGGGAGCCGCCTCCGTTCACCAGTTATTTATTTTATTTATTTATTTACATTTCTTATATACCGCGCTCTTTGTCATCAGTGCGGTTTACATTGAAACAATATAACACTTGGTCATTTGAGTATGACTTTCGTTTACACATAACAGGGATTTTAACATGGAGGTAAACTGGGGAAAACTATTTACATTTCTAGCAATATACATGTTGGTACTCAACTTGTAATAGTTTTATGCAATTAGCTATCAGTGGTTAGGAAATGTAAGGGTGGGGGAGGGCGAAGGGGGGGGGGGATATCTAGATGTTTAAAATGCATAAGAAACAGGTGGTGTTTGATGGATTTTCTAAACTGCCTAAGGTCCCTGATCGCTCTAATGCTGGGAGGAAGTTTGTTCCAACACCTGGGGGTGAAGTTCCCAAATGCCTTATTGATGGTTATAAGATTTGGTCAGTTATTCTTCTGTAGGTCCTGGGTTCATTTCACTTCACAGAGGCAGTGGGGCTTGTAATAAAACAAGCAAACAGGTGTGGCTTGGAGAAAGGTTTTCATGTAGAAATAGGCTTAATACATAGGTATTGAACAGAGGTATATAGTGCTTGTTACAGAGCTGTTTCAGTGTGCATCAATGAATCTATGTGTGCATGTGCATGTGTGAAGTGTAAGAGAGATAGGCCTGAACATGTGGCTTAGAGCCTCATGGCAAGGGAGAGAGAGAGAGAGAGAGCGGGGGAGGGGTGAAGGGAATTGATTATCAGAGCCTCCTGTCCTTCATGTCCAATGGATGGTGGGAGAGAGAGAGAGACAGGAAGTGTTTCTGTCTTTTATAGTGAATTGAATCCTTTCCAGCACTTCCCCTTGAGGTCTGCTAGCCACTCCCTTTAAGGTCTGCTATTCTTGATTTAGCAAGGAGGGGCTTCAGACAGGCCTTGGAGAATGAAATCACCAGGGGGTCAGAATTAATCTCATTTTGTAAACTGTCCTATTACCTTTGGAGACTGAAGTCACCAGAGTCCAAAGCTGCATGAAATGTATGCTGACATCTCCCACACCTTTTTTATTTTTATTTATTATTTGTGCCTGGAAATGGTGGAAGCAAGCCTGTGGTACCTGTCCCAGCTGCCATTACATGGCTGGGGGCGATGTGAGATCATCCTTTCACGTTAAGGGGTTCCCTTTTTGGTGGGGTTTCCCTTCCGTGATTGGTTGGTGTTCTTGAACGGCAAGGTTTGCTAGCCAATCTTTAGCTGGTATCCTCGATTTGAACGGCCAACTGTTCGGCGTTTTTTTGCCAGTTTCCTGGTGGATCAAGTTCTTTTCGGAGTTGAGTTTGGAGCGCTTGATACAGGGGTCTTGTTCCCCAAAACGTGCACGTCGCGCGTGCTCATAAGATAAGTGCAATATGCTTTTTTATTGCTGAACTGTTTTGGAGTATTCGAAGTTTAGATAGTTTGAACCCATGTGGTTGAATAAAAGGGATATGTATCGCGTTTGGGGGTTGGTTCATAGTGCCTCCTCCTCGTGATTTATGTCCGACAAAAATAGTTGAAAAAAATTTCTTTTGGGGATTTCAACGGTATCTTGGTTTTGTGGTATCTATTTTGATAACCGTTTGGGGGTAGTTTTTTGGATTACATGATAGTAGGCAGCTTGTCTAATACCTCCTGTATTAAATACCTTGCTATGTCCAGCAAGTCCCCTGTCCTGCACAGTACTGTCTCTAGTACTGTCTCTAGTGTTCTAGAGATAAACAAGTCTCCTTATGAGTCCAAACCTCGTGTCTTAGGTAGAGCAGCCACTACTTGGGGGGGGGGAACCCAATATGCTACCTCCATGCCCGTCTTAGAGAGAGTGAACAGTGCATAAGGTCTGCAGGAATTTTTGAGGAGGCTAAAGCAAAAAGGTACCAGGATGCTATGATTGAGGATAGGAAGCAATACTAGACTGCAGCTGACTCTGGTATTCAGTGTAATAGGAAATGCCAAATTAGCAGGCCAAATTAGCCTGGATGTAGGGGTGAATGCTGGAGACGTTCAGGGTAACTACCTTAAAATGTTGTTGATGTGTATGACATGCGTTGCAAGGATGTGAATAAAAACATTACAGACATGATCAGCAGTAGGTGAGTAACCCAATAACAATTCCCACACAGACACATGAGCATCTTGTAGCAAGTGTCCAACAATATGTTGAATGTGTCCATTCTCATAAGCGATGGTGTGATTCACTTCAGTGGATGTTGTTTTAAGGTGATCAATATAGGCATGGAGTTCTGTAAAGTTGAGCAGTTTATGTAGTGTCTCTTCTCCCATGCCAAGTGGTAAGGGATGCACAGCATATGAGATAAAGTCTGGAATGTCCATAGAGTCATTGGTAACCAGCAGTGTGGAATAAGTTGTCCCATTAATGGTGATGGAGACCAGTGGTGTATGACTGCACCAGGTATTGTTTGGTAAATAGTTTGAACTATACAACAAAGTGTTCTTGGGAAGGCGAATGTCATGCATTCTGGGAGCAATCGAAAAAGAAACATTCTGGGGAAAGAACAGATGAAAACAAAAGTGTCCAGCTCCAAGGTAATACAAACTGTGTGAGGTAGTCAGGGAATATGAAAGCTTAACAGTCAGGGAGCAAGAGGAGGAATTGTTCCAGCAGGAGGTGTCAGCCTCTTTAAACTGGTGAGGTTGACACTTGAACTGAAGTGTAGTCTGCTCACACAAACTGGGGTCCATCGGCTTGAATGAAGTCCAGGTGTCGTCCAGTGGCTGCACCCATGTGAGATGGTCCACAGGATACATAAGCATATTATCAAACTGCACCCCAATATTAACAATAGGATAAATAACTGTGTGTTGTCCTGACCATGGGATCAAAGTACAGATAGAGCAGCCTTGTGGTGAACAAATGGGAACACTAACTGTCCACCAATCAAGGTGAGCTATAGCAAATTCAGGTATTTTGGTCCTAGCCATATGAATGAGAGATGGTGGCCAGTGTCCTAACTTAGCAGTGATCAGAATTTCCTTTAGTATAGTAATAAGCTCGATCTGTACTTGATCACAGGTAAGAGCCCAGGAAATATTCTTTCCCAATCTATATTCTGCATGTGCTAAGGTAACAATTTTCTGTTCTATAATGGGAGATATAAGAGCAAAGGTATCTACAACTACATTGGACAGTTTAGAGGAAGCTTCATTAATAATATGTTGTGAGGTAAAACCATCAGCAGCATGCTGAGCAGTGGATCCCATTTTATTACGGAGCACCTCTATATCAATTATATTAAGGGCACCCAGTGCAGTCCCTGTGCCACCTAAAATTGTATCAATTAATTCACGCTTGTGTCAAAATTGATTGGCTCGGGGTGTTACTGACTGCATATCAAACCAAGTATTGAGCATTTGTATGTGGTTGGCAACAAACTGAGAGCAATTTGGATATTTGTGAGTAACTAGAAACAATTTGGGAAATAGATGCCAAGTAAGAAAATTGTATTCCACATCATATAAAACATCGTGTGGTGCATCATATTTAATCTGAAAGGGATGTCCTTCCTGAAATGGGCGGATATCAGAAAGGTAGAGTACAGGAGGAGCAGAAGTGGTGGGAGGGGTGGGATGAGGGGTGGTAGGTAAACAAGATACATCCAAAAGGAATGAAGTCTCAGTGATGTACTGTTGATCACTCACAACCCATGTGTAAATTATTTTCCAGGTACCTCTGTCCTGACAGGAAATATTGTACAAAATCAAAGCAGGAGGACCTAGAAAGTAACGTTCTGGGCGTGCCCTCAATTCTTGTGTCCTTTCTAGAGAAGTGGAAACTGGTGGCTCCCACTGTACTTGAGTGATGTTTAATGAATAGAACACTGGCTTGTCCTGTACTGAACAGAAACTCAGGATGACCAGATCCTTTCCTTCCGGGAAAGGTGGGGGTATTTCTTGGTAGCGATACAATCCACCTGTGGAATTAACCCAGCCAATCGTGCATATTCGGATGATAGTTCCTGTAATGAGACTTGAGTAGAAGAGAGCAGATACAAGAACAGCAGGAAACTGAGACATAATAAAAGCTAACTAGTTTCATTCTACTAGGGAGTAAACTAATGCTCCTCACTTATACTATGTAACAACAAAACAAAAAAAAAATAATTTCTACAAAAAAAATAATTTCTACTACTTATTTACATAACTAACTACTTATTTACATAACTATTAAACACATGTACAGCAGGAGTAACTAGTTACCGTCCTCAAGCGACTTTTGTTCAGAAAGCAGCTGTCCGTGCTGTCTTCAGGTGGTGTCTGAAAACAAAGACTGATAAAGCACGTATTACCCATATGGTTTTAACTGGATGATGTGTTTCCAGTACTGCTGGTTGTCAGGCATTAGGATCTGGTATAGGCTTGGGCCTAAGGTATCAGTAACTAAGTACGGTACTTCCCACTGTGCAGTTCCAAAGGGGAGGTTTGGTCTAGGTCTCGACTCTGCAAGACACTAGTGACAGGGCTTCCTTCATGTATTCATGAAATATTGATGGGGAATCCTTATATCCCTGTGGGAGCACAGTCCATGCATATTGTTTATTCAGCCACTGAAAGGCTGTTTTGTACTGGCACTCAAGGGCCAGGGGCAGACTCCAAAACCCATTGGATATGTCTAAAACAGAGAAAAATTTACATTTGGGATTCAGTTTAGAGATCATTTCAGGGTATGAGGCTACCACGGGCACTACAGATTTTGAAACTTGATTCAGGGCACGGAAGTCCATAGTGAGCCTGAAGGAACCCCCCGGTTTAACTATCGGCCAGACTGGTGAATTACATGTGGAAGAAATAGGTCTAATCAGACCCCTCTCCTCCAGTATCTTCACAATTTTAGTCACTGGTTCTATAGCCTGATGAGGTACTGGGTATTGCTTCTTTGGTGGAGGATCCTCACCTTCCAGCAGTATTTCTGTGTGCATTTTCCCACAATCTAACTTGTCTTGAGCCCAGACTGGAATATCAGCCACTTCTGAGGGAATTACACACAGATCATACTGTTGAACTGCCTTAGTGCACTGAATTGCTAACTGCATGGGAATGACTTCATGCACTAAAGTTTTAGAAGCACTTGAAGTTCCTGAATACTGCCACAATTTAAGATTAGCCATATCCACCACCAAATTTAACTGGTTGAGAACATCAATTCCAGTTATTTCTTTTGGTTTGTTTACTATAGTGGAGGCAGTGGTTTCCAACATTTCCTTATTTTGTTCACTGTGCACAGGGATACCCCATTTAACTGGGATAGCCACACATTTGGAAGCTGTGTCATTAATTCCTTGAATTTCATAAATTTCCATATTTTTCTGATCTGCAGTGGGAGAAGCTCTGTTAGTAAAACTAATTCCAGCCCTGTGTCAATCAAAGCTAATTTATCCTGACCCCCTATTCTACTGATAACATTGGGGCGTGCACAAGAGTCCAGTATCAAGGGTGTTACAAGCCTTAAATTGTGTCCTGGGCCTGTATCCATTTCATCATCCAGAGGCTCTGGAATTGAGTCCTCTGCTGAGATAAAGGAGGCAGGCTGGGCTATGAAGGCTTGAGACATTTTGATATCTGAACTCAAGAGGTCAGGACACCCCTATGCACTAGCCTTGTGTTTGTCCTGAGCTGCTTGTAAATCCTGTTTTAATTTATCTATTTCTATCTGCAGTATGTGTTTGTCTTGTTCCCATTTAGTTTTCTTCTTTACTAGCCCATCTCTCTGTGCTTTGAGCTCCTGAAAAGGAATGTAACCTGAGGAGTTTCTAAAAGTACCTCTGCCATGTGCTCTCCAAGGTGTGTGTCCTCTGTCTGTGTTTCTTGTGTACTGAGAGGATCCCTCGGCTTGCCACTTAGGAGTGTGTCCTCTGTCTGTGTTTCTTGTGTACTGAGAGGATTCTTCGGCTTGCCACTTCCGTGCTTCTGATACTGTAATGACCTGCGAGGGCTGGGTCTTCCAAACAGACCCAATTCTGAGCATTAAAGTATCAAAAGGGGTTGCTTCAGGGTCTTCAGAAAATAACAGAAGGTGTTTTGTAATCTCAGGGGATAGCAATTCTAATAAACATTCCTTATGCATGCTCTCCCCATAATCTTCTGCCTTGGGCCAGGACTCCTGCTCATTAAGAACTGCTTTTAAAATCCAGGCTCTATATGCAAACTGTTCCAGTGTATCATTTGGTAGAGGTGAAATAATTTTAAATACTTGCATTGGGGAACAGTGAAATAGTTTCTCAGTACCCCTTTTAACCAACTGGTATGGGTGAGTGAGAGAGCCAACTCTATAATAGTGTGGCCCCAGAGCCAAATGCATAAGTCTATCAAAGTCTGATTGTTTTCTTCTGTATTTCCCTAGACCCCAGTGAATCAGAATATCAATCGCCCATTTAACCCACTGATTTACATTAAGAGTGTCATAAGGTAGCGCTGTCAGAACCCATGGAACTAGGGAACTCTGAGCAGAACATAGCTGAAACGGACAGCTCAGGCTCACACGGGAAAAAGGTTGCCATAAGCAACGGATACAAACAGAGTCACGAGGTGTAAGGGAACGCCCAAACCCAAGCTTAGCTCAAAACTCATTAGGAAAGGAGGGGCAGCTGCGTAGGGGTGGAGCCCAAACTAACACCAGGACAAACTCATTTAAAAGTCACTTACCTGAGGGTAGAGGTGAGAGGAGAGAGACGCGAGAGGAAGGAGCTGGAAGAGCTGCCAGGAGTGAAAACAGAACCAGTAGGACTGCAAGGACAGAGACAGAGAGATTGCCAGGGGCATACGAGGCTGGTGATTTTGAGGGAGTCTCTTTTGAGGAGCAATGCACAGCCGACCAATTTCCCCAAGAACCTTGCTATGAAATAAGCAGAGGTGGCAGCCCAGTGTCCAAGTCCAGGAGATACAAATTACCCAGCACCAGGTATTCAGCAGGGGGATAGTTTTTACCCTGATGAAAGTTTTATACCTGGAAGGAAGTCAGCAGAGAAAAACCGGGGAAAGTGTTTTTACAAACAGAGCTTTGCTCAGCCGAGAGACCAGGAAGTGGGAGTGCCAGAAGGTAGGCGTATTAACCATAGTAGAAGAGGTTTAAGATACCCAGAAAGACCTTGCACTTACCAAGAACTGTGTAGCTCTCAGGAGCCTGATTACATTGAATATGGTAATCACCCACTGCCCTCTAGTTTAGTGGAGGAGGGGAATGCTCTGACTCACCGGCAAGAATGTTGCAAGTACAACGGGAGTTTGATTCCAGGAGAAGTTTATTCTAATTGTGAAGAAATGCAGTTTGAGCCATATGAAGAATCTTTAGAGGGTAGTGATATGAACTGTGCATACACTGTGGCTGATTGCATATCCGCTCTTCGGTAGAGAGCAGTAAGAACTGTTTACAAAAGAAAACAGGAAGCAAAGTGTTTGCAAGGTGAAAGGACTGTTTTCTTTTTCCCTTCTGTTTTGTTGTCAATGCTGAAGTAAGCCAATTTTTGTTTGAATACTTCTTTAATTTTGTTACCAGACGAATGGTCTGTATTCCTTTTGTTTCCAATGTTATGAATCCTAGCCCGGACGGGGAATAAAGCCTGTATATAACCTTACACTTGGTCTGCAACTACACTTCTTTGGCTGGTGTTTAGAAACTACAGGTCCCAGAAGGCCTTTCAGAAGCCTTCCAAGAATATTCTACAGCCATTAGAATACTGCCCCACTGAAATACCCAAGCCTTTCGGCCTCTGGGGACGTTGGTGTGTGACATATTGGCGTCGTCTAGAGGATTTTTTTTACACTTTTGGAATAAAAGGACACTTTTAAAGAAGAATACTGCTGTGCCAGGAGACCCCTGAGAAGCAAGTGAGCTGGACAGACCAGATGCTGGAAGCACAGTGCTCTTTCTTGCAATGCTGAAATCTACGCAGAGTCTAAGGTAACGGTACCTGGGGCACAAGCGTAGTTGGATTCAGGTGAGAAAGAGGGCGCTGCTATGTTGCGGGAAGGGGGTGAAAGGACATAAAGTACCACACTTTGTGGGTTTTTCTTTCTGTTTTCTCCACAGGTCACAGTCAAAAGGATGGAGGTCCAAGATGTGATGAGCTGGATGCAACACCAGTGGGACAAGCAGCTCGAGTTGGCCCGGCATATGCAAGAGCAGACGGCAACCATGATTAGGGAGCAGCAGAAGCCACTCCTAGACACAATGAAAGCGTTTTTGGAGAAATCGCAAGAACATGGGACTGGAAACCCCTATGTCGTGTCAGGGGTAGGACTCAATGCTTGCCATGCATTTTCGTTGGGACAATTAAGTCCACAGGACAATATAGACGATTTTATAAATGCCTTTGAGAGAATAGGGGAGGCATTGAAATGGCCAAGAGAGCAGTGGGCAACCCGCTTTGCGGTATCGCTTACTGGAGAGGCTCTCTCCGCCTACAAGGCGATGCCTGCCATCCTTGCTGCTGACTATGACGAAATAAAAAGAGCAGTTAAGGATAGATTAGGGCTATCTACCTTACATTACCGAAGGTTATTTAGGGAAGCTAAGATGAAAGCACAAGAAACCCCTAAAGCCTTGCAGCAGAGGCTGAAAAATCTGGCATATAAGTGGTTAACTCTGAACGGAGAAATATTGAGTCAGTGTTAGACACAGTTATTTTGGAGCAATTTCTCCAAGCTGTACCCACCGAAGTAAAAACTTATCTCACATTACAAAACTGCCAAAATACTGATGATGCAGCCAGTCTGGCGGAGCGTTATTTTGAGGCACAGATGGCTGGCACCTCAGAGCTTGGTCTGATGAGAGCAGCAGGCATGGCAGAGTTTACGAAGGGAAAATGTTTTAAAGGAAAATGTTTAATGCAAATGGTAAAGATACTAATGATGACATTTTTCTTACACATAAGGGGAAATGTTATGTGTGCGGAAGAGCAGGCCATTTCCAAAAGGACTGCACCGAGCGGACTGTCCTCATGGCTGGAACGGGCAAGCCAGCACAAGACGGATTCCTTATCCCTGTTCAGGTAGAGGGAGTTAAAGCACTGGCACTGCTTGACTCGGGAGCTGACCAGAGCATGATTACGTCCAGGCTCTGGGAAGCCATTGAGAGGCACCGTCAGTCAGCCCCGAGGCAAGCAGAAAGCCAGATGCGGTTAAAATGCATACATGGGGCATTTTCCTGTTACTCTTTACAGAAGGTGTCTATATGTGCATTAGATGTGGAACACACAGTACAGGTAGCCATAATCCCCAGATTGCCCCAAGATGTCATTTTAGGCAGAGACTGGCCACCCTTTCTCAAGGGGCTGGCGGTAGGTTTGAGTACCCGGTCAGGCCTAGTGTCTACCCGATCGCAGGCAGGAACCTCAGGGGAGGGAAAGACATCATCTGAGGGCCCAGAAAAGCCTGGGGGGGAGGAGGAACCCCAAGAGGAAGAATTGGATGAGGAAGCTTTAAGCATTCTTCCCACACATGACGACTTAATCCAAGAACCAAGTAAGGAGGGCAGGAAGGCAAAAGCCAAGAAGCGCCAAGAGAGGCTTCATAGGACCCGCGGGAGGGCCGAGTTGGAGGCCGGGGCAGAGTTACCTTGGGTGCCTGCAGAAGTAGTGAGCAATTTCCCATCATTCCCAGCGGAACAGCGAGCTGACCCGGCTCTTAAGAGAGCCTTCGAATGGGCCAGAGAAGTCCGGCCTACCCTGCCCAGGTTTTTCCTAGAAAAGGAGATCCTATATAGGGAAAGCATTGACCCATATTCTGATGCCGTAAGGAAGCAATTGGTCGTGCCAAGCTACGGTACTGCGTTTGGCACACGACCACCCCATAGGCAGCCATAAGGGAGTCCAAGGCACCCTGGACCAAATATTGGTTCGCTTCTATTGGCCAGGGGTCTTTAAAGAAACCAGACAATACTGTGAGTCTTGCCCAACCTGTCAAAGGGTCACAGTTTTAAAACCAAAAGCTGTTCCTATGGTGCCCACACCTACCATAGCAGTGCCTATGGAGCGCATAGGGATGGACATTGTAGGACCTTTGATTCGAACACATAGAGGGTTCCAGTATCTGCTGGTAATAGTAGACCACGCAACCCGGTTCCCATGGGCTATTCCTTTAAGAAACACCTCCGCGAGAATAATAGCCCAAGAACTTGTAAAACTATTTTGTGAGGTAGGCTTTCCAAGGGAGGTACTTACCGACCAAGATAATAATTTCTTATCTAGGCATTTGGCAACAGTGTGGGAGGCATTCGGCATAAAGCATATACGGACTGCGGCATATCATCCCCAAACAAATGGACTTGTAGAGCGGATGAACCAGTCCTTGAAACAAATGCTCAGGAGGGGCTTAAAAAAAGGAGAGATGGGCGACTGGGATACCCTACTCCCATTTGTAGTATATGCATGTAGAGAGCGCATACAGACATTCTTGAAAGCATCCCCATATGAACTCATGTTTGGCAGACCCCCTAGGGGAATTTTAGATATTCTTCATGAGCAATGGGTGGAACCAGACCCGCAGGAAGCTGGGGTACCTCAATTCTTGAAGAAGTTGAGGGAACGCTTGGAAAGGACAGCAAAGGCCTCAATGGAGAACTTGCAGTCCAGCAAGGAAAAACAAAAACGTTATTATGACAGGGGCACAAGAGAAAGGCACTTGAATATAGGAGATAAAGTGCTTGTCCAGGTAGCGGACCCGGGACCCAAGTTTGAGGAACATTGGAAGGGGCCTTGCACCGTGATAAAGAAAGTGGGCCCTGTGACATACAAAGTAGTGAATGAAAAGGGGCGTCAGCAGGTGTTTCACTTAAACGTCCTAAAACCCTGGAAAGATAGATCGGCCACTGCCAGCTTGGCAAATGTAGAGCAGCGGGACAGAACCCAGGATATGATTATGTGCTGTCTGAGAGGGTCAGCAGCCCGTAATATTTTAAGAGGGGGGAATCTGTCATAAGGTAGCGCTGTCAGAACCCATGGAACTAGGGAACTCTGAGCAGAACATAGCTGAAACGGACAGCTCAGGCTCACATGGGGAAAAAGGTTGCCATAAGCAACGGATACAAACAGAGTCACGAGGTGTAAGGGAACGCCCAAACCCAAGCTAAGCTCAAAACTCATTAGGAAAGGAGGGGCAGCTGCGTAGGGGTGGAGCCCAAACTAACACCAGGACAAACTCATTTAAAAGTCACTTACCTGAGGGTAGAGGTGAGAGGAGAGAGACGCGAGAGGAAGGAGCTGGGAGAGCTGCCAGGAGTGAAAGCAGAACCAGTAGGACTGCAAGGACAGAGACAGAGAGATTGCCAGGGGCATACGAGGCTGGTGATTTTGAGGGAGTCTCTTTTGAGGAGCAGTGCACAGCCGACCAATTTCCCCAAGAACCTTGCTATGAAATAAGCAGAGGTGGCAGTCTAGTGTCCAAGTCCAGGAGATACAAATTACCCAGCACCAGGTATTCAGCAGGGGATAGTTTTTACCCTGATGAAAGTTTTATACCTGGAAGGAAGTCAGCAGAGAAAAACCGGGGAAAGTGTTTTTACAAACAGAGCTTTGCTCAGCCGAGAGACCAGGAAGTGGGAGTGCCAGAATGTAGGCGTATTAACCATAGTAGAAGAGGTTTAAGATACCCAGAAAGACCTTGCACTTACCAAGAACTGTGTAGCTCTCAGGAGCCTGATTACATTGAATATGGTAATCACCCACTGCCCTCTAGTTTAGTGGAGGAGGGGAATGCTCTGACTCACCGGCAAGAATGTTGCAAGTACAACGGGAGTTTGATTCCAGGAGAAGTTTATTCTAATTGTGAAGAAATGCAGTTTGAGCCATATGAAGAATCTTTAGAGGGTAGTGATATGAACTGTGCATACACTGTGGCTGATTGCATATCCGCTCTTCGGTAGAGAGCAGTAAGAACTGTTTACAAAAGAAAACAGGAAGCAAAGTGTTTGCAAGGTGAAAGGACTGTTTTCTTTTTCCCTTCTGTTTTGTTGTCAATGCTGAAGTAAGCCAATTTTTGTTTGAATACTTCTTTAATTTTGTTACCAGACGAATGGTCTGTATTCCTTTTGTTTCCAATGTTATGAATCCTAGCCCGGACGGGGAATAAAGCCTGTATATAACCTTACACTTGGTCTGCAACTACACTTCTTTGGCTGGTGTTTAGAAACTACAGGTCCCAGAAGGCCTTTCAAAAGCCTTCCAAGAATATTCTACAGCCATTAGAATACTGCCACACTGAAATACCCAAGCCTTTCGGCCTCTGGGGACGTTGGTGTGTGACAAGAGGCACAGTGCCAATTTTCTCAACTATTTTTTCTATATCTCTATCTTTTAAATTTTCCTGCCACATTACTTTAACTGGTGCTTTGAGTTCAGTACTGGGTGCCATGTCTAAGTCATCTGAATTATCCTCCAGACAGAGATCCTGATTATTGCTCTGTTCTGGCTAAGATAAACTATCAGAATTTTGTTCCTCTGATTCAGCTGTATTCTTCCCATTCCTAAGTTGAACTATGCATACTTTAGTATTCTTTTGTTTGTCAGTAGCTGGTATGCATTGCTCATAAGGTGTGTCATAGGCATAGGGGGCTGAGGGAGTGGGTGTTGGCTTTTGTCTTACAGATGCCAATTGATCCTTAACGTGCCTCAATTCAAGTTTAAGTGCTTCTAATTGCTCACTAACAGTTATAAAAGAATTTGTGGCTTGTATCACTTGAGTTCTTTGTACAGAGATGCAAATTTGTGCCTCCTCAAAGTCTTTGTTTAATTGTGTGCACTGAGAAGTCAGTTCAGAGTTTTCTTGTCTCATGCTAATGAGTCCCCTGCACATGCCTTGGATAAAAAGGCATTTTCTTTTATTTGTTTTCTTTTTGAATTCTTGATCATGGTTTAACATTTGTCTTTGAATATTATACCATGATGACTCAGGGAATTCCCCTTCAAAGGGACCCCCTTTCCTCTTACAGTATGAAATTAAACTTTCTTTAAGTTCTTTAAAATCAAATGCTTCCATATTTGATACTGCAGAAAGGCTGTAGTTGGACTATCTCAAATGTGTAACCTTAGAAGGAAGAATGCTCACTTTTCTGAAGAAGTGAGACTTAGAATTATAGTTGGAATGGTATAAATTTTATGGGTGTTCAGTAAAGAGTACTGGCATAAAGACCACACCTTAAAATTATACCTGAATAAAAAGTGCTTCTCACCTTTTAACAGGGTGGAAGTTTAGGGTGAAGTTATAGTAAGAAGGGTGTTAGGAGATTAACAGCATTGTTGTATCAATTGCAGCCAGCTTTAAGCCTGCTCTCACTAAGATAGTTACTGACAGGAGACAGAGAAATAAAAGTTAAAAGGGACAGGAGGTAATAGCTTTATCAGGAAAGATGTATATTGTATTCAATGAGGGACTGTTTACCTGTGTACCACTTCCAAACTAAATCTGGACTATCTCTCTGTCTTTTCTTTGCAGCTCAAATAATATAGCAAGCCTATACATCAAAATAAGACAATTGCAAGCCACTCTGTGTGATGTCCTTAAAATTCTAGATTCTTACAGAGCCTTTTGACAATAAAAATTTCACCTTGTCTAACCCACAAAACAAAATTGTAAATGGTCACACGGACGTTCGATTCTGTCTCACTCTGTCTGAAATCTAATTAATGTATTATACAAAATTATTACTTACCCAACTGGAGATCTGCTGTGAAATCCGAGAGACGAGTCCCCATAAAGATGTAAGATTTCGTCATTCTTCTGTAGGTCCTGGGTTCATTTCACTTCACAGAGGCAGTGGGGCTTGTAATAAAACAAACAAACAGGTGTGGCTTGGAGAAAGGTTTTTATGTAGAAATAGGCTTAATACATAGGTATTGAACAGAGGTATATAGTGATTGTTACAGAGCTGTTTCAGTGTGCATCAATGAATCTGTGTGTGCATGTGCATGTGTGAAGTGTGAAGTGTAAGAGAGATAGGCTCGAACATGTGGCTTAGAGCCTCATGGCAAGGGAGAGAGAGAGAGAGAGCGGGGGAGGGGTGAAGGGAATTGATTATCAGAGCCTCCTGTCCTTCATGTCCAATGGATGGTGGGAGAGAGAGAGAGACAGGAAGTGTTTCTGTCTTTTATAGTGAATTGAATCCTTTCCAGCACTTCCCCTTGAGGTCTGCTAGCCACTCCCTTTAAGTTCTGCTATTCTTGATTTAGCAAGGAGGGGCTTCAGACAGGCCTTGGAGAATGAAATCACCAGGGGGTCAGAGTTAATCTCATCTTGTAAACTGTCCTATTACCTTTGGAGACTGAAGTCACCAGAGTCCAAAGCTGCATGAAATGTATGCTGACAATGGTTGCCTGGTTAACCTCAGTCTCCAAGCAGCTGGAGGGATGGTGAGCCAGGAGGTCCGGGCTCACTGGAGGAACAATTGAGGATAGTTCAGGGATTAGTGGATAGAAGAACAATTAAAATAAAACAGAAGGGACAAGATCCTTTTACCTTTAAAGGATTGTGCCTTCCTTCATCCTTTTCCTCCCCCTCTCCCCTCCCCCCTCGCTTCTACTGCTGCTACGGGGATTCTCAGCAAGGGACAACAAGCAGGTACGGAGAGTGAGGCAGCTCCGCTTCAGAAGCCATCAGAGGGGATGAGGAACCAGAGCAGAGCATAGCCAGCGCTTTACAGAAGGTTTGCCTGTCAGCGCACTCTGGCTATACTTAGCGATTGTCCGGAGGCAGGGGTTCATGCTGGATGCGGATCGAAAACTGCTCATTCTCAACTGCCCGTCTCCAGTGCCGGTGGCAAGCACGGCAGGTCAAAGGATTGCTGCTGCTTTGTCCTGAGGCCGGCTGAGGTAAGGGGGCCCGATTGGGAGCACTACTCTCGTCAGCGTGTTTGTGCGCGAAGCAGAGAGCAGGCTCAGCCGCGTGGTGCTGGTGCAGGAAGCGCCACATCGGTGAAGGGTTTTTAGTTGGGAACCTTCCCTTGGAGCCCTAACTGTGGCGTTTTGGGTGAGAGGGCCTAGTTATTTAGGTTTCTTATAAAAAGAAAGAGAAAGGTTTTTTTCATTGAGTTCTGCAGCATTGTTGCAGGGTCTGATCCCAGCGGGGGGAGGGGGCAATCTAGGCGTACAAGGGTACATGCCAGCTGTTCTCAGGGCTGGGATGCCTTCTAGACCACAGTGTGTGCTCTGTGGGGCTAGAAAGGGTATAATCTCAGGCTCAGGGGTTTGTAAGACCTGTGTAAAGGAAGCATCTACTATGGAGCATACGGTGGAAGAGAAGGAGGAGGTCCCGAGGCCCGAAGCAGGGGGATCAGCCTCGCAGGTATCGGACTTGTCTCTTGGTGAGCCGGTGGCAGGACCGTTGTCCGCCCCGGACACTCCCTCCGCTCAGGCATCCTTGTCCAAGGAGCTGGCGTCCATCTTTTTGCGGGAGTTTGTAACTGTCCTGCAGCAAGCTGTGTTTGGCATCCCCCAAAAGCAAAAGGGGATCACGGAGCTAAGAGGCTCGCGGCTCCCCTGAATGTTGAGGAGCCCCCGTGTGGGGTCAAGAGACCACGAGTCGACGGAGAGCCTAGAGAGCAGTTGGTGACTTAAGAGGGACAGCTTTCGGATGAGGAAGGCTGCAGTGTCGATTTAGAAGAGGAGTTAGAGGAAGGTGAACTCACAGAGAAAGAGGACCAGGCAAGAGTGGTACGGGTCTTCAGGAGAGAAGAGCTACCGGCGCTCATCCTAGAGTCACTAAAGGTGCTGAATATGCCTATTCCGGGGTCGGCGGAGGATGAGGTGCTTGAGGATCCGTTATTGCAGGTCTTCCAAAAGACTCAAAGAGCGTTTCTGGTGTACAGGGTGTTTCAGGAAATGATTCAGGAGGAGTGGAACATACCAGAGGCGCCTCTTAAGGGTTCCAGAGTTATGAACTGTCTTTATCCATTGGTGGACCAGGATAGGGAGGTGTTTCAGTCTCCCAAGGTGGACGCGGCCATCTCAGCGGTGACGAAAAAGACCACCATTCCCGTAGAGGGTAGTGCAGCTCTCAAGGATACTCAGGACAGGAAGCTGGACGCTTTGTTAAAACAGGTTTTTGAGGTGAATGTTCTTTCGCTCCAGGCAGCTATTTGCGGAGCGTGGGTGGCTAGAGCCTGTCTTCGATGGTCGCAGCGAGTACAAGGTGGGCAGGAGAGTGGGTTGACCGGTGAGGCATCCAGATTAGAATCGGGCGCAGCCTACCTTGCAGATATTCATTATGACCTTATGCGTGGTTTGTCGAAAAGCATGGCGTCTGCCGTAGCAGCAAGGCGTTATCTGTGGCTGTGCAATTGGGCAGCAGATAACTCATCTAAAGCTAGGTTAAGTAAACTTCCCTTCAAAGGGCGTCTCTTGTTTGGGGAAGATTTAGAGAAGTTGGTCAAGGATCTCGGTGAGTCTAAGGGTGGTAGCTTACCAGAGGACAAGCCTAAGCTAGGGCGGACAACACCTACAGTCAGGGGGCAACAGCGGGATTTTCGTCGGTTCCGTTTCCAGAAGTTTAATTCTGGTCAAAGGGGACATTTCTCCACTAGGAATCAGGGGTTCTGGGGGTTTCGAGGAGCTGGTAGAGGCTTTGGGCCTTCCTCCTCTTCCCTCAATCCCAGAAAGCCAAAATGAGAGTAGGGGGAACCAAGGCGCCCTTACTTTCCCGTAGAAGGGCGTTTGCATGAGTTTTATTCTGCCTGGGTCCGAGTCACGTCATATCAGTGGGTACTGGAAGTCATTCGGGAGGGCTATCCGCTGGAATTGCTAAGACCAGTGCGAGACGCCTTCGTGAGGTCCCCCGGCAAGTCGTCCACCAAGTGCGAGGCTCTGAGGGGGACAGTACAAAGGCTTCTAGACCTCAAGGCGATAGTGCCAGTGCCGCCAGACCAATGTGGCTGCGGTCGATACTCCATTTACTTCGTGGTGCCAAAGAAGGATGGAGGGTTTCGGCCGATTTTAGATCTCAAGGGAGTGAATCGTTGTCTTCAAGTGTCGCATTTTCACATGGAAACGCTTTGGTCAGTAATAGTGGCAGTGCAAAAAGGAGAATTCCTTACGTCCCTGGATCTGTCAGAAGCGTACCTTCACATCCCCATAAGACCGGATCATCACAAGTTTCTCAGATTTGCGGTTCCATTCAGGCATTTTCAATTCCGTGCATTGCCCTTTGGCCTAGCGACGGCATCGTGAACATTCACCAAGGTCAAGGTGGTGGTTGCGGCAGCCTTACGGAAGGAAGGATGTCTCGTACACCCTTATCTAGACGGTTGGTTGATCCGAGCAAAGTCGAGGTCCGAGAGCGAGAGCGCAACGGCCAAGGTGGTGACCTTCCTAGAAAGTCTTGGTTGGGTAGTCAACAGGGCAAAGAGTCAGTTGGTTCCGTCACAGAGTCTGGAATACCTGGGGGCTCGATTTGACACGGCAGTTGGGAAGGTTTTTCTAACGCAACAGCGAGCGCAGGGTTTGCGGAAGTTGAGAGATTCTTAATCAACAGAGCGCCCTCAGCATGGCATTATCTCCAGCTGTTGGGCACAATGGCGGCGACAATAGAGATGGTGCCCTGGGCAAGAGCTCACATGAGACCCTTGCAGAGGGCATTCCTTTGGCGCTGGTCGCATCAGCAGGATCCACTGTCTCGGAAGCTACCTTGTCCAATGGAGACGCATCAAGCCCTGCAATGGTGGTTGCTTCCCGAATCTCTGGAGAACGGGAAACCATTGGAAACACCAGACTGGGTGCCCTGGATGACAGATGCCAGCCTTCTGGGCTGGGGAGCTCATTGTCAAGGGAGGTTCACGCAGGGACAGTGGAACACTCTAGAAAGGTCTTGGTCAATCAGCAGGTTGGAATTAAGGGCAATATCGCTGGCCCTACAGAATTTTCGGGCATATCTTGGAGGGAGTGCAGTTTGAGTGTTTTCCGACAATGCGACCGCGGTGGCCTATGTCAACCGGCAAGGGGGGACCAGCAGCATCGCATTAGAGACCGAGGTCGAAGGCCTGTGCGAATGGGCCAAAGGGAACCTTCTGGATTTGTCGGCAGCGCATGTAGCAGGGGTGGACAATGTAGAGGCAGACTTCCTCAGTCGAGTAACAGTGGATCCAGGGGAATGGGTCCTGCATCTGGAGGTGTTTGAGATGTTAGTGCGTCAGTGGGGCACGCCGGTCATGGTTCTCTTGGCGACTTTTGGCTCGGCAAAGGCCAGTCGCTTCTATGGCAGACGAAGAGAAAGAATGTCGGAGGGCCTGGATGCTCTCATTCAAGACTGGCCAGTGGGGCAGCTACTGTATGTCTTCCCTCCATGGGTCTTGATAGACAGAGTGGTGTAGCGTGTAGAGCGTTACAGAGGACAGGTAATCCTGATAGCGCCAGATTGGCCATGCCGGCCCTGGTACGCGGACCTGATGAGGTTGTTAGTAGCAAAGCCGTGGCGTCTTCCTCCTTGAGTGGATCTGTTATCACAGGGTCTGCTGCTCATGCCTCGCGTGGAGTGGATCTGTTATCACAGGGTCTGCTGCTCATGCCTCGCGTGGATCGGTTCTGAGGGCTTGGTTGAAGTCTCGGGGGTACTCCGCGGCGGTCATTACTACATTGTTGAAGGCCAGAAAGAGATCAACATCGCTAGCGTATGTTTGCATCTGGAGGGTATTCGAAGCTTGGTGCATAGACAAGAAGTGCGAGGTGTTAAGATCCACCATCCCTCAGATCTTAGAGTTCCTACAGGATGGGTTCGGCAAAGGGTTAGCTGCTGCGTCTCTAAGGGTGCAGGTAGCAGCGCTGTCGTGTTACAGAGGTAAGATAGGAGGTCAAACGCTCGGGGGACAGTGGGATGTTAAACAGTTTTTAAGAGCGGTGTCTCTAATGAGGCCGCCGTGTAGACAGGTGATACCTAAATGGCATCTGCTGTTCGTGTTAGATGCTTTGGAACGGGAGCCCTTTGAACCATTGTCTCGGGCATCGCTCAAAGACCTCACCCTGAAGGTAGTCTTTCTGGTGGCTATCTGTTCGGCGAGAAGAGTCTCGGAGTTACAAGCGTTATCCTGTAAGGAACCCTACCTTTCTTTCTTTGAGGCAAAAGTAGTTTTGAGACCTGTGCCAGACTTTCTGCCGAAGGTGGTCTCGGCGTTTCACATGAATCAAGAAATCTCTTTACCGGTTTTCAGGGAGAGCACAGGGGGTTCGGCGACGAGGAAATTGAATCTCTTGGATGTCCGTCGGGCGTTAAAGTAGTATCTACGTCAGACTGTGAATTTCCGCAGGTCTGACAGACTTTTTGTGCTCTTTGCGGGACCAAGAAAGGGAGAAGCGGCATCAAACGCTTCCATCGCAAGGTGGATTAAGGAGGCCATTGCGTCAGCGTATGTGCTCAAAGGTAGACCGGTGCCAGAGGGGCTCAGGGCCCATTCCACTAGAGCACAAGCGACATCCTGGGCAGAAGTTTGGTTAGTGCCGCCGGTGGAAATTTGTAAGGCAGTGACTTGGTCATCTTTTAATTCGTTTGTTAAGCACTACCGGCTGCATGTTCAAATGGCGGGGGGTACCTGTTTTGGATCAGCGGTACTTCAGGCTGGCCTGGTGGGTCCCTCCCGTGGATGATTCGTACTGCTCTGGTACAGACCCAGAGGTTCGGGACTAGACTGGATGGACGATCAGTAAGGTGAAATTAGACTTACCTGCTAATTGTTGTACCTGGAGTAAATCCAGTCTAGTCCCGTATCCCTCCCCAGTATTCTTCTGCGAATAGAAGCCTGAAATGCCTATGTGTGTCACAGGTAAGAGGAATCTTCAATTATGGGGCTTCTGGATCCTGGGGTGGGGTGTTTCTGGTAGGATGGCAATTAGCTTGGGGCACTTTCCTTCATGGCAGGTGAGGGAGCGGCCTCGACAACTTTAAAGACCATGTACGAGAAGGGAATTTTTTGTTTTCCCTCTGTTAAATGTTATTGGCTCAGTTAGTGGTTCATTGTTAGTCAATTCTTGCAGTTGATACTTACTTGTTGCTCCGGTGAGTCTGCTTTGTTAATAGGGTACTGGTGAAAGGAGGCGGCTCCCAAGAGGATATACCAGTGACATCACAAAAGAAGGAGGTTTCTCAGTCTCCAAGCTGCTGGATGAGATGGGCAACCCACAGGTTCGGGACTAGACAGGATTTACTCAAGGAACAACAATTAGCAGGTAAGTCTAATTTCACCATAACCTACTGCAACAGCTCTAACACTTGATGCTATTGTGATCACAAACAAGCATTTAACAATATGCCTGATATATAGTGTCATGAGGCTGGAGCTAGAAAAGAAACAGTGTTGAAAAAAACTCCTGATTTTCATGGAACTCAGAAAAGGCAGAGAGCGCAGTTCCAGCGCAGCTCAGCCAGAGGGCGCATGAACAATTACACAGTACCTGAAGCAACGTGCTCTAGCATTGATCACATTAATAACAAGCAGTTTCACCTGTCCTCAAACTCAGAACGTGCAACCCAGAAATCTCTTTATAAAGGAAACCAGATGATCAGTGAGAGAGAGACAGAGGCAAAGGCAGAGACGAAAGCAAGTGCTGGGAAAGTGGCAAGAGCGAGGTCAGAAGGACCGGCAGCAGGACCAGTGAGAGAAGCCTGGAAGAGGAAGGCTTCCATGTGTAGCCAACTCAAGGAGACAGAATCCAAAAGAGGTATACTCAAAGGGATAAAGTCCAGAGAGGCCAAAGGTATTGGAATGGAGTCCAAAGCCAAGCAAACCAAAGAAGCAGCTTGCCTGATGAAAGCAACTCTCCTAGCCCAAGTAAGTCTCCTATGCTAAACCAGAAAGGCACAAGGAAAGGAGATTCCTTCTACAGTGATACTTTTGCCAAGAAACAGAGAGAGTGGAAATCCACATCAGGTTTTCCTGGTAACTCTTATTGTAGAGCAGTGCACAGAACAGCTTGTCAGCCTGAGAAGCTACGTCGCAAGCTGAGTCCTGGGTGTGGCAGCCTACAGAAGCCAAGGTATGAAAAGCCTTTCATTATAAGGGAAAGTTTAAGTGATGAAAACCTTATGGAAATAGATAAGCCTCAGAAAGTTAGAAGAAGTAAAGCTAACCTTTTAAAAGTACTTCCCAACAGTGTGATAAGGAAGTTGTATGAGAAACAGAAGAACCCCTGTGAGGAGTTAACAGATATTGAAGACAGTCATAGCATTGAAGAAGGGAGTGACCCAGAATCAATGGACTGTGATTGTGAAACCAGTGTTCCCATTCCTCAGAGTGAACCAATGGAATGTAACTTTTGTTCAAGAACTAGCTTGATTGCCTTGCTAGATGTATAGAGAAAAGAGAACTCTGCATATGGTGAAGTTGATAACCATTTGTTTCCTGATGTTAATTTCTATTGATATGAAAGAAGCTTTAACCCAGATAAACAGTTAATTGTGAAGCCTACAACCCTTAACTGTTTATATCACGGTGGAACCTTTTTGTTAGAGGAAAGAATTACCTTCATTTTCTTTTGTGTCTTATTGAACCTAAGCATTGACCGGGGAAATAAAGCCTTATTACCCTACACTTTGGTGTAGATTGTTCTTTATAAGGAGTTCTGCACTACAAGGACCAGAAGCCTCCTGGTCCTTCAGCTCAACCACTCCTTAAAATAAATTAAATGTCACCGGACGCCCTTATTTCCTACGCCAGTAGGGGCGTCTGGGGACAATAGATCACCAACAGCATCTTCTGATGACATCCCTGCAATACTAGAGCAAGTCTCATGGAAAATAACTCTGGATCCCAGGAGACTTTAACCTTCCTTCCCTTACACCAACACATACTAAAGACTTCATTGAAGTGATGCATGCACTTACTATTAACAAATAATAAACCTACCTACTCACAACAAAGGGAACACCTTGGATCTCATCTTTGCACCACAGACTGTCCATAATCAGACTAACCTATCTTCACCTACCATTCTCTTGGTACCATGGTCTGATCATCATGCCATAATATTCCACATCCCCACATCATAAACTAAGAGAATAACACTCAAAGTCATACCTTCACTGATCACTTCCGCTGCTTTGACAAGAAAGCTTTCTTGGAGAAAGCCCTCCCCAAACTCAAGACCATCCTGACTCTACCAATCTAGATATGCTCATTGTATACATGGAATAACACCTTAGTTGAGGCTTCCAGCTTTCTCCACCTCATGAAATGTCCCAACAGACACCATGTAGCCATATGGTACACATCAGAGCTACAGGAATCCAAACTAGAACTTAGGAAGTTAGAACACAAATAGCGAGACACCGGGCTACCAGCCGCTCAGCATACCTACATGCCCAGCCTCCAAGAACATCGGAATATGATCAACAAGAAACAGAAGAAATACCATAAAACAACCTCTTACTTTCATCATTAAATCGACTGAGGGAACTCTTTGACATAGTCAAAGCTATACTAAGAGACCCTGGAGAGCATCAAATTGTCAGTACACCACATCCGCAGGACTTTTCAACATATCTACAGAACAAATGCCTAGGAAACCCCCACACCACAGAGGTTCCTCAAAACAAAAACACATCAATACAAAAACTTTCTCAATTCAATCCTGTCAAAGAGCACATAGAAAATATAAACCACAACCTAAACATTACCACCTCAGCCATTAACCCCTGTCCAACTAGTTGGATCAAACTTGAATGATCAGAACTTAGCACCTTTCTTCAGAAACAAGCAAGAAGTCAGTCCTCACATATGGATTACGTTGGCACCAACGGAGCCCGTGTGGAGCGTTTCCCCAGCTTTCAAAGAAAGCCGTTGGGAATGCCACCACACATGCGTGGTCCCCTTCCTGCCCAAAGGTGCCATCTTACTCAGTCTCCCTTTTTCTGCAGAGCCCTTCGGACGTGTGTCTCATCCTCGGAAAAAGTTTCTCTTTTTCCAACTGTTTTTGCCCTCCAGCCTTTGCCGGTCCTCTTCCCACCTCTCGAGCACCTCTGCTTTGGCCCTGGTCTTGTTTTTTTTTTCCTTTTTGCCTTTTTTTTGTTTTTACTGCGCTTTCGCCCCCTTTTTAACCACTGGCCATGTCAAGGATCTTCGACCTCGCAGTGGTCCTTTTTCCCCCAGTGGCTTCCAGTTTTAAGAAATGTGATAGGTGTTCAAAAACATGTCGCTCATGGACACCCATGACTGTTGTCTCAGGTGTCTAGGAGCTGACCATGACCCGGAGCTATGCTCCCTCTGTAAGCAGATGTCCTGCAAGGTCATCCAGAGTTGTAAGCAGAAGCTGGATGATCTCTTCCATAAGGCAGCTCCGGTATCCCCAGTAGCCTCCCACTCTTTGGCCCCACAACCTCTGGAGTCTCCCAAGGCTCCTCCCTGGACCCAGTAGCACTCTGACCAAGGATCACCCGAGTGCGAGCAGAAGAAGAAGAAGGCGTGAGGACTCTGTCAGTGGTGCCAGACAAGCGTGAGAGGTCATGCGCCCGGTCTTTCAGCCCCCCTCGGCAGTCTCTGGAGTCGGAGAGGGAACAGCCCAGTAAAGTACCTCGAACCAATATGGAGGCTTCTGGCGAAGGTGCCCGGTCTCCCGACGGTTGTCACAGTGAGGATCCCCTCTCCTCCTCAACACCTGACCCGGTTACCCCAGTGTCGGTGTCGCAGGGCCGCACTCCTGAGTGGGAGGCCCGAATGCTGGCCTTGGAACGCAGCGTTTATGCATTCCTCGCTGCTCAGTAGGTGCTCGTGCCAGGTCTAGGAAAAGCTGCTTGATGTCCCTTGCCTCGGGGACCAACTATTCAGCAAGCCCATGGAGGATAAGGCAGCGGAGACTGAGACAGAGCATGTGACTCATATTCGCCTCTCCCTGAAAAATTCCCCAGGAAGAAGCAACAAAGCAAGAAGCCTTTCTTCCATCAGAAGGGGCTCCCGTACAGAGGTTACCCGGCCTATCTGCTGGTGTCGACCCCCATTCAGGGCAGTTAGGGCAAGACCACAGTCCATGGCCCTCGTAAGCTGAAGGTTCCCAAGACCCAACCTCCAGCACTGGCTCAGCCACCCTCGGGTTTTGGCACCATTGGCATAGCCTCTCGTCCTCTGGCAGGGCAGCTGTCCATTGGGGGCATCTGGTCCATTTCTCCCACAGGTGGGAGTCTATCTCCACCGACGCTTGGGTCCTCCAGGTCGTTTGGGAGAGCAATCTTCTCCATCTGGACCAGGCCCCTCCTCCATACTTCCCCAGGGAGCTAGGTCGGCTTCCCCAGCACCAGGACCTCCTGAATCAGGAGCTTCGAATACTGCGCGGTAGAACCAGTACCACTGCACTTCCAAGGATGGAGTTTTACTCTCAATACTTCCTTGTCCTGAAGTGGACAGGGGACCTTCAGCCCATCCTCGACCTGCGCAACCTCAACAAGTTCCTGGTGTGGGAAAAGTTCAAGATGCTCTCCCTTGGAACGTTACTGCCCTACCTCCAGCAGGTCGATTGGCTATGCTCCTTGGACTTAAAGGATGCTTATGCTCACATCCTCGTCCATCCCAGACACAGAAAGTACCTCCGCTTCATGGTTCAGGGAAACCATTACCAGTACAGCGTACTTCCCTTCGGCCTTGCGTCCGCCCGCGGGTCTTCACAAAGTGTCTGCCGGTGGCTGCGGCCAACCTACAGCTGCAGGACACCTGTGTCTATCCATATCTAAACAACTGGCTCATAACAGGGGGCACAGCCTCTGAAAGCAGGCAGGACACGGACCGCACCATTTGCCTCCTGGAGCATCTGAGGTTAGTGATCAATTACCCAAAGTCGTCGTATCTTAAAAAAGATATAGGATTATTAGAAAAGGTACAGAGAAGAGCCACCAAAATGGTAAAGGGAATAGAAGGATACTCCTATGAAGAGAGGCTAAAAAAGTTAGGGCTCTTCAACCTGGAAAAGAGACGGCTGAAGGGAGCTATGATAGAGGTCTATAAATTAATGAATGGAGTGGAATAGGTAAATGTAGATTGATTGTTTACGTCATCAGAATATAAAAAGACTGGGGGACATGCAATGAAGCTACAGGGTAACCTATTTAAGACTAATAAGAGAAAATATTTTTTCACTCAACGTGTAATCAAACTCTGGAATTTATTACTACAGCTGTTAGTGTAGCTGGCTTTAAAAAAGGTTTGGACAAGTTCCTGGAGGAAAGGTCCATAAACCATTATTAAAAGGAACACAGGATATCACTGTTTGACCCAATACAAGCATTGAGGAACCTGTGTCTTTTGGGGAAACTGCTAGGTACTTATGACCTAGATTGGCCACTGTTGGAAACAGGATACTGGGCTTGATGGACCTTAGTCTGACCCAGTATGGCATATCTTATGTTCTTATGTCCCACCTCACTCCAGCTCACTCCTTGGAGTTCATCGGGGCTCACTTGGACACCCTTCGGGCCATGGTTTTTCTTCAAGACAGGGTGGACCGCCTCGTATCCCTGGTGTCTGAAGTGCGGTGCTGCAGCACCTTCTTGGCCCCAACGATGCTTTGCCTTCTCGGCCACATGGCCTCCACGGTCCATGTCATGCCCAATGCCCATCTCAAAATGCGGGTGACACAGTGGTGCCTCCGAGCGCAATGCGCACAGTCCACCAGCCGTCTCTGAGACCTCATCTCGGTCTCTCCCAGTGTGGTGGAGTCTCTGGCTTGGTGGCAGGCGTTTCAGAACCTGCTTCGAGGTATGCCCTTCCAAGCTCCGGTTCATGGGGAGCCCACGGCGAGGGATGGTGCACTCAAGGGATCTGGTCCCTTGAAGAGTCCCGGCAGCAGATCAACCTGCTAGAGCTCTGGGTCATTTGCCTCACTCTCAAGGTTTTCAGGGACCGCCTACAGCACCAAGCGGTGCTGGTCCAAATGAACAACCAGGTCACGATGTTCTATGTAAACAAACAGGGAGATACCAGCTCCTACAGCTTCTGTTCGGAGGTGACAGCCCTGTGCTCCTTTGCGGTGAGCCAGGGCATGACTGTCTGGGCCACTTAACTCCCAGGTCAGGACAATGCATTGGCGAACCGGCTGAGCAGAGTCCTCCGGCCGCACGAGTGGTGCCTGTGTCCCCGAACAGCGCAGTGGCTCTTCCAGCATTGGGGACTCCAGACCTGGACCTCTTTGTCAGTCCTGCGAACTCACAGCTCCCACGGTTCTGCAGTCACCTCCTGCACCGGGGCAGGGTGGCCCCCAAAGCCGCCTTCATCTTGTGAGAAATGGGCCTGTTATATGCCTTCCCCCCATGCTCCTCATTGCCCGGACCTTCCTCAAGGTCCAGCAGGACAGGGCCTCAATGATCCTCATAGCCCTGAGGTGGCCCAGCAGCCTTGCTTTCTCCTGCTGCTCCATCTCTTGATGGAGCCCCCAGTCCCACTCAGGTTCTCACCGGAGCTGCCGAAGCAGGAGGAGGGTTTGCTTCTTCACCCCACTCTGAGGTCCTGTCCCTCACAGTTTGGTGGCTGAGCGGGTCACTATAGCCTCCTACCATTTCCCCATGGAGATCGAGGACGTTCTTTTGGCCTCACGAAAGGACTCGACCAGACGGGCTTACACTTTCAAGTGGCATTGGTGTGGTGCTTGGATCTTCAAGCGAACCCATTTTCATGCCCTACCAGTTTGGTCTTGCAGTACCTGCTCTACCTCTTGCAGTCTGGGCTGAAGTCTAACTCGGTCAGGATTCACCTGAGTGCCATCTCAGCGAACCACCACCCCATCAAGGGCAAACCTCTTTTGGGGCAGCCGCTTGTCTCTCATTTCATGTGAGGCTTGCTCCTTTCCAGGTCCCCTACCCACCCTCCTCTGGTGGAGTGGGACCTCAATGTGGTCCTCAAGCAGTTGACCAAGCCTCCCTTTGAGCCCATGGCTGCTGCCCACTGTAGCATCTATTGTGGATAGTGGCCTTCCTGGTGGCTCTCACCTCCACCCGGAGGGTCAGTGAACTCCAGGCACTGTTGGCCGAGGCACCATACATGAGGTTTTTTAGGAACAGGGTGGTCCTGTGGACTCGCACCAAGTTCCTCCTGCAGGTTGTCTTGGATTTTCATCTCAATCAAGCGATAGTGCCCCCACCTTCTTCCTGAAGCTCCACACTGACTGGTCGACAATTCTCCATACCCTGGATTGTAAGAGGGCTCTCTTTCTACTTGCAGCGGACTTGGGACCACTGCAAATCCGGGCAGCTCTGTTTCCTTCGATCCCAAATGTCTGGGGCTGGTGGTCGCCAAGCATATCTTGTCCATCTGGGTGGTGGACTGCATCATCTTTGCCCAGGCCCAGGTTGGATTTCCCCTGGACTGCCAAGTCACAGCTCACAATGTCCGAGCGATGGCGATGTCAGTCGCTATCCTGCGCTCGGTGACACTGGCAGATATCTGCCGGGCCGTCACCTGGTCCTCCACTCACACCTTCATGGTGCATTACTGCCTAGAGAGGGAGTCCCATCTGGATGCTGCCTTCGGCCAGGTTGTACTCCATAATTTCTTTAGGGTTTAAGCAACTCCTGCTCTCCGACCCTTCTTGTTCTGGCTACCAGGAACATGGCCATCCATGGACCCGGGGTCCTCGGGCTGCCTTCGGCTTTCACTGGCACCTGCTCACAGTGCTGCTGTGTTTTTTTCCTACAGGTCCTCGATAGCTTGTAGCTAGGGAGTCCCATATGTGAGGACTGACTTCCTGCTTGTTCCTGGAGAAAGTGAAAGTGTAGAATACCTGTAACAGGTATTCTCTAAGGATAACAGGAATCAGTCATCACAGCCCTCTCTCCTTCCCTTGGAGTTGCTGTATATTTTTGCCATATTCTTAAAGGGGCTGTAGCTATGGCATCTGACTGACTAAGATGGCATCTTTGGGCAGGAAGGGGACCACGCATGCATGGTGGCATTCCCAAAGGCTTTCTTTGAAAGCTGGGGAAATGCTCTGTGTGGGCTCCATCAGTGCCAACGTCACCCATATGTGAGGACTGATTCCTGCTGTCCCTGGAGAACACCTGTTAAGGTGAGTAACTATGCTTTATTGCCAGCTTCATCCGCCTTTCCTTAAACCAAGCCATAATGCTAGCATCCCTCAAAACAGCAACTGTAAGACTCATGCTAAAAAAATAAACTGAGTCCTAGCAATATCACCTCCTACTGACCTATATCAAGCCTACCGCTCCTACTGACCTATATCAAGCCTACCGCTCCTGGAAAAAGTAACAGAAAAGGTAATCCAACAGCAACTCCAGGATCATATCGACTCGTAGCCTAAATATAACGACAAGTTTCAGCATAAAAAGAACCACTGGTCTCAGACTGAATCGGCAACACTTCATTTTCTTCTATGAGATAAGCACAATCTCTTGAATTTATATGAGACAATAATAAGAGAAGTCTAAGTGATACTTTGAATGTTTTTGTTTTTACATTCTTCAAAGAACAGAGTGGAGGAGTGGCCTAGTGGTTGGGGCAAGGTACTTCAGGCCAGAAGGTCAGAGGTTCAAATCCCACTAGAGGACAGCAACCTTGGGCTGGAAGGACTGGGGTTTCTAGTCCCACAGGTGCTCCTTGTGGTCTTGGGCAAGCCACTTAACCCTCCATAGCCCATGTTCCCTGTAAAATAGTTATCTCCAAGTTATAATGCCCTGTTCAATGTAATTTCAGTTTGTTCAATGTAAACCACACTGATGCAGAATAGCACAGTATATAAGAGAATGTAAATAAATAAACCTTTGTTTAAATGGTCATTGATGCAACTAGGCAAAAATCTTCTGGTGAAAAATATCCAGAAGTGTTGCCGATTCAGTCTGAGACCAGTGGTTCTTTTTATGCTGAAACTTGTCGTTATATTTAGGCTACGAATAGCAAGACAGGCACAGCAAAAGTAAATTGGACTGACTCTTTTTATTAGATGAGGGGTTACAATTTTTATTAAAAAGGTGAAGGCAATGGCAGTAGGGGTGTACTACCGACTGCCTGGCCAGAATGAACAGATAGATAATGAAATGCTGAAAGAAATCAGGGAAGCTAACAAATTACAACACAGTAATAATGGGTGATTTAAATTACCCAGGTATTGACTGGGTCAGTGTCACAGCAAGACATGCTAGGGAGATAAATGACTGCTTTTTGGAGCAGTTGGTTCATGAACCAACAAGAGGGGAAGCTATTTTGGACCTAGTCCTTAGTGGTATGCAGGATCTAGTGCAAGAGATAAGGGTGTTGGGGCCACTTGGCAATAGTGATCATAGCATGATCGCATTTGATTTAATAAATGAAAGAACGGCAAGGAAATCCACAGTATTCCCATTTAACTTTCAAAAGGGAGACTATGATAAAATGAGGAAAATAGTTAAAAGACTAAAAGGAGCAGCTGCAAAGGCTAAAGATTTGCATGAACATGGGCATTGTTTAAAAATACTATCTTGAAAGCCCAGACCAGCTGTATTCCACGGTTTAAAAAAAGTGGAAGGAAATCCAAAAAATTGTCAGCATGGTTTAAAGACAAGGTCAAAAAGGCTGTTGCGGCCAAAAAAGCATCTTTCAGAAAATGGAAAAAGGGGCCAAATGACGAAAACAGGAAACAACATAAGCATTGCCAAGTTATATGCAACCAATTCCGCTCTTATTGAAGCTGTGTATAGGGAACTAGCTTGGACTGACTCCCGGATTTTTTCAACGCCGACTACTGTAATCGGGATTTTGCCCGTTAGGCATGGTTGGCTGTGAAGAAGGACGTCTACATGACAGATAAGGCTTTGTCTGTTTATGTTATCGGGAGCCATTTTTCTGCGGATATAATCTCAAGCTAAGTACTCTTTTCCAACTTATTCACGGCCGGTTGGTATTGAGGGTGTGGGTCCCTCGATCCTTTACTAGGGGTAAATCCCTAATTTTACTTTAAGATAAAAACGGAGCATCACGCTACGAGAAGGGGAGGTTTTTCTTCCTTCCTTCCAGGCGTGTGTTCCAACAAAAATTTGGTGAAGTGTTAGGTTCCTTTCTCTTTTTGTGGTTTAATTGTGGGGGAAACCATTAGGTTAGTGTGATTAGTTAAGTTATATGCAAGGCATTGATATGGCAGGCAAAGAGAGAATTTGAAAAAAAGCTTGCCATGGAAGCAAAAATGCATAATAAAAACATTTTCAAGTACATTCGCAGCAAAAAACCTGTGAGAAAGTCAGTTGGACCATTGGGTGATAGAGGAATAAAAGGGGCGCCAAGTGAAGACAAGGCCATAGTGAAGAGACAATGAATTCTTTGCTTCGGTCTTCACTGAAAAAGATTTAGGGAATTTACCCGTGCCTGAAATGGTATATAAAAGTGATGAATTGAAAGAAATATCGATAAACCAGGACGATGTGTTACAACTATTTGATAAACTAAATAGACAATCACCTGGACCGGATGGTATGAAAGAACTGAAATATGAGATTGCAGACATACTATTAGTAATCTGTGAACTATCTTTAAAATCAACTGTAGTCCCAGAAGAGTGGAAAATGGCCAATGTAATGACAATATTTAAAAAGGGTTCCAGGGGTGATCCAGGAAACTACAAACCTGAGGGTCTGACATCAGTACTGGGCAAAATGGTAGAAACCTTTACAAAGAATAAAATTACTGATCATGTACATAGTCCTGAATTAATGTGAGAAAGCCAGCATGGATTTAGCCAAGGAAAGTATTGTCTTACTAATCTGTTATATTTTTTTGAAGGTGTGACTAAACAGGTAAACAAGGGTGAGCTAGTTGATATACCATATCTGGATTTACAGAAAGCCTTTGACAAGGTCTCTCATGAGAGACTCTTGGTGAAATTAAAAAGTCATGGGATTGGAGCAATGTAGTATTGTGGATCAGAAACGGTTTAAAAGATAGAAGGCAGAGAGTAGGGCTAAATGGCCAATTTTTTCAATGGAGAAAGGTAAATAGTGGAGTAACCCAAGGATCTGTGCTTGGCCCGCTGCTTTTTAACATATTCATAAATGACCTGGAAATGGGAATAACGAGTGAGGTGATCAAATTTTCAGATGATACAAAATTATTCAAAGTCGTTAAAACCCAAGATGATTATGAAAAATTGCAAGAGGACCTTGATAAATTGGAAGACTGGGCATCCAAATGGCAGATGAAATTTAATGTGGACAAGTGCAACGTTATACACCTAGGAAAGAACAACCCAAACTTTCGTTACACGATGCAAGTTACCACCTTAGAAACCACCACCCAGGAAAAAGATTTAGGTGTCATCGTGGATAATATGTTGAAACTCTCTGCCCAATGTGCAGCGGCGGCCAAGAAAGCTAATAGAATGCTAGGAATCATAAGGAAAGGATTGGAGAATAAAACAAAGGATGTTATAATGCCTCTGTATTGTTCCATGGTTTGACCGCACCTTGAATATTGTATGCAATTCTGGTCGCTGTATCTTAAAAAGGATATAGCAAAATTAGAAAAGTTACAGAGAAGAGCCACCAAAATGGTAAAGGGGATGGAAGGATACCCCTATGAGGAAAGGCTTAAAATGTTAGGGCCCTTCAACCTGGAAAAGAGAAGGCTGAGGGGAGATATGATGGAAGTCTATAAATTAATGAATGGAGTAGAACGGGTTAACGTAGATCGGTTGTTTATGCCATCAAAAAGGAGAAAGACTAGAGGACACGCAATGAAGCTACAATGTAACCCATTTAAACTAATAAGAGAAAATATTTTTTCACTCAACGCGTAATCAAACTCTGGAATGCGTTACTGGAGGATGTAGTAAAAGTTGTTAGTGTAGCTGGGTTTAAAAAAGGTTTGGACAAGTTTCTGGAGGAAAGGTCCATAAACCATTATTAAAGAGGACCTGGGAAATTCACTGCTTACCCCAGGACGAGCCTTGTGGAAGCTGTGGACTTTGGGTACCTGCCAGGTACTTGTGACCTGGATTGGTCACTGTTGAAAACAGGATACTGGATTTGATGGATCTTGGTCTGACCCAGTATGGCATTTGTTATGTTCTTTTGTGTTATAAAATTGGTTAAATAAATAAACTTCTCCCCAATCAAAGCCTGGATTGGTTTTTCTTGTTTTAAGAGCACATAAGGTTCTAAGATCTATCACAGGCAACCTTCCAGTAGGAGGGATACTCTCGTTTTATGCAGTTAGCCCCTTTATAACCCATGACCCATAGTTCTAAAAATCGTTGGCAAGATATAGACTTCGAAATCCTACAAACTGGCCATCAAGAGTTTCTTGTCGAAGTTCTTAGCATTAGGAAATAATTTACCAAGGCACTCTCTGTCCTCTTAGAAAACAGTGCTGTCAAACAAGTTCCCCTAAGGGCGAGAGGGCAGGGATTTTATTCAACGTATTTCCTGCTCACAAAGAAAACAAAAACAGTTCTATCCCATTATAAACCCAAGGGCCTTCAACAGATTCATGGTTTGTGAAAAGTACAATGAGTTTCCTGAGCACCTTGATTCTCTTTCTTCAATAAGGAGATTGGTTATGGTCTGTGTATATAAATGAGGTATACACTCTCATGCAGATTTGTAATAGTAAAACACCATTTACTATTATCAAATTCTACCTTCCAGCTTGATGCCAGCTCCTTCCTTTCTGAACATACTATCAAGATCCTTATCCACTCTCTCATCACCTCCCAGCTAGATTATTGCAACTTGCCCCTCATTGGTTTCCCATTGAATGGGAGCGAAATGTTTCAATCTGTTCAAAACTGAACTGCACAGCTAATCTTCTGGCCACTCTGCTTGTCCTCAGCTGTTGTGTTGTCTGTCTTGACTAGATTGTAAGTTCTGATGAGCAGGGACCATCTTATACATGTGTCTGTACAGCGTTACATACACCTTGTAGCACTATACAAATGATAAGTAGTAATAGTAGCAATGTCGCTATGCTCATAATACCCCTCTTCTCATGTCACTTCCTTGACTCCCTATCCATTTCTGCATACAATTAAAACCTCTATGCGCCTATAAGTGCTTTCATTCTGCAACTTCTCATTACCTCTCCTCTTATTTCTCCCTACATCCTTTTCTCAGTAACTCCGCTCATCAAGATGATCACTTTTGTTATCCATGCATTTTCTTCTACTGCCAACTCCAGACTCCATCTACGTCACCTTACTGGGGCTTCATTTCTAGTTCAATTCAAATCCAATCTAAAAACTCTCCTCTTTTGAGGCTGCTTTTGGATCCTGATCCTCTCATTCTCCTGTATACACCCATATGCCCCTTAATCATTTCCCTTAAAAATTACCGTAGTCCCATGATCTGTTTGCCTGTCTTGAAAGCTCGTAAGCTCTGAAGGGAAGGGACTGTTTCTGTGTGTATGTGTACAGTGCTGTGTATGCCTAGAAATGCCAGGGTATATGGTCTTGTCCTCCAACTGGACAAGACCAAATACTCTGGTGTCTTTGGTTTGAGAGGTCTTTGACAGGTAGCATACATCAATTTGGGGTATGTTGATAGTAGACCCACATGGCCTCAAGAAAGCGTGCAACTCCCATGGCATGTCTCAGGCTGAGAGAAGTCCAATGGATTTCATGCTTTCAATAGACTCGAGACACTCAGTTTGCATAATGTCACAACTGCATCACAAAACCTCTGTGGGACTCTGACCTGGTGTATGGATCATTCCAGCCTGACAAAAGGAATCTTCCACAGATGCATCCAAACTGGACTTCACTCTTAGAGTCTGTCTCTGCTCACTCCAGGAAAGCCTCCATTAGATCAGTGTCTTAGAATTAAGAGTTGTATGGAATATACTTAAAACTTTCAGCTTGGTTAGCCATGAAGTGGCTAACCAAGGAGTGGAGGAGTGGCCTAGTGGTTTGGGCAAGGTACTTCAGGCTGGAGGACTAGAGGACAGCAACCTTGGGCCAGAAGGACTGGGGTTTCTAGTCCCACAGGTGCTCCTTGTGGTCTTGGGCAAGCCACTTAACCCTCCATAGCCCATGTTCCCTGTAAAATAGTTATCCCCAAGTTATAATGCCCTGTTCAATGTAATTTCAGTTTGTTCAATGTAAACCGCACTGATGCAGAATAGCATGGCATATAAGAGAATGTAAATAAATAAATGAAAATAATCTTAGTCCAGATGGACAAACAAATAGCTATGTATTATATAAAAAATCAGAAAGGAACAGGCTCCAAACTCTGTACTGGGAAACTGTCACAAAGTGAAACTGGACCATCTCCAAAGGGGGATGGCCTTTTAGAGGATGTAGCTGTGTCACATCTCTCCTCAAAAAGCTCTCACCAGACCCTGCCTGTCCTTCCAGCTATCAGCCTATCTCTCTCCTCCCCTTTACTTCAAAACTACTTGAGTGAGCGGTTCATCACCGCTGTCTTGACTTTTTCCTCTCAAGCCCTTCTGGATCCACTGCAAGCTGACTTTTGTCCTCTACATTTCACAGTCTCCAGCGACTTATTCCTTGCTAAATCCAAGGGACTTTACTCAATCTTCATCCTTCTTGATCTTTCTGCTACCTTTGACACTGTTGATCACCACCTTCTTGATACTCTGTTCTCCCTTGGATTTAGGGGTTCTGTTCTGTCCTGATTCTTTTATCTCTCCCAGCGCACTTGTAGTGTATGTTCTGATGGATCCTCCTCTACTGCCATCCTGCTTTCAGTCGGTGTACCTCAGGGCTCTGTCTTGGGACTTCTACTTTTCTCCCTCTACACTCAGTCCCTTGGTGCACTTACTTCCTCCCATGGTTTTCAAAACCATCTTTATGCTGACGACTCTCAGACCTACCTCTCTGCGCCTGAAATCTCTCCAAGAATCCAATCTCGGATCTCTGCCTGCTTATCCGACATTGCTGCCTGGATGTCTCACTGCAGTTTGAAATTGAACATGGCAAAAACTGAGCTCATTATCTTTCTCCCTAAACCCACCTCTCCTCTTCCTCCCTTCTCTATTTCTTTCGATGACACTACACTCCTTCCCATTTCCTCAGCTCACAACCTTGGGGTCATCTTTGACTCTACTCTCTCTTTCTCTGGACACATCCAACAGATTGCTAAAATCTGTTGCTTCTTTCTCTAACATCTGCAAAATTTGTTCCTTCCTCTCTGCTCACACTACTAAGACACTTATCCACTCACTAATCACCTCCTGCCTTGACTATTGTAACCTGTTTCTCACTGGTCTCCCTCTGAATAACACCTATCCCCTTCAATCTGTTCAAAACGCAGCTGCACGGTTTATCTTCAGTCAGTGTCGCTATGCTCATGTAAGCCCTCTTTTCAAATCACTTCACTGGCTCTCTATCAGTTTCCACATCCAGTTCAAATTTCTCATACTGACCTACAAGTACATTCATCCTGTGGCTCCTCACTACCTTTCTCTCTTACCTCACTGTACGCCCTTCTCAGGAGTTCTGCTCCTCTGGCAGATCCCTTTTATCTGTGCCCTTCTCTGCCACTGCCAACTCCAGACTTAGTTCATTCCATCTTGCTGCTCCATATGCCAGGAACAAACTACCTGAGTCTGCGTCAGGCCCCTGCTCTAGCACTATTCAAATCCAGGCTAAAAACCCACCTCTTTGAAGCAGCTTTTGGATTCTGATGCCCCTCACTCTTGTCCACTATTTATTTGTATCTTACCATACTCTAGTCCCCAGTTTCACTATGTGTTTTGTCTTGATTTGATTGTAAGCTCTGATGAGCAGGGACTGTGTCTCACATCTATATGTACAGCATTGTGTATGCCTTATAGTGCTATACAAATGATTCATAGTAGTAGTAGTTGTTGTAGTAGAAGTTGGGGAAAAAATGTCCTGGTGGACAAGCTAAGCATATAATTCACTCTAAAGAGTGGTAAAAAAGATCATTCACAGGTGGGCAAATGTCTGAGGTGGATTTATTTGCAACTCCTGAGAATAAGGTTCCCCAGTTCTGTTCTTAGACAAGGACAATAAATGATAGGCTTGAATGGCTTCCTCCTGAAGCTAGGCAGTATCAGGACACCATGACTTTTACCACCTTTTATTAGCAAAGATAGGTTGGTTTCCTCTCCTTCAGGATATGTCCATAAGAAGACCTATTGGACTGCCTGATTCCTCAGTGCTGATCACGCAGGAACAGAAAAGTATCTTGAATATAACAGGTCTCTATTTCTTGCAGCCTGATTTTAGAGGGCTGCCTTATCTACCCTGAGTCTGCCTGACAATTGCTCTGATGTTCCTAGATTTCAGTAAATGGTTTTATGACTTTAAGTGGAAGACAGGATGATAAGTGGAAGAAGGACTACCAAAAGGGACTGCTACTGCTGGAAAGAAATCTGCACTTGTAATGTTTTTTACTTCTGGGAAATTCTCTAAATCATCAAGAAAAGGAAATTCTTTAGCTTAAAGCTGATAAATCTGTGTACTTTAGAATCCAGTGTATTTTCTAACTTAGGGCTCAGCAGCACCTGAGAGATTTTAATTTAAATTTAAACGCAGTCAGTAGCAGCAGGGAGCTTTTAATTTTAATCAAATTAGAGTATAGCTTAGCATTGAAGGAAGAATAGGGTAAATATTTTTTGAGTAGAAAAAAATTAATTGTTTCTAGAAACCTTTACAAAGAGGCCTTGAACCTAGGGGGCAAAGGACCTGTGAAACAGTTTTAAATAGCTATTAAAGCCAAGTGACAGCTCAAAGGGGCAATTTGAAAGGCTCCTTCTATCAAACCAAGGGCTGTGTGAATCAACCAGGAAATTGTTAAGAGATTACTTAAAAGCACAGGTCAGGGCACTGTGTAACAAGCTAGCTTTTACTAAGTGTTCTTTCCCTCCCACCCACCCCAGGCATAATCTTAGATTTATAGGCTCTTAAACCTTTTAAAGGAGAAGGGGTGGTCAAATTCACTTTCAGGTTCAGCTGGTTATCCTCACCAGGAATATATTGGTTATTCTTGAGGTGAACTAAGTCCTTTAAACTTGTTAGGTATAGGTGTAGCAGTAAAAGTATCCCTAACAACTTTAAGTAGACAACTTAAATAGCTAAACAAAACTTTAAAACTAAGATGCAGACTAGTCCAGCAGTGAGATGGGGGCTATCCAGTCTTTTGCACTTAGTGTCACATGTATGATTTTCTCCCAGCTGATGAGAGGTCTTACATGTGCACTAGGGGCAAGGAGCTCTTTGCCCTCAGGGAACGAGTCTGATCTCTAGAGGTTGGATTGGCAGACTTGGAGGACCTAAGGAAAATGGAGAGATATATAGACAAGACCTACAGGGGATGTAGTACTGAAGTCCCACTTCCAGTCTGGCAGCTTCCCAGTTGCCATGAAGGAGAGAGGTTGCGTGAAAGGAGAGCATAACCTTGGTGTGGCAGGATCCTGCAGCTAAGACCTGTCATCCAGGTGATGTAAAATCCTCTCACACAGAGAAGGTTTCTCCAGGGCCATGTGCCCATGAGGGAAGGGTTAGGATGGCTGTTATAGTTGGTGATTCAATAATTAGGCATGTAGATAGCTGGGTAGCTGATGGACTTGAGGATCACCTGGTATGTCTGCCTGGTGGTAGCATACCTCATGCACCACCTAGACAAGGTTTTAGATAGTGCAGGGGAGGAGTATGCTGCCTTGGTATATTTTGGTACTAGGGACATAAAGTGTGGGAGGGAGGTTCTGGGGGCCAAATTTAGGTTTTTAGGTAGGAAATTGAAATCCAGAATTCTCCAAAATGCTTCCCGTTCCACACGTAGGACCCAAAAGGCAGGCATAGCTTCAGAGCCTTAATGCATGGATGAGAAGAGGTGCAAAGAAGAAGGATTTGGATTCGTTAGGAACTGGGCAACATTCTGGGGCAAGGAAGGGCTTTCCCAAAGGAAGGGGCTCCATCTTAACCGGGATGGAACCAGGCTGCTGGCATTAACCTTTAAAAAAGAGAGCTTTTAAACTAGATAATAAAGGAAGGCTGACAGCAGCCCAAGAGTGTGTGATTCGGAAGGATCTATCCTTGAAGGACACTAGCAAAAGTGGAAAGTTACAGCATCCTGACAGAGGTTCCAATAAAGATAAAATTAACCCAGATGTCCTTAAGTACAGAGCTGAAAGATTCCAAATTACCCCATCAGCTGATAACCATATTAATATGAATAAAATACAACCTCTAAAATGCCTGTATGCAAATGATTAGACGTCTAAAAAATACGATGGGAGTGTTAAAATATATAGCACTAAACGAAAGGTGCGTGAGCGTGAGAAGAAGACGACCTCGAAGGCCTCATCCGGGGAGGTGGACAAACATGGGACATCCCGTGCCTGGTCCCTCAGTCCCCAAAGAGCCCCCGAGAAACCAGAGCAGAAGTGTCCTCAAAAAGTGCCCAGGACCGATGTTGTGGCCTCTGGTGACAGACCGCGGTTTCCCGAGGCCCGTCCTGTTGAGGACCCCCTCTCATCCTCGACACCTGACCCAGTCACCCTGGTGTCGGTATCCATGGCTGCTACCCCTGAGTGGGAAGCTCATACGTTGGCCTTAGAGGGCAGCTTTTCTGCGTTCCTCACCTCCCAGTCGGCACCAATCCCTGGCCCTGCCGAGACTGCAGGGACTTCAACATCGAGGACTCCCCGGGCCGCTGCAGCAATCGCCGAGAGCCAGATGCTTCGAGCAGATCCCCAGCGAGAGTCTTGTTCTCGCTCCCAGTCCTCGGGAGTGAGGTCTTCGCAGGCACGCATCCCTGACTCCGGTAATGCCCTAGCCTCGAAGCATCCAAGACTGGAACTACCAGCTCTTGCAACCAGAGGACCTCGAATCCTCCTCGGATTACTCCGACTGGGAGTCTGACGTTGAGACATCCCTGGAGACTCAGGCTCACTGAGACCTTCCCTTGGACCCATTTCCACCTGCTGCCAAGTGCCAATTTCCTCCACCCCAAGGACACCTCTTCCCTGGAGTTCGTCAGGGACACGGCATGGGCGCTCTTCCTCACAACAGAGTTTGAGGAAGACCCCCATATGGAGGTACTTGACATTTTGCAGTTCGAGGCAGTCCCCTTTCCTTCTATCTTTACCTGGCACCTTCTCCGGATATGGGTGTCCCCGGCCATCGTGAGTCGGCGATTTGACACAATGTACCAGGTCCAGCGGGGGCCAGATTTTCGCAAGGTGCAATTCCCCCACACCTCCATGATGGTTGAGTCAGCCATGCGCCAGCAATAAAGCCCAAAGACAAACTCCTTGATGCCCCAGGCAGGGAGTCTCATGCCCTCGACACTCTTGGGTGAAAATGCTACCACGGCTTGATGCTGGCATGCCATATACAGACTTACCAACTCTACATCGGCATGTTCCTTCAGGACTTGGCCAAGGAGCTCAGGGGATTTGCCACTGACCTCGATGGGAACCATCTCCGGTGTTTCCAGACTCTTTCAAAGTCTGTTGTGGTGTGCTCTAAGTACTTGTCCCAAGCCACTTACGATGGCTTCGAATCTAGTGCGAGAGTGGCTGCCACCGGCATCTGCGCCCAAAGCCAAGCTTGGTGCCAATTGCCGGATATCGAGCAATGGGTGCAAGTAAAACTTCTTGATGTCCCGTGCCTCGGCAAACAGCTGTTCAGCAAGCTGATGGTGGAAAGGCAGCCAAAATAGAGATTGAGTATATCAATCGGACTCGGCTCTCGAGGAAGACCTCTACCCAGAAAGAAGCCACAGAGGAAGAAGCCCTCTTTCCTCCAGAAAGGTCAGCCCTACCAGGGCTACCCTCCTTTCTCTGCCATTCAGACCTTGCAACAGGGTCCCCAGAACAAGGGAACGGGCCAGGGCCAACGCAAACCCAAGGGCCAAAAAACACAGACCCCGGCCCCAGCCCAGCCTGGGTCAGGATTTGATGCCATCAGCATAGCCCCTCTTCCATTGGAGGACCAACTTCCCACAGGGGGACTCCTAGTCCACTTTGCCCATTGATGGACCTCCATCACCACCGACTTCTGTGCCCTTCAGGTGGTCAGGGAGGGCTACCTCCTCCACCTGGACCAGGCACCTCCACCCTTCTTCCCTCGGGAGCCTACACGGTCCGTCCCCCCTGCACCAGGCCCTGCTACTACAAGAACTCGCAAGCCTTCTCAAGGACAGGGCTGTGGAGCCTGTACCTCCCCCCTTGAGAGGGAAAGGTTTCTACTCCAGGTACTTCCTGGTCCCAAAAAGGAAAGGAGGCCTGAGGCTAATCCTGAACCTGAGAAACCTCAACAAGTTCCTGCTAGGGGAGAAGTTCAAAATGCTCTTCCTTGGAACACTGCTGCCCTACCTCCAGCAGGGAGATTAGCTAGGCTCCTTGGATTTAAAGGACACTTACACCCACATCCTTATCCATCCAAATACCTGAGGTTCGTGGTCGGGGGCAACCACTACCAGTACAGGGTACTTCCCTTCGGTCTCACCTTCGCCCCAAGTGTCTTCACCAAGTGTCTGTCGGTGGTGGCGGCCTATCTCAGCCTCCAAGGAGTTTTAGTCTTTCCTTACCTTGATGACTGGTTGGGAAAAGGCGATTCGGCCTCAGAGGCCAGACAGGCCACAGGCCGCCCATTCAGATCTTGCAGCACCTGGGCTTCGTGATAAATCATCCAAAATCCCACCTCACCCCGACTCAGGCACTGGAGTTCATCGAAGCCCACCTGGACACTCTCCAGGCCAGGGCTTTACTCCCCCTAGACAGGGCAGATCACCTCGCGGCCTTCACAGCCGTGGTACAGCAGCAGCTCGCTGTGTCAGCCCGATCGCTGCTTCATCTCCTGGGCCACATGGCTTCACAGTCCATGTGGTTCCCGATGCACGCCTCCACATTCACGTGGCTCAGTGGTGCTTCCGTTCCCAGTGGACCCAGGACATGGGCCAATTCCAGGACAGAATCACAGTATCTCGCCAGCTAGCGGAGTCCCTCACCTGGTGGCAGGATACTTAACACCTGCAAGTGATCATGCCCTTTCAGTTCCCAAACCCCAGCAGATCAATTTGCTCAAGCTCAGAGCAGTCTTCCTCGCTCTGAAAGTTTTCAGGCACCGCCTGCAGCACCAGTCGGTGCTCATCCAGGCGGACAATCAAATCATAATGGATAGTTACAACAAAACAAATTGTGCTATGGTGCTGGAAGATGAGACCCCCAGGTCAGAAGGCACTCAACTAGCTACTGGGGAAGAGCTGAAGACTTTTCAGAGTAAAGCCAGCATTTATGATGTGGTTGGATCAAAGCCCTCGGGAAGTCTGACTGCTATGTAGCTGCGCATGAAATGAGAGTCAGAAGCTGTAAAGATGTCTTACACATTGGAACATGGAACGTACGAAGCATGAACCAAGGGAAGTTGGAGGTGGTCAAGAATGAAATGGAACGTGTACAACTTGATCTGTTGGGTGTCAGCGAACTGAAATGGACTGGCATGGGGCACTTTGCATCAGATGATCACATGGTCTACTATGCTGGAAATGAAAGACAAAGAAGAAATGGTGTTGCATTTATAATAAAGAAGAAACTTGCAAGAACTGTAATGAAATACAATGCAGTCAGTGAACGCTTAATCTCTGTTCGTCTATGAGGATTGCCTATCAACACAACTATAATTCAAGTATATGCCCCAACAACAGCTGCAGAAGAGAATGAAATTGAAGAGTTCTATGAACAAGTACAAGCTGAAATTGACAGAACATGCAAACAGGATATCCTGATAGTCATGGGTGACTGGAACACAAAAGTTGGCAACAAAGCAGAAGGCAAAGTAGTTGGAAAATATGGACTTGGTAACAGAAATGAAGCTGGAGAAAGACTGATAGAATTCTGCAAGACCAATGATCTATTCATCTCAAACACCTTCTTCCAGCAACACAAGCGGCGACTGTACACATGGACTTCACCGAATGGATTATATAAAAATCAAATTGACTACATATGCAGAAGTCAACGATGGAAAAGCTCTGTAACATCAACAAAGACAAAACCTGGAGCTGACTGTGGTACAGATCATCAACTACTAGTATGCAAACTCAAGCTAATGTTGAAAAAGAGCAAACCACTCATGAATGCAGCAAAATATGACCTTGAGAATATACCACTGGAATTTAAAGACTGCCTGCAAAATCGATTTGCTGCTTTAGATACAAATGACAGAGCTCCGGAAGAGTTATGGAATGACATCAAGAAGGTTGTGTTGGAAGAAAGCGAGAAGTCTCTACAAAAGGTGAAAAAGCAAAAACGGCCAAAATGGATGACGGAAGAAACTCTGAAAATTGCCCAGAAACACCGAGAAGCTAAAGCCAGAGGAGAAAGAAAGACAATCGCAGAACTCAACAGAGATTTCCAACGTGCAGCAAGACAGGACAAGGAAAAGTACTACAATGACACTTGCAAGGAAATAGAAGCAGAAACTATTAGAGGAAGAACAAGATCGGCTTTCCTAAAGCTACGAGAGTTAAAGAAAAAGTTCCAGCCTTGAATTGGAATGTTACAAGATGCTCAAGGTTCTATGTTGAATGATGCTGAGAAGATCAAGAAAAGGTGGAAGGAATATACAGAGTTTTTATATGATAAAGATCAAGTGGACCAACAGCCGTTTCAACCTGTACCTTATGATCGGGAACCATTGGTGATGAAAGAAGAAGTTGAAGCAGCATTGAAAGCCTTATCAAAGAACAAAGCACCAGGCATTGATAGCATTCCCATAGAAGTATTGCAGCAATCTGATGCAGCTGTTACCGTACTCACAAGGCTCTGCCAAGAAATATGGAAGACAACATCATGGCCAACTGACTGGAAAAGATCTGTGTTTATACCAATACTAAAGAAAGGTGATCCAACTGACTGTGGAAATTATCGCACAATCGCTCTGATCCCACATGCCAGCAAGATTCTACTGAAGATTATTCAAAAGAGACTACAACCATACCTGGAACAAGAACTACCTGAAGTGCAAGCAGGGTTCAGGAAAGGGCGAGGAACAAGAGACATCATTGCAGATGTGAGATGGATCCTTGAAAAGACTAAAGAATGCCAAAAGGATATCTATTTGTGCTTTATCGACTATAGCAAGACTTTTGACTGTGTAAACCATGAGAAACTCTGGGCCACATTAAGAAGCATGGGTATACCAGAACACCTGATCGTTCTCTTGCGCAATCTGTACATTGATCAAGAAGCAACAGTTCGAACAGAACAAGGAGAAACAGAATGGTTTAAAATAAGCAAAGGTGTAAGACAAGGCTGCATACTTTCCCCCTACCTGTTTAATTTATATGCAGAACAAATCATCAGAGAAGCAGGATTGTATGAAGACAACAGAGGTGTGAAGATTGGTGGAAGACTCATCAACAACCTTCGCTATGCTGATGATACCACATTACTGGCTGAAAGTGAAGATGATCTAAAACATTTGCTTCTCACAATCAAAGAACATAGTCTCAAAATGGGCCTGCACCTTAATGTAAAGAAGACAAAGATCATGACAACTGGCATAATCAACAGGTTCATCGTTGAAGGAGAAGAAATTGAAATTGTGAACAACTTTAACCTACTTGGATCAACTATCAATAAAGAAGCAACAAGCAGTCAAGAAATCAGACGACGCATTTTATTTATTTATTTTATTTAGTATACATTTGTATACCGCTACTTCCAGCGATCAGCAGCGGTTTTGATTATAGATTGGAAATTGTCAAATCATGATAGGAAATTTTTGAGGTATAAACACATTGATTAGACAGGAAAGCACAGCACACAGAGAACATGGGCTATGGAGGGTTAAGTGGCTTGCCCAAGACCACAAGGAGCACCTGTGGGACTAGAAACCCCAGTCCTTCCGGCCCAAGGTTGCTGTCCTCTAGTGGGATTTGAACCCCCGACCTTCCGGCCCGAAGTACCTTGCCCCAACCACTAGGCCACTCCTCCACTCCGCATTGCTCTTGGCAGAATGGCTATGAAAGACCTAGATAAGATTCTCAAGAGCAGAGATGTCTCTCTCCATACAAAGATTCGACTTGTTCAAGCCATGGTATTTTCAATAACATCATATGGATGTGAAAGCTGGACAGTGAAAAAGATAGACAGGAAGAAAATTGATGCCTTTGAATTATGGTGCTGGCGGCGAATACTGTGTATACCATGGACTGCCCGAAGAACAAACCAGTCGGTACTAGAGGAGATCAAACCTAAGCTTTCTTTAGAAGCTCAGATGACAAGACTTCTACTTTCATACTTTGGACACATCATGCGAAGAGAGAGATCATTAGAGAAAGACGTTATGCTTGGCAAGATAGAAGGTCAACGCAAAAGAGGAAGGCCAGCAATGAGATGGATTGATACAATAACAGCAGCCACGGGTACCAGTCTGTCAACAATGAGCCGCCTGACTGAAGACCGAACACAATTTAGGATAGCTATCCAGAGGGTCGCCATGAGTCGACTCCGACTCGACGGCACTTAACAACAACAACAACATGTGAACAAGCAGGGCGGCACTGGTTCCTACTGCCTCTGCCAGGATGCCGTGGCCCTCTGTTCCTTCATGACCAGCCAGGTCTACCTACCAGGCCAGGACAATGCCTTGGTGGCAAGGCTGAGCAGGGTCCTCCAATCGCATGAGTGGCACCTGGACCCCAAGGTGGCACTCGGGCTTTTCTGGCTATGGGGCCTCCCCAGTCTGGACCTCTTTACCAGCCCAATCAATGCTCAGTTGCCCCATTTTTGCAGCCCCCCTGCACCCCCCTCTCCTGGGTGGCGGCGGATGCCTTCCTCATCTCATGGTCGAGGGGCTTACTGTACGCCTTCCCTCCCACACCCTTGATAGCTCAGACCCTCTTCAAGGTCCAGCGAGACAAGGCATCAGTAATCCTTGTAGCCCCGAGGTAGCCCAGGCAACCCTGTTTCCCCTTGCTGCTCCGTCTCTCGATGGGACTCTTGACACAGGAGGAGGGCTCGATCCTCCATCCCAACCTGGGATCCCTATCTCTCATGGCATGGTGGCTGAATAGGTCGCCCTAGCCCCCCTCAACCTCTCCAAGGAGGTGGAGGAAATCCTTCTGGCCTCTCGTAAGGACTCCACAAGATGGGCCTACGCCTTCAAGTGATGCCGTTTCTCCGTGTGGATCCATTTTCCTGCCCAGTGCATTCGGTCCTTCAATATCTCCTCCACCTCTCGCAGTCTGGACTCAAGTCCAATTCCGTCAGGGTACATCTGAGCGCACACTCCGCAAACCACCATCCCATGGAGGGCAAACATCTGTCCGTGCAGCCCCTCATCACCAGGTTCATGTGGGGCTTGTTGATCTCCAAACCCTCCATTCAGCCACCTCCAGCGGAAAGGGATTTTAATGTGGTTCTGGCGCAACTTACCAAGCCGCCCTTTGAACACTTGGCTACCTGTTCCTTAAGCTACCTATCCTGGAATATTGCCTTTTTGGTGGTGCTCACCTCTGCCCACAGAGTCAGTGAGCTCCAGGCCTTGGTGGCCGAGCCACAATACATCAGATTCTATAAGAACAGAGTCGTGCTCTGTACTCACCCTAAGTTTCTCCCGAAGGTGATGTCCGACTTCCACCTCAATGAGGAGGTGGTACTCCCTACATTCTTTCTGCGACCTCACACCAACTCTGCATCGGCCATCCTCCATACCCTGGACTGCAAAAAAGCCTTGTCCTTTTACCTGCAGTAGACCTAAGGCCACTGTAAAGCCTCACCACTTTTTGTCTCCTTTGACCCCAGCCGTCTGGGGCAGGCTGTCACCAAACAGACCATATCCATCTGGGTGGCAGACTGCATTGCCTTCACCAACAATTGAGCTGACATTCCTTTGGAATGCCGAGTCATGGCGAAAAATGTCCGAGTAATGGCGATCTGTCGTGAGTCTCCGATCGGTGCTCATGGCAGACATCTACCAGGCTGCCATCTGGTCCTCCGTTCACACTTTCGGAGCCCACTGTTGCCTGGAAAGGGAGTCCGAATGGGACTGTGCCTTCAGCCAGGCCGTACTCCGTAACCTGAGGTTTAGGTAACTTCTGCCCTTCAATCCTTCTTGTTCAGGCTACAAGAGCCATGGTTCTCCCTGGACGCTGGGGTCCTCTAAGTCTGTCAGCGGATTCGCCTGCGGTTGTTCATGGCTGTGCCGTGCCTTTTTTATACTGGTCCGCGGTAGCCTGGAGTTATGTAGTCCCATATGTAAGGACTGACTTCCTGCTTGTTCCTGGAGAAAGCATAGTTATTTACCTGTAACAGGTGTTCTCCAGGGACAGCAGCAATCAGTCCTCACAATCTTCCCTCCTCCCCTTGGAGTTGCTGTTCTCTTTGGCAATCTTCTTGGTTGGGCTTTAGCTATAGCACTTGACTGAGCAAGATGGCAAGCTTAGGCAGGAAGGATATCATGTATGCATGGTGGCATCTCCCAAAGGCTTTCTTTGAAAACTAGGGATATGCTTCCGTGAGGGCTCCGTCAGTGTCAATGTCACCCATATGTTGGACCATTGAATGACAGAGGGGTAAAAGGGGCACTAAGGGAGGTCAAGGCTATAGTGGAGAGACTGAATGAATTCTTTGCTTTGGTCTTTATTGAAGAAGATGAAGTTACCCATTCCTTAAATGGTATTTAAAGGTGGATATATCAAAAGACTCGAAAGAAAGAAATATTGATAAACTGGGAAGATATATTACACCGGAAACATATATTACAAGTATTTGATAAACTGAAAAATAGTAAATCACCTGGACCGGCTGGTATACATCAGAGGATGTTGAAAGAACTGAAATATGAGATTGCAGACCTACTATTAGTAATTTGTGAACTATCATTAAAATTATCATACCTCAAGATTGGAGAATGGCCAATGTAATGCCAATTTTTAAAAAGTTTCAGGGGTGATCTGGGAAACTACAGACTGGTGAGCCTGACATCAGTACCAGGCAATATGGTAGAAATCATTATAAAGAATAAAATTACTGAACATGTAGATAGTCATGGTTTAATGGGAGAAGGCCAACATGGATTTAGCCAAGGAAAGTCTTGTCTTCCTAATCTGTTATATTTTTTTGTAGGTGTGAATAAACAAGTAGACCAAGGTGAGCCGGTTGATATAGTATATCTGGATTTTCAGAAAGTCTTTGACAAGGTCCTCATAATGGACTCTTGGCCAAATTAAGAAGTCATGGGATTGGAGGCTGTTTACTATTGTGGATCAGGAACTGGTTAAAAATAGAAAGCAGAGAGTAGGGCTAAATGGCCAATTTTCTCAACGGAGAAAAGTAAATAATGGAGTACCCCAGGGATCTGTCCTGGGGCTGCTTTTTTTTTTTAATTTAAAGGCTTTTATACAAGTACAAAAAGAAGCATCTGTTCAAACCGTACATGGAATACTTGCACAATATATCAACACAAAATCTTCAACCAGAACAATTGGTACATCACAGCCTTATATTTTTTGTCTTTATTCACAAGACCTTGTCATCACCCATTTTCCCCCTTACAACCCCTCCCCTCTCCCCATCCCCTCACCTCCCCACTTCCCTCTACCCCCTCTCCTCCCCCTCATTCCTTCCCCTCCCCATTGCCCCCTCCCTCACCCATCTCCCCTTTACTACAAATTCTATAGGTTAAGTGGTATCTGAGCAGTCTAATACTAAAAAAGGGGGGGGGGATACCAAACCCACACACCAAGGGAGACTCCCATGTTACACCCCCATCTAAATTAGAGACATTGCAGGTCGTGAGCCATATTTCCAGACAAAGGCCTCCCATACCTGCTCAAATTGGGGTAGACGCATCCTCCCGACCACTACCCCTTGTTCCATTGTGTATAGATCCCACATCAGTTCCAACCTGCGGGAGAATGCCGGAGGCGATGCCTGTTTCCAGGTGGCTGCCAGAGTCAGCCTAGCTGCATTCAGACTATGACAAATCAGGGCCAACTGAGGGAGCTGTCCACCAGGGACTTTCTTCCCAAAAAGAAAAATACCCGGGTCCCAAGGGATATATAAACCCACCATTTGTTTCAGGCGATACTGTATCCCCCTCCAAAATACTTGGACACGAGGGCAAAGCCACCACACATGCGCCAAGGTGCCTTTCTCGCCACAATGCCGCCAACACAAATCAGATACCCCAGGAAATGCTCGAGTCTCTCGCATAGGAGTCATGTACCACCGATAGATTAGTTTATAATTATTTTCTCGTGCATTAACAGCCACCAAACTTCTCCCGAGCCGGCTCTCAATCCGTTCCCACTGCTGTTCAGTGTATGAAAGGTGCAACTCCTGTGTCCACTGAACCCTATGTTTGCCTTCTCCAAAATGCTGCTTCTGTATTGTGCATACAAAGCTGCAATGAGGCCCTTAGTATTTGTGCGTTCCTCACATAGGCGCTCAACATCTGTCAAGTCCCGAGAAACTTGCTGTCTAACATCTCGATTCCCCACCCAATGAACCACCTGTGCATACTGGTAGACATGTTGATCTGGGATATCAAATTTCTCCTTCAGAGCGCAGAAAGAATGGAGCACACCATCCTCAAAGAGTTGACCCATACGACTAAGTTCCTTATGGCCCCCACTGTCTAAAAGCTAAATCACTCATGCCTGGAGGGAAGGAATTATTATTAACTATGGGCGCTAGCGGGGACAACATTGCCCCTTGTGGCCAAAAAAAACAATCCCAGCAATGAAGAGTATGAGCGATATATGGATTGGTAGCACACATACCCCCCCCCCCCTCAGCTTAGGGCATAGCCACAGCCGGTCCCCCAACCCAGCCCCTCCTGTTAGTTCCATTTCCATCTGCACCCAGCATTTAGTACTAGTAGAATTCATCCATTCCACCCCTGCATGATACTGTGCCGCTGCATAGTACCAATGAAGGTTAGGGACCCCCCCCCATACCCCCTCGCCCCGAGTGAGGATATAGGATCTTGCAAGCTATACGAGGGTATCTAAACTTCCATATGAACTTCATAATCAGCTCCTGCCATGATTCCAAAACTCCACGAGGCAGAGGTATAGGGAGCACCTGGAAAAGGTATAAAATCCACAGAACTACCACCATCTTTGTTACAGCTTTACGCCCAAATCAGGACAGCATCAGGCCCATCCAAGATTCCAAATCCCATTTATCTTGCTGGATTAAGGGTCTATAGTTCGCTCAATACAACGCGGCCCTATCTACCGTGAGATTCACACCCAGATAACAAAGGGCTTTACCTACCCATTGAAATGGGAAACAGGCCTTCAATTGTGCACAGGTCATCTCCAGAACCCCCACATTCAGGATCTCCGACTTAGCATAGTTAATTTTAAACCCTGAAACCTGCGAAAAGGCCACAAAGAGCTGCATTGCATTGGGAAAGGAAATTTCAGGGTTAGCCAACGATAATATAATATCATCAGAGAAAAGCGCTATTTTGTATTCGCAGGCACCCACCCTCACTCCAGCTACCCTTGGGTGCTCGCGGAAGCTTTGCGCCAGGGGCTCCATCACCAACACAAACAGTAGCGGGGACAATGGGCACCCCTGCTGGGTTCCCCTCTCCAATTCGAAACTCTTCGATTGACCCCCATTGACTTGAACACTAGCTCTGGGCCCATGGTAAAGACTGTGCACCCATCGAGTAAAATTAGGTCCAAAACCCATTTTGTCCAATACATGCCATAAGAAGCCCCAGCTGTCTCGATCAAACGCCTTCTCAGCATCAACTCCCAACAATAGTGCTGGTTGAGATCCCTGTTGTGCAGCATTTATCACTTGCAACATCCATCGTACATTATCCGCAGCCTGCCTGCCAGGTACAAAACCAACTTGATCAGGGTGTACCAGATCTGGAAGGGTTTGGTTTAATCGGGAAGCCAGCACAGGGCCAATATTTTAACATCACTATTGTGGTGACGAAACTGCTCCAGAGCCCTTGAAAATAGAAAAAACACAAACATTTACCTCCAAGCAGAAGGGAAGTGCAGGGAGCCGTGACTTTAAAACTTCAGCTAGAGAGAAAAAAAACATGCCCAAAGCTGATGTTTGCAGGCCACGCCCAAGCTCCATAGCAACTAAGGGAGGTAACGAGAGACAGCTGGGGGAGGAGTGGAAAGTTGTAGGGCAGCCCCACTCATTTAAGCCCCAGAGAACAGGAAGTAAGAGCGACGGGAACAGGAACGGGAACGGTAGAGAGACCAGAAGCAGGCACAGCTGGGAGAACAGCAAGGATTCCTTCAGAGAGCACTGCAGGGAGACCAGCAGAGAAACAGAAGCTGAAGAGATCCCGAGAGATACAGAAAGAAGGGATTCTTTCAGAGAGACCGGGAGAGAGAGGTGCTCCAGGGACAGCCTAAGGAAGGATTCCCCTCATAGCCAGCACCACAGTCCTGAACAAAGCCAGTGGTGCAGTCAAAAAGCCATTGTTTGTTCCTAAGGTCAGCGAAAGACTGTTAAGTGTTATTTTTGGTCCGATGAAGAAAGAATTGCATTGCTGAAGAAAGCAAGTGTAATTAGTGACACTGTGAAAAGTTGTATAGAAGTTATCTTTATTTTGAGGGGAGCAGTATCCACCTTATACATTGTGCTGAGCTTCTACGGAGGTTCCTTTGAACAAAGGAGGAAAATAAATTCCTGTGTTGCTTTCAAAAACCCTCGGCTCAATCATTCATTTGATCACAACTACAACTCATTGTTCAGCAACTACAACTCCCAGAAGTCTCGGCTCTGGGAACCCATATAAAGGGACATTGAAAGGCATACTCCCCCCTATAGGCAACTGCCTAGGCAGGGGTAGGAGGCCACACTATTTAACAAAGAAATAGGGTGATAAGAGGCCACCTCTTGAGCTGGCTTCCCCGGTTTAGGTATCACCACAATGACAGCCTCCCGTTGTGTAGCGGGCAATGGCAACCCCCGTAACACTTCATTAAAAAGCACCGCCAGGGGAGGAAATGACATCACCGAACAGAGAAGCCGCTTGAAAGCGGAGCTCCGGGGAAGCAAGGGAAAATTAGTCCTAAATACCCTTGAAAGGAGTGATTATCGGTGGAAAATAGTTCAGTGAACGTGGCAGCAGTACAGGAGTGAGAGGAGATGAGGAAAAGTGTGGCGGATTTGAAAGGCTACGCATATAAAAACACCGCGGGGAGCTCCGGTGGCAAAAGCAAGATGGCCGCGGTGAGTGCCGGACCTGGGGAGGAGGAGAATAAGGCACGAGAGGGAGAGAATGGCCAGAAGGGCGAACTGGAGGCCCTACGAGGAGAGCTAAAAGGCTGGTTTGGCACCCTCAGGCAGGACTTGGCGCATTTTAAATCTGAAGTGCAATTATGGATGGAAGACCTGAAGGCTGAGGTGCGGGAGGTGGGCCAGCGCGTGGAGGATTTGGAGGGCAAGGTGGAGGCGCACGACAACACTATACTCAAGATACATGAGAGAATGGAGAATATGGAGGCGGAGACGGAAGAGCTCTGGTCCAAAGTTGAAGATTTGGAGAATCGACCTCGCAGGGCAAATATCCGGATGAGAGGGGTATTGGAGTCGGCGGAATCGACGGACTGTGGCAGCCTAGTCGTGAGCATCTGCAAGCGGATTATGGAGGAAGCGGGTCAAGATAGTTCCCAGTTGTGCTGGTCCGTGGATCGTGCTCATAGAGGATTGGGCCCCAAACGCGATGGATACCATAGGGACATTATAGCCAGATTCCATGAGTATGCTACTAAAAATGCAGTGGTGGAGGCGGCAAAGAAACTCTCTGACTTCTGGTGGAATAACCAACGTGTTGAATTGTATACAGATTTGTCAGCTATTACGATGAGAAAGAGATGAGAAATGGCAGGAATCACTAAGGTGCTGCATGAGAAGGATATCAGGTACAGATGGCTATTTCCTTTTGGATTACAATTTTGCGTGGAGGGGCGAACATCGTATGTGAAGACCATGGCAGAGGCCGTTACAGTGCTGAAAGAGGCAGGCTGGACAGAGTTGCCGGAGGCACCCCAGCAGAGGGCGGCGAAAGAGCAGAGAGGGCAGCTGCGGAGCAGTGAATGGAGGAGGGCTCCTCAAGGAGATCGTAGGCTGTGCCGGCAGAGACAGAACAACGCGGGAGGAGGAGATGGCACTGGCTGAGAGCGGGACGTTGCCTGTTACTGTTATTGCCTGTTACTGCTGGATTAGAGGGACTGTTGCTATGTTAAGCTTAAGTATAAGATTATTAAGATTTGTTGGGAGATGTTGAGGGGTATGGGTATTGGGAGGGGAGGGGGGAGGGGCGGAGGCTACAGAAGGGTGGGCGAGGAGGGGGGTGTGCCTCCTTGGCCTTCCCTCCAACTATTGAGAGATGAGCTAATGGGCATAAAGATACACGTGGTGTTGTAGTAGGCTTCCTGGAGTGGTGATGACTCATGCCTCTAGGATCTGGTTGGAGTGGGGAGATGGAGGAAAGTGAGGGGGCAGGGGGGAGGAGGGGGAGGGGGTGGGGGGAGGTAAGGGAAGGAGGGGGGAATGGGCTATGTGCAGTTGGAGCCAAGGTAGGGGGGGAATGGTTAAATGGAAAAGGTAAAGATAATATCCATGAATGTACGGGGTTTAAATTCTCCAGTAAAGAGGCAGAGAATGTTTAAGGAGTTTAATAGATTGAGGGGAGACATTATATTTATACAGGAAACGCACCTGGAAAAATGCGATGAATGGAGAGTGGCGCATAAACAATTCACAGAGAAATGGTTTGCTTCTAATAGGGTGGAATTAAAAAAAGGAGGGGTGGGGATTTTGATGAGGGGGAAGATCGCATATTTCGATTGTGTGGTGCATTGGGACAAAGAGGGTAGATATATCATTGTTAAGCTGCGCATTAAAGAGCAGGTTTACACTCTGATTAATGTGTACAGGCCAAATGTGGGTCATGGGATATTTTATGAGGGGCTGCATGGGCTGGTAGAGCAGGTAGCAGAAGGCCAAGTAATTATGGGAGGAGACTTTAATTTAGTGCTTAACCCGGGATTGGATAACTCCTCGGGGAAAGGGGTGGGGAACGCCAAAGGGGAGGAGAAGCATGAAGATGTTTGGGAATAATTTGGGTATGGTGGATGTTTGGAGGGAAATGAGGGGGAGGGAAAAAGTGTTTACCTTTTACTCACCAGTTCACCAGTCCTTCTCTAGGATTGACATGATTTGGGTGTCCAAAGAGTTAAACACCAATTTTTAAAAAGGGTTCCAGGGGTGATCCGGGAAACTACAGACCGGTGAGCCTGACGTCAGTACCGGGAAAAATGGTAGAAACCATCATAAAGAATAAAATTACTCAGCATGTAGATAGTCACAACCTAATGGGAGACAGCCAACATGGCTTTAGACAAGGAAGATCTTGTCTTACTAATCTGTTATGTTTTTTTGAAGGACTGAATAAACAGGTGGACAAAGGTGAGTCGGTTGATATTGTGTATCTGGACTTTCAGAAAGCCTTTGACAAGGTCCCTCATCAGAGACTTTTGGCAAAACTAAAGAGTCATGGGATAGGAGGCAGTGTACTATTGTGGATCAGGAACTGGTTAAAAGATAGAAAGCAGAGGGTAGGGCTAAATGGCCAATTTTCCCAATGGAGAAAGGTGAATAGTGGTGTACCCCAGGGATCTGTGCTGGGTCCGCTGCTTTTTGACATATTCATAAATGACCTGGAAAGTGGAATAACGAGTGAGGTTATCAAATTTGCAGATGACACAAAACTATTTAAAGTTGTTAAAACTCAAGAGGATTGTGAAAAATTGCAAGAGGATCTTGATAAATTGGAAGACTGGGCATCAAAATGGCAGATGAAATTTAATGTGGACAAGTGCAAGATTATGCACCTAGGGAAGAACAACCCAAACTATGGTTACACGATGCAAGGTTCCACATTAGGAACCACCACCCAGGAAAAAGATTTAGGCGTCATTGTGGATACCATGTTAAAACCCTCGGCCCAGTGTGCAGCGGCGGCCAAGAGAGCAAATAGAATGCTAGGTATGATAAGGAAAGGAATGGAAAATAAAACAAAAGATATTATAATGCCTCTATATCGTTCCATGGTGAGATCACACCTTGAATATTGTGTGCAATTCTGGTCGCCGTATCTTAAAAAGGATATAGCGATTTTAGAAAAGGTACAGAGGGACTTCCGGTGACGTCAGGGAGCATGGTGGCTGCTCTCTGAAGGAGCTCCGGGGCGCCGGTGAAATTTAGCTAGAATTAGAGCAACATTTTCCCCCTTTGCGGAGTGCGAAGGCTGATCCCACGGCCCCCGACACCGGAGCGGATGTCGGTAAAACAGCGTCTCTCTGAATATCGCTCCTCTTATGTTGCGGAGGAGGGGCGGGAGGAGAAAGGCCACGCTGCTAATATGGCGGAGGACGAGGTGGCGAGGTCTGATTCCGACGGGGACTCGGTCGGTGGTCCGGACTCGATGGGGAGCCTGAAAGAGTGGCTTACAGCATTTAAAGAGGAGCTGAAAGTTGAGATGAAAGTTGAGATGCGCTCTGCTAACTCAGTAATTCTTCATACCCCTCTCTCATACTAACAAGATTCTTTTCAGGCTATATTCTGTTCATATGTAATTAGTCAGTGTTTAGTTTTCTTTGTAAATAATTACCCTGGTTACCCAAGTTTTTTGTTCCTGTTCTATGTAAAAATAATACGGATAATATGTATCTTATCTGATGTTTCATTGTTCTATGTAAACCGCGCTGACTGTAAATAGTGCGGTATATAAAAGTTGTTAAATAAATAAATAAATAAAATAACCTGCGAGAGACGCTAGCAACGCTGACACGGGAGGTGAGGGAGCTTGGGGCCCGAGTGGAGGCCTCGGAGGAGCATCTAGAGCACCAGGAGGAGGCGGTGAATGAACTGCGGGGTGGCTGGGTGGAGCTGCGTCAGGCCCAAGAGGTGCTTAAAGCAAAAATGGAGGATCTCGAGGACCGCTCGCGCAGGAGCAATGTGCGGGTGCGGGGCCTCCCGGAGGAGCAGCGCTTTCAGGACTGCGAGGGGACGCTGACGCGGCTGTTCACCTCCATCCTGCAGGAGGCAGATCCTGAGGGGGCATGGGACGGAGCACAACTGCACATGGACAGGGCCCACAGGAGCCTGGGCCCTCCGAGAGAGAATAAGCTCCGCGATGTGATAGCGTGCCTGAGCTCCTATAAAATGAAGGAGAAGCTTCTCGCTGCAGCACGGAAGATTGGCCCGTATAAGTGGGAAGGAGCTAAAATTGAACTGTACCAGGACCTCTCTGCGGGTACGCTCCAGCGGCGGTGGGAGCTGCGAGAGGTCACCTCGGTACTGCGCAGAGAGGGCTGGCGCTACCGTTGGCTTTACCCCTTCGGCCTGTTGGTGACGGTGAAGGGCAGCACCCGCCGCATTCAGAGCGTGGAGGGAGCCTGGCAGATCCTGCGTGACTTGGGAGTGGACAACCTCCCCGAGGCACCACCGAGTGGACTTCCTAAAGAGCAACGTCCCTCTTCGCGGCCTGCCGGGATGAAGTGGCAGAGAGTCGAGAGCAAGAGCCGGAGGCTAACGAGGCTATCCGGAGGCCAGATGGCCATAGTGGGGTTGGTGGGGGAAGATGGGGAGCAGTTGAGGACGGAGAAGCAAATCGGGGAGCGGTTTTGCCGCTTCTATAGGGATCTATATAAGAAGCAGGAGGGGGAACAGGGGGGGGCAAGCGAGGCCTATTTAGCGGGGATTGAGCTGCAGTGCCTAGGGGATGAGGACGCCCAGGACCTGGAGGCGGATATCACCAGGGAGGAAGTGGAGCTGGCTCTGAGAGCGTTGCCGGCTGGAAAGGCTCCGGGCCTAGACGGCCTGACGGGGGCCTTCTATAAAGTTTTCCGGGAGGAACTCCTGGATCGGCTGGTCCGGGTGGCGAATGGGGTGCAGCGGGATGGGGGACATCTCTCGGCAGACATGCTCACAGCGGGGATAACTGTGCTACCCAAGGGGGGCAGGGACCCGCTGAACTGTGGGTCCTATAGACCTATCTCCCTCATAAACGTAGATGTTAAAATTCTCGCCAAGGTGCTGGCCAATAGGTTGGCCCCAAAAATGCCAGGGTTGATAGGGCTGGACCAAACTGGCTTTATTATGGGCCGGCAAGCCTCGGATAATATCAAGAGGGTCTTGGAAGCTGTCTGGGGGGTGCAAGCACAAGGGACCGAGGCCATGCTGCTATCGATAGACGCTGAGAAAGCGTTCGACAGGGTGGATTGGAGCTTTCTTTTTCATACTATGCAGCGGATGGGTATAGGCCCCAAGTTTATGAGATGGGTCCAAGCGCTGTATAGGGGTCCCAAGGCACGGGTTTAAAATTAATGGGCGGTATACAGCGACCTTGGACTTGGAAAGGGGGACTAGGCAGGGCTGCCCGATGTCGCCCCTTCTCTTCGCTATGGCTATTGAACCCTTGGCCTGTGCTATCCGAGGGGACGAGAAGGTGAAGGGGCTGCAGACGGGTAGAGGTCATCATAAAATCTCACTCTTCGCGGATGATGTTCTTTTAGTGGTGACGCAGCCGGAGGAGTCCCTACCCGAGATAGTCCGGCACCTAGAAAGGTACGGGGCGGTGTCGGGGTTCAAAATGAACCTGGACAAGACCGAGGCCCTGAATCTTAATATGTCCCTGGCTAGGAAGGGGGAGCTGCAGAAGGCCTACCCCTTTCGGTGGACAGGGGGGGCCATTCGCTATTTGGGGGTCAATATCACCCCTCAACTCGCTGGGATGTACGAGGCAAATTATGACAAGCTTTGGAGGGAGATAGAGCGGGACTTGCGGAAGTGGGAGGGACAGGAGATCTCCTGGTTGGGTAGGATAGCCTCAGTAAAAATGAATATTCTCCCCCGAGTTCTCTATTACTTTCAGGCTTTGCCGGTGGCTATTCCGGGGGCGCACATGCGGCGCCTGCAGCGGCAGGTGAATCAGTACATATGGAGGAGGCGCCCACCCAGGATTGCACGGGAGGTGTTATACCGGAAGAGGGAAGAGGGGGGGCTGGGGGTGCCCAACATGCAAGCTTATTACTGGGCGGCTCAGGCTCGCCATGTGATGGATTGGCGGGAGGGGGGAGAGGGGAAGAACTATGTGGAGCTGGAGAAGGATAGTGGGGGGGTGCGATCGCTAGCAGGGCTCCCGTGGTTGGGGAGGGGGGAACGGGGGGCGTTAGTGCGGGCTAACCCCTATGTGAGCCTTGTGTTAGGGGAATGGGATAAGATTAGAGGGGGAGTAGGGGAGGGGGGGGAAGTGCTTCTCACTGATGAGGGAGTTATGCCTTACGGAGGAATTTCGTCCAGGGAGGGAAGGGGGGGGCTATCGACGGTGGGCGTTAGGGGGGTTGAAACACTTTTACCAGTTTGTTGATGGAGGCGAGTGGGTCCCCTTCGCGACTTTGCGAGAGCAGTATGGGCTGCGGGAGGGGGATCGCTTCTATTATGGGCAAGTGGTATCCTTCCTTCGGAAGAAATTAGGGGCGGAGGGGTTGGCCAGGGACTATACTCCATTGGAGGTGGTCTGGTACGGGAAAAGGACGTCCCCGGGTCTCATTTCAGTTCTCTATAAGGCTATCCAGGGGCCTCCGGGGGGGAAGCATAGATATATGAGGGAGTGGGAGAGGGATCTGGCAATGGTTCTTGGGGAGGGGCAATGGAAGAATGTATTTGACCAGGTGCGGCTGTTACCATTGTCGATAGCTATCAGGGAGAACTGGTGCAAGCTGGTTATGAGGTGGTATTATACCCCCGACCGACTGCACCGGATGTTCCCTGGGGTATCCAATCTGTGCTGGAGGGGGTGCGGGGAAGTGGGCACGTTTTTCCACATCTGGTGGCAGTGCCCCCGAATACAGCAGTTTTGGGGGGAGATCCGGGATTGGATAAGGGAGGTGGTGGGGCGCGAAGTGACGTTGGATCCCTGCGGGTTCTTGATTTGGTGGTGGAGTGCAGAGGGGCCTACACAAGATAAGCGGAAAGTTCTGGCGTGCCTGAGTGCGGCCCGCTGCGAGCTGGCCTATCGCTGGCGGCAGCGGGAAGCACCGCAGGTGGAGCAGTGTGTGGAGCGCCTGCGGCAGGTATACTTGATGGAAAAACTGACCGCAGTTCGACGGCAGAGAGTGGATAGATTTGAGCAGCAGTGGGATAAGGTAATGAGCTACTTGCGGAAAGACACCCAGTAGTAGAAGGTGGGCGGGGGGGGAGGGGGGGAGGGGGGATAGAGGTGGGGGGGAGTGGGGGCCGGGGGGGTGGAGAGGGGGGGTGGATTAGGGAGGGACACCTCTTTATAAAACACCTATCCACTTGGGACAGATAGGATGACGTATGGGCCTGTTGTTGGCTGTGGGAATTGACATATGTTCAATAGGTGTTGCGGGCCTATGGTTATCATGATTGTATCTATGTGTGTTTGTATTGGATTTGTTGTTAATAAAAAAGTTAAATTATAAAAAAAAGAAAAGGTACAGAGAAGAGCCACCAAAATGGTAAAGGGGATGGAAGGATACTCCTATGAAGAAAGGCTAAAAAGGTTAGGGCTCTTTAACCTGGAAAAGAGACGGCTGAGGGGAGATATGATAGAAGTCTATAAATTAATGAACGGAGTGGAACGGGTAAACGTAGATCGATTGTTTACCTTATCAGAATATAGAAAGACTAGGGGACATGCAATGAAGCTACAGGGTAAACTATTTACTCAGGCCGGAAGGTCGGGGGTTCAAATCCCACTAGAGGACAGCAACCTTGGGCCGGAAGGACTGGGGTTTCTAGTCCCACAGGTGCTCCTTGTGGTCTTGGGCAAGCCACTTAACCCTCCATAGCCCATGTTCCCTGTAAGTATTAGTGTATGTGTCTCATATCCCTGCGTGTTAAATGTATCCCCCAATTGTGTTGTGACCGCTTTGATTGAAGGATAAGGCGGTATACAAAAACTGTCTAAATAAATAAATAAATAAATTTAAGACTAATAAAAGAAAATATTTTTTCACTCAACGTGTAATCAAACTCTGGAATTTGTTACCGGAGGATGTAGTAAAGGCTGTTAGTGTAGCTGGGTTTAAAAAAGGTTTGGACAAGTTCCTGGAGGAAAGGTCCATAAACCATTATTAAGAAGTGACCGAAGATATCAATGCTTGACCCAGTACAAGCATTGTGGAACTTGTGTCTCTTGGGGAAACTGCTAGGTACATATGACCTAGATTGGCCACTGTTGGAAACAGAATACTGGGCTTGATGGACCTTGGTCTGACCCAGTATGGCATATCTTATGTTCTTATGTTCTTAATGGCAAAGGTGGTGGAGTGTGAGGTGGGGGACCGAACATGGTCAGATCATGCGCCTATATGGGTGGAGGTTGACATTGGGGAAAGGAGGAGGAAACCTCGGATGTGGATGTTGAATGAGACATTGCTAGAGAATGTTGAACTGGCACAGCAGGTGCGAGGGAAAATTAAGCAATACTTGGAAATAAATGATAGAGAGGGGTGTAGGATTGGAACGCTGTGGGAGTGCTTGAAGGTGGTGATAAGAGGGGACCTGATTTCTTTGGGGGCGCACATGAAAAAGCTGAAAGAACGGCAGAAGGAGGAGTTAAGGGGGGGAATACGGGAAATCAAGGAAAAGATAATGCAGGGGAGTCGGGAGGTAGGGTTGGGTAAGGAGCTGAATAGGATTCGAAGAGAATTAAATGAAATAGAGTTAGGTGAGATAAAGCATGCGCAGGATATCTTAAAGCAGCAATTCTTTGAGCTAGGGAATAAGCCAAGTCGGCTGTTGGCGCAGAAGTTGAAGCAGCATCAGTGTAGGAATTTTATCACCAAAATAAGGGATGTGAACGGGAACGAGGTGAGACAAGTGGAGTTAATTCAGAAATGTTTTGTAGATTTTTATCAGCATTTATATACTGAGGAGGGCTCCAAGATGGAGGAACAGCTGGAGCAGTATTTGCAGATGAACTTACCGTGCTTAACCGGGGTGGAGTCAGAACAGCTGTCTCAGCCCAAAGAGGAGCGGGAGGTTGCGGAGGTGATTCGGAGTCTTCCGGCTCATAAAGCTCCGGGGATGGACGGCCTCACAAATAAATTTTATAAGACTTTTAGTGAGGAATTATGTGCCCCTCTGACGAGATTATTTAATGCTTTTAAGGAGGGTGAGCCTATTCCAGAGACGATGAGGACGGCAGGGATTACTGTACTGCCTAAGGCGGGGAAAGATGTTACTCTGTGTGGGTCCTACCGGCCTATCTCCCTTCTAGGGACAGACTTTAAGATCTTCACTAAAATTCTGGCTAATAGGCTGCTACGATTTATGCCATATTTGGTGCATGAAAATCAGTCGGGTTTGTCCCGGGGCGCCATACGGTGGATAACATGAGAAAGGTGTTAAATGCTATAAGGAAAGGAAGAATGGGGGCGGAGCAGATGGTGTTATTGGCGGTCGATGCCAAAAAGGCGTTTGACCGTGTCTCTTGGCCTTTTTTGTTTAAAGTTTTAGAACGCATGGGGGCAGGGCCGGATTTACCTATACGCCACCTACGCCATGGCGTAGGGCCCACAGCTGACAAGGGCCCACAAAAATAGCCTTTTTAAAATTAAATTTAAAAAAAACGCTGGCTGCCGCCGCGACAGCATGGACTGTTCCCGCGGGGCCCCCTCTGCTGCCGCGGCAGCATGGATTGTCCCGCGGGGCTCCCTATGCCCGGCTGAATCCCCTCCCTGCCTCCCTCCCTGCCGGCTTTGAGAGGCGCGAAGGGAGAGTGTCTCCCTCGCGTCTCTGTTAAGCCCGCAGGGGCTGATGGGAAATTTCCCATCAGCCTCTGCGGGCTTAACAGAGACGCGAGGGAGACACTCTCCCTTCGCGCCTCTCAAAGCAGGCAGGGAGAGAGGGGATTCAGCCGGGCATAGGGAGCCCCGCGGGACAATCCATGCTGCCGCGGCAGCAGAGGGGGCCCCGCGGGAACAGTCTATGCTGCCGCGGCGGCAGCCAGTGTTTTTTTTTTAAATTAAATTTTACTTTAGACCGATGGGGGGGTAGGACTGGTAATGGGGGGGGGGCTGGGACTGGAAATGGGCTGGGGGGGTTAAGGCTGGAGGTGGGCTGATGGGGTTAGGACTGGTAATGGGCTGTGGGCTGTTGGGGGGGGTTTAGAACTGGTAATGGGCTAGGGGGGTTAAGACTGGTAATGGGCTGTGGGCTGATGGGGGCTGTCTGGTAATGGGCTATGGGGGGGCTAGGACTGGAAATGGGCTGGGGGGGTTAAGACTGGAGGTGGGCTGATGGGGTTAGGACTGGTAATGGGCTGTGGGCTGTTGGGGGGGTTAGAACTGGTAATGGGCTATGGGGGGGTTAGGACTGATAATGGGCTATGGGGGGGCTAGGACAGGAAATGGGCTGATGGGGAGGGGTTAGAACTTGAGGTGGGCTGATGGGGTTAGGACTGGTAATGGGCTGTGGGCTGATGGGGGGGTTAGGACTGGCAATGGGCTATGGGGGGCTGACTGGAAATGGGTTGATGGGGTTAGGACTGGAAGTTGGCTGATGGGGGGTTAGGACTGGTAATGGGTTATAGGGGGGGCTTAAACTGAAAATGGGGTGATGGGGGGGGGTTAGGACTGTAAGTGGGTTGATGGGGGGGCTAGGACTGGTATTGGGTTGGGGGGTTGCTAGGACTGGAAATGGGCTGATGGGTGGCTAGGACTGGAAATGGGCTGATGCAGGAACTAGAAGGGAATGGATGCTGGGTGAGGCTGGAACTAGAAGGGAGCTGATGTTGGGGGAGGATTAGAATGGGATGGGGCTGGAAGAGTAAAATGGAGAAGGGAAAAATATTTTGTGTGGGAGGGATAAAAAATCTACAATTGGCCGGGTATTGGGAGAGTAAGTGGGGATTGAGGATGGAGGGGTAAAATTTGAGTGGATGAAATAGGAATGAGGAAAGAGCAAAAGGAGAAAGATTAGTATGTTAAAGCAGATGTAGAGAGAGAATGGAAAAAAAACTAGAAGAGAGAAGAAAGGACAAATGGACAGCAGACGATGGAGAGTTAGCAGAAGACACAAAGAAGCCAGAAGAAAGTGGCTGGAGCAATTGCAGCTGAAAAAAATGCACAAAAGGTAGAAAAATCTCTCTTTATTTTGAATTTATTAATTGGAATATGTCAGCTCTGGTAAATGTGCATCATTAATGTCTGCGCTTTGTTTAGTACAAGAGCAAATTAATGTATAGTTTTATTTCTACAGTGTTGTACATTCCAAGTTTGGCTTTTGGGATTCCCAGTTTAATTATTGTCTTCCTGTTTCTAAATTGTGATTCCTTGTTTGGTGACGGTCTATGTTGTGCATGTGTAACTGAGCTGAGGTGTTCTGTTTATATAATTCCTATTTGACAGTGCCACTTGTTCTCTTTCCCCAGTAGGTCATGTATTGTTGTTCTCTGAAATGTATTGGTTTAATATTTGCAGTGTTGCCTTTTGATTGGTAGAGTATGGTGTTTTGTGAGTCCTGGTAGTGCTGTTAGGATACGGCGGGTTTGCTATGGGTTCTAAATGGGCAGTGTTTGTAGTAGTTCCTAATGTGTCTGGCAGTTGGCACTGGATTATAGTAATGTAGAAATCTTTTAGTCTTTCTTTATCCATACACTCATTAAGAGGCACGTTTACTAAAAGTTAGTATATGGTAACATTATGCAAATATTTATGCAAATGAGGCCCCTTATGCAAATGAGGCCCCGCACCCCCCTTGGGCCTCCCCTGCTGGGGGCCCACAATTTTTGTTGGCATAGGGCCTCACTCAAGGTAAATCCGGCCCTGCATGGGGGTCACTGGAGATTATCTCCGGTGGATTAGGGCACTGTTCCCTCTAAGCTGTGCGCGTGTGCGCGCGAACACCTCGCCGAGTGAGCGCACATACTTTACAACTGAGCGCACAAAAATTATGGTTCTGATTCTGATAGAAAACAACACAGACATTCTTAAAATTGAAAAGTTGTTGTGTATTTACGGTTTTCACAAGTTCTACAATATTTTCTAGTGCAATCAATGTGGTGTACATACTGTATTCTGACGTGTAGTCAAATTTTAAAGTATATAACTCCGAGTGTCGTTATGTGGCGCACAAAAATTTAACCTTCCTTCAAAAGCTGCACAGCTGATATTTTATGCGCACACAGCCTACAGAAAATTAGAGGGAACATTGGATTAGGGCTATATACGATAGGCCATTGGCTAGAATTCGCATAAACGGGGAGTACTCTGGGCCCTTTGCCTTGTCTCAGGGGACGAGGCAGGGGTGCCCGTTATCCCCAATGCTGTTTGTCCTATCAATGGAGCCGTTGGCTCAAAAGGTGAGGGACAGCGCCGAAATAAAGGGGGTGACATGGAGATCTCTGGAAATTAAGGTATCCCTTTTCGCAGATGATTTGCTCTTTATGTTGGCTAAACCCAGTGATTCTCTGCGAGGGCTTACAAAGGCGTTAAGTGAGTTTGGAGCACATTCGGGATTTAAAGTTAATGATAATAAATCTGAAATATTGAATATTTCAGTGGGAATGGAGGAGCAAGCACAGATTAAGGCATCCTTCCCTTTCAGGTGGGCCAAACAGAGTATAAAATATTTGGGGATTTTCCTCACTGCTAGGGAGGTTGATTTGTTTAAGGAAAACTACAGATGGGTGGAGAAGGCTATACAAAAGGATTTAGACGAGTGGAGGTATAAACAGTTATCCTGGATGGGAAGGATAGCGGCTTTAAAAATGGTGGCTTTGCCTAGGTGGTTGTACCTTTTTATGAACCTCCCTATTGGAGTGTCAAAGAGCTATCTGGCCAGGTTACAGAGGATGATCATGAAATTTGTGGGAGGGGGGAAGAAAAATAGAGTAGCGGCAAGGATCTTGATGGAACGGAGGGAGCATGGGGGGATGGCGGTGCCGAACTTATGGAAATATTGGGAGGCGGCACAAATGTGTGCAGTGGTGGAATGGGTGGCAGAGGACCTAAAGGAGTGGGTCCACATGGAAGCAGAGGAATTAGCGGAGGGAACGTTGGAGGATTGGGTGTGGATGCCGAGGAGGTGTAAAGCATGATTCCCAGGGCAGAACCCTTTGGTCTTACGATCATTGAGGGTTTGGAATAAATGGAGAGGGATATGGCTGGGGGATCAAGGGATTTCGCGACTACTCCCTATTCGGGGGAATCCTGACTTCCTGCCAGCGAGGGGGCAATCTATTTTTGGGAGTTGGGAACTTCGAGGTCTCTGCAGGGTGGGTCAATTAGTGGAGGGGGGGAAGGTAAGGGAGTTTGAGGATCTAGTGAAGGAGTATCGGCTGGATGCGAAGGATGTCTATGGCTATATGCAGCTACGACATTATATACAACAAAAGATCCTCCCGAATTTAAGATTGGACATGACTGGGGTCGAGAAGTATTTTTTGTTGGGGCAAAGGAAAAAGACCCTGGCAAATTTCTACCGGTTGATGGTGCGGGACAGGGGGAAGGAAAGCTATCAAAAACAGTGGGAGCTAGAGTTGGGGGTGCAATGGGGGGATACAATATGGGAACGCATTTATGTGAGTCGCTATAAGGGAATTCTAGCGACCAATTTGCTCGAAAATAATTATAAAGTGCTCTATAGATGGCATTTGACTCCAGTTCGGCTGCATAAAATGTATGATCATATATCTGAGAGCTGCTGGAGGAAGTGTGGGGGGAAGGACACTTATCTACATATATGGTGGAACTGTGGGGACGTGCATCGATTGTGGATAGCAGTGGTGGGGTTATTAGGGGAAATTCTGGGGAAACAGCTGGATCCTCAGCCAGAGACAGCTTTGCTGGGGGTGCCACCACCACTCCTCAACAAGGCTGAGGGCACTTTTATAGAGTTGGGGTGTGTAACCCTGAGGATCTTGTTGACGAGGCAGTGGAAGAAGGAAGAAGTACCCACCATGATGGAATTTAAGGGCATGTTGTCACAGATCTATCTGATGAGCAGGTTGACTGCGCTCAAGAGGGGGAGTCAGAAAGCATGTTTGAGGGAAATACATTCAATGGACAGCAATGGAGGAGAGTCCGTGATTGTGTAAGAGGTGGCGGATTTGAAGGAGGAGAGAAGAGGGGGCCCGGGGGGGAGGGGAGAGGGGAGTGGTTGGCTTGTTGTTTATGTAGATTGGAAAACATGCACAACGGATCATGTGGGGAATGTTAAGAGTGCTGTATATTGTTTGTTTTTGATTTAAATTGTGGTGTATTTTGATGTCAAGTTGTATATGGCAGTTGTTGCGTGATTGAAATAAAATTTTAAAAAAAAAGGGCGGAGGTGACAGCGTGCCACGTTTCGGGCTTGGCGGGGTCTTCGGCCCTACTTCGGGTCGGTCTCATCGCGGTGGATCTGGGGCTTTGGTGGGGCTGGAATGGGGGGGCATCTCTCTTGACTGAGTTCAGCGTCTGACGTCACTGATGACATACGCCAACCATCATCCAATCAAAATGTGATCCAAATATCCATTGTCCGTCGGGCGCTGGGTTTGGTTGGGAGAGATGTTTCCTCCATTTTGGTTTTGTTGAAGCTTTGGATTTGCCATGGTGGGATTGACCTGGAGCAGGGTTGTGGATTTTGTTGGGCCCGAGGCGTGGCACGTCATCATTTCTGATTTTTGACGGTATTCTTTCAAGTTCGAGTAACTTGTCTGTTCAACATCAACAAAGCTAAGTATAGCGTTTATACTCTTAAATATTGTAATAATTAAAAAGGAGAGGCCACAAAAAAAAAAAGCACTGCCAGAGTGGGTGATAACTGGGCGCTATACTTTTTATAATACTCTGAAGGGAACCCGTCACTACCCGGTGCTCCCCCAGTCTTCAAACCCCGCATCCACTTCCTGTGCGGTAATCTCTGCCTCGAGCTGTGCCCTATCCAGATCAGCCAGGCACGGCAGGGATAGATCACGTAGGTATTCATCCACTTGGGCTAAGTCAAAGGGTTCAGAAGCCTTATACAGTTGCACCAAATAGTCTGCTAACACTTTGCGGATCTCTCAAGACACCACCTGCAAACCTCCCATTGAATCCCGAATCTCACGTACCACACGCGAAGTGTGTTGTTGCTGGAGTCAAAGTGCAAGGTAGCGCCCAACTTTATTCCCCTGTTCATAAAATGTTTGGCGCAGTCTATCCCTTTGCACATATGCATCCAATCTCGCCCACGTTTCCCGCCACTGGTGCCAGGCACGTTTAGAGCCAGTCCGTGCATGTTCTAACCAGAAGTGCCTGGCTGCTTCTTCTAAATGTTGATTCCTGTGCCCAGGCTTTCCTAGTGCAGGCCTTCTCAGCCATCAAACGGCCGTGAGACGTAGCCTTAAAAGCATCCCACATCACTGGTAATGTAACCTCCCCAGTGTCATTTAGCTCAAAAAAATCTTGTAAAAATCGTCGGTGATCTTGGACAGCAGAGGTCCGATGGAAAAATCGCCCATCCAATCTCCACAGCTGCCCCCACTCCCCACCCAGATCACCAGGAAGAGAGACCCAGCACGGTGCATGATCCGACCATGTCAAGGCCCCATGCCCTGCTTCCACTCCTCCATCCATCAGATGCTGATCCAGCAGAAAATAATCCATACGCGTATGTACCTGATGGACTGGCGAGTAGTATGTATAGCCCTTTTCCCCTCAATGGGTATCCTGCCAAACATCCCACAGGCCCAGATCGGTCATGAACGTCCGTAATGCTCGACTAATCCTGTTTCCCTCCCTTGCATTCTTCCCCGTGGAGTCCAAATGTGGTACCATATGGGCATTACAGTCTCCTCCCAAAATGATAGGCCCCTTCGCAAACTCTGCCAAAAGAACCTTCAGCCAAGCAAAGAATTTCACCTGTCCCTCATTAGGTGCATATATATTAGCCAAAGTAATGAGATGCCCATCTAAGCAGGCATTCATAAGGAGCCAACGCCCCAGCTTGTCCTGAACTTCCTCTACTCTTAAGGACAGAGCCTAGTGAAATAGTATGGCCACTGCACATTTCTTCCGGCCTCTCTCATCTGATGCTATCCAGACTTCAGAGTAGGGCTTACATTTTAGCCAGCCTTGGTTATTACTATGGAGGTGCGTCTCTTGCAAAAACACTATTTCCCCCTTCAGGGACCACAGCTCCTTAAATAACAGCAAACGCTTTCGAGGAGAATTGAGGCCCTTTACATTGAAGGAGATAACCTTCAGCATACTATATCATCCACCTCTCTTCTCCCGCCACTTAATGGCTCCTGTCCCCTGTAGTCGGTCAGGAGTTCAAACCCTGTCATCCATTCCTCCCTATCTTGCATCAACTGCTCCCCTCCCAACTTCCCCTTAAAAAAGAGCAAAAAATAGATCTCTGTCCTCCCCTCTCCCCACTCTATTGTTCTCAAACCCCTTCCCTCCCCCACTCCCTTCCAACCCTCTCCCTCCCTCACCCCCCTCCAGTCCTCTCCCCTTCTCTCGTCCCCCCATATAGTTCCACCCTCCCTCCTCGTCATCACCACTTGCCTGTCAACTTGACAGGTCATGGAATGAATGATCCGAAATCTAACCCACCCAGGTCCCCTTCTTTCACCCCAATCATTACAACAGTAGTCAGCAGCCCCTAACAGTTCCAACATAATATCACAGACAGAAAAAGAAAACATCAATTAGAAAAAAAAAAGCAAGCCACCTAGTCCAAGTATTTAACCCCCAATAGGGTTTATCCAGTTATAGCTCCACATCTTCAACAGCCTCCTGAGACCAAGTCTATCTTTCTCCCAGATGTCAGTCACACAGGTTCGTTCTATCCCTATAATTATTGATTGTTTCTTCCTACTCACTTCCATTGGGTTGGGTCTTTGGAGCTGCGGTCACTGGTGGTGCATTATCCTCCACAAGGCCAGCTTGGCAGAGCGATCTCCACGCCTCAGTGTGATCCTTTGCAGAGATTTTTTTATTCCCCAGCATAAAGTTCATTCGGAAAGGAAAGGACCATGAATAGTGGATCCCTTCTCTATTCAACCCCTCTATGATCGGTTTCATCTCCCGCTGACGCAACAGCGTAAATGTCGAGAGGTGCTGGTACAGAGAGACAGCCGCATCCTGATACTGGACAGTTTTCTTCTCCCAGCCTCTCCACAGCAAAAGCTCAGCATCGGTGTATCACAGAAAGCAAGCAATGACATCCCGCGGCTGATTATTGGGAGGCTTTCCCAGTGCCCGATGCACCTGTTCAATCTCCATTTGAGTCCCACGAGACGTAAATTCCACTGCTGTTAAGAGGGCTGCTTGTTAGCATTTGGATCACCTCTACCAAATTCTCTGCCCCACCTGCAGCCTCTGATATGCCTCTGAAACGCACATTGTTTTTGAATGCCCGATTTTCTATATCATCAATCTTGTATGTAAGTTCCAACACTTGAGAGCGTTGCCTGTCTGCTGTGCACTGCAAGTTCACCAAAGTTTCAGTATGATCCTCCATTTTAGTTTCCACCTCCTCTACCCGGTGGCCCAGCTCTTTAATATCTCCATGAAGTTCCGCAATTGCAGTCATCACCTCCTCCCACATAGACCGAAACTCTGCAGCTAGTTCCTCTAAACCCCTCCAGAGTTCTCGCTGCAGAAGAGATTGCATGGATGTCATTGCAGGTTCCTGCTCCAGTTCACTTAACGTTTCCTCCCCCGACTCCTCTGACACCTGCCTCCACGGGGAACTGCCATTTGGACCAGCCTTGTCCATCAACCTCTGTGAAACACGCAGCTTTTCTTTTGCCTCTGGTTCCTTAATTTTTGTAGCCATTTATTACCAGCTTCTCCCGACACCGTGCCCTACAGTTGTTGTTTTTTTTAGTGACTCTCCAACTCCGACAGGCACTCTGCAAAGATCTTCACCTCCTCTGGGCAGCACAGTTATGGGCGCAAGCCACCATTTACTTCAGTGACAACGCCGGAATGCTATCGGAGCCTCTTGCAATTTGTAGATAGTTTACTAGCAGGGCCAGTGAACAACCGAGTCTGACAAAGAAAATCCCACTCTTTGCCACCAGATGGCACTCCAAGCCTGCTAATTACACAAAGTTCCTCTGAGTTGTTTAAAGGCAAAAATATTATTAAATCAGCACAGGAATATTTGCCTTTATGCAAGTCCTAATTCAGGCAGCAGAGAGATGAGGCAGGTACTGTAAGTGCGATGCGAGGAATCTTCTGTTCACAAAGACGTTTCATTCAGGAAGGAAGCCGCAGCAGCCGGAAACAGGTTCTTCCAGCTCAAGAGGAGCTTCTCTGCGTGTCAAGCATGCATTTCAGAGCCTCGTGTTAATGACCGCATCAGCACGGAACCCATAGATTAAAACAGGGCAGTCAAATATCACGGAAAGAGTAGATACTAAGTGTAACAGGTGTTCTCCAGGAGCAGCAGGAATCAGTCCTCACATATGGGTGACATTGACGTCGATGGAGCCCCCATGCGGAGCATTTCCCCAGCTTTCTAAGAAAGCCTTTGGGAATACACCCACGCATGCGCGGTCCCCTTCCCGCCCAAAGGTGCCATCTTGCTCAGTCAGATGACATAGCTAAAAGACAGCACAAAAAACAAAATGAACTATGTACAACTGCAACTCCCAGGGGAGGAGGGAGGGTTGTGAGGACTGATTCCTGCTGCTCCTAGAGAACACCTGTTACAGGTGAATAACTACTTTTTTTCCAGGACCAAGCAGGAAGTCAGTCCTCACATATGGGTGACTCCCTAGCTCTGGGCTACCAGGAACCCAGGTTGAAAAATAGAGCTCCCTCTGTGAAGCCTCAGCATCAGGGAAGGAATTTTACTGAGAAGAGATCCCACCGGTAGCCCAACAAGAGGGCTGGAGGGCAAGAGTTTCCTAAACCTCAAAGAGATTCCGGAGTACTGCCTGACCAAAAGCACTGTCCCTACGGGACTCCCTCTCCAGGCAGTAATGGGCTGCAAAAGTCTTGCTTGAGGACCAAGTTGCAGCCCTACAGATGTCTGCCAATGGTACAGAACAGAGATGAGCTACTGATGCAGCCATTGCCCGGACACGGTGGGGTGTGACTCGACCCTGCAAGGGTCGGTCTGCTGCCCTGCAAGCCCAGGTGATACAGTCCGCCACCCATATGGACAAGGTACGCTTGGAGACTGGCAACCCCAAGTTGTTTGGGTCAAAGGAGACGAAGAGCTGAGTAGCCCGTCTATGACCCTTAGTACGCTCAATGTAGAAAGACAAGGCCCTTCTACAATCCAGGGTATGCAGGACTTCCTCAGCCCGGCTGGAATGCGGCCTAGGGAAGAATGTTGGAAGAACCACCTCCTGATTGAGGTGGAAAGAGGAGACTACCTTCGGGAGGAACTTAGGATCAGTCCTAAGGACTACCCTGTTCCTATAGAAACGAGTGCATGGCTTGTCACAGACCAGGGCTTGAAGTTCACTCACTTGTCTGGCTGAGGTCAGTGCCACTAGGAAAAGAGCCTTCCAAGAAAGGAAGCGGAGAGGACACGTAGCCATTGGCTCAAAGGGAGGGCAAGTAAGCTGCTGCAAGACCACATTCAACTCCCACTCAGGGGCTGGTGGACGGAGAGGAGGCTTTAGCAAGAGCAAGCCTCTGAGGAACCGGGACACCAAGGGGTGAACCGATAAAGAGTGCCCGTCCACCTGTGAGTGGTGGGCTGCTAGAGCAGAAAGGTGTACCTGAACAGAATTGGACTTAAGACCCTGATTAGACAAGTGCAGCAGGTTCTGAAGCACCACTGGCACAGGGCAGGAGAAAGGGTTCTCCTGGCTTTTGTCACACCACAAGGAGAACCGTTTCCACTTCAGGGCATAGGTCTTTCTGGTGGATTGCTTCCTAGAGGCCAAGACCACCTCTTCAACTTCCTGAGGCAGGCCCCAGGGAGCCAGCACTACCCTTGCAGCCTCCAGGCCATCAAATTGAGAGTTTTGAGATTGGGGTGCAGAAGGGAACCCTGATCCTGAGAAAGATCGGGTTGCAACCCCAGAGGGAGTGGGGTGTCCACCGCCAGCTGTAACAGAAGCGGGAACCAGGGCTGCCTCGGACATCTGGGGGCTACCAGTATGACCGTAGCCCTGTCCCTTAGAATCTTGAACAAGGTTCGGGCCATCAGGGGCGTGGGAGGAAACGCATTGAACTTGAAACGCATTGAACAAATCCTATTGAACTTCTTATGTATATAGTTTATCTTTGTTCTCCAAGTTACATTCCCTGTTCAATGTAATGACCAGACATATGTATATTGTCGGATGTTTTTGTTCTTTGTAAACCGCGCTGATTGCAAATAGTGCGGTATATAAGAATTGTAAATAAATAAAATAAATAAATAAATACAGGAGGCCCTTGGACCATGAGATCAGGAAGGCATCCACTGCGAATCTCATGGGATGCGGTTGCCTGGAGCAGAACTGAGGCAGCTGCCGGTTCAGGGGACTGGCAAAGAGGTCTATGGATGGAAGTCCCCATTTCAGGAAAATGTTCTGAACCACCAAAGGGTGCAGTTGCCATTCTTGAGGCTGTAGAACCCTGCTCAATCTGTCTGCCAGGAAATTCTCGTGGCCTGGAAGATAGATTGCCCTGAGCAGCATATTGTGTCGAAGTGCAAAAGAGCATAGGGCCTGTGCCTCCTGACACAGGAGCCTGGACCCCGTGCCCCCTTGTTTGTTCACATAGAACATCGCCACCTGGTTGTCTGTCTGCACTAAGACAGATTGGTGTGCCAGGGTGTGAGAGAAGGCCTGGAGGGCTAAGCGTATTGCCCTGAGTTCCAGGAGATTGATTTGTTGCATGGCCTCCCATGGAGACCACAGGCCCTGTGTGCACTTGTCCAGACAATGTGCACCCCAGCCCTGCAAGGAGGCATCGGTTGTGAGTACCACAGTGGAAACAGGTAGCTGAAAAGGAATTCCCTGTAGAAGGTTGGGGGGGGGGGGAGGGGTTGTAGCCACCACTGCAGGGAGTTCAGGAAGGGTTTGGACACCCTTACTTTGTCTCTTAGGCTTCCTGTAGCCTGCCTCCACTGAGTCCTGAGACACCACTGTGCAGGCCTCATATTCAGGCGGGCATTGGGTGTCACATGCACTGTTGAAGCCATGTGGCCCAGGAGTCTTAAACAAAGTCTGGCGGAAACCAGTGGGTTGTCTAGAAACCGGCTGGCCAAGTCCATCAGCCTTCCCGCTCTGTCTTCTGGCAAGTAAGCTTTTGCGTGCAGGGAGTCTAACCGTGCCCCTATGAACTCCAGGTTCTGGGAGGGGAGCAAAGTGGACTTTGCAAAGTTTATGACAAAGCCTAGTTGTTGAAGGAGAGAGACAGTATGTAGGGTGGCTTGCCTGGCCTCCTGGAGAGTCTGATCCCTGATGAGCCAGTCGTCCAGGTAGGGGAAGACAAAGATACCCTGGTTTCTCAAGTAGGCCGCCACCACCGCCAGGCACTTTGTGAAGACCCGTGGGGTGGAGGTTAGGCCAAAGGGTAGTACTCGGTACTGAAAATGGTTTCCTCCTACCACGAACCTTAGGTATTTTCTGTGGTCTGGATGAATGAGGATGTGAGTGTACGCATCCTTCAGATCCAAGGAGCATAGCCAATCTCCCTGCTGGAGGTAGGGCAGCAATGTTCCAAGAGTAAGCATCTTGAACTTTTCCTTTTCCAAGAACTTGTTGAGCTTTCTCAAGTCCAGAATAGGCCGGAGACCTCCAATTCTCTTTGGCACAAGAAAGTACCTGGAGTAGAAGCCCTGCCCCAGCAGGTGGGGAGGTACAGGCTCCACCGCCCTGTCTTGAAGAAGAGCTTGCAGTTCCTGGAGAAGGAGTTCCTGATGCAGAGTAGGCCTTGGAGGCTCCCCTGGAAAGTAGGAGGGGGGTACCTGATTGAAATGGAGCAGATAGCCCTTCTGGACTATGCTCAGTACCCAAGCATCTCTTGTGATGGGCGGCCACTGGTGGGCAAACAGGGCCAACCGACCTCCCGTGCTGAGATGGGCCAGCAGAGGTGGAGAGGCTATGCAGTGGGAGTCAAAAACTCCCTCCCTGCTGAGTAGGAGCAGGAGCTGGAGGCTTGGGGGCTTTCTGCCTACGGGGCCCATGTCCCTGCCCCTTGGCCTGCTGACCCTGTTGGGGAGCTGGGGAGGCCTGATAGTGAGGGAAAGGTTTGTAGGCAGATGACTTCCTCGGGTAAAAGGTCTTTTTCCCCGAGCCCTTCTTCTTATGAGAAGGGGCAGAAGTTTTTCTGGACAACCTTGTCCTTGTCAGAGTCTCGGTCTCGAGCTCAGCGGCCTTTTCGGCCATGGGCTTGCCGAAGAGGTTTTCAACCCGGCATGGGACATTGACCAACTTGTCCTGTACCCATGGCTCGAGGTCCGATGACTGTAGCCATGCCTGGCGTTGAGCACCGATGCCGGCTGCCGCTATTCGGGCTGAAGCCTCAAAGCCTTCGTAGGCTGCCCAGGAGATGAATTTGGAGCATTCCCGGATCCCCGAGGACAAGGACTTGAACCTCTTCAAAGGTTCCCCAGAGAGGCCAGCCGAGAACCCGGCTATTTCCTTAGCCGGGTCCCGCAAGTACATGCCCATGTACAGCTGGTAGGACTGGACACGGCAAGCAAGCATCGAGCCCTGGAAGCACTTTCTGCCGATGGCATCTAGGCTTCGGGCCTCCCTACCGGGGGGCACCGCGGAGTGCATCTTCTGGCTCTTCAAACGATGCATGGCCGATTCCACAACCATAGAATGGTGCGGCAGCTGCGCCTTCTCGAACCCAGGGCTCTTTCGGACTCGATACATGGAATCGATCCACTTGCTCAAAACTGGCGCCGAGGCCGGTGCCTCCCACATTCGGAAGAGGAGCCGTTCCAGCATCGGAGGAACCGGTACAGTAAAGGCCTCCCTTGGGGGAGAGTCATACTGTAGGGCATCGAGCTCTTCAGCTCAAGGCTCCTCCTCGGGATCCGCAGGAACATTCAAAGTCTTGTCCATGTCCCTGACAAACTCTGAGAACCGGGTGTCCTCCGGTGGGGACCTACTCCGGGGCTCGGACTGCGGTGAGTCCGAAGGGACACACCGAGTCCGAAAGGTATCGGGGGACTCCTCGACCTCTGTCTCCCATGCAGACTCATCCGAGGAAGAGTCGAGGGGCTCCGACCGTGTGGGCTCCAGTAACACCCGCCCCAACGCCAGGGCCATCGGCGTCGACACCCTCGGTCCCGAACGGGAGGTCGAGGGAGACCGTGACCGAGTCCGGACTCAAGCCTTCATGGCTTCGAGAACCGGCTCGGTCTCCAGGGTCGACTTAGACGTCGACGTCCCGGTGGTCGGGGCAGATGCACCAGTCAGGCTGGCCATCAGCACCCGCTGCTGATCCATGTAGGCAGACAGTCTGCACTCCAAGGCTGTCAGCCTGAGTCCAAGCTCAGGAGACTCAGCAGCCACTGACTCGGGCCCCGGCGGCGGCTCCCTAGGAGGAGTCCTCGAGGACAACAGGACTTACGTGCTCGATGGACTCCAGCTCTATACGAGACACCTTAGTCAGCTTCTCCAGCTCCAAAGACCCGGGGCGGCGGTCAGGGGTCTGAGACCTGGCCCTCGAGGAATCAGGGGTATCCTCCGACGCCGCCCTCATGAGCTTTCTCTTTCTCTTATGCTCCCGACTGGGGGACCCCCTTTCAGAGGAACCCCGACGAAGCTCGGGGTCAGACTCCCGAGACGTCGAGGCCTCTGACGAGGTCCAGGCTCGACCGGAGGCAGAGTCAGAAAAAATTCTCTCCTTCTGATGCTGCCGGCTTCTGAGTGCCTTAGTGGACATCTTTCCACATGGGACACAGACCTTGGGATCATGGTCCGGCCCGAGGCAACGCAGGCAGCAGTCGTGTGTGTCGGTAAGAGACATGAGCTTCTTACAACGATCACACTTTTTAAAACCACTGGAGGCCATCGGGAAAAAAAGGGCCCCCGCGAGGTCAAAAGACCGGCCCTCCAGGGAAACAGAGAAAGAGCGCGAACGCGTGCCACAAAGGGCAAAAAACCAAAAAATAGAGATCGGGTCAATACCGGCGTACTGAACCCAGGCGGAAAGAGGAACCGGCGTCGAACCGGACAAAAGAGCACGAAAATCTCAGAAAAAAATCTGACTTTTCCGGGTGACACGGACTCACGTCTGTTAGGCTTCACGGAAAAAGAAAGACTGAGCAAGATGGCACCTTTGGGCGGGAAGGGGACCGCGCATGCGTGGGTGTATTCCCAAAGGCTTTTTAGAAAGCTGGGGAAATGCTCCGCATGGGGGCTCCATTGATGTCGATGTCACCCATATGTGAGGACTGACTTCCTGCTTGGTCCTGGAGAGAGGGCACCACCGGTACTCCCACTCTCCATCCAAGCAGCAGATTGTCACTAAACAGCTCACCCGGCACACAGGTAATGACGGCAGAGCGCCGGCTCTCTTTTTCACCCGCAGCAGCCAGTTAAACAGATTACAAACTAGCAGACGTGGCACAGCAGCATCGGCAGCAGAGAAGCCAAAAGTAATCTATGCTTTTGATGGCACAGGGCATCTAGGACATACAGCGTCTTGATAGTGACACAGGGCTCACTGGATTTCCAGCGGGGGCATCAGGTTTGCATTCAATGCTGCCGGTGTTTTCAGCTATAGCAATTTTAGTAGTGCGGGACCGCCGATCCACGTTGCAACAGGGCTAGGGCTCATATTCATGTTTACCGGAGTCTTCACCGCTTAAGAGCACATCAAAGAGAGCATTTTTGTCACTTCTCTCAGTGCTTTATTAGAACCTGGGTGCAGAACTTCTCTATTGTGCTGCCATCTTTCCGCCGGCTCACTAGCGCTCCCTCGGGCTGCTGCTTTTTAACATATTCATAAATGTCCTGAAATGGGAATAATGAGTGAGGTAATCAAATTTGCAGATGCCACAAAATTATTCAAATCTCTTAAAATGCAAGAGGATTGTGAAAAATTGCAAGAGGACCTTGATAAATTGAAAGACTGAAGATCCTAATGGCAGATAATATTTAATGTGGACAAGTGCAAAGTTATGCACCTAGGAAAGACCATCCCAAACTATGGTTGCACAATGCAAGGTTCTACTATAGGAACCACCACCCAGGAAAAAGATTTAAGTGTCGTCATGGATAATACGTTGAAACTCTCCACCCAATATGCAGTGGCAGCTAAGAAAGCAAATAGAATGCTAGGAATCATAAGGAAAGGAATGGAAAATAATACCAAAAATGTTATATTGTTATAATGTCTCTGTATCATTACATAATGCGACCATACCTTGAATATTGTGTGCAATTCTGGTCGCCATATCTTAAAAAGGATATAGCGGAATTAGAAAAGGTACAGAATGGTGAAGGGGATAGAAGGATACCCTTATGAGGAAAGGCTTAAAAGTTAGGGCTTTTCAACTTGGAAAAGAGATGGCTGAGGGGAGAGATAGAGGTCTATAAATTATGGAATGGAATGGAACATGACGTTACTATGTAACCCATTTAAGACGAATGAGAGAAAATATATTTTCAATTGACCTATAATCAAACTTTGGAATTCATTACTGGAGGATATAGTGAAGGCTGTTATTGTAGCTGGGTTTAAAAAAGGTTTGGGCAACTTCCTGGAGGAAAGGTCCATAAAGAGGACTTGGGAAATCCATTGCTTGCCCCAGGATAAACATTGTGGAATCTGTGTGTCTTTTTGGGAACCTGCCAGGTACTTGTGACCTGGATTGGCCACTGTTAGAAACAGGATACTGGGCTTGATGGACCTTGGTCTGACCCAATATGGCATTTCTTATGTTCTAAGTTTGCTGTCTGTGACAGAAATGCCCTAATCTCCTTTTTAGTTTCCATCTCCCACAAGAAAACTGCTTGAACCACTTTTACTCCCAATTCAGTAAGAAAATGACATGCAAATTACCTCATTATAAAAAGAAGTGTGCGCTGACTGAAAAAAACATCCCAAATAAAATGCCTCCTTTCCTGTCAGTGTGTAAGCCAGTCCCTGCTCGCATACTGTGAATAAAAGAGAGGCATTTAAAATAAAATTGTTGGACTGATCCCTTTGCTGCTACGAGCCAATGTTTTTTGGTGGCCAAGTGTTGGTCTGGGCCCTCGGCTTCCCCTATCTGGTCCAGGGCAGCTGGCACAGGGAGGCTCTTTAGAGACTCAATGTTTCTGGACCCTGGAGATGAAGAATATTTACCTAGTCCAGGAAGATGTCCAATGGCGTCCTTAGGATCCTGCTACCATCTTGTAAAATGGTAACACCTGACCTGTCGCGATGTGTCAGGATGCACCACTAGGGATTAGTCTGCCAAAGAATGCATTTCATCTCACATTTGGGAAGCATTTCCTAATTTGGCAGCTTGACCCTGCTGGTGCATCCCAATGCAAATATCACCATTTTGGAAGAAGATGGTGCCAGATGTAGAAGTTGAAAGGCAGGAGTGATACCCACTCAAGAAGTGTGTGGGGAGGGGGAGGGATGGGGTGGTCTAGGGTCCCACTGGGGATTCTTTTCTGGAGTCATGGCGAAGAACATGGTAAGGCCGGGACCTACTTGGGCAAGCAGAGACATTTGTTGCTGAGAGAGGTCATTTGAGGTGAAGTGCCACACTTTACCTCAGATGGACCCTTAATGTTCTTGAGCTTGGACCAAATGGGTGGTGTCAGACTGAGCGCTAGAAGCTTTTGGAAGTGCTTCACCTTGCATGTGTGTCATTGTCTGCTGCAACCACCTTGTGGGACTGCCTCGATCTTCTTTTTACCACAGAGCTGTACAGATGTTTGTCATCCTGGTGAAAAGTTCTCTCTCCATCCCTTGCCAAGTTTGGAACCATGTTTGTTTTTTTTCTGTTTTCATCCTGCTGCCGCCACTGCTGCTGTGTGTGGGGGGTTTTCTCTCTTTTTTTTTTTTTTTTGCCTTTCCTCATTAGTACTTTGTATCAGTTTTTGGGGTATTCAAAGTTTCCTCTCTTTTTCTCATGTCACAGCTATAGGCGGCATTTAGGTCTTAGGCGCCCCAGCCGGGTGTTAATTTTTCAGTTGAGTCATTTGATTTCACTGCAACTGTTTTTCCAAATGTGCACCAAAAGCTCTCCAGCAGGTTTAAGAAGTACACCCAGTGCAACAAGACCATGTCTATGATGGATGCTTATAATTGGTGCCTGGATCTTACCATAAATTCTCTCAATGACTCTCATGGTCATAGATGACAAAGAGAGGCCTCAAGAATTAGCAATAGCACAAAAGGATTTTTGGCTCAAGTAAATCCTATGCATCAATCCCCATAGCCCAGGGAGTTGCCTCAAATGTTGGAAATGCATCAACATTGAGAGGACATGGATTGCAGTTGACTTTGAGTATCAATAGGGTCCATTGGTAACAGTCATCTACTGATTCCCACCTGAATAAGATGAAGGACTCATTCTTGGCATCATTTGCACAGAGGGGCCATGACACTGAACATCAGGTGGAGGTTGAGGTGTGTTTGTGCTGTAGCTCATCTGTGTGTAGTGTCAAGGCAGTGGAGAGACCGATCTCCTCAAAGCAGCCCTGCCATGAGGTTGCTTATCCTCAGTACTGGAGGAATTGTGACAGTTTCCAAGAGGCAAGGACTAGCTGGCTGGTACTCCCTGGCAGATTCTGGAGACACCAACCATTCCTACTACAGCCCCTGGATCTTTGTCTATGGCAGCACTCAAGGAATGATTCTTGAAGAGCTTTGAGGAGAGGATGGAAATTCTTTACATAGAAGGTGGCTGCTGAGGCTGCAATGGCACTAGTGCCATTGAGACATCAAATGGATCCTCAAGACTCTGCTTCTGCCTGTGAGAGATTCATTATCAAGGCTTCCGAAGGGCCTCAACTCTAGTGATTGCCTGGTCAGTGTCCATATTCAATGCATCAGAGAACATTGTACTGATGCTCTGTCCACAGTTCTGCAGCCCAAAGGGAGCAGAGGTCGACCCAGGCACTGACTTGAACATCCTTTGAATCTGACCCAGTATAATATTCAGAGTGCTTCTAGCATTCTGATTATGACTCTGAGTAGTCCTCAAAGTAGAGTTCTCCAGGCTTACCTTCATACACCTCTCTTCCTCATGAAAGAAGAAAATCACTTCTGGAGGAGCTGTCCTTCATTGATTTTTGTCTGGAAAATGGCTAAGTCCATTCCATTTAAGTTACACATGAAGGAGGAACCCAGGGCAAAATTCTCCAATACCTTGATTTCCTATACCCCCCCCCCCCCCCCCCGGCCCTGACACTGTAACAATGCCCATTCTCAGAATTCTGAAGGATATTCAGATGAATATGTGGGACAAGACCCCCTCTCTGTACAACCTGTCTACAAGAAGGTCAACCTGATGTATTGAGTCCAAAAGGCTGCCAGATTAGAGAAGCTTCAGCTGCCACATTACTTGGTCATCAAATATATGCTCTCAAAAGGACCAAAAGCTCTGACTCACTTTTCAGTGCATCTTAGGAGAAAGGCTCAACCATTGCAGTTTTTTGGGAGAAAACTTTCAAAATGCCATGCTTACATCCTGCATAGCATCCTACGAGCAATTTGTGGGCATGCACTTGTGGACCAACATGCACCGCATACAAAAGTTCAAACTCTAGTAGCAGCAGTTTAAGTTTAAATTTAAAACACAGAAGAGAACTTTCTGGTTACATTTCATACCCAACAGAGAGCTTGTAGTTTAAATTTAATAGTCACTCAGGGCCTAGCATCAGCAAAGTACTTTTAGTTTAAATTTAAAACACAGAAGAGAGCTTTCTGGTTAAATTTAGAACCCGTAACAATAAATAAAGAGAACCTGGTGAATGAAGCCAAAAACCACCTTAAAAGAAAACCACTTTTTTTGTCGGAAAAGCCGTCACAGTGTAGAGGACTTCACCTTACACCACCGCGGCCCATCCATTTTATTTTATTTGAAAGCCCTATACGTTAGGACATAGTATAAAATGCAAGCTCTATGGCGATATCACTTAGCTGAAAAGGCTGCTGTAGATAATCATCCAACGACCAATTATGACGACGTGTCACGTTTCGTGGATCCGCACTTTCCCCTGCTTCAGGTCAAGTCGCCATAGATCAAATTGTCCGCCTTCAAAAAGAATGCCAAAAGATACGGTCTTTATAATGGCATACATCGCTATGACGCTGAAAAGAACCTCCAATGACAGGAAAAAGATAGAGAACTGAGGAGGCCAATCAAATCCCAAATGGGAGGGGCCACCTTACAAGGCCATCCCACCAGCTGATTGGTAGCTCATAAAATCATCAAACATTTTTACCGAATCGTGTGCCAATCCAATTGAGAATTAAGTCCAAAAGGGTGGACCGAATTAAGAATGAAAATCCACCTCTGCTCTAAGTTCTGCAAATGTTGAATTCTGTCACCGCCCCATGGGTTAAATGGTACATGATCCAGCACACGCCATTGAAGATCCTCAAATGTATGTGAACAAGTCAAACAATGATCCACCAATGGAGCCGTGCGAGACTGAGTCCGCAACCGCGATGCATGCTCTCCCAGGCGAACTTTGAAGGGACATGAAGTGCGACCTACATAATTCAATGCACAGGGGCAGATGATTAAATACGCCACATAGTCAGAGGTGCAGGTAGTATGCCACCGGGTCATATATGTCTTGTTTGTCCTTGGATCCGTCCATACAGGGCCCGATAGTGTGTGGGAACAATAATATCAAGTACCACAAGAGTAATGCCCAGGGTTGGTATGACCAGAAAGTGGGCGATCTTCTTTAACTGTAGTCTTCACTAAAAGGTCCCGAAGGTTTACTTTACGAGAAAAAGCAATCTGTAATGGTAGACGAAAACAGGTGTGTAATCCCAAAACCGGCAAAAAATTGCGAAGGATCTTAATAACCTCCGAAGATCCCCGCATATAAGGCAGTATTGCCGTAATTTTGTCTTGTAACAACTCGGGAGACTGAGGTTCAAACAGCCAATCCCGGTGCATATAGCGTGCTCTTAAATATGCAGCCCTTATTTATTTATTTATTTATTTATTTATTTAACATGTTTTGTATCCCGCCTTTTCCTTCAATCAAAGCGGTTAATACAGCACAAAGTTAAACAAAGGTGAGGGAAACATACATTGCATTATCATTACATCACAACAAAACACTAGGAGTACAAACAGGGAACACAGTACATAACTTACATTACATTACCTTACAAGTAGCCTAACAGTAAGATCCTTAGCATGTGTTTTAAAAGAAGACAGCAAGGTACAGTTTCGGCGCAAACGCAAAAACTGGCCATAAGGCAGACCTTTCTTCAAAGCTGGAGGATGATAGCTATCGTATCGCAACAAAGTATTTCTCTGGACAGGTTTTCTATAGAGCGAAGTAAAAAAGCCAGAGGTAGTCAACTCGACTGTAATATCCAGAAATTGAATTGTTTGGGCCTCTATCTGTGATGTAAATTGAATATTATGTTTATAGGTGTTCAATGAAGATAAAAATGAATGAAGTTCAAGCTAGGAGCCAGTCCAAAGGAAGAAAACATCATCTAAAAATCTCTTCCAGAATGGAATCTTGGAATAGAGCGGATGGGAGTATATATAGGTTTCCTCAAACCATGACATATATATGGTGGCGATAGAGGGGGCCACCGTTGCCCCCATAGCAATGCCGAAAATTTGTAAATAATGCTGTTGTTGATGCAAAAAATAATTTTTAGTTAACACCAAATGTAAAAGATCCATCAAAAAACCTTTAGGGATACGTTCAGGTAGAGACAGTGGATAGTGTTGCAATCCCGCAAGAACCTCAAGTTGATCTATATTGGTGTATAAAGACTGAACGTCCAGGGATACCATACAGGTATATGTGAAACACGCAATGCAAAAATTAAGCTGTTTCAAAAAATCACCAGTATCCTTAATGTAAGAGGGGACCTGTGCCGCCAACGGTTGTAAAAATAAATCGCAAAACCGTGAGAGAGGTTCAAGAACGGAGTCCCGACAGGATACGATAGGGCGGCCAGGAGGGGCTGTAAGTGATTTGTGTATCTTAGGTACTAAATAGAAAACCGGCACCTTCGGATGTTTGTGAACAAGAAATTCTGCTTCGTGTTTAGTTAACCAATTCCTAAGAAAGGCTTGAGAAATAAGCTCATGAATTTCCGCCTGAAGAGCCAAAGTAGGATCAGCAATCGGAAGATAGTATTTCCAATTGTCTAAATGTTTGCTTATTTCAAGATGGTATTGCTCATTTGACCAAATCACTGTTGCTACGCCCTTATCTGCCTGCCGTATCACCAGGTCAGATCTGGATAATTGATTCAAAGCCACGTATTGAGCCCGTGTAAAGTTTCGACCAGAGAAGAACTTAGTCTTCTCCCAAGTAGACAGTGCTTCCAAAATTAGGTCCTGAAAGGTCGATACCGTTGGATCGACTGGGCCAGGGGGAAGCCAATGTGAGGTGTTCCGAATAAGTGAAACATCAGGAAGATGGGTAGAAGCCGAAAAATAATGCAATACCTGTAGTTTCCTAAAGAACTTGTAAAGGGCTGCCCGCACTTCAAAGCCATCATAGGCAGGAGAGGGGACAAAGGATAGACCACATTCCAATACCTGTTGTTGTTCTTTAGAGAGTGGTTGACCGGAGAGATTCACAACAGTCGACTCCTGGTTTTGGATCTGGTATATGGACCCTCCAGAAAATCCTGATGATAGGAACCACGGGGGCGACGTCCTCGAAAGGTGTTGCCCCGCTGTAAGTCAGTATTGCAAGTCGCTTTTTTCTGAGATTGTTTGGCGGTGTTGGAAGAGATAGAACCCGAATCTCCTGAGTCAGAATCCGTATAATCATCCAAACCGGGGGCAAACGACACCTTCCGATGAGGTTGTGTATGACCTCTAGACGGCCATTTGTATACACAATCATTATCGTAGTCAGATTTATCACATTTAAATTTGTTAATCTTCAAGCCCCAGATGTGGTCCTGAAAAGTAGCCAATTGTTTTTCAATCTCCCCCCATTGCCACTGAAAACTCTGTGGTTCAATGGTTTCCAAGATTTTCTTCTTCAAGTCAGCCATTTGAAGTGCTAATTTGTCTTGTTCAGGAATAGATCTCTCCAAGAGGAGTGCTATAAGGTCAAAGCTACATTTGTTTAGTATAGCTGTCCATTTTGCCAAAAAGACCGGATCATCTGTAAACTGCTTGGGGGGTTTGATGACCCGTAGTCCCCTTGGAATGATGGAGGAGTTAAGATATTGAGCCATTGAAAACCCATGTAAGCTGGTCCGGATATGTTTCTTGTGTAGATCTTTCAACTCCGTGATGGTTGGTGCTAAAGAGGTCAATGAGCCCAAGGTCTCCTCATCATCAAATAATGATTTGAGCTTCCGAAATTGAGAAAGTTGCTCCTCAGAATATGCAAAAGTAGCAGATGCCATAATATCAAAAATAGGGTATGAAAACGGTTACCAACAAGAATACAAAATACCCAACCAGGTCTAAAAGCTCATGCAACAATAAATAAAGAGAACCTGGTGAATGAAGCCAAAAACCGCCTTAAAAGAAAACCACTTTTTTTGTCGGAAAAGCCATCACAGTGTAGAGGACTTCACCTCACACCACCGCGGCACATCCATTTTATTTTATTTGACAGCTCTATACTTTAGGACATAGTATTAAATGCAAGCTCTATGGTGATATCACTTAGCTGAAAAGGCTGCTGTAGATAATCATCCAACGACCAATTATGACGACGTGTCACGTTTCGGGGATCCACACTTTCCCCTGCTTCAGGTCAAGTCGCCGTGGATCAAATTGTCCACCTTCAAAAAGAATGCCAAAAGATACAGTCTTTATAATGGCATACATCGCTATGACGCTGAAAAGAACCTCCAATGACAGGAGAAAGATAGAGAACTGAGGAGGCCAATCAAATCCCAAATGGGAGGGGCCACCTTACAAGGCCATCCCACCAGCTGATTGGTAGCTCATAAAATCATCAAACATTTTTACCGAATCGTGTGCCAATCCAATTGAGAATTAAGTCCGAAAGGGTGGACCGAATTAAGAATGAAAATCCACCTCTGCTCTAAGTTCTGCAAATGTTGAATTCTGTCACCGCACCATGGGTTAAATGGTACATGATCCAGCACACGTCATTGAAGATCCTCAAATGTATGTGAACAAGTCAAACAATGGTCCACGAATGGAGCCGTGTGAGACTGAGTCCGCAACCGCGATGCATGCTCTCCCAGGCGAACTTTGAAGGGACATGAAGTGCGACCTACATAATTCAATGCACAGGGGCAGATGATTAAATACGCCACATAGTCAGAGGTGCAAGTAGTATGCCACCGGGTCGTATAGGTCTTGTTTGTCCTTGGATTCATCCATATAGGGCCCGATAGAGTGTGGGAACAATAATGACAAGTACCACAAGAGTAATGCCCAGGGTTGGTATGACCAGAAAGTGGGCGATCTTCTTTAACTGTAGTCTTCACTAAAAGGTCCCGAAGGTTTACTTTACGAGAAAAAGCAATCTGTAATGGTAGACGAAAACAGGTGTGTAATCCCAAAACCGGCCAAAAATTGCAAAGGATTTTAATAACCTCCGAAGATCCCCGCATATAAGGCAGTATCGCTGTAATTTTGTCTTGTAACAACTCGGGAGACTGAGGTTCAAACAGCCAATCCCAGTGCATATAGCGTGCTCTTAAATATGCAGCCCTTATGACTTTGTAAGGGTAGCCACGCGCAAGTAGCCTAACAGTAAGATCCTTAGCATGTGTTTTAAAAGACGACAACAAGGTACAGTTTCGGAGCAAACGCAAAAACTGGCCATAAGGCAGACCTTTCTTCAATGCTGGAGGATGATAGCTATCGTATCGCAACAAAGTATTTCTCTGGACAGGTTTTCTATAGAGCCAAGTCAAAAAGCCAGAGATAGTCAACTCGACTGTAATATCCAGAAATTGAATTGTTTGGGCCTCTATCTGTGATGTACATAAGAACATATAAGATATGCCATACTGGGTCAGACCAAGGTCCATCAAGCCCAGTATTCTGTTTCCAACAGTGACCAATCTAGGTCATATGTACCTAGCAGTTTCCCCAAGAGACACAAGTTCCACAATGCTTGTACTGGGTCAAGCATTGATATCTTCGGTCACTTCTTAATAATGGTTTATGGACCTTTCCTCCAGGAACTTGTCCAAACCTTTTTTAAACCCAGCTACACTAACAGCCTTTACTACATCCTCCGGTAACAAATTCCAGAGTTTGATTACACGTTGAGTGAAAAAATATTTTCTTTTGTTAGTCTTAAATAGTTTACCCTGTAGCTTCATTGCATGTCCCCTAGTCTTTCTATATTCTGATAACGCAAACAATCGATCTACGTTTACCCGTTCCACTCCGTTCATTAATTTATAGACTTCTATCATATCTCCCCTCAGCCGTCTCTTTTCCAGGTTAAAGAGCCCTAACCTTTTTAGCCTTTCCTCATAGGAGTATCCTTCCATCCCCTTTACCATTTTGGTGGCTCTTCTCTGAACCTTTTCTAAAATCGCTATATCCTTTTTAAGATACGGCGACCAGAATTGCACACAATATTCAAGGTGCGGTCTCACCATGGAACGATATAGAGGTATTATAATATCTTTTGTTTTATTTTCCATTCCTTTCCTTATCATACCTAGCATTCTATTTGCTCTCTTGGCTGCCGCTGCACACTGGGCCGAGGGTTTTAACATGGTATCCACAATGACGCCTAAATCTTTTACCTGGGTGGTGGTTCCTAATGTGGAACCTTGCATCGTGTAACCATAGTTTGGGTTGTTCTTCCCTAGGTGCATAACCTTGCACTTGTCCACATTAAATTTCATCTGCCATTTTGATGCCCAGTCTTCCAATTTATCAAGATCCTCTTGCAATTTTTCACAATCCTCTTGGGTTTTAACAACTTTAAATAGTTTTGTGTCATCTGCAAATTTGATAACCTCACTCGTTATTCCACTTTCCAGGTCATTTATGAATATGTCAAAAAGCAGCGGACCCAGCACAGATCCCTGGGGTACACCACTATTCACCTTTCTCCATTGGGAAAATTGGCCATTTAGCCCAACCCTCTGCTTTCTGTCTTTTAACCAGTTCCTGATCCACAATAGTACACTGCCTCCTATCCCGTGACTCTTTAGTTTTGCCAAAAGCCTCTGAAGAGGGACCTTGTCAAAGGCTTTCTGAAAGTCCAGATACACAATATCAACCGACTCACCTTTGTCCACCTGTTTATTCACTCCTTCAAAAAAACATAACAGATTAGTAAGACAAGATCTTCCTTGTCTAAAGCCATGTTGGCTGTCTCCCATTAGGTCGTGACTATCTACATGCTGAGTAATTTTATTCTTTATGATGGCTTCTACCATTTTTCCCGGTACTGACGTCAGGCTCACCGGTCTGTAGTTTCCCGGATCACCCCTGGAACCCTTTTTAAAAATTGGTGTTACATTGGCGATCCTCCAATCTTCAGGTATTAGAGATGATTTTAATGATAGTTCACAGATTACTAATAGCAGGTCTGCAATCTCATATTTCAGTTCTTTCAACACCCTTGGATGTATACCATCCGGCCCAGGTGATTTGCTACTCTTCAGTTTATCTAATAGTTGTAAGACATCTTCCCGATGTATCGATATTTCCTTCAATTCTTCCGCACCTTTAAATACCACTTCAGTCATGGGTAACATCCCTACATCTTCCTCAGTAAGGACTGAAGCAAAGAATTCATTCAGTCTCTCCGCTATCGCCTTGTCGCCTCTTAGTGCTCCTTTAACCCCTTTATCATCTAATGGACCAACTGACTCTCTCACAGGTTTTTTGCTACGAATGTACTTGAGAAGGTCTTTATTTCGTGTTTTTGCTTCCGCAGCAAGCTTCTTCTCAAATTCTCTCTTTGCCTGTCTTATCAATGCCTTGCATTTGACTTGCCAGTGCTTGTGCTGTTTCCAGGTTTCGTCATTTGGCTCTTTTTTCCATTTCCTGAAAGATGCTTTTTTGGCAACAACAGCCTCTCTGACCTCACCTTTGTAAATGGAATATTATGTTTATAGGTTCAATGAAGATAAAAATGACTGAAGTTTAAGCTGGGAGCCAGTCCAAAGGAAGAAAACATCATCTAAAAATCTCTTCCAGAATGGAATCTTGGAATTGAGCGGATGGGAGTATATATAGGTTTCCTCAAACCATGACATATATATGGTGGCGATAGAGGGGGCCACCGTTGCCCCCATAGCAATGCCAAAAATTTGTAAATAATGCTGTTGATGCAAAAAATAATTTTTAGTTAACACCCAATGTAAAAGATCCATCAAAAAACCTTTAGGGATACATTCAGGTAGAGACAGGGGATAGTGTTGCAATCCCGCAAGAACCTCACGTTGATCTATTTTGGTGTATAAAGACTGAACGTCCAGGGATACCAGGGATATTTAAATGTGATAAATCTGACTACGATAATGATTGTGTATACAAATGGCCGTCTAGAGGTTATACACAACCTCATTGGAAGGTGTCGTTTGCCCCCGGTTCGGATGATTATACGGTTTCTGACTCAGGAGATTCGGGTTCTATCTCTTCCAGCACCGCCAAACAATCTCAGAAAAAAGCGACTTACAATACTGACTTACAGCGGGGCAACACCTTTCGAGGACGTCGCCCCCTTGATTCCTATCATCAGGATTTTCTGGAGGGTCCAGATACCAGATCCAAAACCAGGAGTCGACTGTTGTGAATCTCTCTGGTCAACCACTCTCTAGAGAACAACAACAGGTATTGGAATGTGGTCTTTCCTTTGTCCCCTCTGCTGCCTATGATGGCTTTGAAGTGCGGGCAGCCCTTTACAAGTTCTTTAGGAAACTACGGGTATTGCATTATTTTTCGGCTTCTACCCATCTTCCTGATGTTTCACTTATTCGGAACACCTCACATTGGCTTCCCCCTGGCCCAGTCGATCCAACGGTATCGACCTTTCAGGACCTAATTTTGGAAGCACTGTCTACTTGGGAGAAGACTAAGTTCTTCTCTGGTCGAAACTTTACACGGGCTCAATATGTGGCTTTGAATCAATTATCCAGATCTGACCTGGTGATACGGCAGGCAGATAAGGGTGGAGCAACAGTGATTTGGTCAAATGAGCAATACCATCTTGAAATAAGCAAACATTTAGACAATTGGAAATACTATCTTCCGATTGCTGATCCTACTTTGGCTCTTCAGGCGGAAATTCATGAGCTTATTTCTCAAGCCTTTCTTAGGAATTGGTTAACTAAACACGAAGCAGAATTTCTTGTTCACAAACATCCGAAGGTGCCGGTTTTCTATTTAGTACCTAAGATACACAAATCACTTACAGCCCCTCCTGGCCGCCCTATCGTATCCTGTCGGGACTCCGTTCTTGAACCTCTCTCACAGTTTTGCGATTTATTTTTACAACCGTTGGCGGCACAGGTCCCCTCTTACATTAAGGATACTGGTGATTTTTTGAAACAGCTTAATTTTTGCACTGCGTGTTCCACATATACCTGTATGGTATCCCTGGACGTTCAGTCTTTATACACCAATATAGATCAACGTGAGGTTCTTGCGGGATTGCAACACTATCCCCTGTCTCTACCTGAACGTATCCCTAAAGGTTTTTTGATGGATCTTTTACATTTGGTGTTAACTAAAAATTATTTTTTGCATCAACAACAGCATTATTTACAAATTTTTGGCATTGCTATGGGGGCAACGGTGGCCCCCTCTATCGCCACCATATATATGTCATGGCTTGAGGAAACCTATATATACTCCCATCCGCTCTATTCCAAGATTCCACTCTGGAAGAGATTTTTAGATGATGTTTTCTTCCTTTGGACTGGCTCCCAGCTTGAACTTCAGTCATTTTTATCTTCATTGAACACCTATAAACATAATATTCAATTTCCATCACAGATAGAGGCCCAAACAATTCAATTTCTGGATATTACAGTCGAGTTGACTACCTCTGGCTTTTTGACTTCGCTCTATATTTATTTATTTATTTATTTAACACTTATTTATATACCGCATCTTCCTGTTCAGAGAAATACTTTGTTGCGATACGATAGCTATCATCCTCCAGCTTTGAAGAAAGGTCTGCCTTATGGCCAGTTTTTGCGTTTGCGCCGAAACTGTACCTTGCTGTCTTCTTTTAAAACACATGCTAAGGATCTTACTGTTAGGCTACTTGCACGTGGCTACCCTTACAAAGTCATAAGGGCTGCATATTTAAGAGCACGCTATATGCACCGGGATTTGTTGTTTGAACCTCGGTCTCCCGAGTTGTTACAAGACAAAATTACGGCGATACTGCCTTATATGCGGAGATCTTCGGAGGTTATTAAGATCTTTCGCAATTTTTGGCCGGTTTTGGGATTACACACCTGTTTTCGTGTACCATTACAGATTGCTTTTTCTCGTAAAGCAAACCTTCGGGACCTTTTAGTGAACACTACAGTTAAAGAAGATTGCCCACTTTCTGGTCATACCAACCCTGGGCATTACTCTTGTGGTACTTGTCATTATTGTTCCCACACTCTATCGGGTCCTGTATGGACGGATCCAAGGACAAACAAGACCTATACGACCCGGTGGCATACTACTTGCACCTCTGACTATGTGGTGTATTTAATCATCTGCCCCTGTGCATTGAATTATGTAGGTCGCACTTCACGTCCCTTCAAAGTTCGCCTGGGAGAGCATGCATCGTGGTTGCGGACTCAGTCTCGCACAGCTCCATTTGTGGACCATTGTTTGACTTGTTCACATACATTTGAGGATCTTCAATGGGGTGTGCTGGATCATGTACCATTTATCCTACGGGGCGGTGACAGAATTCAACATTTGCAGAACTTAGAGCAGAGGTAGATTTTCATTCTTAATTCGGTTCACCCTTTTGGACTTAATTCTCAATTGGATTGGCACACGATTCAGTAAAAAGTTTTGATGATTTTATGAGCTACCAATCAGCTGGTGGAATGGCCTTGTAAGGTGGCCCCTCCCATTTGGGATTTGATTGGCCTCCTCAGTTCTCTATCTTTTTCCTGTCATTGGAGGCTCTTTTCAGCGTCATAGCGATGTATGCCATTATAAAGACCATATCTTTTGGCGTTCTTTTTGAAGGCGGACAATTTGATCCACGGCAACCTGACCTGAAGCAGGGGAAAGTGCGGATCCCTGAAACGTGACACGTCGTCATAATTGGTCTTTGGATGATTATCTACAGCAGCCTTTTCAGCTAAGTGATATCGCCATAGAGCTTGCATTTAATACTATGTCCTAAAGTATAGGGCTTTCAAATAAAATAAAATAGATGGGCCGCGGTGGTGTGAGGTGAAGTCCTCTACACTGTGACGGTTTTTCTGGCAAAAAAAGTGGTTTTCTTTTAAGGTGGTTTTTGGCTTCATTCACCAGGTTCTCTTTATTTATTGTTACATGAGCTTTTAGACCTGGTTGGGTATTTTGTATTCTTGTTGGTAAATTTAGAACCCAGCAGAGAGCTTGTAGTTTAAATTTAATAGTCACTCAGGGCTTAGCATCAGCAAAGTACTTTTAGTTTAAATTTAAAACACAGGAGAGAGCTTTCTGGTTAAATTTAGAACCCACCAGAGAGCTTGTAGTTTAAATTTCATAATACGTTAGAGCTTAGCAGTAGCAAAGAACTATAATTTAAATCAAATAAGAATATAGCTTACCTCAGCAGCACAGGACAGGGTACTGTGTAGCAGCCCTCTTTTAATAAGTGTTATTTCCCTCCCTCCCTCCCCACAACCACCCACCCCTGGGATAATTGTAGCTTTATAGGTACTTACACATCTTAAAAAACAGGAGGTGCTCTCAGGTGAAGCTCGTTACCCAAATCAGTCATACACTAACGACCAGAGATTAATTAAGTTTCAGGTGATCAAGGTATATTAAACATATTAGGTACAGTTTTATTGGTATAAATATCCATAGCAACCCTTAGTAAGTAAAGAACTTAAAGATCTAAACAAAAACTTAAAACTAAGATGCAGACAGCAGTCCAGCAGCGAGATGGGGGCTTTCCAGTCTTTTGCATTGAGTGTCACATGTATGATTTTCTCCCAGTTGGTGAGAGGTCTTACGTGTGCATTAGGTGCAAGGAGCTCTTTGTTCTCAGGGAAAGAATCCATTTTCTAGAGGCTAGAGTAGCAGACTTGGAAAACATAAGAAAGACAGAAAGGTACATAGACGAGACCTACAGGGATATAGTCCTGAAGTCCCACCTCCAGTCTGGCAGCATCCCTGTTGCCATGGAGGAGAGAGAGGTCACGTGACAGGAGAGCATCACCCTGGTGTGGCAGGAAGTGATCCTGTAATTAGGACCTGTCCTCCAGGTGATGTAAAACCCTCTCGCACTGAGGAAGTTTCTCCAGGGCCATGTGCCCATGAGGGAAGGGTTAGGATAGCCATTATAGTTGGTGATTCGATCATTAGGCATGTAGATAGCTGGGTGGCTGGTGGACGTGAGGATTGCCTGGTAACATGCCTGCCTTGTGCGAAGGTAGCGGACCTCACGTGCTACCTAGATAAGGTCTTAGATAGTGCTGGGGAGGAGTCTGCTGTCTTGGTACATGTTGGTACCAATGACATAGGAAAATGTGGTAGGGAGGTTCTGGAGGCTAAATTTAGGCTTTTAGGTAGGAAGTTGAAATCCAGAACTTCCAGGGTAGCGTTCTCCGAAATGCTTCCCGTTCCACGTGCAGGACCCAAAAGGCAGGCAGAGCTCCGGAGTCTCAATGCGTGGATGAGACAATGGTGCAGAGATGAGGGTTTGGGATTTGTTAGGACCTGGGGAACATTCTGGGGAAAGGAGGGGCTCTACCGAAGGGATGGGCTTCATCTTAACCAGGATGGAACCAGGCTGCTGGCATTAACCTTTGAAAAGGAAATAGAGCAGCTTTTAAACTAGATAATAGGGGAAAGCCGACAGTCGCCAAAGAGCGGATGGTTCGGAAGAATGTATCCTTGAAGGATACTACCAAAAGCAGAGAGGTACCAAAAAAGAGTAAAGTAGCCCAAATGCCCTTGAGTAAGGAGCAGGCAGAGCTTAAAGATCCCAAATTACCCATGTCTACTGTAATGGGGAAGAGACATACTGTGATATGGAAACAGAGGAACCTAAGTGCAGTAGGGCCATTTCTAGCAGGAAGGATAAGCTCAGGACTCCCAGTTGCCAGGAGCAACACAAACAATCCCAGCCACGAGGGCAGGAACCTCGCCCAGCTAACAAACAATCCCTATCTCCTGGTCCTGATAGCTTTCACCTGGGAGGGGGAAGGGCTAGATTAGCTCCCAAGCAAACGTATAAGAAACGTTCATTAGAGTTTAGCTACAGCAAGGGGGAAGAGCAACGGCAAGGAGAGGACAAGGATTGAGAGAGAGAACAGGGAAGACGGAGGAGAACAGAACCAGCTGGAAAGTTTGTGCAAGCTGAGGTCTGGCTCTTGGAAGCAGCGTCTGTCCCAGTCTGAAAGGAAAACGTATGTAAGTGATTCAGTGGATTCTGATTCTGAATGTGAGAGAGAGAGACAGAAAGCAGCTGACAGGAATAACTGGAGGAGCAGGGCACAAAAACCCTTTGACCAAAACTCCAGGTATTTATCCTATGGTGAAGGCAACCAAAGGGAGAAGTTACCAGTGAGGATAGCTGGGAAGCACTTACAAGCTCCAAGGAGTGAAAGATATACAGTGCAAGACATTTGTATGTCAGAAGAAGAGAGTGAGCAGCCAGAACACAGAGAAAAACCTCTGAGGTTTAAACCCCATCCTGAGAGAACTGTGCACGGACTTTCTCCTGCCTCAAAGCCAGAAGGTAGGCTGTATAATCCTGGTAAAAGTAGTTATAAGAATTTCTCTCAAAGAAACTATAAAGAATATGATTCTCCTCTAAGCTATGCCAAGAGATATAGTAAAGCTGATCTTTACCCCATAGAGGCAATAATAGAGAAGCCTCTGGAACAGACAGCAGAGAATAATCTGGAAACGTTGTATACAAGGCAGAAGTTGTATTCAGCTGATAGCCAGCCTGAGTCAATGCTAATTGATCCTCCATATGAACAGTTGTCTGATACTCAAATGGATTGTACGTTAACAGTTACAAATGATAGGATTTCACTGTGCTGAGCCAGATACCTGAAGAAGCTGGTTCAACTGGCAGTTGAGAAGCACAGGACTTTATTTCCTAATACCAAGGGACTGTATGCAATGAATACCGTACCATTTGTGATTTAAGTTGGAAGCTGTTATAAGTTATTTTTCCTACCTTATGCCAGAGTGTATGGCTTTCTGTTCCTATGTTACTTTGTGTTTGAATCCGCCTCGGGAGGGGAATTAAAAGCCTGTCTTTGCCTGAACCACTCGATTCACGACTACCACTTATTGAAAAGGTCCACAATTACACCCTTAACCTTTCAATAAAAGGTCTCCAGGCTATCTACCCCGTATGCTGAAGCTACGGGCGGATTACTGGTGACACTAGCAATAGAAACATAGAAACATGATGACAGAAAAAGACCACATGGCCTATCTAGTCTGTCCTTCCATAACAACTACAACAGTCCACTTTTTACCTTTAGAGATCCTCTGTGTTGGTCCCATGCTTTTTTGAATTCAGTTACTGTCCTCATCTCTACCACCTCCACTGGGAGACTATTCCATGGATCCACTACTCTTTCTGTAAAGAAATATTTCCGCATATCACTCCTGAATCTATCTCCCTTCACCCTCATCCCCTGTCCCCTCGTAGCAGAGCTTGCTTTCAATTGAAAGAGGCTCTCTCCCTGAACATTTATGCCACGGAGGTATTTAAACATCTCAATCATATCACCTCTATCCCGCCTTTCCTCTAAGGTGTACATATTAAGATCCTTAAGTCTGTCCTCATATGCTTTATAATGAAGCCCATTAATCATTTTAGTAGCAACCCTCTGCACCGACTCCATCCTGTTCACATCCTTTTGAAGGTGCGGTCTCCAGAATTGCACACCATACTCCAAATGAGGTCGCACCAAAGACTTATACAGAGGCATTATCACCTCCTTTTTTCTGCTAGCCATTCCTCTCCGTATGCACCCAAGCATCCTTCTAGCTTTTGCCGTCGCCTTTTCTACCTGTTGAGCTACTTTAAGATCATCAGACACAACCATGCCTAGGTCCCGCTCTTCTTTAGTGGACAAAAGTACTTCACCTCCTATACTGTATTGCTCCCTTGGATTGCTGCAGCCCAAATGCATGACCTTACATTTTTTAACATTAAATCCCAGCTGCCAAATTCTAGACCATTCTTCAAGCTTAGCTAGATCCCTCCTCATGTTATCTACACCTTCCTGGGTGTCTACTCTATTGCAGATGTTGGTATCATCTGCAAAGAGGCAAACCTTACCCGACAGCCCTTCCGCTATATCACTAACAAAGATGTTAAAAAGAATCGGACCAAGGACAGATCCCTGGGGCACACCACTAGTAACATCCTTCTCCTCAGAGTGAGCTCCATTTACTTGTACTCTTTGTCGCCTCCCACCCAACCAATTTCTAACCCAAGCAGTAACTTTAGGGTCCATCCCTAGGGTGCTCAGTTTGTTTATAAATCGCCTGTGAGGAACAGTGTCAAAGGCTTCACTGAAATCTAAATATACCACATCTACAGCTCTCCCTCGGTCCAACTCCCTGGTCACCCAGTCAAAGAGATTGAATGAATTCTGGAGAGATTGAATGAATTCTTTGCTTCAGTCTTTACTGAGGAAGATGTAGGGATGTTACCCATGACTGAAGTGGTATTTAAAGGTGCGGAAGAATTGAAGGAAATATCGATACATCAGGAAGATATATTACAACTATTAGATAAACTGAAGAGTAGCAAATCACCTGGGCTGGATGCTATACATCCAAGGGTGTTGAAAGAACTGAAATATGAGATTGCAGACCTGCTATTAGTAATCTGTGAACTATCATTAAAATCATCTCTAATACCTGAAGACTGGAGGATCGCCAATGTAACACCAATTTTTAAAAAGGGTTCCAGGGGTGATCTGGGAAACTACAGACCGGTGAGCCTCACGTCAGTACCGGGAAAAATGGTAGAAAGCATCATAAAGAATAAAATTACTCAGCATGTAGATAGTCTTGGCCTAATGGGAGACAGCCAATATGGCTTTAGACAAGGAAGATCTTGTCTTACTAATCTGTTATGTTTTTTTGAAAGTGTGAATAAACAGGTGGACAAAGGTGAGTCGGTTGATATAGTGTATCTGGACTTTCAGAAAGCCTTTGACAAGGTCCCTCATCAGAGACTTTTGGCAAAACTAAAGAGTCATGGGTTAGGAGGCAGTGTACTACTGTGGATCAGGAACTGGTTAAAAGATAGAAAGCAGAGGGTTGGGCTAAATGGCCAATTTTCCCAATGGAGAAAGGTGAATAGTAGTGTACCCCAGGGATTTGTGCTGGGTCCGCTGCTTTTTGACATATTCATAAATGACCTGTAAAGTGGAATAACGAGTGAGGTTATCAAATTTGCAGATGGCACAAAACTATTTAAATTTGTTAAAACCCAAGAGGATTGTGGAAAATTGCAAGAGGATCTTGATAAATTGGAAGACTGGGCATCAAAATGGCAGATGAAATTTAATGTGGACAAGTGCAAAGTTATGCACCTAGGGAAGAACAACCCAAACTATGGTTACACGATGCAAGGTTCCACATTAGGAAACACCACCCAGGAAAAAGATTTAGGCATCATTGTGGATAACATGTTAAAACCCTCGGCCCAGTGTGCAGTGGCAGCCAAGAGAGCAAATAGAATGCTAGGTATCATAAGGATAGGAATGGAAAATAAAACAAAAGGTATTATAATTTATTTATTTATTTATTTATTTATTTACATTCTCTTATATACCGCGCTATTCTGCATCAGTGCGGTTTACATTGAACAAATTGAAATTACATTGAACAGGGCACTATAACTTGGAGATAACTATTTTACAGGGAACATGCCTCTATATCCTCTATATCCTATATATCCTATATCTATATGCCTCTATATCGTTCCATGGTGAGACCGTACCTTGAATATTGTGTGGAATTCTGGTCGCCATATCTTAAAAAGGATATAACGTTATTAGAAACGTTCAGAGAAGAGCCACCAAAATGGTAAAAGGGATGGAAGGATACTCCTATGAAGAAAGGCTAAAAAGGTTAGGGCTCTTTAACCTGGAAAAGAGACTTCTGAGGGGAGATATGATAGAAGTCTATAAATTAATGAACGGAGTGGAACGGGTAAACGTAGATCGATTGTTTACCTTATCAGAATATAGAAAGACTAGGGGACATGCAATGAAGCTACAGGGTAAACTATTTAAGACTAATAAAAGAAAATATTTTTTCACTCGACGTGTAATCAAACTCTGGAATTTGTTACGGGAGGATGTAGTAAAGGCTATTAGTGTAGCTGGGTTTAAAAAAGGTTTGGACAAGTTCCTGGAGGAAAGGTCCATAAACCATTATTAAGAAGGGACCCAGGATATCAATGCTTGACCCAGTACAAGCATTGCTGAACCTGTGTCTTTTGGGAAAACTGCTAGGTACGTATGACCTAGATTGGCCACTGTTGGAAACAGGATACTGGGCTTGATGGACCTTGGTCTGACCCAGTATGGCATATCTTATGTTCTTAGAGGAAAATTGTTTTCTAGACACCTTTCATAAAGAGGTCTTCCAGTTAGGAGGCAAGAGAACTGTGAAATTGTTTTAAGTAAGTGTTAAAGCCAAGTGACAGATCAAAGGGGCAACTTGAAAGGCTCCCTCTATTAAACCAAGGCCAATGTGAATCACCCAGGAAATTAAGAGATTGTCTTAGAAGCAAATATAAAAATATGCCCTCCCTACTACCCCCCCCCCCCGGCATAATCCTTGATTTATAGCCTCCTAAACCATTTAAGGGGTAAGTGGGTAATCTTACTCACTTTCAGGTTTAACTGATTATCTCCATCAGCAAGTTAATTGGCCTCAGGAGTAGATTAATTAAGCCCTCAAAATTCACCTTGACATGAATATCAAAAGTCCCTTATACTTACTAGGTATAATTGTATTGGTTCTAGTATCCCTATTCCCCTAGCAACTTTAAATAACTCAATAACTTTAAATAGTTAAAAGTAATTTTTAAATCTAAGATGCAGACAGCAATCCAGCAGTTATATGGAGGCTATCCATTCTTTTGCACTGAGTATTTCATGTATGATTTTCTCCCAGTTGGTAAGAGGTCTTTTACAGTATGTGCACTAAGTGCAAAGAGCTCTTTGCTCTTAGGGAACAAGTCCTATCTCTGGAGGCTAGAGTAACAGACTTGGAGGAGCTCAGTCAGGCAGAGAGGTATATAGATGAGACCTACAGGGATATAGTAGAGAAGTCCCACCTTCAGTCTGGTAGCCTCTCTGCTGCAATGAAGAAGAGAGATCACGTGAAAGGAGAATATCACCTTGGTGTGGTAGGAAGTGATCCTGTAGTTAGGACCTGTTCTCCATATAATGTAATATCCTCTCACACTGAGAATGTGTCTCCAGGGTCATGTGCCCATGAGGGAAGGGTTAGGTCGGCCATTATAGTTAGTGATTTGATCATTAAGCATGTAGATAGTTGGGTGGCTGATGGACGTGGGGATCACCTGGTAACATGCCTACCTGGTGTGAAGGTAGCGGACCTCACACACCACCTAGACAAAGTTTTAGATAGTACTGGGGAGGAGCATGCTGACTTGGTATGTTTTGGTACCAATGACATAGGAAACTGTGGGAGGGAGGCTCTGGAAGCCAAATTTACGCTTTTAGGTAGAAAGTTGAAATCCAGAATTTCCAGGGTAGCATTCTCAGAAATGCTTTCCATGCCACACACAAGACCCAAAAGGCAGGCAGAGCTCCAGAGTCTCAATGCGTGAAAGAGGGCTTTGGATTTCTTAGGAACTGGGCAACATTCTGAAGAAGGAGGTGCTTTTATGAAAGGATGGATTCTACCTTAACCAGGGTGGAGCCACATTGCTGGCATTAATCTTTAAAAGGGAGATATACAAGCTTTTAAACTAGATAATGGGGGAAAGCTGAAAGTCGCCTAAGAACGCATGGTTCGCAATGATGTATCCTTGAAGGATACTAGCAAAACAAGGAAGTTGGGGCATCCCAATATAGAGGTTCCAATAAAAGTAAGAGTAACATGGGTGCCTTTAAGTAAAAATCAAAGTTGAAAGATTCCAAATTAACCTTGTCAAATAGCCAGACTATTAATATTAGCAAGAAACAAACTTTGAAATGCCTGTATGCAAATTCTAGAAATCTAAAAAATAAGATAGGAGAGTCAGAATATATAGCACTGTATGAAAGGTTAGATACAATTGGCATCTCAGAGAAGTGCTGCAAGGAGGACAACCAATGGGACACAGATACCAGACTGCAAACTGTGTCACAATGCTAGGCTAGATCACATTAGTGGAGAGGTGGCTCTATATGTTAAAGAAGGCATCGAGTCAAATAGGATAAAGGCTTTGTAGGAAACAAAATACAATATAGAATCACTATGGAAAGAACCCCCATGTAAAAAGGAGAAGGGAATGGCAGTGGGGATGTGCTACCATCTGCCTGGACAGAATGAACAGACAAATGATGAAATGCCAACAGGAATTAGGGAAGCTAGCAAAGTTCACAGCACAGTAAAAATGGGAGATTTCAACTACCCTACCCTAGTATTCACCGGGTCAATGTCACATCAGGACATTCTAGGGAGACAGTTTCTAGATGAAATAAATGACTGTTTCATGGAGCAGCTGGTTTAGGAACAGACCCAAGGGGAAGCTATTTTAGACCTAGTCCTCAGTGGAACGCAGGATCTAGTGCGAGAGGTAACTGTTCTGAGGCTGGTTGACAACAGCGATCATAACATGATCACATTTGACTTAATCAATGGAGGAAAGATAGCAAGGAAATTCATTGTGCTAGCATTTAACTTTCAAAAAGAGACTATGATAAAGTAGGGAAACTGGTTAATAAAAAATAAAAGGAGCAACTGCAAAGGTTAAGAGTTTATTTCAGGCTTGGGTGTTATTTAAAAATACTATCTTGGAAGCCCAGACCAGATATATTCCATGCTTTAAAAAATGTGGAAGGAAGGCCCGATGACATTCAGCATGGCTTAAAGGTGAGGTTAGAGAGGCTGTTATAGTTAAGAGAGAATTTTTCAGAAAATGGAAAAAGAGCCAAATGATGAAAACAGGAAACATCATAAAGTATTAGCAAGTTAAAAGCAAGGCATTGATAAAGCAGGCAAAGAGATAGTCTGAAAAAAAGCTTGTCATGGAAGCAAAAGTGCATAATAAACTTTTTCAAGTAAATTTGTAGCAAAACACATGTGAAGGAGTCAGTTGGACCATTAGATGATGGAGGGGTAAAAGGTGCACTGAGGGAGGACAAGGCCATAGCAGAGAGATTGAATCAGTGTTTTTCTTCTGAAGATGTAGGAAACTTACCCATGCCAGACATTGTATTTAAAAGTGATGTATCTGAGGAACCAAAACAAATCTTGATAAATCGGGAAGCTATTATACAGCTAATTGATAAACTAAAGTACAGCAAATCGCCTGGACCAGATGGCATACATCCCAGGTTGCTAAAAGAACTGAAATATGAGACTGCAGAACTACTATTAGTAATCTATGACCTATCATTAAAATCATCTGTAGTACCCAATGTAACGCCTATTTTTAAAAAGGGTTCCAGGGATGATCTGGGAAACTACAGACCAGCAAGCCTGACAGCAGTAACAGCCAAAATGGTAGAAGCCATTATGAAAAACAAAATTAACAAACAAACAAAATTAACAAAAAGGAAAAATTCCTGGAATCAATTATCGCAAAGTTAGACAATGATTCAAACAATCTCAGTAAGTTAGTAACAAATTGGAATTCTGTTATAATGGCAGAAGCTGAACCATTTCCCTCAAATAAAGTACCTCAATGTAAAGCAACTGATAAATGGTATACCGCTGAACTAACTACTTTAAAGAAGGAACTCAGGAAGTTGGAATCTAAAAGGTGAAAGAAAAAAAACCCAGAACTTTGAGTACACTCTTTCACAATCCTCAACTTGTATAAAGAAGCTATAAACTCTGCAAAAAAATTACACCATACAAAAACCCTATCGAAAGCCATTAACCATCCAAGGGAGCTATTCGAGATTATTAAATTCTTAACTAAGGCTACTGAGGCCAACCCCCACAAAATTCCTGTCAATCCTCAGACCTTAGATAATCATTTTGCCAACAAGCTTAAGCAGAGTAGCCCTTCAGCACCTGTCCTACTATCCCCTACAGGTGATAATTCCAATGAATGGAGCTCATTTCATATAATTACAAACAAACAACTGCTAGAGACCATTTCAAAACTTAATACAACTACATCACTCCTTGATCCATGTCCTCTAGCATGGATTAAGGCAGCAAAATCAGAACTAGCTCCTTACATCTTAAATATAGTGAATCAATCACTACTTCAGGGCTTCATGCCAAATGACTTAAATGTACCGCAATCTGCCCTTTACTAAAAAATAAAACCCTTAAAAATAGTGACCCCTCCTCGTATTGCCCCATCGCTAGTATACCTTTCCTCACTAAAACTATTGAGAAGGTCGTCCAAATTCAACTGCAGGATTATATCGACACAACCTCCCCTTTAGACAAGCATCAATACGGTTTCTGCCCATTTCATGGGGTAGAAACCTTACTTTTAGCTCTCTTTGACTCGCTCATCAAAGGCATGGATAACGTTAAGCAAGCCTTTATTCTTATATTTCTCAAAATCTCCTCAGCTTTTGACAGTGTAAATCATGTCACCCTCATTGATAGACTTACTCAATTAGGTATAAAGGAAAAAACACTTGATTGGTTCAAATCCTACATGGCTAACTGAATCCAATATGTACAAATAGACCAAGTCTCCTCACTACCATTCCCACAAGAACAGGGAATTCCACAAGGCTCTGCCCTCTCTGCTTTAATCTATATCTCCAACCTATCTGCTCCATATTTAAACACCATAATATAAACTACTACATCTATGCAGACGACATCATGTTCTCCCCATTTGACACAGCTAACCAAAATCATGACAATATAGCAACCTGTCTCTCTGAAGCTGAACGATGGCTCCGTTCAATGAACATGAACATTAATTTTAAAAAGACTGAAGTGCTTTTTGCATCCAGAAATTCTAACTTCATCCCCCCTTCAGTTGTTAAGCTTAGGAACATCACCTTTCCAGTCAAATCCGAGGTAAAATATCTAGGAGTTACCCTTGACAGGACACTCAGCCTAACTTCCCATATAAAACATACTGCTAAAACTATATTCTTTAAACTTAGGACCAATCAACAGCTCAGACCCCTCATTGACATAGACAATTTCAGAACCATTGTCCAAGCGCTTATTACACCACATCTAGACTACTGCAACGGCACAAGGCACAACCAAGAAAAATCTACACATACTACAAATGGCCCAAAATGCCACTGCCCGGATTATTTTTAAAGCCAAACTATCTGACCACATCTCTCCCATTCTATACTCTCTTCACTGGCTCCCTGTTGCCAGTAGGATTCAATATAAATCCAGAGTGACCACTTTCAAGCTCATTAACGAAATAGCCCCTTTTCATCTCTCAACCTTAATCCAGAGCCCCCCAGAAAACAGAACGAGAAGAAGAATGAATCTTAACATGCTTCTAATCCCTGACTCTATATGGAAAACAAAGCAGATAACAAACAATTCTGCTTTTTCATACTTTGCACCCAGTCTATGGAACAATCTATCAACCAATCTAAGAGAGATTAAAGATCTCCTAACCTTCAGAAAAGAGTTTAAAACATACCTTTTCATCCAGCACTTCAATAACTTACAGCAAACCATTGATCAGGTGTGCTGTAAGACCATGCTGATCATCAAGCCCAATTTGACCCTACCTAATACATGTATCAATTTCTCCCATCTCCATCCTACTCACTTCCTTAGTCCATACCATTTTATTCACACAATGCACTCAAAATCAAAGCTTTATATATACATGCTGTAATATGCAAATCTTCAACTAACTGATATATTCCTGTTTGGTGTAAATAGTTATTATGTATTGTCATGAGACTGGTGCCACGGAAGGTGCAGGTTTAGAAAAAAACCCTGTTTTTCATAGAACTGTGGATGTGCAGAAGATGCAATTACCTCGCAGCACAGCTAGAGGGGGCAGGAGTAATCCTACAGAGGCTGAGTCAACACGCCCAGCCACTGATTGTATGAGAGTTAACCAGCTGCACCTGAAGGCAAGCCCGGGAGTTTCAAGGGCAAAATGCCTTTATAAAGGAAAGGCAGCCCAGAAGGAAGGAGGAATCCAGCCAAGAGGGATCCAGCCAAGAGGGATCCAGCCAGGGGGAATCCAGTCGGGAGGAATCCACTCAGAGGGAACTCAGCCGGCAGCAGTTCAGCCAGAAGGAAGGAGTGTGGAGAAGGAGAGAGTCCACACGGAGCAAGCCCAGAGGGACAGAATCCAGACGGAGATTATCCAGAGGGATAGAGTCCAAAGGGGCAGAGCACAGAGAGACGGAGTCCAGAGAGGGGCTGCCAGGAGAAGCAGTTTGGCTGGAAGGAGTGACACTCCCAGCCCAAGTAATGTAGCTGGATCAAGCAGCACAACAAGAGCAGTAACAGCTGAAAGAGGAGCACAGAAAACCAAGGAGCCATGCTTTAAGAGAAGCCTACATTCACCTGAGTTCACTGGACCAGGATTACAAGGTACAAGGAGGAGAGGTTCCTATAGCAAAGCTACCTTTACACAGAAGCACAGAGGTTGGGATTCCTCACCAGGTTTTCCTGGTCTTCAGGAAGGCAAAGCACTGCACAAGAAAACCTGTCTCCAAAGAGAAGTACGTCAGAGTGAAAGCTCCAGGTGTAGCAGCTGCAGGAAGCCAAGGTATGGTGGCTCTTTACTTTTAAAAGAAAGCCTTGCTCCTAGAAACTCTGATAAAGCAGACGCTCAGTATATGAGAAGAGGGAACAAAGCAGAGCTTTTCAAAACAATACCTAAGGCTTAACAGAAGAGTCTTACTGGAAGCAAAGAAACAGGGACAGACCCTGTAAACTTGTAGCCGTAAGAGAAAGCACTTATTCAGAGGGAGAAGCCAGTGATGCAGAGTCCATGGAAATGGAGTTTGAGAATACTATTCCCATTCCTCAAGATGAATCCATGGATTGTACTTTTTGTGCTACTACTAGTCTTGAGTCCTTAGTAGAACTGTAAATATAAAAGAAACCCTGCAATTAGTTGTGAAGCTTATAAGAGTTTGTTTGCCTGCTTGTTTAGTTTACTTTGGAATGAAGGAATCCTCAGTTAAACCCTGCATTCAATTGTGAAGCTTATAACAGTTGTTTGCCTGCTTATTTGGTGGAACCCTTTATAAAGAAGGACTATCTTTATTTTCTTATGTCTTAGTGAACCCTTGCGTTAAAGGGGAAATAAAGCCTTATTACCCTCCACTCTTGGCTTATATAATTTGTTCTCATAAGGAGCTAAAACTCCAAGGACCAAAACTGCACTTGGCCTTAAAGAGCCATTGCTCCTTAAAAATAATAAAATGCTCAGCATGCCCTTACAGCCATTGGCCACTGGGGGCACCTGACGACAGTATTCATAGAACTATAAGCTTTTCCTGTTCATTGTAAATAGTTAATATGTTTCAAAATGTTCAATGTCAGTTATATTTCCCTGTTCTCTGTAAACCATCCCTGATACAAATAAATAAAAATAAATAAATAAAATGTAGATAGTCATTGTTCAATATAGTATATTTGGATTTTCAGAAAACCTTTGAAAAAGTCCCTTATGAGAGACTATTGGAGGAAATTTAAAAAGTCATGGGATAGGAGGCAATGTACTATTTTGAATCAGGAACTGGTTAAAAGATAGAAAGCAGAGAGTAAGGCTAAATGGCCAATTTTTTCAATGGAGAAAGGTGAATAGTGGAGCAACCCAGGGATCTGTGCTGCTCCCGCTGCTTTTTAGCATATTTATAAATGAGCTGAAAATGGGAATAACGAGTGAGGTGATGAAATTTGCAGATGACAAAATTATTCAAAGCTTTTTAAACACAAGAGGACCTTGATAAATTGGGGAGACTGGGTGTCCAAATGTCAAATGATATTTAATGTGGACAAGTGGAAAATTGTGTACTTACAGAAAAACCCAAACTATGGTTACACAATTCAAGGTTCCACATTAGGAATCACCATCCAGGTAAAGGATCTCTGTATCAGCATAAATAATACATTGAAACCCTCTGACCAGTGTGCAGTGTCAGCCAAGGAAGCAAATAGAATGCTAGGAAAGGGATAAAGAATTAAACAAAGGATATCATAACTCTGTATCGCTTCATGGTGTGACTGCACCTTGAATATTTGTGTGTACTTCTGGTTGTTGTATCTTAAAAAGGATATAGCAGAACGAGAAAAGGTACATAGAAGAGCAATAAAAATGATAAAGGGGATGGAAGGCTATCCCTATGAAGAAAAACTTAAAAGGTTAGGGCTCTTCAACTTGGAAGAGAAGATATGATAGAGGCCTATACAATAATGAACGGAGAGGAACGGGTAAATGTTGATTGGTTGTTTACTCCTCTCAATATATAATCAAACTCTGGAATTTGTTACCAGAGGATGCAGTAAAAGTTGTAAATGTAGCTGGATTTAAAAAAGAGGTTTGGACGAGTTCCTTCAGGAAAAGTCCATAAAGCATTATTAAAGGAGGACTGGGGAAATCCACTATTTACCCATTGGACAAGCAGCAAAGAAATCCGTATACCTTCTGGGAACCTGGCAGGTAGTCAGGACCTGGATTGGCCACTGTTGGAAACAGGATGCTGGGCTTGATGGACCCTTGGTCTGACCCAGTATGGCATATCTTATCTAATCTCTTCAGAGATGAGTTGTAAGAGGCTACATCTCTAATCAGGCAGCACAGTAACCTTCTTCAAGCCCACTTCTGACTGATTTCAACAGGCCCAGAAGTTCTAGCCTATTCCACAAATGCTGAGATGGGGTTTTGATTGCCTTCAAAAAGACACAGCCAGTATTCCAGTACCTGTACCAGACAGACGGATAATCTGCTAGGAGGAGGGTAGACTAGTTTTTATTCAAACTAGTGGCTCCTTTATAAAGTCCAACAATTGGATTTTCAAAATCGGACTTAGGTACAGATTGCATCTATTCGACATCCACACAAATTTCCTTCTGAAGCTACTGTGAATTCTCAGTACCAAGAAATAGAAACATAAAAACATGACAACAGAAAAAGACCACATGGCCTTTCTAGTCTGTCCTTCCATATCAACCACTCCAACAGTCCCCTTTTTTTCCTTTAGAGATCCTCTGTGTTTGTCCCATGCTTCTTTGAATTCAGATACTGTCCTCATCTCTACCACCTCCACTGGGAGACTATTCCATGGATCCATCACTCTTTCCGTAAAGAAATATTTCTGCATATCACTCCTGAATCCATCCCCTTTCATCCTCATCCCATGTCCACTCATAGCAGAGCTTGTCTTCAATGGAAAGAAGCTCTCCTCCTGTGCATTTATGCCTTGGAGGTATTTAAACATCTCAATCATATCACCTCTATCCCACCTTTCCTCTAAGGTGTATATATTAAGATCCATAAGTCTGTCCTAATATGCTTTATAATGAAGACCACTAATCATTTTAGTAGACATCCTCTGTACTGACTCCAGCCTGTTTATATTCTTTTGAAGGTGCGGTTTTCAGAATTGCACACCATACTCCAAATGAAGTCGCACCAAAGACTTATGCAGAGGCACTATCACCTCCTTTCTTCTGCTGGCCATTCCTCTCCCTATGCACCCAAGCATCCTTCTAGCTTTTGCTGTCGTATTTTCTACCTGTTTAGCTACTTTAAGATCATCAGACACAATCACGCCTAGGTCCCGCTCTTCTTTAGTGGACAGAAGTACTTCACCCCCTATACTATATTAGAAACATAGAAACATGATGACAGAAAAAGACCACATGGCCTATCTAGTCTGTCCTTTCATATCAACAACTACAACAGTCCACTTTTTACCTTTAGAGATCCTCTGTGTTGGTCCCATGCTTTTTTGAATTCAGTTTGCTCCCTTGGATTGTTGCAGCCCAAATGCATGACCTTGCATTTTTTAACATTAAATCTCAGCTGCCAAATTCTAGACCATTCTTCAAGCTTAGCTAGTTCCGTCCTCATGTTATCTACACCTTCCTGGGGTCTACTCCCTTGCAGATTTTGGTATCATCCGCAAAGAGGCAAACCTTTTTCGACAGCCCTTCCGCTATATCACTAACAAAGATGTTAAAAAGAATTGGACCAAGGACAGATCCCTCGAGCACACCACCTGGTAACCTCCTTCTCTTCAGAGTGAGCTCCATTTACCTGTATCCTTTGTCGCCTCCCACTCAATGCTCAACAAGAAGCTGCCTTCCCTTCTAGATGCCAATTAGTCAAGCCTGTTCCACCAGGAGAAAAAGGAAAGGGGTTGTACTTCAGGTACACTTGTTCTTGGATGCATGCCTAGTTATTCTTCCCTCCAAAGGTGAGGGTGAGACACCCCCTGACTACAGTCAGACAGGTCCCTCTTCCATTATGCCATATTGAAAACAGGTGAGATTTTTGAGCAGGGATTCTAGAATGTTTCCCTGTGTTGGGCACATTGTAATGATCTGCTACATTAATACCTAGACAAATCTATCAATTCCTACTTTTTGCTGCAAGTTCTCCAAGCAAAAGTATAAAGGATAGTTGTACACTCCATATTTGGTAGCTTGACCCCTAAAAATAGTACGATGAGACTACTGCTAGAAGGCCAGAAGTGCCATTTGGACTGGGCATCTTACAGCACAGGAACAATGAGAGCTCACTCCTATGCCCCACTAGACACCAGGTTAACTGCTGGTAAAGAGTAAGGAGAGGTCCAGGGACTGGAAAGGTATTCTGATTGATGTTGCGGTGGGGAGGGGCATTGGCTTTTGCCCTTGCCCTTGCTCTTAGGATCTCAACTGGGAGTTGGCACTGGTGAGGACTTCTTCCTTTCATAAGATGGAGATGGAGATGGATCTGTTGGGAAGCCAGCTCATAATCAGAATCCCAGGAGTGCTCAGAGCCTGAACATGAAAAATATTCTAATGGTGACGTCTAGATTTATGCCTTCCTTTATCTCCAGACATCAATGTTAGCGGGTCTCAAATGAAAGCACTGAGACACTTAGGATTTCCAGTGCCTCAGCAAAATTTTCTCCCTCAATGCACTGGCAATGGATTCAGTCTCTGTTGTGCTTTTGTCTGAGGCCCTTCAGGGTCTCTGCGTTGGTACATTGAGAGATCCAGTGAGTCCAAGACTTAAGCACTGCTACAGGAGAGACACAACATAGATGATGATGTCGAAGCCACAGCATTGGGTCAAGCAAAGAAGCAGTTCATGGAACTTCATCATGAGCTGCTCATCAAAGGCTGCTGTCAGCCAAGACGTGGGGAACATAGGTGGAGTGGCATTGGAAATCCTAAGTGTCTCAGTGCTTAAAGAGGCTGACCTAGAGGTAAAAAATGAAGCCTAATATCTTAGGGTCACTCTAGATCAAACTCTCCGCATGGCCACACACATAAAATTAACTACTAGCACAATCTATTATAAATTAAGGATGATCCAGCAGCTGAAACCTCTGCTTTCGAGCTATGACTTCAGATCAGTTCTCCAGGCAATGATCACTCCTCACTTTCATTATTGTAATAGCATTTTCCAGGGTCTCTCAAAGCAGGTGATAAGTCAGCTACAATGGTCCAATGTGTAGCTGCACATATAATTTTAAAGGCTCATATTAATAATCACATTATTCCCATTTTATATGATCTAAACTGATTGCCAATTCAAAGCCGTATTAAATACAAATCTCGATCACATTCAAGCTATTAAGGAACATAGCTCCATCCTACCTCTCCACTCTTATTAGCAAACCTTCAAATGAACGAATAAGAAGAGGATGCACACAGAAAACTCTAGTTGTTCCCACTGACTTACATAAAGTTCTTTCTCAGCTGGCTAGCACTCCTATACCTCTTCTCCCTCCTTACTCATAGCATCTCAACCTATCTCACCCTCCCCTCTCCTATCCCAATTATCCACCTACTGAGGCCTTTCACACCCTCTGCTCTATCTCAACAACACACTCACCAATACAGAAGACCTACTCGCCTCCTATACATCCCTACCTCACCACAAACTCAGTTAACCAACCTCCCCTCCCCTCTACCACGCACCCTGTCCACACAATTAAATGCAGCTTGATCAATGCTCGCTCCACCCGCGATAAACTCCAAACTATTTCTGACCAAATCACTGATGACACAATAGATTTCCTCTGTATTACAGAAAACTGGTTTACTGAAACAGACAATGTCCCGCTTAATCAACTTAACACCAGCACTCATAACATCCATAATTGCTCACAATCGAACAGTAGAAGTGGGGGAGTCTGTATTCTATCCAACAAATGACTTAACTTTACAACCACGAGCACAACATCCTTCCAGTGGTCTTCATACCATCATCATAAGCAATAAGCAATTCGTCATTTGCTTTGTTTATAGAGCACCCCATCCAGGGGCGGCTCAAGGCAATCTGCTGCCTGAGGCGAAGAATGAAATGGCGCCCCCCCCCTCACCTTAGAGGGGGCGGCGCTTTTTCAGTAATCCAATCAGAGACTGAACCAAACCAAAAAGCCGATTAGATTATATGGAGGAAATGCAAGATGTTTGCACACAGGGCCGTATCGAGCTGCAATCGCATCTTGTGTGACTTGCAGCTTGGGCGCACATCCCCCCTCTCCCCACATACCTCCGTCCAGCACTGCCTACTCTTTCCCTTCTGCTTCCACCCTCTGTTTTTTTCACGGAGGCGCCGGCATCAGGGAAAGAGTAGGCAGCGCTGGACGGAGGTATGGGGAGGAGGAGGGGGTCATGCGCCCAATCTGAAAGGCACCAGCACTTTAAGCAGATCTGTCCCTCCCTACTCTGACATCGCGTCGGAGGAGGGAGGGACCAGACCTGCTTAAAGTGCTGTGAAAAGGCTTGGGGAGCGCATTTTGGCTGCCTGCTATTGTCCTGCCAGCGGCGGCAGGGCAACAGCAGACAGCCGAAATGCGCCCCCCCCCCCAAGCCTTTGCGCCCTGTGTGGCTGCACCACTTGCACAGGTCTAGGTACGGTCTTGTTTGCACACCAAAGAACTAAAACACAGCAAGAACCAAAAGCACAGTTTATAAAACTAAATTATAACTCATTTTTATGTTGTTGTTATAAACTGCGTTATGGTTCTTGCTTTTTCTTTTTCAATATATATTTTGCATCCACAGTAGGTGCAGAGCAGACCCAGGACATTCACCCACAGAACTCAATATTTAAAAAAAAACTGATTCTGATCATCTCATTAACAACAACAACAACCACTATTCTCCAGTACCAGGCATATTGTGAACTAATACTAAACTCTACAACAAAGAGCAAACCTACCATACCATACCATATCAGCACAAACTTCCAAAACTCACATAAGGAGCCCATCCAAAAAAAGTGTCACTGTAAATACTACAGTGGGCCCTGAAACATACATACACCTATTTGAAAAGCTGAACAAGTCAAATTACTACAGTACAGTATAGATCTGTATATACAAACTCCATGTTAACAGAACACCTGACCTCAGTCACACACCCACATCGACCCTCACCAAGTACAGAATAAGTAACCACAATCTAAAGTGAAAATAAAAATATGTAGACAAAATTTAAATGTAAACCCCAAGAAGCCAGAGTCCACATGCAGTGCAACATCAGATAAATAAGAGATGCATTTCCCCAATACTGTGTAAAATATAAAAATAGCACAAAGTCCAATCACTAAAATTAAATAAAATTATTTTTCTACCTTTGTTGTCTGACCATTTTATTCTCTGATCATGCTGGTCCCAATCTGAGGCTTCTGCTTTCCTGTCTTCTCTTATCTCTCTTTTTATGGTCAATGGTCCATCTGCCATTTCTTATCTCTTCTTTTGTTTTCTTCACTTCCTTCCATCAAACCAGTTCCAGTAACCCTCTCCCAGTATCAGCTCCCTTTCCAGTCTTCCCCTCCCAGCACCTTCCAATGTCAACCGCCTTGCATTCCCACGACTGCCACTGGTGTCCATTCCCTTTCAGTCCCCCTCCTTCCCCACTGTCCAGCCCCTTCTAGTCTAAATACCATCCCAGATATCAGCTCACGTCCACTCTCAGTGCTACCCCCAAGTCAGCTCCCTTCCAGTCGCCCTACCCTCTGTCCATCCCCCTTCCAGTGCCATTTGCATGTCAGCTCCCTTCCAGCCTCCTCCCCATTACGCAACCACCTACCACTCCAATTCCCAAGTGTCAGCTCCCTTCCAGTCCCCTTCAGTACATCCCAGGTGTCAGCTTCTTTCCAGCCCCCTCCTCCTCCCGTGTCATCTCCCTTCCTGCCCCCTCCTTCCCCTATTTGTATCCAGACAAAACTGTTGGTTTTGCCCCCTCCGTCCCCTGACAGACCCTCTCAGTATCCGCTCCCTTCCAGTCCTATTCTACTATTCTCCTGCATCAGCCCATTTGTAGCCCTAGCCCCTAGCCCCTAGTGAAATAACACAGCTCTAGCCCTAGCCCCTAGTGAAATAACACAGATTTACTATCTTTTAGAAAACAACTGAAAACCATCCTGTTTCAGGAATACCTCAACATGACTCCCACCAAAAAGCGAAATAACCTCTGATCTCACCCACCATGACCACCCAACTCAAACTATACTAACCCAACCATGTCCAAAATCTGTCCAAGTCCAAAGTCTGTCCTATGTCTTATGTCGAAATCATCAATGTAGCCTCCCCGGTGACGGCCCCACCCCTACACGTAAATTCCCCCCCCCCCCTTTTTATGTAACGCCGCTTTGACCCGGTGAAAAGCGGGATATAAATACAGCTAAATAAATAAATAAATAAATAGTTTTCTTCCAGGGCCAGCTGCACTCTTCTCCCCTCCCCCATTAGCCCATTTCCTGTCCTAGCCCCCCTTCCGATCAGCCCATTTCTAGTTCTAACCCCCCATCAGCCCATTTCCTGTTCTAACCCCCTCCCAGTTAGCCTATTTCCATTCTTAACCCCCCATCAGCCCATTTCCATTCTTAGCCACCCCTGATAGCCCATTACCAGTCTTAGCCCCCTCCCGATTATACCATTTCCAGATCTAACCCCCCAACAGCCCATTTCCAGTTCTAACCCCCCATTAGCCCATTGCCAGTCCTAGCCCCCCCATAGCCCATTACCAGTCCTAACCCCCCATCAGCCCACTTCCAGTCCTAGCCCCCCACCCATCAGCCCATTATCAGCACCGGCTTTTCAGAGCCGCAAAGGGAGAGTTTCCCTTTCTCGCAGCTCTATTAAAGCTGAACCTGCCGGCACTGATGGGAAACACAAGGAGGGCTCTGCCGGGGTTGCGGGGGCAGGAGTCGTGGCCATGGGGCACTTCATTCTGCTGCTGCCGTAGCGGCAGATGCTCCTCTGATCGGGGTTTTTTTTTTTTAAAGGCATTTTTTTGCCGCCCCCAAAATGTTGCCCCCTGAGGCCACCGCCTCACTCGGCCTCATTATAGAGCCGTCCCTGACCCCATCACAATGCTGATCAACTTGATGCACTCCTCCAAGATGCATGCTCTCACACTTCCCACCAGCAGCACCTTATCATCCTTGGTGATTTTAATCTCCCTTCAGCCAATGTTAACCAAAGCAATGCTTTCCTTCAAGCCATGGATGATCTGCAATTCACGCAACTAATCAACACCTCAACTCACATAAAGGTGGTGCCCTTGATCTACCCTTCATCCCTAATAACCTACTCTCCTCATCACACCCCATCTTCTCCATGTCTACCCTAGTCCCATGGTCCGACCACCAGCTTATAACATTTTTCTTGTTTACCTATCACCCTGTCCAAACACCTCCCTCCCCCTAAACCTCCCTCTCTGAGAAGATTTAGATGCTTCAATGAGACATCATTCATCCAACAAATCATCCCCACTCTTAAGCAAGCATTTCTTCACTCAGACCTTGATATGCTCGTTCATTCTTGGAACACCACCATCTCTGTAGCTGCCAAAGCTCCACCACGCATCTCATCTAAAACTCATCACCCTTATGCACCTTGGTATTCAACTCATCTCAGAGATCAAAAATGTTCTCTCCAAAGACTTGAGCAACAATGGAGAAAATCTAAAGACCCACAACTTCAAGCTATCTATCTAGATTCAGGGGTCTCAAACTCAAATTGCTTTGAGGGCCAAATGAGGACTTTTAAAGTAACCCGCGGGCCGCATAAGACGTGGGACCTCATTTGCATAAGGGACCTCATTTGCATAATGTTAACATACACCAACGTTTAGTAAACATGCCTCTTAATGAGTGTATGGATAATGAAAGACTAAAAGATTTCTACATTACTATAATCCAGTGCCAACCTCCAGGCACATTAGGAACTACTACAAACACTGCCCATTTAGAACCCATAGCAAACCCGCCGTATCGTAACAGCACTACCAGGACTCACAAAGCATCATATTCTACCTATCAAAAGGCAACACTGCAAATATTAAACCAATACATTTCAGAGAATAACAATACATGACCTACTGGGGAAAGAGAACAAGTGCCAATGTCAAATAGGAATTACATAAACAGAATACCTCAGCTCAGTTACACATGCAGAACATACACCATCACCAAACAAAGAATCACAATTTAGAAACAGGAAGACAATAATTAAACTGGGAACCCCAAAACCCAAACTTGGAATCTACAACAACACTTTAGAAATAAAACTATAAATGAATTTCCTCTTGTACTAAACAAAGTGCAGACGTTAATGATGCACATTTCCCAGAGCTGACATATTTCAGTTAAAAAATTCAAAATAAAGAGATATTTTTCTACCTTTTGTGCATTTTTTTTCAGTTGCAATTGTTCCAGCCACTTTCTTCTGGTTTCTTCATGTCTTCTGCTAACTCTCCATCGTCTGCTGTCCATTTGTCCTTTCTTCTCTCTTCTAGGATTTTTTTTTCCATTCTCTCTCTACATCTCCTTTAACATACTAATCTTTCTCCTTTTGCTCTTTCCTCATTCTTATTTCATCCACTTAAATTTTACCCCTCAATCCCCTCTTACTCTCCCAATACCCGGCCAATTGTAGATTTGTCTTCCCTCCCACACAAAATATTTTTCCCCTCTCCATTTCACTTTCCCAGCTCCATCCCATTCTATTTTATTTATTTATTTTTTTTTATTTAACACTCATTTTTATACCGCATCTTCCAGAGATCAGGTGCGGTGTACAAACAACAACAATTAACAAAGCTAAGTTTGTTTTACATAGAACATCTTAATTTTTACATAGAACATCTTAACATATCATAAATAAACAAATCCTCCCCCAACATCAGCTCCCTTCTAGTTCCAGCCCACCCAGAATCCGCTCCCTTCTAGTCCCTGCATCAGCCCATTTCCAGTCCTAGCCCCCATCAGCCCATTTCCAATCCTATCCTAGCCACACCATCAGCCCATTTCCAGTCCTAGCTTTCCCATCCATTTCTAGTCCTATCCGAGTCCCTCCATCAGCTCATTTACAATCTCAGCCCCCCATCAGTCCATTTCTAGTCCTTTCCTAGCCCCACCATCAGCCCATGTCAAATCCTAGCTCCCCTCTACTCAGCCCATTTCCAATCCAAGCCCCCCATGAGCCTTCTTCTAGTTCTAGCCCCTCCCCATGAGTCCATTTCAATCCAAGCCCCCACCACAGCCCATTTCCAATCTTAGCACCCCAACAGCCCATTTCCAGTCCCATCCTAGCCCCTCCATCAGCCCATTTCCAGTCCTAGCTCCCTCCCCTCACAGCCCATTTCCATTCCAGCCCCCCTCCGCATCAGCTATTTGCAGTTCAAGCCCCCCTTCCACTCAGCCCATTTCCAGTCCTAGCAACCCCCCAGCCCATTACCAGTCCTAGACCCCCCATGGCCAATTACCAGTCCAAAGCCCCCCATCAGCCAATTACCAGTCCTAAGCCCCCCATCAGCCCACTTCCAGTCCTAACCTCCCCCCATCAGCCCACCTCCAGTCCTAACCCCCCATCAGCCCATTTCCAGTCCTAGCCCCCCCATAGCCCATTACCAGTCCTAACCCCCCATCAGCCCACTTCCAGTCTTACCCCCCATCATCCCATTTTCAGTCTTACCCCCCCATAGGCCATTACCAGTCCTAACCCCCCCATAGCCCATTACCAGTCCTAACCCCCCTCCCCCCATCAGCCCAGGTAGATTTTTTTAAAAAAAACTTGCTGCTGCTGCCACCGCAGTATCAAGCATCCCGCGGGGCCCCCCCTACCCAGCAGAGTCCTCCCTGCAGCATCAGCTCCAAAAGCGGCGGCTTTCAGAGCCACGAGAGAAACTCTCTCTCTTTGCGGCTCTGAAAGCTGCCGCTTTTGGAGCTGATGCTGCAGGGAGGACTGTGCTGGGCGGGGGCGCCACGGGACGCTTGATTCTGCTGCTGCCACGGTGGCGGCGGCAGCAGCAGCAGCAAGTTTGTTTTTTTTAAAATCTACCGGCCAGTTGCTTAACACGCCGGGCCAAATGTGTCGCGGGCAGCACAAGATTCTCTTGCAGGCCGCGTGTTTGAGACCTGAGATCTAGAACATCGGATAGCATACTCCAATAACACCCTCAAAGCCAAGCATGAACATCATGAAAACACCCTACTAAACTCTATAAATAAGTCAAAAGAACTATTCAACCTTGTCAAATCCTTCACAAATGACCCGTCTCAACCCCAACACAGTGGCACCATCCACCCTCAACTAATAGCAGACTTCCTAATATCCAAGCACAAGCTTCCTGGCTCTTCCACCATCATTATACCCCCTCCCATTCCTCCATTCTCCACCATGGCCCCATGGACAACCTTCAGAGATGTTCCCCATGAAGAAATATTAAACATCATCAACTACATCAACACCACCACCTCTCCCCTTGACTCCTGCCTGGTGACCTGGATCAAGCAAATGAAAACTACTATGTTACCATTTATCTCTACCATCCTTCAAATGTCACTCAACCAAGTCTATCTCCCTCCTGCTCTTAAACAAGCCTCTGTGTGACTCCTACTCAAGAAACTCAACCTTGACCCCTAACAAAATTAGAACACTACAAAACTCAAACCTCTTCTGGACTCCAATAACTTCCGTACAGTTTGTCAAGCCTTAATAATGCACACTCTGGACTATTGCAATATCATATACTAAGGTCTATCAACCCAATCCATCTACCCTCTGCAACTACTCCAAAACACCACAGCCCGCATCATAACTGGGACAGCAAGAACCAGCTACATAACCCCAACATTGAAACAACTCCACTGGCTCCCATAATCACCAAGACCAAATACAAAGCCATACTCACTATTTTCAAAATCCTACACCAACTATCACCACCAATACTTTAAATGCTCATCAGCAAAGACCCTGAAAACAACAAAAAGGAAAACAATAAAAACCTATTAATAATACCCAAGAACAAAACTAAAGCAAAACGGACAACCTGTCAGAGAGCCTTCTCAATATATGCTCCATCATTCTGGAATGCACTCCCGGAAAGAATAAGAACCACCAATGGCCTATGGGATTTTCGGAAAGCCTTAAAAACACATCTCTTTTTGGAGTGCTATGGACCAGAAGCAGACCATTCATGTGAAACGTAGCCACTAAAATAAAATTTTAACCCATCCACACCTTCCTTGTGACTACAACCAGTCTTAAACACCCAACCATACAATAACAACAACCCCACAACCTGTAACAAGAAACCATGTAACTAATATTGTTAATACCCTTGTTCTCCAAGTTTAATGCCCTTGTTCTATGTAATGTTCCTTGTTTATTGTTCAATGTAAACCGCTATGAATAGAAGAAAAGTGGTATAGAAAAATTGTTATTTAAATAAATAAATATCTCTTCTGAATCCTACAGATCCATAGCCAGTGTACCTTACCGCTCCAAAATTATTGAAAAAGCAGTTCAAATTCAACTCCAGGAACAGGTGTACAGATTTGCCCTACTTGACCACAGACAACATGGTTTTCGTCCCTTTCATAGTGCTGAAACCCTTCTCACATCTCTACTAAATACACTCATCATTGGAACTGAAAAACCCCTCTTTGATTTCATAATGTTATTCTTGGACATCTCCACTGTATCCCACTAAATTTTGCTCAACCAACTCGATACCATCGGAATCCAAGGTACCCCGCTTCATCGGACCATTTACACATGTACTCCTCGTTACCTGGCAGACTGTATCTCACGCTATACTCCCCACCGGTTACTTCATTCCACTCAAACTAACCGTCTATCTCTTCCTTCACCTTCCCAAGCCCGTCTGGAGCGGACGCGGCATTCAGCTTGGTTTTTCCTTGGCCCTTCACTCTGGAATATGTTACCCACTTCACTGCGTCTAGAGCCATCCTATCCCCAGTTTAAATCGTCACTCAAAACCTACCTTTTCCAGAAAGCTTTTGATCTTCCCCCTGAAGCTTCCCCCTAATTGGTTTTGTTTGTGTGTCTAGCCCAAGTACTGTCCATGTTTGTCCACTTATGTATTTCTGTATCCTGGTTTGGTTAATATCATTCTCCTTATGGTTTTGTTATGATTTGATGTTAATTGTTAACATGAGTTATGTGCAACTTATTTTGAGTTATTGTTAAGTGTCTTAGTGTGACTTGTTCACTTTCTTTCTAAACCCCTCTTTCCTGTCTTAATTTTGGCGTTCTGTTTCCTGGATTGTGGTGCTAATCGAATTTATTGTACACCGCTTAATGCTGTTGCCATAGCGGTATATCAAATTTTAATAAAGATAAAGATAAAGATTCATTCCTATCTATCCCACTGAACTCAAACAGTAAGGATAGGCAACCAATCATCAGCGTCTTACACCCTTCCTCAAGGAGTCCCTCAAGGTTCCACCCTTTCCTCTCTCCTCTTCAACATTTACATCAAGCCACTATGTCACATCATACAAAAATTCAAGGTCAGCTACCAACTCTATGACGATGATATAATGATCGTCACCTCATTTCATACTTCCTCCCCTGACTATTCCCATCTTAATGATTGTTTCAAGGAAATTGTCCTATGGCTACAGCATCACAACCTTGCACTACAACAAGACAGAGATCCTTCACGTCTCCAAAGATCTCAACTTCACACCTCCCACGAGTATCAAACTTGGAAATGTAAACATACAAGTCAAATCCCAGACAAAATACCTCTGTATCACCTTGGACCACCACTTAAACTTCCAACATCACATCAAGAATGTCACAAAAAACATCTACTTCAAACTCCGAACCCTCTGCAACCTTCGACCCCCCTCCTATCACCAACAGCTTTTGTACAATCTGCCAAGCCTCCATCATTCCACTTCTCGACTACTGTCCTCCATGGGCTTCCTAAGACCACTCTTGCTCCTCTCCAGCTTGCTCAAAACACTGCAGTTAGCATTATAGCTGATGTCCCAAGACATTCTCACATCACTCCCACCTTAAAATCCTTTCATTGGCTCCCTGTTGCAACCCGAATCAAGTTCAAGATACTCACCATCATTCATAGAGCTTTTTTCAATATCTCGGCTGAACAGTTCCAATCTCTAATCAAGCAACATAATAACAACAGAATCCACCAACAAAATGCATCCAATCTTCTTCTCCCACTACCGCAAATCTGCAAGAAACCTCAACGCATCTGCACCAGAGCATTTGAATTCTATGCTCCCACTACATGGAACCATCTCCCCCTCATATTACACTGCATATTATCCCACATCACATTCAAGAAGCACCTCAAAACATTCCTCTTTGAAGATTATTATGGCACATCCACTGCAATCAACCTCCAGCAAGAACATCCCCCACTCTCTCACACCATCTCCCTCTCCCCTCAACCATAACCCCTTTTCCTACTTGTCTTTTCTACACATAATACAGACAATTCATGCTTTGCCTTAGAACTTGCAACATTCCCCCTCTCACCCCTCCTACCCTACCCTCCCAATATAACATTCTATTCTCTGGATTCCAATCCGGATACACTTAACACTACCTCCGGTCTCCTATCAACTCTGCCATTCAACTACCAGCTACCTCTTCATAGCTATTTGTATACAGTTTTCTGAACTGGCATTTGTATATAGTTACCTGAATTATATTATAAATTACCTGTACTGTTATTAACTTGTTCCATGTAAACCATTATGCCTTGTAGAAAAACGGTATATTAAATTCAGTTAAATAAAAAATAAATCTAACTGTTCCACACATAACAGAGCATTTATTTACATTGCACCTATGCTCTAGAATTCCTTCCCTGAAAATCTGAGGTGCATTAATGATTTTCTCCACATTTTGTAAGGAGATTAAAACACATCTATTTGTAGAGCATTTTGAAAATCCACTGGAACAAGGTAAATCTATCCAACCTAACCTCCCACTTCAACCATTCCCTACCTAGCCTGTTATTTCTTAGTTCGATTTGATTTGAAAGTACACGTTGTTAATCATACATCTATTTCAATGTATGAAGTTATACTTCTATGTTATAGAGTTAAACTCTGTTATACTTTATGTTTGATGTAACTGGTTTTGTTCTTTGTAAACCACTTTGATTTCTGGAAAAGGTATAAAAAAAACCTCTTAAATAAATTAATACATCTTCCTGAGTCACTTGGAGTATTGGATGCCTAATCTTGAGTCCTTGGAGGCTGTTGCGTTCCCTTCAGTATCAAGGAAGATAAACAGTCCTTTATGGCATGAGCACGTTGAGGACATTAGTGATTTAAAATGCCTTCATGCTATTTATGTTGCACTCCATTGAGGTGTGCTGTTGATGCACCCTGGCATTCATCCAATGTTTGTCACTGTGAGCCTTTGTCGAAGACAAGTATGAATCCTTCTTCAGGCAGGATTCAGTGGATGTCTAATCTTGATGGCTTCTGTTGATCTTGATGTTGAGGGTGATCAATGCACGCTCTGTTGAAGCATCAGATATTGGGGATGCATCTGATGCTGATATTAATGGACCAGACTTATTGGTGCCAAAATTTCATTCACACAGTTACTTCTATCCTGCTTTCCAAGAGAACAACTACTACAGGTAAGTAGGTTGGTTTTATGTTCAAAATGTCACTAAGCTCCTATATTTAGGAGCCTAAAAAATGACTAACTGGGCGGATTTGGGCAGGAAAATAAGGTTAGGAACTTAGCAATCATTTTCAGTATTAAGTACTGAAATTTGGCTCCTAAATTAAGGCAAATGAATGTCGGGCCTAAATTTAGAATCATAAATTTTAAGCTTCTAAATTTAGGTGACTTTTCAGCAGAAAACTTAAGTTCCTATGCTTTTGACTGAAAATAGGGGAGAAATGTAGACACCTAAATCAATTCAACATTATTTTAATATTGAGCCTATCAGGGTAAACCAAAATTTAGGAGAATTCTCAGCTCTAAATTTAGTCTGTGTTGCTGAAAATAGGGGACAAATTTAGGCACCTTACATAGGAGTCTAGATAAAAAAAAAAAGCTAAAATCTGTTAAGATTGGGCTAACTGGGGTTGTTGCTGAATATCTGGGCTGAGTAGTGCTAACCAGATAAATGGTGCCCTTAACCAGTTAGTGTTTGATTTTCAGCCAGTAGTTATAACGTAGGCATTCACACTCCTCACCATCCATTCACTCTACAATCACCAAATAAAATCCCCTGGAAAGGTGCTTGGCAAAACATTGGCTGCAGCTTTAATACAACATTCCAATAATTTACAATATCATCAAAGCCAATAATAACAGCAAAATCAAACTCCACCTATGTTCAGGCTAGACAGTGTCTCCCTAGCCTGGCACTTATCCTTATTTCTGTACTCCCCCTCCCACCAACCCCACCCCCAGCCTGCGTTGCTGCCAGGTTGAGGCTTGCTTCCACCTTGTGATGTAGCAGACTCTTGTGAAGCCATGGAAACTGATAGTGATCCGGTGGAGAGAACCGGTACTGCAGGGGAATGCAGGATTTTCTCTTCTGAGATAAAGAAACGCAGAGCTAATCAGGAACCACACCTCACCTCAAGGCAGGTGAGGAGCCAAGTCTCTGATTGGGCACGCCCAAGCAGGAGGCGGGCAGTGCAGTACTCAAGCAGCTTGTTAAGAACCCAGAGACAGAAACAGTTAGAACGTCAGAGAGAAAGTCAGCAAGAAGGGCAAAGAGACGATCAGCGAGATTGGCAAGGAGTGGAGCAAGGAGAGGAGGAGTCAGGACACAAGCACCTGGATGAGGACAGGTCAGATGACCAGGAACCGTTGGTGAGAGAACCACTAAGCAGCTGTGATCCACGAAGGAGCAGACAGGACCTGGGAGACTCAGGGGCAAAGAAAGACTTCTGTAAGCAGAAGAATTCAAAGGCACTGAGAGACCCAAGGCTGCAGCTCAGGAGTTTAAAGGACCAAGCAGAACCTTGGAACAGGAGGCAGTGGGAGAAAGAAATACCCTGGAAGAAGCCCCAGCACAAGGTATCTGGTGGGTTTAGAACGGCTAGCAAGCTTAACAGTGGGAAGCCAGAAAGAGTGAACTTTAATTGTGAAAGACAGGACAAAGGCAGAAAATTTGATAGTAATTGGTTAAGCTAAGAGAAGCCTAACTGTTTTCCTTTTAAAACTCTGAAAGACTCTCCAAGCACAGCTGAAGCATTTTACCCTGCACTTTCATGTGGAGATAGGTGGGGGAAGGGAAATGCTTACACGCTGAACTCTTGTCCAAGTAGAAGCACTGATATTTGCCAAGAGATAAGAACTGTAAACAAGCCTTTACCTGAAGGAGGATATTCTCAGTCTAGTTCAGAAAATACACAGGCTGAATTACTTCTCACTGAATTCAGGGAGTTCCTTAAGAGCAGAGCAGTTTCTCCTCATAACGTAACAAAGCCTATGAGCAGCTGTGAGGAAGAAATGCTTTTAATTTCTCTGCCGTCTACAGAGCAGGAAGTCCCGATGGACTGCTCTACTTGTGTAGAGCATTTAAAAGGACATTTAAATGATATGCTTGCCAATGTTTTATGAAGGAATATAAGAAACGTACCTCACTGATTGCCATGCTAAAGAAGCTTATGTGAAGAGAATAAGTGAAAGCATATTGTGTGCAATTCAGGAGCATTGCTGTTACCAGTTTTCTGTTACGTTACTGAAAGGAGGTCACATGACAATTGAATGTGATCCAGAATGGACATTTAGCCAAGCAGTAAAAAGCCTTGTTTAGTTTAGTTTCTCAGCCTTGTTTTATGCTACATTGTTCCTTTACATCTGCTGCATTTGAACTGCGAAAGCGGGAAATAAACCTCACAAAAGACATTTTCTTTGCCTTGCCTTACTACTTGAGCTCCAACACAACTACAACCTTACCTCAAGGGCAACCAAGGCCAGCCCCTCCCTTAACCCTCAAGGTCCAGGGAGCGGGTGGGTGGCAACCTGTGGGAGTCTTAATGTGACTGGGCTCACCCATGACGGTGGTGCCCATGCTGTAGGAAGACCTCATAGCTCCCATCCACGCCTCTCCATGTGGCGAGGAGAAGAAATTAACCCCAGGAGGGAGGTCAGCCACCTCTTGATTCTGCCTCAAAGCTGTGACAAAACCCCTCCCAACACCCCCCCCCCTTGCATCAACTGTGCCCTGCAGACCATCCCCCCCTTTCGGGAGGGTAGGGTGAGTGACCGCTCCTCTCCTGATCCTCTCGCAGTGCCACTCCTCCCTGAAATCTGCCAATTCTCTCCATCTGGTGAGTCTGGGCCACAGCTTTCTCTCCTTCCTGGCACCTTCTCCTTTCTTTCCCACCAACCCCATTCCCACTCCCTCCCCCCCCCCCCCCCGATGAAGGGTGTCATGCAGCGAGGGCTGATGAGAGCCCAGTTGAGAGAAAAAAAGGTGTTTTTCACAGAGAAAAAGACTTGCAATATTCCCAGGAACCAGCTAGAGGGAGCAAGAGTGTCTTCAGGGAGACTGAAGAGTCACGCCCAGCTGGTCACGAGGAAATGCTAACCAGCTTCCAATCCTCGAAGGCAGGAGGGCTTCATAAGGGGAGTGTGGAAGACTGGAAGAGAGGAAGGAGAAGAGGCAGCACAGGCAACAGACGAAGCAGCAGCAGAAGCAGTAGCCCGAGCAGAAGCAAGGGGAGAATCACTGGCAGCACCAAGAGAGAGAGGTGGAAGTTGAAACCTGACTACTCTAGTGCTAGAGGATTCCCAGGAGGGAGAGGTGATTTCTCAGGAGCTGAGGAAGGACCTAAGGAGGTGTCAGCTCAAGCCAAACCGAGAGCTGCTTGCCCTCAGAGGCAAAAGCACTGCTGTAACTGCAACCCTAAGCCAAACAAGAATCAGCTGGAGAAGCCACGCCACACTGAGTCAGAAAGCCAGAAGCTGGGCTTGTACAGAGGCAGGCCTTCACCAGGATAAGGAAGTCAAAGGCTACAGGGTAAGCCTAACCTGCATAGAAAAGGATTTCACCAAGCTGCTGCCTGGGAAAAGCAGGCAGTGGAAGAAAGCCGGTTACTTGAGGATTGCTGCCATACAAGGTATGAGAAATGTATGCCTAATAAGAAAGTTGTGAATGGTAAAAGCTATGATAAAGCTGCTATAAAGCCTCTAAGGAAAGAGGGTACTTTTAAGCTTCACACAGCATGTGACCGACGCCCTAGGCTAGGCCAAGGACAGTGGGACTTGCTACAGAAAATATACAAAACCCCTGAATGTGTTTTACAAGAAACCAGGGATATAGAATCAGAGCTTTCTGATATCGAGCCAATGCAAGTGGAACTGGCAGGAGATTTATCTGACCATGAGATGGACTGTACACTTTGCATTTCTGAAAGTTTAGAGTCACTGCCAGACTTGTGATTGGGTGAATTGCCAGCAGAGCATTCTGTATTTGTTTGAGCACCTCCATTCCTGTGACGTATAACAGTTTTTGCTTTGAACCCTGAGTTTGTTTTCTACCTGAGTTAAGGACATTTGCTTTAAAGTTGTAACCCACTATTTTGAACCACTGTGAAAAGGGAAATAAAAGCCTTATTAATTCCCACCACTCAGCTTGATTGTTTCATTGAAGATTGGAGCAAAGGAAACTACAAGGACCAAGAGCCATTTGGACCTTTAGAAGACTCTCCAATCTTAACCTTATATTTTTGTGTCGCACCTGCCCTAGCGTCCACTGGCCACCAGGGAAGTGTTGCTGACAAGGGATGTATATTTTTTTAAAGCAAGGTTACTTTCTTTTTGGTGCTTTAGGGGAACTTTCCTTGAGCACAATAGGTTGCTGAACTCTAGTAACCTCCTCAGGTTTAGAAACTGCTAACACCTAATCAGGAGTTAGTGGGCTTGATTTCCTGAGTGCAGCTGAGGCCTGAATAAAAGGCTCCAGTGCCTTGCCCTGTTGAGGCTTTCCTAACCAGGGCTCTACAGATCAACAAACAGTAAGGATTTGAGGGTTGGTTTGTTTGTTTTTATTATATTACATTGCTAGCTCTCTGACTGGGAGCTCTTAAAAGGGGTTTTTGTATATTTTTTTAAAGCAATGTTACTTTCTTTTTGGTGCTTTAGGGGAACTTTCCTTGAGCACAATAGGTTGCTGAACTCTAGTAACCTCCTCAGGTTTAGAAACTGCTAACACCTAATCAGGTGTTAGTTCCCTCCCTACCCACCCCGACTCCCACCCACCCCTAGTGAGCAGTCTTGCTTTATAGGGCACCTCCCCCTTTAACAAATCACAGAGAATTGGACCAGCACATTTTGAATATAATTAAAGAGATTTAACTGCTTTTTCTCTGAAAGGACAGCTGCGAAACCGGCTGGTACTTGGTAGATCTCTCTCTTTTGCTTTAACAGAAACCTAAGCTCCACGAACAGAACAATGGCTGGGAAAAATCATATTGCTAAAGCTGTTGCCCCCGTTACAGCTTCTGCCTTGGTCCAGACAGAAGTCCTAATGCCAGTTGAAGGACCAGTTCCATGTGCAGGGTGCCTGCATTCTGAAGCTCTGAGGAAACAAGTGGAGGAACTCAGAGAGGAGGTGGCGAGGCTGAGGAACATTCAAGACAGTGAGAAGTACATTGATGAGATGCTTCTTGCAGCAACCAAGCTCTCCAGCACAGGAGAAGATGGGTGCCAACAGAATGTCGATGGTTGGACACAAGTCACCAGGGTCTGCAAAATCACCAATCCAACTTCTCCAGCCCTTGAATTGAAGAACCATTATGCAGCCCTGGAAGTGGAGGAGGTGAAAGCATCCCTGGAAAGGGAAGAACCAGAGTTCAAGTACCCCAAAGTTGCAGAATCAGTGACCAGAAGGAAACGAAGGGTAGTGGTGGTTGGAGACTCTCTTCTGAGGGGTACTGAGGCGTCCATCTGTCGACCAGACTTGATGTCCAGAGAGGTATGCTGTCTGCCTGGTGCCAAAATCCAAGATGTTACGGAGAGTTTGCCGAGACTCATCAAGCCCAATGACTATTACCCAATGTTGCTAATCCATGTTGGAACAAATGATACTGCCAGGTATACCTCGGAACGTATCAAAAGTGACTTCATGGCTCTGGGACAGAGGGTGAAGCAGTTAGGTGCACAGGTGGTGTTCTTTTCAATCCTCCCTGTTGAGGGTAAAGGCCAAGGCAGAGAGGCTCGCAACCTGGAGATGAATGCATGGCTGCGTGGATGGTGTCATCGAGAGCGTTTTGGTTTCCTAGACCATGGGATGCTGTTCCAAGGGTTGCAGAGCAGAGATGGCATCCATCTGTCCAAGAAAGGTCAACGCATCTTCGGTAGTAGACTGGCTAATCTACTGAAGAGGGCTTTAAACTAGATTCATTGGGGATAGGTGAAGAAAGCCCCCAGGTAAGTGAAAGCCCCCAGGTAGGTGATACATTAAATACCTTTATGAAAATGGGTAACAGGGGTAACATATGGAAAGCAGTGTGTATAAATGCCCGTAGCATGGGAAATAAGATCCCTGATGTTGAAGCTTTGGTGGGAGTGGCTGACTTGGATTTAGGGGCAGTTACAGAAACATGGTTCACAGAAAACCATGACTGGGATGTAACTATACCTGGCTATACTTTATTCAGAAAGGACAGGGTAGGATGAAGGGGAGGAGGAGTGGCACTATATGTAAAAACTACTATTAAAGCTTTGGAATTACAGAGCTTAAAAGGGAGCGAGGAGGCATTGTGGGTTAAACTAGAAAGAGGGAAAGAGAAATCTATTTGCATTGGTGTGATATACAGACCTCCCTCACAAGAGGAAGAGGTGGACAGAGAGTTAATTGAAGACATACGCAGCATTGCTAGGAAAGGGGAAGTGCTACTGATAGGAGATTTCAATATGCCAGATGTTGATTGGCACATTCCTGCTGCAGTATCATCTAGAAGTAAGGAGATCCTGGATTCTCTACAGGGAGAACTATTCAGGCAATTGGTAACAGACCCCACACGTGAAGAGACCATACTGGACTTGGTGCATACCAATGGTGAAAGTGTTTCTGATGTTGTAGTGGGAGATCATTTTGCATCCAGTGATCACCAGATGATGTGGTTCAGTATTAGGACTAGGGCTGTTAGAATCCATTCCAAGGTGAGGGTCTTAGACTTTAGGAAGACTAACTTTGCGAAGATGGGCCAATACCTCCGGGAGTCATTAGTGGGATGGGAACAGCTGGGAGATGTAGAAAAACAGTGGGAAAAACTGAAAGGGGATATTTTAAGGGCAACCAACCTTTTTGTTAAAATGGTAAATAAAGGCAAAAGGAAAAGGAGACCGCTATGGTTTTCTAAGGAAGTAGCTGAAAAAGTGAAGAAAAAGAGGGAGGCCTTCATGAAATACAAGAGATCACAGAGAGAGGAAGACAGGCATCTGTATTTGGGAAAACTTAGAGAAGCTAGCAAAGTAGTCAAGAAGGCAAAGATTCAAAAGGAGGAGGAAATAGCCAATGCAATTAAATGGGGGGGGATAAGACATTTTTCAGATATATTAGTGAGAAGAGGAAGGGCAAAAGTGGTATTGTCAGACTCAAGGGTGCAGGGGGGGAATATGTAGAAGCTGATAAGGATAAAGCAGAATTGCTTAACAAATATTTTTGTTCTGTGTTCACAGATGAAGAACCAGGAGCAGGACCTCAGAAAACACCCACAAATAGGAACAGAAGCGAGGGACATCTTGAACAATTTTCAGAAGACTGTGTTCGTGAGAAACTAGCTCAACTTAAAGTAGACAAAGCAATGGGACCGGATGGGATACACCCTAGAATACTGAGGGAACTTGGGGACGTTCTAGCAACTCCACTGACTAACCTTTTCAATGCCTCGTTGGAGTTGGGAGTGGTGCCAAAGGACTGGAGAGAGGCTCATGTGGTGCCTTTACACAAAAGCGGAAGTAAGGATGTGGTTGAAAACTACAGGCCAGTTAGTTTAACTTCGGTGGTGAGAAAATTATTGGAAACGCTGCTGAAAGAGAAAATAGTGAGGTTTCTGGAGTCCAGCGGATTACAGGATCCGAGGCAGCATGGATTCACCAGAGGCAGGTCTTGTCAGACAAATATACATAAGAACATAAGATATGCCATACTGGGTCAGACCAAGGTCCATCAAGCCCAGTATTCTGTTTCCAACAGTGGCCAATCTAGGTCATACGTACCTAGCAGTTTCCCCAAGGGACACAGGTTCCACAATGCTTGTATTGGTTCATGCATTGATATCCTGGGTCCCTTCTTAATAATGGTTTATGGACCTTTCCTCCATAAACTTGTCCAAACCTTTTTTAAACCCAGCTACACTAACAGCCTTTACTACATCCTCCGGTAACAAATTCCAGAGTTTGATTACATGTTGAGTGAAAAAATATTTTCTTTTATTAGTCTTAAATAGTTTGCCCTGTAGCTTCATTGCATGTCCCCTAGTCTTTCTATATTCTGATAAGGTAAACAATCGATCTGCGTTTACCCGTTCCACTCCGTTCATTAATTTATAGACTTCTATCATATCTCCCCTCAGCCGTCTCTTTTCCAGGTTAAAGAGCCCTAACCTTTTTAGCCTTTCTTCATAGGAGTATCCTTCCATCCCCTTTACCATTTTGGTGGCTCTTCTCTGAACCTTTTCTAAAATCGCTATATCCTTTTTAAGATACGGCGACCAGAATTGCACACAATATTCAAGGTGCGGTCTCACTATGGAACGATATAGAGGCATTATAATATCTTTTGTTTTATTTTCCATTCCTTTCCTTATCATACCTAGCATTCTATTTGCTCTCTTGGCCGCCGCTGCACACTGGGCCGAGGGTTTTAACATGGTATCCACAATGACGCCTAAATCTTTTTCCTGGGTGGTGGTTCCTAATGTGGAACTTTGCATTGTGTAACCATAGTTTGGGTTGTTCTTCCCTAGGTGCATAACCTTGCACTTGTCCACATTAAATTTCATCTGCCATTTTGATGCCCAGTCTTCCAATTTATCAAGATCCTCTTGCAATTTTCCACAATCCTCTTGGGTTTTAACAACTTTAAATAGTTTTGTGTCATCTGCAAATTTGATAACCTCACTTGTTGTTCCACTTTCCAGGTCATTTATGAATATGTCAAAAAGCAGCGGACCCAGCACAGATCCCTGGGGTACACCACTATTCACCTTTCTCCATTGGGAAAATTAGCCATTTAGCCCTACCCTCTGCTTTCTATCTTTTAACCAGTTCCTGATCCACAATAGTACACTGCCTCCTATCCCATGACTCTTTAGTTTTGCCAAAAGTATCTGATGAGGGACCTTGTCAAAGGCTTTCTGAAAGTCCAGATACACAATATCAACTGACTCACCTTTGTCCACCTGATTATTCACTCCTTCAAAAAAACATAACAGATTAGTAAGACAAGATCTTCCTTGTCTAAAGCCATGTTGGCTGTCTCCCATTAGGTCATGACTATCTACATGCTGAGTAATTTTATTCTTTATGATGGTTTCTATCATTTTTCCCGGTACTGATGTCAGGCTCACTGGTCTGTAGTTTCCCGGATCACCCCTGGAACCCTTTTTAAAAATTGGTGTTACATTGGCGATCCTCCAATGACTTCAGGACCATTTTTCAGGCCCTCATCCTACCACACTTTGATTACGCAAATGTCGCCCTGATTGGACTCCCCAAGAACACCCTTAATCCGCTGCAACTCACAATGAATGCGGCTGCACGTATTCTCTGTGGTTTAGCAAGATCAGACCATATCACCCCGATACTTAAGGAACTCCACTGGCTACCAATCCATTGCAGGTTAACATACAAAGTCCTTCTCATTATCTTCAAGATTATCAATAACCTAGCCCCCACAATAATCAGTGACCTTATCATCCTCACCCCGAAAAACAGAATTAGAAGGTCAGTAACCAACAACACCTTGATCATCCCCAAAGAGTCCATCAAGTGCACCCAGACGACCGGAAAAGAACCTTCGCCTTCTACGCCCCTAAATGTTGGAACGAACTTCTACCAGAAATTAGATCCATCAAAGACCTTATTCAGTTCCGTAAGGCAATCAAACACCACATTTTCCTACTTCACTTTGCTCAAGCATCCACCCCGCCGCTGCTCACCCACACACCAATATCCACAAACCTTACCCTGTCATGAGTATTTTGAGCTTGCCTTAGCCCTTCTTGTATATACTAACCTAATCTAATTGTAGTTTTGTACATATCTTTATAGTTACCCTGTTGCTCCAAGTTGAAACTCCTGTTACAATGTAAGCTCCAAGTTTAAACTCCTGTTACAATGTAAGCACAGAACAGTTTTCTGACTGTGCACCCTTGTTATATGTGAACCGCACTGATAACAAATAGCGCGGTATATAAAAGTTGTTAAATAAATAAATAAAAATAATGATAGTTCACAGATTATTAATAGCAGGTCTGCAATCTCATATTTCAGTTCTTTCAACACCCTTGGATGTATACCATCCGGCCCAGGTGATTTGCTACTCTTCAGTTTATCTAATAGTTGTAATACATCTTCCTGATGTATCGATATTTCCTTCAATTCTTCCACACCTTTAAATACCACTTCAGTCATGGGTAACATCCCTACATCTTCCTCAGTAAAGACCGAAGCAAAGAATTCATTCAATCTCTCCAGAATTCATTCAATCTCTTTGACTGGGTGACCAGGGAGTTGGACCGAGGGAGAGCTGTAGATGTGGTATATTTAGATTTCAGTAAAGCCTTTGACACTGTTCCTCACAGGCGACTTATAAACAAACTGAGCACCCTAGGGATGGACCCTAAAGTTACTGCTTGGGTTAGAAATTGGTTGGGTGGGAGGCGACAAAGAGTACAAGTAAATGGAGCTCACTCTGAGGAGAAGGATGTTACCAGTGGTGTGCCCCAGGGATCTGTCCTTGGTCCGATTCTTTTTAACATCTTTGTTAGTGATATAACGGAAGGGCTGTCAGGTAAGGTTTGCCTCTTTGCAGATGATACCAACATCTGCAATAGAGTAGACACCCAGGAAGGTGTAGATAACATGAGGAGGGATCTAGCTAAGCTTGAAGAATGGTCTAGAATTTGGCAGCTGGGATTTAATGTTAAAAAATGTAAGGTCATGCATTTGGGCTGCAGCAATCCAAGGGAGCAATACAGTATAGGAGGTGAAGTACTTTTGTCCACTAAAGAAGAGCGGGACCTAGGCGTGGTTGTGTCTGATGATCTTAAAGTAGTTAAACAGGTAGAAAAGGTGACGGCAAAAGCTAGAAGGATGCTTGGGTGCATACGGAGAGGAATGGCTAGCAGAAAAAAGGAGGTGATAATGCCTCTGTATAAGTCTTTGGTGTGACCTCATTTGCAATATAGTGTGCAATTCTGGAGACCGCACCTTCAAAAGGATGTGAATAGGATGGATTCGGTGCAGAGGGTGGCTACTAAAATGATTAGTGGGCTTCATTATAAAGCATATGAGGACAGACTTAAGGATCTTAATATGTACCCTTTAGAGGAAAGGCGGGATAGAGGTGATATGATTGAGATGTTTAAATACCTCCGTGGCATAAATGTTCAGGGAGAGAGCCTCTTTCAATTGAAAGCAAGTTCTGCTACGAGGGGACATGGGATGAGGGTGAAGGGAGATAGATTCAGGAGTGATATGCGGAAATATTTCTTTACGGAAAGAGTAGTGGATCCATGGAATAGTCTCCCAGTGGAGGTGGTAGAGATGAGGACAGTAACTGAATTCAAAAAAGCATGGGACCAACACAGAGGATCTCTAAAGGTAAAAAGTGGACTGTTGTAGTTGTTGATATGGAAGGACAGACTAGATAGGCCATGTGGTCTTTTTCTGTCATCATGTTTCTATGTTTCTAAATATGGAATGTGGTTGATTATATTGACAAGCCTCCAGTAATAATGGCAGCAATTGAGACCAACGCATGTTGCGTAAGCCCATCCACTGCATCAGCACGCCTTCAGCCAGCCCCAGATTCAAACCCCATCTGGATACCACCGCCCTCTTCCGGGCCCAAAAACGAAAGAATGCCCTGACATCCACATGAGGAACTCTCTCCAATGGCCACCTGGGCAAGAAGCTGTAAGACAAGGAAGCTGATCAAGCTCTTGGGGAACCCGGTATGTGCATATATCTTTTATACACATTAGATTGCCAGCGACCTGAATGTTGAATCGCCAGCACTAAAAGGCCTTGCGCAGCAGCCAACGTGGCCACCCCAATGCAGAACGAATGGGTTCTGAACTCCTCTGCAGGTCCGGAGAGTAAATAATTCCTGGTACAATGGACTGGACAGGAGACCAAGCCCAGGACTTGTCGCAACCAGACCCACGCCTCTTGTCCCACCTGATCAGTCTTTCTCTGACAAATCCACAAGTGCATTCCTCCTCCAAGAGCACCACATCATCAGCCAACAATTCCCGATCACCCGAAGAGGACTTGGAAGTGGCCACCAACTCCCCCACCCACAGCTCTGCAAAGAAAGCAAAGGAAAAAGCAACGCTGAATAACCTTACTTAGAACGGGGTGGAACGCACCCATGGCAATACTGCCATCAGCATATCATGCTGGATTGGTTGATGCACCAGCTGAACCACCCCCGATGCCCATACTCTAGCAAAGCCTTTCACCAGCTTCTGAACCACAAAAGACACTGTAGGGTCTGGAAAATCCAGTATCAGACACAAAAGTGACCCTCACTAATGTACCCGAGAGAGCATGTGACGACAAGCGATGCTGCAACGCCGACTCCAGAAACCTGAAGACATCTGTGTGCATAATCTGTCAGTCCCACTGGCATCCCTCTGGGGAGTCTGTGCCAGTTTTCTCTCCTTCCTTTCCCTCTCCTCCTTTCTTTTCTGCAGTCCCCATTCCACCCCCCCCCCCCCGGCAAAGGATGGTGGCTTGGCTCAGCCATATTACCAGCCCCACTCCAGATTGCCTTGGAGGCTAGGAGCTGGGAGCTGGGGTGCCATTATCAACCTAGTCAGTAGTCCTGCTTTTCAAGTGATCTAAAGTGAGCGATTAGTGTCAGCTGAATATTGGGCTAACTGGATAAAGCCTGCCACTTATCCATTTAGCACTGACATTTTCCCCCACCCACAGACCACCCTGTAGTCTGGAGATATTCAGCAGTACTATCCGGAAATGCTACTGAATATCATGTGAGTGCTACTAGCATATCTTCCCCAATTAATCCAGAGTCAGAAATAGAATGCCCAAGCTGGGATGTTCACAATTTCTAGTCTATTTTACAGAAGGCCTACTGAATGCAGAGCCTTTTATAAAACACCTAGAAGGATGAACAGAAGTACACATGTATTTGCCAGCACATACAGCAGGAACAGCTATTTTCCAAGAAAAACAGCATCACTTGGTGACATTCATGTGCCGATTTTTTTTTTTTAGCACAAGATATGCTTATAAACTTGAGTAAGAGAGAGGAGTGGTCTAGTGGTTGGGGCAAGGTACTATAGGCCGGAAGGTCGGTGGTTCAAATCCCACTAGAGGACAGCAACCTTGGGCCGGAAGGACTGGGGTTTCTAGTCCCACAGGTGCTCCTTGTGGTCTTGGGCAAGCCACTTAACCCTCCATTGCCCATGTTCCCTGTAAGTATTAGTCTATGTGTCTCATATCCCCTCGTGTTAAATGTATCCCCCAACCGCTTTGACCCGGTGAAAAGCGGGATATAAATGCAGCTAAATAAATAAAAAATAACATAATAGGTGCCAATTAAGAAGCCAAGCTCATAAAATGCAATTGTAACATTTGGGTTATCTTAAAAACCTGAAGATTCAATACAAGTCTCCTCTCAATCCTTCCTATGAAGTCCTAGCTTAAATGAGCAGTCTGCTGACACGTGTGCCTCAGGAAAGGTGGAAAGGTTGATGATGAAATTTTAAAAAACCATGTGTATTGTGTTGCAAAACTGAGAATACATGTGATATTTTAAATCACACCCAGAACGTATTCCACTTGAATCTGTGTGTGTTTTGCAGCATGTACTTGGGTAAAGAGCAGCATTGTAAAATCGACATTCACATGTGAATTTATTTATTTAACAGGTTTTGTATACCGCCTTATCTTATAATCAAAGCGGTTTAAATGCTAAACAAATATGATACATTGCAGTTATACATTACATAGTCGTGTGGGGAGGGGGGACATGCAGGAGGTTCTCGTTAGTAACTTATTTACAGTACAAGGAGGCGTATATACAATATTTACAAGACAGCGTCATGAGTTGAGGCAGCTGATTTTGTCATGTACCCATGTAAAGAGTAGGATACTGTGATGCTGCAGACCCTCTGAGAGGGGAAGAAAATGTTTTAAATGCAGGAAAAGTCAAGCACAACCTGCAATATCGCGAGGAACCACATAGGGGGAGCAGGAGGGACCTCCGAGGAACTGAGGAACCACACCTCCTAGGTCATGAGGTAATGCCAGCCAGCTTCCAATCAAGAAAGAGAGGAGTGCCTCTTAAAGGGAATTTGGAAGGTTGGAAGGCAGAACAGGTAGAATCGGAACCGGATTCAGACCAGAGAGAATCAGGAGCAGAACAGCCTGGGAAAGGAGAACAGGCTGGGAAAGTGGTACAGCCCTGGAAAGGAGGATATCCTGAGGAGACAGGACAGCCCCGGAGAAAGGCACAGGCAGGACGGCCTGGGAAAGGAGGACTGCCAGGAGAACCAGCAGAACCAGCAGGTTGGGCAGGACATCCGAGTGCATGGGCTAGATATCCAGAAGGAGCAGTAATCCCTGAACCACGGTTCCGCAGGAGGCAGCAGCAGCCGCATTGACTTGGAGAAAGGAGACCCCGTGGAGAAGGTGGGACAACTCCAGCCAGAGTGAGTGTTTGTTGTACAGAGAGGCAGGATCCCAACTGGAGCAGGCCTCAAACCTCACCTGGAACAGACAAGCCGAGAAGAAAAGGTAACCCATGTTTAACTAAAAGCAGGGTACAAACTGCTGATGTATGGGGAGTACAGGGAGCACAGGAATATTATCCTTGTGAGAATGCTTATGAGATAAGGTGCAAGAAACACGCACCAACTAAGAGACTTGTTAGTGACCAAGCTTTACAGAAAGCTAAGACAAAACACCTGCAAAAGGAAGACAGTTCCCAGTATCTGAGGGCGCAGGACCGACGCCCTGTATTCAACCCTGAGCATTAGGAGGTTGTGCAGCAGATATATAAAAAGCCTTATTACAACTTACCAACAAATACTGACTTAGGCTCAGAGGCTTCAGAAGGGGAACCGATGCCGGTGGAATTTGCATCACACACTGAGATGGACTGTAGCTTCTGTAAGACAGGAAGCTTGGAGTCCTTTACTAAGTAACTAAGCTAGGTCTTGGGAGTTAAGACTGTTTGTTTGCCTGCTATACCATTTACTGTGAAGATAACAGTTTTGCTTTGATGTTTTATTTTTCTTTATCCTGAAGTAAGGAATTTTGTGTTTGACGTTTTTGTGTCCAAGCATATGAACCTTTTTGCATGAAAGGGGAAATAAATGCCTTTTGTTTTCCCTCCACTCGGACCTTTTGTTTTCTGTGGGATTTTGGTAACAAAGGACGCTACCAGGGCTGAAAGTCCCTGGGCCCTGTAAGTTATTGGCCAAACCCAACCTTAAATGTTTTTATGTCCCACCTACCTCACTCCAGTACGCTGCCAAGGTAGGCCCTGTGACAATACACATGTATTACACATGCGTATCCTGCTCTTTACATGGGTACCTGCTATGTAACCATTCTAAAATGATCTTCAGTATGGCAACTTTCAGAAAAATAATAGGCCCTGTGACAATACGCATGTATTACACATGCGTATCCTGCTCTTTACATGGGTACCTACTATGTAACCATTCTAAAATGATCTTCAGTATGGCAACTTTCAGAAAAATAATAGGATGAAAATAAAAAATACACTCTGGAGGAGAGGAGGGATAGGGGAGATATGATTCAGACCATTAAATACTTAAAGAGTATTAATGGACAAACAAACTGTTATAGCAAACGCTGTGAAAAGCTCTTATTCAATCACTCACCCACAGAAGGAAAACTCACAGACAGGCTGGAATGCAAACAGGATCTTTAATGTGCACACAGGTTCAGACAGAGATACCAGCAACCTCCACAAGAGTCTGAGCCCCGAGGGACGTCCTTCAATCCCTTATATACAGTACAATTTTGAAACTCATTCTATAATCCCATTTGCCACAGGTATTTCCTGTCCACCAATCAGCAGCCCCTGGGGAAGGTACCTGGGTGACCTGTCCGAACCGGTGTGCTCTGGTCTGTTGGTTTCTGGGCTAGGGGATACTGTGCTCAGACCTGGAGTGGGGGAAGGGTGTCTACTGAAATAGCAGGCTGATTACTTTATGTAAGAGCCTCATGGCTTGGGGGAAGGGTCAGGCTGATCACTTGTGTAAGAGCCTCATGGCTTGGGGGAAGGGTCAGGCTGATCACTTGTGTAAGAGCCTCATGGCTGCCTCATTCCCCCCTTTTTAAGTGAGACCTCAACCGCTAGAGGCGGTTGAGGGCTGTATTACTGGAGGCAAGCCGCAGAGGGGTGTATTGGGTCAGGGCCATGACAGTGGTAATCGCCTTGCGTTCTACCAGGGTGTCAAGGGTGGTGGTAATGAAGCGGTAAAGAATGGGGATACAACATGGCAGAATGGCACATAGCAGTAATAAAAAGAACCCCTACCACTGGGATTTTTAGTCCCCCTGGCCAACTGAACCACTTCATAAACCACCCAGGACCCTTGGACGGGTCAGTAATATGATTAACTAGATCACTTAGATCTTGGATAGAGTGTTCAATGAAACACTTGCATCAGTGAGTTTAAAACAACACATACCCTATACCAGGGGTCACCAACCTGCGGCCCGCGAGGTCCCTCCGTGCAGCCTGTGAGACTCTACCCCGGTGCGGCCCGCCAAGGCAAACTCACTGACTCCTTCTGCAGCCGCGGCTCCCTGCCTCTTAGGGAACCGCGGCTGTGCTTGTAAAATCATCGCGGAGCCCTTCCTGTCTTGACGGGCTCCGTGCAGCATTGTCCCGCCTCCAAAGGAAGTGGTAAACAACTTCCTTTAGAGGCGGGACAATGCTGCACGGAGCCCGTCAAGACAGGAAGGGCTCCGCGATGATTTTACAAGCACAGCCGCGGTTCCCTAAGAGGCAGGGAGCCGCGGCTGCAGAAGAAGGGAGGGAGCTGACATGGAATAATCAAAGTACAGGTATGAGCAGTTTTCTTTTTCGCGCGGGGGGGGGGAGTGCGGCCCGCGAGTCTGCCGGTAGTCGGCTGTGCGGCCCGCGGCCCTCTGGAGGTTGGTGACCCCTGCCCTATACCCTCTATAGCAACTCCTGCACAAAAGTTTTTGTTCCGTGTGCAAAAAAGTTGCTGTCCTGACTGTAAAAGGTTGCAGGGCCTGCAGAGGCCTCTTTCCTTTAGGACAAAGGATCTTTCCCTGGGATCCACCCTTATCAGCATATTAATGGCTTTTATTCTTGCTAGTGTTGAGTCATTCTGGCTGCACCCTGCCATTCCCTTTGCTTCATTAATCACTGGCACTGTAGTCTTCAGGGCATATGAGTACTTTTTATCACCAGCTTTGTTTGGCCTGTTTAACCTGTTCAGGCCTGGCATGTCTTTTCTTGTGCTGGGTCCATTTTCTGTGCACTTTCAGGCCTGACCTGTTTCTTAGCTGGGTCCATTCTCTGTGCACTTCTGTTCAGAGTATGGTTCCCCCTGGCTTTACTCTTGTTGTGCTGGGCTCTGGGTACTCATTTTCTTAGCCCACATGTTTTTTTTCTGCCATCATAATGTATTACAGCCTCAGGCAAGGATGCAGCCATACTAGACATACCTATCAGCCAATTTCCCTTCATTCCCAATTTTCTTTTTCTTTTCTTGTGAATGGGGCAAAGGTAATCCCACTAAGGGCAATGGACAAGCAACCATTTGAGACAGATAGGGGTCATCAAAAAAGCAGCTTCTGGTACTGTTCCCTAGAGACAACATACATTGTAACATCATTTTCTTGTAGCTGGTCAATAATATTGAAAACACATAACATGAAAGTATGTCAAAAGCAGCAGTGCTTAATAATGTGATAAAGAAAGCTCTGAGAATAGTACAGCAAAAACTTGAGCTGGAGTGGGAATTGCAGTTGCTGAAGCCGAAATGGCTTATAGATTTCAGTTACTTTCTAAGAAAACAATATTAAAAGGATAACAATACAATCATTCACAGAAACCCCCCAAACCCCCCAGTCAGTCCAATAGTTCTTTTTCCTGCCTCTCAGCAGTTCCCCAGGACCTCGCAGTGTGCTCCACCCCTCTCTGAAGTTTAAGTTCTGTTTCTCTCAAAATTTGAACCTCCCATTTTCATAGGCAGACATCCCGGCCCTTTTTCAATGTGACACACCGATCCAGATAGGGACTCCTTCACACATTTTAGCGGTGGGTAGTTCTGAGTTCTTGGGATGGTCTGTTCCATCTGGACTCTGGCCAATTTCCTCTGCTGGACTCTCTGGATTGCAATTGGTGACATGGCTCCAGGCCTTATTCAGAAAAGCAGCACCAATATTGAATGAAAAAAAACTAAATATGCTGGATTAGATTTCACAATGAAATAAACTTAACTTCCTCCACATTTACCAAGATCACATCCTACAAATATTGCTGTTTAAACTTTCAATGGTCTATCAGTAACTATCTCGTATGGTGTCAATTTTATCTGGCAGTTTGATTAACTCCTTGTCTCTCTGTCACTGGAGATTCACTTGCTGGTAGTGAACATTCCATTATGCCCTTGACTGACCTTTACATGCTCCCCCTTTGCCCATGCATGCCTGGCCAGGACATGCAGAGGCAAAAAGGAGGCAAAAAAGCATCTGGAAGTACCACATGGCCAGTGTAGGTCCTCCAAAACCCATCAGGGTGCACCTAGCCTGTCTCTAGGTGTCCATTTCCAATTATTGAGTATGTGTTGGGGCCTAGATGAATTCCTAAATTGAATATTCTGGAGATGGCATAGTTGAATAAAGTGCTCATCATTTTTTTTTGTTTACATATTCATTAGCCAGATACATCACTTCACATCATTGAATTACCTTCATCAGTTTACTGTCTATCAGAGTCCTTCCTCTTAATATCCCACTTCATCCCTCAGAACACTCCCCCATCACCTGCATCATTCCACCAACCACATACTCCCCCATTACATGCATCATTCCACCAACCACATACGTAGTAGGTCCCTTTCATGTTTTTATACCATACTAATGTATTCTTATTTGGCAAGGCTGCTAAGAACATTAAACAATTGTTTAAAAACTTAGTATTTTTCTTTTCTCTCATTCTTTTTCTTAAACCTCTCCTGGATCATTGCTGACAAGCAAGATTTGGTTTGGTCCAATCAACTCATGTTAATGTTATTGTTACATTTGTAAATAACTTTACAAATATTTCCATATTTTTCTGGGAACTCAGTTCCATCTTCCCAATAAATTTGAAAATTGGAAAGGGCAGTGTAATTGGCAGCCATGGTGCCACTGTCCTGTTCAGCAATCATCAGCACTGAGCTTAACAATGCAAAGTAATTACCTTAAATCTTACAGTTCAGAAAATAGGCATTCAAATGATGAAACTGGTACTTTTGCATGAAAAGGTTGGTGGATATCTGGAATGCAAACACTTCCCTTTTATATTTTTTTAACCTAAATGTACTTTTCACATTTAATTTAAAACCTAATAATACCTGAGACTGGCATCAAACTGATCTGAAAACCCTCTATGAGGTGCTTGCCACAGGATATAAAATCCATTTTAATTTTTAATTTTGTATATGCAGTCAAAACCAAATATATGTACCAGAGATAAAATTCAGGCTTTAAAAAGACAAGTAAAAAAAATCTTCATTTCTTCATAATCTTATAAGGATTTTCTCTCCCCTTTTTAAGTTCTAACAAATGTGTTGCAGCTAATTTTCACACATCAGCTTTGCCCTACAGATATTGCTAACAGTAATTTGACAGTCCTTCGTCAGCCGTACACAGTCAAGATGCTGCTCAGACATTTGAGGATGCTCAAAGGAGGCACCCCCCATGGTTCCAGAAGCTTAAAACTCTACAATCTAAATTGATGACGAGAGGATTGTTTGGAGACTAGGTGTGGCGTTTGCTAGGAGAAAGACTCCTAGGTGATTTTTTTTCTCTTTTGTCCTCTCTAATGTGCCTCCATTTATCTGCTAGAAGAAGGAACTCCTCCCAGTATCTTTCTATAGCTATGCAAACTATCTCAGCAGTTTTCAACCACCCCTTACTCACTGCTGAAAGGTGTGATCAAAAATGTGGTTCTTTGACTATGCATGAAACTGGATATGCATTAAATAAAGCAATTGTCTTCCTTCACTCTCTAATGGGCCTCCATTCATCTGCTAGAAGAAGGAACTCCTCCCAGTATCTTTCTATAGCTATGCAAACTATTTCAGCAGTTCCAACTATCCCCCACTCACCGCTGAGAGGCATGACCAAAACGCTTTCTAAACTGTCCCTCTCCCTGCAATCAGTAGACCTGGTGTGTTTTTTTTTCACTGTTTGGGGACACAGGGGCAATTTGTTAATAACTTCACCTTTTACTGATAAGAGCATCAAAATCAATCCTGAAATATAAAGACCTAATGTCTGGACAAAAACTTTCTTTCCCTAATCTTTCCCTAATGTCAGAACTAAACACAGACACTAACAGTTTCTACATAACAGCACATTAACTATATGGGCCAGCCATGAATCTATATAGGGAAGCTGGTCCGGATACTCCTTCACTATAATTTAGCCTCCGGACCCCATGCTCTAATCACAATTTGCAAAATCACAATTTACAGTGCAAATCTTGTAATCTCAATTCTAGGAATGCAATGTTCAGTGTAAATTTTCTAATCTCACTTCTGGGAATACAATATACAATATAATCCAGGTAACAGGCAGAGTTTGGTTGCACAAAACACACAGGACCACAAAGGGAAAAAGAAAGAGGGAAAACAGAAAACAGAGACGTCTTAGCAGCGAATACGTTACAAATACACATTACACACACTAGCATAGGATTTAACTTTTACCATGAGGATAATAGCAACGAGAAATATAGCTAGCTATTTTCTAATGTCCACTAGATGGGGCTCCAGGATCACTAGCACAAAAGAAGCCCCCAACACTATAGGAGCACATGGGGCAAAGGCTCTAAATAAATCGCCCCGATCATCGGAGAATTGCGATCAGCACAATTATTCTTGAAAGGCACACTTAAGGGGGTTAAGTACTAATATTTTGGCAATTTTTAAAATAGCTTTGGCAGCGCTGCACTTTAAATACCTTTAAGGGGCCCGAGGTGGCAAAGTTAAATTTATACTGCAGTTATTTACCGGTACTCGCAAGCGCCCCCCCCCCTCCCTATTCCAAACAGATTTACCAGATACCAGATACAGACAGGATGAGCAATGGTTTCAGGGCCACTAAGACCCCTATTAGGACTGCTCGTTGCGGGTGATCGGCCCGCTACAGGTTCCCAGAAATTACCAGGACTCACAGATAGAGTACAGAACGTAGCAGTACTCACCAGAACTCTGATCAGACAGGTAGTTTGGATGCCAGTCTATCCAGCTGGTTTTCAATCGGGGATTCAGCCGCAGGGACCGACTGACCAGACAAATCAAGGTGTCCTTCCGAGCACAAAGTGACCCGGGGCGCCAAGGACCGTTAATCACCTGGAGAGGCCGGTCCCTGACTGGTGGAGGCCCTGATCCTGCAAAAAAGCAGTAGTCTTCCCACCGTGGGTGTGATGAGAGAGAGGCTTTTCTTTTAATTTTTCCCGGCCAATGCACCAGAAATGTTATAGCAAACGCTGTGAAAAGCTCTTATTCAATCACTCACCCACAGAAGGAAAACTCACAGACAGGCTGGAATGCAAACAGGATCTTTAATGTGCACACAGGTTCAGACAGAGATACCAGCAACCTCCACAAGAGTCTGAGCCCCGAGGGACGTCCTTCAATCCCTTATATACCGTACAATTTTAAACTCATTCTATAATCCCATTTGCCACAGGTATTTCCTGTCCACCAATCAGCAGCCCCTGGGGAAGGTACCTGGGTGACCTGTCCGAACCGGTGTGCTCTGGTCTGTTGGTTTCTGGGCTAGGGGATACTGTGCTCAGACCTGGAGTTGGGGGAAGGGTGTCTACTGAAATAGCAGGCTGATTACTTTATGTAAGAGCCTCATGGCTTGGGGGAAGGGTCAGGCTGATCACTTGTGTAAGATCCTCATGGCTTGGGGGAAGGGTCAGGCTGATCACTTGTGTAAGAGCCTCATGGCTGCCTCAAAACCTCTTCCAAAGACGAGGAAGCTGTAAAATTAGAGGGCATAACATGAAGCTGCAAGAGGGTAAACTGAAAGGCAATGTCAGGAAATACTTTTTCACTGAAAGGGTGGTGGATGCTTGGCATGCCCTCCCGATGGAAGTGGTGGGGGCAAATATAGTGACAGAATTCAAAATGGCATGGGACAGACACAGTGGATCCCTTTACAGCAAATAAACTTAACTATCTAATTTCTCAACAAACAGGAGTGTCCTACACGGAGCGGTGGGTTCACACCTAAACAAAGACATGGGGAGGGGTGACCTGCACAGAGCAGCAGGTGCACCTACTCTTGCCATCTTACTGGGCAGATTAGATGGACCATACTGGTCTTTATCTGCCATCATTTACTATTTTACTATGTTACTCTTAACAGTTTATAAAATGTCTACTGTAACTTGCTCAAAGCCAAACAAAGGTTTTCAGTAGCCAAACTGGGAAGTAGAACTCCGGAATCCAGATTGCCAGTTTTATGTTATCATTCCACGGTACCTCATCCAATTAGCGTCATATACAAAGAAGATTGAAGTTGTATCTCCTATTGTAGAAGTAAATATGAACTCCTCTACTGGCAGTCCCAGAAATGTCACAGTGTAAACATATGGCCCATGTAGCAGGGTATATTTTCAGAGGCCTATAAACGCTAATTTAAATTCTGCTACCTCATTATAAGCAGTAAATTAGTCATAATGGTAGGCAATGTTTTTAAAGAAATCCATCAGGCATCTGAACTATACTGTGAAAATCTTTGCATATTTAATCAACACCACAGGAGTCATAAATAAATTGAATAAAACATTTTTTCTTTATTTAGGGAGTTATTCTGTCCCACAAATAGTCCCATGAACGGGACGTCCATCCCTACTATTCATGGCCCTCCCCGCTGGATAACCCTCCATCCCTGCTCTTCATGGCCCTCCCTGCCGGCATCTAACTTCCCCGCCGATTGTATGGGAAGTTAGACTGGGGCGGAGTTAGGGCAGGCGATGGGTGGTCACCAGCCCTGGACGTACAGGGCCGATTCTAATGTTGGGCCTGTATGTCTATGGCCGGCGACTTGTATGGGGAAGTTATTCTACCTCTGAGGTGGAATAACCTCCCCAGATGTTGTGGATCGGTGGGCCTGGGGCACAGAAGGGCAGGGGGTCCGAGGACATTTCCTGCAGCCCTACCTTGGCCATAGGTTGCCGGATTGGGGGTTTTGAAGGAGTCAGCGGCCAGGATTAGAGTTTTACAATGGAGCCGTGGTGCCATGTTAACCGGATACCATGGCAACCGGATGCCATGGCGCCGCGGCTCCATTGTAAAGCCCTGACTGAGTTAGTCGGGCATGTCCTGTATGTGCAGGCTGGGCTGAATCGCAGTCCTGGCCTGCACATACATGTTCACGATTCAGAATCACGACACCCTCTGTATGTCCGGTTCAGACTGGACTTACAGAAGGCTTCTACGTCTGGAACGGAATCGGGCCTTTAGTGTTTAAGCATGCAAACAAAAGACATTGCACAATGATGATTTGTTATTAGAAATCTCTTTGGATCTTAGTAGAAAAGCAGAGAAAAATAAAAGATTTACATAGAGTGGTAATCAACATTATTGGCACCCTTGCAGTTCAACCACTTAATGTCCCATATCTCCTAAAAATAAAAGTGGTCAGTGAAATGGCTTTGGACTTTATATGCACACATATTTGACACAAAAGAATCAAATAAAGCAACACCAATTAAAAAGAAAATAATATAATATAATAAAGAATCACATTCCCAATGCAGTCAAATTAGACACTCCTGTGATCAATTGTCTGTACTCAAGTGACTTGAATAGACTAATGAATTTTGGTGTAATGTTTAAAATGGCTACATTCGCCATCTGTTCCATTTTCATAATGGTGAAGACAAGAGACCATCAGAAAAGCCATTATCAAACTTCAAAGGGGTACCATGCCATCTCCAAAGACCTTGGGATTCCTGTGTCTATAGTTCGCAATGTTAAGGTTTCTGCTCATGGAACTGTCAAGAACCTCCCAGAACGTGGTGGGAAGAAGAAAATTAATCCAAGAAGTCTTCAAAGGTTAGTGCAAACTGTTGGGAAAGCACCACGTGCAACATTCAAAGAGCTTAAGGCTGTCCTGGAGCAATCTAGAGTGGTGGTTTTAACCCGCATCATAGGCCGTGCACTAAACAAATAAGGACTTTATGTATGAAGGCCAAGGAGACCTCCACTACTCAAAAACAGATATAAAAAGGCACACCTGATCTTTGCCCAAACCCACTTTGAGAAATCACAATCCTTCTGGGAAAATGTTCTGTGGACAGATGAAACCAAACTTGAATTCTTTGGTAATGCAGACCAGTGATACATTTACAGGCAAAGAAATGAAGCTTATAAGGAAAAAAAAGACACCCTTACTATAGTTAAATATGGTGGAGGTTCTATAATGTTGTGGGGCTGTTTTGCTGCCTCAGGAACTGGGGGCCTGGCATATTAAGGAATCATGAAGTCAGAGGTCTACCAAGGTATTTTGGAGCAAAATGTGCTACCTAGTGTCAGAAAGCTAGATCTGGGTCAAAGGTCATGTGTTCTCCAGCAGGACAATGACCCAAAACATATATTCAAAAGTACAACGGAATGGTTAAAAAGGAACAAATGGACTGTTTTCAACTGGTCAGCAATGAATCCTGACCTCAGTCATAACTTGCCTTGATGATCATCTTGAAAAGTGTAAGCTAAATACTAATCCAATTGAGAACTTTTGGAAAGAGCTGAAATCTGCCATTGAAAGAAGGAATCCTGGAAACATTCATGAGCTGGAACAAATCACAGTTGAAGAGTGGGAGAAACTACCAGCAGACAGATGTATGAAACTTATGGCTACAAGAAACATATGGAGACTGGCATCACTGCCAAGGGTTGTGGAACCAAATATTAGTGAAGGGTGCTATTAATCCTGTCCAGATCATATTTAGTTTTTTTTCTCAGAAATTACTATATCTAAATTGCACAGACATCTTTTTTTTTGTTGTATACTTTTGAACATACTATTAAAATATTATGATGACATACAGTTGGAATATTTCCAATTATTTCTTAAGGTATTGTACACAACATTTATCTGATTTTATTTTTACCACCCCTTTCCAGAGATCAAGAGCGGTTTACAATCAACCAACAAAAATTACATTAAACTCTTATTTATAACTTACATAATGTTTGAACCTAGTATACACAAATTACAGTAAACAAATAGGGGTGACCTACATGGAGCAGTGGGTACACCCAGGGCCGGCTCGTCCATTGTGCGAGAATGTTGTTCGCGCAGGACCCCGTGCTTCAGAGGGCCCCACGCCAACAACATCCTGCATTGAATGGCAGGCAGGGCGGCTTTAGAGGGAGCCGGAGAGGCCCCGGCTCATCTCTAACAGCTGCCAAAGTGAAGCACATCTTTTTCCTTCACTTTGGCAGTTGTACTAAAGTTTAGAATGCTGACGCGCTGAGCACCGAGAAACAGGAAGTCCCCTTTGACCTCAGCGTGGCAGCATTCTAAACTTCAGTACAACTGCCGAAGTGAAGGAAAAAGATGTGCTTCACTTTGGCAGCTGTTAGAGGTGAGCTGGAGCCTTTCCGGCTCCCTCTAAAGCATTTTAGATAGCCGCAGGGCTCTTTGGGAGGGGGGAAGAGGGGAGGGGGATGGGCTTGGACTGGAAATGGGCTGAGTGGAGGGGGGGAGCTTGAACTGGAAATAGCTGATGGGGAGGGGACTTGGACTGGAAATGGGATGACTGGGGGGGGGGGAGCTAAAACTGGAAATGGGCTGATGGAGGGGCTAGGATCGGACTGGACATGGGCTGGTGGGGGCTAGGATTGAAAATGGGCTGATGGTGGGGCTAGGAAAGGACTGGAAATGGGCTGATGGGGGGGTGGGATTGGAAATGAGTGGTGGGGGACTTGGATTGAAATGGATTCATGGAGGGGCAAGGATTGGAAATAGGCTCATAGGGGGGCTTGGATTGGAAATGGGCTGTGGGGGGGGAGCTAGGACTGGAAATGGACTGAGTGGAGGGCTTGGACTGGAAATTGACAGAGTGGAGGGGAGCTAGGACTGGAAAAGGGCTAATGGTGGGGCTAGGAAAGGACTGGAAATGGGCTGATGGGGGCTGGGACTGGATATGAGCTGATGGAGGGGCTAGGATAGGAATGGAAATGGGCTGTTGGGGGGCTAGGATTGGAAATGGGCTGTGGGGTGGGGGCTTGGATTGAAATGGATTCATGGAGGGGCTAGGATTGGAAATAGGTTCATAGGAGGGCTTGGACTGGAAATGGGCTGTGAGGGGGGGAGCTAGGGACTGGAAATGGGCTGGGTGGAGGGGGCATGAACTGGAAATAGCTGATGGGGAGAGGGCTTGGATTGGAAATGGGCTGTGGGGGGGGAACTAAGACTGGAAATGGGCTGATGGACGGGCTAGGATAGGACTGGACATGGGCTGTTGGGGGGGGCTAGGATTGGAAATGGACTGATGGTGGAGCTAGGAAAGGGCTGGAAATGGACTGATGGGGGGCTGGGATTAGAAATGAGCTAATGGAGGTGCTAGGATAGTACTGGAAATGGGCTGTTGGGGGGGCTAGGATTGGAAATGGACTGATGGTGGAGCTAGGAAAGGACTGGAAATGGGCTGATGTGTGGCTGGAATTGCAAATGAGCTGATGGAGGGGCTAGGATAGGACTGGAAATGGACTGATGAGGGGCTAGGGTTGGAAATGGGCTGATGGAGGGGCTTGAATAGGACAAAATGGATGGGGTAGATAGGACTGGAAATGGGCTGATGGGGGGCTTGGATAGGACTGGAAATGGATGGAGGAGCTAGGGCTGGAAATGGGCTGATGGGGGGCTAGGGTTGGAAATGGGCTGATGGAGGGGCTAGGATAGGATTGGAAATGGGCTGATGCGGGGACTAGAAGGGAGCGGATGCTGGATGGGGCTGGAAGTAGAAGGGAGCTGATGTTGGGGGAGGACTAGAATATGATGGGGCTGGGAGAGTGAAATGGAAAGGGGAAAAATATTTTGTGTGGGAGGAAAGAAAAATCTATGATTGGCCGGGTATTGGGAGACTAAGTGGGGATTGAGGATGGAGAGGTAAAATTTGAGTGGATGAAAAAGGAATAAAGAAAGAGATGGAGGAAAGAGCAAAAGGGAAAATATCAGTATGTTAAAGCAGATGTAGAGAGAGAATGGAAAAAAACTAGGAGAGAAGAAAGGACAAATGGACAGCAGACAATGGAGAGAGAGCAGAAGACAAGAAGAAACCAGAAGAAATGGACTGGAGCAATTGCAACTGAAAAATAAAATGCACAACCAACAACAGGTAGAAAAATACTTTTTTATTTTGAATTTATTAACTGGACTATGTCAGCTCTGGGAAATGTGCATCTTTAACGTCTGCATTTTGTTTAGTACAAGTGGAAATTAATTTATAGTTTTATTTCTGCACTGTTGTACATTCCAAGTTTGGCTTTTGGGGTTCCCAGTTTAATTATTGCCTTACTATTTCTAAATTGTGATCCCTTGTTCTTTGTTTCGTGATGGTCTGTGTTCTGCATGTGTAACCAAGCTGAGGTATTCTGTATATGTAGTTTATATTTGATAGTGCCACTTGTTCTCTTTCCCCAGTAGGCGATGTATTGGTATTTTCTGAGATGTATTGATTTAATATTTGCAATGTTGCCTTTTGATAGGTAGAGTATGGTGCTTTATGAGTCCTGGTAGTACTGTTATGATATGGTGGGTTTGCTATGGGTTCTAAATGGGCAGTGTTTGTAGTTTTTCCTAATGTGGCCTGGTGGTTGGCACTGGAGTATAGTAATGTGGAAATCTTTTAGTCTTTCTTTATCTGTACACTCATTAAGAGGCATGTTTACTAAAAGTTAGTGCATGTTAACATTATGCAAATATGTATGTAAATGAGGTCCCTTATGCAAATGAGGCCCTGCACCGAGTCTCTGCACATGTCCCCGCACCCCCCCTTGGGCTGTCCCTGGGTACACCCTAAACAAAGGCATGGGGAGAGGTGACCTGCATGGAGCGGCAAGTACACCTACTCTTGCCGCCTTGCTGGGCAGACTAGATGGACCATACTGGTCTTTATCTGCCGTCACATACTTTACTATGTTACTATGTAACTTCTTTTACAATACAATAGACTTCTTTTCAATAAACATATTATACAATCAACTTATTTACAATGGGGATATGAGTATTTGTGAAGTGCGCTTGTAAGATAACTTGGATTTGATTATGCTGAGGGATATATTAGGGAAGGTCAGTGTGTATATTCAAGGATAGTCATTTTATGTAGGGGGATATTCTGTGTATCTCGGTTGCATCGCCAGAATGCTCTTTCAATAGGTAAGTTTTGATCTCTATGCGAAAATCTTTAAGATCAGTAATGTTTCTCAGATTATCTGGTAGTGCATTCCAGAGTATAGGTGAGAAGAAAGTAACCGCGCTGCTGCTTGTGGCCCGATTTGTGTTAAGATAATTGGTGGGGACTGCTAGAATGTTATTATTACAGCTTCTTCTGGATCTCATGTTTGGTGTGGTAATCAGGGTGGATAAGAATGATGGTGCAATTTCCCTCATAAGTTTAAATGTTGTAACAAGAATTTTATATTTAATATGGCACATTATAGGTAATCAGTGCAGTTTGTGTAGTATTGCTGTGATGTGTTCTGTGGCACTTGTCCTGTATATAAGAACATAAGATATGCCATACTGGGTCAGACCAAGGTCCATCAAGCCCAGTATCCTATTTCCAACAGTGGCCAGTCTAGGTCACAAGTACCTAGCAGTTTCTCCAAAAGACACAGGTTCCACAATGCTTGTATTGGAACAAGCAATGGATATTCTGGGTCCACTTTAATAATGGTTTATGGACTTTTTCTCAAGGAACTTGTCCAAACCTTTTTTTAAACCCGGCTACACTAACAGCTTTTACTACATCCTCTGGTAGCAAATTCCAGAGTTTGATTACACGTTGAGTGAAAAAATATTTTCTCTTATTAGTCTTAAATAGGTTACCCTGTAGCTTCATTGCATGCCCCCTAGTCTTTCTATATTTTGATGGCGTAAACAATTGATATACATTTACCCATTCCACTCCATAAATTAATTTATAGACCTCTATCATATCTCCCCTCAGCCGTCTCTTTTCCAGGTTGAAGAGCCCTAACTTTTTTAGTCTCTCTTCATAGAGGTATCCTTCCATCCCCTATACCATTTTGGTGGCTCTTCTTTGTTCCTTTTCTAATAACGCTATATCCTTTTGAAGATATGGCGACTAGAATTGCACACAATATTCAAGGTGCGGTCGCACCATGGAACGATACAGAGGCATTATAATATCCTTAGTTTTATTCTCCGTTCCTTTCCTTATGATACCTAGCATTCTTTTTGCTCTCTTGGCCGCCACTGCACACAGGGCAGAGGGTTTTAACATGTTATCCACGATGACGGCTAAATCTTTTTCCTGGGTAGTGGTTCCTAATGTAGAACCTTGCATCATGTAACCATAGTTTTTTCTTTCCTAGGTGCATAACTTTGCACTTGTCCACATTAAATTCCATCTGCCATTTGGATGCCCAGTCTTCCAATTTATCAAGATCCTCTTGCAATTTTCCATAATCCTCATGGGTTTTAACAACTTTGAATAGTTTTGTGTCATCTGCAAATTTGATAACCTCACTCATTATTCCTATTTCCAGGTCATTTATGAAAATGTTAAAAAGCAGTGGACCCAGCACAGATCCCTTGGGTACTCCACTATTCACCTTTCTCCATTGGGAAAATTGGCCATTTAGCCCTACCCTCTGCTTTATATCTTCTAACCAGTTCCTGATCCACAATAGTATACTGCTTCCTATCCCATGACTTTTTAATTTTTCCACAGTCTCTCATGAGGGACCTTGTCAAAGGCTTTCTGAAAGTCCAGATACACTATATCAACTGACTCACCTTTGTCTACCTGTTTATTCACATCTTCAAAAAAACAACAGATTAGTAAGACAAGACCTTCCTTGTCTAAAACTATGTTGGCTGTCTCCCATTAAGCCATGACTATATACATGTTCAGTACTTTTATTCTTTATGATGGTTTCCACCATTTTTCCTGGTACTGGCATCAGGCTCACCAGTCTGTAGTTTCCTGGATCACCCCTGGAACCCTTTTTAAAAATTGGCGTTACATTGGCCATCCTCCAATCTTCAGATATTACAGATGATTTTAATGATAGTTCACAGATTACTAATAGTAGGTCTGCAATCTCATATTTAAGTTCTTTCAACACCCTTGGATGCATACCGTCTGGTCCAGGTGATTTGCTAATCTTCAGTTTATCAAATAGTTGTAATACATCTTCCCGCTGTATTGATATTTCTTTCAATTCTTCTGCAGCATCTCCTTTAAATACCATTTCAGATATGGGTAACATTCCTACATCTTCCTCAGTAAAGACCGAAGCAAAGAATTCATTCAGTCTCTCCGCTATGGCCTTGTCCCCTCTTAGTGCCCCTTTTATCCCTCTATCATCTAATGGTCCAGTTGACTCTCTCACAGGTTTTTTGCTATGAATGTACTTGAAAAAGTCTTTATTATGCGTTTTTGCTTCCACAGCAAGCTTCTTCTCTAAATCTCTCTTTGCCTGCCTTATCAAGGCCTTGCATCTAACTTGCCAGTGCTTGTATTGTTTCCAGTTTTCATCATTTGGCTCCTTTTTCCATTTCCTGAAAGATGCTTTTTTGGTTACAACAGCCTCTCTGACCTCACATTTAAATCATACTGGCAGTATTTTGGACTTCCTTCCACTTATCTTAAAGCGTGGAATACAGCTGGTCTGTGCTTCCAAAATAGTATTTCTAAACTACACCCAAGCTTGATGTAAGTCTTTAACCTTTGCAACTGCTCCTTTTAGTTTTTTCTTAACTATTTTCCTCATTTATCATAGTCTCCCTTTTGAAAGTTAAAAGGTAGTACTGTGGATCTCCTTACTGTGCTTCCTTCATTTATTAAATCAAACACGATCATGCTATGATCACTATTGCCAAGTGGTCCCAACACCCTTATCTCTTGCACCAGATCTTGTGTTCCACTAAGGACTAGGTCCAAAATGGCTTCCCCTCTGGTCGGTTCATGAACCAGCTGCTCCAATACGCAGTAATTTATTTAATCTAGAAACTAGCATGTCCTGCTGTGACACTGTCCCAGTCGATACCAGGGTAATTGAAATCACCTATTATTATTACTGTATTGTACCTTTTGTTAGCCTCCCTGATTTCTTTGAGCATTTCATCATCCATTTGTTCATTCTGGCCAAGCGCTCAATAGTACACCCCCACAGCCATCGTCTTCCCCTTCCCCGATTTACATGGAATTTCAATCCATAGAGATTCTACAGTGAATTTTGTTACCCGCAAAACTTTAATCATTTGTGACTCAATTCCCTCTCTAACATAGAGCGCAACTCCTCCACCAATTTGATCAGCTCTATCATTACGATATAGTTTGTACCCAGGTATCAGTGTCCCACTGGTTGTCCTCCTTCCACCATGTCTCTGAGATACCAATCACATCTAACCTCTCATTTAGTACTATATATTCTAACTCTCCCATCTTATTTTTTGGACTTCTAGCATTTGCGTACAAGCATTTTAGAGGCTGTATTTTATTCATATTAATCTGGCTATCGGTAGGCAGGGGAAATTTGGAATCTTTAAACTCTGTCTGCTCTGTACTCAAGGACATTTGGGCTACTTTTGTCTTTATTGGAACCTCTCTACTGATATGCCCTAACTTCACTCTTTAAGGATACATAATTCTGAACCTTCCGAACCTTCAAGGATACATAATTCCGTACCTTGCGTTCTTGGGCGACTGTCGGCTTTCCCTATTATCTAGTTTAAAAGCTGCTCTATCCATTCGTAAGAGCCCCTTCTTTCCACAGAATGTTCCCCAGTTCCTAACAAATCCTGAACCCTCATCCCTGTACCATCGTCTCATCCATGCATTGAGACTCCGGAGCTCTGCCTGCCTTTTGGGTCCTGCGAGTGGAATGGGAAGCATTTTGGAGAATGCTATCGTGGAAGTTCTGGATTTCAACGTCCTACCTAAAAGCCTAAATTTAGCCTCCAGATCCTCCCTACCACACTTTCCTATGTCATTGGTACTGACATGTACCAAGACAGCAAACTCTTCCCCAGCACTATCTAAGACCTTGTCTAGGTGGTGCGTGAGGTCCCCTACTTTCGCACCAGGCAGGCTTGTTACCAGGTGATCCTCCTGTTCACCAGCCACCCAGCAATCTACATGCCTAATGATTGAATCACCAACTATAACGGCTGTCCTAACCCTTCCCTCATGGGCACATAGCCCTAGAGAAACTTCCTCGGTGCGAGAGGGTTTTACATCACTTGGAGTACAGGTCCTAGCTACAGGATAACTTCCTGCCACACCAGGGTGATGCTCTCCTGTCATGTGACCTCTCTCCTCCATGGCAACAGGGATGCTGCCAGACTGGAGGTGGGACTTTAGGACTATATCCCTGTAGGTCTTGATTGTAGGATAAGGCGGTATAGAAATACTGTTAAATAAAAATAAATAAATAAATCTATGTACCTCTGTGTCTTCCTTATGTCCTCCAAGTCTGCTACTTTAGTCTCCAGAGATCGGACTTGTTCCCTGAGAGCAAAGAGCTCCTTGTACCTAGTGCACACATAAGACCACTCGCCAACTGGGAGAAAAATCATATATGTGACACTCAATGGAAAAGACTGGAAAATCCCCATTTTGCTGCTGGACTACTGTCTGCATCTTAGTTTTAAGGTTGTGTTTAAGTCTTTACTTATTAAGGGTTGCTAGGAATACTTATACTAATAAAACTATACCTAATACGTTTAATGTACTTTGTTCACCTGAAGCTTAATTAATCTCAGGTCTTTAATGTATGCCTGATGAGGATAAATAGCTGCACATGAGAGTGAATATGACATATCCTTTCTTTTAAGAAATTTAAGCACCTATAAAGCTATGATTATCCCAGGGTTGGGTGGGTGTCGGGGAGGATGGAGGGAAAGAAGACTTATTAAAAACTGGCTGCTATGCAGTACCCTGTTCTGTGCTTCTAAGGTAATCTGTGACCAATTTCCTGGGTGATTCACACAGCCCTTGCTTGGATTGAGGGAATATTGGGTTCTAAATTTAACAGAATATCCTCTGCTGTGTTTTAAATTTAAACTAAAAGCTCTCTGCTGAGTTTTAAACTTAAACTGAAAGCAACCTGTTGAGTTTTTAACTAAAAGCTCTTTGCTGATACTAGGCCCTGACTGATCTAACAAATACACTGGATTCACAAATTAATCAGCTTTAATCTAAAAAATTCCTTTTTCACCAAGATTTAGAAAAAATTCCAGAAGTAAATATTTACAATTGCAGATCTCTCTCCAGAAGTAGCAGTCCCTTTTTGTAGTCCTTTTTGTGGTCCTTCAAGACTATAATGCAGGCAGCTACATTTTGGGCTTCTTGAAGGTGATTAATGCTCTGTTTTGGTAGACCTTGTAGAATACCATTTGAGAAATCAAAATGTGGAAGAATAATAGCTTGTAGTACTGATTAAAAATCAGAATTGTCAAGATATGGTCTATGATGCTGCAGCATACGTAATTTGTAAAAAATGATTTTGGTAATTTGTTTTATATGGGATGACATGGAGAGTGCTTGATCCAGGATCACCCCCAGGTATCTTACTTCCATCTTTATGTATCCAAGATGTAGAGCTAGATATATCTTTTTGGGTGGGGTGAGGTTTAAGCTCCTTGTGATGAATAGGACTTCGGTTTTATTAAAATTTATAATCAGGTTAGGTAGTTTTAGCTGTTTTGTTGCTTCTGTAATACCTGCTGTTAACTGATGATAATTAGGGTTTATTGTGTCTATAGGTTTATATCATAAGCGTAGATATGATATCCTAATTTGAAGCTCTTAAAGATGTTACATATAGGTTGTAGGTAAATGTTAAACAATAATGCTGAGAGCGCAGAATCTTGTGGGATACCTTGTTCTTGGTTGTAAGGTTGTGGTGTCTGGAGACCAATTCGTACCTGTTGGGTACACTCTGTATGGTATGATTGGAACCTCTTTAAGACACTTCCTTATATCTCTATCTGGTGAAGTCTTGTGAGTAGTATGCTATGGCTGATGTTATCAAATGCAAAGACAATGTCAAGAAAGACCAGAATAAAGCTTGTTTTGATTTGTCTGTTCCTCAAATTAGATTATCAAAAAGGGCTAGGAGAAGGGTCTCTATTCCATGATAAGGTCTAAACCCATATTGCTGCTTGTCCAAAGGTGAGTGCAGCTCAATATAATCTTGGAGTTGGATCTGCACTGTTTTTTCAATCACTTTTGCCAGAAAAGGGAGACTTGAAATTGGTCTATATTATTTCGGATTCTGTTTGTCTAGTATTTTATTTTTTAATACAGGTCTTGGCATGCTTTAGTACTTGTGGTATGGATCCTTGTGTGAGAGAAAGGTTAACCATGTTGAGAATAAAAGGAGCTAATTCAGCATGTAATTCTTTTAGCCAGCTTACTGGGCAGGGGTCTAAAAAAGAAGTTGTATTTATTTTGGAGATTATGTTCTTAATTTGTTTTAAATTAATATTGTGGAAAGTTTGCCATCTCCTTGGGTAAATATTATCATCAGGTTTTGTTTGGTTTTCTGCAGATTCCTGGGATTTTAGTATGTTTATGTAGTGATCTGCTAGGGATTGCGGATCTATTGTTAACAAATTTGTTTCTGGAGTTGGCGTCTGCGTCTCAAATAGTTCTCTTGGTCGGTTGAGGGAGTTGGTTAGTATCTTTATGTGATACTCTTTTTTAACGTTGCTTATGGCATTTTTGTGTGCTTGAAGTGTGTTCATGTAAGTTAGTTTGTTATCCATAGATTTAGTCTCCCTCCATTTATACTCAAGTCTTCTCAGTTTTTGCTTAAACTTCTTCAGATCATGGGTATACCATTTCTCAGATCTTTTTGTAGAATTTGTGTGCTGGGATTTGGTCGATTTAGGTGAAGTAGCAGCATTATGTATTGCAGAGTTCCAATTAGCTAGTATATCATCTAACTCTGTTAAGGGAATCTCTAATTGTGGAATGACTTCTATCAAGAAGTTATCCTTTGGAAATTCTTTGAATTTTGTGTGAGATGCATTTTTGTTAGATAAAGGTTTTGGTGGTATAATTAGGATTGCGAAATTAATAAGGTAATGGACTGACCATGGGACTTTTGTTGCTTGTGGGGGGGGGGGGGCAGAGAAGGCATGTTGTGTGATATTTTTTGCTATGAATATTAAATCAAGGGTGTTTTTTGTTATGTGTGGGTGCCTGAATGATCTGATGGAAGTTCATGTCAGACTGTGGCAGGTGAAGGCCTGTGATCCACAGTGTCTGACATAAGCAGACAGGCCTAACTAGCTTGACCTGTAAATGAAGCCTGTGAAGAGGCCCATAGGAATTGCACATCCCCAATATGCTGCTATTGTAGAATTAGACAAGTAGAAGTATTGAATTAGCTTAGACAAGTAGAATTGAAGCCTGGAAAAATACAGAAAAATATGTTTAAAAAGCCACTGATAAGAAAAGTACAGCTATAAGGGATTTAATTGAAACTGCTGACAGAAAGGTTACAGAGCCCTGCTTCCCTGCACGTACTAACTAGCTAAATGGCCTTGGAGACAGAGAGTAACAAGTTGGTGAACTGGCCATTGTAATTGGGACTAGAAGGGGGGTAAGCAGGTGCTGAGCCCACTCGAAGAACATAATTGGATAGCCATATCAGTACCGGGACCAATAGAAGGGGTACGGGAGGTACGGGAGGTTACCGGGACCAATGGAATGTTTTCCTATGTCTAGAATGGTAGAAAAGTCTATAAAAGTTGTTGTATTGCCAGAGAACATCGCTCAACCATTTTGAAATTGACATAGTTTGAGACTTGTGCACAAATAAATGATTTGGACCTTCTGAACAGACTCCTGGTATCATTGGTTTGTCTGCGCTCTGCTGCTACATATTCTTGGTGCATTGGCCGGGAAGGTGTGGTATTAGAGGGTATATAGGGCAATATACCACAACTTTCCGCCTCTACAGGCTTGGTCCTGCCGGGATCGCGCCCTTCCGACGGGACTTTGCTCTCTGGCGCCACCGGTCCCTTGTATCGGAGGGAGCTGGTCGGACCTCGGCGGGTGCCGAGCCCGGCTGGAGCCAACGCCTCGAACCCAAGTGAGGGGAGTCCGAGGTCCAACTCATGCGCTTGCTTGGGAACTTTGAGGACCGGATCCGGTGAGTAGAATTTTGGTTTTGAAAGTCTAGACAGATGAGACAGAGCAGTACTGCCACTTGAATTTTGGAACTTGGAACTTGGTAAGAGAGCTTGATCACCTCTCAAAGACGGGCCGACTACCCCTGCATAAGTGCAGGGTGAAACCCCCGCCTTCTTGTATTTGGAACTTGTAAAAGACTAGTCAGAATAGACAGAATTGAAATGCATTTTGGGATACGTTGCTAGCATGATTGTGTGAATGAAGTGTGAATGAGAGGTCTGGCAGCAAGGACCAAGCGAAGGCGGACCCCTGAGTAACGCATTTCCTGACCGGGCGACCGCGTTCAGGTCGTAAAAAGGGGGAAGCGACTGTCATCCTGTCTTGTTATTTGTTTCCCTTATATGTTTCTAGGGCCGTGAGGACCCCTTACCCACGGTCCGCTCTCCTTTTCCCTTCTGTTTGTTGTTGCGCACACACATCGAAATGGGAGGGGCGGGGTCTACTAGGAACACTCCATTAGAATGTATGATCACACATTTTAAAGAAGGATATTCAGGAGACTATGGTGTTAAAATGACTGCATCCCAATTACAGATTTTGTGTACTAGGGAGTGGCCCGATCTAGACCCCACCTGGCCCCGAGAGGGATCCTTTGCAATAGGAATTATTCAGTCAATTCACCAGAGAGTGCGAGTATCGCACCCTGATCAGTACCCTTATATAGATTCCTGGTTAAGTATTTGTGAAAATCAGCCTTCTTGGGCGAAGCGCTGTTATGAAGAACAGTGCAGAATAATGTTAGCACGAACAGATCCTGTGCAGAAAATAGGACAGTCTAGAAAGAAAGGGAAAGGTGAAAAGTCAAAACAGAAACCTGTCCTGGCAGATCCCGATTCCCCAGAAGTGATTACCCGACAGTCCCAAGCTCAGCGCCCAGTAAGGGTACCCCCACGTCCAGCCTTAGAGCCCCGGAGACAGCGGGAACGAGACCCAACCCCCGAGCCATTACCCGAAGAACAGGTAGATGAGCTCCCTTTAAATGAAGAAGATGATTCTACTGAAACCGAAGAGAAAGGTGAATCAGAGACAGAAACAGAACAGGAAGAGACTGAAATTTCCCAGAGCGATACTGACAGTGTAAAAGTGGCTGCCAGAGTAAGCTCATCAATTAAAAGTAAATCAAAAACAAAGCACATAGAGAAAAAGACAACCCCTGACAGAAAAGTTACGAAAATGTCCCTAAGAACCCCAAAGACATCTACTGCCAAAATGATGCCTTTACGGCAAGTCCCGGGAATACCCGTAAGGAATGATGAGAATGAGGTGGTGGCGGGGCCCTTAAGTTATGTATATGTGCCCTTCTCTACCACAGACTTGTTAAACTGGAGGACGCATTATGCCTCCTATACCAATAAGCCCCAGGAACTTACAGAATTAGTGCATACTATTATGGAAAGCCACCAACCTACATGGGCAGATTGCCGTCAGCTCCTGTCCACCTTATTTACTACTGAAGAGCGGACACAAATTAGAAAGGCAGCTATTGACTGGCTGGCAGATAACCCCGTAGCTCCTGGAGCAGGGGAAGATGCCAGAATAGATAATCGAGAAGCGGCCCAAAGAGAATTCCCAAATGAAGACCCTCGGTGGGATCCAAATACAGAAAGAGGATCGAGAGCCCTAGCCCGCTTCCGCCAAGGCCTCATGCAAGGTTTGAAAAGGGGGGGCCAGAAAGCAATGAATCTTTCTAAAGTAACCGAAGTCACCCAAGGTATAGATGAGAGCCCAGCAGTATTTTATGAAAGATTAACCGAAGCATATAGAATGTATACCCCCTATGACCCAGATGCGCCAGGAAGTTTATGCATGGTGAATTCTGCTTTTGTAAATCAGTCTCAACCAGACATTAGACGCAAGTTACAGAAATTAGATGGGTTTGCGGGCATGAATGCAACACAATTACTAGAAGTTGCTCATAAAGTATATGTGAATCGTGATAATGAAAAACAGAGAGAATGTGATCGAAAGATGAAGAAAAAAGCTGATTTTCTGGCGGCAGCCATAGTTGAACAGAAAACGGGAAGTTTTCCTAATCGACGGAGCAGAGGAAGGGGGAGGAGCCGAGGACGAGGCCACCCCCAGCTAGGCGTAAACCAATGCGCTTACTGCAAAGAGGAAGGACATTGGAGAGATACATGCCCACAACTTGAAGACGCCCACCAAGATGACGAAAATAATTATCAGTGGAGAGAAGGAAGACGAGGCCATCCCCGAAATCGTGGAGGAGCCAATAGAGAGCAATACCAGCGAGAAAGAGGAGAAGCCGTGCAAGCATTGGCTGCGGCAACCCGTGAAGAAGAAGAAATAGATTAGGACAGACCGGGCTCCGAGTTTGCTTTAGGTCTCCAGGAGCCTATGGTCGGAATACAAATAGGAGACCAAGTTATGAACTTTATGGTAGATACTGGAGCAGAGCATTCAGTAATAGACAAAAAGATTGCCCCATTTTCTGCAAAAGCAGTCACCATTGTAGGAGCAACTGGTGCCAAAGCCACAAAACCTTTTCTTCAAAATCGCATATGCAGTCTGGGAGGACAGCAAATAACCCATCAATTCCTTTATATGCCCGAGTGTCCAGTACCATTACTGGGACGAGATATGTTAGCCAAGCTGCAAGCTCAAATATCCTTTACTGAAAAAGGAGAAATGCAAATGACAGTGAATTCCCAAAACAAGCCTGCAGGAATAATGCTACTTACAGTTCCCCGAGAAGAAGAATGGAGATATTACAGTGATGAATCTACCCAAGATACTTATTTTGAACAAACTTTGAAAAGCATTGATGCCCCACCTGGAGTGTGGGCAGAAGATAATCCTCCAGGCCTAGCCAAGCATATAGCTCCAGTAATTGTAACTCTAAAACCTAGTGCTACACCAGTACATGTTAAGCAGTACCCTCTACCAAGAGCCGCAATTGAAGGCATCCACCGCCACTTGCTAAGATTGCTAAAGCATGGCCTATTGAAAGTATGTCAATCACCATGGAACACCCCACTCCTGCCAGTGAAAAAGCCTGGGACAGATGACTACCGTCCAGTGCAAGACCTAAGAAGAGTGAATGAAGCAGTTGAGACCATACATCCAGTTGTGCCAAATCCTTACACACTTTTAGGACTGATTCCTGCTGAAGCTACCCACTTCACTGTTCTGGATTTAAAAGATGCATTCTTTTGCATAAGATTAGCCCCTATAAGTCAATTGATATTTGCATTTGAATGGCAAGACCCTATCTCTGGAAGAGGGGGCCAACTTACTTGGACACGATTACCCCAAGGATTCAAAAATTCACCTACCATCTTCAGTGCTGCACTGAGTCAAGATCTTTCAAGCTATTTAGTGGCCCCAGGGAAGAGAGTACTTCTCTAATATGTGGACGATCTGCTGATAGCTGCTATATCAGAAAGTGAGTGTATACAAGCCACCAAAGACCTCTTGCAGTTACTAGATGAAGCTGGATACAAAGTTTCCAGAGCAAAAGCACAATTATGTCAAAAAGAAGTGAAATACTTAGGTTTCCGTATAACTCAAGGAAGCCGAAGATTAGGCAGAGAAAGAAAAGAAGCAGTATGCAGAATCCCAACTCCAACTACAAGAAAACAAGTCAGAGCCTTTCTGGGAGCGGCAGGATACTGTCGAATCTGGATTCCTAACTTTGCCCAAATTGCCAAACCACTGTATGAAGCCACAAAAGGAGAAGAAAGGTCGCCACTAGAATGGGGACCTGAGCAGGATACAGCCTTTAAGACGTTAAAGGAAGAATTGATGTCATCACCAGCACTTGGACTACCAAATGTTCATAAGCCTTTTCACTTATTTGTACATGAAGCACAAGGAAATGCCTTAGGCATGTTGGCTCAGAAATTGGGAAACTGGGAGAGACCTGTAGCATACCTATCAAAACAACTGGACACTGTGGCCAAAGGATGGCCACCCTGCCTGAGGGCAGTTGCAGCTACAGCACTGCTAGTAAGTGAAGCAGACAAACTCACATTAGGACAGAATCTACAAGTCACAGTACCACATGCAGTCCTTGCCCTTATAGAACAGAAAGCAAATCATTGGCTCACCAATTCTCGAATGCTAAAATACCAAAGCATGTTATGTGAAAATCCACAGATACAACTGGAAGTGAGCCATGCTTTGAACCCAGCCACATTGATACCCATCAGTGAAGAATCTCCAAAACATGACTGTATAGAAGTCATGGACACTGTATTCTCAAGTCGACCTGACCTAACAGATGTGCCCATAGAGAATCCTGATCAGATTTATTATGTAGATGGAAGCAGTCTTATCATCAATGGACGACGCTGTGCCGGATATGCAGTAGTCACTCAACATGAAGTCGTTGAATCATCAGCTTTAGCTTCAGGCACATCAGCCCAAAAAGCAGAATTGATCGCACTTACCAGAGCATTACTGTTAGGTGCCAAACTTGTATTGAATATATACACAGACTCTAAGTATGCCTTTACTACCTTACATGCCCATGGAGCTCTCTACAAAGAAAGAGGGCTCATCACGTCCGGAGGAAAATCAATTAAGTATGGCCGAGAGATACTGATGCTACTAGATGCAGTATGGGTCCCAGCTCGTGTAGCTGTCATGCACTGCAGAGGACATCAAGCAGGTAAAGGAGAAGTTGCCAAAGGAAATAGATTTGCAGATGCCTCAGCACGACAAGCAGCTATGACAGGACAGATTGCACCACAAGCTATACCAATACAAGCAGCATTGTTTCCAGTACCCTTGAACTTATGGACACCACGATATACCACCAAAGAATTAGATTACTACTGTAATAAGGAAAATGGAGTGCTTAAAGATGGGTGGATTGAACTACCACCAGCAGAGGGTAGTCAACCGCCAGGACGAATAGTAATCCCTGAGTTGTTGGGTCCAGCTTTTGTCAAAGCCTTCCATGAAGCCACACATTATGGAAAAAGTGCTATGGAAAAAGCACTTAGACCACACTTCTGCATCACTATGTTAACAACTATATCAGCTTCAGCTTCAGTAGCACGCCAATGTCTAATTTGTGCTAAGAATAATGCCAAACAAGGTCCTATACCACCACCCCGAGCTCAATCAGGAGGTACAACCCCTATGAGCCATTTACAAATTGACTTTACTGAAATGCCAAAAGCTAGTGGATACCACTATTTGTTAGTGTTAGTCTGTACTTTCTCTGGATGGGTAGAAGCTTTCCCCACCAGAACTGAAAAAGCTCGAGAAGTCACCAAAGTTTTGCTAAGAGAGATTATCCCTAGGTTTGGAATTCCTGCAGTAATAGGGTCAGATAATGGGCCCTCATTTGTTTCTCAGATAACACAACAGTTAGCAAAAGCTTTACAGATACAATGGAAACTTCACACTGCATACAGACCCCAGAGTTCAGGGAAAGTTGAGCGAATGAATCGCACCTTAAAAGCTCAAATGTCTAAGCTATGTCAGGAGACTCACCTGAAGTGGCCCCAAGTACTCCCAATAGCCTTGCTTAGAATACGCTCAGCTCCTGTGACGTCAACAGGATTTTCCCCTTTTGAAGTTTTGTATGGTAAACCCCCACCAATAATACAGGGAATTAAAGGTAGTTTATCACAGATTGGTTCAGAAATTACCAGACAAGAACTTCTAGCTCTCAGTTTTGTTCTACAGACTCTTCATGCGTGGATCCAAGATCAGTTGCCTATCAACTTGACGGAGTCCCTGCATCGCTACAAGCCTGGTACCTCGGTGTGGATCAAAGATTGGAAGAAGACACCGCTGGAACCTCATTGGAAGGGACCATACATTGTTATCCTGTCTACCCCAACTGCAGTAAAGGTAGCGGAGATCGATTCCTGGATCCACCACAGCAGAGTCAAGCCCGCAGCAGATCCAGAACCCGAGCAGTGAACAGCAGAACAGCACCCTGATGTACCTTTGCGAATCACCCTGAGACGGCAACCAGCAACCTAGACACTTTTGGGATCATCCCAACAACTACAGTGCCTTGCAGTAGCCAAGTCTTTCGAAGAGGATTGCTGTTTCTAATACAGCAAGAGTTTGTTCAAACGAACCTCATGTGTGTGATTTTTACACACCACTTTGATACTATATTGATTGATAATATTTTAAACCAACTGAAAGTTGACAAGTTGGTTGATGCATAATAGACATTTTGAGGATCTTCAATCAACACTCAGCACCCGTTGAATTGCTTCATTAGCAAACGGGACGAAGAAGAGAACGTCGAGGTCAAGATTTCAAGTTGAGGATTCAGAAGAACTCCAATCAACATGTTTCTTTGCTTTTATTTTGCCTTGGTTGCCTGCTTAGGAGACTTTGAACTGACTTATGCTTTGCCTCCATGTACTGCTTGCATTACTTCCACTCGGACTGGAACAAAAGTAACTCAGACTTTGCTTTATCATTCTTACTATACCTGCACTGGTAAAGTGACTCGGTGTATTTATAACACTACTGAACTAAATATTTGTACTAAAGGTAAATCTAGAGTATGCTTTAATCCGCATCAGAATCCGTCCTATTACACTTTGGAAATACGATGGAATGATGCAGATGGACCTTTGCTCAATGCCACACCCCCACTTAAAGATCCCAGTAGACCTGCTATTTTGAGTTTTGATGCTTGTGATGCCATAAACAGAGATAGTCGCTCCAAATGTGGCACCTGGGAGAAAGCATATCGTAATGATGATAAGTATATGTGCCCAGAAGGTACTACTGGATGGGGAATATGTACAGGTAAAAAAGTTTCAGCCCATGTATATAGCACTGCATCAGTGGCGGACTACTATTGCCCAAGATGGGAATGTGTTTTCTATGCCACATGGAAAACTGGTATAATAGAAAATAATAAGGATAATCGAGTGGCTTCTTTAACTAAGCCAAATGAAAATCTTGACAAATGTTAAAAAGGTGCCTGTAACCCTTTACAATTATGGATACGTAATCCTAATGTATGGAAACAAGGATACAAGTTTGGTTTACGTATTGCAGGTTCCGGATCAGATCCAGGAACCATTGTGTATATAAGATTGAATATCCAAGCCCACAAGTTATCTAATTATCATATCCATAACACTTTTTATGAAGCTATGCATGTAAATAAGTTTGAAATTCCTCATCCTTCTCAGAATTTATTCTTAGAATTAGCTGGAGCAGTAGTATCTAGTCTCAAAATCTCAGATTGTTATTTTTGTGGTGGGACACAAATGGGTGATCAGTGGCCATGGGAAGCCCAAGAATTAAATTATTCTCTGACTTACAATCAGACTGAATTACACAAGACTACCAGCGAATGGGTGTTAGCACACACAATAGTTGGACGTCTTTGCTATGCCAGAACTGGACCTCAGTTTACCCAACAGGTAGGACAGCTGGTCTGTCTCAGCCAAATGTTTTATAATGCTACCACCAAAAAGACATTATGGTGGTCAGGAATACAAGAACCTGAACCTCCTAATCCATTAGTGAGATTCCCAGAACTTGCTAGTTTATGGACTAATCTTGCCAAACCTCATGCCTGGCAAGCCCCACCTGGCCTATATTGGATATGTGGAACCCGAGCATATGCCAGACTCCCTACACACTGGGGAGGGGCGTGTGTCTTAGGAACCATCAGACCCTCTTTCTTTCTCTTGTCCACAGAACATGGAGAACAATTATGATACCCAGTATACACTACTCACAGACACAAAAGAACAATAAGACAGAAGAGAGCACCTCTGCAGATAGGCAAGTGGGAGAAGTGGAAGGGTGATGATTGGCCACCAGAAAGAATCATTGATTACTATGGACCTGCCACTTGGGAGCAAGATGGCACATGGGGCTATAGAACCCCAGTTTATATGATTAATCGTATAATTCGCTTACAAGCAGTAGTTGAAATAATAACTAATGAAACTAGCCAAGCTCTCACACTTTTAGCTAGACAGAGCACCCAAATGCGCACTGCTATATACCAGAATCGCTTAGCACTTGATTATTTGTTAGCATCTGAAGGAGGAGTATGTGGTAAGCTGAATTTAACCAATTGTTGTTTGAAAATAGATGATAAAGGTCAAGTAGTTGAAGAACTTGCTGAAGATATGCGAAAACATGCTTATGTGCCAGTACAGACTTGGCACCCACTAAGATTACCTAATTGGTTTGCTAATCTTTTCTCATGGCTAGGAGGACTTAAGACTTTCCTTATATTAGTACTAATAATCATTGCTGTGATTTTTCTGTTGCCATGTATAATCCCATGTTGTATGCGTTCTATTCACAGTGCTATTGAAAGTACAGTAGAGCGGAAGACCGCAACTAAGATTATGGCCTTATGGCATCCTAGTCCTCCTGTGTATAGTCGGGATCCTCCGACCATGGTATAACCAAATTAAGTGATTTAACTCTCACACCTTATTAAATAATAGGGTGAGATTAATCAAAGGGGGGAATGTGGCAGGTGAAGGCCTGTGATCCATAGTGTCTGACATAAGCAGACAGGCCTAACTAGCTTGACCTGTAAATGAAGCCTGTGAAGAGGCCCATAGGAATTGCACATCCCCAATATGCTGCTATTGTAGAATTAGACAAGTAGAAGTATTGAATTAGCTTAGACAAGTAGAATTGAAGCCTGGAAAAATACAGAAAAATATGTTTAAAAAGCCACTGATAAGAAAAGTACAGCTATAAGGGATTTAATTGAAACTGCTGACAGAAAGGTTACAGAGCCCTGCTTCCCTGCACGTACTAACTAGCTAAATGGCCTTGGAGACAGAGAGTAACAAGTTGGTGAACTGGCCATTGTAATTGGGACTAGAAGGGGGGTAAGCAGGTGCTGAGCCCACTCGAAGAACATAATTGGATAGCCATATCAGTACCGGGACCAATAGAAGGGGTACGGGAGGTACGGGAGGTTACCGGGACCAATGGAATGTTTTCCTATGTCTAGAATGGTAGAAAAGTCTATAACAGTTGTTGTATTGCCAGAGAACATCGCTCAACCATTTTGAAATTGACATAGTTTGAGACTTGTGCACAAATAAATGATTTGGACCTTCTGAACAGACTCCTGGTATCATTGGTTTGTCTGCGCTCTGCTGCTACAAGACATTGAGTTAAGGAAATTCATAGAGTGTTGAGTTGTATAAGGAGGGAAGATTAAAGTCCCCTAGGAGTATTAAAGGTTTTTTTTAATGTGGATGTGCATACTGTATCTAATATCGAGGTGAGAGTATCTGGGCTAGAGTTTGGTGGTCTGTATATAATTCATATTGATAAGTTTCTTTTATCTATGTATAAGAGATCCATGTCATCAATGCTTTTAGCTATGTTCGGAGTTGCATTGAGTTCTTTTCTAATTAATATGAGGATTCCTCCTCAGCTGGTGGTCCTAGTAAAGTGGAATAGCGAATATCCTGCTTATAGAAGTTGGTTAGTTAGGACAGTATCCGTGTCGGATAGCCATGTTTCCGTGACACAAAATATATCAGGGCTATTGTCCTTAATAATGTCTATCATGATGGGAATTTTATTCCATATAGATCTGACATTCACTAGTAAGCATTTGATTGGTTTAGTCTTATCCTGGTAGACGTATGATGTGTTATTATTGAGAGTGGGGATATAGATGAGTCTGCTATTATATCGATTATGTCTTGAGCTGGACTTGTTGAAATGCAAAGGTGGTGTGAGTCTGATATGGGTCTGAATAATAGGTGTATTATATTGCTGGATAGGTGAGAAAGGGTATGATTGGTTCTGATATGTACTGTAATGGCTAGTATAATGAACAGAGCAACTAATGCGCGTAACATCTTTGTGCGCTATATTTAATTGTATGTGTCACTGATTTTAAGAATCTTATCTTATGTATTCTATCCTATTCACAATTGCTGGAATGATTTATATGTAGAATTTAAAATGCAAGGGTGCCAATAATATTGACCACAACTGTAAGATAAATATTGCCTAATACTCTATAAAATGACACTATGACAGGGCTCAACAAACCCCAGGTCGCCATGGCGACTGAAAAATCAGACCAGGTGCCTGAGGCTTAGAGCAGATGTGGGCAGAAGGAGGGCTGCAAAAAGCCAGCGCTGTCTACCCTTGGGGGTCTTACCTCCCATAGTCAGAAATGCTGAAACTGCCCTGGAGACATTTTTTTTTACAGAGTGCAGAGGCTGAAGAAATGTAAAGGGGCAGCAATTTTGACTTAAGGAAGTATGGTTGCGGGGATGGGTGGGAATGGAAGGCATGGGTGTGCAAGGTGGGAGGGAAAGAGTGCAAGTAGTGGGAAGGTGAAACACTCCATCCCAGCCCTACACACATGCAGGCATCTGACCTCCACACCACACACACACAGGTGTAGCTTAAAGTATCAATAGGGTGGTGGGAAAGGGAGGCGTTGGAGAGGAGCCTGATTTATTAAGCTCTTTCCCATAGAAAATGAGAAAACCGTAAATCAGGCCCTAAAATCTAAAAAGTAACCGCAATGCATCTTTTTTGGGTGGGCAGGGGCATGAACTGTGACCTAGGTTTTTGTGGCCAGCCCCTAGATTCCAAGAAAGTTTGTCAAAGTCTGCATTATGATCTTAAAGCCTATTTTAAAATGTTTTGTTTTTTTATTCCTTAAATGTACACTTTGTCCACACTGTGGCTAGGTGTAGGTTAACCATATGAGTACAGAAAATGCCAGCTTATCATGGTATGTTTTCTCCTTTCATAGACCTTTTATATCCATAGGCATTCAAGGGCATGGAAGACAACATGATGAATTTCTGTGGGTAAAGCTGGAAGTCATCCAGTTCCTTTTCAATTACTTAAAAAATGTATAGCTCAGACATGTTCTCCCCTGCAGGTTAGGGTTGCTTAGAGGTCATCAGAAAGGAAGATAGAATGAAATTATTACACAACCTTATACTTTCTTTTTTAACTGCTTATGCACTGAAACAGAATGTAACTTTTTGTATAATGGAAATGAAAACAATGGCCTTGAAATGGGTACCTCCTGCTGCTAACCAGGTAAAGAATATTATAACCAAACTAAACGGCAGAGGCAGCCTGAAAAAGGGTAGGCTTGAGCCAAGTATTTTATAAATTTTACTGAAAAGATGTAATTCTAATGACTTAACATGACTTGCCTGAGTGCCTGCATCGTAAGTCCTTAACTCAATAAAAATATAAAATACAGAAAATATATCCCTATGTATCAAAAAAATCATACCTAATCCTCTCCATTCCAAAATAATAACCAATTAAAATGTAATAATGTAAATCCAGCTTCATCATATCTATCTATCTAATATATATATATATATATATACCAATCATAAAATTGGGAGGAGGGAGGAGTGGCCTAGTGGTTGGGGCAAGGTACTTCAGGCCAGAAGGTCAGTGGTTCAAATCGCACTAGAGGACAGCAACCTTGGGCCAGAAGGACTGGCATTTCTAGTCCCACCAGTGCTCCTTGTGGTCTTGGGCAAGCCACTTAACCCTCCATTGCCCATGTTTCTTGTAAAAGTATCAGTGTATGTGTCTCATATCCCCTCATGTTAAATGTATCCCCCAATTGTGTTGTGACCACTTTGATTGAAGGATAAGGTGGTATACAAAACTGTCTAAATAAATAAATAAAATAAACTAAGGGGTATGTTTACTAAAGAACATTAAGGGAGCAAGTGTGCTATTAATGCCTGTCCTCCAGGAACAAACAGGAAATCAGTCCTCACAGGGGTGATGTCAGCACTGATGGAGCCTGTGTGGTAACCTCTCCCCAGCTTTCAAAGAAGCCCTTTGGGAGACACTCCACATATGTGTGGACCCCTTCCCACCCAAGGGTACCATCTTGAATCAGTCTCCTTTTTTCCGTGGAGCCCATCAGAAGTGTATCTGTTCCCCTAGAAAAGGTTTGTGATTTTTGTTGTCTTTTTTGCTTTCTCCGGTAGCGTACCATTGCCTTTTCCCACCCCCAAGCCACTTGCCTCGGCACCACATCCTCTGGTCCTTTTTTCTTCTTACTTTTTTCATTTGGCGTTGGTTCGCTCCTTTTTCCTGGCCGAGCCTGGTGAATTTGACCTCACGGGGGCCATCTTCCCCCGCCATGGCCTCAGCCAGAGGCTTCAAGACGTGCGACCGCTGTGCTCATAATATGTTATGCACGGATCTGCATGATTGCTGCCTTTGATGCCTTGGGCCAGACCACGATGCCTTGGTCTGCAGTTTCTGTAAGCAGATGACCCCTTAGGCCCTCAGGAAATGTCAGCAGCAGCGTGAGTCCTTTTTTCAGAAGATTGACTCAACCCCGGAGTCCTTCGCGAGATCCCGCTCAGAGATTCCTTCCAGGACCTTGAGCACCTGTGGAAACTGTGCAGTCTCAGAGCCCCAGGACCATGGAACCTCCAGCTGGAGCTCCCGCATTGAGGATCACACCAAGAAGGGCCGGAAGACCTCGAGGACCCTGTCAGGAAAAGTGGGGAAATCCCACAGACCCCAGTCCCGCAGCCCTTGAGCAGATGGCCAAGTTGATTGGCTGGGAAATGTCCATTCCCCAGGACTGGTCTCAGACCTCCGAGGCCATCCTGGTCGAGGACTCCCCCTCAACGGAACCAGGCCTGAAGTCCTCAGTGCCCGTGCTAAAGGCTACGGATGCATCTGGTCTCAAGGCCAGGATGGTGGCCTTGAAGCGCAGTTTGTCTTCATAGCCCACCAGTGTGCTCTGATGCCTGGTTCCTCAGAGTCATCACTCCCAACCACCAGGCCCTCCACTGCGAGGGACTCCCTGGAGGTCAAGCTGATCCTCAAGTGCCACCAGCCTTGAGAGATGCCTCGGCCATGGTCCCGGTCCTTGGGGCCGTGGTCCTCACCACTCAGTGTCCTCAGCTCCGAGCTGCTGTGGCTTCGAGGTCCTCAGGGTTGGACCAGCACCCTGAGTCCCGGAGGACTCCTGACGACTCCTCCAAACTGGACTCGGATTGGGAAACCGAGGACAAGAAGTCCCCGGATACTCATCATCACCGTGACATACCCTCGGACCCATCCTCTTCGGAGTTGAGATGACAGTCCCCACGAGGACATGGCCTTCTTCGAATTTGTGCGAGACTTGGTCAATTCTCTGGCATTCGCCACTGAGTCGGAGGAAGACCCTCGCACGGAGGACCTCAAGATCCTCCAGTACGACGTCCCCCCCCCCCAAAAGAGGCACTCACAGTGCCCGTTCCTGCCATCCTGGAACTGCTGCTCTTCTGCATGTGGGAGACCCCACATTGGTGCCCATAGTTAGCAGGTGGCTGGACTCACAACTCCATGGTGGTGGAGGAGTCCATGTGGAGGCTCAAGAGCCAAAAAAGAAACTCCTCAGTGCCTCCTGACAAGGAGGCCCGTGCCATTGACATCATGGGCAGAAAGTGCTTCTAGGGCTCGATGCATGTTGGCCAGATCCAGGCTCACCAGTTGTAAATAGGCATGTATCTTCGAGACCTGGCAAAGGAGCTCACCGGGTTCTCGGCTGGTTTCTTGGAGGAATTCCTCCAGCAGTTCTAGACCCTGGCCTCAGCAGTCAGGTAGTGGACTATGATGGCTTTGAGTCGGTAGCTAGAGTAGCTGTGGTGGGTATTAGTGCCCAGTGCCAGGCTTGGCTACAGCCCTCTGATCTGGAGCAATGGGTCCAGGATAAATTGGTTGACATCCCTTGCCATGGAGAGATCTTCTTCGGCAAACCTCTGACAAACAAAGCTGCCGAGCTGGAGTCCAAGTTCCTGATTAGGACCAGACATTCCAAAAAGACTGTTGATCCTTCCCGGAGGAAGGCTTCGGGTTGAAAGCCCTCATATCCAAAGAAGAGGAAGGCTTACAGAAACTACCCTCAATATCAGGCCTTCCCAGCTCCCCAACAGGGCCAGCAAGCCAAGGGCACAGCCCACATAAGCCTAAGAACCCCCCACACCCCAGCCCTTGCCCCTGGCGCAACCTGGAAGGGGCTTTTGACTCGGGCATAGTTTCTCTTCCCCCAGGAGGCACAGTCCTGCAGCACACAGGGGCATATCTGGTGCTGTTTGCCCACAGGTGGCCCTCCATTACCACTGACACGTGTGCCCTTCTGGTAGTGAGAGAGGGTTACCTCCTCCACCTCCACCAGACATCCCCACCATTCTTTCCAGGAGAGCCCCCAGGACTCCCCTCCACTGGGACCTGCTCCGACAGGAACTCGCAAGCTTCTAGGGGATCATGCAGTGGAACCCGTCCAAGCCCACCTCAGGGGCACAGGGTTCTACTCCTGCTACTTCCTGGTACCAAAAAGGACCTGATAGGGGACGCGCTACCCCCAGAGATTCGTGCTATCAATGATCTATCCCTTTTCAGGAAGGCACTCAAATCCCACCTCTTCCCCCAATATTACTTGACAACTAACCAATCTTAATCACTACCCAAACTAAGAACAAATCCTGTAATGTATACCTGTAAATACTCTTGTAAATACTCTTGTAAATAGTTGCAGTAATGACGTTCCATGTTTTATTCCAAGTTCTCTGACCTTGTTCTCTGTAAAACCTAACAGTTTGTTGTTATGGTATGTTGTTATATTGTGAACCGCGCTGATTCTGAATAGAGCGGTATATAAGAGCCTGTAATAAATAAATAAATAAAATAAATAAATAAATAATAAGGTTTAGTTTAGGTGCACATACAGGAGGCCTGCACAAGGGAAATCAGAATCCTGTATATGTCTATATATGGAAAGGAATGTGTTGTGCTAAGCTAAATTGATTGTTCTACTCAGAGACGACTCGCATTTGCATGGTTACTGATAAGCTGTGGTGGACCTCAGAGGATGGATGAATGACGTATGAATATGTTTTTGTAAATGTATAAAGGATAGACAATTCCTCCACCCTATGGAATAAACTTACACACTTTCCTTCTGTATGGTTGTGAGTTTTATTCCCCTGGAATTCCAGGCAGCCGAGCAGGAACAAAGGAAGCAGACGGAGGGGATTCCCTAGGCCTGGAGGCTATGAACAGAGATAACCCCTAACAATTTGGTGTCAGGAAGTGGGATCCTCCCGTGGGCCGGGGGGACTCCTGGGTGCCTGGGTGGCACGGTTAAAATTTCTCTGTCGTCCCTGGATGGGACGCTGCCTGGGTGGCACAGTACAAAATTCCTCTGTCGTCCCTGTGTGGGACACGAGGTGGTATCTGCTTCACGTTCCTTCCCTGCTGCTATTGCTTGTATGTGTGTGAGTCAGGCAAGACGCCCCTGTATGGTCCTGAAGCAAGAGCGCTTGTGACGGACCTGTGCAGAACGCAAGTGGCCTGACGTGCGATTGGTGTGATTATTAGAGGATGGGACAGTCCCATGGTAAGGGAACAGTCCCTGACTCTGCGGGAGTGCTTGAGCAGCCTAAACCAAAGGTTTTTATCAGATTTAAATCTACTGTTAAAAAGAATTTGTACTCCATCCTTACTCCTATACCCCCAGGGGCTCCTCCCACAGGTTCAGAATCTCCTAAAGAATATGTTAATCGGGTGTCAGGGGGCTATTATACTAATCCATGGGTGGACAATATGGCTGGGTAGACGGAGAGTCTCTGCAGTTCTAACCCCTTTCCCCAGGAGGGCAGATTTTCTGCCTGGCATTTGGACATAAGGGGATTGTGTTTAGGGAATAGGAAAGCTTTTCCTTTTTATTCAGGTGATCCCAAATGGCCTAAATCTTATATGAAGGAGTGTGGAACTGTGTGGCTGCGGTTAGCTCCTTACTATAATGGACCGCCTGGCTCTGTTGAGCCATCTGGGCTCTCTTCTGCCTCTACAGCCACGTCTCAGGTTACTCCTTCTGCAACTTCTGTTTCTGCAGCACCATCTGCCCCTCTTTCCCCTGAGTCTGTCCATCCTCCTCCTCCATATATGACTGCTGCGTCTGGTTTATATCCTGTTCTTCCCTCCCTGAAGGGCGATGAGTCCTTGGAGGATTTGGTTCTGGCAGCTGGGGGGGAGGGGGGGTGGGGAGGGTTACAGCCTCCGGACCTGTGATGCCAGGGAAGGGTACACCACCTGTCCTTCTCCCTAACGATCAAGACCCCATGCTTAAGCGTTTCCCCATTACCCTTAACCAGGTAGAAATAAAGAAGGAGCGCAGGGAACGCCAGCGAGCCTGTCAGGAAGGGTCAGGTTCACCTGTGTTGGCTGACAGTGCATGCCTGCGAGATAGTGGGTTGTTAAGGACCCCTCCGTCTGAGGACAGAAGTGAGGGCGATTCTCGCCTGTGTCTGTCGCAGGAAGCTTGTCAGTTGCAGGAGTCCCTTTCTCAACTTAAAGAAATTATTGTTGGTATGGGGGTAGGCAGTCAGGGTTCTTGTACTTCCTCGCCTAGTACTTCTTCTCTTCCACCCCCCGTTCTGACTCCTCACAGCCCCGGGAAACCTTTTGTTTTCTTCTCTGTCCCGGCTACAGCTTCTACTCCCCTGCTGGAAGTGAAGCAGGAGCTGGAGGGGAAGCAGGAGACCCCTCCGTGTGGGGAGGGGAATTTGCAGCTCCCCTTCCTAACCATTGGTGAGCAGGTGGTTATTAAGCCCCTAGACCCTAATGTTTTATCCTCTATTTTGCAATATGCCCCAAATCCTATGAAGGCTCCAGCAGCTACTGTTCAGTACTTACAGAGTATGACACGGGGTTTGCAGTGTACGGCACAGGATTATCGGTTAATTATTGAGGGGGTGTTGGGATATGATGAGGAAACCCCATTTGATTTTTCTAAAGTAAAAATATTAGAGGATCCCTTTACTTTCCCCGATGTTGCTGCCCGTGCCTTGCAAAAGCCGCAGGCTGTTAAGGATATGTGGGGGGAAGTGCAGAAAGAGTTTGAGCGATTGTTTGGAGCTAAGCAGAACTTGGCAGCTTCTATTGCCTGTCAGCAGGAAAAAGGAGAGGGGGTTTCACAGTTTGTGCGATGATTCAGAAAGTGTTGGAAGGAGGAGGCAGGGTTAGCTATTCCTGCAGATGGTTTGATGGCTTCTATGTATATACAGACGTTGTTAGGGGCCATGCGGCCCGAGGTACAGGTTGCAATAAAGCAGATGGTTGATGAATGGTTTGATATGTCGCCAGTAAAGTTAGAGAAAGTGATTTTGTCCAAAGAAGCGGCGGGATGTTTTGCTGGAGTCTAGGGCCAGAGAGGGAGAGGGAAGGTGAAGGTGTCGCATGCATGGCAGCAGCCCTGCCCTCCAGGTGAGTGGAGTGGGGGGGCCGGTTATGGGGGATGGGGGAGTCAGGGACCCTTTCCAGGAAGGGGTGGGGGATTTCGGGGGCAAGGGAGAGGCTGTGTGGGGGGGTCGATGGAGTGGTGGTATACCCCATAATCAGATATGTTTTAACTGTAAGCAGCAGGGACATTGGAAGAATGAGTATCTGTATGCAGCAGCCATGCTTTTTCCTCCCGCCCCTCCTCCGGTGGCTTCGGCGCCTGCGGTACCTGGTGCCGGAGCCTCCGCAGCCCCGGCCCCAGTCATTCCATGGCAGCCTCCCCCAGGTCGTGCCTAGGGCTGCCCTGAGGCGATGGTTCCGACCTGGGTACAGCTAACAGAGAAATGGAAGGACCCCCCCTGTTGTTCCTTGTTGATTGGGGGGTGCCCTGTGACCTTTGTTATAGACACAGGAGCTACTTGTTCTACGTTGCATGCTTCTATTTGGAAAGAGTCTCTGACACCAGGTCCTGCCTCGATAGGGATTAATGGAACCTCAACCCCCACTTGGATTACCCCCCCCCCCCCCGTTACTCATTACGCCCTTAGGGCAAAAGTCCCCGTTGTTTACGCATTGTTTTACAATAATTCCTTCCTGCCCGGTTAGTCTGCTAGGGAGAGACTTATTATGTAAGTTAGAGGCTACTACAGTCAGTGCTTCTGACGACACTTTTTCTCTACTTTCCCCTTATCTCTTGAACTTGTTGCAGGAGAATGTTGATACAGTGTCAGTACTGGAGCAGGTCCCTCCTTCATTATGGGCTTCCTCTCCTACCGATGCTGGGTTGGTTCCATGTACCCCTTATGTTGCCAAATTAAAAAATCCCACAGCAGTTGTTTGTGTTAGGCAGTATCCTTTGTCTAGTGCGAAGGATGAAGCTTTACGATCCATGATTGCTGAGTTTGTGGCCACAGGAATAGTTGTTCCCACTGTATCTCCCTTCAATATGCCCGTGAATCCCGTCCCCAAAGGGGAGGGGTTCCATTTTACCCAGGACCTTCGAGCGGTAAATCAATTGGTTGTTCCATTAGCCCCGGTGATGCCGGATATTGCTGGATTGTTAACCCTTATCCCAGTAGATGCTAAATGTTTCACTGTAATAGATTTGGCCAAAGCCTTTTTTAGCGTGCCGTGGACCCCCAAACCCAGCCCTTGATGGCTTTTATGCATGCTGGCAGACAATATACCTGGACCTGGCTGCCGCAGGGATATATTGATTCCCCAGCAGCCTATTCCTTAGTTCTTAAAGCATCAATTGAAATGTGGCATCCGCCTTGTTCCTCCACTCTTCTCCAGTATATGGATGATTTGCTAGTGTGCTCTAAGACATGTCATGAATGTGCTACAGACTCTGTATCTCTGCTCTGCCACCTTGCCTCTCATGGACATAAAGCCTCTCTGAAAAAGCTGCAGTGGTGCTGGATCAACCCAGTAAGGAAACGTGGACAGCAGATAGGAAGGAAATTCTTTTATTGGTCAACAGTAGCCTATGGCCCGACACAGGCCGTGTTTCACAACCTTCATCAGGGGCAGGCTAAACTGCAAGACGAGACCTCAACTTTCAAACCTTATATCCTCACTAAATGCCGATTCTTAAGAGTTGTCCTGCAAGAAACTTACAGAATGAAGTGAAGTATACACTATCAGCGCGTTCAATACTCTCGCCGTTGAACGCGCTGATAGTGTATACTTCACTTCACTTCATTCTGCCTGACTCAGACTTGTTGCCATTGCCATCAATCTTTGGAAGGGCTGTGTCCACAGATAGCCTAGGGCTGTGAACACTTTCACTTGCACAGGGACAGCTGTCTGCATGTGTGTGTGAACTGCCAGTTGTGGCTGCAGCTCCTGGCACAGGTCATGGATGGCAGCGTGATCAAACCTGTAGTGGGACACACACTGTTCATCTGACAGGTCCATGTACTGCCACCTCGGCCTGGTAAACCTGGCATATGTGTGCCTGTGTGCTGCCCTTCAACATTCACAGTGTGCACAGTCCAGCAGGGCCATGGTGAACCAGGCATTCAATTCCTCCAGCGACATATCACCTGCAGGCCAATGCAGCAACTCGCACCTGCGGGGCAACGTGAGATGACAGTGAGTGGGTGCTGGTGTCTATCCATTTATGCTGCACAAAACATACCGCAACACACATCACCCAATCGCACTCACACAGCGGCTACTCCAGGTATGAGGTTTGCTACCCGTGTGTTATATCTGAGGGTGCGCACACCAGGAAAGTGAGGTCAGCCATGACCCACAGATATCTTCAGAGTATCCAAACTGTGGTTAGGTGTGATAGTGGCTGACGGTGGAACTTTGGCATGTTGGTGGGGGGATTTGGTTTGACTTACCTTTCTTGGATTGGAATCTTTGGCTACTATCTTGGTTTCTTTTATCTTATCCTTGAGGTTTGGGATTGGTGGGTATGCACATTGTGAGACTATACCCTCCTTAGGCGCCCGCCTAGATATGGGGTATAGCTTTGTTTCTTAAAGGAATACTCTGTGGGAGGAGAGCATTCTGTACCTGGGAGCAGTCGCGGTGATTTCATCGAGCCGCGGAGCTGTCCTGCAGATCGGGACCAGGACCTGTTGAGTCAGCTGCAGGCGCGGGGTGGGCACCAGTGCTTCAGAGGACCCCCCTGCTCTCTACAAAACCCGGCGAGTGCTATACGCGGCCGCGTGTTCGCGGCCTGCGTGGTCGTGATCTAAGGGGCGTGATACAAGGGGCAGGACACGCCCCTTTGACGCCCCTTCGACGCGTCTGAGGCGCTGGAAGTTCACTGGCTTGTCGATGGGAAAGCGGAAAGCCAAACCGGCCGTCACACCAACAACTTCTGGCGGCGTACAGGGGGGTAAGGTTGGCCCCATGGACAAGCATGTTACTTCTCTGCAACCTGCTATGCAATCACCGGAAGGGGCTTCTTTAAGCCCAGAAACCCGGTTACCACCTCCCCTCCCACAGTTTCCACTTTCATCTACTCCTGTGGACACTTCTGTATTGGATAAAGTTGTTGCTCTTTGTCCAGTTGAACCAGTGATATCTGAAGATCCTTTTGTTTCTCCTTCTGGGGAGGTTACTCTTTTGGATATCTTTACTGCTATTAAGAAAATGGACGTACGCTTATCTGGTACTGTTTCATCTCTTTGTTCCTTTTCCAGTGATGTAGTTGGTAAAGTGAAGATGATTGATTCACAATTGGTTTCCTTAACGGGATCCGTTACCCATGCTGATTCTCAACTTCAGGTATGTGTTACTAATAATGTGGCTTTAGTTAAAGAGCTCTCAGCGGTTTCTTATCGCTTGGAGCTTGTTGAGAATCAGTCTAGGGCACGGAACCTTCGTTTTCTTAATTTTCCTACCACTCATTTGCTTTCCTTTGATTTATTGTTTAAAAAGTATTTTATTGAAGTTCTTCAAATTACAGAAACCATTGATGTCCTCCAAATGTTTTCTTTTTCAAATGCTCTTGGGACGGTGCCTAATCCTGATGGAGATTTACCCCCTCCCCAGGATTCGGTTGCCCAAAATTTGACTGCTTTTTTGGAGGATTCTTTGGATATTATTCCTAAACGCTGTACACTAGTGGTAACATTTTCCCTAGAGTCTGTTAAACTAAGGGTATTACGTGCTTATTTCAAGCATAAGGATCAACTGTTTTGTGGATTTAAAATTCAGGTTTTTCCTGATATAGGACGGACTACCCAGACTCGTCGCAAACAATTCTTGGCTTTAAAACCGAGAGTGCTTGCACTGGGGGCTTCTTATTTCTTAAAATTTCCCTGTCGGTGTCTTATTACATATGAAGAGCAGAATTACGTCTTTACAGAGGTGATTCAGTTACAGAAATTCTTGGTTAGTAAGGAAGCTGTTGTGAAATGAGTAGGTGGTGTGCTTAGATTTTTTTTTTTGCTCCCTTATGTGGGATCTTAGGATCCCTTATTACCTTATATTTTTTGTTAATTATGAATAATCTCTCCTCTCATTAATGTGTTTTTGATTATGTGAGGGTTATATTCTTGAAGAGTGTATCTTTTTGTGGTTATACTGTTTCTTCTTTTGTTGTTATTCTGTATCTCAAGAAAATGCAAAATAAAATAATTTAAAAAAAAAAAAAAAAAAAAAAGGAATACTCTGTAGTCGTGTGTCCAAGTGTAATTAAAGCTGGGCTTTATTCCCCTTCCCTTGAGGATTGCCTTCCGGATACAGCAGATAATGGTAACAAAAATAAACTGTTGCTTCACAGAAAAATAAAAGCTTTTCAAACGACAACAATGCTTCTTCTTGCTTTTTAACATAGAGAGTCTATCTCGTCAGAAATACATAGAGCACAATCCATGGGTTCTGGAATAATCTATGGGTTTGAACTTTCCCACTGCATCAAATCAGGACCTGGTCCTGTAAACGGGCACCATGTTTCAGCATTGCTGGTTTCACAACCTTGCCCCTGAGAGACCTCAGTTTCTATGAGAGGAGACTGTTCTGTGCAGACATGGACATAAGGAGCTGTGCTTGGGGTTTCTTTCCAATACCCATTCCAATAAGGGTTTTCTAACACACTGTAAGCTTGGCTCTTTATAAAAGGACCCACTTCCTTCCCTCTGTAGAAAACAGGGTACTTATCTTTCTTTCTGGTATAGAGAGTTTCCAGCCCTTCCTCTGTTAGCCAGGGCTTCTTCTCTGGGGTGTAAGCTGCCTTTCTCCGGGAGTTCCAAGCATTAGGCTTAGCTGAACTGTAATCACTTCCTGGCTTCAGTGAGCTTTCCTAGGTGTGATGTTTGCTCTCTACCTGCTTGGTTGCCTTCCCCGGCACGAGGTCCCCTCTGGCTTGGAAGTCTCTTGCACTGCTTCTCCCAGCACTCTCTGGTTCAACAGCTTGCTTCCACTCTGCCCTCTCTCTCCGTGACAGCGTGTCTCTCTGTGTCTGCTCCTGAGTCTCAATCCCCTTCTGGATCTGACTCCTCTCGCTTCCTTGACTCTCCCCTCTCTCTCCGTGACTCTGCCTCCTCTGTTGGATTTCCCACCTGGTTTTATCTCTCTGCTTGTTGTACGTTGTATGTGATTCTTTCCTCAGGTGAGCATGATTAGGACTCTGAGTTTCTACTGCGTCACTAATGCTATGAGGAAAGTTTGTTCCTCCATTCTTTGCTTCTCTGCAACCTGAATGTATTAACTGCTCATGTGGCTGTGAGGTAAGCTCTTCTTTTCCATTTCCCTTTATTATCCCAGGCTCAGTGCTGTCTACCTCATGACAACATCAGCTGCCTTGCTCCTATCCGGGGCGCTTAAAGGGACACACCGCACATGTGCATGTATGGTGATACACCACGCATGTGCATGTACGGCAACGCACCGCGACACACCTGTATGGTGATGCGGCTGATGGCATCATGTAGGGATTGAACCCTTGTCACCGGGTTGGTGGGCTGTGTCCAGTAACACTAGGCTATAGCACCACTCCATTGCTTGCTGTTACGCACAGTGGGCTCATAGCAGCAGCATTGCCTTGCTCACTGCACTGGCACTGTTCTTCCACATCTGCAATGTCATGTCTCTGGGGTTTGGTGTGCTGCTAGCGTGCATGTGTCTATGCATCATTTGGTGTTGGACACTTATGCCCTACTTCTGTCAACAGGTGCCGATGCAGCTACAGGACCCAGCAGTGCCCTAATGCCTGCCCCCGTAGCTCCTCTGCTGGTGCAGTCTCCTCCCCAGCCTGTGCCCTCTGTGGCTACACCAGAGGGGAGTGATCCTTGGACTGTGGGCCCCGCAGACATGCCACCATCGTCTGAAGTCAAAGCACAGCAGGGGCATCTTAGTTTGGGGAGGGGGAGGACCAGCTTGCCCTATTCCCAGAGATGCCTGGCCCACATGAGGCAGTACTGCCCAGGGATCACTGCAGGCAGTGCACACCTGAGCGGCTGCTGCTATGTGCAGAGTGCGTGCTAGCGCAAAAGGAGACACATGCAGAGCATGGTCACTCAAAACTGGAGCTCCTGCATCGCACTGTGGTCCTCCAGGAGCACCAGCTGGCAGCTACTGAGCATCTGGATGCCTCCATGTGCTGCCTTAACAGTAACATCAATTGACTACTTGACCCACTGCACAGGCCACATAGTATCTCCAGGAGCAAGCAGGAATGAAGTCTTCACATATGGGTGACGTCAGTACTGATAGATCCCGCACGGGAACGCTCCTCAGCATCCAATAGGAAAGCTTTTGGTAGCATCCCATTGTGCCTGCGTAGCTGCCTTCCTGCCTTTCCCGCTCTCCCTCCTCAGTTATTTGTTTTCCACGGAGCTGACAGGAAGCAAATCTGTCACTGCAGAAAATTCCTGTTTTTCATATTTTTGTGGTTCGCGTCTGCCTTCCCGTCTACGCTGGTACCAACCTCCGTTGGTACTTTCTTTCTTTCTTTCTTTCTTCTTTTTTCTCTTAAAATAAAAAAAATGTGAAGAAAAGGATTTTTTTCTTTTCTTCAGGCACATCAACGCTATCTTAGGCCTCGGCCCTCCATTTTGTCACAGACACAATTGAAAAACCATTTAGTGTTTTTAAGAAGTGTTCTAAGTGTGGCGGTATCATCTTGGCCACAGATACCCATGACTGGTGTCTAAAATGCTTAGGGCCTGATCATCAGCCATCAGAATGTCCTCTCTGTAGAAAGATGATGAAGAGAGGCCTACAGAATCGAGCTGCAAAACTGGGCACCCTCTTTGCCTCCAACGCTGCCTCTTTAGCATTGATATCATCGAGAGCTTCATCTTCCTCTCAAGGATCTCAGGTATTGAAACCTACGTCTTCATTGAAGGGTGGCCGCCCCCTCCCCAAGGGTAGATCTCCTTCTAAGTATCGAGATGCCTCCGGCATTGCCCTGGAGGGGGACACACCGGCCAAACAACCCCGGCTGGAGGACCTTCCCTCCAAAGCCTTAGTGGGGTCCCAGAATGCTCCCAAGGCTTCCACCTTCGGAGAGCTCCTGATGCCATGCTCAGGGATCGTGCCTCGTAATTCCGGTACCAATACTCACGCATTGGCAAGCTCCATGGATCAACGTATCTTTGCCATTGAGCGGAGCTTAGCGGCCTTATTGGTGGCCTCGGTTCCAGTAAAACCCTTACAGTCTGTCCGCAGGCGTCGGTACCAGCATCGGTACTGATGCAGGCTGCATCGAATTTTTGCTGCTTTCCATGCTACCTTCCATGCTGGCACTCGAATCCGTTTCCGGTACAAGGGTTCTGACTACACATATTCTAGGTACTGGCTTCGACCGATACAGAGTTTGTGCGGAGCGGGAACACCCTGCCTAATGATACTTCGAGTCTTCGGATTCCGATTCCTCGGACATTGAATCAGCCGATACTCGAGACATGCGAACTCTTCCGGAGGACCCATCTCCGTCCCCACAACACCGCACATCCCCACCAAAGGACATGTCTTTTCAAAACTTTATTCGCAATGTTGCTAGGGCCTATCCATAACAGTAACATCGGAGAAAGAGCCTAGGGCCAAGGAATTGGAAATTCTTCAATACCCGACAACTCCAAAAGAGGCAGCTAAGCTCCTTAGCCATTGGATACTTCATGAACTCATGCTTCGTATGTGGGAGGCACCTCTTACTATTTCTCCCATACCCGCCGACTTGATACCATATAACGGGTACTGGAGCATCCCGGTTTTCAAAAGACACAATTGCCGCACCATTCCATGGTAGTGGAATCAGCAATGCGTCGAATCAAGCATTACCCCACTTTTAAAAAAGATCTAAAAACACACCTCTTCTCCACTGCTTTTGACCTCCCCTCCCCTTTTGTGTGATAACTTTCCCCTTCCCCTTTCTCTCACACCTCTCTCTCCTTAACTATGTCTATTTAAAAGTCTCGGGTGCTTTCCTATCGTACATTGTAACTTCCTTTCCTTTCCGGCCCATTGGCCTTTTCTGTATATTAGTCATTTTTGTAAACTACTGTGTTCTAATTGGAATAGCGGTATATCAAGCTAATAAACATAAACATCAAGAGTGCAAAAACACATTCCTCAAATCCTCTGGGTAGGGAATCGAGAACCCTCGATGCTTTTGGTCGACATTGTTTTCAAGCCTCCATGCTATCAGCCAGAATTAGTTCCTACATACTCTATATGAGTATGTTCCTCAAAGAGGTGTCTAAAGATGTGGAGTTAATGGCTCTTCTTCTCCCAGAGGACAAGAGGGTGGATTATCTCACCCTTGTGAAGCATGCTCAGAATGTTTCAAAATTTGTTGACAGAGCAACTTCTGATTGCTTTGAGTGCATCAGCAGAACGTCATCCATCTGCATCGGTGCATGCAGGATTGCTTGGCTTCAAACATTGGATCTTGAACAATGGGTTCAAGATAAGCTGGGTAATATCCCTTGCACCAGTGAAAACGTCTTTGGCAAGGATTTGCAAGATTAGGCCTCTCAGTTGACGTCTGAGAACACTACCCTAAATAGGCTCTCTAGATCTTCTGCCAACCCAGCTAAGAAGAAAGCAGCAAAGAAAGCTTTCTTCAATAAAAAGAAGTATTATCCTTCCTATACCCCTGCTGTTCCATGTCAGCATCATGCTCCTCAGAAGGGGCAACAACCTCCAAAACAGCAAAAGAAGGTTCAGACTCCCAAGTCTCAGCCACCTCAGCAGGCCCAGACTGCTCCGGGTTTGTCCTTTCTAGAGAACATGGCTGTCCTGCCTCTAGAGAATTCCGACCCCATCCACATTCCCAGCAGACTCATTATGCCCACAGGTGGCATCTCATCATCTCTGAGCGGTGGACATTAATAGTACAGGAGGAATACAAACTTCATCTACGAAGCCTACCACACCCCCCCCCCCCCGACTTCACCAAGAGAGTTCCATTCTCAGCCCCTTCTCACTGCTCTGTTACTACAAAAGGTCACCTCCCTTCTACTGCAGGGTGCAATAGAGGAGGTTCCAACATTCCAACAGGGAATGGGCTTTTATTCTCCCTAATTTTATTCAAAAAAAAACAGCGGGATACAGGCCCATTCTGGAACTCAGGGAACTAAACAAGCATCTCCTATGGGAGTTCAAGATGGTATCCCTGGGGACCCTTCTTCCCTAACTCCAGAGTCAGGACTGGCTCTGTTCTTTAGATCTAAAGGAAGCATACACTCTTATTCTTATCCATCTAGAACACAGAAAATTCCTGTGCTTCATGTTTCAGGGAAGACACTATCAATACAGAGTCCTGCCTTTTGACCTTGCCTCTGCCCCAAGTGTCTTCACAAAATGCATGGTGGTAGTAGCCGTATTTCTAAGGACTCTAGGGATATTTGTATTCCCTTACTTAGACGACTGGCTCATAAGACCAGTCTTTCCCTCTCACGCACCATGCAGGTGTTATAACATTTGGGATTTGTCATAAATCTTTCAAAATCCCAATTCATCCCCTCTCAAACTCTAGAGTTCCTAGGGGCCCTCTTAAATACTCAGCAGTCAAGAGCATTTCTCAGGCATGTCTCAAGAATTATCTTACTGCTACAACTTCTTGGTCATATGGCATCAACAGTGCATGTAGTTCCATATGCCTGTCTGTTTACACATGCACACAGCCCAATGGACACTGGCATCCCAGTAGTTTCAAGCATCAGGTCACCTGGGGGACAAGATAACAGTCTCTACCCTTCTGATCTCATCTTTCCAGTGGTGGCAATCCCCAGAAAATCTCCTTGTAGGATCACCTTTTCAGATGCCAGCACATCAATGTATCCTGACGATGGATGCATCCAGACTGGGCTGGGGAGCCCATCTGGGATCGCTCTCCACTCAAGGATTCTGGTCTCAGCAGGAGTCACAACTCCACATAAATCTGCTGGAGCTCAGAGTCATTCTCGATGCTTTCAAAGTGTTACAGGACCATCTTCATTGCTGCAGAATCCTAGTCCAAACTGACAATCAAGTAGCCATGTTCTATGTGAACAAGCAAGGTGGAACAGGTTCTTGAGCCTTCTGCAGGGAGGCTCTACATCTCTGGTCCTTTGCCATACATCATTGCATTCACCTCCAAGCAGTGTATCTCCTGGGTAAACACAATGTTTTAGCGGACAGACTAAGTTGAATCCTTCTCCCCCATGAGTGGTCTCTTCATGTAGACACAGTCTCCCACATTTTTCAGATCTGGGATATACCAGAGATAGACCTGTTCGCAAGTCCTCAGAATGCCAAGCTCCCTCGCTTCTGTACCAGGACTCCTGTGCCGGACAGCCAACAAGTGGATGCTTTTCACCTCCACTGGTGACAGGGCTTCCTATATGCCTTCCCTCCCATTCCCCTAATTCCCAAAACTCTTTTCAAACTCCAGACAGACAGGGGCTTCATGATACTCATAGCCCCATGCTGGCCACGTCAACTGTGGTACCCTATCTTTCTACATCTCTCAGGCTCAACCTATAAATCTGGGGTCTGCTCCAGATCTCCTCTCTCAGGAGTAGGGGACGCTGCTCCATCCCAATCTGCAGTCTCTCCATCTCAAAGCATGGCTGCTGAAGGCATAGCCTTCCAAGGCATTAACCTTCCCGGGAGGATAAGAACATCCTCTTAGCTTCTAGGAAGCCATCCACCAGGCACACCTATGCTTTTAAGTGGCATAGGTTTTCTTTCTGGTGTTCTCAGAAGAATCTTAATCCCTTCTGAGCCCCAGTTGAGGCACTGCTTGAGTATCTGCTCCACCTATCTTCTTCTGGTTTCAAAACTAATTCAGTAAGAGAACACCTAAGTGCCTTTGCGGCCTCTCGCGTGCCCTTAGATGGACAACCCATCTCTTCTCAGCTGCTCGTAGCATGCTTCATGAAGAGTCTTCTATTAAACAAACCTCCCATTAAGCCACCACCAGTGGCATGGGACCTCAGTGTGGTTCTAGGACAGGTTCTCAAGCCGCCCTTTGAACCTCTAGCCACTACCTCACTTACGTTTCTCACATGGAAGGTCATCTTCCTCATTGCCCTCACTTCAGCAAGGTGCATTAGTGAGCTCCAGGCCTTAGTGGCTGACCTACCTTACACACGGTTCCACCATGATAAGGTAGTCCTTAGGACTCACCCTCACCTCATGCCATAGTTACATAGTATATGATGGCAGATAAAGACCAGCATGGTCCATCTAGTCTGCCCAGCAAGGCAGCAAGAGTAGGTGCACTTACCGCTTTGTGCATGTCACCCCTCCCCATGTCTTTGTTTAGGTGTGTACCTACCACTCCATGTAGGTCACCCCTATTTGTTTTGTTCAGATATAAGAGATAGTTTATGCTTGTTTTGATTTTATCATGTTGCTATAAAGAGAACCACTGTGTCTGTCCCATGCCATTTTGAATTCTGACACTGTGTTTGCCCCCACCACTTCTAACAGGAGGGCATTCCAAACATCCACCACCCTTTCAGTGAAAATGTATTTCCTGATATTGCCTTTCAGTTTACCCTCTTGCAGCTTCATGTTATGCCCTCTAATTTTACAGCTTCCTCATCTTTGGAAGATGTTTGTTTGTCCATTAATACTCTTTAAGTATTTAAAGGTCTGAATCATATCTCTCCTGTCCCTCCTCTCCTCCAGAGTGGTACCCTCTGATGAAGATGGTCTCGCCCTTCCATTTGATCCAGTCGGTCTACTTACCTGTGTTTTTCCCTAGACCACACTCATCTAGGGCAAAAGCAACCCTCCAGACTCTGGATTGTAAACGTGCCTTAGCTTTTTATCTCCAGAGGACCCAAGAGCACCAGAAAGCTTCTCAGCTGTTCAAATCCTTTGACTCTAGTCACCTCAGGTTGCCAGTCTCCAAATGTACTCTCTCCAAGTGGACAGCTGACTGCATCACCTTTTTCTTATGAGAAGGCAAGACTCTCCTTCGAAGGTCATGTCACTGCCCATAATGTTCGAGCCATGGCTACCTCAATGGCAAATCTACAATCTGTAGCTATTGATGAGACCTGCAAAGCAGCAACTTGGTCTTCAGTCCAGTCTTTTGCTGCTCACTACTGCCTAGACAAGGACTTCCGCCAGGATGCCATGTTTGGCCAGGCTGTTCTCTAGCATCTCTTTCAGACTTAGAGCAATTCCTACCCTCCATCCCAGATTTTGATACCAGACATCCATGGAGGATATATGATCTCTTTAGGCATACCTGGGACAAACCACAGCTGATTCTAAGGTCATCTCTCTGGCATCTTCTATCTAGGGAGTCCCATATGTAAAGACCACATTCCTGCTTGTTCCTGGAGATAGCGTAGTTTCTCACCTGTAGCAGGTGATCTCCGGGAACAGCAAAAATTTAGTCTTCACAAACCACCCTCCTCCCCTATGAGTTGTAGACTTTCTCTTTTTATTTTTTTCTCTTTCTCTTTCTCTTCTTTTATCTCAGCTACAAACTCAACTGAGGAGAGAGAGCGGGAAAAGCGGGAAGGCAGCTACGCAGGCACAGTGGGATGCTCCCAAAAGGTTTTCTATTGGATGCTGGGGAGTGTTCCCACGTGGACTCTGTAGGTACATATGTCACCCATATGTGAAGACTAAATTCCTGCTGTTTCTGGAGATCACCTGTTACAGGTGAGTAACTATGCTACGCCTGTCCCCATTCTTCTGGCTGAACTGCCCTCTCAGTCCACCTGGACAGCATCACCACTGCCATCACCGTCCAGCAGTGCATTTGCTGCTGATGTTGTACCTGCTAGCGCCAGCACTTCTGCACCAGCATCACTGCCAACTAGCCGGATCTCCAAACGCATCACTGCACAGACAGCATCAACTGTGGGGACCATCAGCATAGAGCTATCACACATTCTGGAACCTGTGACTTGGGGTATGGGGCCACCATTGGTGTTTCCTCCATTCCACGAGGCTCTCGGGGAAACCAGTAGGGACAGCACAGCTCCAGGTCGGATAACCCTCCGCTCCAGAGCATGTCATGGCACCCACGCCTGCCATCTTGCCCTCAGGGAGGAGAAGGGCACAGGGGAGGGCAAGGGGTTGGGGGCAGAGGTAGCGCTCACATGGGGGAATGAGGTGAGGTGAGGTGAGATTGGTGTAGTTGCTTTAGGGGTGCGGTTGCAGGAGGGATGGGGTGGTTAGCAGTGAGCTGTGGGGGTATGTGGGTATATGATGTGGGCACTGTAGGGTTCTGTGGCTTCACTTGGGTGCAGTTGTGGAGAATGTGGTCTGTGGGGTGGAATGCAACAGGTCGTTGTCAGCTCCTGCCTGTGGCACTGGCTCAGTGCATAATTAAACTTTGGAACTCATCGTCAAGGATGTAGTAAAAGCAGTTAGTGTAGCTGGGTTTAATAAAGGTTTGGACAATTTCCTGGATAAAGTCAATAAATCTAATTAAGGTAGACCTAGAGAAAGCCACTGTTTATTCCTGGGGCATGAAATCTAGCTACTTTTGAGATCTTGCCATGTACTTAATGATCTTAACTTAAAATGCTTTTTTTCTTTGCACAGATTAGGACAAAAGCACAAAATACATTTTAATTAAATAGACTATAAAGTATCTTCCAAAAAATGTTTACTAGTACTTCCCCTTAAGGGGCACATTCTGAATTGGCCGTCCATCCCCCTGTGCGACTGACTAGAAGCGGAATTCCCGGAGTTAGACCCAAATGAAGGAGTAGATAACATGAGAGGGGGGATCTAGCTAAGTTTGAAGAATGGCCAAAAATTTGGCAGCTGAGATTTAATGCTAAAAAATGCAGGGTCATGGATTTGGGCTGCAAAAATCTAAGGGAGCAGTACAATGTAAGGAGTGAAGTTCTTCTGTCCATGAAAGAAGAGTAGGACCTGGGCATGATTGATGATCTTAAAGTAGATAAACAGAGAGAAAAGGCAATGGCAAAAGCCAGAAGGATTCTTGAGTACATAGGGAGAGGAATGGCCAAGTACCTCTGTATAAGTCTCTGGTGTAACCTCATTTGGAGTATTGTGTGCAATTCTGGAGACTACACCTTCAAAAGGATATAAACAGGATGGAGTCTGTGCAGAGAGTAGCTACTAAAATGGTCAGTGATCTTTGTTATAAACCAGAGGTACTCAAATCCAGTCCTGGAGGGCCGCAAACCAGTCAGGTTTTCAAGATATCCCTAATGAATATGCATGAGATATATTTGCATGCACTGCCTCCACTGTATTTGAATCTATCTCATGCATATTCATTAGGGATATCCCAAAAACCTGACTGGTTTGCGGCCCTCCAGGACTGGATTTGAGTACCTCTGTTATAAACCATATGGGACAGACTTAAACATCTTAATATGTGTATGTTAAGGAAAGGCAGGATAGAGGAGATATAATAGAGATGCTTAAATACCTCCATGGCATAAATGCACAAGAGGAGAGCCTCTTTCGATTGAAAGCAAACTCTGTGCCCCAAGAGGAGAGGTACAGGTGACCCACACCCAGCCCTGTCTGTTGGATACCAACAATGTGCAGACACCACAACCCGCAGCCATGCAGTACAGGCAATAAATAAAAACCATCTCCCCAGCTTGGGTCCCCATGCCACCCAGGCAGCCCTGCCAGGCAAGGCCAATGGGTGCCCAAATTCAATCAGACACCCAGGACGCTACCCATGTTTGCCAGACAGCTGCACACATGCCACCAATGTACAGGTATCGGGGGTAACACATGCCACTTCGCCACCCCGCTATGACACACCAGTAACAGACTCCCAGGTGGCATGGCAATGTAGGGGGAACAGCAGACAGAGCATTCAGGCAGGACATGACCATGCACACATGACAGCCGACAACCCCCACACTGTATTTAATGACTACCACTTTGCATCCACACACAGATATCCTGGAGGAGGACTCTCCCCCACTCATGCCAGAGGAGGAAGAAGAGGAAGCAGCAGAGTGGCCACAACTAGGGCGACATAGCAGGGGGCAGCTCCCCAGAATGGACAGCCCCAGCAGCCGGTCCAGTGATGTGGCCACCACAAACACCGCAAGCCCCATAGTGCTGTCCAGCTCCTCCCCTTTGGGGGAGAGTGGGAGGATAGGGAGGTTGGCCTCACACTAACTGAGGTGCCTTGCACCCCAGGGGGGAGGTGCCTGATAGCACTGTGCTGCCTGGGGGGATGGACTTCACAGTGGATGGCCCTGAACAGCACAGGGGATGCACCAGAGGAAGTCATGCCATGGGCTGGATGGGCTGAGGAGTAGGAGCCAGAGTCCAGATGAAGAGCTGTCCTGGAGGAGGGGACAGAGTCAACCACACTGGAGGAGGGTGAGCTGGCTTAGGAAAGGTGGGCGTCCAGGGGGTGCGGGGCTGTGGATGACACAGAGTTCCTTGAGGAGGAGGAGAAGGAGTGAGTTGTGGGAAACAAATATCACCCAGCGGAGCCATGGGTCTGGGGTAGGATCTTAAAGTAGCTAAACAGGTAGAAAAGGCGACGGCAAAAGCAAGAAGGATGCTTGGGTGCATACGGAGAGGAATGGCTAGCAGAAAAAAGGAGGTGATAATGCCTCTGTATAAGTCTTTGGTGTGACCTCATTTGGAGTATAGTGTGCAATTCTGGAGACCGCACCTTCAAAAGGATGTGAACAGGATGGAGTCGGTGCAGAGGGTGGCTACTAAAATGATTAGTGGGCTTCATTATAAAGCATATGAGGACAGACTTAAGGATCTTAATATGTACACCTTAGAGGAAAGGCGGGATAGAGGTGATATGATTGAGATGTTTAAATACCTCCGTGGCATAAATGTTCAAGGAGAGAGCCTCTTTCAATTGAAAGCAAGTTCTGCTACGAGGGGACATGGGATGAGGGTGAAGGGAGATAGATTCAGGAGTGATATGCGGAAATATTTCTTTACGGAAAGAGTAGTGGATCCATGGAATAGTCTCCCAGTGGAGGTGGTAGAGATGAGGACAGTAACTGAATTCAAAAAAGCATGGGACCAATACAGAGGATCTCTAAAGGTAAAAAAGTGGACTGTTGTAGTTGTTGATATGGAAGGACAAACTAGATAGGCCATGTGGTCTTTTTCTGTCATCATGTTTCTATGTTTCTGTGTTAGGTGGGAGACAAAGAGGGGGCTGTGGGAGAGTGGGGGGATGGGAGTATGCAGGGGGTGGTGGGCATGGCAGGGAGGGGAGTGTGATTGGGGCAGAGAGGTGAATTCCCTGCATGCTGGGGGCCCGGCCAGATTGCAGCATAGAAAGGCACCAGCAGCCACCACACACTGCGTGAACCTGCAGCCGGATGTGGGCATGGATGGCGCCATGCTGCAGGCCCTTGCAGCCCTAGACAAGCCCCTGGACCTCATCGCACTGCAACAGGAGGGCATAGTAATGTAGTATATGATGGAAGATAAAAAACAGCATGGTTCATCTAGCCTGCCCAGCAAGGTGGCAAGAGTAGGTGCACCTGCTGCTCCATGCAGGTTGTGCCTCCCCATATAGGCTGACATCAGAGCCCTGACCCAGGAGGTGCAAATGTCACTGTTAAATGTACATAAACAAGTAACGTTATAATGTTAATCACTGCGGCTAACCTGTTAGAATGTCATGCAACACCTGTGAAAGTATAAACTAGATAAGTAAGTACCACAATTTGTGCACAGTTCTACAGCACTAAAAGGCCCCAGCATGTGCTTGTTGCACAGTGCAAAGCCATCTGCTCGTGTTGCAATAAAGTTGTGTTAACTGCTTCTGCTGGTCTCCACGTCGCAACTCATTTGGGCTGGGGGAGGGGGGAATGTTGTATGCACTGCACAGCACCATGAGTTGGACAGGCAGAGGTGCACTGCACCCAATGGCAGCATCTGGTGATAAACACTGCAGGGGGGTGCTCGAGGGACCAGGTAGGGTGACAGGGTGGGGCAGATGGGCATACGACACAGTGCGCCAGCACCCACCAAGCCCATGATGGCACTGTGCACTCAGGTATCTCCAGTTGTCCCTGCACATGAGCAGCCCCTGCATGTGCATCTGTGCATCCCTTGCACATATGATACCCTGCAGCCCCCTCCAAACAATGCCCCACAACACATCCAGCCACCACCCATCTATTCCTGCTGCCCCCATCTGGCACCCATGCCCAGCAGCACCCCCTAGCCACCAGTCCCCATGCATACTGTGCTACCCCAGCTCATGCCACCCCATCACGTGTTCCCAGTGGCCCCCCTTAGGTCACCCCAGACAGCCCAGCTGTGCTCAAGCAAAGTGTGTCTGCAAAATGTTCTGCCAGGTCACTACACCCCTCCACAGGGCACCCCTAGTGGCATGCTGTCATTATCTGCTTCCTCAGGGGTAGGTCCACCCCATTGGGCATGGGCTGCCTCCGGCGAAGTTCATAATTGAGCAGCATGCAACAGGAGAGGAATATTTGGCAGACCTTTGCTGCCGGATAGAGGAGCTCCCTTCCTGACTGTTCCAGGCAGTGGAAGCGACTCTTAAGCTGGCCAAATGTGCGCTCTATGATGAAGTATGTTCTCCGGTGCACACGGTGGTAGCGCTATTTTGCAGGGGTCTGTGGATGCATGATCTGCATCAGCCAGTCCCGCAGTGGGTATCTCCTGTTGTCTGTATAGATAGGGGAGGAAGGTGTCATGTGCTTCGGGGTGCAGGGCGGGGGATAGTCAGACTATGTACCGCAATGCATGCTGCCATGCCCAGCATGTGAGTGTGCCACACTGGTGCTATGCTATCTGTCACCGTGCTGTGTTGTGGACCCACGGCTGATCACTGAAGCTGCTCAGTGGCGCATTCAAGGCTGTGGTGCTACACACCCACCCATCCATGTATGTTTCGTGGCCATACCCAGCCTGCTGTGGTGGTGGTGCACTCAGGATGTATGGGAAAAGTTAGGGCATCATGCACCCAACAGCTGCCAACAAGGGGGTCACCACCTGCTTGCATACACACATGCACCCCTTCTCCTGTGCTCCGGTAGGACACCTGGTGTAAGCAGGCATGCAGCTCTCTCTGTGTCCACTTACCCAATAGCAAGCTGCAGGTGATGGTGCCACCCTCGAACGCTGCATGTATATCCGACTGGCTCAGTATATACAGTACATATCATCGCATGAGTCTGGGTAGCGTACCACAACATCTGTGATCTCTGACTGTGTATCACACACGATCTGCATGTTCATAGAATGGTACGCCTTCTGCTTCCTATATGTTGCCTCGTGCGGGCATAGTGGATGGAGGACCACATGTGTGCAGTCTATGGCCCCAAGGACAGATGGGAACCCTGCCCCCTCATAGAACTGCAACATGACCTGTTGCCACTGCTGTGGGCTCTGCAGTAGTGAAATATATTGTGGCACATCCCACAAAAGCATCCAGGAAGTACATGATGCAGTGTGATACTGCTGCCTGGCTCAGACCTGCTGCCGTTGCCATCAATCTTTAGAAGGACTGTGTCCCCAGATATCCTAGGGCTGTGAGCACTTTCACTTGCACAGGGACAGCTGCCTATATGTGTGTGTGAGCTGCCAGCTGTGGCTGCAGCTCCTGGCACAGGTCATGGATGGTAGCGCTGTCAAACCTGTAGCAGGACACAAACTGTTCGTCCAACGGGTCTATGTATTGCCACCTTGTCCTGGTGACCCTGGCATATGGGTGCCTGCGTGCTGCCCTCCGATGTTCGCAGTTTGCGGAGTCCAGTAGGGCCATTGCGATCCAGGCGTTCAATTCCTCCAGCAACATGTCACCTGTAGGCCAACGCAACAACTCGCACCTGTGTAGGAATGTGAGATGACACTGAGTGGCTACTCGTGTCTATCAGTGCACATCCACTTACACTACACAAAATGTACTGCAACACATGTCACCCAATCACACTCACACAGCAGCTATACCAGGTATGAGATCATGAAGGACTAGAAAAGGGGACTGTTACTTCTGGAGAGAGATCTGCAATTGTGAGTATATACTTCTGGGAATTTTCTGAAAGGACTTCTTTGTATTAAAGCTAATTAATCTGTGAACCCACTGTTTTTTGTTAAATCAGTCAGGGCCTAGTAGCAGCAGTTTAAGTTTAAATGTAAAACACAGAAGAGAACTTTCTGGTTACATTTCATACCCAGCAGAGAGCTTGTAGTTTAAATTTAATAGTCACTCAGGGCCTAGTATCAGCAAAGTACTTTTAGTTTAAATTTAAAACACAGAGGAGAGCTTTCTGGTTAAATCTGGAACACAGCAGAGAGCTTGTAGTTTAAATTTCATAATAAGTCAGCCTAAAAGCAGCAAAGAGCTGTAATTTAAATCAAATCAGAATATAGCAGAGAAAGCCACTGTTTATTCCTGGGGCATGAAATCTAACTACTTTTGAGATCCTGACAGGTACTTGATTATTTTAACTTAAAATGCTTTTCTTCTTTGCACAGCTTAGGACAAAAGCACAAATAAAACAAATTTCAATTAAATAACTGTAAGGTATCTTGCAAAAAATATAGTACTTCCCCTTAAGTACAGTATTTAGTTTTATTTAGATTTAGCTTATGCCTTTTCAGGCACAGCTCCAGTAGAGTTGCATTCAAGAACAACACATATTTCTCTATCTCGAGTTTTTACAACATAAGGACTTTATTTAATAGCTGCATTATGGCAATAATGCAGGTAAATACAAAGAAACTGACCTCAGCGTTGTTGTTGTTGTTGTTAAGTGCCGTATGCTGAATATTAATGAACTGCAGAGCATACAAATGTAATAATACAGCTTGTTTTAAACTTCGTAAATTGCATTATTCCAGACTCATTAACACCATCTCCAGAGGTTTTATTAATTCCACTTCCCACCACCCCTCCTGCCACCCATCAAGTTCATTGGTCTGCTAATGCATGAACCAATGCTCACAGGAAAAAGTTTACAGGGACAGATGCTGGAAGTTAGCAGAGGTAATATAATTGATTTACTTGGATCTCAGTAAAGCCTTTGACACTGTTCCGCACAGGTGACCTATAAATAAATTGAGCACCCTAGGGATAGACTGTGGAATGACTGATTGGATTAAAAATTGGTTGAGTGGGAGGTAACAGTGTACAGATGGATGGAGCTCACTCTGAGGAGAAGGATGTTACCAGTGGTGTGCTGCAGGGATCTGTCTTTGGTCCGATTCTTTTTAACATCTTTGTTAATGATATTGCAGAAGGGCTGTCAGGTATGGTTTGCCTCTTTGCGGATACCAAAATCTGCAATAAAATAGATACCCAGGAAGGAGTAGATAACATGAGGGGGGAGGATCTAGCTAAGTTTGAAGAATGGTCAAAAATTTGGCAGCTGAGATTTAATACTAAAAAAAAATGTGGGGTCATGCATTTAGGCTGCAAAAATCCAAGGGAGCGGTACAGTGCAGGGGGCGAAGTACTTCTGTCCGTGAAAGAAGAGCAGGACCTGGGTATGATTGTTTGATGATCTTAAAGTGGCTAAAGAGATAGAAAAGGTAATGGTAAAAGCCAAAAGGATGCTTGAGTGCACAGGGAGAGGAATAGCCAGCAGAAAAAAAAGTGAGGTGATGGTGTCTCTGTATAAGTCTCTGGTACGACCTCATTTGGAGTATTTTGTGCAATTCTGGAGACATCTTCAAAAAGATATAAACAGGATGGAGTCTGTGCAGAGTGGCTATTAAAATGGTCAGTGGTCTTTGTTATAAATCATATGGGTACAGACCTGAAGATCTTAATATGTATATGTTAGAGGAAAGGCGGGATAGAGGAGATATGATAGAGATGTTTAAATTACCACCATGGCATAAATGCACAAGAGGAGAGCTTCTTTCAGTTGAAAGTAAACTCTGCAACGATGGGGCATAAGATGAGAGTGAAAGGGGATAGACTCAGGAGTAATATTTGAAATATTTCTTTATGGAAAAAGCTGACATTTATTTAACAGATTTTTTATGCTGATCTATCATATAGTCAAAGCAGTTTACATTGTAATTGAAACTTGGTAATGTACATTAAACAGGAACATTGATAACTTGGATTCTCCTGGGGCAATGGAGGATTAAGTGACTTGTGCAAGGCCAGGGAATCAAACCCTGGTTGCTTGGTTCCCAAGCCAGTGCTCTAACCATTAGACTACTCCTCCATGGCACATGTTCCTATTTTTTTCTCTTACTTTTCATTATGGGACAGGGACATGGGAGATTCAAAATGAAGTGATGAGGCTTGGTGTTTTTAGATTCTACTCTATTTAGGAGGTCATATTAACAGTTGTGGTCAACATTTTTTTTGTAGACATCTATAAGTTTTATACATCTGTCTGCTGGTAGTTTCCCCACTCTCCAACTGTGATTTGTTCCAGCTCATGAATGTTTCCAAGATTCCTTTTACCAATGGCAAATTTCAGCTGTTTCTAAAGGTTCTCAATTGGATTGAGATCAGAACTTATAGCTGGTCAGTTTAAAAAACAGTCCATCTGTTCCTTTTTAACCATTCTTTGTACTTTTGGATGTATATTTTGGGTCATTGTTCTACTGGAGGACCCATGACCTTCAACCCAGACCTAGATTTGACACTAGGTAGCACATTTTCCTCTAAAATACCTCAGTAGTCCTCCAACTTCATGATTCCTTTAATACATTCCAGGTCTGTACTTCCTGAGGCAGCAAAACAGCCCCACAACAGTAGGGAACCTCCATCACATTTAACTGTAGGAAAGGTGTTTTTTTTCCTTATACGCTCCATTTCTTCACTTGTAAATGTATCGCTGGTCTGCATTGCCAAAGAGCTCAAGTTTGGTTTCATCTGTCCACAGAACATTTTCCCAGAAGGATTGTGGTTTCTCAAGGTGGGTTTGAACAAAGATCAGTCATGCTTTTTTATGTCCATCTGAGCAGTGGGGACTTCCTTAACCTTCGCCCATGAAGTCCTTCTTTGTTTAGTGCGAGGCGTATGATGCAGGTTGAAACCACCACTCCAGATTGCTCCAGGTCAGCCTTAAGCTCTTTGGATGTCATACGTGGTGTTTTTCCAACAGTTCACACTAACATTCGAAGACTTCTTGGATTAATTTTCCTCTTCCCACCACATCCTGGGAGGTTCCTTACAGTTCCATGATCATAAAACATCTTAATAACAATGTGAACTGTAGACACAGGACTCCCCAGGTCTTTGGAGATGGCCTTGTACCCCTTTGAAGTTTTATATTTGGTGATAATGGCTTTTCTGACTGTCTCAGACAGCTCTTTTGAACTGGGAGTGAATGTGCCATTTTAAACATTAGAGCCATCATTCATTGGTTGATTCAAGTCATGTGAGTACTGACAATTGATCACAGGTGCATTACTAAAATGGGAATGTGGTTCTTCTGTTCAAACTGATTTGAATTGCTTATAGGGTGCCTATAATCATGTCCTGGCAATGTCCCAGTTTTTATACTATTTCCTACTATTTCCTTTTTTAATTGGTCTTGTTTTATTTTATTCTTTTTTATTTATTTATTTTATTGTTTTTCTATACCGCACTATTTATCATCAGCGCGGTTCACAAGTAACAAGAGTTGTGCAATGTAGAACAGTCTAACATTGAACTTACAATGAACAGGGAAATTAAACATGGTGAGCATGTTTAATTTTTATTTATTTAGCTGTGCTTATATACTGCTTTTCACCGGGTCAAAGCAGTTTACAAAAAAGGGGGGATACATTAGAATAGGTTAGAAAATTTTACATGGGGGGGAGGGTATTACCATCACCGGGGAAGGTCAAACATATATACATTTCATAAGAGCAGATATTCCAATCTTTAGTCTGCTTCTCAGTCTCAGTTTGTCTCTTGAACAGCATGGGAATGTTTCATTGGGTGCTACTCTTTTCCCATCCCAGGTGGATGGAGAAAAGATGGGGTTTAAGTTGTTTCCTAAACGATGAAAGTTCCTTGTTGCTCAGTATGTTGGCTGGAAGAGAGTTCCATAATGTGGGGGTGTATAAATCAAATGCACGGTTACAGGCTTGTTGGTTAAACTTAGTCCTTTTATGTCGTATGGTCAGTAAATTGCTTGTGGCCTGTCGTGTTGGTCTTTTGGAGCTCAGTCATGTTAATAGGTTATTCATATGTGTGCTTGTTGCTGATGAAGCGCTTTATGGATCAGAACCAGTGTTTTAGACTTGATCCATGCTTTTAGCTGGAGGATGTGGAGATCTCTCAGAATGGGGGTGATATGGTCATATTTCTTCCCTTGTTGGATGATCCTTGCTGTTGTATTGAGGGCTGTCCATAGTGGGTTGAGGTTGGCGGTCGGCATTACAATAGTCTAGGTGGGGGAGCGTCATTGCTTGCATGACTGATCTGAAGTCCTGTGGGTCTATAAATGGCCTGAGGCGCTGTAACATCTTGGCTTTGAAAAATATTGTCCTTGCTGTTTTTGCAATCTGTTGTTTGAGAGATAGCATTTGATCAAGAATGATCCCTAGATAGTTTATGTGTGTTTGGACTTTTATTTGGGTTGTTCCCAGGGTGAGGTGTGTTGGGTGGGGTGAAGGTTTGTCCTTTGTAACAAATAATGCTTCTGTCTTTTTGAGGTTTATTGTGAGATTGTTTTCGTGGAGCCATTTGGCAACATCGTTGAAGCAGTTTGCTAACTGCAGATTTAGAACATAAGAACATAAGATATGCCATACTGGATCAGACCAAGGTCCATCAAGCCCAGTATCCTGTTTCCAACAGTAGCCAATCTAGGTCATAAGTACCTAGCAGTTTCCCCAAAACACACAGGTTCCTCAATGCTTGTATTGGGTCAAGTAGCGATTTGTTGGATTTGCAGTTGTGATAGATCCATAGATCATAATGTCTTCTGCGTATATGTGGAAGTTGAAGGTAAATGTTGAAGAGCATAGCAGAGAGTGCAGAGCCCTGTGGTATTCCTTGTGTTTGTTTAAATGGGGGGGGGGGAGTGGTGGTGTGGGTGTGAATTAGTTGATATCTGTCTGTTAGGTAGAACTTGTACCATTGTAGAACTTTGTCTTGTATGCTGATTTCTTGTAGTCTGTGTAGGAGAATGCTGTGTGAGACAGCATCAAATGCTGAAGATATGTCCAGAAAGATCAGGGTGAATCCAGTATGCTTGGTCTGTATTCCTTTGGTTAGGGTGCTTATTAATGAGATCATGAGGGTTTCAACCATGAGATGGATGGAAGCCATGCTGTTGTGGGTCGAGGGTGGTGTTTATGACCAGGTGGATTTTCAGTTGTTGTTGAACTATCTTCTCAATGAGTTTTGCAGTAAAAAGGAAGCTTGCTACTGGTCTGTAAGAGGCAAGATCCTTTGGGTCGCATTCTGGCTTCTTGAGTGCTGAGTGTCGGGCGGATAATGGACATCTAGAGGCTGGTGGGCATCATACCTTGATGAGGGATTCGTTTACCATGTTGGCGAGTGCTGGGAATAGTTCAGTTTTTTGCCTTTTTTATCCAATTCACTGGGCAAGGATCAAGAAGGGAGGTGGTTGTGTTGAGACCTGATATGGTGGTTTCGATCCTTTCTTTGGAGATTGTCTCAAATGTACCCCAGTCAGTGCCAAGGAGAGCATTGTTGTCATCTCTTATGGTTACTGTCTGTGGGTTGGGTATCTGTTGGAGCTTTTATATTGTGCTGCAAGCTGTTGCAGTAATATGTTTGGGAGTTGGTTCAAGTGGTTTGGAGTTTTGGTTAGCTGTTTGACGATGTCAAAGAATTTGCGTGGTCTGTCGATTGATGTGTTTATCAGCTTTAAGTGAAAGGCTCTTCTTGTGTTGTCTGTCTCAGTGTGATAGTGGTTTAGAGCATCCATGTATCTTGTCCTGTCTGTTTCGTTCTTTGTTTTTCTCTATTTCCTTTCTGTTCTCCTAAGCTGTGTTTTTAATTTCCAGAGGGTGGGTGTGAACCATCATGTCCTTGCTGATCTTACTTTGTTTCCTTTGTGTGTTGTTGCTGCATGTGCCGCTGTGGTTATTACGCTGTTCCAAGTGTTGATTAGAGCTTCAAGGTCGGATTGATCTGTTTGTATGCTTGGGAGGACTTGGTTGAGGAACTCTTCTTTGTTAAATAGTTTGAATCTTTTTGTCTATTGTGCATCTTCTCTGGTGATTGTGGGTTGATAGGAGCAGGTGAAGGTGATGAGATGTGGTCAGACCATGGGATAGATATGATCTTCAGGTTCTTGTTAATGGAGGCATTTTGAAATTTAAGGAATATGAGATCAAGGGTGTTTCTTTCTCGTGTGTTGGGGCATTGATCATTTGCTACAGTTTCATTGCTTCCATTGCTGCAAGGAATGCATTGGCATGCTTTTCCTGTATGGATAGGAGGTTGAGGTCCCCAAGAATTATATGTTCTTTTGAGTGTTGTTGCTGTCAGAAATTTGTCTGAGAATATCTGATAGGTCTGAGTTGCTGTAGGTGCCCTGTATAATAGGCAGACTGAAAGGAGCTTGTTGGTGATTGGGAGAGTGTCTTCTTCTTCTGTGGTTTCTGTTGGATAGCTTCAGAGGTGGAGGTTGTTTTTTCACTATTATGGCTACACCTCCTCCCCTAGAGTGAGCCTGGGAATAATTGTATAGGCTATATCCATTGGGTGTTAGCTGGTTCATGAGTACGGTGTCTGATACCTTCTGTATAACGGCTAGCAGAAACAATCTGTTGAGATGTAATGAGGGCTTGGAATAGGGGGATTTTATTCCTCACTGAACGGGCGTTTAAGAGGGAGATATGAAGTGCTTGTGTGTATGCTGGAGATGAGGAGTGTCTCGGTACGAGTGGGATGTGTGAGTCTCCGTGAGGGGTGAGGCTTGGATGCATATGGTGCCATTTGCTTCAGATGTGTGTTATGTGAGGGGAGTTTTGTATTGTGTATTATACAAGCATTGTTTGTTGTGTAGTGTTGTGAAGGTGTATATACAACTAACGAGTATGTTGTGGTTAGAAAGGGAGGCATGAGTTTGGCAGTACCTTTATCCTGTCGGGTGCCTTCGGTTTGTTGTTCTTCTTGTTGCTGCATTGATTTTTTCTTTTTTTTATTCCCTTTTGGAGCCGGTTGATTTGATGTTCTGAAAATGGTCTGGTCTGGTCCACTGAGAGTTTATTTGGTCCCCACCTGCAGTCCATGCCTAAGGGCCACACCAAAGGGCCAAAGTCTCCCTTTCAAAAGTTAAAAGGTAGTACTGTGGATTTCCTTACCATCCCTCCTCCATTCATCAAATCAAACGCGATCATGCTGTGATCACTATTGCCAAGTGGCCCCAACACCCTTATCTCTTGCACCAGATCTGGTGTTCCACTAAGGACTAGGTCCAAAATGGCTTCTCCTCTGGTCGGTTCATGAACCAGCTGCTCCAAGAAGTAGTCATTTATTTCATCTAGAAACTTTATCTCCCTAGCATGTCCTACCGTGACACTGACCCAGTCAATAACAGGGTAATTGAAATCACCCATTACACAGGTACACTAAAAAAAATTTTTTTTAAACTGCCACTAATGTTTCGATTGATTTTTACGTTTTTTGGTGCGCTGAATCCAAATCTGGTAACCAATTTGCTCCATCACGTACAGATTTTTTGCTACATTGGGTTAGCAGTTTGAGGTGAACGTTTCAGATTGAGTGCGATCGAGATAAAGGTTTCTTGGATGAATTCTTTATACTAATTGTTTAGTAGTTATTCAAATAAGAATAAAGAAAATTGTAACAAGGCAGCACATAAGAATAGAGTAATGTCAACAAAACACACTGTGATGGTAGCAAAATTGTCTGCACTTAAACAGCCACATACATGTGCACAAACATTGAGCATATAAGAGCGAGGTTAGACACAAAGCAAAGCAAAGAAATGTGCAAAAAATGTTGTACAGGTATGTATGTAAGAATAGAAAACGCAAACCGCACCATTGCAATACATGAAGACAAACACCCGATGGTGTGAAAATAAAATTCTAATAAATGAGATCCGACACTGTGGTAATAACTAGCAAATTTTTATTTCAAAGTTTAGTAAAAACACGATATTTGTCAACACAGTTTAGATTTTAAAGTCATTCTTGGGTCAATCAATCTCCTGGTGGGCCCGTTTCTTCTTCTTCCCCCGAATGCTTCTCTTGGTGCGCTGCTTGGCGTATTTTTCATCTGGGGTTTCCCGCAGCAGCAACCAGCAGAAATCAGCCATCATAGTGGTGTTCCATCTTCCTTGGTACCTTCTCTCTGCGTCCTTGATGTCCTGGTGAAACCTTTCACCTTGTTCTTCACTGTACGCCCCAAGTTTTCGGGAAAGTAGTTCACATGGGAGTGCAAGAAATGGACTTTCAGGCTCATGTTACAGCCTTGTTCTTTGAAGGCATTGAGCATCCTGGCAACAATATCCTTATAGTTCTCATCCCGCCTGTTCCCCAAGAATTTGAGAACAACATCCTTGAAGGAATCCCAGGCTTCTTTTTCCTTCTCGGACATCGTTTCAGCGAATGCTCCATCTGAAATGAGTTTCCTTATATCAGGGCCACAAACACTCCTTCCTTTAGCTTTGCTTCAGAAAGTCGGGGAACTTTGAGCAAAGGTACCGAAAGCACTCACCATCTTTTGGAAGGGACTTGAGGAATTGCTTAATGAGACCCAACTTAATGTGGAGAGGTGGTAATAGAATTTTATCACGAGGTACCAAGCTCTCATGAAGAACATTTTTCTCACCGGGTCTCAAATACTCCCGAATTGGCCAGTCTTTTTTCCCCCAGTGTAGGTCGCGGGCCCGGCTATCCCACAAGCAAAGGAAGCAGGGATATTTGGTGAAACCGGATTGCTGTCCTAATAGCATGGATAGAATTTTAAAGTCTCCACAAATCATCCACTTATGCTCATCATAACGAATCTTCTGAAGAATCAGGGCCAAATTCTCGTATTTTTCTTGGAGAATAACAGAGTGAGCAATAGGAACTGAAGCGAATGTGTTGCCATTATGAAGAAGAACACCTTTTATGCTGTCTTTTGACGAATCAATGAACAGCCGCCATTCAGCAGGATCATACTTGAGTTTAAACTTTTCCATCACTCCGTATATATCGTTGCAAAATACCAAATCTTCCTCTTTGCTGAAATACTTCAAAAATTGTGTCTCGCGGTTGCAGTACCAATAAAAAGTTGTTCCTGGTGACAATAGATTTTTCTGTTTAAGCCGAGAACCTAGCAGTTGGGCAGCATCTTTTGGGAGTCCTAAATTCCGGACTAAATCATTCAATTCAGCTTGAGAGAAAAGTTCAGGTTTCGGATCTGGTTCAGTTTCAAACTCGGAAGTACTGGACTCATCGGGAAAAGCCATCTGATGAGTCTCATCATGATCAGAACCGTCCACACAAATATGATCCAAAGATTTTGGTGGTTCAGGCACAGGTACTTCGTTGCTATGAGGCATAGGCCTAATTGCTGAGGGAAGGTTGGGGTAACTTATTACGTTCTTATTTTTTAAGTTGTATCCCTTCACAATGCAAGAGCAAAAATAGCAGTCACTGCTGTGGTCTCTTTGTTCACGCCACATCATAGTTATTCCGAAACGAAATGCTTGTTTTTTACCTTTCATCCATAAGCGTAGATCTTCCTCACATGTCTTGCACACTTTGTGAGGAGCCCACGGTTTGTCTTGATCGCCTAACTTCAAACCGAAATAGGCGAAATATACTTTTTAAATAAATGCAGAAATGTTCCTCTGCCGCTTTTTCACGGTATATTCCCCACAAATAAAACAAAAACTGTCCGGAGAGTTGACGCAACCTCTGGCTCTGTGAGCCATCACAAATACACAGCACTGCAAACTACAACTGTAGTGAACCACTTCGGAATAAAGCTGGATTACGACTGAGCAAACAAAGGTAATAATGAACTTGCAAGAAACTGAAATTTGACAGTACGGTTCATGTCGCAACCACCGTGTTTGAGCGAGCGAACGAGGCGAGGTGAACAGGAAACATGCGCCAGCGCGAGTACTGGATTTAGCCCCCGCCTCCCAATTGTCCTGTTAATGTATAAAATGAATACAAAACACTCTAAAATATCATGAGGGAGTGTTTCTAGTTAGTTAACCATTACAACCTCTATTTTGGGCCAAGAAAATAAACTGCAGTCGGCTAAAAAGAAATTATGTGAACATTCCTTATATGGGTAAGAAATCTAATTTTGCAAGAAAACGTGACGTGATGGAACATTTTGGCTATTTTTCCTGGATTCAGCACCCCAAAATCTATAGGAATCAGTTGCAAAACTGGAGGCAGTTTTTTGGTAGTGTACCTGTGTTATTATTACTGTTCTGTAACTTTTGTTAGCTTCCCTGATTTCTTTGAGGCATATGTGGTCATTCAACAGCCTATCACTCTAATCCACCTACAGCACTCATTATGGGCATATGTGCCTCATGTCCTGACAGCAGTGCATGCAGAAGGGAGTCCTAAGTTATAGTCACCAATAGTGTCTGACAGGCATGCAGTTAGGTTGACCCCACTCCCTTAGGCTAGACTGCTGCACTGGCAGGTTGTCAGGCACCTCTCCTCACAGTACCTTACTACTGCTAAATACATATCACAGCATCTGAAAAGGCCTCCAAGGGATATGAAGGCCATTTACAAGACTATGCTATAGAAACATGATGGCAGAAAAAAACCATGTGGCCTATCCAGTCTGCCTTTCCATATCAACTACTATAGTTTTTTTTTGTCTTTTAGAGATCTTGTATTGGTCCCATGCTTTCTTGAATTCAGATACTGTCCTGGTCTCTACTACTTACACTGGGAGACTTCCATGCATCTACCACTATTTTTGTAAAGAAATATCTCCACATATTACTCCTGAATCTACCCCCTTTCATCTTCACCCTATGCTCCCTCTTTGCAGAGCTTTCCTCCTGTGCATTTATGTCATGGAGGTATTTAAACGTCTCTATCATTTCTCCTCTCTCCCACCTTTCCTCCAAAACTATATATATTGAGATCTTTAAGTCTGTCCCCATATGCCTTATGGCAAAGTCCACTGACCATTTCAGTAGCCACCCTCTGCACAGACTCCATCCTGTTTATATCCTTTTGAAGGTGTGGTCTCCAGAACTGCACACAATACTGTAAATGAGGTCTCAAAGACATACTGTACAAAGGCACTATCACCTCCTTTCTGCTGGCTGTTCTCCTTATGCACCCAAGCATCCTTCTGACTTTTGCCATCACCTTTTCCTGTTTAGCCACCTTAAGATAATCAGAAACAATCACCCCCAGGCCCCACTCTTCTTTTGTGGACAGAAACTATGCTGTACTGATCTCTTGAATTTTTGCAGCCCAAATGTCTATTCTATTGCAGGTTTTGGTATCATCTGCAGAGGCAAACCTTACCTGATAGCCTTTCTGCAATATCACTAACAAAAATGCTTAAAAAATAAATAAATAACAAAGAATCAGACCAAGGACAGATCCCTGCGGCACACCACTGGTAACATCCTTCTCCTCAGAGTAAGCTCTGTTTACCTGTACACTTTGTCACCTCCCACTCAACCAATTTCTAACCCAGTCAGTCATTTCAGGGTCTATTCCTAGGATGCTCAATTTATTTATAAGTTGTCTGTGCGGAACAGTGTCAAAAGCTTTATTGAAATTTACACCACATCTAGGTCTCTCCCTTGGTCCAAATCTCTGGTCATCCAGTTAAAGAAATTAGATTTGTCTGGCAAGACCTGCCTCTAGTAAAACTATGCTGCCTTGGATCCTGCAATCCATTGGACTCCAGAAACCTCACTATCCTCTGTTTTAGCAGCATTTCTATCAATTTACTCACCACAGAGGTCAGACTAACCGGCCTGTAGTTCTCATACTCATCCTTACTTCTGCTTTTTTGTAAAGGGACCACATGTGCCTTTCTCCAGTCCTCTGGGATTACTCCCAACTCTAAAGAAGCATTGAAAAGGTCAGACAGTGGAGCCACTAGAACTTCCAAGTTCCTTCAATACTCTGGGATGTATCCCATCCATCACCATCACTTTGTCTTTTAGTTTAGCTAGTTCCTCACAAACACAGTCTTCTGAAAATCATTCAAGATCCCCCTTCACAACTGTTCCTATTTGTGGATGTTTTGAGATCCTGCTCCTGGCACTTCATCTGTGTTCACAGAACAAAAATCTTTAAGCCATTCCACTTTATCCTCATCAGCTTCTACATATTCCTCCCCTTCACCTTTGAGTCTGATAATATCACCTTTACATTCCTCCTTTCACTAATATCTGAAAACTGTTGTCCCCCCATTTTATTGCATTGGCTATTTGTATCTTTGCTTTCCTGACTACTTGCCTAGCTTCTACGTTTTTCCAAATATTGTCTTCCTCTTTCTGCGATCTCTTGTTTTATCTGTGGAGGTACATGAGCAGGATCTACCTTGGCCGTAATTCTTTGGGTTCTGTCCCCTAGCCCTGGACTAGGCTTATTACCACTCCCCTGCCCAACTACTGTTTTGCCCCTTGCCAGTTCTTCTATAAGTTGCTACATCTGCCTTGGGTTGGGGCCAGCACACATAACGGCATTTGGGCTTTTGAAGTGTGTGCTGTGGTGATGGGATGTGTATATGAAATACCTCCAGACCCTGTACCCAGCTAATGCCCACTCCCAATGGGTTCTGTTGAACATGTGGCTTGCTGTGGACATTTAGAGTGTGTGGCTTTGGAAGGCACAGGTTTTTGTTACTATGTCAATTCTGCCCACAACCATGACCCTATCTATATGCTGAAGATTGCCTTGGCCAGGGCTGATGCAGTGGGGCCCTTGCTAGCACTCAGAGTACCATCCACATAAGATATTATATACTGTATGTGTAGAAAGGGCATGCACAACAACATGAAATGCATTCATTCACCAAGTTTCAGTTGTCTTTCCCCCCTCCCCATCCCATGTTATGTCCTACATACAGGAGATAAGGAGTCTGCAGATGCACTGGAGGACAGCAACACAGATAACAGTAGCCACATCACAGGCCATTATAACCCAAAGTGACAGTGGCAAGCCAGCCAAGATGGAGCAGCGGGAGTCCAGAATCCAGGATCAGGGCACTGAGGATGTCAACATTGTTGCTGCCCAAATGCAGGATATCATCGAGGGGGCTGAGCTACATCTTTCACCTCCCTCTCTCTTTGATGATGCTCAGCTATCGGAGGAGGGTGCATTGGCAGATGGCAGCTGGGACATCCCTAGCGCCAGTTGCTAGAGTTCTACAAAATGTCTCATGCAACACAATGTCCAACATAAGGCACAGAGTGCTGAGAAGACTGAGCAGCTGAGACAGTCACTTGCCCTCCAGCAATACATGCACCCATGTGCCATGGTCCCCCTGCATCTCTGGATGCCACCAGTCTCATCTGTGCCCCTGGGGTCCCTGTCTGCATGGGCACCAAAGAGAAGGGTGCCTCTGCTCTTTAGTGCCACCACCACCTCCAGCTCTGGAACATCGGTGCTATCATCTGTCTGACCAATGCCCCATAGAAGGGGAGAATCCCTTTGCTTTTCCCTTTTCATGAAGCCTCCCAATGGTCAGCTCTGCTGGATATCATCTCCAACAGCTCAGAGAGAGTAGTTACTCACCTGTAACAGGTGTTCTCCAGGAGCAGCAGGAATCAGTCCTCACATATGGGTGACATCGGCGCCGACAGAGCCCCCGTGCGGAGCATTTCCCCAGCTTTCAAAGAAAGCCTTTGGGAATGCAGCACGCCTGCGTGGTCCCCTTCCCGCCCAAGGGTGCCATCTTGCTCAGTCTGATAACATAGCTAAAAGACAGCTTAAAACAAAATAAAGTATATGACTGCAACTCCCGGGGAGGAGGGAGGGTCGTGAGGACTGATTCCTGCTGCTCCTGGAGAACACCTGTTACAGGTGAGTAACTACTCTTTCTCCAGGACCAAGCAGGAAGTCAGTCCTCACATATGGGACTCCCCAGCTCTAGGCTACCGGGAAAGCTGAAAAAATGGTTCCCTCTCAAGAGCCTCAGCATCCGCGATAAGAATATCCTCTGAGAACGCCCCCGTACGGTAACCCAACACAAGGGCCGGAGGGTAGGAGTTGCCTAAACCTCAAAGAGATTACGGAGTACCATCTGTCCGAAAGCACTGTCCCTTAGGGACTCTCTCGAGGCAGTAGTGGGCTGCAAAAGTCTGGCTTGAAGACCAAGTAGCGGCCCGGCAGATGTCTGCCAACGGAACAGAGCGGAGATGAGCTACTGACGCAGCTTTCGCCCTGAAACGGTGGGCTGTGACTCGACCCTGCAATTTTCCACAATCCTCTTGGGTTTTAACAACTTTAAATAGTTTTGTGTCATCTGCAAATTTGATAACCTCACTCGTTATTCCACTTTCCAGGTCATTTATGAATATGTCAAAAAGCAGCAGACCCAGCACAGATCCCTGGGGTACACCACTATTCACCTTTCTCCATTAGGAAAATTGGCCAATTAGCCCTACCCTCTGCTTTCTATCTTTTAACCAGTTCCTGATCCACAATAGTACACTGCCTCTTATCCCATGACTCTTTAGTTTTGCCAAAAGTCTCTCATGAGGGACCTTGTCAAAGGCTTTCTGAAAGTCCAGATACACAATATCAACCGACTCACCTTTGTCCACCTGATTATTCACTCCTTCAAAAAAACATAACAGATTAGTAAGACAAGATCTTCCTTGTCTAAAGCCATGTTGGCTGTTTCCCATTAGGTCATGACTATCTACATGCTGAGTAATTTTATTCTTTATGATGGTTTCTACCATTTTTCCCGGTACTGATGTCAGGTTCACCGGTCTGTAGTTTCCCGGATCACCCCTGGAACCCTTTTTAAAAATTGGTGTTACATTGGCAATCCTCCAATCTTCAGGTATTAGAGATGATTTTAATGATAGTTCACAGATTACTAATAGCAGGTCTGCAATCTCGTATTTCAGTTCTTTCAACACCCTTGGATGTATACCATCCGGCCCAGGTGATTTGCTACTCTTCAGCTTATCTAATAGTTGTAATACATCTTCCCGATGTATCGATATTTCCTTCAATTCTTCCACACCTTTAAATACCACTTCAGTCATGGGTAACATCCTACATCTTCCTCAGTAAAGACTGAAGCAAAGAATTCATTCAGTCTCTCCGCTATTGCCTTGTCGCCTCTTAGTGCTCCTTTAACCCCTTTATCATCTAAAGGACCAACTGACTCTCTCACAGGTTTTTTGCTACAAATGTACTTGAAAAGGTCTTTACTTCGCGTTTTTGCTTCTGCAGCAAGCTTCTTCTCGAATTCTCCCTTTGCCTGCCTTATCAATGCCTTGCATTTGACTTGCCAGTGCTTATGCTGTTTCCAGGTTTCGTCGTTTGGCTCTTTTTTACATTTCCTGAGATGAGTCACTGTTTCCAGGTCTTTCTTACAGAACTTGACATATGTCTGTTGCTGTTTTTCTTCAGTGCTCGCTGTAAGCCATCTACTCTCGTGTTATCAGCAGTGGCCATGCTGCCGGCCTGCCAATAGCTTGGCTGCACTTAATACCATCTCTTAAGGTGGCATTATCTGCAGCCACACTATCAGCAGTCATGACTGCCAGCATGTGGCAATTGCCCTTGTGCTGGCTGTCATCTGCCACCATGCTTTCTCTCCACATTTATCATGTGATATGCAGATAGCACAGAAAGTCACTATGTGCCGCACTGACAGATACCGCAGCTTAGTAAACATGCCCCTTTACCTCTAGAAATTACGAGCCGTGAATTGTTTGACCATTGTTTCTTAAAATCATAAATGCTGCCTTTGAGATATGAGGTCTAGATTAAGTTTTGATAATGTTTAAAGAGATGTAAAAGGTTAATCATGCCATTCATGTGAATTAAAAGGCTAGTATTTTCAAATCAGAGAGAATCAGAGACACATTTATGCCTTCACCTTGTCACTGAGTGTACATTTGGACCATTAAAAGTTCAGCTCAGAAGTCTACATAAATCAGGTAGTGTCTTAAAATTATTCTTCCCAAAAAGTGGATGACATTATGTCATGGAGCATACGTATTGCTAGCAAACACAATGTAGCAATAAGGTTCCACACTCTGGCTAAAATTAATCCTAGAGAGATCCCTTGTGTTCCCAAATTACTGCTGGGATATCCACAGGAAGTGCAAGTCCGATCTGGACAAATAGTTGAGATTTGTGTCCAAGACTGAAGATGGTCAGAAGAATAAAATCCATATATTTATTTCCAAGAGCACTATTCTGCTTTCTCTCCAGAACTGACTGCAGGGCAGAGAAAGATAATAACTTCAGCCCATTAGCAGGCAGGTTTGGGGAGAATCATAGCTGGATGTCAGTTAGCCAACATACGACTAACAAAAGCTCTAATATTTCTCAGGTTTATGGGAATTGAGGAGATAAAAACTCCTGTATTTTGTTTATTGTTATGGCTCCTTAATTTTGAGTTACAAGTTATCTTCCCTGTAACTTGCCTTGGGGTCCTCAGAATGTAAATGCAAGAGATCAAATGTAAGAAAATAAATCAATTCCCAAACTCGGAAAAGACAAACATATAGCTTTCTACAAGCCCATTTCTATTGAGAAGGGCATAAGAAGCTAAAGGAGGCCCCTGAAAAAGGAGAGTGCTTCTAATCCTAGCAGCAAAGCAAAGGAGCCAGAAGGAACATCCTAGGAGTTGGATTCAGGAAAGCCAGGATCCCAGAAAGAGTAGTGCCCGAATCGGAATCTCATCTCCAGCTTAAGTAGTGTTTGATTCTGATGTATCAAGGGCTGGGGTGTGGCCCATCCCAAGTGCCACCCAGGAAGGGGGGGGGGGGGGTGCACCTCTGCTGGGCCTATACTTTGAAGGAGAGACCTGGCCTGGATCAGAGGCAGCACAGCAAGCCATTCATCTTTAAGGTAATTGCCATGCTGCCCTTGAAGTGTGGGCCTGGCAGGGGGCTGGAATACCACTGTTGACTGGTATTCAGCCACTCTTCATATGTAAAAACAGGCTTTACACAGAAAAACCTCTATAAAAGTTACCGAAAAGGCAATAGCTAAATCGCTATCCTGGCATAGTGAATATTTAGTACTGCAATGTAATGTGTGCCTTTGAGTCAATGCTGACTTCTGGCAAACCAGCACCTCCTGGGTTTTCTTGTAATGAAGTAGATTGCCAGGCCTTTCATCTGAGGCAATGGAGGGTTAGGTGACTTGCCCATTTAAGACTAATAAAAGAAAATATTTTTTCACTCAACGTGTAATCAAACTCTGGAATTTGTTACCGGAGGATGTAGTAAAGGCTGTTAGTGTAGCTGGGTTTAAAAAAGGTTTGGACAAGTTCCTGGAGGAAAGGTCCATAAACCATTATTAAGAAGGGACCCAGGATATCAATGCTTGACCCAGTACAAGCATTGTGGAACCTGTGTCTTTTGGGGAAACTGCTAGGTACGTATGACCTAGATTGGCCACTGTTGGAAACAGGATACTGGGCTTGATGGACCTTGGTCTGACCCAGTATGGCATATCTTATGTTCTTATGCCCAAGGCCACAAGGAGTGCTAGTGGGAACTAAACGCTGGTCTTTGTTACCAAGCCAGTGCTCTATCCATTAGGCTACTCCTCTACTTTAGTACTATGGTTAGGATATGTTCCCCACCGAATATTCAGTATTATTTAAAAACAGCAAAGACCAGTACTTTTGTTGTTACGTTTTCTAGTTTATTAAGACCAAAAAAGAAAAGAAAAACACCCCTCTAATACTTCACATACTCTTTTGTACAAAAGCCAAAACAAAGGATTGAACTCATTATACAACATAAGGAGATCCAAAATAGAAATATCAGGCTAAGAAAAATATATTCAATAACCTCCAGCAAAACTACTGACTTGTTCAGTCAAACTTGCCTGACTGGAAAGTAAACATTCAGAACAAACTAAACTTACATATTAGATCCTACCTCATCCTTCTCTCAATCTAAATCTATTCCTTGTAAGTGCAGAGACAAATTCTGAAAGTTGTTCAGGTTCAGTATAAAGAAACTTTCCCTTGTTAAGTCACCCTGCATTTACAAGGATATTGGAGAAAAGAGCTCCCAACTCTAGTATCTGAGGCCTAGACATTAGAAATTTCCTACAGTTTTGATTCTAATAATTTGACCCAGAAACTTGCAATTACCTTTGAGAAAAAACAACAACAACCAATCTTAGTCAAATTCTATCAATCAGGAAACAAGTGCAGCAAATTCCAAACTTTCAGGTAATAAAGTTGAGGAATAATTCAGAGCTAACATCACCCCATGCTCACTCTTTGGTTTAAATGTTTTAAGGCTAGAGTGCAGCCATCTTGCATCTCCTCTGGATGGAGTCCCAGCCAGCAGCTTTAACCCTTTCAGACCTGAATTTTTTCACAGACACCATATATATATACATGGAATTCAATGAATAACATGACGTCCATTAGAGTGGACATACAGTCTGAAAGGGTTAAACACACTAACTGCTTAGCATGTGACAGGGCAAGTTTGATGAATCTGGCTGCAAACTGCTGGAATGCACTTTGTGTCCCTCGCCCTCTGAGGTCCCATTCAAAGTTCTCCAGCACTACACAAAAACAATTCCAGACATATCACAAAGAGCCCAGTCTGTTTTACCAACCAGTGCTTGCCCTGCAGGTCCAGCATTTCCCCCAAGTCCAGTGGACTCAAAAGTCCCACTTGTTTCCATAACCACTTCAGCAGTCTCTAGCTGTTGGCCGTTTACGGTACTTCACTCACTCCTGTTCTCACACTGTAGGCAGGGTTTAAAGTCATAAGAACATAAGATATGCCATATTGGGTCAGACCAAGGTCCATCAAGCCCAGTATCCTGTTTCCAGCAGTGGCCAATCTAGGTCATAAGTACCTAGCAGTTTCCCCAAAAGACACAGGTTCCACAATGCTTGCAACATACATAGTAACATAGTAAATGACGGCAGATAAAGACCAGTATAGTCCATCTAGTCTGCCCAGTAAGATGGCCGGAGTAAGATGGCAGGAGTAGGTGCCACTCTGTGCAGGCCACCCCTCCCCATATCTTTGTTTAGGAGTGAACCAACCGCTCCATGCAGGACACCCCTGTTTGTTGAGAAGTTAGATGGTTCAGTTTATTTTGATTTTATTCTGTTGCTATAAATGGATCCATTGTGTCTGTCCCATGTCATTTTGAATTGTCACTGTATTTGCCCCCACCACCTCCATCGGGAGGGCATTCCAAGCATCCACCACCCTCTCAGTGAAAAAGTATTTCCTGACATTGCCTTTAAATTTTCCACCTTGCAGCTTCATGTTATGCCCTCTCGTTTTACAGCTTCCCCGTCTTTGGAAGAAGTTTGTTTGTTCATTATTTCCATTTAAGTATTTAAAGGTCTGAATCATATCTCCCCTATCCCTCCTCTCCTCCAAAGTGTACATATTTAGGTCTTCAAGTTTCTTCTCATAAGGCTTCTGATGCAGGCTACAAATCATTTTGGTCACCTTCCTCTGAATAGTTTCCATTCTTTTTACATCCTTTGCAAGATACGGTCTCCAAAACTGAACACAGTATTCCAGGTGAGGCTTCACCAGTGACTTATACAGTGGCATTAGAACCTCTTCCTTTCTGCTGGTAATTCCTCTTTGTATGCAGCCCAACATCCTCCTGCCCTTTGCCACCGCCTTGTCACACTGTTTTGCCACCTTGAGATCTACAGAAATAATCACACCAAGGTCTTTCTCCTGATCTGTGCACACCAACCTCTCGCCCCCTATTGTGTACATTTCCCTTGGGTTTCTGCTACCCAAGTGCATGACTCTGCACTTCTTTGCATTAAATCTTAATTGCCAAGCATTAGACCATTCTTCCAGCTTTTGTAGATCTTTTCTCATGTTAAGCACTGCCGCGGGGGAGTCCACTCTGTTGCAAATTTTCGTGTCAACTGCAAAAAGACAGACCTTTCCATTCAGTCTTTCAGCAATATCACTCACAAATACATTGAACAATGCTGGGCCCAGGACCGAACCCTGGGGCACCCCGCTAATCACTTTCCTTTCCTCCGAGTGAGCTCCATTTACCATCACCTTCTGTCGTCTATCAGTCAACCAATTTCTGATCCAGTTTACCACCTTGGGACCTATCCCCAAACTACTGAGTTTATTGATAAGCCTCCTATGAGGGACAGTATCAAAGGCTTTGCTGAAATTCAAGTAGATGACATCCATTGCATGCTCCTGATCTAGTCCTCTGGTCACCCAGTCAAAGAACTTAATCAGATTTGTTTGGCAAGATCATCCTTCGGTAAAACCATGTTGCCTCGGATCTTGCAACCTGTTGGTTTTGAGAAAGTTCACTATTCGCTCCTTCAGAAGCGCCTCCCATTACTTTTCCCCGCCACCGAGGTAAGACTCATGGGCCTGTAGTTTGACACTTCTTCCCTGTCACCACTTTTGTGTAGAGGTATGACATCAGCCATTCTCCAGTCCAGAGGAACTTCTCCTGTTTCCAAGGAACTGTGGAAAACATCCTTTAATGGCCCTGCAAGAACCTCTCTGAGCTCTTTCAGTATCCTGGGATGTATTCCATCCGGTCGCATGGCCTTGTCCACTTTCAGTTTCGCAAGTTGTTCTAACACATCATCTTCTGAGAATGGTGTGGTATCTATTTCATTCCCATTTTTATATTTGGGAGTCACAGTTGGTCCTTCTCCAGGATTTTCTTTAGTAAAAACAGAGCAGAAGTATTTGTTTAGCAATTCCGCTTTTTCAATGTTACTTTCCACGAGTCCGTTCCCAGCACTTCTGAGTCCTGCAATTTCACCTCTGATCTTCCTTTCCCGAATATACCTGAAGAAAGTTTTGTCGCCACACTTAACATCTTTAGCCATCTTTTCCTCTGCCTTTGATTTTGCTATCCTTATTTCTCTTTGTCTCTTTGAGTTTGATCCTGTATTCATTTCTGTGTTCCTCTGTTTGCAAGCTTTTGAATTTTGCGAAAGCTGTGTTTTTTGCCTTTATTTGAGCAGCCACTTCTTTGGAAAACCAAATAGGTTTCCTTCTCCTTTTGTTTTTATTTACTTTTCTTACATATTTATCTGTTGCCCCTTTTATTGCCACCTTTAGTTTAGCCCATTGCAATTCCACTTCCCTTATCTTCTTCCACCCTGTCAACTCCTCCTTTTGGTACATGGCCATTTTATTGAAGTCAGTGTTTTGAAGTTTAGGACTTTGAGCTTGCTATAGTTGGACTGCACCTTGGTTTTTATCTTAAACCACACCGTGTGATGATCGCTTCTGCTCACAGGTGCACCCACCCAGACATTCGACATGCTATCACCGTTGGTGAGCACTAAATCCAGTGTTGAGCTTTCCCTTGTTGGTTCCATCACCATTTGTCTAAGTAACGCATCTTGGAGAGCATCCACAATTTTTTTTCTTCTTTCCAGATTTGCAGAAGGAGTAATCCAATCCACATCGGGTAGATTAAAGTCACCCAATATGATCGCTTCCCCCTTTGTGGCTATTTTGACAATGTCTATAGATCAATTCATTATCTAACTCTTTGATTTGAGTTGGAGGTCTGTAGACTAAAGCAGTATGGATGACAGTGCCATCTCCTCTTTCCAACACAACCCAGAGCACTTCTTTTCCCCATGCCCCCTGAATTTCAGTAGCTTTAATATTGCTTTTGACATACAAGGCTACTCCTCCTCCTCTTCCATTTTCTCTGTCTCTTCTGAATAGATTATAGCCAGCTATGGCTATATCCCAATCATGCGATTCATTAAACCATGTTTCTGTAATGGCCACAATATCCAAGTCCATTTCCACCATTAGGGCTTCCAGGTCTGGAACTTTATTGGATAAGCTTCAAGCATTTATGCTCATTGCTTTCCAGCATTTAACTGGCTTGCGTGTGTTTTGCATTGATTTTGTTCTGTCCACTTCTTCCCACTTGTTTTTGATGTGTGGTTTAAAAGTGTGTCTGTTTCTGATGTTGTTCTGCTTTAGCAGGGAGTGACATCCAGAACTTGACCTTCCCCATCCGTCACCCCCCTTTTTCTAGTTTAAATGCATATCCACATACTGCCTGAATTTTTCACTTAGGATTCTTTTCCCTGCGACAGAGAGATGTAGTCCATCAGCACAGTATAGTCTCTTGTTGGTCCATCTGTTTCCCCAGTCGCCTATAAATCTGAATCCTTCCTCTTTGCACCAGGTTTGGAGCAATGATTTAAAGCTGTTTATGCGATGTAGCCTTTCTGCCCCCTTACCAAGAACAGGTAGAACTTCTGAGAATGCTACAGTGTTAACAATGGGCTTTAGTTTCTCCCCCAGAGTTGTAGTGGCACTGTTTCTAGCCAGGTCATTTGTACCCAAGTGGATGAAAACATCAGTTTTGGAGTGCTCACTTTCAGCGCTAAGTACATCAACAATTTGGTTTGTATTCTTGCTAGATGAAGAGCCTGGGAAGCATTTGACTAACTTCCCTCCTTTGAACTGTGTTTCCAAGTTGGTGCCTCTGTTGATAGAATCACCAAGTAGTAGTAGTTTTCTGTTCCTTGAGTCTTTCTTCATATTTGGTGCTTTATCAGGAGATTGGGCATTGATTATCTCATTTAAGGGCCCTTGAGCTTCCCTGGCTTGGGCATCCTCATTAACCAAAGTAGAGAAGGCACTATGCAGTGATATCTCTTGATATACAGGGTGTTTCTGCATTACAGGACGTAGTCTACCAGAGCCCACTGTGATCCATTTGTTCCTGGGATGTTTGAGTCTCTGTGGGAGCGGCGGGAGACTTTGTTTGGTTTGTATTCTAGAAGAGGTGCGTTTCATTGCAGCTACCTCTTCCCTTAATAGAGTCAATTCATTATCTATGGCTGCCAACTTGAGGCATATAGGGCAAGCTCTAGGTTTTCCAGATGATGCATCTCAGAATGAAGGCACCACAATTACTGCACTGAATACAAGACATGTGTGGTCAAATTAAGAGGATAGATGTCAATGTATATGACTGCTATATAAGCAATGCAGCCATGGGGTGGGTGGGGCAAGGGATAGGGTGGGCGGGAACCCAAGTGTCCTTGGCCAGCAGGCCTTACCTGAACTGAGGGTACCTTTAGATTTCTGAATGGAGGGCTACACAAGGAATGTAAGCAGACAGATTATTTCCAGAAGTGAATGTAAAACCAGCAGTTAACTTAGCTACACAACCACCAGAATAGGTAAACCCAACAGCAGTTAAATATTATATATCAGCTACACAACCAACAGGATAGGTAAGAAAATAGGAAAGAGATACCAAGCTGCAAGCTTATTAAAAGATACAAAGCTATAAGCTTATCTGTTTGTAGGAGAAGCTGTGGAGCCCAGGTTCAACCAGGTGTCTGCAGGACATCCACTCCTGTATTGGGTCAAGCAGTGATATCCGGGTCCCTTTTTAATAATGGTTTATGGACCTTTCCTCCAGGAAGTTGTCCAAAACCTTTTTAAATCCAGCTACACTAACAGCTTTTACTGCATCCTCCGGTAACAAATTCCAGAGTTTGATTACAAGTTGAGTGAAAAAATATTTTCTCTTATTAGTCTTAAATAGGTTACCCTGTAGCTTCATTGCATGTCCCCTAGTCTTTCTATATTCTGATGACGTAAACAATCAATTTACATTTACCCATTCCACTCCATTCATTAATTTATAGACCTCTATCATATCTCCCCTCAGCCGTCTCTTTTCCAGGTTAAAGAGCCCTAACCTTTTTAGTCTCTCTTCATAGGGGTATCCTTTCATCCCCTTTACCATTTTGGAGGCTCTTCTCTGTACCTTTTCTAATAATGCTATATCCTTTTTAAGATACGGCAACCAGAATTGCAAATAATATTCAAGATGTGGTCGCACCATGGAACAATACAGAGGCATTATAATATCCTTTGTTTTATTTTCCATTCCTTTCCTTATGATACCTATGATGCTATTTGCTCTCTTGGCCGCCGCTGCATACTGGGTGGAGGGTTTTAACATGTTATCCACGATGATGCCTAAATCTTTTTCCTGCGTGGTGGTTCCTAATGTGGAACCTTGCATAGTGTAACCATAGTTTGGGTTGTTCTTTCCTAAGTGCATAACTTTGCATTTCTCCACATTAAATTTCATCTGCCATTTGGATGCCCAGTCTTCCAAATTATCAAGATCCTCTTGCAATTTTCCACAATCCTCATGGGTTTTAGCAACTTTAAATAGTTTTGTGTCATCTTCAAATTTGATAACCTCACTCGTTATTCCCATTTCCAGGTCATTTATGAATATGTTAAAAGTCACATCTCAGAAGTTTAACAACAACCAAAAATAGCCTTTTCCAAAAATCACAGTCTTGCTGGGCTTCAAAGCTCTCCCCACTCCTACCTAATGAGCTCCCAATTCAGCTTCTTTGTATCTGGATCTGAAATGGGTCACCACCACCCACCATCAGGTTTATCCAGACTGTTATAGAACTCCAGGCTGTTACAACACTTTTGTCCAAAAATAAAGCAGAGTCTCTTTAAAACTTGGTTTAAGAATTCACTGCACAGCTTAGTCAAAAGCATATTTAGTCATGAGAGCTAGGATTAATAAAAAATAAGGAAATAAAGCAAGATTTTTTGCCTTTTCACAAACAGCCAACTCTTCTTCAGTTGAGTCCCTTCCTGAGACTGTTCATGTTTACTCCCAGGCTTTTATACCCTACTAGCCCCACCTCTTCTGACCATATCCTCATTAAATAAGAGACCAACCCTCCCTTCCCTAGGTCTGGGAGTAGAGAAAATCTGGCTTGGATTCAGGGACTTACTTATCCTTTCCTTCTTTTTCCCTTTAAACCTTAGTGATGGGATATAAACTGTATCACAATGGGGTTTAGTGGCAGAGAGTGTGTGTGTGGGCTGCACATTGCGATTAGTGAAGGGGGAATTACTCTTTGCTAATTGTCAATGTTACAGTTAGCATAGGTACACTTAATGCCACCTGAACAAGTGACATTAATGCACCTCTGTTAATTGCAACTTCAAGGGCAGTAAGAACCCTTTCTGTGTGGTAACTACAGGGGACATACTGGGCCCACCCCAAAAAGCTCAGTCTTTGCATTTAGCAGGCGGTAAATTTATTTATTTATTTAAACGGATTTCTATCCCGCCTTTTCATTGACTCAAAGCGGTTTTCACAGCAAACAATCACAATAGTGTTTTTTGGGGGGGGTCATGCAGTGTTCCAGAGTGTGTGTGAGTGTGTCAGGGTATATTCGATTAATGATGCACTATTTACATTGTGTGCTATTATACATGTAGTGTCAAGATATCTGAATGGTGTGTCTATCATGTGACATCCCCATAGTGTTCAATGAAAAGGGTTGTCTTTAGTTGCTTCCGGAAGTCTTTGATGTCTGTAGTTAGTCGAAGTTCGTCTGGTAGTATGTTCCAAATTGTTGGTGCAGCCAGGGAAAGGGCTCGTTCTGAGGTGTCCTTCCGGACCTTGGTGATCTCCTTTGGTGTGCTGACGCGGTTGGAAGTGCCCCTTCTCCTCAGTCGTGTACTGTTGTCAGGTTGTATGAGGGTCTGTAAGCTAAGGGCCGATGATTGTTGTTTAATTTTGAATATGTTTATGATTGTCTTATATTTGATGCGTGAGGTGATTGGAAGCCAGTGTAGGTCTTTCAGGATAGGTGTGATATGGTCCTGTCTTGAAGTGCCGGCTATTATGCGTGCTGCCGTGTTCTGTGCCAGTTGCAGTGGTCTGAGGGTTTGTTTTGGGAGGCCAAGATAAATCGTGTTGCAGAAGTCTAGGAGTGGGGTTATTAGGGCCTGGCAAACTGTGCGGAAGTGATCCGGGGCGAGGAGGGGTTTGAGACATCGGATTAGGCTCATCCTGTGGTATGCATTCCTGGTGGTTTTGTTTATGTGAGTTTATAGATTCAGTTTGTTGTCCAGAGTTACTCCAAGGTATTTAACTTCTGTTTTTATGGGTATGCTTGTGTTCTTTATCTTGATGTTGGGTGGGGAGATGAAGTTGGTGTTTCGGGTGATGATTAGTGCCTCGGTCTTGCTGTAGTTTATGGTTAGGTTGTTTTTCTGGAACCAGTCGTTCATTTGTATGAGACAGTTTGTTATTTTGGAGTAGTCCGGGTTGTCGATCGAGATGGGTGTGTAAATCATTATGTCATTGGCATAGATTGTATACTGTATGTTGTTTTCTCTCATGATGTTGCATATTGGCTGTATATATGCAAACGCTTATTGCAATTTAGTAAATATGTCCCTTAACGTTGCTCTGGCTTTTTTGTTGCATTCTGTTGTGTAACAAGGAAAATATTTTTTATCTGTGCCAAGTAATACAGAGAAATGTGATTATTTTAATGTCTACACATTTGAATCATGATAACTCTTGTAAACACAGTAATAAGTTTAAGATTTTTAACTCCATGGTGATAATATTCAGCTGCATAGATACCACATAAGAGGATAAGGCATCAGCTTATCTTTATCTTTATTCCCTAAGTAGAACGCAGTTGCCTGGCAAAAAGTATCTAATTGGTGGCCCCAAATTTTCAAAATAAAGGATTTACAAGGTTAACTGCATAGGTCCTTTTAAATATCAACCCCCATACTTTTCAACTGTTAAAGCAGCACTTCAGAAGTTTTGAAAAGAAAATACATGACTCATCCTAAGGTTTGTCTCTTTGTAAACATTACCCTATAGACATCCAGCTCAGAAATGTTCAAGTCTATTGGGGAAAGGACAGGGAAGATGACTGTGTGGTTTTTTTAATTTGTTGGGATTGCCATGCATTCTCAGTAGTCTACGAGCTTACCATTCCCACAGTACAGCAGTTATATACCCTCTACAAAGCAACCAGACCATTAAATCATGAATACGCCTTCCATCAACAGTTCAGAATATCAATACACCTTATATCAATAATAAAGCACATCATGGATTGCTCTTACTCTTGCTGCTAATTCAAGCACTGAATACTGTGCTTCACTGTTTATTTCAACTGGGAGATACAAGGTCACAAAGCCTTATCAAATTATTTTGGCAGTGTTTAAGATGCAGAATAAAGTGCTGATGATTTGGAAGCTGGCAGCAAGGATCGGCATAATTACTATTTACTGCTCATCACTTAGTTCTCTGAAGAATTCTTTTACGATGAAAAACAAAAATGAAAACATATGTATAGTTTTGTTTTTCCATATTAATCATTACTGCCATTACTACTTATCATTTGTATAGCACTACAAGCATACACAGCGCTGTACAGATACTGTACATGTAAGAGATAGTTCTTTCTTTGTAGAGCTTATGATCTAATCGAGACAAACAACAAACTAGAGACTAGGGTAAATGTAGGGGAATATAGTTGATAAGCAAGAGAATAAGGGTATCAAGATCCAAAAGCAGCCTGGATTTGAATGGGGTCAGCAATGGAGCCTTATGTACTGATTCAGATAGTTTGTTCCAGGTATATGGAGCAGCAAGGTGGAATGAATGAAGTCTGGAGTTGTCTGTAGCAGAGAAGGATCACAACCTGTATACATATTGGCCCAGAATTGTTTCACTTGCACTTAACTCTTTCATCATTTGGTAAAAATTAGCCATCTTGATCAAGATCTGTTGTCATTATAATCAGGGGTCCAAAAACTGACATCTTCCTTTTTCAATACCTGCTGAAGTGATCTTGCTTCCCAGGACAGGATACGTTTCCCATTGTATGACACCACTGTCAGTGATTCCATACAAATTTTCACTGCAAAGGCTGCAAGCAGCACCATGATGATGACTGCGAGTCAGTTTTTGTTAGAGAACTAATACATGGATGTGGCATCCATCTGATGCATTGTACATGACTCAACTACATGATGAAACTGCTGATTCTATTGAGCAATCGCCAAAAAAACTATAGGTCAAGTTTTGGTTTGTTGCTCTCGATAAGCTGGAAAATGCTCTCATACATGAGGATTCACTGCTTTGGAATGATTACGTTCCACTTTGAAATGGCTTGGAAAATACAGAAGTGGATGGAAATCTGAGCAAAGAGCGTGCCTGCCATTCTGTCACCAGAGCTTGTAAAGCTGAAGTGCATCATCCTCCTGCAGTGCCTGTGTCGGAGAGTGGGAGCATAGACTTAATTTGGAGATCAAGTGGTAGGGAGTTGAGATTGGCAGGGTGGGATTTCAAACGTCCTGTCCCCCCCTCTCACACACACATACTTGTACTCTCTTCCTCCTGCCTCCCCCCTGAACCCCTATTGCTCTTACATAGTAACATAGTAAATGACGGCAGATAAAGACCAGCATGGTCCATCTAGTCTGCCCAGCAAGATGGCAAGAGTAGGTGCACCTGTCACTCTGTGCAGGCCACCCCTCCCCATGTCTTTGTTTAGTGGTAAACCCACCACTCCATGTAGGACACCCCTATTTGTTGAGACGTTATATGGTTCAGAAGTTAGATGGTACTGTTTATTTTGTTTTTATCCTATTGCTGTAAAGGGATCCACTGTGTTTGTCCCATGCTGTTTTGAATTCCGTCACCGTGTTTGCCCCCTCTTCTGTCTCCTTCTTCTAGACCACACATGCCCTCAGTTCACCTTATATCCACTGTAGACTAGTGCATGCACAACCTCTTTCTCCTTCCATCCCACATGGGTTGACACAGGCATACCCCCTTATATTCGTGGGTACACTGTCCCCCACATTTCACTCATCGAGGAAAGGAGTTTAATTCCCTTGGATTCTGTAACATTGTCTATGATCTGGGGAGTGAAGGGAAGTAAGAGCTATGCAGTAGAGAAGAGGTGCCCCATGGTGGAAGGTAGTGACTGGAAAATAAGAAATCTTTTCATAATCATCATCCGCATACAGATGTCACTGGAGGGCTTTATCTGCCTCAGGAGTAGCAGTTTCTCCTATTCAGGTTGTTGAATAAAAAGAATTTCAAAAAAATGTTACAGGCCCATATTTAACTGCAGTGGTTCACATTTTTATAAAATGCTGGCTGCCATGGTTTAAAAAGATGCTCAGCAGGGCTGGCCCAAGATTATTTGCTGTCCTAGGTGAATTTTCAGCCATGTGCCCCTTCCCTGGGGTGGCCAAGAGTCCTATCTCTCCTCTTATAATCAAGCACCTCCCCTTCCCTACCTACTCTCAGCCCAACATCTCCCCTTCCTTTCTCCCTATCCTATACTCCCCAATCTCAGGTTTGGGAAAAGTGAGCAATAAACCTTCAATTCAGTCAGCAGAGGGATCTCTGCCCTTGACTCAGTCCCAGATATTTAAGTTTATGTTTATTCGGTATTTAACATACTGCCTTCCACGTGGTTGGCATCAAAGCTGTTTACAATTAAAAACAATCAGTAAACAGTAAAGGAAATCCATTCTGCAGGAGATAGTAAAGAAAAGAAAGAGAAATAAAAATTAAAACAAAAATAAAAAATATGACAGTTCTTAAAACAAGGGCAGTTAATGCATGTCTCTTCTGCGGATTATCCCTGATTCCTGAAGTCTGAGAACGTTGACTCAAAATAATGAATTTTAAGGGCTTTTTTAAATTTGGAAAAGCAAGATTCCAAACGCATATAATCTAGTAGATCATTCCAAAGACACAGTGCAAGAAAGAAGAAGGCTAAGTGGGGGGGTTGATTCAAACTGAGCACGAGAAGCCAGGGGAAGAACTAAACAGAATTTTGAGAACATATGACCCGATATTCAACGTGATTAACGTGGTTAGCAGACCTGTTAACTGTGTTAATCATGGTGAATGCTTAGTACAGCTGAATATCCATGACTGATGGCTTACCATTGGAGCATGTCGGGTGCATTCTGGGGTGGAGCTAATTGGTAACCAGTCAGCAGCGATATTGAGCCACTGCCTGGTTAGTGGTATGTAATGAAAGCCAGGTGCAGGTAACCCTGGCCAACGTCCGCCACATATCACTAACCAGGCAGCGGCTCAATATCACTGTTGCCCGTAACCAATCGGCAAGAGCGGCTAACACAGATATTGAAAGTCAGGGCTGGCGGCTAGCTGCAACAATATCAGTGTTTAACTGATTAGCTTGGAATAAAACATCCTTGTTAAAGAGATTTTCACCAGTACAAGGAGTATTTCCCAGCCTTTCTTGAACCCATTTGTCCAAATCTGAAGCTTGGCGCCAGGCCATGCATCATGCCCCTATGGCTATAGCAGAAGTTCTGCTAATAGACTCAAAGCAGTCAAGGGAAGCACGATTAAGGAACTTAGAGACATTTTGAGCATGACTGACTAATAAGAAAAAATCTGCTCTTTTATGCTCTTGAAGAAAAGGGTTCAAAAGCTTTAAGTTCTTTGTGACCTCTTCAAGAGATAATCCCATATAGAAAATATATGAGATAATTCTTGCTGAAAGCATGGATGCCTGGAAGCATCGACGTCCAAAGGCATCTAAAGTCCTAGACTCACAACCTGGCGGATAAGAGGAGTGCTTTTTTGCACTCTTAATACGCCTCATTGCTGATTCTACAACAATAGAATGATGAGGAAGTTGAGTCTTTTGAAAACCTGGAGAAGGTGGCACCTTGTACATAGTGTCAAGTGTCTTAGAATGTGGGGGTACCGTTAAAGGAGTTTCCCACATTCTTAATTGTAGATCCTGTAAGCTCTGATGCAAAGGAAGCATGATCACGTCCTTTGGAATCCAGTGGAATTGCAGAGTCTCTGAATCCCCTGGTATGGATTCTTTACCAGGTATAGAAATGGCAAGTAACTTCGCCATATCAAGCAAAAAAGCTTGAAAAGAAATCTCTCCTGAGGAGAACCCCCTAAAATGAGGGGTAAAGGCTAGAATTGTTGAAAATTCAGCCTTGGTACCGATGGATTCATCCCAGTCATCGGGATTGGAAGACTTGAAAGGATGAAGCATCGGATTTTCTTTAAAGCGATGTCTTTGGTACTGCCTGAGGTCGGTACCGAATCCTCCATGCTAGAGAGTGATTCCAGGCTTGGCATCGAAGGAAGAGAGTCTGTCGAAGCAAGCATGGACGGTACCGACGTCGATACCGGTACCGGTGCCGAAGCCGATACCGATATGCGAGGAATGGTCTGCAGCAACTCTAGCGGTACCGAAGTAGCTGAGAGCGCTAGACTGCGTTCATCGGTGAGGAGTGTTTCATCCATCACCATGGCCGATGCCGGGGCGTTGGTACCGCTCGAAGCAGCCACAACCACCGAGCATGGCCCAGGTATGTTCATCGAGGTAAGAACCCTGGGAACAACCTGAAGCCCCGTTAATGTTTTGGAGCCCGAAGACTCCCACCGGGGCTTTATTGCCAAAATGTCCTCGAGGGCAACGCCAGAGGCATCTTGAAGCTTAGAAGGAGATCTACCACTCGAGGACTGGCTAGTCTTTACAGACTTTTGTTTGGTTACCTGATCCTGTGAAAAAGAAGATATTCTGGCTGGTGACAGAGTCCGATGTGAACCGGGTATTGAGTTGTGCTCGATCCTGAAGACTTCTTCTGTTCGAGCTCCAGCAGGAGAGACACTCCAATGGGCAATGGTCAGGACCTAAACATTTTAGACACCAAGTATGAGTGTCTAAAAATATATCTGTTCCGCCACACTTTGAGCATTTCTTAAGGATAGTGGCTGGCTTTTCCATAATGGAAGGATAGAGGCCTAGTGGCCTAGAAACCGTCAAGCACTAAACAGGAAAAACTTCCTAGAGAAAAGAAGAAATTTTTTAGTAAAAAGAAAGAAAAGCACCGGCGGTACCAGTGGCATCAAGGGAAGGCAGACGCAACCACAAAAAACTAAGAATAAAAAGAAGAATTTTCTGCGGTGACAGGAATACGTCCTGCCGGCTATGCGGAAACCGGAAAACTGATGAGAAGGAAGTGAATGGGCGGGAAGGCAGCGCGCATGCGTGTGGGATGCTCCCAAAGGCTTTCTTTTTGGACGCTAGGGAGCGTTCCCGCGCAGGCTCCGTCGGTACCGACGTACCCATATGTGAAGACTCATTCCTGCTTGTTCCTGGAGATATTAGTTACGTTTATTTTGATTTTATCCTGTTGCTGTAAAGGGATCCACTGTGTCTGTCCCTTGCCATTTTGAATTCTGTCACTGTATTTGCCCCCACCAGGGCAATAGGAGACCAAAAGAGATGAAAGATATATGGGAAGTCCTGTGTAATATGCTTTATGAGTAAATACAAGAATTTTAAAATGGAAACGGTAAATAAAGGGCAGACAATGGTTTTGATAGTAGAGCAGAGATACATGATCATATTTTGCTGCATTTCTAAGAAGTCGAATTACAGTGTTATGAACTAATTAAAGTTTTTTAAACTGGGAAAATCGAAGACCACAGTACACCAAGTTGCAATAGTCTAATTTGGAGATTACCAGAGCGTATAGTAGTGTCTGAAGTGCTGGCCTAGACGTATAAAGTCTTACTGAGCGGATCTGATGAAGTGCATGAAGGGATCCATGAACTGTAGCTGCCATCTGGGCCTTGAAAGCACTTTATCTTGCTGTGATCTCAACGCAAGTGGTACAACACAAAAAGGGGAAGAGATTGTTCCTTTTTAAGACGGCAGCACTATGGACCCTTCACATCCTGCAAGGCAGTAAAAGAGTAAGCCACAGTCAGCATGGTGTTAAGTATTAAAGCACCCATGCACACAGGCACTCATGACCTGTTGCTCCTGTCCCCTCCAACAGGAAGTGTGAATCTTAGGAGGCAGGACTGGCAGGCCATAAGTGCACATGCATGGGTGCTGTAAGATGTGCCGTCATGCTGACAGCAGCTTGCTCTACCACTGTCTATTAGGATATGGAGGGGCCATGGTACTTTCCCTCTCCTCAAGGTCCCTCAACCTAGGCAGATGCCTAGTCCACCTAGTGGACAGGCTGGCTCTGATAACAATGCCAGTATCTGTATAGTGGCCGGCGCTGGACATCAAGCTTTTATGATCAGACCCAACCATTGCCTGCATGGAGTGTTATTTTAAAAGAGCTATTCATGCTAGACCTAGACAAGATTCTCAAGAGCAGAGATGTCTCTTTCCATACAAAGATTTGACTCGTTCAAGCCGTAGTATTTTCAATAACATTATAAGGATGCAAAAGCTGGACAGTGAAAAAGATAGACAGGAAGAAAATTGATGCCTTTGAATTATGGAGCTGGCGGCAAATACTGCATATACAATGGACTGCCTGAAGAACAGTCAGTACTAGAGGAGATCAAACCTAAGCTTTCTTTAGAAGCTCAGATGACAAGATTTTGATTTTCATACTTTGGACACATCATGCGAAGAGAGAGATCATTAGAGAAAAATATCATGCTTGGCAAGATAGAAGGTCAATGCAAAAGAGAAAGGTCAGCAATGAGATGGATCGATACAATAACAGCAGCTACAGATACCAGTCTGTCAACAATGAGCCGCCTGAATGAAGATTGAACACAATTTAGGGCAACTATCCAGAGGGTCGCCATGAGTCGACACTGACTCAATGGCACTTAACAGCATTCATGCTTTAAATGTCTGCAAATGTGCATGCAGATGTCCAAACCACAGAGGTATTTTAAAAGCTGACTCTGGAGACATTCCTGGTACAAGGACATCCAAACAGTGAAGTGGGTGTGATGGAGGCAAGCCCGTGGCATTCCAAAGAACATGGACATCCTAGTCCAATTTCAGAAATGTCCTGCATGCCCCAAGCAGTATCAAAGGTTATACCCACTCCAGGCATGAATAAACATCAGAAAAGTGCTCATTTTACCAGCCAGACATCTAGAGGGTTTAGAGAAGGAGGTTCACTCATATCCCCTATATTTTCTATGTAGATAATGAACACACTGACAGGAAATGAGGGCTCTTGTTTTCATTTTGTCAAGCCAATGGATGTCCTCATATGCAAAGTTGCATGTGGAGGGAGGAGTGGCTCAGTGGTTGGGACAGGTTACCTCAGGCCGGAAGGCCAGGGGTTCAATTCCCGCATGGGGACAAGCAACTTCAGGCCAGAGGGACTGGGGTCTCTAGTCCCATGGCCACTCCTTGTGGCCTTGGGCAAGCCACTTAACCCTCCATTGCCTCAGCTACACTTAGATTGTGAGCCCTTCGGGGACAAGGGAATAAAAAGTACCTGTTAGTATACATGTAAACCGCACTGATTCTAAATAGCGCGGTATAAAAAAATAAAATAAAATAAAAACATCTCCACCCCAAGTTTTGTAACGGGGACATCTATGTGGATGCCGGCACGGGTGTCCATGTCGAGGACATCTATGTTTCTATAATCAGGCTGAAACAGACATCCCTGATATTTTTCTACCCAAATGCCCTGGACGTCCCAGATTGCACTTGGACATCCTTTCTAAAATGCCATGTCACATGTAATAGAAATTCCATATGTGATGGGGAGAAGCAAAGATGTGAGGTTGTACTACCATCCATCTGGACAGAAGACAGATTGCGAAATGCTAACAGAAATTAGGAAGAATAACAAATTTGGTAACATGGTAATAATGGAAGATTTCAATTACTCCAATATTGAATGGATAAATATCTCATCAGGACATGCTAGGGAAATAGAATTTCTAGATGGCATACATGATTGATTCAAGAAGCAGTTAGTCCAAAAACCCACCAGAAGGAAAAGTATTTTAGATCTAGTCCTCACTGGTATGCAGGCCTAGTGTGAGGGGTAATGGTAATGGGATCACTAGGCAATAGTGATCATTGGAAGTAAGATATGTTAATATCTATGCTAGTAGGAAAATGTGCAAAGTGGTATTATCAGATTTGAGGGTGAATGGGAGGAATATGTAGAAGCTGATGAGAACAAAGTAGAATTGCTTAACAGATATTTCTGTTCAGTGTTTACTAGTGGTGTGTAGCAACATTTACAGAAGAGGATTCAGTGAATGTGCCAAACAACAAGAGGGGCTCAGTAATCCCAATACAACACCTCTCACTCCAACAAAAACAATAAGAGGGGCTCAAGGACCCCCAATACTTCCCACTCCAACAAAAACAAGAGGGGCTCAACAACTGCAACACCATATCTCCCACTCCAACAGAAACGAGAGGCTTGGCAGCCCCAACATCGCATCTTCAACCCCCAGAAAAACACCACCCGTATCCTTCCCAGTATTTTTCCCTTCTGTGCGCTGTACCCAACAGCTTCCTCCTCTCTCACCCCTTGTGCTTCCCTCTACTCTTGCTCCCATCTCTTTACTCCACATTACTCTCTCCCTTATCCTGCTGTTCCTTTACCCCCTTTCTCTTCCCCCACCTTTTCAATCCCCCACTACTTTCTCTTCCCCTCTCTTCCTATCCTGACCCCACCCCATACTCATCTCTCTACCCCATCTCTTCACCCTTCTTGTGCTCTGAACATTTGTCACATTGCCCACTACCCTGCCTCCTCTCTCTTTTCTCTCCCACTCTCCTTTCTCTTTCTATCCTGCTCCCACCTCATCCCCTTCTTTTGTCCCTTCTTGCAACCCTAAATTGTCCCATGTATATCCCCCAACACCTTATTTATTTATTTATTTATTTACTTATTTAATTAAACATTTGGCTAATTTGTTGGTGGTTCCAAATTTTAAAGAAATTCATTACCAAACTTTGGGAATAGAAATTTTTCAATGTCTGCTCCTGTTTTATGGAATGCTTTACCTGAAGATCTACGCAAAATTTCTGACTTGTTATTATTCAGATGGCAGTAAAAGCTCATTTGTTTAGATAAGCATTTTCTACATTATGTTGATAATTGTATATTAATTGTTGCTTTGTTTTACGCTATATTAAGATTTAAAGTATTTTACGTTTAATATTAATTTGATATTTTTGTTTTATGTTATATTGTAACTCATGTATATTACATTTACTACTTATTTTATATGATTATGTATGTACAGTACTTTTGTAATCCACCACGTTAGTGCGGAATATACATTATTTAAATAAATAAACCTTCCTGTCCAAATCTTCCTCTCTCCCCCCCCCACTTTGCCCCATTCCAAGACCCAACCCTACACTACACTCACCTCTGTGTCCCACTGCTCTCATCCCTTCTCTTTTTACTTTTATTCTCAAAATTCCCCTCTCTTTGCCTCCCACCTAACCAGAGTAAAGGTCCAAAAAAGGACATATAATACACACCAGACAAGAGTAAAAGTAGTAACACCACCATGCATGATAAATAAATAATGAAAGACAAACCAAAATATTTAATACTATAATGGACTGTGAATACATAAAGCACTAAAATCAACATAAAACACAATTAAAAAGACCCAACATGGCCATAATTTGGTGTCAACCTTTATCAAGGGTGTAGAAAATCTTAAAATTAAAACATATCTTATATCAATAATTATAAAAAATAATTCTATGGAGAAATAAAAAACATAAAAGGTATACAATTTTAACAAATACCACACATCCATAAAAGAATTAATATAAAAAGCATTACCTCAGTCCCTGCAATATTTAATGTCACCAGCAGTGGCTAAACTAGTGTTGGTTAGCTAGGCACACTGCTGGCCCTGACCCTTCTATGAAGAAAGTGTAGTTGAGACGGAGTGGTCAGGTTTAAACAAGGATTTATTCCCCTCCCGGGGTTTGCTGGATTTTCAAAGTAATACAAAACTCCAAACTTAAGAGACAGCCATGCTTCTGGCATAAACAAAAAGGTGAAATGAAAAATACAGCTTCTTGCTTGAACAAAACCAAATAACAAAACAGAACAGAAAATCAGGTAATAACCTGGGCAGTTCCCTCTGTGCACGCTTATCCTCTAAGGCAGACTTATCTGCTATTAACGTAGGGAAGTCTCATCAGTGGTTAATAAGGAGCAGTCCATGTCTTCCCCATAAGACAAACACTCACTTTGATCCGTGCACATAGGCTCCTCAAATACCTCGTCTTCTTTATGGCAGAGAGTCTGTAACTTTCTCCAGCCAGTTACTGGCTTCTCCTCACCACTCTCTCCACAGTAAGGTAAGTAAATATCAGGTACTTGATACAACTGCTTTGTTCTGCTTTTACTGGGTTTTTCTCTTGGCAGCTTTCTGCCAGGTTTTAAATGCAATCATTTTCTTCATTCATGCATACATCCTCAATTACTTCACTGTCCTTTTCCCAAGGGTGTGAATATTTTAAACCGTTCTGGCTTTCATTAACAAAGAGTCTCTTACCAGCTGCTCTACGTTCTCCCCACTGACTTCTGTCTCTGGGAAATTCCTCCTGCGTCACAGGAGAGGGTTTTCTACAGTTAACCCTTTGGCTGATAAATGGCTTTCTTTCTTTCTTCTTCCAAGCCCTGCTTGGCTTTCTATTCCAGACCTCACAGGAAACAGTGTTAGGCTGAGAGTATTCTGACCTGCTTTTAGAGAGCTTCAGGTTTTCTCTGACCTGCCAAGTTTCCAAATCACTTTCCCCTTCTGGGTCTTCAAAACCACCGTCAGAATTCATACAGGAGTCAAACTCAGCCTCTCTTCCTGGATCCTCCCGATCCCTGCCTGTTTCTGTGTCTGTGTCTCTCTCTCGGTTGTGATCTAACTCTGCTTGCCTACCATGCTTCTTATACAGAGTTAGGGGCGTTTTCCTGCACATGTGCAAACTATTCCCTTCATTGTTTGGGGAGTGTTTGTTGGCTGGGCGTGCCTTCAGGCCTCGTGTCTCAGCCTGCTCTGGTTGCCTATAGCAACTGTGAAGCTTTTTATCTCCCTTCCTGTCAGAATCTGTGCCGAACTCCTCAGTTTTTTGTGTCTTAAAGGTATAGGGCATATCTTCGGTGTTACAATATATATACATCCAAAAACCCTATAGCCAAATAAAGGTAATAAAATTAAGGACTCCTTTTACTAAAGCCTGCTAAGGATTTGCCATTAATGGGTCAATCTCATGAGTGTTAATGGCAAAAGCCGCACATTAGCTGTTGGGGGGCTTCTCCAGTATGTCCCAAGCAGCTAATGTGCGATGGGTTTTCCTAATCTGTGCTCCATGTCAGGTTCTCTTAACAACTCCTATAGAGGAGTCATTAGTTGAGCCCATGTTAATAGCTGCGTAACTGCTGAATGCACAGCAATTGGTCTGGTGCTAGTGGCAATGAATTCTGCATTCATATTCTCCATCCCTTCCCCATCCCATTGTGAGATTGCTGATTAATGTGCATTTTAGCATGCAAAGGCAGACATTATTATTATTATTATGCATTTATAAAACACTACCAAGTGTATGCAGTGCTGTAAAGACACAAAAGAAGACAATCCCTGCTCAAAGAGCTTACAATCTAGAAGAGAAACATACAGGACAAAATAATACGATAGTAATAAGGGCAATAAGGACAATAGGAGTTGAAACACAAGGGAAGGGATTAAGAATCAAAGGCAGTCTCAGAGAGGTAAGTCTTGAGCTTGGACTTGAAGATGGTGAAGGAAGAAATCTGAAGCAGGGACAGGAGCAGATTGTTCTAGGCAAATGGAGCAGCAAGGTTAAAAGAATGAAACCCGGAGTTAGCGGAAGAAGAGAACTGCATAGAGAGAAGGAAGGTAGAAGAGGAACGGAGATCACGGGGAGGGGTATAAGGAGAGAGGAAAGGTAAGGAGGAGCAGCAGAGTGAATGCATTTGTGTGTCAAGATAAGTAGTTTGAACTGAATGCGGTAATGGATAGGGAGTCAGTGAAGGGACTTTAGAAGAGGAGTAATATGTCAGTAACGTGGTTGGCAAAGAATTAACCATGCAGCAGAGTTTAGGGGGAAAAGATGAGATTGAGAGAGACTAGCAAGGAGGAGGTTGCAATAGTCAAGCCGAGAGATAATAAGGGAGTCTTAGTAGAAAAGGCAGAGAGGAAAGGGCGAACCTTGTTAAAAAGCAAGAAAAAAGAAAAAAGCAACAGAATTTAGCAATTTGTTGGATATGAGAGGAAAATGACAGGGAAGAGTCAAAGACAACCACAAGGTTATGAGCAGAGGAAACAGGAAAAATAGGAGCATTATCAACAGTGATGGAGAAAAGAGGACGGATGGAGGATGGATTAGGGGAGAAAACCAGAAGCTCAGTTTTGGCCATGTTCAATTTTAAATGTCGGATAGGCAGGCAGAGATACGTGCCTGGAGAGGAGAAAGGTTAGGTGAAGAGTCATAAATTTGAGAATCATCCACAGAGAAGTGATACTGAAAGCCAAGGGATGAGATAAGGGAATCAAGCGATTGTGTATAATGGGAGAAAAGGAGTGGTCTGAGAACGGACCTTGGGAACACCAACTGAGAAACGGATAGCAGAGGAGGACGTACCTTGAGAACAGACACTGAAGAGTGATTAGAGAGATAGGAAGAGAACCAAGACAGATTAGAGTCTCTGAAGCCAAGAGAAGATAATGTATCAAGAAAAAGAGAGTGGTCAACAGTATCAAAGACAGCAGAAAGGTCAAGAAGAATAAGAACTGAGAATAGGCCTTTAGATCTTGCAAAGAATAAATCACTAAAGACCTTGGCAAGGGCTGTTTCAGTAGAATAAAGAGGGCAGAAGCCAGACTGAAGGGCATCAAAGAGGGAATGAGTGGAGAGAAAGTCAAAAAAGCGAGAAAGAATGGCACGCTCAATGAGTTTTGAAATAAAGGAAAGAAGGGAGATGGGACAATAGCTAGAGGGAACAGTAGGGTCAAGGGATGTTTTTTTGAGATCAAAATATACTTATAGGTAGCTGGGAAGGTGGCAGTGGAGAAAGAAAAGTTGATAATATGGGAAATGGCAGGGATAACAGAGGATGATATGGAGTTGATAAGAAAAAAACCTGTGAGAGAGTCAGTTGGTCCATTAGATGATAAAGGGGTTAAAGGAGCACTAAGAGGCAACAAGGCGATAGCGGAGAGACTGAATGAATTCTTTGCTTCGGTCTTTACTGAGGAAGATGTAGGGATGTTACCCATTACTGAAGTGGTATTTAAAGGTGCGGAAGAATTGAAGGAAATATCGATACATCGGGAAGATGTCTTACAACTATTAGATAAACTGAAGAGCAGCAAATCACCTGGGCCAGATGGTATACATCCAAGGGTGTTGAAAGAACTGAAATATGAGATTGCAGACCTGCTATCAGTAATCTGTGCTATATTTGACATAAAACCTAATCAGAATTACCAAAAGATCCAAAACCTAAAATCCCGATAATTTAAAATTCCCCGTGTTAGAAAAATATTTTTTTGTCGGAGACAAATTCATCCCAGCGCTATGTATATTAACAAGGCACCACTGTGATATCTCCTTTTAATAATATACTTAAAACGTTACTTAGCTTCAGTAACAGATACCATCCGTATTGCCAAAGAGTCGTTGAGGACTATCATATACTTAAAACGTTACTTAGCTTCAGTAACAGATACCATCCGTATTGCCAAAGAGTCGTTGAGGACTATCGACGTAGCGCTCGTTTCGGGTATATAATTGAGGAACCCTGCTTCAGGTACGTCCATGTACAAACAATGGCAACGATGTATTTAGCTAAATACATCGTTGCCATTGTTTGTACATGGACGTACCTGAAGCAGGGTTCCTCAATTATATACCCGAAACGAGCGCTACGTCGATAGTCCTCAACGACTCTTTGGCAATACGGATGGTATCTGTTACTGAAGCTAAGTAACGTTTTAAGTATATGATAGTCCTCAACGACTCTTTGGCAATACGGATGGTATCTGTTACTGAAGCTAAGTAACGTTTTAAGTATATTATTAAAAGGAGATATCACAGTGGTGCCTTGTTAATATACATAGCGCTGGGATGAATTTGTCTCCGACAAAAAAAAATATTTTTCTAACACGGGGAATTTTAAATTATCGGGATTTTAGGTTTTGGATCAGTAATCTGTGAACTATCATTAAAATCATCTCTAATACCTGAAGACTGGAGGATCGCCAATGTAACACCAATTTATAAAAAGGGTTCCAGGGGTGATCAGGGAAACTACAGACCAGTGAGCCTGACGTCAGTACCGGGAAAAATGGTAGAAACCATCATAAAGAATAAAATTACTCAGCATGTAGATAGTCACAACCTAATGGGAGACAGCCAACATGGCTTTAGACAAGGAAGATCTTGTCTTACTAATCTGTTATGTTTTTTTGAAGGAGTGAATAAACAGGTGGACAAAGGTGAGTCGGTTGATATTGTGTATCTGGACTTTCAGAAAGCCTTTGACAAGGTCCGTCATCAGAGACTTTTGGCAAAACTAAAGAGTCATGGGATAGGAGGCAGTGTACTATTGTGGATCAGGAACTGGTTAAAAGATAGAAAGCAGAGGGTAGGGCTAAATGGCCAATTTTCCCAATGGAGAAAGGTGACTACTGGTGTACCCCAGGGATCTGTGCTGGGTCCGCTGCTTTTTGACATATTCATAAATGACCTGGAAAGTGGAATAACGAGTGAGGTTATCAAATTTGCAGATGACACAAAACTATTTAAAGTTGTTAAAACCCAAGAGGATTGTGAAAAATTGCAAGAGGATCTTGATAAATTGGAAGACTGGGCATCAAAATGGCAGATGAAATTTAATGTGGACAAGTGCAAGGTTATGCACCTAGGGAAGAACAACCCAAACTATGGTTACACGATGCAAGGTTCCACATTAGGAACCACCACCCAGGAAAAAGATTTAGGCGTCATTGTGGATACCATGTTAAAACCCTCGGCCCAGTGTGCAGCGGCAGCCAAGAGAGCAAATAGAATGCTAGGTATGATAAGGAAAGGAATGGAAAATAAAACAAAAGATATTATAATGCCTCTATATAGTTCCATGGTGAGACCGCACCTTGAATATTGTGTGCAATTCTGGTCGCCGTATCTTAAAAAGGATATAGCGATTTTAGAAAAGGTACAGAGAAGAGCCACCAAAATGGTAAATGGGATGGAAGGATACTCCTATGAAGAAAGGCTAAAAAGGTTAGGGCTCTTTAACCTGGAAAAGAGACGGCTGAGGGGAGATATGATAGAAGTCTATAAATTAATGAACGTAGTGGAACGGGTAAACGCAGATCGATTGTTTACCTTATCAGAATATAGAAAGAATAGGGGACATGCAATGAAGCTACAGGGTAAACTATTTAAGACTAATAAAAGAAAATATTTTTTCACTCAACGTGTAATCAAACTCTGGAATTTGTTACCGGAGGATGTAGTAAAGGCTCTTAGTATAGCTGGGTTTAAAAAAGGTTTGGACAAGTTCCTGGAGGAAAGGTCCATAAAGCATTATTAAGAAGTGACCGAAGATATCAATGCTTGACCCAGTACAAGCATTGTGGAACTTGTGTCTCTTGGGGAAACTGCTAGGTACATATGACCTAGATTGGCCACTGTTGGAAACAGAATACTGGGCTTGATGGACCTTGGTCTGACCCAGTATGGCATATCTTATGTTCTTATGATTAGTGGGGATGGAATCAAAGGAGCAAGTGGTAGGTTTAGCAGAGGAGAGAAGAGAAAAGTTTCCTCATCAGAAACAATAGGAAAGAAAGGAAGAAAGGGCGGGTGAGTTTGAGAGAAATGGTTGAAATTGAAGTGAGGGAGGATTAGAAGAAATATCAGGGAACTGAATGGTAATCTTATTGATTTTATCATGAAAAAAGAAGGCAAGGGATTGGGCTATGAGGGAAGGAGACATTGAAGGGGGAGGAGCCTGAAGTAGAGAGCTGAGTGTAGAAAAGAGACTGAGAGGGTTAGAAGCCAAGGAGTTGGTCAGGTGGATGAAATAGTTTTGTTTAGCGAGTGAGATGGCAGAATTAAAAGAAGTGAGCATGAATTTAAAGTGAAGGAAATCAGAGTGGGAGCAGGATTTGAGCCATGTGCGCTCAGCAGAATGAGCACATGAGCGTAGGTAGCAGGTTGTAGTAGAAAGCCAGGGACGGGGTGATGTATGCCTCACAGGACGTGAAATTGGGGGAGCAAGGGAATGGAGAGCAGAGGATGGAGCAGAGTTATAGGCAATTACAGCCGCATCGACAGACTTTGAGGAGAGTTTATGTTTATTAGATTTAATATACTGCCCTTCATTGCATAAAAACAAAGCAGTGTACAATTATCAAAAGTTACAAGAATGGCCAGTGGCCAAAAAAAGGAAAGGAAGTTACAACGTAAATAGGACAGTGGAGAGTAAGCCATGTATACCAGACAGAAGAAGTGGATACACTGACGGACAAAAGTGAAATCACAGAGAGGGGGTGGGAAGGTCAAATGCAGAGCAAAATAAGTGGGTCTTTGGGCATGATTTGAAGGCATGGTAGTTTTGTTCAAGTCTGAGGGAAGTAGGTAGTGAGGAGCTCCAGAGTGCGGGTCCAACAAAGAAAAAAGCAGAGGAGCGGGTAGATTGCAGATGGGCATGGGAAGGGAAGGGGAGGGGAGGTTGAGGCAGTTTACGTGGACTGACCGGAGAGTGCAACTAGGTGTGTGAGACTGAACGAGGTCCGCCAGATATTGAGGGGTGTGTGTGTGTGTAAATAACCTGGTGCACGAGGGTGAGGAACTTAAAGTGAATACGATGGTCTATGGGGAGCCAATGAAGGTGAAGGAGGGGGGTGATGTGATCCAGATAGGTAGAGTAGGTAATCATGTGTGCTGCAGTGTTTTGGATACGTTGAAGCCTATACAACTGGGATTGAGGAATAACCACTTTGATTTTAGGATAAGGTGGGATACAAATCCATTTAAATAAATAAATAAAAATAAATACCAGCAAGGACAGAGTTACAGAAATCAAGGCGTGAGATGATGAGGGACAGAACGAGAGTGGTGAGAGCTTGTGGAGTGAGAAAAGGACGAACAGCATGGATCTGACGGAGGCGAGTCAATGAGAACACCAAGGTAACAGAAGCAGGACACTAGAGGAATAGAGAAGCCAGAAAAGGACAGGGCTATTTGGGGGAAGGGACTACAATGGGGGAACCAGATAGCGAGTGTGTTGGAGATATTCAGGTGTAAGCAATTGGTGGTAAGCCAACTGGCAACAGAAAGGAGACAGGAGTTGAGAGGGGAAAGATCTGGCAGAAGAGGGGAGATGTGGTGAAGAAGAACAAAGTCATCTGCATAGTAGAAAGCCGGTATACCAAACTGCTGAATTAGAAGGGCAAGAGGTGCCAGGAAGATGTTAAACAGAAGAGGTGCTAGCACAGAGCCTTGAGGAACACCACAGTGTAAAGGGACAGGGTCAGAAGAGGCGACTGAAGAGGACTGAGAAAGGACAGAATATGACTGAGAGAAAAGATAAGAGTGAAACCACTGATAGACAATACCACAAAGACCAGCATCACACAAACGGGAAAGAAGAAGAGAGTGATCCACAAGGTCAAAAGCTGCTGAAAGATCTAAGGATACTGCCACCAAAATATCACCACGGTCATGTGCAACACACAATTCATTAAGGAAAGCAAGAAATGTTTCTACGCTATGGCCGGGATGAAAACCTGATTGATGGGGGTGAAGAAAGTTGATAGTGTCCAGGTGATGGGAAAGTTGAGCAGAGACTGCCATTTCAAGTATCTTGAAAAGAAAAGGGAGGTGAGAAACTGGGCGATAATGAGCAAGGACAAGAGGGTCGAGTGAGGGTTTCTTAAAAATGGGGCATATGAGAGCATGCTTCCAAGGGTGAGGGAAAGTACCAGTGGAGAGGCTAGTATTAATCATGGTGAGGATGGATGGAGGGAGGGAGGGAGAGCAAGAAAAGGCATGAGGAGCCATGAGGAGGGAATAGGATCAAGGGAGCAGGTGGTTTTGTTTGAAGAGGAGACAGACTTATTGAGTTCAGAGATGGTGAGTGGGTGAAACGAAAACCAGATGTGAGCGAGGAAACGGGAGGGGGGAGGATATTGGTGGGGGGGGGGAACAATGTGGCAATGATGCACGAAGATCCAGGATTTTTTAATTAAAGGAGGCCAACTGCAGAGGGCTGGGGCTATCGGAAGGGATGGAGGGTAAGAGGTAGGCTGATGTAAGAGATTTAAGAACTGCGTAAAGATGGCGAGTATGATTTGGGGCAGCAGCAACTGCAGCAGAAAAATAGGTTTGCTTGGCATGATGGACTTGAGTACGGTAGTGGGAGTGATGTTCTTTGAATGATTTTAGCAGGGATGGGGAATGAGATTTCCTCCATAACCGCTCTGCATGGCGAAGCTGAGAGCGGAGGAGGCGGAGACCAGAATGAAACCAGGGTTGTGAGGGACGGTGATGGGAAGGACGAGGTTGAAGTGGCGCCACTTCTTATAAGGCTGTGGAAAGACAGGAGGTCCAATGAGAGACCTGTGAATTAGGAGAAAGGGAGGGGAACTCTGCAGACAGGAGATCCGGTGCCCATAGCACACAGGAGTTGATGGTGGAGCGTTGGATGGATGTGAGGAGGGAGTAAAGGTGGAAGACCGGGAGAGGCAATGGAAAGTTAGACAGTGATGATCCATCCAAGGTAGGGGCATAGAGCAGAAGTTGTCCAGTAGGAAGATGGAATCAGATGGAGAAATGATTAGATCAAGGATATGACCAGCAGAGTGGGTTGGCAGGGTGATATGTTGAGTGAGGGACAGATCTCGAAGGAGAGAGATGAATGAGTGTTCCCTAGAGGAAGAAGGAGAGTCAAGATGCAGGTTAAAGTCCCCCGCAATTATCAAGTGAGGATAGTGTAACGATAAGTCAGAGATAGTTAAGAGAAGTGAATCCCAGAGGTGGGGATGGAGTGCCAGAGAGAGTAGAGGAGTAGAATGTGCAGTGGTGGGGAGGTCTGGAGACAGAGTAGAAGGGCTTCCAGGTAGTGTAGTAAAGGGGAGGAGACCTGTGTAAAGAGAGGGGGGAGTGGATGAGAGCTGCAACGCCACCGCCAGCACGGCCTAAGCGGGGGACAGAGACAGCAGCAAAACGAGGGGGGGGGGGAAGAGACTATCTTCCCCCTCTCTGAGCCACGTTTCGGTGAGCAGTAGGAGATCTAGAGATTCTCGTATGGCAAGGTCATGTACTAGTAGAGTTTTAGACCTCAGGGAGCGGCAGTTAAGAAGACCCAGCTTAATAGGAGGAGGTTGTGGGGTAGACAGGGGCAGAGCAATAAGTAGAAGGAAGACAAGGGAGCAAGTTGTCAGGACATAGAGACTGAGAGTGATCATATCTAAAAGAGTGAGAAGGATGGGAAAGATGGTTTCCCCAGAATACCGGAATGGGGACCGCAAAAGGGCCCATAAATGCTGTTGCAGCGAATGAAGTAATAGGAGTGAGGAGAAGATAGACATCCACCTGAGGGAGAAAGGGCAGATGGCAGGTGGGGAAGAGGGTAATGAAGCAGAAGAGGGCAAAGGGTGCCCAAATGGAAAGTTTTTGCCTGGGCTCGAGGCCTGCGCCACCGGAGCTGCCCCAAGGAGTGCACCTAAGGAGCACTTCATGCTCCTTAGGTGTGCTCCTTCAGTGCACACCCCTGCTGCGCACCACTGTGGCAACAAGCGCCACTGGCACTGTGGTTTTTATACAGTTGGAGGAGCAGGTTACCTCAGGGAATGCGGCCGCATGAGTGTGACCGCATCACTTCCGGTGGGGGGCGGAGTCAACAGCGAAAGGCACAGAAGTGATCTAAGGGGAAAGAAACAAACAACTGGTAGCAATACAACAGTAGTCAAAACAACAAAAAACAGCATGGAAGTCCAGAAGGAGCTGCCGCTGGCACTGTGGTTTTATGCAGTTGGAGGAGTTGGTTACCTGAGGGAATGCGACTGCGTCACTTCCAGGGGGGCGGAGTCACCAGCAAAGGGCACAGAAGTGATCTGAGGGGAAAGAAACAAAACAACTGGTAGTAATACAAAGCAGTCAAAACAAAAAACAGCAGTGTAGAAGAAAGAAGAGACAGATGATGAAAATGACAGAGGATCAATAGCATTATAGGGCATTAGTGTTCCCGAATGCTGCTAGCCATACATTAAAATGCCCATTAACCAACTAACAAGCTTTAGTAGAAGAGGCCCCAGTGGTAAAATGAAAACCAATTAAAAATCAATATGGGAAGCCTCAAATGACTTAAAATCCAAATTAAAAAAACAAACTGAAAATAGATTAATATGATTATAAAAACTGATCCATATGTCCCTGGAGCAGGCCAACAGAAAAACATCTCTCTTTTTTATAGAAAGAGAGTTAGTTTTAAGAATAGGATTCACAATGATAATGTACATACAGAGTCCTCAGAGGAAGGTGAAGTGTAGGAAAAGAATAAGGAAAGATGAAGGAGGACAATTGGATCCCAGTGTCTCCTTTTTCTTATCTCCATTTTTGTATGACAGACAAAAGTGGGGTTTTTAATGTGCAAGTATTGGAAAAGAGGCAGAACAGTGCAAAAACAAGAGTATGGGATAGATAGGAATCAAGGTAGCAGTGGCTAGCACTTCTAAAGTTCATAGCCATCGCCACTGAATCTTAACTTTAGATTTTCAATGCTGGAGCCATATCTGGCCACCAGCATTGAATACCCAGGTCTGCTGCACGGTGCAGAAGCTAACTGGGCAGTGGCGATATTGAGTCACTGTCTGGTTACCTCCCATGGGTAATGATAGGATAGCTTTTGCTGCACCTATCTTTACCCACAATTCGCTAACTGGGCAGCGGTTCAATATTGGTGCTGCCCAATTAGGGATAGGGGCTGCCTCCGCTGCACCCAGAATGCCCATGACATGCCCCAATGCTATGTGGGACATGTAGCGGCTGAATATCTCTCTAAGCAGCATTTACAGAATTTATAGGTCTGTAAACCGTGTAAATGCCTTTCAATATCGGGCACCAATCTTTTCTTCCACTGAAACAGGGAGAGGTCAATAAACAATGAGGAGATCTCTGCTCACATAGTGGTGAACCTATCTAATAAGAGTTTATTTATTTATTTTATTTAATGGGTTTTATATACTGCCTTATCCTATATTCAAAGCAACTCCAATAACAATTTTACACTGAACAGGGTTAAGTAACTTGGAGGAAACCATTCAACAAGGGGAGTAAAACTTGGAACAATGGATTTATTAATGTTCCATACGTATGGAGATATGTTAGGTGTCTGGTATGTCCCCATGGTCATGATCTCCTGTGAGTCCAAAGTGCTCTGTAAAAACAATTGTTTTTAATTTTCTTCGAAAGTCCCAAAAATCGTTAATGGCTCTCATTCTTTCTGGAAGGTTATTCCACAATATTGGTGCATAGAGAGAGTATGCTCTGCTGCATGTGGAGTGGTTGAGTTTTTTTCTTTATGTTTGGGATGGTGAGGAGGTCTTTGTAGATTGGTTCTTTTTCACCAAAAATGAGACAAATATTTTTGAGAAAGTCCTCTCTTTTGTTTCATCAGTAAAATATAATAACGTGCATCTAAGAATAGACCTTTCTTAAATTAAAAATGAGTGAGGTTTTTCAGCTAAAAGGTGAGACATATTGCGATAAATCATGCCTTAAAATGACTAATTGGATGCCACTGGGACCTTCTAATCCTATCATTTACACATACGAGAAAATGTTTTTTTTTCAAGGATATAGAACAATTGGAAAAGCAGAAAAATATGCAATTTTTAATTTATCCAAAGTGGAGAATTTAGCATTGAGGTCCTTGAAAAATGATTCAGAAGGTATTATCAAACCAGTAGATAAAGGAGGTGCAATTGTTATTATGAACCGGACAGACTACATATCAGAAGTACGAAGACAACTAAATGACGCCACTTACTATGAACACCTCCCTAGGGACCTTACTCCATTTATTTATTTAACAAGTTTTTTTATACTGCCTTTGAACTGCAGTTACATAGAACTTAAGAGCAATATAAACGAAGTTAACAAGAACAAGGGCATTAACATATTTCAGGGAAGGGTGGAATAGGTTATCTTAGTATTATGTGGTGTCATTAGAGCCATAATGTTTGATGAAAAGGTGATTTTTTAAGAACTTCTTCAGCTTCTGTGTAGTCTGCGCAGATCTTATTTGTTTAGTGAGTGAGTTCCAGATTGAAGGGGCAAAGCTCTGTTCGTTTGTTGGGTGCATTTTGTCTTGAGGTGTGGGATGACTAGTTGGTTTTGGTTCACTGATCATCTTGCCCTTGTTGTAGGAGCTCTTGAGATTAGAGAGTCGAGGCAGGGGGCTGATAAGCTGTGTATGATTTTCTATACAGTGGTTATGACCTTGTGCTTTATCCTCTGGGTTATTGGTAGCCAGTGTAAACTCTTAAGGGTGGGTGTAATGAGTTGGTGCAGAAATTTCCTCAGTGATGGCAGGAGCTAACAAATTTTTTGACTCAAGAGGAAAAGACTTTTTTAGTATGAGATCATGCAATATCATCAACTACCAAGATCCACAAATCATTACAAAATTCACTCAGTAAATCTATCAGTAGAATTTGCTCTATTTTTGGAGCCTTTCTCCATTTTTACAAAAGATTTTCAACATTCTTTTGTACCACAAACCCCTTCCTATGTTCGCAGTTCTTTGAATATGATTGAAATCTTGGAAAGAATCACCGCTTGATATCAAGTCACTTAAAACAAATCTCTCTTAGGAAACCATACTAAGGGGTCCTTTTACTAATGTGCGCTAGGGTATTGCACCTAATATACCAACGGCGCCGAAACTATGGTGCATTAAGTTCAACACCACTGTGTTAATTGTCAGGGGAGTGGAAAGCATTTACCAGCAGTTAACACAGAACACATCCCTAATGTGGGCTGCATTATCGCAAATGCACTTTATTCCACCTATTCAGGTGGCGGTAGGTGAACCCATATTAATGCAATTAGTGCATGGTGTGAACCCAGCACTAACTGCTCTGAGCTCACCACACCCACTCTCCACCCCAACCCGCTCACTCACAACCCTAACAGTTAGTGTGGAAATTGTCCCGCGCTGTCATGGCCCCATGCTAGCTGGCAATGCATGTCCTAGCACATCTTCAGCGTGTGCCAAAACACGAGCTGCCAGCCAGCTAGCACCCTTTAATAAAAGACCCCCTAGATGTGATCTCCAAAACACTGAGACAAAGAGAAGGCCTGGCTAGGATACCTTTGGCTTGTATTGTTGATTTTGCATGTATACCATAGACTGAAAATTATATTTATATTTATAAAGCTAATTAATCTGTGAACCCACTATTTTTTGTTAAATCAGTCAGGGCCTAATAGCAGCAGTTTAAGTTTACATTTAAAACACAGAAGAGAGTTTTCTGGTTAAATTTCATACCCAGCAGAGAGCTTGTAGTTTAAATTTAATAGTCACTCAGGGCCTAGCATCAGCAAAGTATTTTTAGTTTAAATTTAAAACACAGAAGAGAGCTTTCTGGTTAAATTTAGAACCCAGCAGAGAGCTTGTAGTTTAAATTTCATAGTAAGTTAGAGCCTAGCAGCAGCAAAGAGCTATAATTTAAATCAAATAAGAATATAGCTTACCTCAGCAGCACAGGACAGGGTACTGTGTAGCTGCCCTCTTTTAATAAGTGTTATTTCCCTCCCTCCCTACACCCAACCACCCTTGGGATAATCGTAGCTTTCTAGGTACTTACACATTTTAAAAGACAGGAGGCGCTCTCAGGTGAAGCTCGTTACCCAAATCAGTCATACACTAAGGACCTGAGATTAAGTAAGCTTCAGGTGAACAAGGTATATTAAACATATTAGGTACAGTTTTATTGGTATAAATATCCATAGCAACCCTTAGTAAGTAAAGAACTTAAAGATCTAAACACAAAAAACTTAAAACTAAGATGCAGACAGCAGTCCAGCAGCGAGATGGGGGCTTTCCAGTCTTTTGCATTGAGTGTCACATGTATATGATTTTCTCCCAGTTGGTGAGAGGTCTTAACGTGTGCACTAGGTGCAAGGAGCTCTTTGCTCTCAGGGAACGAGTCCATTCTCTAGAGGCCAGAGTAGCAGACTTGGAAAATATAAGACAGACAGAGAGGTACATAGACAAGACCTACAGGGATATAGTCCTGAAGTCCCACCTCCAGTCTGGCAGCATCCCTGTTGCCATGGAGGAGAGAGGTCACGTGACAGGAGTGGCAGGAAGTGATCCTGTAACTAGGACCTGTCCTCCAGGTGATGTAAAACCCTCTCGCACCGAGGAAGTTTCTCCAGGGCCATGTGCCCATGAGGGAAGGGTTAGGACAGCTGTTATAGTTGGTGATTCGATCATTAGGCATGTAGATAGCTGGGTGGCTGGTGGACGTGAGGATCGCCTGGTAACATGCCTGCCTGGTGCGAAGGTAGCGGACCTCACACGCCACCAAGATAAGGTCTTAGATAGTGTTGGGGAGGAGTCTGCTGTCTTGGTACATGTCGGTACCAATGACATAGGAAAATGTTGTAGGGAGATTCTGGAGGCTAAATTTAGGCTTTTAGGTAGGAAGTTGAAATCCAGAACTTCCAGGGTAGCTTTCTCCGAAATGCTTCCCGTTCCACGTGCAGGACCCAAAAGGCAGGCAGAGCTCCGGAGTCTCAATGCATGGATGAGACAATGGTGCAGAGATGAGGGTTTTGGATTTGTTAGGAACTGGGGAACATTCTGGGGAAAGGAGGGGTTTTTCCGAAGGGATGGGCTTCACCTTAACCGGGATGGAACCAGGCTGCTGGCATTAACCTTTAAAAAGGAGATAGAGCAGCTTTTAAACTAGATAATAGGGGAAAGCAGACAGTTGCCCAAGAACGGATGGTTCGGAAGAATGTGGAGGAGTGGCCTAGTGGTTGGGGCAAGGTACTTCAGGCCGGGGGTTCAAATCCCACTAGAGGACAGCAACCTTGGGCCGGAAGGACTGGGTTTTCTAGTCCCACAGGTGCTCCTTGAAGAGCCCGATACCCGTACCGACCGAAGTAGGTACCGGGAGTAACCGGTATCGGGGTATTGGTACCGGAGGTCATCGGATGACTGGGTACCGGCAAAGCAGAAACCAATGCCGATGTCGATGCTATCGGTACCGGTACTGGTACTGATACCGATGCCGGGGCCGGTGCCCGTACCGGTGGAATCATCTGTTGCAGTTCCGAGGGCGTCGATGCCGCAAGGAAAACTGCCAGACGGCGCTCAATAGCCAGGACTCTCTGGTCTATCGACACTGCCAATGCCTGGATGTCGGTACCGGAGGAGACCACCAGTACCCCAGAGCATGGCACTAGTAGTTCTGCCGAGGTCGAGGCCTCGAGAACATCCTAGAACCCCTATAATGTTTTGGAAGCCGAAGCTTCCCGCCGGGGTAATTTTGCCGGTGCAGAAAAGGGCAATGCCAGAGGCATCTCGATGCTTAGAAGGAGATCTACCCTTTCAGGACCGGCTGGACTTATGTTTAGTTACCTGAGATCCACGGGAGGAAGAAGCAGCCCTGGAAGACGTTGATGCCACCGAAGCTGCATCAGAGGGAAACAGGGTACTGAGCTTAGCAGCTTGGTTCTGCCAACCTCTTTTAGACATCATGGCGCAGGACATACAATCTGTGATGGAGTGGTCAGGACCTGAACATTTTAGACACCATTCATGGGTGTCGTTGACGGAAATGGTACCACCACACTTGGTGCACCTTTTGAAACCTGAGGCAGGTTTCTCCATGGTAAGGAAAAGTATTTGGGCCTAAGGCCCAAAAAGGCGCGTACACCTGAAGAAAAAGAATATATATATATATTTTTAAAGACAGAAATAAGAAGAAAAAAAACAGCGGTACCGGTAAAGCATCGAGGAAGGCAGACGCGACCACTAAAAAGAAAGAATTCTTCCGAGGTGACAGGAACACGACCTGCTGGCTCAGCGGAAAAAGAAGAACTGGAGAGAGGCAGTTGGGAAAGGCGGGAAGGCAGCATGCAGGCGCTGTGGGATGCTCCCAAAAGCTTTCTAATTGGACGCTGGGGAGCGTTCCCGCACAGGCTCTGTCAGTACCGACGATACCCATATGTGATGACTACATTCCTGCTTGTTCCTGGAGATGATGTATTACAACTATTAGATAAACTGAAGAGTAGCAAATCACCTGGGCCGGATGGTATACATCCAAGGGTGTTGAAAGAACTGAAATATGAGATTGCAGACCTGCTATTAGTAATCTGTGAACTATCATTAAAATCATTATTTATTTATTTTTAATTTTATTTAGATTTTCTTTTATACCGCGCTATTCAACATCAGTGTGGTTTACATGAAACATAAAACATACACGTTGCATATAATGAACTGTACTTACAAAAAACAGGATATAAAACTGGGATAACTTGGGCTATCTATTTACACCAGATTTCATAGAATTAGATCACATTAGCTATGCTCATGAGTGTCTTATAGGGCCAGATTTGGTTGTGTGGAACAGACTAGACTGTGGGTGGGACTATTGGATCTTCGTCTACCTGGTAGTATAAGAGGAATAGATAGTGTTTTATTGCCTTCCTAAACTGGACCAGGACAGGGATTGTACGTGTGCTGGGTGGCAGAAAATTCCAGCATCTCAGTGCACATAGTTTGAAAGCTCTGTTTACTGTTGCCTGGGTGCATTGGGTTATTTCTTTTGGGACTACTAATGTGTTGATCGCTGCCGATCTTCTGGACCTGTTGGCGGGCGTGATTTGGATAAGCTCTGCCATTGATGCAGAGGTTAGCCCGTTGATGGATTTAAAAGTAAGCGGCAGAATTTTGAATGTGAGTCTGGCCTGTATAGGGAGCCAGTGAAGGTGTTTCAGGATGGGTGTGATGTGGTTTTTCCTTGACGCTCCCATTAGAACTCTCGCTGCAGCGTTCATCGCGAGCTGTAGAGGGTTTAGAGTAGATTGAGGGAGACCATGCAGGATTGAATTGGCATAGTCAAAATGGGGTGTGATTAGCGCCTGATAGATTGTCCGGAAGTCGTCTGGTTCTAGTAGGAAATGGAGGTGCCTGAGGGTAAGGATCTTGTGGTATATCGCTCTGATTTCGTTGCTTATGTGTACCTTCATGTCCAGGCATTGGTCCATGGTGATTCCAAGGTACTGGATCGAGGATTTAGTTTGTAGTTCAGCTTCCTTGACTTTTATATGGGGTGGTGTGTTGAAATTTGGATTCCTCGTGATAAATAGAACCTCGGTTTTCTTGTGCTGAATTCTAAGATTCTGGGATTGGAGCCAGTTGGATACTGCATCAAAGCAGTCTGTAAGTGGTGAGAGGTCTGGATTTTCTGTCGAGATGGGCATGTACAGTAGTACGTCGTCCGCATAATATCAAGCAGTTTACGCTGAAAGACCGAATGAGGTTACAGATAGGCTGCATGTATATGTTAAACATCAGGGCAGAGAGAGAGGATCCTTGTGGAACTCCTTGCTTCTGATGGAATGGTTTAGATGTTGAGGCCCCTGAGCGTACGTGCTGCCATCTGTTCGAGAGGTATGATTTGCACCAGTCTGCTGTTTCACCAATACCCTTCTCTCTGAGGAGCTCCAGTAGTAGCTCGTGACATACGGAATCGAAAGCAGCTGCTATGTCAAGGAAAATGAGGACAAAACCCTGGCAGATATTATCGATTCCTGTAGTTATATTATTATATTATATTATTGAGGAGGGTGGTGAGGAGTGTTTCCACGCCATGCTGTTCTCTAAAACCGTGTTGGCAGGGGTCCAGCGGTGAGACATTGTCAATGTGTTCTTGAATTTGTCTTTGTACTTCTTTTTCTATTATTTTGGCCAGAAGTAGTATGCTCAATATCGGTCTGTATGAGTCCACCTTCTGGGTGTCGAGCTTGCTGTTTTTTTAGCAGTGGTCTAATGGAAGTGTGTTTGAGGGATTGGGGGAACACACCTGTTGTGAAGGATCGATCCATGAGCCTGGCTATATAAGGGCTAAGCTCAGACCTTAGCTCCTTTATCCAGAAAGCAGGGCAGGGGTCGGTCTGGGCGGTGGTGGTGTTGATTGTAGCGATAGTGTTTTCAATGTGCTTCTTGGATGGCGTGGTGAAAGTGGTCAGGGGCATTATATTGCTTTGTACAGTTGCCACGGAGGGTACAGGAAATTTGTTGGTCTGGCATATCTTTGATTGCAGATAATCAGCAAAATCTTGAGGATGGATTTCTTTTGATTGTTCAGGTATCGGTTCCTTTGTTAAGTTCTTTACGAGGCTGAAAAGGTCGTGGGGCTTGTTCAGTGATCATTTCAAGGTGTTTGTGTGAAAGCGCCTTAGATTCTCAGTTACTGCTTCACGGTGATGTGCAAGATGAGAGTTATATGACTCTAGGTCTTCTGCGGAGTGAGATCTACACCAGCGTCTTTCCAACTTCCTTAGTAGGGTGAGTGATGATCGAAGCTCTGTGGTGTACCAAACTGCAGAGGTCCGTGTCCTTGGAGGCTTGTTGGACGGTGGACATAGGGCAATAGTATTGAAGCTTTTGTTCCATTTGGAAACCATATCGTCAGGGTTGAGTATTGTTGCAGCAAGGAGTGGGTGTGTTTTACTCAGAATCACGTCCCTATCGAAGGCTTGAAACCTTCGTGGCAGTGCTTTGGCAGTGTTACTCAGCCTTCTGACTTTGTTCAGGTCATTTCTTGGTACGGGAATTTGGAAGACAATCAGCTTGTGGTCAGACCAGGGAACTGCGATTATGGACAGACCAGTAGTGTCATTTGGTTTGAGAGATGTCTGTGGAGTGATTATCAGGTCTAATAGGCCACCTTTTTCATGGGTAGGTTCAGGGCCGGATTTACCTATACGCCATGTACGCCATGGCGTAGGGCCCACAGCCGGCAGGGGCCCACAAAAAAAGAACCAGGTAATTTTTTTTTAACTCAATTAAAAAAAAAACCTGGTGGCTGCCGCCGCGGGGCCCCCTCTGCTGCCGCGGGGGCCCCGTCTACAAGGTGAAGCGGTGCGATGCGGTCGGGTCGGGTCGGGTCTCTCCCTCCCTCCTTCCCTCCCTGCAGGCTGCGAGAGACGCGAAGATAGAGCGTCTCCTCGCGTCTGTGTTAAGCCCGCAGGGGCTGATGGGATTTCCCATCAGCCCCTGCCGGCTTAACACAGACGCGAGGAGACGCTCTATCTTCGCGTCTCTCGCAGCCTGCAGGGAGGGAAGGAGGGAGGGAGAGACCCGACCGGACCCGACCCGACCGCACCGCACCGCACCGCTTCAGCTTGTAGACGGGGGCCCCCGCGGCAGCAGAGGGGGCCCGCGGCGGGCAGCCACCAGGTTTTTTTTAAATTACATTTTTCTTTAGGCCGGGGGGGGGGGTAGGACTGGTAATGGGCTATGGGGGGGGTAGGACTGTAATGGGCTATTGGGGGCTGGGGCTGGAAATGGACTGGGGGGGGTAGGGCTGGTAATGGGCTATTGGGGGGCTGGGGCTGGAAATGGGCGGGGCTGGGCTGGGCGGGGGGGGTTAAGGCTAGAGGTGGGCTGATGGGGTTAGGACTGGTAATGGACTGTGGGCTGTTGGGGGGGGCTTAGAACTGGCAATGGGCTTAGGGGGGGGGGTTAAGACTGGTAATGGGCTGTGGGCTGATGGGGCTGTCTGGTAATGGGCTATGGGGGGGGCTAGGACTGGAAATGGGCTGGGGGGTTAAGACTGGAGGTGGGCTGATGGGGTTAGGACTGGTAATGGGCTGTTGGGGGGGGTTAGAACTGGTAATGGGCTTTGGGGGGTTAAGACTGGTAATGGGCTGGGCTGATGGGGGTTGTCTGGTAATGGGCTATGGGGGGCTAGGACTGGAAATGGGCTGGGGGGTTAAAACTGGAGTTGGGATGATGGGAATAGGACTGGTAATGGGATGATGGGGGGGGGTAGGACTGGCAATGGGCTATGGGGGGCTGACTGGAATGGGTTGAGGGTTAGGACTGGAAGTGGGCTGATGGGGGGTTAGGACTGGTAATGGGTTATAGGGGGGGCTTAAACTGAAAATGGGGTGATGGGGGGTTAAGGACTGAAAATGGGGTGATGGGGGGTTAAGGACTGTAAGTGGGGTGATGGGGGGGCTAGGACTGGTATTGGGTTGGGGGGTTGCTAGGACTGGAAATGGGCTGATGGATGGCTAGGACTGGAAATGGGCTGATGCAGGGACTAGAAGGGAATGGATGCTGGGTGAGGCTGGAACTAGAAGGGAGCTGATGTTGGGGGAGGATTAGAATGGGATGGGGCTGGAAGAGTAAAATGGAGAAGGGAAAAATATTTTGTGTGGGAGGGATAAAAAATCTACAATTGGCCGGGTATTGGGAGAGTAAGTGGGGATTGGGATGGAGGGGTTAAAATTTGAGTGGATGAAATAGGAATGAGGAAAGAGCAAAAGGAGAAAGATTAGTATGTTAAAGCAGATGTAGAGAGAGAATGGAAAAAATCTAGAAGAGAGAAGAAAAGGACAAATGGACAGCAGACGATGGAGAGTTAGCAGAAGACACGAAGAAACCAGAAGAAAGTGGCTGGAGCAATTGCAGCTGAAAAAAATGCACAAAAGGTAGAAAAATATCTCTTTATTTTGAATTTATTAATTGGAATATGTCAGCTCTGGTAAATGTGCATCATTAACATCTGCGCTTTGTTTAGTACAAGAGCAAATTAATGTATAGTTTTATTTCTACAGTGTTGTACATTCCAAGTTTGGCTTTTGGGATTCCCAGTTTAATTATTGTCTTCCTATTTCTAAATTGTGATTACTTGTTTGGTGATGGTCTATGTTCTGCATGTGTAACTGAGCTGAGGTGTTCTGTTTATATAATTCCTATTTGACATTGCCACTTGTTCTCTTTCCCCAGTAGGTCATGTATTGTTGTTCTCTGAAATGTATTGGTTTAATATTTGCAGTGTTGCCTTTTGATTGGTAGAGTATGGTGCTTTGTGAGTCCTGGTAGTGCTGTTAGGATACGGCGGGTTTACTATGGGCAGTGTTTGTAGTAGTTCCTAATGTGTCTGGCAGTTGGCACTGGATTATAGTAATGTAGAAATCTTTTAGTCTTTCTTTATCCATACACTCATTAAGAGGCACGTTTACTAAAAGTTAGTATATGGTAACATTATGCAAATATTTATGCAAATGAGGCCCCTTATGCAAATGAGGTCCGCACCCCCCTTGGGCCGCCCCTGCTGGGGGCCCACAATTTTTGTTGGCGTAGGGCCTCACTCAAGGTAAATCCGGCCCTGGGTAGGTTCATTTACTAATTGAGTATATCCTAGGTCTCTGAGAGTCTCTAGGAAGGCTGAAGCCTGAACCTCTTGTAGGGAAGGTAAGTTGAAATCTCCCATCACCCAGCTTGGTGTGCATGGGCTCTGTGAGTTAGATGCCAGGTCGATTATTGAGGAGAGGACATCAGAGTCTGGTGATGGGGCTTGATATATGAGGTTCAGAGGGCAGTGTTTGTTGGATATCGTAATTAACTCAAGATTCTTTGTGCTGTCAGTGTTTATCAGGTGGAAATGGAGGTCCGATTTGGTGAGGGCTAGTACTCCTCCTCCTCCTTTGTTGTTCCTATGACATGTGTGTATTGTGAAATTGGAAGGTAAGAGTTGGTTAATTAGGACATTATCATCATTAGAGAGCCATGTCTCTGTAATCAAAAGAATGTCCAGGTCATGGAGCAATATAAATTCTGTGATCACTGGCCATTTTTTGCAAATCGTATAATCTCCTTCACTGCATGAATTACACCCCCTACTTTTGATTGTTGTGACACCGCCTTGATTGTATGATAAGGCGGTATAGAAATACTGTTAAATAAATAAATAAATAAATATTGATCGGGCGTTTATGAGATCGCATCTTAGACTTTGGGTATGAGAGTTTTCCTCTTGTTTGATTTCTTGCTACGTTGTAATGTGATGTGTAGTAAGTGGGAATGGAGTGTGCGGGGCAGTGCTTCTGGCTTGTGGAAGGTAGCATTTGACCATCTCCTCCTATGGTTCTGAAGAATTGGTATGTTGCACTGATTGGAAGATAAGGCTGTAGCATTACTGATCCATCCAGAAAGGAGATACAGAGCAACTATGGTGATGTTTAAGGGGGACATTCTCGCTATAAGCTCTGATGAATGTAGTTATTGAGTAGATGTAAAGTGGATGTCAGGTAGAGGCTAGCTAGAGACAGGATTTCTTTGGTGGGATACGTAGGCTGGTAGGGCCTTCTCACTGAAAGATGTGTGGTGTGCTATGTTAAGTGGTGTAGAGGTAGTAACTTGCAACAGACAACAGCAGCAGTAATACTGTAACAATAGCAGCAAAGTATTGGCAACAATAGCAGCAGAATACTGGCAGTACTAGTAGCAAAATACTGGCAACAATAGTGGCAAACTACTGGTGATACTAGTAGCAAAATATTAGTAATTGCAACAGTCAGCCATGGCTATACTTGCAGCATGTAGCAGAGGGAAGAGAGTTAACTAATAAAAGTCCATCGTTCAGGTCACTGTTGCGTTTACTGCTTCTTGAGGGTAATCCTCGAGAATTTGCTTCTGTTCCATCTGGTCCTGTTGGTGTTGTATGCCTCGTGAGTTGGCCTTAGCCTAAGGGCGAGCCAAAGGGCCCGATGGCGCTGCCTTTTAAAAGACCCGGGCTGCCCCGATTGGGCAGCTCTCACTTCCAGCGATGCCGCGTTGCTCTGGCATGTTCGATCCCCTTCAGGGAGAGCTGATGGACGCCGGAGTGAAGGAGGAGGCAGAGAGGACGAAGCGCCCGATGGCGCTGCCTTTTAAAAGACCAAGGCTGCCCCGATTGGGCAGCTCTCACTTCCAGTGATGCTGCGTTGCTCCGGCGTGCTCTCTAATACTTGAAGATTGGAGGATCGCCAATGTAGCACCAATTTTTAAAAAGGGTTCCAGGGGTGATCCAGGAAACTACAGACCGGTGAGCCTCACGTCAGTACCGGGAAAAATGGTAGAAACCATCATAAAGAATAAAATTACTGAACATGTAGACAGTCATGGTTTAATGGGAGACAGCCAACATGGCTTTAGACAAGGAAGATCTTGTCTTACTAATCTGTTATGTTCTTTTGAAAGCGTGAATAAACGGGTGGACAAAGATGAGTCAGTTGATATAGTGTATCTGGACTTTCAGAAAGCCTTTAACAAGGTCCCTCATCAGAGACTTTTGGCAAAACTAAAGAGTCATGGGATAGGAGGCAGTGTACTACTGTGGATCAAGAACTGGTTAAAAGATAGAAAGCAGAGGGTTGGGCTAAATGGCCAATTTTCCCAATGGGGAACGGTGAATAGTGGTGTACCCCAGGAATCTGTGCTGGGTCCGCTGCTTTTTGACATATTCATAAATGACCTGGAAAGTGGAATAACGAGTGAGGTTATCAAATTTGCAGATGACACAAAACTATTTAAAGTTGTTAAAACCCAAGAGGATTGTGGAAAATTGCAAGAGGATCTTGATAAATTGGAAGACTGGGCATCAAAATGGCAGATGAAATTTAATGTGGACAAGTGCAAAGTTATGCACCTAGGGAAGAACAACCCAAACTATGGTTACATGATGCAAGGTTCCACATTAGGAACCACCACCCAGGAAAAAGATTTAGGCGTCATTGTGGATAACATGTTAAAACCCTCGGCCCAGTGTGCAGCGGCGGCCAAGAAAGCAAATAGAATGCTAGGTATGATAAGGAAAGGAATGGAAAATAAAACAAAAGATATAATGCCTCTATATCGTTCCATGGTGAGACCGCACCTTGAATATTGTGTGCAATTCTGGTCGCCGTATCTTAAAAAGGATATAGCGTTATTAGAAAAGGTTCAGAGAAGAGCCACCAAAATGATAAAGGGGATGGAAGGATACTCCTATGAAGGAAGGCTAAAAAGGTTAGGGCTCTTTAACCTGGAAAAGAGACGGCTGAGGGGAGATATGATAGAAGTCTATAAATTAATGAACGGCGTGGAACGGGTAAACGTAGATCGATTGTTTATGTTATCAGAATATAGAAAGACTAGGGGACATGCAATGAAGCTACAGGGTAAACTATTTAAGACTAATAAAAGAAAATATTTTTTCACTCAACGTGTAATCAAACTCTGCAATTTGTTACCGGAGGATGTAGTAAAGGCTCTTAGTGTAGCTGGGTTTAAAAAAGGTTTGGACAAGTTCCTGGAGGAAAGGTCCATAAACCATTATTAAGAAGGGACCCAGGATATCAATGCTTGATTCAGTACAAGCATTGCGGAACCTGTGTCTTTTGGGGAAACTGCTAGGTACGTATGACCTAGATTGGCCACTGTTGGAAACAGGAAACTGGGCTTGATGGACCTTGGTCTGACCCAGTATGGCATATCTTATGTTCTTATTTGTTTCGATGGTATTTCTATAAACAGATAAAAGGGAACTGTCATGGGGACCAATATGGTCCCCAATTTGGCAAATCTTTATGTAGCACATTTTGAAAATGTATTTTTAACCACACTCATCTATATCATATTCATGTTATTTTATACAAGTGATATATTGATGACATTTGTTGTTATTTGGCAATAAAATGAGGCAAATTTATTAGATTTTTATAACTGGTTAAATGAGAGAGACCCAAATCTTAAATTCCAGATGAACTATGATTCCAATAGTATAGCGTATTTGAATATTCTAATTAGTAAATACAATGATTTATTTATTTTATTTATTTATTTACATTCTCTTATATACCGCGCTATTCTGCATCAGTGCGGTTTACATATTGGTAAGAACACATTTTTATAATTTACAAATTTTCACAACAGGGCTTTAAATGAAGTTTACCTGTTAGCCAATTTTTAAGAGTATGTAGATCATGTACTACGATGGAAGACTGAAAAATACTCTATCAATTTGAAAAGGAGATTTAAAGACAGAATAATTTGTCCCCTGCAGTTTACTCATTTGTTAAACATTAGTAAAATATTAAGAAAACACTGGCATAATGTGCAAAATGTAACACTTTTTCAAAAGAAAATTTGATAATTGCATGTAAGAGAGGGAGGAATTTTAGAGATGATCGAGTTCCTTCAACTTTACTTTAGTACAAAATGATATTAAGAAACCATGGGGCCATTTTAAAAAATTAGAAACAAATGTTTTTATCCACCCTAATACTGGCCAATTCTATACTTTGTGACACTTTTCAAATTGCAATACTGTTAATGTCATTTGCATTGCCATGTATCCATGCAAACTCATTTATGTTGGTAAACAAAAAGGAAATTAAGAACATAGATTTTAGAACATAAAAATTGAATTAGGAGACAAATAAAAGAAAAACTTTTAGATGACTAAATGCCTTGATTAACATCACGCTTTTGAAGATCTCAGATTTGTTGTAATATATTTGGTGCAATTATCTTGGAAGAGCAGTGATTTGGATAAGATGTTGCAACAGGCTGAATGAACAGAGGTCTATATTTGATTATAACACTCTGCAACCACAAGATTTAGGGGCCCTTATACTAAACGGGCTAGTTAGTAAACGCACATTTTAGCATGCAATAACTAGCCATGCTAATGCATGAGCATGCTAGCTACCAGCTGCCAAAACACACGTTAACTGGCAGTCGTAAGCTAATCTGGAGAGTGGGCATGTTGGGGGTGGAATGTGGGCATGAAGAACACATTAGCGTATGATCACTGCCAATATGCTGATTAATGCAGATGCACCTAAAGATACCTCTACGACTATTGTTACGTACACCCACGTTAATTGCGCCTCATATTAAAGAATGTATTCACATATTAACTGCCAGGAACATGCTGGGTATGCCTCTGATATTTAATACAGAGGCTTTGCACTTACCGTGTGTTAAACATGCATGTTAAGTGCAAACCCTTAATAGGATTTAGTAAAAGGGCCCTTTGGATTGTCCAGTTTTTCTGTAAATTTTTTTTCACATTGTAATCTGCTTCTGATTTATTGGCTTGTGGTAGTGTGGCGTGCAGTGGGAAGGGGTTTTCTGTACAACACAGGCCAGACAGCAGTTCAGGGAAAACAAAAGCAGCTTTTATTCTGTCCCAGCTTGTTAAACCTCCACAAAGCAAAACCCAGAACAGACAGCAGTTCAGGGAAAACAAAAGCAACTTTACTTCTGCCCCAGCTTATTAAACCTCTACAAGCTGGTTCTCCCAAACCTTCCTCCAGCCCCAGTTAAAATTCCTACCTCAGAACTCCTCTGCATGGTTTGCCTTGGAACGACTTCTGGCTCCATGGGCCTCTCTCCTTCCTGCAGCCTGCTGGGTTCTTATGGTATCTTTGTGAGAGGCCTCTCCAGCTTATTTTGCACACAGCGATATCAAATGATTTCATTACCATGCCAACTATCAATCAAAGGTGGTAGGAACATCCCTTTAAAAATGGCACCAGAGCCATGGTGTTCCCATTCTTTTAAATGTTTTTGGCATGCTGGTTCATAGTAAGTTATTGGGACTCAGTTTTTCTTTTGTTGAATTTTAAGACATTTCTGCTGTATCGTATGTTCTGTCATTGCCTGTGTAATCTTTTATTGTCCTATAATTATCAAAGGCTTTCTGAAAAACAAAGTCCCACAGGAGAGAACATGAAGAAATTAAAAGGCCATGAGTTAGGAGGCACTGTACTATTGTGGATTGGGAACTGGTTAAAAGATATAAAACAGAGTAGAGGCTACTCCTGAAGCAAGGCATCCATGCTTGTCACCCACAATCCCTTTCTGTGTTTGAAAAGGTTCTCCACTTTAGCATTCCCCTGGGTGGTCATCATGTCGAACCCTGGCAGGCCTAGTCTCCTCACTATAAGGTCAAATGCATGCGGGCTTAGTTCTCACTCTCTGGGATCCACTGTGTTCCAACTCAAGAAGTTGGCATACACGTTGTCAACGCTTGCTATGTGGGCCACCAGCATAGAAATGAGATGATCCTCTGCACAATGACAGAGTGGCAGCCACTGCAATGCTGTGAGTATTGCCTTGCTTGTTGATGTAAGCCACTGCTGTGGCATTGTCCAAAAACACTTTGACAGCTTTGCCCTTCATGTGAGAACTATGGGGGGGACATTTTCAAAGCACTTGCATGGCTTGCAGACCTGCAAACTGTCTAAATCCCCCTCTGTGGTAATATTCATGGGTGCTGCCACTACATGCCCCAATGCTACATGTTTAGCATCGGAGAGAAGTGGAGGCAACACCCATCATAAACTGGGCAGGGGCGATACTGACCACTGCCTGGTTAGCGATACATGGTGAATCCAGGTCTAACTTTCACCACATTAGCTAACTGCGTAGCAGCTCAATACCACCACTGCCCAGTTAGCCTTGTGGCAATGCAGCGATCCCAATAATGCCTGAAACATGTGCCCCAAGATGTCTCCATCATACTCAAGGCAAAAAGAGCCAGACACAGAGTTCACCTGATGGGAGCCACAAGAACACACCACCATGCACCCTGGCATCATGGCAGGCAACATGTCAAAAGAATAAAAAAACATGAAGAAAGAAAAAGAAAACCACAGGGAAAAAAAAGGACCCCCGATTGGAAGGGAGTCCCAGCAGCTATCAAGCCAGCTGGAGACCCCACACATTCCTGGGAAAGCCTAGCTGCCTCAAAGGAGCTTTTTGTTTTCCAAAACTACTTTATTTCAAGCAGCAACAGAGAGCAAATCAAAAATACAGTATTAGAAAAAAAAAAAGCTGAGACAAAGAATAGGCATGAGGATAAAGGACAGCAAGAGTAAAGGGGGGTCTGAGCCTAGGCTTTCTAATCTCCCATGAAGGGCCCCATAGGATCCTCCTATCTGCTCTCCAACCCACCAGCACTTGAACCCATGAATTACAACTCTGGACACAGGGTAGCTGATGGCTTAAGGAGACAAGAGCGTACCCAAGCTCCGAGCAAATGTTGGGCCTACAGGTCTCAATAACTCAGGCCACAAGAGCAAGATCTGGGCAAGAGGAGACAGGCATATATGCACTACAGCAGTAGCCCATAGACATCTTGCCATCTATTGGAAGCACAAAATACTGGCAGTGCTGCACCAATGAGTATACTAGTGATGACATCTGCTCTGCCTACACCTGCTGGCTGGGGAGCATATTCCACTTATTGGACTGGTCTAGCAGGATAAGGAATACTGGTTTCTGCTTAACTGTAGAGGCTGCATTAATGCTGAGCTTCACCCATTCTCCGGGAACAAGCAGGAAGTCAGTCCTCACATATGGGTAATGTCAGCATCGATGGAGCCCATGCGGATTCACTCCCCAGCTTTCAAAGAAAGCCTATGGGAGTTAGACTGTGCATGTGTGGTCACCTTCCTGTCCAAGGGTGCTATCTTATCCCAGTCTTCTTTTTTCCGCAGAGCCCTACAGATGTTCTGTCTGTCGTCCCTGGTAAAAGTTGATTTTTCTAACTCTTCTATTTAGTGTTTTTTCTCTTTTTGCCAGTCAGTTCCCGAACACTTTTTCGCTGCCTGAGTCCATCCTTGCCTTGGTGTCACAATTTTCTTGGGTCATTTTTCTTTTTCGGTGCGCGGGTCTTTTCTTGTGCCCTCCCTGACTAAGATGTCAGAGTTTGATCTCCCGGGTGCCATCTTCCCTGCTATGTCTTTGGTCAGCATATTTAAGCAATGTGGCAAATGCCCCCATATCATATCCATAATGGACCACCACAGTTGCTGTATCAAATGCCTCGGTGCAGATCATGACAACTCCACTTGCCCTCTCTTGCCTGCAGATGTCAAGCAAGAGCTGGAGGAATCCTGAAAAGCAGTGGGGGGAGCTTTTTGGCTCAAAAGCCTTTGCCGCAGTGCTGGCATCGAGTCTGTAATTGCTTCCCTCAGAGACTGTGTCTGACGAGTCGGCGTCGCGTGCACATGCTCAATCCGAGCCCCAAGGTCGTGGAGCCTTGGACCAGAGGTCATTCTCAGAGGACTTCCCCTGCAGGTCCAAAATGTCATCCAAGTCAAAGTCCAATCCCAAAGCTGGGGGTAAGACCTCTGGTACCGGGCCTCAAAGTTCTCGACCCTATACAGAGGTCAATGGTCGAGAATGGCCTTCGAAGCTACCCCGGCGGGAAGAGACTCCCACTGTGTCAGGGAATTGGGCTCAGTCCTCCAACACGATCACCATTGGTGATGAGGGAGTCAGCTTTGGACTAAATACCTTTGAGGCCCCAACCAGTCGCTGCGGAGCCTACTGGCATCGAAGCCTGGATGGCGGCCTTGGAATGCAGCCTGGCTGCCTTCCTCAAGATGCAGCGGGGCTTGATGCCTGGAGCCTCCTGGTTGTTGGTGCCGACAACGAAACCCTCCACTTTGAGGACCTCCCCAGAGGACATCAAGTCGGTGCTGGAACGATTTGCTCACTCGGAGCAGTGTCGGTTGGCCTCCCATTCGAGGAGTGACTCGCCCCCAAGAACCTTGGGATCGGCAATTTGGGTACCTCGCTCTCCATCGGTGCCAGCGGCTCATCGCTCCAAAGACTGTCCAGACCTTGAGGTCCTGTCCAGCTCCAAGTCAGGCTGGGAGACCAATGACAAGTTTCCCAATACCATGTTACACAGGGATGTCCCCTCTGAATCGTCTCCCCTTCAGGAATGCCAGAGGTCCCTGACTGAGGACTTTGAGTTCCTCAAGTTTGTGCTGAGAACTTGGAGATCCTCTAGTACGAGGCCCTTCCAAGGGAGGCAGTGATGGTGCCAATTCCCCCCATCCTGGAGTGCTTGCTGTTCAGGATGTGGCAGAGCCAATAGTGCCAATTGGGATGTGCCAATAGTGAGCCAGTGACTCGATTCCCACTATCGAGTTGGCAACAGCCCCAGTTTTCAGAAGACACAGCTGCCTCACAACTCCATGGTGGTGGAGTCAGCCATGCATCAAATAAAGTGTCAGAAGATGCACTCCTCGGTGCCCCCTGGTAGGGAGGCCTGCACCATGGATGGGTTTAGCAGAAAGTGCTACCAGGGCTCGATACGATTCAAACCTTTAAATACTTAAAAAGTATTAATGGACAAACTTCTTCCAAAGACAAGGAAGCTGTAAAACTAGAGGGCATAAGATGAAGCTGCAAGTGGGTAAACTGAAAGGCAATATCAGGAAATACTTTTTTACTGAAAGGGTGGTGAATGCTTAGAATGTCTTCCGATGGATGTGGTGGGGGCAGATACAGTGACAATTCCAAATGGCATGGGACAGACATAGTGGATCCCTTTATAGCAACAGAATAAAATCAAAATAAACATAACTATCCCAACAAATAGGGGGAGACCTATATGGAGTGGTGGGTACACTCCTAAACAAAGGCATGGGGAAGGGTGATCTGCACAGAGTGGCAAGTGCACCTACTCTCGCCGCCTTACTGGGCGGACTAGATGGATCATACTGGTCTTTATCTGCCATCATATACTATGATACTACGCTACTATATTACAATGATGCTCACGGCCCACATCAAGGCTTACCATATTTACATGGGCATGTACCTGAGGGACCTAGTGAAGAAGCTTGCCGGATTCTCATCTGGGCTGGCAGGTGAATCTTTCGAGTGCTTCCGGACACTCGTATCCTCAGAGAAGGAATGCTCCAAATTCCAGACTCGAGCAGCCTATGATGGCTTTGAGTCTGTAGCTTGTGTGGCTGCGTTGGGCATTGGTGCCTACTGCCTGGCTTGGCTACAGTCCTCGGACTTGGAGCAATCGGTATAGGACAAATTGGCTGAAGTTTCCTGCTAAGGAGAGAACCTCTTTGGCAAACCCATGACCGACAAGGCAGCTGAATTGGAGTAATGCTTTATGACCAGGACTAGGCTGTCTCAGAATACCGCTGACCCTTCCCGCCAGAAGGCTATGGGGAAAAAGCCCTACCACCTGAAGACAAAAAAGGCTTACGGAAAATACCCCCAATTTCTGGCCTACCAGGCTCCCCAACAGGGTCAGCAGGCCAAAGGCCAGAAATATGGCCCCCATAAGCAGAAAGCCCCCCCAAGTCCCAAACAGCACCCTAGCTGCAGCCTGGGGGGAGCTTTTTACTCCTTATTTATTTTATTTATTTGTTTTTATATACTGCACTTTTCAAGATCAGTGCGGTTTACATATAACATGAACAGTAAGCCATTTACATAGAACAGGAAAATACATAAAACTTAGAACCATGGAACAGATATTATATAGGAATTAAGAACAGGCAGCAAGACATTAAATGTTAAATAGGGGAATGAACTTGGAGTGTGCAAGGGGGAGAACTAAAAGCAAGCTGGACAATAGAGTCATAGCAACAGGTCTAGTTAGGGTGGCTGGTTGTAGGCTTGCTGAAACAAGTATGTCTTTAAGCCTTCCTGAAGGATGACTGGTCTGAGATGGCTCAGATTGCTAGAGGTAGGGTGTTCCATAGGGTTGGTGCATATAAAGAAAAAGCACGATTCTTCATAGCTTGGGTGCATGTCCTTATTGCTGAGGGGATGACAAGTGAGTTTACCATGCATGATCTCTTGATTCTATTTTCAGGGGTACGTTGTACGAATGCTGCAAGGGAGGTTGCAGACATGCCATGAACCGACTTGAAGGTAAGTAGAAGGGCTTTATAGATCAGGCGGCTTGTCAATGGGAGCCAGTGTAGCTGAATCAAAAGGGGCATGATGTGTTCGAATCTGGACGCACCAAGGAGTATTTGGGCAGCTGTGTTCATGGCCAATTATAATGGCTGGAGAGTGTGCTTTGGCAGGCTATGGAAAATTATGTTGGCGTATTCCAGGTGAGGAAATATGAGAGCTTGGAATACTGTGTGAAAATCTGAGGGATCAAGTAGGGGACGTAGAAGGCAGAAGGTCCTTATTTTATAGTAGACTGACTTGACTACATCTTATACGTGGGCTTCCCAATTCAGATGTTGGTCCAGAGTGATCCCTAAATAACATACCTCCTGCTTAGACACGAGCTCAAAATCTTTCCCCTTCAGAGAGGTTGGTGGGATGAAAGTCTGGTCTTTGGTGATAAATAAGACCTCTGATTTTCTGCTGTTAACCATCAGATTGTGGGTAGACAGCCATTCTGAGACCGCATTGAAGCATCCTGTGATGGAAGAATAATCGGGCTGTCAATGGAGAAAGAGGTATAGAGTAAGACGTCATCAGCATAAATGTGGTAGTAGATATAGAAAGATTGTATAATGGCACAGATTGGCTGTAGATAGATGTTGAAAAGCAGGGCGGAGAGGGATGAGCCTTATGGGACTCCTTGAGTTTGATGGAAAGTACTGGATGACCGAGTTCCTATGTGGACTTGTGCTAGTGATCAGTCAGGTATGATTTGCACCAGTTGAGGGCTAGGTTCCTTATACCTTTTTGGTGCAAGCGGGCAAGTAGATGATTATGATTGACTGTGTTGAATGCAGATGCAATGTCCATGAATATCAGGATGAATCCTTGTTTCTTCTTGTCTAAACCTGTGTAGAGTCTGTCCAGTAAAGTCGCCAGTAGGGTTTCGACACCATGATGCTGGCCCACCAAGAGGAACTTGGGTCAAGAGGTGCATAGGAGTCGATGTAGTCTTGGATTTGTTGGTGGACAATTTTTTCTAATATTTTAGTCAGGAAGGGGAGGCTGGATAGGGGTCTTAGGAACTGGTATTTATTTATTTATTACAGTTTCTTATATACCGCGCTATTTAGAATCAGCGCGGTTTACATCATAACAAAAACGACCATAACGACAAACTGTCAGGTTTTACATTGAACAGGAGTACAAACTTGGATAACTTGGTATCTGATGGATCTAACTTGTTATTCTTTAGCAGTGGCCTGATGGAGGTGGTTTTGAGGGGCAGTGGGAGAACCCTATTAGACAGTGAGAGGCGAGCAATTCTGGTGATGATTGGGCTGAGGTTGGACTGTGTTTGCTTAATCCTGAATGCTGGACATGGATCGGCTGGGGAAGTGGTGGTGTTAATCCCACAGATGGTCTTTTCTATTTGTTCAGGAGAGTATGGGTATGAGTGTGTCACCAAGAGGAGGGAGGTGCATGAGTGAGTTATCAAGGTCGGACCAATCTGAGTTGGTTTTACTTTGGAAGTATGCGGCAAAGGCCTCTGGGCTGGGCGTATTCATCGGGTCATTCATGAATGCATCTTTTATTAGGGATTTAGTGAGGCTGAAGAGCTCCCGAGGTTTGTTAAGGGAGCGTATAAGGGTGTTGGTATGGTATTCTTTTCCTTTGTGGTTTACTGCTCTTTGATGTTGCTGCAATTTGTTCAGGTATGCTGTCTGGTCATTGATAAGCCTAGAGCATTGCTAGCGGCGTTCTGGCTTTCAGAGGTGTAATAAAGATTCACATAGGTCAGCAGTAAACCACAATGCTGCGTGGTTCTTGTAAGTAGGTTTTATGGAGGGTGGTAGGAGCACAGCTCTAGAGAAGCTGTTGTTCCATGTCTCTATTAGCTTATCCAGATCGTTGGTGTCCGAGATGAGGTCATGCAGAATGTCACTGAAGAATGTTTCTTTGTTAAAGTATCTGAAGTGGCAGAGGATGGAGGGATTTGATATGGGGTGCCGCTGTTCTTCTATGTCATATGGTATTTAGAAAAGTATGGAATTATGGTCAGACCAGGAAATAGGGAGAACAAGCAGGGAGATCTGGTTGCATAAGGTGTGGGAGGGTAGCAGAGCAAAAATGAGGTCTAGAGTGTTACCTCTAGTGTGGGTAGGTGTGTGTATAAATTGGTGATAATCCAGTGCAGTCACTGCATCCAGGAAAGCTGTGGCGTGCTTGGTAGGAAGTGATGGGCGGTTAAAGTCACCTTGAAAGCCAGAGCTATTTCCGCTGGTATTACAGTTACATGCTAGGTCAAGGACTGTAGCTAGTTCATCTGCGTTTGAAAATGGTGGGCGGTAAAAGAGACAAACTGCTAGGGACTTGTTTGAGATGAGGATGTTGTCGAGATTGGTTGAGCTCTGGGTTAAGTTGCATTGGAAATGGAGATTTCTTCTGGCTATTATGAGGATCCCACCCCCTCTTTGGTTCGTTCTAGGACAGTTAAAGAGGTCATATCCAGGAAGCCTTAGTTGGCTGGTGGGAACCATGTCCATGTCAGTTAACCATGACCAGTGACAAAGAGCAGGTCCAGATTTCGATGTTTAACATAGTCAGTGATGGCAGGCCATTTGTTGGGAATGGATCGTGTATTAATCAGCATGCAGTTCAGGCTTGCCAAGTGTGGAAAGTGCGTCTCTTGGTTTTGGCCAGAGGTTGGCAGATTATGTGTATCAGCCAGCGGTGGTTTGCTGTAGGAGGTGGTCTTCTTGGGTGGTGAGAATCATGATGGCTCCTATGTCCCAGGGCTTGCACAATGGGGATTAGGCCATTGTGTTGTGTGAATGAGCCTGCCCATGAGAAAAGTTGAGCTAGGCATAGGAGTTGCAGCATAGCTGTGACACACCCAGACATCATGCACAATTAACTCAAAAAAGTGACTTACAGGGGAAGAGGATGTATGCATTAAGTATTCACACAGAGGGGCCTACGGTAAGCTTCAGGAAGCTTGAGGCGTTGGTAGTAGATAGGAGGTAGCATGCGATTAGGAGGGCAATTGTGCCAGAGGCTTACCTCGTGTGTAGCGGTGCAGCTGGTGGGAAGAAGACGGTATTGATCTGCGGAGCACGTTAGTAGTTTGGATGACATGGCTTGCTGGAGTGTTTCAGGCAGGTTCTATGGCTTTTGGTTGTAAGTTTGTTGCTGGCTTTGCCCTGTTGCAAGGGCTAGTGTTTTCAGGCAGGAGGATGTTATTCAAGTAGGCAGTTCATACAGATCCTAGGAGTGCTTTCAAGTGTCCTGCTCAAGGGCCACGCCTAAGGGCCCTCTGGTGAGGCCCTCAAGCACGGGCGTGCCTTGGAGCTCTTTAAATTTAAAGTTTTTTTGCCGGTGGAGATCTTTGGCATGATTGGCCTTGGTGGTGGGGAGCAGGGAGGAGCTTACCTGCCTGCTCCCTTCCCCGATGTCGATCGGGCCAGCAGCTGGACTGCACATGCCTTGGAGCTCCTTATGCATAGCCCGTATTCCCCCCAAGGGCCAGGGCCTGAAGCACATGGGAAGATGCCTGGTTCACTTCGCTCACCTCTTGCCAGGCATCACCACTGATGCCTGGATTCTGCAGGTGATGCGGGAAGGTTACCTTCTGCACATCGACCACACACCTCCTCCCTTCTTCCCAGGGGAACTTCCCATGACCTCCCTACACAGAGAACTCCTGCAGAAGGAACTTGAATCTCTGCTCGAGGATCGGGCAGTAGAGCCGGTCCCTCGGTTCCTCTGGGGCCCGGGGTTCTACTCCCAGTACTTCCTAATCCCAAAAAAGAGAGGAGGCTTTCGGCCCATCCTGGTTCTGCAGGACCTAAATCGCTTTCTGGTCAAGGAGAAGTTCAAGATGCTATCCCTTAAAACACTGCTGCCCTATCTCCAGCAGAGAGACTGGTCGTGCTCCTTGGATCTCAAAGATGCCTATACCCACATCCTAAACTATCCCCAGCACCATCAGTACCGCCACTTTGTCATCAGAGACTGCTGCTACCAGTACAGGGTGTTCCCTTTCAGCCTCTCCTCAGCCCCCCCCAGGTGTTCACCAAATGCCTGGCGATAGTCACTCACCTCTGCTTGCCGGGAGTCTTTGTCTTCTCCTATCTGGGTATCTGGCTCCTAAAGGCCAGCTCGCCAGAGGAGGTACATCACATGTTCCACCGCACTGTCAGGGTGCTACAGCATCTGTGGTTTGTGATCAACTTCCCAAAGTCGCATCTGCTACTGACCCAGAGCCTGGAGTTGATAGGAGCCCTTCTGGGCTCTACCCAGGCCAGAACCTTCCTCTCGCTAGACAGGGCACAGTTTATGGCGACCCTAGCAAAAGAGGAACAGTCGCTGATCGGCTTCCGCCCATCTCCTGCTGCACTTATTGGGGCACATGGCCTCGAGACTTCACATAACCCCACAGGCCCATCTACAGATGCAACAGGCCCACTGGACCCTCAGCTCTCAATGGATTCAGGCCACAGGCAAATTGGAGGGTAAGGTCCGGATCACCCAGCCTCTGGTGACCTCTCTAGCCTGGTGGCAGAGCTGACAATCTCATGGCCGGCCTACCCTTCCAGGCCCTGCCGGCCCAACATGTTCTGACCACAGACGCCTCCAAGTTCAGCTGGGGAGCCCACTGCGACAGTCTCCAGTCACAGGGCACCAGGACTAGAGAGGAAAGTGCCCTCCATATCAACCTCCTGAAAATCAGAACTGTGACAAAAGCCTAATAGAATTGAGTTCCTGTATGGAGGTGGGTGGGTAGAGAGATGCCAGGTTCACCAGTCGCACAGGGTGCATTGCTAGCTTGGTACAGTCCTGTTCTTCAGTCTCACATGACCCTCTCAAATTCACAATCTTATTTTTACTATTTGGCCTCTTCTCTTGATTAGCTTTTTGCCACAACATTATTTCTGGCTTCCAGTATGCTAACAAGTAACCTCAGATTCAGTCCACTGGTTCTGGTAGCAGTCGTCTATTATAAAAACATGCAGTTCATACATGAAGGCTGCAGAAGAGTGCAAAGGTTCATTCTGGGCCAGGCTAGGGCATCTGTAAGAGATTTTACAGAAAGAAAAAGTCAGAGGTTTGAAAACTGGTGGCAGCCAGCTTTAGCAGTTTTGGAAGTGAGTGGCACAAAGGACAGGGTCCAGAATGACTCCTAAATTACTTACAGATGTATGACAGAGGAAAGAAAGGCACCCAGAAGCAGAAACGGAAAGGGGAAAGAAGAAAATGGAAGGACATGGAAAAATGGACGTACAGGATTACTCATGATTTTCTTGAGATTTAGCTTAAAACCTAGGCCTCCAACTAGCTAAAAACTAGAGGAATAATTAAAAATATTGAAGGTGCCAGCTGGGATAATGAAAGAAAAGAAAAAGCTTCACATTTTCAGCAGAAATGTGATTGTGTAGCTCAAAACACGTGGAAGAGTAACTAAAATGAAAACAGGACCTAATAAAGAACCCTGGGAGACATGATACTGCTCCAAATCCATTGCTAATTGCTGAGCCTCACAATAGAGAAATCAAAAATGTATTGAATAGCTTACCACGGTTGAAAGCTGTGGCTTTTATGAAACCTGGATGTCAAGATGTTCTATTTGCTCTGAACAAGGTCACAGCTGACTGCTAAGAATGCATCCCATGCAAAGATTTGTCATGAAAGTTATGTTCTATGGGGCATGGTGGGTAGATTAGCGTGGTTACTGTGCTGTATAAAGACAAACTGTCCTGATCTATGTGCAAATCCAGAGTGGACATTTTGTACATGAAGCAGATATTTTTTTTTTCATTTTCAAATGACAGTACATGTAATTTTGCATTTTCAATACAAGCAGTCACAAGAAAAAAATGTAAAAAAAAAAAGATAAAAAGCAAATCAAATGTGCTAAATCAGGTCATAAAAAGGAAGAACCTTCAAAAAAATCTAATAAATTGGTAAGGCAAGACTTGCCTTTGCTGAACCCATACTGATTCATTCCCATTAAGCAGTGTCTATCTATATGGTCCATAATTTTGTTTTTTAGTGTAACTTTAACCATTTTGACCAGCATCAACATTAGGCTCACATGTCCATAGTTTCCCAGATCATCCCGGAGCCTTTTTAAACATAGGCATTACATTGGCCACCCTCCAGTCTACCAAAGTAATATGATCAGTCTCTTGAGCCTGTAATGTGATATATACACCTGAAGAAATAACTGCCACAGGAAAAAGGTTTTTCCAGTGATGTCACAGCAGACCACAAGCTATCAAAAGTCACATTAGGCAATTTTTGCAAGGGCTTCTTAGTAAGAATATGGTTAATAGGTGAAAGTATCTCTGGAGCCAAAAAACCTCGTCTGGTTAACTTCTTTCTCTTTTCTGCACTCCCTGTATAGCAAGCCACTGCTTCTGAAGCACCCCTCAGCACAAATGTCCCAGCATTGTACTGCTTGTTCCAGGTCGTGTTTTAATAACAGTGAGATGTCCCTTTAGCTGTCACAACTACTTCAACTGGGAAGCCGCTAGGGCCCAACACTACCACAGAATAGAGTTCCCTCAGTCCCTGCCACAATGGAAATCTATGGCGAACTTCCAGACAATGGGTGCCACAGCTCAGGTATATAGTAGCTTGCTGGGACTGAGTTCTGTTCAGGGTAGTCAGACGTACCTTTCTAACTCTTGGATGAGGAAGAGAGACTGGAGGGAACTGACTGGGGGCAGGAAAGAGAGACTGAGAATGGTGGGAAGGGGACTGGCTGGAGGAGGGAGGGAGTGAGAGAGACTGGTGGAGAAAGGGGAAAGAAAAAAATGGCTAGTGGGGATGGGCAAGACATTAAGGAGAGGGGGTCCAGGAAGAATAGTGTCAGCTCCCTTCCAGTCCCAGTGCCCCTTCCCTGCCAGCCTCCTCTCTATTACCCAGCCACCTACCAGTCCCATCCCCAAATGTCAGCTCCCTCCAGCCCCACCTCCAGGTGTCAGCTCCCTTCCATCCCCCTCTTTCCCCCCTTGTCAGTTCCCTTCCAGTAATCTCCTTCCCCTCTCTGTTCCCTTCCAGCCATCTCTTTCCTCCCCTCTCTGTTCCCTTCCAGTCCTCTCTTCCCCGTCAGCTTTCTTCCAGCCCACTCTTTGCCCCTTTCTGTTCCCTTCCATTCCTCTCTTCCCCGTCAGCTTTCTTCCAGCCCACTCTTTGCCCCTCTGTTCCCTTCCAGTCCTCTCTTGCCCCTGTCAGCTTTCTTCCAGCGCCATCCCCCCCCCCCCAACATGTAGCTTGTTCTGCTCTGCCAGCTATTTCTCCATAGTTCTGCTCCTTCCCCTTTGGCTGCCTGCGATAGCTTTAGAAATGAGGAAACCGGTGCAGAACCTCCCAGCGGTATGAAACCTCTGTTGTTGCCGCGTCCTGCTCTAGCGTCACTTCCTTTTGGGGTGGGACACGGAAGCAGCAGATGTTCCATACTGCTAGGAGGATCCGCACCGGTTTCCTCTCATTTCTGAAGCTACCGCGGCCGCAGCAGTTTGTCCGGTTTTTTTTTGTTTTTTTTTAACTGAAGGTGGAGTGAGGCGGCTCTTTTGGGGGCATTTCTGCCGCCAAACGTTTGCCACCTGACGCAACCGCCTCACTCCGCCTAATTATAGAGCCGCCTCTGAGCCCGGCTTAGAATTATGTTCCTTATCTATCCCCCAGTATAACTGGGAAAGTACACCCTTCCTTCCCTGTACCCCCGTGCATAGTGCTTCAAACCATGTGCAGGATTTAGCTAGGTCTAGTTTTGTTTGTTCTGAGAGTCTGTAATAGATTTATGTATAACAGTAGAAAACTTGCATATCTAGGTCCCTCAAATGACCACAGTTTCCCTCTATGTATACCTTTCTTCACCCACTTTTTCCATGTCCTGTGGTCAGGGCCCTCACCTTCATGGAAACAGTTGCCACCAACACTCTTTGCCCTCCTAATAGTTTCTGGCGGTGTTGATACCACACTCCTAATGTATGGCCGATTGAAAACCCCTCTATCTTTTTGGCCTTTTTGGTATCAGTAGGGTTTCGACGCCGTGGTTTGGGCGGAAGTCATGTTGATTAGGGTCTAGAGGGGCATGGCTGTCGATGTGATCTTGAAGTTGGTGTTGAACCACCTTTTCGATGATCTTCGCTAGGAGGGGGAGGCTTGAGATGTGTCTCTAGGTAGTTGGGTTGGTTTTACTTAGGGGGATTTTTTTGGGATTGGGCGTATTGTCGCTAGCTTTAGGGAGCTAGGCATGATTCCTGTGGTAAGGGAGTTGTGCACCATTTTGTGGATGATTTGGATCAGATCTTCTTTTACAGTTTTGATCCAGGTCACTGGGCATGGATCTGTGGGGGCGATGCTGGTGTTGAGCGAAGTGATGATGTTCGAGATCTGTTCTGTCGATGGGATGCTGAAACTGTCCCAGATTCGGTCGGATGGAAGTAGTTTGTTGTTGTTGCTTATGGTGATCTTGGGTGGGGTGGTGAAATTGGTCTTGAGGTAGTCTGTGAAGATATGTGGTTCTATTAGCTCGGTTTTCTCGGTGTTGGGTTCGTTGGTGAGGGTTTTTACTATTTCGAATAGCTCTCTGGATTTTAGAATCAGGCTTGTGTGGTATTCTCTCTTCTGTTGGTTGATGAGGTTGTTGCATTCTTTTTGTTTTGACTGGTATAGGTCCTGTGAGGTGGCTGATTTGGTGCATCTCCAGTGTCATTCTAGTCATCTTAGGGCTCTCTTTGCGTTTCGGATCTCCTTGGATTACCATGGGGTGGAACTAGATTTAGCGCAGTGTGGTTTGTGTGTTCTGGGGATGGTTGGTTTGGCAGCAGACATGATGGTGTTGTTCCAGTGGGTGATTTGTTTGTTTAAGTCATCAGAGCTTGTGTTTAGGTGGGATATAATGTCCCAAAGGAATTGGTTCTTGTCGAAACTTTTGAATTTCCTGGTAGTGGAGGGCTTGTCTTGCTGGTTGTTGAGGCTTGTCATTTGTAAGTTGATTTTTATTATGTGATGGTCCGACCAGGGCACAGGTGTGATCGAGGGCTCTGTGATGCTGTTTCTTTCTATTAGGTTGTTGGGGGCAAAGATGAGGTCGGAGGGGGGGGGATGATCCGAGCCTGTACGTGGGAGCGCTGATCTGGGTGAATTGGAGGGAGTCCATGGCTGACAGAAAGGCTTCTGCATCTTTGGTCGTGGCAGATTTAAGGTTGAAGTCTCCCAGTATCAGCAGGGGTTTGTGGAGGTTGTTGATTGCACGGACTGACTAGTATTGTTGAAAGTTCATCCGGGGGGGAGGCATGTGGAGCTCTGTAGGTGAGGCACAGGGCAAGATTCCTGTTCTCTACGACGATAGGGTTGCATTGACTTGTGGATGAGGATGACTAAGACTTAAGCCTTAGGTTGTTCCTTGCGATGACCAAGACTCCTCCTCCTCTTCTGTGTGTACGTGGGCAGTTGTAAGCAGCATGAGTTGGAGGAACTAACTGGTTGAAGAGCACGTTGTCGGTAGGTGTGAGCCATGTTTCGGTGATGCAGAGAATGTCTGGTTGCTGAGCTTCTATGTGGTCTGTTAGTGTATTGATCTTGTTTCTTATCGACCTGGCGTTAATGAGCTCTATGGAGATGGTCGGAAGTCCGTTGGGTGATCCTGGTGCTGTGTATGTGTGGGTGCTGGGTTTAGATTTTGTTCACCCACTCTATATGGGCTTCTTGTAGGAGAGTTGCGTGGCATCGTGGTAGTGAGGGTAGGGTGTGTGTGGTGGAGGATGTAGCCAACAGGTGTTTGTAGGGTTGTAGAGGGTGGGAGTATGGTGTGGTAGGAGTTGTGTGAGGAGGAGAACTATGGGCAGGTAAGGCGTCGCAGCCATGATGGGGTTACCTTGCTCGTTCGTTTGGTTGTTGTCCTTTGGTGTTTTCTTCCTGCTTTAGTTGTTTTGGTCTTGTGAGGACATTGTCTTGTTGGCAGGAAGTTTTCGCTTTTGATGTTTTAGTTTTCCTGCCCTCGTGCCCCACCTAAGGGCCACGCCAAAGGGCCCTCTGGCGAGGCCCTCAGGTGTGGGCATGCCAAGTGCGGGCACGCCCGATGGAGGAGCTTCCTGCTCAGGCACTCTACCTCGATCAGGGGAGCTTCGTCACTGAGGATGGAGGGAGAAAGGCTGCTAGCTGCTTTCCCAACAGAGGAGCTTCTTTTTATGCTGCCCGCATCCATGCCATAAAGGACTCTCTGAACCCTATTTTTGTCAGCAACTGCCACATGAACTCCCAGGATACATGATTGAATGCTTTTTCTGCATCGAGTGATAGTAGTAAGCTTGGTCCTACTGTTGTTGTGCAGCCCAGACTAAGTTTAGAATCTTGCGAACATTATCAGCTGACTGTCAGCCTGGCATAAAGCCTGCCTTATCATCCTGTATGAGATGCAAGATGACTTTGTTTAGGCAATTTGCTAACACTTTAGCTAGAATCTTTAGCATTGATATTTAATAGGGATATGGAACGGTACATGGCGCAGTTCAAGGTGTCTTTCTCTGGCTTAGGAATCAGATTTATGCCTGCCCATCCCATCATTTCAGCAAGTTTCCTCCCTCCCTAGGTAAGTTAAACATTCGCACGAAGTGCTCCTGGAGATGGTCTCCTAATATGCGGTAAAAGTGAGCTGTGACGCCATCTAATCTCGGTGCCTTTTCCAGGCTCAAGGATTTGATCACTCTCCTTTCCTCCTCCCCTTGAATTTCTCCTTCCAAACTCACTTAGCTTACCCTCTAGCTTCATCAATGGGACTGAGGACAGGTAGCTTTCAATATCCTCTGAAGCCGGGGGGATCTGTAGCTGTGTATAACTGCTGATAATATTCAGTAAAGGTTTTACACATATCTTCCCCTTTAGTGTGGAGTTGTCTTTGAGCCTCTCTCTCTGCTATAATGTGGTTTCAAGTCCTTTGCTGTCTCAGTTGTCTAGCTAACAATTTGCCTCCTTTATTGCTCCCTTCAAAACATTCTTGACAAGTCATTTGCATTTGGCGACTAATTGCAGCAATGTTCAACGCGTTTATTTCCTCCCTAAAAGCTTGCATGTTGCCTGAGAAGCTGCCACTCTTACTCCTGGCATTCGCTTCTTCCGCTTGGAGGAGTTGCCTCCTCAGGGAAATCATCCTCCCTTCTTTTTCTCATTTTATTCACCCCCCCCCCCACTTCATCAGGAATTTCCGTATTACTGCTTTAAAACTGTCTCCTGCTACCTCCCTTTATCATTGATAGCAAAATATTTGCATATGCACTCTTCCATATAGAAACATAGAAACATGATGACAGAAAAAGACCACACGGCCTATCTAGTCTGTCCTTCCATATCAACAACTACAACAGTCCACTTTTTACCTTTAGAGATCCTCTGTGTTGGTCCCATGCTTTTTTGAATTCAGTTACTGTCCTCATCTCTACCACCTCCACTGGGAGACTATTCCATGGATCCACTACTCTTTCCGTAAAGAAATATTTCTGCATATCACTCCTGAATCTATCTCCCTTCACCCTCATCCCATGTCCCCTCGTAGCAGAACTTGCTTTCAATTGAAAGAGGCTCTCTCCCTGAACATTTATGCCACGGAGGTATTTAAACATCTCAATCATATCACCTCTATCCCGCCTTTCCTCTAAGGTGTACATATTAAGATCCTTAAGTCTGTCCTCATATGCTTTATAATGAAGCCCACTAATCATTTTAGTAGCCACCCTCTGCACCAACTCCATCCTGTTCACATCCTTTTGAAGGTGCGGTCTCCAGAATTGCACACTATACTCCAAATGAGGTCGCACCAAAGACTTATACAGAGGCATTATCACCTCCTTTTTTCTGCTAGCCATTCCTCTCCGTATGCACCCAAGCATCCTTCTAGCTTTTGCCGTCACCTTTTCTTTTTTATAACTTGATCTTTATTTTTACCCCAACCATAGATTACAGACAACATAGGCAGGAAAAATCAACTATTATACCAAACATCAAGCACACTTGTACAACATATTGAAACCAAGCAATTATTGTAGAAACCAATTCTTATTGTAGAATTGCTATACAGACATTTCTCCCCCTCCCCCCCCTCACCCCGTGACTGAATCACCCCCACCTCCCAAATCTGCAACATATTTCAACAAAGGCTTCCACTGGTCTTCAAATTTTGTCCCTTGGTCTCTCCGAATAGCTATCAAGCGTTCCATCTGCAGCACTTTAGTGAGCCGCGTTACCCAATGAGCAAGGTTAATATTCCCTCCCTGTCGCCATTTCCAAGCGATTTCGCACCGTGCTGCCACTATGCAAGAACGCATAGGTTTGGCCCACCGGGTAGATACATCAGGAGGCCACAGCCCGAGAAGGAACCAAGCTGGGCAAAGCTTTAAGCGTACCTGAAATATTTGCTCCATCCGATGACAGATTTGCGTCCAATAGGATTGAACCCAGGAGCATTCCCACCACATGTGAAAATACGTTCCTCTAACTCCACATCCCCTCCAACAGAGTTCTGAAACCTCCGGAAACATCCGGTGATAGCGCTCAGGGGTATAGTACCAACGCAACAAAATTTTATAGGTATTCTCTTGAATAGCTGTATTAATAGATGTTTTAGCTGCCCCCTTATAGATGATCCGCCATCCCTCCTCGTCCCAATTCACTCCCAAATCTCTCTCCCATTCCACCATGTATTTCAGCTTAGGCTCTGTTTCACTCGTTGCCCGCAAACCGGCATAATATAAGCGTATAAGGCCTCGAGAAGAATGATGACCCACCCACAAGGCCTCAAAGTCATTAAGCCCTTGCTGGATACGCTCCCTATTAAGTCGATGATGCAAATAATGCCGCACCTGCAAATAAGCAAAGAAATCATGCTTGTCCAGCCGAAATTCGGCTTGCAGAGCCTCAAAGGACTTAATAGTCGCGCCATCCAGAAATTTTATGAAGCGAGTTAGGCCGTTCCCCTCCCATTTAGAGAATATGGCTCCATTACCCGGTTCAAAGGCTGGGGTGGCTACCATTGGCGCTAACAGGGACACTCCCCCCACTTTATTCACTCTCCGCCAACCCCTGCGCCATTCCCCCCACAAATGTTTAATGAAGGGATTGTTCGTCCACTCGCCCTTCAACAGTCCCATCGGTAACCAGGAAAGGTATTGTAACTGATATTGGGGTACGGCTTGTTGTTCAATGGAGATAAACCCCTTCGCTGAGCACTGCTCTCGCCAGTCCATCACCTGCCTTAATTGCGCTGCCAAGTAATAGTCCGCAATCATGGGCATTCCCAGGCCGCCCTTCTTCCGCGCTCGATACATAATATGTCGTGCAATGCGCGGGGTCGATGTCGCCAGACAAAGAAAAATAACTTCCGCTGAAGTTTATGAAGCACTGCTTGAGATATCTTAATAGGCAAAACTTGAAAAAGATATAATAATTGTGGGAGAACCGTCATCTTAATAGTCGCGATTCTCCCCAACCAAGAAATCTCCTCGGTTTGCCATCTCCGCAAATCCCGATCAATGTTCTCAAATAACCCCGGATAGTTAGCGCTATATAGTTGATCAACGTCCCGGGTGAGGTAAACCCCCAAATATTTAAGTTTAGAGTGGGCCCAACGAAAGGGGAACTCTCCCTGTAAGTGCTCCTGCAGGTTATCCGATAAATTAACATTTAAGGCCTCTGTCTTATCCCAATTAATTTTAAACCCAGCCACCCCACTGAAGCGCTTAAATTCATCCATAATGACGGGTAATGTCAGTAGAGGACTCGTAATAAACAATAGTAAATCATCCGCAAATAGTGCCAGTTTATGTTCTTGCTGACCAACTACTAGCCCCCGCACCCCTGCATTGCATCGTAAACGCTGCGCCAATGGCTCCATAGCTAAAGCAAATAATAAGGGGGATAAGGGACACCCCTGCCTAGTGCCTCTCGCTAGCGCAAAGAAGTCTGAATATTTCCCATTGATCTTAACTGCCGCAGTCGGGCTAGTATATAAAGCTTTGATCCATGCCTCCATGTGGGGGCCAATGCCCACGGCCGTCAACACTTCAAACAGAAAGCCCCACTCCACCCGATCAAAGGCCTTCTCAGCATCGACTGCTAATATGAGAAGTTCCTGCTTCCGCTGCTTAGCCGTCCAGATCAATTGAAGCGCCCGGCGAATGTTATCTCCCGTAGTACGGCCTTGGACAAACCCCGTTTGGTCGCAATGGATCAGTTCCGGCAGAATGCGCCCCAGTCGATTCGCTAAAATCTTAGCTAAGATTTTACCATCTGTATTCAAAAGTGAAATGGGGCGGTAGGAACCACACACCATGGGATCCCTCCCCGGCTTAGCTATCACGGAGATTCCAGCTTGGTGCATTGAAGGAGGTAGCTGCTGGCCCTGAAGCACCGCGTTAAATATCCGCTGTAAAATCGGGGCTAATTGTAGGGCGAACTTCTTATAGAAGATTGCCGAGAAGCCATCCAATCCCGGGGACTTATTAAGGGCTAATCCCCGAATGACCTGTAAAATTTCAGCAACCGAAATCTCACCGTTCAAGGAATCTCGAGCCGTCTCCGATATCACTGGGAGCGCACCGTCCTCCTCAAGATAATCCCGCACTCCCAAGATAGATTCCCTCAATTCACTAGTGTATAGCGCGGAATAGTACTGCCTAAACAGTTCCCTCATATCTTTGGGATGGAATAAGGGTTTATCCCCTGGTCCTTTAAGTTTCAGGATCGTGGAGCGGCGTTCCCTAGCGCGTAATTTATGCGCAAGCATTCGGCCTGCCTTATTATTAAACTCATAATAGCGTTGGTTAACTCGCTGTAGTTGAAAATTAATAGTGCTCAACTGCAAAGAATTGAGTTCAGTTCGCACCGCTTCTAACCTCCGCCTGAGTTGCGCCCCTCCCCTTTGTTTATGGAGGCGCTCTAAGTCCCGTATTTGCTGAGACAGTTGATCGGCCTTCGCGCCCCGCTCTTTCTTTTTTCGGGATGCCCATTGTATCAATACTCCTCTGAGAACCGCCTTTAGGGCGTCCCACAGGGTCCCCAAGGCCACTTCACCTGTATCATTCTCATCATAAAACTGTCGGATTTCCACCACAACTTTAGCAAGCACCTCCTTATCCTGAAGAAGACTTTCATTAAGGCGCCAGAAAGTCCTCCCCAGCATGTCGCGATCTCCGCCAAATTCTATCCAAATGGGGCCGTGATCAGACCAAGTGATCGGCTCAATACCAGTTCTATAAACTCTTTGGATCCAAAGCGTATCCGCCAGGAAATAATCTATGCGACTATAGCTATGATGGACTGGCGAGTAGTGTGTATAATCAATATCTTGTGGGTGCATCTGACGCCAAATATCACATAGCCCATACCGTTGAATCAAACCCTGTAGTTGTTCTCGCCCTCGGGTCCCCAGCAAATGTCCCCGTTGTGATTTATCTCGTAAGGGATCTAGCACTTCATTAAAATCCCCCCCAATCAACAGGGCCCCATGTATCTTATCCTCTAACCAATGGGCTAGATCAGCCCAGAAATCAGTGCAAGGATCATTAGGGCCATACACATCAAGGAAGGTAATCTCTGAGTCCCCCAAGGTTCCCCAAACAAGCAATATGCGCCCCTTTGCTCCTTTGCACACTCCCCTACTTGAAACGGGACATCCTTGTGCACCATGATAGCCACCCCTGCTCGCTTATGTGAGCCTTCAGCATTGAACCAGGCTGCGCCATAGACCCCCGACTTCAAAAGGTGTTCATCCCGGGGCAATAGATGCGTTTCCTGAAGGAATATTACTTGCCAACGTTGCGCCTTCGCTTCTCTAAAAAGCGCTTTACGCTTATATGGCGTGTTAAGGCCGCGGACATTAAGTGAACCCACTTTAAGCCCAGCCATCGGAGAGACACCGGGGACCATGCAATAAACAGTCAAAAAAGCAACCAATCCTAAAACTTACCCCTTCCCACCCTTTCCCCCCACCCCCTCCCTCCCCCCCTCCCCCCCATCATTCTCACCACAGGCCTCAATCCTGTGCACTTCCTCGGAGGAATTGTCTCACCGCCGGGACTAGCCGCTCGCTTACCTTATGGGCCTCCCCGCCACCAATCTCTTCCCCTTGAAATGAAAGTTCTCCCGTTACCCGAGCTCCCCTATAGCAGTGTGAGTTATATACTATGCACATTATAACATCAAGTCAAATAAAACAGAAACAGAAAAAAGGGGGTTAAAATTCCCCCCCTTCCCCCGCTAAATTCTACCTCTTCTCAGCTTGGCGAGGGAGCTGCCACTCAATCGGCTAGTCCCTTTCGCCCGCCAAAGAGGATGAAAGAGAAGTTCCAATAAATGTGCAGGTCACTGCGTCCTTCATGTTGCTGGCGTTGTGCCATCGGGCTCAGACTCTCCCCGCGGACAATGCTCCCCGGAGGTGCGCTGCAGCCTGCGGCCCCGTGCCGGGACACGATGCCACTTCAGCTTTTCCCACACTAGCGCCTGCTGCTGTGCGGAGGATAAGGCCTTGGGTGGAATAGTGCTCGTAGGTAGGCGCGGGGCCTCAGCCTTCTCCAAAACGCTCCACGCCTCTATAGCAGTTTTAATTCTCCGAGATTGGCCTGCAACTTCAAATTGCAAAGCAAAAGGGAAGAGCCATTTGTATTTGATGTTTTCCCGTCTTAGATATTCAGTCACCGGGCGCATGGCCTTCCGACGCTGTAATGTCTGGGGCGCTAAGTCCTGGAAAATTTCCACTGAGCATCCATGCCACTTTAGTGTCCCTCCTCGCGATGCTGCTCGTAAAACTTTCTCCTTGATAGGGAAACTTGTGAGACAAGCGATGATATCACGGGGTCTATTACCCGGCGGAGAGTGAAGCGCTCGATGCGCCCGCTCGATGCCAATTTCTCCCACCGGTGTGGATTCCAGCAAGTTTTCGGCCGCCAAGACAGCTCCGCAAATATCGCGGACTACTGAGACCGCCTGTTTGTACTGGTCTTCCTCCGGGACCCCTCGTATGCGGAGATTGCAGCGGCGAGAGCGATTTTCTAAATCCTCAATTTTCTCTCGCAGATCTTCCACTGTGCCCTGCCATTGATTGTTCAGGTCCCGTACCATCTCCGCGGCAGTCACCATGTCGTCCACGTGCGTCTCCAGAATTTCCACCCTATGTCCCAGAGTCTGCATATCTTGCCGGAGCTCAGTTAACAGTTCTTTGACATCCGATTTGACCCCTAGTACTTCAGCTTTAATCTCCCGACACCATCTCCGGAGATCCCCCTTGGTACACTGCTCCTCCGCGTCTTCTATTTCATCCGCCATCACTGTCTCCGCCTGTGCGGCCTTCTCGGCACGAAGTTCCAGAGGTGCGTAAGAGGAGCGGTACTTTTGCAATTTCTCGTGTGCTAACATCCAGACCTGGGGTAGTCGTGCACCAAATCCTTCACTTTCTACTACTGTGGGAGGCCCAATGCTGCCAAAATTCGCTTAATGTAACGCGTCCCGAAGGAGCTGCTCTTCTAAGCCGCCATCCCGGTCGGTGACGTCACTTCCTCTTGCCGTCACCTTTTCTACCTGTTTAGCTACTTTAAGATCATCAGACACAACCACGCCTAGGTCCCGCTCTTCTTTAGTGGACAAAAGTACTTCACCTCCTATACTGTATTGCTCCCTTGGATTGCTGCAGCCCAAATGCATGACCTTACATTTTTTAACATTAAATCCCAGCTGCCAAATTCTAGACCATTCTTCAAGCTTAACTACTTTAGGATCATCTAACTATTTTAGGATCATCTAACAGGGAGTCGTTTAGCCTCCAGTATTTCGTCCCTTCTGTTCCATTTTGTGTAGTTATGGTTACTGTAATAGGTGCATCGATGGGTTCCATTTTGTGTAGTTATGGTTACTGTAATCAATGCACCTATTTCTGCTCATTGGACTCTACCCGTCCCTTCCTCCCTATCCATATCATATCAAGGTGTGAGTACGATGAGTGTACCTGCGAATAGTAAGTATATTGACAATGTTCTGGATTCAAGAAACACCAGACATCAAATACTCCCAAGTCTTGGAAAAAGCACCTTAGACGAGCCCTGTCAGCTTTTCTGTGGTCCCCTTTCCCTGTTGTGTCTTGTCTGGGGTCCCAGGTTATGTTAAAATCCCCACTCCCCAATGATACACAATAGTGAACAAGGTGGGTGAAGGTTTGTTAATCTCTTCAGAAAACTTCCCTTGTGCCCCATTGGGCGCATATATATATTAACCACCCTGTACCATTCTGATTCAACCTTTAGGCCCGCTATTAAATAGCAGCCAGCTTGGTCCCGTAGGACTTCCCCTGTTCCCTGTTTCCACTCTCATCCTGGCGGCCACCTTAATTGCGACCCCCCTTTCTTCTTCTCTATCCTGTTAGAGGCAAAGAGACATAAATGAGTATGTTTGGGGTTGACTAAATGTTCATGTTTGTGTTGTAGATGAGTCTCCTGTATTAGAGTTATTGTAGCTCTTTGTTTCCCCTATTCCTTGTATAGTAGTCGTCAGGTAGAGGGGAGTGCCATACCGGCACTCCCCTCTACCTGGCAAATCAGATACAATTCCGTACCCTTCACCGCCTCCTCCGCTCTGTACACGTAAATCACATGGTCCTTCCCTCCCCTGCACATGCTCGTCTAGAACAAACCCGCTCCTCTGCTTTCTATTTCTTGGTTCCAAGTCTTTGGAACTCACTCCCCCCCCCCTCCGTGCAGAAAGCTCATACCAAACATTCAAATCCCAACTCAAAACCCATCTTTTCTGCCTTGCGTTTGATCCTCCTCCCTAGCCCATTCCTCCCCCCTTCTCGTTACCATGTCCTTTCACAGAATGTTTGTCTTCTCCTTCCCCTCCTCCCTTGTTTGTACACATGCATTATTATTTCCTGATTTTAGCTTACTTCTGTTCTTATCTCCTCTTTCCTTTCTCCTCTACTTTTCTTTGATTTGATGGCGTTCCTTTTCTTTTTCTGCAGCCGAGTGCTTGTTTTAACTAACTTGCCTGATTTTATTTATTGTAAACCGCTCAGACGCCTACGGTATCGAGCGGTATAACAAGTTTTAATAAACCTAAACCTTTTCACCAGAGGGACATCACCTTAACTCTTGACATTGTAAAGAGAGTCTCCAACCCCCCCTCAATGCAACCAAATTCCAAGCCTAACTCGCTTTTGTTTAATCCCCTCCTTAACCCTCAAATAACAAAAAAATAAAAGCTTTCCCAACACGACCCACCTTCCCCCTCTTCCCTCTTTCAAATCACTCACACTGTTCTCTCTTCTCTGATACCCCCCTGCATCATTCTTTCATACCCTTTTTCACATGTTCTCTGTCATCAATACTCAGCTAATACAGTTCCACTGCCAGCACCGCCAGTTAATGGAGGCATGGTTGGGTTGTGTTGTTCACTAAATAAGTGTCCCATTACAGTCTTAGTGGATTCAGGTCTGTTCATCCGCCAACTCCTTTGCCATTTCTCCTGATCACTGGTGCAGTCTCTTGCGCCCATGTTGCCATCGGGAGTAATTCTGCCTTTGACCTCCAACTTTGGGAGGTTACTTTCCAAGCCCGTGATTCTGTGGTCTGCCAATATTTGGATAGCCTCTCCTCCCGTCGGTACTCACCAGCGTTTCCCCTGCAATGTTTAAGTTATACCAAGGGGGAATGTCCAAACATGTTCTTGCTCCGTAGTTTCTGTACTAAGTCTCTTATCTCTCTGCATTTTTGCAAGGTCGCTTGGGTCAAATCTGTATATATTTCTACCACGTGCAGTTCCCATTTGAGAGGCCTATGTGCTTTTGCTTTATTAGCCACAAGTTCCTTCAGGTTGAAGTCACTGAAGCAGGCTATTATATCTCTTGATTTGTTGTTGTCCAAGCCTGCAGTGCCTGCCACTCAATCTGCTCTATCAATCTTGCATTCTCATTCCTCCATCTCCTCTCCAATGGTTGTAACAACACTTTTACTAAGCTTTGAACCACTGCCTTGCAGTTGAGGTATTGCTCGCCTTCTGGTATTTCCTGAAACCTTAAATTCTAGCATTGGGACCGGTTTTCTAAGTCCTCTAATTTGTCCTCAAACTCCTGCTGCTTGTGCTCCGATTCATGCCATCTTTGTTCCAGGCTGGCTGCATTCTCCCCTTGCTCCTCAATTCGGCCTTCTAGTACTTCCACCCTGCGCCCCAGATCACTCAAGTCTGAGTGGAGGCCCTCAATGCCATTTGTAACCTCAGTGCATATGATGTTAATATCTCACTTTGAAAGTCCTGTTCTTTCTCAAGGCTTACTTTGTGGCCTCTTTTCTATGTTTCTCATGTCGTGCACTTGTGGGGCTTGAATCACTTCCCTTGCTATGCTTAACAGTTGCTGGTGCTATCTTTTCCGCCACTCGAAGCTGCCTTGCTGCCAAATCTGTGTGTGCAGAGTCTCGCATGTCAGCTTTTTTCCCCCTTCCCCGCCATCTGTTGTCTTTTCGGGAGTTTTCACTAAGATTTACCCAGTGTGTGGGGCTTCTCTGTAGGGGTATGGCAAAAGTTTCCCCTACAGCCCACTGTAGCCAGGGCTTTACGCATCCATCTTCCTTGAAGATGTCACACACCGGGGCTGGACTGAGGATTCTTGAACTTTTTAGAGGTTACAAGGTGGGATTGATACGTTTCTGGCCTTGTAATGAAACAGAAAGCTACGAGCACACTTCAGTTCCAGTGGTCCAAAAGATCTCTCTGCAGTTTCATTTTATTTGGTACGAAATAAAACAAAATGCAGAGAGATCATTTGGACTATCAGAACTGAAGTGTGCCCATAGCTTCTGTTTTGTTACAAGGCCAGAGACTTATCAGCCCCCCCCCCCTCATAATAAGGAGTCCACACAATTAAAAAGGTTGGGAAACTATGAGTTAGGACAATTTATTGGATCCCCCAGCATGTGAGGCTAGTTCTCAAAAGGTTCCAGATGGCTAACTGAAGAGTTAACCAGCGACATCAACCCCTTTGAAAATTGTCCAAGGCTCAGTAACTAAATTTAGCCAACTAGCTACACTGGAAGATATTTTGTTTTTGTCTCAGCACTTGGAGATCTTCAATAAGTCGCAGTTTTTGGTTTCCATCAGATTACAGTCTATATTCTGTTCTTACTGCATGTCATATTGTATGACTATATAAACGACTAAACTCTCATTCAACTTCATACAAAGATAAATATGATATGATACAGGTTTATAAAATCATGAGTAGGGTAGAACAGACAAATAGGAGATAGTTTACAACAGTGTTTCTCCTTCTGATCTTGATGTACCCCCTAGCCAGTCTGGTTTTAGGATGTCCACAATGAATATGCATAACACAGATATGCATGGGATGGAGGCAGTGCATGCAAATCTCTCTCATGCATATTCATTTTAGGTATCTTGAAAACCTGACTGTTTAGGGGTACACCAGGATCAACTTGAGAAACACTAGTTTAGCATTTTCAAAATTTCTAAGGCTATGGGGAAACTCTACGACACTAACAGGAAGCAACTGTAAAACAAATCAGAGAAGCACATTTTCACTTAACACACAATCAAGATATGAAATTTGTTGCCAGAAGATGTGGTCAAGGCAACTTGTACAGCTGGGTTTAAAGCATAAACATGTTATCCAAGTTGTTTTCTCCTGTTCTATGTGAAGCCAAACAGTTTGTTATGGTCATTTGGTTGTATGTAAACCGCGCTGACAATAGTGCGGTATATAAGAAATTGTAATAAATAAAATAAATAAATAATAAATAAAATAAATAAAAGAGATTTAAACAAATTCCTGGAGAAAAAGCCATGAACTATTACAAGTCAGGAAGACTTAGCAAAATCATTCATTATTCCTGGGAGAGAAAAATAAGGAAAGGATGTAATCTTAGGATCTTGCCAGGTACTTGTGACCTAGATTGACCACTGTCAGAGAAGGATGGTGGGCTCAATTGACTTCTGGTCTGATGCAGCATGGAACATCTCATGCTCTCATGAGAGGTTTATTCTTAAACTCCATAAACATTAATTGAAGAACAAAAACTGAAAAAGCATACAGTATATCTTATATGAGTATCTAAAAGGATTAAGAAAATCAAAGATATTAAAGAAGATCCAAGACATCAAGCTGAAGCTGGCTGCATTAACAGAAGACCTGAAATTTATATGTTCCAATAACAAATTGAAAGTAGCAACAGAATCACAAAAACTGTGAAGATATGAAGAAAACAGAAAAGATAGATATCAAAATAAACTATTTAAAAGAGAACCCAAAACAATTCTATGGGGAATTGGGAAAGGGCATTAATGTGGTAAAAGCACCACCAACCAAAGCTGAAACAGAAACCTTCTGGAGAAAACTATAATGAGGACCCTTATAGAGCACAAACAATAAGCAGAATGCTTTTTCTAAATGCTCCTGTATGCAGGGTAACCAAACATCAGACCTATGGAATAGCCAGCAGTAACAATGAAAGAGCTGGAACAGGTTAAAATGAGCCCCAAACTGAAAGAGCCCTGGCTCAGATGGAGTAACCAACTTTTGACTCAGTTAACATCACTCCAGCAAGACCTGGCAGACTGCAAAAATCAATTGTTCAAGCAGCCAGACTTAACACAACAATGGCTTACTACAGGAAGAACATTTCTCCTTCCAAAGGGAGACTCAAGTAACATGCCCAAAAATTACAGGCCAATAACTTGTCTACCTACTGCAATAGCTGTAGACAGAATATATGATCATATTGAATCCAATAACATCATGGCATTGAGCAAAAGAGCAATAAGAGGGAAGCATATGGAACCAAAGACCACTTGAATAAAGCCATCATGACCAGGGCAAAAAAAAGCAGAAATCTCAGTATAGTATAGATTGATTATAAGAAAGCTTTTGACAGGAGCAAGATGGCGTTGTGGTAAGATGCTCCCATGGATGCTCTCTGTAGAAACTCTAACCTGCCTTTGGTGCCACTTCTCAATATGCGTAGAGAAAGCAGAAACCAAAGAAACTCTCCTCGGTGTCTTTGTCAGTGCCGGTGGCTGTGGTACAGAAGTCTCTCAATGAGTTTGTCCATCGGGGAGGTGTTGGTGTCCTTTTAGCTGGTCCAGCGGCTGCTGTTTCGTTGGACTTGATTAGCAACAGGGGCTCTCTAAGCCCCGATGAACTACCTGCACTGCCACGACCAGGAACTCCTTGCGGGGGCGGGGGGGGGGGAATGAGCAGTTTCAGATTAGCGTTGAGGGAGTGTGCTCAGAGCATGCCGAGGAAGTGCCAGCTGCCACCTCATGCCGAAGCAGGTAAGAGATCCTGCAGTCAGTGGAACAGCATCTGGCAGATGGGAGGAGAAGAATCTGCACTTCAGTGACCAGGTTGTTGGAGTCCCAGCAAGTGGTCGAGGAAAACCTGCGATAACTCTAGACCTCCTTTGGAAGGCCATCTCCGGTTTAAACTTTTCTATTAATTCAAGTTTGTCTACAGTGAAAGAGGAAGTTAGTACTATTCATTTTATTGTGGAAGGTCTTGCTCCTGAACAGACCCAATAGGAGGCACAGCTGGGTCTTTTGGAGGCCCAGTCAGCTGAACAGGACTTTGCTATGACTGTGGTCAAGGAGAAGATGCTGGTGGCCCGCAGACTGGAGAGGTTGGAAAATCAGAGTAGATGTAACAACTTGTGTTTCCTGAATTTTCCAGTCTCCAGTTGTTGCGCCTATGGAGATGCTTTGCAAGTATCTGATGGAGGTGTTAAAGATTCCTATGGAATCCCTTTCAGTGGGTTGGGCTCAGCACCTATCCTTGAAAAATACTTCTTTGTGGTCTGGGGGGGGGGGGGGCCTGGAATTTCTCAGGATTCACTGCACTTAACTGGCTTTTTAGAAAGTTCATTAGAGGTTGTTATGGAAAGATCAACATTGCTGGTGACATTTGCCCTTGAGCCAGACAAAAACATGGTCTTGCAATTATATTTTTGTAGTATGAATGCTCTGTTCTTTGGTTCTAAAATTCAAGTGTTTCCTGATTTCTCTGGGGAAACACAGCTGCAACATCAGGAATTCCTGGCTTTAAAACCCAGGGTCCTTGAGTTGGGGGCTATATTTAATTTGAAATTTCCTTGTCGTTGTATTACTTCCTTTCAATTTAAAGATTAATTGTTTTTCAAACCAAAGCAGTTGCTGAATTTTTTTAGTATCTAACGAAGGGGTTAAACCTGATAATGTAGCTGGCTAGGATGCCTATCATCTCATAACCGTTAATGTTTTCTGCTTGTGGTGAATTAATATTTCCTGTATCTTGCTCCCAATTTTTGTGGGCAAACATTTTTTCCTTGCTTTTCTATATATACGGAGATTGTTAAATGTGCATAAATAAAATTTTGACAGCATCTCACACTCTTGGATAATAAATTGCCTTGAGATGTATAAAATAAATCATGGTTTGATAGAGTACCTTAAGTGCACCATGACAATGTGGCAAACCACACGCTTTCTGAAATATGAAGATGGTCAGTCCATCATTCCTAACATTAAGATCCAGTGAGGAATATTTCAGGGAGAGTCCCTGTTGCCACTTCTGCTTTGTCTGATGCTTAATCCGATGAATACTCTCATCAACGTTTTGGAATATGGATTTAGCCTGAATCCTAAAGAATATAACCCCCAAGGAAGTGAAACTAACTAAAGGACTAATACAAAGGAATCACTTCATCAAAAGGCCTCTGTAATCAACAGTGATAACTAAATATATCAAAATTTTTTTGTCGGAGCTGAGCCGTAGGAAGGACGTGAGTGATCACGTCCCCCACCAGACTGCCAGCTTCTTTTATTTTATTATAGGTCCTCCTTAATGCAACTAACCAAATTTTTCTTAAAATTGAAATTTATCACTTATCTCAATTCCGTCTTTGAAAAGTCAAAAGCCAAAATTCGTCGCTCTTCGTCGCTGCTACATTTATGGAAGAGCGACGAATTTTGGCTTTTGACTTTTCAAAGACGGAATTGAGATAAGTGATAAATTTCAATTTTAAGAAAAATTTGGTTAGTTGCATTAAGGAGGACCTATAATAAAATAAAAGAAGCTGGCAGTCTGGTGGGGGACATGATCACTCACGTCCTTTCTACGGCTCAGCTCCGACAAAAAATTTTTGATATATTTAGTTATCACTGTTGATTACAGAGGCCTTTTGATGAAGTGATTCCTTTGTATGAATCCTAAAGAAGGCAATAACCCAGAAACAACATCCATTTACTATTTGTAGATGACCTGAAGCTCTACATTTCCAGTGACGGGGAAGTCCCAGGCCTTGGAGTTCGACAAGAGAGATGAAAGAGAGGAGGGAGCTGAACGAAATGAAGTAATGCTAATGTAAGTGACCCAAGAGGAGCTTTGTGATTGGTTTTAAGAGCTGAAAATAGAGTTGGCTGAGGTAAAATTAGAGTTGGTGGAGCTGGTCGGTAAAATAAAGGAAGAGATAGCAGAATTGGGATGCTGCGTGAGGGACCATGAGAAGCGTCTCGAGCACATGGCAGAGGACCATAAGGAAGTGGTCCCAGCTATGCAGGCAACAGAGGTTTGGAAAGAGCAAATACTGTGCAAAATGGAGAACTTACAGAACAGGACCCAGTGAAATAATCTGTGCATGCGGGGGGTCCCTGGAGGAGCCTGAATTTTCAGACAGCAAAAAAGTGGCAGAAGTGGCATGTAAGGAGGCTCTGCGTCAGGGAGGTGAGTGTGAAGTCCCTGACACTATCAAGATGGGCAGAGCTCATAAAGCCGTAGGAGCAATAAGAAACAACAAACCAAGAGTCATTGTTGTCTGTCTCAAGGATTACAGTATGAAAGAAAAGACAGCGGCAAAAAATGAGAGGATTGAGACATGCCCCTGCTAACTAAGGCTCTGAGACAAGCACAATTAAAATATCACTGGCTATACCCCTTTGGACTAGCCTTTGTAAAAGAGGATCACACGTGGAGAGGACAGACTGTAGTTGAAGCGAACAAGGCCCTGGAGGAGACAGGTGTACAGACAGAGGTCGCAGACCAACAGGAGGGACAGAAAGTGGCCGACTGGAAAAAAAAAAAGATAAACTCAAGTCCCGATGAAGGGTCAACAGAGGTGACAGAAGGCCCCTCTCAAGACTGCACCAATCTGAGGGATGAGAGGCTGGGACTCTGATTATATTGGACTTTTCTGTCGAGCTCTGCAGTGGAGCAGGACGTGCTTATAGTATGAATGGAATGAAAGGTGCGGCTGGTTGAAGGTGTATAAAATGTGTGTGTGTGTGTGTGTGTGTGTGTAAGTGAGTAAGATAAGCGGTAAATTGTGAGTGGGTATGATCAGAGAATGAGGGAGTGGGAAGTGGGTGAGTGAAGGGGAGGAGGTACAAGGGGAGGAGCAGGCCCGTACTAGCCCTGTGCAAGCGGTGCGGCCGCACAGGGCGCAAAGGCTTAAGGGACGCATTTTAGCTGTCTGCCTTTGCCTGCCACCGCCACGTTTTCTTCTCTCAGCGGCAGCAGGCAACAGAAGACAGCTAAAATGCACCCCTTAAGCCTTCTCGCCAGCATGCTAAGCAGATCTGTCCCTCGCTCTTGCAAGGAGGGACAGATCTGCTTAGCATGCCGGCGACTTGCACATCGGGTGCGCCTCCTCTCCTGCCATGGGGGGGGGGTGCGCGCCCCCGATGTGCAAGTCACACAGGGCACGATTTACACTTGGTATGGCCCTGGGGGGGGGGGAGGGAGAGGTTTTGTGAAGATTGGGGAGTCAGGCAGGGTGAGAACTACTCCAGGATTGGTGCCTCTGGAGGTAGGGGCAAGGGAGGCAACTCACAGTGACCACAATTAATGTTAAAGGGCTGAAATGGAGTAAATACAGACTTTTGGAAAGAGAAGAAAAGTGAATTAAAGCGGATATACTATGTATTCAAGAGACACTAGAAAGTGGGGCAGGAGAGGTTGTTGAAGTCAAGGCGGTATCCGCAGGTATTCTTGGCAGCACAGTGTGAAACCCCTAAGAAGGTAGGGGTGGGAATTATGTTAAGTGATAACATAAGGGTTGAGATATGAGATAAAGGGGGTAGGTATGTGGGAGTGCGGTTGAAGATAGAAGGGGCAGAAGTCCTAGTGGCTTGTATATATGGTCCAAATGAAAAACAAGGAGATCTCTATGCTGCTTTAATGTTGAAATTAGAGGAGTATGGGGACATTCCCATTATTTTTGGGGGAGATTATAATCTAACGAATCCCAGGGTGGACAACAGTGGGGGGGTTTCTATGGGAGGGAAGAGAGATAGATGGAGTTTGATTAGGCTGAAGGAAAGGTTGGGGCTGGTTGATATCTGGAGTAGACGACATCCAAGAGAGCGCAGATACACCTTCTATTCACATCCACATGATTCCTATAGTCATTTAGACATGGTCTAGGTAAGTAGGAGCTGGGTGCAAAAGGTTAAGGAAGTAGAACAAGGGCCTATAACGTGGACAACTCATGCCTTGGCGAGTGTGATTTTTGATTTGGGGACTAGAGACAATGTAGTTAAATTCTGGAGGCTTAATGAATTCCCATTAGAAGAGGAGGAACATTTGAAAAAGGTTCATGAGGTCATCGGGGAGTATATTCACTTTAATAGAGGGGTGGGAGTGAAGAGTATGGGACAGTTTGAAAGCAGCAATGCAGGGCCACTTATTGAGTCTTGCACAAGAGCAGCAACTTTACAAAAGGGTTTGAGTGCTATAGGCCCATCACCAAATTGATCGGACCCGCAGACACTGGCAGAACTTGCCATGTTGAGAGCAGAACTGGGGAGGCTTAGAGTAAATTAGACAGCACATGAGCTAAATGTTCTTAAGCCCATTTTAAGGGGAGAAATGGAGCGAGTAGGACACTAGTTAGCAGGTTAAAGACCAGGGTCTAGCAGAGCCAAATAGCAAGCATACGAGATGCTAAAGGGACATTAGTGTTTGGTTCTAATAGGTTTAGAAGTGTATTGAGGGAATATTATGCTAATCTCTTTAAAGGAGAGGTAAGGGATGGGGAGGCTTGGAGCACGAGCTTTCTGAAGGACTGTGCATTGGAGACGGTTGAAACAGCTAGGTTAGATAGGGAGATCAGTGAAAGTGAGGTCAGGGAGGCAACCAAAACCTTAAAATTAGGAAAGGCGCCGGGCCTAGATGCTGAACTGCTAAATTTTATAGGAAATTCTAGGACCAATTGGCGCTGCTATTGCTGGAGGTATTTAATGGGGTGATTGCAAGAGGTACAGTGCCCTTCTCTATGACTGAAGCAGGGATAACGGTGTTACCTAAGCTGGGGAAGGATCATAGTGTCATAGTGTGTGCGCATTCTACGGACCAATTTCCCTCATTAATTTGGATGCAAAGCTATTGGCAAAAATCTTGGCAAACCGGTTACAGGATTACATCCCCAAACTGGTTAGTAAGGATCAAACTGGGTTTGTGATGGGAAGGCAAGAAGGGGATATTAGGAAGATTCTGAATCTGACCTGGAAGTTACATCACTTGCAACAGAAATGGGGGATGCATCTGAAACAAACTACACAAACTCAACATCCGAAACAATATAGAAATAAACCCCTCCACTAGCCCACAATATAGAGATCCAAGACAAGAAAATCAATCCTTACAATAGAAAGGAAACAGTGGTGGGATTTGAAACTTCCTAGGAATTGGTTTGGTCTGTGGTGGGATTCAGCCAGTTCGCACCTGTTTGCGTGAACCGGTTCCTAGCATTTCCTGCGTTCGCCGAACCGGTCCAAACAGGCTGTGTCACTGACGCATCTGCACTGGCAGGATTTAAAAACATCCAACAATATTTTGATGGCATCGGGGGGGGGGGGGGGATATTGGAATTGGGAGAAGCCCCCGATACCATCAAAATACTGTCGGGTATTTTGAATCATGCCACTGAAAATACGACAGTGACATGGCCTGTAATATGAAGGCATCCATGACCACCATGACTTTCAAGATGGTGCAATATGCCATGGAAAAACTAAGGGGCGGAGCCCAGAACTGGAAATGGCATCCCAGGACACAGAAGTGGAGAAACTACTGATGTTGATTCCAGACTGGAATCGGCGGTATACCTCAAAAAGGTTCAAGGAGGTTAGAAACTCCCCTTGCAAGTCAAATACAAAGACCAACCTGAGGATCTCCATGCAGAAATGGGGTACTCTGATTTGCCACTGACCGCCTTCAGATCCAGAAAGGGACAGAAGGACCCATCTTTCTTTGATACCACAAAGTAAATGGAATACCGCCCCGATCTTGTTCTGCAGAAGGTATGGGTAAGATAGTCTGCAACCATTGGAAACACTGAAGATTTTCCTTGATTGCTGCTCTTTTGGCCAGGGAGCTACAAGGAGATTCCACAAAGGCCTCCCAAAGAGGTTCTGTAAACTCCAGCATGTATTCTTTTTTGAGGACTCACTTGCCTGATGTCATGTGGGTCCATGCTGAACAAAACAGCCAGAGCCGCTCCCCAACCACCTGTCCCTCAGAAGGAACCATTTGGATCTCATTAAGAGGGCTTACCAGCTGCCAAGGAGGCTCCTGCTGAGTCCCATGAGTGCTGAGATTCACAAAAGGACTGACCCTTCTTGGGTTTAGACCCAAAGGAACTTAATAAGAACACAAATGCCATACTGGGTCAGACCAAGGTCCATAAAGTCCAGTATCCTGTTTCCAACAGTGGCCAATTCAGGTCACAAGTACCTGTCATGTTTCCAAAAAGGAGAAACAGACCATGCCAGAACTCTTTCCAGCTCTGCAATTCACTCATGCTCCATGCTGTGCCCTGTGAGAGGAACCTCTGGGCCTATATTTTGGGACCCTCTGTGGGAAAGTCTCTCCCAGGTCCTTCACTAACTTTTCTAGATCTTGCCCAAAGAGCATCTCATCCTTAAAGGGGAACTTTTTCAGCTGCAGCTTGAACACTGCATCAGCAGACCAATTCCAGAGCCAGAGCCAACCTCAGGCTACCACAGTCGCTGCTATGGCCTTACAGGAGATCCTAATCAAGTTGTACAAGGCATCTGCTATAAACAACTCTCTATACTCCAATCTTGTGGTCTCCAAGTTGTCTGGCAATTGCTGGATCCAGTGCAACTGCACTCAGGCCACTATGCCTACACAAAGTGCTGCCTGAATGTCCAAGGCCAAAGCATATAGGTATTCTTGAGGAGGGCTTCCACTCTCCTATTGTGAGTCTCCTTCAGCATAGCGCTACCTTTTGCTGGAATGATTTTGCATTTCATCACTGCCATGACCAGGGCATCCACTTTCAGGACTCCAAGAAGCTATTCCATCTCCCCTTGGAACACAGGACATTAGAGCTTCTCAATGAGAGGACACAAGCTTTCACAAGGGCTCAGGAAGGGGAAAAATGCCAGAAGGCCAATACAACCCCTCCAGGATAGGTCCACTTGCGAAACCTCTACCAGAAGAGGGGTCTGCAATATGCAAGGCTGCCATAGCATCCTGAATAAGGGTAGCTAGGTCCTCCCTGTGAAAAAGGTGAATCACTGATAGATCTCCCTCCACCAGGAAAAGCTCCCCCTCTTCTCCTGACTCGTTCATTGGAAACAGAGAATCCTCATTTTATTTAATTATTAATATTTAGCTCATGCCTCTCCAGGAGAAAATCAAGGCAAGTTACATTCAGGTACAGTATGCATTTCCCTGTTCCCAAAGAGCTCACAATCTAAGTTTGTACGTGAGGCAATGGAGGGTTAAGTGGCTTGGCCAAGGCCACAGAGTACCAGTGGGATATGAACCCTAGCCTTTCTGGATCTGGGTTGCTGCCCTAACCAGTAGGCCACTCCTCTACTTCTTCCCTATGCTCCCCCATAGGAATAAGGTTGGGTTCCCAGAGGAATGGCCAAGTTAAAAAGAAGAATGGTGGTGCTAAAGCCCCTTACCCCTGAGTCCTCTGTAGGGTAGGTCAGGGCCTCAGACTTCCTGAGGGAGGCTACCTGGCTGCTACCAAAGACTGAAAACAGACAGTGAGCTGTTTCAAGATCTGTTGCTCAAATCCCACCAAAGGCAGGCCCCTGAGACACCAAAGGACTTTCAAGGCCTTGCCAACTTGAGGCTGCAAACACCTCACAATGCACTTCTTCAGCTGGGACTGTGCAGGCATCCTTGATGGCTGCCATTCTTGCTGAGTGAAAAATTGCAGGAGACATGGCAGAGGAGAAAAATTGGCATGGGGTCCTGACAATGCTGGAAAAATATGCCCTGAGGCTTGTATATCGCACTTGGGGCAAAGGAGCCAGTCGCAGAACTCAACAGATGGGAACTGCAAGTAGCACACCTCTGTGCACCAGGTAGGGTTGCCAACTTTTTGAAAGAGAAATACCTGCCACCTGTGGCTAGCCATGCTCCATGCTTGCCCCACCTTTGCCCCACCCCTGCTTCCCACCCACTCCGCCCCCAAAACATAAACTACAGAGAAGGCAATGTGCAAGCTGAACAAGCCAAACTGACCTAAGACAGCAGATGTCAGGATTGGCCAGAGAGTCTCAGATTTGCCTGAGACTGAAAAAGGCACAGAATGCTCATGAACTTTAGGGTCCTCTCTCAAATTTTTGCCCTGTTAACACCAGTCCTGGCTCTTGGCAAATGTACTTTCCAAACACCAACATTTTCCAATCACAAAATAGAAAATAAATTTATTTTTTCTACCTTCATTGTCGGTCATTTTATGTTTCTATCTGTGCTGGTCCCAGTCTCTGTTTTTTTGTTTTCCTGTCTTCTCTTGGATCTCTTTTCATGGGCTCCTCTCCATCTGCCATTTCTTCTCTCACCTCCTGTCTTCACATTCTCCCCAGGGCTGGCCTGAGAGTTTCTACAGAAACCCCGGCCTCGCCACCCCCCCCCCCACCAACTGCCACCGCCCCTTTCCCAGCTGCCTCTGATTCTGTCTTGGGAGGGGGAGGTAGGCAGCAGCAGTGTTTCAAAAAGTGGTGGCTTTTTGCCACCACTTTTGGAAATGCTGCCGCTGCCTGCCTCCCCCCTAAACGGAATTGGCAGCAGCTGGGGGGGGGGGGGGGCGGGCCAGCCTAAAACTGCTCAGTTGGCCACCCTAGCACCAGGCATGACTGCAGAACTCAAACGTGGTTAAAATAAAAAAAAATGCAAAGGAAAAAAAGCCAACAAAAAAGTAAACCATGGCAAAAAAGGAAGCCTCAATCAGTAAGGGAATCCTCTCACCAAACAGACCAGGTGGAGAAACCCAAGACCTCCCTAGCTGCCTACACAGGCCTGGGAAACCCAGTTTTCTCATGGCTATTTTTTTGCGTCTGAAGCTGCTTTATTCAGGCAGCACAAAAGAAAGACAATTAAAGGAATAGGACTGAATTAAAAACACAAACAAAAGCTATAAAAGAGCAGAAAATACAGAGAACTTTGAGAAGGAAGGGGGACCTGGACTTTGACTTGCCGACCCCTCTTAGGGGCTCCATGGGATCCTCTTGCTTGGCTCTCTGGCCCACTGGTCCTAGAAACCTGTGAGATACAGCACTGGACTTTGATGATTATTGTCAGTAACAACTAAATATATAAATACTTGATAGGCCCAAGGGTAATTGCTACTTCCCACTTTTCTCAAGATTCTATAGGTCTATTTGGCAAATGAACCACGTGAGATAAAGGGAACCAACCTTGTGTTTATATATAAATTAGACTTTATTGCTGATAAAAAAATAATACAGATATAGAATAAATTAGTTTTCTAAGGTAGCAAGTTATGTAGCCCTATGATAAATACTACTAGGATCATAAATCACTGTTTTAGCAACCGTCATTCATTTACTCTGCACTCAGATGTACAGAAAATTAGCTGTCTGGCCAGGCCCACATTCCCCTCCTCCCGGGAAAACTCAGACCAGTACCTTAGCTTTTGCCAGAAGGACGATTGTGGCTGGGTCCAAGAAGTCATCTCCAGAACGGCACAAAGTCCAAAGGATGGCAGTGGTCCAATGCAAGCTGCAGCCGGTCCAGGCGAGCCGCCTGATTTTATTTATTTAACGTCTCTTTTATACCGTGCTCTTTAAAATCAGCACGGTTCACAGAAAAATTTGTGCAGTGCAGGCAGGACCTACACTGGACTTACAATGAACAGGGGTTTCTAACAAGGCTAACAGGGTAACTATGTACAGACAAAAAAATGGCTGTCACTGGCTACGTGGGCAGCTCATAACTATTTACAGGTTGGCCTAGCTATATACAGATTGGCGGGTTAGAGTAGGTATACGTTGTTCTTGCCGGGGTATTGGAGTCTAGGGGGCAGGGCTGCAAGTGGGCACAGTGGATGCTTTGGGGATATCAGCCTGGTTCCTGAGTGTGACAGGCTGTGAGAAGACCTCTGGATCAGTGAAGTGCTGGAGGAAAAGAAAGTGCTTCAGTGACTTCCTAAACTGGACCAGGTCGGTGATGGCACGGATGGCTGGGGGCAGGGCATTCCAGCATGTGGGTGCATACAGTGCAAAGGCTCTGTTTCTTGTTGCCTGTGAACATTTCGTAATCGCCTTTGGGAGTATCAGAGTATTGGTGGCGGCTGGTCTCCTAGCTTTGTTGAGGGGGGTGATCTGGATGAGGTCTGTGAGGAAGGTGGAGGAGCACTTGTTGATGGCTTTGTAGGTCATCAAAAGAACTACAGTATACTGGCAGCCAGTGCAGATGTTTCAATATGGGGGTTATGTGCTCTCTCCTGGAGGCTCTGTGCAAGACTCTGGCAGCTGCTGATAGCACAAAGCTTCAGGTCTGTGGGGGAGATTCACTCCTTCCTGAGGTTAGTCCTTGTCCTTGCACACGGTCTGAACCTTTAGCTGGAGAAAGGCAGGCAGTAGGGCTAAAAGAATGAAGAATGGCAGAATGTGGCAGAAAGCAGAGAGAGTCCAAAAGTGTTTCTCAAAAAGTCTCTCAAAGTGGAATGCGTTCCTCTGTGTCCAATGTATAATTCTTCATCCTGACTTCCTCATCATAGTACGGTGATTGGCTGGTCTCAGATACTGTGTGTCATTTTCAGCAAATCAGATAACAGTTGTCAGATAGTCCTTCTCCAAACAAAGGTCCATGGTGAGAGAAAGGTGCTGGTATGCAGGTTCATGCATTGTTGCAAATGCTAGGACCAGTAGTACAGTGTCTGGATGAGCATGGGCCTCAGCAGCAAGTTCTCTGGCAGGTAGTCATGGCTCGAAAACAATAGCTGTGCTGTATAGCTCATAACTTGACAGAATTGCTTTATTTGCAGGTTTGAAGCTGGCACAGCAGAAAAGAGTTCCATCTTATAATGGGAAGCCATGTTGCATGGTTCAGGCTTTAGTTCAGAACTGGCCACATGTACCAGCCCTACAGGACATAGGGCAACTGTCAGCTTGAGAAGCAGTGGGTGTACCCAGGCTCCAAGCAAACACTAGGCCAAAGGTCTCAATCACACAGGCTACAAGACTATAATTGGGGTCAGGTGAGACAGGCCTATCTGCACTGCTGCACCAGTCCACATAACTTGCCACCTGCTGGAGGCAGACAATACTAGAGAAGTTGGACAGAGGAGATATAATACAGACATTTAAAAATTTAAAGGGTATTAATGAACAAACTAAACTTTGTCAAAGATGGAGAAGCTGTAGAACTAGATGACATGAAACGGAGTTGCCAGGAGATAAACTCAAAAGCAATGATAGGAAATACTTTTTTACCGAAAGGGTAGTGGATGTCTGGAATCCCTTGCCATGAAGGGTGTAGGGCAGAAACAGTGACAGAATTTAAAAAAAAAAGTGTGGGACAGATACAGAGGACCCCTTTATAGCAAGAGGAATTAAAGCAAGAAAGCGTAGTTACTCACCTGTAACAGGTGATGTCCAGGAACAGCAGGAAAATCGAAATTACACTTACCTGGTAATTGTAGTTCCTTGAGTGACGACAGTTTAGTCCTCTACTCCTGGGTAGTGCACCTCCTCCTGCAGCTTGGAGACTGGACCAATCAGAATCTTCACCTCCTTGGATGTAGCATGCTGGAACTCCCATCAGCCCTCCAGTGACCTACTGACAAAGCAGACTCAAGAAAACAACAAATAAGTAGCCAACTCCTTCTGTCATGGCAATCTGTATCATTATTACTAGAAGTTTTGAAACTAGCACCCTGATCAAGACAGGAACATGCCCCTATGACGAACACCAAGAGGCGCCCCATAAAAAATGCCCTCCTGCCACTGAACCCTACAATACGGATATAGGCAGAAGAGAGAAATTCAAAAGGAAGAAACCTAAACTTCCCGAGTAAACACTCACCTGTGACTTCGCCTCGCAGTACCAAACCCGTGCCAAGCTGACCGTAGAAATTTAGGGCGGGAAGGAGGACTAAACTGTCGTCACTCAAGGAACTACAATTACCAGGTAAGTGTAATTTTGATTTCCTTATCGTTCCTCCAGTTTAGTCCTCTACTCCTGGGATGTATCAGAGCAGTACTATCGGGAGGGACCCCGTCAGCCGGCCCACAACAATGGCGACCCAGTACCGGCATCTCTTGCCTCCAACACATCCAAACAACAGTGTTTACTGAAAGTAGGGAGCGACGCCCTAGTCGCCCCGTAGCACCGTATACCAGGAAAAAAAAGTGTGAGCAGAGACCGTGACGCTGCGTGCATTCGGAAAGCAAACTCTCAACAACTACAAAAGAGCGGATGCCCCTGTAACCTGTGAGCTACGACAACCGCCTACTAACCCGATCTGGCAATGGATACCTGCGCCATAGCCGCCCCGTTCCGGAAAAAACCTCCCAACAAGGCAAATAGACGAGTGGCTTCGCGAAAGGACTCGAACACGGTCCAAACGCCACCAACACCCTCATTATGCGCAAACGATTCCATCGCCCATCCGAATCCTATCCACCTTTCGTTTGCAAAACTGTAAGCAACTCCGAAGCTGCGACAGAAAGGAAACCTCTGTTCAGCAACCAGGACAGTGGTCGAAGTGCCCCATTACCAGGGACAACAGGAAAGAAACGGGTCTCAAAAGGAAGAGCCTGCCGCTCCGAAACGCGCCTCGTTGAGGATAAGGCTACCAAAAACGCCACTGGAAGCATCAAAACACCGGACGGGACCATGCCTGAAATGTCCACACAGCGCTTTAACGAAGCCCCGTAAGACCAAGATGAAATCTGACGAGGAAACGAAAACTCGTCACGCTGGGTGCAGAGCAGAAACCACTGAGGAAACACCGCACTGCACCGCAGTGCCCGACCGGACATGCTAGCTGCGAACGCCCACCACGCTCAGCGGATCGCCTGCAGTTCCCAACGGGTAATTGGCCACGAGGTCCCCTACGTACTCCAGGAACCTTGCGTGAAACGCTCTCTGAATGTAGCGGTGTAAAACAAAGTTATCGAGCAAGGTCTCGGGACCTTACTTTTTTTTTTTTTAATCATTCTCCATCTTTACCAATCCAAGATCCAATCCACGGAACCCTTAAGGCAGGAACAGACACGCAGCCACCGCGTGCTCCGATTGAAGCTTTGAAAATCCTAAGCGCCTGTTTGGAAAACAGCCAGGGTCCGAAGAGCCTAACTGGCTACCCTAGGAAACAGCATACTGGGCTTAAAAGCGTTGGAAGGACCCCATATGGCCTTACCCATATTCTTATGAATGGGGCCACCTCAAGGCCTCCGCCTTGGCAGTAGCAGGCTGCGCCGGACCCTATGACCCTGGGACTAGCTAGCACGGAGCCGAGCGACCTAGTGGTTAAGGCACGCTACCAGAGGGCCCAGGGAATGAAGTCCAATCGAGACCACGAGCCTAGGACCACAACAGAAAAAACTGGGGTTGCTGACTCCAGAGGCGGTCTGGCTGGCCCTTGGTAAGTGACTTAACCTCCTGTCTCAAGTACCAAAACAAATTGCGAACCCTGCAGTGACAAGGGAAAGAGAAATACTGTAATCTACTGTATGTGCACCCTGACCGAAAGGCAACAGTACACCCTAATAAAGAACACACTGGAAGAAGTGACCGTAGGAAACAGTGGCAGCCAACAGAGAACAGAGCCGGTGCTGGTTCCTTGACCCCCTTCTCACCTCCCAGCCCTTCCATCAGCCTGTAGAGAAAGCGGAGAAGAGCATGACCAGAGATCTGGAGAACTGGTGTCCTGGACAACAGAAAGAAAGATACTAGGCGCCGGCAGCAAAGCTCAAAGAGAAAGGGAAACTGAAGACCGAAAGCACGACATCCTCCCAATACTGGAGAAATTAACCCAAGCTGACGAGACAGCCTGAGCAAAGAAAGAAGGTCGCAGTCTGCAACAAATGCACCCAATCATATGCATAAGCTATTGACAGCAGTTACAAAATGCCCATGAACATATAAGGGCGACGCAGCACCCATCACCCTAAGACAGTGCAGGGAGCATGCCTGAACAGAGGTAGAATCCTTGAAGCATAACCTAGAGCATGGACTTCCCCTAGGAAACCGTCCAGTACCCCGGGGCGCTAACCCCCAGACCGTGCTACCTAGGCGTTCTTCCCTGCACCCTCAGCATGGTCCCTTTAACAAGAGCACCCAGACGGACAGTGCTCCTGCTAAACGCAGACCGCTCTGCTCGGACAGGACAGCTCCAGAAACAGATGAAAATCACCTAGGAAGAGCATGCTAACTGGAGCTATGAAACACACAGGTAAGCCCCTGGCCCACCTGCCGTCAGCGAAATTGCGGCGGGATACATTGATAACCTTGCAAGAGCAGGAAGGAGAGGTTGCCGCCCGCATGAACCTGAAGAGGAAAGCAATTTTTAGTACAACACCCCACCTCCAGGGATGAGGACACTAAGCCATATGTTATTCATGAGCCGCGTTGACATGCGGTGGACTTTAGGGCACTAGAGCCCCCACCGCTAAACAGACATGAAGAGTCCTAAATCCTGGTCTGCAGAACACTGCAGTTGCCGGTGCAGACACTAACCCCGGAGCGCCCATGAGGTGGCCCTGCGGGATTTGTTTACTATTTTCCTTTTTTATGAAACCACCAGTAGCCACCCCGAGTTTCCCCGAACAAGGAAACCTCACCTATCAAAAAGCGATGACCCGAGAGAAAACCGGGCAACAGAGGAGCCGAATGATTTCCCCCCAGCGCAGACCCTGAAGGAAAACAACCACGCCTCCCAGGTCGTACTCGCCCCCATCTGAAGACTTACCCCAAGTCAGACAAACTTCGAGAAACGGAAGAACCAAGACTCCCACCGTCCGCAGCACTGCTGCCACCACAAGCCGAATTTTGGGGAAGAACCGCAAGCCGCTGCGAACCCAAAGGGTAGGGGCGGGACCTAGAAATTGATTGTATAATCCCGGTATATATGTACACTGTCTTACAGACCGCGCGAGCCTGCCTCAGCGCGGCTTACACTGAACAAACTGAAAATACCGGCAACTGGGCATTAGAACTTAGAGAGAACTATTGTACCGGGAACATGGACTATGGAGGGTTAAGTGGCTCGGCTAAGAGCACCAGGAAGTGCTAACCCTAAAAGTCAACGATGCACCGCTCTAAATGGGCAAGGCGCAGAGGGCAAACCTGAACAGTACAGCCTAAGTGAAAATACCTGCCAAGGTACTACAATGGAAGGCACGACAAAACGACTGACCCTTCAGGGACAGTGTACTGCTTTCTTAAAATGTAGGAGCGATCGCGCTCTTCTGTACATCGCTTGCCAACCGATCTGCTAAGGGAGAACGGAATGACCAGAGACGGAAACTAGCAATGTTGAAGCCACAGGTGATCGGCCCCGCTATAAAAAGTTTATTTAACTATCCACTAAGTCGAGGCAGCTAAGAGCAAGATAACCTCCAGAGATTAGGAGGGTCACGAGCAACTAAGCGGGAACTAACAAGACCCGCGCCTGGGAAGTCATATGCCATCCGAACACAGCCCTTTGCTGCAGAGCAGGAAGGCGGCGACTGAAACAGTTGATGCTGGGACTACTTTGTGAAATCTGCCAAACCGACCGCAATATTTTGATAAGGAAGCATAGTGCTTGACCGTCAGGGCACAAGCCCGCGATGCAGCCCGGGCCACTCCAAGCACTCATGGACCCCAAGCAAACCTGAGGCTGATCACCCACAGCAGCCTTGACACTTTGGTGCACACAATGTAGAATAAAAGTGCAACGAAAGTTTGTTTATAGACAGGTTTGGGCTGACCTTGTATTTTTTTTTTTTGGTTTGTTTTGAACAAGGAACGCATGGAAACGGATGCCCTGAAGTCTCTAATGAAAAGGGCTTAGCCACACAAGGAGTATCAACGACCCCAAGCATGTGCATAAGTCTCAGCCTTTATACCCACCAATGGGGTGTACACCGGGGGATGACTCTTGAACATCACATAGATGGGGAGTCAATTTACACATATGATAATGCAGCATAAATGCGTTTTCTGCAAATCTAGGCACAGAATTATACCCACTCAGAGTTATGTTGCAACTAGGGGAGACACATCAGAACACACCGACAGGCCGATGCGTTTACTTAATAAAATAGGTTCCAAAAAAAACACACCTGGCAATGCGCATTGACTGTATGAGAGTTTATAAAATTACCTCATAATGTACCTATTGGAATCCTCCAAGGCTGCTTATAATATAGAGGGCTACTGTTTAGGGCACCAAAACAAAAAACGGCTCTAAGCTTGCACCGAAATAAACGGTGACAAGAAAAAAAGAGAAAGTTAACATAAACAAAAGAAAGAGCAAGCAACTAGCTGAAAATCCCAAGCAGAAGCAGCCTGCCAGTGAAAACGCTGAAATCGAACCTGAAGCACTCCCTGCCCCAGCGATCAGCGCTGCCGCCATGAATCAAGATATTGCTGGGGAAAAACCGCGTGCTCAAAATGGCCGCGGTTTCCTCACAGTGTTTTGGCGGGTCGTGCCGGAAGGCCTCTCCGGGTCCCCCGTGCTGCACACGGCTGCCAGGCAACAAATCGAGCTACCTTTGCCAAGCCGCAGCTCAACCTCCGGGAACAGACAAGGCTGCCAGGAACCCCTGCACCGGCGACAAGAATAGCCCCCGGTTCCGGCAGCTGCAACTTAGCGTGCCTGTGAGGTAAGATAGGAGCTCTACCCCGTGCCTTCTAGGGGAAAAGAGATCCAATATAAAGAAATGCCGGCACGTTAACCGGGCGCAGCAGAGACAGAAGCTCCCCGTCAGGAAACCAGGTTCTCCGTGTATTTGAGCCTCTCGGTCTCTTGAGAAATTTTTTTTTTTTTAAAGAAACAGCAAACAAAGAAAGTAACTGAATCTAACCCAAACAAATTGAAAATACAGTATCCCAAAATAAACAGAAATAAATCTATACTAACTATACCAACTAGCCTGCTTCCTATGAGATCCTCCAGTGAGCCCAGCCCCTAGGCTCACTACGTCCTCCTGCTGCATGGAGACTGGACACACTGGAGGGCTGATGGGAGTTCCAGCATGCTACATCCAAGGAGGTGAAGATTCTGATTGGTCCAGTCTCCAAGCTGCAGGAGGAGGTGCACTACCCAGGAGTAGAGGACTAAACTGGAGGAACGATAAGGAATTAGTCTTCACATATGGGTATCGTCGGTACCAACGGAGCCTGCGCGGGAATGCTCCCCAGCGTCCAATAGGAACGCTTTTGGGAGCATCCCTCAGCACATGCGCGCTGCCTTCCCGCCTTTCCAACTGTCCCTCTTCAGTTAAGTTTCTAGCTGAGTGAAAGGATAGAGGGAGAGAGGAAAGAGAGGAAAGAGACAAAGAGAGAGAGAGACAACTCCTAGGGGAGGTGGGTGGGTTGTGAAGACTAAATTCCTGCTGTTCCCGGAGATCACCTGTTACAGGTGAGTAACTACGCTATCTCCAGGAACAAGCAGGAATGTAGTCATCACAAATGGGGACTCCCTAGCTGAAGATGCCAGGGAGATAGCTCCAGGAAGGTGCCACCCTAAAAAGGTAGGCATCCTTCCTCCCATGGATCTCTGACATTCCACCAGGGTTGGTGGGTAGGAGTTGAATTAGGCCTGAAAGAGATTTTGAAGAACAGCTTGGCCAAAGAAGGCATCCCGACGGGAGGCTTTATCCTGGCAGTAGTGGGCTGTGAAGGTGTGTACTGAAGCCCAGGTGGCTGCTTGACAAATGTCATCGATAGACACAGAGTGGAGATTAGCCATAGAAGCTGTCATGGCTCTCACATTATGAGCTGTGACATGGTCCTGAAGAGGAAGACCCTTACTCTCATAAGCAAAGGATATGCATTGGGCAATCCATTTAGATAAAGTTCTTTTGGAGACTGGAAGTCCCAAATGACAAGGGTCAAAAGTTATAAAAAGTTGTGAGGACTTTCTATGTTGCTGTGTTCTTTGTATGTAAAAAGCTAAGGCCATTTTACAATCCAAAGTATGAAGGTTTCTTTCTGCATTAGAGGCGTGAGGCCTCGAAAAAAATGCAGGAAGATAAATTGATTGGTTTAAATGAAAAGGCGAAACCACCTTTGGCATAAAGTGTGGGTGAGTTCGAAGAACAACCTTATCATGATGAAACCTAGTATAAGGAGGATCAGCCACTAAAGCTTGCAATTCACTAATGCGACGGGCAGAGGTGATTGCAATTAGGAAGATGACCTTCCAGCTCAAAAACGTAAGGGCTGTAGTGGCCAAAGGTTCAAAAGACGGCTTCATGAGCTGCCCGAGGACTAGATTTAGATCCCATGCCACCGGTGGTGGCTTGATGGGAGGTTTAGTTAATAAAAGGCTTCTCATAAATCTTGATAGGAGTGGATGAGAGGAAATTGGTTGTCCATTTAGAGGCTCATAAGAAGCTGCAATTGCACTAAGATGGACTCTTACCGAATTTGTCTTTAGACCAGAATTCAATAAGTGAAGGAGATACTCTAGTATCGATTCTAAGGGTATGACCAGGGGGTTTAATCCCTTCTTGGAGCACCATATAGTAAAACGTTTCCACTTGAAGGCATATGATCTTCTTGTGGAAAGTTTCCTAGAAGCCTGAAGGATATCCTTTACCTGCTGGGACAGGTTGAAATCTTGGAGGTCTAAGCCTTCAGCAACCAGGCCGTGAGGTGCAGGGACTGGGGATTCGGGTGCCATAGCGTCCCGTTCTCCTGGGAAAGGAGATCTGGAGCATGCCCTAACTCCACAGCTGCAGCTTGAGAGAGATGTAGAAGCAGGGAATACCACGTTTGGCGTGGCCATCGTGGTGCTATGAGAATCATGCGGCCCCTGTCTCTCTGAAGCTTGAAGAGTGTTTTGGGGATGAGGGGAAAAGCATAAAGGAAGTCCTGACCCCAGTGAAGGAGGAAGATATCCCTTGCCTGACAGTTGTGAGCCGGAATCCTGGAACAGAACCGGGGACGTTTGGCATTCAGTGGACTTGCAAAGAGGTCTATTCTGGAGTGCCCCAGAGATGAAATATCCTTGCCACCTGGTTTAGGTGGAGGGACCACTCGTGTGGCAGCCTCGACCGAGTTTGTCTGCCCAAAGGTTTTGAATGCCTGGAAGATATACCACTAGAAGGTGAATTTGATGCTCTCTGGCGAGGGCCCACAGTCGTAAAGCTTCATTGCATAACGACAGAGAGCCTGTTCCGCCCTACTTGTTCACATAGAACATGGCTACTTTATTGTCCGTCTGGACTAGGACTGTCTTGTAGCTGAGCTGGGCGTGGAACACTCGAAGAGCTAAATAGATTGCTCTTAATTCCAGGAGGTTTATGTGTAAACCAACCCCCTGTGGAGTCCAGGTGCCCTGGGTAGAGAGATGATTCAGGTATGCTCCCCAACCCACCTATGATGCATCTGTTAGGGTGGCCTGAAAGAGGGGTTGATGGAAAGGAGACCCCACTGTCAGATTTTTTTAGTGATTGCCACCATTGGAGGGACAAAATTAGTTGTTGAGAGATTGTTATTTTGTCCGACAAATGACCTGTGGCCTGTGTCCACTGTGTGGAGAGGGTCCACTGAGCTGCTCGCATGTGGAGGCGAGCATATGGGACTACATGAACTGTGGATGCCATATGTCCCAGTAACTGCAGTAGCTCCTGAGCAGTGAGGGAGGATTTGCCTGCTGCTTGAGAAGCTAGTTGCATTATGCGAAGACACCGGCCTTGTGGAAGGAAAGCCCTTGTTTGTCTGGTATCCAGACAGGCTCCTATGAATTCTAGGCATTGGGAAGGAACTAGTTGAGATTTTGGGAAGTTTATTACCAATCCCAAGTATTGGAGGATTCGCATTGTATGGGACAGTGCAGTGCTGGCCTCTGCAACTGTAGGGGCTCGAATGAGCCAGTTGTCTAAGTAGGGGAAGACGAAAATCCCCAGGGTTCATATAAATGCAGCTACTACTGCCATGCATTTCGTGAATACCCTTGGCGCTGAAGCCAGACCAAAAGGAAGAACCCTGTACTGGAAATGTCTTCCCCTGAAAAGGAAACGTAAAAATTTCCTGTGATCTGGATGGATGAGAATGTGAGTGTATGCATCCTTTAAGTCTAGAGAGCAAAGCTAATCCTGGCTTTGAGGTATGGCAGAAGAGTTCCTAGAGAAATCATTTTGAATTTCTCTCGAAACAGATATTTGTTCAATTCTCTGAGGTCTAGAATGGGTCTGTGTCCTCCTGTTTTCTTTGGAATAAGAAAATAGGGGGAGTAGAACCCTGCACCCCACTGAAGAAATGGGTACTTCCTCTATTGCCCCTTGGGCAAGAAGTGTGGAGACCTCGTGATCTAGCAGATTGTCTGCAGAGGTTTGTGAATTGAATTGCTTTAGAATTGCAGGAGGGGGCATGCTGTGAAAATGAAGCTTGTTCCCCTCTCCTACAATGGACAAAGTCCAATCTTCTGCTGTTATCTGATGCCATCTGTTGACAAAGTGGCATAACCTGCCCGGAATATTGGGGGTTGGGGACCCCTCAGAGGCAGGGAGGCAAAGCTCTCTAGGAAGGAGTTAAAGCCCTTGAGGGGGCTGAACCTGGAGAGCTGGTTGGGATCTCTGGCCTTTTGGCTTCTTTTGCTGTCTAGTCTGTCCCTTTTGGGCAACCTGACCCTGAGTTTGACTCTGCTGGGTTTAGGAAGGATAAAACTTCCTCTTTTTGCTAAAAGAGGGTTTTTTATAAGGCTTCCTTTTGGCTGGAGTGGCTGTAGATTTTGACAATCTATCTAAGGTAGAATTGTCAGCATCTAACTCATTAGCCTTTTCCTGCCAGTTCTTGCCGAAGAGATTCTCCCCCGTGCAAGGAATGTTGCCTAACTTGTCCTGTACCCATGTCTCCAAGTCTGATGCCTGTAGCCAGGCAATTCGTCGTGCGCCAATGGCAATAGCAGAGGTTCTGCTGATGCATTCGAAGCAGTCAAAGCCTGCTTGATTGACAAACTTGGAGACATCCTGAGCATGCTTAACTAGAGCAAGAAAATCTTGTCTCTTATCTGGGAGAAATGGGCTCATAAGTTCCAAGTCTCCTGTGACTTCCTTGAGGAACATTCCCATATATAGGATATATGAACTGATCCTAGCTGAAAGCATATAAGCTTGAAATATCCTGCATCCAAAAGCATCCAGAGTCCTGCATTCACAACCCGGAGGATTGGATGCATGTCTTTTTGCACTTTTCATCCAACGCATGGCTGATTCCACTACCATTGAATGGTGTGGCAGCTGAGTTTTCTGAAATCCAGGACATGGCGGAACTCGATACACAGTATCAAGTCTCCTAGAGTGAGGAGAAGTAGTCAGAGGTGTCTCCCACATTCTGAGCATCAAGCTATGCAGAATTTCATGGATAGGCAGAGTAGCTGCCTCCTTAGGAGCTTTAGGATATTGGAGAATTTCCAATTCCTTTGCTCTGGGTTCGTCTTCAGGAGCTACTGTGATTGAAAGACCTTTGGCCATATCACGGATGAAATCCTGACATGACATGTCCTCTGGAGGTGACATTCTGCGTTGGGGAGAAGAGGGATGTTCTAGGAGAAACCCTCTAGTGCCAGCAGAATTGTCAGAGTCTTCAGAATCTGAGGAATCGAAGTATTCCTGACCCCGATGCTCTTGCAAAGCACGATCCCGGTACCGATCAAAGTCGGTAACAAGCTGACCCGGTACCGCTTTGTCAATTCCAGCCAGTGATGGCATGGGAAGAGTTCCCATCAGTGTCGGTACCGGTGTTGGTACTGGCATTGGTGTCGATTTCAGGTACTGGTGCCCGTGGGACCACCGGTACCGCAGCTGAAAGAAGAGCTGTGATACTGCGCTCGATAGCGAGGAACCTCTGGTCTATCGACATTGCCGATGCCTGGGTGTCGGTACCAGTAAGGATGGCCAGAACCCCTGAGCATGGCACAGGTAGTTCTTGCGAGGTTGAGGCCTCGAGAACATCCTGAAGCCCCATCGATGCTTTGGAAGCTGAAGCCTCCCGCCGGGGCTGTTTTGCCGGTATGGTTCCCTCAAGGGCAATGCCAATGGCCTCTCGATGCTTATCAGGAGAGCTACCCTTTGAGGACCGGCTTTTATGTTTAGTTACCTGAGATCCATGGGAGGAAGAAGAGGCCCTTGACGATGTCGATGCAATGGATCTTGCATTTGAAGAAAAGAGGGTACCGAGCTTTGCAGCCCGGTTCTGTCTTCCTCTTTTAGTCATCCCCATGCAGGAGAGACATTCAGTTGGAGAATGTTCAGGTCCTAAACATTTCAGACACCAATCATGGGTGTCAGTAACGGAAATGGTACCGCCACACTTAGTACATTTTTTAAAAACACTTGTTGGCTTTTCCATGATTTAGGAATTTGGGGCCTAGTGCCCAAAATGGCGCCTAGCACCAAAGAGAAAAGTTTCTGAAAAGAAACAGTCTAAAGCCTAAGTTTTTTTTTTTGTATGAAAAGAAAAGAACCGGCGGTACCGGTAGGCGTCGTGCGGTAGGCAAACGCGACTACAAGAAAAGAAATTTAAAGACGGAATTTTCTGCGGTGACAGGGAATAGATCCTGTTGGCTCCGCGGAATACGAAGAACTGAAGAGGGACAGTTGGAAAGGCAGGAAGGCAGCACGCATGTGCTGAGGGATGCTCCCAAAAGCGTTCCTATTGGACGTTGGGGAGCATTCCCGCGCAGGCTCCGTCGGTACCGACGATACCCATATGTGAAGACTACATTCCTGCTTCTTCCTGGAGATACTTTTCAACTTCAAAAAATAGAGAAGACTAACTTGTAAACCCAAAACAAAGGCACAGAGTGAGGTATGCTGCAAGGAGCAGTGGGTACAACCTTAAACAAGGGCACAGAGGGGGTTAACCTGAATGAAGCAGTGTATACAGTCCACCACCTCAATGGGCAGACTAGATGGACCTGCAGGTCTTTATCTGCCATCATTTACGATGTTACTATGTTTTCTCTCAACTCTGCACTAGAGTATGTTCTAGTAATAACATCACTGAAAGCTGTTCTAATCTGCTTCCACCTGCTGTCTGGGCAAGATAAGGAAGGAGGTGATAGTACCTTCAAAAGGGTATATACTAATGAACAGATCACTCAACAAGAGCGAACCCAGCTCATACCGACCAATAGCAAGCATTCCCTTTGTTGCTAAAATCACCGAAAAAAATCATCCAAATACAACTCCAGGATCATGTAGACAACCATCAATTTGGCTTCCAACCTTTTCATGGAGTCGAAACCCTATTGATATCCTTGTTTGACCACCTCATCCATGGTCTAGATAACCACAAATGTACCTTCCTTTTAATTTTCTTAGACATTGCCTCTGCATTCGATAACATCAATCACAACACCCTCATAGCCAGACTAACACAAATTGGAATAGGAGGAACAGTCCTACAACGGTTTATATCCTACATCTTGAACCGCAGATTACGCATACAACTAGGTAATGAGCCCCCGGTTACCTTCCCACAAGACCAAGATATTCCCCAAGGCTCTGCCCTATCAGCCTTACTATTTAACCTTTACCTACAACCTATCACCAACATACTCAAAAAAATTCAACATAAAGTACTAGATCTATACGGACGACATCATGTTGTCCATCCCCATAGATACGAATAACCCCTTCTTTAAAAACCTATCCGACTGCATTAATGAAACTGAACTATGGCTCAATGCAAACAAACCAACAATCTCGATATTAATTTAAAAAAACGGAAGCCATGTACATCAAAAACCCAAACCACATCCTCCCGCCAATCACCACCCTGAGTTCCACTACCCTCCTAATCAAGAATGAGGTCAAATACCTCGGTATAACCCTTGATCAAACACTCAGCATGCTCCCCCACCTGAAACAGTGAAAACAGTGTTTTACAAGTTAAACACAATTCAACAAATACGGCCATTCCTAGAAGAAAATGACTACAGATCAGCCAAGCGATTGTCAACCTGTTGCAGGGTCTACCCGCCAAAAGCCTACACATCCTCCAAAGAGCACAGAACATCACTACGAGAATCATCTGTAAGACCTCACTAACTGACAGCATCACCCCCATCTTATATGACCTCCACTGGCTCCCAATAGCAAGTCCAATAAAGTTCAAAACACTCACAACTACTTTCAAACTACTGAACAATATAGAATAGCCCCATCCATTCTCTCTACACTCATCCAGATCCCCCCAAACACAAGAACCAGAAGAGAAAATGCACTGCACTCACTTGAGATCCCAAACACATTCAGGAAAACGAAGCAAGCCACAAGCTCCAGGGCATTCACTTTCACTGCCCCCTCCCTCTGGAACTCCTTACCTCTATCAAGCCGCTCAATTAAGGATCTTCAGCAGTTTAAAAAAAATCACTCAAAACATACCTCTTCACTGCACACTATGGAACACAAAACACAACACAAAACACTTCCAAGAACTCACAGGCACACTAACCGCATACCCCAACATTTGCCTTTAAACAGCATGTACATAGTTCTAAATAATATGTTAAGTTGTTAAGTGTTGCAAGTTTTTATGTAAATAGTTCTAAAAACAATTGTTCTATGTAAAATGTTAGTTATATGTAAACCGCCCCTGATCTCTGGAAGGGGCAGTATAGAAAAATGTAACAAACAAACAAAAAATAAATAAATGTGATAGAGTTGGTCCAGAGGCTGACTACCAACAGTCAGTGGTCTTAATCATAAAGCATATGAGTTAGACTTAAATATCTTAATGTTTGCTTTGAAGGAAAGGCGTGAGAAGGTAAATAGGATAAAGACATTTAAATACCTCCATAGTATAAATGCACTGGTGGTGAGCTTCTTTCAGTTGAAAGGAAGCTTTGGAATGAGGGGTCATAGGATGAAAATAAGAGACGAGACAGACTCAGGAGTAATCCAAGGAAATATTTCTTTACGGAAAGGGTAGTGGATGTGTGAAACAGTCTCCCAGCAGAAGAGGTGGAGATGAGAACTGTATCTGAATTCAAGAAAGCATGGGATAAATACAGAAAATCTCTGAGGGAGAAGAAGTTCTAAGGGATGGGTAGACTAGAGAGATCATATAGTCTTTGCCATCATTTTCTATGTTTCTACAATCTTCCCAAAGGGCACTTTGATATCAATGACAGACAGGACAAAAACCAAGATTAACAAAGTTTTTTTAAAGCCTAATTCTTTAAACACGGAATAAAAAGACCATGTTCCAAGCTATCAAAAACAGACAATAGATTCAGTTTGATCAGAAGTGCCAATGAATATCTGCAGGTGCTGCCTGTACATGCCCCGATGCTACCCACTTAGCAGTGGGGCATGTCAAGGGCCCTGCAGAGACAGCACTGATCGCTAACCAGGCAGTGGCAATATTGAGCTGCTACCCGGTTAGTGATATGCAGCAAAAGCCAGGCGCAGGGAAATCCTGGCCTAACTTTCATCACGTATCGCTAACTAGCAGCAATATTGCCGATGCCCAGGTAGCGAGCAGCAAATGTGGCTAACCTGGATATTCAATGCCGGGGCCATATATGACTCCAGCATTCAATATCCAGATTTAGATTTCAGCGTTGGCAGCTAGCCGCATTACCAGAGCTAGCTGCTGGCACTGAATATCGGGTCCAAGTAAACTAAGGATTTTTTTTTTTTTTTTACAAAAAGACTGGTGGATTTATAGAGATGAGCTGCAGGGTGTTTTTTTCAGCTGTCATGTTTTCTTTCTTAATGATTCTGTAGACAGGATACTCTAGTCCACATTTGGTAGGTTAAAGTCTTCTTCTAACACCTCCCTCTTCCTTCTCATATTGATGTCATTCATCCAAATCGCTTTCAAGTTCTGTAGATTATACCAACTGGGGGAGGGGGGGGGGAAGAAGTCATTGCCCCTTTCCATGATGCCCCGCAGCATCTTCTCTGTCCCCGTGCTTCCTGCATTTCAACTACTTCAATATTAATGTTGACATAAAAAGCAATTTCTCCCCCTCTTCTATCATCTCTATGCTTATGATTATGGTCCATCATAGCTGTATCTCATTCATGGGACTCGTTGAACCATGTGTTTATAACAACAATATTGAGTCTGCACAATTAGGGTTTGTAATCCTGGAATTGTATTGGCTAGGCAGTGAGCATTTGTGATCATAGTATCCTTGCACTGGCCCTGTGGAAAACTAAGTACTCTAGTTGAGCCTTTAATCTTCCACCACCCCCTACCTCACAGTCCCATCATCTCACCGTTCCTTTTCTTTCCCCTCATAGTCCAGCACTCCCCTCTCTGCCTAATCCAGCGTCTTCCTGTCCGGCCCCCCCTTCATTGACCAGCAATTTATTTTTCTCTCTTCCCTCTTTCTCAGCATCAGTCCAGCAGTTTTCCAATAGTCCAGCATACCCCGAGTCCCTAACTGGTGGTCCAGCAGTTTCCCTTTCTCCTTCCGCTCTCATTGCTATGACGAGACACACCAGCAGGAAGTCAGCAAGCAGACTAGCAGTTAAAAAACAACAGGAAGTGGATAGGGACACAGCAGGCCTTTGGTGTGCATGTGCTGAGGCCCTGTGCTTCCTTGTTATTCAACTGCTGGTCTGCCCGCTGAGTTCAGGCTGTTCCATCTGCCTCAAATTGAAGGGGGAGGGAGGGAGGAATTTTAAATGCCCACCCAGGCTGGCTGCTGACTTTTGCTGCCCCCAGAATGGCCTAATTATTCTAACGGAAGTTCCAGCCCCGGTTTTCCATTATTGTTATGTATCTTGTGAATACTCCACAATAATCTTATACCTGGGCTCTTATTACTTAAGAGTGAACTGTTAAGATTGTTTCTTTAATTTTCCCCACTGACTTCATGCATTTGTTAGGGGTGGCATCCCAAACTCTTCTTTGTCCGTCTGCCACCGTTCTATAGTTTAAATACTTGCCAAGATGCAATCTAAATTTCTCACTTAGAATACTTTTTCCTGCCACTGAAAGATACAGATAAAAACGGTCAATTATCGCGCCCAACTCCCATCAGTCCATGACATCACTTATGAAAAACTTTGTTGGCCAATTTTACTTGAAAGGTATATAACCACCTTGATTATTATTATTATTATTATCTAGTTCATTTCACTGAAAGGCGCTGGCAAAATATTACTATAAAGAGTGGAGGAGTAGCCTAATGATTAGAGCACTGGCTTGATAACCAAGGGCCTGATAGTCAAAGGGCATTTACACGGTTTACAATTCAGCAAGCCATGTAAATGCCTTAAATGAGGATATTCAATGACACTTACATGGTTAGTGCTGATGAATATCCCCTTCTAAATTTCCTACATGCACTGATGCTATCCAGTTAGCATCAGGGCCTGTTGGGGTGTTCTGGAGTGGAGACTGTCGCTAACTGGGCAGCAGCGATATCGCATACTGCCCAGTTAGTGATCTGTGCCTTAAAGATAGGCGAGAAAAACCCTTCCCTGTCTTTAAAGGCACAGCATTTGATTCCCATTAGCACTCCTTGTGACTTGGGGCAAGTCACTTAATCCTTCATTTGGCTGTTCTTTTATACCGCTTTTCACCAAGTCAAAGCGGTGTATATCTAACTCAGTTGAACAAAGTTTACATAGAACTGAACTTTATACAATAACTTGGTAGTGTTATGGGTAATCCTAACTCATGTACAGAGAGTTCTTAATAAGGGGGTACTTATTTACAAATTCATCTTTACAGGTGGGGGAATAACTGGTGAGGGGTAGGTTAGGTGGTGGGAGCAGGATGTTCTGTGACTAGGTAGGTTTTTAGGAGTTTTCGGAAAGAGTAGTTACTCACCTGTAACAGGTGTTCTCCAGGAGCAGCAGGAATCAGTCCTCACATATGGGTGACGTCGGCGCCGACGGAGCCCTCGTGCGGAGCATTTCCCCAGCTTTTCAAAGAAAGCCTTTGGGAATTGCGGCGCGCATGCGCGGTCCCCTTCCCGCCCAAGGGTGCCATCTTGCTCAGTCTGATGACATAGCTAAAAGACAGCAAAAAATTAGCATATGACTGCAACTCCAAGGGGAGGAGGGAGGGTTGTGAGGACTGATTCTCCAGGACCAAGCAGGAAGTCAGTCCTCACATATGGGACTCCCCAGCTTAAGGCTACCGGAGACCTCAAGCTGAAAAAATGAGCTCCCTCTAGCTCGTCAGTACGTAAGGAAGGAATCTTCTCTGAGAACGCCCCCGACCGGTAGCCCAACACCAGGGCCGGAGGGTAGGAGTTGCCTAAACCCCAAAGAGATTATGGAGTACTGCCTGTCCGAAAGCACTGTCCCTGCGGGACTCCCTCTCAAGGCAGTAATGGGCCGCAAAAGTCTGGCTTGAAGACCAAGTAGCGGCCCGGCAGATGTCTGCCAACGGAACAGAGCGGAGATGAGCCACTGACGCAGCCGTCGCCCTGACACGATGAGCTGTGACTCGACCCTCCAACGAGAGGCCGGCTGCCTCATAAGCCCAGGCAATACAGTCAGCGACCCATATGGACAAAGTACGCTTGGAGACAGGTAGCCCCAACTTATTGGGGTCAAAAGAAATGAAGAGCTGAACAGCCCTCCGATGCTCCCGCGTACGGTCAAGGTAGAAGGATAACGCCCTCCTACAGTCCAGGGTATGCAGGACCATCTCAGCCCGGTTGGCATGCGGCCTGGGAAAGAAGGTTGGAAGAACCACCTCCTGATTGAGGTGAAAAGGGGAGACAACCTTAGGAAGAAACTTTGGGTGAGACCGTAAGACTACCCTATTCCTGTAGAACCTAGTGTAAGGGGATCAGACACTAGTGCCTGAAGTTCACTTACTCGCCTAGCAGAGGTAAGGAGCTACCAGAAACAAGGTTTTCCAGGAGAGAAAACGGAGAGGGCAGGTAGCCATAGGTTCAAATGGCGGACAAGTAATCCGCTGTAAGACCACATTCAGATCCCACTCAGGGGCTGGTGGACGTAAAGGAGGCTTAAGCAGGAGGCGGCCTCTGAGAAAACGAGCCACCAAAGGGTGGTTGGAAAGAGGCCTTCCGTCCACCGGCGAGTGGTGCGCTGAGAGAGCACTGAGGTGAACCCTGACAGAGTTGGACTTAAGGCCTAGATTGGAGAGGTAAAGCAAATATTGCAATACTACCGCTACCAAGCATGAGAAGGGATTCTCGCTGTGCTGAGCACACCATGCGGAGAATCTACGACACTTAAGAGCGTAGGATTTCCTGGTGGATTGCCGTCTAGAGGCTAAGACTACGTCTTCCACCTCTCTAAGCAGTAGTAGGGGAGCTAGGACTACCCTTTCAGTAGCCAGGCCATCAGATGAAGGGACTGGAGGTTGGGGTGCAAGAGAGATCCCTGTTCCTGAGACAGGAGATCGTGTTGAATCCCCAGAGGAAGAGGAGTATCCACCGCCAGTTGCAGCAGAAGTGGGAACCATGATTGCCTCGGCCACCTGGGGGCTATCAGAATTATGGAGGCCCGTCCTTGAGGACTTTGAAAAGTGTTCTGGACACTAGTGGCGTGGGAGGAAACGCATACAGTAGGCCTGTGGACCACGGGATCAAAAACGCATCTGCTGCTACTCTGAGAGGATGCGGTTGTCTGGAACAGAATCTCGGGAGTTGCCGGTTCAGAGGACTGGCGAAAAGATCCATGGTGGGGAGGCCCCACCTCAGAAAGATCTGCTGAACCACCAATGGATTCAACCTCCATTTGTGTGGTTGCAGGATCCCGCTCAGTCTGTCCGCCAGGTAATTTTCTTGACCTGGGAGGTAGACAGCCTTGAGGAGGATTCCGTGATTGACGGCCCAAGAGCACAGCCGTTGTGCCTCCTGACAGAGAAGGAAGGAAGGAGCCTGTGCCTCCTTGTTTGTTCACGTAGAACATGGCAATTTGATTGTCCGTCTGGAACAGCACAGACTGGTGAGATGTGAGGTGGGAGAAGGCTCTCAGAGCTAGGCGTATCGCCGTAAGCTCCAGGACGTTTATCTGCTGAGCAGCCTCCCAAGGGGTCCAGAGACCCTGAGTACATGCCCCTTGGCAATGTGCTCCCCAACCTAGAAGAGAAGCATCTGTCGTCAGCACTTGAGAATGCGGAGGGGATTGAAAAACCACTCCGAGTACCAGATTCGGAAGATGAAGCCACCATTGCAGAGAGGAGACGAGCAGGACAGATATTCTTACTGAGTCTGCAAGGCTCCCTGTGGCTTGATGCCACTGAGTTTGAAGGCTCCACTGAGCAGGCCGCATGTGCAGGCGGGCATTGGGGGTTACATGAACCGTGGAAGCCATATGGCCGAGAAGTCTCAGGAATTGCCTGGCGGAGACCGGGGAATTGCTGTGAAACTGCCTGGCTAGATCCATCAACCTGTGGGCTCTGTCCATTGGCAGAAATGCCTTCGCCTGAAGAGTGTCCAGCCTTGCTCCTTTGAATTCTAAGTTCTGGGACGGGAGCAAAGTGGACTTTGCGAAGTTTATGACAAACCCCAAGTGCTGAAGCAGAGCCACAGTGCGAAGGGTGGCTTGACTGGCCTCCTGGGAAGACTGGCCCCTTATGAGCCAGTCGTCCAGGTATGGAAACACAAAAAGACCTTGAAGCCTCAGGTAGGCCGCCACCACCGCCAGGCACTTGGTGAACACCCTGGGGGCGGAGGTCAGGCCAAAGGGTAGTACTCTGTACTGGTAGTGGTTTCCCCCCACAACAAATCCGAGATATTGTTGGTGGTCTGGATGAATAAGGACGTGAGTATAAGCATCCTTTAGATCTAAGGAGCATAGCCAATCTCCCTGCTGGAGGTAGGGCAGCAGGATTCCAAGGGTAAGCATCTTGAACTTTTCCCTCTCCAGGAACTTGTTGAGGTTGCGCAAGTCTAGGATGGGTCTGAGGCCTCCTGTTCTTTTTGGTACCAGAAAGTACCTGGAATAAAAGCCGTGACCTCTCAGGTGGTGGGGCACCGGTTCCACAGCCTGTTCCTTTAGCAGACTTGCTAACTCCTGAAGGAGTAGGTTCCTGTGCAGAGGGAGTCTTGGAGGCTCCCCTGGAAAATAGGAGGGAGGTACCTGGTGAAAATGGAGAAGATAGCCCTTTTGGACTATATGGAGCACCCAGGTATCTGATGTGACGGCTGACCACCTGTGGGCAAAGTGGGCCAGCCGGCCTCCTGTGCTGATGTGAGCCAGCTGAGGAGAAGAGGCTATGCCTTCTGAGTCAAAAACCCCCACCCTGCTGAGCAGCGGCCGGTGTTGGTGGCTTGGGGGCCTTCTGCCTACGGGGCCCAAGACCCTGCCCCTTGGCCTGCTGACCCTGTTGGGGAGCTGCAGAGGCCTGATAATGAGGGTATTGTTTATGGGCAGATGACTTCCTCGGGTAAAAGGTCTTTTTTCCTGAGCCCTTCTTTTTCTGAGAAGGGGCAGAGGTTTTTCTGGACAGCCTAGTCCGGGTCAGAGTCTCGGTCTCGAGTTCTACAGCCTTTTCAGCCATGGGCTTGCCAAACAGGTTTTCACCTCGGCAGGGGACATCGACCAACTTGTCCTGTACCCATAGCTCGAGATCAGATGACTGTAGCCAAGCCTGTCGGCGGGCACCGATGCCGGCCCCGGCTACTCGGGCCAAAGCCTCGAAGCCATCTTAGGCTGCTCGAGAGATAAACTTTGAGCACTCTTGAATACCAGTGGACAAGGCCTGGAACCTCTGCAAAGGTTCCTCGGAGAGACCAACAGAGAACCCGGCAATCTCCTTTGCCAGGTCTCGGAGATACATGCCCATGTAGAGCTGATATGTCTGGACACGGCAAGCAAGCATAGAGCCCTGGAAGCACTTCTTACCGAGGGCATCCAGGTTCCGGGCCTCCCGGCCGGGAGGCACCGAGGAGTGCATCTTCTGACTTTTCAGTCGATGCATGGCCGATTCCACAACCATGGAGTGGTGCGGTAATTGTGCCTTTTGGAACCCGGGGCTCTTGCGGACTCGATAGATGGAATCAACCCACTTGCTCAACACCGGCATCGAGGCCGGTGTCTCCCACATGTGGAAGAGCAGCCACTCCAGCATCGGAGGAACCGGTACAGTAAAGGCCTCCTTCGGGGGAGAGTCATACTGGAGGGCCTCAAGCTCCTCAGCTCGAGGCTCCTCCTCGGGATCCGCGGGGAAGGCCAGGCCTTGGCCATATCCCGCACGAAGTCCGAGAACCGGGTATCCTCCAGTGGGGATCGTCTCCGAGGTTCGGACTCCGGCGAGTCCGATGGGACACACCAAGTCCGATAGGTGTCGGGTGACTCTTCGTCCTCCGTCTCCCAGCCGAAATCAAGCGGCTCCGGTTGGGCGGGCACCGATACCATCCGCCCCGACGCCGAGGGTACCGGCGTCGACAACCTCAGTCCCGAACGGGAGGCCGAGGATCGACTTGAGCCCGCATGGACTCGAGGATCGACTCGGCCTCCGGGGTCGACTTAGACGTCGATGTCCCGGTGGTCGGGGCAGATGCACTGGTGAGACCAGCGATCAATGCCCGCTGCTGTTCCATGAAGGCAGCGAGGCTGCTCTCCAAGGCCGTCAACCTGAGTCCGAGCTCAGGAGACCCAGCAGCCCACGACGGCGTCGGGCCCGACATCGGCTCCCCTGGAGGAGAGTCCACGAGGACTACAGCACTCGTGTGTCCAGGAGACTCCATCTCGATACGAGGTTGCTTGGCAGGCCTCTCCGACTCCGAAGACCCAGGACGGCTATCGGGGCTATGCGACCTGGCTCTCAAGGAACCAGGAGCGTCCACCGACGCCACCCTCGTGGGTTTCTTCTTCCTGCGCTGTTCCCGCGAAGGAGACCCCCGCTCAGAGGAACCCCGACGCTGCTCGGGGCCAGAGTCCCGAGACGTCGAGGCCTCTGACGAGGTCCGGGCCCGTCCGGACGCGGAGTCAGAGAAGATCCTATCCTTCTGGTGCTGCCGACTCCTCAACGCCTTCGAGGACATTTTGACACACGGACCACAGATCATTGGGTCATGATCGGGTCCGAGGCAGCGGAGGCAGCAGTCATGTGTGTCAGTAAGAGACATAGGTTTCTTACACCGATCACACTTTTTAAACCCACTGGCAGCCATCGGGGGAAAAAGGGCCCCTGCGAGGTCAAAAGACAGGGCTGCCAGTGAAAAAAGAAAAAATGGTGCGAACGCTAGTCACGAAGGACAAAAACCGAAAAAGAGAGAGTGGGCTCGACACCGGCGTATCAGGCCCAGGCGGGAAAAGGATCCGGCGTCGAACCAAAGGAGAACAACAAAAACAGGGAAATCAACTTTTCCCTCAGCGAAAAACGAACTACGTCCTTCGGGCTCCGCGGAAAAAAGAAGACTGAGCAAGATAAACTGAAGAGTAGTAAATCACCTGGGCCAGATGGTATACATCCAAGGGTGTTGAAAGAACTGAAATACGAGATTGCAGACCTGCTATTAGTAATCTGTGAACTATCATTAAAATCATCTGTAATACCTGAAGATTGGAGGATCGCCAATGTAACACCAATTTTTAAAAAGGGTTCCAGGGGTGATCCAGGAAACTACAGACCGGTGAGCCTGACATCAGTACCGGGAAAAATGGTAGAAACCATCATAAAAAATAAAATTACTCAGTATGTAGATAGTCATGACCTAATGGGAGACAGCCAACATGGCTTTAGACAAGGAAGATCTTGTCTTACTAATGTTATGTTTTTTTGAAGGAGTGAATAATCAGGTGGACAAAGGTGAGTCGGTTGATATTGTGTATCTGGACTTTCAGAAAGCCTTTGACAAGGTCCCTCATGAGAGACTTTTGGCAAAACTAAAGAGTCATGGGATAAGAGGCAGTGTACTATTGTGGATCAGGAACTGGTTAAAAGATAGAAAGCAGAGGGTAGGGCTAAATGGCCAATTTTCCCAATGGAGAAAGGTGAATAGTGGTGTACCCCAGGGATCTGTGCTGGGTCCGCTGCTTTTTGACATATTCATAAATGACCTGGAAAGTGGAATAACGAGTGAGGTTATCAAATTTGCAGATGACACAAAACTATTTAAAGTTGTTAAAACCCAAGAGGATTGTGGAAAATTGCAAGAGGATCTTGATAAATTGGAAGACTGGGCATCAAAATGGCAGATGAAATTTAATGTGGACAAGTGCAAGATTATGCACCTAGGGAAGAACAACCCAAACTATGGTTACACGATGCAAGGTTCCACATTAGGAACCACCACCCAGGAAAAAGATTTAGGTGTCATTGTGGCTACCATGTTAAAACCCTCGGCCCAGTGTGCAGCAGCGGTCAAGAGAGCAAATAGAATGCTAGGTATGATAAGGAAAGGAATAGAAAATAAAACAAATGATATTATAATGCCTCTATATCGTTCCATGGTGAGACCGCACCTTGAATAGTGTGTGCAATTCTGGTCGCTGTATCTTAAAAAGGATATAGCGATTTTAGAAAAGGTTCAGAGAAGAACCACCAAAAAGGTAAAGGGGATGGAAGGATACTCCTATGAAGAAAGGCTAAAAAGGTTGGGGCTCTTTAACCTGGAAAAGAGACGGCTGAGGGGAGATATGATAGAAGTCTATAAATTAATGAACGGAGTGGAACGGGTAAACGTAGATCGATTGTTTACCTTATCAGAGTATAGAAAGACTAGGGGACATGCAATGAAGCTACAGGGTAAACTATTTAAGACTAATAAAAGAAAATATTTTTTCACTCAACGTGTAATCAAACTCTGGAATTTGTTACCGGAGGATATAGTAAAGGCTGTTAGTGTAGCTGGGTTTAAAAAAGGTTTGGACAAGTTCCTGGAGGAAAGATCCATAAACCATTATTAAGAAGGGACCCAGGATATCAATGCTTGAACCAATACAAGCATTGTGGAACCTGTGTCCCTTGGGGAAACTGCTAGGTACGTATGACCTAGATTGGCCACTGTTGGAAACAGAATACTGGGCTTGATGGACCTTGGTCTGACCCAGTATGGCATATCTTATGATCTTATGTTCTTAGATGGCACCCTTGGGCGGGAAGGGGACCGCGCATGCGCGCTGCAATTCCCAAAGGCTTTCTTTGAAAGCTGGGGAAATGCTCCGCACGAGGGCTCCGTCGGCGCCGACGTCACCCATATGTGAGGACTGACTTCCTGCTTGGTCCTGGAGAATGAGAGGAAGTCTTTGGTATTTCTTATTTTGTCGGGGAGGGTGTTCCAGATGGTTGGAGCATACAGCTCGTATGATCTTGTGCTAGCTTGCTGGGTGCTTTTTGTTTGTTTACTGGGGATTGACAGGATGGTCATGGTGGATTGTCTTCTAGGTCTGTTCGGAAGAAAGGCCTGGTAATCTATTTCCAGTCACACTGCCAAGTAAACCCAGGAGCCGCTGGGTCTCCAAGAGTCAGCATTGACTTGAAGGCACACATTGCATTTGCAAATATTACTAAATAAACTAAAAAATTAATATCTTCAAAGACAAAAACAAACACTTATCTCAATAAAGAGTAATTAGGCCTTACCTGCTAATTAGCGTTCCTGAAGGAACTCCAGTCCAGTCCCTTTCCTCTGGGTTGTACCCCCCTTCCAAAAGCACGGAGGCTGAGCACATCATCTGATAACCCTAGGATATATATAGTACTCGCACCTCCCACCAGATTCAGTATCCTATTGACAAAGCAGACTTAACGGAGAGACAAATTATGTAACAATAATGAACTACAACTGAACTCTAAAATCGCAACTCCCCCCCTCCCTCAGAAGGGACCTCCCACACCCCTTAGGAGGAGGAAGCTTACCTGAGCTCACAACTGCCATTACCTAGGCACCTTGCTCGTCCACACTGCCCCATCACTGGAGCCCTCCCGCAGGCCATCGCCCATCTGTTGCTTCGGGCCGGCAAAGTCTGTTAGAGGGAGATCTGAGACTGGACTGGAGTTCCTTTAGGAACGCTAAATTAGCAGGTAAGGCCTAATTACTCTTTCCTAAGCGTCCCTCCAGTCCAGACCCTTTCCTCTGGGATGTAACAGAGCAGTTAAAGCCTGGGAGGGGCCTGCGAGGCAAGACCGAAGCACCGAAGCCCCAAAACCTGCATCTCCAGCGGCGTGAACGTCCAACCTGTAATGGTTGGCAAAGGTGTGCAGAGAAGACCAAGAGGCCGCCCTGCATATCTCCAGAGGGGGAACCAGACTAAGTTCTGCCCATGAAGCTGCTTGAGCTCAAGTAGAATGAGCTCAGAGCCTGACCGGCACCTGTTTTCCCTTAAGAATATATGCTGAAGAAATGACCTCCTTGATCCATCTTGAGACGGATGCCTTAGAAGCTGCTTCACCTTTACGCGGTCCCACAAACAAAATGAACACTCTCTCAGACTTGCAAAAGGAAGCTGTCCGATTCAGGTAACACTTCAGCACCCTGCGCACATCCAACAAACGTAAGCAAGCATCATTTCCCCCCTGCCCTGCCCCTAAAAAGGAAGGGAGAGAAACAGTCTGATTCACATGAAAGGACAGAACCACCTTGGGCAAGAAGGAAGGAACGGTCCGGAGGATTACCTTCTCCTTAAAGAAAGAAAGAAAGAAAGAAAGGTGTGGGGGGACGACAAGTCAGGGCCTGAAGCTCGGGAATATGTCTGGCCGAACAAATGGCTACCAAAAAGACAGCCTTAAGAGTGGCATCCTTCAACAAGGCCCACTGCATCGGCTCGAAAGGATCCCCGGCCAAGGCGTTCAAAACTATGTTGAGATCCCATGGAGGAACCGGCGACCTCAGTTGAGGCTGCAGACGCCTTACTGCTCTTAGAAACAGAGTTACATCCACATGTTTTCCCAAGGACTTCCCCTGAATCTTGCCTCTGTAACAAGAAATAGCAGCCAACTGTACTCGCAGAGAACTGGCTGCCAGGCCCTTATCAAAGACTGCCTGTAAGAAATCCAGAACCGAAACAGAAAAAGAGGCCTCTTCTGCTGTTCAGTGCATCATCCCTAAAACACACCAGACCCTCACATAGGAAAGAAAGGTCGACTGTTTATGGGAACTCAAAGTGGCAATTACTGCTCTAGAGTAACCCTGCTTCAGCAGCCATGCCCTTTCAATAGCCAGGCCGTAAGCAAGAACCGATCCACCTGCAGCATGCACACTGGCCCCTGCGTGAGAAGATCCTCCCTTATCGGAAGGTGCCACAGACAATCAGCCAACAGCCGCATGAGATCGACGTACCAAGGGCGCCAAGACCAATCCGGGGCTATGAGAACCACCCGACCTGGGTGAGCCTCTATCCGATGAGGAATCCTGCCTATGAGCGCCCAAGGAGGAAAAACATATAGCAGACCCTCAGAAGGCCACCTCTGAACTAGAGCATCCAAGCCTTTTGACCTTCTTTCCTTTCTTCGGCTGAAGAATCGAGCCGCCTTGGCCGATTCCCACCGTGCCATGAGATCCATGACCGAAGGCCCCCAACGGAGTACTACCAGGTCGTAGACTTCCTGGCAGAGCTCCCACTCCCTATCGTCCACTTTGTTTCTGTTTAGGAAGTCCGCTGTTACATTCTCCACTCCAGCCACATGTTGCGCCGACAAGGCCATTAGATGGGCCTTGGCCCACTCCAATAGGCCTTCTACTTCCTCTTCCTAGGGAGGACTGCTCGTGCTGCCCTGACAGTTGATGTATGCTACCGCCGTCATGTTATCGGACAGTACCTGGACCACCCTTTGTAGGACTAGGGGCTGGAGCGCTCTGAGGGCCAGGACAACTGCCCGCAACTCCAGCCTGTTGATCGACCACTGAGACCCCTGGGCATCCCAGAGGCCCAGGGTGAACTGACCCTCGCAATGCGCCCCCCCCCCAGCCGGATAGAGAGGCATCCGTCGTCAACTGTACCCACTGTGGGGCCTCGAGGGGCATGCCGCGCTCCAGGCTCCCTGGGCAGAGCCACCACTGCAAGGCTTTCCTGGTCGCGATCGGACAGGCGAGAGCCATGGACATGGGCTGCCGCTGACGAGACCAGTGCCGGAGCAAGGCCCGCTGCAGAGGCCGCATGTGGACCCTGGCCCAAGGCACCAGCTCTATGGTTGCCGCCATGGTCCCCAGGATCTGAAGGTAATGCCAGGCTGAGGGTGCCTCCATGGCTAGAAAATGAAGCACCAGCCGCCTTAGCTCCGCCGCCCTGCGGCCCGGTAAGAACACCACGTCTTTCTCCGTGTCGAACCTTGCCCCCAGATACTCGATCTCCTGCGAGGGTCACAACTTGCTTTTTGCCAAGTTGATCACCCATCCCAGACTCCTTATGAATGCGACCACCTTGGATGTTGTCTTCTGACTTTCTTCCTCGGACTTTGCCCGAATCAACCAGTCGTCGAGGTACGGATGGACTAAAATCCCCTCCTTGCGCAAAGCTGCGGCCACCACTACCATGACTTTGGTGAAGGTGCGCGGAGCTGTTGAGAGGCCGAAAGGCAAGGCTTGAAACTGGAAGTAGCCTTTGGGACCGCAGGAATTACTGATGTGCCTCGTGGACGGGAATATGCAAATACGCCTCTGTAAGGTCTAGAGAGGTCAGAAACTCTCCCTGCCTTACGGCTACCAAAACCGACTTCAGCGTCTCCATCCGCAAATGAGGCACCCTGAGGTAACGATTGACTCCCATTAAGTCGAGGATCGGCCGAAAAGTACCCTCCTTCTTGGGTACCACAAAATAAATAGAGTATCGACTGCAGCCGCGTTGGTCCACGACAGCGCCTAACCTCCGCAATCGCGCCAATGTCTCCTTCACCACTATCCGCTTGGCCGGAGACTTGCACGGGGAGAGCACAAAGGAAGGAAGAACGGGTCTTGCGAACTCGAGTGCGTAACCCTCTCGCACTACCTCCAAGACCCATTGATCGGACGTGACCCGGGCCCAGGCTGGGAAGAACTGCCGAAGACGTCCCCCCACCGGCAGAACTCCCGGCTGGGCCCCCGTTGTTTCATTGTGGCTTTCTAGGGCCCGAGACTGAGGAAGAGGCGCCAAACCCCTTACCTGTCACCCGGAACTCCCAAAACTCTGCCCCCTAGAGGGAAAGCAACCCCTCTGAAAGGAGGCAGACCAGAAACCCAGAAATCTCCGCGACTCCCTAGGTTGAGGTCGCGACAGAGCGGGAAGACGGCTCTGCTTAGGCCTATCCTCGGGAAGTCTACCTCCCTTAGACTCTCCCAGTTCCTTTACCAACCTCTCCAAGTCTTCTCCAAAGAGAAGCTTTCCCTTAAATGGGAGCCTGCTGAGCTGGGCCTTTGAAGAACCATCCGTAGACCAGTTGCGGAGCCAAAGATAGCGGTGAGCCGCCACCACCGAAGCCATATTCTTAGCCAAGCTCCTGACGAGATCATACTGACTATCAGCCAAGTAGGCAGCTCCAGATTCAATTCTTGCCGACTCCCCTAGTGAGTCCGCCGGAGGGTCCCCAGCCAGCTGAAGCTGTTGAGACCACTGCAAACAAGCATGGGCTACCCAGGCCCCACAAACGGACGCCTGGAGAGCCAGGGCACCCATGTCAAACGCCTGCTTCAGCAGCACGTCCAACTTTCTATCTTGAGTATCCTTAAGAGCAGCACTGTCCTCCACCGGAATCGTGGTCTTCTTCGTGACTGCCGACACTGCCCCATCTATTCTGGGGGAACGGAGCATTTCTTCTTCCCCTTCCGGTAACGGATAGGGCAGAGCCATAGACCATACCCCCTTTAGTCCTGATTCTGACTGATCCCATTCTTCTTGAATCATCTGCTTAACTACCCGATGTACTGGGGGATTTCCTGACTGCCTGGATCAGTGGGTCCTCCAGCACTTCTTCCGCTGCTGGCACTCCCGGTGCCATATTAAGAATTTTCAGAGATTCACCTATCAAGGCCGGTAACTCCTCCCGGCGGAAAACCCAAAACTATCCTAGCTTTCTCCTCTTCTGGTATCTCACCTTCCTCGAGTTCTTCCTCGTCCTCCCCCAAACTCCCTGTCCGAAGTCTCGTCCTCCGGGATCTCGGACAGTGGGGGACGGAGAACCTCCTCGTGAGAGTCTAACCCGCTTTGGCGGAACCCCTGCCTCCTCCAGAACCCTAGGGTCTGAGTGACGCACTATAGCGCTTGCCTGCGCCGCTCCCTGCTCCTGTGTTCCTTGCTTACGCAAACAGAACGCCCTGTGCATAAGCAGGACTAATTCAGGGGAAATGTCCCCTCCACTGCCAGCCTCTGGACCTCCCAAAGAGGTAGAGGGACTAGGTCGCAGTATGGGAATAGCGGACTGCTCCGGAAGAGACAGACTGCCGGACGCAGATTGAAAGGCAACATTTGGAGTGCCTAAGGATTCCTGAGAGGAAGGAGGAAGCGGATCCTGCAAACTACCCGCCTGAATCTCCTGTTCCGCAGCGCAGCCTCTACATATGCCGGTTTCCGACACAGTACCCCTGCATGTGCCGCAGACAAAGCACTGGGGTCTAGCCGGCATAGTGGTGTTCTCCAGCTCCTAAAATAAACTACCAAAACAAGAAATGTTAAAAAAAAACCACCTTTTAGACCCTGTCTAAAACCAAGGCCCAGGAGCTTCCCACACCAGAAAAAAATCCAAAATCCCGGGGCCCCAGGCTTGCCTCTGAAAACTATCACAAGCAAAAAGGGAGTGTGAAAATAACTGAGGCCTACCTTATCCGGCGCTGATCTCCCGCCGAAGACAACAGCCAGGCTCCTCTGCCGCATGCCTGCTGCGACTGCGTGATCGTGCCTGAATGCCACGCGGCTCGCTGCGCTCAGGCCTTTTATTTGCCCACTTTTCTCCTCCCGGTGCTTTTCAGCTCCTGCTGCCGGTGTCCGCTTCTTCCCGCCCTCACGCTCATCTGCCGGGAGGGCTTCGGCAGCAATGTGGGAAGACGGCAAAGGCCCTGGCAGAAGATTGATGGCTGCAAAGGAAACCTTCCTCTCCTTTTCTGTCACCAATGAAAATGGGCAGCTGTAGCAGAGAAGAGAGACGGCAGAGACCACTTCTTCCCCTACCTTACTCCTCTAGCCGGCGCACGAGGACTTCACCTCCCCAGCTCCCCGAGGGACAAGGAGGCAGGAGGGAGGGGGATACTTTTAAGAGCTACTTAGTGAATTAAAATAAATAAAGGTATAGGGACCCAAGAAAACAAGCAAAGGTGAAATTAGACTTACCCGCTAATTGTTGTTCCTTGAGGAACTCCAGTCCAGTCCCGAACCTCTGGGTTTAGCACCTCCTCCAGCAGCTTGGAGACTGAGCAACGTCATTCTTTTGATGACACTGGTACTAATACCACAGGGACTGCTTCCTCGCTCCAGTAACCTATTGACAAAGCAGACTCACCAGAGCAACAATTAAGTAGCAAACGTTATAATCAAATATTACTAACTGTAACTATTAAGGTAAGGAATGGGAAAATATTCCCTTTAACAAAAACACAGAGCACTTACGTGCTTTTGCACTGAATAGGGCCACCCTCCCCCTTCCCGGAGGATCTTGACCCCTTCTGCATCCCCAATTCATTAACCTCCCCGTATGGACTTTAACCCTCACAGCTGCTTCTCCAGCTTACCAAGTGAAATACGACTTCTCTTTGCTTCAGGTTATAGTCCAAATGAAATTACACCACGGAGGAATGCGGGACTGGACTGCAGTTCTTCAAGGAACAATTAGCAGGTAAGTCTAATTTCACCTTCCTTATCGTCCCTCCAGTCCAGTCCCGAACCTCTGGGGATGTAACAGAGCAGTGATAAAATTCAACGGGAGGGACCTGCTAGAACAGCCTGAAGCACCACTGATCCAAAACACATATCCCTTTCTGCCTGAACATCCAGCCGGCAATGCTTGACAAAAGAATTTAAAAGACGACCAAATAGCCGCCTTACAAATTTCAACAGCCGGAACCAAACTGTACTCGGCCCACGATGCCGCTTGCGCCCTAGTCGAATGAGCTTTAAGTCCTTCTGGTACTGCCTTACCCTTCAACATGTATGCTGATGCTATAGCCTCTTTGATCCATCTGGCAATGGAAGCTTTTGAAGCAGCTTCCCCTTTTCTTGTCCCTCCAAACAGGACAAACAGCCTGTCTGTTTTGCGGAAACCCGCTGTTCTGCACAAATACCTCTTTAACACTCGACGGATGTCTAGTAGATGCAATTTCCCCGACTATGCATCCTTGCTACCGTCCCCAAAAACCAGCAAAGATACTACTTGATTCACATGAAAAGCTGATATTACTGTGGGCAAAAAGGATGGAACTGGTCTCAATACCACCTTCCTATCATAAAAGGCCAGAAAAGGCTTTTGGCAAGACAAAGCCTGTAACTCTGATATCCTCCGAGCCGAACATATCGCCACTAGAAACAACACCTTAAGTGTAAGGTATTTTATCGATGCCTTTGACAGAGGCTCGAACGGCTCGCATACCAAATGAAGATCCCACGTCGGGACCGACGGCCTACATGGCTGCCTCAAAAGAGACACTGCTCTCAAAAAATGTTTAATGTCTGGATGCGCTCCCAGTGCCTCCCCTTTTATTTTACCTCTAAAACAGGATAGCGCTGCCAACTGTACTCTCAATGATGCTGTCGCTAAACCTTTATCAAAATCATCCTGCAAGGTCAGAATCTGAGCAAGAGAAGCTCTCAATGCTTCCACCCTCTTGTCCGCACACCGTGCCTCAAAAACACGCCAGATACGAACATATGCCAAAGAGGTAGAGCTCCGCCTTGCCCTCAACAAGGTGGAAATCACTGCCGAAGAGTATCCTCTCACCCTCAGCCTCGCCCTTTCAAGAGCCAAGCCGTAAGCGAGAATCGATCCACTTGAGGCATGAGCAGCGGACCCTGGAACAATAGGTCCTTCCAAACCGGAAGACGCCATGGCCGCTTCACTAAGAGCCGCATGAGATCTGCATACCATGGCCGCCTCAGCCAATCCAGTGCGATCAAAATTACCTGTCCTCTGTGCACTTCTATTTGCTGTAGTACCCGACCTATCAACACCCAAGGTGGAAACATGTACAGGAGCTGTTCTTTCGGCCATCTTTGTATGAGAGCATCTAGGCCTTCCGACATTCTCTCTCTCCTTCTGCTGAAGAATCGGTTGGCCTTTGCTGACTCGAACGTCACCATCAGATCCATTACTGGCGTCCCCCAACAGCGCACCACCATCTCAAATACTTCCGGATGCAGAACCCACTCTCCCGGGTCCACTTTTACCCGACTCAGAAAATCAGCCTCCACATTGTCTACTCCTGCCACATGTGACGCCGACAGAGCTATCAGGTTTTCCTTGGCCCAATCGAACAGCTGTTAGGCTTCAGCCTTCTGTGATACACTGCTGGTGCCCCCCTTGGCAACTGATCTAGGCCACAGCGGTCACGTTGTCGGACAGCACTCGAATCGCCTTTCCCTGCGGACAAGGTTGAAAGGCTTGAAGTACTAGTGTTACCGCTCTCAACTCCAACCTGTTGACTGACCAAAACCTTCTCCAGCTCGGTCCACTGACCCTGAGCGAAATGTCCTTTGAAGTGTGCTCCCCAGCCTACGAGACTGGAATCCGTCATTAGAGGTATCTAGGAGAGTGATTCCAAGGGCATTCCCTCTACCAGACCCCCTGGACGCAACCACCACTGAAGAGCCTGACGCGTCTCCGACAGACAGGGTAGTTTCTGAGACAGTGGGTCCTCTTGGTGCGACCACCTTCTTAGTAATGATCTCTGCAACGGACGCATGTGGGCCCTTGCCCACATTACTAGCTCGAGCGTCACTGCCATGGTACCGAACAGCTGTAGATAATGCCAGGCCATGGGATTCATCCTTCCCAGAAATCTGCGGACTAGCTTTCTTAACTCCTGCGCTCGCAGCTGTGGTAGAAATACCTTTCCTATGCTTGTATCAAAGTTGGCCCCCAGGTACTTTAAACTCTGCTCTTTGCCACACTGACCATCCAGCCGAGACTCTGCAACAACTCCAGCACTCTGGCTGTAGCCGACTCGCTCTCCTTCCTGGACTCTGCTCGAATCAACCAGTCGTCCAGATAAGGGTGGACTAACATCCCCTCTTTTTGCAACGCCGCTGCTACTACCATCACCACCTTGATGAAGGTTCATGGAGCCGTTGCCAAACGAAACGGCAACGCCTGGAACTGAAAATGTCCCATGGGCACCGCAAATCTGAGAAACGTCTGATGTTCCAGACGAATCAGAACGTGCAGGTAAGCTTCTGACAAATCCAGAGAAGTCACAAACTCTCCTTTTCTTACGGCTACGATGACAAATCAGAGTTTCCATATGAAAGTAAGTGAGTTACTCGGAGACAGCGATTTACTCCCTTGAGATCTAAAATTGGCCGATAGGAGCCTTCCTTTTTTGGTACCACAAAGTAAATGGAGTACTGACTGCAGCCGCACTGGTCTGGAGGTACAGACACCACTGCGTTGTGGTCCAGTAGTCTGTCCAAGGTCTCCTGTACCGCTTCGCACTTGCCATGGGTCTTGCAAGGCGATTGAACGTAAGAATCGACCACCAGGCTTTGAAACTCTAGAGCATATCTGTCTCGAATGACCTCCAACACCCACTGATCTGATGTGATCTGCACCCAGGCTGGGTAAAAATCTCGTAGCCGACCCCCCACGGGCACCTGTCCTACCTGGGTCCTCCTGGCTTCATTGCGACTTTCTAAGGTTCGAGGAAGAGGAGGCCGCAAATCCCCTGCATTCCCCTTGAAATCCTCGGTTCCTATAAGGGAAACATCCTCTTTGAAATTCATCGTTTTCGTTCTCCACGTTTCGGGCAAACTCCCTCTGCTGACCCTTGGTCATCTGGATTGGACGCCCCTCTTTCCGCTTGTCCTCAGGCAGCCTTCCGCCCTTGGATTCCCCTAGATCTTTTACCAGCTTCTCTAAATCTTCCCCAAAAAGTAGCTTACCCCTGAAAGGAAGCTTACCAAGCCTTGCCTTGGAGGAACCATCTGCCGCGCAATTGCGCAGCCAAAGATACCGTCTTGCTGCTATTACAGATGCCATACTCTTTGATAAACCTCGAATGAGGTCATAATGAATGTCGGCCAAATAAGCAGCCCCGGATTCCAACCTGGCCGCCTCTCCATATGCTCTCCCCTAATCCGCTGAGACCAGCGAAGACAGGCTCTGGCCACCCATGCTCCACAAATAGATGCTTGAATGGATAGAGCATTGACATCAAAAACCTGTTTCAAAAAGGTGTCAAGCTTCCTGTCTTGTGCATCCTTGAGAGCGGCACTACCTTCCACCGGGATTGTGGTCTTCTTGGTAACCGCTGAGACTGCTGCATCCACCTTCGGAGACCTAAATAACTTGCGATCCTGGTCCACCAATGGGTATAGGCGACCCATAACCCTTTAAGACCTGCCTCGGGCATGTCCCATTCTTCCGGAATCATTTCCCACACTACTCTGTGTACCGGGAAGGTCCTTTGAGTCTTCCAAATGGCCTGCAACAACGGATCTTCCAAGGTGGCATCCTCTGCCGACCCTGTGGACGGCATATTAAGCGCCTTAAGCATTTCTGCAATCAGCACCGGTAATTCGTCCCACCGGAAAACGCGAACCACGCTAGCCTGGTCCTCCTGCTCCGTGAGCTCTCCTTCCTCTAACTCGTCTTCTATTTCTAAGTCCCCCGAGCGGATTTCTTCTGAGGTCTCAGACGGTTCCAGCCGCTCTTTCCTAGGCTTTTTAGAAAGGACTCCACCAGTCCCTAATCCCATGGGTGTCCCCGGATGTTTTCCACCAGGTTCCCTCTCTGCAGGACCGGCTACTGGCCCTTTCTGAGCACCACCGAAGGCCTGCTGAAGCATTATCACGAACTCTGGAGAAACAACGGCGCCAATCCACCTGGCAAGAGCGACGGTGAAGGGGAGAGATCCGGAGCAGAGGAAGGCCCCGCCACCGGCTCTATCGGTGGCAAAGAGGGGGAAATAGGCTCCGGCTGGGTTACGGTTGCCCCTTTCTGACTCTCTACACCTACTTCCAAAGCCCGCTCCATCGAGGTTGCCTCTTGGACGCACCCTCTACACACACACCTGTATCTGACACCACTCCCCTTCGAGTGCCACAGAGAAAGCACTGTGGCTTAGAAGGCATCTCGTCTAGGTGATTTCTGTCTCTTGCCACTTTGGCTCTTAACCTGAGGATCTGAATATCCAACAAACTGCAGCTTCTTAAAAGCAGTACTGCTAGACTCTGCTGTGGCAAAAAAGGGATTTTTTTTTTAAACACTCAAATTTATCTGGAGCCTATCTCACAGCACCCCCAGCTAAAATCAGCTAGCCAAACCAAAAAACGAAGCTCCCACAGCCACCGGGCCCTTCTTGTAACTTCCGATTCACAGAAAACGAAACTGTTGCTTTCCATGCATTTACTACATGGCTCAGCCTGCTTTCGGAACAGCCCAAAATCATGCCTCACATCCTGGCTGCAACTACTGTACTTAGAGCCCCTTTACCTTGCTCTGGTTGCTGTGGATGCATCCTGCTCTCCCCGCGCTCGGCCGGAATGGCAGCATCAGCGACGGGGAGAAAACAGACTGGAAGAACAGCTGCCTCAGCTAACACCGGTCCCTCCGCTCATTTACACAGGGAGCCTCACAGCACGCTGCGATCCTCACAACACCGGCTCCTCACCCATTGATGTGGGTTCGGGAGCCAGAGCACTTCTTCTGGTCGCCAGTTTACCTCCTGTCCGCTGCCGAAACCCCGGAGGAAGGGGGGGCGCCCTTCAGCACAGCACACTCTTAAGCCTAATTTAACAAATCCTTTATTTTTTTTTCCAATACCCCCCTTTCACCTAGAACTAAATTTGCTTCAAACTTAAAAATAAACTAAACTCCTTAATCATCCCTCGTGAGCCCTGAACCTCTGGGCTCATCACCCTCCAGCTGCTTGGAGACTGAGATAACTGGAGTGAAGAGGCAGTCCCTGTGGTATTAGTACCAGTGTCATCAAAAGGAGCTGCAGGAGGAGGTGCTAAACCCAGAGGTTCGGGACTGGACTGAAGTGACGATAACTAACAAGAAAATTTCAAATAAATTCAACCCCACTCAGCTAAGTCTCTCCTGCAACCTATGCTCTGGGTTACTGACTCCTGTGATAAGGAAGCTTATCATAGTTCAGGAAGGAACTATAAAAGAGGTGAATTGGCTCTGAACAAGCAACCTGTCTTTGCTGGTAGAAATACTAAAACAGAAAGTTTTCATAAAAGACTACCAGTCCCAGAATGCACCAGGTTACAAACAGCCTCTAGGAGGGCTAAAGTGGGGAAATGTGTGTTCAATCAGGAGAGCTATGAGGTAATCCCCAATCACTCATCTCCAAGGGCAGGGCTTGATTCAGCACACCTGGGCTGTGCTAGGGTGGAGTGTCCCTCTAAGCACTTTAAAAGTAAAAGATATTCTACACAGAGACAGAACAAGCAGAAGCTGCAGATCCAGAAACAGAAGCCATTGGAGAAAGAAGAGAGAGGACTACAACAGCAGAGGCAACGTGGAAGGAAGAACAGAAAGACATCTTGGAGGTCTAAAGAAGGCGCCCACAGCAGTACGTGTGTTAGGAGTGATTCCAGAGGCAAGCATACTCCATTGGACTGGAGGAAGCCAGAGGATTGGGGTTATAGAACCAGGAACTCCCAAACGGCACCTTTGAGGGAGACGGCTGCATTTGGAAGGGGCCCTAAGACCGGTGCAAGAAGGTATGTGAAGAGAGACCCAGTGTCCAGGGATCTTGATTGGAAGGCTGGACATAAAAGCTGGACTACTTACTGGCCAGGATACCTGGAGAGGAAACCTAACAGCAAGGGGAGCTCAGGTATGAACTTTGATCTATGCCCTAGCTCTTCACTAGGAAGACAGCAGGGAAACAAATATTATACTGAGACTGATCAATTAAGGAATTCCTCTGAGCCAGACCATGATATTGATTCCATGATATTTGAGGAAGGAGATATATCAAATGACCAATTGGAATACATGGATTGCTCTCTGTCTAGGCTGCTGTTTTAAAGTAGTTTCTCACTAATACAACAACCACCAAAAAGAACTGTAACTTGTTCTTTATCTACCCAGAAAAGTCTCTGCAAGAAAGCTTTAGGGTAGGATTGAGCCACGTAGAGAGAGTGAACCAGCAAAGGGGTTTGCAGCTGGCTAATTATTTGTAATTGAGCCAGGCACAAGTGCACGTGAGCTCTAGAAGGAAACTTCTTCTTTGTGTGTGAATAGAAGAAAGTTATCCTTGATAAAGAACAGGTTTTTTTTGTTACTTTTGGGTTTGTTTTTGCCTTTTGGAGCACTGCTAAGAAGGTCATTAGCAGGAGCCATCAAAAAAGACCTTTTCTGTTTCCCATCAAGGTCTTTATTGATTTATTGCTTAAGAGGTTCAGCTACCTTATATCATGTTTTGTTTTTCCTGAGTACAATACTTGAAGCAAGTGTCCTTTTGTGTTACCAAGTAAATCTGTGTGGGAGAATTAACCCCATGAATAAAATCTGTTTTTCTTTGCTTACACTCGAGCATCACAACTCATTATTTTGTGAACGGCTGATTCTGGTATGAATGAACTACAACCCCCACACTCCTTTGCAAGTCATAATAATACTTTGCCTTTGCCAAGACTGTGGACTTTCACAACCAGCACCCCCGTTTACACTCCCTACAGCTGCTTGGAGACTGAGCAAAACTGAATCTGGTGGGAGGTGCCAGTACTATATATATGCTAGGGTCATCAGAAAAAGATGACATATTCAGTCTCCGCGCTGCTGGAAGGGGGGGGGGGCACAACCCAGAGGAAAGGGACTGGAGGGATGTTTAGGAATATCCAGTACCAACAACTGTCTGACAGAGCACTACGTTTTGCTCACCGGCTTAATTACCTTGTTCTGCTTCAAGGGAAAACACCAAAATTAAATCCTTGCTTTAACATGCTCATTGGATAGCAACTATAAAATCACAGATTATTTCGCTCTACTGATTTTCTGTAGATTGTTGGTACCTTGCTGATTAACTACCCAAACATCCAAGAAATGTATCCTATGAAAATCTAATGTCATTTGAAACTGTAGATTGGCCTTGCATTAAAGCCATTGGGAAAATTGCTGTAACTGATCCAACATCCCCTGCCAAATAAAAAAATATCATCTAAAAATGTCGTCCAAATTAGAACATGTATAAATGAATTGGAAGAAGAAGAAATTAGTCCTTACCTGCTAATTGTCTTTCCTTGAGTTCTCTCCGGGCCAGTCCAGGAACAGAAGGATTGTCAATCCCATTCAGCAGCTGAGGACTGAAAAGTTCTTTCTGACAGGCTATCCAACTCCCCCTGACGTCAGCTACTCAGTCTACTTATTGTCCAAGCAGCTCAAACTCTAGAACAAACCGTCTGATAAACCACGAAAAAAACAAAAAAACGGTAACCTAACACCTGAACTATGTACGGATACCCCTGTGCTGTATGTTACTCTAGCTTCGCATTCCCTTTTTTTTTTTTTTTTTTTTAACATTGTTCCTTCGCAACGAGGAATGAGAACGCACCCCGTCCAGCAAACTGGACTCCATTGCCTTGACTGCCATTACTGTACTCCATGTACCCCCAACCACCGAAGAACTACCAGCCATCAGAGTGCTCCTGGCCGCAGCTCGCCTCAACCGTGGGTGGGTCCTTGACTGGCCCGGAGAGAACTCAAGGAAAGACAATTAGCAGGTAAGGACTAATTTCTTCTTCCTCATCATCTCTCCGGGCCAGTCCAAGAACAGAAGGGAAGTACCAAAGCAGTTCCTAAACATGGGAGGGTCCGGCGAGCCCAGCCACAATTGCTGCAGCCCCTACTCTTGCATCGTCCCTTGCGTGTACATCCAAGCAATAATGCTTAGCAAAAGTGTACAGAGAAGACCACGTCGCTGCCCTACAAATATCAACAGGCGGAACTAATGCCAACTCCGCCCACGAAGCCGCTAACCCCCGGGTAGAATGAGCCTCGAGGTTCCTGGGAGGCGACATACCTCTAAGTTCGTACGCCGACGATATCGCCCGTTTCACCCACCGAGCAATAGATGTCTTAGATGCCGCTTGCCCTTTACGCAGACCTCCAAAGAACACGAACAGCCTATCTGATCTCCGAAACGGTTCTGTTCTCCTAAGGTACTTGCGAAGCACCCGGCCCATATAGAAGTTCCGCACCTGCCTAGTGGCCTCACCCCCTTTCCGGCTCGAAAAGGTTGGGAGAGAAACCGGCTGGTTCACATGAAACTCAGACACTACTTTAGGGAGAAAGGATGGAACTGGTCTCAAAACCACTTTCTCTGCTGAGAACTGAAGAAAAAGTCTCCTACAAGAAAGAGCTTGCAGATCCGAGATACGACGTACCAAACATAAGGCTACTAGGAAGGCCGTCTTCCAAGTGAGATGTGGCAAACTAATGGCATTCCCCGCCCCAAAAGGCGGCTGTTGCAAGGCCTCCAAGACTAAGTTCAAATCCCAAGGAGGCAGCACTGGACGTACTGGCGGTCTGATATTCCACACCGCCCTTAGGAAACGATGCACATCCGGATGCGCCGACAACACAGTGCCGTGCACCTTGCCCCTGTAGCACGCTAGTGTCACTAGCTGGACTTTGAGCGTATTGAGTGCTAGACCTTTCTCTAGCCCACCTTGCAGAAAAGCCAAGATAGCTGGAAGGGCCGCGGATAAAGGTCGCAACTCCCGCTCTGCGTACCAAGCTTCAAAAATGCACCACACTCAAACATAAGCTAGGGAAGCTGATCTCTGTCGTGACTTTAACAAGGTAGCAATCATGGCTGATGAATATCCCCAATGCCGCAAGCGCTCCCTCTCAATAGCCAAGCCGTAAGCAAGAACCGATCCACTTGCAGCATCAACACCGGACCCTGACCTAAGAGATTGCTTCGCTTGGGCAGCCGCCATGGGCAATCCACCAACAGCCTCACCAGATCCGCATACCACGGTCTCCTTGGCCAATCCGGAGCTATGAGAATCACGGTACCCTCGTGACGCGCGATCTTCTGAACGGCGGGAAAACATACAGCAATCCGTTCCGCAGCCAGGGCTGCACCAAGCCGTCGAGGCCTTCCGACATATGCTCCCTGCGTCTGCTGTAAAACCGCGTCGCCTTGGCATTGGAGAAGGTCGCCATCAGGTCCATGACTGGCTGACCCCAACATACCATGATGTCGTGAAAGACCGCTGCATTTAGCTCCCACTCCCCGGGATCTAAGTATGGCGACTGAGATAATTGGCCTGAACATTGTCCTTTCCTGCCACATGCGCCGCCGAAAGGGCCAGTAGATGGTTCTCTACCCATAGCAGCAAAAGCTGACTCTCCTCCAACAAGGCGGCACTGCCTGTGCCCCCTTGTTGATTGATATACAAAACTGTTACCAGATTGTCAGAGAAAACACGGACTGCTCTGCCCACAACGAGCTCCTTGAACTCCAGTAGCGCCCATCGCACTGCTCGGAGTTACAACAGGTTGATTGGCCAACCGCTCTTTTCTGTTGACCAGGAGTGGAGGAGTAGCCTAGTAGTTGGGGCAAGGTACTTCAGGCCGGAAGGTTGGGGGTTCAAATCCCACTAGAGGACAGCAACCTTGGGCCGAAAGGACTGGGGTTTCTAGTCCCACAGGTGCTCCTTGTGGTCTTGGGCAAGTCACTTAACCCTCCATAGCCCATGTTCCCTGTAAAATAGTTATCTCCAAGTTATAATACCCTGTTCAATGTAATTTCAGTTTGTTCAATGTAAACCGCACTGATGCAGAATAGCGCGGTATATAAGAGAATATAAATAAATAAATAAATACCTTGTGTCACCTGTGCTCAACAGTGAGCTCCCCAACCGACGAGACTGGCATCCGTAGTGACCAATATACAATCCGGCTCTTTCAGGAGAACTCCAGCCTGAAGATGTTTCGGGTCCAGCCACCAATGAAGAGGAGACCACATCCTCCGGACACGGCAATCTGTGGAATAGAGGATGAAGCTGAGGGGACCATCTGGACAGCAGGGCCTGCTGTAGTGGTCTCATACGAGTCCTGGCCCATGGAACCAGATCCAAGGCAGCCGCCATGGACCCTAGCAACTGTAAATACCTCCATGCCGTTGGAGCCTTCAACTTTAAGAATGCTCGCACCTGCCTTAGAATCTTGTGAACCCGCTCCTCGGGAAGGAATATGGACCCTATCTGGGTGTTGAATAACGCTCCTAAGTAAGTGAGACGCCTCGTTGGCAATAACAGACTCTTTGCCCGATTGATTACCCAACCTTGACTTTCCAGAACCTGTACCACTCGAGCAGTCGAGACTGCCGATTCCACCGGCGATCAAGCTCGTATTAACAAATCGTTGAGGTAGGGGTGAACGTGAATCCCCTCCTCCTGCAATGCTGCCGCCACGACCACCATACCCTTCGTGAAGGTCCGAGGGGCCGTGGCCAATCCGAACGGTAACCCCTGGAATTGAAAATGACCCATAGGAACGGCAAAACGCAAAAACTTGTGATGCTCGGCTCGGATGGGAATGTGAAGATACGCCTCCGTGAGGTCTATGGAGGATAGCACCTCACTGGGTTGCTCGAATCACCGATCGCAGTGTCTCCATTCGAAAGTGAGGCACCCGTAAACAGCGATTGACATGCTTGAGATCTAGGATGGGCCGAAAAGAACCCTCTTTCTTGGGGACTACGAAATAAATCGAGTACCGACCTAAGCTGCACTGGTCTGGCGGCATGGGCACAACAGCCTTGAGCCGCAATAACCGCTGAAGCGTTTCTCTCACCGCATTCCTCTTTGCTCGAGACCCGCAGGGAGACCTCACGAAGGAGGCTGGCAGAGGCTGAGCAAACTCCAATGCATATCCCTCGCGGATGATCTCTAGCACCCAACGGTCCATGGTTATGGAGGTCCAGACGGAGAGAAACTCCTGCAACCAGCCTCCCATCGGAATCTCCGCCTGGACCTGCCACCCTTCATTGCGGCTTCTTGGAGGCATTCTGTTGAGAATGCAAGTATCCTCTGCTAAATCCTCTAGCCCCCCAAAAGGACTGACCTCTAGCTCCAAAACGCCCTCTCTGATAAGGAGCAAAACGTGGTCCTCGAAACCTGCGAGCATCTCTGGCTTGACCTCTGAGCTGCGTCCCAGGCCTCGGCGCTTTAGGACGATCTTCCGGTAGCCGACCCCCTTTGGAGTCTCCTAGATTTTTCGCAATCTTTTCGAGGGCTTCCCCAAAAAGCAGCTTGCCTTTATAGGGCAGTTTACTGAGCCGAGTCTTAGATGATGCGTCCGCTGCCCAATTCCTCAGCCAGAGAAATCTGCGAGCGGCTATGACTGATGCCATGGACTTCGCGGAAATCCTAAGTCGTAGAACGCGTCTGCGAGGTAAGCAGCCGCCGACTCCAGCTTTGCTCCTTCGGCCACCGAGCTCCCCTCCTTGTCCATACCAGACTCCCCTTGGAGCCTGCGGATGGAAGCCCGTGACACATACGCTCCACAAATGGAAGCTTGCAGCGAAAGTGCACATGAATCAAAAACCTGCTTCAAAAGGGTCTTCAACTTCCGATCTTGAATATCCTTGAGAGCAGCACCACCTTCCACCAGAATGATGGTCTTCTTTGTCACCGCAGAGACTAAAGCATCTACAGTCAAACCTCGGTTTTCATTATTAATCCGTTCTAAGAAGTCTGACTAAAACCGAAACGTACGAAAACCGAAGCAATATTTCCCATAGGAAATAATGTAAATTCAATTAATCCGTTCCAGACACCCAGCTCCTGTCACTTCTCTCACCTGCCCGATCGTCCACAGGACAGCAAACACACAGATATTGTACTGTACGGCACTGTAATCTGATCGCTGACTCCGTCTCAACAGCAATTTGCAAGCGTACCCTGCAAGAGAAAGAACTGCCTCCCACATTCATTCAACATCTCCTGCTTACATTGACAGCTACCCTGCTACCTCCGAGCCTGAGGGGGCGCTCCAGAGAACAGGCAGGCAGTGGAGAGATCGGGGCCTTCCTCTCTGTGCAATCCTTGGCTCTTGACAGCTACCCTGCTACCTCCGAGCCTGAGGGGGCGCTCCAGAGAACAGGCAGGCGGTGGAGAGATCGGGGCCTTCCTCTCTGTGCAATCCTTGGCTCTTGACAGCTACCCTGCTACCTCCGAGCCTGAGGGGGCGCTCCAGAGAACAGGCAGGCGGTGGAGAGATCGGGGCCTTCCTCTCTGTGCAATCCTTGGCTCTTGACTCTGACTCTTGCTCAGCTGACTTTTGCTTCAACACGCGATTGGTGAGTCCGGGGGGTAGTGCTGCCGGGACTGGGTGGGCAGTGTATACAGACCAGCGCGAGGTTGACACTTCTTCAGGAGTTGGGAGTTGTACAGTTTTCAGATCTGGCAGCACAACGAAAACCGAGGCGATATCCGATAACCGAGACAACATCTCAGTCAGAAAAGACGTCGAAAACCGAAACGTACGAAAACCGGGGCCAACGAAAACCGAGGTTTGACTGTACTTTGGGCATACGCAACAAGTCTTTTTTCCTCCTGCGGTACTGGGTATAGATGCCCCATAGCCCTGCTACCGCGCAAAGAAGCCTCTGGACATTCCCACTCAGACTCAATCATTTGTTTGATCACTCTATGGACCGGAAAACACCATTGCTCCAGCTTAAACCCCTGTAATAAGGGATCCTCTAATGGCTCCTGTGGCACCACTGGAGTGACTATATTAAGCACTGCTAGAGACTGCAGAATCAGGGCTCCGAGCTCTTCCTTTCGAAATACCCTAAAAACATTAGGGTCATCGCCTGGTGCTATTTCCCCCTCTTCCAGTTCCCCCGGACCACGAATCTAAATCTGCCTCTGAGATGATCTCTCCTTCCTCCCCTAATTGAGACGCAGAAAGTGGCAGCCCAAGGAAATCAGCCGTATTCCCTGGAATTTTATCCATTTTAGAAGTTTCCTCACCTGGATCAGGCCCATGAACTACCATCTGTGACGCTGCCAAACTGGTGAGGGGAACTGGAGGTGTTTTTAAGTTAGTGAGGGAAACAGCAGCGCTGCTAGCCTGCTCCATCTTTAAAAGGTATGCTCTATGTAGTTGTAAAATAAAATCTGGTGAAAATAAGGAGCTCACGTTGTCGGTAACTTTGGCAGACAGTCCCGTAGAACCCCCCTCAGCAGAAGAGGGCTTTTTGGACTTTGCTTTCTTTTTCTACGGTCTGTTTTGTGGCGCGGGAGAAAGCGCTGCAGGAGACAAAATGGCTGCCATTCCCGCCTTTATTTGTTTGCTGTGAGAGCTTTCCCAGACGTCTCCCGACGGCAAAACTGCCTCCATTGGGCCAAACACTCTCTCTCCAACGAACTACCGCGGACACAAGACCTAAAAACCCCCGGTCCGGCCAGCCCTCGGCGGTTCCCACACTGAATACAACCCGCCAACGCTGCTAACATACGCTCCCGCTGTCAAATGGCCTGCGATGGCTGACAAAAACCAGAGCTCGTCGGAAGCCCACCCGGCCCCCCCAAGCCTAGCAACACACACTGTGTCACAGAAACGGCGGTTCACAAACTACTCACTTGAATGGCAGCCCTCCAACTTCCCGCTGCTAGCGGGACACGGAGTAACAGTAAGACCGGCAGAGGGAATAAAAGACTGGGGCGCCCAGCTTCTCCCTTTAGCTTTTTAGAGATGTTTCTTTTGCGGTGAGCAGGCTCTGCCCCCGACTACAGGCACTCTTGTTAGAAAGAAATCGTCTCCCCCTTTTTTTTTTTAAATGTTTGAAGTGCCCAAATTGATCAGGTAAGGATGCTCTGCTAGAACACCTGAACCCCCTGATTATAAAAAATTCTATCTGATGAATCCTCATAGCCTCTCTGGGAGCCTATCAGCCTAAACGTCCTATTCAGCTGCTGAGGACTGAAAGACTGAGTAGCTGACGTCAGGGGGAGTTGGATAGCCTGTCAGAACTTTTCAGTCCTCAGCTGCTGAATGGGATTGACAACCCTTCTGTTCCTGGACTGGCCTGGAGAGAAGATGAGGAATAAACAAATTCCTGTTCAAACCATGCCATATACAGCGAGGCAATTAAAGGAGACACAGAAGCTTCTATGGCAGGTTCTTTGCAGTTTTTGATTGGTTTTGTTTACATGTAAATTGTCGTCATGACATCAACTATGAGTTGGACTGGAGACACAGAATGAGGAAAGAACTTTACAGTCCACTCTTACATTTTTAATTTAAACATGCTAAAACAAGTATTTATTTTTGGCATTTTCCCCTGAAGCAGAACAAAGTAATTAATCTAGTTTTCAAAACACGGTGCTGTTTCAGGTAGTTGCTGGCACTGGCTACAATTCGAGTGCACTGTCTTTGAAGATACTAATTCCGAGCAGTATTCTTTTCCTTACAGAACAGGTGCTGGTACACATATTCAGGACTCATTGCTAAATGAGGCCACGAGTCAGTTTTAGCAGGTAATGAAAAAAGTGAGCTACTTAGTACCATGAAAAAGGTGAGGTACTCAGTACCAACAAATGTCCCTCAATAAAAGCCCTGCTTTTGAGTTTCACTAAAATGGACCAGCTAATAATCAAGGTTATTATACATACCTTTTGAAGTAAAAAAATGGTCTGACAAAGTATTTTTTTAATAAGCATTTGCGAAGGACTGATAGGAGTTGGATTTCATAATTGACTCCTATCTTACGTACTTCGACCTCCAAATATCGGATTGTAGCGACAGACTGAAAGACGCAGGCCATCTTTGTAGAAGCATTTCTTGTTCCCTCCTTAACTTCTACAACCACGAAAAGTAAACGCTACAAAGATTAGAAACCTTGGTTTTGTTTTTACTTGTAATTTAGTCTTTCATTTCAGGTTCAGTACGGTACAACACAAAAACATTACAGCAACTGCGTCGCAGAACTTATTTTACCAACAGGCACCACCCTTTCCCCGCTTTCCCTCCCCTTTGGTTCAATCAACCCGCCGCAGCCGTTCCGAGTCCCCCGCCTGGCCTTCGCACAAGTCCAGCAGCCCTCCCAACGCCCGATCAGGCAGCAGCCTATCGGCACCTCCCAGACCCTCACCCCGTAGTCACGCGACCCGGCTAGCGAGCGCCGGTAGGCCGAAAGGCCGGCAAGGGGGCGTGGCCGCGGAGAGCGGAGGTACTAGCGGCCGAGCTACTGGTTGGCTGGTGGCAGGCAGCTGGGGAAGCAAGGGACCAGGGTGGAGAAGCCTAAGTACGCCGTCGAGGTAGTCCGCCCAATTGCTCTCGCGCCCGGAGGGGATTCGCCTTGCCCTGGGTCTCCATCAGCACGCGGTGCAGCGTAGAGTTAGCGGTTATTTTTAATATTGCTCTTTTGCTCCCTCCCCGTGTACTTTGCTTCCATGGTCTGTGTAGTGAATTCGGTCTATTCGTCCCGCCCCCTTCTCTATTTCTATATAGGAGGGGGACCCCTCCTAGCTTGTTCTCTCTTTTTTTTTTTTTTCCCCTCCCTCCCATTTGAGTGTTGTTAACTGGTTTCTGGTGCGATTCGCATAGGTTCACTTTCACCCGTTATTAAACTTTGCTCTCTGGGGGTTGTCTGTTATTTAAAAAAAATAGTTTCGTAGTCACGAATGCCACTTCAGTTGCATGAAATTTCCGGCATTGAATGTAAGAGTTCCGAGAGAGGGATGGCATTAAACCCGCTACTCGCATCCCCGGCCTATTGCTGGGGGACCGGGCAGGGCATCGAAGGGAGACAGTCGGAGTCCCCCACCCCCGTGACCTTCCCCTATCACCGGGAGCCGCCTTGTGCTCCGGTGAAGATTCACTGGGGTACCTAACGGCAAGTCTTAGGCAGCTTTTATGAACTGGGAAAACATTTTGGATTTTTCTTATTTTTTTTTCTATAGGTTTTAAAAAGATGGAGACTTTCGACAAAGCGGTGAATAAATATATAGATAATTTGCTTGGACCAAAAGGTAAGTTGTACGTTTCGGTTTTCGTAAATAAGTATTCTCTTCTTTCGGCACTGTATTGTGGATACAGGAAGTTTGAACAAAGTGGCATTATTGGGACTTTCATCCATGCATCTCTGACTTAACTAGTTACAGGCCAAGAGAGAGATTTAGGATGAAGTTTGACTTAGTCCTGTAGGAGGCTGTCATTGTGAAGCATTTGAGCCTTCTTCCGAAAGTGAGGAAATAAGAAAAGGAGCAAATCCGGACGTAGAACTTATTTGCGAATGCAAAGCAGGATAGCTAAAATAGGGTCAAAGGTAATAGCGTAATTTCTGTCTCTCTAAGGGAATTGACCTTTTTATGACAATAGACTTTCGCTCTTCTTTCTGCCCTTCCATTATCTTTGGAACTAATAATCTAATTTCAATTTGCGCTGGAAATAAGGTATCAAATGACCTCTGGTTCATATATGATGTAACCTTGATGCTTCCCTTTCCAGCTCGGTCAGTCATTAACCAACTGCCACAAACAGCAGCAGCCCTTTGTTTTATTTATTGAAACATAACTTGGATAATGTGGACTTAAAAGTTGCCACTGAGCAAAGGCTGGGACTTCCTCTTTGAGAATGCTGCCCGTGCAGCCCCTTAAAATTACCTGGGATGCAGAAGCCTCCCCTGAGAATCAAAACTGGGTTTCCCCCATGACAGTGTGCTGCATTATGACTGAGCCATCAGGCATCCTCAAACATTTTAAGCTGCCTCACTTTTGAGTAGTGTTTTTGATAACCAATCAACTCCATATTTTTGCCTAGTCTTTTGCAAATTTCTGCATTAAAGAAGGAAACCAAGCATCTTGTTTTTATGTATGTTTTGGTTTAAAGTATGAGTATAATTTCAATACACCTAAGTATCCGATATGTTTGTTTTTCTTTAGAAAAAAATTCTCTGAATATTTTATTGAATAGTACAAGCCAGAATATAGCTTTTTAAATCAAACTAAACTGTACAGTTGCTTGTGATTGATCTCCCTAACCAAAGTGGATTACAGAATTAAATATACAGTATAATATTTCTAAAAATGAGTTTGTTTTTTGGTTGTCATACTATTTCTTATCATTCTGCTAGATTAGTCCAGATATGTTTATTGTGCTGCTGCTGCTCCAGCAGATGGAAGCAGAAAATGCTGAGCTTTGGTGATGTCCTTATGCCTCTAAGGACGGTTGCAGACCTTAAGCTAACCAGTAATCATTGCCTCCGGCAGATGGTTGAGGCAGATTGTGAAGCAAAGTTTTTTTCCTTAAGCACTGGTTATGGCCTTTGCCTGAGGTGGCCCTTGCTTTCCGACCATTCTCTAACTGAGCTCAGTTTGGCTTATGAGTCTAGTCTCTGGTGGATCTTCTGGAGAGGCAGTTTAGACCCCATAGGGTCACTGCTGGGTGGGGGTAAGTAGATGTGTATTCTGGTAAGTGTTCTCACCTGCCCCCATACCTCCTTGCAGTCTCCTTAAAAACAAAAAAGACTTGGTCATCTTGAAGGAATCAGGGGGAGCCCTTGCTGGGGATGAATGGGACAGATTAAGACTAACCACAATAACAGTGGACATTAGTGAGGTGAGTTCTGCCAGGAGGAACTGTCTTAACAGTGTTTATGCTGGGGGGGGGGGGTAATATTGGGTATCAGGCATGCATAAGTGCAGCTGCACTTTTCTTTCCCTCTTGTGGTGGAGGAGTGGAAGAACAGTTTCGCTGGTAGGAGAGGTCTGGTAGTATCAAGGAAACTTAAGAACGTAAGAGATGCCATACTGGGCAGACTAGGTCCATCAAGCCCAGTATTCTGTTTCCAACAGTGGCCAATCTAGGTCATACGTACCTAGCAGTTTCCCCAGAAGACACAGGTTCCACAATGCTTGTACTGGGTCAAGCATTAATATCCTGGGTCCCTTAATAATGTTTTATGGACCTTTCCTCCAGGAACTTGTCCAAACCTTTTTTAAACCCAGCTACACTAACAGCCTTTACTACATCCTCCGGTAACAAATTCCAGAGTTTGATTACACGGTGAGTGAAACAATATTTTCTTTTATTAGTCTTAAGTAGTTTACCCTGTAGAATGGTGGCAGTTCTAGCCAGGGCAGCGATGTAACTGAGGTGCAGGAAGGCAGAGAGCATTCCTGTCAGTACACAAGGGTTGGAACCGTGACATTTTTGTCTTCCACAGGGGGAGCTGTGGCTTCAGCAGAGAAACCAGGCCAGGTTGCACATCAGGGGCATAAGAGTTTGCCTGCCCTGACTTGTAAACTCTGGAATTCGTTACCAGAGGATATAGTAAAAGCTGTTAGTGTAGCTGGATTTAAGAGTTTTGGACAACTTTCTGGAGAAAAAGCCCATAAACCATTATTAAAGAGGATCGAGGAAATCCACTGCTTACCCACTGGACAAACAGCATGGAATCAGTATCCTTTTAGGAACCTGCCAGGTACCTGTGACCTGGATTGGCCACTGTTGGAAACAGGATAATAGGCTTGATGGACCGACCCTTTGTCTGACTCAGTATGGTAGATCTTATGTTCTCATGGGTCTGTTGACAGCAGCAGCTATTGAAGGAAATACAATGTTGGCTGTATTCATATTTAGTAGTAGCTCAAGGTGAGTTACATTCGGGTACAGTAGTTATTTCCCTGTTCCTGGGGGGGTTTATAATTTAAGGTTGTACCCGAGGCAGTGGAGGGTTAAGTGACTTACCCAAGGCCACAAGGAGTGCCAGTGGGTTCAGGTTTTTACTTCGCTACTTGCCTTGGAGCTTTTGATTCGGTGGTCCTTGGAATCTTTTGAATGTTTGGGGCAGCCAGGGGTCCTTCAGTTGGGCATCTAGGGACCTCAAATGCCCTAGACTCTCTGTTGGAGGAATGGAGGACCGTCAAGTAGGAGACCTTATGGTCGTAGAGTAAAAATGCCAGCCATCAAGGAATTGAAACTTCCCATCTTGACAGTCTCTATCATGAGAGAGGGTTAATTGTCTCCTTCAGAAAAGGAGTCGTCCCCAGTGATTTGTCTCTTCCAGCAGGACGAGTTGCCCTCAATTTCCCAAGTGTCTGCCACCCTTCATATGGGGAAGACTTTGCCCAAAGAGGCTATGGAAATGAGCCCCTTTCCTGGAAGGTCTTCAGCATCCAGGAAGTTCTTTCCTGCTCCGTTAGGTTCTGTAGAAGATGGATGTTTGTTTGTTTTTTTTCTATACTGCCCCTTCCAAAGATCAGGGATGGTTTACATTAAACAAAACAGTTACAGAGAACAATTATGCAAAACCATAAAAAACATTTAACTATGTACAGTTACAGGAACCAATTATTACAAGCCATATCACCATAGAACCAAACTACTATGTACACAGTAACCTCCTGGAACAGGAAGATTAGGTACTCATAAACTATATACATGTATGTATGCATAGCGGGAAGGTAGGGGTGAACAATTATGTTTCAATTGTTATAGTATTCTATGAAAAGAAGCATCTTTAATTCTTCCCAAAAGGTCTGTAGGTCTTTGACCTGATGGGGTCTGGCAGAGAGTTCCATAGTGTCGGTGCGGTGTAAGTAAAAGCTCTGTTACTAGTTATTTGCTTAGTTTTACGGATTGATGATGGTATGGCAAGAGTGTTTTGGTTGCTCTTCCTTCTGTTGCGAGGCGCTGTGTGAATTTTAGATGCAAGGAAGGAGGGTGCAATGTTAAGTTTAAAAGTGGTGATTATAATGTTATGTTTTATTCTGCTCATTATTGGGAGCTAATGTAGATTAAGTACAGGTGTGATATGGTCTGTTAGGTGAGTCTTGCAGTCACATTTTAAGCTAGTTGTAGGGTGTTGGTCTTTTTGGGCAGACCTCGTAATAAACTGTTGCAATAGTCCCAATGTGGCATTATAAGCGCTTGGACCACAGTTCAGAAATCGTTGGGCTCAAGAAGAGGTCTGAGGTTCTGGATGGATTTTAGTTTAAAGAATATAGTCCTGGCTGTTTTGTTTTTACATGGGATGACATACTAAAGGACTTACCTAAGGTGATTCCGAGGTATTTCACCACCTGCTTAACTGTAATTGTGGTGTTTTGGCATGGTGTTTTCAAGGGAGGGGGTACAATTTTGATTTCTTGTTGTGAACATAATTTTTTTTTTAAGTTGATTTGGAGGAGGTGTTTGCCCAGCCAGGATTCTGCTTCAAGGATGCAGTTAATCATGTTGTTGTAAATGTTTGGTTTTTTTTTTAATATTAACTGACTATATTATGTTGTTTACCCCAGTAATTTCATGCTTTTTGAAAATAGAGCAGATTCTTGGGGGATTCCCTGCTCCTGAGGGAAGGATGTGGAGGATTCATGGTCAATCTTTAAAAATTGGTATCTGTTGGTAATGTATGATTTAAACCCTTGTAGAGCAGTACCAGCTATTCCTAATTGTGCTAATCTAGTGATGAGTGTTATGATCCACATTGTCAAAGACTGAGGCAGTGTCAGTGAAGATAAGTATGAAAGCCTGATTAATATTATCCATGCCATGGATAATGGTGTCAAATAAGACCGTTAGTAAGGTTTCCACTCCATGATATGGGCAGAAACCATACTGGTGTTCGTCAAGGGGGGGCGTTTGTGTCAATGAAGTCCTGCAACTGTATTTAGACAATTTTTTTCAATTATTTTTGCTAGGAAGGGGATGCTTGCAATTGATCTATAGGAGGTGGGGTCTTCACTATTTAAGGTTCTGTTCTTGAGTATTGGATGAATGGTGGAGAGTTTGAGATTATTCGGCATAGTCCCCTGGAAGAGAGGGATTGGATAACTATCCTGAGTATGAATGGGGCTAGTTCAGTTTTAGTTGCTTTTATCCAAGCAACAGAGCATGGATCCAGGTGTGAAGCAGTGGTATTGATTTTAGTAATGGTTTCAATTAACTGTTCCTTATCATTCCTCCAGCTTAGTCCTCGACGTATGGGTAGTGCACCTCCTCCTGCAGCATGAAGACTGGACCAATCAGATTTCAGCTCCACTGGAACCAGCATACCCTGCAACTCAGGAACTCCAGTGTGTCCAGTCTTCATGCAGCAGGAGGACGTTAGTGAGCATAGCTGGGCTCACTAGTTATTCAGATAGTGGAATTTGTCTTTAGCTAACCTTTTGAAATTTATTTGGGTTCTATTAGGGCTTATTTTGCTTTGTTGCCAATTAGTACGCTGTCCCTTTAAATTTGTCTGCGATATCCCGGCACTCAGTGGGGGGTGGGGGGGGGGGGGGAAGCCTGAGGAAGCTCCCTCTCCTGCTCAGCCTTTGCCGCATCTGTATATTCTATTTTTCTTTTTGGGGGAAGTGGATCTCTGGCCCAGGACTCTTCGGGGCAGAGCTCCAGCGGCGGCTGTGCTGCAGCTCATCTCCGGAAGCTTGAGAAGACTGCTGCATGTGTGCTGGTGAGTGCTAACAGCTGAGGGGAATCTGAACGGCTGCTGAGCCGAGTTCGGTTATTTCCCCGGCTGTTCCGGGGGTTCTCACAGCGATTCCTCTTAGTTCGGGGGGGGGATCCCAGGGGGTCCCGTTTCGCGGGGGCGCGATCGCGGCCGCAAGGGATTTCTTTTTCCTCGGGCTCTTCTCCTCGACGTGAAGGCACACAAAAGCGCGCCAAAAATTGCTTGTCTGCCGCGGCCATCTTTTCCCGACTCGCGGTTTTTTCTTTGGGGTGTCCCGCGGTAGATTTTTTGTTCCTTTAAGTTTCATTTATTTTTTATTTGGTTTAATTTCCTTTTCAGCAGTGCTTTAGCACAATGCTTAATACAGTGTCTTATGGGGCAGGCGTTGTGAGTTCAATCCCCCAGTGATTTTAATGGTTAGAGCTGTCTGAGGCAGTAACCTCTTTAATTATACTCAATTTATTTCTTTGATTTTTTTTTATTTCTTTTGACCTTGTTTCTTTGGTTTAGTGGTTCTTTTCTTTTGTTTGCTCGGTTGGACAGCCTCGGGTGCGTTTAAAAAAAAAAAAAAAAAAAAAAAAAAAAAAGTATATGAGGGGAAAGCAGGCATAAGCTCCTTCTCACCAAGTGCAGGTGAGACTTTTCCACATTGCCTGCACAGGCTTTCCATTATTCGCCACTGCCCAGTTCCCGCCTGGTACTTCTGGGTCAGTGAGCTGACTTTTCCCCTGCCATTTTGTCTGCTGTCGGCTAGCTTCTCGAAGCGTAGGCTCCCCATGTCCACAGGATTTCTTTGCCTCATTTGTGGATCTCGGCGGGGTGCCGACGCAGAGACCGGCGTGTGCCCTCGCTGCGCATCACTGTCTCGCAGCATGGAACAGCGCCTGGAACATTCCTTGCCTGCAACGGCACAGTCTGGTGCCACATCAGGAGATTTAGAATCGCCGCTAGAAGGACCCTCGGGGCTTGCTTCTAACAGCGGTTCGGTGCCTGTGGCGCAGCTAGGTCTGGGGGAGTCGTTGCCCTTGGAGGATTTTTCTCCCGATTTTGTTTTGCTCCTGCACCAGGCGTTCTGTCGAAGGCGCCAGGTTATGGGAGTGGCGCCACTCCCACCGCAGGGGGTATCGGTCCAGCCCTCTCCGGGAGAGCCTTCATTGTCCGAGAGCAGAGCTCCTAAGCGTCCGCGGTTGCACGACCCTTGTTCTGCGGAGGCGGACTGGCCTGAAGGGGATGATCCCGAGTTCGATCCAGAGGTGGATGCAGACGGCTTGGAGGAAGGTGAACTTCCGGAGCCGGAAGATCAAGCAAAGATTATTCGGGTGTTCAGACGTGAGGAGCTTCCAGCTCTTGTGTCGGAAGCGCTTCAGATGCTAGGTTTGGCCTCTACGCCTAAGGCGGAGGAGGCGGACGGAGTAGATCCCATCATTCAGGCGGTAAGACAAACTAATGTGGTTTTTTCCCATTCACAAAGTTATTGACCAGATGATTCAGGCCGAGTGGGACACTCCTGAGTCTGGTCTCAAGGGAGTTAAGATCATGCGTCGTCTTTATCCTTTGTCGGAAACGGATATGGAGCGTTTTCGGTCTCCCAAGGTCGACGCAGCCGTGTCCGCAGTGACAAAGAAGACCACCATTCCGGTGGAAGGGAGTGCGGCTTTGAGGGAGCCGCAGGACCGGAAGATGGACGGTCTGTTGAAGCAGGCCTTTGAGGCGGACGCGATTGCTTTACAGGCTTCCGTTTGTGGAGCTTGGGTAGCCCGTGCCTATTTACGTTGGGTTCAGCGATTTCAGCATGCTCCTTCCTTGGACTCCGATACGCTGACGGAGATTCACCGCTTGGAATCCGGTACGGCGTATTTGGCGGATGTCCAGTATGATCTCATCAGAGCTCTCTCCAATAGCATGGCATCGGTAGTGGCATCACGTAGAGCTCTTTGGTTAAAAAATTGGGCGGCCGATGGTTCTTCCAAGTCACAGTTGGGCAAATTGCCTTTTAAGGGTAAATTGCTTTTTGGTGAGGATTTGGATAAGTTGGTCAAAGATCTGGGTGACTCCAAAGGCGATCGCTTACCGGAAGATAGACCCAAGCGGGGTAGGTCACTTCCGGTCGCTAGGGGACAATTTCGGGACTTTCGTAGGTTCCGGTCGCCCCGTTATGCGAGCTTCCAGCGAGGTAGATATAGTTCCCGGGCGTCGAGTTTTCGCGGATTTCGAGGAGCCAGTCGAGGGTTCTCGGCGGGTGGTTCCCCGGGCCCGCGCAAGCCCCAATGAAAGACAGCGGGTCCAGGTGGAGCTGCCGATGATCGGAGGGCGTCTTCGACGTTTTCTCTCCGCTTGGATCCAAATTACTTCCGATCAGTGGGTTCTCAACATTATACGGGATGGGTATCTTCTCGATTTGGCCCGTCCCGTGCTCGACTCCTTTGTAGCGTCTCCCTGTCGAGGGGTTCGAAAGACCCTTCAGGTGCGCCAGACGCTCGATCGTCTTCTTCAGCTGGGGGCGGTCATTCCAGTTCCGCAAGCGGAATATGGTCTGGGAAGGTATTCCATTTATTTCGTGGTGCCAAAGAAGGGAGGCGATCTGCGTCCCATATTGGATCTCAAAGGAGTGAATCGTTGTCTGAGGGTTCCCCACTTTCGGATGGAAACTCTACGATCTGTCATAGTTGCCGTTCGCCGAGGCGAATTTCTCACGTCTCTCGACCTCACGGAGGCTTATCTCCATATCCCTATTCGGGAAGACCAGCAGAGGTATCTGCGCTTCCGTGGGGTCATTTCCAGTTTCAGGCATTGCCTTTCGGTCTGGCGACCGCACCTCGCGTATTCACCAAGATCATGGTGGTGGTTGCCGCGGCTCTCCGCAAAGACGGGGTGCTGGTTCATCCCTATCTGGACGACTGGTTGATTCGCGGGAAATCTCGCGCAGAATGTTTGGCAGCGACGGAAAAAGTCGTCACGCTCTTGCAGTCTCTTGGATGGGTGGTCAACCCACTCAAGAGCCATGTGGTCCCGACACAGCTTCTCGAATATTTGGGGGTGCAATTCGAGACGTGCCGGGGGTTGGTGTCTCTGCCCGAACGCAGGGTTTTGACTCTTCAGTCTCTGGTGCGAAAGTTCCGCAGATCTCCAGCCCCGTCGGCCTGGCGATACCTGCAGTTGTTGGGGACGATGGCGTCCTCCCTGGAGGTGGTGCCTTGGGCGCGTTTTCACATGCGTTCCCTCCAGCGGGCCTTACTCCGCCGCTGGTCCAACCAGTCCGACCCACTGAGCAAACGTCTACCTTGCCCGATGGCGGTTCGCAGGGATCTAACCTGGTGGTTGAATCCGCTCACTCTGCGAGTGGGGATGCCATTGGAGCAGCCGGACTGGGTTCCACTCTTAACGGATGCCTGCCTGATGGGCTGGGGCGCTCACTGCGAGGGCCAGTTCGTCCAGGGGCTATGGTCTCCGGAGGAGAGTGCCTGGTCGATCAACCGATTGGAACTTCGAGCCATTCGCTTGGCATTGCAACGCTTCGAGACCCGGATATCGGCTCGAGCGATTCGGGTCCTATCCGACAATGCAGCGGCCGTGGCCTACATCAACCGGCAAGGAGGAACCGGAAGCGTCGGCCTGGAGGCGGAGGCTCGGATGCTGTTCGAGTGGGTAGAGCCTCGCCTGTCAGCCATCTCCGCAGCACATATCGCCGGAAAAGACAATGTGACGGCGGACTTCCTCAGCAGAGTTCAGGTGGATCCCGGAGAGTGGGAACTCCATCCCCGGGTTTTCGCGCAGCTGGTTCAGCGTTGGGGCGAACCGCTCATGGACCTGATGGCCACGTGCCGCTCAGCAAAGGCGGCTCGGTTCTACAGTCGGCGAAGAGAGCCGATGTCCGAAGGCCTGGATGCTCTGTTGCAGATTTGGCCCTCCACGGGCCTTCTATACGTGTTCCCTCCGTGGCCTCTGCTGGGGCGCGTTATTCAGCGTATCGAAGCCCACCGGGGTCGGGTGCTGTTGATAGCGCCGGATTGGCCGCGTCGTCCTTGGTATGCCGATCTGATGCGGTTAGTAGACTGTCCTCCCTGGAAACTTCCCTCAGTGCCGGACCTGTTGTGTCAGGGTCCACTCCGCATGCCGCAAGTGGAGAGATTCTCTCTTACGGCATGGCTATTGAAAGGGCTAGGCTAAGAAAACGCGGTTACTCCCGATCGATTGTAGCGACCCTGTTACAAGCGCGCAAACGATCCACTTCGCTGGCCTATGTTCGGGTTTGGTGTAATCTTTGAGGACTGGTGTTCCAGGAAACAGATCCGAGCGGCTACGGCCTCTCTTCCGGTAATACTGGATTTTTTGCAAGACTGTTTTACTAAGGGTCTCGCCGCCAGTTCTTTGCGGGTCCAATTGGTGGCCCTGTCTTGTTATCGCGGTAAAGTTCAGGGCGTGGCTTTAGGTGCGCATCCTGATGTGGTTCGTTTTTTGCGAGCTGTGTCTAGGTTGCGGCCAGCCCGTAGAGTATCGGTACCCTCCTGGGATCTTAATTTGGTGCTGCGTGCCCTAAGTGCAGCTCCTTTTGAGCCGCTTTCTGGTAGTTCGGTAAAGGATTTGACTCTTAAGACGGTGTTTCTAGTGGCGATTTGTTCCGCACGCCGTATTTCCGAACTTCAGGCTCTGTCTTGCAGGGAGCCTTTTCTGTCTTTCTCGGCTAACAAAGTGGTTCTGTGGCCTGTTCCCTCCTTCTTGCCGAAGGTGACTTCTCCTTTTCACTTGGATCAGGTTGTTTCCCTTCCGGTTTTTTCGCAGTCCGGAGGGCATGCTTCTGATCGCGGACTGAGTCGGTTGGACCTCAAAAGGGTTTTCCGTCGCTATTTAAGAGTTACCAATGATTTTCGTAAATCAGACCACTTGTTTGTGCTGTTTGGTGGTCCTCGCAAAGGGGAAGCGGCAGCGAAGTCTTCTATTGCCAGGTGGATTAAAGAGGCGATTGGTTCGGCTTATATTTTACACGGTCGGGCTCCGCCGGCTGGGTTGCGTGCTCATTCTACGAGAGCACATGCGACGTCCTGGGCGGAATTCAGTTTGGTTTCGCCGGTAGATATTTGTAAAGCGGCCACGTGGTCGTCTTTGCACACTTTCAGTAAACATTATCGTCTTGATGTCTTGGCGGCGAGCGATGCCGGTTTTTTGGTTCCGCGGTTCTGCGTGCCGGCTGGCAAAATCCCACCCGTTAGGCTGCTTTGATACATCCCATACGTCGAGGACTAAGCTGGAGGAACGATAAGGAAATAGTAATTACACTTACCTGGTAATTGTAGTTCCTTGAGAGACGACAGCTTAGTCCTCCTGCCTCTCCCTGATTTCTTTTAGCACGGCACGCCTTGGGTGAAGTCCGTATTTCCAGGTGAGTGCGTTCCATTTTGCTTTCTTTTCTTTCGATCCAATGTTTTTCTTTTTGTCTATACGTTTCTGCTGTGGCAGGGGCGGGACTTTCCGTTCCTGTTAGTCATAGTTTTTTGTTTGTGGGCTACACCACCATAAAATATAAAAAAAAACAAAAAAAAAACAAAGCTCTGTTCATATTAAGGAATATATTTCCTGTGAGAGCGATCTTCTTAAAGGTTAGCTACGTGTTTGAGTTTGCTTTGTCAGTAGTTCACTGGAGTTCCTGAGTTGCAGGGTATGCTGGTTCCAGTGGAGCTGAAATCTGATTGGTCCAGTCTTCATGCTGCAGGAGGAGGTGCACTACCCATACGTCGAGGACTAAGCTGTCGTCTCTCAAGGAACTACAATTACCAGGTAAGTGTAATTACTATTTTTTCCTTGATAGTGTGAAGAGTTCCATTTATTAAGGGAGGGTGGACTTTCCAGAGAGAAACTGTATGCAGGTTTTTTTATTTTTTATTTTAGAGGCAAAGTGGCTGGCAAGGATTTGTGGGCTGATGGCTGTTTTGGACGCATCATTTTGATGGGTTTTATTTAAGGATTTAACAGTATCAAACAGTTCTGTGGGGCGGTTGATGGTTTTAAGTATGTTAGAGTAGTGGTTCCTCTTTACAGTTTGTTTGGCTTCTTTATGAGAATTAAGAGCAGTTGTGTAAAGGGATTTGAGATCTGGGGATTTTCTAGTCCTCCATTTTTTCTCGAGTTTGTGGAGTTCTTTTTTTAAGGGGGTGCATATCATGAATGTACCATTTCTTGGAGGGTCTGCTGATGATTTTCTTGGGGGTGCATGTGGGCATAGTTGCTTTATTCACTGGTCAACATTGAAATTGTTACTGACATTAAAAGGCCCTAATCTGTAGTATCTTGGTGAGCTGAACACGAATATAACATTAAAAAAATGTATTGGCTCTCGTTTTGAAGATATTGCATGTAGTTCATTTTTGACGTTTCACCGTGTAAATTTATCCAGTAGGACATCAACAACATCCCAAATAAGCCTTGAATGATGTAATATTGCATCACATTGCATAATACCAGCATGCACACATCATCCAGAGTTGATTGCATCATTTTCTGATGCAAGGCAATACTACTGCCAGATGGCTGCTGAAGCCATCTGACGTCAGCAGTGTACTATACGCAGTCGGAAAGGTTGACCGTTGTCACTTCCCCACAAATGTAGCAGAAATTGTCATTTGCCAACCAGAAGAAAAGTATCACTTCTCAACTGAAGAAGGCATATCATCTTTACTTCGGATGCAAGATTGGTGACCAAGACAAGCCTTGGGCCCCGCATATACGCTGCGCTGCATGTACAACACAGCTTTCACAGTGGTTGAATTGCAAAAGACCATCAATGCCATTTGCAGTCCCGATGGTGTGGAGAGAGCCAAGCAACCACATAAATGACTGTTACTTCTGCTTGGTTCCTCCTCTTTCCAGCGGAATAACGAAGCAAAAGAAGTAGAGTATAATCTACCCAAACATTCCGTCTGCATTGAGACCAGTTCCACATGGTGAGGGACTTCCTATTCCAGAACCTCCATCAGAATATTCACTTGATTCATCTGATGAGGACAAGGGTGAGCCGACCTGTTCTTCTCATGGTCCGTCAGCATGCAGTGACCCAGATTTTCACTGGGATGCATATCAACTCCACACAGAATAACACAGGAAGAACTAAATGACCTGGTTCGTGATTTGGACTTATCCAAGAACAAGGCAGAATTGCTAGGATCAAGACTCCAACAATGGAATCTTCTAGAAGAAGATGTCAACATTACTTCATATCGAAAGCGCCACCAGCAGTTGGAGCCTTTCTTCAGAAAGGAAAGTAATCTGCTATTCTGTTCCGATATTGAAAGCCTCATGAATGCCTTAAAAATCACTCATGACCCACAAGACTGGAGACTATTTATAGACTCTTCGAAACTGAGTCTGAAGGCTGTGCTTTTGAACAATGGAAACAGTCTTCCATCTATTCCAGTAGTGCATGTTGTCCACATGAGACATACAGTAACTTAAAGCATCTACTGACTTCCATTAACTATGACAAGTACAGCTGGCACCTCTGTGGTGACTTGAAGGTAGTTGCCCTTTTAATGGGACTGCAGCAGGGATATATAAAATACATGGGTTTCTTATGTGAGTGGGATAGACAAGCAGGGGATTGGCACTACTTGCGGAAGGAATGGAATCGCAGACAAAATGTAACAGTTGGAGAGAAGAATATCCAGCACCCAGCTCTGGTTCAGGCTCACAAAATCCTGCTACCACTCCTTCACATCAAACTAGGTTTGATGGAAAACTTTATGAAAGCCATGGACTGCACTTCGCCAGCTTTCTGATACCTGCATGAAAAATTCCCTCGACTCAACGAAGCAAAGATTAAAGAGGGAGTTTTTGTGGGTCCTCAGATTCACGAGCTCATCGCTCTTCAAAGACGACCGGTTCAACAACTTGCTGCAGGGTGATGCAAAACAAGCATGGAATGCTTTTCACCTAGTGTCAACAAACTTTCTCAGGAATGTTAGGGCAGAAAACTACAAGGAACTAGTAGAAGACTTGCTGATGCAGTATCAGAAACGTGGCTGCAATATGTCGCTAAAGATCCATTTCCTTCATTCCCATTTCGATTTCTTTCCTGGCAACTGTGGTATGGTTAGTGATGAACAGAGTGAACGTTTTTACCAGGATATCACAACGATGGAGCAAAGATACCAGGGAAAATGGTCCACTACAATGCTGGCTGGCTACTGCTGGACACTCCCCAGAGAAGCTCCCGAACAGCTCTACGAGAGACAGGCGAAGAAATCTAAGAAGTCTATGACTTGTTTTTTTACAGGTATTAACCAAAGGCCTATTATATTTACTATTGACATGCATTTCGTGATGTAAACATTAAATCTTGTAGATTACAAAAAAACTAGAGCCAACTTTGCAATTTCACTGTCATATTCATGTTCAGCATATAAAAGTTGATAAGAAATGACTTTTTATTTCAGTAACATGACTTTTGTAAAAATTTGTTGACAAGTGTTATGGAATGGCAGTTCTTTACTGACTCGTCTAAGTTTATGTGCTGGAGAGGTAAGTTGTGGTAGTGTTATTTAGGAAAGCTTCTTTGTCGAAGCGCCTGAATATAGGATTGTGTTGCTGTGTGTGTTTTCTTAGTAAGAGGGATTGGAAGGTCAAACCTTATGATGATGTGGTCAGTCCAAGGTACCTGGTTGTGGTGGGGGGAATAGTTGGGGTGTTCGGTGACAGATTTTGGGAGGAATATCAAGTCCAGGGTATTTCCCTTGACATGGATAGGATTGTTCATCATTTGTTGGAAGCCAAGGTCTTCCATGAAATCTAAGAACGCTGTAGACTGTTGGAGCAGAAGTGAGGCTAAGTTGAAGTCACCGAGGATGACGTAGGGTTTACTCGTGTGAGATGTGCAGGCTGTTTTCTAAAATTGTTGTAAGGTTAATGTGGTTGCTGGTGGGTGGTTTATGGATGAGGCAAATCACTAGGTCTTTGTTCTCAATTTTGGGAAGGTCTAGCCCATCACTATTACAGGCACTGACCAATGTGTTTAGGTCTTTTTTGGTTAATATTAGGACTCCACCATCTCGGTTTGGTGTTTCTGGGGCAGTTAAATAGACTGTACCCATTTGTACTTAGCTGGTTTAAGAGGATGGTGTCATGTACTGTGAGTCATGTCTCAGTAATGCAAAGGATATCTGGGGATTTGTCTGATATGAAATCAAGTATTAACGGTATTTTATTCCTTACAGATCTCGTTCATTAGTATGCATTTTAGAGGATTAATAGGTTCTGTCTGGCTAGTAGGTTTGATAGGGTTGATGAGTATTAGTCTTTGTTGGGATTTGTATCTATGATTACTATCTCTGGTGTTTCTATGGGTGTGCACATAGCAAATTTGGTTATTGTTTGGGTGATATATGATGGGGATGGGATGATATTGGGGGGGGGTGTTTGAGGAGTCCGGAGTGTGTTAGTGTTGTGATCAGAAGAATGCAAAGTGCGTGAGCTATAGTGCTTTTGATTTCCATCTTTGCAAATGGGTTTCAGTATGGCGTTGTGTTGAATAAGAGAGTATCGGGTGGGGGGGGGGGGTTAGCTGACAAAGTACGGCCAGCACCATGGGACCTAAGCTAGTTAGTAAAGTAGCAGGGATTGTAATGCTGCTATGACGAACCCCAGTGGTGTAGTAGTAGTGGTGGTGGGGGGGGGGGGGGGGCAAATGGGCAAAGTATAATAGTAGCAAAATATGCCAAACTGACAGCGTAATGGCACGTTGCAAAACTGAATGTACAATGATAGAGTGATTGGGAGCAGTAAAAGCGTGTAAAAAAAAAATGATACAATCTTAGGAGGCTCATTCGGGCTGATATTATCCCATACCCCACAAAGGTTTGCCAGTTCTCCCTCCCTCTCATCCCCTCATTTAACGCTGCTGATAGCTTAATCTGTACCCCTGTAATCTCCCCATATAACCTTTCCACTTTGCCCCAATACCCTTGCACCTTTGGGCACTGCCATATCATATGTAGTAAATCACCCCTTCCCCTACATTTGAAGTGTCCGAGTAAATAGCCTTTAACCTCATTGGTGTCCAATACATCCTAAACCTCATCTTTATACTATTCTCCAGCATTGGAGTCCCCCGTGCCAACTTATATGTTCTCTCATTATTGGAAAAGGTTCAGAGAAGAGCCACCAAAATGGTAAAGGGGATGGAAGGATACTCCTATGAAGAAAGTCTAAAAAGGTTAGGGCTCTTTAACCTGGAAAAGAGATGGCTGAGGGGAGATATGATAGAAGTATATAAATTAATGAACGGAGTGGAACGGGTAAATGTAGATCGATTGTTTACGTTATCAGAATATAGAAAGACTAGGGGATATGCAATGAAGCTACAGGGTAAACTATTTAAGACTAATAAAAGAAAATATTTTTTTCACTCAACATGTAATCAAACTCTGGAATTTGTTACCGGAGGATGTAGTAAAGGCTGTTAGTGTAGCTGGGCTTAAAAAAAGGTTTGGACAAGTTTATTTATTTGCAGTCTCTTTTATACCACGCTATTCGACATCAGTGCGGTTTACAATGAACATAAGAGTTGCACATCTCAATTTCGTGATTTGTGCTTACAGTGAAACAGGTATAATAACTTGGGTATACATTAAACAGGAAAATTAAACTTGGGTATGCATTAAGCAGGTAAAATAGGGTATAAATAACCAGTCCCTTAACAAGGAGACACGATGAATAAATACAGTTTACTTTATACAACAATATAATGAGTTATGCGGCACTGCATACGTTTCTCATGGTGGTTGGAGGGGAAGGTGTGATTGCGAGTGATCAGTCTGGGAATGTGACGTGCATGAGTTTGAGGTGCTGCATTGAGATGTGAGTGTGGGGAGAAGACTGCATTATCGTAGTGATGAAGAAAGAGGTGCCGTTTCAGTGCCTTCCTAAATTGGGAGAGTTCACTGATGGTTCTGATAGTTGCTGGTAGTGCGTTCCAGCAGGATGGAGCAAAGAAGAAGGCTCTGGATCTAGTGAATTGAGAACACTTCGTGCTTGCCTTAGGTAATATGAGAGTATTTGCGGCATTCGATCTCCTTGCTCGATTGGGAGGTGTGATTGAAATTAGATCAGTAATGGCAGTAGCAGGGTATTTATTGATGGCTTTATGGGTCATAATTAGGATCTTGAATGAGATCCTGGCTTGTATGGGTAGCCAGTGCAATTGTTTTAGTATTGGGGTAATATGAGAACTTCTTGAGGCTCCATGAAGGATTCTTGCAGCTGAATTCATTGCAAGTTGTAAGGGGTTAGTCGTGCACTTAGGTAGACCATACAAGATCGCATTGGCATAGTCAAAGTGAGGCATTATTAGGGCCTGAAAGACAGTTCGGAAGTCATCAGGTTCTAACAGTTGACGCAAATTGCGGAGGGTCCGGATTTTATGGTACACCGACTTTGTTATGTTTTTGATATGAGCCTTCATATTAAGTTGCTGATCAAGCGTTACACCTAGGTATCTTACTGTAGTCTTGCATATGATCTCTGCGTCGCGAACCTTGATAGACAGGGGTGGAGTAAAAGCCGGATTCCTGGTTACGAAGAGGGCTTCTGTCTTTTTGAAATTTAACTTAAGCATTTGTGCATTTAGCCAGTCTGTGACGGCGTCAAAGCATCTGATAAGTGGGGATAGTTCAAGATGTTCTGTCGAAATTGGCATGTACATCAAGACGTCAAGTTCCTGGAGGAAAGGTCCATAAACCATTATTAAGAAGGGACCCAGGATATCAATGCTTGACCCAGTACAAGCATTGCAGAACCTGTCTTTTTTGGGGAAACTGCTAGGTACATATGACCTAGATTGGCCACTGTTGGAAACAGGCTACTGGGCTTGATGGACCTTGGTCTGACCTAGTATGGCATATCTTATGTTCTCATATATAGCTTCCCATCTGCTCCCATGGTCCCGGGATATCCTCTTTCCACCTCTGCTGTCCCCCTTTGCCTCCCCCCTCCCCTCCCCCTTCTGAAGGAGCATTCTATAAATTTTTGATATCACCCCTTTTCTGGGAACTCAGCTTCCCCATCATTTCCTTGAACTGCATGGGCTTCATAGCCATATTCAGTTTTATCACCCTACTTTGCAGGAAGTACCACAGTTGCACATATGGTAATGATCCTTCTGATCTATCTTATACTCTTGCTGTAACTCCTTGAATGTTCGCAGTCCTCCTCCTCTCCCTATTTATTTATATAGTTGTCCTAACCTTACTAGCCCTTTACTACTCCACCCTGCGTATACTTTAACATTGGTCTCCATCCCCAATTCTGCCACCACCTTAATGAGTGTGTACCTCGAGTATACTTTCCCTTCTAGAAGGTGCCCTCTCCATTTCCGTCATACCTGGAACATAAGTTCCCTAAATGGGTTGCAATCTCCATCTTTATCTCTCCACCCCCCCCCCCCATCCCATATCCTGGCTTCCTTATAGTCCTCTCCCCCTGATTCTATTTGTAACCAATTCAAGGTATCAGACCCCTCCCTCCATGCTAAAAGTGCCCTTAGTTGTGCTGCTTCAAAATATTTCATCAGACATGGCATCCCAAGGCCCTCTTCCAACCGTATTTGGTACATAACATTCCTTGCAATCTTTGGTAGTTTCCCTTCCCAAATAAATTGCAGGATCACATTCTGCAACTTCCCAATCTCTTTCCTGGTCACTCTACATGGCATGGATGTGAACAAAAACACCAGTCTTGGCAGTACGTTCATCTTTACTACCACTATACGGCCCAACCATGACAACCGTAGCCCCCCCCCCCCCCATTTATAGAGATCTCTCCTAATGCTTTCTGTCAATGGTTGATAATTCCATTGTTTGATCTTCTTTATTGGGTTTCCTAATTGTATCCCCAGATATCTAAAATGAGTCACCCATTTAAAACTAGAATGCGACTTCAACCTGCCTTCTAAATACCCCGGTAGATTAAATCCAAGAACTTCAGTCTTACTCTGATTTATTTTATAGCCTGCAATACTACTAAACCCCTGTATTAGTCTCAACAATACTGGCAAGGTGGTTAAAGGCTGCTTTATTGTAAGTATTACATCATCGGCAAATGGTGCTATTTTTTCCTCCTTATTGCACTCTATTATTTATTATATTCTCTTATATACCGTGCTATTCTGCATCAGTGCAGTTTACATTGAACAAACTGAAATTACATTGAACAGGGCATTATAACTTGGAGATAACTATTTTACAGGGAACATGGGCTATGGAGGGTTAAGTGGCTTGCCCAAGACCACAAGGAGCACCTGTGGGACTAGAAACCCCAGTCCTTCCAGCCCAAGGTTGCTGTCCTCTAGTGGGATTTGAACCCCCGACCTTCCAGCCTGAAGTACCTTGCCCCAACCACTAGGCCACTCCTCCACTCCACTTTATGTTTACCTCCCACCTGATTGTTTCTGCCAAGGGCTCAATCATCAACGCAAATAAGTGGCGATAGTGGACACCCTTGCCTAGTACCCCTCTCTAGTGTAAACTACTCGGAATATCCCCCATTTTATCCGAATCCACGCACAGGGATGCTCATACAATGCCCTTATTCAAGCTATAAATTTGTCCCCAAACCCCATTTGCTCCAACACTTGAAACATATATGGCCACTCAACCCGGTCAAACGCCTTCTCCGCATCTACTGTTACTAATACTGCCTGCTCCCCTGTGCTCTGAAGATGCCAAGCTATGTTCATCACTTTTCTTATATTATCGCTTCCTTGCCTCTCCTTTACAAAACCCATTTGGTCCCTATGTATTACCTTGGTAGGATTTCTTGAATACGATTTGTGAAGACCTTAGCTAATATTTTTGCATATAAATTGATCAGTGAGATGAGCCACATACTCCCTTATCCTTGCCAGGTTTCGGCAATACCGTTATGCCCGCCTTCTCCATAGTCTTGGGGATCCCTTCTCCTTCAAGAGTCTTATTGAATACCTGGGTTAGTATTGGTGTAACCTACTCCATCTTCTTATAGAACTTGGCCATGAATCCATCCAAGTCCAGGGACTTCCCTATTTTCAGAGGGTGTATAGCCACCTTCACTTCCTCCCCTATTCTTTCCCTGTCCTCTGGCGCGACCTGCTTCAAATTTATATTCTTGCAAGAAGTCCTTTATCTCTTCCTGCCCCTTTTGTAACTCACTTATATAACTTTCGATAGTATTCTTGGAAGATCTGACTAATTTCCTTTGTGTGGTGTACCATCTTTCTCCTTATTGTCCCTAATTCTGTATACAGGGTGGCCTAAAAAAGTGAGAACATCTCGTAAATTAAAAGCTTAAATAGTTTACTTATTTACCATTTTTGGCTATGTAACGTCTTTATTTCAACAATTTCCGATCACCATCTTTGTTTTAATTTGTCAATCATTTACATCTGTCTTTTTGAATTTTTAAATAATTTATATGCTACGAGACGTTCTCACTTTTTTTTGGGCCACCCTGTGTATATATGCTGCCTGCCTTTGGGCCTTCAATCTACTTGCCAGAATTTTCCCTGCCTTATTACCACCTCCAAAATATTTTTGCTTCAGCACATTTAATTTGTAGGCTATTTCTTGTGCTCGTAATCTGCGTAACGCTGCTTGAGCCTTTATCAGATTAGCAATCGCTACTGGGTCATAATCTCTCTGATGTTGGGCTTCCAAATTTTTTATCTTCCCTAACAACTCTACTTCTACTTTCCCCTTCTCACATTTAATTCTCGCTGCCGTACTTCCCTCTGATCACCGCCTTGAGCCCATCCCACACTGTTTAACCGGACCTCCCCTGTCTTGTTATAATATAGGTACTCCTGTATAGCCTCCCCTATTGCTGCCACCTGCCCTTCGTCCTTCAGTAATGAATCGTTTTAACTTCCAAAATTTTATCCCCTCATTCTCTGCCCCTATGTCAAAAATCACAGTGACTGGTGCATGAGCCGTCCATGTACCGTATTTTCCGGCGTATAAGACGACTTTCTAAGCCCTGAAAATATGCTCAAAAGTCGGGCGTCGTCTTATATGCCGGTCCACGTTCTGCGACGTGGCTCTGTCTCGCTTTGTGTACAACGTTGCTACGAATCCAATTGCTTGACTTATGCAAAGCATTGCCTTGGCGTTCCAACACTAGCACAGCGGTTCTCAACCTGTAGGATTTAGCGGGGGTCGCCTCGTTAAAAAATAAAAATTACCGGTAAATGCGCAGAAGTTGCTGCCGCTGCCGAGTCCGCTTCTCGGCAGCGGCAAACTCACCGACTTCTTCTTCTGCAGCCGCGGCTCTCTGCCTCTTAGGGAACCGCGGCTGTGCTTGTAAAATCATCGCGGAGCCCTTCCTGTCTTGACGGGCTCCGTGCAGCATTGTCCCGCCTAAAGGAAGTTGTTTACCACTTCCTTTGGAGGCGGACAATGCTGCACGGAGCCCGTCAAGACAGGAAGGGCTCCGCGATGATTTTACAAGCACAGCCGCGGTTCCCTAAGAGGCAGAGAGCCGCGGCTGCATTAGAAGGGAGGCTGACATGGGGAGAGGGAGGGAGCTGACATGGGGAGAGGGAGGGAGCTGACATGGAGGGAGGGGGGCTGACATGGAGGGAGGGAGCTGATATGGATGGATTGGGGAGGCGGGCTGACATGGAGGGAGGGAGCTGATATGGATGGAGGGAGGGAGGGGGGCTGACATGGAGGGAGGGAGCTGATATGGATAGGTGGAGGGAAGGGGGCTGACATGGAGGGATGGAGCACTGGTAATGGGGTTGAGGGAGGAATAGCACTGGAAATGAGCTGATTAGGGGAGGCTAGGACTGGTAATGAGCTGATGGGGGGTAGGACTGGTATTGGGCTGATTAGGGGAGGCTAGCACTGGTAATGGGGTTGAGGGGGGATTAGCACTGGAAGCGAGCTGATTGGGGGGCTTTGGGCATGGGCTAATTGTGGGGAGGGGAGGATAGAGCTGCTGGCCCTGGAAGAAAACTGGGGGCTAAGGCTACAAATGGCTGATATGAGGGGATGGGAGAATGGAACTGGAAGGGAGTGGATCTGAGAGGGGCTGCCATGGTATTTGTACTAGAAGGGACTGGTCAGTGGGGAAGGAGGGGGAATGGAAGGGAATGGACACCAGTGGCAATCATGACATTGGAAGGTACTGGGAGTGAGGACTGGAAAGGGGCTGATATTGGGGAGGGTTACTGGGACTGGAAATAGGCTGATGGAAAGAAGTGAAGAAAACGAAAGAAGAGATAAGAAATGGCAGATGGACCATAGACCACAGAAAGAGAGCTAAGAGAAGACAGGAAAGCAGAAGCCTCAGATCGGGACCAGCATGATCAGAGAATAAATTGGTCAGACAACAAAGGTAGAAAAAATAATTTTATTTCATATTAGTGATTTGACTACAAAATCATCATCATTTTGAAATCAAATATTGTTACTTGTTGTGATATTTTCCGGCGTATTTTTTTTGGTGTGCGCTGGAAGAGGGGTAGTCTTATACGGCGAGTATAGGCCAAACACCTATATTTTAACAGGAAAAGTAGGGGGTCGTCTTATACGCCCAGTCGTCTTATACGCCCAGTCGTCTTATACGCCGGAAAATACGATAATTTCCCCTTGCTCCACCTCTTTCACCCATGAAAACCATTTTCCACCTCCCCAGATCATGTCCAATCTGCTGTATGTGCCATGTACATGTGAGTAGAATGTATACTTGTGCTCCCCTGGATGCCTAGACCTTCAGAGATCTATCAATCCCAACCTCTCCTGCATCTTCATGCTTTGTCTATCCCTTCTCTCCCCACTGCTCTGTCCCCCGCTATTGTTTAGTCTTGGATTACTAGTTAAATTATAGTCCCCTCCCAACACTATAGGGATATCCCCTAATTCCTCCTTCAGTATTTTCTCATATGTTTCTCCTTGTCCCTCATTCGGCCCATATAAACTTATCACCTACACCTCTTCATCCCCCACTCACCCTCACCCATCTACCTTCTTTCTCTCTCCCCTCCCTTACTACTAAATGTCTATAAGCTACCCCTACCATGATTCCCAACCCTCCTCTGAGGATTCGCTCTCTGTCCTGCCAACACCATTTTTGGATAATCCTTTGAGGTTAACAAGTGTTCTGGTCCACTCGTAGGTGCGTCTCCTGAACACAGATAATATCAGCGTTCATCCACCTACCCTCTCTTTCCAGGAGTTTCCATTTTTGCCACATTTGCAATCCCTTTGCATTTATGGTGGTTATCCCTAATGTGTTCAATAAAAAAAAATCTAACACTATATTTTCCCCTGCTCCTCTACTCTTTGCCATCCTCCCCACTTTTGTGTCTCCCCCTTCCCCTTCCTCCTCCTTTGCCTCTCCCCCCTCTTTGCTCCCGTCCCTATTCCCCCTCCCTTGCCCTCACACACTCCCCCCTCCTTGTCCAGGAATTATAAGAGTAGTACGTCCCCTGCCTCCCCCGCCCTATCCATCCCTATCTCCCTTCACCCACCATCCCATCATCCCCCTTAATGCTTCCCCCTCCCAGCCTCTGTTCCCCTCCCCACCCCCTCAGTGTTTATCTTCTTCCTTATTCTCCCCTCCTCCTCCGTCACTTTGGTTCCCTTCCTCATATAATCAAATTTAAACATGCATGTAACTTTTTCAGATCTTCAACTTTAACATCCTAAATGTCTCTACTTTCTTACAACTTTCCTTCCCCAAAATGTTTTTCTCTGCTTGTCCACCTCCACTTGCTCCTCCTCATCCTCCGCCTTCATATTCATATTTAGAATTAGCACTCCTTTTTGCAGCTCAGTGCCCTTCATTGTTTAACTTTTTCTTTGCTCTCTTTGCTCCGTCTCTTCTTTAATTCTTGCTGCTCCTCCAAACCTTTGCGCTTCTCAGCTCTGGTCCCGACTGATTCAGCCTCTTGTCTGCTGTCTGATCTCTGAAGCTTGATCCCCCACTTCTTGGAGTGCTGCCTTTGCCGCCTCCTATGGACTGCACCCTCCCAAGTTTTCCCTTTAGTGTAAATGAAAGTCCAAAGGGATGCAGCCATCTATACTTAATATCCCCACTTCGTAGAGTCTGTCACAGGTTGCATTGCTCTTTGCCGCTGTAGTGTTGCTATGGATAGGTCCTCATAGATAGTTACTGGGTAGCCTTGCTAGTTTAAAGTCCTCAAACTCCGCATTTTTGTTACAATCCTTTCTTTTGTTTTACATCCTGTTAGATAATATCTCTGGGTCTGTTTGCTCTTGGCATCCCCAATGCTCTGTGAGCTCTGTCCATCAATATTTCCTTGGGAGCCACTTCTCCCCCTTCTTGAGCACCTCCGAGCATACTAAGGCCACCACCTTCACATTATCTTGGAATTCTTTCTCCTCCGGAATGCCTCGGGTTATTCCTGTGAGATCTGTTTTCTAAGTCTTCCAATTTATATTGCATGTTTTGCCATTTCTGTACTTCCAAATGCCAATGCTGCTGCTGCTCTTGTTGCTGTTCAATGCTTTGAAATCGATTCTCATGATTTCCTGCTGTATGAGTCAATTCAGCTATATTTTCCTTCAAGTTGCCTATAAGTTCGCCGAGCTCTGTTTTTACTGCTTGCACCTCCTATGTTTTATTCTGTAAACCATTCCTTTAATTCTGCTTTGGTTATTTCACTTAGTCTCTCTTTTTCTTGTTCCTGATTACTTCTCTGCGCAAGCACCTCTGTTCGCTCTGTTTGCTCAGTCTGCCTAGTTTTATTTTCGTGTGCAATGTGTTCACGGTTGCTTGGCATAGTCCCTCAAGTCCATAGTTTTCCTTCTCGTGGCCATACTTCTGTAGCATGCTTCTTCTAGGCACTTCTTTATTTCTACTCGATCTTTTGCTGTGCTTGGTTTCCCTGCAAAAAGAGAAAAACCCAAAGAAAAAAGCCCATTTGCCGTCCACTCCAAAATGATCCCTCTTTGCCCATTCAGTCTCTTCCCACCGACTGATTAGGCTTTGGGCTTCTGTTTGGTGTGTGTGGTTGTGTTTTTTTTTTTTTTGTTAGTTTATTTCTGCTCTCTGGATTCCCTTTCCTCGTAACATTGAACTGCTTTTGTTTTGGTCTAGCAGTACTCACAGCATTGTTCACAGCATTACATCCTGTTTGTTCACACCAACTTGCGCGCTCTCAAGTTATTTCCTCTTTATTTCTGCCTCCGTTCATTTATCTCCCTCAGCACACTCGCTTTCTTCTGCCGCATCAGCTTACTGTGCCTTCCTCTGCTCCACGTGGCTGCTGATCGCCATCTTTGCCTTCTCTTGTCTCCTCATCCAATTCTCCCCCCCCTACCGCTTGCAATCCGCCACTCTCCAACACTCCGTTCTCCGCTCCCCTGCCGACCCTGGGGTTCTCAGCGCTGTTTTTCACAGCTTTCCACTTCCTCTGAGGATGGTTTTCTGCTGTTTCAATGGGATTAGCCCCGGAATGGTGCCTTCACACCACCTTCGGGATCGGTGACGTCACTTCCTCTGGTCTGGGACAATTTTAAGGTGTGTTTTCTTGGAGTGGGCCCATATCACCTTGGATCAATGGGTTCTTGAAGTAGTGAAACCAAGGTTATGTCCTAGAATTTTCAGAACACCTCTGAAGAATTTTGATCTGTGTGTAGAGTCCAAACACAGAGCAGTCATGGTAGCACACTTCCTAGAGTTGGAAGCCATTGTGCTGGTTCCACCTCCCGAGTGCAGAATGGGGTGATTTTTCCATTAATTTTGTTCTGAAGACTGACCTTTTGGCCTATTCTAGCCCTCTGAGTTCAGTGCAGTGCTGCGGGATCACAGATTACTTTACAGAGACTTTGGTCGTTCATTGTTGTAGCCTGAAAGGAAGAGTATTTGACCAAAATTAAAGCTGCTGAAAAGCAGGGGACTTGGGGGGAAAAGCACTGTAGATTGGTTTGGAAAGAGGAGATGGTACTGTCATCCACACTGGTGTAGTCTACAGACCTCCAACTCAAATGGAAGAAAGACTTGATCAATGTTCCTGAGCGGGTGTCCAGTTTAGTCCTCCACATCCGGGTAGTGCACCTCCTCCTGCAGCAAGGAGACTGGACCAATCAACTCTTTAGAACCGTAGCCTGCTTACTGCTGGAACTCCCATGAGCCCTCCAGTGTGTCCAGTCTCCTTGCAGCAGGAGGTGGTGTGAGCCTGGAGCTAGGCTCACTTCTTGTTATTGCTTGTGTCTTCTCCAGTTTCATTTACTTTAATTTACTTTACTTCTTTTTCCTGGCTACTGTCTCTTTAATTGGGTTTCAAAAAAAAAAAAAAAAGGATTTGGCAGCGAGTGTCAGTGACACACAGTGGAGAGGCTGAACGGCACTGCTCTTCCTCCCTGGTTCCCTGCCTGCAGTCTCTACCGGCTGCTCTGATCGCTCACCCAGGACTGTTCGGGGGCAGGATCAGCATACCCGCGGCGCTGCTTCTTCCTTTCTATTGCCCTGAACACGCGGCCAGGCACTCCGGCTGCGATCCGGTGCTTGTCTGCCCTTCAGCACTCCGGTTCTCTGCTTTTCTCCGGTCCGGCTGAGCGCCTGTCTGATCGTTTGCCTTTCCAAATTTACAGGGTAAGTATTCTTTCTTCGGGGTTTTTTTGCTCATCGGTGCTTTTCCTTTATTTTTGGATTTTTTGGGTTTTTTGGCACCCTTTTTTTCTCCGGCGAGACGCTTGCGGCGGCCATTTTGGATTTTAATTTTTGGCGGTAATTGCCTTTGCTGGCTTTCCATACCTTTAATTTCGTAGCGTTTTTGCCTTCCCTTCAGTTTTGGGCATTTTCTGGCTATTTCTTTTTTGTTTTCGTTTCTAAAAAAAAAAAAAAAAAAAAAAAGGGGTTTAAGTTCGCGGGGTCTGTGTGCGGCTGGGCACTTGATCCTCGGCTGTCTCAGCGTGCACTATTTCTCTCCTTTCTACAGTTGCGCCCCTGGTTGCCTGTAAAAACAAAAAAACAAAACAAAGAAATGTCCTCCAAACCACAATGCCTAGTCTGCGGTTTGCGTAGGCGGTCCGTCTCTGCTGCTGGATTCTGCTCCAGCTGTGCTGCAGTCTCCTCCGGCATGGAACACCAGGGGGACTCCCCTTCTTCAGCAGAGCATCTGGTGACTCCGCTGTCTGCTGAGGGTGATCTTTCTCCGGGGCCTCTGTTGCCGCCTGTGGCTACTGGCGCTCAGGCTCCGGGGTCCAGAGTCTGTGGAACAAGGGGATGCTTCTTCTGCTCTGACGCATTTTTCTCCAGATTTCGTGCTCATTATGCACCAGGCGTTCAAGTTGGGGCAGTTGGGCAAGTGGCCTGAGTCCTCTCCTTCAGCTCTCGTCCCTCTGCCGTCTGTATCGGTTCCGCTAGAACCACCCTCCAAGGCGGCTAAGAAGTCGCGCACTGCTAGCTTGGTGCATGAAGATTTCGATGTTCCAGACCTTGAGCTGGATGCTGACCTTGAAGGCAGTGGCGATGACCTTGAAGAGGGTGAAATTCCAGACCCTGAGGATCAGGCTAGAATTGTTCGGGTCTTTCGTAAGGAGGAGTTGGTTCCCCTTATCACGGAAGCCCTTCAGACTCTCAATCTCTCAGCGCCGGCTCCGGGGGAGGCCGATGTGTTGGAGGATCCCCTTATTCAGGCGGTTCGGGACTCTCAAGTGGTCTTCCCTGTTCACCGGGTGGTAGCTCAGATGATACAGACCGAGTGGGACCATCCGGACGCTGGCTTGAAGGGCATCCGGACGATGCATCGTCTTTATCCGTTGAAGGACGAGGATAAAGAGAAATTCAAGTCTCCTCGAGTTGATGCAGCAGTATCTGCGGTGACCAAAAAGACCACTATACCGGTGGAAGGCAGTGCTGCCTTGAAGGATCTTCAAGACAAGAAAGTGGATGGTTTATTGAAGCAAGCATTCGAGACAAATGCTTTATTGCTACAGGCTTCGATTTGTGCGGCCTGGATTGCTAGAGCTTCTTTGAGATGGGCTCAGCGCTTGCGTCAGAATTCTTCCCTAGACCAACAGGCATTGCTTGAGGTTACTCGCCTAGAGTCGGGTTCCGCTTATCTGGCAGATGTCCATTATGATTTGATTCGTACCATGGCGAATAGTATGGCTTTGTTGGTGGTTGCGCGCAGGTCCCTTTGGTTGCGTAACTGGGCCGCCGACTCTTCTTCCAAGTCTCGCCTTAGCCGACTTCCCTTTAAGGGTAGGTTGCTCTTTGGGGAGGACTTGGACAAGTTAGTGAAAGACTTGGGGGAGTCCAAAGGTGGAAGGCTTCCGGAGGACAAGCCCAAGTCGGTTAGAGCTTTTCCAGCGTCTCGGGGTTCCTTTCGGGATTTTCGGCGCTTTCGGTCGACCCGCCTTTGGAATTCCCAGCGAGGCCAGTTTGCATCTCGGACTCAGTCCTTTCGTGGTTTCCGGGGGGCTGGTAGGGGCTTCTCCATCGCTTCCTCCGGTGCCTCCTCTTCCTTTAGTCGCAAACCGCAATGAAATGAGGCGGGCTCCGGAGGGGGTTCAAGTTATCGGCGGACGTCTCCGGAACTTTCTACCCTCTTGGGCCCACATTACTTCGGACCGTTGGGTCCTCGAGATCGTCAGGGACGGTTATGCGTTGGACTTTGCCATCCCTCCAAGAGATTCCTTTGTCCTCTCTCTCCCTGCAAAGGGTTGCAGAAGGAACTGGACATTCGGCTGACCTTGGAGCGCTTGTTAGCACTGGGTGCCGTCGTCCCAGTTCCTGCGAACGAGTGCGGACTCGGTCATTACTCCATTTATTTCATGGTGCCAAAGAAGGACGGCTCCGTACGCCCTATTCTCGATCTCAAGGGCGTGAATCGCTGTCTCCGAGTACCTCATTTCCGGATGGAGACTCTCCGTTCCGTCATTGTCGCCGTGCGACAGGGAGAGTACTTGACTTCTCTGGATCTCACCGAGGCTTATCTGCATATTCCCATTCGGCCCGCTCATCAGAAGTATCTCCGATTCGCGTTTCCCTGGGGTCACTTTCAGTTCCAAGCACTACCCTTCGGCCTAGCCACCGCGCCTCGCATTTTCACCAAGGCGATGGTAGTAGTCGCGGCGGCCTTGCGCAAGGAGGGGGTTCTGGTGCACCCTACCTCGACGATTGGCTGATAAGAGCGAAGTCCGCGAAAGAGTTTGCAGGCCACGGACAAAGTCGTTCGTCTTCTGCAGAATCTCGGCTGGGTGATCAACGTCTCCAAGAGTCAGCTGGTGCCGGCTCAACATCTTGAATATCTGGGTGTTTGTTTCGATACGGTCACAGGGATAGTGTCTCTCCCGGATCGCCGGGTCCAGAGTTTGCGTCAGCTCCTGCGGGTGTTCCTGGCGGACCCCGCTCCTTCGGCCTGGTGGTATCTCCGCTTATTGGGAACCATGGCGTCGACTCTGGAAGTAGTTCCGTGGGCCCGATTTCATATACGACCTCTTCAGCATGCGCTGCTACGTCGTTGGTCTACAATGGTGGCTGTCCCCGCTATCGCTTCGGACGGGAGCACCCTTGGAGCAGCCCCTCTGGTTGCCGGTCATCACAGATGCGAGTCTCTCCGGCTGGGGAGCCCACTGCCAGGGCCGGTTTGCACAGGGGACATGGTCTCCGCAGGAGGCTCGGTGGTCGATCAACCGGCTCGAGCTGCGGGCAATTCGGCTAGCGCTTCAAGCTTTCGAGGAGTCAGTCCGAGGCTGAGCGGTTCGTGTTCTGTCGGACAACGACGGCGGTGGCATACGTCAACCGGCAGGGCGGCACAGGCAGCGTGCCCCTGGAAGTCGAGGCGGACGCGCTTTTTCTTTGGGTGGAAAAGCGTCTCCTGGCCATTTCGGCAGCGCATATCGCTGGAAAGGACAATGTCATGGCAGATTTTCTCAGTCGTGTGCGAATAGACGCCGGCGAGTGGGAGTTGCACCCACAGGTTTTTGCTCAAATAGTTCGTCGGTGGGGTCCGCCCATCATGGATCTCATGGCGACGTTCGAAACGGCCAAGACGAGTCGTTTCTTCAGCAGGCGACGGGAACGAATGTCCGAGGGTATCGACGCCCTTCTCCAACCGTGGCCCGAGTTCGAGCTTCTGTATGTCTTTCCGCCGTGGGCTCTGATTAGCAGAGTAGTTCAGCGCATCGAGGCCCACTGCGGAACGGTCCTGTTAGTGGCGCCGGATTGGCCCCGCCGCCCGTGGTACGCGGATCTGGTGTGGCTGCTCGACGGCGTGCCGTAGCGCCCTCCTTCCCTAGTGGATCTCCTGATGCAGGGGCCTCTGCGCATGCCTCAGGTGGATCGGTTCTCGCTTACGGTATGGCCATTGAAAGGGCTCGGTTGAGGAAGAAAGGGTATTCCCCAGAGGTTATTTCCACCCTGCTGCGGGTGCGGAAGCCGTCTACCTTCCTCACTTATGTTCGGATTTGGCGGATTTTTGAGGATTGGTGTTCCCGGCATGCGGTCCGGGCTGCCACTTCTTCCATTGCGGTCATTCTTAGTTTTTTGCAGGATGGTTTTGACAAGGGTCTGGCCGCAAGCTCGTTGAAGGTCCAGATTGCCGCTCTGGCGTGCTATCGCGGCAAGATTCACGGCGTCCCTCTTTCCTCCCATGCGGACGTTCGGCGTTTTCTCAAAGCTGTGTTTCGGTTGCGTCCTTCTCGCAGGGTTGTCTTGCCACCCTGGGATGTGAACCTGGTGCTACAGGCTTTGTCTCGGGCGCCCTTTGAGCCGCTCCGCCGTGCATCTGTAAAGGACTTGACATTGAAGGCAGTCTTTCTCGTTGCCATCTGCTCGGCGCGTCGTATCTCTGAACTTCAGGCGCTTTCTTGTAGAGCTCCCTTTTTATCCTTTCTTAGCGATAGGGTAATTTTGCGGACGGTTCCTTCTTTCTTGCCTAAAGTGGTGTCTTCCTTTCACGTGAATCAACCCGTAGTTTTGCCGGTTTTCGCTCCAGGATCGTCTTCAGAGTCCGGCTCAGTACTTCATAAGCTTGATGTGCGTCAGGTCCTACGTCAGTATCTCAAGGTGTCCGCGCCTTTTCGAAAGTCGGATCGTTTGTTCGTGCTGTTTGGGGGTCCGCGGAAAGGGGAAGTGGTGGCTAAAGCCTCCATTTCTCGGTGGATTAAGGAGGCAATCTCCTCGGCGTATCTTCTGCAGGGGAAGATCGTGCCTTTGGGGTTGCGAGCTCATTCCACTAGGGCGCAGGCCGCGTCTTGGGCGGAGCATGGTCTCGTTTCTCCACTGGAAATTTGTCGAGCGGTGACGTGGTCCTCCCTCCATGCCTTTAGTAAACATTACCGTTTGGATGTGGCAGTGGCTCGGGATACCAGTTTTGGGTCTGCGGTCTTGCGCGCCGCGTGCCAAGACCCCCCCCCCCGTTGTTGACTGCTCTGGTACATCCCGGATGTGGAGGACTAAACTGGACACCCGCTCAGGAAATGGAAATTACACTTACCTGGTAATTGAAGTTCCTGGAGGGTCCAGTTTAGTCCTCCTTCCCGCCCGGAATTTTCTATTTGCTCAGTCTTGGCGGCGCGCTTTGCCCGTTGTACTCTGCTGTCGGTTACCTTGAAGAATCCTATGCAAAAAAAAAAAAAAAAAAAAGAACAGAGGGGACCATCACCCTTGGGTTTCTGTCCCATGGATTTTCGTTCCCTCGAGTTTGTTCTCGGTCTTCTCTTTTTGCTTTCTGTTTCCTCAGCTTCCGGTGTTGACGGTCGGTATTCGGGACCGGGAACTGAAGCAAGGTGCAGCGTTTCAGCCCTCTCGTTTGGGGAGGGGGTTCTGCACCGCCTCTGTGAGTGCTTTTCTGGTTTTCTGTACTTTCCTTAATCTGTTCTTTCTTCAGTCTGCTTTGTTACTAGTTCACTGGAGGGCTCATGGGAGTTCCAGCAGTAAGCAGGCTACGGTTCTAAAGAGTTGATTGGTCCAGTCTCCTTGCTGCAGGAGGAGGTGCACTACCCGGATGTGGAGGACTAAACTGGACCTTCCAGGAACTTCAATTCCAGGTAAGTGTAATTTCCATATATTGCAAAGGTAGAAAAGGGCAAAGTGGTGATACTGGGGGACTTTAATCTGCCAGGTATGGATTGGAGTATTCTATCTGCAAATATGGGAGAAAGCAGAAAGAGCATGGATGGTCCTACAAGAGGCTTTGCTCAGGCAACTGGTGAAGGAACCCACCAGTGAAGGGTCAACAATGGATCTGGTGCTCACTAATGGAGACAGTGTGTCTTAACATCTCGGTCTGTGCCCACTTCAGCAGCAGTGATCGCTGCATGGTGTGGTTTGAGGTAAAGGTCAATGCAGAATCCAATCACAGCGAACTAAGTCCTGGATTTCAAAAATGCTGACAACAGTAAAATGGGGAAAGTACCTGAAGGAGGAGCAGGTGGAATGGGAGGAGATAAGGGAAGTGGAAAGGCAGTGGGCCAAACTGAAAGAGGCCATAACAAGGGCAACAGATCAACATAGTATATGTTGGCAGATAAAGATCAACATGGCCCATCTAGTTTGCCCAGCAAGGTGGCAAGAGTAGGTGCATCTGCCGCTCCATGCAGGTCATCCCTCCCCATGCTTTTGTTTAGGGATGTACCCACCGCTCCGTGCAGGTCACCCCTATTTGTTGAGATAGCAGAGACCGTTACATTTATTTTGATTTTATCCTGTTGCTATAAAGGTATCCACTGTGTCTGTCCTATGCCATTTCGAATTCTGTCACTGTATTTGCCCCCACCACTTCCATCGAGAGGGCATTCCAAGCATCCACCACTCTTTCAGTGAAAAAGTATTTCCTGACGTTGCCTTTCAGTTTACCTCCTTGCAGATTCATGTTATGCCCTCTAGTATTACAGCTTCCTCATCTTTGAAAAAGGTTTATTCATTAATCCTCAAGTATTTGGAGTGGAGGAGTGGCCTAGTGGTTGGGGCAAGGTACTTCAGGCCGGAAGGTCGGGGGTTCAAATCCCACTAGAGGACAGCAACCTTGGGCCGGAAGGACTGGGGTTTCTAGTCCCACAGGTGCTCCTTGTGGTCTTGGACAAGTCACTTAACCCTCCATAGCCCATGTTCCCTGTAAAATAGTTATCTCCAAGTTATAATGCCCTGTTCAATGTAATTTCAGTTTGTTCAATGTAAACCGTACTGATGCAGAATAGCGCGGTATATAAGAGAATGTAAATAAAAAAAGTATTTAAAGGCCTATTTGTAAGGGTAGTATATAAAAGCAAGAGGAAAAGGAAACAGATATGGTTTTCCAAAGAAGTGTCTGTGTCATTGTTCACAAGTTTCAGAGGAACACAGAAAAGAATACCAGAAAAAACTGAAAGAGGCAAAGATTGCAGGATAGCAAAAGCACACACGGAATATGAGGCGAGGGTAATGACATTCTGGTATATTGGGGAAAGGAGGAAGGCTAGAAGTGGAATTACAAAAACTCAGATGCTGAGGACCAATTTGTGGAAAGCAGAATTGCTAAACACATGCTTCTGTTTTCATGTTCACTAAAGAAAGTCCTGGTAAAAGAGCCACATATGACTGATAGTGGTATTAAGAGGAACGGAGTAGATGTAATACCATTCACGGAAGATGTTTATGAACAGCTTGCAAAACAAAGTGTACAAGGCCATGATATCAAATCAGATACATCCCAGGATACTGAAGGAGCTCAGGAAGGATTTGGCAGTACCTTTAAAAGATGTTTAATAGCTCCCTGGAGACTAGGGTGGTAGCATGGGATTGGAGAAGGGCTGACCTGGTCTTTCACAAAAGTGGCAACATAGAGGTGGCAAACTACAAGCTGGTAAGCCTTACCTCGATGGTGGGAAAAGGAATGAAGATGCTGAAAGAGGATAGTGGTTTTTCCTCAAAGCCAAAGCCACATGGCTTTACCAAAGGAAGATCATGCCAAACAAATCTGATTTTCTTTGACTGGGTGACCAGAGAACTAGATCAAAGGCATGAGGTGGATGTGGTCTACTTCTATTTCAGCAAAGCTTTTGATACGGTTTATCATAGGAGTCTTGTGAATAAATTGAGCAGCCTGGGGATGGATCCCAAGATGGTGAATGGAACTTGCTCTGAAGAAAGGAAGGCGTGAAATGGAGTGCCTCAGAGATTGGTCCTGGGGCTACTACTGTTCAATGTCTCTGTGGGTGATATTGCCAAAGGGTTAAAAGGAAAGGTCTGCCTTTCCTAATCGTCCCTCCAGTCCAGTCCAATACATCTGGGTTATCTCTGTCCACCAGCTGTGAGGAAGTGAGCATGTCAGATTTTTGATGTCACAGTAGAAGAGCTCCCTCCTTAGGCACCAGAAACCAGTATCTCTCTTCCTAGCAGCAAGGACAGGAACATAAGAACATAAGATATGCCATACTGGGTCAGACCAAGGTCCATCAAGCCCAGTATCCTGTTTCCAATAGTGGCCAATCTAGGTCATACGTACCTAGCAGTTTCCCCAAAAGACACAGGTTCCGCAATGCTTGTACTGGGTAAAGCATTGATATCCTGGGTCCCTTCTTAATAATGGTTTATGGACCTTTCCTCCAGGAACTTGTCCAAACCTTTTTTAAGCCCAGCTACACTAACAGCCTTTACTACATCCTCCGGTAACAAATTCCAGAGTTTGCTTACACGTTGAGTGAAAAACTATTTTCTTATTAGTTTTAAATAGTTTACCCTGTAGCTTCATTGCCTGTCCCCTAGTCTTTCTATATTCTGATAACGTAAACCATCGATCTACGTTTATCTGTTCCACTCCGTTCATTAATTTATAGACTTCTATCATATCTCCCCTCAGCCGTCTCTTTTCCAGGTTAAAGAGCCCTAACCTTTTTAGCCTTTCTTCATAGGAGTATCCTTCCATCCCCTTTACCATTTTGGTGGCTCTTCTCTGAACCTTTTCTAATAACTCTATATCCTTTTTAAGATACGGCGACCAGAATTGCACACTATTCAAGGTGCGGTCTCACCATGGAACGATATAGAGGCATTATAATAGCTTTTGTTTTATTTTCCTTTCCTTTCCTTATGATACCTAGCATTCTATTTGCTCTCTTGGCTGCCGCTGCACACTGAGCCGAGGCTTTTAACATGTTATCCACAATGACGCCTACTTTCCAGATCATTTATGAATATGTCAAAAAGCAGCGGACCCAGCACAGATCCCTGGGGTACACCACTATTCACCTTTTTCCATTGGGAAAATTGGCCATTTAGCCCAACCCTCTGCTTTCCATCTTTTAACCACTTCTTGATCCACAGTAGTACACTGCCTCCTATCCCATGACTCTTTAGTTTTGCCAAAGGTCTCTGAGGGACCTTGTCAAAGGCTTTCTGAAAGTCCAGATACACTATATCAACCGACTCACCTTTGTCCACCTGTTTATTCACACTTTCAAAAGAACATAACAGATTAGTAAGACAAGATCTTCCTTGTCTAAAGCCATGTTGGCTGTCTCCCATTAGGCCATGACTCTACATGCTGAGTAATTTTATTCTTTATGATGGTTTCTACCATTTTTCCCGGTACTGACATGAGGCTCACCGGTCTAGTTTCCCGGATCACCCCTGGAACCCTTTTTAAAAATTGGTGTTACATTGGCGATCCTCCAATCTTCAGGTATTAGAGATGATTTTAATGATAGTTCACAGATTACTAATAGCAGGTCTGCAATCTCATATTTCAGTTCTTTCAACACCCTTGGATGTATACCATCCGGCCCAGGTGATTTACTACTCTTCAGTTTATCTAATAGTTGTAATACATCTTCCCGATGTATCGATATTTCCTTCAATTCTTCCGCACCTTTAAATACCACTTCAGTCATGGTTAACATCCCTACATCTTCCTCAGTAAAGACCGAAGCAAAGAATTCATTCAGTCTCTCCGCTATCGCCTTGTCACCTCTTAGTGCCCCTTTAACTCCTCTATCATCTAATGGGTCAACTGACTCTCACAGGTTTTTTGCTACGAATGTACTTGAAAAAATCTTTATTTCGCGTTTTTGCTTCCACAGCAAGCTTCTTCTCAAATTCTCCCTTTGCCTGCTTTATCAATGCCTTGCATTTGATTTGCCAGTGCTTGTGCTGTGTCCAGGTTTCATCGTTTGGCTCTTTTTTTCCATTTCCTGAACGATGCTTTTTTGGCAACAGCCTCTCTGACCTCACCTTTAAACCATGCTGGCAGTTTTTTGGACTTCCTTCCACTTATAGCGTGGAATACAGCTGGTCTGGGCTGCCAAGATAGTATTTTTCAACAACACCCAAGCTTGATGTAAGTCTTTTACCTTTGCAACTGCTCCTTTTTATTTTTTTTTTTTAACTATTTTTCTCATTTTATCATAGTCTCCCTTTCGAAAGTTAAAAGGTAGTACTGTGGATTTCCGTACTATCCCTCCTCCACTAATTAAATCAAAGACTATCATGGCTGAGCTCTACTGGATAGAACTTAAAAAAACAAAACAAAAAAAACAAAGACAAAAACAAACCAAGGAGGAACAGGAGTGGACAAAGAGCTGACTGAAGTGAACCGCTTCAGAATTTTGTCATAGGTGCCACCTAGCTCTTGTGAGAAGCAGGAGGCAGGGCCTGCTTGTCTGTCCCTGGGCCCTTCAGTGGGTAGGGAGTAAGGCTAGGATTAAACAGTGGTCTGGGTCCCTTCCTCCCCCCCCCTCCCCCAACTGGACTATGCAGTACCTTTTTTAATTTGGTTCTTTTTCTGCTGTTTAGAGTATCAGTTGAACTGTCTTTAAAACTTTCACAGACACGGGGGGCGGGGAGCACACACGAGAGACATCATTGTCCATAGCGTTCCTGGTCATCTCTCCTTCCTGGATGTCTGTGCAAGCTTGGGCAATTTGTTTTAGTTTTTTTTTTTTTTTTTAGTCTTCCTCTGTTGCCCTGCTGCCTTGCCTTTCCAGCATTTTTTAGGCATTGAGGAGCTGTGATGGTGATTTTTTTTTTTCAGCAGGGGACATGGGAGGAGAGTTTGGGGACTCCTAGGGGGGAGATTTTTTTCAGCATACAGCACCCATGGTTTTGGTGGTAAACGTGGCCGTTTCCCCCACAGCATGCATTTTACCACAGGTGACAGCTAAGCAAATTGTTCAACCACCTCGGCTTCCCTCGGGGACTGGAATATAAGAACATAAGTTATGCCATACTGGGTCAGACCAAGGTCCATCAAGCCCAGTATCCTGTTTACAACAGTAGTCAATCTAGGTCATAGGTACCTAGCAGTTTTTCCCCGAAAGACCTACAGGTTCCTCAATGCTTGTATTGGGTCAAGCAGTGATATCCCGTGTCCCTTTAAATAATGGTTTATTGACTTTTCCTCCAGGAACTTGTCCAAACCTTTTCTAAACCCAGCTACTAATAGCTTTTTCTACATCTTCCGGTAACAAATTTGAGCGTTGGATTACACGTTGAGTGAAAAAATATTTTCTCTTATTAGCCTTAAATAGTAACCTATGTAGCTTCGTTGCATGTCCTCTAGTCTTTTTATATTCTGATGACGTAAACAATCGATCTACGTTTACCTGTTCCACTCCATTCATTAATTTATAGACCTCTAATATCTCCTCCCATCCGTATCTTTTCCAGGTTGAAGAGCCCTAACCTTTTTAGCCTCTCTTCATAGGAGTATCGTTCTATCCCCTTTACCATTTTGGTGGCTCTTTGTACCTTTTTCTAATAACGCTATATCTTCTTCTTTTCTTTTATTTTTTTAAGATGCACACAATATTCAATGTGCGGTCGCACCATGGAACGATACAGAGGCATTAAAATATCCTTTGTTTTATTTTCCATTCCTTTCCTTATGTGATACCTAGAATTCTATTTGCTCTCTTGGCTGCCGCTGCACACTGGGTGGAGGGTTTTAACATGTTATCCACAATGACGCCTAAATCTTTTTCCTGGGTGGTGGTTCCCAATGTGGAACCTTGCATCGTGTAACCATAGTTTGGGTTGTTCTTTCCTAGTTGCATAACTTTGCATTTGTCCACATTAAATTTCATCTCCCATTTGGATGCCCAGTCTTCCAATTTATCAAGATCCTCTTGCAATTTTCCACAATCCTCTTGGGTTTAACAACTTTAAATAGTTCTGTGTCTGCAAATTTGATAACCTCACTCGTTTATTCCCTTTTCCAGGTCATTTATGAATATGTTAAAAAGCAGCGGACCGGGAGGAAGTGACGTCACCCATCAGTATGGTTGTCTGAGGGGCGAGCTCCGGACCCAACCCAGAGAATTAGTGTGGAAATTTGCCCTTACCGGGAGCGGAAGGCTGCGAAGGAGACTGTAAAGGCAATCGGAGGAGGGAGAGAGTATGGCGACCCGAAAAAAGACCACGGATCTGAGGGATTATGCCTTTGGAGCGGCGCGTGTGAGTTGGGCAGCCGTGGAAGCTAAAATGGCGGGAGAAGAGCATGCGAGGAGTGAGCAGGTCGAGCAGCACGGAGCGGATACAGAAAGGTGTCCAGGAGGTCTGGGAGAGATGGAGGCACATGTGGTGAAGAGAGGAGCTGAAGGAGTGGTTTGCAGAAATAAAAGCGGAGGTGCAGTCTGTGAAGAAGGCGCTGGGTGATCTAATGAGTGCCCTGCTTGAGGAGTTGGAGGAGGTTACCCACAGGATGGGGGACCATGAAAACCAGCTACAAACGTTGGAAATGCAGCAGGAGGAATGGGAGGCGCATTTTAAAGGTGAGGAGGAGTGGAAGGAGCAAATCAAGATGAAGCTGGTAGATTTAGAGAACCGTTCCAGGAGGAACAATTTGAGAATAAAAGGGGTGCCAGAGGAACCAGAGTTTCGGGACTGTGCCAAAGTCGCTGCGGCAGTGTGCCGGGAGGCTATGAAACAAGAAGGGGTGAAAATGGAAAGTAGGAAGTGGAAGTAGGTGAAACACACTTGGTTAGAGCACATCGAGCCTGTGCCCTGTCCGGTGTAACAGGCCCAGGGACATTGTAATCTGCATGCGGGACTATAAGCTGAAGGAGAAGATTGCGGCGAAGATGAGGGGATTAAGGACTTTTGTGTGGCAGGGGTACTCGGTGGCTATTTATGCATATTTGTCCGTCGGGACCCTGCAGAGGAGGCGGGCCATGGCGCCTATCACCAGTCAACTGCAGAAGCAGGGTTTGCGATACCGGTGGTTATATCCCTTTGGACTGGCGTTAACTAAGGGAGAAAAGACATGGAGAGCGCAGTCCCTGGAGGAGGCATATGGGGCACTGAAAGCTGCAGGGGTGATGGTGCAGGAGGAAGTGGCACCCGCAGAGGGACAGCGGCAGGCCCAGGAGGAGCAGCAGCGGAAGCAGCAGGAGGAAGAGCCTGGAGAGCGACAGATGGCGATGGAGAGAGACCAGAGGAGGCCGCAAAGGCGAGGAGCCAAGCGTTGAGTAGAAGAAGAGAGCGAAGTTATGGACTGGGTTAATGCAGACTGGTGAAAAGTGGTACACAGATAATAGTGCGGATATTAAGGGGTGTGCGGGGGGAGGATGGGGGTATGATATGTGCTGTGGCCTGGAACAAAGCAAAAGGGGTGAGGGGAGAATAAGGGAGGGGGGAAAGGAGGGTTGCTAGAATGGGAGTGTAGATGGGGAATCAAGGGATGAGAGCGGGGGGAGGGGGAAGCAGGGGAGTAGATGAAGTAGAGGAAGGGCTGTATGGGGGGTTGGGATAGGGAGGGGGGGGTCTGGGAGTGGCGGGTGGTGCACGACTCCAAGATAACCTTGCTGAGGAGCGAGGGTAAGGGGGTGGGGGGGAGGGAGGAGGCTGTGGAGTGGGAGGGGGGAGGGTGAAGGGAAAGGATAGGGAACAATTGGTGGTGGGTACTCTGAATGTTAAGGGTTTGAAAACCTGGAGGAAGAGGCGCCTGCCTGAAAGGGAAGGGAGGAGGATGAAGGCGGATTTCCTGTGCGTTCAAGAAACGCATTTGAAGGTGGGACAGGAGAGTTGCTGTGTTCGGAGAGGTATCCCCGGGTAATTCTTGCAGGGCAAAGGGCGCAACCAAGGAAAGGGGGGGTTGGGCTCTTGATAGGGAAGGAGTATAAAGATGCTGTGTTGGAGGTAAGGCGGGATAAGCAGGGAAGGTGGGTGGCGGCTAGGATTCAGGTAAAAGAGGAACAGGTGTGGATAGTGAGCCTATACGCCCCTAGTGTGCAAAGGGGGAATTTTATGATAAGCTGTTGCATGAGGTAGAGGGGTGGGGGCCAGTGCCCTTGATTTTGGGGGGAGATTTTAATATAACGGTTAGACCAACATTGGACAACACGGGAGGAGGGGGGGATGGAGGGGGGGAAGGATAGAAGGAGTTTATTGAGATTACGAGAGCGGTTGGGGCTGGTAGATATGTGGAGAAACCAGGCACCAAGGGGAAAAGGGGTACACATTCTATTTGGCACCTCATGGGACATACAGAAGGCTGGATATGCTTTTGGTGAGTGGGGAATGGCAAGCCCGGACAATGGGAGTGGAAATTGGCACTATCTCCTGGTCGGATCATGCACCGGTGCATATTGTGTTTAATTTGGGAGAAAAGGATGTGGGTCTCAAATTTTGGAGGCTGAATGAGGGGCTCCTAACAGAGCAGGAACACGTGGAGAGTGTGAGGGGTGTTATACAGGAATATATGAAATACAATTTAGGGGGGGGGAGGTGCCATTGGGGGTGGCATGGGATGGTATGAAGGCGGTGGTGAGAGGGCATCTTATAGGAGTAGCAGCACAGGAAAAGAAGAGGAGACAGTGCAAAGAATAAGTGATTTAGAGAGGCAACATCAGGCAGGGAGGGGAGTACAATCTTGGCGCAGTTACACAAATTGAGGGAGTTGTGCCAACTAGGGGCAGTGGAGGTAGCGTATAATTTGGTAAGGTTAAAACAGGCGTGGTTCGAGGGAGGGAATAAAATAGGAAAGAGACTAGCAAGACGGCTAAAGGCAAGACAGGTGAAAGCTAACATTGGAGGTGTTCGGAATCAGCAGGGGGAGCTGGTATATGAACCAAAGGAGATACGGAAGGTTTTTGTGGAGTATTACGAGAAGTTGTACAGAAGTGAGGTGCAGGGGGGAGGGGGGAGAGGGGCTAGGTTTTTGGATGAGTGTCAGTTACCCAGTATATCGGAAGAGGCGGAGGAGTTGAAGGCCGGTGGGGGTGGAAGAGGTAGGAAAGGCAATTAAATCCCTTGAAGGGAAGTCATCGGGATTAGATGGATTGACGGCGAGATTTTATAAAGTGACACAGGAGGGCATTAAGGAATTTCTCACCAGGGTGTTTAATGAGGTGCTGGGGGGGGGAGGAGCTACCCCAATCTATGGCGGAGGCTGGTATAACGGTTCTTCCTAAGCCGGGGAAGGACCACATGACATGCGGGGCATATCGGCTGATATCCCTTATTAATGTGGATGCAAAGTTGTTAGCAAAAAGTTTGGCAGCTAGGCTTCAAAAACTAATGCAGAAATTGGTGCATAGAGATCAAACCGGATTTATTAAGGGGCGGCAAGGAGGAGATAATATTAGAAAGCTGTTAAATGTGCTTTGGGGGTTGCAAACTACGGGGAGGGCAGTGGTCTTCCTAACGGTGGATGCCGAAAAGGCATTTGATAGGGTGGAGTGGGGTTTTATGTGGCAAGTGCTGGGGAAAATGGGCCTAGGGGAGCGGTTCATGGGATGGGTAAAGGCCTTGTATAGGTGTCCGAGCGCCCGAATAAGGATAAACGGGGGATATTCTGAGAGTTTTGGGTTGGGGAGAGGGACGAGGCAGGGCTGCCCGTTGTCGCCCCTGTTTGTACTGGTTATTGAGCCTTTGGCGGAGTTTATTCAGAAACAGGTTGACATTGAGGGGGTGAGAGTGAGAGATCAACTTAGTAAAGTGGCATTGTTTGCGGATGATGTAATATTCATATTGAGTAGGCCATTCTGGAGCTTACCCAATTTAATGAAAGCTATTGGAAGATATAGTGAAGTAGCGGGTTATAAGATGAATGTTAGTAAAACGGAAATATTGAGGTTCAACTTAGAGGAAGGGTTGGAACAGCGGTTAAAGGAGGAATTCCCTTTTAAGTGGGTGAAGGGGAGTTTTAGGTATTTGGGTATTCAATTGGGGCACTCTCTTCGCAATATCAATGAATGGAATTACAGGCCTTTAATAAGTCTTAGACAGGACTTTACTAGATGGGAGGGGATGCACCTATCCTGGCTAGGGCGGATAGCTACGATTTAAGATGAATGTCTTGCCGAGGATCTTGTTCGTTTTTTTTATGGCGTTGCCGAGTAAAGTTACGAGGCGGGAAATTAAAGAGCTGCAGGATTTGATAATGCGGTTTATATGGGCAGGAGGAGCACCCAGAGTGAGCCGGGGGATGATGTTTAGAGCAAGGGAGGAAGGGGGGCTGGGGGTCCCAAATGTAGCGCATTATTATGCGGCGGCACTATTGAGGGCCGTGTTTGGAGGGAAAAGGGGGAGACTCCACATTGGGTATATATGGAAAAGGATAGAAGGGAAAACTTGGAGGTGGAGGTTTGGTGTAGTTGAGGGGGCAAAGGGGGGAAAAGAGGTGAGAATCCACAAAAGGAGTTAACATGGGATATATGGGGAAAATGGAAGATAATTTTGGTGCAGGAGAAGGGTTGGTCGCGAGAAATGCACTTGCAATGTATGCTGGGGTTTGAACCAGGGATGAGAGGGGGGATATTTAAAGAGTGGGCGGGGAAGGGATTGGTTAGGGTGGGGCAGGTGGTGGGAGGATGGTGTCGTTCCGGGAATTGAAGGAGAAGTTTGGGATATTGGAGAATGAATACTATGCCTATATACAGTTGTGGCATTATTTGCAGCGAGGGGAGGGGAGGTGAGAAATGCCCTAGCGAGGAAGAGTATGGAATTTGAAGAACTTATGGCAAAGGTGGATGATGTCAAGGGCTTGGTCTCAAGGGTGTATAAAATCCTGAATAGTAAAGGGGGAGGTAAAGCGGGTTGGCAAGAGAAATGGGAGGGGGAAATAGAAGGTCCATGGGATGAAGGGAGATGGCAGGATATGAGAATGAACGAAGATTGGGGTGGGGAACCACATTTGGTAGAGAACTGTTTAAAAATCCGCCTTAGAATGGTATGGACACCAGCACAGCTTAAGGCCTTGAGTAAGGAGGGGGAGGGTAAATGCTGGAGGGGGTGTGTACAATGGGGGAATTTGGGGCATATAATTTGGGAGTGTCCAAAAATGTAGAGGGTGTGGAGTGAAGTAGAGCAGTTCTATCAGGAGGTGACTGGTGTGCGGATAAAGTTTGATATGAGTAGTGTGGGTTTGTCGGGAGGGTTGGGGCACAAAGGGTTCTGGCATTACTGTGTGGTGGCGTGCAGATTGGCTATGTTGCAGCGATGGAAAACGGAGGAGGGTCCTACGATGGGGGAAATTATGGGAAGAATAGAATTCCTTTGGCACATGAGCGCGGTGGGGGCACATCGAAGGAATCGGAGAAACAAGCGTATGGCAAGCGTATGAGGAGTGGTGGGAAGAAGGGTGGAGGTGATGGTGGTAGGATTGGAGGATAAGACTAGAAGGTTTAAGGGGGGGTAATACAGTGGCAAAGGGGGTATTAAAAGAGGGGAGTAAGACTGGTAGGGTGCAGCTGGGTGCCCCCCCTGCTATATAAGGCTTCCAGGCAACTGTCTAGTAGGGTAGCAATCTAAGCTTACTGCTCTAATTGTGCTCATTAAAGATTGGAGTGGGTGTAACATTTTGTTTTTATGCACCGAGGGTGGGGTGGTAGTCTAATCAGGTATGAATCTTGTGGCCTTGGTATCCAGTGCCAAAGCAGTCCGTTTCTGCAGCAGTCACAGGGAATCTGTGTCTGAAGGGTTTGGCACCATGGTCAATGGAGGATCTGCTGTACATCCTTCCTCCGTGGTCTCTCATAGAGCATCTACTCCCAACGCATAGGTGATCCTGATTGCCCCAGACTGGCTTCAGCATCCGTGGTATGTCTGTCTGCTCCAACTGCTGGTGGCGCATCCTTGGCACCTTCCAAACAGAATTGGATCCTGAGAAAGCAGGTTGACTGTTACCTCTGTCATCAACTCCACCAGGTGGAGCGTTACTGGAGGAAGAGCACTGAAAGTGCATGGCTAAGGTGTCAAGGTTATTTCCCAGTGGTAGTAGACATGATGCTCAAATGTCACAAGTGCTCTACCTCTTTAGTGTATATCAGTATGTGATGTGTGTATTGGAAGTTGGGGGGGGGGGGGGGGCTCCGGCCTTTTACCACTTCACTCCCTGACATTCTGGTTTTCTTGCAGGCAGGCAGGCCTTGACAAGGGGTTGGCCTTGAACTCTTTGCAAGTCCAGGTGGCGGTGCTTGCTTGTTATCGTAGACAGGTGCAGGGATTTTCTGTCAGCTCACCTGGATGTGGTAAAACTGGTCCAGCCGACCTTGCAGGCTGCAGTGCCGCCATGGGATCTCAGCCTGGTTCTATGGACCTTGGCCGGCATACTTTTTGAACTGCTTGCTCAGTTCTCTCTAAAGGATCTTACACTGAAGATTTTTTTTTTTTTTTTTCTGGTGGCTATCTGCTCGGCATGTTGGAATTCAGAATTGCAGGCCCAGTCTTGCAGGGCTCCTTTTTTGGTCTTGACAAAGGAGAAAGTGGTGGTTCTACCCATGCTGTCTTTTCTGCCTAAGGTGGTATCGAGTTTTTATCTCAATCAAATCGTGACCCTGCCAGTTTATCTGCATAACACTGAGACTGAAGAAGGTCAGCAGCTTCACCAGCTAGATATGTGTAGGGTCTTGTGGAATTTCCTGACGTGCACAGAATCCTTCTGCAGAACGGACTGGTTATTCATTTTGTTCAGTGGCCCCATAAGGAAGAGGTGGCCTTCGAGGCCTCGGTGCGCTGGTTAAAGGAGGCAATTTCCTTGGCCTTTATTCTCCAAGGAAAGTTGGTGCTGGATGGTCTTAAAGCCCATTCCACAAGGCGGCCTCTTGGGCAGAGCACGGATTGGTCCCACCAGGGGACATGTGTAGGGCAGTCACCTAGTTGTCTCTGCACACCTTTTACACAACATTATCATCTGGATGTGCAGACGACTATGTGCGATTTGGGGCATTGGTGCTCAAAGCTGGATTCGTGGATCCCTCCCATTCTTAGTCACTGCTCTGGTACATCCCACAGGGACTGGACTGGAAGGATGATTAGGAAAGCAAAATTGGACCTTACCTACTAATTTCTTTCCTGAGCCTTTCAGTCCAGTCCAGGCCCCTCTCTGCTTTTTTGCACAATGACTCCTTTCTGGATAATTTTTCATGGTCTGGTGGAGTGGGTGTGTCTGACTGGTCACACTGGAGGACTCTTAAGAATTATATCCTTACTGTCATCAGGGTCCTCATGGAAAGGGATCGCTAGATAGGCAAGTATGAGTCTGGTTCCTGTTTTCTCTTCTCAGATTGTATATAGTTAATATGATGCTTTGTCTTCAGTGACAGTTTTTAACTTTCAACTATACTTTACTGAGCATTGTTCACTTGGAGGTCTTGCTCTACTCTGAAGTCTGCTTTGTCAACAGGATACAGGTTTCTGGTGCCTAAGGAGGGAGCTCTTCTACTGTGACATCAGAAATCTGACATGCTTATTTCCTTTGCTGCTGGTGGATGGAGATAGCCCACAAGGACTGGACTGGAGGGACCCGAGGAAAGACAGTTAGCAGGTCAGGTCTAATTTTGCCTCTTTGCAGATGATGGGAAGATTTGTAACAGAGTGGACACTTCAGAGGGAGTAGACAACATGAGAAGATCCACAAAACATAGAAGAATGGTCACGTGCTTGACTGAGATTTAATGCAGAGATGTACATGCACATGGGATGTAGAAGCCCAGCGGAGCTGTATGCGATAAGGGACGAGAGGCTGGTATGTATGGACGAAGAGAGGTACCCTCAGAGTGAGTGTGTCTGAGGATTTCAAAGTGGTGAAGCAGCATGATAGGGTGGTGGCCAAAGTCAGAAGAATGTTAGTCTGCATTCAGAGAGGAATAACCAGCAGGGAGGAGGTATTGGTGCCTCTGTACAGGTCATTGGTGAGGCCTTGCTTGGAGTACTATCTTCAGTTTTGGAGACCGTACCTTACAAAGGATATAAGAGACTTGAAATGGTTCAGAGGAAAACCCAAGATTTGGGGCCTATGCTAGAAGGCATATAAGAAAAGACTTGGACTTTAAATATGTACACCCTAGAGGAGATGAGATGGGAGCAGCAGGTGCAACTCTATAACTCTAGCCACTCTACTGGGCAGACTGGATGGATCATGCTGGTCTTTATCTGCTATCATTTACTATGTTACTGACTTCTCCAAATCTCTCCAAGGCCTGCTTGCATATTCCCATTTGGAAGAGTCAACAATATTGCAGTTTTGCCTCTTGGGGTAAAACCTTCAGTTCCAGGCTCTACCATTTGGTTTGACTGTGGCTTCCAGGGCTTTTGAGAGTCCCTAGGAGTAGTGGTGTCTGTCTTGTTTGAGGAAGCTTTACAAACCCTTACCTTGATGACTCTCTGATTTGAGCTGATTCAGAGGAAGAGTCCAGGATGACCACCAACAGAGTAGTGCAGGTCTTTGAGCATCTAAGCTTCGGGGGGGGGGGGGGCAGTTGTTCCAAGAGCAATTTTGTCCCATCTGTCTCTGGAGTACTTAGGAGTCTGTTTCAATACCACAAAAGGAAATTCTTCCTTATGCTAGAGAGGATGAACAGGTTGTGGTTGCAGATCCTGGCCTTTGAATCAGCAAACATCCCCAAAGGTTTGGTATTACCTCCAATTGTTGGGATCCATGCTGACTGCCCTGGATCTAGTGCCATGGGCAAAGGCCCATGTGAGGCCTCTCCAGAGATCTGTTGTCCAGGTGATCAGCCCACACTCAGGTTTGACGTTCAACTTGCTCCACTGCCCTTGGCAGTCCATGTGGAATCTGTTCTGGGGAATGGACTTAGGAGCCTCTTAGTTGGGAGAGAGTTAACAATCATTGCCAGCCTCCAGGGCTGTGGGGAGAGGGTTTGGCTCAAGAGGCTTCCTGGGCCATCAACTGTCTGAAGATTAGGGCCATCTTTCTGGCTTTACAGACATTCTTCCTGATAATAAAATGACAGTCAGCTTGTGTTCTCTCTAACAATGCCACAGCAATGGCATTGTTAGAGAGACCCAACTGCTTAGCCTGTACTAGAGTAACCTAAACGAGTAGCCAAGCTACTGCGTAGCATGTACATAGTTATCCCAGTTAGCCCAAGTTGAATAACCCTGTTTTTTGTAAGTCCAGTACAGGAGCTGCCTATAGCTGTACACATCTGTTAACTGTAAACCAAGCTGATTTTAAAAAGTGTGGTATAGAAAAGGCGTTAAATAAAATAAATAATTGGTGTATGCCAACTGACTGGGGGGTTGCACAGAGTCTGGTAGTGGCAACAGAGCTCCTCTGTGCTATTGGGCGGAGACTTACCTAGCATGTTACTGCTCACATAGTGGGGCGGGGGGGGGGGTGAACACTCTCCAGCTGGATTTTATCAACCAGCATTAGCTTGATCCAGGGGGGGAATGGGAATTGGAGAATGTGCCTTCGGTCTCATACAATGCTGGGGAATTTGTGTTTGATCATTTGGCATCGCATCAGAATGCAAAGACTGACCACTTCCTCAGTCAGAAAGAAGATTGATGGGCAGGGCATTTGTGATTTGTTCGAGCATGGCTCCCAGAGTCCACTTTCGTTTTTCTCCATGGCTGCTAATTGGTTGAGTTCTTTGCAGGATAGCCCAGCACCCATTTTTGGTAATTCTGGTAGCTCTGGATTGGCCTCATCAAATGTAATATGTAGATTGAATCCAGTTGCTGTAGGAGAGCTGATCCTGCTGGCTTGGGGTCGAGGGCTTCTCCATCGGGGGCAGGTCATTTATGGAGGATCTAGATCACTTTTGGCTTATGGCCTGGCCCTTGAGAGATGCAGTTTAATGCGTAAGGGCTGTTCGGCTTTTGTGGTTGCTACCCTGCTACGGTTTATCGGTGATCCACTATTCTAACTTACATCAGTCTGGTGTCTTTTTGAATCTTGGTGTGCAGAGAGAGGTTTGTCTGAACATTGAGTGGCAGTGTCTGAAATTGTACAGTTCCTCCAGGTTGGCATCAACCGAGACTTGTCTCTCACTTCTTTGAAAGTCCTGGCCATGGTGCTTTATTGTTAAAGGGGTCAAACTGAAGTAGTTCCATTCCTAAAGGGAGTGTATCAGACCCGTCCCCCTTGCAAAGTTAGTGTCTCCTTGGGATCTCTTTGGTTCTTTGTTCCTTGGCAAGGAGCCTTTTGAGACTCTACATCATACTTAGACTTGACTTTGAAAGTAGTATTCCTAGTGCCTATTTATTTGGTTAGGTGCATATTGAAGTTGCAAGTTATGTCCTGTTGTGACCCATATTACACATGGCAATTTCACTAACTTATGCATACCATAAGCCAAGGTATATGGAGTGTGATCTCTCTCTCAAATTTGCTGTTAGTGCCCAGTGTAGTACTTTTATCATGCTAATGAGGGCTGCCTTATGGAGTTCATAAGATGTAATATGTATAGGCAATTTGTTAAAGTGCTCGTGGAAACGCCTCTTACTCGGGCCTGTGGCATTCACCACAATGGGAAATCTCTCTGTATTTTCCTGCCATATTTGTTGGTTTCAGACTGCATTTCTTGGTACATAAGGATCACACCTTTTCGATGGAATTCGTATCTAGTGGTCTGTTCCATCCTCTCTCCCTCCTTTTCACATCAATCAGGAGATCTGTCTTTCATCTTGTACGACCGAGAAAAATGCTGGTCTCCAAACTCTTCACGTGCTGGATGTATACAGGACCTTGCTGTGTTTCTTGAGACACCAGTTCTTTTTGTTGCGTGGATCATTCCTTTGTTCTTTTTGCAGAGGCCTTAAAGGAGAATGTTTGTTTGTTTATTGGTATTTGATAAATCCCCCTTCCCTTATTGCATCAGGGCAATGTACAAAGTTAAAACACAATAAAACTTTAAAACAGCAGGAAAAGGAAGACCAGCTTATAAAATGAAAGAAAACATTCATGTTATGGAGGGAAGGAAGAGGGGGAAGAAGAGGGCAAAGGGGGGGGGGCAGTCGGGATGTAATCAAGTGATAGGTGGGTCAAATGCAGTCTGAAAGAGATGTTTTCAATCCTTAAATCTAGGGTAGGACAGCTCAAGTCTGAGGGCAGGACGGAGTACATTCCAGGTGACTGGGCCCAGAAAATAAAAGGCTGAAGGATGGGTGGAGTGTAGATGAGCACAGGAGGTGGAGGGAAGGTGTAACAGATTTGCATGGATACTACTGAAATAATAGGTGATGGAGGGAACCAGGATGTATAGCGCGATGTACCTGGGTGAGTAATTTATACTGAGACAGATATTTAATGGGGAGCCAGTGGTAATTGATTAAGAGGTGAGTGACATGCTCAGAACGGAAAGCGTGTGCAAGGAGACGTACAGCGGTGTTTTGAATAAGTTGTAAGTGGTTGAGTTGAAATTGAGGGAGACCTAGAAGAATGACATTACAATAGTCCAGTGTTGATATTACCAGAGAAAGAAAGTTGATCAGGGAAGAGCTGGAAAGAAAGAAGGATGGACCATATGAATCTGACGAAGTGAGAGAAAAGACCAACGGATCAGCAAACTGAAGTGTGAGTGAAAGGAGAGAGAGGAGTCCAGTATGATACCCAGATAGCACAAGGAATCAACTAAAGGGATAGGAGAACCTGAGAGTATAGGAGCCAACGATGGGGAAGAAGAGCTGAAGGAGAACCAAAGAACTGCAGATTTGAAGGGGTTAAGGTGGAGAATTATCTGACATCCAAGCTGAGATACTTGCAAACAATGTTCCCTCTAATTTTTCTGTAGGCTGTGTGCGCATAAAATATCAACTGTGCAGCTTTTGAAGGAAGGTTAAATTTTTGTGCGCCACATAACGACACTCGGAGTTATATACTTTAAAATTTGACTACATGTCAGACTTCAGTATGTACGCCACATTGATTGCACTAGAAAATATTGTAGAACTTGTGAAAACTGTAAATACACAACTTTTAAATTTTAAGATGTCTCTGTTTTCTATCAGAATCAGAACCGTAATTTTTGTGTGCTCTGTTGTAAAGTATGTGCGCTCGCTCGGTGAGGTGTGTGCATGCGCACACGCGCACAGCTTAGAGGGAACAGTGCTTACAAGACAATAATTGAGGGGCGTGAGATCGAGGGTGACAGGGTTAGTGTGGTGAAGGAGAATAAGGTGGTCTGCATAGTAGTGAGCAGAAATACCATGTTGATGGATTAAGAGTGAGGGGAACCACAGTGTGTAGAGAAGATGAAGTACCAGTGGATATCAAGACAGACCAAAGAGAGAGAGGTCCAAAACCAATGAAGTACAGTACCTTGAAGTCCAAAATTGCAAAGCTGTGAAAGGAGGGTAACCAGATCAAAAGCTGAGGAAAGATCAAGAGAAACCTTTATAGAGATTGTGTGATTCGTGTAGAGGGAGGAGTGGCCTAGTGGTTAGGACAAGGTACTTCAGGCCGGAGGGCCGGGGGTTCAAGTCCCACCTGGGGACAGCAATCTCAGACCGGAGGGACTGGGATTTCTAGTCCTATAGGCACTCCTTGTGGTCTTGGGCAAGCCACTTAACCCTCCATTGCCCATGTTCCCTGTAAGTATTAGCGTATGTGTGTCATATCTCCTCGTGTTAAATGTATCTCCCAATTGACCGCTTTGACCCGGTGAAAAGCGGGATATAAATACAGCTAAATAAATAAATAAAATAAATAAATTTACTCAAAGAGAGAACAGTTTCCGTGCTATGCCCAGGGCAAAATCTAGATTGTTGGGGTGAAGAGCATAGCTAGTCAAGGTGTGTAGAAAGTTGGTTGAAGACCTGCTTTTCAAGTACTTTGGAAAGGAAAGGTGGAGACCAGATAGTAGTATGCAGGGACTGTGGGGTCAAGGGCCAGGTTCTTCAGGATGGGACATGTGGGTATGCTCTCAGGGCATAGGAAAAGTACCTGAGGATAAACTATCAATAGGATGAGGGGCAGTAGGGCCAAAGATGGAGAGCCAGGCAGAGGGAATAAGGTCAGCAGGACAAGTGGTTTTGAGGAATAAGGTAATGGTCTTAAGAAGCTCAACAGAGGCAACCAAAGGAAAAAAAAGGACTGTGTATGGGGGGAGGGTGGCAGGGCAGTCGGGCTAGAGAAGGACAACGATGGGGAGCAAGGGGACAAGGGAGAGAGGGGCAGTTTGGAAAAGAGGACGAGAGAAGACCTTTTTTTATTCTGGAAAAAATCTGCCAGAAGTTACATAGTAGGAGTATTCTTGGAACTAACGGGTTGTTCAGCAGTGGAAGTTCTGGAAAGAACCTTTAGGACAGAGTAGAGCTGTCTAGTGGAATGGGAGGAAAAGGAAATCGGACATGAGGAGTAGTCTGTCTTAGCAAGTGAAGTAACTGACGGTACAGACGGTGAAAACACTTGAAGTGGCGAAGGGAATTGGGGGGGGAAAAATGCTTCCTCCAGTGACGCTCCACCTGGTGGAATTGGCGACAGAGGCAGAGACCAGGATGGAACTAGGGATGCCTGTGCTTAGAGGGTCGAGTTTGGGGGCAAAGGGGAGCAATGTCATAGAGGTTAGAGAATAAGGCAGAGAACCAAAGCTTGAGGATTCAAAGAGATGTTCTGACTGTAAGAAGTGAGAAGGTGATATGCAGAAGAAGGATTAGAAGCAAGCAAGATAGTAGGAGGGTATATCTGAGCTTTGAAGATGATGCAGAAGTGGGCTCACCAAGGGACTAAAAGAGAGGAGAGAGCAGAATATTGGGAAAGAGAAGAGGGAACAAGATTCATGTGGCCAACAACGTGCGTGGAAAAGATTGTGTTGGAACAGGAGAAGATCCAAGAAGTTGAATCAAAGCACTATCATGGGATCTGAGAGGATCAGCATAATGAGTGTTGAAGTCACCAAGAACCAGCAGGTGGGGATAGAGAAGCGAGATCTAAGAGTCTGGAGAAGCAAATCCCTGAGGTGTTGGTGAAGGGTAGGGGGGAGATAAAAGGCTGTCCAGGCGCAACAAGAGAGACTCTGGGTAATGAAGTGCTGGGGAGGGGACTTCAGAAAGTGAAAAATGGATTAAGAACATAAGAGATGCCATACTGGGTCAGACCAAGGTCCATCAAGCCTAGTATCCTGTTTCCAGCAGTGGCCAATTCAGGTCATACGTACCTAGCAGTTTCCCCAAAAGACATAGGTTCCATAATGCTTGTATTGGGTCAAGCATTGATATCCTGGGTCCCTTATTTAATAATGGCTTATGGACCTTTCCTCCAAGAACTTGTCCAAACCTTTTTTAAACCTAGCTACACTAAGCCTTTACTACATCCTCCAGTAACAAATTCCAGAGTGATTACACATTGAGTGAAAAAATATTTTCTTTTATTAGTCTTAAATTGTTTACATTATCAGAATATAAAAAGACTAGGGGACATGCAATGAAGCTACAGGGTAAACTATCGATCTACGTTTACCCGTTCTACTCCGTTCATGAATTTATAGACTTCTATCATATCTCCCCTCAGCCGTCTCTTTTCCAGGTTAAAGAGCCCTAACCTTTTTAGCCTTTCTTCATAGGAGTATCCTTACATCCCCTTTACCATTTTGGTGGCTCTTCTCTGAACCTTTTTTAATAACGCTATATCCTTTTTAAGATACGGCGACCAGAATTGCACACAATATTCAATGTGCGGTCTCACCATGGAACGATACAGAGGCATTATATCCTTTGTTATCCACAATGACGCTTAAATCTCTTTCCTGGGTGGTGGTGGTGGTGGTGGTTCCTAATGTGGAACCATGCATCGTATAACCATAGTTTGGGTTGTTCTTCCCTAGGTGCATAACTTTGCACTTATCCACATTAAATTTCATCTGCCATTTTGATGCCCAGTCTTCCAATTTATCAATGTCCTCTTGCAATTTTCCACAATCCTCTTGGGTTTTAACAATTTTAAATAGTTTCGTGTCATCTGCAAATTTGATAACCTCACTCGTTCCCTTTTCCAGGTCATTTATGAATATGTCAAAAAGCAGTGGACCCAGCACAGATCCCTGGGGTACACCACTATTCACCTTTCTCCATTGGGAAAATTGGCCATTTAGCTCTACCCTCTGCTTTCTATCTTTTAACCAGTTCTTGATCCACAACAGTACACTGCCTCCTATCCCATGACTCTTTAGTTTTGTCAAAAGTCTCTGATGAGGGACCTTGTCAAAGGCTTTCTGAAAGTCCAAATACACTATATCAACCGACTCACCTTTGTCTACCTGTTTATTCACACCTTCAAAAAATACTTAACAGATTAGTAAGACAAGATCTTCCTTGTCTAAAGTCATGTTGGCTGTCTCCCATTAAGCCATGACTAGCTACATGTTCAGCAAGTTTGTTCTTTATGATGGTTTCTATCATTTTTCCCGGTACTGACGTCAGGCTCACCGGTCTGTAGTTTCCCGGATCACCTCTGGAACCCTTTTTAAAAATTGGTGTTACGTTCGCCATCCTCCAATCTTCAGGTATTACAGATGATTTTAATGATAGTTCACAGATTACTAATAACAGGTCTGCAATCTCATATTTCAATTCTTTCAACACCCTTGGATGTATATTATCCGGCCCAGGTGATTTTGCTACTCTTCAGTTTATCTAATAGTTGTAATACATCTTCCCGATGTATCAATATTTGCTTCAATTCTTCCGCACCTTTAAATACTACTTCAGTCATGGGTAACATCCCTATATTTTCCTCAGTAAAGACCGAAGCAAAGAATTTATTCAGTCTCTCCGCTATTGCCTTGTCGCCTCTTAGAGGGGTTAAAGGAGCACTATCATCTAATGGATCGACACTCACAGGTTTTTTGCTACGCATGTACTCAAAAGTCTTTATTACGAGTTTTTGCTTCCGCAGCAAGCTTCTTCTCAAATTCTTCCTTTGCCTGCCTTATCAATGCCTTGCATTTAACTTGCCAGTGCTTGTGCTGTTTCCAGGTTTCATCATTTGGCTCTTTTTTCCATTTCCTGAAAGATGCTTTTTTTGGCAACAGCCTCTCTGACCTCTCCTTTAAACCATGCTGGCAGTTTTTTAGACTTCCTTCCACTTTTCTTAAAGCGTGGAATACAGCTGGTCTGGGCTTCCAAGATAGTATTTTTCAACAACACCCAAGCTTGATGTAAGTCTTTTACCTTTGCAACTGCTCCTTTTAGTTTTTTCTTAACTATTTTCCTCATTTTTATGATCTCCCTTTCGAAAGTTAAAAGGTAGTACTGTGGATTTCTTTACCATCCCTCTTCCATTAATTAGATCAAACGTGATCATGCTATGATCACTGTTGCCAAGTGGCTCCAACAACCTTATCTCTTGCACCAGATATGGTGTTCCACTAAGGACTAGGTCCAATATGGCTTCCCCTCTGGTCGGTTCATGAACCATCTGCTCCAAGAAGCAGTCATTTATTTCTTCTAGGAACTTTATCTACCTAGCATGTCCTGCTGTGACACTGACCCAGTCAATATCAGGGTAATTGAAATCACCCGTTATTACTGCTCTGTAACTTTTGTCAGCTTCCTTGATTTGTTTGATTGAAAGAGAGCCGTGACACCCCCTACACTGGTGTGATCCACCCTAGATGTGGAGATGGCCACAACCAGGGTGGAAGCACCGATTTAGGAGCAGCGCCTCTCCCTCAGCTAGTTTTTTGTGAGTAAGAGGGCATAAAGTTCATGTAAGAAAAGCAGGTCCTGGATTAGCGCAGTTTTGGCCTGAAGGGATCTGCAATTAAGTAGGACAAAGCACTGGGATGAGGCCCAGAAATAGGGATTGCTAACTGATTGGACAAGGTATCAAATTTTGGGTTGTTCGGGTGGACCTCGGTAAAGCTTTTTAGAACAGGAGACAACAGTATGCTTGCCAAACCAGACAGGAATGGAAGACCTATTCAGATGGCCTAGAAATAGCAGCACAGAGACCAGCTGGTTAAGGGAGACATACTTATAGAGGGAACAGACATGCAGATGGAGCGAGTAAGTGGCCAGGACTCAAGTCAACCTGCTCCTTGGGCACATTCCTTCGGCATGGAACACTGCTGGCAACTTCTTATTAGCGTGCAAATTACTTTGAGGTGTGGCCATGTGAGAAGCTACATATTTCTTTGTTAGCTAGGTGGATCAAGGAGGCCATGCAGTCTGCCTATATTTTGCAATGGAAAGAGATTTTGGTCTGTATTTTGGACTCGTTCTATCAGGGTTTAGGCTACTTCTTGGGTGGAGACTAAGGCAATTTCTCCAGAGGAAATTTGAAAGGCAGTGATGTGGTTATCCTTTCATACTTTCATTGAGCATTACCATTTGGACGTGAGGGTGGGGGGAGAATTCAGCTATCAAGCACATTGTCATTATTGGAGCCTTATATTTCTTCCAAGTTTTGTAAAGCTTGGGTACATCCTGCATGACTTGCTGGATAATAAAGAAGGTAAAAGTTTGTTCTTACCTGCTAGTTTCTTTTCCTTGAGTCCTGTTAGGACCACTCCATTTCCCTCTCGGTAGTCTGTAGCCGTCAGGTTTTCCCAGGTTGTTCTACAATATTAGGAAGAAGAGATCAGAAGATGACTGTTCTCTTTAAAGTTTTGGTGTGTTGATTGTGGTGGTGGTGGTGGTGGTCCCCTCCCACCGTGTCGATGCATGGCGCCCCTCCAGATCAGTGACCCCATCGGCTGACGTTATCATCCATAGGATACTATGGCATATACCATGGCGTGGACAACCAAAGCCTTGTATGGAGAGATACATCTCCACTCTTGAGAGTCCTGTCCACCAAGAGCAATGCGTCCGTTATCATGATTGCTTGTTCTGTCTTGATTGATTGATTGATCCACGTAGGGTAAAGTCGTCAACTTTCAATGCCAACAGTTTCAATGATGAACATACCGATATTTGCCAGTACACAGGATATTTGTTGTAAGATTAAGGTGTAGGCCCATTTTAAGAATTGAAAGAAGTAATAAACCAGGAAGCTGTTTTTCAACTATTTGATAAATTGAAGAGTAACAAATCACCTGGACCAGATGGTAAATATCCGAGTGTATTGAAAGAACCAAATATGAGATTTCAGACTTATTAGTAATCTGTGAACTATCATGAAAATCATCTGTAGTACCTGAAGAGTGGAGAATGGCCAGTGTAATATTTAAAAAGCATTCCATGGGTGATCTGGGAAAATACAGACCGGTGAGTCTGACGTCAGTACCGGGCAAAATAGTTTCTACCGTTTTATAAAGAATAAAACTACTGATCCTGTATATAGCCATGGTTTAATGGGAGAAAGCCAGTATGGATTTAGCTAAGGAAAGTCTCTTGTTTTACTAATCTGTTTTTTAATGTGTATAAACAGGTAGACAAAGGTGAGCCGGTTGATGGTGTTCAAGGATTTTCAGAAAGCCTTTGACAAAAGTCTCTCATGAGAAGACTCGTGGTGAAATTTAAAGTCATGGGATTGGAGGCAGTGTACCATTGTGGATCAGGAAGTGGTTAAAAGATAGAAAGGAGAGAGTAGGGCTAAAAGGACAATTTTCTCAATGGAGAAAAGTAAGCAGTGGAGTACCATAGGGATCTGCTGGCCCGCTGCTTTTTAACATATTCATAAATGATCTGGAAATGGGAATAACGAGTGAGGTGATCAAATTTTCAGATGACACAAAATTATTTAAAGTTCTTAAAACTCAAGGGGATTGTGAAAAATTGCAAGAGGACTTTGATAAATTGGAAGACGGTGTCCAAATGACAGATAAAATTTAATGTGGACAAGTGCAAAATTATGTACATAGGAAAGAACCCAAACTTTGCAATAGTCTGTGACCTAAGACTTGTAGCTTCCATGACCAATTTCAGATCCTGACGCGACAAGAGTGAACGCGTTTTTGCATGAAACGTCTATATAACTGACATCTGTTTTATGTTGACAGTGGTTAGACGAACAGGATGAGAGAGCTCAAATTCTGCTTCTCCCATTGACAATCCTTGTGACCTTGGGCAAGTCATTTAACCTTCCATTGCTTCAGTTGCAAAATTTAGATTGTAAGCCCTCTTGGAAAGGGAAATATCTGCAGTTTTTGTATGTAGCTCACCTTGAGCTTGGATTTGTGAAGGCAAGTAATAAAATCCAAATCCAGATCTGATAGGTGTTTAAAAAAACAATATACCTGAGTTGAAACTATTTATATATCATGACAACTGATTAAAAACTATTCAGCATGGTGTACAAAAATGCATTCATAGTATGATGCAAAAAAGCCTTCAACAGTTTCTGGTTACAGGAAATTGGTTACTGCTGTCAGCAAGTGCATATTTTAAGATGAAGACAATAACCTATTGTGGGAAAAGGGCACAGACTATTTGCCTCAAACTTGAATGGTACACCCAGGCAGGACAATGAGATATAGTCAGTGTTCTATTGCAGATGCCATAAAAAATGACAAAACTAAGATATTCTAATATTGCTTTCTCTATAGTAGTCCTAATGGAATGGAATAATCTACTTTAGCATTACAGCAGGAAACAAATTATTTGAGTTTTTTGGAAAAATCTTTAAACCTTACTGTTTTGCCAATAAAGGGGAGGGGTCTTCAATATAAATTTAACAGCTAATGTAGAAGACAGATGAGAGGTATTGAAAGCTGTTTTTTAATGCTGGAAGAATTATGAGATGGAGTATGTGTGTAGTTTCTCTGTTTGTTTTTAATGTGTTTTATGCTCTAATTTTGTACATCACTTTAGTTGAGTTAACTTGGGAAGATTATTAATAAATATCTATAAATAAACTATTTCCTGAATTCCTCTTTTTCAGTGTTGGTCTTACTTTGGCCAATAACCCATTCCAAAGCTTTGGAGCTGCCACAGAAAAGGTGGTCAATCGAGTCCTCTCCAACTATGCACTTTTCAACATCCAATTTTAAATTCTGAGCTGGAATATTCCATTAAATCGTTTTGACATGTACACCAGGGCATCCATAGTCTGTTTTATGCTAATCAGCAGATCTTAAACTTAATATGCTGATATACTGATGACCATTAATGCTGGGGCAATATGCTTGCATACTATGCTTATATAAGTCAGTACCTGTCAAGTCTCTTGACAGCGTTTTGAACGAGTTTGTAAGGAGTACAAATAGTTTGCAGAAAGACCAAGATACAATAATTTATACCACACAATAGCGGCCTGCAGAATAATTCGTCATTTGGAGACATCACATGGACTCGCCTAAGCAATCTTAAGCTCAAAGAATGCGATTTTACCACATTTTGTAGCTGCTGTGTCAAGGTTAGTTGCTCATACAACAGTATTCCTAGATTGCCTACAACAGCAGATGGTCACTTTTAAGCAGTGAGGAGGGAAGGAATCACAGGTCCTCAAACCCATAATAATTCGGTTTCAGCTTAGTCATGCTCATCCATTAACAAACTGCAGTCATCACCAGCTCCAACTGCATTTCAGATAAAATGATCACAGCATTGAGGTCAAAGGCAATAAATGTTACAGTAACGATGACAAGATGGATCGCTGAGGGATGCCATGTTTCACTTCCTTCCCCAGAGACTTTTCACTGTATTGCCCAACCTTTTTTTAAAAAAAAAAAAAAAAAAAAGGAAGTGATGTCATTGGTGAAGATGGCAGCTTGAGACCTGCTCCTATCGAGGTGCTGCTTATTGTGGTAACGGAGTCACCCTCTGTGGTTTGCTTGCTAAATCTCCCTCCAGCCTGGGATAATGGGTACCATGTCCATTCATAAGAAATTGGTGAAATAAATCCCCTTATGCCAGGAAATCCAGTAGAGATCAGTGTGACACTGGGCACCTTGTGGGCTCCAGCAGGGAAATGGAGGATGAGCTGGATCGAGCAGATGAACAATGCATGTGACAAGACATGTGCTGGTTCGAAGAGTTGAATAAAGAGCATGCCTCAGTCTGGGGAAAGATTCGGGACGCCTTTACTGAGATCAGAGGGGACACTTGCAAATTAGACAGTCGAGTGGAGGCCTTAGAGATGCAAGCGGCGCAACAGGAGGAGAAAGCGGGTGCGACAGAAGCCCAATTGCATGTGTTGTGGATTGAACAGGAAGCACTGTGTGACAAGATGAAAGATATTGAAAACTGCTCCCAGCGGTGTAATGTGTGCGGTGTCATGGAAACTGAAAAATACTTGCAGCCGCTGTTTCAGATGGCATACCAGCAACTGTTGCATGAAGCTAGTGGGTCTGAGGGTCTGGAAACTGGTGATTGACTGGGCACATCAGACCTTGGGCCTTCTCTTGGAGGGGAAGCCGCAGCACATTGTGGCATGCCGGGCCTCCTTTGCACAGAAAGATCATGTCATGAACGTGGCTAGGAAAGGTAATTTTGCATGAAATGGCTGCACATTGGAAGTGTTTAATGATTCAGCGCAAAGCACGTTGCAGGGCCAGCAGGCATTGAAGTGTGATGCCTGCGAGAGGAGAACATGAAATATAGGTGGCTCTTCCTCTTTGGGCTGTCCTATGAAATCAATGGCCAGATGATTCGTGTACGGTCAGAGAAGGAAGCCTGGTTGAAGCTCAAACAAGAGGATGCGGCGAATCTCCTGGAGCACATGGCAGCCCCTTCCGGGGCTGCATGGACCAGTCTAACCCATGCTGGCAGAGAGGCGCAACTAAAGGACAGTGCCTGCGATGCCTTTCAGAAGGCCGAGCAGGAGGAGAGGATTGGCGATCAAAAGACATTGCTCGAGACTGGAAAGTGAGTTGGACTTCGGTACCCAGTGTAGATGTGCGAGATTTTCATGAAGGACTGCGATGGTATCTGGAGAGATCTACAGCCCAGCACGGATTTGACTTGCAGTTGGGTTGCTTCTTGATTTCTACCAAGCTTTTTGGAGATTTTTATAGGAGGGACATTCTGTTAACACTGTTTTTATTCTTGGGTTTGCCTTCTGTAAAAGAGTGAGTGCAGGAAAATGGGATGAGTGTAAGGGAGAGGGATGTTGGGTGGGAATGAATGGCAGAAAGATGGATGGTTGGTATGTAGGCTGGAGAGGGAGGGGTGAATGTGGGGGGGATGGTGTGAGTATCAGGAAAGTGGGTCTTTTTTTTTTTTATAGGGAGGACTGTTGGGGGTGGGGTGGGGTGGGGGGACTCGATATAGGTTGCTGGCATCCACCAGGGGGTCCCTTCCTCAGGAGGATGAGCAGAAAGTGGCTCTGCAGGCTATGGGGTGTGGGTTTTGTTGCCTTTCTTGGGGTGGGGTGGGGAGGACCACCTTGTAGATGCTGGAGAAATGCAAGGGTAATAGTGACCATGGTAGGTAAGCTGAAAGTGGGGACTTACCAATGCCTAGGGTCTCGACACTCCTCGGAAACATAAGCTGTTGCTCATTGAAATTCATAGTCGTAATTGGCAAGTGGTATTTGTTCAGGAAACACACCTCTTGAGGCCAAGAGAAGTGGCTGCTTAACTCATTGTCCTTCCAAACCTATTTTGCTGCAGAAGAGGGGGGAGGGGATAGGAAACAGGCTTAAAGTGCTTTTACTCTGCCCCCAAGATGGTGGTCTGCATCAATGGGGGGGGGGTGGAATTTGGGATTTTTTTTTCTACTCTGCAGAGGAACAAGGCAGGGATGTCGTCTTACACCATTGACGTTTGCACTTGTCATGGAGCCTCTCACAGCATGGATCCGGGCCTTATTGGATATTCAGGGTGTTCAAGTGGGACCTGAACAGCACAAGTTAGCCCTTTTTGCTGATGACATGATGCTTATGCTCACCCGTCCGTTAACTACATTGCCAGTGCTGCTTCGGGAGCTGCGAGTTTGGGATCTTGTCAGGTTTAAGATAAACTTTCATAAGATGGAAGTGCCTGATATTTCCGGGGAGGAGGGGGGGCAGCGACAGTGATCCATTTTAAGTTAAACTAGCCATTTAAATGGGCTTTATGGGCTATTTGATATTTGGTGATGCCCACTGCAGAGGGGGTTTTACTTGGCTAACTATCCCCCCTTATTCGGCCAACTGGGACAGGACAGGATACAAAGCAGTTCTGTGAGGTGGAACAATATTGGGCTGGGGACATTCCTGTGTGGTGTTCCGTGGGTGTGGGGATGCCCACCCTTACCAGGGCAGTGGCAGGAAAATTCCTACCTGCAGTACTTATGGTGGTGGAATTGGAGAGGGTTTGTCTCTGCTGCTTGTGTTTTGGCAGTGGTGCTGATTGGGGCTATCCAGGTGTTTGCGACTGGTGGGGAGAGCTTTTTTAAGAGATGAAAGCGGGCAGGCCTGGACATTTTTGTGAAACTTATTGATAAGGACGACATTGTCTTTTGAGCCATTGAAAGAAAGATACGACTTGCTTGGTAGTGAAAAATGTGTGGGTTTGGGTTTTTTTGCCCACCTTCAAGTGACACGTTATTTGCGGCAAGGTCAGATACAGGCCACATTTTGAGGAGGGCAATAATGACTTGCAGTAGCCATGCCATGCCATGCCATGCCACCTTCAAGAGCTGGAACCTGATTCGCCTCCTGTAGAGGGTTTTGCAAGGGAAACCTGCCCAAAAATGTTTATCAATGGACTTGGGAGTAGGATTTGGGGAGGAAGTTGGATGAGGAAGCGTGAATGGGGGTGAAGGAATTACTCGGCAGGCCCTGTCTGTGTTGGTGTTTGAGACCTCTTATTAAACCTTATATAGATGTATTACACCTCTGAACAACTGCAACAAATGTTCTCCCAAGCTTCTGATCATTGTTGGGAGGAAGTATGGGAAGGTGGGTATGCTCACATTTGGTGAGAGTATCTGGAGATGGTCCGGTATTGGGGTCAAATCTGGGATCAAGTGCTTTCCATCTTCCAGATGGATGTAGGTATGGACATGGTGGTCTGTCCACTGGTGATTTAGCTGGACACTGTGCATAAGAGACTTGACCAGTCCAGGGCTGACTGCAGGTGGCCCGGACATGGAAACAGCAACAGGCCCCAGAGCTGGAGGCTTGGCATACCTTCCTTTGGCATATTGTGCTGATGGAGCGGCTCACGGCCCAAAGGCGGCAGAAGGCATGATTTCTTCATGGCCAGTGGTAACCCTTATTAGACTATTTGTCTGGTTACTGTGTCTTCTCTTTGGGGGGGAGGGGGGAGAGGGCTTTTTTAGTTTATTGTATAAGAAAATCGGTTCCAACATTTCTAGTATGTTGGTATATCCAATGTTTTAAAACTTCAAGAAAAACTAAATATTAAACAACAAAGCCACACAGAAATGATTTGAAACCAGTTTGTCTTAAATTCCTATGTTCATCAGTTGGTCAACCAACACAACATGGTAGACTGAGTGCTGCAGTGATGTTCAACATAACTAGCAGTGTCTGAACCTCCTGATCTAATCCGAGTCTATGCGTATCCAGAACAGAGATCAGAAAGGTCTCTGCTGTAGTCTCTCCTAAAGCCATACTAATGGACATCGAACAAATTATAGGCACTCAAATGATCTAACTGCCACAACATGCATTTGTCCATAATTTTACTTGAGGTGGTAAGTTTAGAAATGGGATGATAGCTTTTAACTTAGATTTTTTTTGAAAATGGGGTACATGGCTACTCTCTGATCTGGGACGACCTTCCCACATGAATTGTTAACTATTGACTGAAGAATAGTAGTGATTAGATCACCCAAAATAACTTTATACCATTGTAAAACAGAGATCAAGGGGACAGTTCTTGCTTTTTACCATTTGAAGGGCATATGCTATGTCAGTCAAAGAAGCTATATGAAAGTGTCCAGTTAAAAGCGCAGGACATCATCTTAAGAGCCACAGGTACCAGCAGATTATTAACAATCTGTATTGTCCGTTGGACAGCTTTTGACCTCTGCTCAAAACTAATAGGCCAATTTGTGTACAGTTGGTCTCTGCTCTTGATATACATTAGACTCCATGCATGGTCATTTTTCTAATCCAGGAATATAAGTCCCTGGCTGATTCAGTGAGTGCAATTGAGAGGACATGTACAGACTCTTACTTTTTGTGATTCTGGTTTGTAATTCCTTTAGTTCCTTATTGTCACTCCAGTCCAGTCCCTTTACTTCTGGGGTTGCGCAACCCTTCCAGCAGCTTGGAGGCTGAGCCCAACCTTTTTGGGGATGGAGCGGTATAAATACCACTGGGACCACTGTTCCCTCTAAGCTGTGCGCGTGGGACCACCCCCATCTCCAGTATTCTCAGCCTCCAAGCAGCTGGAGGGTTCCGTAAGCCTTGGGCTTACTGGAGTCCTTCCTTCTCCTAATTTAATATTTTAACCAAGTTATTTAGTCTTTATTTCCTTTATTTAGTTAAGAAAGCTGGTTTTCTTTTGAGTTTTCTTTTATTTCTTGCCTGCTCCTTTAAATCTGATTGCAATCTCTCTCCTCCCTCCCTCTCCCCCTCCTGGCCGGGCCGGGGACCGGAGCGGATGCCTGAGCTGCCTGCTGCAGGGTGGTAGAAGCTCTCCTTACCTGCCGGAGCCCTTTGCACCTTTTTCTTCAGGAGCTGCTCTGCCTCGCGCCGAAGCCCCTGCGGCGGCTGAGCGCTGGAGGCAGCAACGCCTCCCCCCCCCCCCCCAGAGCAGCGGGGTGCGGTGGACATTCCCGGAGCCGCGAAATCAAGCCGTCGGGCTTCCGGAGGACGCCGGGGCATACCAAGCTGAGGGCGGCGCGAGCACGTCTCTCCCTCCGCAGCGGTAACAGTCTAGGCACAAGGCAGCGGGCTGGAGCGCGATCCTCCGTTCAGGGCTCCATGTGGTCGCGGCCTACCACGTGTTGAGCCAACGAAGAGGAATCGCTGAGCGGGACCTGATTTCTAAACATCTTCAGCGCTTCAAACAGCAAGTATTAGCCTTGGCGGCCAGTTTTTTATTCTTTTTTCTATATTCACATTTTGGTATTTTATTTGCAATTTCCATTCATTTGCTGTGCATTGTTTTTCTACGGCAAGGTCTTCTTAGCTCCCGGTTCTGCTGGCCTTAGTTGGGGAAGGGTCAGCACGGGCTTAGCTGTTTTTGTTTCCCCAGATCAATTTTACTCAGCGGATCGGGGTTTGTTCGCATTTTTGGTTTGCCTTTTAGTTGCCCTTTGGTGTTGGCTTCTTTAGGTAATCTTGCATAGCCCGGAGAGCAGGCCACTTGCCAATTAAGCTTCCTTTGAGCCCTGGTAGAGCATGGCTACCAAGACAAAGTGCCCATCCTGTGGCACACGGAGAGGTACCTCTTCGGAGACAGGAATCTGCAAAGCTTGTGCTGCAGTTTCTACCTCCGTAGAGCAGGAAATCAACTTGTCTTTGCCCCAAGTACCGCAGGGACCGGGGGACTCCCTGGAGACGGAGGTGGGGACCCAATTACCTCCGGCTGCTAGCTCAGAAGTCCTCGCACCCCCTCTGCTTCGTTCCACGGCGGATGGGGGGGCCGGTGACCTCTTCTCCCCCGATTTTATCCTCCTACTCCACCAAGCTTACTGCATGCGCAAGCAGGGGCTGGCACCAAGGGATGCAGGTCCGCCAGCAGAAGCCAGGTTACCCAGACCTATGAGAGCAGGCGGTCAGGATTCAGGGATCCCCGCCAAGCGCTCCAGACTGATGAGTGAGGAGATCCTCCCACCCCTTTCGCAGGGCACTCCAGAGGAGGAAGGCTCGGAAAGGGACTTAGAGGAGGAAGAGGAGGAGCTGGAAGAAGGGGAGATCCCGGAGGAGGATCATGCTCGCATTGTCAGAGTTTTTCGCCGGGAAGAGCTCCCTTCTTTAATCAATGAGTCCCTGAAAGCCCTCAATGTAGCCTCAGACTCCCCAGCAGAGGACGAGGCATTAGAGGACCCCTTAATTCAGGCCATCAGAAAGTCCCAGAAAGTTTTCCCTGTACACAGGGTAGTACGTCAGATGATACAGGAGGAGTGGGATCAACCAGAATCAGGGTTGAGAGGGGTATGAACCATGGCTCGACTCTACCCTCTCCCAGAGACAGACAAAGAACTGCTGAAGTCCCCCAGGGTGGATGCAGCGGTTTCAGCGGTCACCAAGAAGACTACTATCCCAGTTGAGGGCGCCACGGCCTTGAGAGACGCTCAAGATAGGAAGTTGGACACACTCCTGAAACAAGCCTTTGACATAAGCACTCTCGCCTTGCAGGCCTCCGTCTCAGGAGCCTGGGTCGCTCGGGCCTGTTTAAGGTGGGCGCAACAGATCCAGACAACCGAAGGATCAGCGGCCGAAACACAGGCCAACTCGGCTAGGCTGGAATCCGGAGCAGCCTATTTGGCGGATAGTCAGTATGACCTCATCAGAAGCCTAGCCAAGAACATGGCCTCGGTGGTGGCGGCTAGGCGGTATCTGTGGCTGCGGAATTGGGCAGAGGATGCCTCCTCTAAGGCGCGCCTGAGTCGACTTCCCTTTAAGGGGAAACTGTTATTTGGCGAGGATTTGGAGAAGTTAGTAAAGGACCTGGGGGAGTCAAAGGGAGGCAGGCTTCCGGAAGACAGGCAAAAACAGGGGTGTTCTCTGCCCCCATTGCGTACCCAGCCTAGGGACCCCCGGAGGTTTCGTCCAGCCAGGTCAGCCCCCTTTCCCAAGGGCCGTTTTTCCCCAAAGGGACAAGGTTTCAGAGGGTTCCGGGGAGCTGGCCGAGGTTTTGGATCCTCCTCCTCCTCCTCATCCTCCTTCTCGGGTCCCAGAAAACAACAATGAGATGACGGGGGTCCAGGAGGGAAGGCGCCCGATAGGCGGTCGCTTGAGACTCTTTCTTCCTGCCTGGTCCCGAGTCACGTCCGATCAATGGGTTCTAGAGGTGATCAGAGAAGGCTATGCCCTCGAATTTGCAGAACAAATACCTCCGGCCTTTGTCCGATCTCCCTGCGGCTCCTCCTCAAAGAGGGCGGTGGTAGAGGCAACTCTCGCGCACCTACTAGCGCTCGGGGCCGTGATCCCGGTCCCACCAAACCAGCGCGGCTCGGGTCGGTACTCGATTTACTTCGTGGTACCAAAGAAAGAAGACTCCTTTCGACCGATCCTGGACCTAAAACAGGTCAATCGCTGCCTCAGGGTGCCACACTTCCGGATGGAGACTCTACGTTCTGTCATAGCAGCCGTGAGGGGAGGGGAGTTCCTAACATCCCTCGATTTGACAGAAGCCTACCTGCACATCCCGGTCAGGAAGTCCCACCAACAGTTCCTGAGATTCGCGGTACCAGAAGGCCACTTTCAATTCCAGGCTCTGCCCTTCGGCCTAGCTACGGCCCCCAGGACATTCACCAAGATAATGGTGGTAGTGGCGGCCTTCCTTCGGAAGGAGGGAATATTAGTTCACCCTTACTTAGACGATTGGCTGATCCGGGCAAAGTCCGAAGAGGAAAGTCGCTCGACAACGACCAGAGTGATCCAGGTTTTAGAGGACTTGGGGTGGGTCATCAATCGAGCAAAGAGCAGGCTGATTCCCTCCCAGGAACTCGAGTACCTCGGGGCAAGATTTCGACACCAACAGCGGCAGGGTGTTCTTGTCACGAACAAGATCAAGGGAGCTAAGACTTCTAGTCTCACAGTTTCTAGCCAGACGAAGCCCCTCGGCGTGGCATTATCTCCAGCTCCTGGGAACCATGGCGGCGGCAATAGAGGTAGTACCATGGGCCAGGGCCCACATGCGGCCATTGCAGCGCTCACTGTTACGTCGATGGTCTCCCCAACATCATCCTCTCTCTCTGCAGTTACCTTGCGCTCCGCGGACCAAACAGGCACTCCACTGGTGGAGGTGCCCGAGGAACCTGGACCGCGGGATGCCTCTCGAACCCCCACAGTGGTTACTATTGACGACGGATGCCAGCCTGTCAGGCTGGGGAGCACACTGCGGGGACCAGTACGTCCAGGGTCGCTGGACACCGTTGGAAGCGCAATGGCCCATCAACAGACTAGAATTGCGGGCCGTCACCCTAGCGCTCAAAGCTATCGAGGCCTTAGTACAGGGAAGGGCAATTCGCGTGCTCTCAGACAATGTCACCGCGGTGGCCTACATCAACCACCAGGGGGGCACCAGCAGCCCCGCCCTCGAGAAGGAGGCAGCCGCCCTCTTCCAGTGGGCGGAAGTCCATCTGCAGGCGCTATCTGCTCAGCACGTGGCGGGCACGGACAATGTCACAGCCGATTTCCTCAGCAGGTGCAGAATAGACCACGGGGAGTGGGAACTGGATCAGGAAACCTTCAATCAAATAGTAGCTCGATGGGGACTACCAGTCATGGACCTCATGGCACGGTTCTCATCAGCCAAGGTGGACAGATTCTTCAGTCGACGGAGGGAAAGAATGTCCGAGGGCCTAGACGCCCTATCTCAAAAGTGGCCTTCGGAGGGTCTTCTCTATGTATTCCCTCCTTGGGCTCTGATCGGAAAGGTCCTCCAGCAGGTGGAGTCCCACCGAGGCTGGGTAATCATCATAGCCCCGGACTGGCCTCGCCGACCCTGGTATGCGGATCTGGTGAGAATGATCGCCGACCATCCTTGGCGGCTCCCTTGCAAAAGGGATCTGCTAAGACAAGGTCCGATACGGATGCCACAGGTGGATCGGTTCTCGCTTACGGCTTGGCTGTTGAAAGGGCGCGGCTCCTGAAACGGGGTTACTCAGGGGCAGTAGTCTCGACTCTGTTACAGTCCAAGACACGCTCGACCTGCCTATCTTACGTAAGAGTGTGGCGAATCTTCGAGGCATGGTGTGCAGAGCGTCAAAAGAGACCACTTTCGGCCTCAGTCCCGGAGGTCCTGGAATTCCTGCAGGCAGGGTTTGACAAGGGGCTGGCTCACAGCTCCTTAAGGGTTCAGCTCGCCGCCATCGCTTGCTACAGAGGCAAGGTCTGGGGAAGCCCCTAGGGGCCCACGTGGACGTCTCGAGGTTCTTAAGGGCAGTCAGACGGCTACGCCCTCAGCGGAGGTCGATCATCCCTCCTTGGGATCTTAACCTAGTACTAAATGCCTTGGTCGGGAATCCCTTTGAGCCATTGAAGGAGGCCTCCTTAAAGGATTTGACCCTAAAGACGATTTTCCTGATCGCCATCTGTTCGGCCAGGAGGATCTCGGAACTACAGGCGCTGTCCTCCCAGCACCCCTTTCTGTCCCTCCTCAAGGACAAAGTTGTTCTGCGCACGGTTCCCTCCTTCCTGCCCAAAGTTATCTCTCCCTTTCATGTGAACCAGACAGTTACCCTCCCGGCCTTCGCAGCGGAGGGCCTGGGAGTCGGGGATAGCAAACTTCGACTCCTAGACATCAGGAGGACTCTGAAGCAATACCTCTCTCGCACAGCGCCCTTCCGAAAGTCCGAACGACTATTCATTCAGTTTGGGGGTCCACACAAAGGGGAGGCGGCGGCCAAGGCCTCCATCTCGAGGTGGATCAGGGAGACAATTGCTTCTGCCTATATTCTGAAAGGGAAGCAGGTTCCCGTGGGCCTGCGTGCGCATTCCACTAGGGCTCAGGCTACCTCTTGGGCGGAGTTCAGCCTAGTTCCGCCACTGGATATATGTAGGGCAGCGACTTGGTCCTCGCTCCATACCTTCTCCAAGCACTATAGGTTGGACGTTCAGAGTGCTGCAGACGCTCGTTTTGGCCTAGCGGTTCTTCTTTCCGGTATGCCGGACCCCACCCAGGGTTGAACTGCTCTGGTACATCCCAGAAGTAAAGGGACTGGACTGGAGTGACGATAAGGAAATAGTAATTAGATCTTACCTGCTAATTAGTGTTCCTGAAGGAACGACAGTCCAGTCCCTGATCCCTCCCGGTTCCGGCTAAAGTTAAGATTTATGGTTTATAGAGAAACATCAGAACGAACGCAGGCCAGCTTCGGCAAGCTCGGGCAACCCTCCCTCCGCCCGGGGCCATTCCTCATATCCCTTCCTATACCATTCCAAAAAAAACCAAAAAACCAAAAAAAAACCATATAATAAGTTTGCCATATGTTGGTGGTTAATTTTACTTGAGATGTGTTATTATATAGGTTGTTCACAAAAGTTGTGTTATATCTGCTTTTTCATTCGAATACTGGAGATGGGGGTGGTCCCAGTGGTATTTATACCGCTCCATCCCCAAAAAGGTTGGGCTCAGCCTCCAAGCTGCTGGAAGGGTTGCGCAACCCCAGAAGTAAAGGGACTGGACTGTCGTTCCTTCAGGAACACTAATTAGCAGGTAAGATCTAATTACTATTTGATCTTATGACTGCTTGTTTTCTGGCATAGAGTGCTGCTCCAGTTTCCTCAATTGCCGTTTTCATTTTTGCAGATCCCTAGAATACCAGCCCTTTATCTATACATATCAATAGAATGAGATGGGACAAAAATTTGTTTTATGGGGGTTAACACATCTAGTATGAGGGGTGATCAAAAAGTATCGAGACTGAAAGGATTGTGGATGCTTGGAATGCCCTCTCGATGGAAGGGGGGTGGGGGCAGCATTCAAAATGGCATGGTACAGACAGCACAGATCCCTTTACAGAAACGAGATAAAATCAAAATAAACTTAAATGTCTTTGATATCTTTAACAAGTTGAGGTGACCTCTGACAGATCCATGCCATCAGGCCTTTTCTCACTGCACAAGCACTTACCACCCTTCTCCTTTCCGTGGTTATGTCCCGTGTCGACTTCTGTAATTCAATTCTAGCAGGTCTCCCTACCACTCAACTTCACCGTCTTCAGCGCATTCAAAACACCGCTGCTCGTCTCATTTTTCACTCCTCTCCACGCGACCACGCTACACCTTGACTCATCCACCTCCATTGGCTTCCCGTCAAATCTCGTATCCACTTCAAAGTCCTGACACTCCTTCACCGCGTCCTTTACCTCCACTCCCCTCAGTACCTCGCTGATCTTGTTCACTTCCACACCCCAGCCCGTTCCTTACGGTCTCTTCACCTCAACCGCCTTCGTCTCCCTCCACCTGCTTGCGCTCGCCTCCAATCCACTCGCTCCTCTGCTTTCTTTTTTCCTCGGGCCCGCTCTATGGAATTCTCTACCCCCCTCTATCCGGCTCGAACAGACACACACTACTTTCAGAAATAAACTCAAAACCCATCTCTTTGCCCTTGCCTTCGATCTCCCCGACCCCTCCGTGTAGCCCACATCCCCTTTCTTTCCTCTCCCTTTCCCTTCTCTTGTCATGTTGAATGAATCTGCCTGGTTTGCTGTCCTATTAATATTGTAACTTCCTTTTCCTTTCTCTACCATATGGTTTCCTTTTTGTACTGTGTGAACCGCTCTGATATGTATTTGTTGAGCGGTATATTAAGTCAATATAAACATAAACCTGCACGGAGCGGTGGGTACACCCTTAAAGAAAGGCATGGGGAAGGGGTGACCTGCACGGAATGGCAGGCACACCTACACTTCCCACCTTTGCTGAGCAGACTAGATGGACCATGCTGGTCTTTATCTGATGTCATATACTATGTTACTTTGTTACTATGTTATTACAGTAACATAAGTATAACAATGACAGTTATTGCACTCAGTCGTCTTCAGATTAGTCTCCTTCCAATAAAACACACTTCGTCCTGCATTCCTGCCACTGCTGGAAACCCTGTTGAAATGCCTCTTTCATTATGCTGTGAAGCTGCTATGTCGAATTTTGCTTAATGTTTGTGTTATGCAATTTCTGGATATACCGCCCTGGCTGAAGGACATCAGAGCGGTTTAAATTGCTACTAGCAGATCCTGGATACAATCCCTCATCCCCAAAGGACTCGCAGTCTGTGTTCAGTTTTTTCACTGATCGTAAATCTGACAAACTGCTTTTACACGATAACAAACATTGTGTGATTAAAAAAAGTACAGGTGTGCTGCAGCCATACTACACTCTGCACATGCAGAACACATAACTAGGTCACTGCATGCTTAATAGCATCGTGGTGTGACGTATTGTGTTATAGCTATACAGCAAGTCTTGATACTTTTTTCATCACACCTTGTACATGCTGCATGGAAGATTCCCATAATGCCTGCAAATCTGTGTTAGTAATGGCAGACATGCTTCCCCTTCATGTCATTCCCTCCAAACCTCAGCAGTACCTAAGTGAAACATAGGCCATATGGTCTTTTTCTGCTGACATGTTTCTATCTGATCTGCCCTTCAATTTCAAATACTATAGTCCCTTTTATCCCTTTTAAAGATCTTCAGTGTTTGCATGCTTTCTAATTCTTTCCGCTCTGCTGCCTCTTGAGTAGCATTGGCCAATTAATGTGTCCTTGTCCCGTCCCCTCCCTGATGTTCTTCCTTACACTTGATGGCAAAAGTACAAAGTAACATAGACCCTCCTTTTGCCCCCCCCCCCCCATGTCCTTGTATCCCTTGGTTGTCTTGCGTCCTTTGTGCTATTTTTCTTTGATTGCTTTGTAACTTGCCTAGTTTCCACCACTATAGGCGATCAAAACAAAAGTAACAGAAACCTCCATAAACAGATTTTTTTGTCGGACAAAATGCCTCCAGGCAAGAACATCTTAACTGGAGGTCTGTGTCCTTTTAATCAGAATGCCGCATAACACTTGAAACTGCTAAAAGTCCTAGTTTTAGAGCAGAGAGTACTTAGCTCAAGTCCCCAGCACAGCACAGCGCAACAGCAACATCAACCAGTCCGGTGGTGAAATGACACAGTCCTGCGTTTTGGGTCAGCACATTTCCCAGACCCTGCTTCAGGCATTTTGCTCAACAAAAAAAATCTGTTTATGGAGGTTTCTGTTACTTTGAACCTGCCTTTTGTTTTGATTGTTTGTGGGAGCTGCCAGGATTTTCTGCTCCTTGGGGGGGGGGGGTTCTATTGGACCACTATTGGCGATACATAAAACTATAATAAACGAAATTTCCTGATCGTATCCCCAGTCTAGTCCCGGACCTCTGAGTTGTCCACCTCTTTCAGCAGCTTGGAGACTGAGGAACCACCACCTTTTTGTGATGTCATCCATATATCCCTCTGGGAGCCGCCTTCCTCCATCTGTTACCTCAGTCTCCAAGCAGCTGAATAGGTCAGTGAGCCTGGGGGTCCGGGCTCACTGGAGGAACAATTAAGTCCAGTTTGGTTAGATTTTAAGGGGTATTAGTTAAAAGCTTAAAGCAGAGCTAGCTAAATTAAATAAAGCAAGGGGCAGCTATCTCTTTAAATTCCAGAGCTGTTCCCTAGTAGTGCGACAGGCTCTCCTCTATCTGCCGGGGCCCTACCTGGGGGGCTGGTAGCTCAGCAGTGGGCCGTGGGTGAGACCGGCTTCACTCCCGCGGAGAGTCAGTGGAGCTGAACCGGGACGGGAGAGCTGCACTGCCAGGCGCGATACAGACGTCTTGCCTGTGAGCGCTTTTCTGACTACCGCGGAGGTGCCTGGTATCAGGCCCCTGCGAGGTGCACCGGGCGGACAGCAAGAGTGGAGCCTCAGTCATCTTCGCAGTGCGGGGAGACGGCGGAGTCCCGCTTAAGCTCGACCTGCCTTGGCGGCAGAGGTAAGGAGGCAGGCTGGTGAAAGCATTGCTGCAGCGTGAGGGAGCACGTGCCGCAGAGCAGGCCCGGCCACGTGGTAGGAGCGTGGGGAGCACAAGCCTCCAGAATCGGAGTGTGCAGCGGGGTTTTTCGACTGCGTTTTCTGCAGCGGTGGGGAGCTGCCGTCTGGAAAGCCCGCAGGACAGTTGTAGGGTCCGATTTGGAGCGATTTAAAAAAAAAAAAAGGAAAAAAAAGTGACTTCAGGGGTTTTCCTCCTGTTTCGGGGTCCTGTGCTCTCCGGTGGCCTTTTTGTAGTGGCTATGCCATCAAGGCCCCATTGTTTTTATTTGTGGGGCCAAGCGAAGTGCGCTTTCGGACTCCGGGGTGTGAAAGTCCTGCGCTAAAGAGGCTGCTACCCTGGAGTCTCCCGGGGAGGAGATGCAGGAGCGACCGGGGACGGAGACAGGCTCCTCGGTCACGCAGGTAGCCAGTTTGTCCCTGGGGGAGCCTATAGCGGGGCCATCCTCCACCCCAGATGCCCCCGCCTTGCAGGCGACCTGGCCCAAGGGGTTGGAGTCTATCTTCTCGCCAGGGTTCGTGGCCCTCCTGCAGCAGGCAGTGGGGGGCTTCCCGCCAAATCCGACAACAGGCAATTTCATAGGGTGCGGAGCGAAGAGGCCGGGGCAAGCCCCCATCTCAGAGGCCCAATTGGGGGTCAAGAGGCCGTGGCTGGAGCCGGATTTCGGGGCTCATTCGGCCGCCTCGGAGGGCCACCTCTCAGATGAGGAAGTGGGGAGCGTGGCCCTCGGAGGAGCTTGAGGACAAGGAGGAGCAGGCTTAGAGTAGTGCGGGTCTTCCGTAGGGATGAGCTGCCGGCTCTCATCGCGGAGACGCTACGTACCCTGAACATGCCGGCCCAGGGACCGGCGGAGGATGAGACGTTGGAGGATCCTCTACTACAGGTCTTTCGGAAGTCTCAGAGCGTTCCCGGTGCACTGGGTATTCCAGGAGTTGATACAGGAGGAGTGGAACGTCCCGGAAGCTGCGCTCAAGGGCTCCAGAGTAATGAGCCGGTTATACCCGCTGGTGGACCAGGATAAGGAAGTCTTCAAGCCCCCTAAGGTGGATGCAGCCGTGGCGGCGGTAATAAAGGCGACCACCATTCCGGTGGAGGGCAGCGTGGCCCTTAAGGATACGCAGGACAGAAAATTAGATGCGTTGCTGAGACAGATTTTTGAGACTAATGCCCTGTCTCTTCAGGTGGCTATTTGTGGGGCCTGGGTGGCCAGGGCATGCCTGTGCTGGTCACAGCAGCCCCTAGCGGGGCAGGAGGGGGGTGCAGTCCGGCGAGGCTGCCCGCCTGGAGTCGGAGGCGGCCTATTTGTCAGACATCCATTATGATCTCATGTGAGACTTGTCCAAGAGTATGGTGTCGGCGGTGGCAGCCAGGCGCTATCTGTGGCTCCGTAATTGGGCGGCGGATAATTCCTCTAAGGCAAGGTTAAGTAAGCTGCCCTTTTAAGGGTCGTCTCTTGTTTGGTGAGGACCTGGAGAAGTTGGTCAAAGAATTGGACGAATCCAAGGGCGGCAAGTTACCTGAGGACAGGCCTAAGCAGGGGTGCGCAAGTCCGGCTGGCAAGGGGCAGCAGCAGGATTTTCACAGGTTTCGTTTTCAAAGATTCAATTCTGGACAACGAGGTAGATTTTCCGGCAGAAGCCAGGGCTTTCAGGGCTTGCGGGGAGAGGATTTGGGGCATCCTCCTCTGCTCCCGCCGCCTCCTCGACCCTTAGAAAAGCGCAATGAGATCAGGTGGACCCAGGGGCCTCTAGTCTCCGTGGGAGGGAGGTTGCAGGAGTTCTATGCCTCCTGGGTCCACATCACGTCAGATCATTGAGTCCTCTAAGTCATTTGAGAGGGCTGTGTTCTGGAACTGCAACGGCCAGTGCGCGACGCTTTTGTTCAGTCTCCCTGCAAGGCAGCGACCAAGTGCGGGGCGGTGCGGGAGACGGTACAGAGGCTGCTAGATCTCGGGGTGATAGAGCTGGTCTTGCCAGACCAACTTGGCGTCGGTCGTTACTCCATTTATTTTGTGGTGCCAAAGAAGGACGGCGGTTTTCGGCCCATTCTGGACCTCAAAGGGGTGAATCGGTGTCTGCGCGTGGCCCACTTTCATATGGAGACCCTGCGGTCGGTAATCGTGGCAGTGCGGAGGGGAGAGTTCCTCACCTCCCTGGATCTGTCGGAGGCATATCTACACATTCCCATTCGGCCGGAGCATGTCAAGTTTCTCCGCTTCGTGGTTCCTTTCGGTCACTTTCAGTTCCGAGCCTTGCCGTTCGTCCTGGCGACGGCCCCACGCACGTTCACAAAGATCATGGTGGTCGTGGCGGCGGCCTTGCACAGAGACGGCATTCTGGTGCACCCTTATCTGGACGATTGCTTGATCCGTGCAAAGTCCAGGAGCGAGAGCGAACGAGTGACGTCCAGGGTGGTGAGTTTTCTGGAGAGCCTGGGTTGAGTGGTCAACCGGGCAAAGAGCAATTTAGTGCAGTCTCAAGGTATAGAATACTTAGGGGCTCGGTTCGATACGGAATCGGGTCAAGTGTTTCTCCCGCAGCAGAGGGCGCGAAGGCTTCGGACGCTTGTCGGGAAATTCCTAAAGAGGAAGGAGTCGACAGCATGGCAATACCTGCAGTTGTTGGGAACAATGGCGGCGACCATAGATTTAGTGCCGTGGGCGAGAGCACACATGAGACCGTTGAAAAGGGCGCTCCTGCAACATTGGTCTCATCAGCAGGACCCGCTGTCACGGAGACTCGCCTGTCCAGATGAGACTCAAGTAGCACTTTGCTGATGGTTGGTTCCCAGTTCGTTGGAGAGCGGGAAGCCGCTCGAAGTGCCCGACTGGGTGACCCTAACGACGGATGCCAGCCTTCTGGGCTGGGGGGCCCACTGCCAGGGACAGTTCGTGCAGGGGCAGTGGTCCGTCCAGGAGAGAGCGTGATCGATCAACAGGTTGGAGTTGAGGGCAGTGTTCCTGGCCCTGCAGAGTTTTCAGGCGGCACTCCGCGGGACGGCGGGACGGGTGTTTTCTGACAACGCTACCGCTGTGGCATACATCAATCGACAAGGGGGCACCAGCAGCATGGCGCTGGAGGCCGAAGCAGAGAACCTGTGCGACTGGGCCAAGATGAATCTCCTGGCAGTGTCGTCAGCGCATGTTGTAGGGGTAAACAATGTGGAAGCCGATTTTCTCAGTCGGGTGAGGGTGGATCCCGGAGAGTGGGTCCTTCATCATGAGGTGTTCGACATGCTAGTGCGCTGCTGGGGCACGCCGGTAATGGATCTGATGGCGACACTTCAGTCGGCGAAGGCCAGTCGCTTCTACAGCAGAAGGGAGAGAATGTCGGAGGGCCTCGATGCTCTCATCCAGCCTTGGCCGGAGGGGCAGCTCCTGTACGTCTTTCGCCGTGGGTGCTGATAGGCCGGGTGGTCCAACGGATAGAGCGGTTCAGGGGGCAGGTGATTTTAATTGCCCCATATTGGCCTCGCCGGCCGTGGTATGCGGATCTTTTAAGGCTTCTGGTAGCCAGACCGTGGCGGCTCCCGGGGCGGCCGGACCTGTTGTCGCAGGACCCTCTCCTCATGCCTCACGTGGATCGATTCTCGCTTACGGCTTGGCTATTGAAAGGGCTAGGTTGAGGTCGAGAAGTTATTCTTCGGCGGTGGTAGCCATGCTGTTAAAGGCCAGGAAGAGGTCTACATCGTTAGCGTATGTCAGAGTCTGGAGAATCTTTGAGGTTTGGTGCGGAGAGAGGGACACGGAGGCGCTTAAGGCGTCTATCTCACGGATCCTGGAGTTTCTGCAGGACAGTTTTGACAAGGGGTTGGCTGCTGCATCGCTGAAGTTGGCGGCCTTGTCCTGCTACAGAGGACTGATTGCTGGTCGTTCCATCGGGGACCATTTGGATATCAAGCGTTTTCTGCGAGCGGTGTCCCTTTTTTGCGGCCGCCAAGTAGGCGGCTGGTGCCCAAATGGCAGCTCCCTCTGGTCTTAGAGGCGCTGGAGCGGCAGCCGTTTGAGCCACTGAGTAAGGCATCGGTGAAGGATCTCACGTTGAAGGTGGTGTTCCTGGTGGCTATTTGTTCAAGGCGGATTTCGGAGCTCCAAGCGTTGTCCTGCAAGGAGCCCTACCTCTTTCTTTGAGTCGAAGGTGGTGCTGCGGCCTGTTCCAGCGTTCTTGCCCAAGGTGGTGTCGCTGTTTCACTTGAATCAGGATATTTTGCTGCCTGTGTTCAGGTCGGGCTCGGCAGAGTCGGTACGGAGGACATTAAACGTCCGGCGGGCGTTGAAGTATCTGCAGCGTACCGAGAGCTTTTGCAAGTCAGAGAGGCTGTTTGTCCTTTTTGCGGGTCCTAGAATGGGTGAGGCAGCGTCTAAGGCTTCCATTGCGCGTTGGATTACGGAAGCCATTGCATCGGCTTATTTACTGAAAGGTAGGACGGTCCCAGAAGGGCTTCGGGCCCATTCCACCAGGGCTCAGGCGACATCATGGGCGGAGGTTCGGATGGTGCCGCCGGCGGACATCTGCAAGGCGGCCACGTGGTCCTCCTTGAATTCGTTTGTGAAGCATTACCGCCTAGACCAGGGGTCTCAAACTCAAATTGCTTTGAGGGCCAAATGAGGACTTGTAAAGTAACCCGGGGGCCGCACAAGACGCGGGCCTCATTTGCATAAGGGACATCATTTGCATACATATTTGCATAATGTTACCATACACTAACTTTTAGTATACATGCCTCTTAATGAGTATATGGATAAAGAAAGACTAAAAGATTTCTACATTACTATAATCCAGTGCCAATCGCCAGGCACATTAGGAACTACTACAAACACTGCCCATTTAGAACCCATAGCAAACCCGCCATATCCTAACAGCACTACCAGGACTCGCAAAGCACCATACTCTACCTATCAAAAGGCAACACTGCAAATATTAAATCAATACATTTCAGAGAATAACAATACATGACCTACTGGGGAAAGAACAAGTGGCAATGTCAAATAGGAATTACATAAACAGAATACCTCAGCTCAGTTACACATGCAGAACATACACCATCACCAAACAAGGAATCACAATTTAGAAACAGGAAGACAATAATTAAACTGGGAACCCCAAAAGCCAAACTTGGAATGTACAACACTGTAGAAATAAAACTATAAATTAATTTCCTCTTGTATTAAACAAAGCGCAGACGTTAATGATGCACATTTCCAAGAGCTGACATATTCCATAGCTCATTACCAGTCCTAAGTCCCCCAACAGCCCACTTCCAGTCCTAACTCTTCCATAACCCCATTTTCAGTTTTAGCCCCCCAATCAGACCACCTCCAGTCCTAACCCCCATCTGCCCATTGCCAGTCCTAACCCCCATCTGCCCATTGCCAGTCTTAGCCCCCTCCCCCCCCCCCCCATCAGCCCAAGTAAATTTAAAAATTAAAAACAAAACAAGCCCCTGGCTTCTGCTGCTGCCGCCGTGGCAGACTTGACTACTCTATTTGATTGCTGGAATATTTATTACCAACACGGGAGAACAGTGCACAAAACCCCCACATTTACACAAGCAGGATTGGCTTATGCCATATAAAAAATTTGATGTTTCAATACCATAAAGAGGCAATGTCATCTGTAAGCCCTATTTTACTGGCTGACAGGTGATCATAGATCCTGAAAATTAAGGTCACTCAAATGAAACCCTGCATGTTTGACAAGTATAAAGTATAAGCTCAGCAACAAGGAATAGTCGGTATTAGTTTAAATAGCTTCAGTTTCAGCCTACAACATACAGCCTTATTTTGGAAAAATTGTATTGGAGCAAAGTTAACACTTTGCAAGTATTAAGTGCCTCTTTAGGAAGCTTGATCAGCTTAGGCTGCTGGTCAAGTAGAAACAAGGTAGCCTATACTCAGCTTTACCAATGGAAGGCTTTTCCTGCAGGGAAGGGTGAGCTCTCATGGATAAAAGTGTAAATTTAACAGAGTGGGCATGTTTAAAGTTTAGCATATTAATATTGCAACTACACTAACTTGTCTAGCAGGCCAAGTACAGGAGCCAGTTAGCTGGTAGTTTGTTCATGCTCTTGTTGGCTGTTTTCCTCTTCTCCTTTATCTTTATGCTCAGCGGCCCACGACGGAGAGGAAGCAAAAACAAAACAAACCCCTGGCTGCTGCCGCCGTGGCAGCGGCAGAATCAACTGTCCTGCGGCCCCTTCCTGTCTGCACGGCAGAGCTGTCAGCTCCATCAGCGGCAGCTTTTCGGGCCGCGAAGAGTAGTATTTCCCTCTTGCGGCTCTGTTAAGTCTGCCGGGGCTTATGGGATTCCCATCAACCCCGGCAGGCTTAACAGCCGTGAGAGGGAAATCACTCTTCTCTTTGCAGCTTGAAAATCCCGCCGCTGATGGAGCTGACAGCTGAGGGCTCTGCCGGGCAGACGGGAAGGGGCCGCGGGACAGTTGATTCTGCCGCTGCAGCAGCAGAAGCCAGGGGTTTGTTTTGTTGTTTTCCTCTCCGTCGCAGGCCGCACAAAGTTCTCTCGCGGGCCACGTGTTTGAGACCCCGGGCCTAGACATTCAGTTGGCTCAGGATGCCTGCTTTGGTTCGGCAGTGCTTCAGGCTGGTGTAGTGGAACCCTCCCGTTAGATGTAGTGCTCTGGTACTTACTCAGAGGTCCGGGACTAGACTGGGGATACGATCAGGAAGGTGAAATTAGACTTACCTGCTTATTGTTGTTCCTGGAGTAGACCCAGTCTAGTCCCGAGTCACGTCCCAGTGTTGAGGGCGCAGGAGGCGCAGTCTGCGTTGCTTGAAGGTGACGGGTAAGAGGAGTTGAGTCTGGGGGAGTTTAGGGTCATCTTTCCAGGTTGGCGTTCGATCAGGTGAGAGGACAGCCTGGGCACTGTTAGTGGTTGACAGTTCTTAATTAGCAGTTCTTCATTAGTTCATTTTGGGGAGGGGCCAGATTTGGTAAGTGGCCCTTTGCGGGGCGATTGTGGAAGTGAAGCTTGCTTGTTGCTCTGGTGAGTCTGCTTTGCCAATAGGGTACTGATGGAGGAAGGCAGCTCCCAGAGGGATATATGGATGACATCACAAAAAGGTGGTTCCTCAGTCTCCAAGCTGCTGAAAGAGGTGGACAACTCAGAGGTCCGGGACTAGACTGGGTCTACTCCAGGAACAACAATTAGCAGGTAAGTCTAATTTCACCTTACTTGAATTCCGATATTGTTCTCGTCTCTTCTACTTCTACTGGAAGATTATTACACACAACTACCACTCTGTCCCTAAAGAAATATTTCTGCATATTGCTCCTGAGTCCATCCACTTTTCACCCTCAACCTATGCATCCTCATTGCATAGCTTACTTTCAATCAAAAGAGGCTCTTCTCTTGTGCATTTATGCCACAGATGTTTTATGTCTGTCATATCTCTTCTATCCCACCTTTCCTCTATTAAGATCTTGGTCCCCTTATGCTTTATAACGAAGACCACTGACCATTTTAGTACCCACCCTCTGCACAGACTCCATCATGTTTATATCCTTTAGAAAGTGTGGTCTCCAGAATTGCCCACAATACTCTAAATGAGGTCGCATCAGAGGCACTATTGCCGCCTCTTCTTTTTTTTTTTTTTTTGCTGACCATTCCTCTCCCTATGCTTTAGCTGTTGCCTTTTCTACCTTTTTAGTTACTTTAAGATATCAAACAATCATGCTCAGGTCCTGCTCTTTTGTGACCAAAAGTACTTTGCCCCCTACACTGTACCGCTCCCTTGGATTTTTGCAGCCCAAATGCATGACCCTGCATTTTTTAGCATTAAATGTCAGCTGCCAGATTCTTGACCATTCTTCAAGCTTAGCTAGATTTCTCCTCATGTTTTATTTATTCATTTAACTGCATTTATATACCGCTTTTCACCAGGTCAAAGCGGTGTAACATAAAAGAGGGACATCAGAAATCAGTGTGGGGGGGGGCCTTCACCAGGGGGCCAACATTGATGATTCAAACAGGTGGAGAAGTCTTAGGGAATAGACATGGGTCTCTTAGAGGGTAGATTGGGATTTTGGTTGCGGGTTTGTGAGATGTCAGTGGAGGTTGCCTGGATCTGGTCCAAGATATTCCAGGAAGAGGATGGTTTTTAGTTGTCTTCGGAATGCAGTTGGATCAGCGGTGTTTCTGATTTGGCTTGGTAGTGAGTTCCAGAGGGAGGGTGCATATAGTTCGAAGGCTCTGTTGCAGGTCCGTTGGTTATTTTGTTCGCTGATAGGGGATGGTGAGGGTGGTGTTGGTGGTTTGTTGGGTCGTTCTGTTGTGGGTGGGCTGGGGTAGCAGGGAGCGGGGATGGGAGGTCTGTGGTTGATGGAGGGCTTTGTGTATAAGCAGGGCAGCTTTGTATTTGATCCTTGCTTGAAGTGGTAGTATGTGTAGTTCTTTTAGTACTGGGGTGATGTGGTCGTGTTTTTTTGCTTTCTGGATGATCCTTGCAGTGGTGTTCAGGGTAGTCCATAGAGGGTTGATGTGGGTTGCAGGGAGTCCATGATAGATTATGTTGCAGTAGTCCAGGTGTGGGAGTGTCATGGCCTGCATGACAGTTCTGAAGTCTTGTGGATCTATGAGTGGTCTGAGCCGTTGTATTGTTTTTGCTTTGTGGAATATTGTCCTTGCAGTCTTTTTTTTTTTTATCTGTGGGGTAAATGTGAGAGCTTGGTCTATAGTGATTCCCAGATATTTTATTTGGGGTTGAACCTTTATTTGGGTGGTTCCTAGTGGATACCTAATCTATTGCAGATTTTGGTATCATCTTCAGAGAGGCAAACTTTACCCAACAACTCTTCTGCAATATCACTAACAAAGTTGTTAAAAAGAACTGGACCAAGGACAGATCCCTGCGGCACACCACTCGAAACATCCTCCTCCTCAGAGTGAACTCCATTTACCTGTACACTGTTGCCACCCAGTCACTCACTTTGAGCACCCTAGGGATGGTTCCTAATTTGTTTATAAGTCCTATGTAGAACGATGTCAAAGGCTTTACTGAAATCTAAGGCTCTCCCTCTAACTCTCTGGTCATCCAGTCACAGAAATTAATCAGACTTTCTGACCAGACCTAGCTCTAGCCAAAACCCCTGCCGCCTCGAATCCCGCAATCCACTAGACTCCAGAAACCTCACTATCCTCTGATATAGCAGCATTTCCTTTAATTTAATCACTGCAGAGTTCAGACTAACCGGCCTTTAGTTCTCAGCCTCATTCTTTCTTCCACCTTAAGTGTAAAGGGACTATATGTGCCTTTTTAGTCCTTTGGGACCACTCCTGACCCTAAAGAAGCATTGAAAAGGTCAGTTGGTGGAGCTGGGCTAAAACATCCCCAAGTTCCTTCAATATTCTCGGATGTGTATCCCATCTGACCACTTCGCTTTGTCTACTTTTTGTTCATGAGAAACTAGCTAAACTGTCTTCTGAAATCTTCCCCTTCCCCTTTGAGTCAGAATACCACTTTTGCACTTCCTCCTCTTGACATTTCTGAAAACTGTCTTGTTCCCTCATCTTATTGCATTGGCTATCTCCTTCTTTTTGTAGCTTTGCTTTCCTGACTACTTTACTTTTCTAGCTTCTAAGTTGTTTTTATTTTTTATTTTTTTTCCTGAATATTGATGCTTGCCTACCGCTCTCTGATCTCTTGCATTTTATGAAGGCCACCCTCTTTTCTCTTACCCTATTCAGCTACTTCTTTTTTTTTCCATTTTAATTTTTATTAACCATTTCAATGGACATTACAAACCAGTTCGTTCTCAACATTATACAATTTACATAGTCATTACATCATGTATTCTGTTTATGCCCCAGCTTATTTCCCCCTTTCTTTGTATCTCACCTTATACCTTCCCCCCCCCCTCCTCCCTCCCCTCCTCTCCCCACCTGAGCTCTACATTCATACCTTCCTCTTCCTCTCATCTGGCCACTCATACTCATCGCCTCTTTTCACCCTTTCACCATTAACTCATCTCGCCAATCTATATCTGCTTGAAAAAGGTAATAGTGTAAATACAATGTAGATAGTTTCCCCAGTTGTTTCCATGTTGATTTCCCTGTTTATTGTAAAGTTTACAACTCAGAATGCCTGTGTTGTATAGTTGACGTTGAATGTAAACCGCACTGATCTGAAAAGCGCGGTATAGAAGAACTGTTAAATAAATAAATTAAATAAATATCTCCAAAGATCTGAACTAACTTTCATCCATTCCGCCGTCCTTTCTCTCCCTCTCCAGCCTTCCACGATTCCAACCATTTCCACACACTTCCATTTATCCACTCTTCCCCCTTCTCATCTGTCAAGCTGTGCATCAAGCTGGCCTCAGCCACTCTTCTGACAAAGCCTGCCAGCTTAGGTAGGTCGAAACCATCCAATGCTGAGCTATCTCACATCTTGCTGCAAGACCCCACCTTCCTCTTTGGGATATCCTCCTCCAATTGATGCAGTAAGCAGGCCTCTGGCTTCCTTTGCAATCTATATCCAGTCATTTCAAAAATAGTTTCTATAATCGTTGCCCAATATGCTTGAATCTTCTCACATTTCCACCACATATGTAACCAATCTTCTCGCTCTTGGCACCCCCTCCAATATTGATCATTGTGTCCCACTCCAGCTCTTTTTTTTTACGTACTGGTGTCCAGTACCAACGATATAGCACTTTATAAGCATTTTCTTTCACTTGTGTGGCTGTGGATATACTGGCCACTGTCTGTAGTATCTTATCCCACACCTCTTCATTCCAGCTAACCCCAAGATCCTCCTCCCATATTATCATAAACCCCAGTTTACTTCCCCCTCCCTTCATCAATCGTTTTGTAAATTCTGGACAAAGCTCCTTTTTGGCCAATATGGCCTGAGCAAAGCCCCTCAAACCACCCTCTATGTTCCCATAAATCCTTCCACACCTTCTGTTGCCTCAAAAAATGGCTCAATTGTAAATATGCATAATAATCGCTATCTCCCAGCCGGTACAGGTCCCTGATGCCCTCAAACTCCAGCATGCTCTCCTTGCTCACTATTTGAGAAATCTGTGAAAGCCCCGCCTTTGCCCATCTGCACAAAACAGTTACCCCGGTCCCTGACCCCTATCAGAACATGCCTCCAGTGTCATTCCCTGTATGTATTCTTTATCTTGTACTAATTGTTTTCTATTCTGTCTCCATACCCTCAAACTGTGGGCTATTATGGGGGGGTGTTTGTTTTTCAGCGCTATTACCACCCCTCCAAACCAATCTGTCCAATCTCTGCCCACTTACTGAGTCTTCTTCCATTTGAACCCACTGTTTGTGTCCCGCTGTGCCACTCGTATATCATTTTCAGTTGAGCAGCCTCATAATATTTTCTAAAATTAGGTACCCCTAACCCTCCCTCTCCCTTGGCTCTTTGCGTTACTGCCATAGCTACTCTTGGCCGTCTATTCGACCATATGAATCGATTAACAATTTATTTATTTTATTTATTTAGTATACATTTGTATACCGCTACTTCCAGCGATCAGCAGCGGTTTGATTACAGATTGGAAATTGTCAAATCATGACAGGAAATCTTTTGAGGTATAAACACATTGATTAGACAGGAAAGCACAGCACACAGAGAACTATTTTACAGGGAACATGGGCTATGGAGGGTTAAGTGGCTTGCCCAAGACCACAAGGAGCACCTGTGGGACTAGAAACCCCAGTCCTTCCGGCCCAAGGTTGCTGTCCTCTAGTGGGATTTGAACCCCCGACCTTCCGGCTTGAAGTACCTTGCCCCAACCACTAGGCCACTCCTCCACTCATAAATAAATAAATAAATAAATAAAATACCTGCCCAAATAGTTTTGGATAATTTAGCTTGTATAGGGCATCTATCCAATTACTAATTTGAATCCCTAAATATCTAATTTTTTCTCTAGCCCATCTGAATGGGTATTTCTTCTGCAGTAAGCCCTGCGCATTTCCATTTAATAAGTTTTTAATATTTCCGATTTTGTCCAATTTATTAGTGAAACCCGAAAGCCTTCCATATTCTTCCAATTCCCACATTAGTATTGGTATAGAGAACAGAGGTCTAGCTACACTCAATATTATGTCATCCGCAAACAGGGATATTTTATATCCTTTCCGCCCTACTCTTATTCCCATAACATCGGCCCTCTCTCTCACCCTCTCTGCAAACGGTTCCAAAGATGTAGCAAAAAGTAGGGGTGATAGGGGGGCAACCCTGTCTCGTTCCTCTCCCTTGCCCAAAAAATTGAGAGTAGGCCCCATTAACCCCAACAGATGCCTTCGGATTGTGGTATAGTGCTTTTGCCCAACTTAAAAATTCTTCCCCCAATCCCATTCTTTCCATTACTTGGAAAAGAAATGGCCATGACACCTGGTCAAAGGCCTTCTCCGCATCCAGCGACAACAGCAAGGCCTCCTCCTACTTTGTTTAGTAGACCAAATCATATTTAAGATCTTTCTAATATTATCCATTACCTGTCTACTGGGAATAAATCCCGCTTGATCCAAATGTATCAACTTCCCTAGCTTCTTGTTTAAACGTGTAGCGAGTATTTTCGCTAGTAATTTGGCATCTATATTGATCATTGATATAGGTCGATATGAAGAGCACTCTTGTGGATTTTTTTCCCTCTTTATGTATTACGGTTATTCCCGCCCATCCCATAGTATCCGCTAATCTACCTCCCTCCTGTGGGAGATTAAATCTCACCAATGGTTTAGTTAATCTCTCCAAAACTTCTATAAAACCTCGCTGTGAGCCCAACTAACCCCAGAGCCTTATCTATTTTCAACTGTTTTATAGCCTGTTGTACCTCCTCTGCTGTTATAGCCTTGTTTAATTCTTTCTGTTCCCCGTCTTCTAATTTCAGTAACTGAATTGAATCAAGATAACTCTGTACTCGCTCCCTCTGTGGAGGGTCCCATGTTTTATATAATCCCTGATAGTATCCTCTAAAGATCTCCCTAATCTCCCCGTCCTTATATACCCCCTCCCCGTCTGGATTCCGAATTTTCATTATATAAGAGCGCAATTTCCTCTGCTTCAGTTTCTGAGCCATATATCTCCCCGCCTTATTACCTCCCTCAAAGAATTCCTGTTGCAACAACTGCATATGATATCTTATCTTTGCTGCTTGTAAGTCATTTAACTGTGCCCTTACTGCCATCACCTGGCCTCTGTATTCTCCTTCCCTTGCGCATCTAGTTCTTCCAATTCCAGCAATCTTGCTCTGTTCCCTTCCTTTCCTTTTGTTTTCGCGCCCCCCATTTAATTAAAATTCCTCGCACTACTGCCTTATATCCATCCCACACCCCTCCCCAAGTTACCTCCCCATTCCAATGGAAGTATTCCCTCGTTTCCCTCTCGATGTCCACTCTTACCCTTCCATCTTCTAATAGAGATTCATTAAGTCTCCAAAACTGTAAGCCCTTCCCCTCTCCCTCTATTGTCAATCTGACTTCCACTAGCGCATGATCTGATCAAGTAATCGAATCCATATCCGCCCCCTTAATTCTACCCCCCATCTCTTTCGATACCCAGATAGCATCTATTCTGGAATATGATCCATGTACTGGTGAAAAATAAGAAAATTGTCTCTTCCCCGGGTGGTGGAATCTCCAGGCATCAATCAAGCAATGGTGCGCTACAAAATTGTGGTAGTGCTTCCTATCTGCCCTCTTACCCTCCCTTTTCCCTGAGGCGTCTCTCACTGGATTCCACGTTAAGTTGAAATCTCCTGCATAAATGAGGTGACCCTCCCCCAATTTCCCCACCTCTTCATTCATCTTTGTCCAGAATTCACTTTGCACCCCTGTTGGTGCATATACATTTGCTATGCAATACCACTCATTTCCCTCTTTTTATCCGCAATAACACATTTCCCCTTTTTATCCCTCACCACATTTTGCAATTGCATCTTTAATTTAGCATCAATCAATATGGCCCCCCCCCCTTTTTTCTTTTCCACTGTGTTGGATGTGTGTATACGTACTCCATATCCTCTGGGTTTAACTAGATATTCTGTCGCTCTGGTCAAATGTGTTTCCTGTATAAGCACTAGCTCCGTCCTTTTGCATGTGATTTCTTTATACAATTTTTGTCGTTTAATGGTGAATTAAGACCTTTTACATTTAGCGATACTATTTTTAACTCACCTTTTATACTTTGTATCCCCCCTGCTCTCTGTGTTCTTACCCCTGCCCCTTCCCCTCCCCCGTCTCCTCGAGGGAGACACACCTTCCATTAATGGTGACTATCAATCAGACCACAGCCTGCCTCTGCCCCTCTATCCCAGCTTCCCCCTCATTCCTTATCCATTCGTCTCCCACCTGGTCCTCCCCTCCCAACTTCTCCACCCCCTAGTGGCTGCTCCTCCCCTTCTCCCCCCCTACGACCCCATGCTTGCCTATCCCCCCTTCACCCCGGTCCTCCCTCTACTCTAACCCCCAACTTCCCTTCCCAAGATAAGTGTTGCAAAACATTTTCGTAGTCAGATCCTTACTTCCCCCCCCACCCCCCCATTCTTCTTCCCTCTCTCCTCCTCCACTTCACCCACTCCTTCCCCTAGCCCTTATTCCCCCCCATCCACCCCCTTATTTTTCTCAGCCACAACCCCTTACACAGCAATCATCAATATTCTTCAATACAGTCCCTACACAGTTTCTTTTCTAACATATCTTGCCGTTGTTCTCAGCTTCAACCGTTGCTCTTCTCCGTCGCTTTCCCTCCGTGGCTTTCTTTAGTCAGTCTGGCCAACCTCCTGCCATCAGCTGATGCTTTGTGCCATCTCATGCTGTCTGCCCTCAATGTAGACGCAATGTTGGTTTTTGTTCTGCCTGTACCTCCTGCCCCTTCCGGAAGATTGGATAGTCCCAAGTCCTTAAGTGCTCACCATGCTTCCTCGCTTGTCTTCACTCGCCGTGACATCCCCTTCACCGTTATCAGGAGACCGAATGGATACAGCCACTTATATCGCATGTCTTCCCTCCTCAAATATGCTGTCACCTCCTTCAGCTCTCTCCGGCGTTGTAAGTCCTGAAACAATTCCAACTCATGCTCTTCCCATTTGAATTGCTTTCATTTTCAAGCAGCTTTCAACAATCGTTCTTTAGTTTTAAAAGAATTCAAGCATACCACAATGTCTCTTGGTCGATTTGTGTCTTACCGGCCCCAATCCTCTGTGGGCCTGCTCAATATGCAGTGGTACCCCCTCCCCGCCTTCTTCTATAGCTGCGGCTTGTAACAGAGATCCAAATACTTTTATTATAACGTCGTCACAATTCTTATAGTTAGGGTCCTCTGGGAGCCCTCGCACTCTTATTACATCATCTAGACCGGTCTTCCAAGCCCTTCACCTTCAGTTCCTCTTGCACTTGTTATTCCTCCCATCCTTTCTGGAGATCTGCTATTACTTCCCCATGTTCCAACTTATTTTCTGATTCTTCTACCCGAGATCCCAGTTCCGCTATATCTTGTCTTAAGGCTTGCATTGCCTCTTTTAATTTCATTTTTTGCACTGCTAATTTCAACTTTAAGTTCCTCTTTCAGTTCTGTTAGCCACTGCTTAATCGTATCTGCTACTCCTGGGCTCCAAGCCCCCTCCGTCTCCTCCTCCTGCTCAGTCGCACGCTCTGCCACCATTTTAGCCTCTTTTTCCCTCTCTTTCCCTCCTCTCGAGGGAACATAGGATGATCTGAATTCCGTCAATTTTTTCTTTGCTGGCAGTCCTCCTTTTGATTTATCCATCTGCTCTTTGTTTCTCTGAGTGAGCTTTAAGTGACTCTGGATTGCGCAGTGACTTTCCCCTTGCAGCTTGGGTCTCTTTCTGCTCATCTTTCTGCTCCCTCTTTTAGTTCAGTTACTTTTGCTGTATTCAATCAATCAACTCAGTTTGTTTCTGAGCAATGTATGGAGTCCCACCTTATTTAATTAATCTTGGGTTTCTATGCTATACAGGATTTCCTTGTGGATCGTTTTGCCTTGCTGCACTGTGTTTTGCTATGTTGTACTCTGAGCCACAGAGACGTTACACTCTCTGTACCTGTTCTGTGCTTTCCTCCTCTACTTCGTTGCACAAAAATCGCCTCCTTTTCTCTGCCTCTGCTTCTTTTTGATAAAATTTGCTTGCTGCAGCGTCGTCACTCAACCAGCCCCCCTGCCATTGACATTTTGCAGTACAGCTCACCTGATCGCCTCTCTGGTGTACCTCGTGGTTCCCCTATCAGGCCCCCCACTCTGCTGCTAAGATGAAGACTGCCTTTTGTTGTTGGTTCCCTTCTCTTGCTGTGCCAGCTCTCAAGTTTTTAATCTGTTCGTTTTTCCCCTGCAGCTCCTGTACTCTCCGGCCCTCCTGCCGTGCTTGTCTCTTCCCAAAAAAACCCTCAAAAATCAATGACCATATCAGGTGCAAACCAAAGAAAAAGTCATTGATATAGAACGTTGAGTTCTATGCTCGTATCCCAGCAAAAGCTGAATCAAAATTATGTAGAACACACCATGAATTGCTAAAGCACATTGTAGCTAACACATTTTTTGTCGGGCATCCCCGGCAAGAGCGAGAAGGGGGAAAGCCCTCTCTCTCCGTTCCGAGGAGTCCCTTTTTTTAAAAAAACTTTTTGTAAAACAAAAATTAGGTAGTGAACAATCACTTATCTCTTCAGCACGCTTCCTCTCCGCTCTGCTCGACCACATGTGTGCAGACTCGAGCTCCCCGCTGCTGGTGTGCTCCGTTCTCCGGTGCTTTCTGCTGCCTGCACAGCCTCCTCTTAACTCTCGGGAGTTGCAAGATCTACTTCCCTTGCATTACCTCGCTCAGTTTTGCTTACAGGGATACTTTCCCCCTGTTTCAGGCTTTGGTGGTGGAGCTCTATCACACCGCCGCCATCTAGCCCGATGACTTCACCAGAAGTCTCTCAGCTGCTACTTTTGAGAACCGTAGTGGCTGCCTCTTTTTTTACATTTTATTTGCCTTTCTAACAAAAAAGGTTTTGTTACCTTTAAAATATCCCCTTTCAGTTTTGCCCATTGCTTTTCTACATCCCCCAGCTGTTCCCATACCGCTAATGATTCCTTGAGGAATTGTCCCATCTTGGCAAAGTTAGTTTTACCAAAGTCTAAGACCCTCTTCCTAGTCCTGATACTGAATCATACCATCTGGTGATCACAGGATGCAAGATATCTCGCTATAACTTCAGAAACACTTTCCCCATTGGAGGCACCAAGTCCAGTATGGTCCATTCACGTGTGGGTTCTGTTACTTGAAGCGTTGACGAGGGCTCCATCTTCATCATTCCATCTCAGTTCCAGGACATAGTAAGATGGATTCTGTCGAGGTCTGAAACAAGTACGTGTCTTTCCCTTTGTACGGACGTTCAGTTCTGTACCATTATAGATACACTGGCTGACTATGCCAGTACAAGTATAGTAAGAGTGATAAAGCAGAGTCTGAGTGACTTGCATCCCAGTTCGGGAGGTGGTTATACAGGCTGCACAAGGGGGCAAGGCAAGAAGGGTTCTCAAGTGTCCCAGGGCTACCGCCAGAATAAAACAGCAATTAGTAAGCATCATGATCATAGTATCTAATAATGGATGAGGTAGGTAATGGTTGATTGAGGTAGATAGATAATGGTTGATAGTCTGCAATGTGGATACTGCAAAATTGAAGGATGGCTCTTTCTTCGATGTCCAGGAGTGGGTAGGCAAAGTCTTATGATGATGGAACTTGTCTTCGCAGTGTGAGTCGCAATGGTGATGCAGGATTAGCAATCGAGGTCCAGGGGTGACTCTCAGGAACTGCTGCTGGCTTTACTCGACTGTGGTGGATCCAGGAGTCTATTTCTGCCACTTTGACTGCCGTTGGGGTTGATAACAAGACGATGTATGGCCCTTTCCAATGAGGCGCCAACGGTGTCTTCTTCTACTCTTTTACCCACACCGAGGCTCCAGGCTTGAAAGGATGCAAGGGCTCTGTTAGATTGATAGGCAACTGGTCTTGTATCCAGGTATGAAGGCCCTGTAAAACAGAACTTAGAGCCAACAATTCTTGCCTAGTGATTACTGATCCAATTTGATTCATATCCCCCCTTATCCCCTGAATTATGGGCGGGGGCCTCCCATACAAAATCTCAAATGGGGATACTCTTAAGGGCGTGGTGGGGGCTGAACGTATCCGGAGAAGGGCCATGGGGAGAGCTTGGGGCCATTTCAGGTGGGCTTCTTGACAGAGCTTAGATAACTGAGACTTCAGGGTTCGGTTCATTCTCTCTACTTTCCCTGAACTCTGGGGTCTATAAGCTGTGTGTAACTTCCATTGTATTTGCAGGGCATGGGCTAGCTGCTGGGTTACTTGTGACACAAAAGAGGGCCCATTGTCAGACCCCATGGTTAAAGGTATTCCGAATCGGGGGATGATCTCATGGAGCAGGGCTTTAGTGACTTCCCTGGCCTTCTCAGTTCTAGTGGGAAAAGCTTCCACCCATCCAGAAAAGGTACAGACTAGGACTAACAAGTAGCGATATCCATTTGCTCGTGGCATTTCTGCAAAGTCTATTTGAATATTCCCCATGGGGGTAACTCCTACTGACTGAACTCTTGGGGGTGGGACAGGACCTTGTCGGGCATTGTTCTTGGCACAAGTCACACATCTTCGGGCTACTGAGGTGGTCAGAGGTCCCAGCAACGAGATATAAAAGTATGCTTTTAGAGCGTCTTCCATTTTGGTTTTTCCATAGTGTGTGGCTTGATGAAAGGCTTGGATAAAGGCAGGGCCTAGGGCTTCGGGAATCATGGTCATACCAGGGGGTGAGCTCCCTTCAGGCGGTGGCAACACTATCCATCCAGTTTCCGATAGTTGCCCCCCTCATGTCGACAGTAATAGTCCATCTCCGCCTGGGTATATCTGGGTGTCCATGCACTAAGAGGTACTGGAAATATGGCTGCTTGAATCGTTACACTAGGGGTAGTGATTTGTCCAGCAATAGCTGCTTCTTGGGCTGTGACATCGGCAAATCTATTTCCTCGGGACACTTCTCCATCTCCAGTTTGATGGCCCCGACAATGCATTACAGCAACGTGTTTGGGGGCCCATACTGCTTCCAATAAAGTCAATATTTCTGGGCCATACTTGACAGACTTGCCTCCTGAGGTGATTAATCCACGCTCCTTGTACAGGGCTCCATGGGCATGTAATGTTGTAAATGCATATTTGGAGTCTGTGTAGACATTCAGGCTGATTCCTGTTCCATGTTTGAGTGCGCGTGTGAGGGCTATCAATTCAGCCTTCTGCGCTGAGGTTCCTGGGGCCAGGGCTGACGATTCTACTACCATGTCCAGGGTCACCACTGCATAACCAGCACATCGCTGTCCTTCGACTATGAGGCTACTTCCATCCACGAAGAAAGTTCTGTCTGGGTGGTCCAAAGGGATATCAGTTAAGTCTGGGCGACTTGAATATACAGTGTCCATTACTTCCAAGCAATCATGGTCAGGAGGGCCTGGACCAGTGGGCAATAGGGTAGCTGGGTTCAGAGTTTGGCTGACACTCAATTGCAATCGAGGATTTTCACATAGCATGCTTTGATATTTCAACATTCGAGCGTTAGTGAGCCAATGGTTTCCTTTGTGTTCCATCAGGGTTAAGACAGAATGTGGTACGGTGACTTGAAGCTCTTGTCCTAGGGCGAGCTTGTCCGCTTCGCTCACCAAGAGGGCTGTGGCTGCTACAGCTCTCAGGCAAGGTGGCCATCCTTTGGCAACAGGATCCAATTGTTTTGACAGGCTACAGGTCGCTGCCAAGACCCAAGAGGTTGAGTCAAGACTCCCAATGCATTTCCATTTGACTCATGGACATATAGGCGAAAGGGTTTCTGCACATCTGGTAGTCCCAAAGCCGGGGATGACATCAACGCTGTTTTTAGGGATTTGAATGCATTATCTTGTTCTGGGCCCCATTCCAAGGGGGATCGTTCCGCTCCCTTTGTGACTTGGTACAAGGGTTTTGCCATGAGTGCAAAATTTGGTATCCATATGCGACAATAGCCTGCAGCTCCCAGGAAAGCCCGCACCTGCTTTCTGGTGGTGGGGATTGGGATGCGGCATACTGCTGCCTTTCGTTCAAGTCCTAATTTCCAGGTTCCTTTGGATAGATGGAACCCTAAGTATTTCACTTCTGTCTGACACAATTGCGCCTTGGCTCTCGAGACCTTGTATCCAGCTTCATTCAGGAGGTGCAAGAGATCACTGGTAGCTTGCACACAATCAGTTTCGTTGTTGGTGGCTATAAGCAAGTCATCTACATATTGGAGTAAGATTCGTTTTCCCGGAGTTACAGGGTAACTCGACAGATCTTGACTGAGGGCTGCACTGAAGATAGTGGGTGAATTCTTGAATCCTTGTGGTAATCGAGTCCAAATGAGTTGTCCTTTTTGTCCTGTGGTAGGGTTTTCCCATTCAAATGCAAACAAAAGCTGACTGGCAGATGCCAGGCGTATACAGAAAAAGGCATCCTTTAAGTCCAGAACAGTGAAATATGTGGCTTCTGCTGGAATCAGTCCCAGGAGGGTGTAAGGATTTGGTACTACTGGATGTATGGTTTCAACTGCAGTGTTCACTCGACGTAGATCCTGCACTGGGCGGTAGTCACCTGTCCCAGGCTTCTTGATTGGGAGAAGGGGGGTGTTCCAGGGTGATTGGCATTCTCTAAGGAGTCCATACTGCCGTAGTTTTCTTCAGGTGGCGATGTATACCTTCAATTGCTGGTCGTGGGAGGGGATACTGACGCACATGCACTGGTTCTGCTCCTGGCTTAAGGGTGACAAGCACAGGAGCTATATTCTTTGCTAGGCCAGGTGGATTATTCTCTGCCCATACTCCAGGCGGGGCTGCAATGCTGGTAGGTATACAGGAGCTTGCTGCTTTGGATGTAGGTAAATAGAACCGCCATTCTTCTTCTTGGGGGACAGCTAACACCATCAGGCTAGCAGGTTTTGAATTTATAGTCATTTCCATTTTTCCCCCTTCAACGAAGAATATCTGTGCTTGAAGCTTTGCAAGCATGTCTCGGCCCAAAAGGGGAACTGGGCATTCAGGTATATACAGGAACTGGTGTGTTATCGTCTGTCCCCCTAGTTCACAGGTGCGGTTCTGCAGAAAAGGTCTTGTGGTTCTCGTTCTAGTAGCTCCCACAATTGTGACAGATCGAGAGGACACAGGAGCCACAGGTTTGGCTACTACTGAATGCTCGGCCCCTGTGTCTACCATAAAGTCCATATGCTGGTCTCCAATCGTTAATTTGACCATAGGCTCCTGGAGACCTAGGGCGAACTTGGAGCCAGGTCTGGCCTAGTCCTCATCCACATCCATAAAATTGTTCTCGGCGGTTGCCACTCCCGCTATGGCAGTCTCTTCTCGCTGTTCAAACTGCACGCGCTGCATCCCCCCTCCCTGCTGGAATCACCCCCCCCTGCTCTCCTAGCGCTCCCGCCTCCCCTCCAGGGGGTGGAGCTAATGTTCGGGCACTCGTTCTTCCAATGTCCTTCTTCCTTACAATAGGCGCACTGGTTCGCACCTAATGGGGGCCGAGCACCTCCCCTGCCCCTTCCCCATCCTCTAGCTCTTCTATTAGGATATCCTCCTCCGCGTCCTTCCACTAGTGCTGCAGCGAGCAGATCCGCTTTCTTCCTCATCTTTCTTTCACTTTCCCGTTGGCATTCTTGATCACGATTCACAAATACCTTTTGTGCGACTTCTATTAACTGTGTTGAGTTCATGCCTGCAAATCCCTCTAATTTCTGCAGTTTTCGTTTTATGTCTCCCTGGGACTGACTCACAAAAGCGGCGTTCACCATATGTAAATTCTCCTGGGTTGCTGGGTCATAGGGGGTGTAAAGTCTATAGGCTTCAGTTAAACGTTCATAGAAAGCAGCAGGACTTTCATCTGGGCGTTGAAGAACATCCGCTACTTTCCCAACATTCATGGCTCTCTGCCCTCCCTTCTTTAGGCCCTGCAGTAAGGCATGGTGGAACCGGGTGAGGGCCTTCTCTCCGTCATCACTATTTGGGTCCCATCTGGGATCTTCATTTGGGAAGTCTACAGCTGCTGCCTGTTGGGGGTTTAGGTCTCTCCCGCCTTCAGGGTTCTCTTCCAACCATCTAGTGGTTGCTTGCACTATCCGTATCCGCTCTTCAGTAGTAAAGAGGGTAGCCAAGAGCTGGCGACAGTCAGACCAGGTGGACTGGTGGGTTTGCATAATACTGGACATTAACTCTGTCAAATCTTGGGGCTTTTCAGTATAGGAGGCATAATGCGTTTTCCAGTTTAATAAATCTGTTGTGGTGAAAGGCACATAAACTAGACTGGTTGGTCCGACCACAACCTGACCCTCTTCATTTACAATAGGTAATCCTGGGACCTGCCGCAGTGGCATTTGGCGAACATCTCTCTGGCCCGCTGTCCTGCTTCTGAGGGCGTAATGCAGATTTGCGGGGGTAATTCTGCTGCTGGTGCTTGGACTAGTGGATGGCCCTGAACTGGCATCTGACTCTCCGCTAGCAGATCCTTCAGGGGATGATGGTTCTTTTGCAGAGCTCTGCTCAGGGCTTGCAGAGCTCTGCTCAGGACTAGGGCTCCGACTGGGGAAGGGGGGTGGTCCTCAGGTGGTGGGTGATCGGGTGGAGGTACCTTAGCTGGGGGTTGTCTTTCCACTTCTGGCTCTACTCGGGGTACTCGTGGAGCTGACAGGACTGGAGTATACAGAAAAGTGGGTGGATAACTCGGGACCTCTGGAGGCTCAGGGGCTGCATAAATAAGGGGTTTTTCTTTCTTAGCAGGGACTCCCTTTGCAGTTGCTAACATAATTCTACTCTGCCCCTCACGGCAACACTTTATCCAAGGGGGTTGCTTCTCACAGATAGCTAGCCAGGAGTCTATATAGGAAAACTGCTCAGAACTATATCTGCGCACCACCTGGTGCACTCGGGACACAATTTGAATATCAAAAGTACCTTCTGGTGGCCACACGGCGTCCAGCGCCGGCCACACCCTACTACACAATATTTCTAAGCGTGTCGGTGACATTTTTACCCCATAATCACCACTAAACCCCTTCTTAAAATTTGTGATCATACAGTTCAACGGAGTTTGTACGGACTCCGCCCCTCCCATTATGACATATGACGGACAAGACAGTAAACAAAGGATGGGTAGGATGGCTGCGAGTAAGGTGTCCGCACAGCCCACAGAACAAGGAGGGGGACAAACACCAGACGCTTCCTCCTTTTCGTGACCTGGGCGCAGTCGCCTGGCCAGGAACTGCGCTACTTAGGAGTCCGCTCTCGCTCGGCCTGTATTGCAAGACCTCTCAAGCACACTTCACACAACCAAACATGCTAGCATTTTCCAAATTCCCAGGCTAACTGACTAAACCAAAATTACCAAACCAAAAGGGTCAGTGGCTTCGCCCCATGCATACTCTTGCAGGGTTACTAGGATCGCCCTGGAAGTTGATCAGACTCCCTTTACCTGTTACCATACCATATTAGTCTCGAGACTTTCCTAGAGCTAACTGACTAAGAACCAGAAAAATCAATACTCACCGGATCCGGTAGCTAATGCGCTGTGCAACCAGTTCCACCTTGGGTTGAATCCTGGACTCCCCTCAGGGTTCAAGGTGTTGGCCGGCCGGACCCAGCAAGCCGCCGAGGCAGGGCGGAACCCTCTGATGCAAGGGGACCGGCGGCGCCTGGGATCCTCTCCGCTGTCGGCCGGCTGCGGTCCCAGCCGGACCAAACCTGGAGGCGGTAATACGTGGTAGTATTCACTTGCGCGCACCATTCACGTACCCCACCTTCCCGTCAGGGAACCAAGAATATGAAGTAGCAAAGCGCACGCAACGAATACACCAGGAGTCTATTTACTAGAATTCAAACCAGTTTATTTGTGCACAGTCTCAGACACTTGTCACATTCAAAATGGTCTGAGCATGGCGTTCAGTAAAGCAACAGCATTTATAGCTTTCTTCATCAGTTCTATACAGACAAACTCCTCATTGGTCCCGGTGGCCCCCTCACCCCCCCATCCCATGGAGATCTCTGACCGGGCCCACACCGCTCTTCCCCTGCTCTCAGGCCTTCCTAGCCATGGCTCAGTATCTAGACATAAAATATTCTGCCTTGCTTTCTGCTTACAAGGTCACTCTGCAGTACAGAAACTGTGTGAAAGCCAATACATCTGTGAATAACATAAGCTCAATGGAAAAGTCTTGCATTCTTATCAGCAAAGCAGTTTAAAGCAGTTTTTTCTATTTTCTCTGGCTTTTCAGCTCTGCTCAGCTATAATATTCTAAAGTGGGGATTGGGGACTCAGGTCTGACCTACAGGCTTTTCTTACTTCTACAGGCTATGCAGGCTATTCTAGGCCATAGCCTATCACATTACCAGTTGCTGGAATAGTTCTCCCTGTAGAGAATCCAGGATCTCCTTACTTCTAGATGATACCACAGCAAGGATGTGCCAATCAACATCCGGCATATTGAAATCACCTGTCAGTAGCACTTCTCTTTTCATGACAATATTGCATATGTCTTCTATTAAATCCCTGTCCACGTCTTCTCCCTGTGAAGGAGACCAGTATATCACACCAATGCAAATGAATTTCCTGTTCCCTTTTCCTAGTTTAATCCACAGTGCCTCCTCGCTCCCTTCTTAAGCCCTGTAATTCTGTAGCTTTTATATTTTTTACATATAGTGCCACTCCTCCCCTTCTTCCTCTATTCTTCTTGAATAAAGTGAGTGATTATATATGGCATGCTGCAAGGGTCACATACTACTAGCTAACTTATTGGACAATAGTTTGATCCGACCATGGTGTTGCTTGACACTGGGGATTTGTACACGCTCAGAACAGCATGCACAAAAACACCCAATCTAACATGCCCTGCTTCATGCGTACTAAACTTTTTATTTAATTTTTTTTTTGAGGTTCCATATCTAATTTACTTATCACAGAGAAGACTTCTGTTTGCTCACTATTAATATAATCAAAATAAAGATTGAAGTCTCAAATTACAGTACAATTAATGCCTGCTTTTAAGGAAACAGATGTCCATTCAGCTAAAGTTAATTGCTCTACTGCTCCCTCAGGGAGACTGTGATTAAATGGCTAACAATGTAACATTTTTCCAGGTCAATGGCAAAGCTTCATGTTCTGTATCAAATCATTGTAAAACCTCAATCTGTAAATTTATACTGTACATATTCTAGTTAAATAACCGTCTACAGAGGCTTGTAAAAGTATATCCATAATCTATGATATGATAAATAAAATTGGTAGAACAAAACAGCAGAAAATCATAGTGCAGATCAAAAGCATCTAGAAAAAAAGGAGGCCTTCAATTGCTTATGAAAAATTCCAAACATTTACTCTTCCCTCAAGACCATGGATTGTCAGTTCCATAAAGCTGGACCAGGAATGAGAAGATAGCCTTCCTAGTCACTGCCAGCCGTGCTTCCTTAACTGAAGGTACATATAAAATGATGGCATCTTGTTAACGTAATGCACAACTAGGATGATATGGTGTTGGACAATCTCCTTGAAAACTGGGTCCCATCTCATGTATGGATTTGAAAATCAAAACACAGACTTTAATATAGACTGCTATACAATGGCCAACCAATGCAAACCTTGTAATACTGGGTAGATATATTCACAGATGCTGTAGTCTGTATTTTATAAATATTTATTTTTAACATTTCTTCCCAAATGTTGATTGAAATGGTTACAACATTATTATAATTTAGGCACAATAAGTTCCTTCTTGAAAGAAGTTGATTGAAGTGAGTATTTGAGGCAGTAAGTGATAAAGTGCTTTGTCTATAGACCAGGGTCTCAATCTATCCACGGGACACATCTAGCCAGTCAAATTTTCAGGATAACCACAATGAATATGCATGAAATACATTTGCATACAATGGAAGCTGTGTATGTAAATGTTTCATACCAAAATCTACAATAGAGTAGATACCCAGGAAGGCATAGATAACATGAGGAGGGATCTAGCTAAGTTTGAAGAATGGTCAAGAATTTGGCAGCTGAGATTTAATGCTAAAAAAATGCAGGGTCATGCATTTGGGCTGCAGAAATCTCAGGGAGAGGTACAGTGTTGGGGGGTGAAGTACTTATATCCACAAAAGAAGAGCGGGACTTGGGCATGATTGTTACTGATCTTAAAGTGGCTAAGCAGGTAGAAAAGGCGACAGCAAAAGCCAGAATGATTCTTGAATTCACAAGGAAAGTATTGACCAGCAGAAAAAAAGGAGGAAATAGTGCCTCTATATAACTCTGTGGTATGACCTCATTTGGAGTATTGTGTGCAATTCTGGAGACCACACTTTCAAAAGGATATAAACAGGATTAAGTCTATGCAGAGGGTGCTACTAAAATGGTTAGTGGTCTTTGTTATAAAGCATATGGGGATAGACTTAAATACCTCAATATGTATATGGGATAGACGAGATATGATGATGATCATTTATACTGTGATCCTTATTGTTACAATGTATTCAGTTGAAATGTACTGTCTGTTGTGTTCCTTGTAAACCGTCTTGAATTGTAGAAAGTCTGTATATAAAACCTATTAAATAAATAAATAAATAAAATGATGTGCATTTATGGCACAGAGGTATTTAAACTTAACAGCAGTGGTTCTTTCAATTGAAAGCAAGCTCTGCAATAAGGAGACATAGGATGAGGATGAAAGGATAGACTCAAGAGTAAAATATGGAAAAATTATTTTACGGAAAGAGTGGTAGATGTATTAAATAGTCTCCCAGTGGAGGTAATAGAGACAAGAACATCATCTGAATTCAAGAAGGCATGGGACAAATGCAAATCTCTGCAGGGAGGGGACTATAGTAGTTGATATGGAAGGGCAAACTAGGTAGCCCATGTGGTCTTTTTCTGCTGTCATTTTTCTCTGTTTCTATGTATATTCATTGCAGTTATTCAGAAGACCTGACTGGCTAGGTGTGTTCTGAGGACTGGATTGAGAACCCTGGCTATAGACACAAGCAGCATCGGTGGGAAATGTGGGATTTGAACCACCTTTTTCCTTGTTCCTGGCCCATTGCTCCACTCATTAGGCTTTCGCACTGACATTAAATCATGATTAGTCTAATCTTTAGTAGGTAACATTATTTTGAACAAATAATATATAGTTCAATTCTTTATATCAGCTTTCATAAAGTTGTCAGTCTCTAGCAAGACCCAACTATAAGAGGTGGTTTATCTTCATTCAGCAAATAATACAATACAGGAGGCGTTTGAATATTTTGTGGATAGCTTTAATAAGGGAGGCTCTGGTAGCAAACTGCCTCTGCTGATGGATGAGTAGGTTTTGAGAGTATTGACTTATTGCAGAATGTGTGTATTAAATCTTGAGGAAAATATAGTAACATTAGTATATGACTGACCATACTGGTCTTTATCTGCAATCTAGTTTGCCCAGTAAGTTGGCAAGAGTAGGTGCACCTGCTGCTCTGTGCAAGTCCCCCCTCCCCATGCCTTTGTTTAGGGGTGTACCCACCGCTCCATGCAGGTCATCCCTATGTTGAGATATCATTGACTTATCCTTCTCTACAGGACAATTCCCACTATGCCTCAAGCAGACGTCTATCCTCCCCTGCTGAAGAACACCAAACTAAACTCCCAGAAGGTGGAATCATACCGACCAATATCGAGCATCCTGCTGCTAGCAAAGATAATTGAGAAGGTCATACAACGTCAAATACAGGATCACATTGACTCTACAGCTCCCCTTGACCCATGCCAACATGGCTTTAGGGAATCACATGGCGTTGAAGTGCTCCTTGCCACACTCATCAACACGCTGATCACGGGGATTGACACACCAAACAAAGATATGCTTTAATTTTCCTAGACATTGCTGCCATATTTGACTCTGTAAACCATGAGCAACTCCTGATACGGCTTCAGGATAAGGGAATTAACGGCTCAGCATGGAGTTGGTGTAAATCCTATCTAACAGACAGATGGCAGCAGGTATGGACAGGATTCACAACCTCTGAGCCTTTCCAACAAAAACATGGTGTACCTCAGGGCTCCTCACTCTCCGCCCTCTTATTCAATATATACATGCAACCCATATGTGAAATAATCCGCTCATTTAACATATCATGCCTGATCTACACAGACGATGTACTACTCTTCACCCCATTCACGATCGATCATCCAGACTTCTCCCCACTAGTAAAATGCTTCGAGGCCGTAACTGACTGGCTCCACTCAGAGCCTCAAGATAAACTTTCAGCAAGACTGATGTACTGTTCATTACTAGAAATCTTTCTCATCACTGCCAGCTTTAAAGACAGACGCTGAACTCCTAAGTAGACCCAGCATCCGCTACCTGGGCGTTACGTTAGACCAGCAGCTCGAATTCAAAACGCACATCCAGCAACACCATCAAACAAATTTACCACAAAATACGAACTTTGCGACATCTCCGACCCCTGCTGAAACCAGATGATTTCAGAACAGTTTTTCAGGCACTGGTGACCCCCCACTTTGACTACGCCAACGTGATCCTGCATGGCCTACCCAAAAACACACTAAACCCATTACAGCTAGCAATGAACGCAGCTACGCGCTTCCTACATTGAGCCGCTAGAAGAGATCACATCACCCCAATCCTTAAAGACTTACACTGGCTACCAATCTACTGCCAGCTCACCTATAAAGTAGTCCTGATGACCTTCAAGGCCATCAACAAAATATCCTCCACCTCCCTAACAGACCTTCTCCACCCCACTCCAGCAAACAGAGCAAGGAGAACATTCGCTGCCAATACATTACAGACCCCCAATGAAATAACAAAATGCACCCAGGCAACAAAGAACTGAGCCTTCAAGTTCTATGCTCCCAGCTGCTGGAATGCACTCCCAACCTCCGTCCGGGCCATCACAGATCTTGTCCAATTCAGAAAAGCACTAAAGCACCACCTCTTTCTCCTGCACTACTCTCAACCCAGTAACTTAACTTCTCCCACCATACACCCTGCTAGGAAATTGTAAGTTACAGACAACTCATGTTAATATTGTAGATATCTGTAGATAGTTCCCCCAATTGAAACCCAAGTTGTATATCCAGTTCATTGTAAGTGCTTAATAGTGCGCCTGTTCTGCACAAAAATGTTATCTGTAAACCGCACTGATTTTAAAGAACGTGGTATATAAAAAAACAAATAAAATAAACATAACTATTTCTTTTATTTATTTTTATCCTGTTGCTATAAAGGTATCTACTGTGTCTGTCCCATGCCATTTTGCCCCACCACTTCCATTGGGAAGGCATTGTTTTGCTATGCTGATATTCTTTTGGCTTACCTTGTCCACTTGGTCTTCCTCTCCTGATAAGTGGCCTAGTGGTTGGGACATGTTACCTCAAGCTAGATGTCCAGGGGTTTAAATTCTGCTAGAGGGCAGCATCCTTTGGCCAGAAGGACTGGGGTTTCTAGTTCTACAGGTGCTCCTTGTGGCCTCTGGCAAGCCACTTTAACCTTCTGTTTCCTCAGGTACCAAAATGTAGATTGTGAGCCCTTTGGGACAAAGGAAATATATATCAATACACACACAAATGCACACATGCAGAGTACCTGAATGTACACCTAGAAAAGTGGGTATATAAGCCTAGCTAAATACAGTCAAACCTCGGTTTTCATGATTAATCCGTTCAAAAAAGTCTGACTAAAACCGAAACGGACTAAAACCGAGGCAAGATTTCCCATAAGAAATAATGTAAATTCAATTAATCCGTTCCAGACACCCAAAAATATTGACAAAAAATACATTTTATAGAGAATAACTATATTTTTACATACAGAAAACAATGAGAAATACATATAAATGACTAATGAAATGGATAAATGAGCATGTAACATCACTTTTACCTTTATTGAAGACTTTTGTTGGCATATGGGACGCACTCCAGCCAGCTCCAGCTGCTCTCCCCTCCGGGGATCGAGCAATCACCACCAGCAGCGGAGGTGGGAACAGCCATCTTGGCCGGCTGCCCAATTGGGGCTCCAGCCTGCCTTGTAAAAGAGAAGCGCCATCGGGCGCTGGGAGAGGGACACACTCCAGACAGCTCCAGCTGCTCTCCCCTCCAGGGATCGAGCAATCACCACCAGAAGCGGAGGCGGGAACAGCCATCTTGGCCGTCTGCACAATCGGGGCTCCAGCCTGCCTTGTAAAAGAGAAGCGCCAATAAATATGGAAGACAGTCAATCAGCAAGAAAATCAAAATAAAGAAAATCCCACTTCTGGCCACAAGATGGTGCTCCATTTTCAACTGTACGAAAACCGAGACAACGTACGAAAACCGGAACAAAATCTTAATGAAAAAAGTCAACGAAAACCGAATCGTACGAAAACCAGGGCATACGAAAACCGAGGTTTGACTGTAAGTGTCTGCCTAGACCAGGGCTGGCCCAAGGGTTTCTGCTGCCCCTCCCCCAGCTGTTACTGATTTCATCTCAGGAGGGGGAGGCGGTAGCATTCCAAAAGCAGTTGCTTTTGGAAATACTGATGTTGCTGTTGCTCGGCTCTCCCCCCCCCCTCCCCCAAACAGAATTGGCGGCAGCTTGGGGGGGGGTGTGTGGCATGACTGGTCATGTGTGCTGGTGCTGCTGCTTCCACTACCCACCATGGTCTGGCTGCCCTAAGCAGTCACCTAGTGGATAGCCCGACCCTGGTCTAGACTCTGTAGTTACTTAGTTAGAATTGTATTATCTGTAGCTAAAGTCTTTATACTGATTAAGAGTTAAATGCTGCAGTAATAAAGGAATAATCACTCTGTCTTATTAACAAGATTGAGACACATTGGTGGCTCCATTTTCAACTGGTTTAAATCATATTTAGCTAATCGCACTCAGCAGATAAAAATTGGCCAAAGTACTTTTAATACATATTGTGAACAGCAAGGAATCCCTCAAGGCTCAGCACTCAGCTTTACTGTTTAACATTTATTTTCAACCAATCTGTGACATCTTTCAGAAGCATAATGTAAATGACCACATTTATGCGGACGATATAATGTTCCTCCCATTTGATACAGAAAGTCCCAACTTCCAGCAAATAACATGCTTCAATGAAGCCTCGCAATGCCTTCTGTCTTGTAACCTCAGAATAAATTAAAATGAAACCAAAGTACTTTTTATCAATAGGAACAGACACTGCATCCCTCCATCTAAAATAAAGAATAAAAGAAGTGACTCTGAAAATAAGAAAGTTAGATAATACAACTTGAGCTGTTTACAGAAAGAGTAGAACACTTAATCTAAGACCTCTGCTAGACCCAAGCGATTTCCGCTCTGTCCTCCAAGCCGTGATTTACCTTCACCTCCACTTCCAATTTTTTGTAATAGCATCTTAAAGGGCTTACCAAAACATGCATTGATATATTGCAGATGGCAAAACACACAACAGCTTGTATAATTCAGAAGACTCCCAGATCCAAACACATCATGCCAATATTACAAAAGCTACACTGTCTCCCCATACTCAGCAGAATCCAATATAAAAACCTAATAATCACTTTCAAGCTAATGCATGCTACATCTCCATCCCACCTAGGAACATAGGCCATCTGGTCTTTTTCTGCCATCATGTTTCTATTTAGTCTGCCCTTCCATATCAACCACTAGAATGGTCCCCTTTTTTCCTTTAGAGATCTTCTGTGCTTGTCCCATGCTTTTTTGACTTCAGATACTGTTCTCATCTCTACCACCTCTACTTGGAGACTATTCTCCACGCATCTACCACTCTTTCCATAAAGAAATATTCCTTATCGTTCCTCCCGTTCAGTCCTCTACTCCTGGGTTGTCAACCTCCTTCTGCAGCTGGAGACTGGTATGTCAGAATGATGACATCACTGGATATAGCCTGCTGAGCTCCACCTCTCCTTCCAGTGTTACCAGTCTCCTTGCAGTAGGAGGACTTTGTGAGCCTGGGAGAGGGCTCACCGGAGGAACAGATAAGGAGAGTTAGGTTCAGCCTTAGGGCAATTCATTTATTTGGTTGGTTTTCTAATTGAGCATATTAAAAAAGGCAGTAGACCTGGAGAACCAGCTTGCTTGCTTACCTCTGCCTGTGACCAAATCCACCGGTGCGGTGTGCAAGGGAAGGGCCTGGGCCCTTGGCGGCAGGAGTCTCTCTCCCCCCGGACTTTACGGGGGAGAGCCCTCTCTGACCGTGCTGTGTGCTGTCTGACCGCGAGCCTGCTGCTATAGCTATCGCGCGGCTCTGCCTGCAGGCAAGTTCTGTTTTTTGTTTTCTTCTGTTCTGCTGCATTCCGGGCTGTGTACGAGGCTCTGGAAGGCAGGGGGGAATCCTGCAGACCTGCCCGGTCAGCCCTTCACCGGCGGCAGGCTGCGGCGCTGACGGAGACAGTCCCGGGTCAGGGTGAACGCGCTTTGCGTTTGGCGCCCTTTTTCAGTATAGGTTCCTGGCGGCCATTTTGGGCAGCACGGCAAACCGTGTGGCTGTTCGGCGTCGCTGGGATTGCAGCAGGTAGGCAGTCTTTGGGCTTTCTTTTGGGGGCTGCATTTTCCTTTTGTTTTTTCCCTCATGGTTTTCTTTAATTTCTTTCTTTAATTTCTTATTTCCGTTGTGGCTCTGGGCCAGTCGCCGAGAGAAGGGGGGGCTCTTCCTCGGGGCGGCAGCAGCCTGGGCTGTTAGTACACGGTAGTTTGTAGCTGGTACTTTATTCTGTTCTATTGGCTTGCTGTGCTTTCAGTGTGCAAAAAAAAAAAAAAGTAAATACAATAAAATAAATAACTTAAACAGTGCAAAGCCCAAGAGAACAGCGCAGATTGACAGTGCTGTTGGCTAGGAGCTGTTGGGCTGATCACACTTATGGCGGGTCGCCCCCAGTGTGTAATCTGTGGGACCCGAAGGGGCACGGTGGCTGAGTCGGGGGTGTGCCGTGGCTGTGCCTCCCTGTCATCCTCGGTGGAACAGCAGATGGACCTTAAGGAACCTGTGGAGCTTCCGGAGGGTCTGGAGGGGGCTCGGGCTGAGTCGCCTCTTGTCCCTCTGCAAGAGGGTCTCGTGGAAGAGTTACCGGGATCTTCTGCGGCGCTCCCCGCAGAGCAGACTGAGGTGCCCGCGGACCTTTGTCCTGAGTTCATCTTGATGCTCCATAAGGCGTTCTGTTTATGGCGCCAAGGTAGAGCGACTGATGATCCACACAGAGCAGGACCGGCGGCCCCAAGCGTGGCCTTGGGTGACGCCGGGGAGGGTCCCTCGGCGCCTAAGAAACCTAAGGTCAAGGCCTCCCCGACGGTGCACTTGGAGTGGCCGGACGTTGACGAAGATGACGGCGATACTGAGGAAGGGCTGCAGGATCTGGAGGAAGGGGAAATCCTGGAGCCCGAGGAACAGTCTAAAATTATCAGGGTCTTCCGTAGAGAGGAGCTTCTGGCGTTGATCACGGAGTCACTGCATATGTTAAAACTGGCAGCTCCGACGTCGCAGATCCCGTTATTCAGGCGGTCCGGCAGAACCAGGTGGTGTTTCCGGTTCACAAGGTGGTTGATAAGATGATTCAGGATGAATGGGATCAGCCAGAGACGGGGCTCCGAGGCATCCACACCTTGAATAGGCTGTATCCTCTGGCTGATAAGGACAAGGAGCGGTTTCGGATGCCCCGTGTGGATGCTGTGGTGTCAGCAGTCACCAAGAAAACAACCATTCCAGTGGAGGGCAGCGCAGCGCTGAAAGATGCCCAGGACCGTAGAGTGGACGTTCTCCTCAAGCAAACCTTCGAGGCTGATTCGCTCTCGTTGCAAATCTCTATTTGTGGTGCCTGGGTGGCTAGGGCGTGTTTGCGCTGGGTGCAACGGTTGCGTCTTTCCCCTCATTTGGATTTGGAGGAGCTCAAGGAACTGGGGCGTCTTGAGTCCGGTGCGGCTTATTTGGCCGATGTCCACTATGATTTGATTAGGGCACTCGCAAATAGCACGGCGTCCGTAGTTGCCGCCCGCAGGTCTGTGTGGTTGCGGAATTGGGCGGCGGACGGTTCTTCTAAATCTCGGCTTAGTAAGCTTCCTTTCAAAGGTAGGTGGTTGTTCGGAGAAGATCTGGATAAGTTAGTTAAGGACCTCGGGGAGACTAAGGCGGGTCGGCTTCCTGAGGACAAACCGAAGCTGGGAAATTCACCGCAAGGGTTTAGAAGCCAGTTTCGGGACTCCCGCAGATTTCGGTCCCCGTGCTACGGGTCCTTTCAGAGGGGTCGGTTTGCTTCCCGAGCGCAGGGGTTTCGGGGGTTTCGGGGAGCTAGTAGGGGTTTCTCCTCCAGCTCTGCCCCAGCAACTCGCAGACCGCAATGAGATGAGGCAGGTCCCGGCGGAGGAAATTTCCATAGGGGGAGGCTCCGGGAATTTCTCTGCCTGGGCCCTTATGTCCGATCAGTGGGTTCTAGAGGTGATTCGGCACGGTTATGCGCTGGAGCTCGTGTGGCCCATACGAGATTCGTTCATAATGTCTCCTTGCAGAGGTCAAAGTTAGTCTTTGGAGGTCCGCAGCACTCTGTCCCGACTGTTGCGCTTGGGGGCAGTCGTGGAAGTCCCGAAGGCGCAGTACGGTTTGGGTCGGTATTCCATCTATTTCGTGGTGCCAAAGAAAGGTGGAGCGCTGCGGCCTATCTTAGATCTCAAAGGCGTGAATCGCTGCCTGCGGGTGCCCCACTTCCATATGGAGACATTGCAGTCGGTGATCGTCGCGGTGCGTCAGGGCGAGTATCTGATGTCGTTGGATCTGACGGAGGCTTACTTGCACATTCCCATTCGGGAGGCTCATCAGTGCTGGCTGAGGTTCGCGTTGCCCTGGGGTCATTATCAGTTCCAGGCGTTGCCCCACGCACCTTTACCAAAATCATGGTGGTGGTAGCGGCGGCGGCGTTGCGCAAAGAAGGTGTCTTGGTGCACCCTTACCTGGACGATTGGTTGATTCGGGCGAAGTCCGAGTCTGAAAGTCGTCAGGTAACTGGAAGGGTGGTAGACTTCTTGTAGAGTCTCGGCTGGGTGGTCAATCCGACGAAAAGCCGGCTCCAGCCTTCGCAGGTGCTGGAGTACTTAGGCGTGCAGTTCGACACCCTCAAGGGGCAGGTGTTTTTGCCGGCCAGAAGGGCGCAAGCTCTCCGCAATCTGGTCCGCAGCTTCCGGGCTACTCCTGCTCCGACGGCATGGATGTATCTTCGCGTCCTCGGTACGATGGCGGCGACGCTGGAGGCGGTGCCTTGGGCCAAGGTTCATATGCGTCCCTTACAGAGGGCCTTGCTTCGACGCTGGTCGCATCAGCGCGACCCCTTGAGCAAGCGTCTCCCCTGTCCCTTCAAAGTGCGGCAGTCGCTCCGGTGGTGGTTGGTGCCGGCTTCGTTAGCGGCTGGAATGCCACTGGAACAGCCGGAATGGATTCCATTGATGACGGATGCCAGTCTGGCGGGATGGGGAGCACACTGCAAGGGCCGCTTCTCGCAGGGACTGTGGTCTCCCCTGGAAACGACGTGGTCGATAAATCGTTTGGAGTTAAGAACGGTAGTCGGAGCCCTACAGGCGTTCGAGGGCCTTGTGTTCGGACGTCCAGTTCGGGTGCTATCCGACAATTCCGCCACGATCGCTTACATAAACCGTCAAGGCGGCACGGGCAGTGCTGCGATTGAGGAGGAGTCCGATTTGCTGTTTGCATGGGTGGAGAGTCGGCTGACGGCGATTTCAGCGGCACACATTTGCAGGGAAGGACAATGTGATGGCGGACTTCCTCAGCAGAGTTCAGGTGGATGCCGGGGAATGGGAGTTGCACCCCGAGGTGTTCCAACAATTGATCCTACGCTGGGAGCTGCCCGTCATGGACTTGATGGCGTCCTTTCAGACGGCAAAGGTTCTGCGGTTCTTCAGCAGGAGAAGAGAAAGAATGTCCGAGGGCATAGACGCGCTTTACAGCGGTGGCCTTCTGGGGGTCTCCTATATGTTTTCCCGCCGTGGGCGTTGATCGGGCGGGTAGTTCAGCGGATAGAGAGACACAGGGGCAGAGTACTTCTGATTGCGCCCGACTGGCCCCGGCGACCGTGGTACGCGGATCTGGTGCGCCTGCTCGATGGGCTGCCTTGGCGCCTTCTCATTCGGTCGGACCTGTTGCGGCAGGGTCCCCTCTTCATGCCTCAGGTGGATCGATTTTCGCTTATGGCATGGCCATTGAAAGGGCTCGGTTAAGGAAGAAGGGCTATTCAATGTCTGTTATTTCTACGCTACTAAGAGCACGCAAGCATTCCACTTCTTTAGCGTATGTGCGCATCTGGCGTATTTTTGAGGATTGGTGTTCGCGCCAGCAGATTCGGGCGGCGACTGTCTCTGTAGCTGCGGTTCTCAGCTTCCTGCAGGAGGGCTTTGAGAAAGGTTTGGCAGCTAGCTCCTTGCGAGTACAGTTGGCGGCGCTGTCATATTATCGTGGTAAAGTTCAAGGCATGGCTTTGGGGGCTCATGCGGATGTGGTGCGTTTTCTGAGAGCGGTGACTAGGCTGCGTCCCTCGCGTAGAGTGACGGTACCGTCCTGGGATCTTAATTTGGTCTTGTCTGCCTTGGTGGAGCCTCCCTTTGAGCCCTTACATCGCTCGTCGTTGAAGGATTTAACTTTGAAAACGGTGTTTTTGGTGGCGATTTGTTCGGCGTGGCGTATTTCTGAGTTGCAGGCATTGTCTGCTAGGGAGCCGTTCTTGGCTTTCTCCAAAGAGAAGGTGGTTCTTCGGCCTGTTCTGTCGTTTTTGCCCTAGGTGGTTTCTCCCTTTCACTTGCAGCAGTCCGTGTGCCTGCCGGTGCTGGGGTCCTCGGAAGGTACTGCGGGGGACCGCAGTTTACGGAAGCTAGATGTCAAGAGAGCTCTGCATCAGTATTTGAAATCTATGGAATCGTTTCGAAAGTCGGATCGGCTCTTTCTGATTGGTGGTCGGCGCAAGGGGGAAGCAGCATCTAAGGCTTCCATTGCAAGGTGGATTTGGGAGGCGATTTCCTCCGTCTGTTTGCTCCGCGGTCGTGCTGCTCCGGTGGGTTTACGAGCGCATTCCACTAGGGTGCAAGCGGCTTCATGGGCGGAGCATGGCTTGGTGCCTCCGAGTGAAATTTGTCGGGCGGCCACTTGGTCCTCTCTTCATACCTTCAGTAGACATTACCGTCTTGATGTGGCAGCATCTCGGGATGCTTGTTTTGGGGCAGCTGTGTTGCGTGCAGGCTGGAAAGGTCCCTTCCATTGAATACTGCTCTGGTACATCCCAGGAGTAGAGGACTGAACGGGAGGAACGATAAGGAAATGATAATTACACTTACCTGGTAATTGTAGTTCCTTGAGTGACGACCATTCAGTCCTCCATCCCGCCCAGATACTTTCATTTCAGTGAAGAGGCAGCCGGCTGACACAGACGCCATTGATACAGGTGAGTCGGTCTCCTTGTTTGCATTGCCCGTATGCCTTTGCCTGGTGGGCTTGGTGACAGGGCACGATGTACGCAAGCTAGGTTTGTAGGCAGTTCTCATACCATAGTTGTTTTGGGTTCCTTAATTACATGTGTTTAAACTACTTATTTGTTGCTCCTTTGAGTCTGCTTTGGTAATAGTTTACACTGGAAGGAGAGGTGGAGCTCAGCAGGCTATATCCAGTGATGTCATCATTCTGACATACCAGTCTCCAGCTGCAGGAGGAGGTTGACAATCCAGGAGTAGAGGACTGAACGGTCGTCACTCAAGGAACTACAATTACCAGGCAAGTGTAATTATCATTTTCCGCATATTGCTCCTGAGTCTATCCCCTTTCACCCTCATCCTATGTTTCGTCATAGCAGAGCTTGCTTTCAGTCAAAATAGGCTCTCCTCCTGTGCATTTATGCTACGGAGGTATTTAAAACGTCTCAATCATATCACCTCTAACCCACCTTTCCTCTAAAGCATACATTTTAAATCTGTCCTCATGCATTATAACGAAGACCACTAGCCATTTTAGTAGCCACCCTCTGTATTGACGCCATCCTCCAATACTCCAAATGCTACCTCACATAAAACAGACGGTAAAAACTATATTCTACAAACTCAAAACTATTCAACACTTAAGGCTTCTCCTTGACACGCATGACTTTAGATCAGTCGTTAGTGCCCTCATAACCCCTCACTTTGACTATTGTAATAGTCTCCTAACCGGCCTCCCACAAAAGAATATCTACTTATTACAAAGAGCACAGAACATTTGTGCAAAAGTAGTCACTAAAGCCCACCTAACAGACCATGTAACCCCTATACTGCTAGATCTACACTGGCTCCCCATAAATTATCGAATCAAATACAAAATACTACTAACAACCTTCAAACTACTAAACGATATTGCCCCCTCACATCTATCCACACTCCTTCACGTCCCAAATGAATTAAGAGCCCGCAGACTAAATGCAACCCTCTCACTAGAGCTGCCAAAAACATTCACGAGGACCAAAAATTCCACCAGTGCCAGAGCCTTCTCATTCACCGCTCCCACACTTTGGAATGACCTCCCAATAGACATCCGAATCATAAAGGACCTCTCCCAATTCAGGAAAGAACTCAAGACATACCTATTCTCTGAGCACTTCGGAATCCCCTACCCTCCAAGTCCAGACACACAGCGTCCACAGACACACAAACAAAAAAACCCGCAGAAACACAATTAACTGAACACACAACTCCTCTTCTAACAGCCCCCAAAGACACCCCAAACAACCCACGAAAAAAAAAAAAAAAATCGAAAAAATGGAAATAAATTCCATCACACACAAACCCACTCACATACACACACAAACACACGCACACTTATACACACACACACTCACACATACATACACACACACACACACACACCTGAATAGCGAATCATGTATTCTTGTAAATAATTTCTATAAATAGCAATGTCAGCTCGCTGACATTCCCCTGTAAATTCAGCAGTATACAAAAGTATACACCCTGTAAATAGTTCTGACAATTTACTGTTCTGTTATATGTAAAAAGTTAAGAAGTTCTTGTTCTATGTAATGTTATGCAAATGTATGCAATTGTTCCATGTAAACCGCCCCTGATCTCTGGAAGGGGCGGTATAGAAGAAATAGATAAATAAAAATAAATAAATAAATAAATAAATAAATGAGGTTGCACCAAAGACTTATACAGAGGCACTATCACCTCCTTTCTTCTGCTGGCCATTCCTCTCCCTATGCACCCAAGCATCCTAGCTTTTGCTATTGCCTTTTCTACCTGTTTAGCTATTTTAAGTTCATCAGACACAATCACACCTAGGTCTCGCCCTTCTTTTATGGACAGTACTTCACCCCCTATACTATATTGCTCCCTTGGATTGCTGCAGCCCAAATGCATGACCTTGCACTTTTTAGTATTAAATGTTGGCTGCCAAATTCTAGACCGTTTTTCAAGCTTAGCTAGATCCGTCCTCATGTTATCCACACCTTCCTGGGTGTCTACTCTGCTGCAGATTTTGGTATCGGCTGCAAAGAGACAAACCTTACCCAACAGCCCTTCCACAATATCACTAGCAAAGATATTAAAGAATCAGACCAAGGACAGTTCCCTGGGGCACACCACTGGTAACCACCTCAGAGTGAGCTCCCTTTAACTGTACTTTGTCGCCTCCCACTCAACCAATTTCTTACCCAATCAGTAACTTTATGGTCCATCCCTAGGGTGCTCAGATTAAGTCGCCTGTGCGGAATAGTGTCAAAGGCTTTACTGAAATCTTAAATACACATTATCTAGCGCTCTCCCTTTGTCCAACTCCCTGGTCACTCAGTCAAAGAAATCAGATTTGTCTGACAAGACCTACTTCTGGCGAATCCTTGCTGTCTCTGATCCGGTAAGCCGTTGGGCTCCCGAAACCTCACTATTTTCTCTTTCAGCAGCACTTCCAATAATTTACTTACCACTGAGTTTAAACTAACTGGCTTGTAGTTTCCAACCACATTCTTATTTCTGCTTTTCTGTAAAGGGATCACATGTGCCTCTTTCCAGTCCTCTAGGACCACTTCCGACTCCAAGGCATTGAAAAGGTCAGCTGGTGGAGTTGCCAGAATGCCCCCAAGTTCCCTCAGTATTCTCTGGTGTATCCCATCTGGTCCCATGGCTTTGTCTATTTTTAGTTTAGCTAGTTAGTCTGAGCACAGTCTTCTGAAAATTGTTCAAGATCCCCGTCACTTCTTTTCCTGTTTGTCGGTATTTTCTGAGGTCCTGTTCCTGGTTCTTCATCTGTGAACACAAAACAGAAATATTTGTTAAGCAATTTCGCTTTATCCTTATCAGCTTCTACATATTCCTCCCCTTCACCCTTGAGCCTGTCAGTACCACTTTTGCCCTTCCTCTTCGCATGAATATATCTGAAAAATGTCTTATACCCTTCATTTTATTGCATTGGCTATTTCCTCCTCTTTTTGAATCTTTACTTTCTTCATTACTTTGCTAGCTTCTCTTAAGTTTTTCCAAATATAGATGCCTGCCTTCCTCTCTGTGATCTCTTGCATTTCATGAAGGCCTCCCTCTCTTTACCTTTTCAGCAGCAGCTTTTGAAAATCATAGCAGTCTCCTTTTTCCTTTTCCTTTTATTTACCATTTTAACTAAAAGGTTGTTTTCCCTTAAAATATCCCCTTTCAGTTTATTAACAGGATCCCAAATAATTAATAGACAAAGAAGAAAAGATGCACAAAACTCACCTGAAGTCCCAACAGAGTTCAGGAAGACTAAACAGTCAACAAGTAACAGAGCCTATCCACCTACAGGAAGTATATCACTTTTCTCTGAATATTATGGATCCAAGCAAACACAAAATGATACTCTACTAACGTAACATAATACCTGATCATGACACTCAACATGCATCCCTAGCACCCTCCTTATCTCCAAACCTATGAAAAGGCAACATACAACGTATATATGTAAATAATCCCAAATCCTCATTGCATATATATGCACTCATGTAAATAAGTTACTGCTTGTTACCTTGGATCGAAGTTTTGTTGATTACTAACTTGTAAATACCACTAACTATTTGTTGTAAAAAGTTTTATTTATTTTATTTATTTACATTCTCTTATACCGTGTTATTCTGCATCAGTGCGGTTTACATTGAACAAACTGAAATTACATTGAACAGGGCATTATAACTTGGAGATAACTATTTTACAGGGAACATGGGCTATGGAGGGTTAAGTGGCTTGCCCAAGACCACAAGGAGCACCTGTGGGACTAGAAACCCCGGTCCTTCTGGCCCAGGGTTGCTGTCCTCTAGTGGGATTTGAACCCCCGACCTTCCGGCCTGAAGTACCTTGCCCCGGCCACTCCTCCACTCCTGCTTTGATTACTTGATAAGGTGGTATTAAAAAAAAACCCCTCCTAAATGGATAAATCCTAGGCTGTATGTGTCATTAAGAGTGCTAATTCTCCTGCTGAGAGTCCAGTGATCAAAGGCTTTTTCATACCCCTGGTCACTTCTCTCACGCTTTTAGGTATCATTTTCAATACTTGTTGATTAAAAGGACAACTGTGCAACTGTCATTGTTCGATCATCATTTCTTTCATTACACAAAACTTGTTCATTTAGACCTTTTCTCCCTACTACTGCCTTAACACATACATCCATGCTTTTGTCAGATCTCTTATTGATTACTGTAATACCATCTACTGTGGTCTCCGATCCACTAATCTGAAAAACTACGATTGGTTCAGAACACAGCAATTCGTTTTATTAGACTTTGCTTCACGATATGATGTCTCCTTTGTTCATTATCATTGGCTTCCACTGCCATATAGATTTCATTTTAAGATCCTTGTGCTTAGCAGATGAAGGACCTAGACCAGACAAACTCATACCACCTCCTGGAAGACAGGCCCAAGGAGCCTCTAAAGAGGGCTGGTGGCCCTTTCTTGTAAGCTTCTGCCCGACCACTAAGGGAATACTGGCCAGATTCCTGGGGGTCTTGGGATTATTGTCACTACTGACCTTGAAAACCTTTTCTTTCCCTCTGCTTCAGGGCCTCTGGCTCGTTCTTTGTCCTTTTGTGGACTGCATGGGCCCATGGACTTGGTCCCCTCCGAAGGAGGACCCTCCAGGGCTATGCAATATTATTACTACTACCACTACTCATTTGTATAACGCTACAAGGTGCTGTACGTATAGATGTAGGAGACAGTCCCTGCTTATCAGAGCTTACAATCTATTTAAGACAAAACACATAGTGAAACTGGGGACTAAAGTATGGTAAGATACACAACTAATGGATGAGAATGAGGAGCATCAGGATCTTTTCATGATGTCCCTAATGAATATAAATGAGATCTATTTGCATCCACTGCCTTCCATTGTATGGAAATGGGTCCATGAATATTCATTAGGGACATCATGAAAACCTGACTGGTCTGTGGCCCTCCAGGACTGGAATTGCCCACTCCTGACCTAGGTAAAGAAAAACAAAATCTGCTAAGCCTCAACTGGTTCAGCAGACTCGGCCTCCATAGGGGCTTTGACTCCTATCTAGAGAACTTTGCCTTCCTGGCCCTGAATGGCCCAGAGCCTTCCACCATTCCAGGAAGGTTATGTCATTTTGCCCCCAGATGGGGTCAGATAACAGCAGAAAATTGGACTCTGTCTATTGTAAGAGAGGGGTACAAGCTTCATTTCCTCAGCATGCCCCCTCCTACAATGGTAAGACTGTTCAATTCTCCGACCTCTCTCAATGACCAGTTAGGTCAAGAGGTCACTATGCTTCTTGCCCAAGGGGCAATAGAAGAGGTACCCATTCTCCAACAGGGTACAGGGTTCTACTCCCCCTATTTCCTTATTCCAAAGAAAACAGGAGGACACAGACCCATTTTAGACCTCAGAGAATTGAACAAATTCCTGTTCAAAGAGAAGTTCAAGATGATTTCTCTAGGAACTCTGCTGCCATACCTTCAGAGTCAGGATTGGCTTTGTTCTCTAGATCTCAAGGATCCGTACACTCATGTTCTCATCCATCCAACTCACAGAAAGTTCCTTCGCTTTCTATTTCAAGGGAAGCACTACCAATACAGGATTCTTCCTTTTGGTCTGGCCTCGGCACCAAGGGTGTTCACAAAATGCATGGCTGTGGTGGCAGCATTTCTTCGCACCCTTAGGAGTATTCTTACTTAGACGACTGGCTCATTCGAACCCCTTCAGAGCCAGAGGCCAGGGTTGCGCGCTCTCGCACAGTGCGCATCCTTCAGTATTTGGGACTTGTCATAAACTTCCCAAAATCCAAACTTGTTCCCACTGAGTCCGTAGAGTTTATAGGAGCTCTGCTGGATACCAGACAGACAAGGGCCTACCTTCCACAGGCCCGCTGCCTTCGCATTGTGCAGTTAGCTTCCCAAGCAGTGCTAAAACCTCACTTCACTGCTCAGGAGATGTTACAATTACTAGGCCACATGGCATCCACCATGCATGTGGTTCCTTATGTTCGCCTTCATATGAGGGCAGCCCAGTGGACTTTATCTACTCAGTGGACTCAGGCGTCAGGTTGCCTATCAGACAAAATAGCAAACTCAGAGTGCCTTATTTTTTCCCTCCAATGGTGGCAGTCACCACAAAACCTTTTGGTGGGGTCTCCTTTTCAGCAACCCCCACCCCAAGCCACTCTAACAGATGCCTCGCAGGTGGGTTGGGGAGCCCACCTGCAAGGCCTCTCTACCCAGGGTACCTGGACTCCACAGGAGACCATTTACACATCAATCTCCTGGAACGCAGAGCAATCTTCCTTGCTCTTCGAGTATTCCACACCCAGCTCAGCTACAAGACAGTCCTAGTTCAAACGGACAATCAAGTAGCCATGTTTTATGTGAACAAGCAGGGTGGAACAGGCTCTCTGTCGCTATGCAACGAAGCTTTGCGACTATGGGCTCTTGCCAGAGAGCATCAGATTCATCTCCTTGTGGTGTATCTTCCAGGCATTCAAAACTCTTGGGCAGACAGACTCAGTCGAGTTCTGCTTCCACACGAATGGTCTCTCTATGCAGACCAGGTGGCCAAAATTTTTCAAATTTGGGAACCCTGGACATAGACCTCTTTGCAAGTCCACTGAATGCCAAACTTCCCCGGTTCTGTTCCAGAATTCTGGCTCAGGGTTGTCAGGCCAGGGATGCTTCCCCCTCCATTGGGGCCAGGAATTCCTGTATGTCTTTCCACCCATTCCCCTAATTCCCAAAACCCTGTTCAAGCGTCAGAGAGACAGAGTTCATATGATTCTCATAGCTCCACATTGACCCTCTGCTCCTACATATCTCTCAAGCTCTGCCTCTGGAGTTAGGATCTGCTCCAGGTCTCCTTTCTCAGGAGGACGGGATGCTGTGGTATCCCAATCCCCAGTCTCTGCATCTCAGGGCCTGGTTGCTGAAAGCCTAGAACTTCATGGTCTTAATCTTTCTCAGCAGGTAAAGGATATCCTTTATGCTTCCAGGAAACCTTCCACAAGACGCTCTTATGCTTTCAAGTTTATTTTATTTATTTATTTATTTTATTTACTTCTCTTATATACCGCACTATTAAAATCAGTGCGGTTTACAATTGAACAAAAAACATACTGCAGTGTCACACGACAATTGAGTTTTTACATTGAACATGGACGAGATAACCTGGAGGTAACAGGGGTAACTAATTACAGAGTAATTATTCATGGAGTATGGTGAGAAATTATACATATAGTATAGCTTGGTTTCAGCATATTTATAAGAGGTTTAATCAATAAGATGTGTGATCAGTACCAATAATAAATAAGAGAGGGGATATGGTGGTTGAGTAGTCATTTTCTTTATGGTGGTGGATTTTGGGTGGGGTGGAGTAGGGTGTAGGATGGGTGGTTGTTTCTGGGATTGGATTCAAGTGGAAAAGATTTACCATATGGTGCTCACAGAAGGGTCTTGACCCTCTTGTGATTCCTCTGGAATCATTAGTGGAGTATCTCCTTCATTTGTCTAATACAGGGCTTAAGACCAATTCAGTGAGTTCATTTGAGTGCTATGCAGCTTCTTTCAAGCCTCTAAATGGACAACCTATTTCCTCTCATAGCTAGATTTATGAGAGGCCTTCTTTTAACTAAGCCTCCCATTAAGCCACCACCGGTGGCATGGGACTTAAATCTGGTTCTTGGGCAGCTCATGAAGCAGCCTTTTGAACCATTAGCTACTACCTCTTTGCAATTCCTTTCCTGGAAGGTCATCTTTCTTATTGCAATCACATCAGCACCTCGCATCAGTGAATTGCAAGCATTGGTGGCTGATCCTCCTTATACAAGGTTCCATCATTATAAAGTGTGGATGAGTCCTAAGGACTACCTTATGTCAAAGGTGGTATCACCTTTTCATTTAAACCAAGTGGTTTACCTTCCTGTATTTTTCCCAAGGCCTCACGCCTCAAATGCAGAAAGGAATCTTCATACTTTGGACTGTAAAAGGGCTTTGGCCTTTTACTTGCAAAGGACACAGCAACATAGAAAGTCCTCTCAACTCTTTGTTGCTTTTGATCCTAGTCATTTGGGACTTCCATTCTCCAAAAGAACACTGTCCAGCTGGATTTCACAGTGTATTTCATTTGCTTATTGAGATTAAGAACCTTCCTCTTGAAGGCCATGTCATAGCTCACAATGTGAGAGCCATGGCAGCCTCTATGGCTCATCTTCATTCTGTGTATCGACGACGTCTCTCGAGCAGCTACTTGGGCTTCGGTTCATACTTTCACAGCCCATTACTGCTTAGACAAGGACTCCTGCTGGGCTGCCTTGTTTGGTCAGGCTGTTCTTCAACACCTGTTCCATACTTAATCCACTCCTACCCACCATCCCTGGTAGGATGCCAGAGATCCATGGGGGGAAGTGGAGCCTTTCACAGGGGCACATAACTTTTGAGGCCTTCTCCCTGGCATCTGCAGCTAGGGAGTCCCCATATGTGAAGACTACATTCCTGCTTGTTCCTGGAGATAGCATAGTTACTCACCTGTAACAGGTGATCTCCGGGAACAGCAGGAATTTAGTCTTCACAACCCACCCACCTCCCCTAGGAGTTGTATCTGTCTCTTTCCTTTCCCTCTCTCTCTCTTTGTCTCAGCTATAAACTCAACTTTAGAGGGACAGTTGGGAAAGGCGGGAAGGCAGCACGCAGGTGCTGTGGTATGCTCCCAAAAGCTTTCCTATTGGACGCTGGGGAGCGTTCCCCCTCAGGCTCCGTCAGTACCGACGATACCCATATGTGAAAACTAAATTCCTGCTGTTCCTGGAGATCACCTGTTACAGGTGAGTAACTATGCTTTATCAGCCCTAGACAGAATACTGAACCATACCATCTGGTGTTCACTGGATATGAAATGATGTCCCACTGTAACATCAGAAACACTTTCCCCATTGGTAAGCACTAAGTTCAGTGTGGCCCCATCACATGTGGGTTCTGTTACCAATTGCCTGAATCGTTATCCCTGTAGAGAATCCAGGATCTCCCTACTTCTAGATGACTCCGCAGCAGGGATGTGCCAATCCACGTGTGGCATATTGAAATCACCTATCAGTAGCACTTCTCTTTTCATGGCAATACTGTGTACGTATTCTATTAAATCTGTCCACTTCTACTTCCTGTGAGGGGGATCTGTATATAATTCTAATGCAAATGGATTTCCCTTTTTCCCCTTTTCTAGTTTAGCCCACAGTGCCTCCTCTCTTCCTTTTAAGCCCTGCAATTCTATAGCTTTAATATTTTTTTTACATATAGTGCCATTCCTCCTCCCCTTTCTTCCTACCCTGTCCTTACTGAATAAAATATAGCATTGTATAATTACATTCCACTCATGGTTGTCCGTGAACCATGTCTCTGTAACCAACTAAATCCAAGTCTGCCTCTTCTATTAAAGCCTCAACATCTGGGATCATATTTCCCATACTATGGACATTTATACACATCACTTTCCAGATGTCCCTATTACCCGTTTCTACAGAGGTATTTAATGTTTCACCTAGCTAGGAGATCCCTTCACCCATCCCTAACGAAGCTAGTTTAAAGCCATCTTCAGTAGGTTAGCTAGTCTGCTGCTAAAGACACACTGACCCTTGTTGGGTAGATGGACACCATCACTGCTCTGCAGCCCTTGGAACATCATCCAAGAACGTCCTGGCTTTGTCGGCTCAGGGTGGACAATGGAAGCGGACTTTCTCATCCGGCACTCTCTGAATTTTGGAAAGGTGGAATTGAGTCAGGATGCATTTCAGTTGATTCTGCACTGCTAGGGTTGCCCCAAAATGGATCTGATGGTGAACTGCTTCAGTATCAAAATTTGCCACTACTTCAGTCGCCTCACGGGGATGGGATCTGAGGGCGTTGATGCCCTGACCAAGCCTTGGCCAAGTCAGCGGCTGCTGTACATGTTTCTTCAGTGGCCCCTGTTGGGGTGTATGATTCGGCAAATAGAGTGCCCACCAGGCAGGATTGTTCTGGTAGCGCCGGATTAGCTGTGGAGAGGGTCATTTCGAGACTTGATGCAGTTACCAAAATCTGCAATAGGGTAGACATCCAGGAAGGAGTAGGTAACATGAGGAGGTCTCTAGCTAAGCTTGAAGAATGGTCTAGAATTTGGCAACTGAAATTTAATGCTTAAAAAAATGCAGGTTCTTGCATTAGGACTGCAAAAATCCAAAGGAGTGATACAGTGTAGGGGGTGAGATACTTCTGTCCACAAAAGAGCGAGACCTGGGCGTAATTGTCTGACAATCTTAAAGTAGCTAAACAGGTAGAAAAGGCAACTGCAAAAGCCAGGAGGATACTTGGGTGTATAGGGAGAGGAATGGCCATGAGAAAAAAGGAGGTGATAATGCCTCTGTATAAGTCTCTGGTGCGACCTCCTTTGGAGTATTGTGTGCAATTCTGGAGACCATACCTTCAAAAGGATATAAACAGGTTGGAGTCAGTGCAGAGGGTGGCTACTAAAATGGTTAATGGTTTTTGTTATGAAGCATATGAGGATAGACTTGAAGATCTTAATATGTATACTTTAGAGGAAAGGCAGGATAGGAGTGATACGATAGACATTTAAATACCTCTTTGGCATAAATGCTCAGGAAGGTCTCTTTCAATTGAAGGTGAGCTCTACTATGAGAGGACATAGCATGTGAAAGGGGATATACTTGGGAGTGACATGCGGAAATATTTCTTTATGGAAAGAGTGGTAGATACGTGGAATGGTCTTGCAGTGGAGGTGATGTACAAGAGGAAACTATCTGATTTCAAAAAAGCATGGGACAAACACAGGATCTCTAAAGGTAAAAACAGAGGAAGGGCAGACTAGATAGTTCATATGGTCTTTTTCTGCCTTCATGTTTCTATCATTCAATATGAAGAACATCTTGTAGTAGTCCAATTTGAGGCTGGAATTTTCTCTCTCGTAACTTTAGGAAAGCTGATTTTGTTCGATCTTTAATAGTTTGATTATATTTCCTTGCATGCATCATTATAGTACTTCTTGTCTAGTCATACTGTAGGTTGGAAATCTGAGTTCTGTGATTTGCTTTTTTTCTCCTCTGACTTTAGCTTCTCTGTTTCTGGGCAATTTTCAGAGTTTCTTTGGTCATCCATTTTGGCTGTTTCTGCTTTTTCACCTTTTGTAGAGACTTCTCACTTTTTTGAAGCACATCTTTCTTGATGTCATCCCATAATTCTTCTGGTGCTCTGCCATTTGTATCCAAAGAAGGCAGCCTTTAAATTCCAATGGTATATTTTCAAGGTCATATTTTGCTACATTCATTAATGGCTTGATCTTTTTCAGCTTTACCTTTTCATACTAGTAATTTGTGATCTGTACCACAGTAAGCTCCAGGTTTTGTCTTTATTACTTAGCTTTTCCATCGTTGACATCCACAGATTATTTTTGTGCTGTTTTTAATCGGTGGAGGATGGATGGATGGATGGATGATAGAAGTACCTTGTGTAAGATCAACATCCTTGAAGACTGTCTAGTATGAAGATACTGGGTGAAGATTGCTGGTGAACAAGGTTGTTTGTATATATGAAGTCTGGATGGACATATACCTCTGGCCTTCTGGGTTTAGATCTTTCTCAGTTGTGTAAATTCCCCTTTGTATAACTTAATGTTTTGTTGTAGGATAATACTATTATAAATTTCATGCTTTGACTGTTTTCTTGATAATAATCTGGTGATGTATGTAATTGGTGGCTATTGATGCCATTTTAATATTGAACTATTGAATTTACTCTGCGTTCTTGATATTGTATGCAAAATATATTTTTAGATAGCCATCAATTAGGAATGTCACCAATATGTTATCGATGCTATTTCATTCTGTTTTAATATTGTATGTAAAAAACATTTCCGTGAGAATACTTGAGTGTGGAATGATTTTCTGATTACTGTGTTTTTTAATCTGCTTCAATATATGGAATAAAGATGTACTAAGTGCTGCTTGTTAAGAGTTTTTTTTTCCTCAAGTTTCTGGAGTGTATGTTCTGTTGGATAAAATTGGATCTAACAGACAAGCAAAAAAAAATCAGTTATTGCTGGATTTTTCTCTTTTTGGTTTAGCCTTCTTAAGGGAAGAGCAGTCTGGGTCTGTAACAGAGTGGAGGCACTACAGGCCTTTGCCGAGGTAGGAATCTCTGGAGTGGAGACTGCAGTGGCAGAAATAGCTGGGAAGGAGAAGAGCACTAAGTGACAGCATGTAGGTTTCAGAGGCAAGAGACTGAGAAGGCAGTTTGAATTGGCAAGATCAGGGTCAAGTATTTGGTCCTCTTTGCAATGGGCTGAGAACTATGCAATAACGGGACTAAAAATTAATTTGTGTTTTGCTTATGCCTTTCCAGTAGTAGTTCAAGGCAGGTTACATTCAGGTATAGTTTGCATTTCCCTGTCTCCAGACGGCTTAGAATCTAAGTTTTGTACCTGAGGCAGTGAAGGGTTAAGTGGTTTGTCCAAGGTGACAGTGTCAATGAGATTCAAATCCTAGTCTTGATTACAGGCTTGCTGGGCAGACAGTGCTGGAGATAGGCTGCAACACCAGAGTCTGCAAAAAACGTTAGTGGGGCTGAAGACATTTTAAAGGCTTGATTTAATAAAGAATGGAGGGCTGGGAGGGAGCAGGGAAGAAGACTGGGAATGGAAATAGTTGGGGGATGGTGGAGGGATAGCAGGAAAGGGATTACAGCAGGGGGAGGAAGAGTGCAAGCATTTATTTAACACTTATTTATATACCGCATCTTCCATCGATCAGTTGCGGTGTACAATTAACAACAGTTAACAAAGCAGCGTTTATTTATTATTATTTATTTATTGATTGGGGGAGCCCCTGTAGTATACAATTTGCGAAGTCAAAATGTGGGATAATTAAAGCCTGGTAGACAGTACGGAAATCATCTGGATCAAAGGTTTCTAAGGGAGCGAATCGGGTTTCTTGAAATGAAAAGTACCTCTGGGCTCCCATTTGAGCGAACTTGCTGCCATCTTTCTGAGAGGTAAGAGTTGCACCATTCAAGAGCATTTCCACAGAGGCCCTTCTCTCTTAGGCGGACCATAAGAATGTCGTGACAGCCGCAATATCTAAAAAGATGAGAACAAAGCCTTGTTTGATGTTGTCGATGCCAGTTCAATTAGCTTCAGCATAAGCTTGACTTTGTAGTTGCTGACCATTTTTGCCAGTTGTTATGTAAGATAGGTATGGAATTGCCTGAGGAAATTAGAGCCAGTATCTCTGGTACATAGAACATTTAACATTATAACTTATTACATAGAACATCTTAACATACATAAGTCAGGAATTCAGCAACTAATCAGGATATTTCAGCTATAACAGCGTGTGTAACAATTTAAACAGGAGTACTGTCTGTACTACATTAGGCAGAACATACCAGTTGTAACTATATACAAGTAGGAGAATCAAGGCATAGTAATGGAGTGTTATTTATTTAATTAAGTTTTGTATATTATCCTTTGTCGTAGGGTGTATAATCGTGATGTGTATAGGTAAGTTTTTATCCTTTATCTAAGTTGTGTTGATGTATATCTATTTTATTATAATGTTTATTGAATAGATACGTTTTCAATTTTTTTCTGAATTCTATTATCTCAGATAGTGAACGTAAGTCCTCTGGCAACGAGTTCCAGATGGTTGGAGCTATATGGGAAAAGGCTCTGTTATTTGTTAATTTATGGGTTTTTATGAATTCTTTTGGAATCTTTAGTTTGTTTGATTGTCCTTTTCTAAGAGTGGGTTTAAGTGGTTCTTTGTCTATAAGATTACATAATGTTTTCGGGGCCATGTCATTTATGGCTTTGAATGTGGTTATTATTGTTTTGTATATTATTCTGCTTTGTATTGGTAACCAATGAAGGGAAGCTAGTATCGGTGTTGTGTTGAAGGGAGTTTATTTGTAAAAAAAAAAGCATCACACCCCCCAGCACTACACAGATGCACACACGCCATCTCTGCACCACATACATGCCCAGTGGCTCATTAAAGCCTTATTTATTACCCCATAGAAAATGGGGGGGGGGGGGGAAGTCTTAGATTTTTTTTTTTTAAGGTTTTAGGGCCTGATTTACCAACTACGTCATACCCTTTTTGGTGGGCACGTAGTGTATTGCGACTTAGGTTTCAGTGGTCAGTTCCTAGATTTTTAGGCTGGCTCCTAGATTACAAGAAAATTTAAGGCGGCCTCTTGGAAAACTGTGGGGAATGGGGTTCTCAAATTTCAAAAATTGCAAGGATGCACAATTGAGGGTAGTTTGAGTGGAATCGAGAGGATCTGAAGAAGTAGGTGAAGCTGGAATAGGGAGGATCCATGTTATCATATGTATGGATTCTCTGTATACAGCAGGAGACTAGTTGGAAACTCCTTTATAAGGCATACCCTGCAGTTAGGGGAGTGACATAAGGCTGCCCTGTTGGATGGGAAGTAGGTACAAAAGTTAGCCCCGATTAGGCATAATCTAGGGTTTGGCTCTGAGTTGTTCAGAGATATTTAGGATATGGGAAGGTAAGAACCTCAAGCGTATTGGTCAACTTCATGATCATGAACAGTTACTCTTTTCAGATGTTACAAGAATGCTTTAATCTAGATTATGGGATTTTTATGCTTATCTTCAAACCTGGGCATTACCTCAAATTTGGGAAGTTGGAGGATATAGAGAAGAACATGTCTGTTTTTTTTTTAGATCATTTGTCAGGGTTTACTGGGCAGCAGGGGGACTACTTCAAAGATCTGTCTGTCCTAGCGGAGGGGGGGGGGGTTATGTAGAGGCATCGGACTTGGTAGGAACAACATGGGGAGGGGGCCGTCAGGAAAGTGAGTGAAGGAATATTCTTAGAAACATGAAATGTTTTCCTCTGGTTGAAAACAGTTATGAAATGCTATATTAAGATTTTTCACTCTGATGTCAAATCAGTGGTGGGGGGCAGGGGTCAAGATTTTTTTCCATATATGGTGGCCCTTCCAAAAAGCTTATTGGGAGGAGAGTTTAAAATTTATTGAAGAACCTCTTGAGATACACCTGATATGGGATGCCAAAATATTTTTGCTTTTACAGATTCTGAGCTTTCCGAGAAGCAATGGGGCTTGCTGAGGTATAATATGGTCGCAATATGTAGTGAAATAGTGTGTGCATGGAAGCAAGAGGATCTGCTTGATAGGACAAGGATGACAGTCAAACTGGGCAATTTAAGTAAATTAGTAATAAAAGCAATAAAGCAGGCTTTAAAAACACATTGGGGAATGTATGAGACTTGGATGTGGGCACAACGGGGGAAGGAATTTGAGGTATGGCTAGATAAGCATGAGCGGTATGGGGGGTTGCATTAGAGGAGTTGGGGAAGGTAGATGTAGTGAGGGAGAGAGGTGACATTGTGTTCATATGCAAGTTGGATATTGTTATGGCTATATTTTATTGAAATCGGTGTCATTCATAAATTGCAAAAAACAAGTCATAAGTGGTTTCCTACTAATCCCAAAAAGTGGAGAAGTGAGCGAATTGGCTGGCTTATTGTAATACAAATATGATTTTTTACATCACTGTTGAGAAAGAGAATACTATGGATATGGTTTATTTTTGATATACCACCTTTTCCAAATATGCAAAGCAGTTTATAGTACAAATCAATAAGAAAATATGAAAGGAGCTCCAAACAATTGATAGGAAAGAAGGAAGTAGTAAGTAAAGAACAGATGTCACCCATTCATATCCCCTTGCTTTTATCCAGGCAGGATTTGTCATGCCAGCTTAACCAGAGAGAGCGAAAGTCTGTTAAATATCTTTAGTTCAGATTTAAAATGTTTATAGCTACCTTAGAAAGAGAGCTGACTGGGTAAACTGTTCCACAGCATAGGAGCTAAGTAGAAAAATACAAATTACTACTACTTACTTATATAGTGATACAAGGTCTATACAGCACTGTACAGAGACATGTAAGATACAGTCCCTGCTTCTAAGAGCTTACAGTCTAGTCAAGACAGACAATACAACTGTGGACTAGGATATATCTTGGGAATTGGTAAGGAGCACATAGCATGTGCGTGGAAGTATCCTTTTCACCTCCTATTTCACTATATATTGTGACTATGCAATAGTTCAGTAGGCCTCATTGCTTCTTGGAAATCTCAGGCGGTCTGTAATACATTGATGGAATTGTATTGAGCCTTAATAGGTGATGGCAGACACAACCTGTTTCCATGTACAAAGCGAAGGGAATCTGCTGGACAGGAAGGGGATAATTAAAGAAAAGTATTCCAGGGCAGTCTGATGGAGGGCCTTATAAGTTAGAATTAGGATTTTGTCTTGAATATAACTTTTGACCGGGAGTCAGTGATGATGGATTAGAAGTGGAGTCATGTGGTCATGCTTTCCGGCGTGAGCTAAGATGTGAATGGTGGTGTTTTGGGCAGTTTGTAAGCGTTTAAGCCTGGACTTGGGCAATCAAGCATACACAGAATTGCAGTAGTCAATTTGGCAAATCACCAAACTTTAAGCATAACGATAATCAGAACAGATATATCTAGGAATGGACAAATTGCGTGAGTCAGAGTTGAATGAAGATTTAACCATAGAGCTAATTTTTGTTGTGAAAAAATAGATCAACTTCCAGGAATGTGCCTAAATATTTCAATCATGAAGTTGGAGTAACAAGGTTGGCATGAAGAGTGGGAATAATAGCAGGGGATGGTGAGCCTCCAGTTATCCAAGTGGTTGTGGTCTGTTTTTTTAAAAAATTTATTCAGCTGTAAACAATTGTTAGAGCCAGACTGAGATTAAGTTAAGACAGTACTAATTCAGATCTTTACTTGATTAATCAATCTTTATAGGACAAAAGAATATCATCGGCATGCATGCTGAAACTCCAGTGCTTTGAATCAGAGTGAGTAGGGAGGCATAGAACCACATGGAAAAGAACAGTAGCATGAATGCGAGCACTGGAGGACAGCACAGAAGGGAGTGCCTTTTGAGACCATTCTATGGAAGTAAACGTAACATATGACCAGAAAGGAAGGATTGGAACTATTGCAAAACCTGATCTCGGATGCCAATTCAGTGTAAACAAGTAGGAGACCACCAAAGTTTTAACAGGATTGAATGCACATGAAAGACCGAGAGATACTATCAAAAGCAATTTTGCTGGAATCAAAGGCACTTAAGTAGGTTGTGAGAGTGGTTTCAGTGCTGTGTCCTGTGTAGAAACCAGATTGCTGGCGGGTGCAGAATAGGTGTGTTCAAGATGATCAGAAAGCTGGGAGAACAGCAAATTATTCTGTTTTGAGATGAATTGGAGGTTGGAGACTGAGTGAGTAAAGGCCAAATCGGAGCTTTTTTCCAAGGAAAGGGAACCTGATCAGACAGAAAACTGGTTGATTGTATGCACAATGAGTAGGAGAGCCAGGGAGTTTTCTCCTAACCATGGGGATGGAACGGGATCTGGGGGACAATATAATTTTGTGGATTGAAGTTGAGTCTTCCCCAGTACACATTTGGTAGCATAAAAGTAGACCATAGATGAATTGGAACAATGGTGGATATACTGGAGGAATCTGAGGTGGGGTATTTGGGGGGGGGGGGGGATAGTAATGTTGATGGGACTGGCAGGTGATGGTCAGAATGACTGACTGAATTTTATCTGAGAATTATATAGCTAAGCTATTGGATGGGTGGCCTGTCCAGGTACAGTATGAACAATGAGAGGTGTTTAATGCAGATAATCTGGATATTGTTGAAAAAGTGCTTTTAAAAGAGCAAGCTGAAAGTAATCTTGGCAGTATAATATGTCTGAGGCATTACTGCTCTAAAGACTCTTCTAGCTTTTTTTTGTGATTAAATACATTATGTACTATCGTTCTGTGAAGTACTTCTGTGACATGCTCACTTTTGGCTGAATATCAATTGATGGCCGATGCTCTGGTGCTTCTGAGCATTTGTATAGCGCTACAGGGTGTATGCAGCGTTGTACAGATGGTCCCTGCTTATCAGAGCTTTCAATCTAGTCAAGACAGACAACACAACAACTGAGGGCAAGGATATATCTCCAGGAACAAGCAGGAATCTAGTCATCACATATGGGTATCGTCGGTACCACGGAGCCTGCGCGGAACGCTCCCCAGTGTCCAATCAGAAAGATTTTGGGAGCATCCCACAGCGCCTGCTTGCTGCCTTCCCGCCTTTCCCAACTGCCTCTTTCCAGTTCTTCTTTTTCCGCGGAGCCAGCATGTCGTGTTCCTGTCACCGCAGAAGAATTTCCGTATTTCTTTATTTTCTTTTTGTGGTCGCGTCTGCCTTCCCTGACGCTCTACCGGTACCGCCGGTATTTCTTTTCCTTTCTTCAGGTGCACCTGTTTTTTTTTTTTGGGCCTTAGGCCCCAAAAATTTCCTTAACATGGAAAAACCTGCTTCAGGTTTTAAAAAGTGCACAAAATGTGGCGGTACCATTTCTGTCACCGACACCCATGAATGGTGTTTAAAATGTGTAGGTCCTGACCACTCCATCACAGATTGTGTGCCCTGTGCTATGATGTCTAAAAGGGGTCGACAGAACCGAGCTGCTAAGCTCAGTACCCTGTTTCCCTCTGATGCGACTTTGATGGCATCAACGTCTTCCAGGGCTGCTGCTTCTTCCCGTGGATCTCGGGTAACTAAACATAAGTCTAGCTGGTCCTCAAAAGGTAAATCTCCTAAGCATCGAGATGCCTCTGGCGTTGCCCTCGAGGATTCTGCACCGGCAAAATTACCCCGGCGGGAGGCTTCGGTTTCCAAAGCACCATTATCGGGGTTCCAGGATGTTCTTGATGGCTCGGCCTCGACAGATCTCCTGGTGCCATGCTCTGGGGTACCGGCGGTTTCCACCGGTACCGATTTCCAGGCATTGGCAGCGTCTATGGACCAGAGAATTCTGTCCATAGAACGCAGTCTAGCGGCTTTCCTTGTGGCATCGACGCCTTTGGTACCGCGACAGACAACTCCACCGGCACTGGCATCTGTATCGCAACCGGTACCGATAGCATCGGCATCGATGCCTGCTATGCCGGTATCCTGTCCTTCGATGCCCGCTGGTACCGATTCCCCGGTACCGGTTATTCCTGATACCGATTTTGCTCGGTACGGGTATCGGGCTCTGCAGGAGAATCCAGACAGGCGATACTTCGATTCCTCAGAAGAATATGAGGATTCTGAAAGTTCTGTCGATGCAGCGATGCTTCCACAGGAGTCGTCCTCCCCTAAACGCAGGATGTCTCCTCCAGAGGACATGTCTTTCCAAGACTTCATCCGAGAGGTGGCTCGGGGCCTCTCCATCACTGTGGCCCCTGAGACAGAGCCAAGGGCCAAGGAGTTGGATATTTTACAATATCCTAAAACTCCTAAGGAGGCAGCTACCCTACCCATTCATGAGATTCTATATGATCTCATGTTGAGGATGTGGGAAACACCTCTTACCACCTCTCCTCATTCTCGTAGGTTAGACACTATGTATCGTGTCCCTCCTTGTCCTGGTTTCCATAAAACTCAGCTTCCTCACCACTCTATTGTGGTGGAATCTGCTGTGAGAAGGATTAGAAGTGCAAAAAGACATGCCTCTAATCCTCCAGGACGTGAATGTAGAACTCTGGATGCTTTTGGACGTAGAGTCTTTCAAGCTTCCATGCTTGTTGCAAGAATCAGTTCCTATAGTCTCTACATGGGAATGTTCCTAAAGGAAGTTACTGATCATCTACAGACTTTAAGTCCTTTCATCTCTGACGATAAAAGGCAGGAGTTTCTCACTTGGCTCAAACATGCCCAAGATGTCTCTAAATTTTCCAACCGTGCAGCCTTCGACTGCTTTGAATGTATAAGCAGAACCTCGGCTATTGCCATAGGTGCACGTAGAATTGCTTGGCTCCAAGCATCTGATTTAGAGCTCTGGGTACAAGATAAATTGGGAAATATCCCTTGTACTGGTGAGAACCTGTTTGGTAAAGATTGGCAAGAAAAAGCCAATGAAATGGATGCTGAAAATTCCACTTTGGATAGACTATCCAAGTCTACTGCTGATCCTGTTAGGAAAAAGTTGTTCAAGAAAACACCTTTTTCTAGAAAGAAAAGATTTTATCCTGTTTATGGTCAGCAGGCGTCTTCTGCAGGTCAGTTTTCAACCAAACGTCAGCAACCACCCAAACAGAAGAAAGCAAAGGCTGCTAGGCCTCAACCGGCCCAGCAGCCTCAGCCTCCTCAGCCTCCTCAGGGCCTTTGACTTTCAGCTAGAGAACTTAGCCTTTCTGGTTCTGGATGGACCAGAACCGTCCACCATTCCAGGAAGTTTATGCCATTTTGCTCCCAGATGGGGGCAAATAACAGCAGAGCATTGGACACTCCATCATAAGAGAGGGGTACAAACTTCATTTTTCAAGCATGCCCCCTCCCACAATAGTGAAGCAGTTCAATTCTCCAACCTCTCTCATCGACCTGTTAGGTCAGGAGGTTACCATCCTTCTTGGCCAAGGGGCAATAGAAGAAGTGCCTCTAAATCAACAGGGCACAGGGTTCTATTCCCCTTATTTTCTTATCCCAAAGAAAACAGGGGGATACAGACCTATCTTAGATCTCAGAGAATTGAACAAATTCCTTGTCAAGGAGAAATTCAAAATGATCTCTCTCGGAGCTCTGCTTCCATACCTTCAGAGTCAGGATTGGCTTTGTTCTCTAGATCTCAAGGATGCGTACACCCATGTTTTCATCCATCCATCTCACAGAAGGTTTCTTAGCTTCCTATTTCAAGGAAAGCACTACCAATACAGGGTGCTTCCTTTTGGTCTGGCCTCTGCACCAAGGGTGTTCACGAAATGCATGGCTGTGGTAGCAGCATTTCTACGCACTCTGGGAATATTAGTCTTCCCTTACTTGGATGACTGGCTCATTCGAGCTCCAACACAGTCAGAGGCCAGGACTGCTCTATCCTGCACAATGCGTATCCTTCAGTATTTAGGGCTGGTCATAAACATCCCAAAATCCAGTCTAACTCCTACTCACTCTCTAGAGTTCATAGGAGCCCTGCTGGATACCACAAAGGCAAGGGCCTATCTTCCCCAAGCCCGTTGCCTTTGCTTGGTGCAATTAGCTTCTCAAGCAGTACTAAAGCCCTTTTTAACTGCTCGAGAAATGTTGCAGTTACTAGGTCACATGGCATCCACCGTGCATGTGGTTCCATATGCTCGCCTTCACAGGAGGGCAGCTCAGTGGATTTTATCCACCCAGTGGACCCAGGCATCAGGTTGCCTGTCAGAATAGCAAATACAAGTCGTCTTATTTTGTCTCTCCAGTGGTGGAAGTCCACTCAAAACCTGTTGCTGGGGTCTCCCTTTCAGCAGCCCCTGCCCCAAGCAACTCTTACAACAGATGCTTCGCCAATGGGTTGGGGAGCTCATCTGCAAGACCTCTCCACCCAAGGCTCCTGGACTGCACAAGAGTTGTCTGCTCTGAGCTCCAAGAGATTGATATGTAATCTTCCTTGCTCTGCAAGTGTTCCACACCCTGTTCAGCTACAAAACAGTCCTTATTCATATGGACAATCAAGTAACCATGTTCTATGTGAACAAGCAGGCGGGGGGGGGGGGGGGGGAACAGGCTCTCTGTCGCTTTGCAACGAAGCTCTGCGACTGTGGGCCCTCGCCAGAGAGCATCACATTCATCTTCTGGCAGTGTATCTTCCAGGTGTTCAAAACTCTTGGGCAGACAGACTCAGTCGAGTTCTCCTTCCACACGAGTGGTCTCTGCATGCAGACCAGGTGGCCAAAAGTTTTCAACTTTGGGGAACCCCGGACATAGACCTCTTTGCAAGTCCGTGGAATGCCAAACTTCCCCGGTTCTGTTCCAGAACTCCGGCTCAGGGAGCTCAGGCAAAGGATGCTTTCCTCCTTCACTGGGGTCAAGACTTCCTGTATGCCTTTCCACCCATTCCCCTAATTCCCAAAACCCTTTTCAAGCTTCAGAGAGACAGAGGCCACATGATTCTCATAGCACCACATTGACCACGGCAAGTGTGGTACCCTCTGCTTCTACATCTCTCTCAAGCTCCCTCCCTGGAGTAAGGGTCTGCTCCAGATCTCCTATCTCGACGACAGGATGTTATGGCATCCCATTCCCCAGTCCCTGCATCTCAGGGCTTGGTTGCTGAGGGCCTAGATCTCCAAGATCTTCATCTTTCTCAGCAAGTGAAAGATGTTCTTTATGCTTCTAGAAAACCTTCCACTAGACGTTCTTATGCTTTCAAGTGGAAAAGGTTCACTGTTTGGTGTTCAGAAAAAGGTCTTAACCCCCTTGCCATACCTCTAGAATCTTTACTGGAGTATCTCCTCCATTTGTCTAATGCAGGCCTTAAGACAAATTCAGTAAGAGTCCATTTGAGTGCTATTGCAGCTTCTCTTAAACCTCTAAATGGACAACCTATTTCCTCTCATCCTCTTATAGCAAGATTCATGAGAGGCCTACTCCTAACTAAGCCTCCCATTAGACCACCTCCGGTGGTATGGGACTTGAATCTGGTTCTTGGGCAGCTCATGAAGTCACCTTTTGAACCCTTAGCTACCACCTCCTTGAAATTTCTTTCTTGGAAGGTTATCTTTCTCATTGCAATCACATCAGCACGCCACATTAGTGAATTGCAAGCACTAGTAGTAGTAGAGGGAGGAGTGGTCTAGTGGTTAGGACAAGGTACATCAGGCCGGGGGTTCAAGTCCCACCTGGGGACAGCAATCTCAGGCCGGAGGGACTGGGATTTCTAGTCCTATAGGCACTCCTTGTGGTCTTGGGCAAGCCACTTAACCCTCCATTGCCCATGTTCCCTGTAAGTATTAGTGTATGTGTCTCATATCCCCTCGTGCTAAATGTATCCCCCAATTGACCGCTTTGACCCGGTGAAAAGCGGGATATAAATACAGCTAAATAAATAAATAAAAATAAATAAATAAATAAATAAATACAAGGTTTCATCATGACAAGGTAGTCCTTAGGACTCATCCACACTTTATGCCTAAGGTGGTCTCGCCTTTCCACCTCAACCAGGAGGTCTACCTACCTGTCTTTTTTTCCAGGACCCCATGCATCAAGTGCAGAGAGGAATCTTCATACCCTGGACTGTAAAAGAGCTCTCTGGCTTTTTACTTACAAAGGACACAGCAACATAGAAAGTCCTCTCAACTCTGTTGCTTTTGACCCTTCTCATTTGGGACTGCCAGTCTCCAAGAGAACACTATCTAACTGGATTGCTCAGTGTATTTCTTTTGCCTATCAGAGTAAGAACCTTTCTCTGGAGGGCCATGTCACAGCTCACAATGTGAGAGCCATGGCAGCCTCAATGGCTCATCTGAACTCTGTGTCTATTGACGACATCTGTCGAGCAGCCACTTGGGCCTCTGTTCATACTTTCACAGCCCATTACTGCTTGGACAAGGACGCCTGCTGGGATGTCTTGTTTGGTCAGGCTGTTCTCAAACACCTGTTCCATACTTAATCAACTCCTACCCACCATCCCTGATAGGATGCCAGAGATCCATGGGGGGAAGTGGAGCCCTTCTCAGGGACACACAACCTCTGGGGTCTCTCCCTGGCACCCAAAGCTAGGGAGTCCCCATATGTAATGACTAGATTCCTGCTTGTTCCTGGAGATAGCATAGTTATTCACCTGTAACAGGTGATCTCTGGGAACAGCAGGAATTTAGTCCTCACACCCCAAGGAGTTGTATCTCTCTCCCTCTCCTTGTCTTAGCTTTAAAACTCAACTGGAGAGAGGCAGTTGGGAAAGGTGGGAAGGCAGCACGCAGGTGCTGTGGGATGCTCCCAAAAGCTTTCTGATTGGATGCTGGGGAGCGTTCCCGCACAGGCTCTGTCGGTACCGACGATACCCATATGTGAGGACTAAATTCTTGCTGTTCCCGGAGATCACCTGTTACAGGTGAGTAATTATGCTATCTAGGGGAGTGGTAAGGAAACACATAGGAGACTAAGTGGATCAGGATCCAAAAGCGGCCTTGAAGGGGTGAGCTTTCAGTCTGGATTTGAAAAGGGTCAGCAATGAAGCCTGATGCACAGACTCAGGTAGTTTGTTCCAGGTATATTGAGCAGCAAGGTGAAGGATCAAAGTCTGGAGTTGGCAATAGAAGAGAAGGGCACAGACAAGAAGGGATCTGCCAGAAGAGCAGAGCTCCTGAGTTTTCTGTCTCAGGAACCTGCTGCTTTGTTTATGTTCAATTTCAGACAGCACTGAGACATCCAGGTAGCAGTGTTGGATAAGCAGGCAGCAATTTGGGCCTGTTCAATGTAATTTCAGTTTATTCAGTGTAAATCGCCTTGATATCTTGAAAGGTGATATATAAGAAATAGATTCCTGAAGAGATTTCACATACAGAAAGGTAGATCTGAGAGTTGTCAGCATAAAGAAGGTACTGAAAACCATGGGAGGAAATAAGTGCATCAAGGGACCGTGTGGAGAGAGAAAAGGGTACTTGGTTTTGAGGGGGGCTTGAGGGCCTCTCGGTGTACCACCAGTGTCTGATGCACCCTGTGATGCCATAGAGACCGATTCTGCCAATGCCGATGGCGATGGATTGGACTTAAAAATGCCAAAAATAATTTCATGCTGTTTTTTGTGACCTTTAGCCCCTTTTTGTCATTTGGAAACACAAATGACAAGAAGAGGGCTTATGATTAAGTCCCATGCACTGAGGGCAAAAATTATGAGTATCCATAAATGGATATGGTCTTTGAGCACCTGGTTTCTTTTTAAACAAGTTGCCAAGAGTTTGTGACACATTGCTCAGAAAAATAGCTGCAGCAACATTAAATGACTTGATTTTTCTATAAAAAAATTTTAACAGGCTTTGGCCATGTTCTAAGGGGGCTGGGGTGCCATGAAAAAGAATGGAAACTATAAATTGCAGGGAAACCTGGTCAAACTGTGATGGCTGTGTAAAAAATGGAGAAAAAATATTTTATCACCATAAAAATAAAGTTACTCACATGGCCACTGAAAATACATCTGTGAGGCTCCATGAGAAATATGGACTGAGTTCAAGATGGGGCTACGATGACAGGTGGGAAGACACGTGTATGCACAGTGGAGCTTCCAAAAGCTTCTAGAAGGAGCTGTGACTACTCCTGGGTGAGCTCTGTTGGATGTCGCCCATACATGAGGTCTTTTCCTTCTCTCTGCAGAAAACACCTGCTACAGATGATTAACTGCCTGTTTATCATATGCTAACATTTTGTTTGTTCACAGTATGAAATTTTTTTTTATTTTTTATTTAAAACGCTCTAATAAGCTGCAGTTCTTATAATTGCTATTCCCTACAGGTTTATAATAAACTCAAAATACACAGACAATGGAAGTAACAGTAAAACCAAATAAGCCTCTGACAAATTCCATTTTAGCAAATGACGTGTTCTCACCAAGACCTTTTGCATTGGTGTGCCACCTGGCTGGTTTTACTGACCGCCTGGTTAATGTAATCTGATGAACTGACATGGCAGAATAATGAGCAGGAATGGAAAAATGATTTCAGTGATTTATTTTGTAATTAACTGTTATACTATAAGAAACAAAATAATAGTAAACAATATTTAAATTGATCCATGACCTAGCACCGTTGTACCTCTTCACACTTATCTCAACACAACCCCCCAACAGGAGCAGAAGAACCCACCACCTAAACACCTTACACGTCCCACTTAACATACACAATGTCAAAACTCTCACAAGTAACAGAGCTTTCACATACACAGCTCCCTCCCAATGGAATAACCTACCTAGCACACTAAGAGCCAACAATGACATAAAAGACTTCTGGAAAAACCTAAAAACCCACCTATTCCAGGAATACTATAACTAATCCTAATACAACCATATACTAGGCTATGTAAATAACCATGAAACACATATAAATATGTATATAACTGTACAAATTTCATACTGTATAATTTGAAATCTGATAAGCATATGTAAACAAATTAGACTCCTGTTATATGTAACAAATGTTTGCTGTGATAAAAGTTTATCTCCAGGAACAAGCAGGAATGAGTCTTCACATATGGGTACATCGGTACCGACGGAGCCTGTGCGGGAACGCTCCCCAGCGTCCAATCAGAAAGCTTTTGGGAGCATCCCTCAGCGCCTACGTGCTGCCTTCCTGCCTTTCCAACAGTCTCTCTTCAGTTTTCGCTTTTCCGCAGAGCCGGCAGGATGTCCTCATGTCACCGCAGAAACTTTTTTCTTTAATTCTTTTCAATTCTTGTTTTCTTGTGGTCGTGGCTGTTTTCCCGCCGCCACCGGTACCGCCGGTGGGGTTTTTTCTTTTCTTTTTCTCAAACTGAGGGAAAATTTCCCTCAGTTTCTATCTTAATTTTTAGGCCTATAAGGCCTCTCCATCATGGAGCCGCCTTCTCCTAAGAAGTGCCTTCACTGTGGAAATACAGTTTTCTTTTTAGACTCCAATAATTGGTGTCTAACCTGTTTGGGCCCTGACCCTTTTTCCCCTGAACCGTCAGGCTTCAATGCTGTGAGAAGAGATTCTCTATTTCGAGTTTCCCTTGATACCGTTTTCCCTCCCTGTGTCAGGGCACCGGCCATTTCTTCTCTATAGGATCAGGTAACCCACAAACAGTCTGTTAAGACTAGCCAATCCTTGAGTGGTAAGTCTCATGCTAAGCATGCTGACGGCCCCGGCCTTGCCCTCAAGACCCGATTGCCATCAAAACCTCAGTGGGAGTCTTCAGGCTCCAAAGCATTTCAGGGGTTTCAGGTTGTCCCTGGGGCTCACCCCTCACAGGACATACCTGAGCCATGCTCGGGGGTGGCATCTGCTTCGAGCGGTACCAAACACGGGGTCTTGAAGTCCAGGTAGGAAGTCAGGGTTACCCACTAATGGTGTAAATTTAGAGACTCCCAGCCCTCCATACCATTTCAAGTGCCATTTCCGCCAGTGGCCCAAGGTTAGCTGTAGGAAAGGGTTCTCTACCCGCTCCCCGCCCCCCACCCCCCACCCCCTTCGACCATAATAAAGCCGCCAGTGTAACCGGCTGCCGCAAATCAGCCCTTTCGAGAACCACCCACTCAGCTTCCTCACGAAATACCCATTCAAAGGCCTCCCGCACCCGTGCCGCCTCATAGTACCGAGAGAACAGCGGTAGCCCCATCCCCCCTCCGACTTATTCGCACACAGAACATTCCACGCCACTCGCGGCCTCTTCCCACGCCATACAAACTTTAAGCACCTAGCCTGGATCTTTTTCAGAAAGGGCCGGGGCACCCTTATGGGCAAATTCATAAATAAATATAACAAACGGGGCAGGGCTATCATCTTAAGTAACGCAATCCTCCCCAGCCAGGACACCTCAAAACTTTCCCACCTTTCCAACTCCTTAAACATATTGACACAGGCCACTTTGTAATTGGCCGAAAACAGCTGCCCCAACTGCGCTGTGATCTGTACCCCAAGATAACGAATACTGCTGCGGGCCCATTTAAAAGAGAAAAGCTGCCTTACCCGTTCAACCTCCCCATCCGTGAGGGAAACATTAAGCACCTCCTATTTCGTAACATTCATCCGGAACCCGGAGACCTCCCCATACTTAACCAGTTCCGCCTGGACCGCCGCCAAGGAATGCTCAGGATTAGTAATAAAAAACAACACATCAGCAAATAAAGAAATCTTATGCTGCACCGCCCCGACGGAGATCCCGGAGATCTCCGTGCAGTCACGAACCCGCTGTGCCATGGGTTCCATCGCCAAAACGAAGAGCAGTGGCGACAAGGGGCAGCCCTGTCGCGTCCCCCTCTGTAACTCAAAGGCCTGGGTGACCGCCCCATTAATTTTTAAGCACGCCAAGGGGTGATTATAGAGGCTTTTAACCCAAGATAAAAAGGCCCCCTGCACTCCCACGGTTTCCAAAGTTTTAAACAAAAAGAGCCAGCTCACTCGGTCAAAGGCTTTTTCAGCGTCCACCGCCAGTAGCGCCAAAGGCGTCCCGGCCCGGGAGCTCCGCCACATCAAGTTCAGCGCCCGGCGAATATTGTCAGAAGTATACCTACCAGGGATAAACCCAGATTGGTTGGGATGGATCAACCTCCCCAGGCTCGGCAGTAGCCGATTTGCCAGCACCCTAGTGAATATCTTAAAGTCACTGCCCAATAAAGAAATGGGTCGGTACGAGCCACATTCCGTGGGGTCTTTCCCCTCCTTATGGAGGATGCTAATCCCAGCCAGCCGCAAAGACGCCGGGAGCGGCCTACCATCACCAAAAGAGTTATACATCGCTGTAAGGGGTTCCACTAACTGACCTACAAAGACCTTATAAAATAGATTAGAGAACTCATCCATCCCTGGGGTCTTATGGGGCTTCAAACCTTTGATCACAGAAAACACCTCCTGCTCACTAATTCGCTTAGAAAGTTCCTCACTGTCCCTCCCTGACAGCCGAGGAAGCCGAACACTATCCAAATAGGCCGATAGCGTCTCCTCTCCTGCCACGTGCTCAGGAGTATACAAAGTCCGGTAGAACTGCACAAACCTGTCTTCAATTTCGTGGGTGAGCCACAACAACCACCCTTGCATATCCTTAATCTTGAGAATAGCATTACGCGCTGTCCACTTCCGCACCTTACGCGCTAACAATCTCCCTGCTTTATTACCAAATTCAAAATTGCGCTGCTGCAACATCTGCAGCTTATACTGGGTCTCATGTAAGTATAGTTCACTCAGATCCTTTTTGAGTCCCCGCAGCGTCTCACGTAAAGTCCTATTGGTCGGATGCGCCTTTAGTTGATTCTCAACCTCCCTTATGGAAGCCAGTAGCTTCCCCTGATGGGCAAGCTGGGTCTTTTTTTTGTGGGACCCCACCGAAATCAGTTTGCCCCGCACCACCGTCTTCAGACACTCCCAGAGGGTCCCTGGGGCAACCTCACCCGTGTCATTCAGAGACAAATAATCAGAAATGGTGTCGCGTATCTGGAGCACAACCTCCGGGTCATCTAACAGGGATTCGTTCAGTTTCCACCATGCTCGGCAAGGGCCCTGCTTACTAAGCTGAATCTGACACGTCAGGGGGGCATGATCAGACCAAGTTCGTTCCCTAATCACACAGTCCTTCACCCCCCCCCCCCCCCACAACAAGGTTTTATCTATTAGGAATAGGTCAATCCTTGAATAGGTTTCATGAACTGGGGAGTAATAAGAATAATCACGCTGCCCATAGTTCACCTCCCGCCACACATCTACCAGATCCAGCTTGCTCACCAAATGTTTCAACTTGAGGCGGTGACTCCTGGGGGTAGATGAAGCCCCTCTGGATGTATCCATCAGGGGGTCCGGGGCAACATTAAAATCACCCCCCACAATCAGTTTCCCTTCGACTTTCCCCAGGAGCACCCCCTGCAAGTTCACAAAAAACTCCCCTTGGTTAACATTCGGGGCATAGACACTTACCAGGGTAAAAAGATCCACCCCCACTTTAATTTTAATAATCACATACCTGCCACCAGCATCCCGAGAACACTGTCACCTGCCCAGCCACCCGGGGGGAAAGGAGAATCCCAACGCCCCCCCGCTTCCTCTCACGCTTATTGGAAGCGAAATATTGCTGTGGGAAATGCCTATGCCCCATACACCTCTCATCTTTCACCCGAAGGTGAGCTTCTTGAACAAAGACAATATCACCCCCCCAACCGGTCACACTCCTTAAAAAATAGTTGATGCTTCCTAAAAGAGTTAAGCCCCTTGGCATTAATCGTCACCAATTTAAATAAAGCCATGGCCTGAAGCACCTGTCCCCCAAATAAAGACCTTCGATTGCAAACCATACCCCTGCCCTGCCCTCCCCTCCCCCCCGCCCCCCCCTCCACGAACAACCCCAGCAAGGCGACCTGCGTCATAAGGACCGCAGACCCAGATAGCCCCCCCATCAAGCAATATTATACAATAACCCCATTTAAGCATACCAAAACAACCACCCCAGAAAAAAAAAGAACAGCCACCCCAGGAAAAAACACCCCCTACACAAACAAGATTACCCTACACACATTCCGGTTGAGAGACACGAGAATGTCCAAACAAAGAGAAAGGCCTTATATAGGCTCTCCAATCAAACAGTTCAAGTGTCCACAGAAGACTGGTCTTTAGAGGGTCGGTGCCTCCGTAATCGCCGATCTCCCCCTGCTGCTCGGCTCCACTGAAGATGATTGGGCCGCTGTGCCCCACTCCTCCCAGGTCCGCTAGCCGTACTCGGAGGAAGCGCCGGGACGTCCGTCCATCCCATCTGCTGCATGCTCTGGATTGCCGCCTCCACGGAGTGTACTGTAAAGGACTTGCCAACACACAATAACTCCATCTCTCATATACACAGTTACCTTGTTCAATGTTCCACACATGTAGATAGTTTCCCCTGTTATCCAAGTTTACTGCTCCTGTTCATTGTAATGACCTGACTCTTGTTTATTGTCGGATATTGTTTGTTCTATGTAAACCGCGCTGATCGCAAATAGTGCGGTATATAAGAGATGTAAATAAATAAATAAATTAATTAATTAATTAAGCGAGTACTGGAGCCCCACAGGGAAGAGCCAACGGTAGCGGACATTCTCATCCCGCAGTTTCTTTGTCACCAGTTGGTATTCGCGGCGCTTCCGCAAGGTAATGCTGGAGATGTCGGCAAAGACTTCCACCTCGGCCTCTTGCCACCTTATGCGCCCCAGCTTCCGCGCCGCAGCCAGCACCAGTTCCTTGGTGTGGTATTCATGTAGGCACATAATAACATCCCGGGGCTTATTATCACGGCGGGGACCCAGCGCCCGGTGTGCTCTTTCTACTCTCAGACATACTGAATCAGTGGCCACTTCAGCTGTCCGCAGCACAGCCCCACAAAACTCCTCAGCCAATAGCAGATAATTCACAGTACCGTCTTGCTCCGGCAGACCCCTGATCCGCAGATTGGCTCGGCGGGACCTGTTCTCCAAATCCTCAATCTTTTGCCAAACCTCCTCTTGGAGGAGGCTCAGCAAGTCCATGCGCTGCTCCGCCATGGCACATTGGCCCACGTGCTCCTCAAACTGCGTCTCCATTTCCTCTAGCTGGCTACCCAGCCCAGCCAAATCACCTTTCACTTCCTGGAGCCAAGTGTGCACCTCAGACTTGAGACTCTCAAAGTCCTGCCGGGAGGATTCAAACCACCCCTGTAGGTCTGCTCGGAGTGCCTGAATCTCACTTATCCCCCCCCCCCCCCCGCCATCTCCGGCCTCTCCTGCTCCGGCGGACTCACCACGACCCACCGCCATCTTGGCCGCAGGCGTCCGCGGCCCCGCCGAGGGTTTAAAAGAGTAAGCTTTTAAGTCCGCACTCAGCTTTTTTCCAGCCATATGGCCCTCGGGGCGATCTCCACCAGATCCGATGCTTCGGGGGTGCAGTTCGGGGTGTTTCCGCAGCCAGTTAGGGTATTTATTCCTCACTCGGGACGGAGCTTAGCGTTCAGGCGGCCATCGGGTATCCAACGACACCGGAAGTCCCCGTTTCTGTCCTTTTACCATGCTGGAGTTCCACAGGACTCTGGACTTGCTGTTTACAGAGTGATATCATCCTCTGTTTCTTCACGTAACCATCCTGGTAATTCACTGGATAGCATTCCTTTACCATCATCTCTGGGGGAATAGATTCTCTATATATCTCTCAAGTAGGTTTCACCTCCTTGTTCTTAAAGGAATCTTTTCCCTTCACATCTCCATGTGAATGTCCAGATATGCATGACTCTGTCTGCTTACTGCAGACATCTATCTTTAGACATATCTATATATACCTACTTACATCTCTGTAGATGTATTTGTCTGTCAGCTAAGTGTGCATATGCTATATCCTTTAGATCTTATTATAGATATATATATACACACATATCTCTACATATGTGTGTATCTGTCCGGATACTTATTATAGATATGTATTTCCATACTTATCTCCTGACTGTCTGTGCTCATAAAGGTTTTTACCTTCCTGTATGTTTCTGACAGTGGGCTTGCAAGCTCATACTGTTCCACAGTATGTTTCGGATATTTTGCACACAACCACTGCTGTGGAACTGACAGCCCTACCGTATCCTAGGTTTACGTATCCCTGAAGCTCCATGCCTCAATGTCTTCCTACCTCTCACCATTTAGGAAAGATATGGTGGATTTTCAGTAGATTTCAGATTCAATTCTTCAAACATCTGTCCTTTCTGGGAGTATGGGGTTCTTCTCATACCCTTTCCTCCCTGAAGGACTAGGTCTGTTTGTCCAGATCGGTCAGTCTTCCTCTTTTGCTCCTACCTCTGAATACTTCTGTAGCCAAAAGAGTTTTCAGCTTTCCATGAAGCTTCCCACTGAAGACCTGCCGTGTTTGTGTGTTACCCTAATTGAATCCTGGGGTCACCTCTCACTTCCAGATGTTGACCTCCACCTTCACTCCAGTGAGGTCACCTTGAACATTATTCTACTGGATCCCCAGTAGACTCCATCAGCCTCCCTACTTCCTGCAATCCAGTAGGTGAGTGTCATATGGTGCTTGTTCATTTCAATATGTCTTTTGATAATGATCATACATACATGGACTCCTTGAGGGTAGGCCTTTCTTAGGTTAGCTGGTTTTTCTGCAGCTCCTCTATGCAACTCCTACCCTCAATCCTCAGGATGCCTGGCCATATGAAATGTAGCATGTTTTCAATCTTCAACATGTTATGGCTCCAGGCATCTTAGCTTGGGAGTCCCCATATGTGAAGACTCATTCCTGCTTGTTCCTGGAGATAGCACAGTTACTTACCTGTAACAGGTGATCTCTGGGAACAGCAGGAATAAGTCTTCACAACCCGCCCACCTCCCCTAGGAGTTGTATTTTTATATCTATCTTTCCTTTCCTCTTTCTCTCAGCTATGAAACTCAACTGAAGAGAGACTGTTGGAAAGGCGGGAAGGCAGCACGCAGGCGCTGAGAGATGCTCCCAAAAGCTTTCTGATTGGACGCTGGGGAGCGTTCCCGCGCAGGCTCCGTCAGTACCGACGTACCCATATGTGAAGACTTATTCCTGCTGTTCCCAATGATCACCTGTTACAGGTAAGTAACTGTGCTTTAATGTAAACTGCTACTGATCGCTGGAAGAAGCGGTATACAAATGTAACCCAAATAAATAAATAAATACATACTGTTATGTTTATCATCTACTGCTACTAGTTATTTATATAGCCCTACTAGGCATATGTAACGCTGTACAAGGACACACCAAAAGTCCTTGCTCCACAGAGCATAAATGTGGCAGAAAGATACTGAGTTATTTTCCATCGTGTTGGGTGCTACAAGCCTAAATGAAGAATTTCTAAGCACATCTTGATAAATTGTCCATACAGGTAATATCTTACAAACTCCAGAGGGAGGCGCTCTGGCACAATGCAAGTACTACGTCTAGCATTAGCAGTAAATTTGAGAGACTATCATACTCAGCATACCCTGGCTTAGAAGTGAGGTTCATGACTGTCATGGTATGTGTAAAACTCACCCATTTGGAGAACCTTCCCTGTCTTAAATATAACGTGAATGAGACATTTAAATAAAGTTGAAATGGGGATAAATGCATCGTATGGTGCTTCCTGAAAGATGACTAATTATGTTGTCTGCCAAGCTACTCCTTCATGTCACCTGGCTGGTAAAAATGTGGGGGGAGAACACTGAAATGTTTTGGAAAAACCTTCACATATGCTTTCAATAGCTTACAAAAGCTTCTTGCATCTTATTTTATTTGTAAGTTCTCCAGGCAATTCATTCCACCTAGGTGTGGCAAAAGAGAAAGCAGACTAACAGGTTCAAACTAATTTAGCAGCTCTTACGGTTGTAATTTCAAGTTACTTGGCATCTCTAGAACAAAAGGTAGTTTTCGGGCTATGCTATTGCATTAGTTTGAACAAATACTCAAGGGTATTAGAATTCTTCTTAATTTTAAAAGTCGACCAGTTAATTTTAATGTAATGGCAGTTTAATCCAAGACACTGGCCTTTGTAACATTAGCTATCTGTAAGTCTGAGTTTACTGTTTAGCAAACTGCCTCATGCGCTTGTCAGCTACCAAAGGAAGTTAGAACAGAAACCCAAGAATCTTGGTGCTCAGTAGATAAAATGTTTACATTGTACACTTACACATGTTATTTCTTGTGCTCTTACTGTAAACTGCTCAGATATGGTAATGAGGTAGTATAGAAAGAATGTGACAAAAAAAATACACATCCTCACTAGACCATACTAGGTAGCATTTGTGCAGAGGTGTTAAACCTAGGTTAAATGGCTGCAAATGAATCTGGTAGCTGAACATCCAAGCTTCACTAATTAGCCCATTCTTGACCACAAAGTTATCTGCATACATTGGCCTATTTTGAAACTCAGTTTGTTTAGCCCTGGGAAATGATTTGTCACCTCTTTTAAACTTTGCACAACTTGCCAACTGAAAAGGCCTAGACCAGTGATTCCCAAATGTGTACAGCACTGTGCATTTATTATTAATTATGCATACTTCCTTAAAACAGGTGGAGGCCAGTATAACATTTCCCAAGCAGTAAACAAGACCAACTCGGAAACCACTATTAACCAATAAAGCAATTTTGTAACAAGTTGAACAGTATACATTAGTAGTGTGACACAATGGCAATTTTCCCCCCATTTCTGGAATCTGGCATGGGAGCACAGGTTCATATGCATGCGTGCGTGCGTCTCATGGGGTTATCGGTGGCTGTGTGTGTCTCTGTCATATGACCCCCTTCCCCCCCCCTCCCCCCAGCTTCCTGCAGTCTCTCTTATGAAATCTTGTCCCTGGCTGCAGCTTCTTAAAAAAAAAAAAATCTGACAGTTCACACCCCCCCCTTGATTGGCTCTTTACATTGTTGAACTGCGCAGTGCAGGATGTTTGGGGGATCGCCTGGCTTCAAGTCTCAGAAAACGTGAAACTGCAAGATCAGCCCAAATTTCCTGCACTGTGCAATTCATGATGGGGGATGTGTGGGAACTGCAGGGTTTTTCCTCTCCTAGCATATTCATGTTTTTGTACACATTTGCATATGTGCAAACAAACATGCATATTGACAAGTTCCCTGCTGCTTGAACCCTCTGAAACACCTACAGTCAGGGCCGGCCCGTCCATTGAGCGAGAATGTTTTTTGCACAGGGCCCCGCGTAAAAAACATTCTGATCTAAAAGTAAAATTTAAAAAAAAAAAAAAGAGCTATCTGCTACCGCTGCTGGGGCCGCCGCAGCAGAATCAAGTGTGCCGCGGGGCCCCCCCTGCCCAGCAGAGCCTGCCCTCCCCTGTATCACCTCTCTCTTTACAGCTGCAGTCACACGTGCCGGCTTTCAGAGCGCGAGGGGAGAGTTTCTCCCTCGCTGCTCTGTTAAACCCGTGGGGGCAGCGAGGGAGAAACTCTCCCCTCACGCTCTGAAAGCCGGCGCGTGTGACTGCAGCTGTAAAGAGAGAGGTGATACAGGGGAGGGCAGGCTCTGCTGGGCAGGGGGGGCCCCGCGGCACACTTGATTCTGCTGCGGCGGCCCCGGCAGCGGCAGCAGACAGCTTTATTTTAAAAAAAAGTTTCCCTAGGCTGGGCTGGGCTGGGCTGGGCTGGGCTGGGGGGGGGGGGTTAGGAGTGGTGATGGGCTATGGGGGGGCTGTGGGGGTTAGGAGTGGTGATGGGCTATGGGGGAGCTAAGTCTGTATATGGGCTGATGGGATTAGGACTGGAAGTGGGTTGATGGGGGGGTTAGGACTGGTAATGGGCTGTGGGGGGGGGCTTAAACTAAAAATTGGGTGATGGTGGATTAGGACTGGAAATGGGCTGGTGGGATTAGGACTGGGAGTGGGCTGATGGGGAGGTTAGGACTGGTAATGGGGTATGGGGGAGGCTTAAACTGAAAATTGGGTGATGGGGGATTAGGACGGGAAATGGGCTGGTGGGATTAGGACTGGTAGTGGGCTATGGGGGGCTAGGACTGGTAATGGGTTGGGGGGTTGCTTGGACTGGAAATGGGCTGGGGGGATTAAGACTGGAGGTGGGCTGATGGGGTTAGGACTGGTAATGGGCTGTGGGGGGCTAGGACAGGAAATGGGCTGATGGGGAGGGGTTAGGACTTGAGGTGGGCTGTTGGGTGGGGTTAGGACTGGTAATGGGCTATGGGGGGCTAGGACTGGAAATGGGCTGATGGGGGGGTTAACACTGGAGGTGGGCTGATGGGGTTAGGACTGGTAATGGGCTGTGGGCTGTTGGGGGGTTAGGACTGGTAATGGGCTATGGGGGGCTAGGACTGGAAATGGGCTGATGGGGGGGTTAACACTGGAGGTGGGCTGATGGGGTTAGGACTGGTAATGGGCTGTGGGCTGTTGGGGGGGTTAGAACTGGTAATGGGCTATGGGGGGGTTAAGACTGGTAATGGGCTGTTGGCTGATGGGGGCTGTCTGGTAATGGGCTATGGGGGGTTAGGACTGATAATGGGCTATGGGGGGGCTAGGACAGGAAATGGGCTGATGGGGAGGGGTTAGGACTTGAGGTGGGCTGATGGGGTTATTAGGACTGGTAATGTGCTGTGGGCTGATGGGGGGGTTAGGACTGGCAATGGGCTATGGGGGGCTGACTGGAAATGGGTTGATGGGGGTTAGGACTGGAAGTGGGCTGATGGGGGGGGGTTAGGACTGGTAATGGGTTATAGGGGGGGGTTTAAACTGAAAATGGGGTGATGGGGGTTAGGACTGGAAGTGGGTTGATGGGGGGGGCTAGGACTGGTATTGGGTTGGGGGGTTGCTAGGACTGGAAATGGGCTGATGCAGGGACTAGAAGGGAATGGATGCTGGGTGAGGCTGGAACTAGAAGGGAGCTGATGTTGGGGGAGGATTAGAATGGGATGGGGCTGGGAGAGTAAAATGGAGAGGGGAAAAATATTTTGTGTGGGAGGGATAAAAAATCTACAATTGGCTGGGTATTGGGAGAGTAAGTGGGGATTGAGGATGGAGGGGTAAAATTTGAGTGGATGAAATAGGAATGAGGAAAGAGCAAAAGGAGAAAGATTAGTATGTTAAAGCAGATGTAGAGAGAGAATGGAAAAAAACTAGAAGAGAGAAGAAAGGACAAATGGACAGCAGACGATGGAGAGTTAGCAGAAGACACGAAGAAACCAGAAGAAAGTGGCTGGAGCAATTGCAGCTGAAAAAAAATGCACAAAAGGTAGAAAAATATCTCTTTATTTTGAATTTAATTGGAATATGTCAGCTCTGGTAAATGTGCATCATTAACGTCTGCTAACGTCTGCGCTTTGTTTAGTACAAGAGCAAATTAATGTATAGTTTTATTTCTACAGTATTGTACATTCCAAGTTTGGCTTTTGGGATTCCCAGTTTAATTATTGTCTTCCTGTTTCTAAATTGTGATTCCTTGTTTGGTGATGGTCTATGTTCTGCATGTGTAACTGAGCTGAGGTATTCTGTTTATGTAATTCCTATTTGACATTGCCACTTGTTCTCTTTCCCCAGTAGGTCATGTATTGTTGTTCTCTGAAATGTATTGGTTTAATATTTGCATGTTTCCTTTTGATAGGTAGGGTATGGTGCTTTGTGAGTCCTGGTAGTGCTGTTAGGATACGGCGTGTTTTCTATGGGTTCTAAATGGGCAGTGTTTGTAGTAGTTCGTAATGTGTCTGGTGGTTGGCACTGGATTATAGTAATGTAGAAATCTTTCAGTCTTTCTTTATCCATACACTCATTAAGAGGCATGTTTACTAAAAGTTAGTATATGCTAACATTATGCAAATGTTTATGCAAATGAGGCCCCGCACCGAGTCTCCGCACATGGCCCTGCACCCCCCTTGGGCCGCCCCTGCCTACAGTAAGTGAAACATGCCTAACAAATATCTTGAGCTAATATTTGGCTCTCTAACCACACATCCCCATCATGAAATCTGAATCAGACGTCTGTACTGACTAGGCATTCTGTGGCAACTGAACCTGTAGAAGTGTCTTTCATGATGGTCCTGAACTGTTAGCAGGATCCATAGCATCTCCTGCTCTCCAACTGTGTTTCCTTACCATTTCCCTAGACATATCCTTGTCCCCAACTGTTGCGTTTGTCTGTCTTGACTAGATTGTAAGCTCTGATGAGCAGGGACTGTCTTTTACATGTGTTGGTGCAGTGCTGCATATGCTTTGTAGCGCTCTACAAACGATCAGCAGTAGTAGTAGTAGTAAAGAATTTAAGGTAAAATTTCTCCTCCCTTATCCTGCTAGACCTCAGCCCAGCTGTGTGGTGTGCACGCTCTTGGTCATCTCGAAGGCTTCTCTCTCCTTGGGACTGTGCTGTCCCTCTTTCATCTTAGCCTGACTATCATTTTGTCTTTTGCTTCAGAGAATTTTCAGAAGGATCCCTCACTGTGTCTGAAGGACATGGGTGTTGATCAGATGCATAGCAATTGCTAATTCTTCTGTTGGTCAACTCATCATTTGTCTTTGGCATTCTGAGGAGAGGCCTGACAGCAGCCAAGTCTGTTGCTGTTTAATCAATGTAGGTTCAGGCTGGTAAGCGTGTGCCAGAGTAAGTCAGAGCTCACTCCACTAGGGCACAGGCCTAGTAGTGCTATACAAATAAGTAGTAATAGTAGTCATCCAGGGAAATTCAGCCAGTTGGGTTTTCGGGATATCTACAGTGAACATATATGAGAGAAATATGCATGCAATGGAGGCAGTGCATTCAAATTTCATGAATATTCACTGTGGATATACTGAAAACCTGACTGACTGGGAGTCCCCCAGGGACAAGTTTAGGAATGTCTGGCCTATATACTAAGCCCTTCCTCAGACTTGATTTTTGTTAGGTACTCTCCAATCTTAAACTTTGAGGGCGAGGGTAGCTCACAATGCAGTTACAGAACACTTGCATCTGCAGAAAAGCCAGTTGCATATACCATTCTCAGAATAGCAGATACAAAAATATAGTTGCAGGCATGTTATTTGCACAAACATTTCCCACTTTCTACCCATCTAACATTTTATTGGTTCTGTCCACCATTTCAGTTTTGTCTCTCTTGGATAAACAGAGCAGTAGTTCACCAAATCCCTAGCTTTCAAATTACATAAAATTGTCTCAACCACCAACATAACGTGATATTCCTGCTACTCAAAAATAAAATAAATATAGATATATATCCACTTCATAACTCACAAATATCAAGATCCAATCCATACTTAACCTGCAAAAACCCCAAACACTGGCACAAAATAAGATGCAATGGGATTCCCTTAATTGAGCAACAGAACCAAGTCATCCTTAATTTAACTAAGCAAATATTTGAAACCCCCCCCCCAACATAGGCCCAATCCTGCAGTCAATTTTTTTTACCCTCATGCTCTTTGGACTGTCACTAAGCAGAATAGGCATCTGTCTAGGGTGGTGCACTTCTGGGGTGGGGGGAGGAGGGGGAAGGGGAAGCAGTGCAACCCTGGCAGAGCTGACAAACACAGCAACAGTGCGGCAGAGCTGACAAACACAGCAACAGTGCAGCAGAGGGTCTCTGAGTATTCATGCACACATGTTCAAGGCTTGCCACATCCAACATTTCTGTCGGAGGCAATGGGATATGCAGGCATTCAGCAAAGGTTCAAAAAGGTGTACTGCTGCATTGTGCAGCCTTTCTATGCAGGGGAAGTAGGATGGCTGTGACATCAGTAGTAGCAGTGGTGCCAGAGAAAAGTGAAGGAAAGAAGGGGGGGGGGGATAGTGGAGGAAGAAGATGGACACAAGGAGATGGGGCAGAGCAGGGCATCTGGCCAGAGTTTTACTTAGCGCATCAGATACCCTTAGGCTGGATATGATTGGTAACACTTCTGATACTGAGAGATTCTCTGTGAACTTCCAAGTCTTATCCAAAGAAACCAAGGTTCCTTCTTGAATTTTAGACCCCTTTTCTGTGTTTACTCCAGTTGCACAAGAAATCTGTGAGATTACATGTGCAACTCACCAATATTAGACATGGAAAAATTAATGTCCACTAAAGGCTTCAAGCTCACTCAGTCTGCCAAATTTATTGATTCACAGTACTACATACCCTAATTCAGTCCTTCCTAAACTTTTTCTCTGGTATGACCCCATTTGAGCAGCTGAAAATTCACGCAACCACCCAGATGGTAACCAAATAAAATAATCACTCAACATAAATATGTATATCTGCATTTTAAAATAATTATCTGATGCATTTAACAGGCCTGATACACATAGCTTGAAAGTTAAGCACAGCATCTTGAACATTTATAGTGTGTGGGTTCAGGAGCTGAATGGCTGGGAGCAGTGTGTGGGTATAGGGGCTGAGTGGCTGGGCTGGTGTGCATGCAGACGCTAAATGGTTGGGGGACAATATCTGTGTGTGTATGGGGGGGATTCTAGGGCTGAATGGCTAGAGGCAGTGTGTTTGTGTGTCTGATGCTGAAAAAAGGATACCTACTACAGAGTATCCCTTCCAAAATTTTGCCTTGGGCTGGGCCCCAGCCATATGTTATCTATCTTGGCAGATGTGCATTCCCGAAGCTGACATATTCAAATCATTACATAGAAGATAAAAATTATTTTTCTACCTTTGCTGTCTGGCCATTTTATTTTTCTAATTGTGTTGGTCACAAACTCTGATTTCTGATTTCCTCTTATTTCCAGTATTTTCTGACTATTTGCCATTTCTTCTCTCTCCTGCCCTTCATTTCCTCCCCTACTTCACTGTCGAACTTGATTTCTTCCTTTCAGGTTTCTTCCCCGTTTTTTTTTTCTGCTGCTTTGTTTTAGATTTCACTTTTTTTCATTTAGTTCTCAAGGTACTGCTTTTTACTTACAGCTGTTTCTTCTTATGCCCCCCCCCCCCCCAACCTCATATTCCCTATATTTTTTGGGACCAAGCAAGAAGTCAGTCGTCCACATATTGGTGATGTCACTGATGGGACCCATGCGGGAACGCTCCCCAGCTTCCATATGAAGCTTAAGGGAGGACCATCACACATATGTGCTCGTCTTTCTGCCCGAAAGGAGCTATCTTATTTCGGTCTTCTTTTTTACACGGAGCCTGTTTGACGCTGTCTGATCCTCGGAAAAAGTGGATGCTCTTGCGGTACATCTATTTTGTTTTTCTTTGCTTTTTTGGTTGTGTGCTCGATCAGTTGTCTTGCCTGTTTCTGGGAGCGTCGGTGCCTCGGTGCTGCGTTTTTCTTTGGGTTTCTTTTTGAGGAGCATGGGGTTTTTCTCGTGCCCCCTAGTCAACTGTGACATTGGAGTCCTTTGACTTGGGGGAAGCAGTCTTCCCCAGTATGTCAAAGACGGCCAGTGCCTTTAAAAAGCACGCCCAGTGTGGCCGGACCATCTCAATGATAGACTGCCACAACAGGTGTCTTCAGTGCCTCGGGCCTTGCCATGAGCCCTCCAGATGATATGCAAGGAGCTCAGGAATCGAGAGAAACTGTGGGAATTTCTGTTTGGTTCCTCTGAGTCTTCAGTGTCTGCTCCACCCTTGACATCTGCATCGATGCCCTCGAAGACATCTGCTGAGGCTTCGTGTGGAGGCCAGGCTCATTCAGAGACAAGAGATTGCGGAGCATTGGACCGGCGGCTCCTCTTTGAAGAGAAGCACTCCCAGAAGGACTGGACTCCAGACCTATCGTTATCGAAGGGCGATGCTGAGTCCCGGGTAAAAACCCATGGATACTGGCATCATAGCCCTCGACGAAACACTGAGGGCGAGAGCCGGGAGCAGCCCCCAAACACTGATGGGAGGAGCAGCTTCCCAAGGCCCTAGAGGGCTGGCGGAAGACTCCTAAGACTGTTATCGTAGAGTCCCTGCTGAGGGAGCTGGTGCTGGTGGTTGCCATGCTGCCTCCGATGGCATTGGCAACCGCACTTCTTATGCAGCGCAAGAAAGCTTTTGAATGCAGCTTGTCTGCGTTTCTGACTCAGCAGGCTGCCCGAGACCTGGTCACTTCGGGTTCCTCGGTGATGATGGCTGCCTTGCCATCGGAGGTACAGCCCATACTGGAATCACATGCTCTCCCTCAAGAGGATAGCAGCTCCAGGGCATGTTCGAGGTCCCTCTTGGCACACTGGTTCCCCCTCCCCCCCCCCCCCCTGTGTTTCAGGATCAGTCCGTTGGAAGCCTCGATCTCCTGTCATTCCAGCTGAACGCCACAGATGCCATGAGGAATTGTGTTGGTACTTCGATTTCCTCTCTGAATTGGATTCCAAAGAAGAATCACCGAAGACCGCATGGCATTGGGGACATTCCCCCTGATCCCTCATATGAAGGGAGGAAATCTCCGGAGGACTCGTCCTTCCACAAGTTTGTACAGGACATGGGGAAGGTTTTGCTGTTCACTATCAAGGCCGAGGAGGAACCCAGGGCAGAGGAATTGGATATATTCAGGCTTACCAACTGTATATGGGGCTGTACCTCAGGTCTTACGGGGGATTTCGCTGGGTTCACTGCACTATTGAGTCCTGTACAAGAAGCAGGAGTGCTCTATCACTTGAGCTGCCTACAATGGGTTTGAGTCTGTTGCCTGGCTGCAGTCCTCAGACTTGAAATAGTGGGTCCAGGACAAGCTAGCTTGCAGGGGTGAAAACCTCTTTGGGAAACCAATGAAGGAGAAAGCTGGAGAGTTGGAGAGAGAACATCTCACGATGAACAGACTCTCTCGAAAGACATCTGGACCCCCCCCCCCCAACAAGTCATCAGAGGAAAAAGTCTTCCCCAAGAAGTAGTAGTACTGTGGTACTTACACCCTGTACCATTCCTACCAGGTGCCCCAGTAGGGGCAGCAGCAGCAAAAGGGCCAGGGCCAACACCTGCAGCACCGGCTGAAGCCTCCAACCTCAACCAGTGCCGCAACTGCAGCCTGGTGGGGGTTTTTGTCTCCTTCATCCGGAATATGGCCATTCTTTCTATATCGGACACAGTTCTGCCATAGGTGAGAGGCAGACTGGTTCATTTTGTCCGCGTGTGACCCAGTATAAAGAACACCTGGTTATACTTCCATCAGCTTCCTTCCACCTTTTTCACAGGAGAGTTTCCCCCTCAACCCTCACCACTGCCTCTTCCTCAAACAAAGTCCAGTCCCTCCTGTCTAACCCAGGCTGTGGAGTTGGTTCCTCTGTTTCAAATGGGGTGGAGATTTTATTCCTGCTGCTTCCTGGTTCCTCTGTTTCAAATGGGGTGGAGATTCTACTCCCGTTGGTTCCAAAGAAGACCAGAGGTTTTAGCCCATTTTGGACCTGCGAAACCAACTGGTTCATGGTGAGGGAAAAGTTCAAGATGGTATCCCTGGGAACCTAATTGCCCTACCTCCACTGGGGAGATCACAATGCTCCTTTGATCTCAAAGATGGCTATGTGCACATCCTCATTCATCCCCTTCACTGACAGTATCTCTGCTCCATACTCAGCGGAGAGCATTATTAGTACCAGGTGCTACCCTTCAGCCTTGCCTCTTCTGCCAGGGTCTACACGAAGTGTCTAGTGGTCGTAGCTGCTTTTCTCCCCACCCAGGGGATCTTTGTCTTCCCTTACCTGGAGACTTGGTTGATCATGGGCAGGTCGCTGGAGGTTATTCGACATTCGGCGCAGCTGACCATAGAAGTCCTGGAGCATTTGGGCTTCATCAATTATCCCAAGTCTCATCTTCAGCCTTCTCAAAGGCTCAAGTTCATTGGGGCTCTACTTGCTGCTACTACTACTGTGGCTCAAGCATACCTGCATCTTGTTGCCCTGGCTTATGACATTCAGTGCTGCCCCCTTGTGACAGCCTGACAAATGCTGTGTCGTCTTGGCCACGTGGCCTCCACACTCCATGACATACTAGCGTCAAGACTCCACATATGTTGGGCACAGTGGACTCTCTGCACGCAGTGACGCCAGGTAACCGGCTACCTGAGGGACAGGGTCAGAGTGACTGATCCACTCAGGGGGTTCCTCACCTGGTGGCAACAGTCCTCCAACCCTCTTGCAGGGCTTTCTTTCCAGGCCCTGCCGCATCAATGCGTCCGAATGACAGATGCCTCCAAGGCAGGCTGGGGAGTTCACCTGGATGATTTACACACACAGGGTCTCTGGATGACTTGGGAGAGCCTGCACCAAATCAACTTCCTGGACCTCTGAGCAGTCACCATTACCCTGAAGGTTTTTTAACAGCAGCTCTCCAACCAGGTGGTCCTCATTCAGATGGACAACCAGATGTCCATGTTTTATATCAACAAGCAGGACGGGACAGGGTGGTACCTCCTCTGTTGGGAGACAGTCTGCCTCTGGAAGTTTGCCATCTCACATGGCATGCTCCTAAGAGCAGTATACCCACCAGGAGAGCTCAGCGTCCTTGTGAATCGCCTCAGCAGAGTCCTTCAACAACATGAATGAACTCTCAACAGGTGGATAGCACGTTGTATCTTCGAGATGTGGGATATGCCATCGATAGACCTCTTTGCCACTTCTCACAATGCCCAGCTACCGCGGTTTTGCTCCAGAGTGCCATGCAAACATCAGGTAGTGCCAAATGCTTTTCTCCTGTACTGGAGCGAGGGCCTTCTGTATGCATACCCCCTGACTCCTCTGGTGGCCAAGTCTCTCTTCACATTGCAAGTGGATGGTGCCACCATGATTCTCATGGCACTGCATTGGCCCAGGCAACCCTGGTTCCCCTGTTGCTCTGGCTGTCCTGGCAGCAGCTGCTCAGGCCCGGCTGCGGTCTGGATCTTGTGTCTCAGGATGAGGGGACTCTACTGCATCCCAGTGTCATGGCCCTGGTGCTCATGGCATGGATATTGAGCGCATAACTCTTGGCCCATTCCACCTGCCAGAGGCAGTGAAGAATGTGCTCCTGGCCTCATGTAAGACTCTACATGACATGCCTATGCCTTCAAGTGGTGCATGTTTTCTGTATTGTGTGCGAGCAAGGGTTTAAACCTGCCTTCTGTTTAGTGGAATCCATACTGTCTTACCTCTTACACCTCTCTGACACTGGTCTGAAGTCCAATTGGGTCCGGGTGCATCTTACTACTGTTGCCGCTTACCACCACGCAGTGACTGATAAGCCTATCTCTGCTCATTTTTTGATTGGTTGCTTTGAGGGCCTTCTGCTGTCTCATCCACCCATTTGACCACCTCCGGTGGCCTGGGACTATATTGTGCTGGGACATCTTCTCTCCCCCCCCCATTTGAGCCCCTCAGCTCCTGTCTGCTCGAATATCTCACCTGGAAAGTCACCTTTCTGGTGGCTCTCACTTCTGCACACTATGTCAGTGAACTCTAGGCATTGGTGCCATACCTGTCCTACACCAGATTTCATAAGGTATAGGACAGGTATGGGCCGGAAGGACTGGGGTTTCTAGTCCCACAGGTGCTCCTTGTGGTCTTGGGCAAGCCACTTAACCCTCCATAGCCCATGTTCCCTGTAAAATAGTTATCTCCAAGTTATAATGCCCTGTTCAATGTAATTTCAGTTTGTTCAGTGTAAACCGCACTGATGCAGAATAGCGCGGTATATAAGAGAATATAAATAAATAAATAAGAACAGAGTGGTTCTTCAAACTCATCCCAAGTTCCTACCTAAAGTAGTTTCGGCTTTTCACATAAATCAGTCGGTGGCCTTGCCCACCTTTTTTCCAAAGCTTCACACCAACAGATCTGAGGCTTTGCTACACACCTTGGAATGTAGGAGAGCGCTCACTTTCTACCTGGAGAGGGTGAAAGCCCACCGCTGTTCCTCCCAGCTATTTGTCTCATTTGACCCCAATTGTCTCTAGATATAGTGATCTTGAAACACACCCTTTCAGTTTGGGTGGTGGACTGCATTTCCTTCGTTTATGCTCAGGCTGGGCTCACTTTGGAACACTATGTTACAGTGCACAGTGTTTGCGCTATGGCTGCTTTGGTGGCCAACTTGTGCTCTGTCTCCAAGGTGGATGATCTGTAGGGCTGCCACGTGGCCTTCCTTCCACATCTTTTTAGCCTATTACTGTCTGGATGAAGATTCCTGGCACGACAGCAACTTCGGCCAAGCCATACTCTGGCATCTCTTTGGGAGCTAGAACTACTTCCTATCAGCCCTTCTGTCCGTCCAGACTACTGTAGAGTCATTCTGATGTTGATGTCCTGCTGGATCCTGACTCTCGGAACCTTTCAGCGATTCTCATGCTGTTTTTCTCAATTTGTTTTTCCAGTTGCCCCATTGGGCTTTGTACAAGTTTTTTTGGTAGCCTGTAGCTTGGGAGTTCCATATGTGAGGACTGACTTCCTGCTTGGTCCCAGAGAAAGCCTAGTTACTCACCTATAGCAGGTGTTCTCTGGGAACAGCAGGAATCAGCCCTCACTTTCCTCCCACCTCCCTGTGGAGTTGATTCTTTTTTGCTTGATTAAACTATGTCGTCATGCTGAGGTAAGATGGCTCCTTTGAGCGGGAAGACGAGTATGTATGTGTGATGGTCCTCCGAAAAGCTTCCTGTGGAAGTTGGAGTGTTCCTTCACAGGCTTCGTCAGTGATGTCACCCATATGTGAGGACCAATTTCTGCTATTCCCCAAGAGAACACCTGCTACAGGTGAGCAACTACTTTTTCTCTCCTCAAGCCTTATTACCTGGTCTTTCACTAACTTTCCCCTTCCCTATCTCCTCTTTCTCCCTAGTTCCTCCTCATGTCCAGCATCTTCCCTCTGGCTCCCTCCCTACTATCTCCTTTGTCTCCCTAGCTACCACATGTCTAGTATATCCTCTGAGCCCAAAGTTCCACCCCTCCTCCCCCTATGTTCAGCATCTTTTGTCTCCCTGCATCTCCTCCATTGCCCTAGTACTCCCCTCTAAAAGGCTCAGCATCTCCTGTGTCTCCCCTCTCCATGTCAGGCATCTGTCATCTGACCTATTCCATCCCCCATCATCTCCCTTATCTTCCTATTTTCCTGTCTCTGGTAGTTTAGCATCCTGCTGACAGCAACTTATTCTACCTCCCTCCCCTGACCTGCATCAGTCTAATACACTTCCCCACCCCCCCCCCCCCGCGCTATAGCCCACAGCCATCTGCAACACACACAGAACATTGCTGCCTCCTTCCCCAGCAGCCTGCATCTTTAGTACAAATGCAAAGTGTGTGGACTTTGAGCCGCCATTGCGTATAAAACTTAGCCTTAGCTGGATCCAGTCCCTTAGAAATGGGAAGTCTGCGAGGGGATGGAACATAGCAGAGACTGTGTGTTCTTTTCTGTGCTGCCGCATGCTTAAGGTCCCCGTGCTTCTTATTTGTACTGAAGATACAAGCTGCTGCTACAGGTCTAGGGGGTGATGCCCTGCGCTGTATTGCCATTGTTCATGGCTTGTAGTGTTAGGGGGGACTTGAAGGCAGCAATGGCAGGTGGTGATGGTGGCTGTGACACACAAATGAGGATTTTGCAACCTCATCTGGGGTCGTGACTTGGTTTGGGAACCACTACCCTAATTGATCTGCCTTTGGCCATCACTGCAGACCCTGTGTTTTTAATTATGCTGTCTTGATTTGTGAAGCCATTTCTTCCCACACACCCTCTCTCCTGTTTGAATATTAACTGTATTACCTACCCTTGTAAAAATTCTTATATCCCGGTGAAAAGCGGGATATAAATACAGTTAAATAAATAAAATATCCCAAATTCACTAGGATGCCATTCTTCGGAAGCTTTTAAAGTGTTTGTAGTCCCCTATCGTCCTTTCTTCTTTCACAGTAGCTGATAAATAGTCTTTCTGCATCGGCCCATTTATGCATACTCTAACGTACCCTTTGTGTGCAGATAACGCAACTTCTCCCTGAATAAGCAGGAAATAAGCCCTCATGTATATGGTGTCACTGACTGAGCCCCACACGGAATGCTCCCCAGCTTTCAAAGGAAACTTTTGGGAGGTACTCTGCACATGCGTGCCTATCTTTTGCCTGCTGCAGCGCCATATTCTCCAGTCTTTTTTTCTACGGAGCCCCTAGGATGTGTTCCTGCAGTTCGAAAAAAGTTTTTTCTTTCTGGCTCTTCCATGGCCAAGATTTTTTTGCTTATTTCCTGCCTGTCTTGGTTAGCTGTCCCCCTCCACCGGTTTAGAGTTTTGGTTTTTTTTTGGGGGGGGGGGGGTTCAGTGCTTTTGTGTGGGTTCCCCCCACCACCACCTTTGGGGTGGTTTCCTGCTCACGGCAGTTTTTCAGTTTGACTTTGACAAGGTGTTTTTTTTTTTACATGTCTAAACCAGCTAATGGCTTTAAGAAATGCATCAAGTGTGGAAAAACTATTTCTCACACAGACAGTCAATTGGTGCTTACAATGTCTTGGTCCTGACCATGAGCAGTTTCTTGTGAACTCTGCTTCCAGATGACGCTCAGAGGGCTGAAAGGTTGGGAAAAGCAAGAGTCCCTTTTTTCGCTCATCTGATTCAGCATCCTGAAGGGTCCAAGTGGTGAGGGGAGGCTCCCTGCAGAGACCCCATTGATGTTGAAGGGTAGGCACTGGGAGAAATTCTGCGTGCATCGCCCCCACAGCCATTCTTGACCAGATGTAGACAGTGATGGCTGGGAGCAGCTGGCCAAGCTTCCCCTGTGGGGGAGGACCTGACCACAATGGCGGAATCCACTCCCAGTCCCTAGGAGGGCTACCAGATGACTCCTGATGCTCCTATCATCATGGAGTCCCCACCCAAGGTGGCATCACCAAAGGCTATGGTATTGGCCCCTCACAGGTGGCGGTTCTGGAAGAATGCCTTTGAGCCTTGGAAGCTCACTTGGTGGCAGAAGCCTTGCGAATATCAGGCTTCACGGTGTAGGATGCATCTTCACCGCACTCCTTCCAGCCTATCATGGAGACCCTTGCCCTGCCTGTGGAGGCTGGGACATCAGGTGGGAGATGGCTCCAGTGACCGGGGTCAATATCTATCTTCCTCCAGTGTGTCAGTTAGAGGCCCAGGGGCATTGCCATCGGCATGCTGGGCGGTGCAAGAATTATTGATGTCCTCCTTCCCCCGAGCCGCGGAATTGACAGGATGAGGAGACATGGCACTATTTTGACTTCCTTTCTGAATCAGAATGAAGAGACCAAGACGGAATAGACTGCATCAGATGTTTGGTCCCCAGACCTTCAGTATGATCCATCGTTCCTGCCTGAGCGGTGCAAGTTGCCCCCTGGACTTTGTTTGAGATATGGCCATGGCCATGGCCAAGGCCATTCCGTTTTCCCTGGAGTCTGAGGAGGAACAGAGGTTGGAGGAACTGGAACTCCTCCAGTATCCCTTGCAGTGGCTGCTGATGTGGTTCTGGGAGGCACCACTTATGCTGCTTGTCATTAGCCATCTGCTCAGTTCCCTATATCTTGTCCAGAAGGCCCTGAAATTCAAAAAACTGCAGTTACCCCACAATTCCATTGTGGTTGAATCAGCCCTGAAATGCGCAAAGAGTGCTATAATGCACTCATCTGTCCTACTGAGTCACAAGACTCTGAAGGGATGCATGCTGATTACCCGGATCCTGGCCTACCAGACCTATGTGAGCATGTTATGTGAGCATGTTCCTCAAAGATGTCATGTTGGACCTGGAGGACTTTGCCCCCCTTGTTCCTGAGGACTGTTGCAAGTCCTTTTGGAGCTTAGTTGTGCATGGGAAGGACTGCCCAAAGTTCATGGTTCCTTTGATGCCTTTGAATCGGCCAGCAGAGTGGTGGCAGTGGTGTGCATTGCCGCCCACTAGATAGCATGGTTGCAGGCCTCTGACCTGGAGCAGTGGGTCCAAGACAAGATAGTCAACGTCCCTTGCAGGGGTGAGAGCCTCTTCGGCAACTCTGCTTAGTCTTTTAAACCCTTTGTTGTACAAGTTAAGATGTTCTATGTAAAAAGTTATAATTGTTCTATGTAAAACAAGCTCTGCATTGTTAATTGTTGTTAATTGTACACCGCAACTGATCGCTGGAAGATGCGGTATATAAATAAGTGTTAAATAAAAATAAAATAAATAAAATGGAGGAGAAATTCAGAGCTGGAAAAAGTGCAGCTAACTCTCACCAGGCTTTCCTGGAAAACCGCGGACCCAGCACAGAAGAAACATCACACCAAGAAGGCCTTCTATCCACGCCCGCACAATACTTCAAGGCCCAGCTGCAGGTACAGCCTAAGGGGGAAGATCCCGAAGGCCCAACCCATTCCACAGCCCAAGCCGGGTGCAGGATTTTGATGGGTTCCTTGGGAGCATAGCCTATCGCTTATCAAGGTGCCCCTGCAGGTCGGAGGCAGCTCATACACTTTGTCCACTGGTAGCCTCTCATCACCTCAGACACCTGGTTACTGCAGACCATCCAAAGCAGATATGAGCTGCACTTCGCCTAGCTGCCACTTCCATATAATCCTGGGAAATACGTCATTGATCCCGCACACCGGAGCCTCTTGCAGACCGAGGTCGAGGTTCTACTCGCTGACCTCACCATAGAGTCATTTCCCTCAGCCCAGCTCGGGCAGGGCTTCTACTCGAGGTACTTTCTGGTATCCAATAAGATCGGCGGGTTCCGTCCAATTCTAGATCTGTGAAACTTCAGTTTCTGGTGCGTGAAACTTCAGTTTCTGGTGCATGAAAAGTTCAAAATGGTTTCGTTAGGGATGCTACTCCCATATCTCGTACAGGAAGATTGGCAATGCTCCTGGGATCTGAAGGATGCATACATGCATATTCCGATCCACCCACATCACAGACAATATCTGCTATTCGTGCTGGGCGGCCAGCACTACCAGTACCGGGTACATCCCTTCGGGTTGGCCATGGCCCCTTGGGTCTTCACGAAGTGTCTGGCAGGTTTTTAAAATTGTATTTATTTATTTAATTTATTTTTATTTATTTATTTATTTAACAGTTGCTTATATACCGCTACCTTCCACAGATCAGGTGCGGTTTACAGTGAACAAGGAATGAACAGATTAACAGGTCTGTTTTACATGAAACATTAATTAACTAGGTACAATTTTGCTAAATACATGAAACATGAATTAACTAGGTACAATTTTGCTAAATACATTAAACATGATTGGACTAAATATGGTAAATAATTTGTTAAATAACAATTGAACTATTTACATATTTTGAACTATTTACATATATCTATTTACAGGATTTACAAATAGTTATTTAATCGACTTTAATTGTAGTTAGATAGAGTAATTGGAGTTGGTGTACCCTGAGGTCGCTATTAACCATTTCCTGTTAGTGGTAAGGTATTTTCTAGTTTGCCGAAATGGGAGATGAATAAATATGTTTTTAATTTCTTGCGGAGTTCCTTTGCATCATTTAGTGCTCTTATTTCTTCGGGGAGGGAGTTCCATAGGGTGGGAGCTGCATGAGAAAACGCTTTTTTATTAGTTGTTTTTTTGGTAGTTGTGAAATCTTTCGGGATCCTAATTTTATTCGTGTGGCCTCTCCGTAGCGCAGTTTGGGATGTGTCTTTAATGATAAGTTTTGTTAAAGAGACTGGGGCCATTGTATTTAATGTCTTAAATGTAGTGATAATCAATTTGTGATTTATTCTGGATTGAATTGGGAGCCAGTGAAGGTTTGCTAGTATAGGGGTAATGTGTTCAAATGGTGGAACCTTCATTACAATTCTTGCTGCTGCATTTTGGGCAAGTTGGAGTCTTTTAATGTTTTGTTTTGTTGTTCCTAGTAGGGTGAGATTTGCGAAATCAAAGTGTGGTGTGATGATAGCCTGGATAATGCTCAGAAAATCATGTAGGAGTACAAGAGGACGTAATTGTTTTAAAATTTTGAGTTTAAAGTAGATTTTCTTAGTGATGTTTCTAATATGTGTGTCCATACTAAGGTGTGAGTCAAGGGTGACACCTAGGTATTTTACTTCATTTTTTATAGTAATGTTGTGATTTTGGAGAGTGATGTGTGTTGGAGGTATGTAGGATTGATTTTTAGTTACTATTAATATATCTGTTTTAGAATGATTGATATGGAGATTGTGGTCTTTTAGCCAGATTGTTAATTCAGAGAAGCATTCTGTTAACAGTTGTAATGGGAGTGTTGGGATTGTGAATGGTATGTACATCATCATATCGTCTGCATATATGTGATAGTGGACTTTAAATTTCTTGAAAATGTTGCAGACTGGTTGAATATATATATTAAATAGGAGGGCAGAGAGGGCGGAGCCTTGTGGGAGACCAATTTCCTGTTTATATGTTTTAGATGTTTCTGTGTTCGGACGGTTTGGGTTCGATCAGTTAGATATGAGGTGAACCAATTATGTACAGTTGAGTGGATTCCTATTTGTTTTAGTCTGTTAAGCATTACAGCATGGTGTACACTGTCAAACGCTGCAGAGATGTCTAGAAAGAGGAGAATGAAAGCTTGTTTAGGGTTATCAATACCTCGTGTTAAGGTATCGAGGAGTACTGTTAATAGAGTGTCTACACCATGATAGGGGCGAAAGCCATATTGTTGGTCATCAAGGGGGGCTGAGGTTTCTATGTGATCTTGTGTTTGAGTTTGAACGACCTTTTCAATCAGTTTAGCCATAAATGGAATGCTAGAGATAGGTCTGTAGGAATTGGGTGATGTTTTGTAGAGGGTGTTATTTTTGATTATCGGTCGGATTTGTGCATGTTTGAGGGGAGGTGGTAAGTATCCTTGGCGCAGCGACAGATTGACTATAGGAAGGATAAAGGGGGATAGTGTAGAGAGGGTATGCTTGATCCAGTTTACCGGACATGGATCAAGTTGAGAGGTCGTAGTGTTCAGGTTTGAAATAGTCATCTTAAGAGTGTCTTTGGTTATAGAGTGGAAGTCAGACCATTTTTCTAATTGATGTTGGTGGGAAAGTGAAAGAGGATTTGGTGTGAATGCAAATGTTTTTGATTTATTTATATAGTGGTTTGCTAGAGTCTGGGCAGAGATATCAATAGTATCGTTGCTGGTCCCATATGAGTTATTAGTTAAGTTTTGGACGATACTGAAAAGTTCTCTTGGTCTATTAATGGATTTGGTTAGTATAGTTGTGTGGTAGTTTTTCTTTGCGCCGTCTGAAGCTTCTTTGTACTTTTTAAGGTGGCTGTGATAAGCGTCATAAGAAGAGATGGATTTGGATTTGCGCCATTTAGATTCAATATTTCTCAGTTCTCTCTTCATTCGTCTTAAGGTGCTGTTGAACCAGGGGGCATCTCCTATTCTAGAGTAGCTTTTCTTCTTGATGGATTGTTTATATGCAGCTGCATTGTTAATTGTATTGTGCCAAGTTGCGACTGCTTCATCTAGGTCAGTTGGTGCAAGGGTGAGATAGGGAATAGTTAGATCAATGAATTCATTAGCGTTAAATTTTGTGAATCTAGGTGGAGGGGTAATTTGTAGGTTATTTTTGTTGTTTTCTTCCAGTGTAGGCTAAGGTGAATTTGATCAGGTGGTGGTCTGACCAAGGAATGGGTATACACTCAAGCGATGACTGGTTAAAATGTTTTTGGAAAGCTTCTGGTAGAAAGACTAGGTCAAGGGTTCCACCTTTCTTATGTGTCTTTGTATTAATTATTTGGAGGAAACCCATATCTGCTAATGATTCCAGGAAAAGAGCTGAGTGTGAGGGGGGCAGGGATGGGAGGTTAAAATCTCCTAGTGATATTATAGGGTTGGAGACTGTGGATGAGCTGAGGAGTTCTATTAGGGCGTCTAAGTTTTCAGATTTTTGATCCGGTGGTCTGTATAATAAGCAAATTTTGAAATGAGCTATTTTTAAGATGAGGGTGTCAATGTTATTTGGGAGAGCAGATGGATGTGGTTTAGCCTTGAGTTCTTTTTTTGACATTATAAGGACACCACCTCCTTTTTTAGAGTTTCTGTGTGTATGGGATATGTCATAGTTGTTCGTGTTGAGTTGGTTTAGGTAAACAACATCAGAGTCGGTTAGCCAAGTTTCAGTAACACATAGGATGTCTGGCTTTTGATCTTTTAGTAAGTCAATGAAAATAGGTAGTTTATTTTTCATAGATCTTGCATTTATTAATATACAGGACAAAGTTTGAATGGTTGTCGGTTGAGTGTGTGGATGGGCGAGTGTAGTAGGTTTTATATGTATTAGCCTGTGATGATTTATTTTTGTATTGATGCCAATATGCATTTGAGATGAAGGGGGATCTGGGCGGATGATTCTTTGTATTATTGGGATTGGTTTGTAGATTTTGTTGTTTAGACTGTTGGTCAGTGTGATTAGTGTCATAGTTGTTAAACAGCTGCATATTAGTTTTAGCCAGAAGGTATTTGAGCAAGACATTTTAGATGTAATTGTCCTGTGGTTGAGGTTCAGTGTTGTGTGGTTGAGGTTCAATGTTGTGTGTTATGTATTAGGTTAATGCAGATAACAGTGTGAACAAATCTCTAGCTATCAATGGGAGTATATGCTATGGAAATGAAGTATATATGTGGATCCTTATCTACTGGCAACAGTATATCCTTATCTACTGGCAACAGTATATCTTTATCTACTGGCAACAGTATATCTTTATCTACTGGCAACAGTATATCTTTATCTACTGGCAACAGTATATCTTTATCTACTGGCAACAGTATATCTTTATCTACTGGCAACAGTATAACCTTATCTACTGGCAACAGTATATGTTTTGTAATTACAGTTTTCAAGCTAGTTGGATACTGACAACAGTAATTGAAAGGTCATTTATTACAGACAACAGTGAATAAAGGTCATTGAGTATTGGCAACAGTGTCGGCTATGTTAGTTTGCTAGCTGCAGGTAGCTCAATTTGGTAAGGTAAGGATAGGTATAGGCTAGCCAGCTAAGTGGACAGAACTAGATTCTAACAGAAATGGCTGAATTTGGTAGGCTACTGGCAACAGTACCTAAGGGATTGATGGTGGAAAATTAAGGCTACTAACAATAGTATATGCACATTTTTAGCTGTTGGAAACTGTATTTAAGGGTGGGTGGGGGCAATGACTGATAACAGGCAGCCATAATAGTAAAGTGCAGGTTAGAATGAGTGATGGCTACGTACAACAGTATGACTAGGTGTGTTGGTAAGTTCAAAACAAGGCTGTTCAATTAGCTGTGATATACTTGCTGTATCAGCGGGGTGTCCGGAGGAGGATGGGAGCGAGCTCAACCTCAAGGGAGCTCTAGCTTTATGCTTATGCTGATCTTCGTTGAGAGTTGGTGAGCGTCTCTAGTCCTTTAGTGGACCACACCAAAGGGCCCTCTGGCGAGGCCCTCAGGCGCGGGCCTGCCAGGCGCGTGCACGCCTGCAGGCGCAAATTTTATACAGCAGGTCACGTGCCCCGATGGGCAGAGATGGCTCCTGTGGTGCTCCCGCTTCTGGAGACTCGATCCCCCGACTGGGGAGAGTTGAGGAAGGTGGCGGGAGCTGAAAAGAACAAGCGCCTGCCGGCGCAAACTTTTATTCAGCAGGTCACGTGCCCCGATGGGCAGAGATGGCTCCTGTGGTGCTGCCGCTTCTGGAGACTCGATCCCCCGACTGGGGAGAGTTGAGGAAGGTGGCGGGAGCTGAAAAGAACAAGCGCCTGCTGGCGCAAACTTTTATTCAGCAGGTCACGTGCCCCGATGGGCAGAGATGGCTCCTGTGGTGCTCCCGCTTCTGGAGACTCGATCCCCCGACTGGGGAGAGTTGAGGAAGGTGGCGGGCCGCGCTCTTTAAAATCAGTGCGGTTTACAGATAACATTTTGTGCAAAGCAGGAAGAGCCTGCTTCACACTTACATTGAACAGGAAGTACAACTTGGGTTAATAACCATGGGGGGAGGTAAATACAGGCTATATACAGTGAGGGGCGGGAAGTCGCTGCGAGGCTATGGTAACATGGTTTTCCTTGCGAGCTATGTACAGGGATGTGAATTGGGTCGTAAGGTAGTGTCAGGTTGGGATGTGTTGTTAGCCTGGGCATAGTTGCAGGAGAAAAAGGTAGTGCTTTAGTGCTTTTCTAAATTGTGCAAGGTCTGTGATCATGCGGATGGACACTGGGAGCTCGTTCCAGCAGGTAGGTGCATAGAATATGAACGCTCTGTTTTTTGTTGCCTGAGTGCATTTTGTTACTTCACTGGGGGTTATTAGTGTGTTGGTGGCGAAGGACCTTCTTGCTCTGGATGTGGGTGTGGGGTGGATCAGGTTTGTCAAGGAGCCAGAGGGTTTTTTGTTAATGGCTTTGAAAGTTAAGAGAGCAACCTTGTAGATGAGTCGGCAGTAGATTGGTAGCCAGTGGAGGTCCTTAAGGATTGGAGTGATGTGCTCTCTTCTAGAGGCCCCGTGTAGGAATCAGGCAGCGGCGTTCATTGCTAACTGTAGGGGGTTAAGTGTGTTCTTAGGGAGCCCGTGGAGGATCACGTTGGGGGGTTACTAGCGCCTGGAAGACTGTCCGGAAGTCCTCTGGTTGCAGTAAGGGTTGGAGATGTCGAATTGTCCTCATCTTGTGATAGACTTTCTTGACAGTATTGCTAATGTGGGCTTTGAGGTCGAGGTGCTGGTCAAGTGTGACCCACAGGTAGCGGATGGTGGGGCGGCTCAGAAGCTCGGCATCTCTTGTCTTTAATGTTGCCGGAGGGATGAAGGTTTGATTTCTCGTGATGAATAGTACTTCAGTCTTGCTGAAGTTTATTTTGAGACTGAGTTAAGCCAGTCAGTGACGGCATCAAAGCATTTTACCAGTGAGGAGAAGTCTGGTTGATCAGCGGTTAAGGGGGTGAAAAGTAGTATGTCATCCGCGTAAATCAGGCAGGAGACGTTGAAGGAGCGGATGATGGCACATATGGGTTGCATATATATATTGAATAATAGGGCAGATAGTGAAGAACCCTGGGGAACTCCGTGTTTTTGTCAGAAAGCCTTGGAGGTCGTAGAACCTGTGCGTACCTGCTGCCATCTATCTGTATGGTACGATATTCACCACCAGCTCTAGGCTGAGCCATGGATTCCTTTTTCCTGGAGACGTGTCAGGAGCTGCTCATGGTTGACAGAGTCGAAGGCCGTGGAGATGTCCAAGAAAATCAGGGCATATCCTTGCCTGTTACTGTTAATCCCTGTGATTAATGTGTTAAAAAGCGTGGCAAGAAGCATTTCAATTCTGTGAGATCCCTGAAGCCATGTTGGCATAGGTCAAGGGGTGCAGTGGAGTCGATGTGTTCTTGGATTTGCTATTGAACTACCTTCTCAATAATCTTGGCTAGAAGTGGGATGCTTGAGATTTGTCGGTAGGACTCCACTTTCCGGTTTGTTCTTCAGAAGAGGTCGGATCGACGTCTGTTTGAGGCATGCTGGGAACATTCCTGTGGAGAAGAATCACTCCATGATCCTGGCTAGCGTTGGGCTGAGTTCTTTGCGCAGAGATCTTATCCAGTGAGCTGGACATGGGTCATTTGGAGCCGTGGTGGCATTGATGGTTGCAGTGATGTCCTCGATGCCTCTGGCTGATGGTGGTGTGAGTGAGTTGAGCGGTAGTGGTTGACTTGTGTTGTGTCCGGGAGTGGGTTTCTTGGTTATGATGATGTTGCTGGCTTTGGCTAGTATGTAGTCTGCATATTCCTGTGGGTGTATCATTGTAGTCTGTGTGGGCGAAGGTTCTTTCGTCATGGACTTCACTAAGTTGAAGCGGTCGTGAGGTTTGTTTAGTGAGTGGAGTAGGAGTTCGGAGTGGTATTCTTTCATTTTCAGTGAGATGGAATCTCGGTGTGAGTTAAGCTGGGTGATGTAGGCTGCTCATTCGGTAGGGGACCGGCAACGCCGCCATCTTCTTTCCAGTTTCCTAAGGAGAAGTAGTGAAGATCGTAGCTCTGTGGAGTACCATTGTGCTGGTTTCTTACCTCTAGGTGACGTGCATGGGGTGGTTGGCTTGGTTGGGGTAGGTAGGCACGCATAGGAATTCAGGCTGTTGCTCCATGTGGCCATCAGATCATCCAGGTCGGGCGAGTCTAGCTGGAGGTTTGGAAGGACTTCATTTAGAATCGCCTCTTTGTCGAACGGTCTGAATCGTCTTATGGGTGAGGGCGGGCTTTCAGCTGTTCCCTTAGGCATGTTGCTGTCTTGAAGCATGGGTATCTGGAATTTAATTAGATTGTGGTCGGACCATTGGACTGGAGTGATATCTAGCTTGAAGTTGTAGCTTGGGCTTATGTCGGGTCATGGGGTGAATATGAGGTCTAGTATATTTCCCTTCCGGTGGGTAGTTGTGGCTGCTTTCCTCTGGACCTGGGGGTCTTTGTCTTCCTGTATCAGAACGATTGGCTGATCAAGGCTGCCATGCCTGGCGGCATCCAGCAGTCTGCTGCACTCACAACTCAAGTACTCGAGGGTGTCTGCTTCGTGGTCAGCTACCTGAAGTCCCATCTCCAGCTGACCCAGCAGCTAGAGTTCATTGGGCCTTCCTTGACACCTCATGGGAACGAGCCTTTCTCCCAGTGGACTGCCTACAGCACATGGTCGAGTTGGGGGTGTGCTGCAACACTAGCATCATGCCATTGCCTGTGCACTATTGAGAGCCCTCAGACACATTGCTGCCATGGTGCATGTCACTCCTCAGGCCCGCTTTGCCATGGCAGGCCAGAGGACCTTGTCCATGCAATGGAAGCAAGCATCAGACTGTCTACAAGACACAGCAGTACCGCTGGCGCAATCCCTGATGTGGTGGCTCAAGCCGGACAGTCTGCTGCAGGGCCTTCTGTTTCAGCTGGTGGCCCCCTGCAAGCTGCTTACAATGGATATGTTAAAGCTTGGCTGGCGTGCACACACCTGGATGGTCTCAGCTCGCAGGGGCTGTGGTCCGTGCAGGAGAGTCTTCATCAAATCAACTTCCTCAAGCTTTGGGCCATCGCAAATGCCCTCCGCTTTTTGTGTGCACCTGAAGAATCAGGTGGCGATTTGTTCTACATGAACAAGCAGGAGGGGCTCAGGATTGTACCTCCTATACTGGGAGGCTGTTCTCCTCTGGACACGTGCCCTGCTCCACAGCATGGATCTCAGGTGACCTATCTGTCTGGAGAGCTCAACGGCCTGGCAGATCGCTTCAGCCTCACTAGTGGACTCTCAAGAGGAAGTGGTGGATTTGATCTTCCAGGAGTGGGGCACTCCAGTGGTGGACATCTTCACCATGAAGCAGAATGCCCAAGTAGCTCAGTTCTGCTTTTGGAGGCCAGCCAGTGGTTGCCTAGCCACAGATGCCTTTCTCCTCCACTCGAGGGAGGGCCTACTGTATGCTTTCTCCCCAATACCTCTTGTCATGAAGACTCTTCTGACACTCCAGGCCAGGAGGGGCTCCATGATCCTTATTGCCCCATACTGGCATTGACAACCCTGGTTCCTTCTGTTGCTGCAGCTCTCACTGAGGGAGCCTCTTCACCTGGGCTCTGACCCAGACCTCATCTCGCAGGAGGGCGGCTCCCTGTTGCACTCCAACGAATGCTCCCTGGTGCTCACGGCGTGGATGCTAAGAGGGTAGTCATCACTGAGCTTGATCTCCCCAAAAGTGTGACTGACATCTTGCTGGCATCCCACAAGGACTTGACACACAAAGCTTATGCGCTTGTGGTGGCGGTTCACTGTCTGGTGTGCAATAAGAACATAAGATATGCCATACTGGGTCAGACCAAGGTCCATCAAGCCCAGTATCTTGTTTCCAACAGTGACCAATCTAGGTCGTACGTACCTAGCAGTTTCCCCAAAAGACACAGGTTCCACAATGCTTGTACTGGGTCAAGCATTGATATCCTGGGTCCCTTCTTAATAAAGGTTTATGGATCTTTCCTCCAGGAACCTGTCCAAACCTTTTTTAAACCCAGCTACACTAACAGCCTTTACTACATCCTCTGGTAACAAATTCCAGAGTTTGATTACAGGTTGAGTGAAAAAATATTTTCTCTTATTTTTCTTAAATAGTTTACCCTGTAGCTTCATTGCATGTCCCCTAGTCTTTCTATATTCTGATAACGTAAACAATCGATCTACTTTTACCCGTTCCACTCCGTTCATTAATTTATAGACTTCTATCATATCTCCCCTCAGCTGTCTCTTTTCCAGGTTAAAGAGCCCTAACCTTTTTAGCCTTTCTTCATAGGAGTATCTTCCATCCCCTTTACCATTTTGGTGGCTCTTCTCTGAACCTTTTCTAATAACGCTATATCCTTTTTAAGATACGGCAACCAGAATTGCACACACTATTCAAGGTGCGGTCTCACCATGGAACGATATAGAGGCATTATAATATCTTTTGTTTTATTTTCCATTCCTTTCCTTATCATACCTAGCATTCTATTTGCTCTCTTGGCTGCTGCTGCACACTGGGCTGAGGGTTTTAACATGTTATCCACAATGATGCCTCAATCTTTTTCCTGGGTGGTGGTTCCTAATGTGGAACCTTGTATCATGTAACCATAGTTTGGGTTGCTCTTCCCTAGCTGCATAACTTTGCACTTGTCCACATTAAATTTCATCTGCCATTTTGATGCCCAGTCTTCAAATTTATCGAGATCCTCTTGCAACATTCCACAATCCTCTTGGGTTTTAACAACTTTAAATAGTTTTGTGTCATCTGAAAATTTGATAACCTCACTCGTTATTCCCTTTTCCAGGTCATTTATGAATATGTCAAAAAAAGCAGCGGACCCAGCACAGATCCCTGGGGTACACCACTATTCACCTTTCTCCATTGGGAAAATTGGCCATCTAGCCCTACCCTCTGCTTTCTATCTTTTAACCAGTTCCTGATCCATAATAGTACACTGCCTCCTATCCCATACCTCTTTAGTTTTGCTAAAAGTCTCTGATGAGGGACCTTGTCAAAGGCTTTCTTAAAGTCCAGATACACTATATCAACCGATCACCTTTGTCTACCTGTTTATTCACATCTTCAAAAAAACATAACAGATTAGTAAGACAAGATCTTCCTTGTCTAAAGCCATGTTGGCTGTCTCCCATTAGGCCATGACTATCTACATGCTGAGTAATTTTGTTCTTTATGATGGTTTCTACCATTTTTCCCGGTACTGACGTCAGGCTCACCGGTCTGTAGTTTCCCGGATCACCCCTGGAACCCTTTTTAAAAATTGGCATTACATTGGCGATCCTCCAATCTTCAGGTATTACAGATGATTTTAATGAAAATTCACAGATTATTAATAGCAGGTCTGCAATCTCATATTTCAGTTCTTTTATTTATTTATTTATTTACAGTCTCTTATATACCGCACTATTCATCATCAGCGCGGTTCACATGGAACAAAATGCTCAATACATTTAACACGTATGAGTTTACAGGTAACAGGGCATAAATAACTTGGATAACCGGGGTAACTATATACAAAACATACTACATGGAATCATATGCACATAGGTTTCATAGGAAATCACCAGCCCACTATAGGAATGAGTATCAAACTTGGTGTGATGTTGAAGTACCATAAATTTATCTGGGACTGGTATTAGTGGGTGATATTGAGTTCTAGGTGATGCCATTGGGTTCTATAAGATACTTGTTGAAGAGGTGGGATTTGAGGGCTTTCCTAAACTGTGTTAGGCTCTTAATAGCCCGGATATCAGGGGGTAGTGCGTTCCAGCATTTTGGGGCACTGAGACTGAAGGCTCTGTTGGCTGTCGATTTAGTGCAAACAGTAAGTTCCTTCGGGATTTTAAGGAAGTTTATAGCCATGGATCTTCTTGCTCTATTTGGAGATGTGATATGGATGAGGGAGGCTAAGGATGCGGATGTGAGATTATTAAACAGCTTTAAAAGTGATTATCAGGGTCTTGAAAACTATTCTAGCTTGAATGGGTAGCCAATGCAACTGTATCAGCAGAGGCGTCACGTGATCGTTCCTGGAGGCTTGCTGCCGCGTTCATGGCTAACTGAAGCGGGTTTAATGTAGATTGGGGAAGGCCTTGCAGTATGACGTTGGCGTAGTCGAAATGTGGTATAACCAACGCCTGGAAAATTGTCCGGAAATCAGTTGGATCCAGCAAGGAACGTAAATGTCTAAGTGAGCGGATCTTGTAGTAAACTGATCTGACTATGTTTCCTATGTGGGCCTTCATGTCCAGGCGTTGATCAAGGGTGACTCCCAAATATCGTATTGAGGGTTTAGATTGCAACTCAGCTTCTTTTACATTAAGATATTGTGGGGGGGTAAAATTGGGATTCCTTGTAATGAAGAGTACTTCTGTTTTCTTATGTTGTATTCTGAGGTTTTGAGACAGGAGCCAGTCAGATATTGCATTGAAGCAACTCGTCAGTGGGGAGAGGTCCAGATGCTTTCAACACCTTTGGATGTATACCATCTGGCCCAGGTGATCTGCTACTCTTCAGTTTATCTAATAGTTGTAATACATCTTCCTGATGTATCGATATTTGCTTCAATTCTTCCACACCTTTAAATACCACTTCAGTCATGGGTAACATCCCCACATCTTCCTCAGTTAAGACCGAAGCAAAGAATTCATTCAGTCTCTCCGCTATCGCCTTGTTGCCTTTTAGTGCCCCTTTAACCCCTTTATCATCTAATGGACCAACTGAGTCTCTCACAGGTTTTTTGCTACGAATGTATTTGAAAAAGCCTTTATTTTGCGTTTTCGCTTCCGCAGCAAGCTTCTTCTCAAATTTTCCCTTTGCCTGCCTTATCAATGCCTTGCATTTGACTTGCCAGTGCTTGTGCTGTTTCCAGGTTTCATCGTTTGGCTCTTTTTTTCCATTTCCTGAAAGATGCTTTTATGGCAGCCTCTCTGACCTCACCTTTAACCATGCTGGCAGTTTTTTGGACTTCCTTCCACTTTTCTTAAAGCGTGGAATACAGCTGGTCTGGGCTTCCAAGATAGTAGATTTCAACAACACCCAAGCTTGATGTAAGTTTTTAACCTTTGTAACTGTTTCTTTTAGTTTTTTTTTAAATATTTTCCTCATTTTATCATAGTCTCCCTTTCGAAAGTTAAAAGGTAGTATTGTGGATTTCCTTACTATCCCTCCTCCACTAATTAAATCGAACGCGATAATGCTATGATCACTATTGCCTTGTGGCCCCAACACCCTTATCTCTTGCACAAGATCTGGTGTTCCACTAAGGACTAGGTCTAATATGGCTTCCCCTCTGGTCGGTTCATGAACCAGCTGCTCCAAGAAGCAGTCATTTATTTCATCTAGGAACTTTATCTCCCTAGCATGTCCTGCCGTGACACTGACCCAGTCGATACTGAGGTAATTGAAATCACCCATTATTATTACTGCGCTGTAACTTTTGTTAGCTTCCTTGATTTCTTTGAGCAATATCACAGCAGGGCACAACATTGCCCTTTGACTCCTGCTATATTTTTTTTACTGGAGAATATGGCACCACAGTAGGCTGGAAGGCAGGCGCTCATGTGCAGTGTACCTCCCAAAAGCTTCGTTTGGAAGCTGGAGAGTGTTCTGTGCAGGGCTTCATTGGTGACGTTACCCACACGTGAGGACTTATTCCTGCTGTTCACGGAGAATACCTGCTGTAGGTGCGTATGCTTTATACACACAGGTGCCAACATGCCAAATGCAGAAAAGTATGAAGCGTGTGTAAATAGCAAAGGAAAGTAGGCACACAGTAATGTTAAGCATATTTAAACTATATGCAAATGAGCTGCACGTATTAAAATGGAATGCTAATATTGTCTATTCCCGATGCAGAGAATAGCATAGAAACTACTTAACCAGCTGAAGCACCAATATCTCTATGCCTGGTCTAAGGTGGCTTAAATATCTTGTGCGTGCAGGGGAAAAACAAAAACCTTGGTGGCCCAGTTGCCCCAAATCCCTCCTACAAAAAGGCCCAGTGGCCCCTAACCTCTCCATCCTCTTCCCAGTACCTTTAAACTGGAGCAGGAGCATTGCCCACACGCTCCTGCTCCTGAACCGCCATCTTAAAAAGTGTTGGATCCTGGGATGCTCCTGGCCCTATATGGTGCATATAGGTGGAGTCAGAAAATGCCTTATATAGCAGTCTATCTTATATAGCAGTCAGACCCTGCCCAGTGCATCCCGGGATATACCGTGCAGAGCCAGGTGCCGCCATTTTTCAAGATGGTTGTGCAGAGGCAAGAGTGCATGGGCAACACTCCAGCTTAAAGGTACCAGAAAGGGGGAGGGAGGTTCTGGGACCACTGGGCCTTTTTGTTATTGGGTGGGTGGAATCGGGGCCCATGGGCCACAAGGGTGTGTTTTTTTTTTTTTTAATTGGGGCTGTTGGGGGGGAGGTCTATGTGTGGGGGAGGGCAACACTCCCCCAACTGATGGCATTGGAGGCTTTCTTTTATACCTGGATCTGATTTCACTGGGACAGCATGCCAAACTTAAGCCAACTTCTGTGCACATGCTTTTAGCTTGCTCTCCCAGTTTAACGCTGACATTTTGTGCATCTCATTTGCATATGCACCCCTTTCTGCATGCCGGTGCTGAAGTCACACAGAGGCACTACATAGAGGCGTACATAGCTAATAGCACGTGACTTCAGTTCCTGCTTTACGCATTGGCCTCAAAGCTTTTGTGATTAACAGTGAACACTAGAAAACAGCTGTATTGTGCCTCAGGAAAAGTAGCAAACCTAATACAGTTTAAACGGGTTTGGAAACTACAAACTGAGCCTGGGTCTGATACAGTGCTCTCTAATCTGGAAAGGCAGGAAAGAATGTGCAGACTGAATTGCCTTTTTAGGAGGTATAACCTGATCGAGTAACATTTTCTGCCCTCATTTTGTTCCTGTGTTATATTGGAGTATTTTCTTCCTTTTTATGTGGCGTGAGTATGTTGGCTCATGATGTCACATACAATATATGAACTTAAAAAAAAAACTGCCTATTATATATATTCATTGAATCTGCAGTTTAATGAAAAGGTTTTTTTTCTGTTGTCACTGATTATACTTTGTTTTTATTTCTTTCTTTCAGACCCTCGAGTGAAAGGGTGGCTCCTTCTGGACAACTATGTACCTACCTTTGTCTTCACTATCTTATACTTATTTATTGTGTGGATAGGACCAAAGTACATGCAGAATAAGCAGCCATTCTCATGCAGGGGCATTCTAGTGATTTATAACCTTGGACTTACTCTGCTGTCACTGTACATGTTCTACGAGGTATGAGGGAAATCGAGTTTGGGGGGGTTTGTTTTTGTTAGACTGCATGGGAAATGAGAAGTCTGGTGCTTTTTTCCATTTGTAGGCCATACAGAAGCCGATAGTGTTCATTCTGATGATTTGAAATTCTCTTGCCAGGCAATTGATATTTCAGTGCACTTTCAAAGAGTTCTGCTGGATTAATAAGACATTTGGCAATCCATTGTCTAGGTGAATAATAAAGTGAGATGCCAGAATTTATCTGCTTCAGATTATCAGAACAACCTGTGATCTGACTTCTGCATCACGGCTCCATCAGCTGCCAAAATAGAGCCATTGGAGTCTCATAATTGATGGCGTGTAGACAAATGTTTTGTCTTGTTGCTTGGGACTTTATCTTCTAAAAAGAAGCTGTTATCAAAGTTGCTGGAGTGACTGATATTTACAAAACTGGTTACCATGTTCAGAATATGCAGTAATCCTGGGCAAGAGATACTAGTTGAGAAGGGGGCTGGTATTTTTCATGTTTTCATCTTGCTAATGCTTCGTGCATTGCAAGGTTACCAATCAGTCACGCAGTTTTAACTGTAAGGACTCTATGGGGCTTGTTTACAAAGCTGCAGTAGCGGTTCGCGATCGTTATCGGAGCCGCAGTCCCATTGAAATCAATGGGGCCGCGGCTCCGATAACGATCGCGAACCGCTACCGCGGCTTTGTAAACAAGCCCCTATATGTTCAGAGGGAATACTTAGTTGCTTTTCAGCCCTTAATTGTAGAAATCAGGAACAGCATAACCATGTGGTTGCTAGGAATAGTTAGATTTTTCAGAATATCACTTTAACTGTTTATTTCTCTGGCCAAATTGTATTATACTTGAACATTTTCATGGAATAGATGTAAACTTTCTTTTTTTTCTGGCTATGATTCTGTGTTAACTTTTTTGATTGCTGGATTCAGTGGTAAGCTTGTCCATGCAGTGTCTATGCTGAGCATGTATTATTGATTTTTGCCTGCATGAGGCTGACTGTCAGCACAGTGGCCAACAAATGAGAACTTTCAAAATATTTAAAAAATCTCCATTCCTTTTCCTTTTCTTGCTAGATGAGTGGGTTATACTCCCTTGTCACTAGGTGGAGACAGACTTGAGTAACTTTCAGTGATGTCATCACTAGGTATGTATGCTCTGTGCAGCACTGAGAGAAGCCGGTGTGTCTGTCTCCAGCAGGTGGCAAGGTTTTTGGACTGGTGCAGCACGGCAGATAGGCCTGTCTCTCTTGGCCCACATAATGATAATGTGGTCTATGTGACAGACCTGTAGGCCCAACATTGCTCGGAACTTGGGTATGCCCAGGTGTCTAGCACTGCTACCCACAGGTTCTACCACTGGTGTATCTGATTGGAGCAGGAGGACTCCCATGGGGCCCCTGAGGGAGGCTGGTAAGTCTGGCCCAGGCCCCCCAATTACCTCTTGCAGTCCTTTATTTGCATACTGCTTTTAAATTGAAGCCAGTGGAAGTTAGTTGGCTCTCTTGCTGCTTGAAATAAAGCAGCTCTAAATAAAAAAAAAAAGAAAAAAATTGGAGAGCTCTGCTCAGCAGTTGGGCCTCCCAGGCTTGCATGGGCTTCTAGGACTTCCCAGTCCAACAAGTGTGGAGACTTCCTTTTCAAGAGTCCTTTTTTGTCATGACCTTGTTTTTCTTCAAATTTTTTTGTGGTCTTTATTAATCTTTCCTGCTGCAACGCTCAGCCACATAACTCTATGCAGCCTGTGACTCTCACAGATTTTGCTTGTGGCTGCTATTTTTGGCCCCAGTTGTGGTGGGAATGCCTGGGACATTTTTTTAATGGCATGTTGGGAACCTGCCACAGGGGAGGTCCAGTACCTGATGCAGTTTCTGTGGTCCCTGCTGCCTCTTCTTGGTTTGGTGGTTTTTCCTCCTTGCCAGTGGGTGCCATGGCTATTTAAAAGGGCCTTAGCCTCAAGCCCTTTGGCCTAGCTTGAATTGCTCCTCCTAGAACAGCACATGGGCTTTTTTCAGTCCCTTCTAGCTGCACGGAAGTCTCCTTTCTGGGGTTCTGAGACCAGGGGATGTGGAGCCCTTGAGCACCTCTGTCATGGGCAGTAAGGGAGTCGAAGCCCCTAATTTTCCCTCTTATGCTTTCCTCAGAGTCCATCCTTTTTTTTCCTACAGGGTTTGGTTGAGAGATACGAGAGAGAACTTTCTTCAGAAAGTAAGTCTGAGATCAGGATGAGCCCCCTGGTGGGGGAGACTAGGAGCTCCATGATCTGTCTGCTTTGCAGAAGAGTTGTGTCTCTGACCTTTCAGGATGTTATGGTAGTGCCACATATCTGTTGTCGGGCAAGGTTAGCGGGTGGGACCCCCACCCCTTTCCTGATGGTTATCTGGTTGCTTTCTGTATTTATTCCTCTACGTTATCTCTATGCAGCAGCACATAGAATTCAGGGAGAAAAACTCCTGAGTGCCTTAGGGGCCCTAAGGCTCTATCTTGTCTGTACCCTTGATGCCAGGGTGAGCTGGATCATCCTTTCAGGCTCTCTAGTGTGGCCACAGCCATGGCAAAATGCAACCAACCTTGTGGAGGGGGAGGCACTGTGCTGAAGGAATCTCTGATTCAGAGGGATGAAGCCCTCCCTAAAAATGACTTTGTGGCCACCACCTTAAGCTCAAGAAGTGCTGTTTGCAGGCTTGATGTCAAGCACTCTTATGATGGATCCAACCGCTGCTGGACAGCCCAGAGGCTTCAGGGTTGAGAATGGACTGCCTAGGTGGCTGGTGCACTCTGAAGATTTGGTCATATTCCCTTCCAAGTCCATAGTGATGGTAATAGCCAGATGATTGTTCTAGCTCTGTGATTGGTCAGCAGATGCTGCTGCAGCTGCTGCTACTACTAATCACTTGTGTAGCACTACAAGGCATACGCAGAGCTGTACAGACACACATAAAAGACAGTTCCATATCATCCCTCCAGTCCAGTCTCGACGAATGGATTCTCCCCCACCTTTAGCAGCTGAGAACTGACTGGAGGGATTCATGGAAAGACGATTAGCAGGTAAGGTCTAATTTTGACTTCCTGCTCATCAGAGCTTACAATCTAATCAAGGCAGACAACGCAGTAGCTGGGGACTAAGATACGTCTAAGGGAATGGTAAGGAAACACATAATTGAAGAGCAGGAGACTAAGCGCATCAGGATCCAAAAGCAGCCTCGGAGGTGAGTTTTTAGCCTGGAATTGAAAAGGGCCGGAGATGGAGCCTAACATACTGACTTAGGTAGTCTGTTCCAGGCATAAGAAGCAGCAAGGTGGAAACATCGAAGTATGGAGTTAGCAGTGGAAGAGAAGGGCACAGATAGAAGGGATCTGCCAGAAGAGCAGAATTCCTGAGGAGGGGTGTAGGGAGAGATAAAAGGAAAGGTAGTGAGGAGCAGCAGAATGAATGCACTTATAGGTCAGTAGGAGAAGTTTTAACTAGATGCGGAAACAGATAGGGAGCCAATGAAGCGACTTGAAAATAGAGGTTACGTGAGCATTGCGAGACTGGCAGAAGATTAGCCACGCAGAATAATTTTGAACAGATTGAAGAGGAGAGAGATGATTCAGAAGGAGACCAGCAAGGAGGTGGTTGCAGTAGTCTAGATGGGAGGTGACTGAAGAGTAGATAAGGGTCTTAGTCATGTGTTCAGAAAGGAAGGGGCGAATTTTGCTAATGATATAAAGAAACAATGGGTTTTAGCTATCATTTGAACATAACATAAGAAATGCCATACTAGGTCAGACCAATGTTCATCAAGCCTAGTATCCTGTTTCCAGCAGTGGCCAATCCAGGTCACAAGTACCTGGCAGGTATCCAAAGTCCACTGCTTCCACAATGCTCGTCTTGGGGTAAGCAGTGTATTTCCAGAGTCCTCTTTAATGTTGGATGTGTAGTCAAAGATGACCCAAGGTTGTGAGCCGAGGAAACGGGGAAGGGTACTGTGTTGTCCACAGAAATGGAGAAAGGGAGAGGTAGGTTTAGGGAGAAAGATGATGCTAAGCTTGGTTTTGACCATGTTCAATTTCAAATGGCAGTGAGATATCCAGGCAGCAAAGTCTGATGAGCAGGCAGAGATACAAGCCTAGATTCCTGGAGAGATTTCAGGTGTAGAGAGGTAGATCTGAGAATCATCAGTGTGAAGATGGCACTAAAAACCATGGGAAGAGATGAAGCTACCAAAGGACTGGGTGTAAAGAGAAGACGATGCACCTCAGGGTTCTGTCTTGGACACCAACTGAGAGCTAGATAGCAGTAGTTGAGGATTATCAAGAACATACACTAAAATTGCAGTGGAGAGATAAGAGAACCAGGACAGAACAGAGCCCTTAAAACCAAGCGAGGACAGGGTATTGAGTAGGAGCTAGTGATCAACTATGTCAAAAGCAGCAGAAAGGTCAAGAAGGATGAGCATAGAGTAAAGGCCTTTGGATTTGGCCAGGAACAAGTCACAGGAGACTTTGGCCAAAACTGTTTTTGTAGAATGTAGAGGACGAAAGCCAGATTGAAATTGATCCAGAAGGGCTTGGGAGGAGAGATAGTCAAGACAACGGCAGTGAACCACACGTTCAAATAGTTTAGAAATAAAGAGAAGGCGGGAGGTTGATAATTAGAACAGGGTCTAGTGAGGTTTTATGAGAAGACGTATAACCACAGCATGCTTGAATGCTGCAGGAACAATTGCAATGGAAAGTGATTAATAGGTTTAGGATATGACAAGTGGTGGGGATAGAATTTTTAGTATACCAATCAGAATAGGAACAGAGGAGCAGGTAATGAGTTTGGAGGAGGAAAGAGGCTGTATGGTTTGCTCCTCTGTGATCTTAGAAAAGGAAGAAAGGGTGACAGAGGTTGAGGGAAGGAGTTGGGAGGGAAGGGGGAATGGCGATGACCCTGTGGGGAATTCAAGTGTAATCTTGCTGCCTCTAAGCTGCAGCTGAGCAAACTCCACTTAAGGCCAGTTACTCTTCAGGATGGACTGATAAAATGGTGAAAATCCTTGGGGAGGATCAGCAAGGAGAGTCCCGGAAGATAAACCTAGAAGTTCAGAAAACCTCTTGTAAGGCCATGCATAGAACCTGGAGATGTCCTTTGGGTCTCAAAGAAAGGGCAGTCCTTTTGGAGCTTTGGTGTACTAGTGTCTCCACTATGGCTCCATGGAAGCCAGTAATTCTCCAGGAACAAGCAGGAAGTCAGCCCTCACATATGGGTGATGTCGGCGCCAACTGAGCCCGTGCGGAGCATTTCCCCAGCTTTCACAGAAAGCCTTTGGGACTGCTACCACGCATGCATGGTCCCCTTCCTACCCAAGGGTACCATCTTACTCAGTCTCCTTTTTTCTGCAGAGCCCAATGGATGTATGCCCTATTTCCCCAGAAAAATCCTTTAAAAATTATCCTCAAAAGTTGTTTCCTCTTCCCGCTACGAGCCGACGCCGTCTTCTGCTCTTCCCTTCTTTTTTGACAAGGCTTGTCTCAACTGGTGTTCGTGCCCTTTTTTCGCCGAGGGGTTGTCGACCCTGACCAGGTGTCTCCCACCATGTCCCCCAGTGGGTTCAAGATGTGCGACCGCTGCAGTCAGACCATGTCTGTCACAGGCCCCCATGACTGCTGCTTGCACTGCCTCAGCCTGGACCATGACAGTGCCACCTGTGCCAGGCCATGATTTTAGAGAACCAACAGGAAATGGTCTGAGTTGGAGGAGAAGCTGTTCCCGTGGTCCGACTCAGCACTTGCTTCTCCAATGCTGAGCCCCAAGCTGAACACATCCCATGAGGCCCGGGTGTTTTCGGAGTCCTACAGTGGCGGCTTCTCCATAAAGATGCCAGACCCTTCAAAGAAAATGGAAAAATCCTCAAAGCCAGTCGAAGTTCCACCAGTGAAACCGGGTAAGGTCCCGCAGAGCAACTCTGGTGACTCCAAGCAGCGCCCCCTTAAGCTCTCTAAGGAGTCCTTGGCTGGCAGTGACCACATGAGGCTCCCCGAGGCCATGGTCCTCGTTGAGGGTGCACTCGCAAGAGTGCCAGCGTTGGGCCCGAGACCCTCTGTGCTCATGCCAAAAGATGCAGAGCCTCTTGATACTGAGTCTAGGATGGCGGCCCTGGAGCAGAATATCTCTGCCATCCTGGCCTTGCAGCAGGTGATGTCAGGTTCGCCCACATCATCTGCCCCAACAACCAGGCCCCTGACTGCAGGAGAGTCCACAGGTGTCGAGCCAGTCCCCAAGCTCTACCGGTCTCGGACAAGTCCTCGGTACCAATTGAGGTCCTGGTCCCAATCTTCGGGTGTCTGGTCCTCCCCAGCCAGTTTCCAAGAGTCCAACCCAAGACCCAAGGGACCCCTGTTCCATAGAGCTGGCCTCAAGGCATGAGAGCCCCAAGCCTCGGAATCCTCGACATCCTCAGGCTCCGACTGGGAGACCAACATCTAAGCCTCCCCCAAGACCTTTTGACACCGAGATGTCCCCTCGAAGCCATCCCCTCTGGAACCCTGGTGCCGCTCCCCACCCGAGGATGTGGCTTTTCATGACTTCGTGTGGGACATGGCCTGGGCCCTCTCGGTCCCGACTGAGTCAGAAGAGGACCTGTGCACTGAAGACTGGAGATTCACTTCCAAAGGAGACTCACAGTGCCATTGCAGCCCATCCTTGTGTGGGTGTGGGAGACCCTGGCCTTGGTGCTGGTGGTCAGCTGGCATCTCGACACCATTTACCTTGTCAAGAAGGGCCCGAGTTTCCAAAAGTCCCAACTTCTGCATAACTCCATGGACATGGAGTCCTTGATGCAGAAACTGAAATCAGAAGAACTATTCTTCTGTCCCCCCCAGGCAGGGAAGCCAGAGCTCTCAATGCCCTCGGACACAAGTGCTTCCAGGGGTCCATGCTGGGCTGCCGGGTACAAGCCTATGAGTTGTACATAGGTATGTACCTCAAGGGCCTTATCCAAGAGCTGTCAGGCTTTTCTACAGGCGTCGTCAGGAAACCTCTTCAGAGGTTCCAAGCCCTGACCACCAGGATCCGGGACTACTCAAAGTTCCTCTCCCACGCTGCCTACGACTGCTTTAAATCTGCAGCAAGAATAGCAGCAGCGGGCATCGGGGCCCGGCACCAGGTCTGGTTACAAACCTCCGACCTCGAACAATGGGTGCAAGAAAAATTGCTGGACGTCCCCTGCACTGGGGAAAATTTATTTGGCAAGCCCATGGCTGACAAAGCGGCCGAGGTCATAACCAGGCAAAGGCCCTCGAGGAAAATGACTCTTCCCCGGAAGAAGCCATCGGGAAAGAGACCACCCTTCTCGAGGAAGAAGGGACTTTTCCACCAGGGCCACTAGAAGCCCTTCTCGGGGCAACAGAGCCCCCAGCCTAAGAACTGGGACCATGGGCCGAGGAAGCCAAAGGCCCAGAAGCCCCAAGCACCAGCTCCCACTCAGCTTGGGGGGAGCTTTTGACTCTCCGTGCAGAGCCTCCTCTCCCCTGGGAGACCCTCTCTGGCCCACAGGTGGCCGTCTGGCACTTTTTGCCTACAGGTGGGCTAGGGTCACCACGGACCAGTGGGTCCTACAAGTAGTAAAGGAGGGCTATCTTCTCAGGTTTCAACAAACACCTCCAGGGTTCTTCCCAGGAGAGCCGGTGCGGCTTCTCCTTCACCAGACCTTGCTTCTGTCAGAGCCCGAGGGTTTTCTCAGGGACAAGGTGGTAGAACCTGAACCCAGACAACTCTGGGGAAAAGGTTTCTACTCAAGGTATTTCCTTGTCCCCAAAAGAACTGGAGGCCTCAGGCCCATACTAGACTTGCAAAACTTGAATAAGTTGCTGGTGAGGAAGAGGTTCAAGATGCTTTCCCTTGGAACTCTGCTGCCCTAACTCCACCAGAGAGACTGGCTGTGCTCCTTAGACCTAAAGGATGCATATAGCCACATACTGACCCACCCCTCCCACAGATAGTAACTAAGGTTTGTGGTGGGAGGAGAGTACTACAAGTACAGGGTACTCCATTTGGCTTGGCCTCCTCGCCCAGAGTCTTTACAAAGTGTCTGGCAGTCGTGGCTGCCTACGTACACTTGCAAGGGGCCTTCGTTTTCTTCTATCTGGACAACTAGCTCATCTGAGACAGCAAGGCCCTCGAGTCCAGCCATGCCGCAGGGCGAATAATCTGCCTCCTGCAGCACCTGGGGTTTGCCATCAACTACCCCAAATCCCACCTCTCTCCAGCCCAAAACCTGGAGTTCATAGGTGTCCAGCTGGACATGTTACAGGTCAAGGCTTCCCTTTGAAAGTAGAGGACACTTTGCCTCGTGCAGCTAGCGAGAGAGGTACAGACTCACCAGTCAGTACCAGCTTGCTGCTACCTCTGGTTGCTGGGCTGTGTCACGCCCCTAGCCCACTTGCACATGCAGGCGGCCCAGTGGTGCCTCTGCTCCCAGTGGACCCAAGCCATGGGCAGGTTACATCACAGGGTCAGAGTCACCTGCCAATTGGCAGACTCCCTCAAGTGGGGGCAGTCCCTACACCAACTCCAGGAGGGGATGCCATTGCAGGCCCCTGCACCTCAGATGGTCCTAACCACAGATGCCTCCCTTCTGGGTTGGGGAGCACACTGCAGAGACCTCGGAACTCAAGGCAGCTGGTCGCAAGAGGATTCGCTCCTGCAGATCAACCTCCTGGAACTCTGGGCCATTTTTCTGGCCCTGCAAGCATTCCACCACCTCCTATGCAACCGCCCTGTGCTGATCCAGATGGACAACCAGATCGCCATGTTCTGTTTGAACAAGCAAGGGGACACGGGTTCATACTACCTCTGCCAGGAAGTGGTGGCTCTCCTCGCCTTTGCAGTACGCCACGGAATGCTCCTATGAGTAGTATACCTTCCAGACCAGAACAGCTGCTTGGCGGACAAGCTCAGCAGAGTCCTCCGCCAACATGAATGGCATCTGCACCCAAGGTGGCGCAGAGACTCTTCTGCCTCTGGAGCAGGCCCGAGATGGATGCATGGACAACATGCAGCTGCCCCTCTTCTGCTCACTTTTCTGCTTATGCGAGCCACACCCAGAGAGTAGCAGCAGATGTCTTCCTGATCCCATGGTCCGAGGGCTGCTTCTATGCCTTCCCACCAACTCCGCTGGTGGCCAAGGCTCTCTTCGAGATCCAGAGCAAGCAGGCATCAGTGATTCTGATTGCCCCCAGATAGGCCCGGCAACCCTGGCTCCCTCTGCTGTTCTTCTTGTCAGTGGCACTCCCAGTCCCGCTGGGTTGGGATCAGGACCTTCTGACCCAGGAAGAGGGTTCTCTTCTGCACCCCAACCTAGGGTCACTAGCGTTGGCAGCGTGGCTGCTAACAGGGTAGCCTTGGCTCCCTTCATTCTCCCAGGAGATGTCAAGGAGATCCTACTGGCCTCCCAAAAACCCTCCAACAGAAGGGCGTACGCCTTCACATGGAGGAGATTCTCCGTCTGGTGTGCAGAGAGAAGGGAGAACCCTTTCTCCTGCCACGTGCACCTAGTGCTACAATACTTGCTGCATCTCTTGTATGCCAGCCTAAAGTCTAATTCGGTGAGGGTACACCTGAGTGTCATAGTAGCTCACCATTACTGTGTAGAGGGGAAATCCCTCTCAAACCAGCCCCTGGTCTCCAGGTTCCTCCAGGGCCTCCTACTATTGAAGTCCCCTCTCTGCCCTCTGGTGGCAGAATGGGACCTTAATATGGTGCTCTCCCAACTCCCCAAGCTGCCGATCGAGCCCCTGGCCACCTGCCGTCTGAGATACCTCTCCTGGAAAGTGTTTTTTCTGGTGGCCATTATGTCCACTCGGAGAGTGAGCAAACTCCAGGGCATATACAAGGGTCTATAAGAACAGGGTAGTGCTCCACACACATCCCAAATTCCTCCCCAAGGTGGTATACCCCTTCCACCTCAACCAGGAGGTGGTCCTACCCACTTTCTTCCCACAGCCCTACGACAGCAGGGAGTAACTCATCTTGCATACGCTAGACTGCAAGCAGGCCCTGTCCTTCTACCTGCAGAGGACCCAGGCCCATCGCAAACTCCTCAGCTCTTTGTATCATGTGACCCTAGGAGACTGGGGCTCCCAGTAACAAAGCAGATTCTGTCCACGTGGGTGGCAGACTGCATTGACTTCACCTATGAGTGAGCGGGCCTCTCCCTTGAGCACCGGATCACTGCACATTGCATGCGGGCCATGGCTATGTCGGTGGCCAACCTCCACTCAGTGCCGGTGCCAGAAATCTGCAGGGCCACCACATGGTCTTCGATTCATATGTTTGTAGCTCATTACTGCCTGGAGAGCGAGTCCCGCAGGGACAGTGCCTTTGGATAGGCAGTACTCCATACTATTTTCAGGGTATAGGCAACTCCTGCCCTCTGACTCTTCAGTGTTCAGGCTACCGGAGTGATAGTATCGCTGGACACTAGGGTCTTGCAGAGTCTCTCAGTGGGGACTCATCTTCTGCAGCTCACGTCTACCCGATGGGTCGCCGGTGGTACTGTCGTGACTCCATCCTCAGCAGCCTGGAGCTAGGGAGTCCCATATATGAGGACTGACTTCCTACTTGTTCCTGGAGAAAGCATAGTTACTCACTTGTAACAGATGTTCTCCAGGGACAGCAGGAATCGGTCCTCATAACCCTCCCTCCTCTCCTTGGAGTTGCCTCTCTACATTAAGTCCTTTTTTGCTATGTCATCTAACTGAGCAAGATGGCACCCTTGGGCGGGAAGGGGACCACACATGCGTGGTAGCATTCCCAAAGGCTTTCTGTGAAAGCTAGGGAAATGCTCAGTGTGGGCTCTGTCGGCGCTGACATCACCCATATGTGAGGACTGATTCCTGCACTTCCTGGAGAACACATGTCACAAATGAGTAACTACGCTTTCTCTTCAATGAATGCTGGTGGTCCTTTAGGAGTTGCAGCTAATTGGAATGTGTGGTTCTGTTTTTCTCTGAGGGAACTCATACCACATCAGACTAGTGGTCCTTGGGGTCCTCATTCAAGATTGAAGATGTATTGACTCCTCCTGTAAGATGCCTGCCTTCTAACCTGAAGGCCACTGATTCAGACCAGCCTGTAAATAATATCCAAAATATTTCAATTGCGGCAGTGCCTCTACAAGATGCCCTTGTGGGGGTCTCCCTGCAGTTCCTTGTTCATGTGAGTGCCTCAGTGTCTCCCGCAATTGCAGACTATTTTATCCATGCATTTTCCAGAGAAGGGCCAGGGATGTTCTATTTGCATAATGATGCCAAGAAGGGAGGTTCCTTCTGGCATACCCTGGACTTACAGGTTGTCGTAGCTGTACTCTGCCCCTTTTTTTAATATGAGGGTATAGTGTCTCATTTCATCAGTCAGGCAAGGTGTATTTTCACATTTCCATGTGGGAGTTGCTTCAGTGGCTTCTCTGCCTGTGTTCTAGACTGCCATTTCCAGTTCTGTACTCTGCCCTTTGGCCTAGCCAAGGCTCCCCATACTTTTTCCAAGGTAATGGTATTGGTAGTAGCTTTTCTGTGCAAGCAGGGAATCCAGGTTTGCCCATACCTGGGTGTCTGGCTGATCCAGTCAAACTTACTGGAGAAGTCCAGAAAAGACAGACCTGGTAATTTAACTGGCTGGAAAGGCTAGAGTTGATTGATCAACTATCCCAAGAACAGCCTGCTTCTGTCCCAGGACTTGGAATTCCTAGGGGCTCAGTTCCACTCTCTATGGGTTTGGGTTCTCAACAGAGAGGTCCCTCAAGCTTCAGATCCACATCAGGGCATTATGTTCTTAGTCAGTTCCACAAGCCGGGGACTACCTCCAGTTCCTTGGGCCAGGGCACTCATGCACCTGCTGCAGAGGCACATGCTAACCTTTGAACATTTAAGGATTAGTTGAGGTGGTGATTGCAATCCTGCCACCTGATGGCCAGGACGCCGTTGGAAGCAATGGATTGGGTGCATGTCACCTTGAATACCAGCCTCAAGAGCTGAGGTGTGCACTGCTTGGGCCAGTTGGTCCAGATACTCTGGTACACTCAGGAAGTCTAGGTGATCATTCAGGATGGAGGCAAGAGAGATCCTTCTAGCCGTGGAAATCTCCAGGTCTCTCCTAGTGCATGTCATTAAACAAGGTGGAAATTGCAATCTCCAGGAACAAGCAGGAATGAGTCTTCACATATGGGTACGTCGGTACCGACGGAGCCTGCGCGGGAACGCTCCCCAGCGTCCAAAAAGAAAGCCTTTGGGAGCATCCCACACGCATGCATGCTGCCTTCCCGCCTAAACACTTCCCTCTCATCAGTTTTCCGTTTTCCGCGGAGCCGGCAGGACATATTCCTGTCACCGCAGAAAATTCTTCTTTTTATTCTTAGTTTTTTGTGGTCGCGTCTGCCTTCCCTCGACACCACCGGCACCACCGGTGCTTTTCTTTCTTTTTATTAAAGAATTTCTTCTTTTCTTAGAAATGTTTTCCTGTTTAGTGCCTGACGGTTTCTAGGCCACTAGGCCTCTATCCTTCCATTATGGAAAAGCCAGCCACTATCCTTAAGAAATGCTCAAAGTGTGGCGGTACAGATATATTTTCAGACACTCATACTTGGTGTCTAAAATGTTTAGGTCCTGACCATTGCCCTCTGGAGTGTCTCTCCTGCTGGAGCTCAAACAGAAGAAGTCTTCAGGATCGAGCACAACTCGATACCCGGTTCACATCGCACTCGATGTCACCAGTTAGAATATTTGTTTTTTCACAGGATCAGGTAACCGAACAAAAGTCTGTAAAGACTAGCCAGTCCTCGAGTGGTAGATCTCCTTCTCAGCATCGAGATGCCTGTGGCGTTGCCCTCGGACATTTTGGCAATAAAGCCCCGGCAGGAGTCTTCGGGCTCCAAAGCATTAACGGGGCTCCAGGTTGTTCCCGGGGTTCTTACCTCGATGGACATACCTGGGCCATGCTCGTGGTTGTGGCCGCTTCGAGCGGTACCGACACCCCGGCATCAGCTATGGTGATGGATGAAACACTCCTTACCAATGAACGTAGTCTAGCGCTCTCGGCTACTTCGGTACCGCTAGAGTTGCTGCAGACCATTCCTCGAGTATCGGTTTCGGTACCGGCATCGGTGTCGGTACCGTCCATGCTTGCTTCGACAGACTCGCTTCCTTTTCGATGCCGAGCCTGGAATCGATCTCTAGCATGGAGGATTCGGTACTGATTCGTCTCGGTACCGACCTCGGGCGGTACCGAAGACATCGCTTTAAGGAAAATCTGATGCTTCATCCTTTCAAGTCTTCCGATCCCGATGACTGGGCTGAATCCATCGGTACCAAGGCTGAATTTTCAACAAGTCTAGCCTTTATCCCTCATTTTAGAGGGTCCTCCTCACGGGAGATTTCTTTTCAAGCTTTTGTGCTTGATATGGCAAAGTTACTTGCCATTTCTATACCTGGTAAAGAATCCCTACTGGGGGATTCAGAGACACTGCAATTCCCCTGGATTCCAAAGGAGGTGGTCATGCTTCCTTTGCATCAGATCTTACAAGATCTACTATTAAGAACGTGGGAAACTCCTTTAACGGTATCCCCACATTCTAAGACACTTGACACTATGTACAAGGTGTCACCTTCTCCAGGTTTTCAAAAGACTCAACTTCCTCATCATTCTGTTGTTGTAGAATCAGCAATGAGGCGTATTAAGAGTGCAAAGAAGCACTCTTCTTATCCGCCAGGTCGTGAGTCTAGGACTTTAGATGCCTTTGGACGTCGATGCTTCCAGGCATCCATGCTTTCAGCAAGAATTATCTCATATATTTTCTATATGGGATTATCTCTTGAAGAGGTCACAAAGAACTTAAAGCTTTTGAACCCTTTTCTTCAAGAGCATAAAAGAGCAGACTTTTTCTTATTAGTCAATCATGCTCAAAATATCTCTAGGATACTTAATCGTGCTTCCCTGGACTGTTTTGAGTCTATTAGCAGAACTTCTGCTATAGCCATAGGAGCACGACGCATGGCCTGGCTCCAAGCTTCAGACTTGGACAGATGGGTACAGGAAAGGCTGGGAAATACTCCTTGTACTGGTGAAAATCTCTTTAACAAGGATGCTTTATTTCAAACTAATCAGTTAAGCACTGATGCTGTTACTTTCAGAGGATTGTCAAAACTTTCCTCTATCCTAGCTAATAAAAAATCTCCTAAAAAGCTTTATCCCCCTAGGGGAAAAAAGTTTTATCCATCTTCTACCCATCATGCAGATGTTTCCAAAGACAGGCAACGTCAAACCAGGCTAAGAAAATCAAAACCTCAACAGGCTCAGCAAACCCAGCAGTCGCAGGGTTTCTGATATTTTATTCACTTTCCATTTGTGAGGTTTAGAACCTCTGAACCTACTTCTTTTCAACAGAAACATCTAACGTTCATCTCATCCATGCTGAGATATCAGTCATACATTGACTCAATCCTCGATTCTGGGCATGAATCTCTTGCTACAAGAGAAATCCATCCTTTTAGCTCCAAAAGCTATTGAGAACCATCATACCCTAAAGATAACGGGGTTCTCCTTTTAAAAGAAAAGGAGGAGTAACAACTAACAACAAGGTGAGCTATGCCCTTCACCTTGACAGTTTCCTGTACGAGGATATCTCATACTTTTAACTGCAAGGGGACCCTACCTCTTCAAAGACTTACCAAATTGTAAGTCTTCTCAACTCTGTATTACTTTCTATCCCTCTTAGTCCAGACATTCAGTTTCTAAGAGTACTACTAATCAACTGGAGGGCTTATTCTCTAAGCCCATAGGATTTTCTTCAATACCTACTCCAGTAAGTAGTTTCCATACAGCGTTTCTTCCCCTTTGCGGTTCATCATCATCTCTGTGTATCTTTGAGCTAACCTTTTCAGATACTTCTTTAATGCAGCTTATCAGACAGAAATTGAGTATTACCACTCCAAATTATGTCTGTCGGTCCTCTCAAACCTATATGATACCTTTTATATAATCATGTTTGTAATAAGTTAACCTTATGTTACCCAAATTTATATACCCGTTTGCTGTAAACACGGAATAGCCTGTTATTCTGTTGATGTTGTATGTGAACCGCGCTGATATCAAATAGCGCGGTATATAAAAGATTGTAATAAATAAATAAATAATAAATAAATATAGGACCTAACGTTTTCTGCTGCCTTAATAACAAATAACTCCAAGACAGGTTCCAGAACCCATTTGGACAATTTATTGTTGCAGGCATCAGGCCTATCTACTATTCTTAGCCATCTTCAATTCTTTTTGGCTCCAATAGAATAGATTAGGTTGCACACTGGCAATTAAACAGCCAGATCTAAGCAACCTACAACATGCTCTCTGCAATTATACAAGAAAGCTCTGCATCTATGGGCCTTTGCCAGAGAGCCTCAGAGCTACTCCTAGTAGGTAGCTTCCAGATGGTTAAAAAGGGCTTCAGCTGGTAGACTCTGCCCAGTCATGCTCCTACATGACTGTTTTTTTCCTACTCTTACCATCTTTCTTAAAAATTTCCTTTTAAGGAAAAGTAACCAGGGCTTAGACCATGTGAAAGCGTATAGAATTGCACAATTCCCTGGGTGGTTCCACATCTCACTGGAACTTCTGCAACAGGGATGCATTCCTTTCACTGCAGTCCGTCCTTATTCACTACTTTCCTTCTAATTCCCTATACTTCATTGTAGCTTATGATGAACAAAAGAACGCATGATACTCATATTGCCCTCATAGAGAGGCAAACATGGTATCCCCTTATATTGCGTCTTTTCTCCAGCTACTTCTTGAAGCTATAGAAGGATCCAGACCTGCTGTCTTAAGACTAAGGATCTGCTCTGCACTCCTTCACGTACGTCTCGAGACCTGGATATTCAGGGGCTAGATCTTTTTTTTAAAGAAATCTAGTCCTCTCCTTGTAAATGAAGAACATACTACCAGTTTCCATGAAACTTTCTCTATAGTTCTTCCATTTTTAACCAGACAGAGATTCTCCATCAATATTCTCAAGTAGGTCTTAATCCTTCTTGTTATTGGGTCAATCTCTATACAACATCTGACTTTGAAAGATTTGTTTACTGTCCATATTAATGCTATCCCAGCATATCATAAAATTTAATGGACAACCAATTTCTATGGTAAATTAGGAAATACCTTCTTTTACCATTACCTTTTCGGTTACGTCACATCTGAAGCTCTCCATGTAAAGTCATTATCATAAGTGACATCACTTACGAAAGACTTTACTGACCTTCAAGAAATTGGAGGCTCAACGCCTAGTACAAATGTCTTTGTCTTTCATTTGGATAAAGGGGGTCTTAAAGACCTATCCTTTTTGTCTGCAAGGGGTATTTCTACCTTTTTCATCCAAACCAGCCAGATTTATCTCCACTCTTTCCTAGGGCCTTATTCTGCTCCAAGGACAAGGAGTTCAAACTTTGGATTTTACAGAAGCTTTAGCTATTTCTCCAAAGTCTAACCTCATTAAACTCCCCCAGTTTTTTCTTTGGGGTTAGTTCTAGCTATTTAAGGCTTCTTATCTCTTCCTGTATTGCAAAATTTATTTTTCCTCTACTTCACAGTGAGGGAATTCTTTGAGGATAATGTACTGCCTCTCAACTACAGACCCATATTAGCCTCAACAAATACTTTCTCAATACTTCTGAGTAAGATCCACATTAGAAAATTGGGATTTAATATTTTCTAACAATTATGATCTACACAAGGACTCCCCTCTGGATACCTTGTTTAGTCAAGCTGTTCCACAGCACCCTTTTTTCTTTTCTAGTTCAACTCCGACCCTCCATCCCTTGGATGCCTGAGGTTCTGAGGAATAAGCATGGCCCATCCATTAAGTTTGCAACATGCTGGGGCCTCCTCCAGGCATCTTAGCTTGGGAGTCCCCATATGTGAAGACTCATTCCTGCTTGTTCCTGGAGATAGCACAGTTACTTACCTGTAACAGGTGATCTCTGGGAACAGCAGGAATAAGTCTTCACAGCCCACCCACCTCCCCTAGGAGTTGCGCTCTCTCTCTCTGTCTTTCTAATTTGTCTACTTCCCTCCTTCGGTCTCAGCTACAAACCCAACTGATGAGAGGGAAGTGTTTAGGCGGGAAGGCAGCGCGCATGCGTGTGGGATGCTCCCAAAGGCTTTCTTTTTGGACGCTGGGGAGCGTTCCCGCGCAGGCTCCGTCGGTACTGACGTACCCATATGTGAAGACTTATTCCTGCTGTTCCCAGAGATCACCTGTTACAGGTAAGTAACTGTGCTTTGTCTTGAGTAGCTCTCGAGGTTGCAAAGATGTGGTATTGGGCAGTGGAGCATCTGATTGTCTTGTCCACAGCACACATTGCAGGCATAGACAACATGCAAGCTGGCTTCCTGAGTCAGATCCAGGCAAGTGGGAGATGAACCTTGCGTAGTCAGTCTCATAGTGCAGAGTATGGGGCCTTCCAGTTTTTTATTTGATGGCCACTGAGAAGAATGCCAAAGTGACAAACATTTTCAGCTGCAGGAAGGACCTATGGGAGGTGGCCTTGGCACTGCCCTTATCTTTATCTTTGTTGTGTTGTCCTCCTTACAGTCTGGTCTGGATCAGAGCTTAGTGTTGAACACACTCAAGATTCAGGTGGAAGCCCTGGTGTGCTGCAGGGGTCGCATCTAAGAGATGTCCTTGGCAGCACACCCTGATATCTCCCGCTTCCTCAGGGGGGAAAAAATGGATGTGGCTGCCAGTGCTTCAGATTGCTTCTCAGTGGAGCCTCTTTCTGTTGAAGGCACCTGCATTTGAGCCTATTCCCAAGGCTTCTCCCAAGGATTTCATCCTTACGGTGATGTGGTAGCCATAGAATCTACTGGATGGGTGTCAGAGCTGCAGGCCTTCTCCTACAGGGGAGCCTTTCTTGATCATCTTAGTGGCCTCTGTCTTCTTGGGACTGTGCTATCCTATCTAACCCTCCCCTTCATTTACATAAAAACTCTTATGATATTATTTAATGTCTTAAAGTATGATGTTAAGAGACTGTTTGTTTTGAAGTTTTAATGTTACTGTTTACAATTGCAAGTTCTATGTAAAAGTTGAAGTTAATGTAAACCGCCTTGATTAAATGAAAAGGCGGTATAGAAAAATTGTTAAATAAAAAAAACATTTCTTCCAAAGATGCTGTCCTCCTTTCCTCTTAACCAGACTGTCATTCTGTCCTCCTCGGATGAGGATCTTCAGAAGGACATCTTGCTATGTCTCATGGACATGCACAAGATGTTAGGTTCTTGGAAATTTCCATTTCTTTTCTGCTGGTTGAATCCCTTTTGTCCTCCTTGGCCACTGCCAGCTCCTTCTTTGGGCTGCCAAGTCTGCTATCGCCCGCTGGATTAAGGAGGCCATTGGGTCAGCGTACCTTTTGGCTGGTAAGCAGGTGCTGAAGGCAATTAAAGCTCACTCCACTAGGGCACAAGCCGCCTTCCTGGGCAGTGTTCCTTGGTGTCCCTGGAGGACATCTGCAAATCTCCGAGAACCTTTCTGAAGCACTGCAGGTTGCATGTCTGAGCCAGAGCAGATCGTGCCTTTGGCAGACAGTCCTGTCCAGAGCAGTGTCTTTCTCCCACCCTGGGTCCTACTACTACCACTTATCATTTGTATAGTACTTCAAGGTGTATGCAGTGCTGTACATATAGTACTGACTGCTTGGGTACATCCCACTTATCTGGCCTGGTCTAGCAGGATGATAAAGAAGGAGAAATTATTTACCGGATGACTTTCTTTCCTTGTGTCTTGTTAGACCAGTCCAGGACCCTCCCTGGAAGACTCTTATTACAGATTGGGAAGCCCTACTGCTGTCTGATTGCGTGGTCAGTGTCAGTGACTGATGCTGAGTTAATTCTGGTAAGAGAGCCAAAAAATTGCTCATGTTTGCTTCAGAGTTGAATTGTTGGTTATTCATGCTGTGCTGTCAGTTTTGCTGAATGTTTGTTTACTGCAGTGGTTCCCAGACTGTGGGTTGGGACCCCAAATGAGGTCTTATGATCTGTAGATGGGGAATCGCAGAATCAGGACTGCTCACTCTCTAGACATCCATTGTGACTTATGCCCAGTAGTTGCAGTCAAAAGCAAAAAGAATCCCCTGGTTCGGTAACAACGGACAATCACAAAATAGAACCAAACCCAAATCAAAATTTCACCCCTATCTAAGATATCTTTTTTTGTTGGAGCAGGCTGGAGGCGACTGAAAGAACACCACAGCCGCTCTAGACAGCCAGTTCCTTTTTAATCAAACCAAATAAATATGGTACTTATCCAAGTAGTGTCCCAGTGAAGTGTTGTAATATCCATCAAGATCATTCGCCTGATAAAATCCTTATATGTTCCTCATTTTAATAGCGGTCAAAAGCAGCTTATCCACGACGCGCACGTTTCGGGCCACCAAGCCCTGTATCAAGTGTTCATAAACGCACAAAAATCCCGCTTACATCTCAAAAGACAGCTAACACCGGATATAGAGGGTGAATCACACACATTGGCTAAGATAATCGTCAATCAGTCAGGAGCACCAATCACCCAATGGGAGACCCCACTGAACATCCGGGAATCCCTTGGTGTCATAGGTGACGTCATAATAAGCTTGGCCAATCTATTTCCTTATTCAGGCCCATCGGATGGACCGCAGCCAGATCAAAAATCAATTGTTGCTCACGGCGTTGCAGCAAGGCTAATCGATTACCACCCCGGGGATTGGATGGAACATGATCTAACACAGTCCAAAAAACATCTACTCCAAACTGATGTTGTTTAGCAACACAATGTTCCACAATCGGTGCCGATAGCACTTGTTGTCGCAACCTTGACGCATGTTTACCGAGTCTAGTTTTCATTTTCCTCGACGTTCTGCCAATGTAAATCAGAGGGCAAGCACATTGCAACACATAAACAACAAAAGTTGAATCGCAAGTAGTCGCCCACTGTCTAGTGATCACTTGACCAGTGTTCGGATGAACCCAATCCACACCTGTAAGTGAAGATGCACAAAATGTGCAATTAGAGCAGACAGAATGACCCCGCTCACTAAACTCAGGAAGTGGGGGGCGATCAATCAAAGTGGCAGTACGTATCAACTTGTCCTGTAAGTTTGGTCCCCTGGAAAAGGCAATCCGAAGTGGCTTCTGAAAACATTGGTGTAATCCTAAAATGGACCAATGCTTGCGAAGTATAGCCACAATAGCAGAACTCAAGGTGGTGTAAGGTAGCACACCCACAACATGATCAACCTCGTCTGAAGTGGAACTTTGTAGTCGATACGACTCATCCAACAGCCACTCACGATGAGTATAAAGAGCCTGGCGATAAGCTGTTCTAATCACCTTTTGAGGGTATCCCCATTGAGCTAACCTAATGCTTAGATCAGACGCATGATACTTAAAATCTGCTAATGTAGAACAAATCCGCCGAAGACGAAGGAATTGTCCATAGGGCAAATTTCTCCGCATGGGGCCAGGATGGCAGCTATGATACATCACCAAGCTATTGCGTTGGACACTTTTGCGATACAGTGTGGTGTGAAACGTACCCTGATCTTTAATAATCAGCATATCAAGGAATTCAATTTTTTCAAAATCAAAATGTGCTGTAAATCGAAGGTTTGATTTCAGAGTATTTAGCCAAGTTACAAACAGATGTAAATGGGGCAACGTATCAAACCACAAGAAAAAAAGTCATCTAAAAATCTCCTCCAGAACCGCACCGAGGTAAAGTGCGGGGAAGAATAAAGGAGAGCCTCCTCAAAATGAGCCATATAAAGCGTGGCAACTGAAGGGGCTACAGTCGCCCCCATGGCTATTCCAAAAATTTGATGGTAAAATTGCCCCTCAGAGAGGAAGTAATTTTCAGTCAGCACAAATCTCATCAACTCACATAAAAAAGGCCGAGGAAGCCGATGTGGGGCAAAGTAAAACAAGTTGACATTAAGAACATCACCTCTACCTATGTTAGTGTAGAGGGCTTCAACATCAAGCGTCACCAGAAAAAAATCCCAAGAGGATATAGATTCACTAGCCAATTGTTGCAGAAAGTGTGAAGAATCCTTAACAAAGGATTTCACCAACGCTGCTTCTTTTTGTAAGAAAACATCGCAAAACTGCGATAACGGTTCCAGTAATTTGCCCTATGGACAATTCCTTTTGGCTTCGGCGTATTTGTTCTACATTAGCAGATTTTAAGTATCATGCATCTGATCTAAGCATTAGGTTAGCTCAACGGGGATACCCTCAAAAGGTGATTAGAACAGCTTATCGCTGGGCTCTTTATACTCATCGTGAGTGGCTGTTGGATGAGTCGTATCGACTACAATGTTCCACTCCAGACGAGGTGGATCATGTTGTGGGTGTGCTACCTTACACCACCTTGAGTTCTGCTATTGTGGCTATACTTCGCAAGCATTGGTCCATTTTAGGATTACACCACTGTTTTCAGAAGCCACTTTGGATTGCCTTTTCCAGGGGACCAAACTTACAGGACAAGTTGATGCGTACTGCCACTTTGATCGCCCCCCACTTCCTGAGTTTAATGAGCGGGGTCATTCTGTTTGCTCTAATTGCACATTTTGTGCATCTTCACTTACAGGTGTGGATTGGGTTCATCCGAACACTGGTCAAGTGATCACTAGACGGTGGGCGACTACTTGCGATTCAACTTTTGTTGTTTATGTGTTGCAATGTGCTTGCCCTCTGATTTACATTGGCAGAACGTCGAGGAAAATGAAAACTAGACTCGGTGAACATGCGTCAAGGTTGCGACAACAAGTGCTATCGGCACCGATTGTGGAACATTGTGTTGCTAAACAACATCAGTTTGGAGTAGATGTTTTTTGGACTGTGTTAGATCATGTTCCATCCAATCCCCAGGGTGGTAATCGATTAGCCTTGCTGCAACGCCGTGAGCAACAATTGATTTTTGATCTGGCTGCGGTCCATCTGATGGGCTTGAATAAGGAAATAGATTGGCCAAGCTTATTATGACATCACCTATGACACCAAGGGATTCCCCGATGTTCAGTGGGGTCTCCCATTTGGTGATTGGTGCTCCTAACTGATTGACGACTATCTTAGCCAATGTGTGTGATTCACCCTCTATATCCGGTGTTAGCTGTCTTTTGAGATGTAAGCGGGATTTTTGTGCGTTTATGAACACTTGATACAGGGCTTGGTGGCCCGAAACGTGCGCGTCGTGGATAAGCTGCTTTTGACCGCTATTAAAATGAGGAACATATAAGGATTTTATCAGGCGAATGATCTTGATGGATATTACAACACTTCACTGGGACACTACTTGGATAAGTACCATATTTATTTGGTTTGATTAAAAAGGAACGGGCTGTCTGGAGCGGCTGTGGTGTTCTTTCAGTCGCCTCCAGCCTGCTCCAACAAAAAAAGATATCTTAGATAGGGGTAAAATTTTGATTTGGGTTTGGTTCTATTTTGTGATCAGTAGTTTCAGTCAGCATGAGGCCTGTGAGCCAGTGGATATTCATAGGCCCTGACCCCTCCTGGGTAGGCCGATGACTAGAATCCATAGAAAATACTAGTCCATTGCCACCATTGCTGCTGCTGCTGCTTTGGATGACTGGGGAGAGGAAGTGGATTTAAAGGGGGTTCAAAACCAGCTTTTTTTTCTTTCCATCTTCACCCGGGGGTGACATGAACTTTCAGTTGTTAAAATGGGGTCATACTGGATAAATGTGTGAGAAGCACTGGTTTACTGCTTGGGAGGAGTCATACTGGCTTCTCTATGCTACACCAGTATATGTAGTGATGCCATCCCTGAAAATTGCTCGGGCCTGCCTCTACTTCCTGGAAGGTGCGCATAGCCTACGCGTCTAGTCTGGTCTAACAGGATTCAAGGAAAGGAAGTTATTAGGTAAAATTTCTCCATGTAATGAAAAGGAATGCAAAAGGGATTTTTTCAGCAGTAGCTTGTTTGGCTGCCACTCAATGTTTGTTAAAGGCTCCTCATCTTGAAAAAGAAAAATCTTAATTCATGGATCATTTAATCAGAAATGATCTAAATTAAATTTCTTCATATTGTAAGAGAAATATGTGGCATGGTAGTGTACTTTTAACTGAACAGCATATGTTTTGGCTTTCTAAAATTGTGAGTCTCTGCAACAACCCTTTGATCATTTAACCACTGAAGGCAGCAACTTTGCTTCCTTCTTTTAGACCAGATTTTGATTTCACTGAGTAGGGCATAGACTTGCTAAGTCTTAGTGTATTGTCTAGAATGACTTCATTATATTAGCTAGCCATGTTTTGGAGCCTCCTGGAAAAAGCCTTTAGGGTGTTTTTTTTTCTTCATAAACATATAATAGAGGCATGAAGAGACGGGTACAATCCTGGTCATTTGGGCAAACTGGATGGGCCAGGCTGGTCTTTATCTACTGTACTGTCATTTACTATGCAATTAAAAACATTAAAGCAGGCCTTGACAAACTTTCTTGGAATCTAGGAGTCGGCTTAAAAATATAGCAGCTGGCCACCGAAACCTAGGTCACAGTGTATGCCCCCACCCCCCAAAAATGTGTATTGCCATTTTTTAGGTTTTAGGGATTAATAAATCAGACTCTCTGTTGGCACTGAGCAGTGGTCCATTAAAAGTAGTGGGCCCCCTCTTTTCCTTCTCCAAACACCGCCACTGGTTATTTTATGCTACATCTGTGTATGCGTGTGGGAGGGTACAGAGGTGGCGTGTCTGTAGCGCCCGCATGTGTGCATAGCGCCCCCTTGGGTGTGCTCTGGGTCCGGGACTGGCCTGTCTGGAGTCCCCTCGAGGATGGGCTCCGTTGGTCCTTGTCCATTTGGTGCGTCCACCTGGGGAAGAAAGGTGTTAGTGGGTAGGATTTCCCTCCTTTCACCCCAGGAAACCTCTCCAAAAAAACCCACTGCTGTGAACAAAGCTGTCTTAAATAGTATTTACAATTTATTTACAAAATATATACATCAAGTATTGTGATAAAATAATGCAGTATGTACAACCCGTATTATGATCTGTGGTTCAAGTAGGTAAGGTGAAATAACAATACAGGATAAGGCAGTTCAAACAACCAACTATATCCTTGTATGTAATGACAAGTAAACCTTTAAAGATTATGGATCTAACATTAATAACCTGTCTCCTAACTCCCCCTCCCTTTGCCTACCAGCCCCAGGTTTCATCCACTGCTGGAGCTCTAGACTGGTGGCCACTGGTGAAAGGAGAGGTTTTGTAGAGCTGTCCAGTAGCTGAGGCTGTAGCCTTGGCTCCGCCCCCAAGTTCGACTGGACCTCCCTGGCTCCTAGTCTGGAATGGACTCTACCGCTGCAGCTCTCTCAAGAGCTAATTCAGCCACTGTAACTCCCTCTAGAGCTGATTCTCCGCTGCAGCTCTCTTAAGCTGATCTGCCACTAGGCCTTGTGGCTACTGGATTTTCTGCCGATGCAGTTCTCTTGAGCTGATCCCCCACTGGACTCCCAAGTGTGGATTAGGCTCTCCAGAGTTTCTCTGCTGCCATCTCACTCCCTGGTTTGGAAGGAGATCATCCAGCCCCATCTTCACTCCTACCCCTGACTGGGTCTTGTATGAGGCTCTCTGCTGGCACCTTCACGCCTAGCCTGCCTAGGTTCCCAGGGGACTTTCTAGCACAGCCTCCAAATCCTAAACTCCATCTCTCCTCAAGCTCGCTCTTTTCTCAGGGATGTTTAGTACCAGTACCTGTTTATCTGATGACATTTCTCTTAGGGTGAGTAATTTCCACCGCCCTCCCTCCCCCCCCCCCAGTATTTACTTCACCTTATGTCTGGTGTGTGCACTTTATTCTCCTAGGCTTTTTATTATAGATTTACAGTTAAATTGTAATAATAGAAATACATGTGAGCAAATATTAGCCCTGCTCCTTCAGCATAGGCAGTGATTTGCATATCCCCCCAAAATGTTTACTTTCTAGCTCTGCTAGTCCAGTGACTGGTACTGCAGGCTGCTGTTTTAATATTGCCCTTTATCTGACCTACCCAGCAACCACCTCTTCAGCAGCATAGTGTGACCGTTTACCTCTGATTCTGTTCAGCGCACACTCAGTTCCCTACCTTTGGGGGGGGCGGAGGTGGGATGACTGTGTGTGTGGTGCGGAGGTGGGGTGTGCCTTTTGCACATACACATTTCCATACTTCCCACACATTTATCTCTTCAGCTCCCAACAGCTTGCACTATTCCTTTTCCTTTCCACTCCAAGCCCTCTCCTGCTGTCCCTCCCCCACACCTTCTGTTTCCCTTCCCAGACTCTCTCCCCTTCTCATCTCCTGCCCTCAACCCTCTCTTTAATAAATGCAACAAAAAAACCTGCTGCCCTTTTAAATTTCTTCACCCGTCTGTGCAGCAGTATCCCCACCTTGAACCTTTTTTTTTTCTATAGGCTCCAGCAGCATTTATGCCGTGATTGTGGCCTTTTGCAACCCTTCTGTCCACAGGGATCCCATCTCATGTGGCAGAGACAGGCTTTTCTGCTCCTGGGGATTGCATCTCCTGCGGGCAGACTCTGCCGGCTCACGTGTATTCTGAGCACCAGGAACCAGGTCCAATTTTTCTGTCAGCATGGCGACATGGTGCCTGGGGTTTGTCGAGCTGTGACCTAACGGGATTTTCTGTATTTCATCAGACTTTTTTCATTTAGACTTTTGTAATGTCTTTTTTTGTATGTGGTGGTGGTCTGGGGCTGCTACTTCTTATATTTAATCTAGCTAGATTTCCTTCTTCTCCAGGATCAAGCAGGAAGTCAGTCCTCACATATGGATGACGTCGCGCCGACGGAGCCCTCATGCGGAGCATTTCCCCAGCTTTCAAGGAAAGCCTTTGGGAATGCAGCGCGCATGCGCAGTCCCCTTCCCGCCCAAGGGTGCCATCTTGCTCAGTCTTTCTTTTTCCGCGGAGCCCAACGGACGTCAGTTCGTGTCACCTGGTAAAAGTAGATTTTTTTTCCTGCGATTTTCGCTTTTTCTGATCAAGTTTGACGCCGGTTCCCCTTCCCGCCTCGGCTCGGTACACCGGTATCGAGTCCGGTATTCTTTTTTCGGTTTTTGTCCTTCGTGATGTAAACGGGGGTGCTGCTTGTGAAAGTTCCACAATCTTGGCAAGGACATAAATTTACTTGACTTGCAAAGGATTGTGGGTCTTGTAGTTCATTCAAACAAAACTACCCGTTTAACAAGAATAAAGAATTGTAGTTGCTCGAGTGTAAAGCAGAAAACAGATTTTATTTATGGGATGTTATTCCCTCGCACAGATATGCTTGGTAACATCAACAGGATAATTTTCTCCAGGAGTTTTATTCAGGAAACAAAACAAATAAGGCAACTGAATTACTTATGCAACAACTTAGTAAAGACCTTGATGGAACAGAAAAGGTCTTTCTTCTAGCCCCTGCTAATAAACTTTCTTAGCAGTGCTGGAATGAAAAATAAACCCAAAAGGAAAATTCTCTTTATAAAAAAAACAGCTTTCTTCCTTCCACACAAAGAAGAAGCTTTTTCCAAAGTCCCACGTGCACTTGTGCCTTGCTCTAATCACAAGTGCTTAACCAGCTGCAAACCATTGCTGGCCCACTCTCCACGTGGCTCCAACTTTCCCCAAAGCTTTCTCTCAAAGAAACGTTTCTGGGAAGCTAAAAATCAGTACAGTTCCTTTTGGTGTTTGATCCTTAACTGAAGATTACTTTAGAACAGCAGCTTAGAGAGAGAACAATCCATACATTCAGCTACCTCATTTGATATTTCCCCTTGCTCTTGAAATATCATAGGATCACTTTCATACACTGGCTCAGAGGATTTCTCTAACTGATCTCTACCAGGATATAAACTGTTTCCCTGCTGTCTTCCTTGTGCAAAGCTAGGGAACAGATCAGAGTTCATATCTGAGATCACGTTGTCATTAGGTTTCCTCGCTGGGTATTTTGGCCAATAGGTAGCAAAGCTTCTGTGCCCAGCTCTCCAGTCAGAATCCCTGGACTTTAGGTCTCTTTTCCCATACCTCCTTAAATAGGTATTAGAGCTCCTTCTTTCTGTAGATGCAGCCGTCTCCCTTACAGGTGCTGTCCGAGGGTTCCTGGCTGTATATCTCCAAGCCTCTGGCTTCTTCCAGTCCAATGAAGAATGCTTGCCCCAGAAATCTCTCCCTGCATACGTACTGCCTTGGACTCCTTTCTTAGACCACCTGGACGTCCTGCTGTTCTTCCTTCTGTTTACGATCAGTCTCTCCTTCTCCAGCTCCTGTTGCTGTCCTTGCTCTCCTTGCTGTCTGTCTGAAGAATTTCTTCTAGCTTTAAAGTGCCTAGATGGCCGCTCCACCCTAGCACACTCCAGGTGTTCTGAATTAAGCCCTGCCCTAGAAGATGTGTGATTAGGGATTACATCATTGCTTCTCTGATTAGGCACACGTTTCCCTACTTCAGCTCTCCTAGAGGCTTTCTGTAAACCAGTGCATTCTGGGTCTGGTAGTCTTTTAGGTAAACACTCTGTTTTAGTGCTTTTACCAGCCAGCACAGGTTGCTTCTTCAGAGCCAATTCACCTCTTGTATTATTTCTTCCTGAACTATGATAAGCTTCCTTATCACAGTGACTAGCATTCGTGCCTTTTTTATTTTCACTGGCAGCCCGGTCTTTTGACCTTGCAGGGGCCCTTTTTCCCCCAATGGCTGCCAGCGGGTTCAAAAAATGTGATCGGTGCAAGAAACGTATGTCTCTCACCGATACACATGACTGCTGCCTCCGATGCCTCGGGCCCAACCATGACCCGCTGGCCTGTGGCCCGAGCGGCAAAATGTCATCAAAGGCGCTTCGGAGCCGTCAGCATCAACGTGAGAGAATTTTCTCAGAGTCCGCGTCCGGCCGGGCCCGGACTTCGTCAGAGGTCTTGACATCTCGGGAGTCAGAACCTGAGTGCCGTTGTGGTTCCTCTGAAAGGGGGTCTCCCACCCGGGAGCACAAAAGGAAGAAGATGCTCATGAGGGTATCGTCGGTGGAAGCTCCTGGGTCCTCGAAGGCCAGGTCGCGTAGCCCTGACCGCCGCCCCGGGCTCTTGGAGTCGGAGGGGCCGTCCAAGCTACCTCATTTGGAGCCGGAGTCCCTGAGTCACGTGAGTTCTGTTGTCCTCGTGGACTCTCCTCCGGGAGAGCCAACGTTGTCGGGCCCGAGTCGGAGGCTGCTGGGTCTCCTGAGCTTGGACTCAGGTTGACGGCCTTGGAGAGCAGCTTGGCTGCCTTCATGGAACAGCAGCGGGTGCTGATCGCCGGTCTGACCGGTTCATCTGCCCCGACCACCGGGACCTCGACGTCTAAGTCGACCCCGGAGACTGAGCCGATCGTCGAGTCCATCAAATCTCGAGTCGATCCTCGGTCAGGGTCCCCCTCGACTTCCCGTGCGGGGCCGAGGTTGTCAGGGCGGGTGGCATCGAAGCCCACACGGCTGGAGCCGCTCGACTCCTCGGAGGAGTCGGCGTGGGAGACTGAGGACAAGGAGTCTCCAGACACCTTCCGGACCTGGTGCGTCCCTTCGGACTCACCAGAGTCCGAGCCTCGGAGAAGGTTCCCCCCTGGAGGATACCCGGTTCTCGGACTTTGTAAGGGACATGGCCAAGGCTTTGGCATTCCCTGCGGACGCCAAGGAGGAGCCTCGAGTCGAGGAGCTCGATGCCCTCTAATATGACTTTCCTCTGAAGGAAGCCTTTACTGTACCAGTTCCTCCGATGCTGGAACGACTGCTCTTCCATATGTGGGAGGCACCGGCCTCGGCACCGGTTCTTAGCAAACGAGTCAATTCCATTTATTGCGTCCGTAAGAGCCCTGGGTTCCAAAAGGTGCAGCTACTGCACAATTCCATGGTTGTGGAATCGGCCATGCACTGCCTGAAGAGTCAGAAGATGCACTCCTTGGTGACCCCCGGCCGGGAGGCCCGGAACCTGGATGCCCTCGGTAGAAAGTGCTTTCAGGGCTCTATGCTATCTTGCCGTGTCCAGACTTACCAGCTGTACATGGGCATGTACTTACGGGACCTGGCAAAGGAGATTGCCGGGTTCTCAGCTGGCCTCTCTGAAAAACCCTTGCAGAGGTTCAAGGCCTTGTCTACAGAGATCCAAGAGTGCTCGAAGTTTATCTCTCAAGCAGCCTATGATGGCTTCAAGGCTTCGGCCCAGGTAGCCATGGCCGGCATCGGTGCACGCCGTCAGGCCTGGCTACAGTCATCGGACCTGGAGTCATGGGTGCAGGACAAATTGGTCGATGTCCCCTGCCGAGGTGACAACCTATTCGGTAAGCCCATGACAGAGAAGGTTGCAGAAATCGAGACTGAGACTCTCGCCAGGACAAGGCTGTCCAGAAAGACTTCTGCCCCTTCTCAAAAAAAGAAGGGCTCGGGAAAGAAGCCCTTTTTCCTGAGGAAGGGTGCTGCCTACAAATCCTACCCTCACTAACAGGCCTCTCCAGCTCCCCAACAGGGCCAGCAGGCCAAGGGGCATGGACATGGGGCCCTTAGGCAGAAGACCCCCAAGCCTCCAGCTCTGGCTCCTGCACAGCAGGGAGCGGGGTTTTGACTCCCACAGCATAGCCTCTTCTCCACCGCTGGCTCCACTCAGCACAGGAGGTCACAGGGGATACCTGGGTACTCAGCATAGTCCAAAAGGGCTACATGTTCCATTTCCACCAGCTACCCCCTCCTTTCCAGGGGAGCCTCGAAAACTCCCTCTACACAGAAATCTTCTCCTTCAGGAGTTGGCAAGCCTTCTAAAGGAACATGCGGTGGAACTGGTGCTCACCACCTGGAAGGGCAAGGCTTCTACTCCAGGTACTTCCTGGTACCAAAAAGGACAGGAGGCCTCCGGCCTATCCTAGACTTGCGAAACCTAAACAAGTTTCTGGAGAGGGAAAAGTTCAAGATGCTTACCCTTGGAATACTGCTGCCCTACCTCCAGCAGGGAGACTGGCTATGCTCCTTAGACCTAAAGGATGCTTATACTCACATCCTCATTCATCCAGACCACAGATAATATCTCAGGTTTGGGGTAGGAGGAAACCATTTTCAGTACAGAGTACTTCCCTTTGGCCTAACCTCTGCCCCCAGGGTTTTCACCAAATGTCTGGCGGTGGTGGCGGCCTATCTCAGGAATCAAGGAATTTTTGTCTTCCCATACCTGGACGACTGGCTCATCAGGGGCCACACTCTCCAGGCGGCCAGACAGGCCACTCTTCGCACTGTCTCTCTTCTTCAGCATCTGGGCTTTGTCATAAACAACGCAAAGTCCACTTTGCTCCTCTCTCAGAACCTAGAGTTTATAGGGGCGAGACTAGACATCCTTTAGGCAACAGCTTACTTGCCCGAGGACAGGGCCCACAGATTGATGGAGTTGATAAACCAGTTCCAAAGCAATTCTCAGGTCTCCGCCAGGCACTACCTGTGACTTCTGGGCCTGTGCATGTGACTCTGAATGCCCGTCTGCACATGCGGACTGCTCAGTGGTGCCTCAGAGCTCAGTGGGCGCAGGCCACAGGCGACCTCCGAGACAGAGTAAAGGTGTCCAAACCACTTTTGGACTCCTTACAGTGGTGGCTACATCTCCCAAACCTTCTCAGGGGGGTACCTTTTCAGCCTCCAGCACACACAAGGGTGCTGACAACCGTTGCTTTCTTAAAGGGCTGGGGTGCACATTGCTAGGGCACGTGCACTCAAGGCCTCTGGTCCCCTCGGTAGGCCATGCAGCAGATCAGTCTTTTGGAGCTGTGAGCAATCCGCTTAGCTCTACAGACTTTTTCTCATGCCCTCTCTCACCAGTCTATTTTGGTTTAGACAGACAATCAGGTGGCAATGTTCTATGTGAACAAACAAGGGGGCACGGGGTCCAGGCTCCTATGTCAAGAGGCGCTGGCCCTTTGCTCCTTTGCAGTTAAACAAGGCATGTTTCTCAGAGCAGTTTATCTACCTGGACAGGAGAATTTCCTAGCAGACAAGCTAAGCAGGATTCTCCAGCCTCACGAATGGCATTTGAATCCATGGGTGGTCCAGCAGATCTTCCTCCACTGGGGACTGCCATCCATCGATCTCTTTGCCAGTCCACAAAACCATCAGCTGCCCAGGTTTTGCTGAGAATGGCAGCAGATGCTTTTCTGATCTCTTGGTCTACGGGCCTCGTATATGCATTTCCTCCCACGCCCCTGGTGGCCTGAACGCTGTTCAAGATTCTCTGGGAAAAGGCCTCGGTGATTCTGGTATCCCCCAGATGGCCCAGGCAGCCGTGGTTTCCACTTCTGCTGCAGTTGGCAGTGGAAACTCCATTCCCTCTGGGGTTGCAACCCGATCTCCTGTCTCAGGATCAGGGTTCCCTTCTGCACCCCAATCTCAGGTCCCTCAGTCTGATGGCCTGGCTGCTGAAAGGATAGTGCTAGCTCTCTTGCTTCTATCTAAGGAGGTTGAGGAGGTGGTTTTGGCCTCTAGGTGACAGTCCACCAGAAAGTCCTATGCCCTCAAGTGGCATAGGTTTACGGTATGGTGTGCTTCAGCGCAAGGAAGATCCTTTCTCTTGCCTTGTGCCAGTAGTACTGCAGTATCTACTTCACCTGTCAGATCTAGGCCTTAAGTCTAACTCTGTTCGGATCCACCTCAGTGCTCTTTCAGCGCACCACTCCCTGGTGGAGGGACAGTCTCTGTCGGTTCTTCCCTTGGTGTCCCGTTTTCTCAGGTCTGCTTCTTCTCAAGCCTCCAGTTCGTCCACCGGTGACTGAGTGGGATTTTAACGTGGTCTTGCAACAACTTACTCGCCCACCGTTTGAGCCGATGGCTACTTGCCATTTGCGCTTCCTTTCTTGGAAAGCACTTTCCTGGTAGCTGTTACCTCGGCCAGATGTGTGGGTGAACTACAAGCTCTGGTTTCTGATAAACCGTATACATGCTTCTATAGGAACAGGGTGGTCCTTCGGACCCATCCGAAGTTCCTTCCAAAAGTGGTCTCCTCTTTCCACCTCAACCAGGAGTTGGTTCTTCCGACCTTCTTTCCCAGGCCGCATCCAGCCGGGCTGAAGCAGTCTTGCATACCCTGGACTGTAAGAGGGTGCTGTCTTTTTTACATAGAACGTACGCGGGTGCATCGAAGGGCTACTCAGCTCTTCGTCTCCTTTGACCCTAATAAGATTGGGTTACCTGTCTCCAAGCATACTTTGTCCACTTGGGTAGCAGATTGTATCGCCTGGGCGTACAAGGCAGCCAACCTCCCCTTGCAGGGTCGTGTCAGGGCGAAAGCCACGTCAGTAGCTCATCTCCGCTCTGTTCCGTTGGCAGACATCTGCCGGGCCGCTACTTGGTCTTCAAGCCAGACTTTTGCAGCTCATTACTGCCTCGAGAGAGAGTCCCGGAGGGACAGTGCTTTCGGACAGACAGTACTCCGTAATCTCTTTGAGGTTTAGGCAACTCCTACCCTCCGGTCCTTGTGTTGGGCTACAGTACGGGGGCGTTCTCAGAGTATATTCTTATCACGGATGTTGAGGCTCTTGAGAGGGAGCCATTTTTTCAGCTTTGGGTGTTCTCGGTAGCCTGGAGCTGGGGAGTCCCATATGTGAGGACTGACTTCCTGCTTGGTCCTGGAGAAAGAGTAGTTACTCACCTGTAACAGGTGTTCTCCAGGAGCAGCAGGAATCAGTCCTCACGACTCTCCCTCCTCCCCTGGAATTGCAGTCATATACTTTATTTTGATTTACATAAGAACATAAGATATGCCATACTGGGTCAGACCAAGGTCCATCAAGCCCAGTATCCTGTTTCAGAACAGTGGCCAATCTAGGTCATACGTACCTAGCAGTTTCCCCAAAAGACACAGGTTACGCAATGCTTGTACTGGGTCAAGCATTGATATCCTGGGTCCTTTCTTAATAATGGTTTATGGATCTTTCCTCCAGGAACTTGTTCAAACCTTTTTTAAACCCAACTACACTAACAGCCTTTACTACATACTCCGGTAACAAATTCCAGAGTTTGATTACAAGTTGAGTGAAGAAATATTTTCTTTTATTAGTCTTAAATAGTTTACCCTGTAGCTCCATTGCATGTCCCCTAGTCTTTCTATATTCTGATAACGTAAACAATCGATCTACGTTTACCCGTTCCACTCCGTTCATTAATTTATAGACTACTATCATATCTCCCCTCAGCTGTCTCTTTTCCAGGTTAAAGAGCCCTAACCTTTTTAGCCTTTCTTCATAGGAGTATCCTTCCATCCCCTTTACCATTTTGGTGGCTCTTCTCTGAACCTTTTCTAATAACGCTATATCCTTTTTAAGATACGGCGACCAGAATTGCACACAATATTCAAGGTGCGGTCTCACCATGGAACGATATAGAGGCATTATAATATCTTTTGTTTTATTTTCCATTCCTTTCCTTATGATACCTAGCATTCTATTTGCTCTCTTGGCCGCCGCTGCACACTGGGCTGAGGGTTTTAACATGCTATCCACAATGACACCTAAATCTTTTTCCTGGGTGGTGGTTCCTAATGTGGTATCTTGCATCGTGTAACCATAATTTGGGTTGTTCTTCCCTAGGTGCATAACTTTGCACTTGTCCACATTAAATTTCATCTGCCAGTTTGATGCCCAGTCTTCCAATTTATCAAGATCCTCTTGCAATTTTCCACAATCCTCTTGGGTTTTAACAACTTTAAATAGTTTTGTGTCATCTGCAAATTTGATAACCTCACTTGTTATTCCACTTTCCAGGTCATTTATGAATATGTCAAAAAGCAGCGGACCCAGTACAGATCCCTGGTGTACACCACTATTCACTTTTCTCCATTGGGAAAATTGGCCATTTAGCCCAACCCTCTGTTTTCTCTCTTTTAATCAGTTCTTGATTCACAGTAGTACACTGCCTCCTATCCCATGACTCTTTAGTTTTGCCAAAAGTCTCTGATGAGGGACCTTGTCAAAGGTTTTCTGAAAGTCGAGATACACTATATCAACCGACTCACCTTTGTCCACCTGTTTATTCACACTTTCAAAAAAACATAATAGATTAGTAAGACTTTTTTTTTTGCTGTCTTTTAGCTATGTCGTCAGACTGAGCAAAATGGCACCCTTGGGCGGGAAGGGGACCGCGCATGCACGCTGCATTCCCAAAGGCTTTCCTTGAAAGCTGGGGAAATGCTCCGCACGAGGGCTCCGTCAGCGCCGATGTCATCCATATGTGAGGACTGATTCCTACTGCTCCTGGAGAGCAGCTGTTACAGGTGAGTAACTACTCTTTTTTGCTTAACACAGCAAAATGAATTATAGTGTAATAGCGAAGCGCCCGCAACCCAATAATACCCGGAGTCTATTGACGAGGATTCAACTCCCTTTTATTGTATATACAGTCTCAGCAATAGCATACAAAATGTCTGAGCCCTGAGCTAAGTCAATCAACAGCATTTATACATTTCTTCTCCAAGCTAATACAGGCCAAACTTCCCATTGGTCCTGGTAGCCCACATACCTTCATCCAATAGCCATCTTTGACCGGGCTTACCCCCTTGCCCTCCCTCTGTGCACATTTCTCTAGCCCTGGCTCATAACGCTAGACAAAATATTCTTACACTTTTCTGCTTTATTTTCATCCTAATTGCAAGGTCAGAGCACATCTAGCAAAGATACAGTCGAGCGGCCTTCTACTGAAACAGACATCTGGCTTACCAAAACAATAACAGTGGAGAAGTTTTATTCTCTTATCTCACAGGAGAGAGAGAAATGTTATCAAGGCAGTATAGAGCGGCTTTTCTGTCTAACAGCTAACAGCATTCTGTAATTTTCCAAAGTCAGCAATAACATTCTAAAGCAGGAGAAAAGGGCTTCAGGCCTAGCTCTGCTACATACTAGGCCATCGCATATCACATTCCCTCCTTTTGATTATTCACACCCGCAAGTGAGAAAGGGTGAGAATCTAATCACACAAATAGCAAAAATAGCAAAATACTTCAGACTATAGTAGAGGGATCACTGTGTGGTATAGGGTAATAATCCCATGATGCTAATATATGTGCTGCTGCCTTGCGGTCAATGGTACTATCAATAACGGAGTGTAGCATACGCAAGCATAAGGGAAGGCAACATGGGACACATAAGCAAACAGCCACAATCAAGAATACAAGTATAATAAGTGTTTTCAGGCCGCCTAGGCCTGAAAACCAAGAACCAAACCAGCCATCTAGTTGCAAGCCATGCCATGTTTGGACTGGGACATACGTTTGCTTTCTCATGTGGTTGGCTATATCTTCTACAACCTGTCCTTCATTATCTATTTGTAAGCAGCAGTTCGTTAAATTCAGTTTTCCACAAACTCCTCCTTCAGCTGCAAGCAGGTAATCTAAAGCTAAGCGGTTCTGGTAAATGGCTGTACGCATCTGTGTGGCTTGTTTAGGTAACAAGGTTAGTGCTCTACTAGTTTCATTGGTTATAATTTCAAAATCAGAGCAATACCTAATCTGAGTCAGTTCAGAAAGGCACTGAAACATTTCCTCTTCCTTAAATATCTCATTGACGGCTCCGAACATAACCCCCAGGCAAATAGCAGAAGTGGTCAAACAGATAGACCCCCGCAACAGGCCAACTTCACAATGTAAATAGCAAGTTGTTCCATGTACTATTGTACCACCATTGTATATAGTTAACCAGGATATCCTTTATCAGATAACCCTCATTGTATTTAGTTTCCCCTATTTCGCCAAGTTATACTTCCTGTTAAATGTAATGACCAGACATATGTAAATTGTCGGATGTTTTTTGTTCAATGTAAACCGCGCTGATGTCTAATAGTGCGGTATATAAGAATTGTTAATAAATAATAATAATAAATAACAACAGCTTGCAAACGTATAATACGATCTAACATATATATAGGGGTGCGGTAGCCCCAAGAACCATCTTGCGCCCAGGTAGCAGGTCCATAGTAAGAAACAATTCGCTCTGGTGGCCATTCTTCAGAGGATGCATCCCATTTGTCCCACTGGCCAATTCTCAGAGCTTCACGTTTCTGTCGACAGGAAATCCCAATTGTTCTCCGTGGGAAAGGGGCAAAAGGAAGAACGAGGGACGTATGGTTCCTAGAACACACGCTCCTCCCCATTGGGCAGGGAGTTTATCATATGCTCTGGTGCCACAAATCCAATATAGTCCAGGTGGCGCTTGCCAAGTGCTGTGAGTAGCCAGATTAGTCCATATGCTGGCCAAGTAAGGAAAGATGATCAGAGGATTAGAAGGTTCTGGGGTATTTGCACCTGACCACCAGGAAGTCTTCCCAGTAGTGGCTTTATAATGTCTTTGGTTCAAACAGACTAACTGTCCCACAGGTGCGATCAATTGTGGTCCTGTTCGTGCGAAGCATAGTCTACCCACTATGGAGTGGGCTAGGACCCATTCATTAGTAGTATTATGAACATCCGTTTGGTTATATGGCACAGAATAGTTCAGTTCTTGTGCTTCCCAAGGCCACTGGTCTCCCATTTGAGTTCCTCCACAGAAGAGACAGTCCGAGACATGGAGGCTGGATGCCACGGCTCCAGCCAGTTCAATGAATAAATTCTGTGAAGCTTGGGGAACAACAAATTCTGCTTTCATGGCCTCATGGAAGGTATGATGTATGCGATAAGGTGAAGAAACATGAGTCTTTACATTCAGCTGGATGAAAAGAACGGTTCCAGGATCAGTTCCACCTCCTGCTATGCGCAGGCCAAATTGAAATCCTTGCTTCCACTGGCTGGGATCGAAGATTTGAAGTCGTAGAGGATTGCACTGTTCAGGTTTCAGTAGAGGTAATCTTTCCAGCAGCGCCTTGCGATTATCTCCCATCTGTCCTGTAGGGCTACCAGACCAGGTAGCATAGTACACACAATCCCATTTTGGACAGAAATAATCTGCTTCTAATGCTCTGCTATAGGTTGTTGGGGAATGTATCCCAGTGCATATTCCCCAGTTGTACGCACCTTCAGGACACATATACTTCTCATCATAATAGTAGGCTTGTTCCCATGATCCGCACCTGTAATAATTATTTCTGTTAATCAAGTCACAAGCATCAAAATACAGGTACGCAGGTTGATTGGGATCAGAGAGTTGACTTGTAGCGTTGATAAGGGCTCCATCTTCATCATTCCATCGCAGTTCCAAGACATAGTACGACGGATCTGTCGAGGTCTGAAACAAGTACGAGTCTTTCCTTTAGTGCAAACATTCAGTTCTGTACCATTATAGATACACCGGCTGACTATGCCAGCGCAAGTATAGTAAGAGTGGAAAAGTAGAGTCTGGGTGACTTGCATTCCAGTTCGGGTGGTGGTTATACAGGCTGCACAAGGGGGCAAGGCAAGAGTGGTTCTCAAGAGTCCTAGGGCTACCGCAAGAAGGAAATAGCAGCAATTGGTAATCATCATGATTATAGTCTTTGATGATTACTGAGGTAGATGATGGTTGATTGAGGTAGATAAGGATTGATAGGGTCTGGAATGTAGCTAAACAGAACTGAAGAACGTCTCTTTCTTTGATGTTCAGGAACAAGTTGGCAACGTTCTTTATAATGATGGATCTCTTCTTCGCAGCGTGAGTCGCAACGGTGATGCAGGATTAGCGATCGAAGTCCAGGGGCGACTCTCAGGAACTGTTGCTGGCTTCACTCGACTGTGGTGGATCCAGGAGTCGATCTCTGCCACTTTAACTGCTGTCAGGGTTGATAGCAAAACGATATATGGCCCTTTCCAATGGGGCGCCAATGGTGTCTTCTTCCACTCTTTTACCCACACCGAGGCTCCAGGCTTAAAAGGGTGCAATGGCTCTGTTAGATTGATAGGCAACTGGTCCTGCACCCAGGTATGAAGACCCTGCAAAACAGAACTTAGAGCCAACAATTCTTGCCTGGTGATTTGTGCTCCAATTAGATTCATATCTCCCCTTATCCCCTGAATTATAGGCGGGGGCCTCCCATACAGGATCTCAAATGGGGATACTCCTAATGGCGTGATGGGGGCTGACCGTATTCGGAGAAGGGCAATGGGGAGAGCTTGGGGCCACTTCAAGTGGGCTTCCTGACAAAGTTTGGATAACTGAGACTTCAGGGTCCGGTTCATTCTCTCTACTTTCCCTGAACTCTGGGGCCTATATGCTGTGTGTAACTTCCATTGTATCTGCAGGGCATGTGTTAACTGTAAAACAGTGCCAGGGGACTAGTAAGGAGGTAGAGGTGCAAAGTCTCATTCCTATTAGTAATGCCCCAGAGAGGGCTAGCAGCAAAAGTCATTTTCCTATGAATAATGCCCTGTTGAGGGCTAGCATCTTGAGGTTCTTGGGGGTAGCTTGCACACAATCAGATTTGGTGTTGGTGGCTATGAGCAGATCATCTACATATGGGAGCAAAATTATTTTTCCCGGAGTTAGAGTAGCTTGACAGATCTTGACTGAGGGCTGCACTGAAGATAGTAGGTGAGTTCTTGAATCCTTGGGGCAAGCGAGTCCAGGTGAGTTGTTCTCGTCGTCCTGTGGTAGGGTTTTCCCATTCAAATGCAAACAAAAGCTGGCTGACTTCTGCCAGACGTATACAGAAAAAGGCATCTTTTAAGTCCAAAACAGTAAAGTGAGTGGCTTCTGCTGGAATCCGTCCCAGGAGGGTGTAAGGATTTGGTACTACTGGATGTATGGTTTCAACTTCACTGTTCACTCAACGTAAATCCTGCACTGGGCGGTAGTCACCTGTCCCAGGCTTCTTGATTGGGAGAAGGGGGGTGTTCCAGGGTGATTGGCATTCTCTGAGAAGTCCATACTGCAATAATTTCTAAAAATGGCGATGAATGCCTTCAATTGCTGGTCTCGGGAGGGGATACTGACGCACATGCACTGGTTCTGCTCCGGGCTTAAGGATAACAAGTACAGGAGCTATATTCTTCGCTAGGCCAGGTGGATTATTCTCTGCCCATCCTCCCGGTGGGGCTGCAATGCTGGTAAGTACACAGGAACTTGCTTTGGAACTTGTTGCTCTGGAGCTCGGTCTGGCCTATTCCTCATCATCCATGAAATCTGCTTCGGGGACTGCCACTCCTTGCACGGCAGTCTCATTCTGCTGGAACTGTTGAAACTGTGCGCGCTGCATCCCCCCTCGCTGCTGGAATCGCCCCCCCCCCCCGCTCTCCTGGTGCTCCCACGTCCCCTCCAGGGGGTGGAGCCACGTTTTGGGCACGTATCCTTCCAGTGTCCTTCCTCTTTACAATAGGCGCACTGATTTGCGCCTAAGGGGGGCCGAGCGCTCCCTCGGCCCCTTCCTCGTCCTCTGACTCTTCTGTTAGGATATCCTCCTCTGCGTCCTTCCACTAGTGCTGCAGCAAGCAGATCCACTTTTCTCCGCATCCTTCTGTCACTTTCCCTTTTGCATTCTTCATCACGATTCACATATACCTTTTGTGCGACTTCCATTAGCTGCGCTGAATTCATGCCCGCAAATCCTTCTAATTTCTGCAGTTTTCGCTTTATGTCTCCCTGGGACTGACTCACAAAAGCGGTATTTACCATGCGTAAATTCTCCTCAGCTGCTGGGTCATATGGGGTGTAAAGTCTATAAGCTTCAGTTAATCGTTCATAGAAAGCAGCTGGACTCTCATCTGGGTGCTGAAGAACTTCGGCTACTTTCCCAATATTCATAGCTTTCTGGCCTCCCTTCCTCAGGCCCTGCAGTAAAGCCTGGTGAAACCGGGTGAGGGCCTTTTTCCCTACATCACTATTTGGGTCCCATCCGGGATCTTCATTTGGGAAATCTGCAGCTGCTGCCTGTCGGGGATCTAGATCTAGGTTTCTCCCAGCTTCAGGGTTCTCTTCCAAACATTTAGTGGCTGCTCGCACTATCCGTGCCCGCTCTTCAGTAGTAAAGAGGGTAGCCAGGAGCTGGCGGCAGTCAGACCAGGTAGGCTGGTGGGTTTGCATAATACTAGTCATTAACTCTGTTAAAGCTTGGGGTTTGTCAGTATAGGAGGCATAATGTGTTTTCCAGTTTAATAAATCTGTTGTGGAGAAAGGCACATAAACTAGACTGGTCGGTCCGGGCACAACCTGACCCTCGTCATTTTTAATGGGTAATCCTGGAACCTGCCGCAGTGGCAATTGGCGGACTTCTTTCTGGCATGCTTTTCGGGGTCTGAGGGCATCACGCAGCGTAGTGGATCTGGGGGTGACTCTGCTACTGGCGTCTGGATCGGTGGATGGCTCTGGACTGGCATCTGACTCTCCACTAGCGGATTCCTCGGGGGGTGATTGCTCCGCATCAGAGTACTGCTCAGGACTAGGACTCCGACTTCTACGAGGAGGGGTCTGCTCTTCAGGTTTTGGAGGTGGATGCTCGGGTGCAGGACCTCGGCTGGAGGTACCCCTGCTACCTCCGGCTCTACTCGGGGTACTGGTGGGGGCACTCGGAGTGGAGCTGACGGGACTGGGGTATACAGAAAGGCGGGTGGATATCCCGGAACCTCTGGGGGCTCTGGCTCTGCATAAATCGGGGGCTTCTCTGTCTTAGCAGGGACTTTCGTGGTAGTTGCTAACATAATCTTTTTCTGTCCCTCACTGCAACTCTTCATCCAGGGGGGCTGCTTCTCACATATACCTAGCCAGGAGTCTATATAAGAAAACTGGTCAGGACTAAAGCTGCGCACTATCTTGTGCACACGGGACACAGTTTGGATATCAAAAGTACCATCTGGTGGCCACCCAGCATCTAGCACTGGCCACACTCTGCTACACAATATTTCTAAGCGGGGCGCTGTCATTTTTATCCCATAATCACCACTAAAACCCTTCTTAAAATTCGTAATCATACAGTTTAACGGAGTTTGTATAGACGCCGCCCCTCCCATAATGACATACAACGTATAAGACAGCAAACAGAAAGGGCAAGTAGAATGGCTACGGGTAAGGGGTCCGCGTAGCCCACAGAACAATGAGGGGGACAAACAACAGATGCTTCCTCCTGTTTGCGACTTGAACGCGGTCGCCCGGTCAAGAACTGCGCTACTTAGGAGTCCGCTCTCGCTTGGCCTGTGTTGCAAAGCCTCTCAAACACACTTCACACAACCAAACATGCTAGCATTTCCCAAATTCCAAAATTCCCGGGCTAACTGACTAAACCAGAATTACCAAACCAAAAGGGCTGATGGGTTCACCCCGCGCACTACCTGCAGGGGTACTAGGATCGCCCTGGAAGCTGATCAAACTTCCTTTACCTGTTACTGTACCAGAAGTGTCTCAAGACTTTCCCAAAGCTATCTGACTAAGAACCAGAAAAATCAATACTCACCGTATCTGGTAGCTAATGCGCTGCGCAACCCGTTCCACCTTGGGTTGAATCCTGGACTCCCCTCAACCAGGGTTCGAGGTGTTGTCCAGCTGGACCCGGCAGGCCGCCGAGGCAGGGCGGAACCCTCCGATACAAGGGACCGGCGGCACCTGGGATCCTCTCCGCTGTCGGTCGGCTGCGGTCCCAGCCGGACCAAACCTAGAGGCGGTAATACGCAGTAGTATTCGCTTGCGTGCAATTCGTATTACGCTTCCCGGCCAACGCACTAGGAAATGTAATAGCGAAGCGCCCGCAACCCAATAATACCCGTAGTCTATTGACGAGGATTCAACTCCCTTTTATTGCATATTGTCGCACCGCCGCCCTAGTGGCCAGAGGTTGTTAAGGCAGGTCGGGTGAACATGAGTTATATTTTTAAGTTTTAGTTGGTCCTTGAGTGCGGGGTCTGGGTATTCTGTTCCCAGTGGCCTTCCGTGTACCAAAGCCTCAAATGAATACAAAGTCCGAGAGTAGGGAAAGAAAGGCTTTTTATTTCCCTTAATGCACAAAGATTCAAATATTGGAATCTACATCAACACAAAGCAACCTTACTTCAGGTAGAAAGAAACATAAATGGTTATTGCTTTATCCTCTTATCTTCACAGGAATTTATACATATGAAACACTCAGTCTCTGTTTGCTGAGCATAGCTCTAGACACTAGGCAGGGATTCTAGGCTTCCTGCCTGACAGTAGCTACAATCCATTGCCATTTCGGACGGGTCCTCGGTAAATTCCACCTGCATGGGCTGAGGATCTGAAAGCTGGGACTCTGTATCAATATAGTCCGGTGGAATATGATGAGGCTTTTCATATAAAGTTTGTACCAGCCTCCAATGCTCTGGGCTTAAGTTTAGGCCTCGGTCATGTGCATGCTTACTATGAGAACAACCTCTTTTGTCCCTGTGCCTTTCATTAAACAGTCTTTCATTTGGTAACAGCTTGTGTCTTGCTTTACAAACAGCTTGATAAGGAGAACACTCCCTTGTTTCCTGTGCTCCCTGTGTCACCAGGTTATAACGGTTAGTAGTAGAAAAATATGGATTACCTTTTCCTCTGGGCCTATCCCAGTGAGCTGAGGCTTGAGGCCTAGTCCTGCTGCAATTCAGCCTTACTCGGTTAGCAGGCTTCCCACTGTCCAGCTGGCCTTCGGGTGGAGTTATCTCCCTTTCACCCTCATACCTCTTTCTCCTTGAACAAAGAGTGTTACCTCCTATGGAGATGGCTTCATCTTCCTTCTGGTAACTTCCACAGGGTCCTGAGTCCGCTGGCACCGTTCCATCAGCTAAGACTCTGCCTTCTGTTTCTCTCCGGGTACCTTTCCTCCCGGTGTCTCTTTGCCAAGAACTCCTTCTGTCTTGTTGCCAAGAACTCCTTCTCCTCCCTTTTCCAACTTCCCAGCCTTTCTTAAAAGGAACTCCCCCTTTCCTGGATTGGCTGTTGGCCGGCATCACATCACAAGCTCTAGGGTGCTGCTCTCTAGGCCCTGGAAGGTCTCTCTTGCTCCCCCTATCTGGCTCCTCGTAATGTCGCATCTGGTGTTGGAATCTTTTTTCTGAATTTAAAACCTTTTTTTCTGTTTGCATAGGGTCTGCGGCACCACAGTATACAGTCTCAGCAATAGCATACAAAATGTCTGAGCCTTGAGCTAAGTCAATCAACAGCATTTATACATTTCTTCTCCAAGCTAATACAGGCCAAACTTCCCATTGGTCCCGGTAGCCCACATACCTTCATCCAATAGCCATCTTTGACCGGGCTTACCCCCTTGCCCTCCCTCTGTGCACATTTCTCTAGCCCTGGCTCATAACGCTAGACAAAATATTCTTACACTTTTCTGCTTTATTTTCATCCTAATTGCAAGGTCAGAGCACATCTAGCAAAGATACAGTGGAGTGGCCTTCTACTGAAACAGACATCTGGCTTACCAAAACAATAACAGTGGAGAAGTTTTATTCTCTTATCTCACAGGAGAGAGAGAAATGTTATCAAGGCAGTATAGAGTGGCTTTTCTGTCTAACAGCTAACAGCATTAGGAAAAGTGGAAGAAAGTCCAAAAAACTGCCAGCATGGTTTAAAGGTGAGGTCAGAGAGGCTGTTGCTGCCAAAAAAGCAACCTTCAGGAAATGGAAAAAAGAGCCAAATGATGAAAACTGGAAACAGCACAAGCACTGGCAAGTTAAATGCAAAGCATTGATAAGGCAGGCAAAGCGGGAATTTGAGAAGAAACTTGCTACGGAAGCAAAAACACAAAATAAAGACTTTTTCAAGTACATTCGTAGCAAAAGGCCTGTGAGAGAGTCATTTGGACCATTAGATGATAGAGGGGTAAAAGGGGGGCAGTAAGAGGAAACAAGGCTATAGCAGAGAGACTGAATGAATTCTTTGCTTCAGGAAGATGTAGGGATGTTACCCAAGACTGAAGTGGTATTTAAAGGTGATACTGCAGAGGAATTGAGAGAAATATCGCTACACCGGGAAGATATATTACAACTATTTGATAAACTGAATAGTAGCAAATCACCTGGACCGGATGGTATACATCCCAGAGTGTTGAAAGAACTGAAATATGAGATTGCAGACCTGCTATTGGTAATCTGTGAACTTTCATTAAAATCATCTGTAATACCTGAAGATTGGAGGGTCGCCAACGTAACACCAATTTTTAAAAAGGGTTCCAGGGGTGACCCAGGAAATTACAGACCGGTGAGCCTGACGTCAGTACCAGGGAAAATGGTAGAAACCATCATAAAGAACAAAATTACACAGCATGTAGATAGTCATGGCCTAATGAGAGACAGCCAACATGGCTTTAGACAAGGAAGATCTTGTCTTACTAATCTGATATGTTTTTTGAAGGTGTGCATAAACAGGTAGACAAAGGTGAGTCGGTTGATATAGTGTATCTGGACTTTCAGAAAGCTTTTGACAAAGTCCCCCATCAGAGACTTTTGGCGAAGCTAAAAAGTCATGGGATAGGAGGCAGTGTACTATTGTGGATCGGGAACTGGTTAAAAGATAGAAAGCAGAGGGTAGGGCTAAATGGCCAATATTCCCAATGGAAAAAGGTGAATAGTGGAGTACCCCAGGGATCTGTACTGGGTCCGCTGCTTTTTGACATATTCATAAATGACCTGGAAAAGGGAATTACTAGTGAGGTTATCAAATTTGCAGATGACACAAAACTGTTTAAAGTTGTTAAAACCCAAGAGGATTGTGGAAAACTGCAGGAGGATCTGGATAAATTGTAAGACTGGGCATCCAAATGGCAGATGAAATTTAATGTGGACAAGTTATGCACCTAGGAAAGAACAACCACACTATAGTTACACGATGCAAGGCTCCACATTAGAAACCACCACCCAGGAAAAAGATTTAGGAGTCATCGTGGATAACATGTTAAAACCCTCCGCCCAGTGTGCAGCGGCGGCCAAGAAAGCAAATAGAATGCTAGGTATCATAAGGAAAGGGATGGAGAATAAAACAAAGGATGTTATAATGCCTCTGTATCGCTCCATGGTACGACCGCACCTTGAATATTGTGTGCAGTTCTGGTCACCGTATCTTAAAAAGGACATAGCGTTATTAGAAAAAGTACAGAGAAGAGCCACCAAATTGGTGAAGGGGATGGAAGGCTACTCCTATGAAGAGAGGCTAAGAAGGTTAGGGCTCTTTAGCCTGGAGAAGAGACGGCTGAGGGGAGATATGATAGAGGTCTATAAATTAATGAATGGAGTGGAATGGATAAACGTGGATCAATTGTTTACTCTATCAGAGTATAGAAAGACTAGGGGACATGTAATGAAGCTACAGGGTAAACTATTTAAGACAAATAAGAGAAAATATTTTTTCACTCAACGTGTAATCAAACTCTGGAATCTGTTACCGGAGGATGTAGTAAGGGCTGTTAGTATAGCTGGGTTTAAAAAAGGTTTGGACAAGTTCCTGGAGGAAAGGTCCATAAACCACTATTAAAAAGGGACCCAGGATATCAATGCTTGACCCAGTACAAGCATTGTGGAACCTGTGTCTTTTGGGGATATTGCTAGGTACGTATGACCTAGATTGGCCACTGTTGGAAACAGGATACTGGGCTTGATGGACCTCGGTCTGACCCAGTATGGCATGTCTTATGTTCTTAAGCATTCTGTAATTTTCCAAAGTCAGCAATAACATTCTAAAGCAGGAGAAAAGGGCTTCAAGCCTAGCTCTGCTACATACTAGGCCATCGCCTATCACAATAGTAGAAAAAAATTTATTCCATATACGATATTTCATTTATTTAAAAATTTAGCCTGCCCATTCACCATGGTTCTAGGTGAAGCACAAGAAGCATAAATATATAATAAACATATAGGGCCCGATTTTCAAAGCCCTAGGCTGTGCTACATATAGAAAAGATGGTCTTACCCATGTAAACCAGATAATCCAACAAGGCGGCTTGAATTAGAGAGGCCATCTACCCGCACAGCGCTAAGCGTTGAGGCCTGGGAGCGGAATTGTCGTCAAACCCGCGGAAAGTGGATTTCCAAAGCTGTGTGCGCCGACATTGGATGTCACTAACCGCAGAAGCCTAAGTGATGTTTCCCGGCTATATCTTCCATTTAACACAACTAAGCCCATCCCCCAACACATTATAGCATGCTTCGACGAAATAGCTCATTGGTTGAAATCTCACTGCCTTTTACATAAACTATATATAAAAAGACCCAGAAGTACTGTTCATAAATAGAAATCAAAACTTCTCCCCATCTACTACCATTGATGTTGATGAAGTTAGGCTTGACGTAAAAGACAAGGTAAAATACCTGGGAGTCACAATTGACAAAACCCTCAGCTCCAAATCCAATATTAAACTCACTGCAAGAGCCAAATATAACAAACTCAGAATGATTCAACATTTGAAACCACTCCTCCCAAGTAATAAATTTAGAACAGTATTACAGGCCATGATATTCCTACACATAATCCATGTAGTAGACTATTACAGTAGCCTACCTAAGCAGCCTCCAAATGACCCAGCACATGGCTGCAGGAATTACCTACAATGCACACCATTCTGAACACATGACACCAATAGTATATGCGCTTCACTGGTTACCAATCCACAGCAGAATAAAATATAAGATAATTATGAACACATTTAAACTTATCAGAAACAGCCCCTTCAATCCTAGCACATCTAATCAGGATAACGCCTAATGATTGCCAACGAAGAGGTCGAATGATAAATTCATTAATACCAGCTGATTCATCGTAAAACGAAACACACCAGTAAAAGGGCTTTTGAATACATATCCCCATCCTTATGGAATATTCTGCCAGATAGACTAAGATCTATATCTGATTTATCTACCTTCCGGACTAAACTCAAAATGTTTCTCTTCATTGAATATTTTGGTATTAATGAGGAAAACATAAACAGAGACCCAATTTAAAATCGAGAAGCCCACTCAACATAAGTGGATAGGATCCTACCCCTCCCCTCTTTACCTGGCAAAGAATTGAAAGGAACCCATAAAACACCTTATACAAAAAGTATTACCAATACTTTATTAAGAAAGTAGTTAAATATGTATTCATTAAAATTCTATTAAATGTGGCCTTGTAAATAAGTTATATCAAAAGAATTATAGCCTAATCATGTATATATCTGTGATTTAATACTTTCACACCTGTTACTTGTAATTGTTTCCAATGTTATAATGCATTACTGTTTATAATGTGAACTGCCCTGATTACACGATAGGGCGGTATAGAAGACACCTAAATAAATAAAGTATGATTGCTGATGGTGTGTGGCAAACCCATGTAGTGGCATTACAGTGCATAGTAGAGCGAAGAAAGTGTGTGCAGGCCTGTACCCTAACCGTGCAGAGGTAAAGTGTTGCTGGACCGGCCATGAAGCCATGTGGAGACACGCCAGCGGAGGATGCGGCAGGCAATGTGTATCGTCAGCAGGAAGTAGCCTAGCACCTGAGACGCAGGTATTGTGCCCCATGTGTACGCAGGCTCAGGGTGAGCTACCTTCAACTGACGGAGGAGGAGGTCTTTCAGAGATAGACTGGATGGGGCAATGATAACTGAGTTGTGCAACTTACTCAGTGTTGACCTGGAGCCCTCCATTTCCAGAAGCCAGGCCCTGCCAGTGGCTATGATGGTGACCACTGCCCTGGGATATCTGGCAACTTCCAGCATGTGATAGGGGGGGTGACTGTTGGAAGCTCAGTCTACTGCCAGCCATTACATAAGTGCCTTCACCAGGGCCCTGCTGCGGAGGATGCGCTGCCTCATAGCCTTCCCCTGGACACAGTAGATGCGGCAAGAGACAATGCAGGCATTCTGCAATGTTGCTGAATTCCTGTCAGTGCTTGGAAGTATAGACTGCACCCACATTACACTGCAGGCACCATGGTTAGAGCAGATAGCCTACCGGATCAGGCATGGTTACATACCGATGAACATGCAGGTCGTTGTGGATGCCAACATGACCTTCACTGCCCACTACCCGGGATCCTGTCACTATGCATTTGTCCTCGCCCAGTGTAGCCTGGAACAGGCAGCAGCCGGTGGTCAGTTCGGAGATGCATGGTTGCTAGGTGAGTGCGCACATATGTGAACCCCAGGACAAGCCCAGAAAAACGGTTGTTGTAGTATGATGCAATGTGTAATGCAAGCAGGTGGGGATATATGTGTTACTTATATATTGCAACACTTGACCACTGCGTGCACATGCGTTGCTGTTCTGCAGATCCATGCGCACAGGCCATGTCACACATTGTGGAGACAACCAGGGGAAGCCCCATGGCCAAGAGCAGACTGCACACACCAACATTTGGCATGTGTTAGAGCATGGACTGGCGCCATGTGGTGCAGCCACATGGCAGCAGCCCTTGTAGGGCACATCTATGTCTGCCCTATCCAAGCCAGCAGACCCCCCAACCACATCTGTGCCATGCCCCTGCCCCCCCCCCCTTGCAGCAGGCTAGCCCATGTTACCATCCTCCATTGCCCTGCCCCAAATGCCAGACTGCCACACAAGCCATATGTTGGTGTCCTTTCACTGCCACAGTGCCTCTGAATGTTACATATTGTACCCTGCTCTACTAGTAGATGGTGTGTTGTATGCAGTTTGTAACAGAGCATAACCAACACCTGTTCCATGCTCATGTGCACATCTCACATTGTCCTCACAGACTAACGTGGATATCCCCTGAGAACCTGGCTACTGACCCCTGTGTGTCACCCCATGAGCAGGCTAGTCGAGTGGTACAATGCAACCCATCAGCATACCTGGGTGGTTTTGGAGCGAGCAATAGGGGTGCTGAAGAGCTGCTTCCGGTGTCTCGACAGGAGTGGCGGGGAAACACCTCTACAGCCCGGAGTGTGTATGCCAGATATTTGCATTGTGCTGCATATTCCACAACCTTGCACGGATATGGGGATTGCCTGACCCAGAGTCCTTGCCTGCGGAGGAGTGGGAGGCAGCAGATGCAGACAGCGTGGAGGCTGAGAACCAGCAGCAGTCCTGGGTACTGGCCCACTGTGCGCGGCTTATACAAGACAGTTTTTGAGGTGACTGCCGCACACCATCACCAGGATAGGCTACACACATTCCCCAATAAAGTGCCCGCAATGACGCCACATGTGCCGTGTGTTTATTTCCCCCTATGTGTGTACCCTGCCCCCAGGCTTGCAGCCGCCATGGGCGCTTGCTGACACGTGAACTGCAACGCAGTGGAGAAGTGTTTGATGACATGCTGGCAGCGTCATCACCCTCCCCAGCAAGGCAGACCATTGCACATGGTTCAGGCCTACCAGGTGGCTGTGCTGGCGTGCTGTCAGCCCCAGCACCCATCTCTTGGGCCCACAGGAGGCCCACCAAACTACACAGAGAACCAGCAATCGTTGCCTGGTATGCCACCATCTTCCTCATCAGATGCAAGTGTCCCTCCAGATGGCGCTCCACTTGCAGTCTGTGTTCCTACCACGCCTCAAACTTTGCCTCCCTTGCCTGTGTGGCTGCCTGCAGATCCTGCTGGATACAGTGCAGCTCGACCAGTATGCCCTTAGTACCGGCCATCAGGTGTGCACAGGGTCATCCAGGATGTGGAACTGTAGCTCAGTGAGTGGGGCATCATCTGTCGCCAGCTCCACTGCCTTGGGTGTCGCACCGGACTTCACCTCCGCCCTGGCAGGCACACCGGACCCTGTGGTTGTGCTGCATTCCGGCTGTGCACTGGCATCATTTGCGGTGGGTGGTGAGGCTCCCCCTGACACATTGGTTCCAGACTGTGAGGGTTGGGTCCCTTGACAGATATGTTGGAGGCAGAGGATAGTGACATGGGTTGCTAGGTCGGCTTATGGGGTGCCACAATGTGGACTGAATAAGTTCAGCCGGATTATGGTATGACAGAGGCGCCGAGAACCCCTATACAGCAATTTCCTAGGGGCTGGAAATTCCTATGAGGATAAACTGAGTAACTGCTGGCATGATGAGTATACGAGCTGAAGGGTAGAGTACTACGTGTACCTGCATATTATGAGTGATTTAGTTAGTGTTTAGAGACCTAACAGATTAATCTATCAGTGGTGCGACGGTCGGTTCAGTGGAACCTATAGCCTTACGCACACGGACCTGTTGGTCATTTTTCAAAAATTATTAAAAATGGAGGGCCTGCACTCAGAGAGTGAGTATTTACCCTTTTGACAGGCAATCCGACAAAAATTTAGTGTTACTAGAATTCTGTCCGGTTTAGTTAATAGGATCAGGATAGCTTTTTTCTTATGTTGGTCACTATACACCTTTGATGATACGGATTATATAGCGGTGGTATAGTTTGGGTTTTTGACTTCATTTAACACCTATGGAACTGGCAGAGGGATTCCCAGCCTGCACTGTCCCCAATCCACACAACACCCAAGGACTGGCAGAAGACAGGCAGGCCCTGAACCATGGTGGGGACACATACGTAGCCGTCATGGTGCCGACCAGGCCATGGAGCAACTACTACACACCCTCTTGTGTGCCTGGGGTACTGCTGTCAAAGCCCACAACCCCTGAGATGAAGACCTCCTCCACAAACTGCAGCACCTGTTCCTCCAGAGGGGTGAGTCTGTGCTGCTGCACAGGTGGCAGCCTGCTGTTGCTGGCCCTTTTCTCCTTCGCAGCCTGCCGTACCATCTGCCACTTCTTAATATCTTTCACGTCCCTGTTGTGGTGATGGATGGCATTGACGCTCGTGACAATGTCATTCATGCTGACAGCTGTGAGCTGGCATCCTCTGCCATGAAGAGGGCTGCCACATGATGAGCCCCAGGGCCATAGAGGTCTCGGATGGTGTGACGTTGCCTTTCGGGTTTGCTTTGGCCGTTTCGGTGCTGTCTGCCATTGTGTAGCTCAGGTGCTATAGCAGTGTTTGGCCCCCTGCATAAGCCCTTTAACATATATGTGGATACATTGTGCAGCCACGCCATGCTCCGTCCAAAGTCATATTCAGTACCTGCGTAGGTTCCTGAGTGCCAGCAGTATGAAAATCTGCTTGACAGCTATCCGCCGTAGGATGCCAAAGCTGTACACTACGGCGTGATGGCAACATATGCGTTCATGGACTCCCAGACAGTAATACGCATAGGGCTGATAGCACAGTATGAGTACATGTTCGCGTGAGGACAGGCACATAATGGAGCTCAGACCATGGGGCATTCTGCATGTGTAACACCGCTGTACCACACCCATGCTGCCCGGTGATGGCGTACGCACCTTGCACCTTGTAAAGTATTGGCACCACTGCCCATTCTGGGTGGGTATGGCACAGAAGCACTACCCGTGAAGAGCTGAGACTGCCACTGTTCTGTGCATGTGGTGCTCTGTGCCATACCTGTGCACATAGACGTGACCCCCAGGGCACACACCCATGCCTATCACCTCCAGTCCCCTACTTCACCCACGCAGATACGCAGCCCTGCCCTCACAAAAATGACACCTTATGATTCCAAAATGGGAACAGTTTATTTGAAAACCCTGTAAGAGATACAACACTGGCAGCAAGAGCAGTATTGAACCAATGGCAGTAACAAAAAACAGGTATACACATGTCAACGGGGACAGTGCGCACCCATGTCTGTGGCCATGCAGTCCACCCCATTATGCCCCATCGCAGGGCAATCCCTGGCATGGGGATGGCCTATGGTGTAGGGGGGCCCTGCCTGTGCCCTCACTAATCAGAACATCCTGGTGAGTGCCAGTTGTCTGTGCTGCTGCTTGCACATCCTCCCTGAGGTGCCACATCTCTGCCACCAGGGTGGCCAGAGACCAGTCACCAGATGGCCGAATGGATGGTGGTGCAGAAGGGGCCTGGTGCCGGCACCATCATGCTGTGACCATGGGTGCTGGGGTGGCTGTGGGGGCCGCTTCACGTCTTGCACTGTCTATGCCCAGCCTTGCTGTGGACACATGGCCCCCTGGTAGGGACATGGGCAGGCAAGGCTGTGGGCTGTCAGCCACAGCCGGGGGGGGCAACTTCTCCTCTGGCCCCCCCTACTGCATGCTTGCTGGCTGGGCGCTGCGCTACACCGCACTGCCATACCTGGGGTGCTTGGAGGGTGGGGCCTGCATCCCCCCTGCTACCCCATCTGGGCTTCCTCTGCTTTGGCCAAAGGGGACAGTTCTGGTTCCGCTACTACATCTAACTCCCCGCCCTGCCCCATCCCTCAGATTCCTCATCCCGCTGCTGCGCTGTGGCCCCCTCACTGCCCTCCTCCTCCATGGTGCTTTCCTCCATCTCAGTGCTGCTGGATGACTTCCCTATCAATGCTGGAGGTACCGCTGGAATTGACACTTTGGACAGCTGCACTGGTGCCTGGCTGCTGCTCTGGGTTGGTGCACGTGGTATGCCAGCGTTGTCCAGGGCCTCCCTTGAACCGGCTGTGGGGGAAGAGGGAGGGGGGTTAAAGGTCCACACAGGTGTGGCCCTGGGGTAGGACTGGCACATCTCCGTGCGGCCCGCACATGCATTTCACAACCCACCTTCGGGCCACAGGGGTGTGCCATCCCACAGTGCACACTGCATGCCCCCCCTTTGCCCCACCCCCAGTCAGCTCTGTTTTCCCTCTCACATGCCCAGCTGTCGCTTGCCGGTCCCACACCTCTGGGCAATGGACACCCATAGGGGGCAGTATGGGCAGTGCGCAATATGCCTCTGGGTCCACCACTGGTGGTGTGTTGCTCTGTACTGCCCTTCCATGCCATGCTCCAGCTATGTGTGTGCGCACCTGCATGTATTGGATGCCAGCTGGTGCGCACACAGGATAGTTGCACTAGGGGGTGGCATGGCCGCCCCAAGCACATTCACATCATTGCGTATGGGGAATCCACAAACAAATGGTCTGCTGGCACCTGTATGGTAGCCATGGCTGCCACTCCCTGCATCTGCTGGACTGCACTGTGTACCCCACTGACCTTTCTCAGCTGCCAGCTGCTCCCTGATGTGCTGCAGTTGGTTCAGTTGCTTCCGACGCAGTATGCGGTAGTGGCACTTTAGGTCCTTCAGGGTGCATCGCATGCCATTGTCACTGTGGGAGAGAGGGGGAGGGGGGACACACAGAGGCTCAGTTGTGTGCTTCTACATCACCTATTGTGCCTACCTGTATGCTGCCTCAGCCTCGTGGTCTGCCCATCCTGGGGGAAGGGGCATACCCAAGGGTAGCAGGTGTAGGGTGCATGTGATGGTACACCTCTGGCACCAGATTCCTACCCACTGCACCCCAGTACCTTTGACATGTGCCGCGTGCCACCACCAACAGTGTCATCTGAGCCACTGACACACCTGTGTCACCATTCTGGTCCCTTCAGTCACCTCTGCAGTCCTCCGCCCTTCCCTTTCTCACGTGTTGCACGCAGTCTTGCTTGGCACCATGGTATATGGTTGTGGATCGTGAGTGACCTCGGCTGTGGGCAAATGTCATGGCAGGGGGCATCCACTGCTTCAGGAGCCACATCAGTGCATGGTTCGTTAGGCACCATGCCATCCATCATGTCCTGTGGTATCACATTATTGACATGCTGCCACAAGGGTTGTGGGCAGTGGTTGCTGATCCGCTTGCAGGGGTAGACAAGACAGCAAGTATGTGGATACTGCCATTGGGCCGTCCGATCCCTGGGTCAGGGTCGCAGGGACTGCAGGGTGGGGCACAGGCCAGGGGAGTCCCTGGAGTGGGCAGCCCGACCAGAACTCCCCATGCACTGGGCAATGTCATTGCTGTGCACACCCTGTGGTGTTGCTGCTATCCACTACCAGAGGGTGCTGCTGCCTCTCACTGCCTGCTGTGTCTGGATATGCCTACTGCTGTGGGCAGCCAGGGCTGGCACCTGTGCCATGCATGGCCCATCCCCATGCTGTCACCTGCTCTGCAACCATTGGGGCTGCCACCAGCCTGTGGCTTGGCCCTACAGCCCTGTCTCCCTGTGCAGACACACAGCTATGCCTTTCAGGGTGTGCAGGGTGTGTATGGCCTAGAATGGTGCTCAGCCCCTCACCCCCCATTCAGGTCTCCTTGCCTGCGCAATCAGAGTTGGATGGCCCTCCATATGGCCATGGACAGTAGCGGCTTTGGCCACCAGCCCCCCTGGGGTATAGCAACCCCTCATACCGAAGCACAGAACGGGCAAGAGCCTCACTCATTGGGGCAGAAATTAACTGTCCTTCTTGCTGCCATGCTGTCTATCCATCCAGCCACAGGGAGCTCTTGAATAGGCAGCCTGCCGGGCCTGTGTGACGTGTCGTCTGTGCATGGGTACACCGGACGGGTGATACACAGGTTCATGCACACTTGCCGTCCCGCTTCTTTGGCCGCTAGTTTGGACACCTGCACAGGTATCACAGACGAACATCTTAGGTGCCAAGCCTGGGTGCCAGCCCCTGTGTTTACTCTCTATGCCGTGCTGGGTGCCTGCTGTTGTGCTGCATTTTTGAAGCTTGCCTGTTTTGGAGGCGAATGGCTCACGATTCAAGCACCTTTCCTGAGCAGGTATCTTTCTACGGATATGACAGGCCTCTGTGCCTTGTTGAAAAATCAGGCCCATAAGGAACAGTATACCTTTAAGATAACAATCATATCATAAATTAAATGCCTGTTTGAATAGATGCCTTTAACCTCATCCGAAACAGATTAAATCAACAAAACCTCATATCATTCAGTAATATAGTCTACAAACTTGGTGCATATGTCCAAAATGTTCTTGCACAAGTTTAAAAATAATTCTTTGGAGGGACTGGTTTATAAGTGCTTAGAAATAAGTAAAGTTAGTATTATTGCACACATTAATTGTGAGTAGCTATAAAGATGTAGAGGTCTTTACTAAAGCCTAACAGCCTGCCGTAACTGTTAGTGTGTGGGCATGACAGCTACCAGCTGATAAAATACATGCTAATGCCCATCACATGAAGGAGCAGAGTATGGGTGAAGTGTTGGCGTGGAGAACACATTCCAGTTAGCATGGGGGTATGTATCATGTGTTGTCAGTGTGGCAGGTAGTGCGGTTGCACCTAGCAATAAATATGTGGGAGGTGTTAGGTGCACTTGCATTAATTGTGCTTTGTTAGGATACACGTGCCACCCGCACCCCTGATAGAGGCTTTTCACTTAACGCACGCTTGGCATGAAAACTAACATGCATTAAGTGCAAAACTCTTAACAGGCTTTAGTATTAGAGCCCCAAAATCTAGCAGAATATCTTATCAAATTAATATTTGTAAATGGGGTGTCTAGATCTCCTGCTTTATTTACTAAATAGGAGCTTCATTTAAAAATCTTTATATACCACATATTCACAACAGTACTATATCGTTTACATTGTCACAAATGAGATATTAAGATACTACATAACAAACCAGGCCTATCTACAGTAAGAACTCTTAGAGCACTAAAAGTCCAAATAAAATAGATCTTCACCTTTTATGAAAATCAATAAGATGATTCATAGATCTCGTATCTGATAACTGATTCCAGTCCACAGGACTAGAATATATCATTCTAGTCAGAATCCTGAATCCACAGATTAGCGACAGTGCTTTGATCTAGATTTCTATTGCCTATTTATTACCTGTTTTGACCTCTAATAATACTTACCGTTGTGGTGTGATATGGTAGCTGCAGCCAAAGAAAAGAAAAACAAGTTTACTTTTCCTCATTCTTCTTTCTGCAAAAGAGAAGGTTTTTTTCTTGCAAATTTCTAACTGTCCATAGCTTTCTAGATCTCTAGCCTGGTGGCAAACAACCTAAATTTTGGTTAGAAGCTTAGGAAAATCTAGCTTGTTTGTGTACCTTAATTCATATAAGGTCTACTGGCCTGGGACACTGAATTCTAGATATTTACATGCTTGGAATTGAAGTAAACATTTACCTTTAAGTTTACACAGACCTTATTTCCTACTTGATTTTGCAGTAAAAGTATAATTTTAAATTTACAGGGTTCTTTCCATTGTGGGCTAACTTATTCATACAAGTAGAAATAAAGTTGTGTTTTATTTTTATATACTGTTGCAAGCCTACCACATTCCTAGGGGCGTGGTTAATTAACTCAGCAGCTGCTGCCTGAGCCAGGCAGAAAGCAGTTTGATCCAGTATTTTCCAGCACACATGTGGAACTCATCCTCCTTGCTTCAGGAGAGTCTACACAGCTAAGCTTTTCTCACTTTTTACTTTTTGGCTGATTTTTGATATACTATTAATAATTGTAAAACTCCTTATTTAGGCAAAAAATCCCCCACTAATATACCCAAAAATATCAACTAATATTTCAGACCAGACATAAGCATCTATGGTGGCTCACTTTTCAAAAGGAAAAGAATTCACTAACTCTCGGAGCCAAAAACATGACCCAAAGCAGAGGGTGAGTCAACAAGCAACTGGTTAACTCCAGACATCAGCAGTCTAAAAAACCTCTTGTCAAAAATATATATAGTGTATCATAAGGTTTTTGAGACTGTCATGTGTGATTAGAAATCATGCTAAAAACAAATATCTCAAAAGGTGCTGTCAACATGTGGCTGCAAAATATGCTAAAGGAGAAGCATTCAAAATGTTATATAATAGTTCCCCAAAAGTCTCTTGGCTTTATATTCAGCTTGCAGTCAGATTTGCATGCAACTGTGAGCCGGCAGCTGTGACAGTTGGCAGGTGCTGGGGTGCCCATTTTGCAATGACCCTGCTGCTTTTATTTATTTAGTTTTGAACATTTTATTGTATTCTTAAAATTTGCTGCTGCAGTGCTCAGCTGCCGGCCCAATGCAGCCTGTGATCCCTAGCAATAATTTTTTTACATGCCTGCTTATTTTAGCCACTGTTGTGTCTTCAAAGTCTATCTGGAATGTACGAAGGCGCACTGCCAGTCTATTTAGCTGTTCGTTTCCTTAGACTAGTAGGCTGGGCTCCACTGTCTTGAAGTGTACGCTATCCCTCTGGCTTGCAGAATATATCGCTTACGCATATGTCCAGACAGAGTTGAGCCTTGAGGGTCATGTCATGGCTCACAGTGTCCGTATGATGGCCATGTCAGCGGCCAACCTCCACTCTTTCTCTGCAGAGGAAATCTGCAAGGTTGTTATATGGTCCTCTGTCCATGCCTTCGCAGCCAATTACTTTTTGGATAGACATTCCTGACGGGATAACAATTTTGGTCAGGTCATGCTTTGGTACCTCTTTGGGTCTTGGTGTCAACTCCTACCCACCGGCCCTTCTGTCTGCCCAGGCTACCTGCAGAATGCCTCGGGTCAATGTCTTCTGAGGATAATGAATCAGATGAGTCCCTTGGGAAGGACTATCTTCCTGTTCTTTCTGACTTTTCCAGTTCGGTACCCTGTTTGGACATATTCATAAATGACCTGGAAAGTGGAATAACGAGTGAGGTTGTCAGATTTGCAGATGACACAAAACTATTTAAAGTTGTTAAAACCCAAGAGGATTGTGGAAAATTGCAAGAGGATCTTGATAAATTGGAAGACTGGGCATCAAAATGGCAGATGAAATTTAATGTGGACAAGTGCAAGGTTATGCACCTAGGGAAGAACAACCCAAACTATGGTTACACGATGCAAGGTTCCACATTAGGAACCACCACCCAGGAAAAAGATTTAGGCGTCATTGTGGATACCATGTTAAAACCTCGGCCCAGTGTGCAGCAGCGGCCAAGAGAGCAAATAGAATGCTAGGTATGATAAGGAAAGGAATGGAAAATAAAACAAAAGATATTATAATGCCTCTATATCGTTCCATGGTGAGACCGCACCTTGAATATTGTGTGCAATTCTGGTCGCCGTATCTTAAAAAGGATATAGCGATTTTAGAAAAGGTTCAGAGAAGAGCCACCAAAATGGTAAAGGGGATGGAAGGATACTCCTATGAAGAAAGGCTAAAAAGGTTAGGGCTCTTTAACCTGGAAAAGAGACGGCTGAGGGGAGATATGATAGAAGTCTATAAATTAATGAACGGAGTGGAACGGGTAAACGTAGATCGATTGTTTACCTTATCAGAATATAGAAAGACTAGGGGACATGCAATGAAGCTACAGGGTAAACTATTTAAGACTAATAAAAGAAAATATTTTTTCACTCAACGTGTAATCAAACTCTGGAATTTGTTACCGGAGGATGTAGTAAAGGCTGTTAGTGTAGCTGGGTTTAAAAAAGGTTTGGACAAGTTCCTGGAGGAAAGGTCCATAAACCATTATTAAGAAGGGACCCAGGATATCAATGCTTGAACCAATACAAGCATTGTGCAACCTGTGTCCCTTGGGGAAACTGCTAGGTACGTATGACCTAGATTGGCCACTGTTGGAAACAGAATACTGGGCTTGATGGACCTTGGTCTGACCCAGTATGGCATATCTTATGTTCTTATGTTGGACTGTGCTGTCTTCGGGTTCCAGTAGCTTGGGAGTGCCATATGTGAGGACTTGCTTCCTGCTTGCTTATAGATGAAGCATAGTTACTCATTTGTAGCAGGTGTTCTCTGTGAATAACAGGAATAAGTCCTCACAACTCTCCCACCTCCCTGGAGAGTTGTCTTTTGACTCCTGCTATGTTTGACTGGGGAAGATGGTGCCACGGTAGGCAAGACGGCATGCACACATGCAAACCTCCACCACTTTAGCACGTAGGCCGTGTGCATTGAGTCCTTGCAGGATGCCAGGAGGATATTGGTGACACCCTCTGGAAGATTGAGCTCGGAGAGGACTATCCGTATGAGTGCCTGCCATGCCTGTCTTCTTTTGGAAGCTGGGGAGCATTCCGTGCAGGGTTTCATTGGTGACATTGCCCGTATATGAGGACTTATTCCTGCTGTTCAGAGGATGCCTGCTACAGTTGATTAGCTATGCTATCTCCACTTTCCGGGCCGCATCTTGGTCTTCAAGCCAGACCTTTGCAGCCCATTACTGCCTGGAGAGGGAGTCCCGACGGGTCAGCATTTTCGGTCAGGCGGTACTCCGGAATCTATTCGAAATTTAGGCAACTCCGGCCCTCTGATGTGAGGCTACCGTGGGGGATGCATTCTCTGAGAAAGTTCTCTCGCTGCTGTTGCGGCTCGCCTAGAGGGAGCCTTTTTTTTTTTTCCTCAGCTATAGGTTCTTGGTAGCCTGTAGCTAGGGAGTCCCATATGTGAGGACTGACTTCCTGCTTGTTCCTGGAGACAGCGTAGTTACTCACCTGTAACAGGTGTTCTCCAGGGACAGCAGGAATCAGTCCTCACGACCCTCCCTCCTCCCCTGGAGTTGCAGTCCTATTATTGCTTTTTATTCTTTTTGCCGTCTTTTTAGCTATGTCATCTGACTGAGCAAGATGGCACCCTTGGGCAGGAAGGGGACCGCGCATGCGTGAGGCATTCCCAAAGGCTTTCTTTGAAAGCTGGGGCAACTGCTCCGCATGAGGGCTCTGTTGGCATCGACGTCATCCATATGTGAGGACTGATTCCTGCTGTCCCTGGAGAACATCTGTTACAGGTGAGTAACTACGCATACTGATTGGCTTGAAAATAAACGCAGACATTTACAATTTATAAATCTGTAAAATCAGAAGCTCTTCAGATACATAGAGGGTCCCAATATTCCGTGGCGGTAGCTAATGTGATTATAGCGCCTAGCCATTGCTACTGAACACTAAACCCAGATATTCAATTCTAGTGCCATATCTGGCCACCTGCGTTGAATATCCAGGTCAGCCACTGAAGCAGGAAGCTAACCAGGGCAGAGGCAACTATTCAGTGTGTTAGTGCCACTGAATATCCTGTTTAGCAGCATTTACAATTTGCAGGTTTGCAAAAAGTGTACTTGCCTTTAAATATCAAGCCCTGCCAGAGTAGTGGCACCCGCTTAAGGCAGCAGCGCTGGGAAGCTCATCAGTGAGCTTGGCAAAGTCGGCAGGGTCCCGAAGTGGTGTGTTGACTGCTGCTGGAGGGTCGGTGGTGGAGAGCGTGTGCGTGAGGTTCCTTTTCTGGGTCAGTGTTCCAACACTGGGAACCTGCAATCAACCGCGGGAGGCTTGGCTGTTTCTTTGGCAACGTCTGCTGCCTCCCCAGTGGCTCTACAGACTTCAGAAGCTGGACTGGGTATGGTTGGAGCGCTAGGTCCTTTTTAACTTATACGTGCAGAGGTTTTCACGTTGGAGTCAATTTGGACAGCCATAGCCAGCCTTGGGGAAAAGTTGTTCCCACAGGTTCAGGCTCTGACTGTGCAAGCACAAGAGAATAAGCAACAATTACAGCACCATATGGAAGCGATTTCCTCCTTACAGTCTCTAACAGCTGATATTCAAACCAAGACGGCTGATGTGGAGGAATCTGCTAGTACTTTCCAGAAAGATGTTCTTGCTCTTCAGGTTAGGATTGAGATATTGGAGGACTTTGCCAGATATTCCAATTTGTGTATTATCAGTTTTCCATAGTCATCTGTTACCAAGTGATCTGCGTGCAAACTGTGATCTGAAAGACTTCAGAAAAAAACTTAAGATGCACCTCTTCCAATCACATTACAATTTAACCTCGTGAAATGCACTCAGGCATGTATAAATATGTATATTGATCCTGTGTAAGGTCCTAACAGTCAGTCATGTGTAAATATGTATATAAATACCCTGTGTGAAGTCTTAACATCAATCAACTGTAAATCTGTAACCCTATCTTTTGCTGTGCACTACCTCCCCCTCCCTAATCACAATGTATATATCCCTAATTACTGGCCCGTACAGCCAACCTTACCATGTATAGCAACCGCTGCTTATCACTGGAAGCAGCGGGATACAAATGTATGCTAAACAAATAAATAAATAAGTGCTAAAGAGTTGTTTAAGCAATATTTATTGGAAGTGTTTGGCATACCAGTTGAATCTCATTCGGTATGCCAAGCACTCCCAGTACTGTCTTTCTACTGGGAGACGATCTTCTGGTGGTGCAGGAATATCTGGAGTTTCCGCACTGTTGGAATCATTGGATGTGGAGACTTTTAGTTCTGCTACTTTGGGAGTGAAAAAGATACTAACAGATTGGGATTGGTTTCTTAGGATTTATTTTCGCAAGAGGGTTTTTATGTCTTTAGCCAAGGAATGTCTTGTCTTACTAGTCTATTGTTTTTTTTTGAAGGTGTGAATAAACAGGTAGACAAAGGTGAGTTGGTTGATATAGTGTATCTGGATTTTCAGAAGGTATTTGACAAGGTCCCTCATGATTGACTCCTGAAGAAATTAGTCAAGGGATGGGAAGCAATCCCCTCTTGCAGATTGGGAAATGGCTAAAACATAGGAAACGATAGAACTAACTGGTCAAGTTCTCAGTAGAACAAGTGGGAAAAGCATGCAGAGCATGGCTCATGGGATTCTTTCCAACCCCTCTGCTTGTTTGTGTGTGTGTGTGTGGCTTTCTCCTGGAGAGTGGGAAGGGGCAATTTATGAAGAGTGCAGTATCCAAGCATTCTGTACATTTGAAAAGCATAATCAGATGAAACAATGTGTAATGATATATCAATGCATTAGATTTATTTATTTATTTATTTTATTTATTATACATTTGTATACTGCTACTTCCAGCGATCAGCAACGGTTTGATTACAGATTGGAAATTGTCAAATCATGACAGGAAATTTTTTTTTTTTGAGGTATAAACACATTGATTAGACAGGAAAGCACAGCACACAGAGAACTATTTTACAGGGAACATGGGCTATGGAGGGTTAAGTGGCTTGCCCAAGACCACAAGGAGCACCTGTGGGACTAGAAACCCCAGTCCTTCCGGCCCAAGGTTGCTGTCCTCTAGTGGGATTTGAACCCCCGACCTTCCGGCCTGAAGTACCTTGCCCCAACCACTAGGCCACTCCTCCACTCCTGTTGTTCCTGTCAAGAGATTTCAAATCATGGCTTTCAGTTAGTGTGCCAGTTTCCCACAGCAGCATGTCCCACAGCAGCAGTTATTGGCAGTACATACAGAAAACATTTAAGAAAACTGTACAGTTCAGTCTAGTAGGTTTTACAGTATAATTTACAACAAACAAACGTAGAAAACAATGGCAGATAAGACCATATAGCCTATCCAGGCTGCCCGTCCATAAGAACTATTACTTTCTACAATATTTTCTTCTCCCTCAGAGATCCATTGTATGTCCCATGCTTCAAATATAGTTCTTGTTTTAACCACCTTCATTGGGAGGCTGTTCTACACATTCACCACCAGATTAGCCTGTAAGACAAATATGGAGTCGGCAACTTCTTCATGGACATCTCCTCTGCCTTTGATAGAATATCCCACTCCATAATGATATAACGACTACAAGAAATTGACCTAGGCAGCAACACTATAAAATGGTTCGAATCATACCTCAGCAACCGAACCCAGCAAGTCAAATGTGGTGAAAACAAATCCACAAATTTTGACATACCGTATGGCATCCTTCAAGGGTCATCCATCCTATTCAACATATACATTCAGCCCATCTGAAACGTCATCATACGCCATAAGATGCATTACCACCTATATGTGGATGATATCATGGTCTACACTCCCATACATGAACCGGACCTGTCTCCCATAACCAAGTGCTTAGAAGATATGGTTACATGGCTCAACAACAACTCCCTCTCTGTGAACTGTGACAAGACTGAAGCGATGTTCATTACCAGAAGCTGTGATAAGGAAGCTTATCATAGTTCAAGAGGAAATAATACAAGAGGTGAATTGGCTCTGAATAAGCAACCTGTGCTGGCTGGTAAAAGCACTAAAACAGAGTGTTTATCTAAAAGACTACCAGACCCAGAATGCACTGGTTCACAGAAAGCCTCTAGGAGAGCTGAAGTAGGGAAACGTGTGCCTAATCAGAGAAGCAATGATGTAATCCCTAATCACACATCTCCTAGGGCAGGGCTTAATTCAGAACACCTGCAGTGTGCTAAGGTGGAGCAGCCATCTAGGCACTTTAAAGCTAGAAGAAATTCATCATACAGACAGCAAGGAGAGCAAGGACAGCAAGGAGAGCAAAGACAGCAAGGACAGCAACGGGAGCTGGAGAAGGAGAGACTGATCGTGAACAGAAGGAAGAACAGCAAGACATCCAGAAGGTCTAAGAAAGGAGCCCAAGGCAGTACGTATGCTGGGAGAGATTCCTGGGGCAAGCATTCTTCATTGGACTGAAAGAAGCCAGATGCTTGGAGATATACAGCCAGGAACCCTCGGACAGCACCTGTAAGGGAGACGGCTGCATCTACAGAAAGAAGGAGCTCTAATACCTATTTAAGGAGGTATGGGAAAAGAGACCTAAAGTCCAGAGATTCTGACTGGAGAGCTGGGCACAGAGGTTTTGCTACCTACTGGCCAAAATACCCAGAGAGGAAACCTAATGACAACGTGATCTCAGGTATGAACTCTGATCTGTTCCCTAGCTTTGCACAAGGAAGACAGCAGGGAAACAGTTTCTATCCTGGTAGAGATCAGTTAGAGAAATCCTCTGGGCCAGTGTTTGAAAGTGATCCTATGATATTTCAAGAGCAAGGGGAAATATCAAATGAGGAAGTTGAATGTATGGATTGTTCTCTTTCCAAGCTGCTGTTCTAAAGTAATCCTCAGATAAGGATCAAACACCAAAAGGAACTGTACTGATTTTTAGCTTCCCAGAAAAGTTTCTTTGAGAGAAAGCTTTGGGGAAAGTTGGAGCCACGTGGAGAGTGGGCCAGCAATTGTTTGCAGCTGGTTAAGCACCTGTGATTAGAGTAAGGCACAAGTGCACGTGGGACTTTGGAAAAAGCTTCTTCTCTGTGTGAATGCAAGAAAGCTGTTTTTTTTGATAAAGAGAATTTTCCTTTTGGGTTTATTTTTCATTCCAGCACTGCTAAGAAAGTTTATTAGCAGGGGCTAGAAGAAAGACCTTTTCTGTTCCATCAAGGTCTTTACTAAGTTGTTGCATAAGTAATTCAGTTGCCTTATTTGTTTTGTTTCCTGAATAAAACTCCTGGAGAAAATTATCCTGTTGATGTTACCAAGCATATTTGTGCGAGGGAATAACACCCCATAAATAAAATCAGTTTTCTGCTTTACACTCGAGCAACTACAATTCTTTATTCTTGTTAAACAGCTAGTTTTGTTTGATTGAACTACAACGCCCACAATCCTTTGCAAGTCAAGTAAATTCATGTCCTTGCCAAGATTGTGGAACTTTCACAACAAGCACCCCCGTTTACAAAGCACCACCTTTACTTCACCTCCAACAATCAATGTCCATGACAAATCCATATTGGTGAAAGAAGAAGTAAAGTACCTGGGCATCACATTGGACAAAAACCTGACTCTTCAAACCCACCCTTAACAAAACTACCACCAAAGCGCACCACAGATTAAAGCTCATCAGAAGGCTCAAACCCATCCTAAGCAATGATCACTTCCGCTTGGTCTGCCAAGCAATAATCACAAGCAATACTGGATTATGCGAACTCGCTCTACCAAGGGCTACCTAAACAGTCCCTTCACCCTCTCCAGTTGGTTCAAAACACGGCGGCCCGCATTATTACAAATACGGCAAGAAACAAGCATATCACCCCAATCCTTCAACAGCTATACTGGCTACCCATCCTCTCACGCTTAAGATATAAAGCAACCCTAAACATCTTCAAAATCTTCCACAATCTCTCGGCTACTGCCCTTCAGAGCCTAGTAACCAAGGACCCCAGCATGAGGCCCAGGCGCAGTACTATGGTGAACAAGCTCATCACACGTGCTGAATATCAACGATCCATTCAGTCTACAACTAAAAGATCTCAGTCACACGCGGCACCTGCACTATGGAACTCACTGCCTGAACTAATGAGGACAACAAAAGACATTAAAGACTTCTGAAAGATGTTGAAGAAACTTCTGTTCACCAAACACTATGGACTCTCCCAAAGCTCATATCCAGCTACAGTCAACTAATGCCTCTTATACTTATCTGAACGCTTACCCTTACCCCCTCCCTACCTTCTTAAAATATACCTAATTTCACCCTTTAAACCACTTTGATTGAAGGATAAGGTGGTATATAAAACTAGATAGATTTATTTATGTTTCTTTTATACCGCACTATTTGAAATCAGTGCGGTTTACAAGTAACGCATTTGTCTAGTGTAGGCAAGGGCCTTACTGGACTTACAATAAACAGGTTCATTATACAGGGTTCAACAGGGTAACTATATACACTCGGGTATAGCAGTTCTTTATACAGGGTTAAACAGGGTAACTATGTACATTCTTGGGTGTCGCGGGATGTTGTGGTCGCCTAAAATTATTTACATGCTAACACCGTCAACATTTACATTCTCTCTGGTAATAGTTCTTCTTGTCTACATGTGGGGTTGGCTGTACATGGGGGGGGGGGGAGGGTGCACACAGGGGGAGGGTTTGAGTGGGACTATCGAGAGCAGGGGATGGGGGTGAGTACTGGGTTGTGCTGGAGGATAAATAAATATGCATACAACTGTAGCCTTAGCACTGTTCCCTTCCCTTCCCTTACAGTTGAACCTGTCAGTTCTCCCTCTCCACTAGCCTTTCCTCAACTATCTCCTCAAGCCTGTCTATCACTCTCCTCTCTCTCTAGCTCATTCTTTCCTCTTTAACACCAACTCCAATCTTTGTAGCAGCAGTGCAGTGGAGCTGGTGGGTGGAGGAGAGCAAGAGGCCTATGAGCTAGCTACAGTATTAAAAAACTGGTAGAGTTGAGGAGACAGGAGTTAGGGATGTACATTTATTTGAAAGTACACAAAACACACAAAATGGGTGAAAATTTTGAAAAGAAAAGCAAGCATATGAATAACTACTAAGGGTTAAGTGGAAGCATCAGCTGGCATTTAGAAAGGACCCGTAATCTCGGGTCTTCGCCAGCCCAAGCCTCATCTGTATCCACTACCCAATAAGTATCAATCAGTTTTTATTTTGAAAAAGTTTTTAATAAAAGCAATATTGCTTGTATCTCTATCCAAAATACTAGAAAGTGCCTAGAAACCAACACTTAGCTTTGTAATGGAAAAAGACGTTTCTTTCCAAGGCATCTCAACGGTAACTAAAAAGAGGTCCCAAAATGAGGCATAAACCCCAGTGCTGCTTCTTAATACTTCATTGCGGCACAAAGGGTCTACAATGGGTGCTTCAATACTGCATATTTAACATTGATGTTTCAGCCCCACACAGGCTTGCCCCAGGAGTAAATGCAGAATCTTGTCGCCTCAACTGATAAATGAAAGAACGCTATGGTACTGCTGGAAAAATGTAGCATTTAAATACTAGTGACTCCAAAAGATTCCGGTCCATGTGTGTGTGTTCCAAAATAAATAAATAAATAATTAAATAAAATAAATATTTGCAAGCTCAATACACTGATCCAGGTTTATTGTTGTATTTGGGACCCCAAACTTTCTTCTAAAAGTAATTCTCTAACTGTGTGCACATTACCATCTTCTGAACATGTTTTTCAGTTTTGTTGGATTGCGCAACAATATTGGTTCATTTTACAGAGTCATGCTGTGTTTCAGGATTTGCCCTTATTCTCATATAAACGGGGGCAGAATTTGAAGGATTTATTGATCTCCACGAACAAGCAGGAATGAGTCTTCACATATGGGGTATCGTCGGCACCGACGGAGCCTGCGCGGGAACGCTCCCCAGACAGATTCTTGGGGTACATACACCAACTGAGATCGGGATAGCAGTAGAGGAGGATCCACCAGCACAGAAGATAAAAGTGCGGGAACTCTGCTCTTCTGGCAAATTACTTCTATCTGTGCCCTTCTCTTCTATTGCTAACTCCAGACTTTGCTCCTTTCGCCTTGCTGCACCTTATGCCTGCAACAAACTACCTGAGTCTGTATGCCAGGTGCCTTCTCTGACCCTTTTCAAATTCAGGCTGAAAACTCACCTCTTCGCTGTCGCTTTTGGATCTTGACTCGCCTAATCTCCTTGTGTTTCTTTACCATTCCCCCTAGATGTTTCCCTGTCTACACCTTCTGTGTTGTCTGTCTTGACTAGATTATAAGCTCTGATGAGCAGTGACTGTCTCTTACATGTCTGTGCAACCCTATGTATGTCTTGTAGCACTATACAAATGCTCAGTAGTAGTATGTTGAAGAGGTCTATTGAGCTGCAGAGCCAACAGAGCTTTTTGTGCAGTCCATCTCCCTGGGCCTGGGACTACCTTCAACTACTGGAGTCCATGGTGTTGACCCTGGTCAGGGCACACATGCACTTACTGCAGAAGCATCTACTAGCAACATAGTCTATTAGCTCTGAGGTATTTTGACCAGATGCTGCTTCTCCCAGAGAAGGAGCACCTAATGTGTGGTTAGTTCCACCTTCTGATGGTTGGCATACCCTTGGAAGCACCAGGTTGAGTGAAAATCAATACAGACACCAGCTTGAAGGGCTAAGAAACTTGCTACCTAGGTCCAGATGGATATTGGTCCACCCAGGAGGCCTCCTGGCCAATCAACAGACTGGAGGCCAGAATAGTTCACCTGACTTTGCAGAAGTTACTGCCCCTGTTGAAGGGCAAAGCTGAACAGGTATTCGCAGAAAGTGCAACAGCAGTGGCCTATGTCAAGAAATAGGGTGGAACTCACAATACCGGTGTGGCCTGTGAGGTGGCAGAATTGCGCAGCTGAGCAGAGATAAACCTGTTTGCTTTGTTGACAGCTCACATATCTAGTGTTGACAGTGTGCAAGCTGGCTTTGTTGAAACAGTGGATCTTGGCGAGTGGGAACTGAGTCCTCACACCTTCAGCCTCATAGTGAGGAGGTGGGGGCCTCCTAGTATTCAACCTGATGGCCACTCAAGAAAATGCCAAGGTGGTGACTTTCTTCAGTCTCGGAAGGGATTTTCAAGTGGCAGGCTTAGATTTCGCTGCTCCAGATGAGGCCTCAGGAAGGTCTTCTGTATGTCTTCCTCCATGTGGCCCTTGATGAGTCACCTTTTGCACAGGATTCAGTCTCATCCAGGCTTTAGTGATTCTGGTGGGCCCAGACTTGCTATACAAACCCAATAGTACATGCTTCCTTAGCTTGTTGGTGGGGCTCCATCTTCTGTTGAGCAAAGGGCCTTCTTTGGCAAGGGTCCCTAGTGATGGAGGACCCCTTTCCCTTCTGTTTACAGCCTGACCCTTGAAATGTATAAACTGTTCATAAAGGTCTGCTCAAGAGTGGGAGTGGACGCCCTGCTTAAGGCCCATAGGGCTTCTACCTGCTTGGCTCATATGAGAGTCTGGATGGTCCTTCCTTACTGAGTGACTCAGAGAGATGGTGTGCCTCTTGGGCTTTGGTGGCCAGGAAAGAGTATAGCTAGTGTTGTCCTTCTTGCAGTCTGGGTTGGGACGAGTTCCTCGCTCTGAACTCTCAAGTTTTGTTGCCAGCCCTACTGCTATAGGGGATGTGTTCAGGGTATGTCCATAGCAGCGCACCCTGATGTCTCCTCTTTCCTTAGGGGAGTGAAGCGGATCCGTCTGCAAGCTTCTTTTTGGTTGGAATGGAAATGTCCCAGGTAATCAAAACCTCATCATTCTCAATAATTTTCTTAGTATTGTGATCCCAGTGCAGCAGTATATTTACAAAGTTTTCCAATAGATGAGCCGTACCACCTTGTCTTTAGGTGTAGACTTTCTCGCATCAGAATATTGCAGCTAGCTGTGAGATAAGTAACTGTTTCCAGCTGTTTATTACAGAATCTATTTTACCCCTCCTTCGCCCTCCCCCCCTTCCCCCCTTCCCCCCATGCTTGCTGTAAACCCTCTCATCTGTAGTCCAATATTCTGGGTCCAAACTGTCATTGTTTCATCCTCCAGTTTCAATTCATCTCTCTCTAATCATTCATGTGTCCCGTTTTGTATTGTTTCTGGATAAATACTTTATATTTACCACTGTATTTATGCATTTGCCACATGTTTTTATTTGTTGATCTAATTCTTTAAAGATTGTTTTTCTCTTGTTTTGCATATTTTGTTTCATATATGAACTGGTGAATTCTCTCATTTCTTCTGGGAACTGGATTCTGGACATTTTCGTATTTGAATGCTTTTCATGCATTTGGCCTGGAGGCTTATGATAATAATTGTATGCATAGTCTATTTCTATGAAGCCCATTCTTCCTTTTGTTCTAGTAGCGTACCATCTTAGCATATACTTTACCGTATGAGCACGGAGGAGTGTTTTCTTCAATCAGTTCAAGATATTTGTGAGACCAGTTTCAAAGCTGTATAAGAGTACAGGAAATGCAAGCTGATTTGATGGCTTCTGTCTTATTTCATGATAAAGTACTTAGTTATAATCTCCTGTAATATTTTATCTCCAGGAACAAGCAGGAATGAGTCTTCACATATGGGTACGTCGGTACCGACGGAGTCTGCACGGGAACGCTTCCCAGCGTCCAATCAGAAAGCTTTTGGAAGCATCCCACCACGCCTGTGTGCTGCCTTCCCGTCTTCCCAACTGCCTCTCCTCCGTTTTCGTTTTTCCGCGGAGCCGGCAGGACATCGTCCTGTCACCGTAGAAAATTCTTCTTTTATTTTTTATTTTTCTTGTGGTCGCGACTGCCTTCCCCGACGCAACCGTTAGCGCCGGTGTTTCTTTTTTCCTTTCTTGTAAAATTTTTCCTTTTTAAGGAATATTTTTCCTTCTTAGTGTCTCACGGTTTTTCAGGCCTGCTGGGCCTCTCCACTTTCCTTCATGGAACCGCCAGCCACTATCCCTAAGAAATGTACAAGCTGTGGCTGTACAAACTTAATTTTAGACACTCACAGTTGGTGTCTAACCTGCTTGGGTCCTGACCATTTTCCTCCGGAGTGTCCCTCCTGCAATAGTATTGTGGGAAGAAGTTTTCAACATCGAGTTCCCCTCGACACGCGGTCCCCATCCAACTTCAGGGCACCGACTATATCTTCTTCTACACAGGATCAGGTAACCCAGAAACAGTCTGTTAAGACTAGCCAGTCCTCGAGAGGCAGATCTCATGCACAGCATAGAGATGCCTCCGGCCTTGCCCTCAAGAATCCACTGGCTTCAAAACCTCAGTGGGAGTCTTCGGCCTCCAAAGCCCGTGTGGGGTTTCAGATTGTTCCTGAGGTTCACCCCTCACAGAACATACCTGAGCCATGCCTGGTGGTGGCATCCGCTTCGAGCGGTACCGATACCCCGGCATTGGCAATGGTGTTGGATGAAACATTCCTCACCAAGGATCGTCGTCTGGCGTCATCGGTACCTACGGGGCCGTTGCATACGCTGCAGACCGACTTTCCAGTATCGGTACCGGTACCGATACTAGTACCGACGTTGATACCCTCCAGATGTGCAACGATAGACTTGCTTCCTTCGATGCCGAGTCTGGAATCGATCTCCAGTCTGGAGGACTGGGTACTGACTTGCCTTGGTACCGACACCAGACGGTACTGAAGGCTCAGTTCCGATAATTCGGATCCGGAATTATCGGTTTCTACGATACCATTAGAGTTGCCACCAGCTGGCCTTCATCCACCGATATCGGATACGGTACCGAAGTCGGTACCGCTATCCACATTACCATTGCTGTCGGTGCTTCCATGCTTCTCTCGTCAGGCTCGCTTCCCTTGATACCGAGTTTGGAATCGATCCCTAGCATGGACGATGTGCTACCGACTGGCGTTGGTCCCGACCTCCTGCAATACCGGCAACCATCCTCTAAGGATACCATACTGCACCATTCAGGATCTTCTATTCTTATAAACTTGGATAGATCCCTCGGTGCCAACGCTAGTTCTTCATCAGATCTAGCCTATCCAAGGGAAGTTCCCTCTGGGGATCCTTCTTTTCAGGCTTTCCTCCTGGATATGGCAAAATCCCTTGCCATTTCTATTCCTGGACTGGATCCTACACAAGGGAATACGGGATCCCCCTATATTCCTGGGAGAGCAAAGGAAAACATCATGCTTCCTTTGCATCATTCCTTGCAGGATCTCCTTCTACGAATGTGGGCAGCTCCTTTAAAGGTACCCCCACCTTCCAGAGCAACTGATCTTCTATATCAGGTGCCCCCCTCTCCAGGATTTCAAAAAACGCAACTTCCTCATCATTCCATTGTTGTGGAATCAGCAATGAGGCGGGTGAAGAGTACTAAAAAGCACTCTTCTTATCTGCCAGGTCGTGAGTCTAAGACTTTAGATGCCTTTGGATGCCAAACCTTCCAGGCATCCATGCTTTCAGCAAAAATTCTCTCATATATTTTCTATATGGGTTTATCTCTTGAGAAGGTCACAAACAAATTACATATTTTGACTCCTTTTCTTCAAGAGCCCAAGAGTGCTGACTATTCCTCACTGGTTAGTCAGGCTCAAAATATCTCTAGGTTTCTTACTCGTGCTTCCCTAAACTCCTTTGAGTCTGTTAGCAGGACTTCTGCTATAGCTATAGGGGCACGACGTAAAGCCTGGCTCCAGGCTTCAGACTTGGACAAATGGGCACAAGAAAGACTGGGAAATACTCCTTGCACTGGAGAAAATCTCTTTAACAAGGAGTCTTTACTCCAGGTTGCTCAGTTAACCACTGACTTCCCTGTTTCCAGAGGCTGTTCTACGCCGCCTTCTTTCCCAGTTGGTAGGACATGTCCTGACAAATTTTCTTCCCCCAGGGGGAGAAGGTTTTATCCATCATCTGCCCATCATACAGATGTTCCCAAACAGGGGAAACATCACCCTGGTCTGAAGAATCCACAACCTCAACAGGGTCAGCAAACCCAGCAGTCGCAGGGTTTCAAATAGATCATCATTGCCCCTCTTGGTTGGTGGTTAGAATAGCAGTCTGCTTCTTTTCATTGCAGTATCGGCACTAAATTTATCCTAACCTTCCTAGATATCTCTTCATGAGATATCTTTTCTTTCACTTTAAGAGTCTTTATGATGATCATGCCCATACTTAACAGGTTTTCCTCTTCCTCTTAGAGGAAAGAGAGGTAACAACTATCAATAGACAGTTGTTTCCCTGTACTGGCATGTATCATATCACCTGTCAGAGACTTCCTCCATAGTCGGTCTCTTTCAACTCTGTCTTACCTCCCTCTTACTACAACATTTGGTTTGTAAGAGTGACCCTTTTACACTGGTAAGCCCCTATGGTCCTCTACCTGTTCTACTGGGGGATTCTCCCTTCCGGAGTTGTCTCCCCCCCTCCCTTGTTACCTTAGGGCAGCTCATCAGACAATAGGAAGTCCTACCATGTCTGTTTCTTTTTCCCAATCTAAAAAAGGGAGAGGGAAAATAAATTTTTTCCGCTGCCCTGGTAAGTTGCTGCAGTTACAGCAATTCCTAGTGCTTCAGCCTCTGGTTTTGTTCACCACACAACCAGGGATTTCCCTCCACTAGCAATCCTTCTAGCCTCAGTGCTAAGTCCCGAACAGGTTATCCAACCTCGTTTGGGAAGCCCTATTATCACAGCCTGGTTGGTTAACTTCTATTCTTTGCCCCCTTGTCCTTGGCAGAATAGTTGGTTACCTGCTGGCTCTCCACAGCCAGTTTTTTCTTCTAACCAACCTGCAGCATGCTCTCTGCAACTCTACAGAGTAACTTTGCACTATGGGCACTTGCTAGAGAGCATTAGTATCTTGCCTAGCAGATAACCCCAGATGGTTAGAAAGGGTTCCCCCAGTCATGTTTTCATGACTGGTAGGTATTCCCTACCCTTACCATCTCATCTTAAATCTCTTTTGAGACATAAGCCTCAGGCCTTTCATTACGTGAAAACCTAAAGAAGGGCCAATTCCCTGGCTTGGCCCATATTTCCTTTCGTCTTCTCGTCAGAGATAATTTTCTTCAATGGCAGCTAGAGGACGCCTAATACCCATCTTGCCCTCATAGGCGGGTCACTAGGGTATCTTCCTCCAGTGGCGTCCTCTATCCATTCTCCATACTGCAATTCTGGAGAGATCTGGACTTCCTGCCTGCAGACTGAAGTTATCCTCTGCATTTTTCACGTAGGCCATCCTGGTTATTCAAAAGCTTGAATTCTGAAAAGAATCCAGACTTCTTCTTGTCAGGGAGACCTTTCCTCTGACTCTGCCAATCATAACCAGGAAAAGAGGCATCTCCAGGAACAAGCAGGAATGAGTCTTCACATATGGGTATCGTTGGTACCGACGGAGCCTGCGCGGGAACGCTCCCCAGCGTCCAGTAAGAAAGCTTTTGGGAGCATCCCACAGCGCCTGCGCGCTGCCTTCCCGCCTTTCCCAACCGCCTCTCTCCAGTTCTTCTTTTCCGCGGAGCCAGCAGGTCGTGTTCCTGTCACCGCAGAAGAAGTTCTTTATTTTTTTCTTTATTTTTCTGTGTCGCGTCTGCCTTCGACGTCAGACCGGTACCGCCGGTCTTTTTCTTTTCTTCTTTAAAAACAAAAAAACCCAAAAAAACCTTTCCTTTCAACGGTGCATTTTCAGTTTGGGCCTTAGGCCTGAATTTTTTCTCCTCATGGAGAAGCCCGCTTCCGGGTTCAAAAAGTGCACAAAATGTGACGGTACTATTTCTGTCACCGACACCCATGATTGGTGTCTAAAATGTTTGGGTCCTAACCATTCCATCACGGATTGTGTGTCCTGCACCATGATGTCTAAAAGAGGTCGGCAGAACCGAGCAGCCAAGCTCAGTACCCTGTTTCCCTCTGATGCAGCCTCGGTGGCATCAACGTCTTCCAGGGCTGCTGCTTCCTCCCATGGATCTCAGGTAACCAAACATAAATCTAGCCGGTCCTCAAAGGGCAAATCTCCCTCTAAGCATCGAGATGCCTCAGGGCTTGTCCTCGAGGATTCCGCTCCGACAAAATTACCCCGGCTTCCAAAGCATTGTCTATGGGGTCACAGGTTGACATCGATGGCTCGGCCTCGACCGATCACCTGTTGCCGTGTTCTGGGGTACTGGTGGCCTCCACTGGTACTGACATCCAGACTTTGGTGGCGTCGATGGATCAGAAAATTCTGTCCATGCCGCGCACCATTACGGCGTTTATTCAGGCTTCGACGCCTCCTGTACCGCAACAATCTCTGTTGCCGGTACCGAATGCATCGACATCAGCTTCGGTGTCGACTGCAATGGTACCCTGTCCTATGATGCCCATCGGTACCGAACCGGTACCGCTTACTCCCGATGTCGATACCACTTGGTACGCGTATCGGGCTTTACAGGAGCATCCAGACAGGCGATACTTCGATTCCTCCGAAGACTCTGAGTCGGAGGCTTCTGTCGAGGCACCGGTACTTCTTCCTCAGGAGTCTGCTTCTCCAAAACGAAGAATGTCTCCTCCAGAGGACTTGTCTTTTCAAGACTTCATTAGAGAAGTAGCTAGAGGCCTCTCCATCACAGTGGCTTCTGAGTCAGAGCCTAGAGCCAAGCAATTAGATATTTTGCAATATCCTAAGGCTCCTAAGGAAGCAGCTACCTTACCTATTCATGAGTTTCTCTATGATCTCATGTTGGGCATGTGGGAGACTCCTCACCACCTCTCCTCATTCTCGTAGGTTAGACACCATGTACCGTGTCCCTCCCTGTCCTGGCTTTCATAAGACTCAGCTTCCTCACCACTCTATTGTGGTTGAGTCTGCCATGAAGAGAATAAAGAGTGCAAAGAGACACTCATCTAATCCTCCAGAACGTGAATGTAGGACTCTAGATGCTTTTGGCCGAAGGATTTTCCAGGCCAATATGCTTACTGCTAGAATCAACTCCTATAGTCTATATATGGGGATGTTTCTAAAAGAATTCACAGGTCATCTGCAGACTTTAGCTCCTTTTATTTCAGAAGATAAAAGGCAGGAATTTCTCACTTGGCTCAAACATGCCCAGGATGTTTCCAAATGCTCCAACCGTGCAGCCTTTGACTCTTTTGAGTGTGTAAGCAGAGCCTCGGCTATTGCCATAGGTGGCACGCAGAATTGCTTGGTTACAAGCCTCTGATATGGAACTCTGGGTCCAAGATGAGTTGGGAAACCTCCCTTGTACAGGTGAAAACCTGTTTGGCAGGGATTGGCAAGCAAAGGCCACTCAGATGGATGCTGAGAACTCTGCTTTGGATCGACTTTCAAAGTCTACCTCTGCCCCTGTTAAGAAAAGATTGTTCAAAAGGACATCTTTTTCTAAAAAGGGAAGATATTATCCTGCTCATGGGCAGACATCTTCTGCAGGTCGTTTTGCTGCAAAGCGTTAGCAACCACCTAAACAGGCCAAGTCAAAGGCTGCCAGGCCTACCACAGCCCAGCAGCCTCAACCTCCTCAGGGCCTTTGACTTGCAACTAGAGAACTTAGCCTTTCTAGCTCTGGAAAAACCAGAGCCCCTCACCATTCCATGAAGGTTGACTTACTTTGCTCCCAGATGGGAGCAAATCACAGCAGAGCAATGGACCCTCTCCATCATAAAGGAAGGGTACAAGCTTCATTTCTTAAGCCTTCCTCCTCATACCATGGTGAAACAGTTCAATTCTCCAACATCTCTCCTCAACCTTCTAGGTCAGGAGATTGCTACCCTTCTTGCCCAGGGGCAATAGAAGAAGTACCTCTTCTTCAACAGGGCTTAGGGTTCTACTCCCCTTATTTTCTTATCCCAAAGAAAACAATGGGCTACAGACCCATATTATATCTCAGAGAATTGAACAAGTTTCTATTCAAGGAGAAATTCAAAATGATTTCTCTAGGGGCTCTGCTTCCATACCTTCAGAGTCAGGACTGGCTTTGTTCTCTAGATCTCAAGAATGCGTACACCCATGTCCTCATCCATCCAACACACAGAGAAGGTTCCTTCTGTTCCTTTTTCAAGGAAAGCATTACCAATACAGGGTGCTTCCTTTCGGTCTGGCCTCTGCACCAAGGGTGTTCACGAAATGCATGGCAGTAGTAGCTGCATTTCTCCACACTCTAGGAATATTCGTATTCCTATATCTGAACGACTGGCTCATTCGAGCCCCATCCCAGTCAGAGGCCCAGACTTGTCTAACCTGCACAATGCGTATCCTTCAGTATTCGAGACTAGTAATAAACATCCCAAAATCCAATCTCACCCCTACTCAGTCTCTGGAGTTCATAGGGGCCTTGCTGGATACCACAACTGCAAGGGCCTATCTTCCTCAGGCCCGTTGCCTACGTCTGGTGCAGTTAGCCTCCCAGATTCAGTTAAAGTCCCAATTAACTGCTCGAGAGATGTTACAACTATTAGACCACATCGCATCCACCGTGCATGTGGTTCCATATGCTCGCCTTCACATGAGGGCAGCTCAATGGACTTTGTCCACCCAATGGACTCAGACATCAGTTTGCCTGTCAGACAAAATAGCAAACTCCAGTCGCCTTTTTTGGTCTCTCCAGTGGTGGAAGTCCTCTCAAAACCTGTTGCTGGGGTCCCCTTTTCAGCAACTGCTACCCCAAGCAACTCTCACAACAAATGCTTCTCCAAAGGGTTGGGGAGCTCATCTGCAAGATCTCTCCACCCAGGGCATCTGGTCTCCACAGGAGACTTCTCTGCATATCAATCTATTGGAACTCAGAGCAATATTCTTAGCTCTCAGTGTTCCATACCCTGCTCAGCTACAGGACAGTCCTCATCCATATGGACAACCAAGTAGCCGTGTTCTATGTGAACAAACAGGGCGGGACTGGCTCTCTGTTGCTTTGCAACGAAGCTTTGCGACTGTGGGCCTTTGCCAGAGAGCATCACATCCATCTTCTGGCAGTATATCTTCCAGGCATTCAAAACTCTTGGGCGGACAGACTCAGTCGAGTTCTGCTTCCACACGAGTGGTCCCTCCACAGGGACCAAGTAGCCAGGATTTTTCGAATTTGGGGAACCCCGGACATAGACCTCTTTGCAAGTCCGTGGAATGCCAAACTTCCCCGGTTCTGTTCCAGAATTCCGTGTCAGGGAGTTCAGGCCAAGGATGCCTTCCTCCTTCACTGGGGTCAAGACTTCCTTTATGCCTTTCCACCAATTCCCCTAATTCCCAAAGCACTATTCAAGCTTCATAGAGATCGAGGGACCATGATCCTCATAGCACCACATTGGCCATGCCAAGTGTGGTACCCTCTACTTCTGCATCTCTCTCAAGCTCCCTCCCTGGACTTGGGCTCTGCACGAGACCTTCTATCCCAGGAAGAAGAAACGTTGTGGCACCCAAACCCCCAGTCTCTCCATCTCAGGGCTTGGTTGCTGAGGGCCTAGACCTTCAAGATTTTCATCTCTCCCAGCAGGTCAGAGATGTTGTTCATGCCTCTAGAAAGCCTTCTACTAGACGTTCCTATGCTTTCAAATGGAAAAGATTTACCGTTTGGTGTTCAGAGAAGGGTCTAAACCCTCTTGCAATACCTCTGAATTCTCTACTAGAGTATCTCCTGCATCTATCCCATGCAGGTCTGAAAACAAATTCAGTAAGAGTCCATTTGAGTGCTATTGCAGCGTCCCTCAAACCTCTCAATGGACAACCTATTTCCTCTCATCCTCTTATAGGAAGATTTATGAGAGGCCTTCTTTTAACTAAACCTCCCATTAGATCACTTCCAGTGGCATGGGACTTAAACCTGGTTCTTGGCCAGCTTATGAAGCCACCCTTTGAACCTTTAGCCACCACCTCCTTGAAATTTCTTTCTTGGAAGGTTATTTTTCTCATTGCAGTCACCTCAGCACGCCGCATCAGTGAATTGCAAGCTTTGGTGGCTAATCCACCTTATACAAGGTTCCATCATGATAAGGTAGTCCTCAGGACCAATCCACACTTTATGCCTAAAGTGGTCTCGCCTTTTCATCTGAACCAAGAGGTATATTTACCTGTCTTTTTTCCAGGACCTCATGCATCAAGTGCAGAGAGGAATCTTCATACCTTGGATTGCAAGAGAGCTCTTGCTTTTTACTTACAAAGAACACAGCAACATAGAAAGTCTTCTCAACTCTTTGTTGCTTTTGATCCTTCTCATTTAGGACTTCCAGTCTCTAAGAGAACACTGTCCAACTGGATTGCTCAGTGTATTTCTTTCGCCTACCAGAGTAGAAACCTCTCTCTGGAGGGCCATGTCACAGCTCCACAATGTGAGAGCCATGGCAGCCTCAATGGCTCATCTAAACTCTGTGTCCATTGACCAAATCTGTCGAGCGGCCACCTGGGCCTCGGTTCATACCTTCACAGCCCATTACTGCTTGGACAAGGATTCCCACCGGAATGCCTTGTTTGGTCAGGCTGTTCTCAAACACCTGTTCCATTCCTAATCAACTCCTACCCACCTACCCTGGTTGGATGCCAGAGATCCATGGGGGGAGGTAGAGTCCTTTTCAAGGACACACAACCTGGGGTCTTCCCCTGGCATCTGCAGTTAGGGAGTCCCCATATGTGAAGACTAATTCCTGCTTGTTCCTGGAGATAGCACAGTTACTTACCTGTAACAGGTGATCTCTGGGAACAGCAGGAATAAGTCTTCACAACCCACCCACCTCCCCTAGGAGTTATCTCTCTATCTTTCTTTCCTTTCCTCTCTCTCTCTTTGTCTCAGCTTTAAAACTCGAACTGGAGAGAGGCGGTTGGGAAAGGCGGGAAGGCAGCGCGCAGGCGCTGTGGGATGCTCCCAAAAGCTTTCTTACTGGACGCTGGGGAGCGTTCCCGCACAGGCTCCGTCGGTACCAACGATACCCATATGTGAAGACTTATTCCTGCTGTTCCCAGAGATCATCCGTTACAGGTAAGTAACTGTGCTTTCTCTATGTATCTATTCAAGCAGGTATCAACCTTCTTCCTGTCAGATGAATCTTCCTCTCTCCCTATATCCCTAGGGGGGATCAGGTTCTATGGACATCTCTCCATCCACATACCTGGAGACATGTCTCTATATGTCTACATATTCATATATTTATCTATATCTGTGTGTCGTCTGCCCATACATATCTCTTATAGATATATGCATATATACCCTATATGTATATATATTTAAATATATATATATATATATATATTGTGACGGGGCCTGTGGTTAGAGGCCTATTTAGCCCTATATAGGCGGTTGCCTAGGGCGTATGCACAAGTAATTGCTCTGGTCTTGTAAATAAAAAGTCTTTCAGAGCAACTTGAAATGAAAAGTGGGTTTTATTCCCCGTCCCGCTCGGACATTGTCAAAGGAAACAGAAACTTTAAATCAGATAAGCTTAGCAACAAAAGTGGTGACACACGTATATTCTCTTGTTATATTCACAGAGTTCTCTTCATCCAGTATTTACATCATACGGTTGCATTTGACACAGACACTGCAATCCATAGGAATATCCTCTTGCAGACTAGCAGCGTCTTCCCATATCATTTCCCCAGCACTACTCACCCTGCTGGTATCAGACCCTTCTTGAGAACGGTATTCAGCTATAGCGTCTTGTGACACTTCACTATAACAGTCACTGGAGGCTTTTCCCCCTTTGGGTCTATATCTCTCTCTGTAGCTGGTTCTGCCTGGGCTTGCCTCCCAGAACATTAGCTCTGAAACATCTTGCTTCTTATGTCTGTAGTCAGAACCCTGCCCTTTGCAGTTATAAGCTTTAAACTTCTCTTTGTTACTATAGGGAAGTTTCCTTCTCTCTGCAGGGCTTGTCTTTATGCTTGGCTCTCTATAGCCTTTGCTTCTAGCCTCCCGGGCTGGTTGAACAGGAATATGTTTGTTCCTAACTTTACACCTATTTCTTAAGCTGTAGTCATGCATGGAGTGCCCATCCCCCAACACTTCCCTCTCACCGTAACCTCTGCCTTGAGCTGGCAAATACTGGCCTCTGGGGTAGTGGGGTAATCCTGGCTTCTCTCCAAAGCTATTCCTGGTAGCAGGTCTTCCCTTAGTGCAGCTTGCCTTGAACCTTCCTTCTCGAGAGCTGGAGACAGACTCACTTCCTGACTCCTCGTGAGAAGAATTTCCTCCCAGCAATCCCCTGGGGCTTCTGCTCAGCTGACCTGGGACACACCTCCTGCTTCTCTCTCTCCTACTGCTTCCCGTGGTGATCCTGCTTCTGATTCTCCTCTCTAACTGACTGGAACCCTGCCCTAAATAATCCCTAGCTCTACACGTGACCTGGGGACTCTCACTCAGGTGTTCCTGATGGGACTTTTGTTTGCTACGTAGCAAGAATTTCCCTTGCTGCAGTGAATCATGGTGCCTAGTGCTGCTTTCTAAAGCTGACCCTGAGGTAAGTCTTTCTTTTATCTTATTTTCCCTGGGCTGTGTGCCCCTTGCTGCATCACAATATATATATATATTTATAGATCTAGTGAGAGATATTTTTAGATAGATAAGTATATGGATACATTTCTATCTGTCTGTTAGGTTCAGATATCCTTACATTCCTATATGATCCTACCCCTATCAATGCTATGCCAGCATACTTAGGGGGCTACACTTATAACCACTTCCTGTGGTAATTAACACATTTCTCCTTACCATATAGGTTAGGTACTCCTGAAGCTCCCCATATACACTTTTTCTTTCCTAATTGACCCCATTTAGGAAAGACATTGCGGAGCTTCAGTTAATCTAAAGCTTAGCGCTCCTGAGTCTGTCCTTACTTTCTTATCAGATACAAGGGTCTCCATACCCTTTCTCCCCTACATGGACTGATTCCATCCCCAGTCCAGTTAGGTCAGACTCATTTTTTCTTTTGGTCCTCAGTTTGTACTGGCTTTGGACCAAAACAGCTTAAGCTTTCTTTAATAGTACCTTCTGCGTCTCCGTTGAAGCTCTACTTCTTCTACTACCCCAGTTTTTCCCCTGGGGCTATTTCTCATCCTGAAGGTTTCTGACCTCCACTTGTTTTTTTCTACTTTTATTACCTCTACTTCTCAGTGAGGTACCCTGTGAGCACAATCACTGGCTCTTTTAACAGATCCATATGTACCTCAGTGCACTTGTGCAATGCCAACAAGAGAGGCCCAGATTACAATACTTTACTACAGAATGCCCTCTATACAGGGTCTTCCCCTTCAGAAACCCTGTACTAGCCAGCTGTCCAACAGCTCCTTTTCTGTATTCAGCTCCTACCCTCCATCCCCAGGATGCCTGAGGTCCTAGGGAATAGCATGGCTCGTTCTAGACTTGCAACATGCTAGGACTCCCTCTGAGCATCTGAGCTTGGGAGTCCCCATATGTGAAGACTCATTCCTGCTTGTTCCTGGAGATAGCACAGTTACTTACCTGTAACAGGTGATCTCTGGGAACAGCAAGAATAAGTCTTCACAACCCACCCACCTCCCCTAGGAGTTGCATTTTTTTCTATCTCTATCTTTCCCTTCCTTGCTCTCTCTTTGTCTCAGCTTTCAAACTTAACTGAGGAGAGGCAGTTGGGAAGGCGGGAAGGCAGCACGCAGGCGTGGTGGGATGCTTCCAAAAGCTTTCTGATTGGACGCTGGGAAGCGTTCCCGCGCAGACTCCGTCGGTACCGACGTACCCATATGTGAAGACTTATTCCTGCTGTTCCCAGAGATCACCTGTTACAGGTAAGTAACTGTGCTTTCCTCATCGTAGATCCAGTCTAGTCCCGGAACAATAGAGTTGTCAACGTCCTCCCGCAGCTAGGAGACTGAGCATGTCACTTTTTCCAGTGACCCAGTATAAGTAGCCCAAGGACCGCCCCTTCTAACCAGTTTTGCTCAGTCTCAGGCAGCGGAAGGAGGTTGTGAGTCCATTGACCGGGACTCACTGGAGCAACTAATAAGTAGTTTAGTTTTAGTTTAAGTTTTGACTACCAAATACTCAAAACCAAAAAAAAAAAAAAGGGGATTTAGCCCTTTAATTTGGCAATTATTTTTGTTTTCTCTGTTTTGTGCTGTGACACCCTTCCAGCGTTGCTGGTGAGCTTCCCCCCTTCTCCCCCCTCTCTCTGGCGTGCAGCTGCTCAAGGGGAGTGTGTGGGGGTTGCGTAGGGGCCTCCGGCTCCGTTTCCCCCGAGGTGGGAAAGGAGCCATTGAGGGCAGTGCCGTGGCCGCGTGCATGCTCCGGTTCAGCTGCGGAGCGGCCGCTTGGACGGCGGATGCAACGCGGTGATCCCTGTTTGCTTCGTGCTGGCTTCCCTACCTGGTAAGGCCTCGGGGGGCTATCCGGGGTGGTTGAAGCAGGTTTCCGAGCGGAGTGAGCTGTCAGGGGAATTGTTGGTTGCCGCGTGCAGAAAGACAGTTCACTCGCGCGCTACTGCTGCAGGCCTGGGCCGCGTGGCGAAAAGTGCGGGAGCCGGGTTACAGGAGCATAGCGCTCAGGGGGTGCTTGTTGGCTGTTCGTGGGCGTTTGACTTGCTTCCTTTTGCTAGTGGCTTAGATTGGTTTCCCGGTTTGTTCTTTTTTTTAATAAAAAAAAACAAAAACGAGAGGTACAAACGCAACGAGAGCTCTGGTCACAGTATTTTGAAACAGAAGGAATTGCAGGGGGGTCCTGTTTCCCTAGGATCCTTCTTGGGGCTGCGGGTTTAATGCCTAGCAAGCCCAGGTGCCTTTTGTGTGGGGCACGCAGCAGCAGGATCTCCGAGGCCGGGGTGTGCAGGGGCTGCTGCTTTGAAGCTGACATGGCAGAGAGAGAGCCAGAGCAGCCGGTTGAGGAGGGGGTCGTTAAGGACTCCCCAATGTCGCCAAGACAGGCTCCCGAACCCTTGCCGGGGCCGTCTTCAGCGCCAGATGGGTCTTTACCCCAGGTCCAGGTCCCGGTCCCCGGGGGTCTGGAAGCGATTTTTTCGTCTGTTCTTGATGCTGCTGCAGCAGGCTCTGGGGGAGCCAGGGGCAGCAGTACCTGCGCCCTCGGGGGCGGAGGACCGGGGGGTCAAGAGACCAGGGGCGTTGGTGGAGGATGTCGCTGGAACTGGTGTCAGCAAAAAACCCAGACTGTTCTTGGAGGTTGAGGAGCAGGACCGGGTGGACTCTCTGGTTGCAGATGAGTCGGACGGTGATCAGGTCTTGGAGGAAGGAGAGATCACGGAACCTGAGGAGCAATCTCGCATAGTAAGGGTATTTCGAAGAGAGGCCTTGATTTCTGAGACCTTAAAGGCGTTAAATGTGCCGGTCTCGGGTGCTACCGAGGAGGCGGCATTGGAAGATCCACTATTACAGGCGGTGAGGAAGTCGCAGAGGTCATTCCCATTCATAGCATTTTCAAAGAAATGATTCAGGAGGAATGGGATACCCCCGAATCTGGCCTCAGAGGGGCTAGGCTCATGGCTCGTCTTTATCCTCTGGTGGAGCCGGATAGGGATATGTTTAAGGCGCCTAAGGTGGATGCTGCGGTTTCTGCGGTGACTAAGAAAACTACCATCCCGGTAGAAGGCAGTGCGGCGCTTAAGGACGCGCAGGACAGGAGGCTGGACTCCTTGTTGAAGCAGGTGTTTGAGGTGAATGCCCTGTCTTTGCAGGCCTCGATATGCGGGGCCTGGGTGGCGTGAGCGTGTCTCAGGTGGTCCCAGCGCTGTTCCGGGGCGCAAGAGGGCGTATTGAGTCGGGAGCGGCCTATCTAGCAGATAGTACGATTTGATTCGAGGCCTAGCTAAGAGTGTGGCGGCGCGGAGGTATTTGTGGCTGCGGAATTGGGCAGCGGATGGGGCCTCCAAGACGCGGTTGGCCAAGCTCCCCTTCAAGGGCCAGCTCCTCTTTGGAGAGGACTTATTTTATTTATTTATTTATTTAGCTGTATTTATATCCCACTTTTCACTGGGTCAAAGCGGTCAATTGGGGGATACATTTAACATGAGGGGATATGAGACACATACGCTAATACTTACAGGGAACATGGGCAATGGAGGGTTAAGTGGCTTGCCCAAGACCACAAGGAGTGCCTATAGGACTAGAAATCCCAGTCCCTCCGGCCTGAGATTGCTGTCCCCAGGTGGTACTTGAACTCCCGGCCCTCCGGCCTGAAGTACCTTGTCCTAACCACTAGACCACTCCTCCCTTGGAAAAGTTGGTTAAGGATCTCGGGGATTCTAAGGGGGGTCGTTTACCGGAGGATAAACCGAAATAGGCTCGGGCAGGCGGACCCTCTAGGAGCCAGCTGAGAGAGTTCCGGCGGTTTCGACCCTCCCGGTTTGCTCCAGGGCAGCACGGCCGGTTTCCCTTTCGGTCTCAGGGGTTTCGAGGCTTTCGGGGTGCCGGCAGAGGCTTTGGAGCGGCGGCTTCCCCGGGCGCTAAAAAGCCGCAATGAAGTGAGGGGGGTCCAGGCAGAGACAGTACCGGTGGGAGGACGGTTAAGGGGTTTCGTTTCTGCCTGGGCCCACATCACCTCGGATCGGTGGGTGTTGGAGGTTGTGCAGAGGGGTTATGCTCTCGAGCTCCAGCGCCCTGTGCGGGACGCCTTTGTCCGCTCCCCGTGCGGGTCGCGAGCCAAGGCAGACGCAGTGCGACAGACTCTGGAGAGGCTTTTGATACTAGAGGCAGTGGTGCCGGTACCATCAGACGAACGAGGAAGCGGTCGGTACTCGATTTATTTCGTGGTGCCAAAGAAAGAGGGTACCTGGCGGCCCATTCTGGATTTAAAAGGCGTGAACAGGTGTCTCCGGGTGTCGCACTTCCGCATGGAGACCTTGCGGTCGGTCCTGGTGGCGGTGAGAGGGGGAGTTTCTCACGTCCTTGGACCTGTCAGCTTACTTGCATATTCCGATAAGGGCGGAGCACCAGTGCTTCCTTCGTTTTGCTGTGCCTATGGGGCATTTCCAGTTCCAGGCGATGCCCTTTGGGCTGGCGACGGCGCCGAGAACTTTCACCAAGATTATGGTGGTGGTGGCGGGGGGCCCTGCGAAGGGAGGGGGTGTTGGTGCACCCCTACTTGGACGACTGGTTGATCCGGGCGAAGTCGCGGGAGGAGAGCCAGAGGGTGACCAGTCGAGTAGTCACGTTCTTGCAAAGCTTGGGTTGGGTGGTCAACATGGGGAAAAGCCAGTTGGCCCCTTCCCAGGAGCTGGTGAACTTGGGAGTCCGTTTCGATACGTGCAGGGGGAGAGTGTTCTTGCCGTTAGAGCGGGTTCGGAAGTTGAGAGGATTAATCCGGGAGTTCCAGATGCTTCCGTCGCCGTTGGCGTGGCGCTATCTTCAACTGCTGGGGACGATGGCGGCCACGATAGAGGTAGTGCCGTGGGCTAGGGCCCATATGAGACCTTTACAGAGGGCGCTGCTGAGGCGCTGGTCTCACCAGTCGGATCCGTTGTCCAGACAGTTGGTCTGTCCGCTGGAAGCACGGAGGTCGCTGCACTGGTGGTTGTGGCCCGGCGGCTTGGAAATGGGCATGCCTCTGGATGCGCCGGACTGGAAGCCCCTGATCACGGACGCGAGTCTGTTCGGCTGGGGGGCGCACTTCGAGGGGCGGTTTGTCCAGGGTCAGTGGTCTGCCCAGGAACAGGGGTGGTCCATCAACAGGCTGGAGCTGAGAGCGGTGTACTTGGCGCTCTGGGCCTTGCAGGGGTTCCTGCAGGGAGCGGCGGTCCGGGTGTTCTCGGACAATGCCACGGCGGTGGCATACATCAACTGTCAGGGTGGCACAGGCAGTGTGCCGTTGGAAACCGAGGCGGACGGTTTGCTGGCATGGGCCGAGGCCCATCTCGAGGCGTTATCGGCAGCGCATGTTGCCGGCGTGGACAATGTGACAGCGGATTTCTTGAGTCGGGTGCGAGTGGACCCGGGAGAATGGAGTCTGCATCCAGAGGTGTTCGACGAGCTGGTCGCGCGTTGGGGTCGGCCAGTGATGGACCTCATGGCGACGTTCGAGTCGGCGAAGGTAGACAGGTTTTACAGCAGAAGACGAGAAAGGATGTCGGAAGGACTGGATGCTCTGATTCAGAGGTGGCCAGACTGCGGGCTGTTGTACGTGTTTCCGCCGTGGGTACTCATAGGCAGGGTGCTCCAGTGCATAGAGAAGCACGGGGGGGCTAGTTCTGCTGATAGCGCCGGACTGGCCAAGGCGGCCGTGGTATGCCGACTTACAGCGCCTGCTGGTGGAGCCACCGTGGAAGTTACCGGACAGGGCGGATCTGCTCCTGCAGGGGCCGTTACTCATGCCACAGATTCATCGGTTTTCACTTACGGCCTGGCTCTTGAGCGGGCACAGCTGCTGTCGAAGGGCTACTCGTCGGCTGTGATTGCGACGATGTTAAGGTCGAGGCGGCACTCCACGTCGTTGGCTTATGTGCGAGTGTGGCGGTTGTTTGAGGCTTGGTGTTCACAGCGGCAATTGCGGGCTTTGAAGGCCACAGTAGCGCAAGTCTTGTCTTTCTTACAGGATGGCTTGGACAAGGGCCTGGCGGCGTCTTCCCTGCGGGTGCAGCTGGCGGCTATTGCTACCGCGGGCGTGTGCAGGGAACATCGCTGGGGGCCCACAAAGATGTGAAACAATTTTTGAGAGCGGTCTCCCTCTTGAGGCCTCCATGTCGAAGGGTGGTTCCAGCATGGGATCTTAACCTGGTTTTAGAGGCGTTGTTGAAAGAGCCGTTTGAGCCTTTATCCCGGGCGACTCTGAAGGATCTTACCCTAAAGGTGTTTTTCTTGGTGGCCATTACCTCAGCGAGGAGGATTTCAGAGTTACAGGCGCTATCATGTAGGGAGCCCTTCCTGTCTTTTGTTGAAGGGAAGGTAGTGCTGCGTACAGTGCCCTCTTTTTTACCTAAAGTCGTGTCCTCCTTTCATGTTAACCAGGCGTTGACCTTGCCGGTCTTTGCTAGATAAGCGGAAGGGCGGAAGAAGGATAGGTTGCATAAGTTGGACGTTGGGAGAGTGCTTAGGGTGTATTTGCAGCGTACAGCTGCGCTGCGTAAATCGGATAGACTGTTTGTCCTGTTTGGGGCCGCGCGTCAGGGGCAGCCGGCTTCTAAGGCGTCGATTGCTCGGTGGATTAAGGAGGCGATTGCGTCAGCGTATCTCCTGAAAGGCAGGCTAGTGCCTCAGGGGTTGAGAGCGCATTCTACTCGGGCTCAGGCGGCGTCCTGAGCGGAGTACAGTTTGGTTCCTGCGGCGGAAATCTGCAGGGCTGCGACTTGGTCGTCGTTACACTCTTTCGTCAGGCATTATAGAATTGACGTGCAGGCGAAGGGGGATGCAGGTTTTGGTTCGGCGGTGCTTCAGGCGGCTCTGGCAGGTCCCTCCCGTTGAGTGTGTTCACTGCTCTGCTACTTCTCTATTGTTCCGGGACTAGACTGGATCTACGATGAGGAAGGTTAAATTAGACTTACCTGCTAATTGTAGTTCCTGGAGTAGATCCAGTCTAGTCCCGCTTCCCGCCCGGAAGTTTCTGCCTTGAGGTAGCCTGAGCACCGGGGAGGGAGTGGAGCCCGCCTCTCCTGCTACGGCGGCATCGCGGTGCTGGTGTGCGGAGTTCTTAGCTTCTCTGGAGAGTGTCTGGCTCCCTTAGGGGGAGCGGCGGAGAAGGGGCGGCTCTGTTGTCCAGCAATCCTTTTGATTAGATAGTGTGAGGATTCAGGTTTTTCATTTACGGTTCGTTGCTTGTTTGTTGCTCTGGTGGGTCGGCTTTGACAGTAGTTAACTGGTTAGAAGGGGCGGTCCTTGGGCTACTTATACTGGGTCACTGGAAAAAGTGACATGCTCAGTCTCCTAGCTGCGGGAGGACGTTGACAACTCTATTATTCCGGGACTAGACTGGATCTACTCCAGGAACTACAATTAGCAGGTAAGTCTAATTTAACCTTACTGACCTTTTCCCTCAGTCGTTTATCGGATTGTTGCTCTTTATTCTATTTGATATTTTATATACACCTTCATGTTCAAATTCCTTTGTCACAGTCACCAGTCAAAAAGAAGTTTTCAGGTTTGCTCGGTTTTCCTCTTTTTAAAAAAAAAAAAAAAAAAGTTGCCTTAACACAGTAATCAGGCCAGGTTATCCTGATGTCTTATGAAAAGCTTTTTACCACAGAGTTATCTCCCTGAGTGTTAACTAATAAGAGTTTCAAGTCCTCTACAAGCAGTGGGGCTGATGCAGTAAAGTGTACTAGGCTTTGTGCACAGGTTAGCTCAGTTTGTGTACAATGCAGAAAGGAGTTTTGCGCATGAGGGGATTTTAACGTAAGGGCTGATTAGATGAAAAGGATTAGCTCATAGGTCTGTGATTAGTGCTGAAGAATTTTCTTCTCAGTCCTGAGTGTACAATACAGCTTTATTTTTTTTTCTGGTTTTGCTGAAGGGAGTGGTGAAAACAGCAGGATCTTGATATGATGGACTGTCCATCTTCATAGAGTACTTCGGATGGAGTGTGGTTTGCTACATTTTCATGATGAACTTGACTCACTCAATCTAGAGATTTTGTACATTTCAAGACAATTTATTATCCGGCAGTGTGAGATGCTATCAAAGGCTTTATTATAATCAATTCATGCTATTCTGATATTTCTGCTTCTCTTAACATTGTTCACTTGGCACCACTGTGAAGAAACAAAGGATGAAAAAATTCTAAATATATATGTGGGCACTGTCAGATGGAGTCATTAAAATCATCATTAAAATCATCTCTAATACCTGAAGATTGGAGGATCGCCAATGTAACACCCATTTTTAAAAAGGGTTCCAGGGGTGATCCGGGAAACTACAGACCGGTGAGCCTGACATCAGTACCGGGAAAAATGGTAGAAACCATCATAAAGAATAAAATTACTCAGCATGTAGATAGTCACAACCTAATGGGAGACAGCCAACATGGCTTTAGACAAGGAAGATCTTGTCTTACTAATCTGTTATGTTTTTTTGAAGGAGTGAATAAACAGGTGGACAAAGGTGAGTCGGTTGATATTGTGTATCTGGACTTTCAGAAAGCCTTTGACAAGGTCCCTCATCAGAGACTTTTGGCAAAACTAAAGAGTCATGGGATAGGAGGCAATGTACTATTGTGGATCAGGAACTGGTTAAAAGATAGAAAGCAGAGGGTAGGGCTAAATGGCCAATTTTCCCAATGGAGAAAGGTGAATAGTGGTGTACCCCAGGGATCTGTGCTGGGTCCGCTGCTTTTTGACATATTCATAAATGACCTGGAAAGTGAAATAACGAGTGAGGTTATCAAATTTGCAGATGACACAAAACTATTTAAAGTTGTTAAAACCCAAGAGGATTGTGAAAAATTGCAAGAGGATCTTGATAAATTGGAAGACTGGGCATCAAAATGGCAGATGAAATTTAATGTAGACAAGTGCAAGGTTATGCACCTAGGGAAGAACAACCCAAACTATGGTTACATGATGCAAGGTTCCATATTAGGAACCACCACCCAGGAAAAAGATTTAGGCGTCATTGTGGATACCATGTTAAAACCTTCGACCCAGTGTGCAGCGGCAGCCAAGAGAGCAAATAGAATGCTAGGTATGATAAGGAAAGGAATGGAAAATAAAACAAAAGATATTATAATGCCTCTATATCGTTCCATGGTGAGACCGCACCTTGAATATTGTGTGCAATTCTGGTCGCCGTATCTTAAAAAGGATATAGCGATTTTAGAAAAGGTACAGAGAAGAGCCACCAAAATGGTAAAGGGGATGGAAGGATACTCCTATGAAGAAAGGCTAAAAAGGTTAGGGCTCTTTAACCTGGAAAAGAGACGGCTGAGGGGAGATATGATAGAAGTCTATAAATTAATGAACGGAGTGGAACGGGTAAACGTAGATCGATTGTTTACGTTATCAGAATATAGAAAGACTAGGGGACATGCAATGAAGCTACAGGGTAAACTATTTAAGACTAATAAAAGAAAATATTTTTTCACTCAACGTGTAATCAAACTCTGGAATTTGTTATCGGAGGATGTAATAAAGGCTGTTAGTGTAGCTGGGTTTAAAAAAGGTTTGGACAAGTTCCTGGAGGAAAGGTCCATAAACCATTATTAAGAAGTGACCGAAGATATCAATGCTTGACCCAGTACAAGCATTGTGGAACTTGTGTCTCTTGGGGAAACTGCTAGGTACGTATGACCTAGATTGGCCACTGTTGGAAACAGAATACTGGGCTTGATGGACCTTGGTCTGACCCAGTATGGCATATCTTATGTTCTTATGAGTGCTGCCTCTAGTATAAAAACGTACACAACATCTGTTCCCTATATCAGTCCCACTTTTTTTTATTCCATATTTTTTGTGCTTTCAATAAATTTAAATACTTGCAATGTCTGGTGCTTCATCATTCTCTTTAGCACATTAACCTTTTATATATAGTATAAAACTATCTCCAGGAACAAGCAGGAATGAGTCTTCACATATGGGTATCATCGGTACCGATGGAGCCCACGTGGGAATGCTTCCCAGCGTCCAATAGGAACGCTTTTGGGAGGGTGCATGCGCGCTGCCTTCCCGCCCATCTACCTCCCTCTTTTCAGTTCTTCGTTTTCCGCGGAGCCAACAGGACGTGAACCCTGTCACCGCAGAAAATTCTACATTTATTTCTTATTTTTTGTGGTCACGCCTGCCTTAGTTCGACGCCCACCGGTACCACCGGTATTTTTTTCTTTCTTTCTTTCTTTCTAAAAAAAAAAAACCACACACAGAACTTGTGTTTTTCAGTCAGGGGTTTTTCCCGTGTTTGGTGCCATTTTGGCCACTAGGCCCCTCTACTTTTCAACATGGAAATACCAGCTACTGGTTTCAAAAAATGTTCAAAGTGTGGCAGCACAATTTCTGTCAGACACCCATGATTGGTGTCTTAAATGTTTAGGTCCTGACCATTGCCCAGCGGAGTGTCTCTCCTGCAGGAAGCTGACTAAAAGAAGTCTTCAGAATCGAGCAAATCAACTCGGTGCCCTTTTTTGCATCGGACACGATGTCAATAGCATCAGTGTCCTCCAGGGCCTCTACTTCTTCCCAGGGATCTCAGGTAACTAAACATATATCTAAGTGTAGCCGGTCCTCAAGAGGTAGATCTCCTAAGTATCGAGATGCCTCTGGCGTTGCCCTCGAGGATCCTGCACCGGCAAAGCTGCCCCGGCGGGAGTCTTCCGGCTCCAAAGCATTATCGAGGCTCCAGGATGTTCACGAGGCTTCGGCCTCGATGGACATACCTGTTCCATGCTCGGGGGTTGTGGCTGCTTCGATCAGTACCGACACCCCGGCATCGGAAATGGTGATGGATAAAAGACTCCTTGCCATTGAACGCAGTCTAGCAAATCTTTTGGCTACTTCGGCACCGCTAAAGTCGCTGCAGACCATTCCACAAGCACCGGTATCGCTGTCGGTACCGGTGCCGGTACCCTCGGTACCTGCTTCGGCAGGCTTACTTCCCCAGATGCCGAGTTTAGAATCACTCTCAAGCATGGGGGATCAGGTGCCAACTCGCTTCGGTACCGACCTCGAGCGGTACCGAAGACATCTTTTAAAGGAGAACCCGGTGCTTCATCCCTTTGAGTCTTCCAACTCCGATGACTCAGATGACTCCACCGGTACCAGAGCTGAACTTTTAAAAGATTCAATTCCTTCTCCTCAACGCAGAATGTCCCCTCCTGAGGACGTGTCCTTTCACGATTTTGTGCATGATATGGCAAAGGCACTTGCCATTACAGTGGTACCTGAAAAGGGAACCTAGGGCAGATGAATTAAGAATTCTGCAATACCCCTTGGCTCCAAAGGAAGCAGCGATGCTCCCCATACATCAGATCTTACATGATCTAATGTTGAGGATGTGGGAAACTCCTTTAACAGTATCCCCACATTCTAAATGCCTTGACACTATGTATAGAGTGCCACCTTGTCCAGGTTTTCAAAAAACTCAGCTACCACACCATTCTATGGTGGTGGAGTCTGCCATGAGACAGATTAAGAGTACAAAGAGACACTCTTCTAATCCACCAGGTCGTGAATCTAGAACCCTGGATGCCTTTGGGCGTAGATGTTTTCAGGCCTCCATGCTTTCAGCAAGGATTAGTTCCTATATTTTATACATGGGACTGTTTCTTGAGGAGGTTACAAAAAACTTGGAGCTTTTGAACCCTTTCCTTCAAGAGGATAAAAGAGCAGACTATTCATTACTAGTCAAACATGCTCAGAATGTCTCTAAGTTCATGAATCGTGCTACCTTTGACTGTTTTGAATGTATTAGCAGAACATCTGCCATAGCTATAGGAGCACGACGTATTGCCTGGCTCCAGGCTTAAGACTTAGAAGAATGGGTGCAGGAAAAGCTGGGAAATATTCCTTGCACTGGAGAAAATCTTTTTTGGCAAGGATTGGCAATCTAAGGCTAATCAGTTTGACGCTGATAAAGCTACTTTAAATAGATTGTCAAAAAATAGATTGTCAAATATTTCTGCTAACCCAGCTAAGAAAAAGTCCTTTAAGAAACCCTTTTTCTCTAAGAAGAAAAAGTTCTATCCATCTTCCACCCAACAGGCATATGTTCCCCAAAAAGGGCAACAGACGAGACAAAAAAAACCCAAACCTCAGCAGGCTCAACAAACTCAACCTCCTCAGGGTTTTTGACTTTTATCTAGAGAACTTAATCATTCTTCCTGTGTTAGGCCTAGAACCTCTAAATATTCCAGGCTGTATCTGCCATTTTGTCAAAAGATGGCAACAAATCACATCAGAAGCCTGGACTTTGTCCATAGTGAGTCTGGGGTACAAGCTTCGTTTCCTCAGCTTGCCACCACCCATAGTAGTAAAACAGTTCAACTCTCAACCTCTAGGCATAGACCTCTTGCTACAAGAGGTCTCTACTCTTCTAGCTCAAGGAGCTATAGAAGAGGTTCCTCTATGCCAACAGGGTACAGGGTTTTACTCCTCCTATTTTCTCATCCCAAAAAAGACAGAGGGTTTAAGGCCAATTCTAGATCTCAGAGAGCTGAACAAATATCTAGTCCGAGAGAAGTTCAAAATGCTTTCCCTCGGCTCTCTTCTGCCATACCTTCACAGGCAAGATTGGCTATGTTCTCTAGATTTAAAAGATGCCTACATGTATATCCTTATTCATGTAGATCACAGGATATTCCTTCGGTTCCTAGTCCAGGGAAGACATTTCCAATACAGAGTCCTTCCCTTTGGGCTGGCATCTGCTCCAAGGGTCTTCACAAAATGCATGGCAGTAGTAGCAGCATTCATGAGGACCCTGGGATTTTTGTCTTCCCTTACTTGGACGATTGGCTCATCCGGGCGCAGTCAGCTCAAGAAGCTCATCAGGCCCTATTGCGAGCAAAACAAATACTCCAGTATTTGGGATGGGTCATAAATCTTCCAAAGTGCCAGCTCACCCCATCTCAATCCCTTGAGTTTATAGGGGTTCGCTTGGACACACAGCTTGCAAGGGCCTTCCTGCCCCAACCACGCTGTCTGTGAATCATCGAGCTAGCATCTCAAGCAGCACTGCAGACTTTCCTTTCTGCTCGACATGCTTCGCCTACTAGGTCACATGGCATCTACGATCCATGTAATACCTTACGCTCATCTTCACATGAGAGCGGCCCAGTGGACCTTAGCTTCTCAATGGTCCCAGGCCTCAGGAAACCTGTCAGACAAGATCAGAGTTACCACACACCTGATTCTGTCTCTCCGTTGGTGGCAGTCTCTAGAAAACCTTTTAATAGGCTCTCCTTTCCAGCAACCACCACCTCAGGCTATCCTAACAGATGCCTCCAAGATGGGTTGGGGAGCCCACTTGGGCAATCTATCAACGCAGGTCCTTTGGTCCTCACAGGAGGCTCTTCTTCATATAAACCTATTAGAACTCAGAGCCATCTCCAATGCTATTCAAGTCCTTTGCACCCAGCTCATAAACAAAACAGTTCTGGTGCAAACAGACAATCAAGTAGCCATGTTTTACCTCAACAAACAAGGCGGAACAGGCTCTCTGCAACTATGTAACGAAGCTCTGCGACTATGGGCCTTTGCCAGAGAGCATCAGATTCATCTGCTGGCAGTCTATCTTCCAGGCGTTCAAAATGTTTGGACAGACAGACTCAGTTGAGTGCTCCTGCCACACGAGGGGTCACTCCACTCCTACGATCTTGCTCAGGTTTTTCATGCCTGGGGAACACCAGACATAGACCTCTTTGCAAGTCCACAGAATGCCAAACTTCCCCGGTTTTGTTCCAGACTTCCAGCACAGAACTGTCAAGCCAGGGATGCATTCCTGCTCCACTGAGGTCAGGATTACCTATATGCATTTCCACCAATTCCTCTAATCCCCAAAACCTTATTCAAGCTCCAGAGGGACAAAGGACACATGATCCTCATAGCGCCTTCCTGGCCGAGGCAAACATGGTATCCTCTTCTCTTGCGTCTCTCTCAAGCCGCCCCTCTGGAGTTAGGGAGTGCTCCAGATCTTCTGTCCCAGGACAACGGATCTCTACTACACCCCAGTCCCTACATCTCAAGGCCTGGTTACTCAAGGCCTAGACTTTCAAGATCTAGACCTGTCTCAACAGGTGAAGGACATTCTTCTGGCCTCCAGGAAGCCTTCCACAAGACGCTCTTATGCTTTTAAGTGGAAAAGGTTATCTTCCTGGTGATCTCCAGGAACAAGCAGGAATGAGTCTTCACATATGGGTACGTCGGTACCGACGGAACCTGCGCGGGAATGCTCCCCAGCTTCCCAAAAAGGAAAGCTTTTGGGAGCATCCCACAGCGCCTGCGCGCTGCCTTCCCGCCTTTCCTAACCGCCTCTCTCCAGTTCTTCTTTTCCGCGGAGCAGCAGGTCGTGTTCCTGTCACCGCTAAAGAAGTTCTTTATTTTATTTTATTTCTTTGGTCGCGCGTCTGCCTTCTTCGACGTCGGACCGGTACCGCCGGTCTTTTCTTTCTTTTTCTTCAAAAAAAAAAAAAAAACTTTCCGTTCCACTTCAGTGTATTTTTTCTTCATTGGGCCTTAGGCCTAACAGAAAATTCCTCATGGAAAAGCCCGCCTCCGGGTTTAAAAAAGGCACTAAGTGCAGCGGTACCATTTCTGTTACTGACACCCATGACTGGTGTCTTAAGTGTTTGGGTCCTGACCATTCCATCACGGATTGTCCGTCCTGCTCCATGATGTCTAAAAGAGGTTTACAGAACCGAGCAGCCAAGCTCAGTACTCTGTTTCCCTCTGATGCAGCTTCGGTGGCATCGACGTCTTCCAGGGCTGCTTCTTCCTCCTATGGATCTCAGGTAACCAAACATAAGTCCAGCCGGTCCTCGAAGGGTAGATCTCCCTCTAAGCATCGAGATGCCTCCGGGCTTGCCCTCGAGGATCCTGCACCGGCAAAAGTACCCCGGCGGGAAACTCCGGCTTCCAAAGCTCCTCCTATGGGGTGTGATAAGGAAGCTTATCATAGCTCAGGAAGGAGCTATAGTAAAGGTGAAGTGACTCTGAACAAGCAACCTGTCAGTTCTGGTAGAAATAAGAAAACAGAATTTTTCCATAAAAGACTACCAGTCCCAGAATGCACCAGGTTTCCAACAGCCTTTAGAGGAGCTGAAGTGGGGAAACGTGTGTTCAATCAGGAGGGCTATGAGGTAATCCCTCAGCACTCATCTCAAAGGGCAGGGCCTGATTCAGCACAGCTGCGCTGTGTTAGGGAGGAGCACTCATCTAAGCAGAATAAAGGTAGAGTTTATTCTACAGAGAATCATCATTATCTTCATGATCAGCTTGGATATCTTCATCCTCAGTTTCATCTGGAGGATCATCAGAAGCAGAAGCCAAACCGGACGGACAGAGAGAGCAAGAAACCCTTTGGAAGAAAGAAGAGAAAAGCCTTTGGGAGATCTAGAGGAGTCCGGAGCAGTACGTATACTGGGAGGCATTCCAAGGGCCAGCATACACCATTGGACTGGGGAAAGCCAGAGGAATGGTGCTGCAGAGCTAGGAATCTGTGAGGGAGATGGCTGCACGTGGAAGGGACCCTAAGACCCGTGCCAGAAAGTATGTGAAGAGAGATCCAGTGTCCAGGGATCTGGATTGGAAGGCTGGACATAAGAACTGGACTACATACTGGCCAGACTATATAGAAAGGAACTCTAACAGCAATGGAAGCTCAGGTCTGAACAATGATCTATGCCCTAGCTATAACCTTGAAAGACAGCAGGGAAACAAGTATTCTCCTGAAAGTACTCCATTGAGAAATTCATCTGTGCCAATCCATGATATTGAACCCATGATTGTTGAAGAAGGGGGAGGGATTGCAGATGAAGGCTGTGTTTACATGGACTGCTCTCTGTCTAAACTCCTTTGGTAATTTTCTGTTATAAAATACAACAACCATCACAAAGAAATACAAACTTGTTCTTTAATCTACTCAGAAAAGCTCCTGAGTAGGATTTTTAGCCACGCAGTAGAAAGCAAGCCAGCTAAGGGGTTTCAGCTGGGTAACTGCTAGCAATTGAGCCTTACCTAATTGCTTGTGAGCTCTGAGGGAATCACTTCTGAATCTATGTGGGAAGATATAAGAAGTTAACCTGAAAAGAACAGTTTTTCTCTTCTTTGTGGCTTTTGTTTGTTGTTTGATACACTGCTAAGAAAATATTAGCTAAAGCCTACAGAAAAGACCAGTTTGTTACCAACCAGGTCTTATTTCTTTTGCTTTGATTGCCTGACAAGTTCAAATGTTGTTTTCCTGATTTTGTTTTTCCAAGTTTAACACTGAAAGCAAGTAACCTGATTTATGTGCTACCAAGCATATCTGTGTTGGGAGAAATAACCCCATAAATAAATATCTTATTGGCTTTACCCTCAAGCACAACTATTTATTGTGAGCGGCTGTGTCTGGTGTGAATGGACTGCATTGCCCACAATCCCTTGCCAATCATATTGATATATGCACTTGCCAAGACTGTGAACATTCTCACCCAGGCAGCCGTCTGACAGGGGTCACAGGTTGACATTGATGGCACGGCCTCGACCGATCACCTGTTGCAATGTTCTGGCATACTGGTGGAATCCACCAGTACCAACCTCCATACATTCATGGCGTCAATGGATCAGAATGTTCTGACCATGCAGCGTGCCATTACGGCATTCATACAAGCTGCGACGCCGCTGGTACCGCAACAAGCTTCGTTGTCGGTACTGGCTCCGATATCGGTTCCGGTGCCGGTACCGGTTGCATCGACATCAGCTTCGGTGTCGACTGCAGCGGTACCCTGTCCGATGATGCCTATCGGTACCAATCCGGTACCGATGACTCCCGATGTCAATACCACCCGGTATGCGTATCGGGCTTTACAAGAGCATCCAGACAGGCGATACTTCGATTTCTCCGAAGACTCTGATGCATCGGAGGCCTCTGTCGAAGCATCGGTACTTCTTCCTCAGGAGCCTTCTTCTCCAAAAAGAAGAATGTCCCCTCCAGAAGACTTGTCTTTTCAAGACTTCATAAGGGAAGTGGCCAAGGGGTTTTCTATCTCAGTAGCCCCTGAGACAGAGCCTAGAGCCAAAAAATTGGATATTTTGCAATATCCCAAGGCTCCTAAAGAAGCAGTCACTTTGCCAGTTCATGAGATCCTTTATGACCACATGATAGGCATATGGGAGACTCCTCTCACCATCGTAGGTTGGATACCATGTATCATGTCCCTCCTTGTCCTGGATTTCATAAAACTCAGCTTCCTCACCATTCTATTGTGGTGGAGTCTGCTATGAAAAAGTTAGAGTGCAAAGAGGCACTCATCTGCTCCTCCAGGAAGAGAATGTAGAACCTTAGATGCTTTTGGCAGGAAAAATTTTCAAGCCAGTATGCTTGTTGCCAGAATCAACTCCTATAGTCTCTATATGGGGATGTTTCTGAAGGAAGTTACAGATCATCTGCAAACTTTTCTCCCTTTTCTTCCAGAAGATAAAAGGGAAGACTTTCTTACCTGGCTTAAGCATGCCCAGGATGTTTCAAAATTTTCTAACCGTGCAGCCTTTGACTCTTTTGAGGGGCCCAGCAGAGCCTCGGCCATTGCCATAGGTGCACGCAGAATTGCTTGGTTACAAGCTTCTGATTTGGAACCCTGGGTCCAAGATGGATTAGGAAATCTTCCTTGTACAGGTGAAAACCTGTTTGGCAAAGATTGGCAAGCAAAGGCCACTCAGATGGATGCAGAAAATTCTGCTTTGGATAGGCTTTCAAAGTCTACCTCTAATCCTGTCCAGAAGAGGTTGTTCAAAAATACATATTTTCCCAAGAAGGGAAGATATTATCCTGCTTATGGTCAGCAGACATCTTCTGCAGGTCGTTTTGCTGCAAAGCGTCAACAACCTAAACAGGCCACGTCTAAGGCTGCAAGGCCTACTGTAGCCCAACAGCCTCAGCCTCCTCAGGGCCTTTGACTTGCACCTAGAGAACTTAGCCATTCTGGCTCTAAAAAAACCAGAGCCTCTCACCATTCCAGGAAGGTTAGCTCACTTTGCTCCCAGATGGGAGCAAATCACAGCAGAGCAGTGGACCCTTTCCATCATAAGGGAAGGGTACAAACTTCATTTCTTAAACCTTCCTCCCCACACCATGGTGAGACAGTTCAATTCTCCAACATCTCTCCTCGACCTTCTGGGTCAAGAGATTTCCACCCTTCTTGCCCAAGGGACAATAGAAGAAGTACCTCTTCTTCAACAGGGCTCAGGGTTCTACTCCCCCTACTTTCTAATTCCAAAGAAAACAGGGGGTTACAGACCCATATTAGATCTCAGAGAATTGAACAAATTCCTATGCAAGGAGAAATTCAAGATGATTTCTCTGGGTACTTTATTTATTTATTTAACATTTTTTATATACCGCACTATTCATCATCAGTGCGGTTTACATTGAACAACAACATACCTGTCAGTACATGACTGATCAAGGTTTACAGATAACAGGGAAAATCAACTGGGTGTGAACTGGGGAATAACTATCTAAATAATTATACATAATTATATATACATTGAATAGGTTACAACAAGATTTGATATTTGATATACTCTCCTTCCATTCCTTCAGAGTCAGGATTGGCTTTGTTCTGTAGATCTCAAGGATGCGTATACCCATATACTCATCCATCCAGCACACAGAAGGTTCCTTTATCAGGGAAAGCACTATCATTACAGGGTGCTTCCCTTTGGTCTGGCCTCTGCTCCAAGAGTGTTCACAAAATGCATGGCAGTAATAGCTGCATTTCTACGCACTCTGGGAATATTCGTATTCCCATATCTGGACGACTGGCTCATCCGAGCTCCATCCCAGTCAGAGGCCCAGACTTCCCTAGCCTGCACAATGCGTGTCCTGCAGTATCTGGGACTGGTTAGAAACATTCCAAAGTCCCAACTCACCCCTACTCAGTCTCTAGAGTTCATAGGGGCCTTGCTGGATACCACAACTGCAAGGGCCTATCTTCCCCAGGCCCGTTGCCTACGCTTAGTGCAGTTAGCCTCTCAGATTCAATTAAAAACCCACCTAACTGCTCGAGAGATGTTACAACTGCTAGGCCACATGGCATCCACAGTGCATGTGGTCCCTTATGCTCGCCTTCACATGAGGGCAGCTCAATGGACTTTGTCCACCCAGTGGACCCAGGCATCTGGAAGTCTGTCAGACAAAATAGCAACCTCCAGGCGCCTCTTTTGGTCTCTCCAGTGGTGGAAGTCCACTCAAAATCTGTTGCTGGGGTCCCCCTTCCAACAATTGTTACCCCAAGCAATCCTTACAACAGATGCCTCTCCAAAGGGTTGGGGAGCTCATCTTCAAGACCTCTCCACCCAGGGCATTTGGTCTCCACAGGAGACCTCCCTACATATCAACTTCTTAGAGCTCAGAGCAATCTTCTTGGCTCTCAGAGTCTTCCATACCCTGCTCAGCTACAAGACAGTCCTCATTCACACGGACAACCAAGTAGCCATGTTCTATGTGAACAAGCAGGGAGGAACTGGCTCTCTGTCGCTTTGCAACGAAGCTCTGAGATTGTGGGCCTTCGCCAGAGAGCATCAAATTCATCTTCTGGCAGTATACCTTCCAGGAGTTCAAAACTCTTGGGCAGACAGACTCAGTCGAGTTCTGCTTCCACACGAATGGTCCCTTCATATGGACCAGATAGTCAGAATCTTTCGAATTTGGGGAACCCCGGACATAGACCTCTTTGCAAGTCCGTGGAATGCCAAACTTCCCCGATTCTGTTTCAGAATTCCATGTCAGGGAGTTCAGGCCAGGGATGCCTTCCTCCTTCATTGGGGTCAAGACTTCCTGTACGCCTTTCCACCCATTCCCCTAATTCCCAAGACCCTGTTCAAGCTTCAGAGAGATCAAGGGACTATGATTCTCATAGCTCCACGTTGGCCACGCCAAGTGTGGTACCCTCTACTTCTGCATCTCTCTCAAGCTCCCTCCCTGGACTTGGGGTCTGCTCCAGATCTCCTGTCTCAGGAGGGGGGAACGTTGTGGCACCCAAACCCCCAATCTCTCCATCTCAGGGCTTGGTTGCTCAAGGCTTAGACCTTCAAGATCGGCATCTTTCTCAGCAAGTAAGGGATATCCTTCATGCTTCCAGAAAGCCTTCTACTAGACGTTCCTATGCTTTTAAATGGAAAAGGTTTACCATTTGGTGTGCTGAGAAGGGTATTAACCCTCTAGCAATACCTTTGAATTCTTTACTAGAGTATCTCCTGCATCTTTCCCATGCAGGCCTCAAGACGAATTCAGTAAAGGTCCATTTGAGTGCTATTGCAGCATCCCTCAAGCCTCTCAATGGACAACCTGTCTCCTCTCATCCGCTTATTGCAAGATTCATGAGAGGCCTCCTTTTAACTAAACCTCCCATTAGACCACCTCCAGTGGCATGGGACTTGAATCTGGTTCTTGATCAGCTCATGAAGCCACCCTTTGAACCCTTAGCCACTACCTCCTTGAAATTTCTTTCCTGGAAGGTTATCTTTCTTATTGCAGTCACCTCAGCTCGCTGCATCAGTGAACTGCAGGCCTTAGTGGCTAATCCACCTTATACAAGGTTCCATCATGATAAGGTAGTCCTTAGGACCAATCCACACTTTATGCCTAAAGTGGTCTCACCTTTTCATCTTAATCAAGAGGTGTATTTACCTGTCTTTTTTCCAGGTCCTCATGCATCGAGTGCAGAGAGGAATCTTCATACCCTGGATTGTAAGAGAGCTCTTGCTTTTTACTTACAAAGGACACAGCAACATAGAAAGTCTTCTCAACTCTTTGTTGCTTTTGATCCCTCTCATTTGGGACTTCCAGTCTCTAAGAGGACACTGTCCAATTGGATTGCTCAGTGTATTTCTTTCGCCTACCAGAGTAAGAACCTTTCTCTGGAGGGCCATGTCACAGCTCATAATGTGAGGGCCATGGCCACCTCTATGGCTCATCTAAATTCTGTTTCTATCGACCAGATCTGTCGAGCAGCCACCTGGGCCTCGGTTCATACCTTCACAGCCCATTACTGTTTGGACAAGGACTCCCGCCGGGATGCCTTGTTTGGTCAGGCTGTTCTCAAACACCTGTTCCATGCTTAATCAACTCCTACCCTCCATCCCTGGTTGGATGCCTGAGATCCATGGGAGGAGGTAGAGCCCTTCTCAGGGTCTCGCAACCTTGGGGATCTCCCTGGCATCTCTAGCTGGGGAGTCCCCATATGTGAAGACTCATTCCTGCTTGTTCCTGGAGATAGCACAGTTACTTACCTGTAACAGGTGATCTCTGGGAACAGCAGGAATAAGTCTTCACAACCCACCCACCTCCCCTAGGAGTTGTATCTCTCTATCTGTCTTTCCTTTCCTCTCTCTCTTTGTCTCAGCTTTAAAACTCGAACTGGAGAGAGGCGGTTAGGAAAGGCGGGAAGGCAGCGCGCAGGCGCTGTGGGATGCTCCCAAAAGCTTTCCTTTTTGGGAAGTTGGGGAGTGTTCCCGCGCAGGCTCCGTCGGTACCGACTTACCCATATGTGAAGACTTATTCCTGCTGTTCCCAGAGATCACCTGTTACAGGTAAGTAACTGTGCTTTATCAGAGAGGACTTACTCCCTCTTCAGTGCCAGTAGACTCTCTATAATAGAGTATCTCCTTCATTTGTCGGCTTCTGGTCTTCAGACCAATTCTGTTAGAGTCCATCTTAGTGCTATTGCTGCATCTCATAAGCTCTTAGACGGACAACCAATTTCCTCTGATCCACTTATTTCTAGATTTATGAGAGGACTTCTTCTAACGAAACCTCCCATTAAACCACCTCCAGTGGCATGGGATCTTAACCTTGTTCTAGGGGTACTCATGGAACCACCTTTTTAGCCTTTGGCTACTTCGGATCTGAAGTTTCTTTCATGGAAAGTCATTTTCCTAATTGCCATCACTTCTGCAAGACGCATTAGTGAACTTCAGGCTTTAGTGGCTGATCCACCTTATACGAGGTTTCATCATGATAAGGTGGTCCTTAGGACTCATCCTCATTTTCTTCCAAAGGTGGTTTCACCTTTTCATCTAAACCAATCAGTTTATCTTCCCGTTTTCTTTTCTAGGCCTCATTTCTCCTCTGTGGAAAGGAAACTTCATACTTTGGACTGTAAAAGAGCTCTAGCTTTTTATCTCCAAAGGACCCAGCCTCACAGAAAGTCTTCTCAGCTTTTTGTGGCTTTTGATTCTAGCCATTTAGGACTTCCTGTCACTAAGAGAACCCTCTCTAAATGGATTGCAGATTGTATTTTCTATACATATCAAAGTAAAGGAATACCTCTGGAAGGCCATGTCACAGCTCATAATGTCATAGCCATGGCAGCCTCAACAGCTAACCTTCAGTCAGTGGCTATTGATGAAATCTGCAAAGCAGCAACTTGGGCCTCGGTATATACTTTCACTGCCCATTATTGTCTGGACAAGGACTCCCGTCGGGATGCCTTGTTTGGTCAAGCTGTTCTGCAACACCTTTTCCACTCATAGTTTAACTCCTACCCTCCATCCACTTGGATGCTTGAGGTCCCTGGGGGAAGCATGGCCCATCTGCATAGATTTGCTACATGCTGGGTCTTCCCCAGGCATCTTTCAGCTGGGGAGTCCCCATATGTGAAGACTCATTCCTGCTTGTTCCTGGAGATAGCGTAGTTACTCACCTGTAACAGGTGATCTCCGGGAACAGCAGGAATAAGTCTTCACAACCCACCCGCCTCCCCTAGGAGTTGTCTTTCTCTCTCTCTTTCTCTATTTTATCTACTTTTCTCCTTTGGTCTCAGCTTTAAACTCAACTGAAGAGAAGGGAGGTAGATGGGCGGGAAGGCAGGGCGCATGCATGGATGCACGCTCCAAAAAGCGTTCCTATTAGACGCTGGGGATCGTTCCCGCACGGGCTCCATCGGTACCGACGATACCCATATGTGAAGACTTATTCCTGCTGTTCCCGGAGATCACCTTTACAGGTGAGTAACTACGCTTTCTTCCACAGTGTCTCAATCATGTCTTGTCTTCATATTCTTAATTTTCTTCAAAGTTCACTGGATGCTTACACTGCTGCACTTATCGCACATGTCTCTTAATAAAATCGCTGTGGTTCAAATATCACGGTAACAAATAATGGTTATGCATAAATAACCAACCAACTTAACATGCTCAGCAAATTTTAGTAATGCTAAGAACATAAGATATGCCATACTGGGTCAGACCAAGGTCCATCAAGCCCAGTATCCTGTTTCCAACAGTGGCTAATCTAGGTCACAAGTACTTAGCAGTTTCCTCAAAAGACACAAGTTCCACAATGCTTGTATTGGGTCAAGCAGTGGATATATTCTGGGTCCACTTTAATAATGGTTTATGGACCTTTATTCGAGGAACTTGTCCAAACCTTTTTTTAAACCTGGCTACACTAACAGCTTTTAATACATGCTCCGGTGGCAAATTCCAGAGTTTGATTACACGTTAAATGAAAAAATATTTTCTCTTATTAGTCTTAAATAGGTTACCCTGTAGCTTCATTGCATGCCCCCTAGTCTTTCTATATTTTGATCGCGTAAACAATCTATCTACATTTACCCATTCTACTCCATTCATTAAATAGACCTCTATCATATCTCCCCTCAGTTGTCTCTCTTCCAGGTTGAAGAGCACTAACCTTTTTAGCCTCTCTTCAAAGGGGTATCCTTCCATCTCCTTTACCATTTTGTTGGCTCTTCTCTGTACCTTTTCTAATAACTCTATATCCTTTTAAAGATACGGCGACCAGAAGTGCACACAATAATTCAAGGTGTGGTCACACCATGGAACGATAGAGGCATTACAATATCCTTTGTTTTATTCTCCAATCCTTATGATACCTAGCATTCTATTTGCTCTCTTGGCCACCGCTGCACACTGGACGGAGGGTTTTAACATTTTATCCACGATGACGCCTAAATCTTTTTCCTGGGTGATAGTTCCTAATATGGAACCTTGCATCATGTAAGCATAGTTTGGGTTTTTCTTTTCTAGGTGTATAACTTTGAACTTATCCACATTAAATTTCATCTGCCATTTGGATGCCCAGTTTTCCAGTTTATCACGATCCTCTTGCAATTTTCCACAATCCTCATGGGTTTTAACAACTTTTAATAGTTTTGTGTCATCTGCAAATTTGATAACCTTTCTCATTATTCCCATTTCCAGGTCATTTATGAATATCTTAAAAGGCAGCGGACCCAGCACAGATCCCTGGGGTACTCCACTATTCACCCTTTTCCATTGGAAAATTTACTATTTAGCCCTACCCTCTGCTTTCTATCTTTTAACCAGTTCCTGATCCACAATAGTATACTGCCTCCTATCCCATGACTTTTTAATTTTGTCAAAATTCTCTGATGAGAGACCTTGTCAAAGGCTTTCTGAAAGTCCAGATATACACTATATCAACCGACTCACCTTTGTCTACCTGTTTATTCACACCTTCAAAAAAACATAACAGATTAGTAAGACAAGACCTTCCTTGGCTAAAGCCATGTTGACTGTCTCCCATTAAACCATGACTGTCTACATGTTCAGTAATTTTGTTATTTATGATGGTTTCTACCATTTTTCCCGGTACTGATGTCAGGCTCACTGGTGTGTAGTTTCCCAGATCACCCCTGGAACCCTTTTTGGAAATTGGTGTTACATTGGCGATCCTCCAATCTTCAGGTATTACAGATGATTTTAATGATAGTTCACAGATTACAAATGTTTCAGTTCTTTCAACATCCTTAGATGTATACCATCCGGTCCAGGTGATTTGCTACTCTTCAGTTTATCAAATAGTCATGATGTATCTGCCTGGTGTATCAATATTTTGTTCAATTCTTCCACAGCATCTCCTTTAAATACCATTTCTGTCATGGGTAACATTCCTACATCTTTCTCAGTAAAGACTGAAGCAAAGAATTTGTTGTCTCTCCGCTATGGCTTTGTCCCCTCTTAGTGCCCCTTTTACCCCTCTATTATCTAAGTGTCCAACTGACTCTCACAGGTTTTTTGCTACGAATGTACTTGAAAAAGTCTGCAAGCTTTTTCTCAAATTCTCTTTGCCTGCCTTGCATCTAACTTGCCAGTGCTTGTGGTGTTTCCAGTTTTTGTCGTTTGGCTCCTTTTTCCATTTCCTGAAAGATGCTTTTTTGTTCCATTAAAGACTAGGTCCAAAATGGCTTTCCCTCTGGTCAGTTTATGAACTTGCTGTCCCAAGAAGCAGTCATTTATTTTGTCTAGAAACTTTATTTCCCTAGCATGAACTGCCGTGATACTGACCTAGTGTATACCAGGGTAATTGAAATCGCCCATTATTATTACTGTGTTGTAACTTCTGTTAGCTTCCCTGATTTCTTTGAGCATTTCATCATCCATTTGTTCATTCTGGCCAGGCGGTCAGTAGTACACCCTCACTGCCATCGCCTTCCCCTTTCCCTTTTTGCATGGAATTTCAATCCATAGAGATTCTACGGTGATTTTTTTCCTGCAAAACTTTAATCCTTTGTGACTCAATGCTTAGAGCACAACCCCTCCACCAATTTGATCTGCTCTATCATTACAATATAGTTTATACCCAGGTATCACAGCGTCCCACTGGTTGTCCTCCTTCCACCACATCTCTGAGATACCAATGAAATCTAACATTTCATTTAGTGTATATATACTTATCTGAAAGCCACTATTCAACGGTGCTGTTCCCCCTCCATTAGCCTGCATTTTATTCATCTGTTGCTTTGTTTGCTACCTCTTGGCCCAAGCTTGATTGTTTCATCATGACTGCTTCTAGGGCAGGCAAATCACTTAAAAAAAAAAAAAAGTCTATAATGCATTTCTTACTTGAAACAGTAGCGGTCGAGTGCATCAGCATCACAGGTGCCATTAAATCCACTTTTACATTGGCTTCCCACGTCAACAGGATGACATCTGTGTATGGCAACAATTTTATTAAACACAGCATACAATAAGTTTGAGTTGAATGATGACCATGGATTATGATCATCTAAAGTCTTAATGATTGCAGATGAAAAATCCAGTATTGTTTTATAAGACAAAAAATCTCTGATCTCTTCCCCTCCCATCCCCAATGTAAACAAGGAACTTGGTCAATGATATTTGTGATATATATTCAGAAACCATGGCACAAACTTGCCTTATTCTCCCACTGGCAAAGACCTCCATAGTCTAACAGGATGTTGGCTAGAATACAGCAGATTATTCTATCCACTGACTTTTTGCTATAAAGTTGTTAGTAAGTGGTCTTCCCTGTTAATGATCTGAAAACCGAATATAATATATGAATAGAAAAACTGCAGATAACTGTTCAAGGTGTTTAACCATGAAACAAATAGTAATAAACTCTCTTCTGTAGATGACAGATGAAAAAAATCAATTCAGTGGAACCAGACTACCTAAACTGGCCGCACTGGGCTATGTATTTATAGATAAAATACTTCATTGGTATAAAAATAGTTACTTTCCAACACCAAATCTGCAAGAGATGAGAAACTGGATAGGAATCCTGCAAGGTTGTGAGCAAGCTTCAGGTTTTTGCTAGTCAGTCACTAAATCTGCACACTAGAATATTAATATATAAGGCATCAAGGTCTAAAGTCACTAATAACATCTCCACTGTGACAGGACCCAAAAGGCAGGCAGAGCTCCAGAGTCTCAATGTGTGGATGAGACGATGGTGCAAGGAAGAGGGTTTTGGATTTGTTAGGAACTGGGGAACATTCTGGTGAAAGGAGGGGCTCTTCTGAAGGGATGGGCTCCACCTTAACCAGGATGTGGAACCAGGCTGCTGGCATTAAAATTTAAAAAGGAGAGACAGCAACTTTTAAACTAGATAATAGGGGAAAGTCGACAGTCTCACAAGAGTTCATTGTTTGGAACAATGTATCCTGGAAGGATACTAGGAAAAGACTGAAGTTAGGGCATATCGACAGAGAGGTTCCAAAATGACAACAGTAACCTAAATGCCCTAGAATACAGAGCAGACAGAGCTTAAAAAGATTCCAAATAACACCTGCCTACTGATAACCAGATTAATATGAATAAAATACAGCCTTAAAATGCTAGTATGCAAATGCTAAAAGTCTAAAAAATAAGATGGGACCGTTAGTATATATAGCACTAAATGACAGGGTTAGATATGAAACATAGAAACATGATGACAGAAAAAGACCACATGGCCTATCTAGTCTGTCCTTCCATAACAACTACAACAGTCCACTTTTTACCTTTATAGAAACATAGAAACATGACAGAAAAAGACCACACATGATTGTCTTCCTTCCTCCATGTCTCTGAGATACCAATCAGTGGGACACTATGATACCTGGGTACAAACTATATTGTAATGACAGAGCAGATCAAATTGGTGGAGGGGTTGCACTCTGTTAGAGAGGGCATTGAGTCACAAAGGATTAAAGTTTTGCAGGAAACAAAATTCACTGTAGAATCTCTATGGATTGAAATTGCATGAGAAAGGGGAAAGCGATGGCAGTGGGGGTATGCTATCGACCACCGGATCAGAATGAACAAATGAATGATAGCTTCCCTGATTTCTTTAAGGATTTTAACAGGGTTGCTGTTCCAAGGGTTGCAGGGCTAACAGGGATGCTGTTCCAAGGGTTGCAGAGCAGAGATGGCATTCATCTGTCCAAGAAAGGTCAACGCGTCTTCAGTAGTAGACTGGCTAATCTACTGAAGAGGGCTTTAAACTAGATTCGTTGGGGATGGATGAAGAAAGCCCCCAGGTAAGTGAAAGCCCCCAGGTAGGTGATACATTAAATAACTTTATGGAAATGGGTAACAGGGGTAACATATGGAAAGCAGTGTGTATAAATGCCCGTAGCATGGGAAATAAGATCCCTGATGTTGAAGCTTTGGTGGGAGTGGCTGACTTGGATTTAGGGGCAGTTACAGAAACATGGTTCACAGAAAACCATGATTGGGATGTAACTATACCTGGCTATACTTTATTCAGAAAGGACAGGGTAGGAAGAAGGGGAGGAGGAGTGGCACTATATGTAAAAATACTATTAAAGCTTTGGAATTACAGAGCTTAAAAGGGAGAGGGGAGGCATTGTGGGTTAAACTAGAAAGAGGGAAAGAGAAATCTATTTACATTGGTGTGATATACAGACCTCCCTCACAAGAGGAAGAGGTGGACAGAGAGTTAATTGAAGACATGCGCAGCATTGCTAGGAAAGGGGAAGTGCTACTGATAGGAGATTTCAATATGCCAGATGTTGATTGGCACATTCCTGCTACAGTATCATCTAGAAATAAGGAGATCCTGGATTCTCTACAAGGAGAACTATTCAGGCAATTGGTAACAGACCCCACATGTGAAGGGGCCATACTGGACTTGATGCTTACCAATGGTGAAAGTGTTTCTGATGTTGTAGTGGGAGATCATTTTGCATCCAGTGATCACCAGATGGTGTGGTTCAGTATTAGGACTAGGGCTGTTAGAATCCATTCAAAGGCGAGGATCTTAGACTTTAGGAAGACTAACTTTGCGAAGATGGGCCAATACCTCAGGGAGTCGTTAGTTTGATGGGAACAGCTGAGGGATGTAGAAAAACTGTGGGAAAAACTGAAAGGGGATATTTTAAGGGCAACCAACCTTTTTGTTAAAATGGTAAATAAAGGTAAAAGGAAAAGGAGACCGCTATGGTTTTCGAAAGAAGTAGCTGAAAAAGTGAAGAAAAAGAGGGAGGCCTTCATGAAATACAAGAGATCACAGAGAGAGGAAGACAGGCATCTGTATTTGGAAAAACTTAGAGAAGCTAGCAAAGTAGTCAAGAAGGCAAAGATTCAAAAGGAGGAGGAAATAGCCAATGCAGTAAAATGGGGGGATAAGACATTTTTCATATATATTAGTGAGAAGAGGAAGGGCAAGAGTGGTATTGTCAGACTCAAGGGTGCAGGGGAGGAATATGTAAAAGCTGATAAGGATAAAGCGGAATTGCTTAACAAATATTTTTGTTCTGTGTTCACAGATGAAGAACCAGGAGCAGGACCTCAGAAAACACCCACAAATAGGAACAGAAGCAAAGGACATTTTGAACAATTTTCAAAAGACTGTGTTCGTGAGAAACTGTCTCAACTTAAAGTAGACAAAGTGATGGGACTGGATGGGATACACCTGAGAATACTGAGGGAACTTGGGGACGTTCTAGCAGCTCCACTGACTGACCTTTTCAATGCCTCGTTGGAGTCGGGAGTGATGCCAAAGGACTGGAGAGAGGCTTATGTGGTGCCTTTACACAAAAGCGGAAGTAAGGATGTGGTTGAAAACTACAGGCAGGTTAGTTTAACTTCAGTGGTGAGTAAATTATTGGAAACGCTGCTGAAAGAGAAAATAGTGAGGTTTCTGGACTCCAGCGGATTACAGGATCTGAGGCAGCATGGATTCACCAGAGGCAGGTCTTGTCAGACAAATCTGATTGATTTGTTTGACTGGGTGACCAGGGAGTTGGACCGAGGGAGAGCCCTAGATGTAGTGTATTTAGATTTCAGTAAAGCCTTTGACACTGTTCCTCACAGGCGACTTATAAACAAACTGAGCACCCTAGGGATGGACCCTAAAGTTACTGCTTGGGTTAGAAATTGGTTGGGTGGGAGGCGACAAAGAGTACAAGTAAATGGAGCTCACTCTGAGGAGAAGGATGTTATCAGTGCTGTGCCCCAGGGATCTGTCTTTGGTCCGATTCTTTTTAACATCTTTGTTAGTGATATAGCGGAAGGGCTTTCAGGTAAGGTTTGCCTCTTTGCAGATGATACCAAAATCTGCAATAGAGTAGACACCCAGGAAGGGGTAGATAACATGAGGAGGGATCTAGCTTATCTTGAAGAATGGTCTAGAATTTGGCAGCTGGGATTTAATGTTAAAAAATGTAAGGTCATGCATTTGGGCTGCAGCAATCCAAGGGAGCAATATAGTATAGGGGATGAAGTACTTTTGTCCACTAAAGAAGAGCGGGACCTAGGCGTGGTTGTGTCTGATGATCTTAAAGTAGCTAAACAGGTAGAAAAGGCGACGGCAAAAGCTAGAAGGATGCTTGGGTGCATACGGAGAGGAATGGCTAGCAGAAAAAAGGAGGTGATAATACCTCTGTATAAGTCTTTGGTGCGACCTCATTTGGAGTATGGTGTGCAATTCTGGAGACCGCACCTTCAAAAGGATGTGAACAGGATGGAGTCGGTGCAGAGGGTGGCTACTAAAATGATTAGTGGTCTTCATTATAAAGCATATGAGGACAGACTGAAGGATCTTAATATGTACACCTTAGAGGAAAGGCGGGATAGAGGTGATATGATTGAGATGTTTAAATATCTCCGTGGCATAAATGTTCAGGGAGAGAGCCTCTTTCAATTGAAAGCAAGTTCTGCTACAAGGGGACATGGGATGAGGGTGAAGGGAGATAGATTCAGGAGTGATATGCGGAAATATTTCTTTATGGAAAGAGTAGTAGGAATAGTCTCCCAGTGGAGGTGGTAGAGATGAGGACAGTAACTAAATTCAAAAAAGCATGGGACAAACACAGAGGATCTCTAAAGGTAAAAAGGGGACTGTTGTAGTTATGGAAGGACAGACTAGATAGGCCATGTGGTCTTTTTCTGTCGTCATATTTCTGTGTTTCTATGTTACAGCACAGTAATAATGTGTGATTTCAATTACCCTGGTTTCGACTGGGTCCGTGTCATGGCAGAACATGCTAGGAAGATAAAGTTTCTAAAGTTTAACATTACTGTTTCTTGGAGTAGCTGGTTCATTAACCGACAAGAGGGAAAGCTGTTTTGGACCTAGTCCTTAGTTGAACACAAGATCTGGTGCAAGAGATAAGGGTGTTGGGGGCTACTTAGCAATAGTGATCATAGCATAGTGTTTGATTTAATAAATGGAGGAAGGACGGCAAGGAAATCCACAGTACTACCTTTTAACTTTCAACAAAATGAGGAAAATAGTTAAGGAAAAACTAAAAGGAGCAGTTGCAAAGTTTAAAGATTTATGTCAAGCATGAATGTTTAAAAATACTATCTTGGAAGCCCAGCCCGGCTGTATTCCACACTTTAAGAAAAGTGGAAGGGAGTCCAAAAATGCCAGCATGGTTTAAAGGTGGGGTCAGAGAGGCTGTTGCCAAAATAACATCTTTCAGGAAATGGAAAAAGAACCAAATGACTAAAACTGGAAACGGCATAAGCACTGGCAAGTTAGATGCAAGGCATTGATAAGGCAGGCAAATAGAGCATTTGATAAGAAGCTTGCTGTGAAAGCAAAAATGTGTAATAGACTTTTTCATTCATTGCCAAAATCCTGGGAGAGAGTCAGTTGGACCATTTAGGTGATAGAGGGGTAAAAGGGGCACTAAGAGCAGTCAAGGCCATAGCAGAGAGCAAAGAATTCATTTAGTCTTCGGTCTTTACTGAGGAAGATGTAGGGACGTTACCTGTGACTAAAATGGTATTTAAAGGTGACGCCACAGAATAATTGGAAAGATGTATTAACAACTATTTGATAAATTAAAGAGTAGCAAATCACCTGGACCGGATGGTATACATCCAAGGGTGTTGAAAGAACTGAAATATGAGATTGCAGACCTACTATTAGTAATCTGTGAACTATCATTAAAATCAACTATAATACCTGAAGATTGGAGGATGGCCAATATCACACCAATTTTCAAAAAGGGTTCCAGGGGTGATCTGGGAAACTACAGACCAGTGAGCCTGACGTCAGTACTGGGGAAAAATGGTAGAAACCATCATAAAGAACAAAATTACTGAACATGTAGATAGTCATAGCTTAATGGGGGACAGCCAACATGGCTTTAGCTAAGGAATATCTTTTCTTTCTAATGTGTTATGTTTTTTTGAAGGTGCGAATAAGCAGGTAGACAAAGATGAGTTGATATTGAAGCAGGAACCCTGTCTCCCACACCCTCGGAAGGAACACACAGACAGACTAGAATGCAAACAGAATCTTTTATTGTGTACACAGGACTCAGATAGACAGAGCCGGCACCCTGGACAAAAGATCTGAGACCCCAAATGACGTCCCACACTGTCTTATATACAGTACATTCTCAAACCCCCTTGCTACCTTCCCATTCGCCCCAGGTATCTCCTCTTCACCGATCGGTAGCCCCTGGAAGGGGGGAGGGGGGGGACAGTGGGCTCTCATAAGGCATTCCCGAGTGACCTGTTTATTTATTTATTTATTTAGACAGTTTTGTATACCGCCTTATCCTTCAATCAAAGCGGTCACAACACAATTGGGGGATACATTTAACACGCGGGGATATGAGACACATACACTAATACTTACAGGGAACATGGGCAATGGAGGGTTAAGTGGCTTGCCCAAGACCACAAGGAGCACCTGTGGGACTAGAAACCCCAGTCCTTCCGGCCCAAGGTTGCTGTCCTCTAGTGGGATTTGAACCCCCGACCTTCCGGCCTGAAGTACCTTGCCCCAAGCACTAGGCTACTCCTCCCTCCCTTAGACTGGTATGCTCTGGTCTACTGGTTTTCTTGGAGAAAGGGTATGTGTAAGTGTTGTCTTGCTGCAGCCCAAGCGGGGAAGATGGGGGGTCTTTCTCTCACAGCTGCCTTTCTGGCTGCCTCACTCCGTCCTTTTTCGAGTATGACCTCAACCGCTAGGAGCGGTAGAGGGCAGTATTACTAGGGGCAGGCCGCAGAGGGGTATATGGAATTAGGGCCATGACAGAGGCAGCCGCCTTGCGTTTCACCAAGGCGTCGAGGGTGGAGGTGATAAAGCAGTGGAGGATAGGGATACAGCATGGTATGAGAGCACATAGCAGGAAAAGAAAGAAGACTCCTATAACCAGGGTCTTAAGGCCCCCCAGTCAACCAAACAACTTCCCGAACCATCCCGTTCCCAGTCCCATGGAGGGGTCTGTGATATGTTTTGCTAAATTACGTAGGTCTTGGATCGAGCGTTCGATGGACACGCTTTCGTCAGTGAGGTTAAAACAACACGTATCGCCGTGCGTAAGCCGGACATTTCATGATTCATGGTGGCCAGTATGGTTGATGTCAGATTAAGGGATTTAGCTAGAGAACAAGCAAGTCGGCTTATCTCCATTGAGTTGTGTAAGGCTATCCCAGGTGTTGCAACGATTGATAGCGACAGCCCAAGGGCCGTCTCATCACTGTAGGGTTCTACATTTGAGTTACAGGTCGAGGGCATGGGGATAGAGCGGGGAGGTCTGGGGCGGACTTTAGTTACTTTGGGCGTGTGGAGGAAAGCAGCGATCATTAGCCTGCCGAGGGTGCATGGGCTACCGGTGGCATTCATGGGAACATAGGTATAAGTCATCTTCCCACATATCAAAAACCAGCCTAAGGGTAGATACACTTCTGAGTACACATAAGATACCCTTGTAACAGAGTTGCATGATAATTCAGTATTCAATACATTAAACCCTCCTGTCTTGGTATTTACAAAAATAAAACAATCAGTAGCATTAAGGGTGGAGACTACCTGCAGGGAGAAAGGAACTCGGTTAAAAGCTGAGGTAGGCTGGGTGGCTCCAATACTATAGAGGAGGGTAGAAAAGGACATGTCAGGTTGTATCTCCAGGAACAAGCAGGAATAAGTCCTCACATATGGGTACGTCGGTACCGACGGAGCCTGCGCGGGAATGCTCCCCACCTTCCCAGAATGAAAGCTTTTGGGGCATCCCACAGCGCATGCGCGCTGCCTTCCCGCCTTTCCTACCAACTCTCCTCAGTTCTTCTTTTCCGCGGAGCCAGCAAGTCGTGTTCCTGTCACCGCTGAAGAAGTTCTTTATTTTAATTTATTTCTTTGGTCGTGTGTCTGCTTTCCCCGACGCCGGACCGGTACCGCCGGTCTTTTCTTCTAAAAAAAAAAAAATATATATAATACTTTTCCTCACTTGGTGTATTTTTCTTCTTAGGCCTCCAGGCCCACAAGAAACTTTCCCTCATGGAAAAACCAGCCTCCGGCTTCAAAAAATGCACTAAGTGTAGCGGTACAATTTCTGTTACAGATACCCATGAATGGTGTCTTAAATGTTTGGGGCCTGAACACTCCATCCCGGATTGCCAGTCCTGTTCTCTAATGTCTAAACGAGGGTTACAGAACCGGGCAGCCAAGCTCCATGTGCTGTTTCCCACGGATGCACCGGCGGTAGCATCGACATCTTCCAGGTCTTCCTCTCCTGATGGATCTCAGGTAACCAAACATACTTTTAGCAGGTCCTCGAAGGGCAAATCTCCCTCTAAGCATTGAGATGCCTCCGGGCTTGCCCTTGAGGATCCTGCCCCAGCCAAACAACCCCGGCGGGAAGCTCCGGCTTCCAAAGCTCCTCCTATGGGGTTACAGGTTGACATCGATGGCACGGCCTCGACCGATCACCTGTTAGACTGCTCTGGGGTACCGGCACAATCTCCCGGTACCAACATCCAGGCAGTCGTGGTGTCCATGGATCACACTGTGCAATCCATGCAGCAGGCTATACTGGCTTTCATCAAGGCTGCGACGCCATCGGTACCACAACAAGCTCTGTTGTCGGTGCCGGTACCGGTACCAACTACGATACCGGTACCGGCTGCATCGACATCGGCCAGGATACCGATTCCGGCTCCCTGTCCTGGGCTCTTTCTCGGTACCGACCCGGTACCGGGGACACCCGATGTCGGTACCGATCGATACGCCTATCGATCTTTGGAATCGAGCAGACGATACTTCGATTCTTCTGATGATTCTGAGTCATTGGATGAGTCCCCTGAAGTATCTGTCACCCTTCCTGAGGAGCCTTCTTCTCCAAAAAGGAGAATGTCTCCTCCAGAGGATTTGTCCTTTCAAGACTTCATAATAGAAGTAGCTAAAGGACTCTCTATTTCAGTAACCTCTATAAAAGAACCTAGAGCAAAAAAATTAGATATTTTGGGATACTCTAAGGTTCCCATAGAGGCAGTCACCTTGCCAATTCATGAAATTCTTCAAGAACATTTGATTGAATTGTGGGAGACTCCTCTCACCCTTTCTCCTCATTCTCGTAGATTGGACACTATGTACCGTGTCCCTCCTTCTCCTGGATTTCAAAAAACTCAGCTTCCTCACCACTCCATTGTGGTGCAGTCAGCTATGAAGAGGATAAAGAGTACCAAAAGACACTCTTCTACTCCTCCAGGAAGAGAATGCAGGACCTTGGATGCTTTTGGTAGGAAAATCTCCCAAGCTAGCATGCTTATTGCCAGAATCAATTCATACAGCCTTTATATGGGTATGTTTCTGAAGGAGGTTGCAGAAAAACTGCACAACTTTCTCTCTTTTATTCCAGAGGATAAAAGGGATGAGTTCCTTCTTTGGCTTAAGCATTCTCAAGACATTTCAAAGTTTTCCAACAGGGCAGCCTTTGATTCTTTTGAAGGTGCCAGCAGAGCCTCAGGCATTGCTATAGCTGCTCGTAGAATTGCTTGGCTCCAGGCTTCTGATCTAGAACCCTGGGTTCAAGATGGTTTAGGAAATCTGCCCTGTACAGGTGAAAATCTATTTGGCAAAGAGTGGCAAATTAAAGCCACTCAAATGGACGCAGAAAATGCTGCTCTGGATAGACTTTCTAAGTCTACCTCCACTCCGGCCAAGAAAAAATCTTTTAAAAAGTCTTTTTACAAGAAGGGCAGATTTCCTTCCACTTCTGGTCAACAATCTTCTACAGGTCGCTTTGCTACTAAGCGTCAGCAACCTAAACAGGCCAGGCCTAAACCTGCAGGGGCTGCTGCAACCCAGCAGTCCCAAGCCCCTCATGGTTTTTGACTTGATACTAGAGAACTTAACCTTTCTGGCTCTACAACAGCCAGAACCTCTCACCATTCCAGGAAGGTTAGCTCATTTTGCTCCCAGATGGGAGCAAATCACATCAGAGCAGTGGACCCCTCTCCATCATCAGAGAGGGCTACAAACTTCATTTCTCAGACCTTCCTCCCTACACCATGGTGAGACATTTCAATTCTCCCACATCTCTCCTCGACCTTCTGGATCAGGAGGTAACCACCCTTCTGGCCCAGAGGGCCATAGAAGAAGTTCCTCTTCTTCAACAGGGGTCAGGGTTTTACTCCCCCTACTTTCTCATTCCAAAGAAAACAGGGGGATACAGACCCATTCTAGATCTCAGAGAATTGAACAAATTTCTATGCAAGGAGAAGTTCAAGATGCTTTCTCTAGGCACTCTCCTTCCATACCTACAGAGTCAGGATTGGCTTTGTTCTCTAGATCTCAAGGATGCGTACACTCATGTCCTCATCCATCCATCTCACAGAAAATTCCTACGTTTTCTGTTCCAAGGAAAACATTACCAATACAGAGTGCTTCCTTTCGGTCTAGCCTCTGCTCCAAGAGTGTTCACCAAATGCATGGCAATAGTTGCTGCATTTCTACGCACTCTGGGAATATTTGTCTTCCCCTACCTGGAGGACTGGCTCATCCGAGCTCCATCTCAGTCAGAAGCCCAAATTTCCCTGGACCGCACCAGGTGCATTCTGCAGTATCTGGGACTTGTGGTAAACCTCCCAAAGTCTCAGCTCACCCCTACTCAGTCCCTAGAATTCATAGGAGCCTGGTTGGACACCACTACTGCAAGAGCCTATCTTCCCCAGGCTCGTTGCCAACGTCTAGTGCAGTTAGCCTCCCAGATTCAGTCAAAGAGCCACTTAACTGCCCGGGAGATGCTACAACTACTAGGCCACATGGCTTCCACAGTACCTGTGGTGCCCTATGCTCACCTACACATGAGAGCAGCTCAATGGACTTTGTCCACCCAGTGGACTCAAGCTTCAGGAGCTCTATCAGACCAAATAGCAAACTCCAAGCGTCTCTTTTGGTCTCTCCAATGGTGGATGTCCACTCAAAAGCTGTTGCTGGGGGTCCCCCTTCCAACCTTTGTTGCCCCAAGCAATCCTCACAACAGATGCCTCCCAAACAGGTTGGGGAGCTCATCTACAGGACCTCTCCACCCAAGGCACTTGGTCCCCGCAAGAGACCTCTCTTCATATCAACCTCTTGGAACTTCGAGCAGTGTTCCTAGCTCTCGAGGTCTTTCATACCCTCCTCAGCTACCAGACAGTCCTCATTCAAACGGACAATCAGGTAGCCATGTTTTACATAAACAAACAAGGAGGAACTGGCTCTCTGTCGCTTTGCAACAAAGCTCTAAGATTATGGGCCTTCGCCAGAGAGCATCAAATCCATCTCCTGGCAGTATACCTCCCAGGAATTCAAAACTCTTGGGCAGACAGACTCAGTCGAGTTCTGCTTCCACACGAATGGTCCCTGCACATGGATCAGGTACTCAGAATCTTCCAGGAATGGGGAACCCCGGACATAGACCTATTTGCAAGTCCGTGGAATGCCAAACTTCCCCGGTTCTGTTCCAGAATTCCGTGTCAGGGAGTTCAGGCCAAGGATGCCTTCCTCCTTCATTGGGGTCAGGACTTCCTGTATGCCTTTCCACCCATTCCTTTGATTCCCAAGACTCTGTTCAAACTTCAGAGGGATCAAGGATCTATGATCCTCATAGCTCCACGCTGGCCATGCCAAGTGTGGTACCCTCTACTTCTGCATCTCTCCCAAGCCCCCTCCCTGGACTTGGGAGCTGCTCCAGACCTTCTGTCTCAGGAGGAGGGGACTTTGTGGCATCCAAACCCCAAGTCCCTTCACCTCAGAGCTTGGTTACTGAAGGCCTAGACCTTCAAGACTTCAATCTTTCGCAGCAAGTGAGAGATATCCTCCATGCTTCCAGGTAAACTTCCACTAGGCGTTCCTATGCTTTTATCTTATAAATTTTTATTATCAACCTTTGCATATACATTATCAACCTTACCATGTACATTACTATCAACCTTTTCGCGTACATTAAACAAGTCCTTTCACCTCTTATACCAAAGGACTGACTAGCATCCTGTACATAGAACCATAACATAATTCCCACAAACATAAAGAAAACCCATGTCCAGCACTGATTAACCACAATGCCCTCAGTTCCCTTTCCCCCCTTCGTATGTCCAGGCCTGACCTTATGGTCAGAGATTACATACAGGGCACCGGACAGCCTTATAATCCACAGCCATCTGGTACAGAATATTATTAACATGTCCTTTTCAACATTCCCTTGTACCCCTTACTCCAGTAAATGTAATTCCCCTCCAACCCCCTATTCTTCCCCATTTCCACCCCCCCCCCATATCCCCCCTCCCCCCACCCTCCTTCACGCAACCATTTCCAGACCCCCGCCCACCGCTTCTCAACTTGCTCCCCTCGTCCCCTCCTCTCACCCGTCAGTTTATACATTGCATACAGAAAAGACACTCTGCCAGCAAAACTAGCTATGGAAGGTAAATTCGGCCGCTTCCAGTACCAGGCTATTTCGCATCTTGCCGCTGTTACGCAATACCAAATGATTCTCCAGTCCCCTTCCCACCTCCCATCAGATTTATGCAGAAGACACATTTCAGGGCCAAGCACAATATTCGCCCCCACCATTTTATTAATGATCTCCCCTATTTTTATTTATTTATTTATTTAACGTTCTTATATACCGCACTTTTATCATCAGCGCGGTTTACAGTAAACATAAAATACTCACCGATAGCAACAGGCTGTCGTGAGTTTACATATAACAGGAAATCTAATTGGATACAACATAGGGGAGAACTTTGTACATATAAGTTATATAACTATATACAATTGTATTCTTCTTGTTGTACAGGGAGTGATAGATCGTTACATTGGATTGTAATGTGGTGTTGGCTATGTTGGAGTGGGGTATTGAGAGAAGTATGCAAGGAACAGGTGGTGTTTTATGGCTTTTCTAAATTGTTTTAGGTCTTTGATATCTCTTATGGTGGGTGGAAGATCATTCCAACATTTGGGAGCGAAGTAAACGAATGCTCTTGCAGTTGTTGAGTGTGAACATTTTGTAAAGTCCGTCGGGATGATTAGAGTATTAGCTGCGACTGATCTTCTAGATCTGGTTTCGGGGGTGTGAGTGATGAGAGTGGAGATTGCTAGGGGAGCTAAGTTGTTAATGGCTTTGAATGTGATGAGTAGTGCTTTATATGTAGTCCTACAGGATATTGGGAGCCAGTGTAATTCCTTTAAGATGGGAGTTATGTGATCGTTCCTTGATGCACCGTTGAGGATGCGGGCAGCAGCGTTCATTGCTAATTGTAGCGTGTTTAGAGTGCTTTTTGGGAGGCCATGTAGAACTATGTTTGCATAGTCAAAGTGTGGAATGACTATGGCTTGGAAGATGGTTCGGAAATTGTCAGGGTCGAGCATGTTTTTGAGGTTTCGGAGGGTTCTGATCTTGAAGTAGATGGATTTCACTGTTCGGTTTATGTGTTCTTTGAAGTCCAGTCGGTGATCAAGGGTTACGCCTAGGTATTTTACTGTGGATTTGATTGGAAGCTCTGCGTCCCGTACTTTTAGAGCAGTCGGGGGTGAGAATTCTTTATTCTTCGTGATGATTAGGGCTTCTGTTTTTTTGAAATTTATTCTCATATTCTGTGTGAGGAGCCAGTCTGTAATTGCATCAAAACACTCTATTAGTACTGTGTAATCAGGCCGAGTAATGTTGATTGGTATGAAAATCAGCACGTCATCTGCATAGATTAGGGAGGATACTCCAAATGAGCGAGTGATCTCACATATCGGTTGCATGTAGATATTAAAGAGTAACGCCGAGAGGGAGGATCCTTGAGGGACGCCTTGTTTCAACTGGAAAGGTTTTGAGGTGTTTGATTCTGTTCGAACATGTTGCCAGCGCTCTTCAAGATAAGATTTGCACCAGTCCCATGCTAAACCCTGGATGCCCTTGCATTGGAGTCGGGTTAGGAGTTTGTTATGGTCAACAGAATCAAACGCTGCAGAGATGTCAAGGAATATTAGTGCAAAGCCCTTTTTGATATTGTCAGTACCACAGATGAGGGTGTTGATTAAAGAAGTCAGCAAAGATTCCACACCATGGGCTTCTCTGAATCCATGTTGACTGGGGTCCAGAGGTGATGTGGTGTCTATATGCTGTTGGATCTGAATCTGTGTGACCTTCTCTATTATCTTTGATAGCAGGGGGATGCTGGAGATTGGACGGTAAGATTCTTCTTTTGTTGGGTCTAGCTGGTTGTTTTTTAGAAGAGGTCTTATGGAAGTCTGTTTAAGAGCTGATGGGAAGATGCCTGTGGTGAATGATTGATTTATGATTTCGGATATGAATGGGCTGAGCTCATGTCGTAACGCTTTTATCCATTGTGCTGGACATGGATCATTGGGTGCAGTGGTTGTATTTATTCTGGTGATAATATCTTCGACGCGCCAATACGCTCTCACTACTGGGCACGTCCACCACATATGCAACCAAGAACCGCGCTCCCCACACATACGCCAACATTCATCCGTCTGTTGCACTCCTGCCCTGCACAATCTCTCCGGTGTGAGATACCATCAAGACAACACCTTATATCCATTCTCTCGCAGGGATGTAGCAATAGAGAACCTAGCTATACCCATTGCTATTGCCTCCCACTCTTCCACCCCCCACGCTACCCCTAAATCCTTTTCCCACTCTTCCATATACTTCAGCTTTCTTTCCCCTCTGGCTATCAATCCTCTATAAATCCTAGAGAGCATCCCTTGTTGCCCCATGGAGCCTAGACATGCTCCTTCAAACCACTCCCCTCCCCCCCCGTCCTCCCTGCTCTCTCCCCTTTTTCCGAATCACCGAGCACATCTGCATATACGCGAACCTATCCGACTCCCCCAAGCGATATAAATCGCGCATTCCCTCAAAACCTCTGCACTGCATCCCGACCACTATCTGGGACGCCTGGGTCAGACCTAGCACTGCCCAGCGCTGGAGTACTGCCGCGTTCGGGCCTATGCCCTCCGCGCAACAGGCCTGCAGGGACATGGTGGGCGACCATTTCTTTGTTCCCACTAGCCGCTGCTTATACTGTTGCCACACCTTCAGTGTGTGTCCCACTATCGGATTCTGACCCCTGTCTCCCCCCCCCCCCTCCCACACTATTCGTTCTAATTCCCCTGGTCGATACTCGGTTCCTATGCTTTTAAATGGAAAAGATTTTCCATTTGGTGTGCTCAACAGGGTCTTGACCCTCTGGCACTTCCTGTGAATTCTCTATTAGAATATCTCCTGCATCTTTCCAATGCAGGCCTTAAGACGAATTCAGTAAGGGTCCATTTAAGTGCTATTGCAGCATCCCTTAAGCCTATCAATGGACAACCTGTTTCCTCTCATCCTCTTATTGCAAGATTTATGAGAGGCCTAACTTTAACTGAACCTCCCATTCGACCTCCTCCGGTGGCATGGGACTTAAATTTGGTTCTTGGTCAGCTTATGAAGCCACCTTTTGAACCCTTAGCCACTACCTCCTTGAAATTTCTTTCCTGGAAGGTTATTTTCCTTATTGCAATCACTTCTGCTCGCCGCATCAGTGAACTGCAGGCCTTAGTGGCTAATCCACCTTATACAAGGTTCCATCATGATAAGGTAGTCCTTAGGACAAATCCTCACTTTATGCCTAAAGTGGTCTCACCTTTTCATCTTAATCAAGAGGTATATTTACCTGTTTTTTTTTCCAGCTCCTCATGCATCCACTGCAGAGAGGAACCTTCATACTCTAGATTGTAAAAGAGCTCTTGCTTTTTACTTACACAGGACACAGCAACATAGAAAGTCTTTCCAACTTTTTGTTGCTTTTGATCCTTCTCATTTAGGACTTCCAGTCTCTAAAAGAACACTGTCCAATTGGATTTCTCAGTGTATTTCTTTTGCTTACCAGAGTAAGAACCTTTCTCTGGAGGGCCATGTCACAGCTCACAATGTGAGGGCCATGGCCACCTCTATGGCTCATCTTCATTCTGTGTCCATCGACCAGATCTGTCGAGCAGCCACCTGGGCCTCGGTTCATACCTTCACAGCCCATTACTGTTTGGACAAGGACTCCCGCCGGGATGCCTTGTTTGGTCAGGCTGTCCTCAGACACCTGTTCCATTCTTGAACAACTCCTGCCCTCCTTCCCTGAATGGATGCCTGAGATCCATATGAAGACGAGGAACCCTTCAGGGTCTCATACCCTTGGGGATCTCCCAGGCATCTTAGCTAGGGAGTCCCCATATGTGAGGACTTATTCCTGCTTGTTCCTGGAGATAGCACAGTTACTTACCTGTAACAGGTGATCTCTGGGAACAGCAGGAATTTAGTCCTCACAACCCTCCCACCTCCCCTAGGAGTTGTATCTCTCTTTGTCTTTCCTTTCCTCTCTCTCTCTATTGTCTCAGCTTTAAACTTGAACTGAGGAGAGTTGGTAGGAAAGGCGGGAAGGCAGCGCGCATGCGCTGTGGGATGCCCCAAAAGCTTTCATTCTGGGAAGCTGGGGAGCATTCCCGCGCAGGCTCCGTCGGTACCGACGTACCCGTATGTGAGGACTAATTCCTGCTGTTCCCAGAGATCACCAATTACAGGTAAGTAACTGTGCTTTACAGTCCAGACTAGTAAATATGGTAAAACTCAGCAGTTCACATAAACTGAGGGTACAGCAATGAGACAGCTTGATAGAAAAACCCAAGTTTGTAGAGAGTTACGTATGCAAAAGTCTGTCATGTTTAAGGCAATTTGGGCAAGTAATATTGCTGTGTTAGTAGTCCCCGTGCTCGGCTGGAAACAGGCCCACATCAAGGATAGCAGTAAAAATATGGCACTTCTATGCATTTTGGGGTGGTTTCGTCTCTTAAGCAGTCCAGATGCGTCAGCCGTCACTAGGCAGAAGTATCTCTTTTTAGTGTCAAACGCAGAGGCTGGTTTGGAACCGTGACAGAAGTCCAGGCTGGAACGGGTTCTGGTGCTGCGGCCTTGATATGGGTGTGATGAATCCACGGAGCAATCCTCTGCCACCTTGATAGCCGTCGGGTTAACCAGCAGAACGGTATACGGGCCTCGCCACTGGGGGTTCAGCAGATCACTCTTCCACTCCTTGACCCACACTCGCGAACCAGGTTGATGTGTATGGAGTGGTTCCGTCAGGTTGATGGGGAGCCGCTCCTGAATCCACTGGTGCAATTCCTGCAAAACAGAACTGAGAGCCAACAGTTCCTGTCGGGTTATTTCTGAACCTATCTGAATCAAGTCTCCATGGATGCCCTGTATGAGGGGTGCAGGGAGGCCATACACAGCTTCAAAGGGGGAAACACCAATACCCTTTCGTGGGGCTGAGCGTATACGAAGCAGGGTTATGGGGAGCAATTGGGGCCACTTCAAGGATGTTTCCTGACATAGTTTTGCTAAATGAATTTTAATGGTACGGTTCATACGTTCCACCTTCCCTGAACTCTGCGGACAGTAAGCTGTATGTAGCTTCCAATTAATCTGCAAGGCTTTGGCTACCTGTTGTACTATCTGGGCCACAAATGCAGGTCCGTTATCTGATCCCATTACTACTGGGAGCCCAAAACGGGGGATGATTTCATGCAGTAGCACCTTTGTCACTTCTCTGGCTTTTTCTGTACGGACTGGGAAGGCCTCCACCCACCCCGTGAATGTACAAATCAGAACTAACAGATATCAGTATCCGTTTGCTCGGGGCATTTCTGTAAAATCAACTTGGATATTTCCCATGGGGGTGACCCCATAGGACTGCACTCCTGGGGGTTGGCAAGGACCCTGACGGGCATTGTTCTTAGCACACATGGTACATTGCCTAACAGTTGCGGCTGCCAGGGAAGATAAGCAGGAAATAAAGAAATATGGGCGGAGAGTAGTTTCCATGGCTGTCTTGCCAAAGTGAGTAGTCTGATGGAAAGATGACAGGAAAGCTGGGGCAAGGCTGTCTGGGATGACTATCACTGGGGCTGTTCCCTTTCCAGGTAATCTTATCCAACCATCGGAGTGTAATACCCCACCCTCCTCCTGACAGAAGAAATTCATTTCCCGTGTAGTCTATCTTTTGGCCCATTGGCTTAACGGGACTGGGAACAGGGGGCTTGCAAATCTTCGGAGCTCTCAGAATAGGGCTGGGACAAAGAGGCAATCGCGACCCGCCGGGCTTCTGCATCAGCCCGTCTATTGCCCTTGGCTATCCCATCGTTCCCCTTTTGATGGCCCTTACAGTGCATGACTGCTACAGCTTTGGGATACCAGACTGCTTCTAACAGGGCCACTACTTGGGGACCATTCTTAATTTCGTACCCAGCTGCAGTGATCAACCCCCTTTCTTTGTATAGAGCACCATGGGCATGGAGAGTGGCAAAGGCATATCGGGAATCTGTGTATATGTTTACATGAAGGTTTGTCCCAAGGGTTAGAGCACGGGTGAGGGCAATGAGTTCCGCCTTTTGTGCGGAAGTGCCTGAGGGCAGTGGCTGAGCTTCGACTATTACTTCCAGCGTCACTACCGCATACCCCGCACACCTGCGGCCTTCCACTACCAGACTGCTTCCATCCACAAAGTAGACCTCATCCGGGTTGTTTAGTGGTACGTCTGTCAGATGAGGGCGACTGGAAAAGATCGTGTCCATTACTTCCAGGCAGTTGTGATCAGGTGGTCCTGGGCCGACAGGCAGGAACGTGGCGGGATTTAAGGCTTGACTGGTGGTTATCCGCACTCTGGGGTTTCCCCATAACATACTCTGGTATTTTAACATTCGGGAGCTGGTAAACCAGTGGCTTCCTTTATGTTCCTGTAAAGTTTGGACAGAATGTGGGACGGTGACTAAGAGGTCTTGGCCCATGGAAAGTTTCTGACTCTTCCACCAATAGGGCTGTTGCTGCTATCTCTCTTAAACAGGGTGGCCATCCCTTGGCCACTGGATCCAGGTGTTTAGACAGGTAGGCAACCGGGCGTGGCCAGGATCCCAGCTGTTGAATCAAGACCCCTAGAGCTGTGCCCGCTGCTTCATGCACATAAAGAGTGAAGGGCTTAGTGACATCTGGAAGGCCCAAGGCTGGTGACGATAGCAGCGCCCTCTTCAACTGTTCGAAGGCCCCCCGTTGGTCTGGTCCCCATTCAAGGGGACTCGTCTCTGGGCCTTTCGTAGATTCATAGAGGGACTTTGCAATCCTGGCGAAGTTGGGAATCCAGATGCGACAGTATCCTGCAGCCCCGAGGAAAGCGCGTACCTGCTTGCGAGATGTTGGCTCAGGGATCCGGCATACCGCCTCCTTCCGTTCTTTCCCCAACCGCCGACTTCCTTTAGACAGGTGGAATCCCAGGTACTTCACTTCCAACTGGCATAATTGAGCCTTCTTCGAGGTGCGGTAGCTCGCGTTATACAACAACTGTAGCAGTTCTGTGGTTGCCAGAATACATTCAGTCTCAGAGTCGGCAGCAACCAACAGATCGTCAACGTACTGCAGGAGGGCTCGTCTCCCAGGCACTCCCGGGGGGTAACCAGCAAGATCCTGGGCCAGAGCGGTACTGAAGATAGTGGGGGAGTTCTTGAACCCCTGAGATAAGCGAGTCCAGGTTACTTGGGTCTTACTGCCAGTGGCAGGGTCCTCCCTCTCAAAGGCGAAGAGGTGTTTATTTATTTATTTTATTTATTTACATTCTCTTATATACCGCGCTATTCTGCATCAGTGCGTTTTACATTGAACAAACTGAAATTACATTGAACAGGGCATTATAACTTGGAGATAACTATTTTACAGGGAACATGGGCTATGGAGGGTTAAGTGGCTTGCCCAAGACCACAAGGAGCTCCTGTGGGACTAGAAACCCCAGTCCTTCCAGCCCAAGGTTGCTGTCCTCTAGTGGGATTTGAACCCCCGACCTTCCGGCCTGAAGTACCTTGCCCCAACCACTAGGCCACTCCTCCACTCCACTTGGCTTTCTGCAGACAGACGTATGCAAAAGAAGGCATCCTTCAGATCTAGCACGGAGAAATGAGAGGCCGCCGCTGGGATGAGACCCAACAGGGTATAGGGGTTGGGTACCACTGGATGCAGAGTCACAGCAGCCTCATTGACATGATGGAGATCCTGCACAGGTCGGTAGTCGGTAGTACCTGGCTTTTGGACTGGTAGTAAAGGAGTGTTCCATGCTGATTGACAGGGCCGCAGGATACCGTACCGCAGGAGCCGCTCCAGATGATGATGAATTCCTTCCACAGCCGCTCGCGGCAGCGGATACTGCTGCACGTGTACTGGGGAGACTCCTGGCTTCAACTCGATACAGACAGGAGGGATGTTGATGGCCGTTCCGGGAGGGTTGCCTTCTTCCCATACTCCGGGGGGTACTGCATCCCACTTATCCAGGGCAATCACATCAGGCTTGAGTTTGTCCTCGAATAACCGCCATTCTTCTTCTCAGGGGACGGACAATACCAAAACTGTTGGGCCCAGGCTGGGTATGTCGAGCTCAGCCTGGCCCCCGGGCCCGAATGATATCTGGGCCTGTAGTTTCGCCAGGACATCCCTCCCTAACAGGGGTATAGGACATTCAGGCATATACAGGAACTGGTGGGTGATAGTCCGTCCCCCCAACTAACACATGCGGTTTTGCAGAAAGGATCGTTGCACTCTTTCTCCCGTGACTCCCACTACAGTTACCGTCCGGGAGGAAATCGGGGCCACTTGCTGAGTAACCACTGAGTGTGGTGCTCCGGTATCAACCATGAACTGCATTTCTTGGTCCCCTAAGTTCATCTTGACCATAGGCTCCTGGGGACCCAACAGAAGCTTGGAGCCCGGTCTGGCCTAGTCTTCATCCGAGTCATAATGTTCCACTGCTGCGAGGCCTTCAAGATCTGGTGGAGGGGGCGGGAAGGTATCGTGTGGATATACCATGGGCTGGCCCCGCCCTCGTGTGGTGTGTACAGGTACCCTTGCACCTCTCATGGACGGATATTGCCCCCTCCGATTTGGACACTCATTCTTCCAATGCCCCTCCTCTTTACAGTATGCACACTGATTGGGGCCCAGGAGAAATCTCGGCCCCCGTTGTCCTCGTCCCCTGCTCCCATCCTTGGTCCAGGCCGATACTGGTGGCCGTTCGGTTAGGGTAGCCGCTAGGAAATCTGCCTTCTTCATCCGACGCTCAGATTCTCGCCTCTGCTCCTGATCAAGATTTACAAAGATCTTCTGTGCCACTTCCATCAATTGTGCAGCGTTCATTCCCGCAAATCCTTCCAATTTCTGCAGCTTCCGCCGTATATCACCCTGGGCCTGTGCTACGAAAGCGGTATTCACCATACGAAGATTCTCAGGAGCTGCTGGATCGTAAGGGGTGTACAGTCGATACGCTTCTGACAGACGCTCATAAAGCGCTGCTGGGCTCTCATCAGGAAGCTGGAGGATTTCTGCAATCTTGCTGATATTCATAGGCCTTCTTGAGATTCTTGAGGCCTTCAAGGAGCGCGGTCCGGAAGCGAGTGAGAGCCCATGCTCCTTCGGGATTATTCGGGTTCCACTCAGGGTCTTCATTCGAGAAATCCACAGTTGCTTGCTGCCGGGGATTTATAACCCCAGCATCTGCAGGATGTGCCTCCAGCCACGTGAGGGTGGCCCGCACAATACGTGCTCATTCTTCCGTGCTGAATAGGGTGGAAAGCAATTGTCTACAGTCGGACCAAGTAGGCTGGTGCGTTTGCATAATACTAGTCATAAGGTCTGTCAACTCTTGAGGCTTTTCAGTATAGGAGGCATAATGGGTTTTCCAATTCAGCAGGTCAGTGGTAGAGAAAGGAACATATATCAGACTAGAAGGTCCTACTGCCACCCGTCCGGCAGCATTAAGGTACGGGAGTCCCTGTACTTGTCGTAAAAGGCAGTTGGAAATCCTGTTTTGTCTGCTTCTCTGCAGCAGCTGACCGCAGGCGCTGGGCCAGCGGGGTAGATGACTTAAGCTGAGCCGGAGTGCTCTCAGGGGGTGAGGCTATAACACTGGAGGCAGTACCCGGGAGTAGGAGGAGAGGAGGATGATGGAGGGATCTGTAGGGGCGTATCACTATGAGAAAGGGAATCTGATGAGGAGCTGGAATCTGCAGAATCCTCCCCAAGCCTTGCTTCACCCGCCCCGAGGGAAGGTTCTTCTGACTCTTCATCTCTTAGGGGCGGTTCCTGTAAGGGCGCGGATGGGACAGTAGGGTAAAGCAGATTGAGGGGGCATGCAGGGACCTCCGGGGAATCCCGCCCCTGGTAGACAGGGGCAGGTGTTCACTCCTTCCGGCGACTGGCAGCTGCCACCATTATTCTACACTGATCCTCATGGCAGCGCTGGAGCCATTTTGGCCGTTTCTGGCATATGGCCAGCCATGAATCAATATAGGGAAACTGATCCGGGTGTTCCTTCACTACAATCTGATGAACTAAAAACACAGTAGGCAAATCAGTGGACCCCTGGGGAGGCCGCAGCTTCACTAAGGCTGGCCACTCCCGTTCACATAAAACAGACAATCGAGAGGCAGAGAGTGAAACCCCGTAATCCTCTCCAAACCCAGACTTAAAATTACGGAGCATACACTGCAGGGGTGTCTGCCCTTTAGATTCTCCCGCCCCCATGCTCTAATCACAATATGCTCTAATCACAATCACAATGCACAATTCTCAATGCAGTAACACTGGCAGTATTTCCAGCTCACACAGGGTTAAACCGACAAACAGAGAGACACGCTGAACACTGAACAGGACATTTGAGAGGAGAGAAAGAAATGCATGCCCGAACCTGGACTCTGCCTCCCCCAGGGGAGGAGGGAGCACTTGGAGAGCCCAGTTGCTCGGACCTCACACACAGGACAACGAAAGAAATGAAGGAAGCGAAGGGAGAAAGGACAGAAACACATTAACAACAAGTACACATATACACAGCTACCCTTCCTTCCCCCCCCCCCTCAGCACAGACAGGGCAAGCGGTGGTTTCAGAGAACCCCCCCCCCCGGGGTCCTTACTTGGACCGCTCGTGCGGGTGATCAAACCGCTACAGGATTACAGAATACCAGGTTTACCAGATTACCAGACTCACAGAACTACCCAAAACAGAAAGGCAGTAGTACTCACCAGACCTCCGGCCGGAGAATGTTTGGATGCCAGTCTATCCTGCCAGAATTCAAACAGAGTAATCAGCCCACCGGGACCGACCAGCCAGACGCGTCAAGGAGTCCTGCCGGACACAAGGGACCCGGTGGCGCCAAGGATCGTTGACGAACTGGAACTGGCCGGCCAAGGCCCGGTCCTGCAGAACCGCAGAGAGGTTCCCTCCTTGGGTGCGAGGAGAAAAGATTTCCCGGCCAATGCACCAAAATGAAGCAAGAACCCTGTCTCCCACACCCTCGGAAGGAACACACAGACAGACTAGAATGCAAACAGAATCTTTTATTGTGTACACAGGACTCAGACAGAGCTGGCACCCTGGACAAAAGATCTGAGACCTCAAATGACGTCCCACACTGTCTTATATACAGTACATTCTCAAACCCCCTTGCTACCTTCCCATTCGCCCCAGGTATCTCTTCTTCACCAATCGGTAGCCCCTGGAAGGGGGGGACAGTGGGCTCTCATAAGGCATTCCCGAGTGACCTGTTTAGACTGGTATGCTCTGGTCTTCTAGGAGAAAGGGTATGTGTAAGTGTTGCTGCAGCCCAAGCGGGGGAGAGGGGGGGCTTTCTCTCACAGCTGCCTTTCCGGCTGCCTCAATATAATGTACAGTACAGTCAAACCTCGGTTTTCATGATTAATCCGTTCAAAAAAGTCTGACTAAAACCGAAACGTATGAAAACAGAAGCAATATTTCCCATAAGAAATAATGTAAATCCAATTAATCCGTTCCAGACACCCAAAAATATTCACAAAAAATACATTTTATAGAGAATAGGTTAGGTTGTATTCCTTTGGGTAGTGGCTGCTTTAAGGCTGGATCCCACAGGGCTTTGAGCTGGCTAACTGGTACCAGATGTTTTTATATTTCTTCTTTTTTTAAATTATTTTTGCTTAACCTACAGTACAGTACCTTATTCTGTGCCGAGGGTGGTTTCCTGCTACTTCCTGGTATGAGCTTTCTCTTTCTTCCCCTTCGCTGCTGGATGCCACTCGGGTTTCACTGCTCCTTTTTTCCCCTCCGATCTTCCTGCCTTGTTCTTGCTCTCGCTACTTCCCGCAGCAGTCCCCCGACTCACTTCGCCTATTCACAAGGCTGTCTGCTAGGCAGTCCCGCTCCCCGCCGGTTCTCTTACGTGGCTCCTGGTGCACGTTTGTTCTCCGACGCTCTCCCCAGCACTCCGTTGCCTTGTCATCTGCACTATCACGCGGTTCCCCTCTCCGCTGCCACAATCTTCAATTTATGAATCCTCCGTTGGTTTCTGCGGCCCCTTCATTGCTCCGCTGCCCGATCGCTGCTAGGGAAGCACAAGGCTTTGTAATGGAGCTCTTCTACAGCCCCGCCGTGGAGCCCGATGACGTCACCGGACCATTTCAAATTCTACGAAAACCGAGCGGACGTATGAGAACCGAGACAACATAGCAATTAAAAAAATCATCGAAAACCGAAGCTAACGAAAACTGGGGCATACGAAAACCGAGGTTTGACTGTATCTGGATTTTCAGAAAGTCTTTGACAAGGTCCCTCATGAGAGACTATTGGCGAAATTAAATAGTCATGGGATAGGAGGCAGTGTACTGTTGTGGATCAGGAACTGGTTAAAAGATAGAAAGCAGAAAGTAGGGCTAAATGACCAATTTTCCCAATGGAGAAAAGTGAATAGTGGAGTACCCCAGGGATGTATCCTGGGTCCGCTGCTTTTTAACATATTCATAAATGAACTGGAAATGGGAATAACGAGTGAGTTAATCAAATTAGCAGATGATACAAACTTATTCAAAGTTGTTAAAACCCATGAGGATTGTGAAAAATTGCAAGATGACCTTGATAAATTGGAAGACTGGGCATTGAAATGCAGATGAAATTTAATGTGGACAAATGCAAAATTGTGCACCTTGGAAAGAGCAACCCAAACTATAGTTACATGATACAAGTTTCCACATTGGGAACCACCACCCATGAAAAAGATTTGCGGGTCATCGTGTATAACCAGTGTGCTCTAAATTTGTATTTAACCTTAGTTCCTTGCCATATGGTTTTCATCCTTGTACTGTACAAATTATTGTTAGGTCTCTCTCGTCAGAGTTATGATATGATCAATAATAAAAAATCCTCTGCAATGCAACTAGAAAGTAACTATCTTTCATAAGACAAAAAACAGACTGATCAAATACTTATTATTATTTAGCTGCATGGTCTCAGAATACTCGGGCTATCATTATCACTACAGACGGGACGTCCTTCAAACATCAACGACCATCGTTTGAGCAGCTCCTATTAGTTGAACTATTAAGCTGTAAAGCTGTTGAAATTTTTGTAATATTAATGTGCTTAGCTTTTTAGAAGAAAATCCAGCTTGTTGTCTATCCCGACGCTGTCTGGTGCGCTAATTGCGTTTCTCCAATGTGGTTTCTTCAGGGGAATTTGCCACGCTTCAGTAATCTCACTGGCACAGCAGCTGGGAGTGACAGAGGTTTAAGCCTTCCAGAATGCTGTGCCAGTGAGATTATAGTTGCATTGCAGAGGATTTTTTTATTATTGATCATATGGTTTTCATCAACATTCACAATACCCGTGTTCTCATTCTACTGTCCCTCCCGATCACTGTTTTGCTTTTTAACAATGTAATGTTACCTGCAACCGCATCGGTTCACTTTACCAATGATATCCTTATTTTTTGTGACTAGCTCTCATGTTGGGTAATGTATAAATGATTTTACCACCTTGAGATGCGTTCTACTCCCCTGTTCATTCTTGTCCTCCTTTTCTCCATATAGATTTCAATTGACTTGATCAATTTTACATGAAGGTCCATAACCTCTGTGCTCTGGCTCTCTGTGTGTTATTCCCTAATGTGATAATGTAATTGTATTTATTTTTCTGTTTTAGTTCTGAGGTATTACCCTATAGGGGTCTTTTTTAAGACCATCTTTGCCACATAGTAACACAGTAACATAGTAAATGACGGCAGATAAAGACCAGCATGGTCCATCTAGTCTGCCCAGCAAGATGGCAAGAGTAGGTGCACCTGTCTTCCTCAGTAAAGAATTCATTCAGTCTCTCTGCTATCGCCTTGTCGCCTCTTAGTCCCCCCTTTAACCCCTCTATCATCTAATGGACCAACTGACACACTCGTGGGTTTTTTGCTACGAATGTACTTGAAAAAGTCTTTATTATGCATTTTTGCTTCCGCAGCAAGCTTCTTCTCAAATTCTCCCTTTGCCTGCCTTATCAATGCCTTGCATTTAACTTGCCTGTGCTTGTGCTGTTTCCAGTTTTTGTCATTTGGCTCTTTTTTCTATTTCCTGAAAGATGCTTTTTTGGCAACAACAGCCTCTTTGACCTCACCTTTAAACCATGCTGGCAGTTTTTTGAACTTCCTTCCACTTTTCTTAAAGTGTAGCATACAGCTGGTCTGGGCTTCCAAGATGGTATTTTTAAACACCCAAGCTTGATGTAAGTCTTTAACCTTTGCAACTGCTCCTACATGGTGCACTACGTGAGTACCCTCTCTGTAGCTTTGTCATTAGTTTTTTTATTGTTTTTATACCTATTTATTGACTACTTCTGGGTTTTATTTATCTGTTACTCGATGGTTTGATTATTATATTTGTTTTGATTCACTGTATATATTTTTAATTTGTTTTTCAATGCTTGATTTAGCAGTTAACCATATTTTTGTATACACTTTTATACATGTTTTTTATAGTTTTAATATTTATTTGTTATAATATTTGTTGTTATATTGTTGTTGTTAGTCTTTTAATTTCATTGTTTTTAGATGTGTACCCCCCCCGATGAAGGCTTGACGCTGAAACAAGTAGGGGAGTTTTTAATAAAATTAGCACCTGTGACCATCTTTTGCCTTCGCCTGTTGTGTGTTCTCTTATGTTCTTATATGTACATTGCCAGAACATGATTGTCACCCTTATAAACAAGTCCAATCAGTTTGAACAGAAGACCCACATTCCCATTGCAGTAAATTTAGATGCACCCATGATCAATTGTCACTTCTCACATGACATGAATCAACGAATGAATGATGGCTCTATTTTTTGAAATTGCCACATTCACCCCGTTCCATTTTCACAATGGTAAAAATTAGAAAGCTGCCTGAGACCATCAGAAAAACCATTATCGCCAAATATCAAACTTCAGAGAGGTAAAAGGCCATTTCCAAAGATCTTAGGATTCCTGTGTCTACAGTTTGCAATGTTAAGAAGTTTTCTGCTCATGGAAAAGTAATCCAAGGCGTCTTTGAAGGTTAGTGCAAACTCTTGGAAAACATGGGGGGAAAACGGGGAAGGAGTGGCCTAGTGGTTAGGACTTGGTACCTCAGGCCAGAGGTTCAAGTCCCACCTTGGGACAGCAATCTCAGGCTGGAGGGACTGGGGTTTCTAGTCCTATAGGCACTCCTTGTGGCCTTGGGCAAGCCACTTAACCCTCCATTGCCTCAGGTGCACATAGATTGTGAGCCCTTTGGGGACGAGGGAATATATCCAGTACCTGTTTGTAGTAATTACATAATGTAAACTGCTTTGATTGAAGGATAAGGTGGTATAGAAAACTGGTTAAATAAATAAATGTACAACATCCAAAGAGCTTAAGACTGACCTGGAGCAATCTGGAGTGGTGGCTTCAACCCGCACCATACGCCGTGCATTAAACAATGGAGGGCTTCATGTACAAAGGCCAAGGAGGACCTCACTACTCAAAGATGGACATAAAAAGATATGCTTGATCTTTGCTCAAACCCACCTTGAAAAACGGCAATCCTCCTGGGAAAATATTCTGTGGACAGATGAAACCAAACTGAGCTATTTGGCAATGCAGACCAGCGATACATTTACAAGCGAAGAAATGAAGCTTATAAGGAAAAAAAACCCTTTCCTGCTGTTAAATGTGTAGGTTCCATAATGTTGTGGGGCTATTAAATTAAAAGAAATTGAATGGCCTAATACAATAGTTACCCAAATATTTACAATGCCTGCGAGTTAACCTTAGGCTGGGCCATAGAAAAACAAACAATAGATTTGGTGTAAACAAACATAGTTGAAAGGGTTCATATAAAATATATCTAGCTCCTTGATAAGATTTAACACAGAACTTGTAACATACAGAGTTTCTAACTAGAACTTGTGGCCTCAATTTTTTTCCCTCCTCTGAGTATCCCAGCAAACATCTAGGAACATCCTTACTTTGCAATCGAGAAACAGCACATAATGAGCTTAGGAGCCGGTCTGTCAGAATCTAAAGCCAGCTGTAACATTCAGGTGGAAGGTATAATTGCCTCCTCCCCCATATTGTCCAGGAAATTTGTACGTTCTGAGGTAGCAAGAAGCTGCTCTGAGGGTTACTCCCAGCAGCAACAAACCTCTTGCTTGAGGCAAAATATATTTTTGATATGGGGGAAAGAGACTTCTTGAACCTTCATCTCAAGAAGGCATACTTTAAATATATATGCAGAAACAGTCCTAGGAAAATTAATAACTTGCAAATTCTTCATACAAATTATTTTCTATGAGGTTAGTCCTCTTGTGCATATTAAAATTATCCTTCACCAATAAGGCTTCATTAGTTTCAAGACACTTTATTAACCACTCCTTTTTTTCTGTATTCACAAAATCTTGTTTCATCTGAGACAAATCTGCAGATATCTGCATTAACTGATGGTATATACATTGAATCTATCCGCTGCAGTGCATGGATAACATTCTACAATGCTTAAAATTGAAAAGAGAAGATCATTATCTATCACTGCTAACATTAATAGTAAGAAAAATGGTATTCCTGAAAACTCGCAGCTCCTACATTCGCCACCAACTGCTGCTGCCCTTGGCCAGCTCTAACCATTGTGTTTCCTGTAACACTCTCCATAATGGAGCTCTCCTCCACAGCTGCCTGCTTCAGTGTTACTGCAGCATCCTTTTGCCCCTCCATCTGGGTTCACAGAGTACACTTTGCTTCAATAGCAGCAGGCACTGTGCTCTTCAGCAGCCCTGCTCTCATGGCTGCCAGTGGCTCTGGAGGCACCAGTTCCCTGGGTGCTAATGAAACCACCTCAAAAGCTGGTAGTGAGGCCTCCTTAGGGGATGAGATAACTAACCTTTGATCTATGGAATCTATGGGGCTGATCTCAGTGGTCATGGCATGCTCAGTCCAGACTTAAGAGTGAACCTGGGATTTCTCCTTCCTTTTCCCCCATTAGAGTTAGGGACATGCTCTATCTGGCTGTTTCCTTCTAGAATCATTACATTGTCATGTACATTCATCTTAACCAGACTGCAAGCTGTTTGGAGAAGGATCCATCTCTAATGTGTCTATACGGCACAGCATATGCCTGACAGTGCTCTAGAAAATTGTAATAGTAAAATAACAGGTGCTTGGCCTTGCACTGTCTTCAGAGCATACTGTGCACAATTTAGATAACTAGGCAGAAAGGGATTCTGGACTCCTGTCTAGGAGTGCACGGAAACATTGTGGTTGCGATGCACTCTAGCGGTGTGAGTGGGAAAGGTAGTTGGCACAAGAACAAACACTAGGGGCTTAGTCCCAGCAGCAGTCTCACCTCTAGCTCTCAGCAAGCAAGGAACATGATGACAATGTGCCATGTCTGTCATCCTAAGGGTGTTGAAAGATGGCAGGGTTGGGTATACAAGAGTGAAAACCTTGCTTGGCTATGGGGGCCTCTTCCCCCTTTCCTCATTGGGTCACTGAACCCCACTTGCCATGGTAGCTGATTCTCAGATCTTTCTGTCTACCCCCTTGCCCAAGCTATCAGGAGGAGAGAGCCCTTAACTGTGTGTATTTCTTCCAGCAGCTTCGGTCTCATGATTTGAAAACTACATTGCGCCTCTTATTCTTACAGGATTTGCTGGTATCTGAGTTTACAGTGAGATTCCAGCTGGTAGACTTGGATAAGGGTGCCCCACTCCTGGCCAAGAGGAGTGAGGGAAGCCAGGAGGGTGGTGTGTGTGTTTTTGTGAATAGGTGGAAGATGAGAGGAAGAGCGAGGATGCTTTTGGTTGGATGGAGTAGCTTAATTGTTAGAGCAGAGGTGGATTGCAGGAACGTAGTGGCCCGAATTAATTTTTTTTTTTTTTTTTTTGCATCATGGCCCATCCTCCTCCCCCCCCCCCCCCCCACAACAGTGCAGTATATCTCTTCTCTCCTTCCCCTTTTTCCCTCAATGGTTGAGCATTTCCACTCGCCCCCCCTAAAGTGCAGTATCTTTCCCCTCTCATGCGGTAGGAGATGCCATTAAAACCCTAGCATACTTAATTGGATGCAAGCTGTCTTCCTTCCTTTGTTCCCAACAGCATGGGGCAATTACGATTTCAGTTCTGATGCGCGAAGAGTGTGCATCAGAAGTGAAATCGGAGTAAGCGCCGCTTGCAGCTGGAATCCAAGGAAGGCGTGCAAGTTTAACTCGTATTCAATTAGGTATGTTTGGGTTTGTTTGGCCACATCTGTTCCTTCCAATCTTTGCTTGTGCAGAGACACCATCTGCTTTTGTGGTGCTGCCCTCTGCAAGCACATGCACCATCCCAGGTGCAGCTCAAGGCAGTCTGCTGCCTGAAGCAAAGGATGAGCCCTCGCAACCCTCCCACCTCCCTGAGGAATTGTCTTCTGCTATGGCTATATTATCAGACTGATTTAAGATGGCGCTGTGGCAGCAAGCAGAAAGGAGGCGCACAGGTGCGATGGAGCCTCCCAAAAGCTTCCAATAGAAGTTGGGGAGTGTTCTCGTGCAGGGGCTCCATTGGAGATGTCACCCATAGGTGAGGACTAATTCCTGTTCTCCACAGAGAACATCTGCTACAGGTGAGTAACTACCTTTTCACCATAGAACCCAACATACAAGAAAAAATTCCGGTGTATCCTCATCAGCATTATAAGGCCTCTCCAGTCACAGGCAGGTTATGAACTAATACAAAACCCCCTACCAAAGTCACTGAAGACCTATAAAGCAAATCTATCATATAACACCAGCTTCTAAAACTAGCACAATAAGCGGTCTGCCCAGAAAAGAGCAGCACCATAAATATGGGGCAACAACAAGCCAGATTACTACAGATCCATACATAGAAATTCTATGCTACCAGAATACCAGGCCTTTGTCACACACTAGACCCTCACCAAGTACAGAATAAATTGAGCAGAACTATGTAGACAAAAATTTAATTGAAAGCCTAAGAAGCCAGATTCTGCATGCATCATTGTTTCTGTTTCCCTGGTATTGCAATGCATTTCCCCCTCTACTGTGTAGAACACAAAGATGGCACATATAAAATCCAAAAACTGACATATTTCAGTCTCTAAACTGAAAAATTCTTTACCTTTGTAATGTGGCTATTTTATTTTTCTAATTGCTTTGGTCCCAGTGTCTGGGTTCTGCTTCCTCTGTCTTCACTTAACTCGTCCAGATTCTGCAATCTGTCTGCCACTTTATTATTTAGAGTGCTTGATAAACCGCTTAAGAGCCAAGATTATCACAGCAGTTCTCTCCCCTACTGTCTTCTTTACTTGCTCCTCTACATCAGTCTCTGACATTGACATTGATCTTTTCCTTTCAGCTTTCTTCCATTTTTGTTTTTTTTTCTGTCCACTCAGATTTCACTCCTTTTCCTTCTTACTGTCCTGTCCTTCATCCCCCTGCATCTGTCTATAGCTTTTCAACCCTCATCCTATCCTCCCATTCCTAATCGTCCCTCCAGTCCAGTCCCTCACCTCTGGGTTGTGCTCCCCTTCCAGCAACTTGGAGACTGAACACGTCATCACTTTGATGACTCCGAGTATATATACCTTTTGCACCGCCTACCAGATCCAGTATGCTCAGTCTCCAAGCAGCTAGAGGGAGCAGTAATCCAGAGTGTAGGCTTCCTGAAGAGACAGGAAAAGGGGCAGTTTTGAATTTTTATTTTTTTCTTAGCTGCTTTTATTTTTCCCTTTCCTTAGTTTCCTTTCTTGGTGCCTTCCAGCCGGCCCTCCTTTTCTTTGAGTGAGTGGCTGGAAGTCCTTGGGAAGGGACCCTCCCCCCGACCCTGTCCATCTCCTATTGGGCCGGGTGAGAAGGAGGCTTCGGGGAGAGGATTGAACAAAGACAGCCTGGGCTTTAGAGTTGTTCCCGAAACCGTAGTTGGATGAGGAGCCGCTGCTGGAGGAAATCCGCACAAACGAGCAGTGTGCTGCAGGCCCTTCCCTCTCGCCGCCGAAGCGCCGCCGTAGCTGAGCGCATGGGTGGGAAAGCAGGCCATTGCCCTCAGAGGTCCAAAGCTGCAGGAACTCTGCTGCCACTTTCAAGGATCAGCAGACCGTGTGGGAAGGTAAGAGAGCCACACAGCTGCCGACCACGTGGTGAGCAGGACTATTTCTTGCTTTTGTTGGTTTGCAAGGGAATCCTGAGGTCTGGAGCTTGCACCGATATTTTTTGCGTGGTTTGTGGCTTCGGGGACCGGCTCTTTTTTCCTTGTGGGTTGCTTTTGCTTGGTGGGGGGGGGGGGGGCGATGGATTCTTTCTCTTCTTGTAGGACTGTTTCATTTAGCTTCCAAGAAATGGAAAAAAAATAGTTATGTGATTTGCACATAAATAGTTTTTCAGGAACAAGCAGGAAGTCAGTCCTCACTTATGGGTGATGTCGACACTGATGGAGCCCGCGCAGAGTAATTCCCCAGCTTTAAAATAAAACCTTTGGGATTGCTGCCATGCATGCGTGGTCCTCTTCCCTCCCAAAGGTGCCATCTTGCTCAGTCTCCCTTTCTCCGCGGAGCCCTTCAGATGCACGTCCTTGTCCCTCGGAAAAAACTGTTTGGTTTTCACCCCCTGGGCTGTGGTTTTTCCGGTTGCACCGGTCCTCTTCTGTCCTCCCCTGCTCTCCTTTTTTCCTCGAGTGAGGGGATATCTTTCATTAAAAGTTTTTTTCCCTGTTATGGGCTTTGCTTTTTTCTCCCAACCGCTGGCCCAAAGGTCTTCGACCTAGCGGGGGTCCTTTTTGCTCCTAAGGCCACCGGTTTTAAAAAATGCGACAGATGCTCAAAGAACATGTTGCTCACGGAATCCATGACTGTTGTCTTCGGTGTCTTGGGGCCGACCATGACCCGGAGCTCCGCTCTCTTTGCAAGAAAATGTCCTCCAAGGCCCTGTTCAGCCGTAAGCAGAAGTCCGATGACATTTTTCAGAAGGTGACCCCCGGAATCCTCGGCGGCACCCTCGGTCATCCTTCCACTGGTGGGATCCCCCACTTTGATTTCGCGTTCTTGGTGGCACTCTGACCAGGGGTCCCCTGAAGTGAGCGGCGTAAGAAGATGACGACCTCGAAGTCGCTGTCGGGTGCTCTGGATAAGCGTGGGCAATCCCGCACTTGGTCGCTCAGTCCCCTGCGGCGTTCCCGAGAGTCCAACAAAGAGCAGCCTCAAAAGGTACCTCGTACAGATACAGAGGCCTCCGGCAATGGCGCCCGGTCTCCTGAGGGTCATCCTGGTAAGGACCCCCTCTTCTCCTCCACGCCCACCCCGGTAACCCGGTGTCGGCGCAGGGTCCCATGCCCACATGGGAGTCCCGAATGCTGGCACTAGAGTGCAGCATTACTGCTGCCTTAGATGCCCAGCAGGCACTCGTGCCCAGCACAGCTGGCCCATTCCTCAAAATTGAGGCTCCCTCGAGAGGGATGCCAAAATCTGCCCTGAAAACCTCCAAGAACCACGGGCTTCGTGAGGGGCCTCGGCATCTGTCTCGCTCGCCTTTCCGATCCCCGGGAGCGCGATCCTCCAAGTCCTCTGGGTCCAAATGAACCTCGGTCTCTGGACGTGGCGACTTGCCCGAGTCAGACTCCTCCTCGGACCTCTCAGACTGGGAGTCTGATGGGGATACTTCCCTGGAGATCCGTGCCCACAGGGACTTCCCTTCAGACCCCTCCCCGCCCGCCTGTTGGAGGCGTGTGCTGCCTGAGGACACATCGTTCCTGGCGTTCGTGCAGGACATGGCACGGGCTCTAAGCCTGGCTACGCAGACTGAAGAGGAGCTGCGAGCTGAGGAGCTCGATATTCTACAGTATGAGTCCCCACTGCAGGAATCTCTTACTGTCCTGGATTCCTCCATATTGTCAAGGCTGCTCCTCCGCATGTGTGAGACACCTGCTTCAGTCTCGACACCATGTATAGAGTTCAGCATGGCCCAGGGCTCCTGAAGACCTAGCTCCCGCACACTTCCATGGTTGTGGAGTCCGCGATGCGGAAGCAAAAAAGCCCAAAGTCTCACTCTTCAGTCCCCCTGAGGTAAGGAGTCAAGAGCCCTCGACGCCCTGGGGAGTAAGGCCTATCAGGGTTCCATGCTCGTTTGCCGTATCCAAGCATGGCAGCTCTATATGGGCATGTTCCTTCATTATCTTGCCAAGGAGCTCGGCGGTATTGCCGCAAGCCTCGGGGGTGAACCCCTCCTAAGGTTCCATCCCCTCCTGAAATCCGTCACAGAGTGTTCGAAGTTCCTCTCCCGTGCCGCATATGATGGGTTTGAGTCCTCTGCCTGGTGCCAGGCATGGCTCCAGTCTTCGAACCTGGAGCAGTGGGTCCAAGAGAAGCTCCTGGACGTCCCTTGCCTTGGTGAACAACTGTTTGGTAAACCTATGGAGGATAAGGCCGCTGAGATAGAAACGGAGTTTGTGACTCGAACTCGTCTCTTGCACAAGACCGCCTCCCTCCCTAGGAAGAAACTGCAGCCTAAGAAGCCATTCTTCCAAAGGAAGGGGGCTCCCATACCAGGGTTACCTGCCTTTCCCGCCTACCTCTGCACCAGTTCCCAACACGCAGGGAAAGGGAGGTGCACATGGCCACTGTAAACCTAAAGTGACTAAAACCCATCCACCGGTGCCACCCCAGCCTATGTAGGAGTTTTGATGCCGTTGGCATAGCCTCTCGCCCTCTGGCAGCTCTTCAGCTGGTGGGGGGAATGCCTGTCCCTGGAGTGGACGTCGATCACGTCGGACACCTGGGTCCTCCGGGTGATCCGAGACTGATACTGTCTCCGCCTGGACAGGCGCCCTCCTTCCTTCTCCCAAGTGGAGCCTGCTCAGCTCCTCGCACACTAGACCTTGCAGCGCGAACTCTCCAACCTCCTTGTCCAACAGGTGGTTGAGAAGGTACCGCGGCACCTTCAAGGTCAGCGGTTCTACTCCCGCTACTTTCTCATTTATTTATTTATTTAGCTGCATTTCTATCCCGCTTTTCATCGGGTCAAAGCGGTTGTGGGATACATTTAACACGAGGGGATATGAGACACATTACACTAATACTCTCATCCCGAAAAAGATGGGGGGCCTGCGCCCCATCCTCGACCTCAGAAACCTCAAGTTCCTGGTGTGGGAGAAATTCAAAATGTTATCGCTTGGCGTCCTGCTGCCCTTCCTTCAGCAGGGCGATTGGCTGTGCTCCTTGGACCTCAAGGACGCTTATGCCCACATACTAGTCCACCCCCAGCACAGGCAGTACCTGCACTTCAGGGTGCAGGGGGAACACTACCAGTACAGAGTGTCCCCTTCGGGCTCGCGTCCACATCGTGGGTCTTCACAAAGTGCTTCTCCGTGGCTGCCGCCTTCCTCAGGCTGCAGGGCATACCTGTCTTTCCCTTCCTCAACGACTGGCTCATCACAGGGCCCTCGATCGGTGAAGCCCGCCTGGTGGCGTCGCGCACTATCCTCCTCGAGCGCCTCTGCTTCCTGGTCAACTACTCCAAGTTCTACCTCGAGCCGATGCAGACCCTGGATTCATCGGCGCACACCTCGACACGGTGCGAGCAACCGCATTCCTTCCCTCGGACCGAGCAGACCGCCTTCGGGCCGTAGCATCCCAGGTCCAAAACAATGCTCGGGTTAAGAAGTGAGCGATGCTGGGCCTCCTCGGGCACATGGCCTCCACCGTCCTTGTGGTCCCCCACACCCGCATGCACATGCGGATAGCCCAGTGGTGCCTCAGGGCGTAATGGAGCCAGGCCTTCGGCCACCTCGGAGACCCTATCCAGGTCTCCTGCTGTCTCCATGACTGCCTGAGTTGGTGGCAGGACCCCCCGAAGTCTCCTTCGTGGAATGCCCTTCCAGACCCCGCAGCATGAGCTTGTCCTAATGACAGATGCTGCAACGCATTGTGCACCCAGGGACAGTGGATGCCCGAGGAGTCTCACCCAGCAGATCAACCTGCTTGAACTTCGGGTGGTCAAATGGGCCCTGAGGGCTTTTGAGAGCTACCTGAGGGGGAAGTCGGTGCTCGTGCAGACCGATAACAGGGTAGCCATGTTTTACATCAACAAGGAGGGGGGAACAGGCTCGCACCTCCTCGGCCGAGAGACAGTCCTCCTTTGCTCCTTTTTGTCTACCTCCCAGGCCAGGAGAATGTCCTCGCGGACAAACTCAGGAGGATCCTACACCCACGAGTGACGTTTGGATCCTGAGGTTGCTGGTGTCGTGTTCCATCGGTGGGGGACCCCATCCATGGAGCTGTTTGCCAGTCTGGCGAACGTGCAGCTTCCTCACTTCAGTGGCCCGTTCCGCACCCAAGCAGGGTGGCCCCAGATGCATTCCTCTTGAGCTGGCCCTCCGGCCTTCTTTACATGTTCTCCCCCACTCCTCTTATTGCATGGACCCTTCACAAGGTTCAGCGGGACTGAGCTTTAATGATCCCCGTGCCTCCCTTGTGGCCTTGGCAACCTTGGTTCCCACTTCTCCTCTGGCTCTTGTCTGCGCCTCCAGTCCCCCTGGGCTGCACTCCGTACCTGTTGATGCAGGAAGAGGTTCAGATGTTCCACCTGAACCTGGCCTCGCTGTCCTTTTCAGCCTGGGGGCTGAACAGGTCACCTTAGCTTCGTTGCATCTCCCGGAGGACATCAAGGAGATCCTCCTCGCGTCGAGGAAGGACTCAATGAGACAGGCGTACACCTTTAAGTGGCGACGTTTCTCGGCCTGGTGCTCTGAGCTTCAGATCAACCTGTTCTCCTGCTCTACCTGGTGGATCCTCCAGTACCTCCTCCACCTCTCGAAGGCAGGGCTGAAATCCAATTCAGTCAGGGTACACCTGAGCACCATTTCGGCGAACCACCTCCCCGTCGATGGAAAACTCCTCTCGGGGCAGCCCTTGGTCTCTCGCTTCATGCGAGGTCTATTGCTTTCCAAGCCTACCATCCGGCCTCCGCTGATGGAGTGGGACCTCAACGTGGTGTTGATGCAACTCACGCGAGCAGAGCCGATGGCGACGTGCTCACTTCGGCATCTCTCCTGGAAGGTGGTCTTCCTGGTGGATTTGACTCCTGCTTGCCGAGTCAGCAAACTTCAGGCCCTCATGGCTGAGGCTCCATACACCAGGTTCTCTGGGAACAGGGTGGTTCTCTGCACCCATCCCAAGTTCCTACTGAAGGTGGTCTGAGTCTTTCATCTCATCCAGGAGATAGTCCTACTGACCTTCTTCCCTAAACCACATGCTGGTGGTGTTGCATACACTCGACTGCAAGAGGGCTCTTGTCTTCTATTTGCAGCGTTCCCAGGACAATCACAAGTCTGATTGGCTCTTCGTTGCCTATGACCCCAATCGCCTGGGGCAAGCAGTCACCAAACGCACTGTTTCCGTCTCAGTGGCGGACTGCATCGCCTTCGCCCCACTGTATCGGTGGGTCACCGTGCATAGTGTCTGAGCCAAAGTGGCGTCGGTGGCTTCACTGTGCTCAGTGGCTCTAATGGACATCTGCCGGGCTGTGACCTGGTCTTCGGCGAACACTTTCTTTGTCCACTACTACCTGGAGAGGGAGTCCCGCCGGGACAGCACCTTCAGCCAGGCTGTAGTCCGTAATCTGTTTGGGGTATAAGCAACTCCTGCCCTCTGACCTTCCTTCGGCTACCGAGAGCTTTGCCCTGGGGACCCGAAGACTCCGGGCTCCTCCAGGCATTGACCTTTGCTCACGGCCTCGCAGAGGCATTTTTGGGTTATAGGCTTGGTAGCCTGTAGCTGGGGAGTCCCATAAGCGAGGACTGACTTCCTGCTTGTTTCCTGGAGAAAGCGTAGTTACTCACCTGTAACAGGTGTTCTCCAGGGACAGCAGAAATCAGTCCTCACTACCCTCCCACCTCCCCTGAAGAGTTGCTATTTTTGTCTTTCCCTTGCCATCTGCTGCTTAGGGTTCTAGCTAGGGGACCTGACTGAGCAAGATGGCACCTTTGGACAGGAAGAGGACCATGCATGTGTGGCAGCAATCCGAAAGGCTTTCTTTGAAAGCTGGGGAATTGCTCTGGGCGGGCTCCGTCGGTGCCGATGTCACCCATAAGTGGGGGCTGATTCCTGCTGTCCCTGGAAAACACCTATTACAGGTGGGTAACTACACTTTATGTGATTAGGCATTGGTGCATAGAGAGCCAGATTTATTGAATATAAATATATAAGATGAAGTAGTAAGTTTTCTTCTGGGCTTGTCCTTGGTCTTATCCTGCTGAGGGGGGTGCAGTAACTGAGTCCTGAGGCCCCTGTGGCATCATGCCTGCCAGACCTCAATGTTTAGTGTGCGGCACCCATTGAGGGGTGGTATCTGACACTGGCATTTGCAGGGGGTGCGCCTTGGAGGCTACCTCGCTAGAACAAGATCGCCAGGTGAGTGCGAGTCAAGAACGTTCTCTTTATCTCAGGAGCAGAGAGCTGTACAGAGTGAGAGTGAGAGCTGTACAGGGAATCCTCTGCCCCTGGAGATAGGGGTAACCTCCAGCCCCCAGGCACCCCCTAGGCCCTTCACTTCTCAAGGGATGGAGGAGGGGGTGTGGGAGAGCCTTCTTCCTGGAGTTCGTTTTGCTTCTGCACAAGGCCACCTTCCTGCCTGCGTCAGCAGGTGGGGCAGGGGCACTCGGCAAAGCGGGGGTCAGATTCTAGAGACTAGAGTCTGCAAAGCATCTCAAGCTCGGGGACAATGGAGGGCAATTGTCCCCTCCATCCGAGGTGCAGGACGAGGAGCCTCTGGAACTGAAAATGGAGGGGGAGGATGAGGAATTGGAGAAGGCAAAATTCCTGACCAGGAAGAACAAACACGGGTTGTTTGTGTCTTCCGTAGGGAAGAGTTGTCGGCGCTTATAGGAGAGTCCTTAAAGGCACTCAATATCTCCGTAGGGCCCCCAGCAGAGGAGGAGGCCTTGGAGGAGTCATTGATGCAGGCGGTACGAAGGACAAAGAAGGTGTTTCTGGTGCATCGGGGGGGGGTCAAGCAGATGATCCAGAATGAGTGAAGGTGCCAGAAGCTGGTCTCCGGGGGACACGGTCTGTTACATTTGTATCCCTTGCCGGAAGAGGAAAGAGATTTTCTGCGGTATCAGTGGTGATCAAGAAGACAACTATCCCAGTTGAGGGCAGTGCGGCCCTTAAGGATTCCCAAGATAGGAGGTTGGATACCTTATTGAAGTAGGCCTTTGATATGAATGCCTTCATCCTTCAGGTGTCGGTGTGTGGGGCGTGGATGGCCAGAGCCTGTCTATGTTGATCACATTGTCTGCAGCAGCCCAACGGTCAGTCAGGGGACTCCTCAGGGGAGGCCACTAGGATTGAGTCAGGAGCGGCCTACCTCTCAAACACACTATGATCTTATTAGGAGCCTGTCGAAGAGCATGGCCTTAATAGTGACAGCTTGCTGCTATCTTTGGCTACGGAATTGGGCAACGGTTGGGTCATCTAAGGCTCGTCTCAGCAGGCTTCCGTTCAAGGGGAAGTTGCTTTTTGGAGAGGACTTGGATAAATTGGTGAAGGAGTTGGGTAACTCAAAGGGAGGAAGGCTTCCGGAGGACAACCCGAAGCCGAGTCACAATCCCGCTCCCACGCAGAACCACCCTAGGGATTCCCAGAGATTTCGGACATCCCGTTTGGCTCCCTATTAGAAGGGTTGTTTCCCCTCGAGTGGGCAAAGGTTCCGGGGGTTTCGAGGAGTGGGTAGAGGTTTCAGTACCTCCTCCTCCTCATCGGGATCTAGGAAAACCACAATGAGGCGTGGGGGGCCCAGGAGGGGGGGGGGGTTTGCTGGTGGGAGGTCGTCTGCGGCAGTTTCTTTCTGCCTGGGTCTGGGTCACGTCCATCAGTGGGTCTTAGAAGTCATCCGAGAGGGTTACGCCCTCTAGCTGGCATGGCCCATTCCCCCATCGTTCATCCAGTCTCCCTGCGGGCCCCGGCCAAGACGGCAGCGATAATGGAGACTTTGTCGTGGCTTCTGCTCCTAGGAGCAGTGGTTCCGTTGCCCAAGACCAGTGCAGCTGCAGTCAATACCCCATTTACTTCGTGGTGCCCAGAAAGGCAGGTCAACCGTTGCCTGAGGGTGCCACACTTTTGCATGGAGACACTGAGATCAGTGATTGTGGCGGTGCGCGCGGGGGACTTTTTAACATCCCTCTACCTCACCGAAGCATACTTACACATACCCATACGCTCAACCCATCAGCAATTCCTGCGGTTTGCGGTCCCAGTGGGTCACTTTCAGTTTCGGGTATTGCCGTTCGGCCTGGCCACGGCTCCTCATACCTTTACGAAGGTCATGGTTGTGGTAGTGGCGGCTCTCCGCAAGGAGGGCATTATGGTTCTTCCATACCTCTATGACTGGTTGATAAAGGCCAAGACCTTAGAAGAGAGCGTGAAGGCGACCACCAGAGTAGTAGAAGTCTTAGGCGTCTATGTTGGGTGATCAACCTTGCCAAGAGCAAGCTGAGTCCATCTTGTATGAACCCTTCCGTCCATGCTGCCCACTTGTGAATATTCTGTAAATTTGTAAAATGTGCTGTAAATAGTTTTTCACCCGAGTTCTCGCCCAAGTTTATTTACCCTGTTCATTGTTCATTGTAAACACAATGTGCTTTTGTTACATTGTAATATTATTTCTGTTCACTGTAAACCACACTGATTTAAATAGCACGGTATATAAGAAATGTAAATAAATAAATAAAAAATAAATAAAAATCTCAGGAGCTGGAGTACCTCGGGGCAAGATTCGACACTCAAGGAGGCCAGGCTCACCGGGCGCAGGAGCTCCGGCAGCTCGTGTGTCAGTTCCTGGCCATGCGGGCCCCTTCAGCCTGGCATTAACTTCAGATGCTGGGGACCATGGAAGCAACTCTCAAGCTCGTTCCCTGACAAAGGGCCCACATGAGGCCGTTACAGCAGTCCCTGCTCCGTCGTTGGTCTCACCAACATCAGCCGCTGTCAAAGAGGCTCCCCTGCTCTCCTGTGACAAGGAGAGCTCAAGTGGTGGCTTCGGCCAGGGAATTTGGAAAGGGGCATGCCTCTAGAGTCAGATGACGACAGATGCCAGTCTGGCCGGCTGGGGGGCCCACTACGAAGGACAGATTGCTCAGGGCTGTTGGTCAGTGCAGGAAGCTCAATGGTCGATAAACTGGTTGGCGATGCGAGCGCTGGATTGATGGAAATGCAGTCCGGGTATTCTCAGACAATGTATCCACCGTATCCTGCATCAACCACGAGGGCCGCATGGGCAGCGCCTCCTTGGAGGAGGAGGCGGAATGTTTGTTGAATTAGGCGGAAACACACCTGCAGGCCTTGTCGGCAGCGCATGTGGCGAGGAAAATGTCACAGCGGATTACCTGAGCTGGGTTCAGGTGGATCCCGGAGAGTGGGAGCTCTGTCCGGTGGTATTTGAGTAGGTGGTGAGCCATTGGGGCCTTCCCATCATGGATCTCATGGCAAGATGGGGTTCAGCCAAGGCAAGTCGCTTCTACAGCAGAAGGAGAGAAACTCTGTTGGAGGACTTGGATGCTCTGGTCCAGAGGTGGCCCACGGAGGGATTGCTGTATGTTTCCCCCTTGGACTCTCATAGGCAGGGTCATCCAGTGCATAGAGGCGCATCAGGGCTTGGTCATTCTGATAGCTCCGGATTGGCCAAGGTGTCCATGGAATGACGACCTGGTGAGACTAATGGCGGATGGATTGGCTGTGGAGGCTCCCGGGGCAAGAGGACCTCTTGATCCAAGGTCCTGTCCAAATGCCTCAGGTGGATCGGTTCTCGCTTACAGCATGGCTCTTGAGAGGGTGAGGCTGCTGAAGCAAGGATATTCTGTTCTGGTGATATTGACCTTGCTGAAGGCTCGGAAGAGGTCAACCTGTCTCTCCTATGTTCGGGTCTGGCGCATCTTTGAAGCTTGGTGCTTAGAACAGGGGGGGAGTCCTACGGGGGTTACAGTGCCAGACAATCTGGATTTTTTGCAGGCAGGTTTCGAGAGGGGACTGGCGGCCATTTCCTTGAGAGTGCAATTGGCAAGGAAAGTCACTGGGAGAGCATCAGGATGTGGGGTGGTTCTTGAGTGCGGTCAGTTGCCTTCATCCTCCTCAAAGGTCAACAGTTCCATCCTGGAATTTTATTTTTATTTATTTATTTAACAGGCTTTTTATACCGCTTTATCATTTCAATCAAAGCAGTTTACATTATAACTTAAACTTAGTAATGTACATTAAACAGGGACATTGATAACTTAGATTTTTCAGAGGCACTTGAGGGTTAAGTGACTTACCCAAGGCCACAAGGAGTGCTAGTGGGAATTGCACCCTAGTCTCTTGGCTCCCAAGCCAGTGCGCTGACCATTAGGCTACTCCTCCATTCCACGGTGGATGTCAACCTAGTGCTGCAATCCTTGATGGGGGAGCCTTACGAGCTGGTTGGATGGGCTTCCCTGAAGGACTTGACCCTTAAGGCTGTGTTTCTGGTGGCAATCTGCTCAGCCAGGTGGATTTCGGAGCTTCAAGCCTTTTCCTGTCAACCTCCTTTTCCAAGGAGAAGGTAGTTCTGCAGACGGTGCCTTCCTTTTTGCCCAAGGTGATGTCAGCCTTTTATGTGAATCAACCAGTCTCCCTACCATCCTTGGTAAACGTTGGGGTGCTAAAACGATATCTGAAGAGAATTATGGGGTTTTGCAAGTCAGATGGGCTATTTTTTCTGTTTGGGGGCCACGCAAAGGAGAGGTGGCAGCTAAGGCTTCCATTTGTAGAAGGATCAGGGAGGCTATTGCATCTGCATACATTTTGAAGGGCAAGCCCATTCCAGTGGTACTGCGGGCGCATTCTGCACGGGGACAGGCGGCCTCGTTGGCGGAATACAGTCTGGTACCACCTCTGGATATCTGTAGGGTGGCAACCTGGTCCTCATTGCATACGTTTCCAGGCACTATAGATTGGCTGTCCAGCAGCAGGGGATGCAGTTTTTGACTGGGCGGTTCTTCGGGCTGGGTTCACAGGTCCAATGTTCCCTCTAATTTTCTGTAGGCCGTGTGCGCATAAAATATCAGCTGTGCTGCTTTTGAAGGAAAGTTAAATTTTTGTGCACCACATAACGACACTTGGAGTTATATACTTTAAAATTTGACTACACGTCAGAATACAGTATGTACACCACATTGATTGCACTAGAAAATATTGTAGAATTTGTGAAAACCATAAATACACAACAACTTTTAAATTTTAAGATGTCTGTGTTGTTTTCTATCAGAATCAGAACCGTAATTTTTGTGCGCTCTGTTGTAAAGTATGTGCGCTCGCTCGGCGAGGTGTGTGCGCGCGCACACGCGCACAGCTTAGAGGGAACAGTGCACAGGTCCCTCCCTTGGTTCGAACTACTCTGCTATATCCCAGAGGTGAGGGACTGGACTGGAGGGACGATTAGCAATGGATAATTAGACCTTATCTGCTAATTATTGTTCCTGAAGGAACTCCAGTCCAGTCCCTGATCCCACCCAGTGTATTTGCAATGAAGTGTTGTTCAGGCGACTCAGGCCCGAAGGTGAAGACCAGGGTCTTTAACTTGTAAAGGTGTTCAACTCTGGAGGGGCAGAGGTGGTACATCAGAGGGGTCAAGCTGTCTGCCTCCTTTGGGGAACTCGTGAGCGAGTTGATTTTCAGGTAAGCTGCCTTCTCATCGGGGGGCGGGGGCCCTTTCAGGAAGGGGAGGAGTTCTTAGTTTCGTTTTTGCAAAAAGTTCTAGTTAGTTGATTTGCTTAATTGTGTCTCCGTTAAGTCTGCTTTGTCAGTAGGATACTGGATCTGGTAGGAGGTGCCAGGGGTATATATACTCGGAGTCATCAAAGTGATGACGTGCTCGGTCTCCAAGCTGCTGGAAGGGGAGCACAACCCAGAGGTGAGGGACTGGACTGGTTCCTTCTGGAATGCTAATTAGCAGGTAAGGTCTAATTATCCATTCCCCACTTCTCTCCTTCCTCAACCTCTTATTCCCCAGTCTTTGCTAACTCCCCCCTCATCCACAGGGCCGGCCCAAGGGTTTCTGCCTCCACAGGCAGAAATCCTGGCGTGCTGTCGCCAATTCCATCTTTGGGGGAGGGGGAGGTGGGCAGTGGCACTATTTTAAAAGCAGCGACTTTCTTGCCTGCGGCTGGCTATGTTGCCCGCGGCTGGCCAATTAGTTGTAGTCGGAGAGGAATCAGAAGTGGCAGGTCATTGGTGCTGAAGCACATGGCCTGCTGCAGGCGGCAGCACAAAGCTGCCCACCCAGGTCGGCCACCTAACTCACCTAGTGGATGGGCCAGCCCTTTTCATCCAACGTCTTCTCTTTTTCTCTCTCCCCTTCTCCCCATCCAATGTTCACACTCTCTCTCACATTCAGCATCTCCTCCATTTTCTCTATTCCCTCATGTCTATCATATCCCTTCTTTCTCTTTTCCTATGGCCCCACCCTACATCTACAATCACCCCTCTGTATCCCTATGTCCCTCCCCATATCCAGAATCATCCTTCTGTCGCCCGTTCTCTCACCCCCCCATGTCCAGCATCTGCCCAGTCACCCTCCAACCCCATGTCCTGCATCTTCTGTTCTTCCCCATACTTTGCATTGCTCTTCCAGCCTCCTTACAGTCCAGTATTTTTCTTTCAAATCCAGCTCCTTGCCTTGCATTGATCCTTCAATTCCCTTACCCGCATCCCAATAATTTCCTTCCAAATCCAGCCTTCCCCCACCACCACAGCATTTCTTCAAACCTGCATCCTCAATGGCAATAAAAGATAATACAGATACAGGGCCTTTGCACTTAGGCATGCCTTGAAGGCCCTCCCTGTTCCGCTCTATTTGATGCATACTTGTCATCTCAGAGAGAGCAGGGCCAGTAGGGCTTTAGAGATCCACCTGGATCAGAAAGGCCCCGCCCCTATGATATATATATATTTTTTATTGCTACCTCTCAGTAAACCAAGCAAAGTGAAGTGGCTGTTGGAGGTACGTTTTGGGAGCGACAGTCTCACTTTTGCACGATCCCTGCTCCAGCCTTTAGCTGATCAGCCCATCGGGGCATGCTCGAACGCTTGATATGGCAATCCACCCTTGGGTTAGAGCAGTGGACTGATAATCAGGGAAACTAGGTTCAAATCCCACTGCTTCTGCTTATCTTGGGTAAGTCACTTAACCCGTTTTGGACAGCTCGCATATTCTTTCTCTGTTCTGGATGATTTATTAGATTTGTTACACTCAAACAACTATGAAATACCGGCAATAATAGCAAATAATACAACTTTGCAGAAAATAGAAGTTTCATATAGTGTATATTGTCCGTTTACAGAAAAGATAGGATTCAGTTCCAATATTCATTAATATAAACATACTGTATGATACTATTGAAACTGCAGTTTTCATTTAAAACACTTTATTATGATATAATATAGTTTGTCAACAGTCCATTCTGACGGCAGAATATGATACACGTGAAAACACTTCTGATGCAGTGCGTTGATATTGCACCATTGAAACACCTAGAACAAAATGCTTGACAGCAGTTAGTTTCGACAACATATTAGCCCAGCGTACGAAAAACATACAAGGCCAATATACGCACCAATAACTCTGATACTAAGTAACTTACAGTTATCTAAACCTATTTTCTAAAGTCTACAAATACTTTTATTTACAAAATAGTAGCTAATCTCCAGGAACAAGCAGGAATGTAGTCTTCACATATGGGTATCGTCGGTACCGACGGAGCCTGCGCAGTAATGCTCCCCAGCGTCCAATTGAAACGCTTTTGGGAGCATCCCTCAGCACATGCGCGCTGCCTTCCCGCCTTTCCAACTGTCCCTCTTCAGTTCTTGATCCATACCCTGTCACCACAGAAAATTCCGTCTTTAAAATTGTTTTCTTGTGGTCGCGTTTGCCTGCCGCACGACGCTTACCGGTACCGCCGGTTCTTTTCTTTTCTTTAAAAAACAAAAAACAACCTTATACTTTGAGCTGTTTTTCTTCAGAAACTTTTCTTTTTTGATGCTAGGCGCCATTTTGGGCACTAGGCCCCATATTCCTAAAACATGGAAAAACCAACTAGTGATTTTAGAAATGTACTAAGTGTGGTGGTACTATTTCTGTCACTGACACCCATGATTGGTGTCTTAAATGTTTAGGGCCTGAACATTCTCCATCTGAATGTCTCTCCTGTATGGGGATGACTAAAAGAGGAAGACAGAACCGGGCTGCAAAGCTCGGTAACCCTCTTCTTTGGATGCCAGATCCATTGCATCGACATCTTCAAGAGCCTCCTCTTCCTCCCATGGATCTCAGGTAACTAAACATAAAAGCTGGTCCTCAAAGGGTAGCTCTCCTGCAAAGCATCGAGAGCCCATTGGCATTGCCCTTGAGGGAACCACACCGGCAAAGCAGCCCCGGCGGGAGGCTTTGGCTTCCAAAGCATCAATGGGGCTCCAGGATGTTCTCGAGGCCCCGACCTTGCAAGAACTACCTGTGCCATGCTCAGGAGTTCCGGCTCTTTTCACCAGTACCGATACCCAGGCATCGGCAGCGTCGATAGACCAGAGGTTCCTCACTATCGAACGCAGCATCGCAGCTCTTATCTCAGCTGCGGTACCGTTGGGCCAACGGGCACTGGTACCGACATTGACACTGATGCTGGTATCTACACCGGTACCGGTACCGACGACACCAGTACCAGCCTCAGTGGGAATTCTTCCCACGCCATCTTTGGCTGGAAACGACAGATCGGTACCGGATCAACTCGGTATCGACTTTGATCGATACTGGAACCTTGTTTGCATGAGCATCGTGGTCAGGAATACGTCGGATCCTCCGATTCTGAAGACTCTGACAATTCTGCTGGTACTAGAGGGTTTTTCCCAGAGGATCCCTCTTCTCCCCAATGCAGAATGTCACCTCCAGAGGACATGTCTTTTCAGGATTTTATTCGTGATATGGCCAAAGACCTTTCAATCACAGTAGCTCCTGAAGAGGAACCCAGAGCAAAGGAATTGGAAATTCTCCAATATCCTAAAGCTCCAAAGGAGGCAGCCACTCTGCCCATCCATGAAATTCTGCATAACGTGATGCTCAGAATGTGGGAGACACCTCTGACTACATCTCCTCACTCGAGGATACTTGATACTATGTATCGAGTTCCGCCATATCCTGGATTTCAAAAGACTCGGCTGCCACACCATTCAATGGTGGTGGAGTCAGCCATGCATAGAATGAAAAGTGCAAAGAGGTATGCATCCAATCCTCCAGGTCGTGAATGCAGGACTCTGGATGCTTTTGGGCGCCAAACCTTTCAGGCTTCCATGATTTCAGCTAGGATCAGTTCATATATACTGTATATGGGAATGTTCCTCAAGGAAGTTACAGAAGACTTGGAGCTTATGAGCCCATTTCTCCCAGATGACAAGAGACAAGACTTTCTTGCTCTAGTTAAGCATGCTCATTGTCTCCAAGTTTGTAAATCGTGCAGCCTTTGACTGCTTTGAATGCATCAGCAGAACCTCTGCTGTTGCCATTGGCGCACGACGGATTGCCTGGCTTCAGGCATCGGAGACTTGGGTACAGGACAAGTTAGGCAACATTCCTTGCATGGGAGAGAATCTCTTCGGCAAGAACTGGCAGGAAAAGGCTAATGAGTTAGATGCTGACAATACTTCTCTAGATAGATTGTCAATCTACAGCCACTCCAGCCAAAAAGAAGTCTTATAAAAAAAACCCTCTTTCAGCAAAAAGAGGAAATTTTATCCTTCCTATACCCAGCAGAGTTAACCTGGAAAAGAGACGGCTGAGGGGAGATATGATAGAAGTCTATAAATTAATGAATGGAGTGGAACGGGTAAAAGTAGATCGATTGTTTACGTTATCAGAATATAGAAAGACTAGGAGATATGCAATGAAGCTACAGGGTAAACTATTTAAGACTAATAAAAGAAAATATTTTTTCACTCAACGTATAATCAAACTCTGGAATTTGTTACCGGAGGATGTAGTAAAGGCTGTTAGTGTAGCTGGGTTTAAAAAAGGTTTGGACAAGTTCCTGGAGGAAAGGTCCATAAACCATTATTAAGAAGGGACCCAGGATATCAATGCTTGACCCAGTACAAGCATTGCGGAACCTGTGTCTTTTGGGGAAACTGCTAGGTACGTATGACCTAGATTGGCCACTGTTGGAAACAGGATACTGGGCTTGATGGACCTTGGTCTGACCCAGTATGGCATATCTTATGTTCTTATGAGTCAAACTCAGGGTCAGGTTGCCCAAAAGGGACAAACTAGACAGCAAAAGGCCCCAGAGCCCAACCAGCTCTGCAGGTTCAGCCCCCTCAAGGGCTTTGACTCCTTCCTAGAGAGCTTAGCCTTCCTGCCTCTGAAGGGTCCCCAACCCCCCAATATCCCAGGCAGGTTATGTCACTTTGCCAACAGATGGCATCAGATAACAGCAGAAGATTGGACTTTGTCTATTGTAGGAGAATGGTACAAGCTTCATTTTCACAGCATGCCCCCTCCTGCAATTCTAAAGCAATTCAATTCTCAAACCAGTGCAAACAATCTGCTAGATCACGAGGTCTCCACACTTCTTGCCCAAGGGGCACTAGAGGAGGTACCCATTCTTCAATGGGGTGCAGGGTTCTACTCCCCCTATTTTCTTATTCCAAAAAAACAGGAGGACACAGACCCATTTTAGACCTCAGAGAATTGAACAAATACCTGTTTCGAGAGAAGTTCAAAATGATTTCTCTAGGAACTCTTCTGCCATATCTTCAAAGCCAGGATTGGCTTTGCTCTCTAGACTTAAAGGATGCATGCACTCACATTCTGATCCATCCAGATCACAGGAAATTCTTACGATTCCTTTTCAGGGGAAAACATTTCCAGTACAGGGTTCTTCCCTTTGGTCTAGCTTCAGCACCAAGGGTATTCACGAAATGCATGGCAGTAGTAGCTGCATTTCTATGAACCCTGGGTATATTCGTCTTCCCTTACTTAGACGACTGGCTCATTCGAGCCCCTACAGTTGCAGAGGCCAGCACTGTACTGTCTCACACAATGCAAATCCTCCAAAACTTGGGGTTGGTAATAAACTTCCCAAAATCCCAACTTGTTCCTTCCCAATTCCTGGAATTCATAGGAGCCTGTCTAGATACCAGACCGGCAAAGGCTTTCCTTCCACAGGCCCGGTGTCTTCGCATAATGCAACTAGCTTCTCAAGCAGCAGGGAAATCCTCCCTAACTGCTCGAGAGCTACTACAGTTGCTGGGACATATGGCATCCACAGTTCATGTAGTCCCATATGCTCGCTTCCACATGCGAGCAGCTCAGTGGACCCTATCCACACAGTGGACACAGGCCACAGGTCATTTATCGGACAAAATAATAAACTCTTAATGACTAATTTTGTCCTTGCAATGGTGGCAATCCCTAAAAAATCTGATAGTGGGGTCTCATTTTCATCGACCCCTTTTTGAGGCCACCCTAACAGATGCATCACAGGTGGGTTGAGGAGCACACCTGAATCATCTCTCTACCCAGGGAACCTGAACTCCACAGGAGGCTGGTCTACACATAAACCTCCTGGTATTAAGAGCAATCTATTTAGCTCTTCGAGTATTCCATGCCCAGCTCAGCTACAAGACAGTCCTAGTCCAGACGGACAATCAAGTAGCAATGTTCTGTGTGAACAAGCAAGGTGGGACAGGCTCTCTGTCGTTATGCAACAAAGCTTTATGACTGTGGGCCCTCGCCAGAGAGTATCAAATTCACCTTCTAATGGTATATCTTCCAGGCATTCAAAACCTTTGGGCAGACAAACTCAGTCGAGTACTGATGCCTCACGTGTGGTCCCTCCACCTGGAACAGGTGGCAAAGATATTTCATCTCTGGGGCACTCCAGACATATACCTCTTTGCAAGTCCACTGAATGCCAAACTTCCCCGGTTCTGTTCCAGGATTCCGGCTCACAATTGTCAGACAAGGGATGCCTTCCTCCTTCACTGGGGTCAGGACTTCCTTTATGCCTTCCCACCCATTCCCCTCATCCCCAAAACACTCTTCAAGCTTCAGAGAGACAGGGGTCGCATGATTCTCATAGCGCCAAGATGGCCACGCCAAGCGTGGTATCCCCTGCTTCTAATCTCTCTCAAGCTGCACCTCTGGAGTTAGGGCATGCTCCAGATCTCCTTTCCCAAGAGAACGGGACGCTATGGCACCCGAATCCCCAGTCCCTGCATCTCACAGCCTGGTTGCTGAAGGCTTAGACTTCCAGGATTTCAAACTGTCCCAACAGGTAAAAGATATCCTTCATACTTCCAGGAAACTTTCCACAAGAAGATCTTATGCCTTCAAATGGAAACGTTTTACTATATGGTGCTCCAAGAAGGGATTAAACCCCCTTGGCATACCCTTAGAATCGATACTAGAGTATCTCCTTCACTTATCGAATTCTGGTCTAAAGACCAATTCGGTAAGAGCCCATCTTAGTGCAATTGCAGCTTCTTATAAGCCTCTGAATGGACAACCAATTTCCTCTCATCCACTCATATCCAGATTTATGAGAGGTCTTCTATTAACCGAACCTCCCATTAAGCCACCACCGGTGGCATGGGATCTGAATCTAGTTCTTGGGCAGCTCATGAAGCTGCCTTTTGAGCCTTTAGCCACTACAACCCTTACGTTTTTGACCTGGAAGGTCATCTTCCTAATTGCAATCACCTCTGCACGTCGCATTAGTGAACTGCAAGCTCTAGTGGCTAATCCTCCTTATACTAGGTTTCACCATAAGGTTGTTCTTAGAACTCATCCACACTTTATGCCAAAGGTGGTTTCGCCTTTTCATTTAAATCAATCAATTTATCTTCCTGTATTTTTTCCGAGGCCTCACGCCTCTAATGCAGAAAGAAACCTTCATACTTTGGATTGTAAAAGGGCCTTGGCCTTTTACCTACAGAGAAACACAGCAACTAGAAAGTCCTCGCAACTTTTTATAGCTTTTGACCCCAGTCATTTGGGACAGCCAGTCTCCAAAAGAACTTTATCTAAATGGATTGCCTAATGCATATCCTTTGCTTATGAGAGTAAGGGTTTTCCTCTTCAGGACCATGTCACAGCTCATAACGTGAGAGCCATGGCAACTTCATGGCTAATCTCCACTCTCTGTCTATCGATGACATTTGTCAAGCAGCCACCTGGGCGTCAGTACATACCTTCACAGCCCACTACTGCCTGGATAAAGCCTTCCGTCGGGATGCCTTCTTTGGCCAAGCTGTTCTTCAAAATCTCTTTCAGACCTAATTCAACTCCTACCCACCAACCCTGGTGGAATGCCAGAGTTCCATGGGAGGAAGGATTCCCACCTTTCTAGGGTGGCACCTTCCTGGGGCTATCTCCCTGGCATCTTCAGCTAGGGAGTCCCCATATGTGAAGACTACATTCCTGCTTGTTCCTGGAGATAGCGTAGTTACTCACCTGTAACAGGTGATCTCCGGGAACAGCAGAAATTTAGTCTTCACAACCCACCCACCTCCCCTAGGAGTTGTCTCTTTATCTCTTTGTCTCTTTCCTCTCCCCTCTATCCTTTCACTCGGCTACAAACTTAACTGAAGAGGGACAGTTGGAAAGGCGGGAAGGCAGCGCGCATGTGCTGAGGGATGCTCCCAAAAGCGTTCCAATTGGACGCTGGGGAGCGTTCCCGCACAGGCTCCATCGGTACCGACAATACCCATATGTGAAGACTAAATTTCTGCAGTTCCTGGAGATGACCTGTTACAGGTGAGTAACTACGCTTTACAGCATTATAAGCTACTTACTATTTTTTGTGATCTTATTATGTTGAGCCGCCAGTACCGTCAAAATCAGCAAACTTTGAATACCTATTAAATAAACTAGATCTCAGATAAAAAATCTGTATGTAATACTTTTTGACATAACGATAACAGCTAAACATAGTTCCATTGAATTTATAACCATTAATTAGTAAACAGTTGAGTAGTAAGTATGGAAACCTTACGTATGTAAAACATATGCTGGTCCAAAACGGGTTATCCTTCCATTGCCTCAGATACAGACTTAGAATATAAGCCCTCCAAGGGATAAGAAAATACCTACTGCCTCTGAATACAACTCACCTTGAACCTCTGAGAAAGGGGTGAGAGAGATCCAACTCCCATCTATGAAAACTGCCCTTCATCCCCAACAAAATTAACAGTATTGGCTTCAGAATAAATTCCTACCTTTAAGTGATTATGCTAATCCTTTTCCATGTGTGCTGTTTTAAGAGCCCAATTGTGCTTCGTTTATATCCTGACTACTTTGTCTCATCATGTGGATGTTGAAGTCCTATTTTAATACTGAACTTTAATAAAGCTGCTCTATCAAAACGGAGTCCTTATTTGCCCGCTGTTCCCCTTATTGCAAAAATACAGTACATGCTATGATGGGGATTCTTTCTGTGGTGTTACCAGCCATGCAATGATAGTTTTGTTATATCCTCACAGTTGTCAAAATGCAAAGGTGATAGTTATCATGTGGTAAAAATAAACTGATATGATCTTGTGGCCAGTTTGTGAAGAAGGCACCATACTTTGTAAATACCATTAATTTCTTTCCAACAGTTAACATAAGAACATAAGATATGCCATACTGGGTCAGACCAAGGTCCATCAAGCCCAGTATTCTGTTTCCAACAGTGGCCAATCTAGGTCATATGTACCTAGCAGTTTCCCCAAGAGACACAAGTTCCACAATACTTGTACTGGGTCAAGCATTGATATCTTCGGTCACTTCTTAATAGTGGTTTATGGACCTTTCCTCCAGGAACTTGTCCAAACCTTTTTTAAACCCAGCTACACTAACAGCCTTTACTACATCCTCCGGTAACAAATTCCAGAATTTGATTATACGTTGAGTGAAAAAATATTTTCTTTTATTAGTCTTAAATAGTTTACCCTGTAGCTTCATTGCATGTCCCCTAGTCTTTCTATATTCTGATAAGGTAAACAATCAATCTACGTTTACCCGTTCCACTCCGTTCATTAATTTATAGACTTCTATCATATCTCCCCTCAGCCGTCTCTTTTCCAGGTTAAAGAGCCCTAACCTTTTTAGCCTTTCTTCATAGGAGTATCCTTCCATCCCCTTTACCATTTTGGTGGCTCTTCTCTGTACCTTTTCTAAAATCGCTATATCCTTTTTAAGATACGGCGACCAGAATTGCACACAATATTCAAGGTGCGGTCTCACCATGGAACGATATAGAGGCATTATAATATCTTTTGTTTTATTTTCCATTCCTTTCCTTATCATACCTAGCATTCTATTGAAGGAAAGCTTCTGCATCTGTATGACTTGTTGGTTGGTGCGTATTTAAAGTAGTAAGAGCATCTGCCGCTGCCCGGACTCTCCACCTCCTAAAGCTCCTGCCCAATCGGGGCAGTGGGAGCGCGGCAGCAGCGGTCAGCAGCCCTTAAAAGCGTCGTTTCTGCAGGGCGCGCCCGCGCCTGAGGGCCCTTTGGCGTGGCCCTTAGGTGGGGCACGGAGGCGAGCAGAAGGAAGCCAAACAAAAGACACAGCATCGCCGACAGCACCGCAGAAGAAATCATCAGAGAGCAGTCCAAAGCGAAAGACGTCAGAAACGCAAGTAAAACTCACACAGGACTTCACAACAAATCAACATGCTCACAACACTGTTTCTCCCACTCAGCCTCCTCATCACACAAATCCTGCCACCAACCATACACTTCCACCACCCACACTCTAAATCACCATGGCATCCACCAACCACTTGGACATACATAGAACCACAGTGCACGCATAATGAAACACACAGAACATCAGTGACAAAAAGACAAACCAAACACAAATCATACTCCCACACACTAAGTTCAAAAGAAACACACGAAACAACAAACTCTTCAAAGCTTATAACAATAGAGCTCATAAACGCAAGATCCATATGCAATAAGATACACACAATAGCAGACCACATAGAAGACCATCAGCCAGACATACTTTGCATAACTGAGACTTGGCTCAACCCCACCGACAATGTACTACTCAATCAACTGGTACCAGACACATACACAGCCTACAACTGCCCACACACCCACAAACGTGGAGGAGGAGTCTTGATAATTGCAAAAAAGAACCTAAAGTTCAAAACTCAGAGCTTCACTGACACACAACAAGGTAACACAATCAGCACCGTAAACAAACCCATGGCACTCTGCCTAACCTACAGAGCACCCAGAGCCTCTCCAGACGAACTAGCCTCAACGCTCGAAGCAGTATGCGCCATCACTGCAACTAACAAACCCACACTACTACCAACACCAAAGATGCAGAAGCTTTCCTTCAAGCAATGACTTCACTTCAGTTCACCCAAATAGTCGACGCCCCAACGCACAGACACGGTTCATCCCCAGGCCTCATCTTCGCATTCAGCTACCTAACATCGAGAGGTCTAATATCAACACCCAACATCACCCCAGTTCCATGATCAGACCACTACATAATCAACATAAAGTTGCAACTACAAAAAGACAATCTAAACGAACACTCAGACAACACACCCACACAAAGACTATTCAAGAACTTCGACAGAGACACATTCCTACAGGACACAATACAACAACTGACCATAGAAACAGACGACCTGGAGGCTCAAATCACCAACTGGAACAGCACTCTAAAGCCGCCAAAGCAACAGATGCCAGACCCAAGAATCACCGTCACAACAAGAGACAACAGAAGCCGTGGTATTCAACAACCATACGACAAGAAAAGAGGGAACTCAGAAAGATAGAATGGAAATGGAGAAAGGCCAAGGCTTCTGAAAACCAGCAACTATACCTAACAAAGCAGAAACAATACAGTGAACACATCAACCAATCAAAGAGAGAATACCATACAAACATGATAAATACCTCCATAAACAAACCCAGAGAGCTATTCGAAATAGTGAAAATCCTCACAAAAGAGCAAAGGACAGAAGAGGAAGTGCAAATAGACCCGCAAAAATTTGCTGACCACATCAAGGAAAAATTTCACTCTGCAGAACAAACAAGACCTAGCGCACCAACTCGGCCTAACTCACACCCTAAGACCTGGGGCACATTCTGCTCACCATCAACAGAGCAGCTCTCCCACATTATCTCTGCAATCAACACAAGCACCGCTCCTACAGACCCTTGCCCAGTGTCATGGATCAAAGCCACCGGATCAAGCTTCATCCACATCATACACAACATGGTGTACAACTCCCTCACCCAAGGATTCATGCCAGATCAACTAAAGCTAGCCACAGTAAGACCGATACCAAAGAAAACAACCCTCGACAAGAACAACCCAGCAGCATACCGACCAATATCCAGCATACCCTTTCTTGCAAAAATCATCGGAAAAACAGTACAACACCAACTACAAGAACACATTGACAACCACTGGATGACAACCAACACGGCTTTCGACCCAACCATGTAGTCGAAACATTGCTGATTTACCTCTTCGACAACATCCTCAGAATCATAGACAACACCAAAAAAGGAATCTTAATGATCTTCATTGACATCTCTTCAGCATTCGACACTGTAGACCACAAAACTCTCCTGGAAAGACTAAAGAACATTGGGCTACATGGCCCCACCTTAAAATGGGTTCCACTCATACCTAACCGACAGGCAGATACAAGTCAAGGTAGGCCACAACACCTCTCAACCCATAAAAGTCCTCCAAGGAGTGCCTCAAGGATCCGCCCTCTCAGCACTACTGTTTAACATCTACATCCAACCAATATGCGACATCCTGAAAACGTACAGCATTCAGTATACAATCTATGCTGATGATATCATGATATACACACCTATCTCAGTTGACAACCCGGACTACTCTAAAATAACAGACTGCCTCACACAAATGACAAGATGGTGTCAAGACAACAACCTCACAATCAACTACAGCAAGACGGAGGCACTAATCATCACTCGCAACCCAAACTTCATTCACCCACCTGACATCAAGGTACAAAACACAACCATACCAATAAAAACGGAAGTAAAATACCTCGGAGTGACCCTGGACAATGAACTGAATCTCAAGCCACACGTCAGCAAAACAATCAAAAATGCATACCACAGGATGAGAATCATCAGAAGACTTAAACCCCTCCTTGCCACTGAACCACTTCCGTACCGTATGCCAAGCGCTAATAACACCCTTACTGGATTTCTGCAACCCAGTCTACCTTGGACTAGCAAAACAAACACTCAAACCACTACAACTAGCACAAAACACGGCAGCCCGCATAATATCTGGATCAACAAGACATGAACACATTACTCCTGTGCTGAAAGACCTACACTGGCTCCCAATCAGTTCACGCATAAAATACAAAACAATCATAAACATATTTAAGATCAAACACACTTCAGCCAACAGCCTGCACACCCTCATACAACCAGACACCAGCACACGCCCAAGAAGAAAAGGAACCTCCAACCGAGTTAACACCCCTAAAGACTTCAGAAAAACACGCAAAGACACCACAGAAAGAGCACTCTCCCTGGCTGCACCAACAATCTGGAACTCTCTACCAGACGAGCTGAGATCGACGACAGACCTCAAAGACTTTCGTAAACAGCTGAAGACAACGCTGTTCATAGAACACTATGGACACGTCACCTGACCTAACTACCAGGAACTACCAACTTACCCCCCTCCGACCCCCTGATAAGAAAATGTATAATGGCATACGATGTATCTTATCACTCAATGTATAGAACATTGTATTATAGCACATGCTGTATCATAGCGCACAATGTACATAGCTCAACCTAATCAAACACACTATAACATCTTACACACAAAGCATGATATCTTTTACTGCATGAAAACACATTCACTACTTTTGATTGTTTTGCTGTGATACCGCCTTGATTGAAGGACAAGGCGGTAGAAATACTATTAAATAAATAAATACTCAGAACTTATTTTGGAAGCAGCAAATCAGCCTCTTTAATATGGTTCACCCCTGAAAATTAAATTTAGTTAAAAGAAAAGCCACCAAGCGACCAATACAGTGTCATGGTCTGACCCTCTAATTACAGTTAATGGGTAAGATTCTCCATCTATTTAAATTGGTACATGGGCTAATTTTAGATACCCTACGAGAACTATTGTTCCCTGTAGAGCAAAGGTTCACAGCAGTTTTTGGGACATACCTAGCCAATTGGGATTTCTGGATAATTACAATATATACACATGAGAGAGATTTGCATACAATGGAGGCCAATGCATGCAAATATCTCTCTCATGCATATTCATTTTGGCTATCCTCAATACCTGACTGGCTAGGTGTGTCCCAAAGACTGAGCTGAGAATCCCTGCTGTAGACGAATTTATTGTGGTGTAGTATGTCATGGAGAATGTTGAATTTGTTTTCTTTTTCTTTTTTTGTACTCTGCTTCTTATCCTTCATAGTTTGATTAGATCTGTAAACCATTTTGAATGATGAAAATCAAGGGGTTGGTATTCAAAAACTTTTAAATAAATAAATCCTTGCAGAGTCTAGTCAGTGGCTCATGCTGTTCACCATTGCTTCATTCATAGAAATGTTTGAGGTCAGAAATCTGTATGTTCTCTTTTGTATGCACTCATTTACAGTACACCGAGCATAGTAGCCCCAAATCTTGCTACTGACGTTATCCATATCTTTTCTTTCACATCTATACATTTTTCCTTCCATTCCTTGGGTTTCATTGATTTAAGCTCCGAGTATAGGCATCAAGGGATATCTTTGCTGCTCTGCAAATGGGGGTTGGCTGAGAAAGTTTGATGAAACAATTTATAGATGTGTGTGCTGCCCCTTGATAAATAACACCATATTTTTTTTGTGTGTGTGTTTTTGTCTTAGTTAGTCACAGGAGTATGGGAAGGAGGGTACAACTTCTTCTGCCAAGACACCCACAGTGGAGGTGAAGCTGATATGAAGGTAAAATGATTTATCTGTGTCAAAAATGTATTTTAGTAAGTTTTGTGTTTCGACTGACTGTCAAATTCATATTCAATTTTTTAAAAATGCATAAAACATTGCATACTTTATACCAAATCCAAAGAATAAGAAGGGGAAGGGAGTTGCATGAATTCATTCATTCTTTTAAGTTCCTTGAACCTGGTCAGAGGACTAATGCAACTCGAAAAGCTATCCTTTTTAAAAATATTTCAACTAGCAGAATTTACACTGATACACTGAGCGCAGCATGAATTTTGTAGTTACTGCCAATCAATTAATATATCAATCACTAAAACAAGGAAAAGAAAGCAAAAGGTACAGTCTGGATTGATACCAATACCAGAGAAAGGAATCAAGTAGCTAGCATAATGTTTATCAAACTTTCTGTGGTTACAGCCCATTTTCATGGCTAGAGAAAACATGCGGCCCCCAGAGGACTAGCTTATTTTCCGTTAAATAGGATTAAGTCTGGCACACAAGTGGGTGACATCTGATGGCATCAGGATGGAGCTGCCCTCTGAGCAGTCAGAACCTTTAGTGTACAGTTCTAAGTATGTATGGCCCTTCCCATGCATAGTGGTCTCCTCAGCCCCTCAATCTTTTTTTTCATGCTACTGAACTAAGAGCGCTCCTATTTTTTTTTTTTTTTTTAATTTTTCTGCGTTCATCAGGTTTTTATTTCAGCAATTCACAATGATACAATAGGTGAGATTTCATCTCTATCCTAAATGTGAACACGATATACACAAGCGAAGTGCCTTCTCTGCTTAGGTCTTGACTATAGCCAAAGACTGTAAACATTGCACTCATGTTTCCATGTGTGAGAAGAGACTGAATTGTCTACAAGAGCATCTTGAAAAAATTTCTTGGAGAAGCCCAGAAAAAAAAATCCTCTTTTGCACAGAGCACATTGACTCCTGCGCAATATAGTTAGAATGTTCATTGGAAGAACCATTCACCTGCTGGCGCAGTGTCTCCAAATGTGAAGTCATCCTAGAGGGTCACCATTTAGCCAAAAAAGGCTACATGAATTTCTGTAGAGGTTTTAAGGCTCCTTATGCAGCTGTTGAGTGCCTACAAAAGCCCAATATGCTCCTCTGCTGCACCGATGAAAGCATAATCATGTCAAACAGAGAGCACATCTTCTTAGAAACTGCACATAGACTCTTAATCAAGCACAGACTAAAGACAGTGCTACTACCATGATTGCACTTGATGCTACAAAACATCTCCTCTGAACAGTCGTTACCACTTCTATGCAGACCTCTGCACAGCCACTACTCCCTCATACTTAAATTTAGTAGAAAAAGATAATTCTCCAGGAACAAGCAGGAAGTCGGACCTCATTTATGGGTGACGGCACCGACAGAGCCTGCGCGGAGCATTTCCCCAGTTTTCAAAGAAAACCTTTGGGAATGCCACCACACATGCATGGTCCCCCTTCCTGCCCAAAGGTGCCATCTTACTTGGTCTCCCTTTTTCCGCGGAGCCCTTCGGACATGCATCTTGTCCTCAGAAAAAGTTTGCTCTCTTGCATCCAAATTTGGCTTAACCGGCCTCGCTGGTCCTCTTCCTGCCTCTCGAGCACCTTTGCTTCAGCCCTGATCTCGGGATTTTTTTCTTTATGCTCTTTTTATTTTTTAATGCGCTTCAAACCCTTTTTAACTGCTGGCCGCGTCAAGGGTCTTCGACCTCACAGGAGCCCTTTCTCCCCAGATGGCCTCTATTTTTAAGAAATGTGATAGGTGTTCCAAAAACATGTCGCTCACGGACATCCATGACTGTTGTCTCAGGTGTCTAGGAGCTGACCACAACCTGGAAATTTGCTCCCTCTGTAAGAAGATGTCCTCCAAGGCTATCCAGAGTCGTAAGCAGAAACTGGATATCTTCTTCTGTAAGGCATCCCCGGTAGCCTCCCACTCTCAGCCCCGCAGCCTCTGGAGTCTGCCAAGGCTCCTCCCCTCACCCAGTCTCTCAGCCACCCTCGCAAACTCTCGAGTCAGAGAGGGAGCGGCCCAGTAAGGTGCCTCAAACCGATACGGAGGCCTCCAGTGAAGGCGTCCGGTCTCCTGAGGTCGTCCCGGCGAGGACCCGGTTACCCCAACATCTGTCACAGGGCCCCACTCCTGAGTGGGAGGCCCGAATGTTGGCCTTGGAACGCAGCCTTTTCTGTGTTCCTCCTGCCCAGCAGGCGCTGGTGCCCGACCCCGCTGGCACGCACCTTGAGGACCCCCGGGCCGCCACTGTGACCTCCGAGAGCCAGAAGCCTTGTGAGGATCCTCAGCACGGGTCTCTATCTCGGTCCCAGTCCTCGGGCACGAGATCTTCTCAGGCGAGCACCTCCGGCTCCAGGCAGGTTTTGGCCTCGGATACCCTTCGCGGGTCTCCGATCCATCTCGAGCCACCCAACCTAAAGTCTTCCATGGACTACTCAGAGTGGGAGTCTGACAGAGAAACCTCCCTGGAGACTGTCCCACCTAGACCTCCCATTGGACCCCTCTCCGCCGACCCAGAAGCGGCGGTCACCTCCTGAGGACACCTCGGAGTTCGTCCGAGACCTAGCACGGGCCCTAGTGCTCATCACCGAGTTGGAGGAGGAGCCCCGTGCAGTGGAACTCGATATTCTGCAATATGAGGCTCCTCCGAGAGAAGCTGTCTTGGTGCCGGTTCCTCCCATTCTGAACCGATGACTCCTCTGCATGTGGGAGACCCCGGCCTCAGTCCCTATCGTGAGCAAGCACCTAGACACTATAGGGTTCAGCGGGGTTCGGGGTTCCGGAAAGCCCAGCGTCCCCACACCTTGATGCTGGTCGAATCCACCATGCGGAAGCTAAACATCCTGAAGACTCATTCTTCGGTCCCCCTGGGCAGAGTCTCGTTCTCTCGACACCCTCGGGTGCAAGGCTCCATGCTGTCATGCCGCATCCAAGTTTACCAGTTAGGTGGGCAGTTGGCTCAGCGGTTTGGTATTGGTGTTGGTGAGCTGTGTTTGGACTCTTCAGTGTACTGTTTCGATTCTCACATGCTCCTTTAGAATACTGTGTTCAGTTTTGGAGACCATATCTTGCAAAGGATATAAAAAGACTGGAAACTGTTCAGAGGAAGGCAACCAAAATGATTTGGAGCCTGCGTCAGAAGCCTTATGAGAAGAGACTTGAAGACCTAAATATGTACACTCTGGAGGAGAGGAGGGACAGAGGAGATATGATTCAGACCTTTAAATACTTAAAGAGAAATAATGAACAAACAAACTTCTTCCAAAGACGGGGAAGCTGTAAAACTAGAGGGCATGACATGAAGCTGCAAGGTGGTAAATTGAAAGGCAATGTCAGGAAATACTTTTTCACTGAAAGGGTGGTGGATGCTTGGAATACCCTCCAGATGGAAGTGTTGGGGGCAAATACAGTGACAGAATTCAAAATGGCATGGGACAGACACAGTGGATCCCTTTTATAGCAACAGGATAAAATCAAAATAAACTAAACTAATTTCTCAACATACAGGGGTGTCCTACACGGAGCAGTGGGTTCACCCCTAAAACAAAGACATGGGAAGGGGTGGCCTGCACGGGAACGGCAGGTGCACCTACTCTTGCCATCTTACTGGGCAGACTAGATGGACCATACTGGTCTTTATCTGCCATCATTTACTATGTTACTATACATTGGGATGTTCCTCCGAGACCTCACCAGAGAGCTTGGGGGCTTTACGGCAGGTCTTGAGGGAGACCATCTCTGACGCTTTCAGGCCCTTTCGAAGTCTATCGGAGAGTGCTCCAAGTACCTCTCGCAAGTGGTGTTCGACAGCTTTGAGTCTTCCGACCGGGTGGTGGTGACTGGCATCGGACCCCACCGGCAGGCTTGGCTTCAGTCTTCACACATGGAGCAGTGGGTCCAGAAGAAGCTGCTTGGACATTCCTTGTCTTGGGAAGCAATTGTTTGGCAAGCCCATGGAGGATAAGGCAGTGGAGATCGAAACAGAGTACGTGACTCGTACTCGCCTCTCCCGAAAACCCTTCTCCCTCCTCAGGAAGAAACAGCAGGGCAAGAAGCCTTTCTTCCACCGGAAGGGGCTCCCGTACAGAGGCTACCCGCCAGCATTGACCCCCGTTCAGGGCGGTCAGGACAAGACTACAGCCCATAGCCCTTGTAAGCCAAAGGGCCCCAAGATCCAACCCCCAGCAGCAGCTCAGCCGTCCTTGGGGTTTTGACGCCATCGGCATAGCCTCCCATCCACCGGCAGGGCGGCTGGCTGTCGGGGGGCACCTGGTCCACTTCTCCCACAGGTGGGAGTCCATCTCCACCGATGCCTGGGTCCTCCAGGTTGTTTGGGAGGGCTATCTCCTCCATCTGGACCATGCTCCTCCTTGTACTTCCCTGGTGAGCCAAGTCGGCTTCCCAGGCACCAGGCCCTCCTGAGTCAGGAGCTCGCAGGCCTCCTCGAGGATGGGGCGGTAGAACCAGTACCACTGCACTTCCGAGAATAGTGGTTTTACTCCCGGTACTTTCTTGTTCCAAAGTGGACAGTGGGCCTTTGGCCCATCCTCGACCTACGGAATCTAAACAAGTTCCTGGTGTGGGAGAAGTTCAGGATTCTCTCCTTTGGAACATTGCTGCCCTACCTCCATCAGGGTGATTGGCTATACTCTTTGGACTTAAAGGATGCTTACGCTTACTTCCTTGTCCATCCCAGACACAGAAAGTACCTCCACTTTATGGTTCAGGGAAACCATTACCAGTACAGGGTGCTTCCCTTTGGCTTTGCATCTGCCCCACGGGTCTTCATGAAGTGCCTGGTCGTGGCTGCAGCCCACCTCCAGCTGCAGGGCACTTTCGTCTATCCATATGTAGACGACTGGCTCGTAACAGGGGCACGGCCTCCGAAGCCCAGCAGGCTGTGGACCCCGCACCATTTGCTGCCTCGAGCATCTAGGGTTCGTGATCAATTACCCAAAGTCCCACCTTACTCCTGTTCAATCCCCGGAGTTCATAGGGACTCGCTTGGACACACTCCGGGCCATGACTTTCCTTCCTCTGGACAGGGCAGACCGCCTTGTGGCCCTGGCATCCGAGGTGCAGTGCTGCTGCGCCTTCTCGGCCACATGTCCTCCACGGTCCATGTTGTGCCCAATGCCCATCTCAACATGCGGGCAGCGCAGTGGTGCCTCCGAGCACAATGAGCGCAGTCGACCGGCCGCCTCCGAGACCCCATTTGGTCTCTCCCGGCACGGCGGAGTCTCTCGCTTGGTGGCAGGAGTCTCAGAACTTGCTTCCAGGGATGCCCTTCCAAGCCCCAGAGCATCAAGTGGTCCTGACGATAGAACCTCCCTGGCGGGCTGGGGAGCCCACTGCAAGGGACGGTGCACTCAAAGGACCTGGTCCCTCGAGGAATCACGGCAGCAGATCAACCTGCTGCAGCTCAAGGCTGTCTGCCTTGCTCTCAAGGTTCTCAGGCACCGCCTGCAGCACCGAGTGGTGATGGGCCAGATGGACAATCAGGTCATGATGATCTATGTGAACAAGCAAGGAGATATCTGCTCTTACAGTCTCTGCTCTGAGGCGACAGCCCTGTGCTCCTTTGCAGTGAGCCAGGGCATGACTGTCCGGGCCATTTACCTCCTGGGCCTAGACAATGCATTGGCGGATTAGCTCAGCAGAATCCTCCAGCCGCACAAGTGGCGCCTGTGTCCCTGGATGGCACAGAAGCTCTTCCAGCATTGGGGGACTCCAGTCCTGGACCTCTTCGCCAGTCCTGCAAATTCACAGCTCCCCTGATTCTGCGGTCCCTTTCCACACCTGGGCAGGGTGGCCCCGACACCTTCCTCATCTCGTGGGGAATGGGCCTGCTGTACTCCTTTCCCACCACGCCTCTCATTACCCAGACCATTCTCAAGGTCCAGCGAGACATGTCCTCTATGATCCTCATAGTCCCGAGGTGGCCCAGGCAGTCTTGGTTTCCCCTGCTGCTCCGTCTCTCAATGGAGCCCCCGGTCCCTCTTGGGTTCTCACCGGAGCTGCTGACGCAGGAGGAGGGGCTGCTTCTTCACCCAAATCTGAGGTCCCTGTCCCTCACTGCGTGGCAGCTGAGGGTTTCTCTAGCCTCCTACCATCTTCCCGTGGAGATCGAGGACATTCTCTTGACCTCAAGAAAGGAGTCGACCAGATGGACTTACACCTTCAAGTGGCAACAGTGTGGTGCTCGGAGTTCCGAGCGAACCCATTCTCATGCCCCCCCCCCCCCAGTTTGGTCTTGCAGTATCTACGCCACATCTCGCTGTCACGGCTGAAGTCTAACTCGGTCAGGGTTCACCTGTGTGCCATCTCGGCGAACCACCACCCTATCCAGGGCAAGGCTCTTTCGGGGCAACCGCTTGTCTCGTGTTTCATTCGAGGCCTGATCCTTTCCAGGCCCTCTACCTACCCCACCCCCTCCAGTGGAATAGGACCTCAGTGTGGTCCTCACGCAGCTGACCAAGCCACCCTTCGAGCCCATGGCTACCTGCCCGCTGCAGTATCTGTCGTGGAAGGTGGCCTTCCTGGTAGCCCTCACTTCTGCCCCGGAGAGTCAGCGAACTCCAGGTGCTGATGGCTGAGGCACCGTACACGAGGTTTTGTAGGAACAGGGTGGTCCTGCGAACTCACCTAAGTTCCTTCCCAAGGTTGTATCGGATTTTCATCTCCATCAAGAGAGAGTGCTGCCCACCTTCTTCCCGAAGCCCCACACCATCCGAGCTTTGGTGATTCCCCACACTTTGGATTATAAGAGGGCTCTTTCTACCTGCAGTAGACTTCTCCTTCGATTCCAGCCATCTGGGGCTGGCGGTCACCAAGCGTATCTTGTCCATCTGGGTGATGGACTGCATCGTCTTTTGCCCAGACTCAGGCTGGGTTGCCCCTGGACCACCAAGTCACGGCTCACAATGTCCATGCGTTGGCGACATCGGTCACCAGCCTGCGCTCAGTGCCACTATCAGACATCTGCCGAGCTGCCACCTGGTCCTCCTCTCACACCTTTGTAGTGCATTACTGTCTGGAGAGGGTGTCCCGTTGGGATGCTGCCTTTGGCCAGGCTGTACTTTGTAATCTGTTTGGGGTTTAAGCAACTCCTGCCCTCCGACCCTTCTTGTTCTGGCTACCAGGAGCGTGGTCATCCATGGACCTGGGGTCCTCGGTTTTCACTGACGACTGCTTACGGCTCTGCCGTGATTTTTCCTACAGATCCTCAGTAGCCTGTAGATAGAGAGTCCCATATGTGAAGACTGACTTCCTGCTTGTTCCGGGAGAAAGCGAAGTTACTCACCTGTAACAGGTGTTCTTCAGGAACAGCAGGAATCGGTCCTCACTACCTTCCCTCCTCCCCTTGGAGTTGCTGTACATTTTTACCATCTTCTTGAAGGGGCTATAGCTATGGTACTAGACTGAGTAAGATGGCACCTTTGGGCAGGAAGGGACCACACATGCGTGGTGATATTACCAAAGGCTTTCTTTGAAAACTGGGGAAATGCTCCACGCGGGCTCTGTCGGTGCCGATGTCACCCATAAGTGAGGACTGATTCCTGCTGTCCTGGAGAACACCTTTTACAGGTGAGTAACTACGCTTTCTCCTCTCGTCATCCTAGAAATATAGAAACATGATAGCAGAAAAGACCATATGGCCTATCCAGTCTGCCCTTCCATGTCAACTACTATAGTCCCTTATCTTCCTTTAGAGATCTTCTGTGTTGGTCACATGCTTTCTTGAATTCAGGTACTGTCCTGATCTCTACTACCTCCACTGGGAGACAGTTCCATGCATCTACAACTCTCTTTGTGAAGCAGTATTTCCACATATTATTCTTTAATCTATCCCCTTTCACTTCCATTCTATGCCCCCTCATTGCAGAGCTTTCCTTCAGTTAACAGAGGCTCTTCTCCTGTGCATTTATGCCACGGAGGTATTTAAACATCTCTGTCATATCTCCTCTCTCCTGTCATTCTCCATGGTGTAAACATTGAGATCTTTGACCCTTTATGCCTTATGACGAAGTTCACGGACCATTTTGGTAGCCACCCTCTTCACAGATTCTATTCTGTTTATATCCTTTTGAAGGTGTGGTCTCCAGAATTCCACACAATACTTCAAATGAGGTCACACCAAGGACTTATACAGAGGCATTATCACATCCTCCTTCCTGCTGGCTATTCCTCTCCCTATGTACCCAAGCATTCAGTGGGCGGAGTTGGATGACTAAAGGCCGGCGCCATTACTGGGAGCCGCGTGTAGGGGAGACCGCCGGGCCGGGATTCAGTTGCCGCATGTCCAGAGGAATCCTTGAATGCGATGGGAGCCATCGCGGTTGTCGCCGGAGACACGCAGGAGGGAGCAGCAGCTACATGTCTGGGGATGGATGCCCCAACGGGTACATCCTGAGCTGGTGCGATTACAGAAGAAGAGACTGGCTGAGCAGTTGAAATATCTGCATTTGAGGTGAGGTGGTCTCTCAGAGCGTGACCCCTGGATTTTTGGGCCCTTGGGGACATTTTCCCGCAATAAGTCCTCCATGATGTGATCTGGGCCCAAGCAGCGTAAGCAGATGTCGTGGGTGTCTGTGCTGCTCATTTTTCTTTTGCAGCGCTGCCATTTCTTGAAGCCAGGTTTTGGCATTGTGAAATCTTCTTTAGTTGTAGATCTTATCTGATGCAGAGTTGAATCTTGTAGATTTTATGGTGTCGAGGAGAGCAGGGTCCGTCTTGCTGGCAAGGTGGAAGGAAGAAGACTGGCCGGTCTAGGGGGCGGTCCGCTGAGGTGGGCTACCTGGACATGCTCAGAAAGGTTCACCTTTCTGAGCTCTGGAGAGCACTTCCGTATCTATGGAGCCGCCCGGAGGACGTCACCAGGTATGGCTGACTTATCCTGCTGTCCACGGAGAACCCCTGTTACAGGTAAGTATCCTCGCTTTTTGTCATCACCTTTTCTACCTGTTTAGCCACCTTAAGATCATCAGAAAGAGTTACGTCCAGGTCCCGCTTTTTGTTTGTGGACAATTCAACACCTGTACTGTACCGCTTCCTTGGATTTTTGCAGTCCTAATGCATGAACCTGCATTTTTTTGCGTTAAATCTCAGCTGCCAAATTCTCCACCATTCCTCAAGCTTAGCGAGATCTCTCCTCATGTTACCAAAATCTACAATAGAAGTAATAGATATCGTCTGCAGAGAGGCAAATCTTACCCGTAGCCCTTCTAGAGCATTCTCATGTTTTCATGCAAAAGATGTTTGAAGACATCATTAAAGGTTTATTTCAGAGAGATGTCTTGAGGTCCTTGCTCAGCAACCCACTCAATATCATACCATTCTACTGGCCTTATGCCTGCACAAAAGGAAATGCCACCTGATCCGGTTGTGTCACTCTTATTTACTTTGTATTTTGAACACGCAGGAAAAAGATTTAGCCATCATCGTGGATAACATGTTAAAACCTTTCACCCAGTGTGCAGCAGTGGCCAAGAGAGGAAATAGAATACTAGGTATCATAAGGAAAGGAATGGAAAATAAAACAAAGGATAATTATGTTTGTTATGTTCCATGGTGCGACCGCACCTTGAATATTGTGTGTAATTCTCCAGGACCAAGCAGGAAGTCAGTCCTCACTTATGGGTGACGTCGGCGCCGACGGAGCCCTCGCGGAGCAATTTTCCCCAGCTTTCAAAGAAAGCCTTTGGGAATTGCAGCGCGCATGCGCGGTCGTCTTCCCGCCCGAGGGTGCCATCTTAGCCAGTCTTCTTTTTTCCGCGGAGCCCTACAGACGTCCCCGTCTTGTCCCCGCGAAAAAGTTGATTTTCTTCTTTATTTTATCCTTTTTTCTTTCGGTTCGAAGCCGATCGTTTTCCCGCCCGGACTCGCGACGCCGGTCTCGAGTCCTCTTACTTTTTTCGGTTTTTCTGACTTAGTCAGCTTTCGTTTTCGGTTTCCCTGGCAGCCCGGTCCTTTGACCTCGCAGGGGCCCTTTTCCCCCGATGGCTGCCAGTGGGTTTAAGCGGTGTGGTCGGTGTGACCGAAATATGTCACTGACCGACACACACGACTTTTGCCTCCGCTGCCTGGGCCCGGATCATGAGGAACTGATCTGTGGGCCCTGCAGCAAACTGTCCTCAAAGGCGTTGAGAAGTCGGCGGCATCAGCGTGAGAGAATCTTCGCTGACCCCAGCCGTACCCGGACCTCGTCGGAGGCCTCCGTGTCGAAAGGCTCCAGCTCGGACCGTCGCCGGAGCTCCTCCGACCGGGGTTCTCCCTCCGGGGACCATCGTCGGAAGGAAAAACCCGCGAGAGCGGCGTCGGTGGACGCTCCTGGTTCCGCGAGGGCCAGGTCGCATAGCCCCGACAGCCGCCCCGGGTCCTTGGAGAAGGAACACATCCCGAAGCGACCTCGCCTGGAGTCGGAGATGCCTGCCCGGGTAAGTCCTGTGGTCCTTCTGGACTCGCCTCCGCGACAGCCGACGTCGGGCCCGACGCCGTCGGGGCCCGAGTCGGGGGCTGCTGGGTCACCTGAGCTCGGACTCAGGTTGACGGCCTTGGAGAGCAGACTGTCTGCCTTCATGGACCAGCAGCGGGCACTGCTCGCTGGCCTCGCTGGCGCCGCTGCCCCGACCGCCGGGACGTCGACGTCCAAGTCGACCCCGGAGACCGAGCCGATCCTCGAGTCGATGAGAACTCGAGTCGATCCTCGGTCGAGGTCACCCTCGGCCTCCCGTTCGGGACCGAGGTCGCCGACGCCGACTCCCTCGGCGTCGGGGCGGCTGGCGCCGCGCCCTGCCCGGGCCGACCCCACCGAGTCCTCGTCGGAGTTGGTCTGGGAGTCTGAGGAGGAAGAGTCACCTGATTCTTTCCGGACTCGGTGTGTCCCATCGGACTCACCGGAGTCCGAGCCTCGGAAGCAGTCCCCCCCGGAGGATGCCCGGTTCTCGGACTTCGTTAGGGATATGGCCAAGGCTTTGGCCTTCCCTGCGGATCCCGAGGAGGAGCCTCGAGCCGAAGAGCTCGACGCCCTCCAGTATGACTCTCCCGCGAGGGAACACTTTACTGTGCCGGTTCCTCCTATGCTGGAACGACTACTCTTCCGCATGTGGGAGAGTCCGGCCTCCTCGCCGGTCCTGAGCAAGCGGGTCGATTCTATCTATCGGGTCCGCAAGAGCCCTGGCTTTCAAAAGGCACAGCTGCCACACCATTCCATGGTAGTGGAATCGGCCATGCATCGTCTTAAGAGCCAGAAGATGCACTCCTCGGTGCCTCCTGGAAGGGAGGCCCGTAACCTGGATGGCCTTGGCAAGAAGTGCTTCCAGGGCTCTATGCTCGCATGTCGTGTCCAGACTTACCAGCTATACATGGGCATGTATCTCCGGGATCTGGCTAAAGAGCTAGCCGGATTCTCCGCTGGTCTCTCCGAGGAGCCCTTGCGGAGGTTCCTAGCCTTGTCCACGGGCATTCGGGAATGCTCAAAGTTCATGTCCCGAGCAGCCTATGATGGCTTTGAAGCCTCGGCTCGTGTGGCCGCAGCCGGCATCGGTGCCCGCCGACAGGCTTGGCTTCAGTCGTCAGACCTTGAGCCCTGGGTACAGGACAAGTTGGTCGATGTCCCCTGCCGAGGCGAAAACCTCTTTGGCAAGCCCATGGCGGAAAAGGCTGCACAAATTGAGACTGAGACTCTCACCAGGACCAGGCTTTCTAGGAAGACCTCCGCCCCTTCCCAGAAAAAGAAGGGCTCGGGGAAAAGTCCTTTTACCCGAGGAAGGCGGCTGCCTACAAACAATACCCCCATTATCAGGCCCCTGCAGCTCCCCAACAGGGCCAGCAGGCCAAGGGACGGGGTAACGGGTCCCGTAGGCAGCAAGCCCCCAAGCCTGCACCACCAGCCCCTGCTCAGCAGGGTGGGGGTTTTTGACTCGCTCAGCATAGCCTCTCCCCCCCCGCTGGTTCCTCCCAGCACCGGAGGCCGGCTGGTTCACTTCGCCCACAGGTGGTCCAGCATCACCGCAGATGCCTGGGTGCTTCAGGTCGTGCGGGAAGGCTACCTTCTCCACTTCCATCAGGTCCCTCCCTCCTATTTTCCGGGAGAACCTCCGCGCCCCCCTCTGCACAGGGAGTTGCTCCTTCAGGAGTTAGCAGGTCTTCTGCAGGAACAGGCGGTGGAAACCGGTGCCACACCACCTGAGAGGTCAAGGCTTTTATTCAAGGTATTTTCTGATACCAAAGAGAACAGGGGGCCTCAGACCCATCCTGGACTTGCGCAACCTCAACAAGTTCCTTGTGCGGGAGAAGTTCAAAATGCTTACCCTTGGAATCCTTCTGCCCTACCTCCAGCAGGGAGATTGGCTATGCTCCTTGGATCTAAAGGATGCCTACACGCACATCCTCATCCACCCAAGCCACCGCCAATACCTAAGGTTTGTGGTGGCAGGAAATCATTACCAGTACAGAGTACTGCCCTTTGGCCTGTCATCCGCACCGCGAGTCTTCACAAAATGTCTCGCGGTCGTGGCGGCCCATCTCCGGCTTCACGGCCTCTATGTCTTTCCGTACCTCGACGACTGGCTCATCAGAGCAGCGTCCGCTCAGGAGGTCACCAACGCCACGTGCCGCACGGTGACTCTGCTGCAGCACTTGGGCTTTGTTATAAACTTCGCAAAGTCCACTTTGCTCCCCTCACAGGATCTCGAGTTCATCGGCGCAAGGCTGCACACTCCGCAGGCGCGAGCGTACCTACCGCTCGACAGGGCTCAACGGCTCATGGACCTAGCCGACCGCTTTCGCAGCCAGCCCCTGGTCTCCGCCAGGCGCTTCCTGAGACTGCTCGGCCATATGGCTTCCACCGTCCATGTGACCCCCAATGCCCGCCTGAATATGCGGTCTGCTCAATGGTGTCTCCGCCAGCAGTGGCGTCAAGCCACGGGCGGCCTAGCAGACCTAGTGCGCGTTTCCGAGCCGCTGGTCTCGTCTCTCCGGTGGTGGCTCCGGCAGCCGAACCTGACATTCGGAATGCCTTTCCAGTCACCTCAGCCGACCCGGGTGCTGACCACCGATGCATCCCTCCTGGGCTGGGGAGCACATTGCCAAGAGGCACGTACTCAGGGCCTCTGGACCACGTGGGAGTCGGCTCAGCAGATCAACTTCCTGGAGCTCAGGGCGATCCGCCTAGCTCTCAAGGCCTTCTCCCACCTGACTTCCCAACAGTCCGTCCTTGTCCAGACGGACAATCAAGTTGCCATGTTCTACGTGAACAAGCAGGGGGGCACGGGCTCCTTCCTCCTCTGCCGGGAGGCACAGAAGCTCTGCTCTTGGGCCGTCAGTCACGGCATTCTCCTCAAGGCAGTTTATCTCCCGGGCCAAGAAAATTGCCTTGCAGACAAGCTCAGCAGGGTCCTCCAGCCGCACGAGTGGCGTCTGGATCCCTTGGTAGTTCAGAAGCTCTTCCTCAAGTGGGGTCTCCCCACGCTGGATCTCTTTGCCAGTCCTCACAACCGGCAGCTTCCTCGCTTCTGCTCTCGTCAGCCACACCCCCTTCGGGTTGCGGCGGACGCCTTTCTGATCTCGTGGTCGGGGAGCCTTCTGTACGCTTTCCCTCCCATCCCGCTAGTCTCTCGGACTCTTTTCAAGGTTCTCCGAGACAAAGCCTTCATGATCCTGGTGGCCCCTCGCTGGCCCAGGCAGCCGTGGTTTCCGCTCCTGCTGCAACTGGCGGTGGAGGATCCAATCCCTCTGGGGGTACAACCGGATCTCCTCACTCAGGATCAGGGGTCCCTCCTGCACCCCAACCTCAGGTCTCTCAACCTCATGGCCTGGCTGCTGAGAGGGTAGTCCTTGCTCCCCTTCTCCTGCCGACAGAGGTGGAGGAGGTCGTCTTGGCTTCGCGACGGCCTTCTACCCGCAAATGCTACGCCCTTAAATGGCGTCGCTTTGCAGTCTGGTGTACCCAACAATCTCAGGATCCCTTCTCCTGCCCGGTGTCGGTGATCTTGCAGTACTTGCTGCACCTCTCTAATCTGGGACTTAAGTCCAACTCCGTCAAAGTTCACCTCAGTGCTCTTTCAGCACATCATGTGTGCCGGTGGACGGCAGACCTCTCTCCAATGACCCTCTCGTAGCGAGGTTTCTCCGAGGTCTCCTTCTACTTAAACCACCTCTGCGCCCGCCAGCGCCTGACTGGGACCTGAATGTGGTTTTGCAGCGGATCACCTGTCCGCCTTTTGAACCTATGGCTACCTGTTCTCTCCGTTTTCTGTCTTGGAAAACTCTGTTCTTGATAGCCCTCACTTCCGCTAGACGCGTAAGTGAATTGCAGGCCCTCGTGTCTGATCCCCCTTACACTAGGTTCTACAAAAATAGGGTGGTCCTACGGACTCATCCGAAATTTCTGCCTAAAGTGGTCTCCCCTTTTCACATCAATCAGGAGGTGGTACTTCCAACCTTCTTTCCCAGACCACACTCCAGCCGAGCTGAGACGGTCCTCCATACCCTGGACTGTAGAAGGGCTCTGAACTTCTACCTTGACCGTACGCGGGAGCACCGTAAAGCTGCTCAGCTTTTTGTGTCTTTTGACCCCAATAGATTGGGGCTCCCGGTCTCCAAGCGTACTCTGTCCATCTGGGTGGCGGACTGTATCTCTTGGGCTTATGGGGCAGCCGGACTCTCCTTAGAAAGTCGAGTCACGGCTCATTGCGTTCGGGCAAAGGCCACGTCAGTGGCTTACCTCCGCTCTGTTCCGCTGGCAGACATCTGCCGGGCCGCTACTTGGTCTTCGAGCCAGACTTTTGCGGTCCATTACTGTCTCGAGAGGGAGTCCCGTAGGGACAGTGCTTTCGGACAGGCAGTCCTCCGTAATCTCTTTGAGGTCTGAGCAACTCCTACCCTCCATCCCGGATGTGGGCTACCGGTGGGTGATAATTCAGCAAAGATTCTATCCTTCTGTGCTGCTGAGCTAGAGGGAGCTCATTTTTGTGCTTAGGGTCTCCGGTAGCCTTGAGCTTGGGAGTCCCATAAGTGAGGACTGACTTCCTGCTTGGTCCTGGAGAAAGCGTAGTTACTCACCTGTAACAGGTGTTCTCCAGGAGCAGCAGGAATCAGTCCTCACTACCCTCCCTCCTCCCCTTGGAGTTGCAATCGTCTGCTTATGTTCTTTTTGCAAATTTTTATGCTGTCTTTTTTGGCTATGTCATCTGACTGGCTAAGATGGCACCCTCGGGCGGGAAGACGATCGCGCATGCGCGCTGCAATTCCCAAAGGCTTTCTTTGAAAGCTGGGGAAAATTGCTCCGCGAGGGCTCCGTCGGCGCCGACGTCACCCATAAGTGAGGACTGATTCCTGCTGCTCCTGGAGAACACCTGTTACAGGTGAGTAACTACGCTTTCTGGTCGCTGTATTTGAAAAAGGATATAAGGTTATTAGAAAAGGTACAGAGAAGAGCCACCAAAATGGTAAAGGGAGTGGAAGGATACTCCTATGAAGAGAGGCTAGAAAGTAGACAGCCGAGGGGAGATATGATAGAGGTCTATAAATTAATGAATGGAGTGGTACGGGTAAACGTAGATAGTTTACGCCATCAAAATATAGAAAGATTAGAGGACATGCAATGAAGCTACAGGGTAACCTATTTAAGACTAATAAGAGAAAATATTTTTTCACTCAACATGTAATCAAACTCTGGAATTTGCTACCGGAGGATGTGGTGAAAGCGGTTAGTGTAGTTGGGTTTAAAAAGGTTTTGGACAGGTTCCTGGAGGAAAGGTCCATACACCATTATTAAAGGGGACACAGAATATCCCATCAATGACCCAACGTTTTGCAAATTTTTCCCCTCTCATGTGTCAGCAAGCAAAAACATTTAATCCTCTACATAGTTTCAACTTAGCTCATGTTAGTGAGATATTCTGTAGAGTTGCTTGATTAATTCGCTTAATCTCGAAGTCCCAACGCTGTTATCGAAGCGCCCCCGCGCTTACTATATACAGTAAGCCACACGGGCATGCGCGGCGTCTCGAGACCGTTAGAGGAATGTTTCTAGAGAGAACATCGGTCAGTATGTGATTCGTGGGCAGCATTGATATGTCAGGTAACTAGCTTGATTTACCTTATTGTGTTGTCAGTTTCCATAAGGAGTTTGCTGAAGGCAGAAGATTTTGAAGTTTTAATTCGGGTTGGGTTTCTGTTAAGTTTTGTGTTTTTTGTTTGTTGTAGTTTGAATAATGGTCCCCTGAAGAACCTTAATAGTGAAACGCGGGGGCGCTTCGATAACAGCGTTGGGACTTCGAGATTAAGCGAATTAATCAAGCAACTCTACAGAATATCTCACTAATATGAGCTAAGTTGAAACTATGTAGAGGATTAAATGTTTTTGCTTGCTGACACATGAGAGGGGAAAAATTTGCAAAACGTTGGGTCATTGATGCTAACAAGCATAACACTGGGAATCTGTAAACTCCCAGAATCTAATGCCATTGTGAAGTCTGAGACCCGTGAAAAGCAAACCCCATGTTGTGGATTTCAACCTGCAGATAAAATTAGATTGTTAGAGTGTAGGAATATAGTATAGCGTCAGTGTGAGATCGCTCTGTTACTAGACCATACAGTTATGGCTTAATGGAAGACAACCAACATGGCTTTAGACAAGGAAGATCTTGTCTTACTAATCTGTTATTTTTTTTGAAGGTGTGAATAAACAGGTGGACAAAGGTGAGTCGGTTGATATAGTGTATTTGGACTTTCAGAAAGCCTTTGACAAGGTCCCTCATCAGAGACATTTGGCAAAACTAACGAGTCATGGGATAGGAGGCAGTGTACTATTGTGGATCAGGAGCTGGTTAAAAGTTAGAAAGCAGAGGGTAGGGCTAAATGGCCAATTTTCCCAATGGAGAAAGGGTGAGTAGTGGTGTATCCCAGGGATCTCTGCTGGGTCCGCTGCTTTTTGACATATTCATAAATGACCTGGAAAAGGGAATAATGAGTGAGGTTATCAAATTTGCAGATGACACAAAACTATTTAAAGTTGTTAAAACCCATGAGGATTGTGGAAGATTGCAAGAGGATCTTGATAAATTGGAAGACTGGGCATCAAAATGGTAGATGAAATTTAATGTGGACAAGTGCAAAGTTATGCACCTAGGGAAGAACAACTCAAACTATGGTTACACGATGCAAGGTTCCACATTAGGAACCACCACCCAGGAAAAAGATTTAGGCGTCATTGTGCATAACATGTTAAAACTCTCGGTCCAGTGTTCAGCGGCGGCCAAGAGAGCAAATAGAATGCTAGGTATCATAAGGAAGGAATGGAAAATAAAACAAAGGATATTATAATGCCTCTACATCGTTCCATAGTGAGACCGCACCTTGAATATTGTGTGCAATTCTGGTCGCCGTATCTTAAAAAGGATGTAGCATTATTAGAAAAGGTTCAGAGAAGAGCCACCAAAATGGTAAAGGTGATGAAAGGATACCCCTATGAAGAAAGGCTAAAAAGGTTAGAGCTCTTTAACCTGGAAAAGAGACGGCTGAGGGGAGATATGATAGAAGTCTATAAATTCATGAATGGAGTGGAACGGGTAAACGTAGATTGATGGTTTACATTATGAGAATATAGAAAGACTAGGGGACATGCAATGAAGCTACAGGGTAAGCTATTTAAGACTAATAAGAGAAAATATTTTTTCACTCAATGTGTAATCAAACTCTGGAATTTGTTACCGGAGGATGTAGTGTAGCTGGGTTTAAAAAACGTTTGGACAAGTTATTAAAAAGGAACCCAGGATATCAATGCTTGACCCAATACAAACATTGTGGAACCTGTGTCTTTTGGGGAAACTGCTAGGTACGTATGACCTAGATTGGCCACTGTTGGAAACAGGATACTGGCCTTGATGGACCTTAGTATGACCGAGTATAGCATATCTTATGTTCACTAGGCGGGTTTATGCCTTTAAGTGGAAACGCTTCTCCGTCTGGTACTCTGAACACCAGATCAACCCCTTCTCATGCCCGGTTCGGTGGGTTCTCCAGTACCTCCTCCATCTCTCGTGGCAAGGGCTGAAGTCGAACTCTGTTAGAGTTCATTTGAGCATCATATGGGCTAATCATTTCTCTTTCAAGGGAAAACCTCTCTGAGGGCAGCTGTTAGTCTCCCGCTTCTGCTATCCAAGCCGTTCGTCCATCCCCCTCCGGCAGAATGGGACTTGAACGTGGTGCTCATGCAGTTCACCCGTCTACCCTTCGAGCCGATGGCGATATGTTCGCTCCAGCTTTTGTCCTGGAAGGTGGTCTTCCTGGTGGCGCTGACCTCGGATTGCCGAGTCAGTGAGCCTCAGGCGCTCCTGGCTGGTGCCCCTTACACCAGGTTTTATCAGAACAGGGTGGTCCTCTGGACCCATCCTAAATTCTTCCCCAAGGTCATGTCGGCTTTTCTTCTCAACCAAGAGGTAGTGCTCCCGACCTTCTTCCCGAGGACCCATGCTGACCAGGCCTATCCACACCCTCGACTGCAAGCGGGCCCTCGCCTTCTACTTGCAGCGTACCCATACTCATCGCAAGTCTTGACAGACTTTTCGTGACCTACGATTCCAGTCAGCAGGGGCAAGCAGTCACCAAGTGCACCCTCAGTTTGGGTGGCGGACTGCATTGCTTTCGCCCTTGCGAAGGTGGGTGTCCCTCTGGATCATCGAGTCACCGCGCATGGGATACGAGCTAAAGCGGCCTCGGTGGCGTCGCTGCACTCCGTGCCCATGATGGACATCTGCCGGGTGGCGACCTGGTCTTTCACGGACACCTTCACTACCCACTACTGCCTGGAGAGAGAGTCCCGCCAGGACAGCGCCTTCGGCCAGGCTGTACTCCGTTTCTGTTTGAGGTATAAGCAACTCCTGCCCTCTGACCCTTCTTCATGGCTACAGAGGGCTTTGCCCCGAGGACCCGAGGATTCGGGCTCCTTAAGGCTTCGACTTCTGTTTACGCTCTCGTGGAGGCGTATTTTGGTTACAGGTTTGGTAGCATGTAGCTAGGGAGTCCCATAAGTGAGGAATGACTTCCTGCTTGTTCCTGGAGAAAGCATAGTTACTCACCTGTAACAGGTGTTCTCCGGAGACAGCAGGAATCAATCCTCTCTACTCTCCCCCCTCCCCTGTTGAGTTGCTGTATTTGTCCTTCCCTTGCCATCTGCTTGGTAGGGCTCGAGCTAAGGGATCTGACTGAGCAAGATGGCACCCTTGGGTGGGAAGAGGACCATGCATGCGTGGTAGCAATCCCAAAGGCTTTCTTTGAAAGCTGGGGAATTGCTCTGCGTGGTCTCCGTCGTCGCCAACGTCACCCATAAGTGAGGACTGATTCCTGCTGGCCCTGGAGAACATTTGTTACAGGTGAGTAAGTATGCTTTTTGGCTCACAATTCTTGCTGGATTTGTGCTAGTATTTTATGAAGACACACAGGCGCTTATGTATTTTTATAAATTAGGCTACAAATAAGTGCCACCTTTCTCTCTCAGTCTTGGTGATTTTTTTTTAAAAATTACCCTCCAGATATTTAATGATCATGGTAGCATATTTGCAGACAAGATCTAGGACTTTAGACTTGGACACAAATGACCTCACCTCATTCGACGACAGATGGAACACCATATGCAACTGCCCCACAGGGATCATGTCCCTAAGAGAATAACAGAACGAAGAGGTTATGATCACCTGAGACATTCCCATTCCAAATGATAGGTTTCCTGGCATCCAGTTTCTTGACACAGTTGTAAAGGAGAAGAACACCAGAGCAGTATTGATAATAGAAGTGTCTGTACCGAGTGATTATTCTGTAAATCGCGTGGAGAGGCAGAAGATCCTGAAGTACCAAGAAATGCTGTCAGATGAAGAAAATGTGGCAGAAAGATACAGAAATCTTTCCCATTGGACTGGGAGCAACGGGCTTTATAAAGAATTTCCGGGGGCGGAGCCTGATGTCCAGCGGGTAGGACGCTTTGCGTTGAAGCTCCCGAGAGGCCTACTCAGAATCCTGACTTAATACCTATATAAATTTACTATTTTGCTCCGAGCTGACCGGGGCACCTCGGGGGGGATGGCGGCCCACAAACCAGCGCGCTTGGACTTCGGGTCTCCTTCTTCTTCTCACGGAAAACGCTCCAAAACGGAGGTATCCTCCCCGCAGAAGATGGTTCCATTTCGTGAAAACCCCGCAATGCACCTGGAGATTTTGGAGGAAATACGCGGCGTGAAGGAATTGGTGCAGTCTAATGGAGAAGCGCTTCGAGCCATGCGAGAAGACTTTGGAGTGCTCCAAGACCGACTTGAAGGTCTTTCATTACGGCAGGACAATATGGCGGGGGTCCTCGACTCGCACGAGGTGCGCTTGGGCAAACTGGACGAGGCTGAGCGCCAGATACAGAATCTTCAAAAGGAGTTGGAAGATAGCAATAATCGCGCCCGTCGCAACAATGTGAGGCTCCTTGGAATGCCGGAGGGAGTGGAAGCAGGAGATATAAGAGAATTCTTGCTCAAAACTCTTCCCTCCTTGCTGAAGATTACTTTTCACAGAGAACTGGAAATCGATCGAGCACACCGTGTTCCTGCCCGCATGGCGCTCAACCGCACGACCCCCCGGCCTATTATCTTTAGCTTGCTACGATATCAACAAGTGGAACAAATTTTACATGCTGCCCGAGCGAATCATCATTTGGAATATGAAGGTCGTAAGGTCTCCTTCTTTCCTGATTTGGCAAAGCCTACCGTTGACCGTCGGAAGAAACTCCTTGCTCTTCGCCCTCGACTTCAACAGCTACAGGCTCGTTTTGGCCTGTTGTATCCAGCGAAGCTCCGAGTGACTCTCCATAACCAGACCAGGACGTTCGAGGATCCTGATCTATTATCAACATTTTTGGACTCCAAAGAAGCAGAACAGATGCGCTAATCCCAAGTTTTGGACTCTTATCTGCCGGCTCTGTCCGCCATTTTGAAGGGCCCGATGCGGCGGTCATAGCCCAGCACAGAAATAGCCTGGACTTTCTTTCTCTGTATGACTTTTGTCTTTGGTCTCCTATCCCTTCATGATGTGTGCCTCGGTCGGATTCGGAGCACGCACAGTCCTACAGGTTATATGTTTTTTCAATTTCGGCCTTCTCTGGGGTTTCTCCCCGCAGACACATGGTCGCCAGTAATTTTGGGGTTTTGCTTCTCCTCTACCGTACTGCGGTTATCTTTGTTAATGTGGGGCGCTTCATTGTATTATATTAGCTTATTTTCCTATGTCATGTGTACAGCCAGATACAGTCAGTTTGAGAGACACAGTGAAATTATGTGTGCTATCATGCTCAGAATTTTAACTTTTCTGAATGGCCTCATGTAAAATCTTATTATTCATCGTACAAGGCATTGCTGGTCCACTCAGCAGAAAGAAAATCCTTAGCTATCTTAGCCACGAGCACGTTGATTAGGTCTTTCTTCAGGAAACGCATTACACTCTGCTGAAACACTGAAACTCAATGCTAGGCCTCACATGGTAGCTGCCTACTCTCCCACCGTTTCCAAATGGTACGGGATAGTCATTCTGGTCAAGAAGTTTTTGCACGCTACTGTACCTGATATTAGCGCTGACATGGAGGGTAGATGGGCCCGTGTACACCTTGAGGTTGGAGATAGTGAATTCACGTGTATTTGCACTATGTCCCGAATGTGGACAACCCTGCTCACTCTGCAAGTTTTGCGCAGTTGGCCTCGGCCTCCGCTAATGCTCCATTAATACTTGGTGGCGATTTTATTCAAGTGCTCCCTCAATCTTTTCTTCTCAAACAAGGTGCTTGTTGGTTGGAAGCTCCAGTACCGAGCAGACCTGTGTGGCTAGATATAGTAGCGGGCCTTTGCTCACCGATTCCTCTTACCTTACTCCCTGGTATGACTCTCCCATTAGATTCCCACTATCCACCAATGTTTTTCGACACTTCAGGTGCCTTTAATATTCCTATGCAACCTTTCGACTCCCGACTCTGGTCAGTGTAACTTCAGTATTGCATTCGGAACACTAGAGTACTCCCGCCATCGGCACTCTCTGCATAAGGTTGATTGGAAACTTCCGATCTCTCGGTAGTCTACCGGGTGTAGCATCCAATTTTACTAAACCTTATGTAATGCTATCACTAGAGATACCTCTATAGCGCAGAAAGTATGGGAGAGAGAATTGCATGTGACTTTAACCTCGGAGCAATGGAGCCTTATCTGGAGCAGAGGGACACGGGTTCCCGACCCGCCTCACTCACTCAGACCCTCTTCTTTCTAGCCCACCGGTGTTTTTTACACTCCTCACAGTTTAGACATATGGAACACTACTCAGGGTAATGGTTGCTGGACACGTCCTGTGGCCATTGGTTTATTACTTCATTTCATGTTATGCATGAATATCCCGCACTACAGTATAACTGGCGTCGGGTCTGGGGTCGTATTTAGTCTATATTGCACTCTCAGGAGTCCCTTTCTCGGAGGATAGTGGGACTTCGCCCAGTTGCGGGGATCCCCTCTCTCCCAAGAAATGGCTTATCTCCTTTTGAACTTTATGCTTGGCATTGCTGTTTCCCTCATTGAGTAATACTGGGAAATTAGTTCCCATCTGAGCCTCAATGAATGGTGGAATCATGCCTGTCTCTACAGTAAATATGAACAAATATCTCGTCTGTGTGCTTCCTCCGTTCAGACTCCTTCTTATTGGTCTTAATGGAAGATGCTCAATGAATATGTACATTTTGCTAAATGCTCTCATCTGACTGTCTAACTTTGTATATATCTCTGTCTCATGATCATGCTGTATTATGGATATTTTTTGATTGTTTGATGTATAATCACTGTTAACTGGAAGCGCTCACATGCTGATACAAACGGGTAGAGAAGAAGCACCGGGGTGGGGGGTAATGGGTTTACTTTTCCTTATTGTATACTTGTTTTGTCTTTTTTGGTGTGTTGTTTCTTTGTTTGTTGCAAAATGAAAATAAAAGTTTCAAAAAAAAAAAAGAATTTCCAAGCACATCTTGACAAACTCCCCATACCTGTTACATCTGAGGAACTCCAGAAGGAAGCTCTTTGGCATGATGCAAGTATTACATCGAACATTATCAGTAAATTTGAGTAAGATCGTACTCCACATACCCTGGATTAGAAGTGAGTTTCATGACTGTCATGGTATCCGCAAAATTAACCCATTTGGAGAAAATGCCCCAAATGCTAGACATGTTTTTGCTCCCTGGTACTTCAGTGAAATAAAGGCCAAACACAAACTACGATAGATTGAATGCTGCTGGAGGAAGACAAAAAACCCCACTTTATAAGATTCAATATTCCTCAAAACAAAATGAATACAATAAGCTAATTCTCCAGGACCAAGCAGGAAGTCAGTCCTCACATATGGGTGACGTCGGCGCCGACGGAGCCCTCGCGGAGCAATTTTCCCCAGCTTTCAGAGAAAGCCTTTGGGAATTGCAGCGCGCATGTGCGGTCCTCTTCCCGCCCAAGGGTGCCATCTTGCTCAGTCTTCTTTTTTCCGCCGAGCCCTACAGACGTTGCCTGTGATTCCCCGCAGAAAAGTTGATTTTCGTCTATTTTTTATCTATTTTTTCTCGGTTCGACGCCGGTTCTGTTCCCGCCCGGACTCGTGACGCCGGTTGCGAGTCCGTTCTTTATTTTTCGGTTTTTTGTCCTTCGTGACAGTTTTCGCGCTTTTTTCCTTTTTTCCCTGGCTGCCCGGTCGTTCGACCTCGCAGGGGCCCTTTTTCCCCCGATGGCGGCCAGTGGTTTCAAAAAGTGTGACCTCTGTAAGAAACGTATGTCTCTTACAGACACTCACGACTTCTGCCTCCGCTGCCTCGGCCCAGATCATGACCCCATGATCTGCACGCCATGCGGCAAAATGTCCTCAAAAGCATTGAAGAGTCGGCAGCACCAGCGGGAGCGTATCTTCTCTGACTCCGGCCGGGCTCGGACCTCGTCAGAGGCTTCGATGTCTCGGGACTCTGGTCCTGAGCATCGTCGGAGTTCCTCTGAGAGGGGGTCTCCTTCCCGGGAACATCATCGGAAGAAGAAACCCGCGAGGGCGGGATCGGTGGATGCTCCTGGTTCCTCGAGGGCCAGGTCGCATAGCCCCGATTCCCGTCCCGGGTCCTTGGAGTCGGAAAGGCCGTCAAAACATCCTCGACTCGAGGTGGACTTGCCAGCTCACGTAAGTACGGTTGTCCTCGTGGACTCGCCTCCGAAGGACCCGACGTCGGGCCCGACGCCGTCGGGGCCCGAGTTGGGGGCTGCTGGGTCTCCTGAGCTCGGACTCAGGTTGACGGCCTTGGAGTGCAGTTTGTCTGCCTTCTTGGACCAGCAGCGGGCATTGATCGCTGGCCTCGCTGGCGCTTCTGCCCTGACCGCCGGGACGTCGACCTCCAAGTCGACCCCGGAGACCGAGCCGATCCTCGAGTCCATGAGGGCTCGAGTCGATCCTCGGTCGAGGTCTCCTTCGGCCTCCCGTTCGGGACCGAGGTCGTCGACGCTGACTCCCTCGGCGTCGGGGCGGATGGCATCAGTGCCCGCCCGACCGGAGCCGGTCGACTCCTTCTCCGAGGAGTCGGCCTGGGAATCTGAGGACGAAGAGTCACCTGGTTCCTTTCGGACTCGGTGTGTCCCTTCGGACTCCCCCGAGTCCGAACCTCGGAGATGGTCCCCCCCGGAGGATACCCGGTTCTCGGACTTCGTGAGGGATATGGCCAAAGCCTTGGCCTTCCCTGCGGACCCCGAGGAGGAGCCTCAAGTCGAGGAACTCGATGCCCTCCAATATGACTCTCCCCCGAAGGAGGCCTTTATTGTACCGGTTCCTCCGATGCTGGAACGGCTTCTCTTCCGCATGTGGGAGAGCCCGCCGTCGTCACCGGTGTTGAGCAAGCGGGTCGATTCCATTTATCGAATCCGCAAGAGCCCCGGGTTCCAAAAGGCACAACTACCGCACCATTCCATGGTGGTGGAATCGGCCATGCATAGACTGAAGAGTCAAAAAATGCACTCCTCGGTGCCCCCCGGTAGGGAGGCCCGAAGCCTGGATGCCCTCGGTAGGAAGTGCTTCCAGGGCTCTATGCTTGCTTGTCGAGTCCAGACATACCAGCTCTACATGGGCATGTATCTCCGAGACCTGGCTAAAGAAATAGCCGGGTTCTCTGCTGGTCTCTCCGATGAACCTTTGCAGAGGTTCCAATCCTTGTCTACTGGCATTCGGGAATGCTCCAAGTTTATCTCTCGGGCAGCCTATGATGGTTTTGAGGCTTCGGCTCGAGTAGCTGCGGCCGGCATCGGTGGATGCCGCCAGGCTTGGCTTCAGACGTCCGACCTCAAGCCCTGGGTACAGGACAAGTTGGTCGATGTCCCTTGCCGAGGTGATAACCTCTTTGGCAAGCCCATGGATGAGAAGGCTGCACAAATCGAGACGGAGACTCTCACCAGGACTCGTCTCTCGAGGAAGACCTCTGCCCCTTCTCAAAAGAAGAAGGCCTCGGGGAAAAAGCCCTTTTACCCGAGGAAAGGTGCTGCCTATAAATACTACCCTCAGTATCAGGCCTCACCAGCTCCCCCACAGGGAAAGCAGGCCAAGGGACGGGGTAATGGGTCCCGTAGGCAGCAAGCCCCCAAGCCTGCACCACCGGCCCCTGCTCAGCAGGGTGGGGGTTTTTGACTTTCTCAGCATAGCCTCTCCCCCTCAGCTGGTTTCTCTCAGCACGGGAGGCCGGCTGGTCAACCTTGCCCACAGGTGGTCCAACATCACCACAGATACCTGGGTGCTTCAGATAGTTCAAAAGGGCTATCTTCTTCATTTTCACCAGGTACCTCCCTCCTACTTTCCAGGGGAGCCTTCCAGACTCCCTCTGCACAGGGACTTACTCCTTCAGGAGTTAGCAAGTTTTGTTCAGGAACAAGCCGTGGAACCGGTGCCCCACCACCTGAAGGGTCAAGGGTTTTACTCCAGGTACTTCCTGGTTCCAAAAAGAACAGGAGGCCTCAGACCCATCCTGGACTTGCGAAACCTCAACAAGTTCCTTGCAAAGGAAAAGTTCAAAATGCTTACCCTTGGAATCCTGCTGCCCTACCTCCAGCAGGGAGACTGGCTATGCTCCTTAGATCTAAAGGATGCGTATACTCATATCCTTATTCATCCAGACCACAGACAATACCTAAGGTTTGTGGTGGACGGACGCCATTACCAGTACAGAGTACTGCCTTTCGGCCTATCCTCCGCCCCCAGAGTGTTCACCAAATGCCTCGCAGTGGTGGCAGCCTATCTGAGGCTTCAGGGTCTCTTTGTGTTCCCATACCTGGACGACTGGCTCATCAGGGCGCAGTCTGCCCAAGAAGCCACTCAGGCTACTCATCGCACGGTAGCTCTGCTCCAGCACTTGGGATTTGTCATAAACTTCGCAAAGTCCACTTTGCTCCCCTCTCAGGATCTAGAATTCATCGGCGCCCGGTTGGACACCCTTCAAGCGCGGGCCTTCCTGCCCCTGGACAGGGCCCAAAGGCTCATGGATCTCGCCAGCCGCTTTCACAGCAATTCCCTGGTCTCGGCCAGGCAATTTCTGAAACTGCTCGGCCATATGGCTTCCACGGTCCATGTAACCCCCTATGCCCGCCTGAACATGCGTCCTGCTCAATGGTGCCTTCGCAAACAATGGCATCAGGCCACTGGGAGCCTAACGACTCCGTACGGATCTCCGACCAGCTGGTCTCCTCTCTCCGGTGGTGGCTTCACCTGCCAAACCTAGTGCTCGGGGTGACTTTTCAGCCCCCTGCACATTCTCAGGTCCTGACGACCGATGCTTCTCTCCAGGGTTGGGGAGCACATTGCCAAGGGACTTGTACTCAGGGTCTCTGGACTCCTTGGGAGTCCGCTCAGCAGATCAACTTCCTGGAGCTCAGAGCCATCCGCCTAGCGCTCAAAGCCTTCTCTCACCTGCTTTCTCACCAGTCAGTGCTCGTCCAGACAGACAATCAGGTTGCCATGTTCTACGTGAACAAGCAAGGCGGAACCGGCTCCTTCCTTCTCTGTCAGGAAGCGCAGAAGCTCTGCTCTTGGGCCGTCCATCGCAACATCGTCCTCAAAGCTGTCTATCTCCCAGGTCAAGAAAACTACCTGGCAGACAAACTGAGCAGGGTCCTCCAACCGCACGAGTGGAGGTTGGATCCGCTTGTGGTTCAGCGGATCTTTCTCCGGTGGGGCCTCCCCACCATGGATCTGTTCGCCAGTCCTCTGAACCGACAGCTTCCCAGATTCTGTTCTCGACAGCCGCATCCCCTCCGGGTGGCGGCGGATGCTTTTCTGATCCCATGGTCCACAGGCCTCTTGTATGCCTTTCCACCCATGCCCCTGGTGTCTCGGACGCTCTTCAAGGTTCTCAGAGACAAGGCGTCGGTGATCCTAGTGGCTCCCCGGTGGCCGAGACAACCTTGGTTCCCGCTTCTACTGCAGCTGGCGGTGGACACGCCTCTTCCTCTGGGGTTTCAGCCCGACCTCCTCTCGCAGGATCAGGGGACGCTCCTGCACCCCAACCTTCGGTCCCTTCATCTGATGGCCTGGCTGCTGAAAGGGTAGTCCTTGCTCCTCTCCAGCTACCTCCAGATGTGGAAGAGGTCATCTTGGCCTCCAGGAGGCCTTCCACCCGGAAGTCCTACGCTCTTAAGTGGCGTCGGTTCTCCGTCTGGTGTACTCAGCAGTCTCAAGACCCCTTCTCCTGTTCGGCATCAGTGGTCTTGCAGTACTTGCTTTCTCTTTCCAATCTTGGCCTTAAGTCCAACTCGGTCAAGGTCCACCTCAGCGCTCTTTCTGCGCATCACGTGCCGGTGGATGGTAGACCTCTTTCCAGCCACCCTCTGTTGGCTCGTTTTCTCAGAGGCCTCCTTCTCCTTAAACCACCTTTGCGCCCGCCAGCCCCGAACTGGGATCTCAATGTGGTTTTACAGCGGCTTACCTGTCCGCCTTTTGAGCCTATGGCTACCTGTCCTCTTCGTTTTCTTTCCTGGAAAACCTTGTTCTTGGTGGCCCTCACTTCTGCTAGACGCGTTAGTGAGCTGCAGGCCCTGGTATCTGATCCTCCTTACACTAGGTTCTACAAGAACCGGGTAGTCCTACGGACTCACCCTAAGTTTCTTCCTAAAGTGGTTTCCCCTTTTCACATCAACCAGGAGGTGGTGCTTCCGACCTACTTTCCCAGGCCACACTCCAGCAGAGCTGAAATGGTCCTGCATACCTTGGACTGTAGAAGGGCGCTGAATTTCTACCTGGACCGTACGCGGGGGCACCGAAGGGCGGTTCAGCTCTTCGTGTCCTATGACCCCAACAAGTTGGGGCTCCCTGTCTCCAAGCGTACTCTGTCCATCTGGATTGCGGACTGCATCGCTTGGGCTTACGAGGCTGCGGGCCTCGTGCTGGAAGGTAGAGTCACCGCTCATCGTGTTCGGGCGAAGGCTACGTCAGTGGCTTACCTCCGCTCTGTTCCGTTGGCAGACATCTGCCGGGCCGCTACTTGGTCTTCAAGCCAGACTTTTGCAGCCCATTACTGCCTGGAGAGGGAGTCCCGCAGGGACAGTGCTTTCGGACAGGCAGTCCTCCATAACCTCTTCGAGGTATAGGCAACTCCTACCCTCCATCCCGGATGTTGGGCTACCGGTTGGAGACGTTTTCAGAGAAGATTCCTTCCTTCTGTGCTGCTGAGCTAGAGGGAGCTCATTTTTGTGCTTAGGGTCTCCGGTAGCCTTAAGCTTGGGAGTCCCATATGTGAGGACTGACTTCCTGCTTGGTCCTGGAGAAAGCGTAGTTACTCACCTGTAACAGGTGTTCTCCAGGAGCAGCAGGAATCAGTCCTCACAACCCTCCCTCCTCCCCTTGGAGTTGCAGTTATATGCTTTCGTTTTTGCTAATTTTTGCTGTCTTTTAGCTTTGTCATCTGACTGAGCAAGATGGCACCCTTGAGCGGGAAGAGGACCGCGCATGCGCGCTGCAATTCCCAAAGGCTTTCTCTGAAAGCTGGGGAAAATTGCTCCGCGAGGGCTCCGTCGGCGCCGACGTCACCCATATGTGAGGACTGATTCCTGCTGCTCCTGGAGAACACTTGTTACAGGTGAGTAACTGCGCTTTCACAAACATAAGAGGGATTATCACTCAAACTTGATTCTCAAATCATTGAACAAAACCAGAGAATTGTTCACAATAGTAAAATCCTTCACAAGTACACCATCAATCCAACCTCGAACTGGAATGCAACCAGAAGACTTCACAACAACCTCCGGAACAAATTAATCCCGATAAATACCACGGCAAAGACCAGCCTACACAAATCTCAGATCACAGTGCTAAACCACATTCACCACTGTCTCCCCATACCACAATGTCACCACTTGACCCTTGCCTTCTCCTCCCGACACAGTGTCTGGAGTTCATAGGGGCACGGGTGGACACTGTTCAGGCCAGAGCCTTCCTGCACCTGGACAAAGCCAATTGCCTCAGGGCATTGGCTGCAGACGTGCAGCACCAACGCTCTGTGTTGGCTTGCCTTCTGCTCAGACTGTTGAGTCATATGGTATCCACAGTCCATGTTACCCCGGCCGCCTGCCTACACATGAGGGCGGCCCAGTGATGCCTTTCCTTCAAGTGGATCCAGGCCATGGACTGGCTACGAGACAGGGTGATGGTGACACGCCGGCTGGCTGACTCCCTTGGCTGGTTTCAAGTGCCTCAGCATCTTCAGGCCCCTGCTCCCCAGAGAGCCCTCACTATGGGCACCTCCCCTCTGGGTTGGGGGGCTCATTGCAAGGACTGCTGCATTCAGGGCAGTTGGTTGCAGGTGGAGAGCAACAGCGTATCAACTTCCTAGAACTTCGGGCCATATCCTGGCTGTCTGAGCCTTCACCATCTGCAGCACCAATCTGTGCTGATCCAAATGGACACATAATGTTCTACGGCATCCAGCAAGGGGGGGCACAGGGTCATACACCCTCTGCAAGGAGGCAGTAGCCCTCTGCTTGTATGTGACCCGCAGTGGGATGCTCCTGCGGGCGGTATATCTGCTGGCCCAGGGTAGTGCCCTGGCAAACAGGCTGAGCAGGGGTGTTGTGGCTGATTGTATTCAAAGAATTATAACAGGAGTCAGTTTGCAGAATTCAAATCAAGTTTTAATGTGTAACACAGGCTCAGCTGGAACAAATCCAAAAGACAAAAGGCTGAGCCACGAGGTGCGCTCGCAGCTTGCTTATATACATTCTCACATATCCATTTTCATCATTAAGTCAAAGTAAATTCCTATTGGCTACTAAATCAGTGACCCTTCTATTGGCTACTCTTTCTCCACTCCAGCCCCCCTTCCCCCTCGTTAAGACATTCCTGTGTCTACATAGTAAATTCTCTTATCTAAAACTTCAAAGAATACAGAGACATTCAAAACCTAGAGTGTTTTATCTGTAAGGCACGGCCACCTGGCATAACAGCACAGACAGCTGGACCTACAAAATATGGTCTTTCCTGCTCTGTGAGGTGGGGGCCTGTCCTCCAGGTCCGGAGACAGGGCCCACCATAAATGCACTGTTTAATTAATTTATTGTAGGTACCAGGCCATTCCTGACTCCAGGCAAGCCTGAGTGATTAGAGTTCAAGGAAAGTTTGACACTCTTGAGCAAACAGGATAAGGGAGGGGGGAGAGCAGAATTGTTCAAAAGCCGTTTTAAAAGCAAATCTCTCTTTCTAGCACTAGTCTCAAGTGGGAGTGGGTAATTCAATACTGTTATAGATACATTTCTATGCATGAGGCCTACCAGAGGCCTGGCTAATTTCTGGGGGCTACAACATTCCCCCATTTTGATTATTGTCACCCCTCCAGAAAGGAGTGAGAGAAAAATCACACATTAAGTACTATCTTAGACTGTGGCCGCCTCTTGAGGTAAGGCCTGATACTTCCACATAGCTAATACTCGGGCTGCAGTCTTCCGTTCAACTGTACTATCAATAATAGAGGTAAACATGCGTAGGCAAAGGGGTAGAAAACATGGCAAAAGTATACATAAAGCTAACATTAGGAGAACGGCACTTACAAAAGTTTTCAAGCCCCCCACCCCTGTGAACACAGAACTAAACCATCCATTTAGCTCCAGTCCGTGCCAGGTCTGAACAGGTACATGAGCTAGCCTCCGCATACGGTCGGCTATTTCTTCAATGACATGACCTTGATCATCAATCAGCAAACAGCAGTTAGTCAGATTGAATTTTCCACAGACACCCCCCTCAGTGGCCAATAGGTAATCAAGGGCCAATCGGTTTTGGTAAATAGTAGTGCACATCTGAGTGTTTTGTTTTGCCAGGAGGGTTAATGCTTTACCAGTTTCATTAGTTATAATTTCTACAACAGCTTGTAAGCGGATAATACGATTTAACATATAAATAGGAGTGCGGTATCCCCAAGTCCCATCTTCTGCCCAAGTAGCTGGGCCCTAGTATGTATTTGTCATTGTGTGTATAGGTGCGTTCCTGGCTAAGGGAACCACACCTTCCCTTGTGCCATTTGCTGGCATTTATGGCTGCACAAGCATCGAAAAAGAGAGAGGCCGGGCTAGTGGGGGAGGATATCTTCGTGAAATTAAGGAGGTAGCCCACCTCTGAGTGGGAGCGAACCTCAATAACCTGATAGGTTGGACTCTGGTGTGGGTTAAAACAAGTCTTGGTTTTCCCTATCGTACAGATACTCAATTCTGTGCCATTATATTCACATTGGCTAACAGAACCGGTGCAGCTGTAGTGTGAGTGGTAGAGCAGAGTTTGGGTAATTTTTACTCCTGTTTGGGTGGTGGTTATGCAGGGGATACAAGGGGGTATAGAGGAAGTCATTCTAAAGGGCCCCAGGAATACCGCAAGTACAATATAGACATGCATATTCATTATAGCTACACTACTTCAATAAGTCTCTATATAGAACTGAAAGTCTTTTCTTTTACTCAGGTACTTCCTCTTTCACAGCTTCCGCCGTGCATAGACCTGTCAGCTTCCACGACGTGTGATAAGAGTAGGGCTGTCGAGTCTACACTGATGGTCTCTGCCGCCTCAGGGTAAGATGCAAGGGCGAATCAGGATGGTTCGTTGAGGTCCAAAGCTGAGGATCGGTAGGTGCAGCCGTCTTCAACCGACTATGGTGGATCCAAGGTGCGAGCTCCAACTTTAACTGCCGTAGGGGTAGACATTATGACGGTGTAGGGCCCTCTCCAGTGTGGCTCCAATGGTTCTTTTCTCCACTCTTTAATCCATACTGAAGTCCCGAGCTTTAGAGGATGCAGGGGTTCTGTTAGATGGATGGGCAGCTGGTCTTGCACCCATGTATGAAGACTCTGCAAAACAGAACTTAAAACCAATAGTTCTTGTCTAGTAATTTCAGATCCTATCTGTCTCATATCTCCTCTTATTCCCTATACAATAGGCAGGGGTTTTCCATACAGAATCTCAAAAAGGGGAAACTCCTAAAGACTTAGCAGGGGCTACGTATATCCTAAGAAGGGCTATAGGAAGGACCTGGGGCCACTTCAGGTAAACCTCTTGGCAAAGTTTGGGCAACTGAGATTTCAGGGTTCTATTCATACGTTCTACTTTTCCTAAATTCTGGAATCTGTAGGCAGTATGCATCAGATATTGTCAATATCTCGGGGCCATACTTAATGGACTTGCTTCCTGAGGTTATCCACCCTCATTCTTTGTACAGGGCCCCATGTGCATGCAAGGTTGTAAGGGCATACTTGGAATCTGTGTACACATTTAGACGGAGCCCTTTTCCTATTATCAGTGCTGTAGTGAGAGCGATCAGTTCAGCTTTCTGTGCTGAAGTTCCTGGGGCCAGAGCTGAGGACTCAACTACCAGATCAAGGGTCACCACTGCATACCCTGCACAACAATGTCCATTGATGATGAGACTGCTTCCATCCACAAAGAAAGTCCGTTCAGGGTTCTCCAAAGGGGAACATCAGTCAAATCCGGGCAACTTGAGAATACAGTGTCCATAATTTCCAGACCGTCATGATCCGGGGGCTAAGCGTATGCAGAAGAAAGCATCTTTCAGGTCCAGGACGGTGAAATGAGTAGCCTCAGCGGGGTCAGTCCCAAGAGAATATAAGGATTTGGTACCACTGGGTGTATAGTTTCAGCTGCATCATCCACTCGCCTCAGATCTTGTACTGGGCGATAATCCCCTGTTCCAGGTTTCTTAACTGGGAGAAGGGGGGTATTCCAAGGTGACTGGCATTCCTTGAGAAGTCCATACTTCAATAGTTTCATTAGCTGGTCAGGGAAAAGGATACTGCTTCACATGCACTGGTTCCGCTCCTGGCTTGAGGGTGACAATGACAGGGGCTATGTTCTTTGCTAGGCCAGGTGGATTATCTTCTGCCCATACTGCAGGTGGGGCTATAAGGTTGGTGGGTATACAGGAACTAGCTGGCTTGATTGGAGATGCACTATAGAACTGCTACTCTTCTTCTCAGGGAACAGCACCATCAATCCAGCAGGCTTTGGGTTCACAGTCATTTGCATTTCTCCCCCTTCAGCAAAGGATATCTGTGCCTGGAGCTTTGCAAGCAGATTTCAGCCCAAAAGTGGAATAGGGCACTCAGGCATATACAGGAACTGGTGCGTTATTTTCTGTCCCCCTAATTCACACATGTGGTTCTGCAGGAAAGGCTTTGTGGCCTTTGCCCCAGTAGCTCTGACAATGGTGATGCATCAAGAAAACAAAGGGGCTACTGGCTTTTGTATTCTGCTCCTGTATCCCCCATAAAGTCCATATATTGGTCCCCTGTTTTCTGACTGACCATAGGCTCCTGGGGACCCAGGGAAACTTGGAATCCGGTCTGGTCTAGTCTTCATCCATGTTGTAGCCCTCTTCGGCTGCCACTCACTCTATAGCTGCTTCCCTCTCTTGCTGGAACACTGTGCTTGGTTTATTCTTTCATAACTCTAAAATCAAGTACTCCCTCCTCCTCTCCTGGGGTGGAGTTAAGATGCGGGCATTCACTTCTCTAATGTCCTTCTTTTCTGCAATGGGCGCACTGATTCGCACCCAGTGGAGGCCTGCTACTTCTGCGGCCCCTTACACGTTCTCTGGTCCTTTGATTAGGAGAATCTCCTCCACGTCGTTCAATTAAAGCAGCAGCAAGATGATCTGCTTTCTTTTTATTTTACATTCACTTTCTCTGCCACATTCAGTCTTACATTTCACATACTTTCTAATCAGCTTCCATTAACTGTGCAGTATTCATGCCTGCAAATCCATCCATTGTCTGTAATTTTCGTTTTATATCTCTCTGGGACTGACTGACAAAAGCTGCGTTTTACCATATGCAAGTTCTCCTGGGCTGCTGGATCGTATGGGGTATATAGTGAGGGCTGTTTGCACTATTTGGATTCCCCATGGGGCCATCAAGGTTGATGGGTCTGCATAATACTGTTCATTAGTTCAATCAAATCCTAAGGCTTCTCAGCATAGGAGGCATAATGCATTTTTCAAGTCAGTAAATCAGTGGTGGAAAAAGGCACATAAACAAGGCTGGTCGGCTGTAGGCCCATTTACTGGTAGTCGTACTTCTGAAGGTATACAGCAATCGGCACGTCCTCGGGCGCTGGCTGTGGGTGACCCTGAACTGGCAGATAAAGATACTGGGACAGACAGAGTGGAATATCTGGAGATTCTGGGGCAGAATAAACGAACAGTTTTTTTCTCCAGGACCAAGCAGGAAGTCAGTCCTCACTTATGGGTGACGTCGGCGCCGACGGAGCCCTCACGGAGCAATTTTCCCCAGCTTTCGAAGAAAGCCTTTGGGAATTGCAGCGCGCATGCGCGGTCCCCTTCCCGCCCAAGGGTGCCATCTTGCTCAGTCTCCTTTTTTCCGCGGAGCCCTACAGACGTAGTTTGTTATCACCGCTGAAAAAGTTGATTTCTTTATTTTGTTTTCTTGTTATTTTTCTCGGTTCGTGTGTCCTCTTCCCCGCCCGGCCTCGATATTCCCTATCGAGTCCGTTCACATAATTTTTTTCTATTTTTCTCTCCAACTGGCGTTCCCGCCACTTTTTCCTTCTTCCCTGGCAGCACGGTCTTTCGACCTTGCAGGGGCCCTTTTTCCCCCGATGGCTGCCAGTGGGTTTAAGAAGTGTGATTGTTGTGTCAAACTTATGTCTTTTACCGACACGCATGACTGCTGCCTCCGTTGCCTCGGACCCGAGCATGACTCAATGAGTTGCGGTCCGTGCAACAAGATGTCCTCGAAGGCGTTGAGGAGTCAGCAGTCACAAAAGGAACGAATCTTCTCTGACCCCGCGTCCGGTTGGGCCCGGACCTCGTCAGAGGCCTCGACGTCTCGTGGCTCCGGCTCCGAGCACCGTCGGAGTTCCTCTGAACGGGGGTCCCCCGGCTGGGAACACCGTCGGAAGAAGAGGCCCGCGAGGGTGGCGTCGGAGGACGCTCCTGGTCCCTCGAGGGCCAGGTCGCATAGCCCCGTCAGCCGCCCCGGGTTCTCGGAGGCGGAGAGGCCTTCGAAGCTTCCTCGTCTCGAAGTGGAGTCGCCTGGACACGTGAGTACTGTAGTCCTCCTGGACTCTCCTCCGGAAGAGCCGACGTCGGGCCCGACACCGTCGGGGCCCGAGTCGGGGGCTGCTGGGTCTTCTGAGTTTGGCCTCAGATTGACGACCTTGGAGCGCAGTATCGCTGCCTTCATGGACCAGCAGCAGGCATTGATCACCGGCCTCACCAGTGCTTCTGCCCCGACCACCGGGACGTCGACGCCCAAGTCGACCCCGGAGGCCGAGTCGATCCTCGAGTCCATACGAGCTCGAGTCGATCCTCGGCCTAGGTCTCCCTCGGCCTCCCGTTCGGGACCGAGGTCCTCAACGCCGGCCTCGGCGTCGGGGCGGAGATCCCCGGCTCTCGCTCACGCGGAGCCACTCGATTCCTCCTCGGAGGAGTCGGGCTGGGACACGGAGGAGGACGAGTCCCCCGGCTCTTTTCATACTCGGAGCGTCCCCTCCGACTCGCGCGAGTCGGAGCCTCGGAGGCGGTCCCCCCCCGGAGGATACCCGGTTCTCCGATTTCGTGAGGGATATGGCCAAGGCTTTGGTCTTCCCCGCGGATCCGGAGGAGGAGCCTCGAGCCGAAGAGCTTGAGGCCCTCCAATACGACTCTCCCCCGAAGGAGGCCTTTACTGTACCGGTTCCCCCGATGCTAGAGCGGCTACTCTTCCGCATGTGAGAGAGCCTGGCCTCGACGCCGGTGCTGAGTAAGCGGGTCGATTCCATGTATCGAGTCCGCAAGAGCCCCGGGTTCCAGAAGGCGCAACTGCCACACCATTCCATGGTGGTGGAATCGGCCATGCATCGACTTAAGAGTCAAAAGATGCACTCCTCGGTGCCTCCGGGTAAGGAGGCACGAAACCTGGATGCCCTCAGTAGGAAGTGCTTCCAGGGCTCTATGCTTGCTTGTCGAGTCCAGACATACCAACTATATATGGGCATGTATCTTCGAGACCTGGCAAAAGAAATTGCGGGGTTCTCTGCTGGTCTCTCCGAGGAACCATTGCAGCGGTTCCAGGCCTTGTCCACAGGGATTCGAGAGTGTTCGAAGTTCATTTCTCGAGCAGCCTACGATGGCTTCGAAGCATCGGCTCGAGTAGCCGGGGCCGGCATCGGGGCTCGCCGTCAGGCTTGGCTTCAGTCATCTGACCTCGAGCCATGGGTGCAGGACAAGTTGGTCTATGTCCCTTGCAGAGGTGAAAACCTCTTTGGCAAGCCCATGGCTGAAAAGGCGGCGGAGCTCGAGTCCGAGACTCTCACCAGGACTCGCCTATCCAGAAAGACCTCTGCCCCTTCGCAGAAGAGTTAAGGCTTGGGGAAAAAGCCTTTTTGCCCGAGGAAGGTGTTTGCTTATAAGCAACACCACCCACAATATCAGGCCTCAGCAGCCCCCCATCAGGGACAGCAGCCTAAGGGGCAGGGTAACGGATTCCGTAGGCAGAAGGCTCCCAAGCCCGCTACGCAGGCCCCGGCCCAGCAGGGTGGGGGTTTTTGACTATGCCAGCATAGCCTCTCCCCCTCAGGGGCCTTTGCTCAGCACAGGGGGCCGGCTGACCCACTTTGCCCACCGGTGGTCTGCCATAACGTCCGATTCCTGGGTGCTGCAGGTGGTTCAAAAGGGCTACCTCTTGCATTTTCACCAGGTGCCCCCCCCCCTTCTTTCCAGGGGAGCCTCCAAGACCCCCCCTACACAGGAACTTACTCCTTCAGGAGCTGCAAAGTCTGCTTCACGAACAGGCTGTGGAGCCAGTGCCCCAACACCTGTGGGGTCATGGGTTTTACTCAAGGTACTTCCTGGTTCCAAAGAGAACAGGAGGCCTCAGACCCATTCTGGACTTACGCAACCTCAACAAGTTCCTGCAGCGGGAAAAGTTCAAGATGCTTACCCTTGGAATCCTACTGCCCTACCTCCAGCAGGGAGATTGGCTATGCTCCTTGGATCTAAAGGATGCTTATACCCACATCCTTATTCATCCGGACCACCGGCAATATCTGAGATTTGTGGTGGCAGGGGAATCATTATCAGTACCGCGTACTGCCCTTTGGCCTATCCTCCGCTCCCAGGGTGTTCACGAAATGCCTGGCAGTGGTGGCAGCCTTCCTGAGGCTTCAAGGCCTCTTCGTCTTCCCCTACCTGGACGACTGGCTCATCCGGGCGCAGTCTTCCCTAGCAGTCACTCAGGCCACTCAACGCACTGTGGCTCTGCTTCAGCACTTGGGCTTCGTCATAAACTTCGAAAAGTCCACTTTGCTTCCCTCTCAGAATCTCAAATTCATAGGAGCACGGCTGGACACTCTGCAGGCTCGGGCCTTCTTGCCTCTGGAACGGGCCAACAGGCTCATGGCTCTGGCCGGCAGGTTCCACAGCGCGTCACCGGCCTCTGCCAGACAATTCCTGCAACTGCTCGGTCACATGGCCTCCACCGTCCATGTCACTCCGAATGCCCGTCTGCATATGCGACCTGCTCAGTGGAGCCTTCGCACTCAATGGCATCAGGCCACAGGGAGACTGACGGACTTAATACAGATCTCCGACCGCCTGGTCTCCTCTCTGCAGTGGTGGCTTCACCTGCCCAATCTGGTACGGGGCATGACTTTTCAGTCTCCTCCACCGTCCCAGGTGCTCACGACAGATGCCTCTCTCCTGGGATGGGGAGCGCATTGTCAAGGGATGTGCACTCAAGGCCTTTGGACACCTTGGGAAGCCGCCCAGCAGATAAACGTCCTGGAGCTGGGGGCGATCCGCCTAGCTCTGCGGGCCTTCTCTCACCTCACGTCTTGTCAGTCTGTGCTGGTGCAGACGGACAATCAGGTTGCCATGTTCTACGTGAACAAACAGGGGGGCACGGGCTCCCTCCCTCTATGTCGGGAGGCTCGGAGGCTGTGCTCTTGGGCAGTCGGTCACAACATCCTCCTCAAGGCTGTTTACCTGCCCGGGCAGGACAATGGCCTGGCAGACAAACTGAGCCTGATTCTGCAGCCGCACGAATGGAGACTGAGCCCCGCAGTGGTCCAACAGATCTTCCGCCGGTGGGGCTCCCCCTCCGTGGATCTCTTTGCCAGTCCCCTGAACCGGCAGCTTCCCAGGTTCTGCTCACGGCACCCGCATCCTCTCAGAGTAGCACCGGATGCTTTCCTCATATCATGGTCCACGGGCCTACTGTATGCCTTCCCTCCCACGCCACTGGTGTCCCGGACATTGTTCAAAGTGGTCCGGGACAGGGCCTCCGTAATCCTGGTAGCGCCCCGGTGGCCGAGGCAACCGTGGTTCCCTCTACTTCTACAGCTAGCGGTGGACACCCCTCTTCCTCTGGGGTTTCAGCCCGATCTCCTGACCCAGGATCAGGGTACGCTTCTGCACCCCAACCTCCGGGCCCTGCACCTGATGGCCTGGCTGCTGAAAGGGTAGTCCTAGTTCCGCTTCTGCTACCTCCAGAAGTGGAAGCCATCGTCCTAGCGTCTCGGCGTCCTTCTACCCGAAAATCTTACGCCCTTAAATGGCGTCGCTTCTCGGTCTGGTGCTCTCAGCGCTCTGAGGACCCCTTCGCCTGTTTAGTATCGGTGGTGCTGCAATGCTTGCTTCACCTCTCCGATCTGGGCCTCAAATCCAACTCTGTCAGAGTCCACCTCAGTGCCCTCTCCGCACATCATTCGCCGGTGGAAGGCCGGCCTCTTTCCTCGCACCCCTTGGTGGAGCATTTTCTCAGAGGCCTCCTTCTGCTTAAGCCTCCGTTGCGCCCTCCAGCTCCTGACTGGGACCTCAACGTGGTTCTGCAAAGGCTTACCAGTCCGCCTTTTGAACCCATGGCTACCTGTCCTCTTCGTTTCCTCTCCTGGAAAACTCTCTTCTTGGTAGCCCTTACCTCCGCTAGGCGCGTCAGTGAACTACAGGCCCTAGTGTCGGAGCCCCCATACACTAGATTCTACAAGAATAGGGTTGTCCTACGGACTCGCCCTAAGTTTCTTCCAAAGGTGGTCTCCCATTTTCACATCAACCAAGAGGTGGTCCTTCGGACCTTCTTTCCCAGGTCGCATACCAGCCGAGCTGAAACTGTGCTGCACACCCTGGACTGTAGAAGAGCCTTATCCTTCTACCTTGACCGTACGCGAGGGCATAGAAAAGCTGTCCAGCTTTTCATATCTTTTGACCCCAATCGGTTGGGAGTACCCGTCTCTAAGCGTACTTTGTCCATCTGGGTAGCTGACTGTATCGCCTGGGCTTATGGGGCAGCCGGCCTCTCCTTAGAGAGTCGAGTCACGGCTCACCGTGTCAGGGCGAAGGTTGCGTCGGTGGCTCATCTCCGCTCTGTTCCGTTAGCAGACATCTGCTGCGCCGCTACTTGGTCTTCCAGCCAGACTTTTGCGGCTCATTACTGCCTGGAGAGGGAGTCCCGCAGGGACAGTGCTTTCGGACAGGCAGTCCTCCACAATCTCTTTGAGGTCTAGCAATTCCTACCCTCCGGCCCTGGTGTTGGGCTACCGGCCGGATTCGTATTCAGAGAAGATTCCTTCCTTCTGTACCGTTGAGCTTGAGGGAGCTCTTTTAGGCTTGAGGTCTCCGGTAGCCTTAAGCTTGGGAGTCCCATAAGTAAAAACTGACTTCCTGCTTGGTCTGGAGAAAGAGTAGTTACTCACCTGTAACAGGTGTTCTCCAGGAGCAGCAGGAATCAGTCCTCACAACCCTCCCTCCTCCCCTTGGAGTTGCAGTCGTTCTTAGTATATGGTTTTGCTAACCTTTTTCGCTGTCTTTTCCGCTATGTCATCAGACTGAGCAAGATGGCACCCTTGGGCGGGAAGGGGACTGCGCATGCGCGCTGCAATTCCCAAAGGCTTTCTTCGAAAGCTGGGGAAAATTGCTCCGCGAGGGCTCCGTCGGCGCCGACGTCACCCATAAGTGAGGACTGATTCCTGCTGCTCCTGGAGAACACAGCCCGGGTATTATACGGTGCTTCAAAAAGCGAACATATAACACCCATCCTAATGGAGCTTCACTGGCTCCCTATATACTGCAGAATAACATATAAAGCCCTTATCTTGACCTTTAAGGCTATAAATACTATAGCTCCGTCATCAATTTCAAAACTCATCCATCACACTCCCAACACCAGAGTGAGGAGGTCAGCAGCGGCAAATACACTAGCGACACCACACGAGGCCACAAAGTACAAACGATCTACAACAGACAGGGCTTTCGCGTACTACGCACCCAGATGCTGGAACAACCTCCCTACCAACATTAGAGCTATTACTGACCTCAAGCAATTCAGAAAAGCCATAAAGCACCACCTCTTCATTCTACATTACCAAAGCACATCATCAACCCTCTAACGTTTACAGATAAAGTGTAACCGCCTACTTACTCAAGATGATGAAAAGAAATTCTATACTGTGTATATAGGTTCTTTACATGCTACAAATATGTACATAGTTTCCCTAAGTTATAATCCCAGTTGTATATTTCCTGTTATATGTAAACTCACCACAGTCTGTTGATTGAAATGAGTATTCCTGTTTAATGTAAACCGCGCTGATGAAAAAGAGTGCGGTATAGAAGAACTGCAAATAAATAAATAAATAAACACCTGTTACAGGTGAGTAACTACTCTTTTCTTGCAAGCATTTAACCAGAAGACTATGTAGGGGAACTGTTCAGGGAACATTATTAGTCTCCAACAAATCCCTTGCTAAGCTAAAGGTCCTAATCATACATTTCAACAAAATCTGTGTGGACTCTGATTCCCCCCCCCCCCTTCCTTCCCCAGTATGACGTACTTGAGGGGGCGGGCAGTCAGGATGGAAGTGTGTGCTCATTCTAAATAACAGCTGTCTAAGACTGTACTTCTGAAACTGAGATTTAAAAGACTTTCAAAAAACAAGGTACCCTTTTTCTCTGAACGCAGACACACAAAATTCAAATACAGAAAAACAGATGAATTTATCTTAAAAACCAATATCGTAAAAGTCAGTGTAGCTAACTGACCTGTTCATTAGTCATCAGTACAGAACTTAACAATTCAAAGTAATTACCCTAAATCTTACAGTTCGGGGAAACATGCATTCAAATGACTTATACTCTGTCGTGAAAAGGTTGGTGAAGATCTGGAATGCAAACACTCCGCAAGATTAACTTTTTTCCATTAAATTAAAACCTTATACATAATACCAGAGACTGGTGTAAAGCTGATTTGAAACCAAAGAAGTTATTTCTTTTTAAGACAAATAACTCAGCGCCTTGAAGCCAGCCCTGGAGTTATCTTAGCCAAATAATCCTGACTTTCAAAGCAGCCGTAAATTACCATACAGCTGAAGGAAAACAGAGCAGTCGTAAACACTAAGGGTTAAAATAAAACAAAACGTTGTTTGAGAATGTTAAATCCTCAATAAGCATAGTTGCAGCTCTGTTTTGTTGTTTCTGTAATTTATGAACAATAATTATGTCCTCCATGAGGTGCACAATATATCCCCTCTTTAGTTTAAAAATTTGGTTTTTATTTTTCAATAGCTCACGCAGTGAGAACCAAATATATATCAAAGATAAAATCCAAACACGATTAACGTCTTATTCACTCAGGATTTAAATCATTCTCAGGTTGCAATCTGGTAACGACCAACTCAAAATGCCACATTGTCCTTCAAGGTTCTTAACCTCTACTTTAAAGGTTAAAGGAAAAACAAAAGCAGTTTCCTTAATTTTTCTATCGACTTAGGACTATGGGCAGGGCTGAGGTATAACCAAAAACAGTGGAGGAGATCGAAAGGGGTTAATAAGAACTTAACCCTCTCCAGGCCAAGCCCCAAATGTTCAAATAAGAGTTCAGTTCAAGACAGGATTTGATTATAAACTCGTAGAAAGAAAGCAAATTCTCCACCAGGATGTAAGAAGTGAATAAGCAGTACAATCACAATGGAGATGAAAAGAAGTAAGCACAGGGATGCCCCAGGAGAGAGTGGGTAGATAGCAATCATTCCAGCCCCCCTTCTCTCTCTCTGCTTGTTCACGCTGTGTTGAAACAAAACCTGAAATCAGTGAGACATTTTCGTGATTTAAAGTGACTCCGGCATAGGTGTTCTGCATCTTCTTTCTTCTTTTCTTAATGCTATTTCTTAATCGGTAAACTGTCACAAATTACTCAACAGAATAATCTTACATCATACCAGAAGGGAAACTTGCGGTTTCAACAGATAACAAAAATCAGAGACAAACAATAAACAGTAAGAACAGAGAACACCAAATGCTTCCTCCTTTTTGCGACCTGAACGCGGTCGCCCGGTCACGAACTGCGCTACTCAGGAGCCCGCACTCGCTTGGTCTGTTTTTCAAGGCCTCTTATTCACACAAGCAGACATTCAAGACAGAATAAAAAATCCCAACATTCCCAAAAAACCTGACTGACTGGCTGGGGGGGGGGGGAGTTTCAGTTTCTGCTTATACCTTTTAAGACTTCTGAGACTTACTAGGACACCCCCCCCCTCCCCCCGAGAGGTGATCAGACTCTCAAGCGCTTATTCCAGAATCCCGACTGACTGACAGGCTGACTGAATAGAAGAATAATTCTACTCACCAGATCTGGTACCAGAAACAGGTCATGGGTTGAATCCTGGACTCCCCTCAGGTTCAGAAGTGTAGGCCGGCTGGAACCAGCAATCTGTCGAGGCGAGAAGGAATCCCTCTGATGCAAGATGACCGGCGGTGCCTGGGTTTTCCTTTGCGATTGCTCAGAGCGTGGCTCCAGCCGGGCTAGACCTGGAGGCAAAAGCTGTAGTACATTCACTTGAATACCATCTCCCCCATGCATTCAGCCAATGCACCAAATGTTGTGGCTGATTGTATTCAAAGAATTATACCAGGAGTCAGTTTGCAGAATTCAAATCAAGTTTTAATGTGTAACACAGGCTCAGCTGGAACAAATCCAAAAGACAAAAGGCTGAGCCACGAGGTGCGCTCGCAGCTTGCTTATATACATTCTCTCATATCTATTTTCATCATTAAGTCAAAGTAAATTCCCTATTGGCTACTAAATCAGTGACCCTTCTATTGGCTACTCTTTCTCCACTCCAGCCCCCCTTCCCCCTCGTTAAGACATTCCTGTGTCTACATAGTAATTCTCTTATCTAAAACTTCAAAGAATACAGAGACATTCTAAACCTAGAGTGTTTTATCTGTAAGGCACGGCCACCTGGCATAACAGCACAGACCAGCTGGACCTACAAAATATGGTCTTTCCTGCTCTGTGAGGTGGGGGGCCTGTCCTCCAGGTCCGGAGACAGGGCCCACCATAAATGCACTGTTTAATTTATTGTAGGTACCAGGCCATTCCTGACTCCAGGCAAGCCTGAGTGATTAGAGTTCAAGGAAAGTTTGACACTCTTGAGCAAACAGGATAAGGGAGAGGGGAGAGCAGAATTGTTCAAAAGCCGTTTTAAAAGCAAATCTCTTTCCAGCACTAGTCTCAAGTGGGAGTGGGTAATTCAATACTGTTATAGATACATTTCTATGCATGAGGCCTACCAGAGGCCTGGCTAATTTCTGGGGGCTACCACAGGGGCCTTCAGCCACCCGAGTGGCAGCTGGACCTTAGAATGTTTTCTAGGTTCTTCCAGCTCTGGGGAACGCCACAACTGGACCTCTTTGCCAACCCGGCCAACTTGTTGCCCCGCTTTTGCTCTTGACAGCCACACCCATTCCGGGTGGCAACAGATGCTTTCCTCATCCTGTAGACAGGAGGGCCTTATTTATGCCTTCCCGCCCACGCCGCTAATAGCTCTTCAAGGCTCAGCAAGATGGGGCATTGCTGTTATTGATGGGCTCTCGGTGGCCCAGGCAACCGTGGTTCCCACTGCTCCTTCATGTCCATAGCGCCCCTGGTCCCCTTGGGGAGTGACCCGGGACTACTGTTGCAGGAGGAGGGTTCCTTCTTATACCCCAATCTGGGGTCTCTGGTGCTAACGGCTTGGCTGCTGAAAGGGTAGTCTTTGGCCCCTTTCAACCTTTCAGGGGGAGGTTGAGGAGGTGGTCCTGGCCTCCCGCAAGATCTCCACGAGATGGGCCTACGCCTTCAAATGGCGCAGATTTTCTGTGTGGTGCGCAGATTCTCTGTGTGATGTGCAGAGCGACGGGTTGACCTGTTCTTGTGTTCTGTGCAGCTTGTGCTGCAATATTTGCTTCATCTGTATCAAGCAGGACTGAAGTCCAACTTGATCAGGGACCACCTAAACACTCTTGCGGTGCACAACCACCTCATCGAGGGCAAGCATCTCTGTCCCTTGTAACCCACTTCCTTCAGGGCTTCCTATTATCCAAACCACCTATCTGCCCACCAGTGGCGGAGTGGAACCTAAACGAGGTGCTCTCATGGCTCATGAGCCCACCGTACGAGCCCCTGGCTACCTGCCACCTGCGTTATCTTTCATGGAAGGTTGTCTTTCTGGTGGCGCTCATGTTTACTCCCTGGATCAGCGAGCTTCAGGCTTTGATGGCGGATCCGCCTTATACGAGGTTCTATAAGAACAGGGTCATGCTCCGCCCGCAACCTAAGTTCCTTCCCAAGGCGGTGTCCCCATTCCGCCTTAATGAAGAGATGGTGCTCCCCACCTTCTTTCCGCAGCCTCATGCCAGCAGGGCAGAGATCATCTTTCATAGAAACATGACGGCAGAAAAAGATCACATGGCCTCTCTGGTCTGCCCTTCCATATCAACTACAAAAGACTGCCTGCAAAATCGATTTGCTGCTTTAGATACAAATGACAGAGCTCCGGAAGAGTTATGGAATGACATCAAGAAGGTTGTGCTGGAAGAAAGCGAGAAGTCTCTACAAAAGGTGAAAAAGCAAAAACGGCCAAAATGGATGACGGAAGAAACTCTGAAAATTGCCCAGAAACGCAGAGAAGCTAAAGCCAAAGGAGAAAGAAAGACAATCGCAGAACTCAACAGAGATTTCCAACGTGCAGCAAGACAGGACAAGGAAAAGTACTACAATGACACTTGCAAGGAAATAGAAGCAGAAACTATTAGAGGAAGAACAAGATCGGCTTTCCTAAAGCTGCGAGAGTTAAAGAAAAAGTTCCAGCCTCGAATTGGAATGTTACAAGATGCTCAAGGTTCTATGTTGAATGATTCTGAGAAGATCAAAAAAAGGTGGAAGGAATATACAGAGTTTTTATATGATAAAGATCAAGTGGACCAACAACCGTTTCAACCTATACCTTATGATCAGGAACCATTGGTGATGAAAGAAGAAGTTGAAGCAGCATTGAAAGCCTTATCAAAGAACAAAGCACCAGGCATTGATTGCTGCAATACTTCTATGGGAATGCTATCTGATGCAGCTGTTACCGTACTTACAAGGCTCTGCCAAGAAATATGGAAGACAACATCATGGCCAACTGACTGGAAAAGATCTGTGTTTATACCAATACTAAAGAAAGGTGATCCAACTGACTGTGGAAATTATCGCACAATCGCTCTGATCCCACATGCCAGCAAGATTCTACTGAAGATTATTCAAAAGAGACTACAGCCATACCTAGAACAAGAACTACCTGAAGTGCAAGCAGGGTTCAGGAAAGGGCGAGGAACGAGAGACATCATTGCGGATGTGAGATGGATCCTTGAAAAGACTAAAGAATACCAAAAGGATATCTATTTGTGCTTTATCGACTATAGCAAGGCTTTTGACTATGTAAACCATGAGAAACTCTGGGCCACATTAAGAAGCATGGGTATACCAGAACACCTGATCGTTCTCTTGCGTAATCTGTACATTAATCAAGAAGCAACAGTTCGAACGGAACAAGGAGAAACAGAATGGTTTAAAATAAGCAAAGGTGTAAGACAAGGCTGCATACTTTCCCCCTACCTGTTTAATTTATATGCAGAACAAATCATCAGAGAAGCAGGACTGTATGAAGACAACAGAGGTGTGAAGATTGGTGGAAGACTCATCAACAACCTTCGCTATGCTGATGATACCACATTACTGGCTGAAAGCGAAGATGATCTGAAACATTTGCTTCTCACAATCAAAGAACATAGTCTCAAAATGGGCCTGCACCTTAATGTAAAGAAGACAAAGATCATGACAACTGGCATAATCAACAGGTTCATCGTTGAAGGAGAAGAAATTGAAATCGTGAACAACTTTAACCTACTTGGATCAACTATCAATAACGAAGCAACAAGCAGTCAAGAAATCAGACGACGCATTGCTCTTGGCAGAACGGCTATGAAAGACCTAGATAAGATTCTCAAGAGCAGAGATGTCTCTCTCCATACAAAGATTCGACTTGTTCAAGCCATGGTATTTTCAATAACATCATATGGATGTGAAAGCTGGACAGTGAAAAAGACAGACAGGAAGAAAATTGATGCCTTTGAATTATGGTGCTGGCGGCGAATACTGTGTATACCATGGACTGCCCGAAGAACAAACCAGTCAGTACTAGAGGAGATCAAACCTAAGCTTTCTTTAGAAGCTCAGATGACAAGACTTCGACTTTCATACTTCGGACACATCATGCGAAGAGAGAGATCATTAGAGAAAGACCTCATGCTTGGCAAGATAGAAGGTCAACGCAAAAGAGGAAGGCCAGCAATGAGATGGATCGCTACAATAACAGCAGCTACGGGTACCAGTCTGTCGTCAATGAGCCGCCTGACTGAAGACCGAACACAATTTAGGATAGCTATCCAGAGGGTCGCCATGAGTCGACTCCGACTCGACGGCACTTAACAACAACAACAGTCCCATTTTTACTTTTAGAGATCCTCTGTGTTTGTCCCATGCTTTTTTGAATTCAGATACTGTCCTCGTGTCCACCACCTCCACTGGGAGACTATTTCACACATCTACCACTCTTTCCGTAAAGAGATTTTTTTCCATATTACTCCTGAGTCTATCCCCTTTCACTCTCATCCTATGTCCTATCGTAGCAGAGCTTGCCATCAATTGAAAGTGACCCTCCTGTGCATTTATACCATGGAGATATTTAAATGTCTCTAATATATCGCCCTTATCCCGCCTTTCCTCTAAAGTATACATTTTAAGATCTTTAAGTCTGTCCTCATATGCTTCATAACAAAGACCTCTAACCATTTTAGTAGCCACCCTCTGCACAGACTCCAACCTGCCTATATCCTTCTGAAGGCACAGTATCCAGAATTGCACACAGTACTCCAAATGAGCTCATACCAGAGACGTATACAGAGGCAGCATCACCTACTTTTTTTCTGCTGGCCATTCCTCTCCCTATACACCCAAGCATCCTTCTGGCTTTCGCATTTGCCTTTTCTACCTGTTAAGCTACTTTAAGATCTTCAGACACAATTATGCCCTGGTTCTGCTCTTCTTTTGTGGACAAAGGTACCTCACCCCCTATACTGTACAGCTCCTTTGGATTTTTGCAGCCCAAATGCATGACCCTGCCTTTTTTAGCATTAAATTTCAGCTGCCAAATTCTAGATTATTCTTCAAGTTCAGCTAGATCCCTCCTCATGCTGACTCCTTCCGGTGTGTCTACCCTATTGCAGATTTTGGTATCATCTGCAAACAAGTAAAACCATACCCGACAGTCCTTCTGTAATATCACTAACAAAGATGTTAAACAGAATCGGACCATGTACAGATCTCTGCGGCACACCACTGCTAACTTCCTCCTCCTCCTCCTCCTCAGAGTGAGCTCAATTTACGTGTACCCTTTGTAGCCTGGATTGTAAGAGGGCCCTTTCCTTCTACCTCTAATGTACCCAGGGCCACTGCAAAGCATCATGGCTTTTCGTCTCCTATGACCCCAGCTGGTGACCAAGCGTACTTTGTCCACATGGGTGGCAGAATGCACTGTCCTCATCTACATGCAGGCTGGGATTTTGCTGGAGCACCAAGTCATGGCGCACAGCGTCAGGGCCATGGCGGCCTCTGTGACAGACCTTTGCAGATCATTACTGCCTGGCGTCCTAACGGGACAGCGCCTTCAGCCAGGCCGTACTCTGTCATCTGTTCAGGGTGTAGGCAATGCCTGTCCTCCGACCCTTCTATGTTCAGGCTACCGGAGTGCTGGTTCCTCACTCGACACTTGGGTCTCTCGAGAGTCTGTTACTTAGGACTCCATTGCTACTTCTCATGGCTCACCTTTTTCTGGTCACCCATGGCATTTTACAGGTTTTCACTAGCCTGTAGCTAGGGCATCCCATATGTGAGGATGGACTTCCTGCGTGTTCCCAGAGAAAGCGTAGTTACTCACTTGTAACAGGTGTTCTCCGGAGACAGCAGTATCAGTCCTCCCAACCCTCCCTCCTCCTCATGGAGTTGCTTCTTTGTCATTTTTTGCCGTCTTTAGCTATGTCATTTGACTGAGGCAAGATGGCACCCTTGAGCGGGAAAGGGGTTCCCGTCTTTTCTTTTTTTTCTTCTCCTTTCGTACGTGAGTTTTTCTCATGCCCTCCTGATCAAGACATTGGAGTTTGATCTCGCCTGTGCAGTCTTCCCTGCTGTCTTTGGTCAGTGGCTTTAAGCAGTGTGATCGTTGTAACTGTACCATGTCCTGCATGGACGGTCAGAACTGTTGACTACAGTGCCTTGATGCTGACCATGATGACTCTTCCTTCCTGCTCTGTCTCCAGATGGATGAGCAAGGGCCAGAAAGTAGTAGGAATCACTATTTGGCCCTAAGGCTTCGCATTTGGCTCCGGCGGCGTCCAGGGAATCTGTGCTCTCGGGGTCCTTGGCCTTACGTGCAGACCATGCTCGCTCTGAACCATGAGATCACGGGACATTTAACTTGGGATCGGCCGCAGATGACCGTCTATGGAAGGATTGGACTCCATCAAATCCAGATTCCAGAACCAAGAGTGAGACCTATTGTCACCAGCATCAGTGTTCTTGAGCCAATGGCCAGGGCTAGGAGCGGCCTTCCAAGCTGTCCTGGCAGGAGGAGGCTCCCCAAGCCTCGAGGGATCGGCAATAGTTCTGAGACCATCCTCATCGAGGACACCCCCTCGACGGAGCTGGTGTTGGATCAGATTCCCTCAGTGCCCATGCTGGTGCTTGTGAAGCCTACTGGCCTGGAGCGCAGCTTTCCTGCCCTTTTGGCACTGCAGCAGGCCCTGATGACCAGTACCTCTGGTTCCTCAGGGCCGGCAACTGTGTACCCTCCACCGCAGGGGCGTCACCCACTGACGTTCAGCTTGTGCTGGAGCTGTTCCAACCCAACTCCGACTTCCAGGCAGTGGTTGACCTCCCCCACGAGGGCCTGGACCTCCCCACCAAGCTTTGGGATCAGATTGCCAGGATCCTCGGACTCTGGTGACTAGATCCTGGAGGTATCTTCTGATACTTATTCAGAGTGGGAGACCAATGACAAGTCTTCGGCTACTCATTGGCACCGAGACGTTTCTTTGGACCCGTCCCCATCGCAAGGTTGTCGGAGGTTCCCGCCCGAGGACCTCTCCTTCCAGGAGTTCATGAGGGACACGGTGAAGGCCTTGCCCTTCACCAACGAGGACAAGCCTTGGGCAAAGGACCTAGAGATCCTGTAGTACAAGGCCCGCCTCCCCCAAAGGAGGCACTCACAGTGCCCATTCCTCCCATCCTGGAACAGCTCCTCTTCAGGATGTGGGAGGCACCGCTTACGGTGCCCAGTGAGCAAGCGATGATTCCATGTATCGAGTCTGCAAGAGCCCTGGCTTCCAGAATACACAGCTACCAAACAATTCCAAGGTGGTGGAGTTGGCCATGTGTCGGATCAAAAGTTAGAAGACACATTCCTTGATGCTGTCGGGCAGGCAGTCCTGCATCATGGGTGCCCATCGTAGGAAGTGTTACTAGGGCTTGATGCTCATGGCCAATATCCAGGCTTACCAGCTGTACATGGGCATGTACTTGAGAGACCTGGCGAAGGAGTTTGCCGGGTTCTCAGCTGGTCTGTCTGATGAACCTCTCCAGTGGTTCCGGACCCTGGTATTGACTGTTAAGGATTGCTCCAAATATATAACTCAGATGGCCTATGACGGCTTCGAGTCCATGGCTAGTGTGACTATCTCAAGCAGACGAAAGCTGTGAAGGGGTGGTAGCAGGATTTTGTGAGCCTCAACCAGAGCTGGGTGCTGGATATTCTTCTCTCCAACTGTTACATTTTGTCTGCTATTCCATTCCTTCTGCAAGTAATTCCAATCCCTTGCTCGGCTATCCCACTCACATAAAAAACACATGTATTTTATATATCCCTGCTGCAGTCCCATTAAAAGGGCAGCTACCTTCAAGTCACCACAGGTGCCAGCTGTACTTGTTATAGTTAATGGAAGTCAGTAGATGCTTTAAGTTATCGTATGTCTCTTTCATGTGACAACATGCACTGCTGGAATAGATGGAAGACTGTTTCCATTGTTCAAAAGCACAGCTTCTGGGGACGTCTTGATGTCGAGGACTCTAGGGCCACCATTCAGGACTCCAGACCAGAAGGCTCTGCAGCATTCGGCATGGGCACAGAGAGAAGGGGAATCCTCAACGAGGATAGTGTCTGCGGACAGAGGTCGGTCCGCAGTCGAATCCTTCCAGGGGACCTACCCAGGCTGCTCCTTCTCTGACGCCTCAGACGAATGTCTTGGACTGCAGAATCGAGACCCGGCGCACCCAGCTGGTTGGAACCGCTTTCTAGGGTTGTTTCTTCTTCTTGGGATCGATCCTCAGCCAAGGTCACAATCTGAGTCCCGCTAGACAGGACCACGGTCATCCCCGGAAAATTTACTGGCCACAGGGCATCGGGGTCCCAGAGGCCTGCGGAGCAGCCCCCCTATGAGTCCTCAATGGACTATTCCGAGTGGGAGATGGAGGACAAGGAGTCCCCTGATACCCTTTGCCACTGCGATGTCCCATCTGACTCTCCCGTCTTGGAGCCTCAACGGCGGTCCCCACCCGAGGATATGGGTTTCCTTGACTTTGTCAAGGACATGTCTAAGGCCCTAGCATTCCTGACCAAGTTGGAGGAGGACCCTCGGGCGGATGAGTTGGAAATCCTCCAATACGAGGCCCCTCTGTGGTAATCACTTGTGTTGCCGATCACTCCCATCCTGAAACGACGAAAGCCAAAACACACATTCCTTGGTGCCTTCCATCAGGGAGGCCTGCACCCTGGATGCCCTCGGCAGGATGTGCTACCAGGGCTCAGTGCTCATTGTCCGCATCCAGGCCTGCCAGCTGTACATGGGCATGTACCTGAGAGACCTGGCGAAGGAACTTGCCGGGTTCTCAGCTGATCTCTCTGAAGAACCTTTGCAGCGATTCAAGAATCTGGCCAAAGCAGTCTGTGAATGCTTCATCTTCATGTCTTGGGTGGCCTATGATGGATTTGAGTCGGCAGCTCTAGTAGCGGTGGCTGGCATCAGTGCACGCCGCCAAGCTTGGCTACAGTCGTCCAACCTTGAGCAGTGGGTTCAGGACAAATTGGTTGATGTCCCCTGCCAAAGCGAGAATCTCTTTGCCAAACCCATGACCGACAAAACTGCCGAGCTGGAGACAGAGTTCATGACGAGGACCAGGCTCTCTAAAAAGACCGCTGCCCTTCCCTGACAGAAGAGCTCAGGTAAAAAGCCCTTCTACCTGAGGAAAGGAGCTGCTTACAGAAACTACCCACCTTATCAGGCCGCCTCAGCTCCCCAACAGGGTCAGCAGGCCAAGAGACATGGGCATGGCCCGCCAGAGGGCTCCAAAACCCTAGGCACCGGCTCCTGCCCAGCCAGGGGGGAGTTTTTGACTCCTTGAGCATAGCCTCTCTACCCCAATGAGATCAGCAGCCAACAGGGGGACATCTGGCCCTCTGTGCCCAGAGGTGGATGACCATCACCCCTGATTCCTGGGCACTAAAGGTAGTTAGGGAGGGTTACCTCCTCCACCTGACTAATACACTCCCCCTTATTTCCCAGGAGAGCCCCTCAGGTCTCCCCTCCACTGTGACCACCTTCTGAAGGAGTTGGCAGGTCTTCTCGAAGACAAAGCGGTGGAACTGGTACCCCACCACCTCAAGCACAAGGGGTTCTATTCCAGATACTTTCTTGTGCCAAAGAGGACAGGGGGCCTAAGGCCCATCCTCAACCTGTGCAACCTCAACAAATTCCTGGTGAGGGAGACATTCAAGATGCTCTCCCTTGGATCATTGCTGCCATACCTCCAGCAGGGAGACTGGCTTTGACCTCAAGGATGCTTATACCCACATCCTCATTCACCCTAACCACAGGCAGTACTTGTGGTTCATAGTGGGGGGCAGGCACTTTGAATACAGGGTGCTTCCTTTCTGCTTGTCCTCTGCCCCCAGAGTCTTCACAAAATGCCTGGCAGTTGTGGCCGCCTTACTCTGCCTCCAGGCGGGTCTGTCTTCCCCTTCCTGGACGACTGGCTCATAAAGGAAGGCACAGCCTCAGAGGTGCAGCAGGCCACCGCACGCACCATCCAGGTTCTGCAACACTTGGGCTTTGTCATAAACTACCCTAAGTCTCAACTCCTCCCTGCACAGTGCCTGGAGTTCACTGGGGCAAAGATCGACACTCTCCAGTCGAGGGCTTTCTTTCCCAGGGTCTGAGCCGATAGTCTCAGGTCTCTAGCTCAGGACGTAGAGTACCGACACTCGGTGCCCACCCGCCTTCTCCTGCACCTCTTCAGGCACTTGGTCTCCACAGTCCACATCACCCCAGATGCTCGCCTCCACATGAGGGCGGCGCAGTGGTGTCTCCGGGACCAGTGGTCTTAGGCCACAGGCCGCCTCCGAGACAGTGACCCGTCAATTGGCGGATTCCCTGGTCTGGTGTCAGTCATCCCAGCATCTCGAGACAGCATGCCCTTTCAGGCCCCAAACCACTTTAGGGTCCTCACTATGGACTCTTCCCTGCTCGGCTGAGAAGTCCACTGCCGAGATCTCTGCACTCAGGACAACTGTTCACCAGACAAGAGCACCCAGCAGATCAACCTCCTGGAACTCCAAGCAATACACCTAGCCCTGAGGGTCTTCTGTCACCACCTGCGAAACCAGCTGGTGCTGGTCCAGACGGACAATAGGGTAGCAATGTTCTTCGTGAGCAAATGGGGGCACGGTGTCTCGTACCCTTTGTCAGAATGTCCTCTGCTTGTATGCAATCCAACAGGGTATCCTCCTGCAGCCAGTGTACCTGCCAGGCCAGGACAACCTGCTGGCCGACAGACTCAGCAGAGTTCTCCAGCCGCAAGAGTGGCAGCTGGACACCAGGGTAGCCAGTTGGCTTTTCCGGCTCTGGGTGAAACCCATGATGGACTTTCAGTTGCCCCGCTTCTGCTCTCCACAAACAAGAGAAATATGTATACCCAAATTTTTTTTGTTGGAACGTACACCGTGAAGGAAAACCCTCTTGTGGTGAAATGTTCCGTTTTATTCTTTTTTTAGGGACGCAACTTTAACACAGGATTGAAAGGGGACTTCAACCCCTCAATACCAACCGGTAAATTTTCATTAATTTAGGTGAAAACCAATAAAAGTCACTTATCTGCTGGAAGCCCTTCCTAGACTAAAGCCGTCGCCGCTTTCTCCTTCCTCATAACTTCCAGTAATTCATTTTCCAAAGCAGGCATCGTCCTAAGACTTGCAACCCGTATACAATGGGGCATTCAACAGGCCGCCATGGACCACCTCACAGGTCGTATACCAGGTAGCAGTAGGAAAGGCTATCCATAAGGACTTATTAAACTACTTATGATGGCAACCACACGAGATTCTCCTCCTGATTCTGTAACTCAACGTTGCATCCGTTTCAAGCCTCTGATTCTCTAGGCTCTTCCTCGAACTGTGTTGCTTCTGCTCTCGGCAGGCCCACCCCTCCAGGGTGGCATCAGACGCGTTCCTAGTCTCATGGTCGGACGGCTTCATGTACGCTTTCCCTCTGACGCCGCTGATCGCCAAGACCTTGTTCAGGACCCTCCGCGACAGGACCTCTCTCATCCTGATAGCTCCTCAGTGGCCCAGGCAGCCGTGATTCCCGCTGTTTCTACAGTTGATGGTGGTGGTCCCCATCCCCTTGACAGCCCCGGGACTCCTATCTCAGGAGGGGGGCGCTTTCCTGCACCCAACCTGGGGTGGCTGCTAAGATGGCGACTCTGGCCCCTTTCAACCTTCTGGTTGAGGTGGAGGGCATTCTGCTGCCCTCTCGCAAGGCCTCTACTAGGAAGGCTTATACCCTCAAATGGTGCAGGTTCTCTGCTTGGTGTGACGAACACAGAGCTGATCCTTTCTCCTGCCCGGTGGCTCTGGTGTTACAGTACCTTCTCCACCTCTCTGTCCGGGCTCAAGTATAACTCCGTCCAAGTGACCTGAGTGCACCACCATCTGATGGATGGTAAGACCCTCTTGGTCCAACCGTTGGTGACCTGTTTCCTTCGGGACCTGCTCTTATTGAAGACCCTGGTTCACCCTTTGGCAACAGAATAGGACCTCAACGTAGTGTTGGGGCAGCTCACTTGACAACCCTTTGAGCCTCTGGCTACCTGCCACTTTCGCTGCCTCTCTTGGAAGGTGGCTTTCCTGGTTGTGCTCACTTCTGCTCGCAGAGTTAGCGAGCCCCAGGCTCTTGTGGCGGAGGCGCCTTATACCAGGTTCTACAAGAACAGAGTGGTGCTTCGCATGCACCCCAAATTCCTACCGAAGGTAGTGTTGCCCTTCCATCTCTCATCCAGGAAGTGGTGCTTCCTACCTTCTTTCCAAGACCTCACTCCAGTCAGGGGGAGCCTGTCCTTCACACCTTGGACTGTAAGAGGGCCTTGTCTTTCTATATCTAACACACTCAGGGCCACCGCAAAGCTGCTCAGCTTTTCATCTCCTACGACCCCAGTAGGTTTAGGGAGGTGGTAACCAAGTATATGCTGTCCACATGGGTGGTGGACTGTATCACCCTCGCTTATGAGCTGGCGATGCTCCCGTTGGAAGGCCGCGTCACGGCGCACCATGTCAGGGCCATGGTGGCCTCTGTGGCAAACTTGCACTCTGTCCCGATTGTGGACATCTGCCGGACCATCACCTGGTCTTCAGTCCATACCTTCACAGCGCATTACTGCCTGGAAAGAGAGTCCCAATGGCACAGTGCCTTCAGCCAGGCTGTTCTCTGTAACCTTTTCGGGGTTTAGGCAACTCCTGCTCTCCGACCCTTCTGTGTTCAGGCTACCGGAGTGCTGGTTTAATCGGACACAGGGGTCCTACTGTGGTCTGCGTGCACGGACTAAATTGCTGCTGCTTGTGGCTCCCCGTGAGGGAGCCCCTATTTTTGCTATAGGTTTTCGGTAGCCTGTAGTTGGGGAGTCCATATGTGAGGACTGACTTCCTGCTTGTTCCCGGAGAAAGCATAGTGACTCACCTGTAACAGGTGTTCTCCGGGGACAGCAGAAATCAGTCCTCACAATCCTCCCTCCTTCCCTTGGAGTTGATCCTTTACCATATTTTATTTTTTGCCATCTTTTAACTATGTCATCTGACTGAGCAAGATGGCACCCTTGGGCGGGAAGGGGACCGTGCATGCGTGGTGACATCTCCCAAAGGCTTTCTTTGAAAGCTGGGGGAATGCTTCCACGAGGGCTCCATCGGTGCCAACATCACCCATATGTGAGGACTGATTCCTGCTGTCCCTGGAGAACACCTGTTACAGGTGAGTAATTATGCTGAGCTGCCTATGACTGCTTTGAGTCCAGCGCGAGGGTGTCTGCTGCTGGCATTGGTGCCCGACGCCAGGCTTGGCTCCAGATATCAGACCCCAAGCAATTTATTATTTTTTATTTGAATGAGGGTTTCTCCAGGACCAAGCAGGAAGTCAGTCCTCACTTATGGGTGACGTCGGCGCCGACGGAGCCCTCGCGGAGCAATTTTCCCCAGCTTTCAAAGAAAGCCTTTGGGAATTGCAGCGCGCATGCGCGGTCGTCTTCCCGCCCGAGGGTGCCATCTTAGCCAGTCTTCTTTTTTCCGCGGAGCCCTGCAGACGTCCCCGTCTTGTCCCCGCGAAAAAGTTGATTTTCCTCTTTATTTTATACTTTTTTCTTTCTGTTCGACGCCGATCGTTTTCCCGCCCGGACTCGCGACGCCGGTCTCGAGTCCTCTAGCGTTTTTTCGGTTTTTCTGACTTAGTCAGCTTTCATTTTCGTTTTCCCTGGCAGCCCGGTCCTTTGACCTCGCAGGGGCCCTTTTTCCCCCGATGGCTGCCAGTGGCTTTAAGCGGTGTGGTCGGTGTGACCGAAATATGTCACTAACCGACACACACGACTTTTGCCTCCGCTGCTTGGGCCCCGATCATGAGGAACTGATCTGTGGGCCCTGCAGCAAACTGTCCTCGAAGGCGTTGAGAAGTCGGCGGCATCAGCGCGAGAGAATCTTCGCTGACCCCAGCCGTACCCGGACCTCGTCGGAGGCCTCCGTGTCAAAGGGCTCCAGCTCGGACCGTCGCCGGAGCTCCTCCGACCGGGGTTCTCCCTCCGGGGACCATCGTCGGAAGGAAAAACCCGCGAGGGCGGCGTCGGTGGACGCTCCTGGCTCCGCGAGGGCCAGGTCGCATAGCCCCGACAGCCGCCCCGGGTCCTTGGAGAAGGAACATCTCCCGAAGCGACCTCGCCTGGAGTCGGAGATGCCTGCCCGGGTAAGTCCTGTAGTCCTTCTGGACTCGCCTCCGCGACAGCCGACGTCGGGCCCGACGCCGTCGGGGCCCGAGTCGGGGGCTGCTGGGTCACCTGAGCTCGGACTCAGGTTGACGGCCTTGGAGAGCAGACTGTCTGCCTTCATGGACCAGCAGCGGGCACTGCTCGCTGGCCTCGCTGGCGCCGCTGCCCCGACCGCCGGGACGTCGACGTCCAAGTCGACCCCGGAGACCGAGCCGATCCTCGAGTCAATGAGAACTCGAGTCGATCCTCGGTCGAGGTCACCCTCGGCCTCCCGTTCGGGACCGAGGTCGCCGACGCCGACTCCCTCGACGTCGGGGCGGCTGGCGCCGCATCCTGCCCGGGCCGACCCCACCGAGTCCTCGTCGGAGTCGGTCTGGGAGTCTGAGGAGGAAGAGTCACCTGATTCTTTCCGGACTCGGTGTGTCCCATCGGACTCACCGGGGTCCGAGCCTCGGAAGCAGTCCCCCCCGGAGGATGCCCGGTTCTCGGACTTCGTTAGGGATATGGCCAAGGCTTTGGCCTTCCCTGCGGATCCCGAGGAGGAGCCGAAGAGCTCGACGCCCTCCAGTATGACTCTCCCGCGAGGGAGCACTTTACTGTGCCGGTTCCTCCTATGCTGGAACGACTACTCTTCCGCATGTGGGAGAGTCCGGCCTCCTCGCCGGTCCTGAGCAAGCGGGTCGATTCTATCTATCGGGTCCGCAAGAGCCCTGGTTTTCAGAAGGCACAGCTGCCACACCATTCCATGGTAGTGGAATCGGCCATGCATCGTCTTAAGAGCCAGAAGATGCACTCCTCGGTGCCTCCTGGAAGGGAGGCCCGTAACCTGGATGGCCTTGGCAAGAAGTGCTTCCAGGGCTCTATGCTCGCATGTCGTGTCCAGACTTACCAGCTCTACATGGGCATGTATCTCCGGGATCTGGCTAAAGAGCTAGCCGGATTCTCCGCTGGTCTCTCCGAGGAGCCCTTGCGGAGGTTCCTAGCCTTGTCCACGGGCATTCGGGAATGCTCAAAGTTCATGTCCCGAGCAGCCTATGATGGCTTTGAGGCCTCGGCTAGAGTGGCCGCAGCCGGCATCGGTGCCCGCCGACAGGCTTGGCTTCAGTCGTCGGATCTTGAGCCCTGGGTACAGGACAAGTTGGTCGATGTCCCCTGCCGAGGCGAAAACCTCTTTGGCAAGCCCATGGCGGAAAAGGCTGCACAAATTGAGACTGAGACTCTCACCAGGACCAGGCTTTCTAGGAAGACCTCCGCCCCTTCCCAGAAAAAGAAGGGCTCGGGAAAAAAGTCCTTTTACCCGAGGAAGGCGGCTGCCTACAAACAGTACCCCCATTATCAGGCCCCTGCAGCTCCCCAACAGGGCCAGCAGGCCAAGGGACGGGGTAACGGGCCCCGTAGGCAGCAAGCCCCCAAGCCTGCACCACCAGCCCCTGCTCAGCAGGGTGGGGGTTTTTGACTCGCTCAGCATAGCCTCTCCCCCCCGCTGGTTCCTCCCAGCACCGGCGGCCGGCTGGTTCACTTCGGCCACAGGTGGTCCAGCATCACCGCAGATGCCTGGGTACTTCAGGTCGTGCGAGAAGGCTACCTTCTCCACTTCCATCAGGTCCCTCCCTCCTATTTTCCGGGAGAACCTTCGCGCCCCCCTCTGCACAGGGAGTTGCTCCTTCAGGAGTTAGCAGGTCTTCTGCAGGAACAGGCGGTGGAACCGGTGCCCCACCACCTGAGAGGTCAAGGCTTTTACTCAAGGTATTTTCTGATACCAAAGAGAACAGGGGGCCTCAGACCCATCCTGGACTTGCGCAGCCTCAACAAGTTCCTTGTGCGGGAGAAGTTCAAAATGCTTACCCTTGGAATCCTTCTGCCCTACCTCCAGCAGGGAGATTGGCTATGCTCCTTGGATCTAAAGGATGCCTACACGCACATCCTCATCCACCCAAGCCACCGCCAATACCTAAGGTTTGTGGTGGCAGGAAATCATTACCAGTACAGAGTACTGCCCTTTGGCCTATCCTCCGCACCGCGAGTCTTCACAAAATGTCTCGCGGTCGTGGCGGCCCATCTCCGGCTTCACGGCCTCTATGTCTTTCCGTACCTCGACGACTGGCTCATCAGAGCAGCGTCCGCTCAGGAGGTCACCAACGCCACGTGCCGCACGGTGACTCTGCTGCAGCACTTGGGCTTTGTCATAAACTTCGCAAAGTCCACTTTGCTCCCCTCACAGGATCTCGAGTTCATCGGCGCAAGGCTGCACACTCCTCGGGCACGAGCGTACCTACCGCTCGACAGGGCTCAACGGCTCATGGACCTAGCCGACCGCTTTCGCAGCCAGCCCCTGGTCTCCGCCAGGCGCTTCCTGAGACTGCTCGGCCATATGGCTTCCACTGTCCATGTGACCCCCAATGCCCGCCTGAACATGCGGTCTGCTCAATGGTGTCTCCGCCAGCAGTGGCGACAAGCCACAGGCGGCCTGGCAGACCTAGTGCGCGTCTCCGAGCCGCTGCTCTCGTCTCTCCGGTGGTGGCTCCGGCAGCCGAACCTGATATTCGGAATGCCTTTCCAGTCACCTCAGCCGACCCGGGTGCTGACCACCGATGCATCCCTCCTGGGCTGGGGAGCACATTGCCAAGAGGCACGTACTCAGGGCCTCTGGACCACGTGGGAGTCTGCTCAGCAGATCAACTTCCTGGAGCTCAGGGCGATCCGCCTCGCTCTCAAGGCCTTCTCCCACCTGACTTCCCAACAGTCCGTCCTTGTCCAGACGGACAATCAGGTTGCCATGTTCTACGTGAACAAGCAGGGGGGCACGGGCTCCTTCCTCCTCTGCCGGGAGGCACAGAAGCTCTGCTCTTGGGCCGTCAGTCACGGCATTCTCCTCAAGGCAGTTTATCTCCCGGGCCAAGAAAATTGCCTTGCAGACAAACTCAGCAGGGTCCTCCAGCCGCACGAATGGCGTCTGTATCCCTTGGTAGTTCAGAAGCTCTTCCTCAAGTGGGGTCTCCCCACGGTGGATCTCTTTGCCAGTCCTCACAACCGGCAACTTCCTCGCTTCTGCTCTCGTCAGCCACACCCCCTTCGGGTTGCGGCGGACGCCTTTCTGATCTCGTGGTCGGGGAGCCTTCTGTACGCTTTCCCTCCCATCCCGCTGGTCTCTCGGACTCTTTTCAAGGTTCTCCGAGACAAAGCCTTCATGATCCTGGTGGCCCCTCGCTGGCCCAGGCAGCCGTGGTTTCCACTCCTGCTGCAACTGGCGGTGGAGGGCCCAATCCCTCTGGGGATACAACCGGATCTCCTCACTCAGGATCAGGGGTCCCTTCTGCACCCCAACCTCAGGTCTCTCAACCTTATGGCCTGGCTGCTGAGAGGGTAGTCCTTGCTCCCCTTCTCCTGCCGGCGGAGGTGGAGGAGGTCGTCTTAGCTTCGCGACGGCCTTCTACCCGCAAATGCTACGCCCTTAAATGGCGTCGCTTTGCAGTCTGGTGTACCCAGCAGTCTCAGGATCCCTTCTCCTGCCCGGTGTCGGTGATCTTGCAGTACTTGCTGCACCTCTCTAATCTGGGACTTAAGTCCAACTCCGTCAAAGTTCACCTCAGTGCTCTTTCAGCACATCATGTGCCAGTGGACGGCAGACCTCTCTCCAATGACCCTCTCGTAGCGAGGTTTCTCCGAGGTCTCCTTCTACTTAAACCACCTCTGCGCCCGCCAGCGCCTGACTGGGACCTGAATGTGGTTTTGCAGCGGATCACCTGTCCGCCTTTTGAACCTATGGCTACCTGTTCTCTACGTTTTCTGTCTTGGAAAACACTGTTCTTGATAGCCCTCACTTCCGCTAGGCGCGTAAGTGAATTGCAGGCCCTCGTGTCTGATCCCCCTTACACTAGGTTCTACAAGAATAGGGTAGTCCTACGGACTCACCCAAAATTTCTGCCTAAAGTGGTCTCCCCTTTTCACATCAATCAGGAGGTGGTACTTCCAACCTTCTTTCCCAGACCACACTCCAGCCGAGCTGAAACGGTCCTGCATACCCTGGACTGTAGAAGGGCATTGAACTTCTACCTTGACCGTACGCGGGAGCACCGTAAAGCTGCTCAGCCTTTTGTGTCTTTTGACCCCAATAAATTGGGGCTCCCGGTCTCCAAGCGTACTCTGTCCATCTGGGTTGCGGACTGTATCTCTTGGGCTTATGGGGCAGCCGGACTCTCCTTAGAAAGTCGCGTCACGGCTCATTGCGTTCGGGCAAAGGCCACGTCAGTGGCTTACCTCCGCTCTGTTCCGCTGGCAGACATCTGCCGGGCCGCTACTTGGTCTTCGAGCCAGACTTTTGCGGTCCATTACTGTCTCGAGAGGGAGTCCCGTAGGGACAGTGCTTTCGGACAGGCAGTCCTCCGTAATCTCTTTGAGGTCTGAGCAACTCCTACCCTCCATCCCGGATGTGGGCTACCGGTGGGTGATAATTCAGCGAAGATTCTATCCTTCTGTGCTGCTGAGCTAGAGGGAGCTCATTTTTGTGCTTAGGGTCTCCGGTAGCCTTGAGCTTGGGAGTCCCATAAGTGAGGACTGACTTCCTGCTTGGTCCTGGAGAAAGCGTAGTTACTCACCTGTAACAGGTGTTCTCCAGGAGCAGCAGGAATCAGTCCTCACTACCCTCCCTCCTCCCCTTGGAGTTGCAATCGTCTGCTTATGTTCTTTTTGCAAATTTTTATGCTGTCTTTTTTAGCTATGTCATCTGACTGGCTAAGATGGCACCCTCGGGCGGGAAGACGACCGCGCATGCGCGCTGCAATTCCCAAAGGCTTTCTTTGAAAGCTGGGGAAAATTGCTCCGCGAGGGCTCCGTCGGCGCCGACGTCACCCATAAGTGAGGACTGATTCCTGCTGCTCCTGGAGAACACCTGTTACAGGTGAGTAACTACGCTTTTTTTCAGTTCTGTATGTAAACCGTTATGATTACCTATATCATACAGAACAACTGAAATACATTCAATATTTTAACAATATAACCGGTGTGTGATTATAAACAATCAAGTATATTTACATGATTAATACAAATTTAACTTCTTTACAGTCGAGGTTGAATGAAAAGGTTTTTAGAATAGTTTTGGGAAGTTCCTAGGAAGTTATCGGAAGTGTAATCTAAGGAGTGTGTTGAGGGTGATTTGTCCTGAAAGGCTAGGGTGGTTGAGGGTGTGAGTAGTTCAGATAAGATTTTCCATGGAATGTGTACTATGTTGGGTCACCATTTGGAGTAGATTCATTCAGTGGATGCAGGAGAAGCTTCTTGACATACCATGTCTTCGGGAGCAGCTCTTTAAGTAAGCCCATGGAGGACAAAGCTGCCGAGATCGAGACAGAGTAGGTGACTCAGACTCGACTCTCAAGAAAGACTTCTACTCTTCCAAGGAAGAAGTCTCCAGGAAAGAAGCCTCCTTTCCATAGGAAGGGCCAACCCTATCGAGGTTATCCTCCATACACAGCCATTCTGACTCCTCAGCAGAGTCACCAGGGCAAGGGAGCAGTCCAAGGCCCACAAGCCCCAGCCTCCATCCCCAGCCCAGCCTGGGTCGGGTTTGGATGCCTCCAGCATAGCCTCTCTTCCTCTGGAGTATCAGCTGCCAATGGGGAGGCGCCTAGTCCATTTTGCCCACAGTTGGGCTTCCGTTACCACCGACTCATTGGCACTTCAGGTGATCATAGAGGGTTACCTCCTCCACCTTTCTTTCCAGGGACCCCCTCGGTCTCCCCTGCACCAGGCTCTTCTAATGCAAGAACTCACAGGGCTGTGAAGCCCATACCACACCACCTGAAAGGAAAAGGTTTTTACTCCAGGTACTTTCTGGTCCCAAAAAGAACAAGAGGACTGAGGCCCATCCTGGACCTGAGAAACCTGAACAAACTCCTGGTGTGGGAGAAGTTCAAGATGCTCTCCCTTGAAACACTGCTGCCCTACCCTACAGCAGGAGCTTGGCTATACTTATACCCACATCCTTATCCATCCCAGTCAAAGGCAGTACCTAAGATTCATGGTCGGGGGCAACCATTACCAGTACAGGGTTCTTCCCTTCAGCCTTGCCTCCGCACCAAGGATCTTCACCAAATGCCTGTCAGTGGTGGCTGCTTATCTTCATCTCCAAGGGGCCTTTGTCTTCCCTTACCTGGATGACTGGCTCGTAAAAGGAGACACATCAGGCCACAGGACGCACCATCACGGTCCTACAACACCTGGGATTAGTGATAAATCACCCAAAATCCCATCTCACCCTAACTCAAGACTTGGAGTTCATAGGGGCTTGCCTGGACACCCTCCATGCCATGGCTTTTCTTCCCCAGGACAGGGCAGATTGCCTCACGGCCCTGGCAACTGAACTGCAATGCCTTCACATGCTGGCAGCTCAGTGGTGTCTCCGCTCACACTGAACCCAAGCCACAGGCAGCCTCTGGGACAGTGTCTCTGTGTCACATCAGCTGGCGGAGTCCCTCGGTTGGTATGTGAGGACTGAGTTCCTGATTGTTCCTGGAGAAAGCATAGTTACTCACCTGCAACAGGTGTTCTCCAACCCCTTCCGGTGTCCTTCCAACCCCTGAGCCCCCTAGAGGGTCCTCACGACAAATGCTTCCCTGCTGGGCTGTGGTGCCCACTGAGAGGAATTGCGCACCCAGGGCATCTGGTCCTTCGAGGAGAACCAGCAGCAGATCAACCTGCTGGAACTCAAGGCAGCCATCTTTGTGCTCAAGGCTTCCCAGCACCACCTGCAACATCAATCTGTGCTCGTCATGATGATCTATCTAAACAAGCAAGGTGGCACAGGCTCCTTCCGCCTCTGCCAGGAGGCAGTAGCTCTCTTCTTGTATGCGACCAGACAGGGTATGCTCCTCAGGGCGGTATACTTCCTGGGCCAGGACAATGCTCTGGCGGACAGGCTGAGCAGGGTCCTCCAACCACACGAGTGGCGCCTGGATAGGGGCGACACAGTGAACCTCGACCTCTTTGCCAGCCCGACCAACACTCGGCTACCACGTTTATGCTGCCCACAGCCACACCCGGCTCGGATAGTAGCAGATGCCTTCCTCATCTTGTGGTCGGGAGGGTCTGTTGTATGCCTTCCCTCCCACACATCTGATAGCACGAACCCTCTTCAAGATCCAGCAAGACAAGGCCTCTCTGATTCTAGTGGACCTGAACTGGCCCAGGCATCCTTAGTTTCCTCTACTGCTTCGTCACTCGACGGAGTCCCCAGTCCATTTTGGGAGCTCACTGGGACATTTCACCCAGGAGTGGGGCTCAATCCTCCACCCCAGTCTGGGGTCCTTGTCCCTCACAGCATGGCTGCTGAATGGGTCACCTTAGCACCCCTCAACCTCCCCAAGGAAAAGGTCATCCTGGCCTCTTGCAAGGACTCTACGAGATGGGCCTATGCCTTCAAGTGGCGCAGGTTCTCCTTATAGTGCAAGGAGCAGCGGGTGAACCGTTCTCCTGCCTGGTGCATGCGGTGCTGCAGTACTTACTCTACCTTTCGCATTCCGCACTTAATCCAACTCCATCAGGGTGCACCTGAGCGCACTCTCCGGGAACCACCACTCCATAGAGGGCAAGCCTCTTTCCATGCAGCCCCTCTTTACCTGATTCATGTGGGGTCTATTGCTCTTGAAGCCTGCCCCCAGCGGAATGGGATCTCAGTGTGGTCCTGGCACAGCTTACCAAGCTGCCCTTCAAATCCATGTGGCTACTTGCCACCTGAGATACCTACCCTGGAAGGTGGCCTCAGAGTCTGCGAGCTTCAGGCCCTGGTGGCCGAGCCACCTTATACCAAGTTCTACAAGAACAGGGTCATGCTCCACACTCACCCGAAGTTTCTTCCAAAGGTGGTGTCTGATTTCCACCTCATCCAGGAGGTGGTACTCCCTACCTTCTTTCCATGGCTCCACACCAACAAGGCGTAGGCCGTTCTCAATACTCTGGACTGCAAAAGGGCCCTGTCCTATCTACAGCGTACTCAGGGCCACCACAAAGCCTCAAAACCTTTTGTCTCATATGACCCCAGTTGTCTGTGGGAGCTGTCACCAAGCGGACCCTGTCCATCTGGGTGGTGGACTGCATCACCTTCGCCCACAACCAAACTGGGCTGCTGCTGGAGCGCTAGGTCACAGCCCATAATGTCAGGGCTATGGCAACTTCAGTTGCGAGCCTTCACTCTGTTCCCATGGCAGACATTTGCTGGGCTGCCACCTGGTCTTTGGGTCCTCACTTTTGCAGCTCACTACTGCCTGGAGAGGGAGTCCAGATAGGACAGGGCCTTTGGCTAGGCCGTACTACATAATCTGTTCAGGGTTTAGGCAACTCCTGCCCTCCTACCCTTCTTGTTTGGACTACCGGAGCCATGGTTCTCCCTGGATGCTGGGGTTCTCAGATCTGTCCTCTGATTTGCTTGCAGCTGCTTATGGCTAAGCCATGTATTTTCTACAGGTCATTGGTAGCCTGTAGCTAGGGAGTCCCATATGTGAGGACTGGCTTCCTGCTTGTTCCTGGAGAAAGCGTAACTACTCACCTGTAACTGGTATTCTCCAGAGACAGCAGGAATCGGTCCTCACAACCCTCCCTCCTCCCTTTGTAGTTGCTGTAATTTTTGCCATCCCTTTTGTCTGCTCTGGCTATGTCATCTGACTGAGCAAGATGGCACCTTGGGGTAAGATGGCACCTTGGGGTGGCATCTCCCAAAGGCTTTCTTTGAAAGCTGGGGAGATGCTTCTGAAAGGGCTCCATCGATGTCGATGTCACCCATATGTGAGGACTGATTCCTGCTGTCCCTGGAGAACACCAGTTACAGGTGAGTTAACTACGCTTTCTCTTTTGTGTTTAGCTAAGATTTTAGAGAAATTGGTGCTGTCACAATTACAGAGCTTTATTGATGAGCATAATTTGTTATTGCAGTCAGTTTGGATTTCGTCCCAATCATAGGACTGAAACACTATTATTGACTCTCATTGAAGAGTTTCTTGCTGGTTTTGATCAGGGTAGATCATTTTTATTAGTGTTGCTTGATGTATTTGCCACGTTTGACACTGTGGACCATTTCTTACTTTTAACTAGGCTTGGTGAGATGGGAATACAAGGTAAGGTATTTTCTCCAGGAACAAGCAGGAAGTCAGTCCTTACTTATGGGTGACGTCGGCACCAACGGAGCCCGCGCGGAGTAATTCCCCAGCTTTAAAGAAATTCTTTGGAATTGCTGCCACGCATGCGTGGTCCACTTCCCGCCCAAAGGTGCCATCTTGCTCAGTCTCCCTTTTTCCGCAGAGCCCTTCGGACACATGTCCTCGTCCCTTGGAAAAAGTTTTTTTCTTCCCGGTCTTTTGGCCTCTTTTCCGGTAGCACCAGTCCTCTCTCATCCTCCCTGTCACCCCTGCTCTGGTGGTGGGCCAGGGGATCCCTTTTTTCTCCTTTAGTGTTTTTTTCCCCTCACGCCCTTTTCACGTCCTTTTTTTCTTCCAACCGCTGGCCTCGGGGAGTCTTCAACCTCGCAGGGGCCCTTTTTGCCACTGGCTTCAAGAAATGTGACAGATGCTCCCAGAATATGTTGTTCATGGACACCCATGACGTCTGCGGTGTCTGGGAGCCGACACAACCTGGAGTTCTGCTCGCTCTGTAAGAAAATGTCCGCTAAGGCCTTGCTAAGCCATAAGCAGAAGTCCGATGACATTTTCCCTAAGGCACTCCCAGGGTCACCAGTGGCGCCTCACCCCACCAGTCAACCACTTGTGGGGTCCCCCGCAGTGACCCTGTACCCCAGGCATCACTCCGATCAGGGTTCGCCCAAGGTGGAGTGGGAAAAGAAGACAATGACCTTAAAGTTGCTGTCGGGGGCTCCAGACAGGCGTGATCAGTCTCGCGCTCATTCCCTTAGCCCTCCTTGGCGTTCCGAAGAGTCAGATAAGGAGCAGCCTCGAAAGGTACCTCATACGGATATGGAGACCTCCGGCAATGACGCCCAGTCTCCTGAGGGTTGTCCCGGCGAGGACCCTTTCTCCTCCTCCACACCAGACCCGGTAAGCCCGGTGTTGACGGTGTAAGGACCCATTCCTGAGTGGGAGTCCCGTATGCTGGCACTGGAGCGCAGTGTTTCTGCCTTCCAAGCTGCCCAGCAGATGCTTTTCCCAGCACGGCTGGCTCGGGCCTCTAGACAGAGGGTCCCAAAAACTGCCTTGGAAACCCCCGAGAGCCGTGGGCCTCGTGAGGGTCCTCGGCACCGGTCTCGCTCGCCTTTCCGTTCCTCGGGGGTGAGGTCTTCCAGAGTCAGTGCCTCCGGCTTTAAGTGGACCTCGGCCACTGAACGCAGGGATCAGCCCAACTCAGAGTTCTCCTCGGACCTCTTGGTCTGGGAATTGGAAGGGGATATGTCCCCTGAAACCCGCATCCATAGGGACCTTCCTTCTGATCCGTCCTCTACCGCCTCACAAAGGTGGTCGCCCCCCGAAGACACCACCTTCTTGGTGTTTGTGCGGGATATAGCTTGAGCCCTCAATCTGCCCACGCAGACCGAGGAAGAGCCGAGGGCAGAAGAACTCGACATCTTGCAATATGAGTCTCTCCCTAGGGAGTCTCTCACAGTCCCGGTACCGTCCATCCTGACCCGGCTGCTCCTTCGCATGTGGGAAGCACCCGCCTCGTCCCAATTGCCAGTAAAAAAAAAAAAAAACAACCCTCGATGCCATGTACAGGGTCCAGCGTGGTCTGGGGTTCCAGAAGACTCAACTTCCCCATACCTTCATGGTAGTTGAATCCGTGATGCAGAAGCATAAGAGCCTGAAGTCGCACTCGTCGGTCCCACCTGGTAGGGAATCCTGTGCCCTCGGGTGCAAGGCTTACCAGGGATCCATGCTGGCATGCCACATCCAGGCTTACCAACTGTATATAGGGATGTTCCTTCGTGACCTCGCTAAAGAGCTCAGCGGTTTCTCCGCGGGCCTTGGATGCACACACTGCCTCAGATTCCAGACCCTTCCGAGATCGGTTGCGGACTGCTCAAAATACCTTTTCTGCGCCGCATATGACAGGTTCGAGTCTTTCGCCCATGTGGCAGCGGCTGGCGTCAAGCATGGCTCCAGTCTTCAGACCTAGAACAATGGGTCCAGGAGAAGCTCTTGGATGTCCCCTGCCTCGGCGAACAACTGTTCGGAAAGCCCATGGAGGACAAGGCAGCCGAGATCGAGATGGAGTTTGTGACCCGCACCCGTCTGTCTCGTAAAACCATTTCTCTTCCGCGGAAGAAGCACAGCAAGAAGCCTTTCTTCCAGAGGAAGGGTCTCCCTTACCAGTGATACCCCCCTATCCACCCACCTCAGCGCCAGTGGCCAGGGCAAAGATGGAGCTCAGGGTCACCGGAAACCAAAGGGTCCCAAAGCTCAACTACCGGCACCACCCCAGCCAGCCCCGGGGTTTTGTCGCGAAGTGCTTAGCCCATCGCCTCCCGGCGGCACTTCCTCCCGAGGTGGGGTGTCTGTCCCTTTTCGCCCCCGAATGGACGGCCATTACATCGGACACCTGGGTCCTTCAGGCAATCCGGGACGGTTATCGTCTTTGTCTGGACAGACTCCCTCCTCCCTTCTCCTCAGCGGAGTCTACTCAGCTTCCCTCGCACCAGGCTTGCTTGCAGCAAGAGCTGATCAACCTGCTCTATCAACAGGTGGTCGAGAGAGTTCTGCCGCATCTCCGGGGTTGGGGGTTTTACTCCTGGTACTTCCTCGTTCCGAAGAGGATGGGAGGCCTGTGCCCCGTCCTCGATCTCAGAAATCTGAAGAAATTTCTGGTGCGGGAGAAGTTCAGGATGCTATCGCTTGGCGTCCTGCTCCCCTTCCTTCAGTAGGGCGATTGGCTATGCTCCTTGGATCTCGGAGATGCTTAAGCCCACATCCCGGTCCACCCCCAAGCACAGGGAGCACCTGCGCTTCAGGGTGCAAGGTGAGCACTTCCACTACAGAGTGCTCCCTTTCAGGTTTGCGTCTGCCCCGCATGTCTTCACAAAATGCCTGTCAGTGGCCGCAGCCCACCTCCGTCTACAGGGCATATCCGTCTATCCTTACCTGGGCGACTGGCTCGTCACAGGCACATCGGCAGAGGACACTCGTTCTCCGCGTCACGCACGGTCCTCCTCCTCGAGCGCCTCTGTTTCCTAATCAACTAGTCCAAGTCCCACTTCCAGCCGGTGTAGACCCTGGAGTTCATCAGCGCTCTTCTCGACAAGGGACGGGCGAATGCCTTCTTCCCTCGGGCATGCATGGAGCAGCACCGCTCTCTAGCTGCCGAGGTCCAAAGCCTGTCTAGAGTCTCGGTGTGAGCCATGTTGCATCTTCTGGGGCACATGGCCTCGACTGTCCATGTCATCCCCCACGCTCGCATGCATATGCAAGGGGCCCAATGGTGCCTCAGTGCACAGTGGACCCAAGCCTTGGGCCGCCTCCAGGATCCTGTGTCGGTCTCCCGCAACCTCTCCAGTTCCCTAGATTGATGACTGAACCCCCAAAGCCTTCTTCGAGGCATGCTCTTCCACACTTGACAACACGAGCTCATCTTGATGATGGATGCCTCACTGTTGGGCTGGGGAGCCCACTGCAGCAACCTCCATACTCAAAGGCGGTGTTCACCCGAGAAATCTGTGCAGCAGATCAACCTGCTCGAGCTTTGAGCAGTCCGGATGGCCCTGAAGGTCTTCGAGCACCACCTGCGAGGCAAGTCGGTGCTCGTGCAGACCAACAAGGTCGTGATGTTCTACATAAACAAGGAGGGGGTATGGGCTCCTGCCTCCTCTAAGAACATAAGAACATAAGACATGCCATACTGGGTCAGACCGAGGTCCATCAAGCCCAGTATCCTGTTTCCAACAGTGGCCAATCTAGGTCATACGTACCTAGCAATATCCCCAAAAGACACAGGTTCCACAATGCTTGTACTGGGTCAAGCATTGATATCCTGGGTCCCTTTTTAATAGTGGTTTATGGACCTTTCCTCCAGGAACTTGTCCAAACCTTTTTTAAACCCAGCTATACTAACAGCCCTTACTACATCCTCCGGTAACAGATTCCAGAGTTTGATTACACGTTGAGTGAAAAAATATTTTCTCGTATTTGTCTTAAATAGTTTACCCTGTAGCTTCATTACATGTCCCCTAGTCTTTCTATATTCTGATAGCGTAAACAATTGATCCACGTTTATCCGTTCCACTCCATTCATTAATTTATAGACCTCTATCATATCTCCCCTCAGCCGTCTCTTTTCCAGGCTAAAGAGCCCTAACCTTTTTAGCCTCTCTTCATAGGAGTAGCCTTCCATCCCCTTCACCAATTTGGTGGCTCTTCTCTGTACTTTTTCTAATAACGCTATGTCCTTTTTAAGATACGGTGACCAGAATTGCACACAATATTCAAGGTGCGGTCGTACCATGGAGCGATACAGAGGCATTATAATATCCTTTGTTTTATTCTCCATTCCTTTCCTTATGATACCTAGCATTCTATTTGCTTTCTTGGCCGCCGCTGCACACTGGGCGGAGGGTTTTAACATGTTATCCACGATGACTCCTAAATCCTTTTCCTGGGTGGTGGTTTCTAATATGGAGCCTTGCATCGTGTAACAATAGTGTGGGTTGTTCTTTCCTAGGTGCATAACTTTGCATTTGTCCACATTAAATTTCATCTGCCATTTGGATGCCCAGTCTTCCAATTTATCCAGATCCTCCTGCAGTTTTCCACAATCCTCTTGGGTTTTAACAACTTTAAACAGTTTTGTGTCATCTGCAAATTTGATAACCTCACTAGTTATTCCCTTTTCCAGGTCATTTATGAATATGTCAAAAAGTAGCGGACCCAGTACAGATCCCTGGGGTACTCCACTATTCACTTTTTTCCATTGGGAATATTGGCCATTTAGCCCTACCCTCTGCTTTCTCTCTTTTAACCAGTTCCCGATCCACAATAGTACACTGCCTCCTATCCCATGACTTTTTAGCTTCGCCAAAAGTCTCTGATGGGGGGACCTTGTCAAAAGCTTTCTGGAAGTCCAGATATCGGGAGGCAGTCGTCTTCTGCTCCTTCGCCGTACGCCAGGGCATGACCCTGAGAGCAGTCTACCTCCCGGGCCAGGGCAATGTCCTTGCGGACAGACTCAGGCTCCTTTGCCCACACGAGTGGCGCCTTAGTCCAGAGGTGGTTCTCCACTTTTTCCGCCATTGGGGGACTCTGTCCTTGGACCTGTTCACTAGCCCAGCGAACACGCAGCTTCCCCGCTTTGCGGGCCGATACTGCACCCGAGTAGGGTAGCCCCAGATGCGTTCCTCCTGAACTGGACCTCCGGGCTTCTGTATGCATTCCCTCCTCTCATTGCGAGGACCCTCCACAAGATTCAGCGGGACCGAGCCTTGATGATCCTCATGGCTCCTTTGTGGCCTCGACAGCCCTGGTTCCTGCTTTTGCTCCGGCTCTTGTTAGAACATCCAGTTCCCCTGGGCAGTACCCCAGGACTGCTAACACAGGAGGAGGGAAGGGGTGCTCCACCCAAACCTGGTTTCGCTATCCCTGACAGCCTGGCGGCTGAACTGGTGTCTCTAGCCTCGCTGCACCTCCCAGAGGAGATTGAGGAGGTCCTCCTCGTGTCGAGGAAGGACTTGACAAGACAGGCCTATGCCCTGAAGTGGCAGCGCTTCTCGGTCTGGTGCTCCGAGCTCCGGATCAACCCATTCTCCTGCTCTACCTAGTGGGTTCTCCAGTGCCTCTTCCACCTCTCGCGGGTGGGACTGAAATCCAGTTCGGTCCGAGTTCACCTGAGCGCCATCTCAGCCAACCACTTCCCTGTCGAGGGTACACCCCTCTCGGGCCAGCCTCTGGTTTCCCGCTTCATGCGGGGCCTCTTACTTTCCAAGCCCCCCGTCTGGCCCCCACCGGCGGAGTGGGATCTGAATGTCATGCTTATCCAGCTGACGCAGCCGCCCTTTGAGCTGATGATGACGTGCTCACTTCGACACCTCTCAAGGAAGGTAGTCTTCCTGGTGGCGCTCACCCTTGGCCCAGCGGATCAGCGAGCTGCAAGCCCTCATAGCTGCATCTACCTACACAAGGTTCTATGGGAACAGAGTGGTTCTTCAAACCCACCCCAAGTTCCTACCGAAAGTTGTTTCAGATTTCCATCTCAACCAAGAGAGCATCCTACCGACTTTCTTCCCGAGACCCCATGCTGACCAGGCATTGGCAGTCCTTCATACGCTCGATTGCAAGAGGGCCTTCTACCTGCAGCGCACCCAGGGTCATTGCAGGTCTGACTGGCTCTTCATTGCCTGTGATCCTAATTGCCTGGGGATCGCAGTCACCAAGCGCACCATTTCCATCTGGGTGGCAGACTGCATCGCCTTCGCTCAGGCAAAGGCTGGGACCCCGTTGGATCGTCAAGTCACCGCCCACAGCTGTGCTCAGTGCCCCTGACAGACATTTGCCGGGCTGCGACCTGGTCTTCAGCGAATGCCTTCACTTCACATAACTTCCTGGAGAGGGAGTCCCATTGGGACAGAGCCTTCAGCGATGCTGTACTCTGGAATCTGTTCAGGCTATAAGCAACTTCTGCCTTCCAAGCTGCCTTCTGTGACTACTGTGAGCTTGGCCTCGGACCCGAGGACTTGGGCTTCCTTTGGTCATCGGCTTCTGCTCATGGCCTTGCAGAGGCATTTTTGGCTTGCAGGTTTCAGTAGCCTGTAGCTGGGGAGTCCCATAAGTGAGGACTGACTTCCTGCTTGTTCCTGGAGAAAGCATAGTTACTCACCTGTAACAGTTGTTCTCCAGGGACAGCAGGAATCAGTCCTTGCCACCCTCCCTTAAGAGTTGCCATTTTTGTTTTTCTTCCCTTGCCATCTGCTGAGTAGGATTCTAGCCATGGGACCTGACTGAGCAAGATGGCACCTTTGGGCGGGAAGAGGACCACGCATGCGTGGCAACATTCCCAAAGGCTTTCTTTGAAAGCTGGGGAATTGCTCCGCACAGGCTCCGTCAGTGCCGACGTCACCCATAAGTGAGGGCTGATTCCTGCTGTCCCTGGAGAACACCTGTTACAGATGAGTAACTGTTTTCTTGGTTCACATCTTTCTTACAGGATAGATTTATTTTAGTTTGATCATTGGGTCAAGTACCATCTTGGAAATGCATTGAGGCAGTGGTGCCACAAGGCTCTGCGCTCTCAGCTACATTTTTTAATCTTTACTTTGCTCCTAGTCAAAGAATATTTGACAGTCTGGATGTCAAATTTCAAGTGTATGCGGACGGCGTACAGTTCATTGTTCCTATCTCTACGTCATGGGATAATTCTTTAAAGAATGCAGAATTTTACCTTAATTCAGTTAGGGTATGGATGTCTCAGAATAGGTTAAAATTGAACATGATGAGAGCAATTTTGTATTTGTCTTTGAATCTTTCAAACCCTCTTAAGTTTGAATTCTGTGACTGGATCCTTTTCCTTAGAGCTATCATGCGGTGAGAGATCTAGGAGTATGGGTGGATACGCATGCATGACTAAATACAAAAATTAGTTTGAGCCACTTATTTTAAATTGTATCTTCTTTGGAGACTAAAACCATACTTATCTTGTAGTAATTTTTGATCTGTACTACAAGTCTCACCTTTAGACTATTGTGTCTTTTTTTAAAGCTTTCAAAAGCTTCTGTGTCTCCTTTACAATCAGTTCAAAATGCTGCTGCGCATCTTTTAACTGGATTCAAACTTTCTGAAAAATTATGCATCAATTATTTGTCTTGCATTGGCTTCCTATTAATTTTTGTGTTTTGTACAAAGTGATTATGATAACTTTTAAATGATTCCATAATGTGGCTCCTGTTTGTCTATCAACTTTGCTTAGGCCTTATCGTCCTTCTTGTCCGTTATGATCTCAGGATGTGCAATTATTAGTAGTTCCTCCTTTTAAAAAGATTCATCTTCAGTCAATATGTAAGAGGATTTTTTTCTATGAGTGCTCCATCTACTGTATTTGGAACTCTCTTCCGAATGAGTTACGTGCTGAAGAAGAGTTGATTGTTTTTCGGCGAAAACTTATTTCCCTGGATTTGTTTGATTGGTAGATGAAATGCTGTGGGCAATTATTTTTATGATAAAACTAATCCAGTGTGGTTTTCAGATGGCAGTCTTTTTTTTTCTTTTAGTTTTAATCTCATATTGTTTTATTTTGTATGATTTTATTGGTATGTTATGTATTGTGTATGTTTTTTATTACTTGCTTCGGTGTTTGTACTGCCTATAAAGCCTTTTAAATAAATAATAAATATGTAAACCACATCATATCAGAGCCCATACTCTCCAGAGATGCAGATTTCAAGAGAGCCATCTGCAAGCCAGTAAATGGAAATTACACTTACCTGGTAATTGTGGTTCCTTGAGGGAATCCAGTTTAGTCCAAACATCTGGGTAGTGCACCTCCTCCTGCAGCCTAGAGATTGGGCATGTCCAAAAATGTGACATCACTGCATGTAGCTCCTCATCTCTCCCAGGAGTCCCCAGTGAACTATTGACAAAGCACACTCAAAGGAGCAACAAAAAAAATCTGCATTAAACCTAACAGAAACAAAACTGAAACCGTGGAACTCTGCGCCCCAGAAAACGCTTTATTTCTTTTTTTTTTTTTTGGAAATCAGATAGGCAAGGGTTCTTCTGCCTGCCTCCTACCGTCGAAGCCATCCCATAGACAGAAGCATGGAAATAAAACAGTGAACCGTACTTACCAGTAACCGTACACCCTTTAACATGTTCTTCAGCCCTTGACAACTATCCCGGGCGGGAATGAGGACTAAACTGGATTCCCTCAAGGAACCACAATTACCAGGTAAGTGTAATTTCCATTTCCTTTTCGGTCATCCAGTTTAGTCCAAACGTCTGGGATGTAACCGAGCAGTAACTACAGGGAGGGACCTTTCCAACCGGCCTACAACACGGCTGATCCGAAAACCACATCTTGCGCTGAAGAGACGTCCAGTCGATAATGCTTGCTGAAAGTATGAAGGGACGACCAAGTAGCCGCTCAACAGATTTCCACCGGTGGCACCAAGCCGTGTTCCGCCCACGAAGCCGCTTGTGCCCTGGTGGAATGAGCTCGTAATCCTGCCGGAACTACTCTATCTTCCAGGAGATAAGCCGAAGCAATCGCTTTTCTAATCCACCGAGAGATAGACGCTTTAGCCGCCGCTTCACCCTTGCAGCTGCCCCCGAACAGGACAAACAACAGATCTGATTTACGAAAGTCCCCTGACACCTTCAGGTACTGCAGCAAAACACGCTTTAAGTCCAAGCGCCGCAAACTGCGATGCGCCGCCGCCCCTTCGGACGAACCCAGGACTGGCAACAAAACCACCTGATTCAAGTGAAAAGGGGAAACTACCTTTGGCAAAAAGGACGGCACCGGTCTCAAAACCACCTTTTCCCTAGAAAAGACCAAGAACGGCTCACGGCAAGACAACGCCTGTAGTTCCGAAATGCGCCTAGCTGAACAAATGGCTACCAAGAATACAGTCTTTAGCGTCAAATCCTTTACCGACGCCTTATGCAACGGCTCAAAGGGCTAAAGCCCCCAATACCAAATTAAGATCCCACGAAGGAACCAGGACTCTCCGAGCCGGACGAAGATTGGATACGGCCTTCAGGAAACGCAGCACATCCAGTTGAGTTCCCAGCGGCACTCCTTGTACCTTACCCCTATAGCACGCTAAAGCAGCCAACTGAACCTTTAAGGAACTAGCTGCCAGACCCTTCTCAAACCCGTCCTGCAAAAAAGCTGAGCACCACCGGAACCGACGCAGTGGCTGCCCGGATTTGGCCCCTGGAACACCAATCTTCAAAAATCCGCCAAATGCGCACATACGCCAAGGACGTAGACGTCTTCCATGCCCTGAGCAAGGTGGAAATCACTGCCGCCGAATAACATCTCTTCCTTAACCTCGCCCGCTCAATGGCCAAACCGTAAGCGAGAATCGATCCACCTGCGGCATCCGCAGCGGTTCCTGTCATAACAGATCCTCTGACGCCGGCAACCTCCACGGGGCCCCATTGAGGAAACAGATCAAGTCTGCATACCATGGACGCCGCAGCCAATCGGGAGCCACCAATAACACATTCCCCCGATGCGCTTCGATCCTTTGCACCACTCTGCTGATCAACGCCCACTGCGGGACTACATAAAGCAGACCCAACGTCGGCCACGGCTGCATCAGCGCGTCGAGCCCTTCCGACATCCTTTCCCGACGTCTGCTGAAAAAAGGCTTACTTTTGCTGACTGGAACGTCGCCATGAGATCCATAATTGGCGTCCCCCATCTGCGGATTATTTGCGCAAAGATCTTGGAATGCAACTCCCACTCTCTGGCCTCCACTCTTACTCTGCTGAGGAAGTCTGCCATTACATTGTCCTTCCCTGCAATGTGCGCCGCCGACAGGGCTACAAGTCGAGGCTCCACCCACTGAAAGAGCTCTTCGGCCTCTGCCTCCATGGCTAGACTGCCAGTGCCGCCCTGATGATTTATGTAAGCCACCGTCGCCGAGTTGTCTGACAACACTCGCACTGCTCTGCCTGTTACCGTAGCCTCGAATGCTCGCAACGCTCGAGCCACTGCACGAAGTTCCAGCCTGTTGATTGACCACGTGGCCTCCAGAGCTGACTACTGCCCCTGCGTGAAGAGCTCTCCGCAATGAGCTCCCCAGCCCGCAAGACTGGCATCGGTCAACAGCGGCAGCCACTCCGGTAGCTTTAGACTCATCCCCGCGACCAGAGACCCCGGAAGAAGCCACCACCTAAGGGCACTCCTGACCCTGGCTGGGCAAGGCAGCTGCGCGTTCGAGTCCTCCTGATGGGACCAGCGACAAAGCAACGCTCTCTGCAACGGATGCATATGAAACCTGGCCCAGGGAACAGTCTCTAAAGATGCCGCCATAGTTCCCAGAACTTGTAGGTAACTCCAAGCCGAGGGAGCTGTCGACGCCAGGAACAGACGAAGCAACTCCTGCAACTTCCGAACCCGACTCGCCGGCAGAAACACTCTCCCTAATCGAGTATCGAACCGTACCCCCAGATACTCCAGATCCTGAGTTGGTACCAGGCGACTCTTTGCCATATTGACCACCCAGCCGAGATTCTGTAGAAATTTCACTACCCTGTCTGTCACCTGAACGCTCTCGGCTTCGGACTTTGCGCGAATCAACCAATCGTCCAAATAGGGATGAACCAGGATTCCTTCCTTGCGCAACACCGCCGCCGCCCCCACCACCATAATCTTGGTAAAGGTGCGCGGCACCATTGCAAGACCGAAGGGCAGGGCCTGAAATTGATAATGCCCCCACGGCAGAGCAAAACGAAGGTATCGGCGATGAGCCTCCCTGATCGGAATATGCAGATAGGCCTCCATAAGATCGAGATGTCAAGTACTCCCCTTGCCTTACTGCAACAATGACAGACCTCAAGGTCTCCATCCAAAAATGTGGTACTCGGAGGCAACGGTTCACGCCTTTTAGATCCAAGATGGGCCGCACGGACCCATCCTTTTTCGGAACTATGAAATAGATTGAAACAGCCTGAAAATAAATGAAAACGCCGAAGAATCTATACTAATGCTCCTTAGCCTAGCCCTAAAGTGAGCCCAGCACAAGGCTCACACGTCTTCCTGCTGCCTGGAGACTGGACACACTGGGGACTCCTGGGAGAGATGAGGAGCTACATGCAGTGATGTCACGTTTTTTGACATGTCCAGTCTCCAGGCTGCAGGTGGAGGTGCACTACCCAGACGTTTGGACTAAACTGGATGACCAAAAAGGAACTTTCATTGCTTAATATATTGACTTCCTATTACAGAATGGACCAGCTTTCAGTCAAGGATAGTGCTTTGGTTAAGCCGTACGAAGCAGTCTGCATGTAGACTGTCTTAACTCTTGCATGCATATCTGAAATGGGATAATTTCTCACATGCCCTGGAACAACCCTAAAATTATGAGTCGCCCATTTGTATGCCTGTTTTTTTGATTGAGAAAGCAAAGTTGCTTACCTGTAACAGATGCTCTTAACCTTTTTCCTGGCACTACCACAAAAACACTATTAATTTCTTAACAGTGTTTTTTCTTACTACATGTAATGACTGCAAGACATAAGTATAGTGTCAATAGATTGAGTTTGTCTTTGTAGTTTATCTATGTTCCTATACAGGAACATTGCCAAGAAATTGTACATTCAATCCATGCAAGAGAACATCCTACTAGAACGCAAAAATAATAGATAAATCAAGCAGATACTAGTGACTAATGCTATAGTATGCATGTCTTTCACTTGTGGTAGTCCACAAAGCAAGTTTTGCCTTTATCGGAGTGAAGCCAGACCTTGCAGACCCTGCACATAACCGTAGTGTTCTTCGAACACATGCGACAGCATCCCTGCGTGCAGCTGATGCGTTCATGAAGTAACTCCTGTGCCTTCCGGACATCTTTTGGCTAGTTGGCTACGTGATTTGATCTGATTGAATGTTCCTGAATGGCAGTGCCCTTCATGAGACACAAGGTGATGTCATGTTTGAATGTCAGATGATCCATGTCACTTCCATGAAGGTGACAGTGTATTTTCCAAGCAGCCACAACAGATACGTTGAGGACGTTTGTGAATAGTGTCCACCACCATTTCTTTCCACGCACAGATGGCCTGTAGCTTGCTAAGAGTCTGTCCATGAGATCCATTCCACCCATTCCTTCATTATAGCGCTTCACCACAAAGGGTTGAGACACAGCAACATCTGATGTACCTTTGACTCGGCGATGTGCGGTTTGGAGTGGGTCATGTGTGAGATTGTTGCTGGCAATGCAGACAACAGAATTGTCATGCCACTTTGCTACATAGACTGACCCATCACATCGGTAATCATAGTCTCCTCGTTGGCCACTCTTCTTCATGTCCTTTGTACTTCGAAGTTCTTCGTGTGCTCCGCCAGGTCTCAGTTCCCGAATGGTTCCTGTAGCTGCAACATTTCTCTCTGTGAGTGACTTGATCAGTGTGTAACTTGTAAAAAAAACTATCGAAGAACAGGTGGTGACGAATTACATCTGAATGCTTTTCAATAACATCAACCATATGGTTTATGACCCTGGAGCCCAGAGGATCCATCGAATGTGTAGAACTTTCTTGTCTGGTGTACAGCTTAATGTTGTAAGGGTAGCCGTCGATGCCACACATACACCACCACTTAAAACCAAATCAAATTTGTTTTCCTCTTATAAACATTTTCATGCTGTGGCGGCCAAAGTACGGAGTACTTGAGTCAGTACTCAATTCATGGTGGAAAACCCAAACTGCACTAAATTCACGTTGACGGCAGTAATAAGTGGAGCAACATTTGTTTGTTCTGAAGCTGAGAGGAGTTCCTGCTCTGTCCCGGAGAGCACTGGGGACCACGTGAGCAGACCGGGCTATAAGACTAAGCCCCCACCGCGGGACGCGCACCGTGGGTGCGTGCCTGGGTACGTGCTCCGAAGGGGCGTGTCCTAAGGGGCAGGTCACACCCCTTTGGAGCCCCTTCGGAGCACATCGGAGCGGATCGGGTGAGATTGGTGTATTAACTGTATGGGGAAGCGTAAGAAGAAGCCCCCTCCTTCAGTGTCGTCTGGAAAATCTGTTAAGGTGGTGGGGCCCATGGATAGTCATCTTCGGTCCATGGTGCCACCCCCTGCTTCTTCGTCTCCAGCTGATTCTTCAGTATCGGTAAGTCCTGTCTCTCTGAATCCGTCTCCAGAGCCACGTAGGGTTTTAACCCCACCCAGCAAACAGCTGCAGGTATCGGATAGAGAACCTTTTCCTTCTGCAGATGGTAATCTTTCTGTTTCTACAATGCTTCCTGAGTCTTTTTTGAAGCTTGAAGGAGATACTGTTTCTGCACCTTGCCCAATTGATTTTTCCTTGCCATCTCTGGAAGATCCTTCACCCCCGACAGATGTTTCGTTACAAGATATATGGCGGATTGTGTCCAGAACTGAGCTTTCCTTTAAGTCGTCTTTGGCTAAAATTTCTACGTTTACTAAGGAGACTGTGAATCTTTTGTCTAACCATCAGGACAGATTGGGTTCTCTTGAGTCTCATAAGGTTAAAGTTGATAGTCAGATTGTCTCTATTCAAGGGACTATAGCTTCTTTTGTTCAGGATTCTTTGCACCTACATACTCGTGATGAAATAATTGAAAATGCTCTAAGGGTTAAAAATCTTAGATTGTTGAATTTTCCTCGTACGCACTACCTCTCTCCGAATATATTATTTACTAAATATTTAAAGGATGTTCTAAAAATTTCGGAACCAGAATCTGTTGTTTTGTCTAAAATATATTACTTGCCTACTGGCATTAGAGAGAATCTGGTTTCAGATTCGGAGGCAGGTGGTGCAATTATTGGGGATATGGATCATTTATCTGCTCAGAGTCTGGATCTGTCAGCCTATTTAGAGTCCTCTGTAGAGGAAATCTCTACTCGGGCTACTTTGTTAGTGGTGTTTTCATTAGAGCGGGATAAGGAGTTGATCTTGCGTTCTTTTTAAACATAGACAAGAAATGTTTTTTGGGCAGTTGATACGGGTTTACCCTGATGTGTGTCGTGCTACGCAATTGAAGAGGAAGGCCTTTCTTCTGCTTCGCCCTCGTGTCATAGCTTTAGGGGCCTCCTTTATACTTAAATATCCTTGTAAATGTGTTATCACACATAGAGTAAATCCTATATCTTCTTTTAAATCAACTCAACTAGAAACATTTTTGCATAATGTTGGTTGACAGTCGTTTTTTTGTTTAGTACAAAGGGTTTTTTGTTTAAATGTCTCCATCTCAGTTTTGGATTTAGTGTTTAATTTTCTTTCACACTCCATATTGTGGGCTGGGAGTAAATAACTTGTGTAAATTAGTTTGGATTATGTATTATTGCCTTTTATTTTTCTGTATTTCCTGTATGTAAAGGATTGAAACTTCAATAAAAAAAAAATAAAAAATAAGTGGAGCAACCTTAGCCGTCTTGTCGCCTGCTTTGAGTTCAGCATTGTCAGCCAAGTGAAAGTATTTTTTGAAGGTCTGATACCTCTTGCTACTCATGGCCTCACAGACAATAGGCACGCCTAGATCTTGCTGACTGCTCCAGTAGTCTGACTCCTGTGGCAGGGCGTGATAGCCAGACAACAGCAGGATTCCCAGAAAGTGACAAATTTCATCCATTGTGACTTGAAACTGACTGACTGGAAAATGGAGAAAGCGACAACAGAACAGGAAAACTGTCAGGTAAATGACTTGGCACCAGCGATGAAATTACCTTAGTGAACTTTGTTGACTTTCCACTGAATTGCCTGTTTCTGCTTCAGATTTTTACACTTTTTTGCTGGAGGGCTGCTTTCATCTTCACTACTAACACTCTCATCTTCGTCTGTCTCCTCTGCTATCACTTCCAGTTCGCCAGCAGTTTCAAAGGGGTGGTCGTTGTTCAAATTGTCAGGAACATCTTCAACATCACTGTCAGCTGCAGAATCACCTGCAGATGGCAGCAACACAATGATGGTTGTCGGACGAGTTAAACGTTCCACAGTTGACATAGCATCTTGGACTATAACTGCCCGATTAATTTTTCTACGTCTGGTGCCATAGAAGCTTCTTGTATCCATTGTTTATCAAAACTGAAGGAATTATCTGAAAACAATGCGCATTCGCAATTATTAGTCGACTTTTGGATAATCCTGGTAGTGTTCCTATATAGAAACATGAGACATACATAAAATTTACCCCCATCACAAATCAAATAAAATGTGAGTGCACCTGTGCAACATGACCAGGCATGCCTCATACACAATGATCAGCATCAAAATGTAAAACAACCAAGTATCTCAAAATTATAACTGCTAAATTTCTTACCCTCAAATTGTAAAAAATGTGCAAATTTAAGTGAAATTAAAACTGTTGTGCAACTGAAACCATTTAATGTTTGCACCGCTGTTAAATATGATGTCACCACTTGTTCACATTCTGCAAAGAATATTTGTATTCGAAAATCGCGTACATAAAAAATAGGTAACGTTTGTCATGTTCCCATACAGGAACATTGCCGGGAAAAAGGTTAATAGCAGGATTAAACAGGACACACAATCCCACCTGCCTCCCCCATTGTTGACTCAGAGCTTTCAGATGAGGGAACTGACGGCTACATGTGCTATGAACTTAGCTCTGAAGTCTTGGAGAGCTGTTCTGTCCCAGTTCCCTCTGATGATGCCCACTTATGTGCCTGATTAATCTTGCTGTCTAGGAAGAATACCTATTAAGGTAAGAAATTTTGCTTTACAGGTTTTTGAGGTAAGCAGGAGGCTACTGAATTTATTGAAATCTTGTACAGAAGAGATGGAAAAGAGTGCAAATAAGGAAGAATTTTTCTCTGTAAGGGCAACTCTTCCCATTCATGGTGTTCAGCATCCCTTCTAGATGTGGAATGAGGAGGGGTCTAGGCATTTGTAAGAAAAGGTATGACCATCTGGGTGCTGTAAGAAGTGCTAAATAGTAATTTTCAGTCAAATCTGCATATCCATGCAGTGAAGATGCTTTTCCTTTTCTTTCATAATCTTAAAATTCTTAACTACCCAAAAGCATCTGTTCACACAGCAGCCTAACTCTGCAACCTTGAATACCAGAAAACTGTTCTATGCAGTTCTGCGGCCATGAGCAGAAAATGTTTACCTTTTTTGTGAAATGGTTCATTTCTTTAACTTTAAGGATCTTCTTTTTGAAGCCTCTTTCAGGGGTTCTCAACCCTGTCCTTGGGACCCCACTAGCCAGTCGGGTTTTCAGGCTATCCACAATGAATATGAATGAGATATATATGCATTAGAAATAGCCTGCCAAACTGACTGGTTTGTGGCCCTCCAGTGCTGGATTTGGGGACCCCTGCCGTACACCTCTGTCAAGTACGATTGTGAGTGGGCAAGGTACAGATGTCCTCGACATCAAAAGGGTAGATAGAATGTGTCACATCCCTCCTAGTTTCTCACCACCACCAAAAAGTTGTCTAATAGACAATATTTTGGTGGTGGTGAGAGGCGAGGAGGTATGTGACATATTCCATCTAATCTTTTTGATGTCTTGGACATCTGTACCTTGCCCACTCACAATCTTAAATGACAGAGGTGTAAGGCCGGGGTCCCCAAATCCAGCATTGGAGGGCCACAAGCCAGTCAGTTTGGCAGGCTATTTCTAATGCATATATATCTCATTCATATTCATTGTGGATAGCCTGAAAACCCGACTGGCTAGTGGGGTCCCGAGGACAGGGTTGAGAACCACTGGGAGCATTAAAAGGGTAAAATTTGGACTTGACTCATAATAGCTACTTAAAGACAAGCAAGAATGTACTGGGCATTTTTTTAAGGTACTGTATTAGATTTTAAGGATTGAAGATCAGACCATTTTGTTTACCTTGCAAAGTGCAACAGCTATAGTTTAGCATATGAAAGTATCTGGAAAGTAAATTAAGCGGGCTTGGTTTTCTATCTCTTTCCTGTTTAGATTATTCGTGTTCTGTGGTGGTATTATTTCTCAAAGTTGATAGAGTTCATGGACACCTTTTTCTTCATTTTGCGGAAAAATAACCACCAGATCACAGTCTTGCATGTCTACCACCATGCCTCCATGTTGAACATTTGGTGGTTTGTTATGAACTGGGTGCCTTGTGGTCACTGTAAGTATTGTGGGGAAGGAGGGATAAAACAATGCTTGTGTTTACTGTTCATGATTTTGTGTAATTCTGAATAGATTGTAGGCATCCATTTCTGTATTAAAACTGCAGTTCCAGCAAAGCATTTTTTCCCTTCTGCTTGCTTTTAGATAGTGTAATCAACAGTTAAAATAGAAAATCATGAAATCTCATACCAGTTAATGTTTGCAATGTAAAAGCTGCTTCTGCAGGACCACACTTATAATTGTATATACGAAAGCGCTTTTGGAGTGGCGGAGCAGCCTAGTGGTTAGAGCACTGGCTTGGTAACCGAGACCAGGATTTGATTCCCACTAGCACTCCTTTTGGCCTTGGGCAAGGCACTTAATTCTCGATTGCCTCAGAAGAAAGGCCTGGCAATCCTATTTTCAGCCACACTGCCAAGAAAACCCAGGAGCTGCTGGGTTGCCAGGAGTCAGCATTGACTTGAAGGCACACATTGCATTTGCATTTGTTGTGCCCCTGATCTATTTCCTGTTCAAGCTTCACATGATCCCAAAGAAATGCAAACAGCTAAGTAGGCTCAAGGAAGTTTAGAATGATGTGAAGGCCATGAATGTGTTAAAACATTTTCAATTCCAAATGTAAAAAAGCGTAAATGTATGAAATACATTGTGCAACAAAAAAAAGATTGGAAGACTTAGAAATCAGATGTGGCAATAGAGATTTATTTATTTATTTTTTATTTAGTATACCGCTACTTCCAGCGATCAGCAGCGGTTTGATTACAGATTGGAAATTGTCAAATCATGACAGGAAATTTTTGAGGTATAAACACATTGATTAGACAGGAAAGCACAGCACACAGAGAACTATTTTACAGGGAACATGGGCTGTGGAGGGTTAAGTGGCTTGCCCAAGACCACAAGGAGCACCTGTGGGACTAGAAACCCCAGTCCTTCCAGCCCAAGGTTGCTGTCCTCTAGTGAGATTTGAACCCCCGACCTTCCGGCCCGAAGTACCTTGCCCCAACCACTAGGCCACTCCTCCACTCCAGAGATCAGAAACATCCTGAAGAATTTACTTTCTATTGAGTAAGACTTTAGTGAATTTACTTTCTATTGAGAAAGACTTTAGTGAATTTTAAGTAACTTGAAAAATTAGTTGTGTAAATTACTTTTTAAATTTAATTTTTGAAATGTGGACAATCCTTTATATATTTATTTATTTATTTATTTAACAGTATTTCTAAACCGCCTTATCTTAATAATCAAGGTGGTATCACAGCAAGCAATCAGGTAAAGTGTGTGTGTTGTACATGCAGTGAGGATAAAACTTAGTTGTGTGAGGGATGTGTTGGGTGCTTGATTTGTTTGAGCTATATACAGGGGTGGGCTATTTACAGTGGTGCTAGAATCATATTTTATATATATTCAGTTGTTTGGAGGATTGGAGTGCTGTTATCCATTCTCTTAGGTTATGTGATGTGACCATAGTGCTCTATGAACAGCATGGTTTTCAGTTGTTTTCTGAAGTCTTTGAGGTCTGGAGTTGCCCTTAGATCGTCCGGTTAGATTGTTCCATATTGTTGGAGCAGCCATGGAGAGAGCTCTGTCGTTGTGTCCTTGCGTGTGTGCTTGTACTCATTTGGGTGCTGACTCGGTGCGTGTTTGACTGCTTCTGGGACGTGCGCTTGTATCCGGTTGTATGACCAGGTGGAGGCTGTTGGCTGATGTGTGTTCTTTTATCTTAAATAGGTTTATGATAGTCTTGTATCGGATGCGAGCAATGATTGGGAGCCAGTGTAAGTCCTTTAGTGTAGGTGTGATGGTGCTCCTGCCTTGCGGCTCCGGATATGATTCGAGCTGCAGTGTTTTGTGCCAGCTGTAGTGGTTTGAGAGCTTGTTTTGGTAGTCCGAGGTATATCGGATTGCAGAAGTCCAGTATTGGGGTTATCAGTGCTTGACAGACTGTACGGAAGTTTTCTGGAGCGAGGAGTGGTTTCAGTCTCCTGATGATTCGCATCCTGTAATATGCTTTTTGGATTGTTTTGTCTATGTGTGGTTTGAGGTTGAGTTTACTGTCCAGAGTAACCCCAAGGTATCTCACCTCCGATCTTATCGGTATCGTGGTGCTTTGTATCTTTATGTTTGGTGGGTGTGTGAAGCTTTGGTTTCGAGTGATGATTAAAGCTTCAGTCTTGTTGTAGTTATAGCTAGATTGTGTTTTTGGCACCACTTCGCCATTTGGGTAAGGCAGTCCTGTATCTTAGAGAAGTCCGGGTTTTCGATTGATATCGGGGAGTATACCAATATCGTCTGCGTATATTGTGTATTGGATGTGTTCTCTTTCATAATGTTGCATATTGGTTGGATGTAGATGTTTAAAAAGGAGTGCTGAGAGTGCGGATCCTTGTGGTACTCCTTGTTGGACGTTTATGGCCGGGAGGTGTCCTGTCCCACCTTGACCTGTAGCTGTCTTTCTGTTAGGTACGAGTGGAAACCATTTTAGAGTGGTACCAGTGTATACCAGTGTTCTTCAGTCTCTCCAGGAGTATATTGTGATCAACTGTGTCGAACGCTGAGGAGATGTCGATGAAGATCATTATAATTCCATTCCTGATGTCGTCAATTATTCTTATGATGCTGTCGAAGAGGTAGATCAGGAGAGTTTCGACTCCATGGTTGGGACGAAATCCGTGTTGGTTGTCGTCGAGAGTTCCGTGTTCGTCAATGTGTTCCTGAAGTTGTAGTTGAACCGTCTTTTCGATTATTTTTGCGAGGAAGGGTATGCTGGAGATTGGTCGGTATGCTGCTGGGTCCTTTTTGTCGAGAGAAGTTTTCTTTGTGATTGGTCTTACTGAGGCAAGCTTTAATTGCTGTGGCATGAGTCCTTGAGTGAGTGAGTGTGTACCATTTTATGAATGTTTGGTATGAGGCTTGCTTTGGTGGCTTTGACCCATGACACTGGGCAAGGGTCTGTAGGAGCAGTGCTTGTGTTGATTGTGGAGATGATGTCTGATATCTGCTCTTTTGAGTGAGTGGAATGTGCCCCAGGTTTGGGGTGGACGTTCGTTCTGTTGGTTCTACTGGGGTTGTGCGCTCTGTGGAGTGAATTTGTCTTTGATGTGGTCGGCGAAATATCTGTGGATCCACTTGTATTTCTCTTTCTGCTGCTTGCTCTTTTGTCAGGGTTTTTACTATTTCGAAAAGTTCTCTGGTTTGTTGATGGAAGAATTTATCAGGTTTGTGTGGAATTCTCTCTTTGATTGGTTGATGTGTTCATTGTATTGTTTTTTGCTTTGTTAGTAAAGATGTTGGTCGGAAGTAGTTTTGTTTTTTCTCCATCTCCGTTCAATTTTCCTGAGCTCCCTCTTTCCTGTCGTATTTTTTGCTGAGTACCATGGTTTGTTTGTCTCTTGTTGTGGTGTTGGTTCTTGGTCCTGTCAACGGATGGTTTGGCGGCGTTCGCTAGGACATTGTTCCAGTTGGAAACTTGTTCTCCAGGTCCTCTGAGTCAATGTTCAAGTGTTGTAATGTGTCCTGGATGAATTCGTCCTTGTCAAAGGACTTGAATCGTCTTTGTGTGTGTGGGAAGTTCGCTCTTTCGCTTGTCCAGTCTTCTTGTGATTGCAGATTTGTCTCGATTAAGTAATGGTCAGACCATGGTACTGGGGAGATGGTGGGTGTAGAGATTAGGTCTCTTGAAGTTAGGTAGTTTGATGCGAAGATGAGGTCTGGGGATGATCCTAGTCTGTGTGTTGGAGCATTGACTATCTGTGTGAATTGAAGTGATGACATTGCCTGAAGGAAGGCCTCTGCATCTTTTGTATTGGCGGACTTGAGGTTGACGTCTCCGATTAGTAGTGCTGGTTTGTTGTTTGACGTTATGGCACAGGCTTCTTCGAGTATGAAGGCTAGTTCGTCGGGTGGAGCACGGGGTGCTCTGTAGGTTAGGCAGATTGCAATATTCTTGTTCTTGATGCTAATTGTGTTACACTGCTTTGTATCTGTGAGATTCAGGTCTTGAACTTGAGTTCTGTTTTGCTATTATTAGGACTCCTCCTCCACGCTTGTGGATGCGTGGGCAGTTGTATGCTGAGTAGTTGTTCGGTACTAGTTGGTGAGTAGTACACTGTCGGTAGGGTTGAGCCATGTCTCTGTGATGCCATATTATGTCTGGCTGTCGCTCTTCAATGTGGTCTACCAGAGTGTGTATCTTGTTGCAGATGGATCTGGCGTTTATGAGCTCAATTGATATTTTCTTGTGGAAGAGGTTGTTGCGACGTGTGCTTCCTTAGGGCCGTGTTGGGGTTTGATTGTGTCTGTTTGTCTCTTTGTTGGGAGGTTGCGAGTGTCTCTTTGTGTGTGTGTTGTGGACCAAGATATGTCAGTGCAGTTGGTGGGTACCATGGTGTGTTTGTTTGGGGGTAGTGGGGGGTGTAGTTGGTGGGAGGAGTTGTGTGACTAGTAGGTATAGTGGGAGGAAGTATGTGTGTGCATGTTGATAGCTTGTGATGTTCTGATAGGGCGAGCGCCTGTTCCTTAGGTTTTCGTCTGTGTTTGCTTTTTTTGTGGAGAGCTGTACTTGTTGCTGGGGCTTGTCCTGGGGATGTGAAGTTGTATCTGTTGCGGTGCGGGAGCCTGTCCCGTGGAGGGAGCCTGTCCCTTGGATGTGAAGCTGTATCTGATGCGGTGCGGGAGCCTGTCCCGTGGAGGGAGCCTGTCCCTTGGATGTGGAGCTGGATCTGATGCGGTGCGGGAGCCTGTCCCGTGGAGGGAGCCGGTCCCGTGGATGTGGAGCTGGATCTGTGGCGGACGCCTAGGTGCGGGAGCCTGTCACGGGGAGGGAGACGTTCCCGTGTTTGTGGAGCTGGGTCTGTGGAGGTAGCCTTGGTGCGGGGGCCTGTCCCGTGGATGTGGAGCTGGATCTGTCGCGGTGCGGGAGCCTGTCCCGTGGAGGGAGCCTGTCCCGTAGATGTGGAGCTGGATCTGTGGCGGTCGTCTTGGTGCGGGGGCCTGTCCCGTGGATGTGACGCTGGATCTGTCGCGGTGCGGGAGCCTGTCCCGTGGAGGGAGCCTGTCCCGTGGAGGTGGAGCCGGATCTGTGGTGGTCGCCCTGTTGCGGGGGTCTGTCCCGTGGATGGAAAGTTGGTCTATTTTTAGCTATGAAAAAAAGTTGGCATTTTGTCATAGTAGTTTGAGAAGGGCCTAGTTTTCAAAGGCATTTACACGGGTAACTGCCCTAGTTACCCACGTAAATGCCTTATCCAGGATTTTCAAAGGGCACGTACACCGGTAATGCCCTTCAGAAATCCTGGATAAGTCTCTAACGCGCCCCGATGCTATGCGGTTAGCATTGGGGCATGCTAGGGGCGTTCTGGGGCAGAGGAAAGGGCTAGCCGGGTAACACAGATTTTCGATGCTACCTGCTTAGCCCTCTGTACCTTAAAGATAGGTGAGGTTTTTCCTACCCGGCTAGCTCCTGCGGCTTCTGGGGTGTGCGGCGAGACCCAGATTTTCAATGTTGGGTCCGCATATGACCCCGGCATCGAATATCTGGGTTAAACGGAAGGGGGCGGGCTATGCAGCGCATAGCACTGCCCAGCTGAAAATTGGACTGTAAGAGTTTAGACAGTTGGCGCAGACCCCAAAACCACATTTTCCTGGAAAATATGTTGCCACGTGCAATCTTGATATGAAATGGCAGGAGATATAGGAACAGAAAGTTGTTGCTGGTTAAGTCTTGTGCACGGATGTCCAAATATTCCAGCCTTGCCATACAGTCTGCCAGCTAATTCTTTGTCATCTGAATGATGATCTTGCATCCAGTAAGCGGCACAGGACAAGTAAACAAGAAATTATCTTCAAACAGCTTGAATTCCACAATTAGCTGCATACACTTTATTAATCATGAATCTAAGTTCACATCTCATCCATGCTTTCTCATAACATTATAAAACAAGATAGATTGTCACTCAGTTTTTAGAATGTAATGATCTGAAATGTGTGCTTGAACATATGTATGCTTTTTGGTCGAGGGCATATCAGGAGTGCATACATGAGACTATGTGGATGCAAGAAAATCATTCTGTTCTGACATGTGGGAGAACATTTTAGATATGTGGAGGTAACAACTGTTCTCATTGAGGACTCTCCTCCAGGAGAACCGGTGTCGGGACCCGACCTGGGAGCTGCGGAGCCTTCTGAGCTCGGTCTCAGAATGTTGGCCCTGGAGCGCAGCATATCTGCCTTTATGGAGCAGCAGCGGGCGCTGATAGCCGGTCTTACCAGTCCTTGGCCCCCGACGTCCAATTTGACCACGGAGGCCAAGCCGATCCGTGAGACCATGCGTACTTGAGTCGATCCTCGGCCAAGGTCCCCCTTGACCTCCTGTTCTAGACCGAGGTCATCGACACCGATTCCACCGGGCCTCAAGGCCAGAGCCACTCTATTCCTCTTCGGAGGCATTGGGCTGGGAAACTGAGGAAGAAGAGTCCCCGGACACCTGCAGGACCAGGGATGTCCCATCTGATTCCCTGATGTCCGTCCCCCCCCCCCCCCACCCCGGAGGACTCTAGTTTCTTGGACTTTGTAAGGGGCATGTCAAAGGCTTTGGCATTCCCTATGGAGTCTGAGGAGGAGCTTCGAGCCGAAGAGCTCGTGGTCGTCCAGTATGACTTTCCCCCTCGGGAAGCCCTTACTGTACCAATGCCTCCGATCCTGGAACGGCTGATGCTCCGCATGTGGGAGACACCGGCGCCGTTGATCAGCAGGCGAATCAACCCGATGTATCGAGTCCGCAAGAGTCCTGGGTTCCAAAAAGCACAACTGCCGCACAACTCCATGGTTGTGGAATTGGCCATGCGCCGGCTCAAGAGCCAGAAGACGCTCTCCTCGGTGCCTCCTGGCAGGAAGGCCCACAACTTGGACGCCCTTGGCAGGAAGTGCTACCAGGATTCTATGCTAACATGTCCGATCCAGGCATACCAGTTGTACATGGGCATGTACCTGTGGGGTCTGGCGAAGGAAATCTCCGGGTTCTTGGCTGGTCTCTCCGAGGGACCTTTTGCAGCGCTTCAAGACCATGTCCTCTGGAGTCCGTGAGTGCTCGAAGTTCAGGACTCGAGCGGCCTAGGACGGGTTCGAGGCATCGGCCCGGGTAACTGCGGCTGGCATCGTTGCACGCCGCCAGGCATTGCTACTGTCATCAAACCTTGAACAATGGTTCAAGACAAGTTGGTCGATGTCCTATGCCGTGGTGAGAACCTTTTCGTCTAACCCTTGACCGAAAAGGCCGCTGAGATTGAGTCCAAGTACATGACCAGCTCTCGAAGAAGACTTCTGCCCCTTCTAAAAAGAAGGGCTTGGGTAAGAAGCCCTTTTACCCGAGGAAGGGTGCTGCTTACCGCAGCTACCCCCATTTCAGGCCTCCCCGGCTCCCCAACAGGGGCAGCAGGCCAAGGGACAGGAGCATGGCCTGCGTAAGTAGAAAGCCCCCAAACCCCAGGCATTGGCTCTGGCCCAGCCTGGTAGTGGCTTTTGACTCTCAAGGCATAGCCCCTCTCACCACAGGAGAGTGGTAGTGCACAGGGGGAAGGCTTTCCCTGTATGCCAACAGGTGGCTGGCCATCACCACAGACACCTGGGTACTTCAGATAGTCCAAGGCTATCTGCTCCATTTGACCCAGGTACCTCCTTCTTACTTTCCAGGAGAGCCTCTCAGGTCTCCCCTTCACCGGGACCTTCTTCTGAAGGAGTTAGCAGGTCTTCTCGAGGATCAGGCGGTAGAACCAGTGCCCCACCACCTACAGGGCAAGGGCTTCTATTCCAGGTACTTCCTGATACCAAAAAGGACAGGAGGCCTAAGACCCATCCTCAACCTGCGCAACTTGAACAAATTCCTGGTGAGGGAGAAGTTCAAGATGCTCTCCCTTGGAAGGAGAATGGCTATGCTCCTTAGACCTAAAGGATGCATATGCACACATCCTAATTCATCCAGACCACAGGCAATATCTACGCTTTGTGGTAGGGGGAAAACACTATCAGTACAGAGTGCTTCCCTTTGGCCTGACCTCCACCCCCAGGGTATTCACAAAGTGCCTGGCGGTGGTGGCCGCCTTCCTCAAAATACAAGGAGTTTTTGTCTTTCTCTACCTAGACGACTGGCTCATCAGAGCCACGTTAGCTAGGGAGGTCCAACAGGCCACATCTCGCACCATTCAGGTGCTTCAACATCTAGGGTTTGTAATCAATTACCCCAAGTCTACCCTAGTCCCTACTCAACAACTAGAGTTCATTGGGGCCAGACTAGAAACCACTCAGGCAAGGGCTTACCTGCCAGTAGACAGGGCACAGAGACTCCTGGCCCTGGCACATCAAGTGAGTCGCAGGTCCCAAATATCAGCAAGACACTTCCTGCGCCTCCTTGGCCACATGGCCTCCACGGTACATGTGACATCGAATGCCCGCCTTCACATGTGAACAGCTCAGTGGTGCCTCAGGGATCAGTGGACACAAGCCACAGGCAGACTCCGAGACAGAGTCAAGGTGTTCAAAAGACTGGTGCTGTCCTTGGCCTGGTGGCTTCAACCAAAACACTTGGAGGCAGGGGTGGCCTTCCAGGCTCCTCAACACACGAGGTTCCTGACTACGGATGCATCCTTGCTGGGCTAGGGAGCCCATTGACAGGCACTCTGCACTCGAGGCGTGTGGTCTCCGTATGAGAGTACACAGCAGATCAATTTCCTGGAACTTTGTGCCATTCGCCTAGCTCTACGAACCTTTTGTCAAACATTGGCTCATCAACCTGTCTTAATACAGACAGACAACCAAGTAGTGATGTTCTATGTGAACAAGCAGGGAGGCACGGGGATCCTGCATTCTGTGTCAAGAAACTCTGGACCTGTGCTCCTTTGCAATCCGGCATGGCATGCATCTGAAAGCAGTTTATCTGCCAGGCCAGGAAAACTACTTAGCCGACAGGCTAAGCAGGATTCTCCAGCCCCATGAATGGAAGCTGGATACTAATATGGCCCAATGGCTCTTTCAGACCTGGGGACAGCCGACACTGGATTTGTTTGCGAGCCCACACAACTACCAGTTGTCCAGGTTTTGCTCCAGACAGCCACATCCAAACAGGGTGGCTGCCGATGCCTTTCTCATCTCATGGTCTGTGGGCCTACTCTATGCGTTTCCTCCAACACCTCTGGTGGCCAAAACCCTTTTCAAAATTCTCCAGGACAAGGCCTCGGTCATTCTGGTAGCCCCCAGATGGCCGAGGCAACCCTGGTTTCTGTTTCTACTTCAACTAGCGGTGGAGACCCCAATCCCTCTGGGATCCTATCCCAACCTCCTGTCTCAGGAGGGGGGCACTCTTCTGCACCCCAACCTCAGCTCCCTCAGTCTGATGGGATGGCTGCTGAAAGGGTAGTTCTCGCACCATTCCTCCTTCCCAAAAACTTGGAAGACGTTCTGCTGGCCTCAAGGAGGCAGTCAACTAGACTGACCTATGCTTTTAAGTGCGGTGCGAAAAGCAGAAAGAAAATCCTTTCTCCTGCCAGGTTGCAGTGGTCCTGCAGTATCTTCTCCATCTTTTGGATTTGGGCCTTAATTCCAACTCCGTCAGAGTTCACCTCAGTGCCTTGGCTGCACACTACTTCCCAGTGGAAGGAAAGCCTCTTTCTGCACATCCTTTGGTGTCCAGGTTCCTGAGAGGCCTACTTCTGCTGAAGCCCCCGGTTTGCCCTCTGGCAACCGAGTGGGATTTGAATGTGGTGTTAGGACAGCTTACTCGTCCGCCATTTGAGCCGATGGCAACCGGCCATCTATGCTATCTTTCTTGGAAGGTAGTTTTCTTGGTGGCACTCACCTCGGCTCGGTGAGTGAGTGAGCTTCAGGCCCTGGTGTCTGATAGTCCTTATACAAGGTTCTATAGGAGCTGGGTAGTGCTCCGCGCTCATCCCAAGTTCCCTCCGAAAGTGGTCTCTTCGTTCCACCTCAACCAGGAGGTAGTACTACCTACCTTCTTTCCCAGGCCGCATGCCAGTCAGGCAGAGACAGTTCTGCATACCCTGGACTGTAAGAGGGCATTGGCCGGAAATTCAGCATACGCTAGGCCATAGAAGGGATTCTCAACTCTTCGTATCCTGTGACCCCAGTAAGCTGGGGATGGCCGTCTCCAAACGTATGCTGTCCACCTGGGTAGCGGACTGTATTGCCTGGGCATACAGGGGCGGCCGATCTTCCATTGCAGGGTTATGTTACGGCCAACCGGGTCAGGGCTATGGCGGCATCAGTGACTCATTTCTGTTCTGTTCCACTGGCAGACATCTTACGGGCCGCCACCTGGTCTTCAGGTCAGACTTTCGCAACCCATTACTGCCTGGATAGGGAGTCCCGACGGGACAGTGCTTTCGGCCAGACGGTACTCCGTAACCTTTTCGAGGTCTAGGCAACTCCTACCCTCTGACCCTTTGGTGTCAGGCTACCGAAGTGTATCTCTCTGTTAGATTCCTATTGTGGCTGCTTGTGGCTCTCGTAGAGGGAGCCTATTTTTCAGCTGTGGGTTCTCGGTAGCCTATAGCTGGGGCATCCCATATGTGAGGACTGACTTCCTGCTTGTTCCTGGAGAAAGCATAGTTACCTGTAACAGGTGCTCTCCAGGGACTGCAGGAATCAGTCCTCACAACCCTCCCTCTTCCCCTTGGAGTTGCAGTCCTATTATTATTTTGTTCTTTTTGCCGTCTTTTTAGCTATGTCATTTGACTGAGCAAGATGGCACCCTTGGGCGGGAAGAGGACCGCGTATGCACAATGCAATTCCCAACGGCTTTCTTAGAAAGCTGGGGATTTGCTCTGCACGAGGGCTCCGTCGGCACCGACGTCACCCATATGTGAGGACTGATTCCTGCTGTCCCTAGAGAACACCTGTTACAGGTGAATAACTACGCTTTAGGAAGTCGGTTCTCACATATGGGTGACGTTGGCACTGACTGAGCCTGTGCGGAGCATTTCCCCAGCTTTCAAAGAAAGCCTTTAGGAATGCTTTCATGCATACATGGTCCCCTTCCCGCCTAAGGGTGCCATCTTGCTCAGTCTCCTTTTTTCCGCGGAGCCCAACAGACGTGGTCCTCTACTCTTCCTGAAAAGTTTCTAAAATGCCTTCCATTTGCTCAGTTTGCATGCCGGTTCCCTTCCCGCCTTGAGGTGGCACCACTGGTGCCAATCTCGGCTCCCCTTTTTCTCGTGTTTCCTCGAGATTCCATTTCGAACGGCCTTTGTGCCATTTTTTGCCCAGGGGTCCTCTATCCTGGCCGGGTGTTCTCCCATCATATCTTCTGGTGGGTTCAAGAAATGCGACCGCTGCAGTCAGAGTATTTCAGTCACTGATACTCATGACTGCTGCATCCTCTGCGTGGGCCCGAACCACAACAGGTCCACCTGTGACCGATGCCAGGCCATGACCCCTAAAACCAATAGGAGGTGGTCTAATTTACAGGGGAAGCTGTTTCCAAGATCTGACTCTGCCCAAGCTTCCCCATCGCCGAGCACCGAAGCCAGCCCTTTGCTAGAAGTACGGGCGTCCTCTGAGTCCGGTGGTGGCTCCTCCAGTGCGGCCCTGGGGGAATTCCTACAGAGGTTTAAGACCCTGACCTTGGCGGCAAAAAAAATGCTCAAAGTTTTTGTCCCGGGCAACCTACGATGGCTTTAAATCATCGGCCAGGATGGCCTCTGCAGGCATCAGGGCATGATGCCAGGCATGGCTGCAGTCATCCAACCTGGAACAATGGGTGCAGGACAAACTGATTGATGTCCCCTGCATAGGAGAAAACCTATTCGGGAAACTCATAATGGATAAGGCAGCAGAGACAGAGTACGTAATGAGAACTAAGCTCTCAAAGAAGATCTTGGTGCAACCCCAGAAGAAAGCCCTGGGGGATAAAGCCCTCCTTCCCGAGGAAGGAAGGGGGTTTAGCGGTATACTGCACTCCCAGGCCTTCCCGATCCCTCAAGGCCAGCAACAAAAGGCCCCGAAGTCCCAGGCGCCGGCTCAGGCCCAGCCTGGGGAAAGCCTTTGATTGCCTGGGCGCGACCTCCTCACCCACAGGGGGGCGCCTAGTCCTGTTTTCCCACAGGTGGACAGACATCACCACCAATACTTGGGTGATACAAGTGGCCAAGGAGGTCTACCTCCTCCACCTACAATGGGCGCCACCCTCATACTTCCCAGGAGAGCCCACTAGGCCTCTCCTTCACCAGACTCTGCTCCTCACCAAGCTAGCAGGCCTAAATAATGATAAAGCAGTGGAGCCAGTGCCGAAACATCTCTGGTGCACAGGTTTCTGCTCTAGGTATTTCCTCGTCCCCAAGAGGACAGGCCCATCCTGGACCTGTGAGAGCTCAACAGGTTTCTGATCAGGGAGAGGTTAGAGATGCTCTCCCTTGGGACACTACTGCCATTCCTCCAGCAGGGAGATTGGCTATGCTCTTTAGACTTAAAGGATGCCTACACTCACATCCTAATTCATCCCAGCCACATAAAATACCTCCGGTTTGTGGTGGGGGGACAGCACTACCAATATAGGGTGCTGCCTTGTGGTCTGGCCTGGTCACCAAGGTGGCTCACTATGGTTGCAGCTCACCTCTGGTTGCAAGGAGCCTTCATCTTCCCTTATCTGGACGACTGTCTCATAAAGGGGGATGATGCTGCAGAAGCACAGTGTGCCACCGGGTTCACCATCAACGCTCTGCAACACCTGGGGTTCATTATAAACTACCCCAAGTCCCCCTCACTCTCGCCCAGTGCCTAGAATTCATAGAGGCGTAACTAGATACCCTCCATGCAAAAGCCCTCCTCCCTCGGAAGAGGTCAGAACGTCTCACAGAGTTGGCCATACACTGACTCTGGATGCTTCCTGCCCAGCTTCTACTCCTCCTGTTAGTTCACATGGCGTCCATGGTCCATGTGACACAGTATGCCCGCCTGCACTTAAGGGCAGTCCAGTGGTGCCTCCAGTTTCAGTGGGCACAAGGCACAGGCAGGCACAGGGACAGAGTGAAAGTGACCAGTCAACCGGCGGGCTCTCTCAGACGGTGGCAGATGCCACGTCACCTTCAGGCCGGGATGCCCTTCCAGGCACCCAACCCCCCCAGAAGGTCCTCACCATGGACGCTTCCCTAATGGGCTGGGGAGTGCATTGAGGGAGCCTCCAGACACAAACCTGCTGGTCCCAAAGGGAATCCTGGATGCAAATCAGCCTGTTAGAGCTCTGGGCAATATACCTAGTCCTCTGAGCCTTCCGCCACCAGCTCCAACACCACTCTATGCTGATCTAGACAGACAATCAGGTCACAGTGTTCTATATCAACAAACAAGGGGGAACAGGATCGTACCCCCTCTGACAGGAGGTGATAGCCGTCTGCTCCTATGTGGCACGCAGAGTGATGCTCCTCAGGGTGGTATACTTCCCGAGCCAGGACAGTGCCCTGGTGGACAAACTGAGCAGGGTCCTCCAGCCACACAAATGACGCCTGGATACAGTGGTAGCCTCATGACTGTTTTTGTCTCTGAGGCATCCCCTTGATGGACTTGTTCGCCTTTCCGGACAAGATGCAGTTGTCCCAATTCTGCTCTCGCCAGCCACACCCATCCTGGGTGTCAGTGGATGCTTTCCTCATCTTGTGGACGGAAGGCCTCATGTACGCCTTCCCATTGACATTGCTGGTAGCCAAGACACTAATCAAGGTCCAGCACAGAAGAGCATTGCTAATGCTTGTAGCCCCTCGGTGGTCCAGGCAGCCCTGGTTCCCACTGCTCCTCTTCCTATTGGCATCGCTGATTCCCCTGGGCCGAGCTCTAGGGCTGCTTTCTCAGGAGCAGGGCTCTCTCCTACTCCCCAACCTGGGGTCCCTCTCACTCAAGGCTTGACTGCTGAAAGGGTAGCGTTAGACCCCTTCAACCTCCCATGGGACGTGGAAAATGGTACTCCAATACCTGCTTCAGGTATCGCAGGTGGGACTGAAGTCCAATTAGGTCAGAGTACACCTGAACGCCATTACAGCGCATCGCCATTCTGTTGAGGGGAATCCCCTCTTGGCTCAGCCCCTTGTCTCCTGATTCCTGCGAGGCCTCATGTTATTCAAACCCCCCATCCGCCCTCCGGCAGCAGAATGGGATCTCAGTGTGCTGCTCTCACAGCTCGCTAAGCTTCCATTTAAGACTCTGACTTCCTGCCACATCCGGTACCTCTCCTGGAAGGTTGCCTTCCTGGTTAGAACTCGGATCAGCACGCAGAGTCAGCGAGCTCCAGGCTCTGAAGGCGGAATCACCCTACGCCAGGTTCTACAAGAACAGAGTGGTGCTCCACACACATACCAAGTTTCTGCCAATGGTGATGTCCCTATTCCACCTCAATCAGGAGGTGGTACTTCCCATCTTCTTTCCAAGGCCTCACGCCAGTAGGGCGGAGACCTTTCTCCATAATCTGGATTGTAAGAGAGCCCTGTACTTTTACCTGCAATGGACTCAGGGCCACTACAAAGCACAACAGCTTTTCGTATCCTATGACCCCAGCCATCTGGGGCTCACAGTGACTATGCGAACTCTGTCCATTTGGGTGTCAGACTGCATTACCCTTGCCTATGAGCAAGCAGGGATCTCACTGGACCAGAGAGTCACAGCACACCGAATCAGGGCCATGTCTACTTCTGTGGCAAATCTGCATTCTATCCCGTGATGGAAATCTGTCGGGCTACCACCTGTTCTTCATTCCATACCTTCGCAGCTCATTACTACCTGGAGAGGGAGTCATAGTAACATAGTAAATGACGGAAGATAAAGACCAGTATGGTCTGTCTAGTCTGCCCAGTATGATGGCAAGAATAGTTGCACCTGCCGCTCCGTGCAGGCCTCCCCTCCCCACGTCTTTATTTAGGGGTGAACCCATCACTCTATGTAGGACACCCCTATTTGTTGAGAATTTAGATGGTTCAATTTATTTTGATTTTATCTTGTTGCTGTAAAGGGATCCACTGTGTCTGTCCCATGCCATTTTGAATTCCGTCACCGTGTTTGCCCCCACCACTTCCATCGGGAGGGTGTTCCAAGCATCCACCACCCTTTCAGTAAAAAAGTATTTCCTGACATTGCCTTTCAATTTACCACCTTGCAGCTTCGTGTTATGCCCTCTAGTTTTACAGCTTCCCTGTCTTTGGAAGGGGTTTGTTTGTTCATTATTTCCCTTTAAGTATTTAAAGGTCTGAATCATATCTCCCCTGTCCCTCCTCTCCTCCAAAGTGTACATGTTTAGGTCTTCTAGTCTCTTCTCATAAGGCTTCTGATGCAGGCCCTAAATCATTTTGGTCGCCTTCCTCTGAACAGTTTACAGTCTTTTTTTGCATCCTTTGCAAGATATGGTCTCCAAAACTGAACACACTATTCCAGGTGAGGCCTCACCAGTGACTTGTACAGTGGAATAAGTACCTCTTCCTTTCTGCTGGTAATTCCTCTTTGTATGCAGCCCACCATCCTCTTTGTATGCAGCCCAACATCCTCCTGGCTTTTGCCACTGCCTTGTCGCACTGTTTTGCCACCTTGAGATCTTCAGAAATAATCACACCAAGGTCTTTCTCCTGATCCGTGCACACCAACCTCTCGCCCCCTAACACGTACATTTCCCTTGGATTTCTGCTACCCAAGTGCATGACTCTGCACTTCTTTGCATTAAATCGTAATTGCCAAGCATTAGACCATTCTTCCAGCTTTTGTAGATCTTTCCTCATGTTAACCACTCCCTCGGCGGAGTCCACTCTGTTGCAAATTTTTATGTTATCTGCAAAAAGACAGACGTTTCCGTTCAGTCCTTCAGCAATATCGCTCACAAATACATTGAACAGTGCCGGGCCAAGGACCAATCCCTGGGGCACCCCGCTAATCACCTTCCCTTCATCTGATTGAGCTCCATTTACCATCACCTTCTGTCGTCTGTCAGTCAACCAATTTCTGATCCAATTTACCATCTTGGGATCCGTCCCCAAGCTACTGAGTTTATTGATAAGCCTCCTATGAGGAACAGTATCAAAGGCTTTGCTGAAATCCAGGTAGATGACATCCATCGCATGCCCCTGATCCAGTTCCTTGGTCACCCAGTCGAAGAACTCAATCAGATTTGTTTGGCAGGATCGTCCTTCGGTAAAACCATGTTGCCTCTGGTCTTACATCCTGTTGGTTTTGAGAAAGTTCACTATTCGCTCTTTCAGGAGCGTCTCCATTACTTTTCCTGCCACCGAGATAACGCTCACAGGCCTGTAGTTTGACACTTCTTCCCTGTCACCACTTTTGTGTAGAGGTACGACATCAGCCATTCTCCAGTCCTGAGGAACCTCTCCTGTTTCCAAGGATCTGTTGAAAACGTCCTTTAATGGCCCTGCAAGAACCTCTCTGAGCTCTTTCAGTATCCTGGGATGTATCCCATCCGGTCCCATAGCCTTGTCCACTTTCAGTTTTGCAAGTTGTTCTAACACTTCTTCTGTGAATGGTGTGGTATCTACTTCATTCCCATTTTTATATTTGGGAGTCACATGAGGTCCTTCTCCAGGACTTTCTTTAGTAAAAACAGAGCAGAAGTATTCATTTAGCAATTTTGCTTTTTCAATGTCACTTTCCACGACTCCGTTCGCAGCACTTCTGAGTCCTGCAATTCCACCTCTGATCTTCCTTTCCCTAATATACCTGAAGAAAGTTTTGTTGCCACACTTAACATCTTTAGCCATCTTTTCCTCTGCCTTTGATTTTGCTATCCTTATTTCTCTTTTTGTCTCTTTGAGTTTGATCCTGTATTCATTTCTGTGTTCCTCTGTTTGCGAGCTTTTGAATTTTGTGAAAGCTGTGTTTTTTGCCTTTATTTGAGCAGCCACTTCTTTGGAAAACCAAACAGGTTTTCTTCTCCTCTTGTTTTTGTTTACTTTTCTTACATATTTATCTGTTGCCCCTTTTATTGCCACCTTTATTTTAGCCCATTGCAATTCCACTTCCCTTATCTCCTTCCACCCTGTCAGCTCCTCCTTTAGGTACTTGGCCATTTTATTGAAGTCAGTGTTTTTGAAGTTTAGGACGTTAAGCTTGCTCTGATTGGCCTGTACCATGGCTTTTATCTCAAACCACACTGATGGGACAGTGCCTTTGGCCAGGCAGTACTTCTGTAATCACCTCGGGGTGTAGGCAGCTCCTGCCCTCTGACCCTTCTGTGTTCAGGCTACCAGAGTGCTGGTTCCCGGTTAGACACCTGGGTCTTGCGCATTCTCTCTAAAGGGATTCAGCTGCTGCTGATAACTGCTCACCCTTACAGGTCACCGTGGTGTTTTTACAGGTTCTCGGTAGACTGTAGCTGGGAAGTCCCATATGTGAAGACTGACTTCCTGCTTATTCCCAAAGAAAGTGTAGTTACTCACCTGTAACAGGTGTTCTCTGGGGACAGCAGGAAACAGTCCTCACAACCCTCCCTCCTCTCCTTGGAGTCGCTTCTTTACCGTATTTTATTTTTCCCGTCTTAGCATATGTCTTTAGACTGAGGCAAGATTGCACCCTTGGGCGGGAAGTGGACCATGCATGCGTGGCGCATCTCCCAAAGGCTTTCTTTGGAAGCTGGGGAGCTGCTTCCGCGTAGGGTTCCTTCGGTGCCAATGTCACCCATATGTGAGGAGTGATTCCTTCTGTCCCCAGAGAACACCTGTGACAGGTGAGTAACTACACTTTCTTTTCAATGAGGCCTTAGGCGGTGTCCTAAATATTTTCATTTGTCACCATGGACAAACACATCAGTGGCTTCAAAAAACATTTAAAGTGCTCCGGCACTATATCAGTCATTGATTCTCATGACTGGTGTCTAAAATGGTTGGGCCCAGACCATATACCAGACAATTGTTTGTCCAGGAACAAGCAGGAAGTCAGTCCTCACATATGGGGTGACGTCAGTGCTGCCGGAGCCGGCGCAGAGCAATTCCCCAGCTTTCAAAGAAAGCCTTTGAGATTGCTGCCACGCATGCATGGTTCTCTTCCCGTCCAAAGGTGCCATCTTGCTCAGTCTCCCTTTTTCCGCAGAGCCCTTCGGACGCACGTCCTCGTCCCTCAGAAAAAGTGTTTCGTTTTTGGCCCCTGAGCTCTATCATCCCGGGCTCTCCCTTTTTTCCATCGAGCGAGGGGATATCCTTCAAAGATTTTTTCCCTGTTGCGGGCTTCGTGCCCTTTTTTCTCCCACCGCTGGCCGCAAAGGTTTTCGACCTAGCAGGGATCCTTTTTGCCCCTATGGCCCCCGGTTTTAAAAAATGCAACATGCTCCAAGAACATGTCGCTCACAGACACCCATGACTGTTGTCTTCGGTGTCTTGGGGCCGACCATGACCCGGAGCTCTGCTCTCTTTGTAAGAAAATGTCCTCCAAGGCCCTGCTCATCTGTAAGCAGAAGTCAGATGACATTTTCCGAAAGGTGGTCCCAGAATCCCTGGCGGCAACTTCGGTCGTCCCTCCGCTGGTGGGATCCCCCACTTCGGTTCCGCTTTCTCGGCGGCACTTCGACCAGTGGTCCCCTGAAATGGAGCAGCATAAGAAAAAGACCTTGAAGTCGCTATTGGGGGCTCCGGATAAGCGCGGGCATTCCTGCGCTCAGTCACTCAGTCCCCTGCGGCGTTCCCGAGAGTTGGACATGGAGCAGCCTCGAAAGGTACCTCGTACAGACACAGAAGCCTACGGTCTCCTGAGGGTCATCCCGGTGAGGACCCCCCTCTCCTCCTCCACACCAGCCCCAGTAACCCCGGTGTTGGTATCTCAGGGCCCCACACCCGCGTGGGAGTCCTGAATGCTGGTACTAGAGCACAGCGTTCCTGGACAGCAGACGGTCGTACCCAGCATGGCTAGCCTGCGTCTTGAGACCAAGGTTCCCATGAGAGGGACACCAAAATCTGCCCTGCAAACCCCTGAGAGCCACTCCCGCTACTTTTTTGTCCCGAAAAAGACGGGGCGCATGTGCCCCATACTCGACATCAGAAACCTCAAAAAGTTCCTGGTGCGGGAGAAATTCAAAATGCTATCGCTTGGCGTCCTGCTGCCCTTCCTTGAGCAGGGCAATTGGCTATGCTCCTTGGACCTCAAGGGCGCTTACGCCCACATCCTAGTTCAACCCCAGCACAGGCAATACCTGCACTTCAGGGTGCAGGGGGAACACTACCAATACAGAGTGCTTCCCTTCGGGCTCGCGTCCGCACCACGGGTTTTCACAAAGTGCCTCTCCGCGGCCGCCACCTCCCTCAAGCCGCAGGGCATACCTGTCTACACCTACCTCGACGACTGGCTCGTCACGGGGCCCTCGGATTGGCGAAGCCCATCTGGTGGTGTCGCGCACGATCCTTCTCCTTGAGCGCCTCGGCTTCCTGGTCAGCTACTCCAAGCAACACATCAAACTGGTGCAGATCCTGGAGTTCATCGGCGCACACCTCAACATGGTGCGGGCGACTGCCTTCCTTCCCATGGACCAAGCGGACTGCCTTCGGGCCATGGCTTCCCAGGTCCAAAAAAAGACTTGGGTTACGGCACGGGCCATGCTGCACCTCTTCGTGCACATGGCCTCCACTGTCCATGTGGTCCCCCACACCCACATACACATGTGGACAGCCCATTGGTGCCTCAGGGCACAATGGAGCCAGGCTTTCGGCCACCTCAGAGACCCTATCTGGGTCTCCTGCAGTCTCTACGACTCCCTGAGTTGGTGGTGGAATCCCCACAGTTGCCTTCGAGTAATGCCCTTCCAGACCGTGCAGCATGAACTCGTCCTACGATGGATGCTTCTCCAGGACCAAGCAGGAAGTCAGTCCTCACATATGGGTGACGTCGGCATCGACAGAGCCCTCGTGCGGAGCATTTCCCCAGCTTTCAAAAAAAGCCTTTGGGAATGCAGCGGGCATGCGCAGTCCCCTTCCCGCCCAAGGGTGCCATCTTGCTCAGTCTTCTTTTTTCCGCGGAGCCCGACGGATGTGTGTCCTAGTCACCCCATTAAAAGTAGATTTTTCCTTCGAAGATTCGTGGTTTTTGCCGGTTCGACGCCGGTTCCCCTTCCCGCCTGGGCACGGTACACCGGTATCGAGCCCGGAGCTGTTTTTGTCCTTCGAGACTAGCGTTCGCGCTCTTTTTCTTTTTCACTGGCAGCCCGGTCTCTTGACCTTGCAGGGGCCCTTTTTCCCCCGATGGCTGCCAGCGGGTTCAAGAAGTGTGATCGGTGTAAGAAACTGATGTCTCTCACCGACACAGGCGACTGCTGCCTCCGGTGCCTCGGGCCCGATCATGACCCGATGATCTGTGGCCCGTGTGGCAAAATGTCCTCGAAGGCATTGAGGAGCCGACAGCATCAGCAAGAAAGGATCTTCTCTGACTCCGCATCCGGCCAGGCCCGGACTTCGTCAAAGGTCTCGACATCTCGGGAGTCCGACCCCGAGCAACGTCGGGGCTCCTCTGAGCGGGGCTCTCCCTCACGGGAACAGAAAAGGAAGAAGAAACCCACGAGGGCGGCGTCGGTGGACGCTCTTGGTCCCTCAAGGGCCAGGTCGCATAGTCCAGACCGCCATCCCGGGTCCTCGGAGCCGGAGAGGCCTGCAAAATTGCCTCGTGTGGAGCCGGAGTCCCCGAGTCACGTGAGTGCTGTAGTCCTCTTGGACTCTCCTCCGGGGGAGCCGACGTCGGCCCCGACACCATCGGGGGCTGCTGAGTCTCCTGAGCTCAGCCTCAGGTTGACGGCCTTGGAGAGCAGTTTGACTGCCTTCATGGAGCAGCAGCGGGTGCTGATCGCCGGTCTGACTGGTGCCTCTGCCCCGACCACCGGGACCTCAACGTCCAAGTCGACCCTGGAGCCCGAGCCGATCCTCGAGTCCATGTGGTCTCGAGTCGATCCTCGGCCAAGGTCTTCCTCGGCCTCCTGTATGGGGCCGAGGTTGTCGGGGTGGATGGCATCGGTGCCCGCTGGACCGGAGCCGCTCGATTCCTCCTCGGAGGGGTCGGGGTGGGAGATGGAGGGCGAGGAATCCCCAGACACTTTTCGGACCCGGTGCGTCCCTTTGGACTCACCGGAGTCCGAGCCTCGGAGAAGGTCGTCCCCCCCCCCCTCCCTGGAGGATACCCGGTTCTCAGACTTTGTGAGGGATATGGCCAAGGCTTTGGCCTTCCCCACGGATCCCGAGGAGGAGCCTCGAGCCGAAGAGCTCGAGGCCCTCCAGTATGACTTTCCCCCGAAGGAGGCCTTTACTGTACCGGTTCCTCCGATGCTGGAACGGCTGCTCTTCTGCATGTGGGAGGCACCGGCCTCGGCACCAGTTCTCAGCAAATGGGTTGATTCCATTTATCGAGTCCGTAAGAACCCTGGGTTCCAGAAGGCACAGCTAGCGCACCACTCCATGGTTGTGGAATCGGCCATGCATCGTCTGCCTCTCTCCAGTTCTTCATTTTCCGCGGAGGCAGCAGGTCATCGTTCCTATCACCGCAGAAAATTTTTCCTTATTGTCCTTCTTTTTTGTGGTTGCGTCTGCCTTTCTCCACACTTTACCGGTACTGCCGATTTTTCTTTCTTTCTTTTCTTATAAAAAATATATACTTAGTACTTTTTTCCAGGTGCACGTGCCATTTTGGGCCCTAGGCCCAAAATTCCTCCACAATGGAAAAACCCGCTTCAGGTTTCAAAAAGTGCACCAAGTGTGGTGGTGCCATCTCCGTCACTGACACCCATGAGTGGTGTCTTAAATGTTTAGGTCCTGACCACTCCATCACTGAATGTATGGCCTGTGCCATGATGTCCAAAAGAGGTCGGCAGAACTGAGCTGCTAAGCTCAGTACCCTGTTTCCCTCCAATGCAGCCTCGGAGGCATCGACGACTTCCAGGGCTTCCTCTTCCTCCCCTTCCCGTGGATCTCAGGTAACTAAACACAGGTCTAGCCGGTCCTCAAAGGGTAGATCTCCTAAGCATCGAGATGCCTCTGGCGTTGCCCTTGAGAATTCTGCACTGGCAAAATTGCCCCGGCGGGAGGCTTCGGCTTCCAAAACATTATTGGGACTCCAGGACGTTCTCAAGGCCTCAACCTCGGCAGAACTACTGGTGCCATGCTCTGGGGTACCGGCTCTTTTCTCCGATACCGACATCCAGGCATTGGCAGCGTCGATATACCAGAGGTTCCTGACTATTGAACGCAGTCTGGCGGCTCTCCTTGCGGCATCGACACCCTCAGAACCGCGTCAGACAGTTCAACCGGTACCGACTCTGGCACTGGTATTGGTACCGGTACTGACAGCATCGACATCGGTGTCTGCATTGCCGGCATCCAGTCATGCGATGCCCTCTGGTACCGATACACCGGTACCGATTCCCCCCGGTACCGACTTTGGTCGATACGGGAATCGGGCTCTTCAAGAGCATCCGGACAGAAGGTACTTCGAGTCCTCAGAATCTGAGGATTCTGACAATTCTGTTGGTACGGAAACACTGTGCAGGCCTCATATGGAGCCTGGCATTGGGGGTCACATGCACTGTCGAAGCCATGTGGCCAAGCAGCCTTAGGCAGAGTCTGGCAGAGACCAGTGTCCTGCTGAGAAACTGATTTGCCAAGGCCACCAACCTTTGGGCCCTGTTTTCTGGCAAGAAAGCCTTTGCCAGCAGAGAGTCCAGCCTTGCTCCTATGAACTCCAAGTTTTGGGAGGGGAGCAAAGTGGACTTTGCGAAGTTTATGACAAACCCCAGGCCTTGAAGAAGAGCAATAGTCCTGAGGGTGGCCTGTCTGGCCTCCTGGCACGTTTGACCTCTGATGAGCCAGTCGTCCAGATAGGGGAAGACAAAGATTCCCTGATTTCTCAGGTAGGCCTCCACCACTGCCAGGCATTTGGTAAAGACCCTGGGAGCGGAGGTGAGGCCGAAAGGCAGCACTCTGTACTGATAATGGGTTCCTTCCACAATGAACCTGAGGTACTTTCTGTGGTCTGGATGAATGAGGATGTGAGTGTACGCATCCTTTAGATCTAAGGAGCATAGCCAATCTCCCTGCTGGAGGTAGGGCAGAAGTGTTCCAAGAGTAAGCATCTTGAACTTTTCTTTCTCTAGGAATTTGTTGAAGTTCCTGAGGTCCAGAATGGGTCAGAGGCCACCAGTTCTTTTGGGTACCAGGAAATACCTGGAGTAGAATCCGTGACCTTGCGAGTGGGGAGGCACAGGCTCCACCGCCCTGTCCACCAACAGACCTTGAAGCTCTTGAAGGAGAAGGTCTGTGTGCAGGGGAGGCCTTGGAGGCTCCCCTGGAAAGTAAGGAGGAGGCAGTTGGTGAAAATGCAGTGCATAGCCCCTGTGGACTATGTCCAACACCCAACTGTCCCCGGTGATAAGGGGCCACTGGTGGGCAAAGAGGGCTAGGCGACCTCCTGTGCAGGGTTGGGAGAGCAGGGATGGAGAGGCTACGCTCAAGGAGTCAAATACCCCCACCCTGCTGAATGGGAGCAGGGGCCGGAGGCTTGGGGGTCCTCTGACTACGGGGCCCATTACCCTGCCCCTTGGCTTGCTGACCCTGGGGTGCAGCTTGGGCAGCCTGATATTGAGGGTACTGTTTGTAGGCAGTGCCCTTCCTCGGGTAAAAGGGCTTTTTACCCGAGCCCTTCTTTTTATGAGAAGGGGCAGAGGTCTTCCTAGATAGCCTTGTCCGTGTAAGGTGCTCTGTTTCGAGCTGAGCGGCCTTCTCGGTCATGGGCTTGCCAAAAAGGTTTTCACCTTGGCAAGGGACATCGACCAACTTGTCCTGAACCCATGGCTCGAGGTCCGACGACTGCAGCCATGCCTGGCGTCGAGCCGCGATGCCGGCTGCCGCAACTCAGGCTGAAGCCTCGAAGCCATCGTAGGCGGCGCGGGACATGAACTTCGAGCAGTCCCGAATCCCCGAGAACAAGGACTTTAATCTCTGCAAGGGTTCCCCGGAGAGACCAGCAGAGAACCCAGCCAACTCCTTGGCCAGGTCTCGCAAGTACATGCCCATGTACAGCTGGTACGACTGGACACGGCAAGCAAGCATCGAGCCCTGGAAGCACTTTCTACCAACGCCAACAAGGTTTCGGGCCTCCCTGCCAGGGGGCACCACGGAGTGCATCTTCTGGCTCTTTAGATGATGCATGGCCAATTCCACAACCATAGAATGGTGTGGTAGCTGTGCCTTCTGAAAACCAGGGCTCTTTCTGAGTCGATAGATCAAGTCGACTCGCTAGCTCAGAACCGGCACTGAGGCCGGTGCCTCCCACATACGGAAGAGGAGCCGTTCCAGCATCGGAGGAACCGGGACAGTAAAGGCCTCTTTCGGAGGAGAGTCATACTGCAGCGCCTCGAGCTCTTCAGCTCGAGGCTCTTCCTCGGGGTCCGCCGGAATAGCCAAGGCAGTGGCCGTATCCCGGACGAACTCCGAGAACCGAGTATCCTCCAGAGGGGATCTACTCCGGGGCTCAGACTGCGGTGAGTCCGACAGGACGCATTGAGTCTTGAACGTATCGGGAGACTCCTCGTCCTCCGTCTCCCAGGCGGACTCGTCCGAGGAGGAGTCAGGGTCCGACCCCGCGGGGCCCTGGAGCACCCGCCCCGACGCCTGAGGCACCGGCGTCGACGCCCTCGGTCCCGAACGGGAGGTCGATGGAGACTGTGACTGAGGTCGACTTCGAGCCATGATGGACTCGAGTATCGGCTCGGTCTCCGGGGTCGACTTCGAAGTCGATGTCCCGGTGGTCGGGGCAGATGCGCCAGACAGGCTGGCCATCAGTGCCCGCTGCTGCTCCATGAAAGCAGACAGTCTGCTCTCCAAGGCTGTCAATCCTGAGACTCAGCTCGGGAGATGCAGCAGCCACCGACTCGGGCCCCGGCGGCACCGGGCCCGATGTCGGCTCTCTGGGAGGAGAGTCCGAGGACTACGGGGCTTACGTGTCCAGCAGACTCCAGCTCCACGTGAGGAACTTTGCAGGCTTCTCTTGTTCCACGGGCCCGGGGCGACGGTCGGGGGTCTTAGACTGGCCCTCAAGGAGCCAGGGACCTCCTCTGACGACGCCCTCGCGAGCCGCTTCTTCCTCTTCCGTTCCCGGTCGGGGGACCCCCTGTCCGAGGAGCTTCGACGGCGCTCGGGATCGGAATCCCGAGATGTCGAGGCCTCAGACGAGGTCCGGGCCCGGCCGGAGGCTGAGTCCGAGAAAAGCCTGCCTTTCTGCTGCTGGCAACTTCGGAGTGCCTTGGAAGACATATTCCCACATGGCCTGCACGACTTAGGGTCGTGATCAGGACCGAGGCACCGAAGGCAGCAGTCGTGTGTGTCGGTGAGACACATTAATTTCTTACACCGATCACACTTTTTAAAACCACTGGAAGCCATCGGGGAAAAAAGAGTCCCCGCGAGGTCAAAGGACCGGCCTTCCAGGGAAAAATGGAAAAAAGGGCGCGAACACCAGCCACGAAGGGCAAAAAACGAAAAAGAAGAATCTGGCTCGAAACCGGTGTATCGAACCCGGCGGGAGGGGAACCGGCGTCGAACCGGGAGAAAAAAATAGCGATAATCGCCAAAAAAAATCTACTTTTAACTGGGAGGACAGGACACACGTCCGGTGGGCTTCTCGGAAAAAAAGAAACTGAGGTAAGATGGCACCTTTAGGTGGGAAGGGAACAGCGCATGCGTGCCTGCATTCCCAAAGGCTTTCATAGAAAGCTGGGGAATTGCTCCGCTGAGGCTTCATCGGCGCCGATGACACCCATATGTGAGGACTGACTTCCTGCTTGGTCCTGGAGAAAGAGTTCATCTCAGTGCCATCAGGAAAGCAACCTTGGGACGGAAGGACTGGGGTTTCTAGTCCCACAGGTGCTCCTTGTGGTCTTGGGCAAGCCACTTAACCCTCCATTGCCCATGTTCCCTGTTAGTATTAGTGCATTAGGACAATTTCCTGGAGGAAAGGGCCATAAACCATTATTAAGAAGGGACCCAGGATATCAATGCTTGACCCAGTACAAGCATTGTGGAACCTGTGTCTTTTGGGGAAACTGCTAGGTACGTATGACCTAGATTGGCCACTGTTGGAAACAAGATACTGGGCTTGATGGACCTTGGTCTGACCCAGTATGGCATATCTTATGTTCTTATGTGTCTCATATCCCCTCGTGTTAAAAATGTATCCCCCAATTGTGTTGTGACCACTTTGATTGAAGGATAAGGTGGTATACAAAACTGTCTACATAAATAAATAAATAAATAAAATAAAATCACTACCTAACAGAGTTAGTCTTAAGTCCTGTGGAAGACAAGTGGAGAAGATATTGTAGAAGCATCTCCACTGGGCAATTAAGAAGGGTTAATTTGCTGTGGGATGCACCAGAGGGTGAACCGCCACCATTTGAAGGCATAAGAACATCTGGTAGACTGCTTGTGGGAAGCAAGCAAGATGTTCCTGATTGGTGCATGAAGGCTGAGATCAAAGATCATGCTGTCAGCAGCCACACCGTGAGATGAAGGACTTGTGGATTGGGATGGAGGAGTTAGCCCCTGATCCTGAGAGAGGAGGTTGGGGGCATGACCCAAATTGAGAAGTGGAGTGTCTGCTAGACGAAGCAGGAGAGGAAACCAGGGCTGATGGGGCCAATAAGGAGCTATTAGAATCATGGAATCCTTGTCTGCCTGTAGTTTGAATAGAGTTTTGGGTAACGGGGGGGGGGGGAGGGGTGGACGGAATGTGTAAAGCAGGCCCGTGCCCCAATGAAGGAGAAAGGCATCTGCTGCCAGACTGAATCTGGAGGAAATCCTTGCGCAAAAAATAGAAGACTCGCATTCTCTGGGGAGGCAAAAAGATCTATTCTGGGGGTCCCCCACATACTGAAGATCCAAGATGCCGTGTCCTGATGCAGCATCCACTCGTGTGGACATAGGATCCGGCTGAGTCTGTCTGCAAGTATATTGAGTTCACCTGGGTAATACATCGCTTGGAGGTGGATACGGTGTATAATAGCAAAAGATCAGAGGCAAAGAGCTTTGTGGTAGAGAGGATAAGAACCCATTCCCCCTGCTTGATCACGTAGAACATGGCTACTTGGTTGACTGTCTGAGTTAAGACATGTTTGCCCAAAAGCTGGGGTTGAAAAACCCAAAGGGCATTGGTGAGAATATGAAGCTCTAGGAGATTGATCTGCATTTGAGATTCCTGTGCTGTCCACTGCCCCTGCATACAGAGACTGTCCAGATGTGCTCCCCATCCTAGCTTGGAGGCATCTGTCAGTAGGATGGAGGTGGAGATATCTGAAAAGGTGACCCTCCTAGAAGATTTTGGAGGGAGCACCACCAGTGAAGGGAGTTGACAAGAGGAGGAGTGATGCAAACCTTGTCTGAGATGCGCCCGTTTGGCTGAGTCCACTGACAGATAGGGTCCATTGAGCTTGTTTCATGTGCAGGCGGGCAAATGGGATGACGTGGACCGTGGAGGCCATGTGTCCCAGAAGACGCAGCATGCCTCTAGCTGTCACAGCACTTTGACCTCATATTGTGAGGGCCAGCTTGATAAGACTAGCAGACACAAGGAAGAAAAGCTCGTCCCCAAAAATGTTCCAATGAACTCGAATTGCTGGGAGGGAGCTAAGTGAGACATTGGAAAGTTTAGCATAAAGCCTAGACTTTGGAGCACCATGATGGTGCGAGAAAGTAATTGTTTTCAACTTCTGGGGATTCTCCCCTTATCAGCCAGTTGTCTAAGTAGGGGATGACAAAGACCCCCAAAGTACGCAGGTATGCTGCAATCACTGCCATGCGTTTTGTGAATAACTCTGGGTGCGGACGCTAGCCCAAAAGGGAGTACCCAATACTGGTGGTGGATTTGCTGAATTTGAAAGCACAGATACCGTCTGTGGTGAGGGTGGATCAGCAAATGGGTGTAAGCCTCCTTGAGGTCTAGAGAACATAGGCAGTTGTACCTCTGAAGGTATGGCAGAAAAGTGCAGAGGGAAATCATTTTGACTTTTTCCCCCCGAACAAAGAATTTGTTGAGACTTCCCAGATCTAGAACTGGTCTGAAGATTCCTGTTTTCTTGGGGAGAAGAAAGTAAGGGGAGTAGAAGCCTTTGTATTCCTGGGTGGGGGGAACTCTCAATTGCCCCTTGGGCTAGCAGGGTGGCCACTTCTGAATACATGAGATTGGCCTGCAAAGGATTTGCAGGATATTCTCTTGTGGAGGTGGTCAGAGACAAGTTTTAAAAGTGAAGCAGATAGCCTCCTTGGATGATACTGAGAGTCCATTTTTCTGATGTAATGAGATGCCACTTGTGGGCATAAACCGAATGCCTGCCTGCTATATGCAGGGGCTGGGGTTCTTGTAGAGGCAGAGTAGCTATGCTCTTTAGGAAAGAGTCAAAAACAGGTGCTGGCTGGGGCTGAGCAGCTGGCTGAGGTTTAGGGCCCTTGGTCTTTTTAGGCTGACGAAGTCCCAGAGGTCTTTGCTGCTGCTGCTGCTGAGGTTGACAGTATTAGTATTAGAACTAGGGCTGTTAAAATCCATTCAAAAGAGAGGGTCTTAGACTTTAGGAAAACTAACTTTGCCAAGATGGGCCAATCCCTCAGGGAGTCGTTAGCGGGATGGGAACAGCTGGGGGATGTAGAAAAATAGTGGGCAAAACTGAAAAGGGATATTTTAAGGGCAACCAACCTTTTTGTTAAAATGATAAAGGTAAAAGGAAAAGGAGACCACTATGGTTTTCAAAAGTAGTAGCTGAAAAGGTGAAGAAAGAGAGGGAGGCCTTCATGAATTACATGAGATCACAGAGGAAGACAGGCATCTATATTAGGAAAAACTTAGAGAAGCTAGCAAAGTCGTCAGGAAAGCAAAGATTCAAAAAGGAGGAGGAAATAGCCAATGCAATAAAATTGGGAGATATGGCATTTTCAAATATGTTAGTGAGAAGAGGAAGGGCAAAAGTGGTATTGTCAGACTCAAGGGTGAAGGGGAGGAATATGTAGAAGCTGATGAGGATAAAGTGGAATTGCTTAACAAATATCTCTGTTCTGTGTTCACAGATGAAGAACTAGGGGCAGGACCTCAGAAAACACCCACAAACAGGAACAGAAGTGAGGGGCATCGAATAATTTTCATAAGACAGTGTTCGTGAGAAACTAGCTAAACTTAAAGTAGACAAAGAGATGGGACCAGATGGGATACACCCTAGAACACCGAGGGAACTTGGGGACGTTCTAGCAGCTCCACTGACTTACCTTTTCAATGCCTCAAAGTCAGGAGTGGTGCCAAAGGACTGGAGAGAGGCACATGTGGTCCCTTTATACAAAAGTGGAAGTAAGGATGTGGTTGAAAACTACAGGCCGGTTAGTTTAACCGGTGGTGAGTAAATTATTGGAAGTGCTGCAGAAAGAGAAAATAGGGAGTTTTCTGGAGTCCAGTGGATTACAGGATCCAAGGCAGCATAGATTCACCAGAGGCAAGTCTTGTCAGACAAGTCTGATTGATTTCATTGACTAGGTGACCAGGGAGTTGGACCAATGGAGAGCCCTAGATGTGGTGTATTTAGATTTCAGTAAAGCCTTTGACACTGTTCCTCACCCGTGACTTATAACAAACTGAGCATCCTAGGGATGGACCCTAAAGTTACTGCTTTGGTTAGAAATTGGTTCAGTGGGAGGCGACAAAGGGTACAGGTAAATGGAGCTCACTCTGAGAAGGAGGAGGTTACCAGTGGTGTGCCCCAGGGGTCTGTCCTTGGTCCGATTCTTTTTAACCTTTTTGTTAGTGATATAATAGAAGTTGCCGTTGGGTAAAGTTTGCCTCTTTGCGGATGATACCAAAATCTGCAATAGAAGAGACACCCAGGAAGGTATAGATAACATGACGAGGGATCTAACTAAGCTTGAAGAATGGTCTAGAATTTGGCAGCTGTGATTTAATGTTACAAAAAATGCAAGGTCATGCATTTGGACTGCAGCAATCCAAGGGAGCAATACAGTATAGGGGGTGAAGTACTTTTGTCCACTAAAGAAGAGCAGGACCTAGGCGTGATTGTGTCTGATGATCTTAAAATAGCTAAACAGGTAGAAAAGGCAACAACAAAAGCTAGAAGGATGCTTAGGAGGTGATAGTACCTCTGTATAAGTCTCTGGTGCAACCTCATGTGGACTACTGTGTGCAGTTCTAGAGACCGCACCTTAAAAGGATATAAACAGGATGGAGTCAGTACAGAAGGTGGCTACTAAAATGGATAGTGGTCTTTAGAACTACACTGGCTACCTATCCAAAGATGCATAAAATATAAAATCCTCATCACAACATTTAAAATTATCAACAACTTAGCACCTTCATTCCTAAACACACTTATCAATATTGAAAAACCCACCAGAACACAAAGAAAAAATAGTAATAACAAACTTAGTCCCAAAGGACTTTAGAAAATGCAAGAAAGCATAGTTACTCACCTGTAAAAGGTGATCTCCGAGTACAGCAGGAAAGCACAGTTACTTACCTGTAACAGGTGATCTCTGGGAACAGCAGGAATAAGTCTTCACATATGGGTACGTCGGTACCGACGGAGCCTGCGCGGGAACGCTCCACAGCTTCCCAAAAAGGAAAGCTTTTGGGAGCATCCCACAGCGCCTGCACGCTGCCTTCCCGCCTTTCCTAACCGCCTCTCCCCAGTTCGAGTTTTAAAGCTGAGACAAAGAGAGAGAGGAAAGGAAAGATAGATAGAGAGATACAACTCCTAGGGGAGGTGGGTGGGTTGTGAAGACTTATTCCTGCTGTTCCCAGAGATCACCTGTTACAGGTAAGTAACTGTGCTATCTCCAGGAACAAGCAGGAATGAGTCTTCACATATGGGGACTCCCTAGCTAGAGATGCCTGGGAGATCCCCAAGGTTATGAGACCCTGGGAAGGGCTCTATCTCCTCCTATGGATCTCAGGCACCCATCCAGGGAAGGAGGGCAGGAGTTGATTAAGCATGGAACAGGTGTTTGAGAACAGCCTGACCAAACAAGGCATCCCGGCGGGAGTCCTTCTCAAAACAGTAATGGGCTGTGAAGGTATGAACCGAGGCCCAGGTGGCCACTCAACAGATCTGGTCAATGGACACAGAATTTAGATGAGCCACAGAGGTGGCCATGGCCCTTACATTATGAGCTGTGACATGGCCCTCCAGAAAAAGGTTCTTACTCTGGTAGGCGAAAGAAATACACTGAGCAATCCAATTGGACAGTGTCCTCTTAGAGACTGGAAGTCCCAAATGAGAGGGATCAAAAGCAACAAAGAGTTGAGAGGACTTTCTATCTTGCTGTGTCCTTTGTAAGTAAAAGGCAAGAGCTCTCTTACAATCCAGGGTATGAAGATTCCTCTCTGCACTTGATGCATGAGGACCTGGAAAAAAGACAGGTAAATACATCTCTTGATTAAGATGAAAAGGTGAGATTACTTTAGGCATAAAGTGTGGATTGGTCCTAAGGACTACCTTATCATGATGGAACCTTGTATAAGGTGGATTAGCCACTAAGGCCTGCAGTTCACTGATGCGGCGAGCTGAGGTGACTGCAATGAGGAAAATAACCTTCCAGGAAAGAAATTTCAAGGAGGTGATGGCTAAGGGTTCAAAAGGTGGCTTCATAAGCTGACCAAGAACCAGATTTAAGTCCCATGCCACCGGAGGAGGCCTAATGGGAGGTTTAGTTAAAGTTAGGCCTCTCATGAATCTTGCAATAAGAGGATGAGAGGAAATAGGCTGTCCATTGATAGGCTTAAGGAATGCTGCAATAGCACTCAAATGGACCCTTACTGAATTCGTCTTAAGGCCTGCATTGGAGAGATGCAGGAGGTATTCCAATAGAGAATTCAAAGGTAGTGCTAGAGGGTCAAGACCCTTCTCAGTACACCAAATGGAAAACCTTTTCCATTTAAAAGCATAGGAACGTCTAGTAGAAGTTTTTCTGGAAGCATGGAGGATATCCTTCACCTGCTGAGAAAGATTCCAACCTTGAAGGTCTAGGCCTTCAGCAACCAAGCTCTGAGGTGAAGGGACTTGGGGTTTGGGTGCCACAAAGTCCCCTCCTCCTGGGACAGAAGGTCTGGAGCAGCTCCCAAGTCTAGGGAGGGAGCTTGAGAGAGATGCAGAAGTAGAGGGTACCACACTTGGCGTGGCCAGCGTGGAGCTATGAGGATCATGGATCCTTGATCCCTCTGGAGCTTGAACAGAGTCTTGGGAATTAAGGGAATGGGTGGAAAGGCATACAGGAAGTCTTGACCCCAGTGAAGGAGGAAGGCATACTTGGCCTGAACTCCCTGACACGAAATTCTGGAACAGAATCGGAGAAGTCTGGCATTCCACGGACTTGCAAAGAGGTCTATGTCCGGGGTTCCCCACTCTTGAAAGATTCTGAGTACTTGGTCCATGTGCAGGGACCATTCGTGTGGAAGCAGAACTCGACTGAGTCTGTCTGCCCAAGAGTTTTGGATTCCTGGAAGGTATACGGCCAGGAGATGGATTTGATGCTCTCTGGCGAAGGCCCACAGTCTTAAAGCTTCGTTGCAAAACGACAGAGAGCCAGTTCCTCCTTGCTTGTTTATGTAAAACATGGCTACCTCATTGTCCGTATGAACGAGGACTGTCTTGTAGCTGAGCAGGGTATGGAAGACCTTGAGAGCTAGAAAAACTGCTCGGAGCTCCAAGTGGTTGATATGTAGAGAGGTCTCCTGTGGAGACCAAGTGCCCTGAGTGGAGAGGTCTTGCAGATGAGCTCCCCATCCTGTTTGGGAGGCATCTGTTGTGAGGGTTGCCTGGGGCAACAACTGTTGGAAGGGGGACCCCAGCAACAGATTTTGGGTAGACCTCCACCACTGGAGAGACCAAAAGAGGCGCCTGGAGGTTGCTATTTTGTCTGACAGAGCCCCTGATGCTTGAGTGCACTGGGTGGATAAAGTCCATTGAGCTGCTCTCATGTGAAGGCGAGCATAGGGTACCACTTGCGCTCTCATGTGAAGGCGAGCATAGGGTACCACATGCACTGTGGATGCCATGTGGCCTAGCAGTTGTAGCATCTCCCGGGCAGTTAAATGGCTCTTTGACTGAATCTGGGAGGCTAACTGCACTAGGCCAAGGCAACGGGCCTGAGGAAGATAGGCCCTTGCAGTGGTAGTATCTAGCCAGGCCCCTATGAACTCTAGGGACTGAGTAGGGGTGAGCTGGGACTTTGGGAGGTTTACCACAAGTCCCAGATAGTGCAGAATGCGCCTTGTGCAGTCCAGGGAAGTCTGGGCCTCTGACTGAGATGGAGCTGGGATGAGCCAGTCGTCCAGGTATGGGAATACAAATATTCCCAGAGTGCGTAGAAATGCAGCTGCTACTGCCATGCATTTGGTGAACACTCTTGGAGCAGAGGCCAGACCGAAAGGAAGCACTCTGTATTGGTAATGCTTTCCTTGGAAAAGAAAACGGAGGAACCTTCTGTGAGATGGATGGATGAGGACGTGTGTATGCATCCTTGAGATCTATAGAACAAAGCCAATCCTGACTCTGAAGGTATGGAAGGAGAGTACCCAGAGAAAGCATCTTGAATTTCTCCTTGCATAGAAATTTGTTCAATTCTCTGAGATCTAATATGGGTCTGTAGCCCCCTGTTTTCTTTGGGATCAGAAAGTAGGGGGAGTAAAACCCTGACCCTTGTTGAAGAAGAGGTACTTCTTCTATTGCCCCTTGGGCAAGAAGGGCAGCCACCTCCTGACCTAGAAGGTCGAGGAGAGATGTTGGAGAATTTAAATGTCTCAAAATGGTGTGAGGAGGAAGGTTTGAGAAATGAAGCTTGTAGCCCTCCCTTACGATGGAGAGGGTCCACTGCTCTGCTGTAATTTGCTCCCATCTGGGAGCAAAATGAGCTAACCTTCCTGGAATGGTGAGAGGCTCTGGCTGTTTCAGAGCCAGAAAGGCTAAGTTCTCTAGCATCAAGTCAAAAACCCTGAGGAGGCTGGGTCTGCTGAGTTGCAGCAGCCCCTGTAGGCTTAGGCCTGGCCTGTTTAGGTTGCTGACGCTTAGCAGCAAAACGACCTGTAGATGATTGTTGGCCAGAAGCAGGATGGAATCTGCCTTTCTTGAAAAAAGACTTCTTGAAAGGTTTTTTCTTGGCAGGAATGGAGGTTGACTTTGAAAGTCTATCCAAAGCAGAATTTTCTGCATCCATTTGAATAGCTTTTATTTGCCAATCTTTGCCAAACAAGTTTTCTCCTGTACAGGGAAGATTTCCCAAGCCATCCTGGACCCAAGATTCTAGGTCAGAAGCTTGGAGCCAAGCAATTTTGCGTGCAGCTATGGCAATGGCCGAAGCCCTGCTGGCACCCTCAAAGGAGTCAAAAGCTGCACGGTTGGAAAACTTTGAAATATCTTGAGTATGCTTAAGCCAAATAAGAAATTCTTCCCTTTTATCCTCTGGAAGAAAAGGGAGGAAAGTGTGCAGCTTATCTGCAACTTCTTTCAGAAACATACCCATATAAAGACTATAGGAGTTGATTCTGGCAATGAGCATACTGGCTTGGAAGATTTTCCTACCAAAAGCATTCAAGGTCCTGCATTCTCTTCCTGGAAGAGCAGAGGAGTGTCTTTTTGCACTCTTTATCTTTTTCATAGCTGACTCCACCACAATAGAATGGTGAGGAAGCTGTGTTTTATGAAACCCAGGACAAGGAGGGACACGGTACATAGTGTCCAATATACGAGAATGAGGAGAGATAGTGAGAGGAGTCTCCCATAAGTCAATCATGTGATCATAAAGAATCTCATGAATTGGCAAGGTGACTGCCTCCTTAGGAGCCTTAGAATAACCTAAAATATCCAATTTTTTAGCTCTAGGCTCTGATTCAGAGGTTACTGAAATAGAAAGCCCTTTAGCCACTTCTCTTATGAAGTCTTGAAAGGACAAGTCCTCTGGAGGAGACATTCTTCTCTTTGGAGAAGAAGGCTCTTCAGGAAGGGCTATGGATACTTCAGCAGACTCCTCCGATGCATCAGAATCGTCGGAGGAATCAAAGTATCGACTGTCAGGGTGCTCTTCCCAAGCTCGATACGCGTATCGAGCGGTATCGACATCGGGCGTCCTCGGTACCGGTTCGGTACCGATGGGCATCCCTGGACAGGGAACCACTGCAGTCGGCATCCTGGTCGATGTCGATGCAGTCGGTACCGGTACCGACACTGGTGCCGGTACCGGAGCTGATACCGACAACGGAGTTTGTTGTGGTATCAGCGGCGTCGCAGCTTGAATGAAGGCCGTGATAGCCTGCTGCATGGATAGGACATTCTGATCCATCGACGCCATGAATGCCTGAATTCGGTACCGGAAGGTTGCGCCGGTACCCCAGAGCATTCTAACAGGTGATCGGTCGAGGCCGTGCCATCGATGTCAACCTGTAACCCCATAGGTGGAGCTTTGGAAGCCGAAGTTTCCCGCCGGGGTTGTTTTGCCGGTGCAGGATCCTCGAGGGCAAGCCCGGAGGCATCTCGATGCTTGGAATGAGATCTACCCTTCGAGGACCGGCTGGATTTATGTTTGGTTACCTGAGATCCATGGGAGGAAGAAGAAGCCCTGGAAGACATCGATGCCACTGAAGCTGCATCAGAGGGAAACAGCACATGGAGCTTAGCTGCTCGGTTCTGTAAACCTCGTTTAGACATCAAAGAGCAGGACGAACAATCCAAAATGGAGTGGTCAGGACCCAAACATTTAAGACACCATTCATGGGTGTCGGTGACAGAAATAGTACCGCTGCACTTAGTGCATTTTTTAAACCCGGAGGCTGGTTTTTCCATGAGGAAAATTTCTCGTGAGGCCTAAGGCCCAAAAGAGGAAAAACACATTAAGTGAGGGAAAAATATGGGGGTTTTTTTTAATAAGAAAAGAAAGACAGACCGGCGGTACCGGTCCGATGTCGGGGAAGGCAGACGCGCGACCAAAGAAATAAAATAAAACAAAGAACTTCTTCAGCGGTGACAGGAACACGACCTGCTGGCTCCGCGGAAAAGAAGAACTGGGGAGAGGCGGTTAGGAAAGGCGGGAAGGCAGCGCGCAGGCACTGTGGGATGCTCCCAAAAGCTTTCCTTTTTGGGAAGCTGGGGAGTGTTCCCGCGCAGGCTCCGTCGGCACCGACGTACCCATGTGTGAAGACTCATTCCTGCTTGTTCCTGGAGATTTTAGTCTTCACATATGGGTATTGTCGGTACTGACGGAGCCTGCGCAGGAACGCTCCCCAGCGTCCAATGAGAACGCTTTTGGGAGCATCCCTCAGCACATGCGCGCTGCCTTCCAGCCTTTCCAACTGTCCCTCTTCAGTTAAGTTTGTAGCTGAGTGAAAGGATAGAGGGAGAGAGGAAAGAGACAGAGAGATAGAGAGACAACCCCTAGGGGAGGTGGGTGGATTGTGAAGACTAAATTCCTGCTGTTCCCGGAGATCACCTGTTACAGGTGAGTAACTACACTATCTTGAGGAACAAGCAGGAATGTAATCTTCACATATGGGGACTCCCTAGCTGAAGATGCCAGGGAGATGACCCCAGGAAGCTGCCACCTATAGTGAGGTGAGCCATGCTTCCTCCCATGGATCTCTGGCATCCTACCATTATTAAGAAGGGACCCAGGATATCAATGCTTGACCCAGTATAAGCATTGCGGAACCTGTGTCTTTTGGGGAAACTGCTAGGTACGTATGACCTAGATTGGCCACTGTTGGAAACAGGATACTGGGCTTGATGGACCTTGGTCTGACCCAGTATGGCATATCTTATGTTCTTATGTTGGTGGGTAGGAGTTGTATTAAGTCTGAAAGAGATTTTGAAGAACAGCCTGGCCAAAGAAGGCATCCCGAAGGGAGGCTTTATCTAGGCAGTAGTGGGCTGTGAAGGTGTGTACCGAAGCCCAGGTGGCTGCTCGACAAATGTCATCAATAGACACAGAGTGAAGGTTAGCCATAGAGGCTGACATGCTCTCACATTATGAGCTGTGACATGGCCTTGAAGAGGAAGACTCTTACTCTCATAAGCAAAGGATATGCATTGTGCAATCCATTTGGATAAACTTCTCTTGGAGACTGGAAGTCCCAAATGACTAGAATCAAAAGCAATAAAAAGTTGAGAAGACTTTCTATGTTGCTGTGTTCTTTGTAGGTAAAAAGCTAAGTCTCTTTTACAATCCAAAGTGTGAAGGTTTTTCTCTGCATTAGAGGCATGAGGCCTCGGAAAGAATACAGGAAGATAAATCGATTGATTTAAATGAAAAGGCGAAACTATATTTGGCATAAAGTGTGGATGAGTTCGGAGGACAACCTTATCATGGTGAAACCTAGTGTAAGGTGGATCAGCCACTAACGCTTGCAATTCACTAATGCGACGTGCAGAGGTGATTGCAATTAGGAAGATGACCTTCCAGGACAAAAACGTCAGGGTAGTAGTGGCTACAGGTTCAAAGGGCGGTTTCATGAGCTGCCCGAGAACTATATTTAAATCCCATGCCACCGATGGTGGTTTGATGGGAGGTTTTGTTAATAGAAGACCTCTCATAAATCTCAATATGAGAGGATGAGAGGAAATTGGTTGTCCATTCAGAGGCTTATAGGAAGCTGTAATTGCACTAAGAAGGACTCTTACTGAATTGGTCTTTAGACCAGAATATGATAAATGAAGTAGATACTCTAGTATCACTTCCAACGGTATCACAAGGGGGTTTAACCCCTTCTGGGAACACCATATAGTGAAACATTTCCACTTGAAGGCGTAAGATCGTCTTGTGGAAGGTTTTCTAGAAACCTGAAGGATATCCTTTACTGTTGGGAAAGGTTGAGATCCTGAAGATTTAAGATTTCAGCAACCAGGCCGTGAGATGCAGGGACTGGGGATTCGGGTGCCATAGGGTCCCGCTCTCTTGGGAGAGGAGATCTGGAGCACACCTTAACTCCAGAGGAGCAGCTTGAGAGAGATGTAGAAGCAGGGGATACCATGTTTGGCGTGGCCACCGTGGCGCTATGAGGATCATACAACCTCTGTCTCGCTGAAGCTTGAAGAGTGTTTTGGGGATGAGGGGAATAGCTGGGAAGGCATAGAGGAAGTCCTGACCCCAGTGAAGGAGGAAGGCATCCCTTGCCTGGCAATTGTGAGCCGGAATCCTGGAACAGAACCGGGTAAGTCTGGCATTCAGTGGACTTGCAAAGAGGTCTATGTCTGGAGTCACCTGGTCTAGGTGGAGAGACCATTTGTGAGGCAGCAGTACTCGGCTGAGTTTGTCTGCCCAAAGGTTTTGAATGCCTGGAAGATATACCCTGAGAAGGTGGATTTGATGCTCTCTGGCGAGGGCCCAAAGTAGTAAAGCTTCATTGCATAACGACAGAGAGCCTGTTCCGCCCTACTTGTTCACATAGAACATGGCTACTTGATTGTCCGTTTGGACTAGGACTGTCTTGTAGCTGAGCTGGGCATGGAATACTCGAAGAGCTAAATAGATTGCTCTTAATTCTAGGTGGTTTATGTGAAGACAAGCCTCCTGTGGAGTCCAAGTGCCCTGGGTAGAGAGATGATGCAGGTGTGCTCCCCAACCCACCTGTGATGAATCTGTTAGAGTGGCCTGGAATAGGGGTTGTTGGAAAGGAGACCCCACTAAAAGATTCTCCAGTGATTGCCACCATTGAAGGGACAAGATCAGTCGATGAGAGTTTGATATCTTGTCTGGCAGACGTCCTGTGGCTTGTGTCCACTGTGTGGATAGGGTCCACTGGGCTGCTTGCATGTGGAGGCGAGCATAGGGAACTACATGAACTGTGGATGCCATGTGTCCCAGTAACTGTAGCAGTTCGAGCAGTTAGGGAGGATTTTCCCGCTGCTTAGAAGCTAGTTGCACTATGCGAAGACACCGGGCCTGTGGAAGGAAAGCCCTTGACTGTCTGGTATCTAAACAGGCTCCTATGAACTCCAGAGAATGGGAAAGAACAAGTTGGGATTTTGGGAAGTTTATTCCCAAACCCAAGTATTGGAGGATTCGCATTGTGCGAGACAGTGCAGAACTGGCTTCTGCACCTGTGAGGGCTTGAATGAGCCAGTCGTCCAAGTAAGGGAAGACGAATATCCCTAAGGTTCGCAGGAATGCAGCTACTACTGCCATGCATTTCGTGAAAACTCTTGGTGCAGAAACCAGACCAAATGGAAGAACCCTGTACTGGAAGTGTGTTCCCTTGAAAAAGAATTGTAAGAAGTTCCTGTGATCTGGATGGATCAGAATGTGAGTATATGCATCCTTTAAGTCATAAGAACATAAGAACGTAAGACATGCCATACTGGGTCAGACCGAGGTCCATCAAGCCCAGTATCCTGTTTCCAACAGTGGCCAATCTAGGTCATACGTACCTAGCAGTTTCCCCAAAAGACACAAGTTCCACAATGCTTGTACTGGGTCAAGCATTGATATCCTGGGTCCCTTTTTAATAGTGGATAAGAACATAAGACATGCCATACTGGGTCAGACCGAGGTCCATCAAGCCCAGTATCCTGTTTCCAACAGTCTAGAGAGCAAAGCTAATCCTGACTTTGAAGGTATAGCAGAAGAGTTCTTAGAGAAATCATTTTGAACTTCTCTCGGAACAGGTATTTGTTCAATTCTCTGAGGTCTAGAATGGGTCTGTGTCCCCCTGTTTTCTTTGGAATAAGAAAATAGGGGGAGTAGAACCCTGTACCCTGCTGGAGGATGGGTACTTCCTTATTGCCCCTTGGGCAAGAAGTGTTGAGACCTCGTGATCCAGCAGATTGTCTGCAGAGGTCTGGGAATTGAACTGCCTTAGGATTGTAGGAGGGGGCATGCCGTGAAAATGAAGCTTGTACCCCTCTCCTACAATGGACAGAGTCCAATTTTCTGCTGTTATTTGGGGCGATCTGTTGGCAAAATGACACAGCCTGCCTGGAATATTTAGGGGTTCTGGACCCCTCAGAGGCAGGAAGGCTAAGCTCTCTAAGAAGGAGTCAAAGCCCTTGAGGGGGCTGAAACTGTGGAGCTGGTTGAGCTCGCGGGCCTTTTGGCTTCTTCTGCTGTTTGAATTGCCGTTGTTGTCCCCTTTGGGCAACTTGACTGTGAGCTTGGCTTTGCTGGGTATAGGATGGATAAAACTTCCTCTTTTTGCTGAAAGAGGGGTTTTTATAGGGTTTCTTTTTGGCTGGAGTGGCTGTAGATTTTGACAATCTATCTAAGGTGATATTGTCAGCATCTATCTCATTAGCCTTTTCCTGCCAATTCTTGCCAAAGAGGTTTTCTCCTGTGCAAGGGATGTTGCCTAATTTATCCTGTACCCAAATCTCCAAGTCTGATGCCTGAAGCCAGGCAATCCGTCGTGCACCAGTGGCAATAGCAGAGGTTCTGCTTATGCATTCAAAGCAGTCAAAGGCTGCACGATTCACAAACTTGGAGACATCTTGAGCATGCCTGACAAGCGTAAGGAAGTCTTGTCGTCTGTCACCTGGGAGAAGTGGGCTCATAAGCTCCAAATCTCCTGTGACCTCTTTGAGGAACCTTCCCATATATAAAATATATGAGCTGATCCTAGCTGAAAGCATGGAAACCTGAAAAGTTTGACGTCCAAAAGCATCAAGAGTCCTGCATTCATGACCTGGAGGATTGGATGCATGTCTCTTTGCACTTTTCATCCTACGCATGGCTGACTCCACTACCACTGAATGGTGTGGCAGCTGAGTCTTCTGAAATCCAGGACAGGGTGGAACTCGATACATGGTATCAAGCCTCCTAGAATGAAGAGATGTGGTCAAAGATGTCTCCCACATTCTGAGCATCAAATCATGAAGAATTTCATGAATGGGCTGAGTGGCTGCCTCCTTTGGAGCCTTAGGATATTGGAGAATTTCCAATTCCTTTGCTCTAGGTTCCTTTTCAGGAGCTACTGTGAATGAAAGGCCTTTGGCAACATCACGAATAAAATCCTGAAAAGACATGTCCTCTGGAGGCAACATTCTGCGTTGGGGAGAAGAGTCTTCCGGGAGAAAAACTCTGGTACCGGCAGAATTATCAGAGTCATCTGAATGGAGGATTCAAAGTATCTCTGATCACGATGTTCATGTAAGGCACGGTACTGGTATCGATCGAAGTCGGTACCGAGTTGATCCGGTACCGATCTTTCGATGCCAGGCAAAGACGGCATGGGAAGAATTCCCACCGGGGCCGGTACCGGCATCGGTGTCCGTTGAACCATCGGTGTCAACGGTACCACAGCTGTAAGGAGAGCTGCAATACTGTGTTCGATAGCGAAGAATCTCTGGTCTATCGACGCTGCCGATGCCTGGGTGTTGGTACTGGTGTAGGCGGCAGGGACCCCTGAGCATGGCACCAGTACTTCTGTCGAGGCCGAGGCCTCGAGAACATCCTGGAACCCCGTTGATGCTTTGGAGGCCGAAACCTCCTGCCGGGGCTGTTTTGCCGGTGTGGTTCCCTCAAGGGCAATGCCAATGGCCTCTCGATGCTTTGCAGGAGAGCTACCCTTTGAGGACCGGCTTTTATGTTTAGTTACCTGAGATCCATGGGAGGAAGAAGAGGCTCTTGAAGACGTTGAGGCAATGGACCTGGCATCCGAAGAAAAGAGGGTACCGAGCTTTGCAGCCTGGTTCTGTCTTCCTCTTTTAGTCATTCCCATACAAGAGAGGCACTCAGATGGAGAATGGTCAGGGCCTAAACATTTAAGACACCAGTCATGGGTGGCGGTGACGGAAATGGTACCGCCACACTTAGTGCATTTTTTAAAACCACTAGCTGGTTTTTCCATCTTTAAGGAAACATGGGGCCTAGTGCCCAAAATGGTGCCTAGCACCGAAAAAGAAGTTTCTGAAGAGAAACAAGATGAAATTAGGCCTTACCTGCTAATTGTCTTTCCTTGAGCTATCTCCGGGCCAGTCCAGGTAAGGTAGGGTTGTCAATCCCCTTTAGCAGCTGAGGACTGAAAGAAACATTGAAACTTGCTGACAGGCTAAGACACTCCCCCTGACGTCAGTGTACCAGTCTTCTCTTGACAAAGCAGCAAAGAGGCATCTAAACAAAATAACAGTGATAAGACACCACATTTCCCAGTACCGAAGAACCCCGGAAAACGCCAACAGGGTGCAGTTGAAGAGGAAAAAAAACCCATAGAGCCTTAATCATATATAGAGATACATTATTTTTTTATTTTTTTTATTTTATGTATTAAATATGAAAATCACAAAACCCAAAATGTTATAACCAACACCTCCACGGAGAAGGCAAGGGAGCCCCCAAGTCACGTCAACCTAGCAATCTGATTCATTGTCACTCTTAGGAGCAGGAAACGTGACAGACAGAGAAGAGAAGTAAAGGATGGGCCCTGGACTGGCCCGGAGATAGCTCAAGGAAAGACAATTAGCAGGTAAGGCCTAATTTCATCTTCCTTATCGCTTCTCCGGGCCAGTCCAGGGAAGGTAGGGCAGTACCAAAGCAGTACCTAAACTCGGGAGGGTCCCGCAAGACCTGCTATCAAGGCAGAAGCCCCCACCTTCGCATCATCTCTGGCGTGCACATCCAAACGGTAATGTTTGGCGAAGGTATGAAGTGAAGACCAAGTCGCCGCCCTGCAGATATCCACTGGAGGAACAAATGCATATTCCGCCCAGGAAGCCGCCTAAGCACGAGTGGAATGAGCTTTGAGACCCGAAGGCGGAACTTGCCCCGCAGCCTCATACGCTGCCACGATGGCGCGCTTGACCCAGCGAGCAATGGAGCACTTTGAAGCTGCTTGACCTTTGCGGGATCCCGCAAACAGCACAAACAAGCGATCAAATTTCCGAAAAGATCGAGTGACCCGAAGGCAAGCTTTCAAGACGCATCCCAGATCCAAATTTCGAAGAACCCGATCCATCGGCGAAGACGTCAAGTCTGAGAAAACGGGCAGCGCCACAGACTGATTAACATGAAATGCGGAAACCACCTTAGGAAGATAAGAAGGAACAATACACAAGAGCACCTTTTCCGGCAAGAACTGGAGATAGGGCTCCCGACAGGAAAGCGCTTGCAAATCCGAAATTCTCCTAGCAGAACACAAGGCCACGAGGAAAGCCGTTTTCCAGGATAACTCCTTCAAGCGCTCCAAGGAAGCCGAGACAAACGGCTGACGTGCTAACGCCTCCAAAACCACATTCAAATCCCAAGGCGGCACCACCGGACGACGTGGAGGCCGAATAAGTCGTGCAGCCCGAAAAAAACGTTGCACATCGCGATGTAGCGAGAGACGCCGACGCTGCACCGGGCCTCTGAAGCAAGACAGAGCGGCCAAATGCACCTTCAGTTTGGTAAGAGCCAAGCCTTTATCCAAACCCTCCTGAAGAAACAAAAGTAGATGAGGTAAAGTGGTAGACATCGGCCGAAGGTTTTTTTGCGCGCACCAAGTCACAAAAACGCGCCAAATCCGAACGTAGGCTAGCGAAGTGGTAGAGCGTTTAGAACGTAGCAGAGTAGCCACTACGGATTCCGAATAACCTTTACGCCTCAAACGGTTCCCTTCAAGAGCCAAGCCGTAAGCAAGAAGCGATCGACCTGCGGCATGAGAACCGGACCCTGATGCAACAGATTGACTCGGACCGGAAGCCACCACTCCCACTCAGACTCTATCATCTGCTTTATGACCCGGTGTACAGGAAAACAGCGCTGTTCAGATTTAAAGCCTTGCAACAAAGGATCTTTGAGAGGTTCCTGAGAAACAGAAGGAAGAAGCAGGTTCAAAGCAGATAAAGACTGAGAAATGAGCGCTCCCAGCTCTTCTTTCCGAAATACGCAAAAAACATTAGGATCGTCGCCCGGAGCGATCTTCCTCAAGCTCCCCGGACTCCACGTCTAAGCCAGGGTCAGAGAAGAGCTCTCCATCTTCCAAAAACTGAGGACTTTTAACCAGCGGTTCCAACGGGTCTAATCCGGATGAAGCCTGCATCCCTGACAGGGAAGTACCTTCTCCAGGGTCCAGAGTCTCCTTGACTGGCTGACTGAGCTCAAGGAAACCAGCAGGAGGAGAGGCTGATTGGGAAGCTTTCAACAAAAAGGCATTATGGAGAGCTAAAATAAATTCAGGAGAAAAAAAGGCAGACAGCCCTTCCTGAGGCTCAGGAACCTTCTGTGGAGGCTTAGAGAGTGACGGTGCCTCCTTAGTAGATTTGGATTTGCGCTTCCCTGCACTCTGCCCTCCAGACTTATGATGACCCACGGGCAAAACGGACGGCTCATTCAAAATGGCCGCCGTTCCCGCCTTTTTGGAGGCTATGACAGGCCTGTCTGGCTCAGAAGAGAGTTTCTCCTCCATGTGAAACGGGCCGGGAAAAACAAGGGCACACAAACCGAAAAACAGCCCGATCCCCAAAAAAACCCAAAAAGAAGAAAGCTGCGTGCACGCGAAGAAAAGGTTTGCCGCGTCAAAAAAGACTACCCCCGAACACAGAGCTCACCTCAGAACATGGCAGACGTCTGGGCTCACAGCCGAGGATCCCCGCTGCTAGCGGGAGTAGCGGCAACGTGCAGACTGAGCAGGTAGAGGGTGACTGGGGCTCCCAGGACCAATCTACCGACGCTAGAGAGACCCGCTAGAGAAGGTAGGCTCTACACTCCTCCGCCGAACAGAAACAGGCAGGGGTCGTCTACTAGAAACGCCGGAGGGTAATAAAAATGTACCCTTTGCTGACTGCACTCAGAGTGAAACAGCACCAAGAAATATAGCGTCTTATCAGCCCTGCTAGAGCCAAAAGCTATAATTGAGGCAGAACTAAAATAAGAAAATCCTGAAGATCTATAGGAACACTGTCAACATCAATCCTCTCTAGCTGCTGAGGACTGAAAGACTGGTACACTGACGTCAGGGGGAGTGTCTTAGCCTGTCAGCAAGTTTCAAAGTTTCTTTCAGTCCTCAGCTGCTAAAGGGGATTGACAACCCTACCTTCCCTGGACTGGCCCGGAGAAGCGATAAGGAATTCAGATTTTTTTTTTTTTTTTTTTTTAGAAGAAAAGAAAAGAACCGGTGGTACCGGTAGGCGTCGTGCGGAGGCAAACGCGACCACAAGAAAACAAGATAAAAGAAGAAATTTTCTGCGGTGACAGGGTATGTGTCCTGTCGGCTCCACGGAAAACGAAGAACTGAAGAGGGACAGTTGGAAAGGCGGGAAGGCAGCGCGCATGTGCTGAGGGATGCTCCCAAAAGCGTTCCTATTTGACGCTGGGAAGCGTTCCCACGCAGGCTCCATCGGTACCGACGATACCCATATGTGAAGACTACATTCCTGCTTGTTCCTGGAGATAACGACAAACAGTAAAGCATACTTGCACTCTGCACCGACACTCTGGAATGAGTTACCTGCTGAACTCAGATAGGTCAATGACATCAAAATGTTCCGCAAAGACCTAAAAACGTATCTGTTTATGCTTCATTTAGCCCTCAATCTCTCCATCACAAAAGATCAGCAAACACCATATCCCAAAATGACAACAGTCTCCCTGAGCAGCTAACCCCTTCATCCACCTGACGGCACAGTATCCCTCATGTATATGCCTTACAACCTATTGAGAAACATCAATACAGCTTAATGTAAATCGTTCCAACGGTTTAAGGTAATTAAGATTAGTATCCTAACCTAATGTAAATAGTTGATGTAAACAAACTATTTGTTTGTAAACCCTACAGTTTTAATGTAAATAGTTCCAACAGATATAATGTAATTGAATTGCGCTCTTGTTTGTACAATTCATTTTGATGTTCCTTGTAAATCGTATTTCAAACTTGGGAAAACACGGTATATAAATGTATTTTAAATAAATAAATACAATTATAAAGCATATGAGAACAGACTTAAGGATCTTAATATGTACACCTTAGAGGAAAGGCGGGATAGAGGTGATATGATTGAGATATTTAAATACCTCTGTGGCATAAATACACCAGAGGAGAGCCTCTTTCCATTGAAAGCAAGCTCTGCTACGAGGGGACATGGGACGAGGGTAAAGGGGACAGATTCAGGAGTGATATGCGGAAATATTTCTTTACGGAAAGAGTGGTGGATCCATGGAATAGTCTCCCAGTGGAGGTGGTAGAGATGAGGACAGTATCTGAATTCAAAGAAGCATGGGACAAACACAGAGGATCTCTAAAGGAAAAAAAGGGGACTGTTGTAGTGGTTGATATGGAAGGACAGACTAGATGGGCAATGTGGTCTTTCTCTGTCGTCATGTATCTATGTTTCTATGATAGGAAGCAGAGGGATTGAATGAAGAGTAATATCTCTTCTTCCTGGTATAGAAAGACTTCTTGGAAGTAGTTTTCCCCCTAGAGGGGTCTGAAGTCTTTCTTGAGAGACATTTGAGGGTAAGATCATCTGCCTCAAGCTCTCCTGCTTTTTCTCTCCACCCCGTACCGAGTAAATTTTCTCCAAACAAGGGATATTGGCTAATTTATCTTGTACCCACTGCTCGAGGTCCAAAGCCTGGAGCTAGGCCATTCAACGGGCTCCAATACAGATCGCAGCAGCTCTACTAGTCGATTCAAGGATATCGAAGACTGACCTGGGTCAAGAACTTGGAAGTATTTTGAGCTTGCTTGACTATGGTCATGTAAGCGTTGCGTTTGTCATCTGGGAGTAGAAGAGCAAAGTTTGCTAGATCCCTGGAGACATCTTTGAGGTACATGCCCATATAGAGGGTTTAGAATTTAATCCTAGTAGCAAGCATACATGCCTGGAAGCAGAGACGTCCGAAGGCATTGAGAGCTCTGGCATCTGCCTGGTGGTATTGATGAATGAGTATTAGAACTCTTGATACATTGCTAATTCCACTACCATTGAGTGGTGTGGTAATTGTGGTGTGGTAATTGAGGCTTTTGAAAGCAAGGGCATGGCGGGACTCTGTATACAGTATCAAAGCCATCTAGACAAGGTATCAGATAGTGCTGGGGAGGAGTCTGCTGTTTTGGTACATGTCGGTACCAATGATTTAGAAAAATGTGGTAGGGAGGTTCTGAAGGCTAAATTTAGGCTTTTAGGTAGGAAGATGAAATCCAGAACTTCCAGAGTAGCGTTCTCCAAAATGCTTCCCGTTCATGCACAGGACCCAAAAGAAAGGCAGAGCTCCAGAGTCTCAATTCGTGGATGAGACAATGGTGCAATGATGAGGGTTTTGGATTTGTTAGGAACTGGGGAACATTTTGGGGAAAGGAGGGGCTCTTCCAAAGGGATGGGCTTCACCTTAACCAGGATGGAACCAGGCTGCTGGCATTAACTTTTAAAAAGGAGATAGAGCAGCTTTTAAACTAGATATATAGGGGAGAGCTGACAGTTGTCCAAGAGCGCATGGTTCGGAACAATGTATCCTTAAAGGATACTACCAAAAGCAAAGTTACTGACCTGTAACAGGTGTTCTCCAGAGACAGCAGGAATCTGTCTTCACATATGGGTGACGTCGGCGGCAACGGAGCCCGCACGGAGCAAATTCCCAGCTTTCAAAGAAAGCCTTTGGGATTGCTACCACGCATGCGTGGCCCCCTTCCCGCCCAAGTGTGCCATCTTGCTCAGTAAAATGACATAGCTAAAAAGACGGCAAAATAAATAAAGATGATATGACTGCAACTCCAAGGGGAGGAGGGAGGGTTGTGAGGACTGATTCCTGCTGTCCCCGGAGAACACCTGTTACAGGTAAGTAACTACGCTTTCTCTGGGAACAAGCAGGAAGTCAGTCCTCACATATGGAACTCCCCAGCTACAGGCTATCATGAACCTATAGCCAAAAAATGCTCCCTTGTAGAGAGCCACAAGCAGCAGCAGCAATGAAATCCGTATAACAGACCAAACTGGACCTCTGCGTCCAAAGGAACTAGCACTCCAGTAGCCTGAACACAGAAGGGTCGGAGGGTATAAGTTGCCTAGACCCCAAAAAGGTTACGGAGCACAGCCTGGCCAAAGGCACTGTCCTATCAGGACTCTCTATCTAGGCAGTAATGAGATGCGAAGGTATGGACTGAAGACCAGGTGGTGGCCCGACATATGTCTGCCAGAGGAACCGAAAACAGGTGAGCAACTGATGTCGCCATAGCCCTGACCTGGTGCGCCGTGACCCGGCCTTCGAGCAGAAGCCCCGCCTCTTCATAAGACCGGGGAATACAATCCGCCACCCATGTGTACAGCGTATGCTTGGACACTGCCTACCCCAGCTTACTGCAGTCGTAGGAAACGAAAAGCTGACAGGCTTTCCGGTGGCCTTGAGTACGTTGAATATAGAAGGGCAAGGACCTCTTACAGTCCAAGCTATGGAGGATCGTCTTGTCCCGATTTGACATGAGGTCTGGGAAAGAAGGTAGGGAGGACTACCTCCTGACTGAGGTGGAAAGAGGACACCACTTTAGGAAGAAATTTGGGATTTGTGCAAAGCATTACCCTATTCTTGTAAAACCTGGTGTAAGGCGTCTCAGCCACGAGGGCCTGGAGTTCACTTACCCTACGGGCAGAAGTGAGCGCAACCAGGAAAAACATCTTCCAGGAGAGATAGCGAAGGTGGCACGTAGCTAGAGGCTCGAAGGGTGGCAGGGTGAGCTGCCCCAATACCACACTGAGATCCCATTCGGTCGCCTGAGGGCGAACCGGGGCTTAGAGTAGGCACCTTAGGAAGCGGGACACCACTGGGTGGACTGAGAGAGGCTTCCCATCCACCTGATGGTGGTTTGCCATCAGGGCACTGAGGTGTACTCTAACAGAGTTAGACTTGAGCCCCGCCCGGGAGAGGTGGAGCAGGTATTGCAACACCATGACCACTGGGCAAGAAAAGGGGTCGACCCCCCGCTCAGTGCAGCAAAGTGCAAACCTACGCCACCTAAAGGCGTAGGCTCGTCTGATAAATGCCTTGTGCGAGGCCAGCAAAACATTCTCCACTTCTTTCGGGAGGTGGAATGGGGCTAAAGTCACCCTCTCAGCCAGCCATGCTGTCAGCGAGAGGGAGCCGAGGTTGGGGTGCAGGACAGAGCCCTCCTCCTTGGAAAGGAGCTGAGCAGCAGAACCCAGGGGTATGGGGGCCTCCACTGATAGCTGAAGCAGTGAAAACCACAGTTGCCTGGGCCACCTTGGAGCCACCAAGATGACTGAGGCTCTGTCGTGGAGAATCTTGAACAGTCAGTGGTGTCTGAGGAAAAGCATACAGAAGCCCCTCCGACCATGAGACCAGGAAGGCATCGGCGGCCACCCTGGCAGGGTGAAGCTGCCTTGAGCAGAAACGGGGTACTTGGTGATTGTCTGGGATTGCAAACAGGTCTATCACCGGTTCCCCCCAGGTTTGGAGAAGCCTGTAAGTAACCCATGAGGCAAGCTACCACACGTGCGGCTGGAGAATCCTGCCAAGTCTGTCCACCAGCAAGTTGTCTTGGCACGGCAGGTATACCACTCTGAGGAGAATGCCCTGCCGGACTGCATAAGAGCACAGATTCAGGGCTTCCTGGCAGAGGGCACGGGACCCCGTGCCTCCCTGTTTGTTCAAATAGAACATGGCCACCTGGTTGTCCGCCTGAACTAGTGGCCCAGGCGATGATGGAAATCCTTCAGGGTGAGATGAATGGCCCGCAGCTCCAGGAAGTTGATCTGATGAGCGCTCTCGTCCAGGGACCAAGTGCCCTGGGTGCGGTAACCCTTGCAATGGGCCCTGCAGGAAGTCGTTTGTGGTGAGAACCCTCGAGTGGTGGGGGGCCTGGAAAGGCATACCAGCCTCCAAGTACTGGGGCGATAGCCACCAGATCAGGGACTGTACCAGCTGCCGGGTCACTCAGACTCTGTCCTGGAGATGTCCTGTGGCCTGGGATGATTGGTCCCTGAGGCACCACTCCGCTGTTTGCATGTGGAGGCGGGCATCTAGAGTGAAATGCAACGTGGAGACCATGTGGCCGAGGAGGTGCAGCAGATGCCTGGTTGGCACCGAGGGACAGTGCTGTATATCCCTGGCAAGCGCCATGAGCCTGGCTGCCCTGTCTGCGAGTAGGAAGGCCTTTGACTGAAGGGTGTCGATCCTTGCCCCAATGAATTCCAGCCCTTGTGACGGGCAAAGGTTCGATTTGGGGTAGTTGATAACGAAACCCAAGTGTTGCAGGACCTGGGTGCTGCGTGCCATGGCCTGCTGCACCTCGGGGGCTGTACTGCCCTTGATGAACCAGTCGTCGAGATAGGGGAAGAAAAATATCCTCTGGAGCTTGAGAAAGGCGGCAACCATTGCCAGGCACTTTGTGAATACCCTGGGGGCCGAGGCTAGACCGAAGGGAAGCATCCTGTATTGGAAATGATTGCCCCCCACCACAAAGCGTAGGTACTGCCTGTGGTTTGGGTGGATTAGTATGCGAGTATAAGCACCCATTAGGTCTAAGGAGCATAGCTAGTCTCCCTTGCGGAGGTACGGCAGCAATGTCCCAAGGGAGAGCATCTTGAACTTATCCCTCACCAAGAATTTGTTGAGGTTGCGCAGGTTGAGGATGGGCCTTAGGCCCCCTGTCCACTTTGGCACAAGGATGTACCTGGAGTAAAACCCCTTGGCTTGAGGTGGTGAGGCACCGGATTCCACCGCCTGCCAACTCCTTCAGAAGAAGGTCCCAGTGAAGGGGAGACCTGAGGTATTCTCCTGGGAAGTAGTGTGGAGGTACTTTGCTCAGGTGGAGGAGGTAACCTTCCATGATCACCTTCAATGCCCAGGAATCGGTGGTGATAGCTCCCCACCTGTGGGCATAAAGGATGAGGTGACCTCCTGTAGGCTGCTGAGCTCCAAGTGGGAGAGGGGCCATGCTGCTGGAGACGGTGCCTGGGGCTTGGGAGCCTTCGGTTTACGCGGGCCATGCCCCTGTCCCTTGGCCTGCTGCCCTTGCTGGGGAGCCAGGGAGGCCTGGTAAGGGGGGTAGTTTTGGTAAGCAGTGGACTTCCTCGGGTGAAAGGGATTCTTACCCGAGCCCTTCTTTCGGGAAGGGGCAGTGGTCTTCTTGGAGAGCCTAGTCCTTGCCATGAACTCTGTCTCCAACTCTGCAGCCTTGTTGGTCATGGGTTTGCCGAAGAGGTTTTCCCTCTGACACGGGACATTGACCAACTTGTCCTGTACCCACTGTTCAAGGTCGGATGACTGGAGCCAAGATTGGTGGCGTGCAACGATGTCCGCAGCGGCTACCCAGGTCGCCAACTCAGAACCGTCAGAGGCCGCCCGAGACAAACTTGGAGCACTCACGGACAACTTTGGACAGGCTCTTGAAGTACTGAAAAGGCTCCTCGGAGAGACCAGCTGAGAACCCAGCTAGCTCCTTCGCCGGGTCTCTCAGGTACATGCCAGCAATTCAGCATCGAGCCCTGGTAACACTTCCTGCCGGGGGGCACTGAGGTGTGCGTCTTATGACGTATGGCCGACTGCACAACCATAGAGTTGTGCGGCAGTTTGACTTCTGAAACCCAGGGCTACGGGCAGACTCGATATATCGAGTCAAGCTGGTACTGATCACCGGTGCTGGCGCCAGCATCTCCCACATGTGGAGCATAAGCCGCTCCAGGATGGGAGGAATGGGCACCGTGAGGGTTTCCCAAGGGGGAGCCTCATACTGGAGGATCTCGAGCTTGTCAGCTCGAGGATCCTCCTCGGACTCCGTCGGGAAAGAAAAGGCCTTCAACATATTCCGGATGAAGTCCAAAAAGCTCATATGTTCCGGTGGGGACCTTCTTCGAGGTTCAGAAACGGGGGAATTGGAAGGTACGCAACGATGACGGGTGTCAGGGGACTCCTCATCCTCAGTCTCCCAGCCGGAGGCCTCCGAGGAAGAGTTGCGGTGTATCTCATGCCTCGAGGGTCCTGGTGCCGCACGCCCCGAACCGAGCAGACTCGTTGGTGACGACCTCGGCCCCAACGAGCACGAGGCTGAGTGTGACCTTGGCGAAGGATCCATCCGGGCCCGCATGGCCTCGAGGATTGGCTCAGCCTCCGGGGACGTCTTCGATGTTGAACGCCCGGTGGGCGGGGTGGAGGAACCAGATGTGCTGGACATCAGTGCCCACTGCTGGTCCAAGAAGGCAGTGACACTGCGCTCCGAGGTTGCCATCCTGGACATCAGTCCTGGAGGCTCCGCAGCCTGTGGCGCAGACACCGATGCACTTGGGCCGAAAGCCGGCTCCCCTGGAGGGGAATCCTCGACAGGGACAGTGTGTATCTGCCTAGGCCGATAAGCGACCGGTTTCTTTTGAGGAATCTTAGTTGGACGCTCCCTCACTGACATCTCAAGTGGAAGCTCGGGGTTCCGTGATCAGCCCCAGGAGGAGCCCAGCCGATCGAAGCTATCCTGAGACGCCACCTTCAAGGGGTTATTCTTCCACAGGTTTCCTCGAAGGAGACACCACCTCTCCGAGGACCCACAATGATGCTTGGGTTCGGAGTGCTCCTCCTGAGATCCTGGCTCTCGGAGGCATGGGGGAGTCAGGGAAAATTTTGTCGTGCTACTGCTGGCGGCTTCTCAAGGCCTTCAAAGACACTTTCGTACACAGACCACAGGCCATCGGGTCGTGGTCCGGGCCGAGGCACCTGAAGCAGCAGTCATGCGTGTCGGTTAGGGACATGATTTTTCCACACCAATCGCACTTTTTGAACCCTCTGGTAGTCATGCGGGGAAAAAGAGCCCCAGAAAGGTCGCAGAACCTTCGGGCTTGCCAGCGAAGAAAACAGGGCACGAAGATGCCCAAAGAAAAATGAAAACTTAAGAAAAAAGTGAAAGTATGTTTGTTTGTACAGGGTGGTGTACACAACCGGACTGTCTAAGTAAACCTGAGAGAGTTAATTTTGTTCAGAACATTGCTTAGAAATAAACTTCATATATTTGCTTACTAAGTAGGTGAAGAGGTACATGTCCTGTAAATAAAGAAAAAGGGCAGGCTGTACTCTAGCCTTTCTGTCTCAGGGTTATTAGATATCAAGCAGTCAGCAGTAAACAGTTAAGTCTTGGAATACATGTATGTCTCCTCATACTGACCTACACTGATTAGAAGTTGACCTATGATGTGATAAATACGTAATATCTGACGTGTAACAATAAAGTGAAATTATGCTGTATCCTCCAAAAGAGCCTTATAAATAAAGTGAACCATGGCTAACAGAGTAAACAAAAAGAACTTGCTTCTATTTGTTTCTCTCCGCATAGATTACCTTCTCATTGCTTTGAATGTAATTTTCTGTGTCTCCAAGAGCCCTGCAGGTTGCTGGTGAGGGGGGGCAATTAGAAGCCCACAAAAAGGAATCGACCCAATACCGAGGTCAGGGCGGGAATGGTACCGGCGCAAGACCGGAGAAAAGCAAAAATGCGCAAAAGAAATTAACTTTTTCCGGGACGAAAACAGACGTCTGGTGGGCTCTGTGGAAAAAAGGAGACTGAGCAAGATGTCATCCTTGGGCGGGAAGGGGACCATGCATGAGTGGTAACAATCCCAAAGGCTTTCTTTGAAAGCTGGGGATTTGCTCCGCGCGGGCTCTGTCAGCGCTGACATCACCCATATGTGAGGAGTGACTTCCTGCTTGTTCCTGGAGAAAGAATGAAGGTAGGGCATATTAGCAGAGGTTCCAATAAAGACAAAAGTAGCCCAAATGCCCTGGAGAATGGAGCAGACAGAGTTTAAAGATTCCAAATTACCCCTGCCTACCGAAAGACAGATTAATGTGAATAAAGCATAGTTACTCACCTGTAACAGGTGATCTCCGGGAACAGCAGGAATTTAGTCTTCACATATGGGTATCGTCGGTACCGACGGAGCCTGCGCGGGAACGCTCCCCAGCGTCCAATTAGAAAGCTTTTGGGAGCATCCCACAGCACCTGCGTGCTGCCTTCCCGCTTTCCCAACTGCCTTTCTCCAGTTGAGTTTAAAGCTGAGACAAAGAGAGAGGGAGGGAAAGAGAAAGAGATAGAGAGATACAACTCCTAGGGGAGGTGGGTGGGTTGTGAAGACTAAATTCCTGCTGTTCCTGGAGATCACCTGTTACAAATGAGTAACTAGGCTATCTCCAGGAACAAGCAGGAATGTAGTCTTCACATATGGGGACTCCCTAGCTTTAGATGCCAGGGAGAAACCCCAGAAGTTGTGTGTGCCTGAGAAAGGGCTCCACTTCCCCCCCATGGATCTCTGGCATCCAACCAGGGATGGTGGGTAGGAGTTGATTAGGTATGGAACAGGTGTTGGAGAACAGCCTGACCAAACAAGGCATCCCGGCGGGAGTCCTTGCCCAGGCAGTAATGGGCTGTGAAGGTATGAACGGAGGCCCAGGTGGCTGCTCGACAGATGTCGTCGATACACACAGAGTGTAGATGAGCCACTGAAGTTGCCATGGCTCTCACATTTTGAGCTGTGACATGGCCCTCCAGAGGAAGATTCTTACTCTGATAGGCAAAGGAAATACACCGAGCAATCCAGTTAGACAGTGTTCTCTTGGAGACTGGAAGTCCCAAATGAGAAGGATCAAAAGCAACAAAGAGTTGAGAGGACTTTCTATGTTGCTGTGTTCTTTGTAAGTAAAAGGCTAAAGCTCTTTTACAGTCCAAAGTATGAAGATTCCTTTCTGCATTTGATGCATGAGGCCTTGGAAATAACACAGGTAGGTAGACCGCTTGGTTTAGATGATAAGGCGAGATCACCTTTGGCATAAAGTGTGGATGAGTCCTAAGGACTACCTTGTCATGATGGAACCTTGTATAAGGTGGATCAGCCACTAGTGCTTGCAACTCACTGATGCGATGTGCTGATGTGATTGCAATGAGAAAGATAATCTTGCAAGAAAGGAATTCCAAGGAGGTAGTAGCTAAGGGTTCGAAAGGTGGCTTCATGAGCTGACCAAGAACCAAGTTTAAGTCCCATGCCACAGGTAGTGGCCTAATGGGAGGCTTAGTTAGCAGAAGGCCTCTCATAAATCTTGCTATAAGAGGATGGGAGGAAATAGGTTGTCTATTTAGAGGCTTGAAGGAAGCTGCAATAGCACTCAAATGGACTCTCACTGAGTTAGTCTTAAGTCCTGCATTGGATAAATGAAGGAGATACTCCAGTAATTATTCCAGAGGTACCGCAAGGGGGTTAAGACCCTTCTGCGAACACCATATGGTAAACCTTTTCCACTTGAAAGCATAAGAGCGTCTTGTGGAAGGCTTCCTGGAAGCATAAAGGATATCCTTTACTTGATGAGGGAGGTTAAGATCATGGAGATCTAGGCCTTCAGCAACCAAGCAGCATCATAAACTAGCAGCATCATTCCTACGCCAGGGCACTCCTCCCTAACAGGAATGATGCTGCTAGTTTACACGTAGAGATAGAATACGTCTGTTCGGCTCTTACAGAGAATCAAGTTTGAGCCGTGAATACTGATCATAAGAACGGCACGACTGAATCCCCTGAGAAAGTGAAAACGAAACACGGCCTGTGTCGGGCTCTCAGGTTGTTGAATTATTGAATAAAAGTATCCTTCCAATTTTAAACCACGTATTACTGACTGGGTATCTTTTGAGCGACGTGGTGTGGTGCTCTTTTGGTGGACCAAGGGTTTTGTATGCCTGGAAGATACACTGCCAGGAGATGAATCTGATGCTCTCTGGCGAGGGCCCATAGTCGCAAAACTTTGTTGCAAAGCGACAGAGAGCCTGTTCCTCCCTGCTTGTTCACGTAGAACATGGCTACTTGTTTGTCTGTGTGAATAAGGACTGTCTTGCAGCTGAGTAGGGTGTGGAACACTCGAAGAGCAAGGAAGATTGCTCTGAGCTCTAAGAGATTGATATGTAGATGAGTCTTCTGTGGAGTCCAAGTGCCTTGGGTGGAGAGGTCTTGTAGATGAGCTCCCCAACCCATTGGAGAAGCATCTGTTGTGAGAGTTGCCTGGGGTAAAGGTTGTTGAAACGGGGACCCCAGCAACAGGTTTTGAGTGGACTGCCACCATTGGAGGGACAAAATAAGGTGATTTGTGTTTGCTATTTTGTCTGACAGGCACCCTGAAGCCTGGGTCCATTGAGTGGATAAAGTCCACTGAGCTGCTCTCATATGGAGGTGAGCATAGGGAACCACATGCACGGTAGATGCCATGTGGCATAGCAGCTGTAACATCTCCCGAGCATTGAGATGAGGCTTTAGCACTGCTTGAGAAGCTAACTGCACCATGCGAAGGGAACGGGTCTGAGGAAGATAGGCCCTTGCTTTCCTTGTATCCAGCCAAGCTCCTATAAATAAAGACTGAGTGGGAGCTAGACTGGACTTTGGGACGTTTATGACTAGACCCAAATATTGAAGGATATGCATTGTGCAAGACGGAGAAATCCTGGCCTCTGACTCTGATGGGGCTCGAATGAGCCAATCGTCTAAGTAGGGGAAGACTAATATTCCTAGAGTGCGAAGAAATGTTGCTACCACAGCCATGCATTTCGTAAACACCCTTGGTGCAGAGGCCAGGCCAAAAGGAAGCACCCTGTATTGGTAGTGCTTTCCCTGATAAAGGAACCAAAGGAACTTTCAGTGAGATGGATGGATGAGAACATGAGTGAACGCATCCTTGAGATCTAGAGAACTTAGCCAATCCTGACTCTGAAGGTATGGCAGCAGAGTTCCCAGAGAAATCATTTTGAACTTCTCTTTGAACAGGAATTTGTTCAATTCTCTGAGGTCTAAAATAGGTCTGTGTCCCCCTGTTTTCTTTGGGATAAGGAAATAGGGGGAGTAAAACCCTGTACCCTGTTGAGGAATGGGTACTTCTTCTATTGCCCCTTGGGCAAGAAGCATAGTGACCTCTTGATCTAATAGGTTGATAAGAGAGGTTAAAGGGAGGAGTGGTCTAGTGGTTAGGACAAGGTACTTCAGGCCGGAGGGCCAGGGGTTCAAGTCCCACCTGGGGACAGCAATCTCAGGCCGAAGGGACTGGGATTTCTAGTCCTATACTCCTTATGGTCTTGGGCAAGCCACTTAACCCTCCATTGCCCATGTTCCCTGTAAGTATTATCGTATGTGTCTCATATTCCCTCGTGTTAAATGTATCCTCCAATTGACTGCTTTGACCCGGTGAAAAGCGGGATATAAATACAGCTAAATAAATAAATAAATAAGAGAGGTCTGAGAATTGAACTGTCTTACCACTGTGGGAGGGGGCATGCTCGAAAAATGGAGCTTGTACCCCTCTTTTATGATGGAGAGTGTCCAATGCTCTGCTGTTATCTGCCCCCATATGGGGGCAAAGTGACAAAACCTTCCTGGAATGGTGGAAGGCTCTGGTCCATTGACAGCCAGGAAGGCTAAGTTCTCTAGATGAAAGTCAAAGGCCTTGTGGAGGCTGAGACTGCTGAGACGGTTGAGGCTTAGCAGTCTTTGCTTTCCTTTGTTTGGGTGGTTGGTGACTTTTCCGGACAGGTTGACCTGCAGAGAGTCCCCGCTGGGAATAAGCAGGATAAAACCTTTTCTTCTTGGAAAAGAATGGTTTTTTGGAAGATTTCTTTCTTGCAGGATCAGCTGTGGCCTTGGATAATCTATCCAAGGTGGAGTTGTCAGCATCCAACTCATTGGCTTTTTCTTGCCAATCTTTGCCAAACAGGTTCTCACCAGTACAAGGAATATTGCCCAGTTTGTCTTGTACCCAGAGCTCCAAATCAGATGCCTGGAGCCAGGCAATTCTACGTGCACCTATGGCAATGGCAGGGGTTCTGCTTATGCACTCAAAACAGTCAAAAGCTGCACGGTTGACAAATTTAGAAACATCCTGGGCATGTTTGACCAATGTGAGAAGATCCTGCCTTCTATCCTCAGAGAGAAGAGGGCTCAAAACCTCTAAATCTCCTGTGATTTCCTTCAGGAACATTCCCATATATAAAATATAGGAATTGATCCTGGCAGAAAGCATGGAAGCTTGGAAAGTACGACGTCCAAAAGCATCCAAAGTTCTGCATTCACGTCCTGGAGGATTAGAGGCATGCCTCTCTGCACTCCTGATCCAACATAGCTGATTCCACTACAATAGAGTGGTGAGGAAGCTGAGTCTTCTGTAAACCAGGACAAGGAGGGACTTGATACATAGTATCCAGTCTACGAGAGTGAGGAGAGGTGGTAAGAGGCGTCTCCCACATTCTGAGCATTAGATCATGCAAGATCTCATGGATGGGTAGAGTAGCTGCCTCCTTAGGAGCTTTGGGATATTGTAAAATTTCCAACTCCTTTGCTCTGGGCTCTGTTTCAGGAGCCACAGTAATGGACAGACCTCAAGGCACCTCCCTGATGAAGTCCTGAAAGGAAATATCCTCTGGAGGAGACATCCTGCGTTTATATCTTCGGACTCAGTGGTCACAGGCCACAGGCAGCCTCAGAGATAGGATAAGGGTGTCCAGACAATTTCTGAACTCCCTCAACTGGTGGCTGCACCCACCCAATCTACTAAAGGGGGTGCCTTTTCAGATTCCTGGGTACATGGTGGTACTGACCACAGATGCCACCCTGCAGGGCTGGGGAGCTTATTGTCTAGGCAAGTGCACCCAGGGTCTGTGGTCTCCTTGGGAAGCTGCACAGCAGATCAATCTCCTCGAGCTCAGAGCTATTCGATTAGCACTCAAAGCTTTCTCTCCTGCCCTGGCTCATCAATCTGTCCTAGTTCAGACAGACAACCAGGTAGCGATGTTTTATGTGAACAAACAGGGCGGGACTGGGTCCAGAATCCTTTGTCGAGAGGCTCAGGACCTTTGTTCATTTGCCCTTAGGCACAACATGCTCCTCAAGGCTGTGTACCTTCCAGGCCAGGACAACTACCTGGCCGACAGGTTAAGCAGAATTCTGCAGCCCCACGAGTGGAAGCTGCATCCTTCAGTAGTTCAGAGGATCTTCCTAAAATGGGGTCTCCCTTTGGTAGATCTCTTTGCCAGCCCAATGAACAATCAACTGCCAAAGATCTGCTCCAGGAACCGCATCCTCTGAGAATAGCAGCAGATGCTTTTCTGATTCCATGGTCTCAGGGCCTCCTGTATGCGTTTCCTCCCACGCCCTTGGTGGCCCGAACTCTCTTAAAAATTCTTCAGGACAAGGCTTCGTTCCTGCTGGTGGCTCCCAGGTGGCCGATACAGCCTTGGTTTCCTCTTCTGCTTCAACTGGCGGTGGATCCCCCACTGCCTCTGGGGTTGCAACCCGACCTTCTCTCAAAGGAGCAGGGTTCCCTTCTGCACCCCAATCTCAAAGCTCTCAATTTGATGGCCTGGAGGTTGCAAGGGTAGTTTTGGCTCCCTGGGGCCTGCCTCAGGAAGTTGAGGAGGTTGTCCTCGCCTCTAGAAAGCAATCCACTAGGAAAACCTATGCTCTCAAATGGAAAAGGTTTTCTGTGTGGTGTCAGCTACGTACAGAGGATCCTTTCTCCTGTACTGTGCCAGTAGTGCTTCAGTACTTACTGCACTTATCAAATCTGGGTCTTAAGTCCAATTCTGTTCGGGTCCACCTCTCTGCTCTAGCAGCTCACCACTTACTGGTGGAGGGACATTCTCTGTCAGGTCACCCCCTGGTGTCCCGCTTTCTCCAGGACCAAGCAGGAAGTCAGTCCTCACTTATGGGTGACGTCGCCGACGGAGCCCTCGCGGAGCAATTTCCCCAGCTTTCGCAGAAAGCCTTTGGGAATTGCAGCGAGCATGCGCGGTCCCCTTCCCGCCCAGGGATGCCATCTTGCTCAGTCTTCTTTTTTCCGCGGAGCCCTACAGACGTGTCTGTTAACGCCGCTGAAAAGTTGATTTCTTTGATTTGTTTCGTTAAAACATTTTTTTTTCTCGGTTCGTGTGTTCCTCTTCCCGTCGGGCCTCGATATCCCTATTGGGCCCGTTTACGTTTTGTGGCGTTCCCGCCACTTTTCCCTTCATCCCTGGCAGCGCGGTCTTTCGACCTTGCAGGGGCCAGCGGTTTTAAAAAGTGTGATTGCTGTGTCAGGCTCATGTCTCTTACTGACACGCATGACTGCTGCCTCTGCTGCCTTGGGGCCGAGCATGACCCTATGAGCTGCGGCCCATGCGGCTAGATGTCCTCAAAGGCGCTGCGGAGTCGGCAGTCGCAGAGGGAACGGATCTTCTCTGACTCCGCGCGGACCTCGTCAGAGGCCTCTACACCTCGTGGCTCCGGTTCGGAGCATCGTAGGAGTTCTTCTGAACGGGGCTCCCCCAGCCGGAAGCACCGGCGGGAGAAGCGGCCCGCGAGGGCGGAACCGAGCGGCGAGCCTGGTCCTTCTAGGGCCAGGTCACTTAGCCCGGTCCGACAACCCGGGCCCTCGGAGGAGGAGAGGCCTTCGAAGATTCCTCATCTCGGAGTGGAGTCGCCTGGACACGTGAGTGATATAGTCCTCCTGGACTCCCCCATGGATGAGCCGATGTCGGGCCCGACGCCGTCAGGGCCCGAGTCGACAGCTGCTGGGTCCTCTGAGCTCGATCTCAGACTGACGACCTTGGAGCGCAGTATATCTGCCTTCATGGACCAGCAGCGGGCATGGATCACCGGCCTCGCCAGTGCATCTGCCCAGACCACCGGGACGTCGACGCTCGAGTCGACCCCGGAGGCCGAGCCGATCCTCGAGTCCATACGAGCTCGAGTCGATCCTCGGCCTAGGTCTCCCTCGGCTTCCCGTTCGGGACCGAGGTCCTCGACGCCGGCCTCAGCATCGGGGCGGAGGTCCCCGGGCCTTGCCCGCGCGGAGCCGCGCGATTCCTCCTCGGAGGAGTCGGGCTGGGACACGGAGGAGGGCGAGTCACCCGGTTCTTTTCAGACTCGGTGCGTCCCCTCCGACTCGCCTGAGTCGGAGCCTCGGAGGCGGTCCCCCCCGGAGGATACCCGGTTCTCCGATTTCGTGAGGGATATGGCCAAGGCTTTGGCCTTCCCTGCGGATCCGGAGGAGGAGCCCCGTGCCGAAGAGCTCGAGGCCCTCCAATACGACTTCCCCCCGAGGGAGGCCTTCACTGTACCAGTTCCCCCGATGCTGGAGTGGCTTCTCTTCCGCATGTGGAAGAGCCCAGCCTCGACGCCAGTGTTGAGCAAGCGGATCGATTCCATGTATCGAGTCCGCAAGAGCCCCAGGTTCCAGAAGGCGCAACTTCCACACCACTCCATGGTGGTGGAGTCAGCCATGCATCGACTTAAGAGTCAAAAGATGCACTCCTCGATGCCCCCGGGAAAGGAGGCCCGGAGCCTGGATGCCCTCGGTAGGAAGTGCTTCCAGGGCTCTATGCTTGCTTGTCGGGTCCAGACATATCAGCTGTACATGGGTATGTACCTCCGAGACCTGGCGAAAGAACTTCAGGGTTTCTCTGCCGGTCTCTCCGAGGAACCCCTGCAGCGGTTCCAAGCCTTGTCCTCCGGGATTCGAGAGTGTTCGAAGTTCATTTCTCGAGCGGCCTATGATGGCTTCGAGGCCTCGGCTCGAGTAGCCGGAGCCGGCATCGGGGCTTGCCACCAGGCTTGGCTTCAGTCCTCCGACCTCGAGCCCTGGGTGCAGGACAAGTTGGTCGATGTCCCCTGCAGAGGTGAAAACCTCTTCGGCAAACCCATGGCCGAAAAGGCGGTGGAGCTCGAGTCGGAGACTCTCACCAGGACTCGCCTTTCTAGAAAGTCCTCTACCCCTTCACAGAAGAAGAAGGGCTCGGGGAAAAAGCCCTTTTACCTGAGGAAGGTGTTTGCTTATACGCATCACCAACCACAATACCCGGCCACAACCCCCCTTCAGGGGCAGCGGCCTAGGGGACAGGGTAACGGATCCCGGAAGCAGAAGGCCCCCAAATCCGCCACGCAGGCCCCGGCCCAACATGGCGGGGGTTTTTGACTATGCCAGCATAGCCCTTCCCCCTCAGGGGCCTCCGTCCAGTGCGGGGAGTCGGCTGACCCACTTTGCCCACAGGTGGTCAGCCATAACATCCGAGGCCTGGGTATTGCAGGTAGTTCGAGAGGGCTACCTCCTGCATTTTCACCAGGTGCCTCCCACCTACTTCCCAGGGGAGCCTCCGAGACCCCCTCTGCACAGGGACTTACTCCTTCAGGAGCTGCAAAGTCTGCTTCAGGAACGGGCGGTGGAGCCCGTGCCCCAACACTTGTGGGGCCACGGGTTTTACTCGAGGTACTTCCTGGTTCCAAAGAGAACAGGAGGCCTCAGGCCCATTCTAGACCTACGCAACCTCAACAAGTTCCTGCAGCGGGAAAAGTTCAAGATGCTTACCCTTGGAACCCTGCTGCCCTACCTTCAGCGGGGAGATTGGCTATGCTCCTTGAATCTAAAGGATGCTTATACCCACATCCTTATTCATCCGGACCACCGACAATACCTAAGGTTTGTGGTGGCGGGGAATCATTATCAGTACCGGGTACTGCCCTTTGGCCTGTCCTCCGCGCCCAGGGTGTTCACGAAGTGCCTGGCGGTGGTAGCCGCCTTCCTAAGGCTTCAGGGCCTCTTCATCTTCCCATACCTGGACGATTGGCTCATCCGGGCATCGTCTGCTCCAGGGGTCGCCCAAGCCACCCAGCATACGGTGGCCCTGCTTCAGCACTTGGGCTTCGTCATAAACTTCGAGAAGTCCGCTTTGCTCCCCTCCCAGGACCTCGAGTTCATAGGGGCACGGCTGGACACTCGACAGGCTCGTGCTTTCTTGCCTCTGGAAAGGGCCAACAGGCTCACGGCTCTAGCCGGCAGATTCAGCGGCAGGTCGCCGGCCTCGGCCAGACAGTTCCTGCAGCTACTCAGACACATGGCCTCCACGGTCCATGTCACTCCGAACGCCCGTCTACATATGCGGCCTGCTCAGTGGAGCCTTCGCACTCAGTGGCGTCAGGCCACAGGGAGGCTGTCGGACCTGATACAGATTTCCGACCGTCTGGTCTCCTCCCTGCACTGGTGGCTTCACCTGCCCAACCTAGTGCTCGGCATGCCTTTTCAGTCTCCCCCACCGTCCCGGGTGCTCACGACAGATGCCTCCCTCCTGGGATGGGGGGCGCACTGTCGAGGGACATGCACGCAGGGCCTTTGGACGCCTTGGGAGGCCGCCCAGCAGATAAACTTCCTGGAGCTCCGGGCGATCCGCCTAGCTCTGCGGGCCTTCTCTCACCTGACGTTCGGCCAGTCCGTACTGGTACAGACGGACAATCAGGTTGCAATGTTCTACGTGAACAAACAGGGGGGCACGGGCTCCCTCCTTCTATGTTGAGAAGCCCGGAGGCTGTGCTCTTGGGCTGTCGATTACGACATCCTCCTCAAAGCGGTTTACCTGCCAGGGCAGGACAACTGCCTGGCGGACAAGCTGAGTCGGATGCTGCTACCGCACGAGTGGAAATTGAACCCCGAGGTGGTCCAGCAGATCTTCCGCCGGTGGGGCTCTCCCACTGTGGATCTTTTTGCCAGTCCCCTGAACAGGCAGCTCCCCAGATTCTGCTCCCGGCACCCCCATCCTTCGCGGGAAGCGCCGGATGCTTCCTCATCCCGTGGTCCACGGGTCTGTTGTATGCCTTCCCTCCTACGCCGCTGGTGGCCCGGACATTGTTCAAAGTTGTCCAGGACAGGGCCTCCATGATCCTGGTGGCGCCTCGGTGGCCGAGACAGCTGTGGTTCCCTCTACTACTACAGCTGGCGGTGGACACCCCTCTTCCTCTGGGGTTCCAGCCCGACCTCCTGACCCAGGATCGGGGCACTCTTCTCCACCCCAACCTCAGGGCCCTACACCTGACGGCCTGGCTGCTGAAAGGGTAGTCCTAGCTCCGCTACGGCTAGCCCCGGAGGTGGAAGCCGTCGTCCTAGCTTCTCGACGTCCCTCCACCCGGAAGTCGTACGCCCTCAAATGGCGTTGCTTCTCGGTTTGGTGTTCTCAGCGATCTGAGGACCCCTTCTCCTGTTTAGTATCGGTGGTGCTGCAATATTTGCTTCACCTCTCCGATCTCGGTCTCAAATCCAACTCTGTCCGAGTCCACCTAAGTGCTCTCTCTGCACATCATTCTCCGGTCGAAGGCCGGCCTCTCTCCTCGCATCCCCTGGTGGCGCGTTTCCTCAGAGGTCTCCTTCTGCTTAAACCTCCGTTGCGCCCCCCAGCCCCTGACTGGGACCTCAACGTGGTTCTGCAAAGGCTTACCTGTCCGCCTTTTGAGCCCATGGCTACCTGCCCTCTCCGTTTTCTCTCCTGGAAAACTCTCTTCTTGGTGGCCCTCACTTCCGCGAGGCGCGTGAGTGAGCTACAAGCCCTAGTGTCGGAGCCTCCGTACACTAGGTTCTACAAGAATAGGGTGGTACTGCGGACCCACCCCAAGTTTCTTCCAAAGGTGGTCTCCCCCTTTCACATCAACCAGGAGGTGGTTCTTCCGACCTTCTTTCCCAGGCCGCACGCCAGCCGAGCAGAAACTGTGCTGCACACCCTGGACTGTAGAAGAGCCTTATCCTTCTACCTTGACTGTACGCGAGGGCATAGAAAGGCCGTCCAGCTTTTCGTATCTTTTGACCCCAACCGGTGGGGGTACCTGTCTCTAAGCATACTCTGTCCTCCTGGGTAGCCGACTGTATCGCCTGGACTTACGGGGCAGCCGGCTTCTCCTTGGAAAGTCGTGTCACGGCTCATCGGGTCAGGGCGAAGGCCGCGTCTGTGGCTCATCTCCGCTCTGTTCCATTGGCAGACATTTGCCGGGCCGCTACTTGGTCTTCAGGCCAGACCTTTGCGGCTCATTACTGCCTTGAAAGGGAGTCCCGCAGGGACAGCGCTTTCGGTCAGGCAGTTCTCCACAACCTCTTTGAGGTTTAGGCAACTCCTCCCTCCGGCCCTAGTGTTGGGCTACCGGCCGGATTCGTATTCAGAGAAGGTTCCTTCCCTCTGTACTGTTGAGCTTGAGGGAGCTCTTTAGGCTTGAGGTCTCCGGTAGCCTTAAGCTTGGGAGTCCCATAAGTGAGGACTGACTTCCTGCTTGGTCCTGGAGAAAGAGTAGTTACTCACCTGTAACAGGTGTTCTCCAAGAGCAGCAGGAATCAGTCCTCACTACCCTCCCTCCTCCCCTTGGAGTTGCAGTCATTCTTATTGCATATTTTGCTAGCTTTTGCTGTCTTTCCGCTATGTCATCAGACTGAGCAAGATGGTATCCCTGGGCGGGAAGGGGACCGCGCATGCGCGCTGCAATTCCCAAAGGCTTTCTGCGAAAGCTGGGGAAATTGCTCCGCGAGGGCTCCGTCGGCGACATCACCCATAAGTAAGGACTGATTCCTGCTGCTCCTGGAGAACACCTGTTACAGGTGAGTAACTACTCTTTCTCAGGGGCTTGCTTTTGCTCAAGCCTCCAATCCGTCCTCCTGCCCCTGAGTGGGAGTTGAATGTGGTCTTGCAGCAACTGACTCGCCCACCTTTTAAGCCGATGGCTACTTGTCCACTACGCTTCCTATCCTGGAAGACACTCTTCCTGATAGCCCTTACCTCGGCTAGGCGAGTGAGTGAGCTTCAGGCCCTGGTCTGTGATAGGCCTTACACCAGGATTTATAGGAACAGGGGAGCCCTCAGGACTCATCCCAAGTTCCTTCCAAAGGTTGTCTCCTCTTTCCACCTCAATCAGGAGGTGGTTCTTCCAACATTCTTCCCTAGGCCTCATGCAAGCCAGGCTGAAGCAGTCCTGCATACCCTGGACTGTAGGAGGGCCTTATCCTTCTGTAAGTACACAGGGAGCAGAAGCAGTGGACGACCCAGTTGCTTAGTGTAAATTCCAAATAGCTTTATTGAAGATCCCCAATCTTCAATATAGCTGTTTGGAATTTACACTAAGCAACTGGGTCGTCCACTGCTTCTGCTCCCTGTGTACTGACCCTTGCAGGAGCTCTGCTCTCCTGTGTGCTGTTCGTGGGCCTTATCCTTCTACCTTGACCGTACGCAAGGGCACAGAAGGGCTACTCAGCTCTTCGTATCTTTTGACCCCAATAAGTTGGGGTTGGCTGTGTCCAAGCGTACCTTGTCCATCTGGGTGGCTGACTGTATCACCTGGGCTTACAAGGCCGCTGACCTTCCTTTGCAGGGTCGGGTCACGGCCCATCTTGTCAGGGCAATGGCTGCCTCAGTGGCTCATCTCCGCTCTGTGCCCTTGGTAGACATCTGCAGGGCTGCAACTTGGTCTTCAAGCCAGACTTTTGCGGCCCATTACTGTCTGGAGAGGGAATCCCGTAGGGACAGTGCTTTTGGCCAGGCAGTACTACGGAATCTCTTTGTGGTTTAGACAACTCCGGCCCTCTGTTGGGCTACCAGTGGAGGTTGTGTCCTTGAAAAGCCTTTCTTTGCTGCTGAGACTAGAGGGAGTACTCTTGTTCAGCCTGGGTTCCTCGGTAGCCCAGAGCTAGGGAGTCACCCATATGTGAGGACTGACTTCCTGCTTGGTCCTGGAGAAAGAGTAGTTACTCACCTGTAACAGGTGTTCTCCAGGAGCAGCAGGAATCAGTCCTCACAACCCTCCCTCCTCCCCTGGGAGTTGCAGTTGTACATAGTTTATTTTTTCATTTTTGTGTGCTGTTCTTAGCTATGTCATTTGACTGAGGTAAGATGGCACCTTTAGGCGGGAAGGGAACCGCGCATGCGTGCCTGCATTCCCAAAGGCTTTCATAAAAAGCTGGGGAAATGCTCCGCTGGGGCTTCATCGGCGCCGATGACACCCATATGTGAGGACTGATTCCTGCTGCTCCTGGAGAACACCTGTTACAGGTGAGTAACTACTCTTTCATAAACCACTGGATAGGCTTCCTATTTCCTCGCACTCCTTGGTGTAATGATTCATGCGGGATCTTCTGCTTTTCAAGCCACCAATCAAACCACCTCTGGCGGCTTGGGACCTCAACATGGTCCTGGCATAGCTTCTAAAAGCCCCATTTGAGTCTCTGGTTACCACTTCTCAAACTCTTATCTTTGTAAGGCCATATTCTTCATTGCCCTTACCTCATTTCGTCACATTAGTGAATTAAGGCTTTGATGGTGGATCTTCCCTACGCTTGATTCCACCATAAGGTGGTTCTCCATACTCATCTGCACGTCTTTCCAAAAGTAGTCTCAACTTTTCATCTCAACCAGTCTCATGCTGCCAGTTGTCTTTCCACGGCTGCATGCCTTGAGAGCTGAGGCAGCGTTGCATACCTTGGATTGCAAGCGTGCTGTTGCTTGCTGCTTGGACAAGACCAAGGATTTTAGGAAATGCTCTCAATTATTTATTTCCTTCGACCCAAGCCATTTAGTCTTCCCGTGTCGAAATGCACCCTATCCAATTGGATTGCTGGATCACATTACCACTGAACGTAAGAACTATGGCAACCTCCGTCGCCAGCCTCCCTTCTGTCTCCATACAGGAGACCTACTGGGCAGCTACCTGGTGCTCTGTTCACACCTTTGCTGCTCACTACTGCCTTCAGAGGAACTGTCGGGACATCTTTGGCCAGGCTTTTCTTCAGCATCTCTTTGGGACTTAATCACAACTTTACCATAATACTGCTTTAGCACCTGGCTCCGTGCTCCTGATTGCTGCACTCGAGTCCACTGTGGCCACTTTGTGTCCATACCTTCTTGGCTCCATTCTTTAGCCTCAGGGATGTCTTTTCAGGCTGGTTCCTGGGAGCTAGTGAGTCCCATATGTGAAGACTGCATTCCTGCTTGTTCCTGGAGATAGCGTAGTTACTCACCTGTAACATGTGATCTCTGGGAACAGCCAGAATCAGTCTTCACAACCACCGTCCTCCTTAGAAGTAGTTGGATATTTTTTCCTCTTTTCTCAGCTACAAACTCAACTGAGAAGAGTTGAGAAGGCAGGAAGGCAGACGCGCAGGTTCAGTGCTCCCAAAAGCTTTCCTGTTGGACGCTGAGGAGCGTTTCTGCGCAGGCTCCATCTGTACTGATGATACCCATACGTGAAGACTGATTCTTGCTATTCCTGGAGATCGCCTGTTACAGGTGAATAACTACGCTTTATCTGACATTGCCGCCTGGATGTCTCACTGCTGCCTAAAATTGAATATGGCTAAAAGTGAACTTCTTATTTTTCCCCCTAAACCCTCCTCCCCCCTCCCCCCTTCCTTCTTTCTCTATCACTGTTGACAACACTCTTCTTCCTGTTTCCTCGGCCTGCAACCTTGGGGTCATCTTTGACTCCTCCCTTTCCTTCTCCACACATATTCAGTATATAGCTAAAACCTGTCATTTCTTTCTCTACAACATTAACAAAATTTGCCCCTTCCTCTCTGAACACATTTTTAAGGCTCTTGTCTATTCTTTCGTCACCTCCTGTCTTGACTATTGCAAACCTCTTCCTTGCTGGTCTCCTTCAGTGTCATCTCACCTCTTCGATCTATTCAATTCTTGGGAACAGGCAGGAAGTCAGGCCTCACATATGGGGTGACATCGGCATCGACTGAGCCCTCGCGGGAGCATCTCCCCAGCTTTCAAAGAAAGCCTTTGGGAGATGCCACCATGCATGCGTGGTCCCCTTTCTGCCCAAGAGTACCATCTTGCTCAGTCTCCTTTTTTCCGTGGAGCCCTTCAGATATCGTCTCTTTCCCCCAGAAAAAGTTAATGTTTTTCTTAAGTTCCTAACTTGTCTCCAGTATCGCACCGGTACTCTTCCTGCCTACCGATCTTGGTGCCTCGGCCTCGAGTTTGGTTCTTTTTTGTTTTTCTTCTTTTTGGGCGCCTTCGTGCCTTTTTTCCTCACTGGCAGCTCGGAGGGTCTTCGACCTCGCAGGAGTTCTTTTTTTCCCCTATGGCTACTAGTGGTTTCAAAAAGTGATCGGTGTGCTAAGCTCATGTCCTTAACCAACACACACGACTGCTGTCTCTGTTGCATCGGGCCGGACCATGACCCAGCAGCCTGCAGCTTATGCAAACGGATGTCTACAAAAGCCATTAAGAGCTGCCAGCAGCAGCACGATAAGTTCTTCCCTGACTCCCTGATGTCTCTGAAGGCCAGGGCCTCATCCGAGGCGCTGACATCTCAGGAGGCGTTCTCCATACCCGAGCACCGTCGTGGGTCCTCAGAGGGGTCCCCCTTGAGGGAACACAGAAGGAAGAAGAAACACTCGAAGGTGGCATCCATGGATGGCTCTGATGGACAGGGTTCCTCCCGGGCCCGCAGCCGCAGGCGCCTGCCCAAGGCTTCGGAGTAGAAGCGGCCGGCGGAGGTGCCCTGGAAGGATCCGGCGGTGGACCGGCCTCGATCCTTGGATGCTATCATCGTCGAGGATTCCCCTCCGGAGGAGTCGACGTCTGGCCCGAGTTCCTCGGTGCCCGCGGCGAAGGCTGCGGAGCCTTCTGGCCTGGAGTCCAGCATGGTGACCTTGGATTGCAGCTTGTCTTCCTTCATGGACCAGCAACGGACGCTGTTCGGCATGTCCAGTTCCTCCGCCCCGACCACCAGGCATTCGATGTTGAAGACGTCCCCGGAGGCCGAGCCGATCCTCGAGGTTCTGCGGCCTCAAGTCTATCTTCGGCCAAGGTCGCGCTCGGTGTCCCGCTCAATGGGACCGCGGTCATCCCCAATGTCCCCTCCGGGGGCAGACCGTGCAGTTTTCCCTCGAGTCTTCCTCGGACTACTCTGAGTGGTAGATGGAGGATGACTCCCCAGTCTCAGAACCTTGGAGAAGGTCCCCGCCGGAGGACATGGGATTCTTAGACTTTGTCAAAGAAATGTCTAAGGCCCTGGTGTTCTCAACCAAGTCGGAGGAGGATCCTCGGGTTGACGAGCTCGAGATACTCCAGTATGAGGCTCCCCCTCGGGAATCACTCACAGTGCCCATTCCTCCAATCCTGGAACGGCTCATGTTCCACATGTGGGAAACACCGGCGTCGGTGCTGAAAGTGAGCAAGCGATTCGACTCAACGTATCGAGTCCGCCGGAGCCTTGGCTTCCAGAAGTTGCAACTTCCGCACAACTCCATGGTGGTGGAGTCGGCCATGCGTTGGCTGAAGAGCCAGAAGACACACTCCTTGGTGACCCCCGGGAGGGAGCCCGCACCTTGGATGCTTATTTGCCATGTCCAGGCCTACCAGCTATACATGGGATGTACCTCAGGGATCTGGCGAAGGAACTCGCCAGTTTCTCAGCTGATCTCTCCGAGGAACCCTTGCAACGCTTCAGGAGCCTGTCCAAGGATGTCTGTGAATGCTCCAAATTTGTCTCGAGCGGCCTATGACAGGTTCGAGTCGGACTGGGTAGCCTCTCCAGGCGTCGGTGCACGCCACCAGGCTTGACTCCAATTGTCCAATCTCGAGTATTGGGTCCAGGACAAGTTGGTCAGTGTCCCCTGCCATGGAGAAAAACTCTTTGGCAAGCCCATGACTGACAAGGCCGCCGAGTTGAAGACCAAGTTCATGACAAGGATCAGGCTCTCTAAGAAGACCGCTGCCCCTCCCCGAAGGAAGGCCTCGGGTAAAAAGCCCTTTTTCCGAAAAAGGGAGCTGCGTACCTTAACTACCCACATTTTCAGGCCTCCCCGGCTCCCCAACAAGGGCAGCAGGACAAGGGCATGGCCGGTGTAAGCAGAAGGCTATGAAGCCCCAGGCACCGACTCCGGCCCAGCCAGGGGGGAGTTTTTGACTGCTCCAGCATAGCCACTCTACCCCCAAAGAGGTCAGCAGCCTACAGGGGTACAACTGACCCTCTATGCCCCGAGGAGGGTGAACATCACTACCGATGCCTGGGCAATGAGGGTGGTCAGGGAGGGATACCTCCTCCGCTTGACCCAGATGCCTCCTCCTTATTTTCCGGGAGAGTTTCCCAGGTTTCCCCTCCACCAGGACCTTCTTCTGAAGGAACTGGCAGGTCTTCTCGAGGACAATGTGGTGGAACCGGTGCTCCACCACCTCCAGGGCAAGGGGTTCTACTCCAGATACTTCCTCGTCCCAAAGAGGACAGGGGGCCTAAGGCCCATCCTCGACCTGCGCAACCTCAACGCATTTCTGACGAGGGAGAAGTTCAAGATGCTCTCCCTTGGAACATTGCTGCCCTACCTCCAGCAGGGAGACTGGCTAGGCCCCTTAGACCTCAAGGATGCTTATACTCACATCCTAATCCAGCCACACCACAGGCAATACCTGCGGTTCATAGGGGGCAGGCACTTTCAGTACAGGGTGCTCCTATTCGGGCTCGCCTCTGCCCCAAGGGTGTTCACGAAATGCCTGTCAGTCATAAGAACATAAGATATGCCATACTGGGTCAGACCAAGGTCCATCAAGCCCAGTATCCTGTTTCCAACAGTGGCCAATCTAGGTCATACGTACCTAGCAGTTTCGTCAAAAGACACAGGTTCCACAGTGCTTGTACTGGGTCAAGCATTAATATCCTGGGTCCCTTCTTAATAATGGTTTATGGACCCTTCCTCCAGGAACTTGTCCAACCCTTTTTTAAACCCAGTTACACTAACAGCCTTTACTACATCCTCCGGGAACAAATTCCAGAGTTTGATTACACGTTGAGTGAAAAAATATTTTCTGTTATTAGTCTTAAATAGTATCTCCAGGAACAAGCAGGAATGAGTCTTCACATATGGGTACGTCGGTACCGACGGAGTCTGCGCGGGAACGCTCCCCAGCGTCCAGGAAGAAAGCCTTTGGGAGCATCCCACACGCATGCGCGCTACCTTCCTGCCTATTCACTTCCCTCTCATCAGTTTTTCGTTTTCTGCGGAGCCGACAGGACCGTATCCCTGTCACCGCAGAAAATTCTTTTTTTTATTCTTATTTTTTGTGGTCGCGTCTGCCTTCATTTGACGCCCACCGGTACCGCCGGTGCTTTTCTTTCTTTTCTTGAAAAATCTTTTCTTTTTTCTAGGAAATATTTTCCTGTTTAGTGCCTGACGGGTTTTTGGTCACTAGGCCTCTATTCTTTCCATTATGGAAAAGCCAGTCACTATCCTTAAGAAATGCCCAAAGTGTGGCGGTACAAATATATTTTTAGACACTCATACTTGGTGTCTAAAATGTTTAGGTCCTGACCATTGCCCTTTGGAGTGTGTCTCCTGCAGGAACTTAGATAGAAGAAGTCTTCAGAATCGAGCACAACTCGATACCCGGTCCACATCGGACTCGATGTCACCAGCCAGAATACCTTCTTCCTTCCAGGATCAGGTAACCAAACAAAAGTCTGTTAAGACTAGCCAGTCCTCGAGTGGTAGATCTCCTTCTAAGTATCGAGATGCCTCTGGCGTTGCCCTCGAGGATATTTTGGCAATAAAGCCCCGGCGGGAGTCTTCGGGCTCCAAAGCATTAACGGGGCTCCAGGTTGTTCCCGAGGTTCTTACCTCCATGGACTTACCTGGGCCATGCTCGGTGGTTCTGGCCGCTTCGGGCGGTACCGACACCCCGACATCGGCTATGGTGATGGATGAAACACTCCTCACCGATGAACATAGTCTAGCGCTCTCAGCTACTTTGGTACCGCTAGAGTCGCTGCCGACCGTTCCCCGAGTATCGGCTTCGGTACCGGTATTGACATCGTCACCGGTGTCGGTACCGTCGATGTTTTCTTCGACAGACTCGCTTCCTTCTATACCGGTACCATCGATGTTTTCTTCGACAGACTCGCTTCCTTCGATGCCGAGCCTGGAATTGCTCTGTAGCATGGAGCATTCGGTACTGACTCGTCTCGGGACCGGCCTTGAGCGATACCGAAGACATCTCTTTAAAGAAAATTCGATGCTTCATCCTTTCAAGTCTTCCGATCCTGATGACAGGGATGAATCCATCGGTACCAAGGCTGAACTTTCAACAGTTCCAGCTTTTACCCCTCATTTCAGAGGGTCCTCCTCAGGAAAGATTTCTTTTCAAGCTTTTCTGCTTGATATGGCAAAGTTACTTGCCATTTCTATACCTGGTAAAGAATCTATACCAGGGGATTCAGAAACTGCAATTCGCCTGGATTCCAAAGGAGGTGATCATGTTTCATTTGCATCAGATCTTACAGGATCTATTATTAAGAATGTGGGAAACTCCCTTAATGGTATCCCCACATTCTAAAACACTTGACACTATGTACAGGGTGCCACCTTCTCCAGGTTTTCAAAAGACTCAACTTCCTCATCATTCTATTGTTGTAGAATCAGCAATGAGGCGTATTAAGAGTGCAAAGAAGCACTCTTCTTATCCGCCAGGTCGTGAGTCTAAGACTTTAGATGCCTTTGGACGTCGATGCTTCCAGGCATCCATGCTTTCAGCAAGAATTATCTCATATATATTCTATATGGGATTCTCTCTTGAAGAGGTCACAAAGAACTTAAAGCTTTTGAACCCTTTTCTTCAAGAGCATAAAAGTGCAGACTATTTCTTATTAGTCAATCATGCTCATAATATCTATAGGTTCCTTAATCGTGCTTCCCTGGACTGTTTTGAGTATTAGCAGAACTTCTGCTATAGCCATAGGAGCACAACGCATGGCCTGGCTCCAAGCTTCAGACTTGGACAAATGGGTACAAGAAAGGCTGGGAAATACTCCTTGTACTGGTGAAAATCTCTTTAACAAGGATGCTTTATTTCAAGCTAATCAGTTAAGCACTGATAATGTTAATTTCAGAGGATTGTCAAAACTTTCCTCTATCCCAGCTAATAAAAAATCTCCTAAGAAGCTTTATCCCCCTAGGGCAGGGGTCACCAACCTGCGGGCCGCATGCGGCCCACGAGGTCCCTTTGTGCGGCCCGCGAGGCTCTACCCCGGTTAACATTACGTGCGGCCCGCCAAGGATTCCCGCCATTGTATCCACGCGCTCGCAGCTCACCGACGACCACCTGCAAGCGTCCCTTCTCCTATCAGTGTCATCTGTGAAGCCGGACTTTAAGCGTTTGTCTGCTAGCATGAATCATCAGCCATCTCATTAAATTCAATAAAGGTGATCAGCCATTGTTTTCATAATTTTGCGTTTGTTGTTTTTTTTCGCGGGGGCGGGGAGAAGGGGGGTGCGGCCCGCGAGGCTCCCGGTAGTCGGCTGTGCGGCCCACGGCCCTCTGGAGGTTGGTGAACCCAGCCCTAGGGGAAAGACGTTTTATCCATCTTCTACCCATCATACAGATGTTTCCCAAAGAGGGCAACATCAAACCAGGCTAAGAAAATCAAATCCTCAACAGGCTCAGCAAACCCAGCAGTCGCAGGGTTTCTGATATTTTATTTACTAAATCTTTTTTTTTCCTGTTTGAGTTTTAGAACCTGTAAATCTACTTCTTATCAACAGAAGTATCTACAGTTCATCTCATCCATGCTGAGATATCAGTGATACACTGAATCAATCCTCGACTCTAGGCATGAATCTTTTGCCACAAGAGAAATCCACTCTTCTAGCTCCAAGAGCTATTGAGGACAATCATGCCCTAAAGGTAACAGGTTTCTCCTCTCCTTTTTGAAGGAAAAAGAGGAGTAACAACTAACAACAAGGTGAACTATGCCCTTCACCTTGACAATCTCCTGTACGAGGATATCTCATAATTTGACTGCAAGGGGTTCTCCCCTTTGCGATCTTCTTTTTCTGCATTATTATAAAATGCAGAACAACATTCTGGAAATCCTTATCAGATTTATTCTGTTCATTTGAGTATAGTCAGCTCAAACGCTTATGAAACCTATTAAAAAAAAAAAACCCCACCATGTGGGTTTTATGAGCTCGCTTAAGCATATAGCTCACAAAGGTTTCTGCCTAATCTACGCTGCTTGCGTATCTTCCAGCTGACCTTCTCAAATACTTCTTTTAAGACAGCTTATCAGACAAAAATTGAGTATTACCACTCCTAATTATGTCTGTCAATCCTTTTCCAATCTATAGGATCTAACTTTTCTGCTGCCTTAATAACAGATAACTCCAAGAAAGGTTCCAGAACCCACTTGGACAATTTACCATTGCAGGGCAACAGGCCTGTCTACTATTCTTAGCCATCTTCAATTCTTTTTGGCTCCAGCAGAATAGATTAGGTTGCACTCTGGCAATCAAACAGCCAGATCTCACCTAAGCAACCTATAACATGCTCTCTGCAACTATACAATAAAGCTCTTCAACTAAGGGCCTTTGACAGAGAGCGTCAGAGCCACCCCTAGTAGGTAGCTCCCAGATGGTTAAAAAGGCTTCCGCTGGTAGACTCTGCCCAGTCATGCTCCTACCTGACTGGTTCTCCTATTCTTACCATCTTCCTTAAATTTTTCCTTTTAAGGAAAGGGAACCAGTGCTTAGACCACGTGAAAGTTTAAGGAATTGCACAATTCCCTAGGTTGTTTACATCTCCAGTGGAACTCTTACAAAAGGAATGCATTCCTTTTTCACTGCAGTCGGTCCTTGTTTTGTGTATTCCTTCTAATTCCAAATACTTCATTGAAGCTTATAATGAACAAAGAAGTAATGATACTCATATTGCCCTCATAAAGAGGCAAACATGGTATCCCCTTATATTGCGTCTTTTTCTCCAGCTACTACACTGAAGTTATAGAAGGATCCAGACTTGCTGTCTCAAGACCAAGGATCTCCTCTGCACTCCTTCACGTACGTCTCAAGACCTGGTTATTCAAGGGCTAGGTTTTTTAAAAGAAACCTAGACTTCCCATTATAAGTAAAGAACATCCTACCGGTTTCCATGAAACCTTCTCTATGGTTCTTTCACTTTAACCAGAAAGAGATTCTCCATCTATATTCTCAAGTAGGTCTTAACCCTTCTTGTTATTAGATGAATCTCTTTTTAATATCTGACTCTGAAAGATTTGTTACTGTCCATATTAATGCTGTTACAGCATACCATAAGGTTTAAATGGACAACCAATTTCTATGGTAAATTAGGAAATACCTTCTTTTACCGTAACCTTTCTGGTTACGTCACATCTGCAGCTCTACATGTAAAGTCATTATCCTAAGTGACGTCACTTATGAAAGACATTACTGATCTTCAGAAATTGGGGGCTACACTGCCTAGTACAAATTTTTCATTTTGGATAAAAGGGTCCTAAAATCCCATCCTTTTTTCTGCAAAAGGTATCTCTACCTTTTCATCCAAATCAGTCAGATTTCTCTTTACTTTCCTAGGGTCTTATTCTGCTCCAAGGAAAAAGAGTCTTAAACTTTGGACTTTGGAGAAAAAGCTAAAGCTTCTGTAAAGTCCAACCTAATTTAAATGCCCCCAGTTTTTTCTCCTGGGATTGGTTTTAGCCATTAAGGCTTCTTATCTCTACCTGTATTGCAGAATTTATTTTACTGTACTTCACAGTAAAGGAATTTCTTTGAGGATACTGTAATGGCTCTTAACAGACCCATATTAGCCTCAACAAATACTTCGCAATACTTCTGAGTAAGGTCCACGTTAGAAAATTGGGACTCATTTTTCACTTATTAACAATTATGGTCTACACAAGGACTCCCCTCTGGATACCTTGTTTAGTCAAGCTGTTCCACAGCACCCCCATTTTTTCTTTCTTTTAATTCAACTCCTACCCTCCATCCCTTGGATGCCTGAGGTTCTGGGAAGTAGCATGGCCCATCCATTAGATTTGCAACATGCTGGGACCTCCTCCAGGCATCTCTAGCTTGGGAGTCCCCATATGTGAAGACTCATTCCTGCTTGTTCCTGGAGATAGCACAGTTACTTACCTGTAACAGGTGATCTCTGGGAACAGCAGGAATAAGTCTTCACAACCCACACACCTCCCCTAGGAGTTGTTCTCGTTCTCTCTCTCTCTCTAATTTGTCTACGTCCCTCCTTCGGTCTCAGCTACAAACCCCACTGATGAGAACGAAGTGAATAGGCGGGAAGGCAGCGCGCATGCGTGTGGGATGCTCCCAAAGGCTTTCTTCCTGGACGCTGGGGAGCGTTCCCGCGCAGGCTCCGTCGGTACCAATGTACCCATATGTGAAGAATTATTCCTGCTGTTCCCAGAGATCACCTGTTACAGGTAAGTAACTGTGCTTTACCCTCTAGCTTCATTGCATGTCCCCTAGTCTTTCTATATTTTGATAACGTAAACAATCGATCTACGTTTACCCATTCCACTCCGTTCATTAATTTATAGACTTCTATCATATCTCCCCTCAGCCGTCTTTTCCAGGTTAAAGAGCCTTAACCTTTTTAGCCTTTCTTCATAGGAGTATCCTTCCATCCCCTTTACCATTTTGGTGGCTCTTCTCTGAACCTTTTCTAATAATGCTATATCCTTTTTAAGATACGGCGACCAGAATTGCACACAATATTCAAGGTGCAGGCTCACCATGGAACGATATAGAGGCATTATAATATCTTTTGTTTTATTTTTCATTCCTTTCCTTATGATACCTAGCATTCTATTTGCTCTCTTGGCTGCCGCTGCACACTGGGCCAAGGGTTTTAACATGTTATCCACAATGACGCCTAAATCTTTTTCCTGGGTGGTGATTCCTAATGGTGGAACCTTGCATCGTGTAACAATAGTTTGGGTTGTTCTTCCCTAGGTGCATAACTTTGCACTTGTCCACATTAAATTTCATCTGCCATTTTGATGCCCAGTCTTCCAATTTATCAAGATCATCTTGCAATTTTCCACAATCCTCTTGGGTTTTAACAATTTTAAATAGTTTTGTGTCATATCCAAATTTGATAACCTCACTCGTTATTCCCTTTTCCAGGTCATTTATGAATATGTCAAAAAGCAGCGGACCCAGCACAGATCCCTGGGGTATACCACTATTCACCTTTCTCCATTGGGAAAATTGGCCATTTAGCCCTACCCTCTTCTTTCTATCTTTTAACCAGTTCCTGATCCACAATAGTACACTGCCTCCTATCCCATGACTCTTTAGTTTTGCCAAAAGTCTCTAATGGAGGGACCTTGTCAAAGGCTTTCTGAAGGTCCAGATACACTATATCAACTGACTCACCTTTGTCCACCTGTTTATTCACACCTTCAAAAAAACATAACAGATTAGTAAGACAAGATCTTCCTTGTCTAAAGCCATGTTGGCTGTCTCCCATTAGGCCATGACTATCTACATGCTGAGTAATTTTGTTCTTTATGATGGTTTCTACCATTTATCCTGGTACTGACATCAGGCTCACCGGTCTGTAGTTTCCCGGATCACCCCTGGAACCCTTTTTAAAAATTGGCGTTACACTGGCGATCCTCCAGTCTTCAGGTATTAGAGATGATTTTAATGAAATTTCACAGATTACTAATAGCAGGTCTGCAATCTCATATTTCAGATCTTTCAACACCCTTGGATGTATACCATCCGGCCCAGGTGATGTGCTACTCTTCAGTTTATCTAATAGTTGTAATGCATCTTCCCGATGTATCGATATTTCCTTCAATTCTTCCGCACCTTTAAATACCACTTCAGTCATGGGTAACATCCCTACATCTTCCTCAGTAAAGACTGAAGCAAAGAATTCATTCAGTCTCTCCGCTATTGCCTTGTTGCCTCATAGTGCCCCTTTAACCCCTCTATCATCTAATGGACCAACTGACTCTCTCACAGGTTTTTTGCTACGAATGTACTTGAAAAAGTCTTTATTTTGCGTTTTTGCTTCTGCAGCAAGCTTCTCAAATTCTCCCTTTGCCTGCCTTATCAATGCCTTGCATTTGACTTGCCAGTGCTTGTAATCGTTCGCCGCTCTCTACTTTCGGTTACTCTCCGTTTGGTCCTGGGTTCATTTCACAGAGACAGTAGAGTTTGTAGCACAATAAGACAACCTAAACTGGTGTGGCTTGGAAAAAGGTCTTTATATAGAAATAGGCTTATTATATAGATACAGAACAGAGATATAAGGTTGTTACAGGAGAGAGAGAGAGAACAAAAGGGGGGGGGTAAGGAGAAGTGTGTGTGTCCGATGAATAGGAAGAGAAGAGAAAGAAGGGTGGGGGTAAGAAGTGGTTGTAAGGAGTGTCCGATGAAATAGGAAAAGAGAGAGATATTTTTGTCCTCTGTATTTTATAGTGAAATTCTTCAGCATCTCCCTTTGTGTCATAATTCGGTCTGTTTGATCTGATCTCTCCTGATTAGTAAGGAGGGGCTGTTGTCTTGCAGACTAATCAGGCAAACTAGGCCCATTAAGTCTGGAGACTGACATCACCAGGGGGTCAGAGCTAATCTCATCGGGTAAACTATGCTCATTAAGTCTGGAGACTGACATCACCAGAGGGTCAGAGCTGCCTGCAATCCAAGGTCTGGGAAAAGCCATGACACCTATGCTAGGCATAATGTCATGCTGATGTATGCTGACATCTCCCACACCTTTTTTATTTTTATTTATTATTTGTGCCTGGAAATGGTGGAAGCAAACCTGTGTACCTGTCCCAGCTGCAATTGCATGATAGTAGGCAGCTTGTCTAATACCTCCTGTATTAAATACCTTGCTATGTCCAGCAGGTCCCCCTGTCCTGCACAGTACTGTCTCTTGTGTTATAGAGATAAGCACGTCCCATTATGAGTCCAAACCTCGTGTCTTAGGTAGGGCAGCCACTACTGGGTGGGGAAACCCAATATGCCACCTCAGTCCCGTCTTAGAGAGAATGAACAGTGCATAAGGGATGCGGGAATTTTCTGAGGAGGTTAAAGCCGAAAGGTACCAGGCTGCCATGAGTGAGGGTAGGAAGCAATACTAGACTGCAGCTGACTCTGGTATTCAATGTAGTAGGAAATGCCAAATTAGCCAAATTAGCAGGCCAAATGAGCCTGGATGTAGAGGTAGATGCTGGAGAAATTAAGTGTAACTACCTTAAAATGTTGTTGGTATCTTGTAGGACATGTGCTGCAAGGAGATGTACATGGGTTTCATTTTACAACATAGGAAAATTATGATAATGCATAGCAATATTTGTACAGCAGTTAAAATAATAATAGGGTGAATAAAAACATTAAAGACATGATCAGCAGTAGGTGAATAACCAAATAACAATTCCCACACCGACACATGAGCATCTTGTAGCAAGTGTTCAACAGTTTGTCAAATGTGTCCATTCTCATAAGTGATGGTGTGATTCATTTCAGTGGATGTTGTTTTAAGGTGATCAATATAGGCATGGAGTTCTGTAAAGTTGAGCAGTTTATGTAATGTCTCTTCTCCCATGCGAAGTGGTAATGGATGCACAGCATATGAGATAAAGTCTGGAATTGTCATTAAAGTCATTGGTAACCAGCGGTGTGGAATAAGTTGTCCCATTAATGGTGATGGAGACCAGTGGTGTATGACTGCACCAGGTATTGTTTAGTAAATAGTTTGAACTGTCTTAGGAAGGCGAATGTCATGCATTCTGGGAGCAATTGAAAAAGAAACATTCTTTGTCCTGACAGGAAATTGTACAAAATCAAGGCAGGAGGACCTAGAAAGTAATGTTCTGGAGGTGCCCTCAATTCTTGTGTCCTTTCTAGAGAAGTGGAAACTGGTGGCGCCCACTGTACTTGAGTGATGTTTAATGAATAGGACACTGGCTTGTCCTGTATGGAACAGAAACTCAGGATGACCAGATCCTTTCCTTCCGGGAAAGGTGGGGGTATTTCTTGATAGCGATATACCCCACCTGTGGAGTTAGCCCAGCCAATCGTGCATATTCAGATGATAGTTCCTGTAATGAGACTTGGGTAGAAGAGAGCAGATACAAGAACAACAGGAAACCGAGACATAATAAAAGCTAACTCTTTTCACTCTACTAGGAAGTATACTAGTGCTCCCCACTTATACTATGCAACAACAGAAATAATGTTTACTACTTATTTACATAACTATTGGACACATGTCGAGTATATAGGACACATCAACTATACAGCAGAAGTAAATAGTTACCATCCTCAAGCGACTTTTGTTCAGAAAGCAGCTTCCGTGCTGTCTTCAGAAAGCAGCTGTCTGTGCTGTCTTCAGATAGTATCTGAAAACAAAGACTGATAAAACACGTATTATCCATATGGTTTCACCTGGGTGATGTGTTTCCAATACTGCTGGTTGTTGGGCATTAGGATCTGGTATAGGCTTGGGCCTAAGGTATCAGTAACTAAGTACGGTCCCTCCCACTTTGCAGTTCCAAAGGGGAGGTTTGGTCTAGGTCTTAAGCTCATCACTTTACTCCCAACCTTGAGGGGCCTTAAATCAGAACCTTTTGCATGTACCTCCTGCAAATAGTCTCTAGCTTTTTCTGTGTTAGCTAGCACAGTGGTCTGAATTTCGTTTAGATGTTCTTGCAGGGATTTCATCCACTCATTGGCAAGAATTATGGTTTAGTCCTCTGGAAGAAAAGGATGCAGCAGATTTTCCCACCATGGCATTGGCCTTCCCATTAAGGCTTCATAGGGTGAAAAACCTGTGGATTTACAGACATTAGCTCTGATACGCATAAGGACTAAAGGGAGCACCAGATCCCAATTTTTCCCGGTCAGATTAAGCATAGGGCTGAGGTGGGCCTTAATTGTTTGATTCATACTTTCTACCTGCCCTGCTGCCTGTGGATGGTACGGAATGTGGAGTTGTTCTATGCCTAGAAAATCAAACAATTCCTTGATGAGCTGAGAAACAAATGCAGGACCATTGTCAGAATCAATAGTCTTGGGAATGCCCCAGCGTGTAAAAAATTGCATAGTTAGGATTTCTGCAGTGGTTCGAGCAGTTTGATCTGGGACAGGGAATGCTTCTACCCAATGAGAAAAGGAATCAACAACAGTGAGTAAAATCTATTTTTCCTAGCTGTTAACGGAAGAGGGCCCACATGATCTATTTGCAATCTCTCAAATGGGCCACGAGGAGGTGCTCTCATTAACTGTCCCCTTCTCTTTTTAGGTTGCCTCCCAAATGAAGCACAGATTACACAGGAGGAACCATGATCCTGTATATCATGTTTCATTTCTGGCCACCATACCATCCTATTAAGGATAGTCTGCATTTCTTCTGCTTTAGGGTGTCCCATAGGGCCTGCACCATGAGCCCAATGCATCCACTCTTTACCTCGAGCTCTGGAGATAGCTATAACCAAGCCTTCCTCTCTTTTTGCACATAGAATGTCTTTCTCTATAGTGAGTGTGAGAAAGGGTGTGTGCTGATATAGGTTATCTGGGGTGTCCTGCACAAGCTTCCTCAAATTGGAAAGTTCAGGGTCCTTTTGTCTGCAGTGCTACAAAGTAATCTGGTGGTATTATCTGATCATAATCTGTGGAACGTGTAGCAATAGCAACCAGGCATGTCTGCTCATACCAGGGCCATATGAGGCTACATGGCATGCTTCCTTGGCTAGTGAGTCTGCTAATGTGTTTCCTTTCACTAAAGGGCCTTTCTTCCTATGTGCCTTCACTTTAATTAAATGTACTCTCTGAAACGTCTCACTCAATTCTTGTGCCATAGTCCACAGTGATGAATTTTTCACCATGGACCCATCTGTAGAAACATAGAAACATGATGAAAGAAAAAGACCACATGGCCTATATAGTCTGTCCTTCCATAACAACAACTACAACAGTCCACTTTTTACCTTTAGAGATCCTCTGTGTTGGTCCCATGCTTTTTTGAATTCAGTTACTGTCCTCATCTCTACCACCTCCACTATTCCATGGATCTACTACTCTTTCCGTAAAGAAATATTTCCGCATATCACTCCTGAATCTATCTCCCTTCACCCTCATCCCATGTCCCCTTGTAGCAGAACTTGCTTTCAATTGAAAGAGGCTCTCTCCCTGAACATTTATGCCACGGAGGTATTTAAACATCTCAATCATATCACCTCTATCCCGCCTTTCCTCTAAGGTGTACATATTAAGATCCTTAAGTCTGTCCTCATATGCTTTATAATGAAGCCCATTTAGTAGCAACCCTCTGCACCGACTCCATCCTGTTCACATCCTTTTGAAGGTGCGGTCTCCAGAATTGCACACCATACTCCAAATGAGGTCGCACCAAAGACTTATACAGAGGCATTATCACCTCCTTTTTTCTGCTAGCCATTCCTCTCCGTATGCACCCAAGCATCCTTCTAGCTTTTGCCGTCGCCTTTTCTACCTGTTTAGCTACTTTAAGATCATCAGACACAACCACGCCTAGGTCCCGATCTTCTTTAGTGGGCAAAAGTACTTCACCTCCTATACTGTATTGCTCCCTTGGATTGCTGCAGCCCAAATGCATGACCTTACATTTTTTAACATTAAATCCCAGCTGCCAAATTCTAGACCATTCTTCAAGCTTAGCTAGATCCCTCCTCATGTTATCTACACCTTCCTGGGTGTCTACTCTATTGCAGATTTTGGTATCATCTGCAAAGAGGCAAACCTTACCCGACAGCCCTTCCGCTATATCACTAACAAAGATGTTAAAAAGAATCGGACCAAGGACAGATCCCTGGGGCACACCACTGGTAACATCCTTCTCCTCAGAGTGAGCTCCATTTACTTGTACTCTTTGTCGCCTCCCACCCAACCAATTTCTAACCCAAGCAGTAACTTTAGGGTCCATCCCTAGGGTGCTCAGTTTGTTTATAAGTCGCCTGTGAGGAACAGTGTCAAAGGCTTTACTGAAATCTAAATACACCACATCTAGAGCTCTCCCTCGGTCCAACTCCCTCGTCACCCAGTCAAAGAAATCAATCAGATTTGTCTGACAAGACCTGCCTCTGGTGAATCCATGCTGCCCTCGGATCCTGTAATCTGCTGGACTCCAGAAACCTCACTATTTTCTCTTTCAGCAGCGTTTCCAATAATTTACTCACCACCGAAGTTAAACTAACCGGCCTGTAGTTTTCAACCACATCCTTACTTCCGCTTTTGTGTAAAGGCACCACATGAGCCTCTCTCCAGTCCTTTGGCACCACTCCCGACTCCAACGAGGCATTGAAAAGGTCAGTCAGTGGAGTTGCTAGAACGTCCCCAAGTTCCCTCAGTATTCTAGGGTGTATCCCATCCGGTCCCATCGCTTTGTCTACTTTAAGTTGAGCTAGTTTCTCACGAACAGTCTTCTGAAAATTGTTCAAGATGTCCCTCGCTTCTGTTCTTATTTGTGGGTGTTTTCTGAGGTCCTGCTCCTGGTTCTTCATCTGTGAACACAGAACAAAAATATTTGTTAAGCAATTCCGCTTTATCCTTATCAGCTTCTACATATTCCCCCCCCCCCCCCTGCACCCTTGAGTCTGACAATACCACTTTTGCCCTTCCTCTTCTCACTAATATATCTGAAAAATGTCTTATCCCCCCATTTTATTGCATTGGCTATTTCCTCCTCCTTTTGAATCTTTGCCTTCTTGACTACTTTGCTAGCTTCTTAAGTTTTTCCAAATACAGATGCCTGTCTTCCTCTCTCTGTGATCTCTTGTATTTCATGAAGGCCTCCCTCTTTTTCTTCACTTTTTCAGCTACTTCCTTCGAAAACCATAGCGGTCTCCTGTTCCTTTTGCCTTTATTTACCATTTTAACAAAAAGGTTGGTTGCCCTTTAAAATACCCCCTTTCAGTTTTGCCCACTGTTTTTCTACATCCCCCAGCTGTTCCCATCCCACTAACGACTCCCTGAGGTATTGGCCCATCTTCGCAAAGTTAGTCTTCCTAAAGTCTAAGATCCTCACCTTGGAATGGATTCTAACAGCCCTAGTCCTAATACTGAACCACACCATCTGGTGATCACTGGATGCAAAATGATCTCCCACTACAACATCAGAAACACTTTCACCATTGGTAAGCACCAAGTCCAGTATGACCCCTTCACGTGTGGAGTCTGTTACCAATTGCCTGAATAGTTTTCCTTGTAGAGAATCCAGGATCTCCTTACTTCTAGATGATACTGCAGCAGGAATGTGCCAATCAACATCTGGCATATTGAAATCTCCTATCTGTAGCACTTCCTCTTTCCTAGCAATGCTGCGTATGTCTTCAATTAACTCTCTGTCCACCTCTTCCTCTTGTGAGGGAGGTCTGTATATCACACCAATGCAAATAGATTTCTCTTTCCCTCTTTCTAGTTTAACCCACAATGCCTCCTCGCTCCCTTTTAAGCTCTGTAATTCCAAAGCTTTAATAGTAGTTTTTACATATAGTGCCACTCCTCCTCCCCTTCTTCCTACTCTGTCCTTTCTGAATAAAGTATAGCCAGGTATAGTTACATCCCAGTCATGGTTTTCTGTGAACCATGTTTCTGTAACTGCCACTAAATCCAAGTCAGCCACTCCCACCAAAGTTTTAACTTCAGGGATCTTATTTCCCATGCTACGAGCATTAATACACACTGCTTTCCATATGTTACCCCTGTTACCCATTTCCATAAAGGTATTTAATGTATCACCTACCTGGGGGCTTTCACTTACCTGGGGGCTTTCTTCACCCATCCCCAACGAATCTAGTTTAAAGCCCTCTTCAGTAGATTAGCCAGTCTACTACCAAAGATGTGTTGACGTTTCTTGGACAGATGTAGATTTAAATTTATTTGCCAGCCACCAGGGTAACAGGGCAGTGGCACTTTTAAAGACATAATCAGAATCTAAAATTATTTGTATCTCTGGGTGTGAATCAAGCCACAAAAGCAGCCCGCTCACAGTACTGTGCTGACGCTGAACCATAGGAATACTGTCTCTGCAGTACCACTTGGTTATTTGGGTCCAATTGTACAATTGCAAAACCTGCTAGTCACCTGCCTCCTTCACATTGGCTACTACCATCAATATATACTGTAGGAAGAAAAGGTGAAATTTTGTCTAGTCCCAGTTCCCTAAAGATCATGTGATTGGGGGCACTGGGTGAGGACTGACAGTCATGAGGTTGCCCCTCCAGCAAGATTCCAGCCACTTGCACGTTAGGTTCTTTCAACAATTCAAACTTTACATTCTGTGCTTGCAACATGAGGCCACGGGACTATTCTCTCAGTCCTAATCTTGCTACATGCTAACTTTCCCTCTGCAATGAATTTGAGGGGGGGGGGTGATGGCTGCATATGTATGTGGTTTGAGCACCAATGATGTATGTAAATGTATAGGAAGCTAGTACATGTTTTTCACAGTTTCCCATTTTGAGTTCAGGAGAAGTGAGAACTCTGGAACAGAAGGCATTAGGGCGATCTTTTCCTTCTAGGCGTTGTGTTAGAGCTGCACCTATACTGTTCTCTCCAACTACAGGGTACAGGAAAAAATGTGTGTGATCTGGGTGTGCAAGAACAGGAGCAGAAGTCAAAATGTGCTTTAATTTAGTTACAGCCTCTGTATGTTCTTCCTCCCAAACATAACCTTTACTTTTTAACAAGGCGTAAAGTGGAGCTGCCACTTCAGCATAATTGTGCAGGAAGTCACGACAGAAACCAGTGAGCCCTAGAAATGACTGGAGTGATTTCTGATCTGCAGGAAGTGGAAGTTTCCGTATCAGCTCTATCCTCTGAGAATCTACAGATTTACCATCCTGGCCAATTGTAACCCCTAAAAAGGACACCTGTGATTTACAAAGTTGAGCCTTGGCAGGATAAACTTTAAGACCAGCTTGTAAGAGGGCTTTTAAAACTTCTCTTACATGATTCCAGTGTACAGCTTCATTCTCAGACTGAATCAGAATGTCATCTACATACTGAATTATATTATCTCTGCAAGACAATAGTGATAGGGCTCCCCGAGGAGGAGCCTCAAGCCGAGGAGCTCGAGGCCCTGCAGTATGACTCTCCTCCCAAGGAGGCCTTTACTGTACCGGTTCCTCCGATGCTGGAGCGGTTGCTCTTTCACATGTGGGAGGCGCCGGCCTCGATGCCAGTTCTAAGCAAGCGGGTCGATTCCATCTATCGAGTCCGCAAGAGCCACGGGTTCCAAAAGGCACAGCTACCGCACCACTCCATGGTTGTGGAATCGACCATGCATCGCCTGAAGTCAGAAGATGCACTCCTCGGTACCTCCCGGCAGGGAAGCCCGGAACCTGGATGCCCTTGGTAGAAAGTGCTTCCAGGGCTCTATGCTTGCTTGCCGCGTCCAGACCTACCAGCTGTACATGGGCATGTACCTTCGAGACCTGGCAAAGGAGATTGCCGGGTTCTCTGCTGGTCTGTCCGAGGAACCTTTGCAGAGGTTCAAGGCCTTGTCTGGTATTCGAGAGTGCTCGAAGTTGATCTCTCGAGCAGCCTATGATGGCTTTGAGGCTTCAGCCCGAGTAGCAGGGGCCGGCATCGGTGCACGCCGCCAGGCCTGGCTACAATCCTCGGACCTCGAGCCATGGGTACAGGACAAGTTGGTCGATGTCCCTTGTCGGGGTGAAAACCTCTTTGGCAAGCCCATGGCTGAAAAGGCTGCAGAACTCAAGACCGAGACTCTTACCCGGACAAGGCTGTCTAGGAAAACCTCTGCCCCTTCTCAGAAGAAGAAGGGCTCTGGGAAAAAGGCCTTTTACCCGAGGAGGACCACTGCCTACAAAACCTACCCTCACTACCAGGCTTCTGTAGCTCCCCAGCAGGCCAAGGGGCAGGGTCATGGGCCCCGTAGGCAGAAGGCTCCCAAGCCTCCCACTCCGGCTCCTGCTCAGCAGGGAGGGAGTTTTTGACTATGCCAGCATAGCCTCTCCTCCGCTCCAGGGCACAGGAGGTCAGCTGACCCTGTACGCAGACAGGTGGCCAGCCATCACAGGGGATACTTGGGTGTTAAGCATCATAGAGAGGGGCTATCTTTTCCACTTCACCCAGTTACCCCCCTCCTACTTTCCAGGGGAGCCTCCAAGACCCCCTCTGCACAGAAACTTACTCCTTCAGGAGTTGAAAGGCCTGTTACAGGACCAGGCGGTGGAACTGGTGCCTCACCACCTGGAAGGGCAAGGCTTCTACTCAAGGTACTTTCTGGTACCAAAGAGGACAGGGGGCCTCAGACCCATCCTAGACCTGAGAAATCTGAACAAGTTTCTGGAGAAAGAAAAGTTCAAGATGCTTACCCTTGGAATCTTACTGCCCTACCTCCAGCAGGGAGATTGGCTATGCTCCTTAGACCTAAAGGATGCTTATACTCACATCCTCATCCATCCAAATCACAGGCAATACCTCAGATTTGTGGTGGGAGGGAACCACTTCCAGTTCAGAGTGCTTCCCTTTGGCCTCACCTCTGCCCCCAGGGTTTTTACAAAGTGCCTGGCAGTGGTTACGGCCTACCTCAGGAACCAGGGGATCTTTGTGTTCCCTTACCTGGACGACTGGCTTATCAGGGGCCAGTCTCCACAAGAGGCCAGGCAGGCCACCTTAAGAACCATATCCCTGCTTCAGCACCTGGGGTTCGTTATAAACTTCCCAAAGTGCACTTTGGTCCCCTCACAGGACCTAGAGTTCATAGGGGCGAGGTTGGATACCATCCATGCAAAGGCCTATTTGCCTGTGGACAGAGCTCACAGGCTGATGAAGTTGGCCGGCCAGTTTCAGGCGAACTCTCTGGTTTCCGCCAGACACTTCCTCCGGCTCTTAGGTCACATGGCTTCCACAGTGCATGTTACCCCAAATGCTCGCCTGCACATGAGGCCGGCTCAGTGGTACTTCAGGGCACAGTGGGTACAGGCCACAGGGAAGTTATCAGACAGGATAAAGGTGTCCAAACCCTTGATGGACTCCCTACGATGGTGGAGGCATCTCCCAAACCTGGTCAGGGGAGTTCCTTTTCGACCCTCCCCACACACTCAGGTACTGAACGACCGATGCTTCCCTGCAAGGCTGGGGGGCACATTGCCAGGGGACCTGCACCCAAGGCTTGTGGTCCCCATGGGAGGCCGCCCAGCAGATCAACCTGTTGGAGTTGAGAGCCATTCGGCTAGCCTTACGGACTTTCTCTCGGGTCCTCTCTCACCAGCCTGTCCTAGTTCAGACGGACAACCAGGTGGCTATGTTCTACGTGAACAAGCAGGGAGGCACAGGATCCCGACTCCTGTGCCTGGAAGCACAAGCTCTCTGTTCCTGGGCTATCACTCAGGGAATGACTCTCAAGGCGGTCTACCTCCCAGGCCAGGAAAACTACCTGGCGGACAGGCTAAGCAGACTCCTGCAGCCTCACGAGGGGCAGTTGGATCCTCGGGTAGTCCAACAGATCTTTCTGAAGTGGGGACTTCCAACCATGGATCTTTTTGCCAGTGCGCTGAACAGGCAACTATCCAAGTTCTGTTCCAGACAACCGCATCCTCTGAGAGCAGCGGCAGATGCATTCCTGATCCCCTGGACAGAAGGCCTGCTCTATGCGTTTCCTCCCACACCTCTGGTGGCCCGGACTCTATTCAAAACCCAGCAGGACCGAGCCATGGTGATCCTGATAGCCCCCAGGTGGCCCAGGCAGCCGTGGTTCCCTCTTCTTCTGCAGTTGGTGGTGGATGCTCCACTTCCTCTGGGGCTGCAACCCGACCTTCTGACTCAGGGTCAGGGGTCCCTCTTGCATCCCAACCTCAAATCCCTCAATTTGATGGCCTGGCTACTGAAAGGCTAGTCCTTGCTCCCTTGCTCCTACCAAAGGAGGTTGAAGAGGTGGTGTTGGCCTCCAGGAAGCATTCAACTCGGAAGGCCTATGCTCTGAAGTGGCGTAGGTTTTCCACTTGGTGTTCTCAACAGCAGGAGGATCCCTTCTGCTCGGTCCCGGTGGTACTGCAATACCTGCTCCACCTGTCCAACCTGGGACTTCAGTCCAACTCTGTCTGGGTCCACCTCAGTGCACTCTCAGCGGGCCACCCTCTGGTGTCTTGCTTCCTCAGAGGCCTGCTTCTGCTCAAGCCTCCTATTCGTCCACCGGCCACTGAGTGGGATCTCAATGTGGTCTTGCAGCAACTGACTCGCCCATCTTTTGAGCCGATGGCTACCTGCCACTTACATTTCCTATCCTGGAAGGTGTTGTTTCTTGTGGCACTCACCTCGACTAGGCGTGTGAGTGAGCTTCAGGCCCTGGTCTCGGATAGGCCATATACCAGGTTCTATAAGAACAGGGTAGTCTTGAGGACTCATCCTAAGTTCCTTCCCAAGGTAGTGTCCGCCTTCCATCTCATCCAGGAGGTGGTCCTTCCAATGTTCTTTCCCAGGCCGCATGCCAGTAGGGCAGAGACTGTCTTGCATACCCTGGATTGTAGAAGGGCGCTGTCCTTTTACCTTGAACGTACGCAGGGGCATAGAAGGGTTTCTCAGCTCTTCATTTCCTTTGACCCTAATAAATTGGGGTTGCCTGTCACTAAGCGTACGTTGTTCATCTGGGTGGCAGACTGTATCGCTTGGGCGTATAGGGCAGCCGGACTCTCCCTGGAGGGTCGAGTCACGGCCCAGCGGGTCAGGGCGAAGGCCGCATCAGTAGCTTCCGCTCTGTTCCGTTGGCAGACATCTGCAGGGCCGCTACTTGGTCTTCAAGCCAGACTTTTGCGGACCACTACTGCCTCAAGAGGGAGTCCCGTAGGGACAGTGCTTTTGGGCAAGCGGTACTCCGTAATCTCTTTGAGGTTTAGGCAACTCCTACCCTCCGGCCCTGGTGTTGGGCTACGGTTCAGGTGTAGTCTCAGAGAAGATTCTCTCACTGTTGCTAAGGCTCTAGAGGGAGCTCTATTTTTCAGCCTGGGTTCCTGGTAGCCCAGAGCTAGGGAGTCACCAATATGTGAGGACTGACTTCCTGCTTGGTCTTGGAGAAAGAGTAGTTACTCACCTGTAACAGGTGTTCTCTAGGAGCAGCAGGAATCAGTCCTCACGACCCTCCCTCCTCCCCTTAGAGTTGCAGTTGTATATAGTTCATTTTCTTTTTTTATGCTGTCTTTTAGCTATGTCATCTGACTGAGCAAGATGGCACCTTTGAGCGGGAAGGGGACCGTGCATGCATGGCTGCATTCCCAAAGGCTTTCTTTGAAAGCTGGGGAAATGCTCCGCATGGGGGCTCCGTCGGCGCCGACATCACCCATATGTGAGGACTGATTCCTGCTGCTCCTGGAGAACACCTGTTACAGGTGAGTAACTACTCTTACTGCGCTGTAACATTTGTTAGTTTCCTTGGTTTCTTTGAGCATTTCATCATCCATTTGTTCATTCTGGCCAGGCGGTCGATAGTAACCCCCCCCCCCACTGCCATCTCCTTCCCCTTTTTTACATGGAATTTCCATCCATAGAGATTCTACAGCAGATTTTGTTTCCTGCAAAACTTTAATCCTTTCTGACTCAATGCCCTCTGTAACATAGAGCGCAACCCCTCCACCAATTTGATCAGCTCTATCATTATGATATAGTTTGTACCCAGGTATCACAGTGTCCCACTGGTTGTCCTCCTTCCACCATATCTCTGATCTTCCAATCATATCTAACCTCTCATTTAGTGCTATATATTCTCCCATCTTATTTTTTAGACTTCTAGCATTTGCATACAAGCATTTTAGAGACTGTATTTTATTCATATTAATCTGGCTATTGGTAGGCATGGGTAATTTGGGATTTTTAAGCTCTGTCTGCTCCATACCCGAGGGCATTTGGGCTACTTTGCTCTTTTTTGGAACCTCTCTGCTTTTGGTAGTATCCTTCAAGGATACATTCTTACGAGGATGGGTCCATAAACCACTATTAAAAAGGGACCCAGGATATCAATGCTTGACCTAGTACAAGCACTGCAGAACCTGTGTCTTTTGGGGAAACTGCTAGGTACGTATGACCTAGATTGGCCACTGTTGGAAACAGGATACTGGGCTTGATGGACCTCGGTCTGACCCAGTATGGCATTTCTTATGTTCTTATGTTCTTATGAATCATGTGCTCTTGGGCGACTGTCGGCTTTCCCCTATTATCTAGTTTAAAAGCTGCTCTATCTCCTTTTTAAAGGTTAATGCCAGCAGCCTGGTTCCATCCCGGTTAAGGTGAAGCCCAACCCTTCAGAAGAGCCCCTCCTTTCCCCAGAATGTTCCCCATTTCCCAACAAATCCGAAACCCTCATCTCTGCACCATTGTCTCATCCACGCATTGAGACTCCGGAGCTCTGCCTGCCTTTTGGGTACTGCGCGTGGAACGGTAAGCATTTCGGAGAACACTACCCTGAAATTTCTGGATTTCAACTTCCTACCTAAAAACCTAAATTTCGCCTCCAGAGCCATCCTACCACATTTTCCTATGTCATTGGTACCGACATGTACCAAGACAGCAGACTCCTCCCCAACACTATCTAAGACCTTATCTAGGTGGCGCGTGAGGTCCGCTACCTTCACACCAGGCAGGCATGTTACCAGGCAATCCTCATGTCCACCAGCCACCCAGCTATCTACATGCCTAATGATCAAATCACCAACTATAACAGCTGTCCTAGCCCTTCCCTCATGGGCACATGGCCCTAGAGAAACTTCCTCGGTGCGAGAGGGTTTTACTTCACCTGGAGGACAGTTTCTAGTTACAGGATCACTTCCTGCCACACCAGGGTGATGCTCTCCTGTCATTTGACCTCTCTCCTCCATGGCAACAGGGATGCTGTCATACTGGAGGTGGGACTTCAGGACTATATCCCTGTAGGTCTCGTCTATGTACCTCTCTGTCTGTCTTATGTCTTCCAAATCTGCTACTCTAGCCTATAGAGAATGGACTCGTTCTCTGAGAGCAAAGAGCTCCTTGCACCTAGTTCACACGTAAGACCTCTCACCAACTGGGAGAAAATCATACATGTGACACTCAGTGCAAAAGAATGGAAAACCCCCATCTTGCTGCTGGACTGCTGTCTTCATCTTAGTTTTAAGCCTGTGTTTAGAACTTTAAGTTCTTTACTTACTAAGGGTTGCTATGGATAATTTATACTAATAAAACTGTACCTAATACGTTTAATATACCTTGTTCACCTGAAGCTTAATTAATCTCAGGTCCTTAGTGTATGGATTTGGATAACGAGCTTCACCTGAGGGCACCTCCTTTCCTTTAAGATGTCTAAGTACCTATAAAGCTATGATTATCCCAGGGGTGGGTGGGTGTTGGGAAGAGAGGGAGAGGAAATAACATTTATTAAAAGAGGGCTGCTACACAGTACCCTGTCCTGTGCTGCTGAGGTAAGTTATGACCAACTTCCTGGGTGATTAACAGTCCTTGCTTGGATAGAAAGAGTCTTTCAAAATGGCCTTTTGACCTGCCACCTGGTGTTAACACCTATTGAAAAAGTTTCACAGGTCTCTTGCCCCCTAAGTAGAAGGCCTCTTTGTAAAGGTCTCTAGAAGACTTTATTTGTTGCTCAAAGAGTTCTGACCCTGTTTTGCCTTTTATGCTAAGTTATATTCTGATTTGATTTAAATTACAGCTCTTTGCTGCTGCTAGGCTCTGACTTATTATGAAATTTAAACTACAAGCTCTCTGCTGGGTTCTAAATTTAACCAGAAAGCTCTCTTCTCTGTTTTAAATTTAAACTAAAAGTACTTTGCTGATACTAGGCCCCGAGTGAGTATTAAATTTAAACTATAAGCTCTCTGCTGGGTTCCAAATGTAACCAGAAAGTTCTCTTCTGTGTTTTAAATCTAAACTTAAACTGCTACTACTAGGCTCTGACTGATTTAACAAAAACCACTGGGTTCACAGATTAATTAGCTTTAATACAAAGAAGTTCTTTCAGAAAATTCCCAGAAGTATATACTCACAATTGCAGATCTCTTACCAGAAGTAGCAGTCCCTTTTTCTAGTCCTTCAGGGAGTCTTTGTTTTTCCCTACGTGGTCGACTGGCTCATAAAAGGGGGCATGGTGTCCGAGGTGCAGCAGGCCATCGCACGCACCATCCAGTTCTACAGCACTTGTGCTTCGTCATAAACTACCCCAGGTCCCACCTTCTTCCGACACAGTGCCTGGAATTCATAGGAGCAAGGTTCAGTACCCGCCAGTCAAAGGCTTTCTTGCCTACTGTCCGGGCAGACCGCCTCTGATTTCTGGCCTGGGACATACAGCACCACCTCTGTGTCTGCCCGCCATCTTCTGTGCCTCCTCGGACACATGGCTTCTGCGGTCCACGTCACTCCAGATGCCCATCTCCATATGAGAACGGCGCAGTGGTATCTCCAGAACCAGTGGTCCCAGGCCATGGGCTGCCTCAGGGACAGGTTTCGGGTGACCCGCCAGTTGGCGGACTCCCTTATCTGGTGGCAGTAGTCTCAGCACCTGGAAACGGGCATGCCTTTCCAAGGCCCATGGCAATCGATTGTCCTCACCACAGATGCCTCCCTACTCGGCTGGGGAGCCTATTGCGAGGGTCTCCGCACCCAGGGCACTTGGTCGCCAGACTAGAGCAACCAGCAAATCAATCTCCTGAAGCTTCGTTCCAGTCACCTCGCCCTGAGAGTTTTTGACCATCGCCTCCGCCATCGGCCAGTCCTGGTCCAGACGGACAACCAGGTGGCCATGTTCTATGTGAACAAACAGTGGGGCATGGGGTCACGTGCCCTCTGTCAGGAGGCGCTGGCCCTCTGCTCTTATGCAGTCCAGCAGGGGATCTTCCTCAAAGCGGTGTACCTACTAGGACAGGACAACCTACTAGCTGGCAGGCTAAGCATGGTTCTCTGACCACACGAGTGGCAGCGGATGTCACGGTAGCCAGCCGGCTTTTCCAACTATGGGGGCATCCCGTGATGGACCTGTTTGCCAGCCCAGACAACTTCCAGTTGCCCTGCTTTGCTCTCAGCAGGCTCACCCCTCCAGGGTGGCGGCGGACACATTACTAGTCCCATGGTCAGGGGGCCTCATGTACGCCTTCCCTCCAACGCCGCTGATTGACAAGACCTTGTTCAAGATCCTCTGCGATAGGGCCTTGCTCATCTTGATAGCTCCCCAATGGCCCAGGCAGCTGTGGTTCCACTGCTGCAGTTGGCGGTGGAAGCCCCATCTTCTTGGGGACTGCCCCAGGGCTCCTATCTCAGGAGGGGGGGCTCTCTCCTACACCCCAACCTGGGGTCTTTCGCTCACGGCTTGGCTGCTGAGAGCATAGCCTTAGCCCATCTCCACCTTCCCACAGAGGTGGAGAATGTTCTGCTTGCCTCATGTAAGGCCTCTGCGAGGAAGGCATATGCCTTCAGATGATGTTGATGCTCAGCTTGATGTGCTGAGCGAGGGGCCGACCTCCTGCCCGGTGGTCATGGTGCTGTAGTACCTTCTCCACCTTTCCCTCTCCGGCTAATTCTTTTAGGGTGCACCTCGGTGCCCTGGTGGCTCACCACCACCCAGTGGATGGTAAACCCCTTTCAGCCCACCCTCTGGTGAGCCACTTCCTACAGGGTCTGCTCTTATCTAAGCTACGGTTCGCTTTCCAGTGACTGAGTGGGACCTCAATGTGGTGTTGGGCCAGCTCACCTGTCCACTATTCGAGCCTTTGGCTACTTGCCACCTTTGCTACCTTTCGTGGAAGGTGGTTTTCCTGGTTGCCTTACTTCCGCTCACAGGGTTAGCGAGCTCCAAGCTTTTGTGGCTGAAGCACCCTACACCAGGTTCTACAAGAACAGGGTGGTGCTCCGTACGCACCCCAAAATTCCTCCTGAAGGTAGTGTCCTTGTTTCATCTCAACCAGGAGGTGGTACTCCCTACCTTCTTTCCGAGGCCTCACGCCAGTCGGGCGCACTGTCCTCCATACCTTGGACTGTAAGGAGGGCCTTGTCCTTTTATATCCAACGCATTCAGGACCACCGCAAAACTTCCCAGCTCTTCGTCTCCTACAATCCCAGCAGGCTGGGGGAAACAGTGACTAAGTGTACGCTGTCCGCTTGGGTGGCGGACTGTATTGCCCTCTCCTATGAACAGACGAAGCTCCCGCTGCACGGTCACATCACAGCACACCGTGTCCGGGCCATGGCGACTTTGGTGGCACATCTGCGTTCTGTCCCAATGGCGGACATCTGCCATGCTGCCACCTGGTCTTCAGTCCATACCTTCGCAGCCCATTACTGCCCAGAAAGAGAATCCCATCGGGATAGTGCCTTCAGCAAGGCTGTGCTCCGTAATCTTTTCGGGGTCTAGGCAACTCTTACCCTCCTACCCTTCTGTGTTCAGGCTATCGGAGTGCTGGTTTCATCGGACACAGGGGTCCTACTGTAGTCTGTTTACCAGACTGAAATGCTGCTGCTTACAGCTCCCCTTGAGGGGGCCCAATTTTTACTACGGGTCTTCCGGTAGCCTGTAGCTGGGGAGTCCCATATGTGAGAACTGACTTCCTGCTTGTTCCCGAAGAAAGTGTAGTTACTCACCTGTAACAGGTGTTCTCCGGGGACAGCAGGAATCAGTCCTCACAACCCTCCCTCCTCCCCTTGGATTTGCTTCTTTGCCTTCTTAATTTTGCTGTCTTCAGCTATGTCATTTGGCTGAGCAAGATGGCACCCTTGGGCGGGAAGGGGACCACGCATGCATGGTGGCATCTCCCAAAGGCTTTCTTTGAAAGCTGGTGAGATGCTCCCGCGAGGGCTCTGTCGGTGCTGACGTCACCCCATATGTGAGGACTGATTCCTGCTTTCCCCAGAGAACACCTGTTACAGGTGATTAGCTACACTAACTCTGCTGTGTGGCTAATCCTCTGCCAGCCCTGATACACTCATATAACCCCTCTTCTAAAATCACTTCACTGGCTCCCCTTCCATTTCCGTATCCAATTCAGACTTCTCTTTCTATCATATAAATGTATTCACTCTACTGCCCCTCATTACCTTTCCTCTCTTCTCTCTTCCTACACCCCTACTCATGAACATTATTCCTCCTCTGGCTTTCGTATTTCTATGCCCTTTTCTTCTGAAAACTCCAGACTTTGATTTTTTAAATCTTGCTGCTGCTTATGCTTAGAACAATCTTCTGTCTTTACATCAAGTCTCTTCTCTCCCCCTCTTCAAATCCATGCTAAAGGCCGCATTTGGATCCTAATCACTTGTTCTCCTTGTCTCCTTCCCTATTTGAACTCCCTTGTTTCTCTTGTATTGTTCTGTCTGTCTTGATTAGATTGTAAGCTCTATGAGCAGGGACTGTCTTCTTTATATGTTTGTACAGCGCTGCGTATGCCTTGTAGCGTTATATAAATGATTGATAGTAGTAGTTAGGTTTATCGAAAAGGCAGCTTCGGAGGCTGCAAACTTTGCAGAATGTGGCAGCGGAGAAACCAGTTTGGAGGAGGCATCACCATTAATTGAATTGCATTGGCTCCCCATAAGGACACACATTTAATTTGAACTTTATTCATTTATTTTTAAAGTTTTACAGAGTTTGGCTACAGATTACCTTTGTGCATTTATTATACCGTAAGGAACATTTTAGAAAGGACATGGGAGAGGGGAATTCCCACTTCCATCTCAATGCTTGGAGAATTAGAGCAGTAGTGCCCCTTGTAAAATAGCTGCAGGACATTGAAGGTACTGTATGTCCATAAACCTCTGGTGGGTGCAACGACTTTTAGGAAATTGCTTGTGGAGGGGGGGAAGCCAAAGAAAACCCTCCCTTAGATGTGGGAGCAACCTACTAAAATCTTTGCATAAGCACAGACAGTATTACCAGTGCACAGATCTGGGCCTCCCCCATCTGCATCCTAGACACCAGGAACAACCCCCCTCCCCATGTACTCCACTGTTGCCCCCTCTATCTCCAGGAACAAGCAGGAATGAGTCTTCACATATGGGTACGTCGGTACCGACGGAGCCTGCGCGGGAACGCTCCCCAGCGTCCAATCAGAAAGCCTTTGGGAGCATCCCTCAGCGCCTGCGTGCTGTCTTCCCGCCTTTCCAACTGTCTCTCCTCAGTTTTCGTTTTTCCGTGGAGCCGGCAGGATGTCCTCCTGTCACCGCAGAAAATGTTTTCTTTAATTCTTGTTTTCTTGTGGTCGCGGCTGTTTCCCCGCCTCCACCGGTACCGCCGGTGGGTTTTTTCTTTTCTTTTTCTCAAACTCAGGGAGTTTCTTTCCCTCAGTTTCTGTCTTACATTTTTGGGCCTGTAAGGCCTCTCCATCATGGAGCCGCCTTCTCCTAAGAAGTGCCTTAACTGTGGAAATACAGTTTTCTTTTTAGACTCCAATAACTGGTGTCTAACCTGTTTGGGTCCTGACCCTTTTCCTCCGGAGCCATTAGGCTACAATTTTATGAGAAGAGATTTTCCATTTTGAGTTTCCCTCGATACCGAGTTCCCTTCCAGTGTCAGGGCACCGACCATTTCTTCTCTACAGGATCAGGTAACCCACAAACAGTCTGTTAAGACTAGCCAATCCTTGAGTGGTAGGTCTCATGCCAAGCATGATGACGGCTCTGGCCTTGCCCTCGACCCTATTGGCTTCAAAACCCCGGCAGGAGTCTTCGGTCTCCAAAGCCTTTCAGGGGTTTCAGGTTGTTCCTGGGGCTCACCCCTCACAGAACATACCTGAGCCATGCTCGGTGGTGGCATCCGCTTCTAGCGGTACCGATACCCCGGCATCGGCACTGGTGTTGAGTGATTCACTCTTCACCAGGGATCGTCATCTGGCATTCTCGGTACCTTCGGGACCGATCGATACGTCCCAGATTGACTTTCCAGTATCGGCAGCATCGCCGATACGACCACCGACGTCGGTACCCTCTAGACATGCATCGATAGACTCACTTCCTTCGATGCCGAGTCTGGAATCGATATCTAGTCTGGAAGACTGGGTACCGACGCGTCTCGGAACCGACGCTTACTGATTCCGGATGCGCGGTACCGAGGATACTCACCAAGGGTTTTTGGTTACCTCGGTACCGCTTGAGCAGCCTCCGATGACTGCTTCGATGTTGGTATCGTCTCCAATTCCGGCACAGCTACCGGTATCGGTATCGATGCCGGTTCCTGCAGTAACATGGGGACCAGCTACTTCCATGCCTTTTTCACCAGGATCGCTCCTTTCTATACCTAGTTTGGAGTCGATACCTGGCATGGACGATGCAGTACTGACTGTCTCAAGTCATAATCGCCAGTACCAGAATCCATCCATTAGGGATCCTTTTCTGCACCGGACCAGTACATCCTCCGGTGCCCAGGCTAGTTCTTCAACTTTAGCCTGTCCAGGGATAGTTCCCATTGGAGATCCTTCTTTTCAGAAATTTCTCCTTGACATGGCAACATTCCTTGCTATTCCTATCCCTGGCTATGATCCTACACAAGGCTTTTCTGGGGAAAAGGAAAATATAATGCTTCCTTTACATCATTCTTTGCAGGATCTTCTTCTGAGAATATGGGAAACACCTTTAAGGGTTTCCTCACCTTCTATAGCAACTAATCTTCTGTATCAGGTGCTCCCCTCTCCAGGGTTTCAAAAGACTCAACTTCCCCATCATTCCATTGTAGTGGAATCAGCAATGAGGAAGGTAAAAAGCAAGAAGAAGCATTCTTCTTATCCGCCAGGTCGTGAATCTAGAACACTGGATGCCTTTGGACGTCATACCTTCCAAACATCTATGCTGGCAACAAGGATTCTCTCTTATATTTTTTATATGAGTCTATCCCTTCAGGAGGTCACAAAGAAATTATCTCTTTTGACTCCTTTTCTATCAGAGCCCAAGGCTGCAGACTATTCCTTACTTAGTCATAGCCAAAATATCTCTTGGTTTCTTTCTCGTGCTTCCCTAGACTCTTTTGAGTCTGTTAGCAGAACCTCTGCTATAGCCATAGGAGCACGACGTAGAGCCTGGCTCCAAGCTTCAGACTTGAACAGATGGGCACAACAAAGACTGGGTAATACTCCTTGTACTGGAGAAAATCTCTTCAATAGGGAGTCTTTACGTCAGGTTGTTCATTGCTCCACTGACTTCCCTGTTTCTGAAGGCTATCCTAAGCCTTCTCCTTCCCCAGTAGGTAGGAAATGCCCTACCAAACCTTCTTTCCCTAAAAGAAGGTTTTATTCTTCTCCTGCCCATCATACAGATGTTCCCAAACAAGGGAAACCTCGCTCTGATATGAAGAATCCAAACTCAAGCCAGGAAAATTAACCCTCAATAGGGTTCTAATTAATCTTTTTATAACCTATAGTTCACGTCTTCTCAGCAGAAGTTTTTGCACTGTTTTTCATTCAAAACTCTACACATGGATTCCTGTTTCCAGGACATCCACTTGCTCTTAGGTAGGCTGAGCTGTCAGGAGATTCATGTCTATGGGTCACAGAGTTTTCCTCCTCTTTCTACCATGAAGAGAGGTTTGCCAACTATCTCATGATAGTTTTCTCCTGTACCACCATGAATTTTTTCCTTCTGCAGACTTACCATATGGCAAGTCTCCCTTCAGCTCCTATTTTTCTTTACCCTCTTTTTCAGGGCCTCCCCTGTAAGAGTGCTACCATACCACTGGAAGGCTTTCTTAGCCTTTCTAGTCTTCCTGTCCTTTCTAGTGTAGAGTTTTTCTCTGGAGTAACCTCCCTGCTTTCATTGGGCAGCTCATCAGACATGATCAGGATTTTCTCCTCTTGTTCTGTCTGTTCTCTCTGTTACAAACAGAAGGATTCTCTCTGCTGTTCTATTCAGCAGCTGCCCATGCAGGAGTTCCAGTGATTGGACTACTGGTACTTTTCTACGAGTTCCAGTCTTGTCTTCCACTACTTTTTCTCTGGCCTTAGTAGTACTTCCAAGATAGTGCTCATCTATCTTGGATAATCCTTATCGCTTCTTTTCTGTCATCTCCAAATCTCTGGAGTTGGCAGCATAACTGAAGTGGCAGCTGGTTTTCTTCAACAGCCACTTTTATTTCCCAATTCTCCTGCATAGTGCTCTCTGCAATCCTACTGAGAAGCTTTCCACTATGGGCCCTTGCTAGAGAGCATGGGGATTTTTTCTCTAATTACTATCCTATATGGTTGAAAAAGGCTTCCTCAGTCATTCCTCATGACTGTAGGGGTTCTTTACACCCTTCTATTTCCTTTTAATAAAGGACATAAGCCTTCTCTATGTGACAGTCTAAAGAGTTACCCAGTTTCTACAGGAAATATGCTCTTTTTCCTTGCAGCTTGTCCTCATGGTATCCTAATCCTTCATGGACAGCACATATTTAATTAAACAACGCATGATACCCCCCCCCCCCCCCCTTGTCCCTCAAGTGGGTCCACCTGGTATCTCATCCTCTGCATTTTCTGTCCATTCACCATGTTAGAGTTCTACCGGACTCAGGACTTGCTGTTTACAGACTGATATTATCCTCTGTTTTTTCCACGCAACCATCCTGGTTATTTCACTGGATAGTATTCCTGCTCCATCTTAACCAGGGGGAACAGATTCTCTATATCTTCTCAAGTAGGTTCCACCTTCTTGTTGTTAGATTAATCATTCCTCTTCACATCTCCCATGTGAAGGTTCCTATAGACATATCTCTGCTTAATTGCAGACATTTATCTTTAGACCTATATATTCATATATGTACATATGTCTATATACATTCTTTAGATACATATGTCTGTCAGCCATGTGTGCATATGTTATGCCCCCTGGATCTCGCCATAAACATATGTATATATCTATACCCTTATATATATATATATATATATATATATATATATACCTACACACACATATATATATACATAAATATGTGTGTGTATCTGTCGAGATACTTCCTTATAGGTAATTATGTATTCACATTCTTATCTTTCTAACTGTCTGTGCTCATTAAGGTTTTTTCCTTCCTGTATGTTCCAGACAGTGGGCTTGCACATGTTCATTCTATTCCACAGTATGTTAGACTATTATGCACACGACCACTGCTGTGGTGCTGACAGCTCTTACCATAACCCTAGGTTCAGGTATCCCTGAATCTCCATACCCCAATATCTTTCTACCTCTCATCAGTTAGGTAAGACATGGTGGATCTTCAGTAGATCTGAGATTTTCAACTCCTCAGACATCTGTCCTTTCTTGGGCATACGGGGTTTCTCCCATACCCCTTCTTCCCTCAAGAACTAAGCCAGTTGTCCAAATCGGTCAGTCTTCCTCTTTTGTTCCTAACTATGATTAACTCTGTAGCCAAAAGAGTTCTCAGCTTTTTCCATAAAGCTTCCCACTAAAGACCTACCGTTTTTGTACTACCCCAGTTCAATCCTGGGGTCACCTGTCACTTCCAGTTTTTGACCTTCACCTTTGCTTCAGTGAGGTCACCTTGAAGATTCCTCTACTGGATCCCCAGTAGATTCCGTCAGACTCTCTACTTCCTGCAATCCAGTAGGTGAGCCCCATATTGTGATTGTTTTTTTTTATATATTTCCTGATGATTATCATACATACCAGGACTCCCTGCCTGTAGTCCTATCTTGGGTCAGCTGTTTCCTACAGCTCCTCTCTTTTCAACTCCTACCCTCCATCCTCGGGATGCCTGGCCATATGAGGTGTAACATGTTCAATCTCCAACATGCTAGGGCTCCAGGCATCTTAGCTTGGGAGTCCCCATATGTGAAGACTCATTCCTGCTTGTTCCTGGAGATAGCACAGTTACTTACCTGTAACAGGTGATCTCTGGGAACAGCAGGAATAAGTCTTCACAACCCACCCACCTCCCCTAGGAGTTGTATCTCTCTATCTATCTTTCCTCTCTCTCTCTCTCTTTGTCTCAGCTATAAAACTCAACTGAGGAGAGACAGTTGGAAAGGCGGGAAGACAGCACGCAGGCGCTGAGGGATGCTCCCAAAGGCTTTCTGATTGGACGCTGGGGAGCGTTCCCGCGCAGGCTCCGTCGGTACCGACGTACCCATATGTGAAGACTTATTCCTGCTGTTCCCAGAGATCACCTGTTACAGGTAAGTAACTGTGCTTTCACTCCCATCAAAGCAGCAGTTTGATCCCTCTCCCCAAAGGGCCACCAGCCAACAAAAACATAAAATGGCAGCCACCCCTCCTGAAAGTCCTGGGCCCCCCTCCACTCCTCTGATTGATATTTTTGGGCTTACCGGGTTCATTAGTGTTTAGTGGGAGCTGGTGTGAGGCCCGTTTGCTCCTGCTCTGCACGCAGTCATTCTCCAAAATAGCATAGACGACCCCTGGCAATGATTCTGTGAACTGGTAGTACTGCGAGCTTACAGTCGGCACCATTTTCAAGAATAACCATGTGCACAGCAGGAATGAGTAGGGTTTGTTCGGTTTGGGTAGTGGGGGCCAAACGTCAGCATGGACATCTACCTCTGTCAGGCCCTTGTATGTGCCTGGCAGCAGGTGTAAATACAAAATAAACCATAAAACATACCAGTTGATTTGTTCTTCAGGCAGTATGGTATGCGTAAGTATTTTTCTTCAGCACCATATTTCAAAGACATTGATTTTCTTTCTTTTACAGCCAAATGGTGGTGTTGAAAATACTATGACTTGGACAAATTGAATCTTTGTACACAGAGATACATCTCTGCAGTATTGCAACTTACTGTGCCTAAGAATCCTGAGGTGCTTGATATTTGGAATTCTTTTTTAATTTGAAAATAAAATACTTTTTTCCCTTGTTCTTCAGCCTACTTTGGTGCCACTCTTAATAGTTTCATTCATGTCCTCATGTACTCCTACTATGGACTGTCTGCTGTTCCAGCTATTCGTCCGTATCTGTGGTGGAAAAAATACATTACACAGTGCCAGCTGGTGAGTTAATTATTCCTAGCACCTTGTGGAAGAAATCTTTTTATTACTATCATAAAAATAGTTCTTGAACTAAACTGATTTACAGAAATTTCTCTAGTGTTGTATGCTATCCTTTGACTACAGTTCATTTTTTAAAACTCATGCCTAAATATAGGGTTTGTCTTGGTAATTTTGCACAAGGCACAGACATCAATTATATGGTCATTCCTTTATTCCGTAAACAGAATGGCAATAATGCCCAAGAGCATAGAATTGAAAAGTAAGGTAGAGAAAGAATAGGTAAAGTAAGCTTGGAGTTTAGAGGTGGAAGGAGACCAATAGGGCATGTGACAGGTTGCAGAAGTAGCCAGATTGATCTGGCCTAGATTTAGGAATAGGCAACTGACTAGGATGCATAGATTCAGACCACACTATGGAGTTGAGACCCTCTTAACATCACTCAGACTCATAAAAGGTATTGAGACGCCAAAACAGGATTTATCCTAATATTCTCAGACATAGCAGTGGCATTTATCTGTCACAACATACTATCACACCTACAGGCCGTAGTAATACAGAATACAACATTGGAGTGGTTCCACTCATACCTAACAAGACTGCAACAACAAGTGAAGATAGAACCATATAAATCTGCTCCATACAGTCGTCAACAAGAAGTTCCACAAGGCTCTGATTTATCCTCTCTGCTATTCAATATATACATATAACCCATATGTTCACTTATACAGGCTCACATCTACTACCACATCTGTGCAGACAACATTATGCTCTACTTACGTTTCTCCACGGCAAAATCCATCTACAGTACATTAATAAAATGTTTCAATGCAGTTCTCCAGGACCAAGCAGGAAGTCAGTCCTCACTTATGGGTTACGTCGCCGACGGAGCCCTCGCGGAGCAATTTCCCCAGCTTTCGAAGAAAGCCTTTGGGATTGCAGCGCGCATGCGCGGTCCCCTTCCCGCCCAAGGGTGCCATCTTGCTCAGTCTTCTTTTTTCCGCGGAGCCCTACAGACGTAGTTTGTTATCGCCGCTGAAAAAGTTGATTAATTTCTTTAGTTTGTTTTTCTCAGTTCGCGTGTCCCCTCCCGGCCTTGATATCCTTATCGAGCCCGTTCACATTTTCCTTTTCGGTTTTTGTCCTTCTAACTGGCGTTCCTGCCACTTTCTTCTTCACCCCTGGCAGCACGGTCTTTCGACCTCGCCGGGGCCCTCTTTCCCCCGATGGCTGCCAGCGGGTTTAAAAAATGTGATCGTTGTTCCAAACTGATGTCTCTTACTGACACGCATGACTGCTGCCTCCGTTGCCTCGGACCCAACCATGACTCGGAGGGTTGTGGTCCGTGCAGCAGAATGTCCTCAAAGTCACTGAGGAGTCGACAGTCACAAAAGGAACGAATCTTCTCTGACCCCGAGTCCGGTCAGGCCCGGACCTCGTCGGAGGCTTCGACGTCTCGTAGCTCCGGCCACGAGTATCATCGGAGTTCCTCTGAACGGGGGTCCCCCGACTGGGAACATCGTCGGAAGAAGAAACTCGCTCGGGTGGCGTCGGAGGACGCACCTGGTCCCTCGAAGGCCGGGTCGCTTAGCCCCGTCAGCCGCCCTGAGTCCGCGGAGGCGGAGAGGCCTTCCAAACTTCCTCGCTTGGAGAGGAGCCGCCTGGACACGTGAGTGCTATAGTCCTCCTGGACTCCCCTCCGGAACCGATGTCAGGCCCGACGCCGTCGCGGCCCGAGTCGGCGGCTGCCGGGTCTTCTGAGCTTGGTCTTAGGATGACGACCTTGGAGCGCAGTGTCTCTGCCTTCATGGACCAGCAGCGGGCATTGATGACCGGCCTCGCCAGTGCATCTGCCCCGACCACCGGGACGTCGACACCCAAGTCGACACCGGCGGGCGAGTCGATCCTCGAGTCCGTACGTGCTCGAGTCGATCCTCTGTCGAGGTCTCCCTCGGCCTCCCGTTCGGGACTGAGGTCGTCGGCGTCGGGGCGAACCCCCGCCCGCACGGAGCCCCTCGACTCCTCCACGGAGGCGTCGGGCTGGGACACGGAAGGGGACGAGTCACCCGGTTCTTTTCAGACTCGGTGCGTCCCCTCCGACTCGCCCGAGTCAGAGCCTCGGAGGCGATCCCCTCCGGAGGATACCCGCTTCTCTGATTTTGTGAGGGGTATGGCCAAGGCGTTGGCCTTCCCCCGCGGATCCCGAGGAGGAGCCCCGCGCTGAAGAGCTCGAGGTCCTCCAGTATGACTCTCCCCTGAAGGAGGCCTTTACTGTACCGGTCCCTCCAATGCTGGAGCGGCTGCTCTTTCGCTTGTGGGAATGCCCGGCCTCGACGCTGGTGTTGAGCAAGCGGGTCGATTCGATGTATCGAGTCCGCAAGAGTCCCGGGTTCCAAAAAGCGCAATTACCGCACCACTCTATGGTTGTGGAATCGGCCATGCATCGACTTAAAAGTCAAAAGATGCACTCCTCGGTGCCGCTGGGTAAGGAGGCCCGTAAACTGGATGCCCTCGGTAGGAAGTGCTTCCAGGGCTCCATGCTGGCCTGCCGAGTCCAGACATACAAGCTATATATGGGCATGTTCCTCTGAGACCTGGCGAAAGAAATCGACGGGTTCTCGGCTGGTCTCTCCGAGGAACCCTTGCAGAGGTTCCAGACCTTGTCCGATAGTATTCGAGAGTGCTCGAAGTTTATTTCTCGGGCGGCATACGATGGCTTCGAGGCGTCGGCCCGAGTTGCGGGAGCCGGCATCGGTGCCCGCCGACAGGCCTGGCTTCAGTCATCCGACCTCGAGCCGTGGGTACAGGACAAGTTGGTCGATGTCCCCTGCAGAGGTGAAAACCTCTTTGGCAAGCCCATGGCTGATAAGGCGGCGGAACTCGAGTCCGAGACTCTCACTAGGACTCGCTTATCCAGAAAGACCTCTGCTCCTTCACAAAAGAGGAAGGGCCCAGGGAAAAAACCTTTTTACCCGAGGAAGGTGCCCGCCTATAAGCAACAGCATTTTCAATACCAAGCGTCTGCAGCCCACAATCAGGGTCCACAGGCTAAGAGTCAGGGTAATGGGCCCCGTAGGCCGAGGGCCCCCAAGCCCACTACACAGCCCCCTGCTCAGCAGGGTGGGGGTTTTTGACTATGCCAGCATAGCCCCTTTACCCTGCACGGGGGGCAGGCTGATCCACTTTGCCCACAGGTGGTCAGCCATAACCTCCGATTCCTGGGTACTGCAGGTGGTTCAAAAGGGCTACCTCCTACATTTTCACCAGGTGCCTCCCCCCTACTTCCCAGGGGAGCCTCCAAGTCCCCCTCTGCACAAGGACTTACTCCTTCAGGAGCTGCAGGGTCTGCTGGGGGAGCAGGCTGTGGAGCCAGTCCCCCAACATCTCTGGGGTCAAGGGTTCTACTCAAGGTACTTCCTGGTGCCAAAGCGAACAGGAGGCCTCAGACCCATCCTGGACCTACGCGACCTCAACAAATTCCTGCAGCGGGAAAAATTCAGGATGCTTACCCTTGGAATCCTACTGCCCTACCTCCAGTAGGAAGATTGGCTATGCTCCTTGGACCTAAAGGATGCCTATACCCACATCCTTATCCACCCGGACCACCGGCAATACCTGAGATTTGTGGTGGCGGGAAGACATTATCAGTACCGCGTGCTGCCCTTTGGCCTGTCCTCCGCTCCCAGGGTGTTCACAAAATGCCTGGCAGTGGTGGCGGCCTTCCTGAGGCTTCAAGGCCTCTTCGTCTTCCCCTACCTGGACGACTGGCTCATACGGGCACAGTCCTCCGTAGAGATCACTCAGGCCACCCAATGCACAGTGGCTTTGCTTCAGCACTTGGGCTTTGTCATAAACTTCGGAAAGTCCACGTTGCGCCCCTCTCAGGATCTCAAGTTCATAGGGGCACGGCTGGACACTCTGCGGGCTCGTGCCTTCTTGCCTTGGGAGCGAGCCGACAGGCTCATAGCTCTGGCCGGCACGTTCCACAGCATGTCGCCGGCCCCAGCCAGGCGATTCCTGCAGCTGCTCGGTCATATGGCCTCCACGGTCCATGTCACCCCGAATGCCCGCCTACATATGCGGCCTGTTCAGTGGAGCCTTCGTACTCAATGGCATCAGGCCACAGGGAGTCTGACGGACCTGCTACAGATCTCCGACCGTCTGGTCTCCTCTCTGCAATGGTGGCTTCACCTGCCCAACCTGATGCTCGGCATGCCTTTTCAGCCTCCCACACCCTCCCAGGTGCTTACGACGGATGCCTCTCTCCTGGGATGGGGAGCGCATTGCCAGGGAGCGCGCACCCTTTGGACCCCTTGGGAGGCGGCTCAGCAGATAAACTTCCAGGAGCTGCGGGCGATCCGCCTAGCTCTGCGGACCTTCTCTTACCTCACTTCTCGTCAGTCTGTACTGGTGCAGACGGACAATCAGGTTGCCATGTTCTACGTGAACAAACAGGGGGGCACAGGCTCCCCCCTCCTCTGTCAAGAGGCCCGGAGACTGTGCTCGTGGGCAGTAGACCACGACATCCTCCTCAAGGCTGTTTACCTGCCTGGGCAGGACAATTGCCTGGCCGACAAACTGAGCCGGATTCTGCAGCCACACGAATGGAGGTTGAACCCCTCAGTTGTCCGGCAGATCTTCCGCCGGTGGGGCCTCCCCACCGTGGATCTCTTTGCCAGTCCTCTGAACCGGCAACTTCCCAGGTTCTGCTCTCGGCACCCGCATCCTCTCAGAGTAGCGCCGGATGCTTTCCTCATCTCGTGGTCCGTGGGCCTACTGTATGCCTTTCCTCCCACACCACTTGTGTCCCGGACGCTGTTCAAAGTTGTCCAGGACAGGGCATCCGTGATCCTGGTAGCGCCCAGGTGGCCGAGACAACCCTGGTTCCCTCTGCTCCTGCAGCTAGCGGTGGACACCCCTCTTCCTCTGGGGTTTCAGCCCGATCTCCTGACCCAGGATCAGGGCACTTTTCTACACCCCAACCTCCGGGCCCTTCATCTGATGGCCTGGCTGCTGAAAGGGTAGTCCTAGCTCCGCTCTTACTTCCTCCAGAGGTGGAGGCTGTCGTCCTAGCGTCTCGGCGACCTTCCACCCGGAAATCATACGCCCTTAAATGGCGTCGCTTCTCGGTCTGGTGTTCTCAGCGCTATGAGGACCCCTTCGCCTGCTTAGTATCGGTGGTACTGCAATATTTGCTTCACCTCTCCGACCTAGGCCTCAAGTCCAATTCTGTCAGAGTCCACCTCAGCGCCCTCTCTGCGCATCACTCGCCGGTGGAGGGCCAGCCTCTTTCCTCGCACCCCTTGGTGGCGCGTTTCCTCAGGGGCCTGCTCCTGCTTAAGCCCCCACTGCGCCCTCCGGCTCCCGACTGGGATCTCAATGTGGTTTTACAAAGGCTTACTTGCCCGCCTTTTGAACCCATGGCTACCTGCCCCCTTCGTTTCCTCTCATGGAAAACTCTCTTCTTGGTGGCTCTTACCTCCGCTAGGCGCGTTAGTGAACTACAGGCCCTAGTGTCGGAGCCCCCGTATACTTAGTTCTACAAGAATAGGGTTGTCTTACGGACGCACCCTAAGTTTCTTCTGAAGGTGGTTTCCTCTTTCCACATCAATCAAGAGGTGGTTCTTCCGACCTTTTTTCCCAGGCCACATACCAGCCGTGCTGAGACTGTTCTGCATAGCCTGGACTGTCGAAGAGCCTTGTTTTTCTACCTTGAGCGTACGCGTGAGCATAGGAAAGCTGCTCAGCTTTTCGTCTCTTTCGACCCCAATCGGTTGGGGGTACCTGTCTCTAAGCGTACTTTGTCCACCTGGGTAGCTGACTGCATCGCCTGGGCGTATGGGGTGGCCGGCCTCTCCCTAGAGAGTCGAGTCACGGCGCACCGTGTCAGGGCGAAGGCTGCGTCAGTTGCTCACCTCCGCTCTGTTCCGTTGGCAGACATCTGCCGGGCCGCTACCTGGTCCTCCAGCCAGACTTTTGCGGCCCATTACTGCATGGAGAGGGAGTCCCGCAGGGATAGTGCTTTCGGACAGGCAGTCCTCCGCAATCTCTTTGAGGTTTAGGCAACTCCTCCCTCCGGCCCCGGTGTTTGGCTACCGGCCGGATGCATATTCAGAGAAGATTCCTTCCTTCTGTGCTGTTGAGCTTGAGGGAGCTCATTTTCGGCTTGAGGCCTCCAGTAGCCTTGAGCTGGGGAGTCCCATAAGTGAGGACTGACTTCCTGCTTGGTCCTGGAGAAAGAGTAGTTACTCACCTGTAACAGGTGTTCTCCAGGAGCAGCAGGAATCAGTCCTCACTACCCTCCCTCCTCCCCTTGGAGTTGCAGTCATTTTATTATCTGTTTGCTATCTTCCGCTATGTCATCAGACTGAGCAAGATGGCACCCTTGGGCAGGAAGGGGACCGCGCATGCGCGCTGCAATCCTAAAGGCTTTCTTCGAAAGCTGGGGAAATTGCTCCGCGAGGGCTCCGGCGACGTAACCCATAAGTGAGGACTGATTCCTGCTGCTCCTGGAGAACACCTGTTACAGGTGAGTAACTACTCTTTAAGCACTGGCTCCAAGTTTGTTAATCATGCAGCCTTTCACTGCTTCGAATGCATCAGCAGAACCTCTGCTATTGCCATTGGCGCACAATGGATTGCCTGGCTACAGGCATCAGACTTGGAGACTTGGGTACAGGACAAGTTAGGCAACATTCTTTGCACGGGGGAGAATCTCTTCGGCAAGAACTGGCAGGAAAAGGCTAACAAGTTAGATGCTGACAATTCTACCTTAGATAGATTGTCAAAGTCTACAGCCACTCCAGCCAAAAGGAAGCCTTATAAAAAACCCTCTTTTAGCATAAAGAGGAAGTTTTATCCTTCCTATACCCAGCAGAGTCAAACTCCAGGTCAGGTTGCCCAAAAGGGACAAACTAGACAGCAAAAGAAGCTAAAAGGCCCGAGATCCCAACCAGCTCTCCAGGTTCAGCCCCCTCAAGGGCTTTGACTCCTTCCTAGAGAGCTTTGCTTTCCTGCCTCTGAGGGGTCCCCAACCCCCCAATATCCCAGGCAGGTTATGCCACTTTGCCAACAGATGATTGTTATGCCACTTTGCCAACAGATGATTCCGAAAGAATCAACAAGATGCACAGCAACGACAACAAACAGAGCTTTTAGACACTGTGCCCCAAGACTCTGGAACGCTTTACCAACTAACATCAGAGCAATCACTAACCAAGCCCAGTTTAGAAAGTCCCTCAAACATTACCTTTTCCTCAAATATTTCCCAGAGAACAATAATCTACAGCACCACTCAAATTCTCAGCTACACTAACACAGCTATCGAGCCAGGAGAACACAGTGTAGGTGTCCTGGATCATTTAACTACATGTTACTTATATGACGACTCTAATGTGTAAATAGTTTCTCCTATGTATTCCAAGTTTGCTACCCTGTTATTTGTAAATCTCCCTTGTTATCCAAGTTTTGATGTCCGGTTAATTGTAAACTCTGACACATGTTACCCTGTATGATTTTTCTGTTCCATGTAAACCGCGCTGATGCAGAATAGTGCGGTATATAAGAAATTGTAATAAATAAAATAAATAAACAGATGGCATCAGATAACAGCAGAAGATCGGACTTTGTCCATTGTAGGAGAAGGGTACAAGCTTCATTTTCACAGCATGCCCCCTCCTACAATTCTAAAGCAATTCAAACCTCCACAGACAATCTGTTAGATCACGAGGTCTCCACACTTCTTGCCCAAGGGGCAATAGAGGACGTGCCCATTCTTCAACGGGGTGCAGGGTTCTACTCCCCCTATTTTCTTATTCCAAAGGAAACAGGGGGACACAGACCCATTTTGGACTTCAGAGAATTGAACAAATACCTATTTCGAGAGAAGTTCAAAATGATTTCTCTAGGAACTCTACTGCCATACCTTCAAAGCCAGGATTGGCTTTGCTCTCTAGACTTAAAGGATGCATACACTCACATTCTCATCCATCCAGATCACAGGAAATTCTTACGATTCCTTTTCAGGGGAAGACATCTCCAGTACAGGGTTCTTCCTTTTGGTCTGGCTTCAGCACCAAAGGGTATTCACGAAATGCATGGCAGTAGTAGCCGCATTTCTACGAACCCTGGGGGATATTTCTCTTCCCTTACTTAGACTACTGGCTCATTCGAGCCCCTACAGTTGCAGAGGCCTGCACTGCACTGTCCCGTACAAAGCGAATTCTCCAATACTTGGGATTGGTAATAAACTTCCCAAAATCCCAACTTGTTCCTTCCCAATGCCTGGAATTCATAGGGGCCTGTCTAGATACCAGACAAGCAAAGGCTTTCCTTCCACAGGCCCGGTGTCTTCGCATAATACAACTAACTTCTCAAGTAGCAGGCAATCCTCCCTCACTGCTCGAGAGCTACTACAGTTACTAGAATCACAAAATAACAAGCACTCAACACCTGAAACCCCTATGCTAAAGAAGAGTGACAAAACATCAAAATTGATGAGCAAGCGCAAGGAAACAATATTAACGGGAGTATTTTTGTCGGAAGATCGGCCATGAGGTTAAAAGCCTCTCGGAGCCGTTACTTCCATTTTAATCAGTTTTATTACAGTCCAATGAAATAAGCCCACTACAGAGCCAAAGAAAGGTGAAAAAAACACCACAACTTGGTGCCACCTTCAAAACATTAATATACTTATGAGAGGAAAACAGTTTAAAACGCTTTAACTTATCTGAACCGCCGTTGATCCTTAATTGGATGTCGCATAAAACAACGTACAGCAGCAGATGTTCCGATGTCTTTCTCAAACTCCAAAAAGACGAAGCAGAAGTAATAACTTCCAAAAAGAAGAGAATTTCAAAAAGAGCAGTTATCCAAAAGTACACAGCACTGCATTTCGGGCAAATTTACACTCCATGCCCTGCCTCAACGCTTAGTTGAACTGCCAGAAAAAAAAGCAACCGAACAGCACCTCCACCACTCCGAGACGCCGGCGCATGCTCATTACAAATCCCCAGTGCTGTGTACTTTTGGATAACTGCTCTTTTTGAAATTCTCTTCTTTTTGGAAGTTATTACTTCTGTTTCGTCTTTTTGGAGTTTGAGAAAGACATCGGAACATCTGCTGCTGTACGTTGTTTTATGCGACATCCAATTAAGGATCAACGGCGGTTCAGATAAGTTAAAGGCTGTTAGTGTAGCTGGGTTTAAAAAAGGTTTGGACAAGTTCCTGGAGGAAAGGTCCATAAACCATTATTAAGAAGGAACCCAGGATATCAATGCTTGACCCAGTACAAGCATTGTGGAACCTGTCTTTTGGGGAAACTGCTAGGTACGTATGACCTAGATTGGCCACTGTTGGAAACAGGATACTGGGCTTGATGGACCTTGGTCTGACCCAGTATGGCATATCTTATGTTCTTATATTTAGCTCTTCGAGTATTCCGCGCCCAGCTCAGCTACAAGACAGTCCTAGTCCAGACGGACAATCAAGTAGCCATGTTCTTTGTGAACAAGGAGGGCGGAACAGGCTCTCTGTTATGCAACGAAGCTTTGCGACTGTAGGCCCTCGCCAGAGAGTATCAAATTCACCTTCTAGTGGTATATCTTCCAGGCATTCAAAACCTTTGGGCAGACAAACTCAGTTGAGTACTTTTGCCTCATGATTGGTCCCTCCACCTAGATCAGGTGGCAAAGATATTTTATCTCTGGGGCACTCCAGACATAGACCTCTTTGAAGTCCATTGAATGCCAAACTTCCCCGGTACTGTTCCAGGATTCCGGCTCATAATTGTCAGGCAAGGGATGCCTTCCTCCTTCACTGGGGTCAGGACTTCCTTTATGCCTTCCCACCCATTCCCCTCATCCCCAAAATACTCTTCAAGCTTCAGAGAGACAGGGGTCGCATGATCCTCATAGCACCACGATGGCCACGCCAAACATGGTATCTCCTGCTTCTACATCTCTCTCAAGCAGCACCTCTGTAGTTAGGGCATGCTCCAGATCTCCTTTCCCAGGAGAACGGGACGCTATGGCACCCGAATCCCCAGTCCCTGCATCTCATGGCCTGGTTGCTGAAGGCTTAGACCTCCAGGATCTCAACCTGTCTGAACAGGTAAAAGATATCCTTCAGGCTTCTAGGAAACTTTCCACAAGAAGATCTTATGCCTTCAAGTAGAAACGTTTTACTATATGGTGCTCCAAGAAGGGATTAAACCCCCTTGTCATACCCTTAGAATCGATACTAGAGTATCTCCTTCACTTATCGAATTCTGGTCTAAAGACCAATTCGGTAAGAGTCCATCTTAGTGCAATTGCAGCTTCTTATAAGCCTCTGAATGGACAACCAATTTCCTCTCATCCACTCATATCCAGATTTATGAGAGGCCTTTTATTAACCAAACCTCCCATCAAGCCACCACCGGTGGCATGGGATCTAAATCTAGTTCTCGGGCAGCTCATGAGGCCACCTTTTGAACCTTTGGCCACTACAGCCCTTAGGTTTTTGACCTGGAAGGTCATCTTCCTAATTGCAATCACCTCTGCCCGTCGCATTAGTGAACTGCAAGCTTTAGTGGCTGATCCTCCTTATACTAGGTTTCATCATGATAAGGTTGTTCTTAGAACTCACCCACACTTTATGCCAAAGGTGGTTTCACCTTTTCATTTAAATCATTCAATTTATCTTCCTGTATTTTTTCCATGGCCTCACACCTCTAATGCAGAAAGAAACCTTCATACTTGGGATTGTAAAAGGGCCTTAGCCTTTTACATACAAAGAACACAGCAACATAGAAAGTCCTCACTACTTTTTATAGCTTTTGACCCTGGTCATTTGGGACTTCCAGTCTCCAAAAGAACTTTATCTAAATGGATTGCCCAATGCATATCCTTTGCTTATGAGAGTAAGGGTCTTCCTCTTCAAGGCCATTTTATTTATTTGTTTATTTAGCACATATTTATATACCGCTCTTTCCCATGTATCAAGTGCAGTTTACAGTGAACAGAAAAAATTCAAGGTACATGATTAATCATATCCTAGTCGTTTACAGGGAGCAGATTTAACTTTTTACAATTAACAGTGTAATTAAAGATATACAAACATTGGTTACATCCAGAGGTATTGTGTGGATGTAGTCAAACCTTTTACATAGCCATGTCACAGCTCATAATGTGAGAGCCATGGCAGCTTCCATGGCTAATCGCCACTCTGTGTCTATCGATGACATTTGTCAAGCAGCCACCTGGGCTTCGGTACACATCTTCACAGCCTACTACTGCCTGGATAAAGCCTCCCGTTGGGATGCCTTCTTTGGCCAAGCTGTTCTTCAAAATCTCTTTCAGACCTAAATCAACTCCTACCCACCAACCCTGGTGGAATGCCAGAGATCCATGGGAGGAAGGATTCCCACCTTCTAAGGTGGCACCTTCCTGGTGATATCTCCCTGGCATTTTCAGCTAGGGAGTCCCCATATGTGAAGACTACATTCCTGCTTTTTCCTGGAGATAGCGTAGTTACTCACCTGTAACAGGTGATCTCCGGGAACAGCAGGAATTTACTCTTCACAACCCACCCACCTCCCCTAGGAGTTGTCTCTCTATCTCTTTGTCTCTTTCCTCTCTCCCTCTATCCTTTCACTCAGCTACAAACTTAACTGAAGAGGGACAGTTGGAAAGGCAGGAAGGCAGCGCGCATGTGCTGAGGGATGCTCCCAAAAGCGTTCCATATGTGAAGACTAAATTCCTGCTGTTCCCAGAGAGCACCTGTTACATGTGAGTGACTACGCTTTATGCACCAGGCCTTTGTACTGCACTCCCTGAGAAGATAACCGTTCAGATCTTACAAAATTTTGCAAAGAACTAAAAATCTATCTATTCCTAGCACACTTGGGAAATTAGACAAAACCCCATCCAAAGAGCCAAATACATTTTCATGACACGATTAGCACTGTTATCTCTTCTTTGATGATATCTGAAAAACCGCTTTGTGTATTCCAAGAAAGGCGGTATAACAAGTTTTAATAAATATAAACATCACTCTTGTTAAATTAGTCATTGTTTAGTGCATCCTATGTAGACATGCAAAACTTGTCAATGTTACTTGTTAACCGCTTTGACTTTAAGATAAAGCCGTACATAAAAATGAATTGATGGATAAATAAGATGGCAAATTTTTCAGGGTGCCAAATATTTTGGCAAAGAATCCTGCTTTTTTTTAATTTGCATTTTTTTAAATTAATTAATTAATTTATTAATTAATTTATTTATTTAACATTTCTTATATACTGCCTTTCATGATATCAAGGCGGTTTACATTGAACAAACTGAAATTACATTGAACAGGGCATTATAACTTGGAGATAAACTATTTTACAGGGGACATGGACAATGGAGGGTTAAGTGGCTTGCCCAAGACCACAAGGAGCACCTGTGGGACTAGAAACCCCAGTCCTTCCGGCCCAAGGTTGCAATTTATAAATACAATCCAAGAAACACTTGTACAGAAATGGTGCACTGCAAGTGCAATATTAACATAAAGGAAAAATACAAAAAGAAGGAAAAATAGAAAATTGTAGCGCAAACCATAAATTCCTCAAAAAATAGAGACAAAAGAATTCTAAAGAAGATTAAAGAGCACAACTCGCTTACTGTATAAGAGATTAAAAATGTCAGGCAGCTAACCTAATACACTGATTTCCACAGATCCTTGTCAAAGCTTCTCTTGAAGGATAGTAGAAGCAGCTAGGAGAGACAGTTCCCAATCCAGAGAAAAACTGCATCACTTGGGGAGGATCAGAAAAGACATACTTAACATTTTGATACTTGATCACACATCGACAAGGAAAATGTAACCAAAATAATATCCTCACTTGTAAAACTTCAGGGCACATTGCTGAGTTATTTTTGATACATCTGGGAACATTCAAACACTTCATCCCTAAAGGTCTCAGATCGGTGGCAGAAATAGAGACACACGAGAGTCCAGAGCCAAAGTAACAAAAAAGGTAACAGGTGTACAACACAAGTTTACAAAAAAATGGTCAAACCTGAAGGCTCAGAAGTTTTCTGCTGTTGTCCCAATGTGGTGTTAGGCAAAGGCAAATAGTGTAACTTTGAAATTAAGAGACAGACCTCTTCAGGAATTTTTTTTAAACATCTCGGGGGAGGGGGGTATAAAGTGACTTAGGATTATTTATCAAACAAAAATTTCTCTTTATTGCGTTCTCCAATGCCTCAATCTTATTCTGAACATGTAAATTACTTTTAACCACATGCAGTAAAACATTGTAATTGTCATTGGCCCTAGTTCCAATGGGACTGCAGCTTTCCAATAATTCTTTTCACCACCTCCTGACTGAACCCCTACCACCCCCTAGTGATACTCGGTTTGAATAGACAGTAGAACAATTTGAGGAAATAGTCATCCCATATTACTTCAAGATTAATTACAGTAGGGTTTGAAGGAACAGTAAACGTAGTTAAAGTTCTAGCACAGGGGTGAGCAACTCCGGTCCTGGAGAGCCGCAGACCAGTCAGGTTTTCATGATGTCCCTAATGAATATTCATGAGATCTATTTGCATCCACTGCCTTCCATTGTATGGAAATAGGTCCATGAATATTCATTAGGGACATCATGAAAATCTGACTGGTCTGCGACTCTCCAGGACCGGAGTTGCCCACCCCTGTTATAGCAGATTCTCCAGGAACAAGCAGGAAGTCAGTCCTCACATATGGGTGACATCAGCGCCGACGGAGCCCAGCGTGGAGCATCTCTCCAGCTTTTAAAGAAAAGCCTTTGGTAGATGCCACCACGCATGCTTGGTACCCTTCTCACCCAAGGGTGCCATCTTGCTCAGTCTCCCTTTTTCCTTGGAGCCCTACAGACGTTCATCTCCCCCCTCCCCCCCGAAAGGTGATTTTCTCGTACTATTTTTATACTTTTCCTGTTTACATCGGCTCCTTTCCTGCCCAAAACCTGCTGCACACACACCAGGCCTCGAAAAACTTTGCTGTTTTGATTTTTCCATCACAGCGCTTTAGTGCCCTTTTTGACTGCTGGCTGCGTCAAGGGTCTTCGACCTCACTGGGGTTCTTTTTGCCCCGATGGCTACCGGTTTTAAAAAAATGTGATCGGTGCTCCAAAAATATGTCTCTCACCAACACTCATGATTGTTGCCTCTGGTGTTTGGGCGCAGACTACAACCCGGAGGAATGTACCTTGTGCAAGGAAATGTCCGCTAAGGCCGTACAGAGTCGTTGACTTAAGCAGGACAACATTTTCCACAAGCCAGACTCAACCCTGGTCTCTCCGGTAGCCTCACGCCCGAAGATCCCTCACGGATCCTCAGTCTCACATAAGGCCCCCGCGGCCACTCTACGGGCTCGTCGGCACTCCAAGCAAGGATCGTCGGAGCAGGCATATAAGAAGAGAGAGACCTCGAGAGCCTCGTCCGGGGAAGCAGACAAGCATGGAAAATACCGTGCTTGGTCCCTCAGCCCCCACAGAGTTCCTGAAGAACCGGAGCAGGAACGCCCTTGGAAGGTATCCAAGGCCAAGGTTGTGGCCTCTGGCAATGGATTGCGGTTTTCTGAGGCCCCCCCCCCCTCTCTTCCTCAATGCCTGACCCATCACGCTGGTGTCGGTTTCCATGGCTGTGACCCCCAAGTGGGAAGCACGCATGCTGGCCTTGGAACGCAGCATTTCTGTGTTCCTTGCATCACAGCGGGCGCTGACCCCTGGCCCTGCCGAGACAGCAGGGACCTCGACATTGAGGACTCCCCAGACTGCTGCTGCAATCGCCGAGAGCCAGATTCCTCAGGTGGATCCTCGGCAGGGATCTCATTCTCGCTCCTGATTCTCAGGAGCGAGATCTTCGCAGACGCGTGCCTCTGTTTCCGGCCATGCCCCTGCCTCAAAGCATCCGAGTCTGTAGTTGCTGGCTCTCTTGCAGCCAGAGGACATTGAGTCATATTCGGACCACTCTGATTGGGAGTATGACGTCAAGACATCCCCAGAGTCGCAGGCCCACTGAGATTGTCCCATGGACTGCCAAGCGCCGTTCCCCGCCCGAGGATACCTCTTTCCTCAAATTCATCAGGGATACGGCACGGGCTCTCTTCCTCGCGACAGAGTTGGAGGAGGACCTGCGTACAGAGGAATTGGACATCCTCCAGTACGAGGCACTGACGAAAGAGACCCTGATGGTCCCGGTGCCTTCCATTCTCACCCGGCTTCTCCTCTGGATGTGGGAGACCCCAGCCTCGGTCCCCATGGTATTCCGCAAGGCGCAACTCCCACACACCTCCATGGTGGTTGAGTCGGCCATGCGTCTGCAAAAAAGCCCAAAAACACACTCCTCAGTGCCCCTGGGAAAGGAGTCCTTCACACTTGATGCCCTGGGGTGCAAATGCTACCAGGGCTCAAATCAGGCTTGCCACATTCAAACTTACCAACTTTACATTGGCATGTTCTTGCGGGACCTGGCCAAGGAGTTCGGCAACTACATCGCTGTCCTCAATGGGGACCATCTCCGGCATTTCCAGGTTCTAACAAAGTCTGTCACGGCATGCTCCTAATACCTCTCCACAGCCGCTTATGACGACTTTGAAGCCAGTGCCAGAGTGGCCACTGCAAGCATCCAGTGCTTGATGTCAGGCCTGGCTGCAATCATCAGATCTCAAGCAGTGGGTGCAGGAGAAACTCCTGGATGTCCTGTGCCTTGGCGAACAGTTCTTTGGCAAGCCAATGGCAGATAAGGCAGCTGAGATCAAGACCAAGTATGTTACTCAGACCCGTCTCTCAAGGAAGACCTCCGCTCTTCCCAGAAAGAAGCCACAGGGGAAGAAGCCCTCTTTCCTCTGGAAGAGTCAACACTATCGGCTACCCAGCAGCCCAGACCCCTCAGCAGGGTCCCCAGAGCAAGGCATAGGCCAGAGACCGCGCAAGCCCAAGGGTCAGAAGACCCAAACACTGGCACCAGCCCAGCTTGGGTCGGGGTTTTGATGCCATCAGCATAGCCACGCTCCCTTGGGAGGACTAGCACTGGACAGGGGGATGCCTCTATGTTGCCTACCGGTGGGCCCATATCACCACCAACGCATGGGCTCTCCAGGTTGTCTGGGAAGGCTACCTTCTGCGCCTGGAACAGACTCCTCTGCCCTTTTTTCACAGGGAACTCCCTTTGTCTCCCCTATACTGGGCCCTGCTGCTCCAGGAGCTTGCAGGCCTCCTCAAGGATGGGGTGATGGAATCTGTACCTCTCCCCTCCAGAGGGAAGGATTTCTATTCCAGGTACTTCCTGGTACCGAAAAGGACAGGGGGCCTAAAGCCCATCCTGGACCTGAGGAACCCCAAGTTCTGGTGCGCGAGAAGTTCAAGATGCTCTCCCTTGGAACACTGCTGCCCTATCTTCAGCAGGGAGATTGGCTATGCTCCTTGGGTTTAAAGGATGCTTACAACCACATCCTTATCCATCCCAGTCACAGAAAGTACCTGAGTTTCGTGGTTGGAGGCAATCACTACCAGTACAGGGTTCTTCCCTTCGGCTTCGCCTCCGCCCCAAGGGTCTTCAGCAAGTGTCCGGCAGTGGTGGCGGCTTATCTCTGCCTCCAGAAGAACTGCATCTTCCCCTACCTTGACGATTGGCTGATAAAAGGGGACACAGCCTTGGAGGCTGGGCAGGCCACCAGCCGTACCATTCAGGTCTTACAGCACCTGAGTTTCGTGATAAACCGTCCAAAATCCTAGCTCACCCCGTCTCAAGCACTGGAGTTCATCAGGGCCCATCTCGACATGGTCCAGGCCAAGGCTTTCCTCCCCCTCGACAGGACAGATTGGCTCACAGCCGAGGCACAATGGCACTGTGCAGTGTCGGCCCAGGCATTGCTTTGCCTCGTGGGTCACATGGCTGCCACAGTCCATGTGGTTCCAGATGCCCGCCTCCACATGAGGGCAGCTCAGTGGTGCCTCTGGTCCCAGTGATCTCTGGTCACCAGCTGACTCCACGACAGAATCACTGAAACTGACAGAGTCCCTCACCTGGTGGCAGGACACTCAGCAACTGCAAGTGGGCATGGCTTTCCAGCCCCCGAACCCCCAGAGGATCCTCACGACGGACGCCTCTCTGATGGGCTGGGGCATCCATTGCGGAGAGCTCCGCACTCAGGAAACCTAGTCCCCGCTCTCAGGGCTTCCTCACTCTCAGGGCTTTTTGGTACCACCTGCAGCACCAGTCAGTGCTCATACAGACGGACAACCAGGTGACGATGTTCTATGTGAACAAGCAGGGTGGCAGGGGTTCTTACTGCCTCTGCCAGGAGGCTGTGGCCTTCTTTTCCTTTGCGATCCACCACGGGATCCTCCTCAAGGCGGTCTACTTACCAGGCCAAAACAATGTCTTGGCAGACAGGCTGAGCAGAGTCCTCCAACTGCACAAGCGGCACCTGGACCCAGAGATAGCACTCGGGCCTGTCTGGCTGTGGGGCTGCCCCAGCCTGGAACTCTTTGCCAACCCGATCAATGCTCAGCTTCCCTAGTTCTGCAGCCCCCAATCACACTTCTCCTTAGTGGCAACGGACACTTTTCTCATCTTGTGGTCGAGAGGCCTGCTGTATTCCGTCCCTCCCACATCCTTGATAGCCCAGACTCTCCTCAGGGTCCACTGGGACAAGGCGTCTGATCCTCGTGGCCCAGACAGCCCTGGTCCCCTTGCTGCTATGTCTCAACGGAATCCCCTGTTCCTCTCAGGAGCTCTCCAGGACTTCTAACAAGGAAGAGGGCTCGATCCTCCATCTCAACTTGGGATCTCTATCCCTCAAAGACTGGCAGCTGAACAGGTCACCTTAGCTACCCTTAACCTCTCTGAGGAGGTGGAGCAAATCCTTCTATCCTCTCATAAGGACTCCACAAGATGGGCTTACGCCTTCAAGTGGCAACGGTTCTCTGTGTGGTGCACGGAGCACCGATTGTACCCATTTTCTTGCCTGGTGCATTCGATCCTTCAATATCTCCTCCACCTCTCACATTCTGGACTTAAGTCCAACTCCGTCCACGTGCATCTGAGTGCACTCTCCGCCAACCACCATCCTGTGGAGGGCAAGCCTCTGTCAGTGTAACCCCTCATTACCAGGTTCATGCGGGGCTTATTGTTCTCCAAACCTCCTATCTGGCCACCCCGTCGGAGTGGGATCCCAGTGTGGTTCTGGCGCAGCTTACTAAGCCGCCCTTTGAGCCCTTGACTGTCTGTTCCTTATGCTACCTTTCCTGGAAGGTGGCTTTCTTGGTGGCACTAACCTCTGCTCGCAGGGTCAATGAGCTTCTGGCCCTGGTGGCCAAGCCACCCTACTCCAGATTCTACAAGAACAGGGTTGTGCTTCGCACTCACCCAAAGTTTCTCCCAAAGGTCGTCTCCGACTTCCACCTGAATCAGGAGGTAGTGCTGCCTACCTTTCTTCCACGGCCCCACACCGACTCTGCATCGGCCGTTCTCCATACCCTGGACTGCAAACGAGCCCTATCCTTATATCTGCAGCAGACCCAGGGCCACCGTAAAGCCTCACAGCTTTTCATCTTCTTCGACCCCAGCTGTCTGGGACTCGCTGTCACCAAACAAACCATTTTCATCTGGGTAGCGGACTCGCACATTCTCCAGGACCAAGCAGGAAGTCAGTCCTCACATATGGGTGACATCGACGTCGATGAAGCCCCCATGCGGAGCATTTCCCCAGCTTTCTAAGAAAGCCTTTGGGAATACACCCACGCATGCGCGGTCCCCTTCCCGCCCAAAGGTGCCATCTTGCTCAGTCATTCTTTTTCCGTGGAGCCCAACGGACGTGTGTCCGTGTCACCCAGAAAAAGTTTGATTTTTTTTCTGCGATTTTCGCTCTTTTTGTCCGGTGCAACGCCGGTTCCCCTTCCCGCCTGGGTTCGGTATGCCGGTATCGACCCGTGTTCGCGCTCCTTTTTCTTTTTCCCTGGAGTGCCGATCTTTTGACCTCGCGGGGGCCCTTTTTTCCCCGATGGCCTCCAGTGGTTTCAAAAAGTGTGATTGTTGTAAGAAGCTCATGTCTCCTACCGACGCACACAACTGCTGCCTGCGTTGCCTCGGGCTGGACCATGATCCCAAGGTCTGTGTCCCGTGTGGTAAGATGTCCACTAAGGCACTTAGAAGCCGGCAGCATCAGAAGGAGAGGATATTTTTGGACTCTGCCTCCGGACAAGCCCGGATCTCGTCAGAGGCCTCGATGTCTCGGGAGTCTGACCCCGAGCTTCGTCGGGGTTCCTCTGAAAGGGTGTCCCCCAGTCGGGAGCATAAGAGGAAGAGAAAGCTTGTGAGGGCGGTGTCAGAGGAAGCTTCTGGTTCCTCGAAGGCCAGGTCTCGGACCCCTGACCGCCGCCCCGGGCCCTTGGAGCTGGAGAAGCCATCTAAGGTATTCCGTGTAGAGCCGGAGTCTGTCGAGCACGTAAGTCCTGTTGTCCTCGAGGACTCTCCTCCCAGGGAGCCGATGTCGGGCCCGGCGCTGCAGGGGCCCGAGTCGGTGGCTGCTGAGTCTCCTGAGCTTGGACTCAGGCTGACAACCTTGGATTGCAGATTGTCTGCCTTCATGGATCAGCAGCGGGTGCTGATGGCCAGCCTGATTGGTGCATCTGCCCCGACCACCGGGACGTCTAAGTCGATCCCGGAGACAGAGCCGGTTCTCAAAGCCATGAAGGCCCGAGTCCGGTCTCGGTCACGGTCTCTCTCGACCTCCCGTTTGGGACCGAGGGCGTCAACGCCGATGGCCCCGGCATCGGGGCGGGTGTTGCCAGAACCCGCGCGGTCGGAGCCCCTCGACTCTTCCTCGAATGAGTCTGCATGGGAGACGGAGGACGAGGAGTCCCCCAATACATTTCGTACTCGGTGTGTCCCTTCGGACTCGCCGCAGTCCGAACCCCGGAGTAGGTCCCCTCCGGAGGATACCTGGTTCTCAGAGTTCATAAAGGACATGGCCAAGGCCTTGAATGTTCCTGCGGATCCTGAGGAGGAGCCTCGAGCCGAGGAGCTCGATGCCCTCCAGTATGACTCTCCCCCGATGGAGGCCTTTACTTGCCGGTTCCTCCGATGCTGGAGCGGCTCCTCTTCCGAATGTGGGAGGCACCGGCCTCGGCGCCGGTTTTGAGCAAGCAGATCGATTCCATGTATCGAGCCCGAAAAAGCCCTGGGTTCCAGAAGGCGCAGCTGCCGCACCATTCTATGGTTGTGGAATCGGCCATGCATCGTCTGAAGAGCCAGAAGATGCACTCTGCGGTGCTCCCCGGCAGGGAGGCCCGAAGCCTAGATGCCATCGGCAGAAAGTGCTTCCAGGGCTCGATGCTTGCTTGCCATGTCCAGGCCTACCAGCTGTACATGGGCATGTACTTGCGGGACCTGGCTAAGGAGATAGCCGGGTTTTCGGCTGGCCTCTCCGGGGAACCTTTGCAGAGGTTCCAATCCTTATCCTCGGGGATCCGGTAATGCTCCAAATTCATCTCCCGGGCGGCCTACGATGGCTTCGAGGCTTCGGCCCGCGTAGCAGCGGCCGGCATCGGTGCTCGACGCCAGGCATGGCTACAGTCATCGGACCTCGAGCCATGGGTACAGGACAAGTTGGTCGATGTCCCATGCCGGGATGAAAACCTCTTTGGCAAGCCCATGGCCGATAAGGCCGCTGAGCTCGAGACTGAGACTCTGACGAGGACAAAGTTGTCCAGGAAAACCTCTGCCCCTTCTCACAAGAAGAAGGGCTCGGGGGAAAAGGCCTTTTACCCGAGGAAGGCACCTGCCTACAAACCTTTCCCTCATTGCCAGGCCTCCCCAGCAGGGTCAGCAGGCCAAGGGGCAGGAACATGGGCCCCGTAGGCAGAAGGCCCCCAAGCCTCCTGCTCCTGCTCAGCAGGGAGGGGGTTTTTGACTCCCACTGCATAGCCTCTCCACCTCTGCTGGCCCACCTCAGCACAGAAGGTCGGTTGGCCCTGTTTGCCCACCAGTGGCCACCCATCACAAAGGATGCTTGGGTACTGACCATAGTCCAGAAGGGCTATCTGCTCCATTTCAATCAGGTGCCCCTCCTGTTTTCCAGGGGAGCCTCCAAGGCCTCCTCTGCATCAGGAACTTCTCCAGGAACTGCAAGCTCTGCTTCAAGACAGGGCGGTAGAGCCTGTACCTCCCCACCTGTTGGGACAGGGCTTCTGCTCCCGGTACTTTCTTGTGCCAAAGAGAACTGGAGGTCTCCGGCCCATTCTGGACTTGAGAAATCTCAACAAGTTCTTGGAAAAGGAAAAGTTCAAGATGCTTACTCTTGGAACAGTGCTGCCTTACCTCCAGCAGGGAGATTGGCTATGCTCCTTGGATCTGAAGGATGCATACACTCACATCCTCATTCATCCAGACCACAGAAAGTACCTAAGGTTCGTGGTGGCAGGAAAGCACTTTCAGTACAGGGTACTGCCCTTTGGCCTAACCTCCGCCCCACGGGTCTTCACAAAATGCCTGGCAGTGGTGGCGGCCTACTTGAGAAACCAGGGTATTTTTGTCTTCCTCTCTCTGGACGACTGGTTCATCAGGGGTCAGACCTTCCAGGAGGCCAAGCATGCCACCCTCCGTACTGTCTCTCTCCTGCAGCAACTAGGCTTCGTCATAAACTTCGCAAAGTCCACTTTGCTCCCCTCCCAGTACCTAGAGTTCATAGGGGCAAGGTTGAACTCTCTGCAAGCAAAAGCTTACTTGCCAGAAGACAGGGCGGAAAGGCTGATAACCTTGGCCAGCCAGTTTATGAACAACCCCCTGGTTTCCGCCAGACTTTGCCTAAGGCTCCTAGGCCATATGGCATCGACAGTACATGTGACTCCCAATGCTCGCCTGAATATGCGGCCTGCACAGTGGTGTCTCAGAACTCAGTGGAGGCAGGCCACAGGAAGCCTCAGAGACAAAGTAAGGGTGTCCAAACCCTTGCCGAACTCCCTACAGTGGTGGCTACACTCCCCCAACCTTCTGCAGGGGATTCCCTTTCAGGTACCTGTTCCCACTGTGGTACTCACAACCGATGCCTCCTTACAGGGCTGGGGTGCACATTGTCTGGACAAGTGCACACAGGGCCTCTGGTCTCCAGGGGAGTCCACAAAGCAGATCAACCTGCTGGAACTTAGGGCGATACGCTTAGCCCTCAAGGCCTTCTCTCACACTCTGGCCCACCAGTCTGTCTTGGTGCAGACAGACAACCAGGTGGCGATGTTCTATGTCAACAAGCAGGGGGGCACAGGGTCAAGGCTCCTGTGTCAGGAGACACAGGCCCTTTGCGCTTTGACACAATATGTTGCTCAGGGCAGTCTATCTTCCTGGCCAGGAAAACTTTCTGGCAGACAGATTGAGCAGAGTTCTACAACCTCACGAGTGGCAACTGCACCCTTTGGTGGTTCAGGACATTTTTCTGAAATGGGGGCTTCCGTCTGTTGACCTCTTTACCATTCCCCTGAACCGGCAGCTGCCCCAGTTCTGCTCCAGGCAACATCATCCCAAAAGATTGGCGGCGGATGCCTTCCTGATCTCATGGTCCAGGGGCCTGCTGTATGCGTTTCCTCCCACGCCCCTGGTGGCTCGAACCTTATTCAAGATTCTGAGGGACAAGGCCTCGGTCATCCTGGTGGCTCGCAGGTGGCCAAGGCAACCCTGGTTCCCCCTTCTGTTACAGTTGGCGGTGGACACCCCACTCTCTCTGGGGTTGCAACCCGATCTACTTTATCAGGATCAGGAATCCCTTCTGCACCCCAATCTCAAAACTCTCAATTTGATGGCCTGGAGGCTGCAAGGGTAGTGCTGGCTCCCTAGGGCTTGCCTCAGGAAGTCGAAGAGGTTGTCTTGGCCTCTAGGAAGCAAGCCACCCAAAAGACCTATGCCCAGAAGTGGAAGGGGTTCTCCTTGTGGTGTGATCAGCGCCAGGAGAACCCCTTCTCCTGTCCTGTGCCAGTGGTGCTTCAGTACCTGCTGCACTTGTCTAATCAGGGTCTTAAGTCCAATTCTGTTCAGGTAAACGCCTCTGCTCTGGCAGCCCACCACTCAATGGTGGAAGGGCACTCTTTGTCGGTTCACCCCTTGCTGGCCCGGTTCCTCAGAGGCTTGCTCTTGCTCAAGCCTCCTCTCCGTCCTCCAGCTCCTGAGTGGGAGTTGAATGTGGTCTTGCAGCAGCTTATTCGCCCACCCTTTGAGCCGATGGCTACGTGTCCTTTTTGCTTCCTTTCCTGGAAGGCGCTCTTCCTAGTGGCACTGACCTCGGCCAGGCGAGTGAGTGAACTTCAAACCCTGGACTGTGACAGGCCATACACTCGTGTCTATAAGAACAGGGTAGTCCTTAGGGACTCATCCTAAGTTCTTCCCGAAAGTGGTCTCCTCTTTCCACCTCAACCAGGAGGTGGTTCTTCCAACATTCTTCCCTAGGCCCCATGCAAGCAGGGCTGAGGAGGTCCTGCACACCCTGGACTGTAGAAGGGCCTTGTCTTTCTACATTGATCATACTCAGGGTAATAGAAGGGCTACTCAGCTCTTCGTCTCCTTTGACCCGAACAACTTGGGGTTACCTGTCTCCAAGCGTACCTTGTCCATATGGGTGGCGGACTGTATCACCTGGGCTTACAAGGCGGCAGACCTTCCCTTGCAGGGTCGAGTCACAGCCCACCGTGTCCGGGCTATGGCTGCATCTCCGTTCTGTACCGTTGGCAGACATCTGTAGGGCTGCAACTTGGTCCTCAAGCCAGACTTTTGCAGCCCATTACTGCCTGGAGAGGGAGTCCCGTAGGGACAGTGCTTTTGGTCAGGCAGTACTCCGGAATCTCTTTGATGTTTAGGCAACTCCTACCCTCCTGCCCTCTTGTTCGGCTACCTGTGGGATTTGTTCTCAGTAAAAATTCTTTCTCTGCTGCTGAGGCTTCACAGAGGGAGCTCTATTTTTCAGCCTGGGTTCCTGGTAGCCCAGAGCTAGGGAGTCACCCATATGTGAGGACTGACTTCCTGCTTGGTCCTGGAGAAAGACTAATTACTCACCTGTAACAGGTGTTCTCCAGGAGCAGCAGGAATCAGTCCTCACAACCCTCCCCCCTCCCCTGGGAGTTGCAGTTGTACATAGTTCATTTGTTTTTTGTGCTGTCTTTTAGCTATGTCATCTGACTGAGCAAGATGGCACCTTTGGGCGTGAAGGGGACCGCGCATGCGTGGGTGTATTCCCAAAGGCTTCCTTTGAAAGCTGGGGAAATGCTCCGCATGGGGGCTCCATCGACGTCGATGTCACCCATATGTGAGGACTGATTCCTGCTGCTCTTGGAGAACACCTGTTACAGGTGAGTAACTACTCTGTCTGGGCAGTGGTGACCTCAGTCGCCAATCTCCATTCGGTGCCCATGACAGACATCTGCCAGGCCGCCACCTGGTCCTCCGTTCACATTTTTGCAGCCCACTACTGCCTGGAGAGGGAGTCCCGATGGGACAGCGCCTTCGGCCAGGCCGTACTCTGTAACTTCTTTGGGGTTTAGGCAACTCCTGCCCTCTGACCCTTCTTGTTCAGGCTACCGGAGCCATGGTTCTCCCTGGACACAGGGGTCTCTTGAGTCTGTCATCAGGATTCGCCTGCGGCTGCCCACAGCCAGGTCATACCCCTGTTTTATGCCGGTCCTTAATAGCCTGGAACTAGGGAGTCCTATATGTGAGGACTGACTTCCTGCTTGTTCCTGGAGAAAGCGTAATTACTCACCTGCAACAGGTGTTCTCCAGGGACAGCAGGAATCGGTCCTCACAACCCTCCCTCCTCCCTTGGAGTTGCTGTTCATTTTTGGCCATCTTCTTGGTTGGGCTCTAGCTATGTCACTGACTGAGCAAGATGGCACCCTTGGGTGGGAAGGGGACCATGCATGTGTGGTGGCATCTCCCAAAGGCTTTCTTTGAAAGCTGGGGAGATGCTTCACGCAGGGCTCCGTTGGCGTCGATGTCACCCATATGTGAGGACTGATTCCTGCCGTCCCTGGAGAATACTTGTTACAGGTGAATGACTATGCTTTCTCCATATATTGGGAACTTACTGGAACCAATCCTCCATTCCGAACATTCCTCCAGCCTTATCTGTAGCTGGGATCTGCTGTGTTGTTTCCGGGAAAAGGATGAAACCTTCAACCCTAATGTTGTCAGCAGGTCCATTTTGGTGATACCAGCTCCAGCACACCTCTACCCTGGTATAGCAGATGGAATCTGCGAGATGATTTCCAGCTCAGGAACCAGCAGCAGACCACACTATCTGTGACTGAGTTCAGTGAGCTGCTATTTCCATCTAACTTTGGAGTTGGAACTAAGTATCTATCCTTAGGGCCACTCTACAATACTTCCAGTGGCCTTAGGCTGCTGTTCCGCACTTCCCCTTTCATTTAGCCTTGCCCATGGATTGTTTTTAGAGGAAATTCAAAATAAAGGAGAGGCTCAGCAAATGAACTCATGAGATGGCATGCTGTTGGCCATTTTGCCTCCACCCCAGGAGGGTGTGATTTTCCAGATCCTGCTTTCACTTTAGGATTTTGCACTGATCTTTCATTCTATCTGAGTGCCAAAATCTTTCAGTTAATTCTAGTGTCAAAATGTATGTATATTATGTCAGTAGCAAAGATTCAAATACGAGAACAATAGAAATATTGCAGTATCAGAAATGAAGATACAATATTCTGTATATTAGCAGAGTTCAGTTATTTTGACTTCTTTGGCTCTTGCTCATCAGAGAGACTTTGTGCCTAAAGCTGATATATGTGCATTTTATTACAAATATTTTTTTAGTTTAATATCAGTATTTCATTCCTGTGTAGGCATTGTCACCCACAAATCCAACAATGGTCACTTCTTCAGAGTCGTATACTTGTCAATTGAATAAATTATTACTCTGATATCAATACCATTAGAGTGTGTCTATATCTAATATTGCAACATCATTCATATTAAACTTTATAATTACTCCAGGCAACGTAGGTCTCAGACTGATGGGCGTAACAATTATTCAGACTTATATTGTTAAAAGCTAAGCACAGTCTCTAAGTTCTCTATTAATTAAATATTTAAAATATTTTCAAGCAACGGCATCTATCATAAGGTCATTGATGTGAATTGGGCGATTTTCAGAATATATACATAAGTCTGAATAATTGTTACGCCCATCAGTCTGAGACCTACGTTGCCTGGAGTAATTATAAAGTTTAATATGAATGATTTTGCGATATTAGATATAGACACACTCTAATGGTATTGATATCAGAGTAATAATTTATTCAATTGACAAGGCATTGTCACCCAGGCATCAGCCCTGAGCCCCAAAGGGGGAGCAGGCAATTATGTCAGTCTGTAGAAGAAAAGTGGAGAAAATGGTTGGAGGGAAGAAAGAAAAAAGGTTTGGAGATGAAAGGGGGAACAAAATGCAAAGAGGAAAAAGACCTAACAGGTTGGAAGGGGAGTCTATATTTAGCCCCTCCTCTCCTTTCTTCCATGACTCCTAAGAATTTTGATTGGTACTTATTTCTTTTTTTTTTCTTCAGATGTTCATAGGCTTATAAGCACTGTTGCAGTTTTGTGGTTTTATTCTGCATTTGACATCACATTGACTTCATTTTTGTTTATAGCCAGTGCTGGTCCCTAGGTATTTCATGGGAGTGGGGGTGAGGGTAGCTGTGGAAAATGTTTGTTCAGTCCCCAAACCCTTTGGGGTTTATTTAGAGCAGCAGATGCTGTGCAGTGTGCTCTTGAGATTACAGGCATAGTTTGACCATTTTGTATTGATTGGGGAAGTATTTCTAGCTACACATGCCCAGATAGTTTCTGTTAGGTTTTTTTAGGGGTGTTTTTTATTAATTTAACTTAAGTTTTTGCTCTCATTTACCACATTGTAAATTAATGTTGTGGACTCAAATGTTTTTTGGCCTAATCGGACATTAAACAAATGAGATGTGCAAATGAATTAACCTGTTCTTGATTCTTTTGTTTTCAGTACTACATTTCTATGAAAGCATTTGTTCCTGCTTAATTATTGTGCTTCTCAAATTTATTTTTCAGACTCAGTTTGTGTTGACAATGACTCAGACTAGCTGTGCTTTGGTGTGGCCCTGTGGGTTCTCTATAGGCTGGCTGTATTTCCAGATTTGTTACATGGTGTCTCTAATAATCCTCTTCACAAACTTCTACATTCAGGTAAAACACATTTTGTATTGTAATTAAACCTGGCCTTACTATTTTTGGTGGCAGGTTGCGACTCTTAAAATACATACAGATTATCTACTTGATTTTTATATGACTTGTGTGAAAACAGTTTCACTAAACTTCTTGCGTAATTTGGGTTCTGTTATATGTTTAACGTTCAGTACTTGATATTCCGCTTTTAGCCATAAGCACCGAAGCGATTTACAAACAAGCAAGCAAATTACAAACAACAAAACAATTTACAAACTTTGTGCAGTTGTGCAGAAAGCATATTCTCCAGGAACAAGCAGGAAGTCAGTCCTCACGTATGAGTGATGGCGATGGAGCTCTCGCAGAAGCATCTCGCAGAAGCAGAAGCATCAAAGAAAAGCCTTTGGGAGATGCCACCACCCATGTGTGGTCCCCTTTGCACCCAAGGGTGCCATCTTGCTCAGTCTTTCTTTTTCCGCAGAGCCCTAGAGATGTTCACCTTGGCCCCTCAGAAAAAAGTTGTTTCTCCGGGAACAAGCAGGAAGTCGGTCCTCCCATATGGGTGACGACACCAATGGAACCCGCATGGAGCAAATCCCCAGCTTTCAAAGAAAGCCTTTGGGAATTGCTACCATGCATGCGTGGTTCCCCCTACCGTTCAAGGATGCCATCTTGCTCAGTCTCCTTTTTTCCGCAGAGCCCATCGGACATAGTCTGCAGTGTCCTGGGAAAGTTGAATTATTTTCTTCATGCCTTTTGGCTTCACCGGTCCGACACCGGTACTCTTCCCGCCTCGGTATCGGGTCGGTCCCTCTGAGTTTTGTTTCACTTTCTTTTTGAGGTGTCTTCGCGCCCTTTTTTCCCCCACTGGCAGCCCGAAGGGTCTTCGACCTTGCTGGGGTCCTTTTTCCCCCAGTGACTACCAGTGGATTCAAGAAATGCGATTGGTGCGGGAAAATTATGTCCCTCACCGATACGTATGACTGTTGCCTCCGGTGCCTCGGCCCAGACCACGACCTGACGGTCTGTGTAAGAGGATATCCTCTAAGGCCTTGAGGAGCCGCCAGCAGCAGCATGATAAGATTTTTCCTGACTTCTCCGGGCCTCCAAGAGCCAGGACCTCGTCTGAGGCCTCCATGTCTCGGGAGGAGCACTCCGAACCCGAGTGTCGTCGAGGTTCCTCAGAGAGGGGGTCTCCCTCGAGGGAACACAAAAGGAAAAAGAAACCCTCAAAGGCAATGTCTCTGGACAGTTTTGAATGACTGAGCTCCTCTCGGGGATGGTCGCAGAGCCCTAAGCCCCTGCCCGGGTTGTCAAAGAAGGAGTGCCCAGCCAAGGTTCCTCGTAGAGAAGCTGATCAGCCTAGGCAGATACCGACTGTCCTTGTCTAGGACTCCCCTCTGGGGAAACCAGCTTCAGGGCCGAGCAAAGCACCCAAGCCGGAGGCTGCGGAGCCTCTTGGACTGGAGTCCAGATGGCGGCTTTGGAGCGCAGTTTTACTGCCTTCATCGAGCAGCAGCGGGCGCTGATGTCGGACATGTCCTGTTCCTCCGCCCCGACCACCGGGCCCTCAATGTTGAAGTTGACCCCGGAGGCCGAGCCAATCCTCGAGACCTTCCGGGCTGGAGTCTATCCTCAGCTGAGGTCGCACTCGGCCTCCCGCTCATCATGGCCGAGGTTGTCGCCGTCGGGGCAGATGGCGCCGGGACCCTCTGCCCGAGGAGGCCTCTGCTTGGGAGACTGAGGACGAGGAGTCCCCAAACACCTGACGGCATCGGGATGTCCCTTCTCATTCCCTGATATATGAACCTCAGAGAAGGTCCCCACCAGAGGATATGGGGTTTTTGGACTTGGGATATGTCCAAGGCTTTGGCTTTCTCCATGGAGTCCGAGGAGGATCCTCGAGCTGACGAGCTTGAGATCCTCCAATATGAGGCTCCCTCTTGGGAGACCCTCACCTTACCTGTTTCTCTGATCTTGGAATGACTTATGCTCCACATGTGGGAATCACCAGCGTCTACGCCGGTAATCATCAAACGCCTCGACCCGATGTATCGAATCCGCTGGAGCCCTGGGTTCCAAAAATCGCAACTTCCGCACAACTCCATGGTTGTGGAGTTGGCCATGCGTCGGCTGAAAAGCCAGAAGACGCACTCCTCGGTGCCCCCCAGTAGGGAGGCCCGCACCTTGGATGCCCTTGGCAGGAAATGTTTCCACGGCGTGATGCTGAATTGTCAGATCCAGGCATACCAGCTGTACATGGGCATGTACCTGAGAGACCTGGTGAAGGAACTCGCCGGGTTCTCGGCTGGTCTCTGAAGAGCCTTTGCAGCGATTCTAGAGCCTGTCCAAAGCTGTCCGTGAATGCTCCAAGTTTGTTTCGGGCAGCCTATGACTGGTTTGAGTCGGCAGTCCAGGTAGCCGCGTCGGGCATCGGTGCATGCTGCCAAGCTTGGCTGCAGTCATCCGACCTCGAGCAATGGGTTCAGGACAAGTTGTTCGATGTCCAATGCCAAGGGGAGAACCTTTTCAGCAAACCCATGACCAACAAGGCCGCGGAGCTGCAGACTGAGTTCATGACGAGGACACGGCTCTCTAAGATCTCTGCCCCTTCCCGTAAGAAGGGCTCGGGTAAAAAGTCCTTTTACCCGAGGAAGTCTACTAATTACCGAAACTACGCCCCTTACCAGGCCTCCCCAGCTCCCCAACAGCGGCAGCAGGCCAAGGGACAGGGGCATGGCCCGTGTAAGCAGAAGACCCCCCAAACCCCAGGCTCCGGCCCAGCCTGGTGGGGGTTTTTGACTCCTGCAGCATGGCCCCTCTCCCAGCCAGAGTTGGGTAGCCCACAGGAGGTCGGCTCGCCTTGTATGCTCACAGATGGGGAACCATCACCACCAATTCCTGGGCATTACAGGTGGTCAGGGAGGGCTACCTCCTCCATCTAGCCCAAGTGCCTCCACACTACTTCACAGGAGAGCCTATCAGGTCTCCTCTTCACCAGGACCTTCTTCTGAAGGAGTTGGCAGGTCTTCTCGAGGATCATGTGGTGGAACCGGTGCCCCACCACCTCCAGAGCAAGGCTTCTACTCCAGGTACTTCCCCGTACCAAAGAGGACAGGAGGCCTAAGACCCATCCTCGACCTGCGCAACCTCAACAAATTCATGGTGAGGGAGAAGTTCAAGATGCTCTCCCTTGGAATACTGCTGCCTTACCTCCGCAGGGAAGACCGGCTGTGCTCCTTAGACCTAAAGGATGCCTACACACACATCCTAATCCACCCAAGCCACAGGCAATACCTATGCTTTGTGGTAGGAGGCAGCCATTACCAATACAGGGTGCTCCCCTTTTGGCCTTGCTTCAGCCCCCAGTGTATTCATAAAGTGCCTAGTGGTGGTCGCCGCCTTCCTCAGGCTTCAAGGGATCTTCGTTTTTCCCTAGCTCGACGACTGGCTTATGAGGGGCACTTCAGCCGCCGAGGTGCAGCAGGCCACAACTCGCACTATCCAGGTCCTGCAGCACTTGGGGTTTGTGATCAACTACCCCAAATCCAGCCTTTGCCCAACGCAAGAGCTCAAATTTATTGGGGCAAGGATCAACACCCTTCAGTCGAAGGCCTTTCTGCCTGCAGACAGGGCAAGCAGGCTTATGGCCCTAGCCGAGCACGTGAGTCACCGCAGCTCAGTGCCAGCAAGGCAGTTTCTGTGCCTCCTCGGGCACATGGCCTCCACGGTCTATGTCACTCTAGATGCCCGCATCCACATGCGAACTGCGCAATTGTGCCTCAGGGACCAGTGGCCCCAGGCCACGGAACATCTCCAGGACAGGATCAGAGTGATCAGGCGCTTGGTACAGTCCCTGACATGGTGACTCTCGCCCCGTCACCTGTAGGTGGGTATGCCCTTCCAGGCCCCTCATCACTCGAGGGTCTCACCACGGATGCCTCCTTGCTGGGCTGGGGAGCCCATTGCCAGGGGTACTGCACTCAGGGAGTTTGGTCTGCAGATGAGACTGCCCAACAGATCAACCTGTTGGAGCTGCGTGCAATCCATCTCGCCCTGAAGGCTTTCAGGCAGTTCCTGGACCACAGAACTGTCCTAGTCCAAACGGACAACCAAGTGGCCATGTTCTATGTGAACAAACAGGGCGGTATGGGATCCTGTACCCTCTGTCAGGAGGCCCTGGTCCTGTGCTCTTATGCAGCCCCGCAAGGGATTTTCCTCCAGGCGGTATACCTGCTGGGTCAGGACAATTGGCTGGCCGACAGACTCAGCAGGATGCTCCAGCCACACAAGTGGCAGCTGGACCGGGTGGTGGCTGGCAGGCTTTTCCAGACCTGGGGGGAACCGGTGATGGACTTGTTTGCAAACCCGGACAATCACCAGTTACTCCGTTTCTGCTCAAGACAGCCCCACTCGGCCAGGGTGGCAGCCGACGCTTTTCTAGTCTCACAGAAGGTGGGTCTTCTATATGCTTGCCCCTCGACGCCTCTGATCACCAAGACTCTGTTCAAGATCTTTCAAGGCAGAGCTTTTGTCATCCTGATAACTCCACGGTGGCCCAGGCTTCTCCTGCAGCTAGCGGTGGAGACTCCCATTCCCTTGGGTTCATCTCCACGGCTCCTCTTCCAAGAGGGGGGCTTTCTTGCACCCCAACCTCAGCTCCCTTTCGCTAACAGCGTTGCTGCTGAGAGGGTGACACTCACCTCACTCCTCCTTCCGAAGGACGTAGAGGAGGTCGTGCTGGTTTCATGCAGACGTGCGTATGCTTTTAAGTGGTGCAGATTTGCACTTTGGTGCGCTGGGCAAAGGGTGGACCCTTTTTCTTGCCCGGTGGTTGTGGTGTTGCGATACCTTCTCCACCTCTCCGAGACAGGGCTTAAGTCCAACTCCGTCAGGGTGCATCTCAGTGCCCTAGCTGCGAACCACTATCCTCTGGATGGAAAGCCTCTCTCTGTTCATCCAGTGGTGTCCTGGTTTCTAAAGTGCCTGTCGAAGCCCCCTGTCCATCCCCCGGCGACCAAATGGGACCTCAATGTAGTATTGTGGCAGCTCACCCGGCCACCCTTTGAACCGCTGGCTGCGTGCCACCTCCGTTACTTCTCCTGGAAAGTGGTCGTCTTGGTTGCACTCACTTCTGCCCGGAGGGTGAGTGAGCTCCAGGCCCTCGTGGCAGAGAGTCTTTATACCAGGTTCTACAAGAATAGGGTGGTGCTTCGCACGCACCCCACGTTCCTTCCGAAGGTGGTCTCCTCGTTTCACCTCAACCAGGAAGTGGTTCTTCCTACTTTCTTTCCCAGGCCGCATGCCAGTCGGGCAGAGGTGATCCTCCATACTTTGGACTGTAAGAGGGCTCTGTCCTTCTACATTCAGCATACTCAAGGTCACCGGAAAGCCTCTCAGCTTTTCGTTTCCTACGACCCCCAGTAAGCTGGGGGAGGCAGTGGCCAAGCATACGCTGTCCACATGGGTGGCGGACTGTATTGCCCGGGCTTATGAGAAAGCAAGGCTTCCATTGGAGGGCCGTGTTATGGCTCATAGGGTCAAGGCCATGGCGGCATCAGTGGCTCACCTCCGCTCTGTTCCTCTGGTAGACATCTGCCGTGCCGCCACCTGGTCTTCGGTTCATACCTTCGCAGCTCATTACTGCCTAGATAGGGAGTCTTGACGGGACAGGGGAGGTCCCATATGTGAGGACTGACTTCCTGCTTGTTCCCGGAGAAAGCGTAGTTACTCCCCTGTAGCAGGTGTACTCCGGGGACAGCAGGAATCAGTCCTCACAACCCTCCCTCCTCCCCTTGGAGTTGCAGTCCAATTATTTTTCTTTCTTTGCCATCTTTTTAGCTATGTCATTTGACTGAGCAAGATGGCACCCTTGGGCGGGAAGGGGACCACGCATGTGGGGTAGCAATTCCCAAAGGCTTTCTTTGAAAGCTGGGGATTTGCTCCACGTGGGCTCCGTCGGCATCACCCATATGTGAGGACTGATTCCTGCTGTCCCTGGAGAACACCCGTTACAGGTGAGTGAGTACGCTTTTTCTCCTCACAAATTTTATACTTTTTCCAGCCTGCGTTGACTCCTTTCCCGCCTGAAACCCATTGCTATCGCACCGGGCCTTGGAAAACCATTTTGTCTTGATCTTTTCCATCGTAGCACTTTTGCACCTTTTTCAACCGCTGGCCGCGTCAAGGGTCTTCAACCTCGATGGTGTCCTTTTTTGTCCCAGTGGCCACCAGCTTTAAAAAAAACCCGTGATCGGTGCTCAAAAAACATGTCTCTCACGACACTTATGATTGTTCCCTCTGGTGTCTTAGCACTGACCATGCCCCAGAGGAATGCTCCCTGTGCAAGAAAATGTCTGTTAAGACCATACAGAGCTGTCGGCTAAAGCAGGATGACATCTTCCACAAGACATAGTAACATAGTAAATGACAGCAATTAAAGACCAATATGGTCCATCTAGTCTGCCCAGCAAGGCAGTAAGAGTAGGTGCATCTGCCACTTCGTGCAGGTCACCCTTCCCCATGCCTTTGTTAAGGCATGTACCCACTACTCCTTGTAGGTCACCACTATTTGTTGAGATACAAGAGAAAGTTGTTATGTTCCTTAGCGTCCCTCCAGTCTAGTCCCGAACCTCAGAAGTTGAGTACGTCCTCCCGCAGCTTGGAGACTGAGCATGTCACAGTTTTGATGACACCAGTATAAGTACAGCAGGGACCGCCTTCTTAATCCAGTTTTCAGTCTCCAAGCAGCGGAAGGAGGCGTGAGTTCTAAGACTCGGGACTCACTGGGGAAATCATTAAGGACATCATAGATTAGGTTTGATAGTGGTTATTAAAAAAAAAAAAAAAAAAAAAAAGAAGTGACAGATCTTCTTTTGGATTTGGGGGCTGCGGTTCCTTTAAATCAGTGAAATTTTTACAGTGGAGCTTTAGTTTAAGATTTCGTGATCTGATCCCCCCCGTCTCCCCCCTTCTCTGTGATACTCAGGGGCAGCAGAGAAGAGAGTGGGAGGCGAGAGCAGGGGCTCCGGCTTCCTTCTCTTTTGAGGTCTGAGAGGAGCCATCAAGCGCTGCCGCTCGGGTAGTAGGGCACTCAGCTGGTGTTTGTTCAGTGCGGGAGCGGCGAGACGGCCCGGGGCGGCCCGCAGGAGGCCATGGTGCTTCCGGAGCGGTGAGTGACCTGCTGGGTTCGGGGAATGCGACTCCGAGGGGCGTAGGGGCAGGCAATGGACGGAGCGAGGTAATTTTATTGAGTTGGAGGTACTTTAGAGCTCCGGCGGCCATTTTACCGCCATGTGGATTTTCGGCGGGTAGGAGGGCCTGCTTCGTTTGCCGGGTTGAACGGGTCTTCGTGGTTAGTTGGCAACGCTGGGACTTTATTGAAGGGATCCTTAGCGTTTAAAAAAAAAAAGAGAAAGCAGAGGAGTTCGGAAGAAGACAGAGAGCTTTGAAGGCACATGCAGACTTATGCCTTCAAAACCTCGTTGCCTCCTCTGTGGGATCAAGAAAGGGTCCCTCTCAGAGGCAGGTGTCTGTGGTGCTTGTGCCCACGAGGCATTAAGGTCAGGCATGGAGGAAGATAATGTAGCAGAACGGCCCAGGGAACTCGGGGGGCGGAAGGGCTCCTCGAGGCTCCGGGGCTTTCTCAAGAGCCGGCACCGGGTCCGTCTTCAGCGCCGAAGGTTCCTTTATCCCAACCCCCTTTTCAGGGGGGTTTGGGAGTTATTTTTTCCAAGCAGTTTGTTTTTGCTGCAGCAGGCGCTTGGGGGGCCGGGGGCCAACTTGACGGGGCCTTCGTTGGAGGTGGCGCACGGTTCCAAGAGACAGGGGCCTTCCCTAGAAGGGGAGAGGAGGGGCGTCCTAGAGAAGAGGTCCAAACTGGCGGGGGACAGGTTGGACAGGGAAGTAGCGCTGGAGGGGCAGTCAGAGGAGTTTGAGGACTCTGACATGGACCAGGAACTGGAAGAAGGCGAATTGCCGGAGCCGGAGGACCAGGCTAGAGTGGTTAGGGTCTTCCGTAGAGAGGAGCTGGCGGCGTTAATTGGGGAGACGCTGAAGGCCTTAAATATGCTGGCCGAGGAGCAAGGAGTGGATGCTTCTTTGGAGGACCCTTTGTTACAGGCCGTGCGTAAGTCACAGAAGGCATTTCCAATTCATAGGGTAATTAAGGAAATGATAGAAGAGTGGGATACGCCAGATGCTAGTATTAGAGGGTCTTGGTTGTTGAACAGGTTATATCTGATACAAGAGACGGATAGGGACCTGTTTAAACCTCCTAAGGTGGATGTGGCAGTCTCTTCAGTGACTAAAAAGACTACCATTCCCGTGGAGGGAAGCGCAGCACTTAAGGATGCGCAGGATAGGAAACTGGATAAGCTGCTACGGCAGGTGTTTGAGATTAACGCGCTCTCCATGCAGGCCTCAATTTGTGGGGCTTGGGTAGCGAGGGCTTGCTGGCGGTGGTCCCAAAGGATGAAGGTGCTGCAGGTTGATGAAGCGGCTCGCTTAGAGTCAGGGGCGGCATATCTAGCAGATAGTCAGTATGATCTTATAAGAGGTTTGGCTAAGAGTATGGCGTCGGTGGTGGCATCACGAAGAGCGCTCTGGCTCTGGAATTGGGCGGCGGATGCTGCGTCCAAGGCAAGATTAGGAAAACTCCCCTTTAGAGGAAAGCTTCTCTTTGGGGAAGACCTGGACAAGCTAGTAAAGGATTTAGGTGACGCGAAAGGGGGCAGGTTGCTGGAGGACAAGCTCAAGCAGGGTCGGCAGGTGGCCCCGTCGCGGAGTCAGCAGCGGGAGTTTCGACGTTTTCGTCAGTCAAGATTTGGTCAATTTCAGAGAGGAAGGTTTCAGTACAGGTCCTCGGGGTTTCGAGGATTCAGGGGGACAGGTAGAGGTTTTGGGTCCGCCGCCTCCTCAAGTAGTAAGAAGCCGCAATGAGGCGAGGCGAGGCGGGTCCACGCTGGATTAGTTCCCATGGGAGGCCGCTTACGGGAATTTTTTCCAGCCTGGACCCAGATCACATCGGATCAGTGGGTGTTGGAAATCGTGCAGAAAGGGTACGCGCTAGAGTTTCAACGTCCGGTGAGAGACATCTTTGTTCAGTCACCCTGCAGGACTCGGGCGGAGGTGCGTCAAACCTTGGAGCGGTTATTAGAGTTGAAGGCGTTGGTGCCGGTGCTGCAGGAGGACTGCGAGTGCGGTCGATACTCAATCTCTTTCGTGGTGCCAAAGAAGGAAGGTACATTGAGGCCGATCCTGGACCTCAAAAGGGTAAACAGGTGTCTCAAGGTGTAGCATTTCCGCATGGAATCTCTAAGGTTGGTAATAGCGGCAGTTCGTCAAGGCGAGTACCTCACGTCCCTGGACCTCTCTGAGGTGTATCTGCATATACCGATCAGGTTAGAGCACCAACGGTTTCTTCGGTTTGCGGTGCCTATGGGGCATTTTCAGTTTCAAGCGCTGCCGTTTGGGCTGGCTACTGCGCCAAGGATGTTCACCAAGGTAATGGTGGTGGTGGCAGCGGCGTTGAGGAAGGAAGGAGTGTTGGTTCATCCTTACTTAGACGATTGGCTGATTTGAGCAAAGTCAAAGGAAGAGAGGGTGACGGCCACGAGTCGAGTGGTAGAGTTTCTGCAATCGCTAGGATGGGTGATCAATGTGGCAAAGAGCAAGCTTCATCCCACTCAAGTGTTGGAATATCTGGGGGCTCGCTTCGAGACGGACAAGGGCAGAGTGTTTTTGCTGCAAGGCAGGGTCAGAAAATGAGAAGGTTAGTTCGATCCTTCCTGGATGGAGCGGCTCCCTTGGCGTGGAGATATTTCCAGATATTGGGCACGATGGCGACCACGCTGGAGGTGGTGCCCTGGGCCAGAGCCCACATGCAACCTCTGCAGAGGGCGCTGCTCTGGAGGTGGTCTCATCAGTCAGATCAGTTGTCCAAGAAGTTGGTCTGTCCCCCAGCGGCAAGGCTCTCGCTGCAGTGGTGGTTGAGCCCAGGTTCTCTGGAGAAGGGAATGCCGCTAGAGGTCCCGGATTGGAAGGCGTTGACAACCGATGCGAGTCTATTCGGCTGGGGAGCTCACTTCGAGGGGCAGTATGCGCAGGGACAGTGGACGGAGTTGGAGCGGTCGTGGCCGATCAATCAGTTGGAACTGAGGGCAGTCACGCTGGCGTTGAAGGACCTTCAGCAGAACCTGAAGGGGTCGGCGATACGAGTGTTCTCGGACAATGCCACGGCGGTGGCGTACATCAATCGTCAAGGTGGTACGGGCAGCAGAGCTCTAGAGGACGAAGCGGATGAACTGTTCGAGTGGGCCGAACAGAATCTGGTAGCGTTATCAGCGTCGCATGTGGTAGGGGTGGACAATGTGACGGCCGATTTCTTGAGTTGGGTCAAGATAGACCCAGGAGAATGGGTGCTCCATCAGGAGGTGTTTGAGTTGCTAGTGCGGTGTTGGGGTCTGCCGGCGATGGATCTCATGGCAACTTAAGCGTCCTCAAAAGTGGAACGATTCTTCAGCAGAAGAAGGGAACGGATGTCAGAGGGCTTAGATGCTCTAATCTAGAGGTGGCCGGAGGATCGGCTGCTGTATATCTTCCCTCCGTGGGTGCTGATAGGGAGAGTACTAAAGCGTATAGAAAGCCACCAGGGGACCATAATTCTGGTGACGCCAGATTGGCCAAGGAGGCCCTGGTATGCTGACCTGAGGCATCTGCTAGTGGAACCGCCATGGAGGCTACCCGACAGGAAAGATCTGCTGCAGCAGGGTCCGCTAGTCATGCCTCAGGTGGGTCGGTTCTCGCTTACGGCTTGGCTCTTGAGAGGGCGAGGTTAGTAGCTAAAGGATACTCGCCGGCGGTGATATCGACGACGTTACGGTCTAGGAGGAGATTGACGCCACTGGCGTACGTCAGGGTTTGGCGGATTTTTGAGGCCTGGTGCGAAGAGAGAAGTATTCGGGCGTTGGCGGCCCCGGTGGCTCAAGTTTTGGCCTTTTTGCAGGATGGTTTTGAGAAGGGGCTTGCGGCTGCTACGCTTCGGGTGCATCTGGCGGCTCTTTCGTGTTTTAGAGGAAAGGTCCAGGGGACGGCTCTGGGGGCACATCCGGATGTGCAGAGGTTTTTGCGTGCGTCGTCCTTGTTGCGGCCTCCCCACAGGGTTTCGGTCCCGAGTTGGGATTTGAATACGGTCCTGGAGGCGTTAGTGCGGGAGCTGTTTTAACCCTTGGCAAAAGCGACTCTGAAGGATCTTACCTTAAAGGTGGTGGTTTTGGTTGCTATCGCGTCGGCGAGAAGGGTCTCGGAGTTGCAGGCTTTGTCCTGTAGAGAGCCGTTTTTGGTCTTTGAGATCAACAAGGTGGTGTTGAGAACAGTGCCCTCTTTCTTACCTAAGGTGGTGTCGGCCTTTCATGTGAATCAGGTGGTGTCCTTGCCAGTGTTCCGTAAGACAGGCAAAGGGGTAGAGGAAGGCTGTCTGCATAAGTTGGACGTCGGTAGAGCATTAAAGCAGTATTTGCAGCATACGACTTCGTTCTGAAGAACCGACAGATTGTTCGTCCTGTTTGGGGGTCGGAAAAGAGGTGAGATGGTGGCTAAATCTTCGATTTCCAGGTGGATTAAGGAAGCAATTGCTTCGGCCTATCTCTTGAAGGGGAAGGTTGTTCCGCCTGCTTTAAAAGCGCATTCCATGAGGGCGCAAGCGGCGTCTTGGGCGGAGAATAGCTTAGTGCCGGTGGTGGACATCTGTAAGGCGGTGACTTGGTCGTCGTTGCATACCTTTGTGAGGCATTATCGCATTGATGTTCAAGCGGAACGGGACTGTGGTTTTGGATCGGCGGTGCTTCAGGCTGGTCTGGCAGGTCCCTCCCGGTAAAGTGTACTGCTCTGTTACATCTCCTAAGGTTCGGGACTAGACTAGAGGGACGCTAAGGAAGGTTAAATTAGACTTACCTGCTAATTGTTGTTCCTTAAGGAACTCCAGTCTAGTCCCGCATCCCTCCCTGTGATGACCTGCTGTAGGGTGCCCTGACGCTTTCAACATAGACTGGCGGTTGGTCAGGGGAGGTTTTGAGGAGTGTAGTGCTTCAGTATTTCAGAGAAGGTATCTCAAAAAAAAAAAAAAAAGAAATCCCAAAAGGCAGGGGGTTGTCGAAATTTTCAATGTTAAAAAAAAAAAAAAGAGGTTGATGTAAAGTTAGTTTAGTATAAGATTTTCTAATTGCTTAATTATTGCTCCGGTGAGTCTGCTTTGTCAATAGGGTACTGGATCAAGAAGGCGGTCCCTGCTGTACTTATACTGGTGTCATCAAAACTGTGACATGCTCAGTCTCCAAGATGCGGGAGGACGTACTCAACTTCTAAGGTTCGGGACTAGACTGGAGGGACGCTAAGGAACAACAATTAGCAGGTAAGTCTAATTTAACCTTTATTTTGATTTTTATCCTGTTTCTATAAAGGGATCCTCTGTGTCTGTCCCATGCCATTTTGAATTCTGTCACTGTATTTGCCCCCACCACTTTCTTCGGGAGGGTATTCCAAGCATCCACCACCCTTTCAATGAAAACGTATTTCCTGACGTTGCTTTTCAGTTTACCCCCTTGCACTTCATGTTATGCCCTCTAGTTTTACAGCTTCCCCGTCTTTGGTAGAGGTTTGTTTATTTATTAATACTCTTTAAGTACTTGAACATCCGAATTATATCTCCCCTGTCCCTCCTCTCTTCCAGAGTTTACATATTTAGGCAGACTCAACCCCAGTTTCCGTAGTAGCCTCACGCTGAAAGGTCCCACACTGATCCTTGGACTCGCATAAGGCCCCCGTGGCCCCTCTACAGGCTCACAGACACTCCAAGCAAGGGTCCCTGGAGCATGAGCGTAAGAAGAAGAAAACCTCAAGGGCCTCATCCAGGGAGGTGGACAAGCAGGGGAAGTCCAGTGCTGGGCCCTCAGTCCCTGAAGAACCCCCAAGGAACCGGAGCAGGAGCATCCTCGGAAAGTGCCCAGGACCGATATTGTGGCCTCTGGTGAAGGGCCGCGGTTTCCAGAGGCCCATCCTGGCAAGTACCTCCTCAACACCTGACCCGGTCACCCCAGTTTCGGTGTCCATGGCTGCTACCCCTGAGTGGGAAGCTCGTATGTTGGCCTTAGAGCGCATTGTTTCTGTGTGCCAATCCCTGACCCCATGGAGACCGCAGGGACCTCGACATCGAGGACTCTTCAGGCCGCCGAAGCGATAGCCAAGAGCCAGACGCCTCGGGCAGATCCCCAGTGAGGGTCTTGTTCTCACTCCCAGTCCACGGGAGCGAGGTCTTTGCAGGCAACTGCCTCTGGCTCCGGCCATGCCCTAGCCTCAAAGCATCCAAGACCGGAGCTACCAGCTCTCTTGCAGCTGGAGGACCTCGAATCCTCCTTGGATTACTCCGACTGGGAGTCCGATGTCAAAACATCCCTAGAGACTCAGGCTCACTGAGACTTTACCTCGGACCCGTCTCCACTGGCTGCCAAGCGCCGATTCCCTCCTAAGGATACCTCTTTCCTCGATTTCATCAGGGTTATGGCACAGGCGCTCTCCCTCACAACGGAGTTGGAGGAAGACCCTCATATGGAGGAACTTGACATTCTCCAGTACAAGGCACCATAGAAGGAGACCTTAACGTTCCCTGTTCCCTCTATCCTCACCCAGCTCCTCCTCCGGAAGTGGGAGACCCTGGCCTCGGTGTCCATCATGAGTCGGTGACTCGACACAATGTATCAGGCCCAGCGGGGGCCAAGCTTTCACAAGACACAACTCCCTCACACCTCCATGGTGGTTGAGTCAGCCATGCACCGGCAAAAAAGCCTGAAGACACACTTCTCTGTGCCCCCGGACAGGGAGTCTCACGCCCTCTACACCCTTGGGCTAAAATGCTACCAGGGCTCAATGCTGGCATGCCGTAAACAGACTAACCAACTCTATGTCAGCATATTCCTTCAGGACCTGGCCAAGGAGCTTGGGGCGTTCGCCGCTGGCCTCGATGGAGATCACCTCCGGCATTTCCAGGCTCTTTCAAAGTCTGTTGCAGAGTGCTCCAAGTACTTGTCCCGAGCCGCTTACGACTGCTTCGAATCCAGTGTGAGGGTGGCCAGCATCGGCACCCAAGGCCAAGCTTGACTCCAGTTGTCAGATCTCAAGCAGTGGGTGCAAGAAAAACTTCTTGATGTCCCATGCCTCAGTGAACAGCTCTTCAGAAAACCGATGGAGCAGTGACCTACTGCTGTAAATATTGATGTAATACTGTAAAGATACCACCAGGTAATAGATGCTAAGTGTATATACCCTGTACATAGTTACCCCCGTTAATCCCAAGTTATTATCCCTTGTTCATTGTAAGTCCAGTGTAGGCCCGCCTGCACTGTTCGAATGTTGTTGACTGTAAACCGCACTGATTCCAAAGAGCGCGGTATAAAAAAAAGACATTAAATAAATAAAAGGCTCTCGAAGACCTCTACTCTTCCCAGAAAGAAGCCATAGGAGAAGAAGCCCCCTTTGTCCGGAAAAGTCAGCCCTACCGGGGCTACCCTTCTTATCTCGCTGATCAGACCCTGCAGCAGGGTCCCCAAAGTAAGGGAACAGGCCAGGGTCCACGCAAACCCAAGGGCCAAAAAACCTAGATGCCGTCCCCATCCCATCCTGGGTTTATTTATTTTATTTTTATTTTATTTAGACAGTTTTGTATCCCGCCTTATCCTTCAATCAAAGCGGTCACAACACAATTGGGGGATACATTTAACACGTGGGGATATGAGACACATACACTAATACAGGGAACATGGGCAATGGAGGGTTAAGTGGCTTGCCCAAGACCACAAGGAGCATCTGTGGGACTAGAAACCCCAGTCCTTCCGGCCCAAGGTTGCTGTCCTCTAGTGGGATTTGAACCCCCGACCTTCCGGCCTGAAGTACCTTGCCCCAACCACTAGGCTACTCCTCCCTCCATCAGCATAGCCCCCCTTCCACTGGAGGACCAGCGTCCCACAGAGGGACGCCTGGTCCAGGTTGCCCATCAGTGGACCTCCATCAACACTGACTCCAGGGCCCTTCAGGTGGTTAGGGAGGACTACCTCCTCCATCTGGACCAGGCACCTCCATCCTTCTTCCTCAGGGAGCCTCCTCCGTCCCCTCTGCATCAGGCCCTGCTACTACAAGAACTCACAGGCTTTCTCAGACAGGGCTATGGAGCCTGTGCCGCCTCCCTCGAGAGGGAAAGGTTTCTACTTCAGGTACTTCCTGGTCCCAAAAGGACAGGAGGCCTGAGGCCCATCCTGGACCTGAGAAACCTCAAGTTCTTGGTGCTCTCCCTTGGAACACTGCTGCCCTACCTCCAGCAGGGAAATTGGCAGTGCTGCTTGGATTTAAAGGACATTTACACCCACATCCTTATCCATTCAAGTCAAAGAAAATACCTGAGGTTCGTGGTCAGGGGTGACCAGTACAGGGTACTTCCCTTTGGTCTCGCCTCCACCCCTAGGGTCTTCACCAAGTGGTGGCTTCCTGTCTCCGCCTCCAAGAGGCCTTGGTTTTCCCTTATCTTGACAACTAGTTGGTAAAAGGGGACATGGCCTCAGAGGCCAGGCAGGCCACTGTCTGCACCATTCAGATCTTGCAGCACCTGGGTTTTGTGATAAATCATACAAAATCCCACTTCAGTCCGACTCAGGCACTGGAGTTCATTGGGGCTTGCCTGGATGCTCTCCAGGCCAGGGCTTTCCTCCCCTTAGACAGGGTGGATTGCCTCGCAGTTGAGGTACAACGCTGTGTCAGCCTGATTGCTGCTTCACCTCCTGGGCCACATGACCTCCACAGTCCATGTGGTTCGCAATGCACACCTCCAAATGCGCGTGGCTCAGTGGTGCTTCCATTCCCAGTGGACCCAGGTCACGGGCCAACTCCGGGACAGAATCACGGTGTCTTGCCAACTGGCAGAGTCCCTCACCTGGTGGCAGGATACTCAATCTCCAGGAACAAGCAGGAATGAGTCTTCACATATGGGTATCGTCGGTAGCGACGGAGCCTGCGCGGGAACGCTCCCCAGCGTCCAGTAAGAAAGCTTTTGGGAGCATCCCACAGCGCCTGCGCGCTGCCTTCCCGCCTTTCCCAACCGTCTCTCTCCAGTTCTTCTTTTCCGCGGAGCCAGCAGGTCGTGTTCCTGTCACCGCAGAAGAAGTTCTTTATTTTTTTCTTTATTTTTCTGTGTCACGTCTGCCGCCTTCGACGTCAGACTGGTACCGCTGGTCTTTTCTTTTCTTTATTTAAAAAAAAAAACAAAAAACCTTTTCTTTCTTTAACTGTGCATTTTCTGTTTGGGCCTTAGGCCTGAACATTTTTCTCCTCATGGAGAAGCTCGCTTCCGGGTTCAAAAAGTGCACGAAATGTGGCGGTACTATTTCTGTCACTGACACCCATGATTGGTGTCTAAAATGTTTGGGTCCTGACCATTCCATCACGGATTGTGTGTCCTGTACCATGATGTCTAAAAGAGGTCGGCAGAACCGAGCAGCCAAGCTCAGTACCCTCTTTCCCTCTGATGCAGCCTCGGTGGCATTGACGTCTTCCAGGGCTGCTTCTTCCTCCCATGGATCTCAGGTAACCAAAAATAAATCTAGCTGGTCCTCGAAGGGCAAATCTCCCTGTAAGCATCGAGATGCCTCCGGGCTTGTCCTCGAGGATTCCGCACCGGCAAAATTACCCCGGCGGGAAGTTCCGGTTTCCAAAGCATTGTCTATGGGGTCACAGGTTGACATCGATGGCTCAGCCTCGACCGATCACCTGTTGCCGTGTTCTGGGGTACCGGTGGCCTCCACTGGTACCGACATCCAGACTCTGGTGGCGTCGATGGATCAGAAGATTCTGTCCATGCAGCGCACCCTAACGGCGTTTATGCAGGCTTCGACGCCTCCGGTACTGCAACAATCTCCGTTACCGGTACCGGTTGCATCGACATCGGCCTCGGTGTCGACTGCAATGGTACCCTGTCCTATGATGCCCATCGGTACCGAACCGGTACCGCTTACTCCCGATGTCGATCCCACTCGGTACGCGTATCGGGCTTTACAGGAGCATCCAGACAGGCGATACTTCGATTCCTCCAAAGACTCTGATGAGTCGGAGGCTTCTGTCGAGGCACCAGTACTTCTTCCTCAGGAGCCTGCTTCTCCAAAATGAAGAATGTCTCCTCCAGAAGACTTGTCTTTTCAAGACTTCATTAGGGAAGTGACTAGGGGCCCTCTCGATTACAGTGGCCCCTGAGTCAGAGCCTAGAGCCAAGCAATTAGATATTTTGCAATATCCTAAGGCTCCTAAAGAAGCAGCTACCTTACCTATTCATGAGATTCTTTATGATCTCATGTTGAGCATGTGGGAGACTCCTCTTACCACCTCTCCTCATTCTCGTAGGTTAGACACCATGTACCGTGTCCCTCCTTGTCCTGGCTTTCATAAGTCTCAGCTTCCTCACCACTCTATTGTGGTAGAGTCTGCCATGAGGAAAATAAAGAGTGCAAAGAGACACTCATCTAATCCTCCAGGACGTGAATGCAGGACCCTTGATGCTTTTGGCCGAAGGGTTTTCCAAGCTAATATGCTTGCTGCCAGAATCAACTCCTATAGTCTCTATATGGGGATGTTTCTAAAAGAAGTCACAGATCATCTGCAGACTTTAGCCCCTTTTATTTCAGAAGATAAAAGGCAGGAATTTCTCACTTGGCTTAAACATGCCCAAGATGTTTCCAAATTTTCCAACTATGCAGCCTTTGACTCTTGAGTGTGTAAGCAGAGCCTCGGCTATTGCCATAGGTGCACGCAGAATTGCTTGGTTACAAGCCTCTGATTTGGAACGCTGGGTCCAAGATGAGCTGAGAAATCTTCCTTGTACAGGTGAAAACCTTTTTGGCAGAGATTGGCAAGCAAAGGCCACTCAAATGGATGCTGAGAACTCTGCTTTGGATCGACTTTCAAAGTCTACCTCTGCTCCTGTTAAGAAAAGATTGTTCAAAAAGACACCTTTTTCTAAAAAGGGCAGATATTATCCTGCTTATGGTCAGCAGGCATCTTCTGCAGGTCGTTTTGCTGCAAAGCGTCAGCAACCACCTAAATAGGCCAAGTCAAAGGCTGCCAGGCCTCCCACGGCCCAGCAGCCTCCGCCTCCTCAGGGCCTTTGACTTGCAACTAGAGAACTTAGCCTTTCTGACTCTGGAAGAACCAGAGCCCCTCACCATTCCAGGAAGGTTGGCTTACTTTGCTCCCAGATGGGAGCAAATCACAGCAGAGCAATGGACCCTCTCCATTATAAGGGAGGGGTACAAGCTTCATTTCTTAAACCTTCCTCCCCACACCATGGTGAAACAGTTCAATTCTCCAACATCTCTCCTCAACCTTCTGGGTCAGGAGATTGCTACCCTTCTTGCCCAAGGGGCAATAGAAGAAGTACCTCTTCTTCAACAGGGCTCAGGGTTCTACTCCCCTTATTTTCTTATTCCAAAGAAAACAGGGGGCTACAGACCCATATTAGAGAATTGAACAAGTTTCTATTCAAAGAGAAATTCAAGATGATTTCTCTCGGTACTCTGCTGCCATACCTTCAGAGTCAGGACTGGCTTTGTTCTCTAGATCTCAAGGATGCGTACACCCATGTCCTCATCCATCCAACACACAGGAGGTTCCTTCGGTTCCTTTTTCAAGGAAAGCACTACCAATACAGGGTGCTTCCTTTCGGTCTGGCCTCTGCACCAAGGGTGTTCACAAAATGCATGGCAGTAGTAGCTGCATTTCTACGCACTCTAGGAATATTCGTTTTCCCATATCTGGACGACTGGCTCATTCGAGCTCCATCTCAGTCAGAGGCCCAGATTTGTCTAACTTGCACAATGCGTGTACTTCAGTATTTGGGACTGGTAATAAATATCCCAAAATCCCATCTCACCCCTACTCAGTCTCTGGAGTTTATAGGGGCCCTGCTGGATACCACAACTGCAAGGGCCTATCTCCCTCAGGCCCGTTGCCTACGCTTTGTGCAGTTAGCCTCCCAGATACAGTTAAAGTCCCATTTAACTGCTCGAGAAATGCTACAACTATTAGGCCACATGGCATCCACCGTGCATGTGGTTCCATATGCTCGCCTTCACATGAGGGCAGCTCAATGGACTTTGTCCACCCAGTGGACTCAGGCATCAGGTTGCCTGTCAGACAAAATAGCAAACTCCAGTCGCCTATTTTGGTCTCTCCAGTGGTGGAAGTCCCCTCCAAATCTGTTGCTGGGGTCCCCTTTTCAGCAGTTGCTACCCCAAGCAACTCTAACAACAGATGCTTCTCCAATGGGTTGGGGAGCTCATCTGCAGGATCTCTCCACCCAGGGCATCTGGTCTCCACAGGAGACTTCTCTGCATATCAATCTCTTGGAACTCAGAGCAATATTCTTAGCTCTCAGAGTGTTCCATTCCCTGCTCAGCTACAGGACAGTCCTCATCCATACGGACAACCAAGTAGCCATGTTCTATGTAAACAAGCAGGGCGGGACTGGCTCTCTGTCACTTTGCAACGAAGCTTTGCGACTGTGGGCCTTCGCCAGAGAATCTTCCAGGCGTTCAAAACTCTTGGGCGGACAGACTCGGTCGAGTTCTGCTTCCACACGAGTGGTCCCTCCACATGGACCAGGTAGCCAGGATTTTCCGAATTTGGGGAACCCCGGACATAGACCTCTTTGCAAGTCCGTGCAATGCCAAACTTCCCCTGTTCTGTTCCAGAATTCCGTGTCAGGGAGTTCAGGCCAAGGATGCCTTCCTCCTTCACTGGGGTCAAGACTTCCTTTATGCCTTTCCACCAATTCCCCTAATTCCCAAAACACTATTCAAGCTTCAGAGAGATCGAGGGACCATGATCCTCATAACACCACATTGGCCACGCCAAGTGTGGTACCCTCTACTTCTGCATCTCTCAAGCTCCTTTCCTGGACTTGGGCTCTGCACCAGACCTTCTGTCCCAGGAAAAGGGAACATTGTGGCACCCAAACCCCCAGTCGCTCCATCTCAGGGCTTGGTTGCTGAGGGCCTAGACCTTCAAGATTTTCATCTCTCTCAGCAAGTCAGAGATGTTATTCATGCCTCTAGAAAGCCTTCTACTAGACCAGGGGTCTCAAACTCAAATTGCTTTGAGGGCCAAATGAGGACTTGTAAAGTAACCCGGGGGCCGCATAAGACGTGGGGCCTCATTTGCATAAGGGGCCTCATTTGCATAAATATTTGCATAATGTTACCATACACTAACTTTTAGTAAACATGCCTCTTAATGAGTATGGATAAAGAAAGACTAAAAGATTCAGAAATAGGAAGACAATAATTAAACTGGGAACCCCAAAAGCCAAACTTGGAATGTACAACAACACTGTAGAAATAAAACTATAAATTAATTTCCTCTTGTACTAAACAAAGCGCAAACATTAATGATGCACATTTCCCAGAGCTGACATATTCCAGTTAATAAATTCAAAATAAAGAGATATTTTCTACCTTTTGTGCATTTTTTTTCAGTTGCAATTGCTCCAGCCACTTCTGGTTTCTTCGTGTCTTCTGCTATCTCCATCGTCTGCTGTCCATTTGTCCTTTCTTCTCTCTTCTAGTTTTTTTCCATTCTCTCTCCCTACATCTGCTTTAACATACTAATCTTTCTCCTTTTGCTCTTTCCTCATTCCTATTTCATCCACTCAAATTTTACCCCTCCATCCTCAATCCCCACTTACTCTCCCAATACCTGGCCAATTGTAGATTTGTCTTCTCTTCCAGACAAAATATTTTTCCCCTCTCCATTTCACTTTCCCAGCTCCATCCCATTCTAATCCTCCCCCAACATCAGCTCCCTTCTAGTTCCAGCCCCACCCAGCATCTGCTCCTTTCTAGTCCCTGCATCAGTCCATTTCCAGTCCTATCCTAGCCTCACCATCAGCCCATTTCCAATCCTAGCCCCCCATCAGCCCATTTCCAATCCTAGCTCCCTCCCCTCACAGCCCATTTCCATTCCAAGCCCCCTCCCCATCAGCCATTTGCAGTTCAAGCCCCCCTTCCACTCAGCCCATTTCCAGTCCTAGCAACCCCCCCAGCCCATTACCAGTCCTAGACCCCCCATAGCCCATTACCAGTCCTAACCTCCCCATAGCGCACTTCCAGTCTTCCCCCCCCATCACCCCATTTTCAGTCGTACCCCCCCCATAGCCCATTACCAGTCCTAGTCCCCCCCATAGCCCACTTGCAGTCGTATCCCCCATCACCCCATTTTCAGTCTTACCTCCCCTCATAGGCCATTACCAGTCCTAACCCCCCAATCAGCCCACCTCCAGTCCTAACCCCCATCACCCCATGTTCAGTCCTAGCCCCCCCCCTAGCCCAGTACCAGTCATAACCCCCCCCTGCCAATAGCCCACTTCCAGTCCTAACCCCCATCTGCCCATTTCCAGTCCTAGCCCCCACCATAGCCCATTACCAGTCATAACCCCCCCTGCCACTCGCCCACTTCCAGTCCGAACCCCCATCTGCCCATTTCCCGTCATACACCCCCCCCCCCCGACAGAGGAAAACAAAAAAAACCCAAAAACCAGAATTCATCCGTTGCCGCCGTGGCAGCGGCAGCATCAATTTGAAAATTTAAAAAAAAAAAGACTTCTGCAGCACAACCCGCCATATAACCGGTCCTGCGGCCCCTTCCCTGTGCCGGAGATCCGAATCTGCTCATCAGCGGCGTGCTTTTCAAGCCGCGAAGAGTATTCCCCTCTCGCGCGGTTTCAAGCCGCGCGAGAGGGGAATACTCTTCGCGGCTTGAAAAGCACGCCGCTGATGAGCAGATTCGGATCTCCGGGCACAGGGGAAGGGGCCGCAGGACAGGTGATATTGCTGCTTGAGCAGCAGAAGTCTTTTTTTTAAATGTGACAATTGATTCTGCCGATGCCACGGCGGCAACGGCAGAAGTCAGGGTTTTGGGGTTTTTTTGTTTTTCTCTTTCGCGGGCCGCACAAAGTTGTCTCGCGGGCCGCATGCGGCCCGCGGGCCGCGTGTTTGAGACCCCTGTACTAGACGTTCCTATGCTTTCAAATGGAAAAAGATTTACCATTTGGTGTTCAGAGAAGGGTCTAAACCCTCTTGCAATACCTCTGAATTCTCTACTAGAGTATCTCCTGCATCTATCCCATGCAGGTCTGAAAACAAATTCAGTAAAAGTCCATTTGAGTGCTATTGCAGCATCCCTCAAGCCTCTCAATGGACAACCTATTTCCTCTCATCCTCTTATAGCAAGATTCATGAGAGGCCTTCTTTTAACTAAACCTCCCATTAGACCACCTCCAGTGGCATGGGACTTAAACCTGGTTCTTGGCCAGCTTATGAAGCCACCCTTTGAACCTTTAGCCACCACCTCCTTGAAATTTCTTTCTTGGAAGGTTATTTTTCTCATTGCAGTCACCTCAGCACGCCGCATCAGTGAGTTGCAAGCTTTGGTGGCTAATCCACCTTATACAAGGTTCCATCATGATAAGGTAGTCCTCAGGATCAATCCACACTTTATGCCTAAAGTGGTCTCGCCTTTTCATCTGAACCAAGAGGTATATTTACCTGTCTCTTTTCCAGGACCTCATGCATCAAATGCAGAGAGGAATCTTCATACCTTGGATTGGAAGAGAGCTCTTGCTTTTTACTTACAAAGAACACAGCAACATAGAAAGTCTTCTCAACTCTTTGTTGCTTTTGATCCTTCTCATTTAGGATTTCTAGTCTCTAAGAGAACACTGTCCAACTGGATTGCTCAGTGTATTTCTTTCGCCTACCAGAGTAGAAACCTTTCTCTGGAGGGCCATGTCACAGCTCACAATGTGAGAGCCATGGCAGCCTCAATGGCACATCTAAACTCTGTGTCCATCGACCAAATCTGTTGAGCGGCCACCTGGGCCTTGGTTCATACCTTCACAGCCCATTACTGCTTGGACAAGGACTCCCGCCGGGATGCCTTGTTTGGTCAGGCTGTTCTCAAATACCTGTTCCATACCTAATCAACTCCTACCCACCTACCCTGGTTGGATGCCAGAGATCCATGGGGGGAGGTAGAGTCCTTTACAAGGACACACAACCTGGGGTCTTCCCCTGGCATCTGCAGCTAGGGAGTCCCCATATGTGAAGACTCATTCCTGCTTGTTCCTGGAGATAGCACAGTTACTTACCTGTAACAGATGATCTCTGGGAACAGCAGGAATAAGTCTTCACAACCCAACCCACCCACCTCCCCTAGGAGTTGTATCTCTCTATCTATCTTTCCTTTCCTCTCTCTCTCTTTGTCTCAGCTTTAAAACTCGAACTGGAGAGAGGCGGTTGGGAAAGGCGGGAAGGCAGCGCGCAGGCGCTGTGGGATGCTCCCAAAAGCTTTCTTACTGGACGCTGGGGAGCGTTCCCGCGCAGGCTCCGTCGGTACCGACGATACCCATATGTGAAGACTTATTCTTGCTGTTCCAAGAGATCACCTGTTACAGGTAAGTAACTGTGCTACACCTGCAAGCAGACATGCCCTTTCAGTTCCTGTACCCCCAGAGGGTTCCCACAACGGTGACCTTCTTGATGGGCTGGGGCACCCATTGCAGGTAGCTCCGCACCCAGGGGGGGGCCTGGTCCTTCAGGGAGAGCCAGCAGCAGATTAATCTGCTCAAGCTCAGAGCAGTCTTCCTCGTTCTCAAAGATTTTCATGCACCGCCTACAGCACCAGTCAGTGCTTGTCCAGACGGACAATCAAGTCACGATGTTATATGTGAACAAGCAAGGCGGCACGGGTTCCTATTGCCTCTGCCAGGAGGCCATGGCCCTCTGTTACTTCGCGACCAGCCGCAGGATGCTCCTCAGGGCGGTCTACCTACAGGGCCAGGACAATGGTTTGGCGGACAGGCTGTGCAGGGTCCTCCAACTGCACAAGTGGTGCCTGGACCTCGAGGTGGCACTCGGGTTTTTCCAGCTATGGGGCCTCCCCAGCCTGGAGCTCTTTGCCAGCCCGATCAATGCCTAGCTGCCCCATTTTTGTTTGTAACAAAGCCCCCCCCTCCCCCGGGTGGCGGCGGACACCTTCATCATCTAATGGTGAGGAGGCCTACTGTACGCCTTCCCTCCCACGCCCTTGATAGCTTGGACCCTCTTCAAGGTCCAGCAAGACAAGGCATTGGTAATCCTCCTAGCCCCATTTTGGCTCAGGCAACCCTGGTTCCCCTTGCTGTTACGTCTCTCGATGGAGTCCCTGGTCCCTCTCAGGAGCTCCCCGAGACTCTTGACACAGGAGGAGGACTCAATCCTCCATCCCAACCTGAGATCCCTCTCTCTCATGGCATGGCGACTGAACAGGTTGCCCTAGCACCCCTCAACCTCTCCAAGGAGGTGGAGGATATCCTTCTGGCCTCTATTAAGGACTCCACGAGACAGGCCTATGCCTTCAAGTGGCACCGGTTCTCCCAAGTGGTGCACAGATAACCGAATGGATCCATTTTCTTGCCCATTGCCTTCGGTCCTTCAATATCTCCTCCTCCTCTCGCAATCTGGACTCATCCAACTCTGTCAGGGTACATCTGCGCGCACTCTCCGGGCAAATCTCTGTCTGTGCAGCCCCTCATCACCAGATTCATGTGGGACTTGTTACTCTCCAGACACCCCATTTGATTGCCCCCGGTGGAATGAGATCTCAGTGTGGTTCTGGTGCAACTTCCCAAGCCGCCCTTTGAGCCCTTGGCTACCTGTTCCTTATGCTACCTGTCCTGGAAGGTTGCCTTTTTAGTGGCATTCACTTCTGCCTGCAGAGTCAGTGAGCACCAGGCCTTGGTAGCCAAGCCACCCTACACCAGATTCTACAAGAACAGGGTCGTGCTCCATATTCACCTTACGTTTTTCCCGAAGGTCATCTCAGACTTCCACCTCAGTCAGGAGGTAGTGGTCCCTATCTTCTTTCTGCAGCCTCATATCGACTATGCGTTGGCTGTCCTCCATACCTGAACTACAAATGAGCCCTGTCCTTCTACCTGCAGCGGACCCAGGGCCACCATAAAGCCTTACAGCTTTTCGTCTCCTTCGACTCCAGCCATCTGGGGCAGGCTGTCACCAAGCGGACCATATCCATCTTGGTGGCAGACTGCACCGCCTTCGCTCACAGTTGAGCTGACAATCCTCTGGAGCGCCAAGTCACAGCGCACAGTGTCCGGGTGATGGTGAGCTGTGTTGCAAGTCTCCGATCGGTGCCCATGGCAGATCTGCCGGACTGCCCCCGGTCCTCCGTTCACACTTTTGCAGCCCACTATAGCCTGGAGAGGGAGTCCCAATGGGACAGTGCCTTCAGACAGGCCATACTCCGTAACCTCTTCGGGGTTTAGGCATTTCCTGCCCTCACTCTTGTTCAGGCTACCGGAGCCATGGTTCTCCCTTGACACTAGGGTCCTCCGAGTCTGTCGGTGTATTCGCCTGTGGCTGCTCACAGCCAGGCTGTGCCTTTTTCATACCAGTCCTCGGTAGCCTGGAACTAGGGAGTCCCATATGTGAGGACTAACTTCTTGCTTGTTCCTGAAGAAAGCGTAGTTACTCACCTGTAACAGGTGTTCTCCAGGGACAACAGGTATCAGTCCTCACAACCCTCCCTTGGAGTTGCCGTTCATTTTTGGCCATTTTCTTGGTTGGGCTCTAACTATGACACCTGACTAAGATGGCAGCCTTGGGTGAGAAAGGGACCACACGTGTGTTGGCATCTCCCAAAGAATTTTCTTTGAAATTTGGGGAGATGCTTCCGCGTGGGCTCCGTCAACGTCACTCATATTTGAGGACTGACTCCTGCTGTCCCTGGAGAACACCTGTTACAGGTGAGTAACTATTCTTTACCTGCTGGACTCGGGTAATTCATGTGGTTGTTAAGTAATGCATGGGAGTGAAATTGTTATGCCAGTAGAATGGGAACACGGACAGAAAATGGGTATGAACCATGGACAAAATAGTAACGTTTGTTTGTATATTTATTGAAACAAAGGACATTGTGATGTCCTGCTTACATGTATTTGTTTTCTTACTGAATCCTACCTGTACTTCAGTTCCAGTAATTTTGTTTGAACCAGGAGTTACTGCATGATATTGTGTGTGTATGTGTATACACACACATACAAATACACAAAAGAAAATACATATAGCACAACACCACAGTGTGCCCTTCGTTTCAATGAAGACACAAGAGGATTGTGAACAATTGCAAGAAGACTTTGATAAATTGGAAGACTAGATGCTCAAATGGCAGATTAAATTTTTTGTGGACAAGTGCAAAGTTATGTACCTAGGAAAGAAGAATCCAAACTACAATTACAAGATGCAAGGTTTCACATTAGGAACCACCACCCAGGAAAAAGATTTAGGCATCATCGTGGATTATATGTTGAAACTTTCTGCCCAGTGTGCAGCAGCGGCCAAGAAGGCAAATAGAATGCTAGGAGTGGCCTAGTGGTTGGGGCAAGGTACTTCATGCCGGAAGGTCGGGGGTTCAAATCCCACCAGAGGACAGCAACCTTGGGCCGGAAGGACTGGGGTTTCTAGTCCCACAGGTGCTCCTTGTGGTCTTGGGCAAGCCACTTAACCCTCCATAGCCCATGTTCCCTGTAAAATAGTTATCTCCAAGTTATAATGCCCTGTTCAATGTAATTTCAGTTTGTTCAATGTAAACCGCACTGATGCAGAATAGCGCGGTATATAAGAGAATATAATAAATATAATAATAAATAAATAATAATAATCATGAGGAAAGGAATGGAGAATAAAACCAAGAATAATATAATGCCTCTGTCTCGTTCCATGGTGCAACCACACCTTGAATATTTTGTGCATTTCTGATCGCCATATGTTGAAAAGGATATAGCAGAATTAGAAAAAGTACAAAGAAGAGCCACCAAAATGGTAAAAGGGAATGGAAGGATACCCTTATGAGGAAAGGTTTAAAAGGTTAGAACTTTTCAACTTGGAAAAGAGATGGCTGAGGGGCGATATGATAGAAGTCTATAAATTAATGAATGGAATAGAATAAATAAACATAGATCGGTTGTTCATGCTATCAAAAAGTAGAAAGGCCTAGGGGACATGCAATGAAGTTAGTGTAACTCATTTAAGGCTAATAAGAGGAAAAAAATATTCACTCAACGCATAAACTCTGGAATTCGTTACCGGAGGATGTAGTAAAAGCTGTTAGTGTAGCTGGGTTTAAAAAAGGTTTGGACAAGATCCTGGAGGAAAAGTCCATAAACCATTATTAAAGAGGACCCAGGAAATCTACTTTTTGCCCCGGGATGAGCATTGTGACCCTGTGTGGTTTTTTTGGGAACCTGTCAGGTACTTATAACCTGGGTGATCACTGTCGGAAACAGAATACTGAGCTTGATGAATCTTGGTCTGACCCAGTATGCATTTCCTATGTTCTCCGGGAACAAACAGGATGTCGGCCCTCACATATGGGTGACGTCTGCAGCAGCTTCTCCCCAGCTTTCAAACAAAGCCTTTGGGAGATGCACCATGCATGCATGGTCCTCTTCCTGCCCAAGGGTGGCATTTTGCCTCAGTCTCCTCCTTTTTTACGTGGAACCCACTGGACATGTCTGTTTTCCCCAGAAAAAGTGTTAGTTTCTTCTCTTGATTTTTTTCTTTTTCTGGTCGCGCGCACTGGTTCCCTTTCCTGCCCCCGAGCTCACTTGCCTCGGCATCTTATCTCAGGTTCATTCTTTTTCTTTTTCCCTTCGAGAGCTTCTTGACATGCTTCTCACCTTTTTTTTGTCTCTGGCTTTGCTGGAGGTTTTTGCCATTGCAGGGGCTGTTTTCTCCACCATGGCCTCGGCCAGTGGCTTTATTAAAAATTCTGACCGATGCACCAAACCATGTCACGTATCGACCCACACGACTGCTACCTCTGATGCCTAGGGCTGGACCATGACCCCTTGGACTGTGGTCTCTGCAAAAGATGACCTCCAAGGCCATCAAGAGCTGTCAGCAGCGGCAGGAGTTGTCCTTCCATAAGACAGACTGCACCAGAGTCTCCAGCAACACCACGCTCCAGGGACCCTCCCGAATACCGGTGAGACTGGACTGCCTGGGAACCCCGAGGCTGCGGGTCCTCCAGCCAGATCCCAGAGGAAGAGCGCAAGAAGAGCCAGAAACCCTTGAAGACAGAGTCGGAGGCTGCACCTGAAAAAGTGGGCAAGTCCCACAGGTCCCAGACCCGCAGTCCTCACCGTGAGTCCGAGGGGAAGGAACAGAAGCGGCTGACCAAAATACCCTGATGGGAACCATTGGCATCTAGCTGCTGGCCTTGGACTCCCGCAGCCATCCTGGTCAAAGACTCCCCCTCGATGGAGCTAGCATTGGGCCAGAGCCCCTCTGTGCCCACACCAAAGGATGCAGAGCCATTTAGCCTCGAGACCAACCTTGGAGCACAGGCTTATCTGTCTTCATGGCCCTGCAACAGACTCTGATGCCTGTCTCCGCCGGTTCATCATTTCCAACTATCGGGCCCTCGACCTCAAGGAACTCCCTGGATGTCAAGCCAATCCTCAAGTGCCTCCAGCTTTGAGAGATCCCTCTGCATCGGTCCCAATCCTCTGGACCGAGGTCATCCCCACTGAGTGCCTGTGGCTCTGACTGCTGGGCCTTCAGTAGCCAGGGGCAGTCGGACTCGGGGCATGACCCCTGAACCTAGGCCATCCTCGACACTTCCACGGATTACAAGTTGGACTGGGAGACAGTCTACGGATTCCCATCAGCACTGGGACATGCCTTTTGACTTTTCTCCCCCTGAGACCTGGCATCGGTCCCCACCCAAGGACATGGCTTTCCTCAACTTCGTGATGGATATGGTCAATGCACTGGCCTTCGAGACCGTCTCGGAGGAGGATCCTCGGACCGAAGAGTTTGAGATCCTCTAGTACGAGGCCCTGCCCAAAGGAGGCACTCTGTGTCGGTTCCCTCGATCCTGGAACAGCTGCTCCTCTGCATGTGGGAGACCCCCACATTGGTATCTATAGTGAGCAGATGGCTGGACTCAATATACGCGGCCTGCTGGAGCCCCAGCTTCCTAAAAGTATAGTTGTTACACAATTCCATGGTGGTGAAGTTGGCCATGCGCTGTCTTAAGAGCCAAAAGATGCCCTCTTTGGTGCTCCCGGGTAGGGAGGCTCATGCCTTGGACACCCTGGGCAGAAAGTGCTACCATTGCTCGATGCTCATTGACTGGATCCAGGTATACCAGCGGTACATGGGGCATGTACCTGGCAACATGTCTTCAGTAGTAGACTGGCTAATCTACTGAAGATAGCTTTAAACTAGATGTGTTGGGGATGGGTGAAGAAAGCCCCCAGGTAAGTGAATGCCCCCAGGTAAGTGAAATATTAAATACTTCTATAGAAAAGGGTAAAAGGGGCAACATCTGGAAAGAGTTGTGTATAAATGCCCATAGCATGGGAAATAAGATCCCAGATGTTAAGGCTTTAATAGAACAAGCTGACTTGGATTTAGTGGAGGTTACGGAGACATGGCTCTCGGACAACTATGACTGGGATGTAATTACACCAGGCTATACCTTATTCAGGAAGGATAGGGGAGGAGTGGCACTATATGTAAAAAAAAATAACATTAAAGCTGTAGAATTACAGGGCTTACAAGGGAGAAAGGAGGCACTGTGGATTAAACTAGAAAGCGGGAAAGAGTAATCAGTTTACATTGGCGTGATATACTGACCTCCCTCACAGGGAGAAGTAGTATACAGAGATTTAATAGAAGACATACGCAGCATTGCTAGGAAAGGGGAAGTGCTATTAATAGGTGATTTCAATATGCCAGATGTTGATTGGAACATCCCTGTTGCAGTGACTAAAAGTAAGGAGAACATGGATTCTCTACGGGGAGAATTATTCAGGCAACTGGTAACAGAAACCACATGTGAAGGGTCCATACTGGACTAGGTGCTTACCAATGGAGAAAATGTTTCTGATGTTATAGTGGGAGATCATCTCGCATCCAGGGATCACCAGATGGTGTGTTTCAGCATTTGGACTAGGGCTGATAAAATCCATTCAAAAGCGAGGGTCTTAGATTTTAGGAAAACTAATTTTGCCAAGATAGGCCAATACCTCAAGGAGTCGTTAGTGGGATGGGAACAGCTGGGGATATAGAAAAAACAGTAGGCAAGACGCAAAGGGGATACTTTTAAGGGCAACCAACCTTTTTGTTAGAAGGATAAATAAAGGTAAAAGGCAAAGGAGGCCACTGTGCTTCTCAAAAGAAGTAACTGAAAAGGTGAAGAAGAAGAGGGAGGCCTTCATGAAATACAAGAGATCAGAGAGCAGAAGACAGGCATGTATATGTGGAAAAACTTAGAGAAGCTAGCAAAGTAGTTAGGAAAGCAAAGATACTAAAAGAAGAAGAAATAACCAATGCAATAAAATAGGGGGGGGGGGGATAAGACATTTTTCAGATATGTTAGTGAGAAGAGGAAGGGCAAAAGTGGTATTATCAGACTCAAGGGTGAAGGGGAGAAATGTGTAGAAGTCGATGAGGATAATGCAGAATTGCTTAACAAATATTTCTGTTTGCAGATGAAAGGCCAGGAGCAGGACCTCAGAAAACACCCACAAATAGGAACAGAAGCGACGGGGATCTTGAACGATTTTCAGAAGACTGTGTTTGGGAGGAACTAACTAAACTAAAAGTAGACAAAGCAATGGGACCGGATGGGATACATCCGAGAATACCGAAGGAACACGGGGATGTTCTGGCAGCTCCACTGACTGACCTTTTCAATGCTTCTTTGGAGTCCAGAGTGGTGCCAGAGGGCTGGAGAGAGGCACATGTGGTCCCTTTACACAAAAGCGGAAGTAAAGATGTGATTGAAAACTACAGGCCGGTTAGTCTAACCTCTGTGGTGAGTAAATTATTGGAAATGCTGCTCAAAGAGAAAATAGTGAGGTTTCTGGAGTCCAGTGGATTACAGGATCTGAGGCAGCATGGGTTCACTAGAGACAGGTCTTGTCAGACAAATCTGATTTTCTTTGACTGGGTGACCAAGGAGTTGGACCGAGGGAGAGCCCTAGATGTGGTATACTTGGATTTCAGTAAAGCCTTTGACACCGTTCCACACAGGCGACTTATCAACAAACTGAGCACTCGAGGGATGGACCCTAAAGTTACTGATTAGGTTAGAAATTGGTTGAGGGGGAGGAGACAAAGGGTACAGGTAAATGGTGCTCACTCTGAGGAGATGGAAGTTACCAGTGGTGTGCCACCGGGATCTGTCCTGGGTCCAATTCTTTTTAACATCTTTGTTAGTGATATTGCGGAAGGGCTGTCTGGTAAGTTTGCCTCTTTGCGGATGATACCAAACTTTGCAATAGAGTAGATACCCAGGAAGAAGTAAGTAATTTGAGGAGAGATCTAGCTAAGCTTGAAGAATGGTCTAGAATTTGGCAGCTGAGATCTAATGCTAAAAAATGCAGGGTCATGCATTTGGGTTGCAAAAATCCAAGGGAGTGGTACAATGGGGAGGGGGGGGGATTGCGACCTGGGCATGATTATATCTGGTGATCTTAAAGTAGCTAATCAGGTAGAAAAGGTGATGGAAAAAAGCTAGAAAGATGCTTGGGTGCATAGGGAGAGGAATAGTCAGCAGAAAAAAGGAGGTGATAGTGCCTCTGTATAGGTCTTTGGTGTGACCTCATTTGGAATATTGTGTGCAGTTCTGGAGACCACAGCTTCAAAAGGATATAAACAGATTGGAGTCTGTGCAGAGAGTGGCTACTGAAATGGTTATGGTCTTCATTATAAAGCATATGAGGACAGACTTAAGGATCTTAATATGTATACTTTAAAGGAAAGGCAGGATAGAGGAGATATGATAGATATGTTTAAACATTTTCATGGCATAAATGCACAGAAGGAGAGCCTCTTTTGATTGAAAGCAAGCTCTGCTATGTGGTGACATCGGTTGAGGGTGAAAGGGGATAGACTCAAGCGTAATATGCGGAAAAAGCCTAAGGTTCCCAAACCCCAGGTACCTGCTCTGGCTCAGCCTGGCAGGAGTGGGGTTTTTTTGTTTGTGTTTTTTATATTTATCGTTTTACAATAATTCCAAGTGAAACACTTGTAGAGAAAAAGAGAACAGGATTGATTCAAAAACCAAGGGAAAAAAAGGACAAACCGAAGAAATACATGGTTCCCGTCACAGCCAAGAAACCCTTTCCCTGTTCCCCAATCTAGCCAACAAAATAAGAGGGGGGGATCACATAGGAAACAAACTAAAGCAATACATCTCAGAAAACAAACAGATGCCAAACAAACATAATTATATGGTAGAGGAAGGAGGTACCTCTGACCCGATGGATCTATGTGAGTTCAGAAAGGCTAGCAGCTGGGAGGGCTCAAAAACACATAAACATTAGATTGAAATTTAACCATGCACTTGCATGGAAATTTAAGGAAAAAAAGAGCCCCCAACTGCTGAACCCCAGGGCAGAGCAAGAGAAACTCCTTCCTCCTACATTTGTGTCTCCTTAGATAAATCCGGAAAAACCCAGACAGCCAAACCTTTATACGGAAAAACATTCTAAAAAAAAACACGATCGGTAGCAAGAGCAAATGTTACAAACAACATAGCTGGAACAATACCTTCAATTTCAGAGGATTCCAAAATAGCAGAGACATTTAAAATGTCCACCTGGGGGACCCCAGGTGATACCCCACCAATCGAGACCTTTTTCCAAACAGGTAAATAATAAATCTTAGTCAAAGGAGGATGGGATTCCCCAGGGACACCCATTACTTCTGTTAGGTACATCTTAAACATTTCCCTAACATTTAGGAAAATTTATCAAACGAAGATTTAAATGTCTTGCAGTATTTTCTAATATTTCCAATGTAAACTTCGTATTTAAAGAGTCCTTAACAGACAAATCCAACAAAGTCACTTTAGATTGTAAAGTAGTAGAAACAGTCTGCAAAGAAGAAATCTCTTCAACTTGCTTTTGAATTACCAGAGTTATCTTGGACCTGAGTGGAAATAGTCGAAAACTGGGATACAAAAGTTTCTCCGAGCTTCACAATGGCAGACCAAATAGATTTCAGTGTAAAAACTTCAGGGCGAGCAATTGAAAACGCTACAGGAACTCACATTGCTCCAGCTCCTTCTCCTAAACTCAACTGATCCATCGCCGTCGAACCCCCAACAGCTGACTCCACAGCCGCGCACTCCTTTCTCCCTGGCAGCTTGTTGCCAAGACGATGACCCGGAACAGCTTCAACGGCAGTTCCTCCGTGCTCCAGAGATAGCCCTCTCACAAGAATGCTCTCAGTCCCGTTGGAAGTACTCGTCTCCTGCAGACTCTCGGGGCTAGAAATCAGCAACACCGCCTTAGAAAGCATCCACCGTGATGCTGGCAGGATATCCAGCCCCATGCTGGCTGCCGAGCCACCTGACTCCGGCGAGCTGCTAGTGGGGCACTGAGCTGGCATCAAAATTGCCTGTTGCTGCGGCTGAAGCAAAAAAGAGTCCAGAGGACCAGACACAGAAGGTAATGGAGAGGTAGATAAAGGGGCAGAGGAGGGCTTCTTGTCCGTCTTAGCTTTCCTCTTCTCCATTAAGGAAATCAGCCGAAGCCGTGGCACCCATCGACCGCCCTGGCAGGAGTTTTTGACTCCTTGGGCATAACCTCTCTTCGTCCAGGAGGCCCAACCCAGCAGCCCACTGGGCGACATCTTGTTCTTTATGCCCACCGGTGGCCATCCATTATCACAGACTCCTGGGTATTGCAGGTGGTGAAGGAGAGTTACCTCCTCCACTTGACACAGGCACCCCCTCAGTTCTTTCTGGGAGAGCCCCCCAGGACTGCCCTCCCCAGACCTTACTGCTACAAGAGCTCGCAGGCCTTCTCAAAGACAAGGCGGTAGACCCCGGTGCCTGCACAACTTGAAAGCAAGGGGTTCTACTCCTGGTTCTTCCTCGTACCCAGGAGGATCGGTGGCTTCTGTCCCAACCTGGACCCGCAGGACTTAAACAGGTTCCTGGTGAAGGAAAAGTTCAAAATGCGCTCCCTTGGAACACTGTTGCCATACTTCCAGCTGGGAGACTGGCTATGCTCCTTGGACCTAAAGAATGCATACACATACATCCTCATCCATCCAAACCACAGGACATGCCTCAGGTTTGTGGTGGGAGGCGGCCACTATCTGTACAGGGAGCTACCCTTCGAGCTGGCCTCTTCACCCAGTGTTCAAGTGCCTGACGGTGGTTGCAGCCTACCTTTGTCTCCGGGGAGTCTTGGTCTTCCCCTACCTGGATGACTGGTTCATAAGGGGCCACATGACTGCAGAGGTACATCATGCAACGACACACGCCATCCTCATCCTACAGCACTTGGGATTCGTAATAAACCACCCAAAGTCCCATCTCCTCCCGTCAGTGTTTGGACATTTAGACCAAAGCCTTTCTCCTTCAAGAGAGGGCTGATCGCCTCAGGATGCTAACCACGGCCATGTAGTGCTGACACTCTGTGCCTGCCTGTCTCCTGCTCCTCTTGTTAGGCCACATGGTGTCCATGCCTGCCTTCCGATGAGGATGGCTCAATGGGGCCTCTGCTCCCAGTGGACCCAGGCCACAGGCCGGCTGAGGGACAGGATGGTGGTGACCCACCACCTGGCCAGCTCTCTCACTTGGTGGCAAGCCCCCCCAGCACCTCTTCATTGGGATGCCCTTCCAGGCCCCTGCCTCCCAGAGGGTCCTAACCACCGATGCCTCCCTCTTAGGCTGGGAAGCCCACTGCAACGGCATCTGCACTCAGGGAAGGTGGTTGCAGGCAGACAGCCTGCAGCAGATCAACCTCTTGGAGCTTTGGGCCATATCCTTAGCCCTCTGAATCTTCTGTCACCACCTGCAACACCATTCAGTGCTGGTCCAGATGGGCAATCAAGTGGCGATGGGGTCGTACTCCCTCTGACAAGAAGCAGTAGCTCTCTGCTCATATGCGAACCGCCCCAGGATGCGCCTGCAGGTGGTGTATCTGCCGGGCCAGGACAATGCCCTGGTGGTCAGGCTGAGCAGGGTCCTTCAGGCACATGATTTGGTGGCTAGACTCCAGAGTGGCCTGTCGGCTCTTCTAGATCTGGGGGACTCCACAGATGGACCTTTTCGCCAGTCTGGCCAACACCCCGCTTCTTTTCCAGGCAGCTACACCTGTCCCGGGTGGAAGTGGATGCCTTTCTCATCTCGTGGACAGAGGGCCTCCTCTACATCTTCCTTCCCATGCTGCTGATTGCCAAGACCTTGTTCAAGATTCAACAAGACAGGTCATCCCTGATACTAGTAGTCCCTCTGTGACCCAGGCAACAGTGGTTCCCACTGCTCCTTTGCTTATCTTCGGTGCCCCCGGACCTCCTGAGGAGTGCCCTGGGGCTGCTGTTGCAGGAGGAGAGTGCCCTCCTACACCCCAACTGGGGTCTCTAACGCTAATGTCCTGGCTGCTGAAAGGGTAGCCTTGGCCCTTTTTAACCTTTCAGGGGAGGTGGAGGAGGTCCTCCTGGCTTTCCCTTGGACCTCCACAAGACAGGCATACACCTTCAAATGGCAGAGATTCTCAATGTGGTGCGTGGAGCGACGAGTCAACCCATTCTCGTGCTCTGTGCAGTTTGTGCTGCAATATTTGCTTCACCTGTCTCAGGCAGGCCTGAAGTCCAACTCTGTCAGGGTCCATCTGAATGCTCTCGCAGCATGTCACCACCTTATCAAGGGTAAACCCTTCTCTGCCCAACCTCTCGTGATCTGCTTCTTGCAGGGTCTCCTGTTGTCCAAACCTCCGATCCTTCAGGCAGCATAGTGGGACCTCAGTGTGGTGCTGTCGCAACTCGGTGGCCAACCATTTGAGCCCTGGTTACCTGCCACCTGCGATAATTTTCCTGGAAGGTCATCTTTTTAGTGGCACTCACATCAGCTCCAGGGGTTGGTGGATCATCCACCCTACTAGAGGTTCTATAAGAACAGGTCATGCTCTGCACGCACCCCAAGTTCCTTCCCAAGGTGGTGTCTCCTTTTCACCTCAATCAGGAGGTGGTGCTCTCCACCTACTTTCCATGGCCTCATGCCAGCAGGGCGGAGACTATCCTTCACACTCTGGACTGTAAGAGGGCCCTGTCCTTCTACCTACAATGTACCCAGGGCCATCACTAAGTCTCACAGCTTTTAGTCTCCTATGACCGCAGTTGGCTGGGGGTAGCGGTGATCACCACCTGGGTGGCGGACTGCACTGCGCTCGCCTACGAGCAGACTGGGCTCTTGCTGGAGTGCCGGGTCACAGCACACAATGTCAGAGCCTGGCTGTATCTGTGGCAAACCTGCATTCTGTTCCCTCGTCGGAAATCTGCTGAGCCGCCACCTGGTCCTCAGTCCATACCTTCGCAGCTCATTAGTGCCTAGAGAGGGAGTTCTGTAGGGACAGTTCCTTTGGCTAGACGGTACTCTGTTATCTATTCAGGGTGTAGGCAACCTCTGCCCTCTGGCCCTTTGTGTGTTCATGAGTGCTGGTTTTCTCGCTAGACACTTAGGCCGCTCTGGAGACTGTCTTCTCAAAGACTCATTGCTGCTGCTTACGGTTCACTTTTTCCTGGTATCCCGTGGCTTTTTACAGGATTTTGGTAGCCTGTTGCTAGGGAGTCCCATATCCGAGGACTAACTTCCTGCTTATTCCTGGAGAAAGCATAGTTACTCACCTGTAACAGGTGTTCTCCGGAGACAGCAGGAATCAGTCCTCACAATCCTCCTCCTCACCGTGGAGTTGCTTTTTGTGTCATTTTTGCCTTTGAGCTATATCATCCTACTGAAGCAAAATTGCACCCTTAGGCGGGAAGGGGACCATGCATGCGTGGTGCATCTCCTAAAAGGCTTTCTTTGAAAGCTGGGGAGAAGCTGCTGCGCGGGCTGTTGGCACAGACGTCACCCATATGTGAGGACTGATTCCTGCTGTCCCCAGAGAACACCTGTTATAGGTGAGTAACTGTGCTTTAATGTTCTAGAGTACTTTCTTCTGGTCTGACCCTGCCTGGAAATGTGAGATTATGGAGGATACAGTAGACCTACTGTCATTTGGTGGTCAGAGGGTGTCTCCTACATCAGTGGTTCTCAATCTAGTTCTCTGGTACCCCCTAGGCCAGTAGGGTTTTCGGGATATCCACAACAAATATACATGAGAGAGATCTACATACAATGGAGGTAGTGCATGCAGGTCTAACTCATGCTGTTCATTGTGGATAGCCTGAAAACCCTACTGACCTGGGGGATACCGGAGGACTGAGAACCACTGTCCTACATTAGGTTTGGAGAGGAGGATTAAAAGCATTTTATCTGGAGCCCAAATGTTGTCCTGTGCCGCCCTCAAGAGTTTTTGAAAGGAGGAGATGCTGTAGGAGCCCAAGGGGAGGGGGGGGACTTAATGTGCAGCCTGGGAGGCAGCCATCCTGATGTCTGGCTGGGTCATATAACCATAGGGAGAATGGAGAAGGGAAAGAGATCAGAGGAGTCTTGGTTGAAGAGAATCCAGGAGCAGAAAGTGCCAGACTGAGCTTAGAAGTGTGAGAGTCTGTCTGCTGTCGAATAATGGACGCTTCCATATCGTCCTGCTAGACCAGTCCCAGATAAGTGGGTTGTGTCCCCCTGCCAGCAGATGTGAAAACAGAAAATATTCCAGAAGCTTTTTTTGACATCACCATGTCATTATCAGCCCGAGCCACTGGGGCATAATCAGTATTTCCCTGTCTCCAGCAAATGATGGATGCAAGTTCTTCAACTTTGGTGAAATCTAAACAAAAGAAGCTTGAAACAAGATTCATTTTTTTCATGAATGACCACCTGCAGGTGACTTACTAGAGTGCCACATAGGAGGCTACAGTAGGTACTCTTCAAACTGCTGCATTTTTTGGAAATCATGTAGACGGGAATTGGTTCAGCTCCATGTCTTTATCCTATTAAGGACCCATTGAGCAGTCAGAAAATTGGATAAGAAGTTTTAGAAAAGATTCTTCACAACTTCATACAACTTCAGTACCTCTCCCCCATCCTTTCACCTGCTCACCCCCACCCCCCCCAAAAAAAATATTGAAGGTGGCTCTTCAGAGGTATGTGACTGCAGGTCCTGTGACAGGGGAGTAGCACTGAGCTCAGCACTGTTTTACCTACCTTGGAGCTCTCCGGGGTAAGTACCAAGACTAAGTCTGCCTGTCTGCTTTGTGAGGGCTCCCGACATCATCTGTTGGAGCATAACTAGAGTAAGCCAGCTTGGGCATACATTGGTGCGGCGTCTGTGTTTCCCATTTTGCCCAATTGCCTATGTGCGCTAATTGTACTTCCCGTGCTTTGTTGCGCTGTATCTCCAGGAACAAACGGGAATGTAGTCTTCACATATGGGTGACATCAGCACCAACGGAGCCCGCACGGGAATGCTCCCCAACATCCTATAGGAAAGCCTTTGGGAGCACCTCATTGCGCCTGCGTGACTGCCTTCCTGCTCTTCTGACTCCCTCTCCTCAATTCTTCTTTTTCTGCAGAGCCAGCAGGATCTTTTTCCTGTCATCACAGAAAGCTTTTTCTCAGAATAGCGCTTCTGCCTTCCCGTATTCACTCCGGCATTGCCCCCGATTCTAGTACCTTCCATTTTTATTTCTTATTACTTTGTTTAAATTCTTTATTTTTCATTTTTTCTTAAAGGACCTCGTGTCCCTCATAGGCCTTAGGCCTACCCTCTCCACCATGGAGAAACATTCTAGCAGTTTCAAAAAATGCACTGCGTGTTTCCGGACAATTTTGTTCACAGATACACATGGACGGTGCCTCAAGTGCCTCAGTCCCAACCATGACCCAGACATTTGTTCCCTCTAAGCCAGGAGTTCTCAACCCTGTCCTCGGGACCCACCTAGCCAGTCAGGTTTTCAGGATAACCACAATGAATATGCATGTGAGAGATTTGCATATAATGGAGGCAGTGTATGCAAATCTCTCTCATACATATTCATTGTGGTTATCCTGAAAACCAGACTGGCTAGGTGGGTCCCGAGGAAAGGGTTGAGAACCCCTGCTCTAAGCAAATGACAGAGAGGACTAGGAAACCAGGCCAGCAAGTTGTTGGAGTTTTTCCCATTGGATTCAGTCTCGTTGGCATCGGCATCGGCATCCTCCCAAACTTCATCAGCTTCAAAGGTATCCAAAACCTCAAAGACTTCAAAACATAGTTCAGACTCTAAGAGGAAGAAAACTTTGATATCCCCGCAAATATCTTCACAGGATCTGAAGGAGTCTCGAGCTTCATCCAAGGAATCCAAAGAGACATCAAGAGGATTGAGGGAGAGTTCCTGTTCAAAGCACAGACACTCCCCAAAGACGTCCTCTGACACTGGCTGTCACACTAAACACCCCTAGCGAGAGGACTCGTCCTCCAAAGCTTTTGTGGGGAACTGGGAGGCCTCTGAGGCATCAACCTCGGCAAAGCCCTTGGTGCTGTGCTCTGGTATGGTGGCTGCAAGCCCCGTTCTGTCTCTGGACCAGACACCGGCAATCTCGTTGGATCAGTTTATGCTATCCATTGAAAAGATTTTAGCGGCTCTCCTAGCAGCCTCTGTATCCCAAGCACCAATGAATTCAGGACCGCTTACATCTGTATCGACATTGGTGCTGACATCAGTATCGCTACTGGTGCAACTACCTGATGTCCACATTTCCCATGCCTCCGCTCCACCACCGGGACCGGTGTTGGGAGCCCCATCAACTTAGTCGATTCCAGTTTCGACACCGCTGCTAAGACAGCAAAGGGAGGACATCGAGCAGGACTGGTACCATCAGCATCATTCACACAGTCATTGGCACAGACAACACTCACCGAGCTCAGATTCTGAGGACTCAGATTCAGACCATTGGTCCCTTGACTCTGAGGAGCTACTGGATGGCATCTGCATTGGATCTACGACCTCCCACCGAAAGTCTCCACCAGAGGACATATCCTTCCAGAAATTTATTCTGGACATGGCGGCAGGGCTATCAATACCAGCCGCGGCGGAACCGGAGCCCTGGGTGAAGGAACTGGAGATTCTACAGTACCCCACGGCCCCAAAGGAGGCAATAATCTTGCCAGTTCGTTAAATCCTACATAACCTGATGCTTCTCAGGTGGGAGACCCCGCTTACAGTCTCGCCCATCAGCAGATGCCTCGATACAATGTATCAAGTCCCAGAGGTCCCAGGCTTTCAAAGGACACAGCTATCATGTCACTCGATGGTAGTTGGATCAGTGATTCACTGCATCAAAAGTGGTAAGACACATGCGTCAATACCCCCCAGCAGGGAATCAAGAAAACTCGATTCCTTTGTTCAATGTTCTTTTCAGGCCTCTATGCTGGCAAGTAGGATTAATTCCTATATCTTATATATGGGAATGTTCCTTAAGAAAATCAATAAGGATTGGGAGGCCTTCCTTCCCTTCATCCCAGAGGAAGAGAGGCCAGCTTTTGACAGTCCTCAAAAACAGCTAGAATGTCTCCAAGTTTGTGAACAAGACAGCCTTCGATGCATTCAAATCCACCAGCAGAGCATTGGCTATTGTCATTGATGCTCGAAGACTAGCATGGTTACAGGCCTCGCACTTAGAGCAATGGGTCCAAGACAAACTGGGTAGCATCCCCTGCACTGGGGAAAATCTCTTTGGTAGAAACTGGAGAGAAAAAGCTGGAGAACTTGGAATTGATGATACAACTCTGAAGAGGCTCTCCAGAAAGACTGCTGACCCCTCTAAAAAGAAACCAGCAACAAAGAAGTCTTTCTATCCTAAAAAGAAGAGGTTCTAGCCTTCTTATTCACAACCATCTTACCAGCCTCAGGGCAAGCAACGGGGGCCTAAACCTGCTAAGAGTCCCAGAACTGCTAAGCAACAGCCGGCTCATCCACAAGCGACACCCAGCTTTTGACTCCATTCTGGGGAAAACAGTCATCTTGCCCCTGCAAAGCCCCAATCCAACAAAAATAGCAGGTGGACTTTGTTTCTTTGCCAGCCATTGGCAAATGATCACCTCAGAACAGTGGACCCTAAATTATCATTCAGGAGGGGTACCAATTAAACTTTAAACAACCTCCTCCACCTCACTTCAGAGAATATCCTCTCTAACCTATCCTCAGGGCCCTTCCCAAAGAGGAAATCTCCAACCTGCTTACCCAAGGAGCCATTGAGGAAGCTACACAACAAGAACTTCATGAGGGCTTCTTACTTCCTAATACCGAAGAAGTCAAAAGGATGATACAGGCCTATCCTTGACGTCCGAAATCTCAATAAATTCCTGGTCAAGAAGAAGTTCAGAATGATTTCCCTCGGAATCTTCCTACCCTACTTGCAGGAACAAGACTGGCTGTTTCCTAGGTCTCAAAAATACATATACCCATATCCTGATATATCCTGATATATCCAGGACACAGGAAATATTTTCGCTTTGCCTTTCAGGGGACCCACTACCAGTATAGTCCTCCTCTTTGGACTGGCACCTGCTCCCAGGGCCTTGACAGAATGCAGGTCAGTGGTAACAGCCTACCTGTGATTCCAGGGGATCTTCATCTTGCCTTACTTAGACAACTGTTTGATAAAGGCAGACTCTTTAGGAGAATTCTGCATTTCACTCAGAACCACTTTCGCAACACTGCAAGACCTGTGATTTGTAGTAAACTTCTCAAAGTCCCATCTAATCCCAACCCAAAAATTGGAATTCATAGGAGCAGTGCTAGACACTCGGCTATCCAGAGTCTTTCTACCACTAGACCTTACGGACCGACTAGTAACCCTAGTCATCCACATGCGTCAGGAGACAAGCTCGACAGCTCGAGACCTCCTTAGTCTCTTAGGTCACATGGTGCAGTGCATGTGGTGCCATATGCAAGACTACATATGCGCCTAGCGCAATGGACCCTAGCATCTCAATGGACACAGTCCACAGGACACCTACAGGACATCATTCGGGACCCACTAGCCCAATCCCTCCTATGGTGGTACACCTCAGCAAACCTGCTGGGAGGGTCACCTTTTCGGATGCCTCAACCTCAACATACTCTAATCACGGATGCATCCTAACTGGGTTGGGGAGCCCACCTCAAGTCAGTGTCCATACAGGGCCTGTGGACAACTTAGGAGTCATCCATAGAGATCAACATGTTGGTACTTCGGTCAATCACGAATGCCCTGCAGGTGTTTCAACACCACCTCGTGAACAGCTAGATGCTCATCAGGACAGACACCCACGTGGCAATAAGAACATAAGATATGCCATACTGGCTCAGGCCAAGGTCCATCAAGCCCAGTATCCTGTTTCCAACAGTGGCCAATCTAGGTCATACGTACCTAGCAGTTTCCCCAAAAGACACAGGTTCCACAATGCTTGTACTGGGCCAAACATTGATATCCTGGGTCCTTTCTTAATAATGGTTTATGGACCTTCCCTCCAGGAACTTGTCCAAACCTTTTTTTAAACCCAGCTACACTAACAGCCTTTACTACATCCTCCAGTAACAAATTCCAGAGTGATTACATATTGAGTGATATTTTCTTTTTTTAGTCTTAAATTGTTTACGTTATCAGAATATAAAAAGACTAGGGGACATGCAATGAAGCTACAGGGTAAATTATCGATCTACGTTTACCCGTTACACTCCGTTCATTAATTTATAGACTTCTGTCGTATCTCCCCTCAGCCGTCTCTTTTCCAGGTTAAAGAGCCCTAACCTTTTTAGCCTTTCTTCATAGGAGTATCCTTCCATCCCCTTTACCATTTTGGTGGCTCTTCTCTGAATCTTTTCAAATAACGCTATATCCTTTTTAAGATACAGCGACCAGAATTGCACACAATATTCAAGGTGTGGTCTCCTCATGGAACGATATAGGGGCATTATAATATCTTTTGTTTTATTTTCCTTTCCTTATAATACCTAGCATTCTATTTGCTCTCTTGGCCGCCGCTGCACACTGGGCCGAGGGTTTTAATATGTTATCCACAATGACGCCTAAATCCTTTTTCCTGTGTGGTGGTTCCTAATGTGGAACCTTGCATCATGTAACCATAGTTTGGGGGTTTTTTCCCTAGGTGTATAACTTTGCACTTGTCCACATTAAATTTCATCTGCCATTTTGATGCCCAGTCTTCCAATTTATCAAGATCCTCTTGCAATTTTCTTGGGTTTTAACAACTTTAGTTTTGTGTCATCTGCAAATTTGATAACCTCACTCGTTATTCCCTTTTCCAGGTCATTTATGAATATGTCAAAAAGCAGCGGACCCAGCACAGATCCCTGGTGTACACCACTATTCACCTTACTCCATTGGGAAAATTGACCATTTAGCCCTACACTCTGCTTTCTATCTTTTAACCAATTCCTGATCCACAGTAGTACACTGCCTCTTATCCCATGACTTTTTAGTTTTGCCAAACGTCTCTGATGAGGGTCCTTGTCAAAGGCTTTCTGAAAGTCCAGATACACTATATCAACTGACTCACCTTTGTCCACCTGTTTATTCACACCTTCAAAAAAAACATAACAGATTAGTAAGACAAGATCTTCCTTGTCTAAAACCATGTTGGCTGTCTCCTATTAGGCCATGACTGTCTACATGCTGAGTAATTTTGTTCTTCATGATGGTTTCTACCATTTTTCCCGGTACTGATGTCAGGCTCACCGGTCTGTAGTTTCCTGGATCACCCCTGGACCCCCTTTTAAAAATTGGCGTTACATTGGCGATCCTCCAATCTTCAGGTATTACAGATGATTTTTATGAAAGTTCACAGATTACTAATAGCAGGTCTGCAATCTCATATTTCAGTTCTTTTCAACACCCTCGGATGTATACCATCCGGTCCAGGTGATTTGCTACTCTTCAATTTATCTAATAGCTGTAATACATCTTCACGATGTATCGATATTTACTTAATTCTTCCGCACCTTTAAATACCACTTCAGTCATGGGTAACATCCATACATCTTCCTCAGTAAAGACCGAAGCAAAGAATTCATTCAGTCTCTCCGCTATCGCCTTGTCGCCTCTTAGTGCCCCTTTAGCCCCTCTATCATCTAATGGACCAACTGACACACTCACAGGTTTTTTTGCTACAAATGTACTTGAAAAAGTCTTTATTTTGCGTTTTTGCTTCCGCAGCAAACCTCTTCTCAAATTCTCCCTTTGCCTGCCTTATCAACACCTTGCATTTGACTTGCCAGTGCTTGTTCTGTTTCCAGGTTTCGTCGTTTGTCTCTTTTTTTCCATTTCCTGAAAGGTGCTTTTTTTGCAACAACAGCCTCTCTGACCTCACCTTTAAACCATGCTGGCAGTTTTTTGGACTTCCTTCCACTTTTCTTAAAGCGTGGCATACAGCTGGTCTGGGCTTCCAAGATAGTATTTTTCAACAACACCCAAGTTTGATGTAAGTATTTGCAACTGCTGCTTTTAGTTTTTTCTTAACTATTTTCCTCATTTTATCATAGTCTCCCTTTCGAAAGTTAAAAGGTAGTACTGTGGATTTCCTTATTATCCCTCCTCCACTAATTAAGTCAAATGCGATCATGCTATGATCACTATTGCCAAGTGGCCCCAACACCCTTATCTCTTGCACTAGATCTGGTGTTCCACTAAGGACTAGGTCTAATATTGCTTCCCCTCTGGTCGGTTCATGAGCCAGCTGCTCTAAGCAGCAGTCATTTATTTCATCTAGGAACTTTATCTCCCTAGCATGTCCTGCCGTGACACTGACCCAGTCGATACCGGGGTAATTGAAATCACCCATTATTATTACTGTGCTTTAACTTTTATTAGCTTCCTTGATTTCTTTGAGCATTTTATCATCCATTTGTTCATTCTGGCCAGGCGGTCGATAGTACACCCCCACTGACATCGCCTTCCCCTTTTTACATGGAATTTCAATCCATAGAGATTCTTCAGCAAATTTTGTTTCCTGCAAAACTTTAATCTTTTCTGACTCAATGCCCTCTCTAACATAGAGCACATCCCCTCCACCAATTTGATCAGCTCTATCATTACGATATAGTTTGTATCCAGGTATCACAGTGTCCCACTGGTTGTCCTCCTTCCACCATGTGTCTGATATTCCAATCATATCTAACCTCTCATTTAGTACTATATATTCTAACTCTCCCATCTTATTTTTTAGACTTCTAACATTTGCATACAAGCATTTTAGAAGACTGTATTTTATTCATATTAATCTGGCTATTGGTAGGTATGGGTAATTTGGGATCTTTAAGCTCTGTCTGCTCCATACTCGAGGGAATTTGGGCTACTTTTGACTTTATTAGAACCTCTCTACTGATATGCCCTAACTTCAATCTTTGGCTAGTATCCTTCAAGGATACATTCTTCCGAACCATGCGCTCTTGGGCGACTGTCGGCTTTCCCCTATTATCTAGTTTAAAAGCTGCTCTATCTCCTTTTTAAAGGTTAATGCCAGCTGCCTGGTTCCATCCCGGTTAAGGTGAAGCCCATCCCTTCGGAAGAATCTCTCCTTTCCCCAGAATGTTCCCCAGTTCCTAACAAATCCAAAACCCTCATCTCTGCACCATTGTCTCATCCACGCATTGAGACTCCGGAGCTCTGCCTGCCTTTTGGGTCCTGCACGTGGAACGAGAAGCATTTCGGAGAACGCTACCCTGAAAGTTCTGGATTTCAACTTCCTACCTAAAAGCTTAAATTTAGCCTCCAGAACCCCTCCCTACCACATTTTCCTATGTCATTGATACCGAGATGTACCTAGACAGTAGGCTCCTCCCCAGCACTATCTAAGACCTTATCTAGGTGGCGCGTGAGGTCCGCTACCTTCGCACCAGGCAGGCATGTTACCAGGCGATCGTCATGTCCACCAGCCACCCAGCTATCTACATGCCTAATGATCGAATCACCAACTATAACGGCTGTCCTAACCCTTCCCTCTTGGGCACATAGCCCTGGAGAAACTTCCTCAGTGTGAGAGGGTTTTACATCACCTGGAAGACAGGTCCTAGTTACAGGATCACTTCCTGCCACACCAGGGCGATGCTCTCCTGTCACGTGACCTCTCTCCTCCATGGCAACAGAGATGCTGCCAGACTGGAGGTGGGACTTCAGGACTATATCCCTGTAGGTCTCAACTTTGAACAAGCAAGGCGGGACAGGCTCACTTTCCCTCTTCGAAGAGGCCTGTCACCTGTGGAACTTTGCCATCTCTCACCACAAACACCTTCATGCAGTGTATATTCACAGCGATCAGAATCACCTTGCGGACAGGCTCAGTCGGATCCTCTACCCACATGAGTGGAATCTAGATCCTCGCACAGTGGCTCAGATCTTCCAAGCCTGGGGAACACCAGTCATCGAGTCACCCCACAGAACAGCAAACTCCTGCAGTTTTGTTCCAGAGTTCCATCAAAGCTAAGCCAAGCAAGCAATGTTTTTCACCTATATTGGGTCAGGAACTGCTTTATGCATTTCCCCCCCACACCCCTGATACCAAAGACCCTCTTCAAACTCCAGCTCAACAAAGGTACTATGATTCTCATAGTCCCCTTCTGGCCCCATCAAACCTGCGTTCCCCTTCTATTTCGACTGCAACAGACGCAACAGATCCATCTGGCTGCAATCCAGATCTTCTATCCCAGGACACCGGAACGGTCCTACAATCCCAATCAACACTCTCTCCATCTGACTGCATGGCTGCTGAAGGGGTGATGCTCCAGCATCTCCACCTTCCTCAGGAAGTAAGACATTCTTCTGGCTTCCAGGGAGCCCTCCGCCAGAAGGTCCTACTCGTTCAAATGGTGCAGATTTGGATCATGGTGCTCACAAGATAGCCTCAATCCCTTCGACATACCAGTGTCTGCACTTCTGCAATATCTGTTGTACTTGTCTTCTTCAGGACTAAAGACCAATTCGGTTCGAGTTCACTTCAGTGCCATTGCTGCTTTTCACAAGCCAATCGATGGCCAATCCATCGTGGTGCATTTCATGAGACCGCCTCCTCTCTAAGCTACTCATTTGATCATCTCCAGTGGCATGGGATCTCAGCATGGTCTTAGCTCAGCTTCTCAAACCCCCGTTTGAACCCCTAGCAACCGCTCACCTATGGTATTTGTCTTGTAAGGTCGTATTCCTAGTTGCACTGACCTCAGTCAGGCGCATTAGTGAATTACAAGCATTGGTGGTTCATCCACCATACACCAGATTCTTTCATGACAAGATTGTTCTCGGGGGACACCCTCACTTTCTACCAAAAGTGGTATCGCTTTTCCATATCAATCAATCGGTAATGCTTCCATTCTTCTTCCCAAGACCTCACTCTTCCCATGCAGAAGCAACCCTGCACAGTCTCGGTTGCAAACAAGTCCTGGCCATCTATCTGCAGAGGATTCAGGATCTTCGCAAATCCTCACAACTGTTCGTTTCTTTGACCCCATTCACTTGGGGCTTCCTGTAACAAAGCGTATGCTCTCCAGATGGATAGCAGACTGCATTGCTTTTGCTTATGGTAAAGCAGGACTCACCCTCACAGAGCACATCACTGCTGACAATGTCTGAGCCATGGGAACTTCTATAGCCAACCTTTGCTCATTAGCCATTGACGAAATATGCCAGGCAGCAACATAGTCTTCCATCCACACCTTTGTCGCCCACTACTGCTTGGACAAGGACTCCCACTGGGATGCATCCTTTAGCCAGGCAGTCCTCCAACATCTCTTTGGCACATAGCTACAACACCTCCCCCCACCCACACTGTTATTCCAGATCTGCATGGTGGGGATGTCTATGTCCAGTTGAACCCAGTCCGACCTTTCTGACCTGGTTTCCAAGTCTCCTGTAGATCTGGGAGTTAGGGAGTCCCATAAGGGAAGACTACAATCTCCAGGAACAAGCAGGAATGAATCTTCACATATGGGTATCGTCGGTACCGACGGAGCCTGCGCGGAAACGCTCCCCAGCGTCCTTAAAGAAAGCTTTTGGGAGCATCCCACAGCGCCTGCGCGCTGCCTTCCCGCCTTTCCCAACTGCCTCTCTCCAGTTCTTCTTTTCCGCGGAGCCAGCAGGTCGTGTTTCCTGTCACCGCTGAAGAATTTCTTATTTTCTTTTATTTTTCTTTAGTCGCGTGTCTGCCTTCTCGATTCCGCACTGGTACTACCGGTTCTTTTTCTTTCTTTAAAAAAAGAAAAAAAAAACTACTTTTTCAGTGCATTTTTCTTCTGGGGCCTTAGGCCTACAGAGACATTTTTCCCTCATGGAAAAACCCACCTCCGGGTTTAAAAAATGCACAAAGTGCAGTAGCACTATTTCTGTCACCGACACCCATGACTGGTGTCTAAAATGTTTAGGTCCTGACCACTCCATTGCGGATTGTGAGTCCTGTTCAATGATGTCCAAAAGAGGTTTACAGAATTGGGCAGCTAAGCTCAGTACCCTGTTTCCCTCCGATGCAGCTTCTGTGGCATCGACGTCTTCCAGGGCTGCTTATTCATCCCATGGATCTCAGGTAACCAAACTTAAATCTGGCTGGTCCTCAAAGAGTTCATCTCCCTCTAAGTATCGAGATGCCCCCGGGCTTACTCTTGAGGATACCACACCGGCAAAGTTACCCCGGTGGGAGGCTCCGGCTTCCAAAGCACTACCTATGGGGTCACAGGTTGACATCGATGGCACGGCCTCGACCGATCACCTGTTACAATGTTCTGGGGTACCGGCAGTTTCTACCAGTACCGGTATCCAGACATTGGTGGCGTCGATGGATCAGAATATTCTGACCATGCAGCATGCCATCACGGCATTCATTCAAGCTGCAACTCCTACGGTACCGCAACAAACCCCGTTGTCGGTACCCGTACCGATTCCGGTACAGGATCCGATTTTGGTTCCGATACCAGTACCGCTTGCATCGACATCAGCATCGACGGCAGCGGTACGCTATCCAGTGATGCCTATCAGTACCGGCCCGGTACCGATTACTCCCGATGTCGATACCTCCCGGTACGCGTATTGGGCTCTACGAGAGCATCCAGACAGTCGATACTTCGATTCTTCTGAAGACTCTGACTCTTCAGAGGCCTCAATTGAAGCATCGGGGATCCTTCCTCAGGAACCCTCTTCTCCAAAAAGGAGAATGTCTCCTCCTGAAGACTTGTCTTTTCAGGACTTTATTAGGGAGGTGGCCAAAGGCCTGTCCATCTCAGTGACCTCTGAGACTGAACCTAGAGCCAAAAAATTAGATATCCTACAATATCCTAAGGCTCCTAAAGAGGAAGCCACCTTACCAATACATGAGATTCTTTATGAACACATGTTGGGTATATGGGAGACTCCTCTTTCCACCTCCCCTCATTCCAGAAGGTTGGACACCGTGTATCGTGTTCCTCCTTGTCCTGGGTTTCATAAGACTCAGCTTCCTCACCACTCCATTGTGGTAGAGTCTGCCATGAAAAAGATCAAAAGTACAAAAAGGCACTCCTCTGCTCCTCCAGGAAGAGAATGCAGAACCCTAGATGCCTTTGGCAGGAAAATCTTCCAGGCCAGTATGCTTGTAGCCAGAATCAACTCCTATAGTCTCTATATGGGGATGTTTCTGAAAGAAGTTACAGATTATCTGCAAACCTTATCTCCTTTTATGTCAGAAGATAAGAGAGAAGAATATATCATCTGGCTTAAACATGCACAGGATGTATCCAAGTTTTCCAACCGTGCAGCCTTTGACTCTTTTGAGGGGGTCAGTAGAGCCTCGGCTATTGCCATAGGTGCATGCAGAGTTGCTTGGTTACAAGCCTCTGATTTGGAATCCTGGGTACAGGATGGTCTAGGTAACCTTCCCTGTACAGGCGAAAACCTGTTTGGCAAAGATTGGCAAGCAAAGGCCAACCAGATGGATGCTGAAAATTCTGCTTTAGATAGACTTTCAAAGTCTACTACTGCTCCTTTCAAAAAGAGGTTGTTCAAAAAGGGATCTTTCCCAAAGAAAGGGAAATTTTCTTCTTTAGCCTTTCTGGCTCTAGAACATCCAGAGCCCCTCACCATCCCAGGAAGGTTAGCTCACTTTGCTCCCAGATGGGAACAAATCACAGCAGAGCAGTGGACCCTCTCCATCATAAGGGAAGGGTACAAACTTCATTTCTTAAACCTTCCTCCTCACACCATGGTGAAACAGTTCAATTTTCCAACATCTCTCCTCAATCTTCTAGGTCAGGAGATTGCTACCCTTCTTGCCCAAGGGGCAATAGAAGAAGTACCCCTTCTTCAACAGGGTTCAGGGTTCTACTCCCCCTATTTTCTCATCCCAAAGAAAACAGGGGGCTACAGACCCATATTAGATCTCAGAGAATTGAACAAGTTTCTATGCAAGGAGAAATTCAAGATGACTTCTTTCGGAACTCTCCTTCCATACCTCCAGAGTCAGGACTGGCTTTGTTCTCTAGATCTCAAGGATGCGTACACCCATGTTCTCATCCATCCAACACACAGAAGATTCCTTCGCTTCCTGTACCAAGGAAAGCACTACCAATACAAAGTGCTTCCTTTCGGTCTGGCCTCTGCTCCAAGAGTGTTCACAAAATGCATGGCAGTAGTAGCTGCATTCCTATGCACTCTAGGATATTCGTATTCCCATATCTGGACGACTGGCTCATCCGAGCTCCATCCTAGTCAGAGGCCCAGACTTCTCTAGCCTGCACAATGCGTGTTCTTCAGTATCTGGGACTGGTAATCAACATTCCAAAATCCCATCTCACCCCTACTCAGTCTCTAGAGTTCATAGGGGCCTTACTGGATACCACAACTGCAAGGGCCTATCTTCCCCAGGCCCGTTGCCTACGCTTGGTGCAGTTAGCCTCCCAGATTCAGTTAAAATCCCATTTAACTGCTCGAGAGATGTTACAACGTTTAGGCCACATGGCATCCACGGTGCATGTGGTTCCCTATGCTCGCCTTCACATGAGAGCAGCTCAGTGGACCCTATCCACCCAATGGACCCAGGCATCAGGTTGCCTGTCAGACAAAATAGCAACCTCCAGTCGCCTATTTTCGTCCCTCCACTGGTGGAAGTCCACTCAGAATCTGTTGCTGGGGTCCCGCTTTCAACAGGTGTTACCCCAAGCAACCCTTACAACAGATGCCTCTCCAAAGGGTTGGGGACTCATCTACAAGATCTCTCGACCCAGGGCATCTGGTCTCCACAGGAGGCATCTGTTCATATCAACCTCTTAGAGCTCAGAGCAATCTTTCTGGCTCTCAGAGTCTTCCATACCCTGCTCAGCTACAAGACAGTCCTCATCCACACGGACAACCAGGTAGCTATGTTCTACGTGAACAAGCAGGGGGGAACTGGCTCTCTGTCGCTTTGCAACGAAGCTCTGAGATTGTGGGCCTTCGCCAGAGAGCATCAAATCCATCTCATGGCAGTATATCTTCCAGGAGTTCAAAACTCTTGGGCAGACAGACTCAGTCGAGTTCTGCTTCCGCACGAATGGTCCCTCCATGGGGACCAGATAGAATTTTTCAGATTTGGGGTACCCCAGACATAGACCTGTTTGCAAGTCCGTGGAATGCCAAACGTCCCCGGTTCTGTTCCAGGATTCCTTGTCAGGGAGTTCAGGCCAGAGATGCCTTCCTCCTTCATTGGGGGCAAGACTTCCTTTATGCCTTTCCACCTATTCCCCTAATCCCCAAGACTCTGTTCAAGCTTCAGAGAGACAAAGGGACTATGATCCTCATAGCACCACTTTGGCCACGCCAAGTGTGGTACCCTCTACTTCTGTATCTCTCTCAAGCTCCCTCCCTAGACCTGGGGTCTGCTCCAGATCTCCTCTCCCAGGAGGAGGGAACCTTGTGGCACCCAAATCCTCAGTCTCTTCATCTCAGGGCCTGGTTGCTGAAGGCCTAGACCTTCAAGATTTACAACTTTCTCAGCAGGTGAAGGATATCCTTCATGCTTCCAGAAAGCCTTCCACCAGACGTTCATATGCTTTTAAATGGAAAAGGTTTTCCATTTGCTGTGCAGAGAAGGGTCTCAACCCTCTTGCAATACCTTTGCATTCTTTACTAGACTATTTGCTGCATTTATCCCATGCAGGCCTTAATACAAATTCAATCAGAGTCCATTTGAGTGCTATTGCAGCATCCCTTAAGCCTCTCAATGGACAACCTATTTCCTCTCATCCTCTTATAGCAAGATTCATGAGAGGCCTTCTTTTGACTAAACCTCCCATTAGGCCACCTCCAGTGGCCTGGGACTTGAATCTGGTTCTTGGCCAGCTTATGAAGCCACCCTTTGAACCCTTAGCCACTACCTCCTTAAAATTCCTTTCTTGGAAGGTAATTTTTCTCATTGCAGTCACTTCAGCTTGCCGTATTAGTGAGCTGCAAGCTTTAGTGGCTAATCCTCCTTATACAAGGTTCCATCATGACAAGGTAGTCCTCAGAACTAATCCACACTTTATGCCTAAAGTGGTCTCACCTTTTCATCTGAACCAGGAGGTCTTTTTACCTGTCTTTTTTCCAGGACCTCATGCATCAAATGCAGAGAGGAATCTTCATACCCTGGATTGTAAAAGAGCACTTGCTTTTTACTTACACTTTTTGTTGCTTTTGATACTTCTCATTTAGGACTTCCAGTCTCTAAGAGAACTCTGTCCAATTGGATTGCTCAGTGTATTTCCTTCGCCTACCAAAGTAAGAACCTTTCTCTGGAGGGCCATGTCACAGCCCACAATGTGAGGGCCATGGCAACCTCTATGGCTCATCTAAACTCTGTGTCCATCGACCAAATCTGTCGAGCGGCCACTTGGGCATCGGTTCATACCTTCACAGCCCATTACTGCTTGGACAAGGACTCCCGCCGGGATGCCTTGTTTGGTCAGGCTGTTCTCAAACACCTGTTCCATACCTAATCAACTCCTACCCTCCATCCCTGAACTGGATGCCTGAGATTCATGGGTAGAGGTAGAGCCCTTCCCAGGGACTCACAATCTGGATGATCTCCCAGGCATCTCTAGCTGGGGAGTTCCCCATATGTGAAGACTCATTCCTGCTTGTTCCTGGAGATAGCACAGTTACTTACCTGTAACAGGTGATCTCTGGGAACAGCAGGAATAAGTCTTCACAACCCACCCACCTCCCCTAGGAGTTGTATCTCTCTATCTTTCCTTTTCTCTCTCTCTCTCTTTGTCTCAGCTTTAAAACTCGAACTGGAGAGAGGCAGTTGGGAAAGGCGGGAAGGCAGCACGCAGGCGCTGTGGGATGCTCCCAAAAGCTTTCTTTAAGGACGCTGGGGAGCGTTCCCGCGCAGGCTCCGTCGGTACCGACGATACCCATATGTGAAGACTTATTCCTGCTGTTCCCAGAGATCACCTGTTACAGGTAAGTAACTGTGCTTTCCTGCTTATTCCTGGAGATAGCGTAGTTACTCACCTGTAACAGGTGATCTCCAGGAACAGCAGGACTGTATTCTTCGCAACTCACCCTCTTCCCTATGGAGTTGTAGGGTTATTTTTAATCTTCCTTCTCAGCTACAAACCCAACTGAGGAGAGGGAATCAGAAGAGCGGGAAGACAGTCACACAGGCGCAGTGGAGTGCTCCCAAAGGCTTTCCTATAGGACGCTGGGGAATATTCCCACGCGGGCTCATTCGGTGCCGACGTCACCCAATTGTGAAGCCTACATTCTTGCTGTTCCCGGAGATCACCTGTTACAGATGAGAAAGTACGCTTACTTAACTCGCCTTGAACTTCTGAGAAAAGGCTTGCGCTAAATTCAGTTCCTGGTGTGAAGATTCCAATGACCATTTTGCTTCAAAAGCTGTTTTGCTTTTTTTAAGCTGCTTCTAAACTCCTGGGATATAGACTCTTTTTAAGAGAAATGCACATAAGATACAACTTATTTGTTTCAATATCTTCTTAATGTAAATCCTCCGCGCTCAAATAAAATGCCAAGGTCTCCCAGCAGGAATGTTAATGGAAGTTCCAATTGAAACAAGGTTCTGTATGGGCAGTTGTATTAAAGGTGATTAGCTATGTTAGGTTGGTGTGGAATGTATTTAAGAATGTTTATAAATAAGCTTGTGACTACTTACCATAAGTTTTTTTTTCTTTAACATAACTGTTGCATTGCAGTTGTTGGAAAGCTGGCTGCTGCTTGTCACAAGAATGTTACTACATTCCTGAAATAGTTTTTGTTCATCTTCATATACCTCCTTTCTTGTTTATCAAAGTGGTTTACAATAAGTTTGGTCAGAAAAAAACTACAATAAAATAAAGAGTATGCAGGAATTGGGTTTGATTCCTGAGTCGGGTCTTCTGCTTTCTGAGCTGGATGGGGATGCTGTGGAGGCAATATCTACAATCTCTAGGAGAAAGGAATCATCATTGTTCAGTAGCAACACACACCTAGTAGCTGGACTTTTAGGACCCAAGATTGCAGAGTCCTGGATCATGGTCCTCTGCCAATGACTCATTGCAGTGACTGGACTAAGTAGGTTTTAAGGGGGGAGGGGGGAAGAGAGGCTATTTGCACATGACCATAGTCCAGCAGAGGACCAGGAAGAAGCTGTCAGGTGAAACGTAAAATAAATATTGTTTTAAAATCACAGCCTACTTGGGAAGCAATGTAAAATTCATTTATGGCAATATTTTTCTAGCTATCCGTGGTAGTTTCTATGTCCCGGGCTTTGGGTTGATGGCACTTTATTTTTTTTATTTTGCATACTCGTGATTTTTTTTGGTTTCTAATCTCTTCATAGCAGCTGCTGATATACTTTTTTTGTTTGTTTGTTTTTTGCTATGGCTGTGCAGTTACTGTGGATAACTTGATGGCTAGGCTTCAGTCCTGTGCATTAGTGCAATGTCTATGCCTTGGTATTTGAAGGGTTGATCATTAATTAGTGATGGTCATACACATATGAAGTAACAAGGATCCCATAAGAAAATGATTGATTAAAGAAGAGTTTCCATATTGCCCTGCTAGACCAGTATTTCTCTGTCTCCAGCAGATGATTGATGCAACCTGCTGCACCTATGTTAAAAATCTGTGGAAGATTTAATTTAGTTTGTGAGTATCTGCTCTCTGGAGTGACTTCTTCACTTGAGCTGGATGAGGGAGGGCTCCCAGAGGGTCACCCTTAAAACCAGTGCTTTCCTGGGACTAGCCCACACAGGAAGTGTGTGTGTTCAGTTCCCCATCCTTATCTTGTTAAGGGCTCGTTGAACAGCCAGGATGGTTGGATCAGAGCCCCTTGCCCCTCTCCTCCTCCCCTGGCTCACCCACGAAAATTTGGATGAAGGTTTGTGCCTGCAGGAGTTGATAGCAGGGGAGTAACATTGTGCCGCAGCATTGTTGCTACTTGGGGCTCTTCATGGGGTGAGTACCAGATTTAAGTTTCTTCTACACTGAAATTATCTTTGGGGGCATTCCGACCTCCTCTGCTGGACGGTTCAGCCATCTAGTTTGAGACTATTTTGGAGGAATGGGGTGTTTTTCTCCCACCGGTTCCCACTTTGTGCTAGTGCTGTTAGCACATGTTACTGGTGCTTGGCTGTGCATTAACCTTTGTACGCTGCTATGCGCAGGTCCATTATGCACATTCTCAGCTCACAATGGTGTCTCTGTGCTTCAGCTGAACCCGCTGACAGGAATTGCTAAACCATGAAGGCCATTACGCTGCCTGATCCGTGGCAAGCGCCAGATTACTTCATTGGACTCCCTCTGAGATTCCTGAGTGGAGGCTTCTGCTCACCTTCATGGATTGAGAGGCCTCCTGGCCCTTCTGCTCTCTCTATCAAAGGAGGGACTTGCTTCAAAGGGAGGAAAAAACCCTGCGGGACCTCTGCAGCAGAAGCAGCCCAATCAGAGTTGATTCCGGGGACTTGGACCATCTTCCCTGTACTTGGGATCCTGACTTGAGTTCTGATGGAAACTGTGTAAAGGTGAGCAGCCCAATCAGAGTTGATTCCGGGGACTTGGACCATCTTCCCTGTACTTGGGATCCTGACTTGAGTTCTGATGGAAACTGTGTAAAGGTGAGCCTGCGGTTTCAGATGACCAAGGTAGTTTCCCCCCCCCCCTTCATCCATTTGTTTCGGAGGGAAGAGCTGGTTGTGCTGATCTATCAGATGTACTCTGCCCTGTGGCTGTCTCATCTTCTGGTGGCAGAGCAGGCACCGCAAGTGCACCTCCTCCTCTTTCAGGGAGTTCAGAAACCCTCCAGGACGTTTCCCTTCCTGGAGGTGCTGAAGAGCTTGGTGAGCATGGAATGGGACCTTCCCGACACCCCATTGAAGGGAATCCCATTCCTCAGGAGAATATTAATAGCTAGCTACATTTTCCCCAGGTAGATGCCCATGTGTTGGCTGTCGCTAAGCACACCACTATCCTGGTGGAAGGTAGTGTGGCTTCCTCCCTAATTCTTCAGACAGCGATTTAAGGGCTTATTGCTCGTGACCTGCACATTGCTGGCTTTGGCTTCACCTTTGTGCAGCAGACATGCCCTCCCAAGTCCTGGTTATCTAAATTTCTCTTTAAAGAGAAGCTTGTGCTTGAGAACTTGGCAAAACTGGTCAAGGAATTGGTAGAATCCAAATTGTATCATCTTCTTGAGGATAGGCCCAAATGGCCATGGAAGCGGTCTGGCCCATTTTCATCTTCTGTGTCCTCACAGTTATCCTTGCTCCTGGTACCATGATTCCTGGGGTTCCCTGCACGCCCACATATATTGCCCGGGAAAGTCTTCTTTCCTTTCCTCAGACTCTATTTCTGGTCTTGGTCCTTTCGCGGGGCTAATGCTACCTGGTAGGCGGCCACCTTTTTCAGGTCTGACTTCTCCAATGAGAGACACATAGTTTGGAGGCCCATATTTCTACCAGTAATGGGCCTGCATGACCTCAAACCACTGAGTGCTAAACATTTTGCAATGTGGCAATATGCTGGAATGCAGGGATCCCATCCCAGATGCCTTTGTGACACCTCCGTGTGGTTCTACAGCCAAGAAGACTGCCATCCTAGCCACCCTGGAAAAACTCAGCCTCCAGGCTGCCATGCTGGTTCCATGTGGTGAAATGGGCAAGGGCCGATATTCAGTCTATTTTTTGGTGCCAAAGGAGGACAGATTCTTCCTGGCCAATCGTCAATCTCTAAAGGCATCAGTGCTCACCTGAGGACCTTTAACTCCCATATGGAGATGATGAGGTTAGTCATCCGGGCAGTTTGGCACGGGGAATTGCTCGTCTCCCTAGTTCTGGCAGAAACCTAGTTTCACATTCCCATCCACGAGGATCGACATCACTTTCTGCGCTTTACCGTTCTCGGCTCTCACTTTTCCACCTCTCTGAGAATGTTCACTAAAATAATGGTGTAACAGCTGCTGCTCTGTGTCACAAAGGGATATGTGTTCATCCATACCTGGACAACTGGCTTATTCGAGCCAGTTTGTTGTCGGAAGCGTGCTGGGTGTCTGTCCTAGTGGTGTGGTTTCTGGAGAGTCTGAGCTGGATGATCAACTGCAACAAGAGCCATCTAGAGCCTACCTAGTTGCTAGAGTACTTTTGGGATGCAGTTGTCTCAGCTGACATTCTTTTGGAAGGAGCAGATTCCCATGTTCTAGGATTACCTTCAACTCCTCGGCTTGATGGCAGCAACGATCCAGGTGGTCCCTTGGGCTCAGGCTCATATGAGGCCACTTCAAAGGCCCCTATCGTTTCGCTGGCTGCCTTGTTCTCAGGACTTCAAGATCAGCTTCCCCTTCCACCGTCAGTGGTGGCCAGCCTACTCCTGGGCTCCCTAGTGGTGACCTCTAGTGACAGACACCAGCCTGTTCAGCTGAGGAGCCCATTGTGAAGGGCAGACAGCTCAGGGTCGCTGGAACATTTGAGGAGGGACATGGCCCATCAATACATTCAAGGCAAGGGCCATTCATTTGGCCCTCTTGCATCTCTGGACCTTAGTCTAGGACAGAGCAGTCCATATCTTTTCTGACAATGCTACATATGTCAACAGACGAGGGCACGAAGTATTCCGGAGTGAGTCTGGAAATGGCTCTCCTTTTTTCCTGGGTGGAGAGGAATCCCCTAGCCCCCTCAAGACAGCATATTGTGGGAGTGAACAATATCAAAGCAGACTATCTCAGTGGCTGCTCCCTCAACCCAAGAGTATGAATTGAGCCAAATGGCATTCCAGAGGATTCTGGACAGATGGCGTCACCTTGAGTTGGATCTGATGGTGACCCAGGCTGATGCCAAAGTGCAAAGGTTCTTCAGTCATAGAAAAAGGCAAGCTCCGAGGGCATGGATCCTGATCTGCTTAGTCTGTGTTTCCTTACCATTCCCCTAGATGTATCCTTGTCCTTAGCTGTTGTGTTTTCTATCTTGACTAGATTGTAAGCTCTGATGATCAGGGACCGTCTTTTACATGTGTTTGTGCAGACTATGCATGCCTTGTAACGTTATACAAATTAGTAGTAGTCCTGGTTCAACCTTGGTCAAGCAGATTCTGCTGTATGTATTTCCTCTGTAGCCTCTCGTAGGGCATGTGCTTCGTCACATAGAGCGTTTTCAGGGTCTGGTGATTCTGGTGGCACTGGATTGACTGTAGAGACCATCATATGCGGATCTGATGCACCTCCTGCAAGAACCTCCCCTGCACCTCTCATTAGCTCAGGAGCTCTTGAGGCAGGGATCATCCTGCTAGATGACCCAGCTACCTTCTCACTTACAGCCTGGCTTTTGAGAGGCAACACCTAACACGTAAGGGCTAATCTCCAGGAACAAGCAGGAATGTAGTCTTCACATATGGGTATCGTCTGTATTTATTTATTTATTTAGAAGGATTTAGTATACTGCCTATCATTAAATCAAGGCGGTGTGGCACATCAATCAAAATCAATAATAAAGTGTGGTTTGTAGCATGCAGCGTGAGAACTGAGAAGTGTAGTGTGTGGGGCAGTACGTTAGATTATATCAGTGAACTATTTACATAATGAGCTATATACATATATACAAAATGGGGCTGTTTGAGATGCGTGCTAGGATTGAGATTCTGTAATGTCTTGGAGGTAGGATCGTGATCCTTTAATGTCTTGAGGTAGAAAATTTATGTGAGGTCCTTGAAATGTACTGTAAATAGATCAGTCTTAAGAGGTTTTCTGAAGTCCTTGGTTGATCTTATGTGGTCTGGGAGAGAGTTCCATATAGCGGGTGCTGCCAGGGAGAGTGCCCTCCTTGATGTGGCCAGCCTTGTTTTAGCAAATTCTTTTGGTGTTCTGATGGTGTCTGAGGTTCCTTTTCTTCTTGGTCTCCTGTTGTCGTCGGTTTTTATGAGAGGGCGTAGGCTGTCTGCTGATAGGTTGTGTATTATTTTAAATATGTGTAGAAGTACTTTGAATTGGATTCTGGAGCTGATTGGGAGCCAGTGTAGGTGGTACAGTATGGGGGTGATGTGATCGTGAATTGTGTGATCTGTCGTGAGTCGTGCGGCTGTGTTTTGTGCTAGCTGTAGTGGTTTTATTGTCTTTTTAGGTAGTCCTTGGTAGATGTGATTACAATAGTCTAGGGTTGGAGTGATGATGGCTTGACAGACTGTTCGGAAGTGTTCATGGGCGAGGATGGGTTTGAGCCTTCTGACTGTCCTCATTTTGATGTAAGCGCTCTTTGTTATCTTTGCAATGTGGGACTGGAGGTTGAGGTCCTTGTCGAGCGTTACTCACAGGTATTTTATTTCTTGTCTTACCGGTATGATGGTGTTTAGGTTGATGGTGGCCGATGGTGAGAATGTCCGGTTTCTTGTGATGAATAGAGTTTCGGTTTTGTTGTAATTTATTGATAGGTTGTTTTCTTGCAGCCAGGTTGCCATTTGTTGGAAGCAGTTGGCTATGTTGGAGTAGTCTGGGTTGTCCAGTTTGATTGGTGTGTATATCAGTATGTCATCTGCGTATATGGTGTATTGAATCTTGTGGTCCTTGATGATGGTGCATATGGGTTGTACGTAGATGTTAAATAGCAGGGCGGAGAGAGCTGAGCCTTGTGGGACTCCTTGAGTGGCTCTGAACGGTTGAGAGGTCTTTGTTCCGCACTTGACTTGTAGTTGTCTGTTGATGAGGTAAGATGTAAACCAGCTCAGAGTAATACTGTGTAGGCCTGCCTCCTGTAGTCTGTTTAGTAGGGTTGTGCGGCAGACAGTGTCGAAAGCTGAGGAGATATCTAGGAATATCATGATGACGCCCATTCTGGTGTTGTCGATTGTCCTCAAAAGGCTGTCGAATAGCTAGATCAGTATGGTTTCAACCCCATGTCTGGGTGAAAACCGTGTTGATTGGGGTCCAGTGGATTGTTGTTGGAGCTGGTGTTGGACTGTTTTCTCGATGATCTTGGACAGGAATGGTAAGCTTGATATGGGTCTGTAGGCGGTTGGGTCAGTTTTAGCCAGGGTGGTTTTCTTGGGGATTGGACGTATTGTGGCTAGCTTCAGGGAGTTTGGCATTGTTCCCTTGGAGAGGGAGTTATCTACTATTTCCCGTATGACTGGTGTTAGTTCCTTTTTCGTTGCTTTGATCCAGGCTACTGGGCAGGGATCTGTAGGGGCGGTGCTGGTGTTGAGGTCAGTGATGATCTTGGAGAGTTGTTCATTCGATAGGATGTCAAATGTGCCCCAGCTCCGTTCAGGTTCGGATGTCTTGTATTTCACTGACATGCTGTTGTTCTTGGGTGTTGCAGTGAATTTGTTCTTGAGGTGGTCAGCGAAGATCTGTGGGTCTATTTGTTGTTTGTTTCTGTTGGAGGGTTCCTTGGTGAGGTTCTTTATGACGGAGCGTGTGCGGGAACGCTCCCCAATTAGAAAGCTTTTTGGGAGCATCCCACAGCACCTGCGTGCTGCCTTCCCGCCTTTCCCAACTGCCTCTCTCCAGTTCTTCGTTTTCCGTGGAGCCAGCAGGACGTTTTCCTGTCACCGCAGAAATTATCCTATTTTTTTCATTCTTTTTTGTGGTAGCGTCTGCCTTCCTCAACGCTATACCGCGGTTCGTTCTTTCTTTCTTTAAAAAAAAAAAAAATTGTAATCTTTTTCTGTCGGGTGCCATGCACCATTCTGGGCACTAGGCCCAATTTTTCCTCAACAATGGAAAAACGTGCTTCGGGTTTTAAAAAGTGTTCTAAGTGTGGTGGTACCATCTCTGTCACCGACACTCATGAGTGGTGCCTCAAATGTTTAGGTCCTGACCACTCCATCTTGGAGTGTGTTGCCTGTGGGATGATGTCGAAGAGAGGTCGGCAAAACCAAGCTGCTAAGCTTAGCACCCTCTTTCCCTCCTATGCAGTATCTGTGGCATCGACGTCTTCCAGGGCTTCGTCTTCCTCCCATGGATCTCAGGTAACTAAACATAAATCTGGCCGGTCCTCAAAGGGTAGATCTCCTTCCAAGCATTGAGATGCCTCTGGCGTTGCCCTTGAGGGACATATACTGGCAAAATTGCCTCGGCGGGAAGCTTCGGCTTCCAAAGCACTATCGGGGCTCCAGGACATTCTCGAGGCCTCAACCTCGGCAGAACTACTGGTGCCATGCTCTGGGGTACCGGCCGCTTCGTCCAGTACCGACACCCAGGCATCGGCAACGTCAATAGACCAGAGATTCTTGCCTATTGAACGCAGTCTGGTGGCTCTCCTTGCGGCATCGGTGCCTTCGGGACCGCTTCAGACAGTTCAACCGGTATCGACACCGGTACCGGTACCAACAGCATCGACATCGGCGAGTGTGTTGCCAACACCGAGTCATGCTATTTCCTCCGGTATCGACAGGCCGGCACCAGACCCCTCCGGTACCGACTTCGATCGGTACCGGTATCGTACTTTGCAAGAGCACCCGGACAGGAGATATTTTGAATCCTCCGATGAGTCTGAGGATTCTGACAGCTCTGTCGGTACCAGAGTACTTCTCTCTGAAGAGCCTTCCTCTCCTAAACGTGGGATGTCTCCTCCAGAGGATATATCCTTTCAGGATTTCATCTGGGAGGTGGCTAGAGGTCTTTCCATCACAGTGGCTCCTGAAGGAGTTGGAGATTTTACAATATCCTAAAGCGCCTAAGGAGGCAGCTACTTTGCCTATTCATGAGATCTTGCATGATCTCATGTTAAGAAAGTGGGAAACACCTCTTACCACCTCTCCTCATTCTCGTAAGCTTGATACCATGTATCGAGTACCTCCTTGTCCTGGATTTCAAAAAACTCAGTTACCACACCACTCCATGGTGGTGGAATCAGCTATGAGAAGGATCAATAGTGCAAAAAGACATGCATCTAATCCTCCAGGACGTGAGTGTAGGACTCTTGATGCCTTTGGGCGTCGAACCTTCCAGGCCTCTGCTTTCTGCCAGGATTAGTTCCTACATCTTATACATGGGCATGTTCCTTAAGGAGATTACAGGAGATCTAGAGCTTATGAGCCCTCTCCTTCCTGATGATAAGAGGCAAGATTATCTTACACTTGTCAAACATGCCCAAGATGTTTCCTAGTTCGTTAATCGTGCAGCTTTTGACTGCTTTGGGTGCATAAGCAGAACCTCTGCCATTGCCATAGGTGCTCGTAGGATTGCCTGGCTCCAGGCATCTGACTTAGAACTCTGGGTACAGGACAAACTGGGGAATATCCGTTGTACAGGCGAAAATCTCTTTGGCAAAAATTGGCAAGAGAAAGCTAATGAGCTGGATGCTGATAACACCACTTTGGATAGGCTTTCCAAGGCTACAGCTGATCCTGCAAGGAGAAAATCCTACAAGAAACCGTTCTTCTCTAAAAAGAAGAGGTTTTACCCCTCCTATACCCAGCAGGTGCATTCTGCAGGTCAGTCTGCCTGAAAGGGACAGCAGCCACCAAAACAAAGGAAAGCAAAGACTGCTAAGCCTTAACCGGCCCAGCAGACTCAGCCTCCACAGGGGCTTTGACTCCCATCTAGAGAACTTGGCCTTCCTGGCCCTCAACGGGCCAGAGCCTTCCACCATCCCAGGAAGGTTGTGTCATTTTGCCCCCAGATGGGAGCAGATAACAGCAGAAGAATGGACTCTTTCCATTGTAAAAGAGGGGTACAAGCTTCATTTCCTCAACATGCCCCCTCCTACAATTGTAAGACTGTTCAATTCTCAGACTTCACTCGACACTCAGTTGGGTCAAGAGGTCAGTTTACTTCTTGCCCACGGGGCAATAGAAGACGTACCCATTTCCCAACAGGGTACAGGGTTTTTCTCCCCCTATTTCCTTATTCCAAAGAAAACAGGAGGACACAGACCCATTTTAGACCTCTGAGAATTGAACAAATTCCTGTTCAAAGAGAAATTCAAGATGATTTCTCTGGGAACTCTTCTGCCATACCTTCAGAGTCAGGATTGGCTTTGTTCTCTAGCTCTCAGGGATGCGTACACTCATGTTCTCATCCATCCAACTCACCGAAGATTCCTTCGGTTTCTATTTCAGGGGAAGCACTACCAATACAGGGTTCTTCCTTTTAGCCTGGCCTCAGCACCAAGGGTGTTTACGAAATGCATGGCTGTGGTAGCAGCATTTCTTCGCACTCCAGGAATATTCGTCTTCCCCTATTTAGACTGGCTCATTCGAGCCGCATCAGAGCCAGAGGCCAGAATTTCCCTATCTTGCACAATGCGTATCCTTCAGTATTTAGGCCTGGTCATAAACATCCCAAAATACAACCTAACTCCCACTCAATCTCTAGAGTTTATAGGAGCTATGCTGGATACCAGGAAAGCAAGGGCCTATCTTCTACAGCCCCGCTGCCTTCGCATTGTGCAGTTAGCTTCACAAGCAGTGTTAAAAACCCATCTCACTGCTCGGGATATGTTACAATTACTAGGCCACATGGCATCTACCGTGCATGTGGTTCCCTATGCTCGCCTCCATATGAGAGCAGCCCAATGGACTCTATCCACTCAGTGGACTCAGTCGTCAGGCTGTCTATCAGACAAAATAGCAAACACAAGTTGCCTTATTTTGTCCCTACAGTGGTGGCAGTCAACCCGAAACCTGTTGGTGGGGTCCCCTTTCCAACAGCCCCCACTCCAGGTCACTCTAACAACAGACGCCTCACAGGAGGGTTGGGGGGCTCACCTGCAAGATCTCTCTACCCAAGGTACCTGGACTCCCCAGGAGACCCAGCTACACATCAACCTCTTGGAACTCAGAGCAATCTTCCTTACTGTTCAAGTGTTCCACACCCAGCTGAGCTATAAGACAGTCCTAATTCAGACAGACAATCAAGTAGCTATGTTCTATCTGAACAAGCAGGGAGGAACAGGCTCTCTGTCGCTTTGCAACGAAGCTTTGTGACTATGGGCCCTCGCCAGAGAGCATCAGATTCATATCCTTGCAGTGTATCTGCCAGGCATTCAAAACTCTTGGGCAGACAGACTCAGTCGAGTTCTGCTTCCACACGAATGGTCTCTTTTTGCAGACCACGTAGCCAAACGTTTTCAAATTTGGGGAACTCCGGACATAGACCTCTTTGCAAGTCCGCTGAATGCCAAACTTCCCCGGTTCTGTTCCAGAATTCCGGCTCAGGGTTCTCAGGCCAGCGATGCTTTCCTCCTCCATTGGGGTCAGGACTTCCTATATGCCTTTCCACCCATTCCCTTAATTCCCAAGACCCTATTCAAGCTTCAGAGAGACAGAGACCATATGATTCTCATAGTTCCACATTGGCCATGGCAGGTGTGGTACCCTCTGCTCCTACATCTCTCTCAAGCTCCATCTCTGGAGTTAGGATCAGCTCCAGATCTCCTGTCTCAGGAGGACAGGATGTTGTGGCATCCCAATCCCCAATCTCTGCATCTCAGGGCCTGGTTGCTGAGAGCCTAGACCTTCATGGTCTTAACCTTTCTCAACAAGTAAAGGATATCCTTTATGCTTCCAGGAAACCTTCCACAAGACGCTCTTATGCTTTCAAGTGGAAAAGGTTTTCCATATGGTGTTCGCAGAAGGGTCTTGACCCCCTGGCGATACCTCTGGAATCATTACTGGACTATCTCTTTCATTTATCTAATGCAGGGCTTAAGACTAACTCAGTAAGAGTCCATTTAAGTGCTATTTCAGCTTCTTTCAAGCCTATAAATGGACAACCTATTTCCTCTTATCCTCTCATAGCGAGATTTATGAGGGGCCTTCTAACTAAGCCTCCCATTAGGCCACCACCGGTGACATGGGGCCTAAATCTGGTTCTTGGCAGCTCATGAAGCCGCCTTTTGAACCTCTAGCTACTACCTCCTTGAAATTCCTTTCCTGGAAGGTTGTCTTTCTCATTGCAATCACATCAGCACGTTGCATCAGTGAGTTGCAAGCATTAGTGGCTGATCCTCCTTATATGAGGTTCCATCATGATAAGGTAGTCCTTAGGACTCATCCACACTTTATGCCAAAGGTGGTCTCACCTTTTCATTTAAACCAAGCGGTTTACCTGCCTGTATTTTTTCCAAGGCCTCATGCTTCAAGTGCAGAAAGGAATCTTCATACTTTGGACTGTAAAAGAGCACTTGCTTTTTACTTACAAAGGACACAGCAACATAGAAAGTCCTCTCAACTCTTTGTTGCTTTTGATCCTTCTCATTTGGGACTTCCAGTCTCCAAGAGAACATTGTCCAACTGGATTGCACAGTGTATTTCTTTTACCTATCAGAGTAAGAACCTTTCTCTGGAAGGCCATGTCACAGCTCACAATGTGAGAGCCATGGCAGCCTCAATGACTCATCTACACTCTGTGTCTATCGACATTTGTCAAGCAGCTACTTGGGCCTCGGTTCATACCTTCACAGCCCATTACTGCTTAGACAAGGACTCCCGCCGGGATGCCTTGTTTGGTCAGGCTGTTCTACAACACCTGTTCCATACTTAATCAACTCCTACCCACCATCCCCGGTAGGATGCCAGAGATCCATGGGGAGAAGTGGAGCCCTTTCACAGGGGCACACAACCTCTGGGGTCTGTCCCTGGCATCTGTAGCTAGGCAGTCCCCATATGTGAAGACTACATTTCTACTTGTTCCTGGAGCTAGCATAGTTACTCACCTGTAACAGTTGATCTCCGGTAACAGCAGGAATTTAGTCTTCACAACCCACCCACCTCCCCTAGGAGTTGTATCTCTCTATCTCTCTCTTTTCTTTCTTTCCCTCTCTCTCTTTGTCTCAGCTTTAAACTCAACTGGAGAGAGGCAGTTGGGAAAGGCGGGAAGGCAGCACGCAGGCGCTGTGGGATGCTCCCAAAAGCTTTCTAATTGGACGCTGGGGAGCGTTCCCACGCAGGCTCCGACGATACCCATATGTGAAGACTAAATTCCTGCTGCTTCCGGAGATCACCTGTTACAGGTGAGTAACTATGCTTTCTCTGTCCTGCCATAGTTTTCTTGCTTCTGAAAGCAAAGAGGGCTCTATTTGTGTCTCTCCTGTATGCGTGATTAGTGCCTTCTTAAGCCCTGGTGTCCTGAATGTCAAGTCGGCCCTAGTGCAGCAGACTTGCCAGCCTGCCTTACCTTCCTTCAGGATGGATTTAACAAAGGCCTCTCCTTTAGTTCCTTGAGGGTTCAGGTGGCAGCCTTGTCTTGCGTCAGGAGGCCAGTGGTGTGGCTCTTGGTGGCCTCACATCCAGATGTGGCCAGTTTGCTTCATGGAGTAAGACACTCGCATCCTCCCCTGCAGTCAATTGTTTCTTTTTTGGGATCCCTGCTTAGTTCTTCAGGTTTCAGTGTCTGAGCCATTTGAACTTTTGAGAAGGACTATTGAAGGAGAAGGCGGTATAGAAATACTTTAAAATAAATAAATGCTTAAGTATTTGTCCCTCAAGACTGTCTTATTGGTTGCAGTATGCTCAGCAAGATGTACCAGATGTCTGAGTTGCAGACCTTGTCCTGTCAGGATCCTTATCTGTCGTTCTCAGAGGAGGCAGTGTATACTTGGCCCGTTCCTTCCTCTTTGCCCAAAGTAGTGTCGTCTTTTTTTTTTTTTTTCTTGTCAATCAGGTCATCTGTTTGCCGTCCTTTCCAAAGGAACAGTACCAGGAGAAGGATAAGGTCCTTTCTCCGGAAACAAGCAGGAAGTCAGTCTTCACATATGGGTGACAATGGAGCCCGTGCCGTAGCTTCTCAGCTTTCAAAGAAGTCCTTTGGGAGATGTACCACACACACGTGTGATCCCCATCCTGCCTAAGGGTGCCCTTTTGCTTCAGTCTCCTTTTTTCCACAGAGCCCATTGGACGTGTGTCTGTTCCTCCAAGAAAAATTTGGGGGGGGGGGGGTGTCTTGCTTTTTACTTCAGTTTTGGAGCAATTCTTTTTTTTCAGTTGCATACCGGTGCCTTTCTCGCCTTCAAGGTTGCATTTTTCCTCTGGTTCCCTTTTTCTCTCAGAATTTTTTCTTGGTGCACAGGTCTTTCCCTGCCATGGCCTCAGTCAGTGGCTTCAAGCCTTGCGACCATTGTGCGCATATGTCACACATGGATCATATGATTGTTGCCTTCAGTGCCACAGGCCATGTCATGATGCCTTGGTGTGTGGTCTCTGCCAGCAGATAACCCCCAAGGCTCCTCCAAGGCCGTAAGAAGCAGCACAAGTCTATTTTTCACAAAACCAACTCAGCCCTCGAGTCATCCATGAGATCAGCATCCTCGAGGGCTGCTGCAGGGCCTTAGCCTCACGTGGGGACTGCGCTGCCTCAAGGTCACAGGGGCATCGAGCCAGGGGCTTCTTCAGGAGGGATGCCCTTCAAAAATCCAGACATTGTCGGTGGCCTCCTTGGGTGATGAGTCTGGGGTCTTGGAAGTCCTATTGCTCCCGACCTCGGAGCTCTCTCGACATGATGCCGAGGGTAATGGCTGGAAGCAGCCCTTGAAACTGCCCTGGTAGGAGAAAACGCAGTCAATGACCGGGGATTGGTGTTGGCCCTCAGAGGCCATCCTCATGCCTGCACCAGTAACTGCAGAGCTTTCTGGCCTCGAGGCCAGGATGATGGCCTTGGAACGCAACTTGTCTGCCTTCATGGCCCAACAGTGGGCTCTGCCCAGTTCCTCAGTCATCACTCCTGACCACTGGCCCCTCCACAGTGAGGAAGTCCTCTGGGGTGGAGCTGATCCTAGAATGCCACTGGCCTGTCCCAGTCTTGCTCGGGACCAAGGACTTCCCCGCACAATGCTCCCAACTCGGAGCGCAGGGGCATCCAGGGCCCCCGGGCCATCAGGGCTAGGGCATAAGCCCGAGGCCTGAAGGACCCTCGATCTCTTCTGACTCCAGGTTGGACTGGAAAACTGAGGACAAGTCATCCCTGGACATCTGACTCCACAGGGATGTCCCCTTGGACCCTTCCCCACCCAAGGACCTGGCCTTTGTTCATGATATGGTGAAGGCTCTTGCCTTCACCACTAAGTCCAAGGATGAGCCTCGGGCAGAGGACCTCAAGATCCTCCAGTACGAGACTCTGAGGACCTTACAGTGCCCATTCCCCCTCATCCTGGAACAACTGTTCTTCCATATGTGGGAGAACCCGGCCTCTGTTCTCATTGTGAGCTAGTGTTGGACTCTATGTACTGGGTCTGCCAGAGCCCTATCTTCCAAAAAAGCCCAACTGCCTCACAACTCCATGTAGTGGAGTCAGCCATGCGTAGGCTCAAGAGCCAGAAAACACACTCCTCTGTGCCCCCAGGCAGGGAGTCCCTGCCATAGATGCCCTAGGCAGGAAGTGCTTCCAGGGCTCCATGTTCATCAGCCAGATCTAGGCATACCAATTGTATATATGGGCATGAATTTGCAGGACACGATGAGAGAACTTGCCAGATTCTTGGCTGGTCTCGCCAAGGAATCTCTTCAGCAGTTCCGGACCCTGGCCTCCACGGTCAGGGAGTGCTCCAAATTTATGGCTCGGGTGGCTTATGATGGCTTTGAGTAGGCAGCTAGAGTAGCAGCAGTGGGCATTAGTGCCTGCCACCAGGCCTGGCTACACTCTTCCGACTTGGAGCAATGTGTGCAGGACAAGTTGATCGATGTCCCTTGCAGGGGAGAGAACCTCTTTGGCAAGCCCATGACGGACAAGGCCACCGAAATGGAGTCAGAGTTAGTGACCAGGACCAGGCTTTCCAAAAAAAGACTTCTGACCCTTCCCGAAGGAAGGCTTAAGGGTAAAAAGCCCTTATACGGAGGAAGTGACGTCATCGACTGAAATGGCAGCATAGATTGCGAGCTCCGTAGGGTAGCTCAGGAGTATAAAGAATTTTCCCCTATCCGTGTGTGAATATCCCCGAGTAAGCGAAGGAGTGGTGGAGGAGGGTAACCTGCTTCTCATGGCGACGAGAAAGAAACCGCAGACTTGAGAGAGTTTGCCTATGGGGCAGCGAAAACTCCGTCGGGCCGAGAAGAAGATGGCGGGGCAAAGCGCGGGAACTGGTGAGGTACCTGATCGGAGGGGGCAGCGGAGTGAGGGTCCAGCACAGGCGGAGACTCTGGTGCAAAATGTGACAAGAGTCGAAATGCAGGGCTGGTTCGGTGAACTCAAGTCAGAAATGCAGGCAATGCGGACGGAAGTTGGAGACCTGTGTGCAGCCTTGCGGGAGGAGATGTGTGCAATGGGACAGCGTCTGGAGGCTCAAGAACAGCAGATGAGCCTTTTGGAGGATCGGCAGTCCGCGGTGGAAGGCACGTTGAAGGAGTCGGAGGCGTGGAAAGACACGGTTATGCTCAAGTTGGAGGACCTGGAAAATAGGTCCCGACGAACAACTTACGCCTACGTGGAGTGCCTGAGGAAAAAGAATTTGTGGACAGTGAGAAAGTGGCGTGTGCTATTCTAAAGACTGTGTTGATGGAAGCCGGGACCGAGCTGATGCAGGGGGGCTTGAACTTGGTTCGGGCTCATAGAGCCCTGGGCTCTAGTAGGCCTAATCGGCCACGGGACATAGTGCTGTGTCTGGCGGACTTCAAAATTAAGGAGAGGATCCTGACGCTGATGCGTAATCGCCGGGATTTTGTCTGGCAAGGATATAATATTCAGATTTTCCCGGATCTGGCGGCTGGAACTCTGCAGCGGAGAAGGGACATGCAGCCAGTCACAGCAATCCTGCGGAGGGAAAATGTCCGGTACCGCTGGCTGTACCACCTTGGCATCCTGTTTACTGTGGGGCTAAAGAATTGGAGGCCCGCACAGTATCGGAGGCAATGGCTGCGGTTCAAGGTGCGGGGTTTGGGGCCTACTCGATCGCCAGCCCCGGAGGGAGCTGGGGGCGAGCGGAGACACCAGGGCCTCGGAGGAGCAACGTGGAAGGGCGCAGGAGTCCCGTCGTTGCCGGTGAAGAGCAAGCCGGAGGCCTTACTGTGGAGGGAACACATGAGAGTGCGGGACTTCCTAAATTATTTGAATTGGGAGCGGGACCCTCAACGGGACTTTCTCTGCCTGTATATAGAAAGTAATATTTAAGTATTGTACTTGTTAGACAGGTTTTTTGATGTTTGAGTATACTGTGGTGTAGTAGCAACTTGTATGTTAATGAGGGGGGCGAATGGGTGGGGGGGTGGGGTTGTTGGGGTAAATGGGGCTGAGGGGAGTATATGGGGGATTGTAGGTTAGTGGGGGGTAGTTGGGGGGGGGGCTGGGTGAGGGGAGGGGAGTGTGGGGGGTGGATGGGGATGCGTATAGAGGGGGTGGGCGGGAAGTTTACTTGGGAGCTGCCAGGGGTTGATGAGCACTACTCAAGGGAGACCTCCTGGAGGTGGAGGGGGAATGGTAGGGGGGGGGGGGGGGGGGAGAGGGGAGAGGGATTCGGGTGGGGAGGGGGGGAGGGAGGGTGGGGGGCAGGGGCGGAGGGGAGAGCTAGGGGGGCTGGGATCGGGAGGGTGGGGGGAGGGGGGAGAGAAGGGAGAACGGGGGGGGGACAAGAGTGGGGCAACAGAGGTGGACCATAGCCACGCTGAATGTGCGGGGGTTGGGCACCTGGAGGAAGAGGCGGTATGGTGGAGCGTTGAAGGGGTTAGGTTGAAGGCTGATTTTATTTGTCTCCAGGAAACCCACTTGAAAGTAGGCCAGGAAAGGTTCTTACAAACGAGGAGGTATCCCCGGGTGATGTTTGGCAGGGCAGAGGGCGGAGGATCGGAAAGGGGGGGGTGGTGGGTATTTTGGTGGGGGAGCACTGGGTAGATAAGGTGGTGGGGGAATATCGAGACAAACGTGGGTCGGGCGGTGGGGCCTTAAAATTCAAGTTGGAAGGGAACAGGTCTGGTAGTGAGCTTGTATGGCCCTAATGATAGGCAGGGAGATTTTCTTTGTCCGTATGCAGGAGGAATTGGGGACGTTAAGTGATGCCCCCCTTATAATTGGGGGCGACTTTAACTTGACGGTGAATCCAAGGGTAGATAATGGGGGGGGACGTGGGCTGGGGTCGGCGGGGGGATAGGGTGAAATTGCTCCATTTTGAAGGAAAGGTTAGCGGTGGAAGATGTTGGCGGATGTCAACACCCTGGGTGCAAGCAATATACGTTTACTCGGCGCCCCATGGTACCTATAGTAGGTTGCTATTGGTGCGGGCGGGGGGCAGCTGGTTGAATAGGGTGGATGAGGTTGATCAGGGCCCCATCACGTGGACGGATCACGCGCCTGTATGGGTGCGGTTTAATTTGGGGTATGTGGACGGGGGGATCAAATTCTGGAGGCTTAATGAAGCCGTGGTTGGAGGAGCCAAGGGTGGTTGAGGATATTAGGAAGGTGGTTCGGGAATATCAGGAATTTAATTTGACTGGTGAGGTTGAGTTAGGGATGGTGTGGGATGGGCTTAAGGCGGTGGTGAGGGGGCATCTGGTGCAGGCAGCGGCCAGGGTTCGCCGTAGGATGGGGGGAAACGAGCGCCAATTGTTGCAAGATATCAAGCGCTGGGAGGAGAGGGTGCATGAAAGAGGGGGGGGAGGTGGGGGGGTTATTGTGAAATTGGAAGGAGTTGCGGGGGCAACTGGAGCAATTGAGGGCCAGCGATTTGGCCTATGAACTACGGGTTCTGAAGCAGAGGTGGGTTGAGGGAGGTAATAAGTGGGGCGGAGATTAGCTCAACGGCTACGTACTAAGGCGATGAGGGCGATATTGGAGGCACCCGGGGAGCAGGAGGACGGTTGGTTCATGGGAATAATGAGATTCGGGAGACTTTTGCGGGCTATTATCAGTCTTTGTATGCGAGTGAGGTGCGGGGGGGGATAGGTCCATGTGTAGACTATCTGCAGGATTGCACCCTACCCACATTGTCTCTTGAGAAGAAGGAATGGCTGGACCGTCCCATAGCGGAGGGGAGGTGCTACAGGCGATTGGGTCGTTGAAAAGGGGTAAGGCCCCGGGATTAGACGGATTGTCGGGACGCTTTTTCTCCAGTGTTCAAACCCCTTCTGGGGCCTTTGTTGGTGGAAGTCTTTAATGGGGTGTTATCGGGGGGGCAGACTCCAAATTCTATGAGGGAAGCTGGGATTACAGTTATCCCTAAACCCGGAAAGGACCCGATGGTCTGTGGCTCATATAGGCCCATCTCTTTACTGAATGTGGATGCCAAATTGTTTGCAAAGGTTTTAGCGAATAGACTAGCTCTGGTGATGCCTGAGTTGATACATCCAGACCAAACAGGGTTTATCTCGGGGAGGCAAGGCGGAGACAATATTCGTAAGATTTGTAATCTTACCTGGGAGGTCCAGAGGACAGGGCAGCGGGCGGTTTTCCTAACGGTAGATGCGGAAAAGGCATTCGATAGGGTGGAGTGGCCCTTTATGCTTAGTGTGTTGGAGAAAGTGGGGGTGGGTCCTAACTTTGTTCACTGGGTTCAAGCGCTCTATAAAGATCCTCGGGCTCGGGTACGGGTCAATGGCAGCTACTCAGGAGCGTTTGCGTTGGGGAGGGGGACTAGGCAGGGGTGGCCCATTGTCCCCTCTGCGGTTATTGAACCATTGGCGGCGAGGATTAGGGGGTCCCCTGATATTAAGGGGATCCTTATGAATTCCCAGGAGGTTAAGATTACGCTATTTGCGGATGATGTCATTTTTACGCTACGGGAACCCCTGGTCACCTTACCAAATTTGATGCATGAGATTGCGGCATATAGTCGGGTATCGGGGTACAAGATAAATGATAGTAAATCGGAGATCTTAGGATTCAATCTAACACCTGCTTTGGAGGGGGGGCTGCGCGGCGGTTTTGCGTTTAAGTGGGTGGGGGAAGGCTTTCGGTATCTGGGGATTCAGCTGGGGCGGAATATGGAGGGATTGGCGCGGGTCAACTATGGGGGGCTTTTGAATGAAGTGTGCCGGGATTTGCAACGGTGGAAAGGGTTGTTTCTTACGTGGTTAGGTAGGATTGCGGTATTGAAAATGAATGTTCTGCCGCGGTTTTTTGTTTTTGTTGGGTTCTCTTCCATGCAAGGTGTCCCGGAACTTTTTGAAACGAGCGCAGCGGCTGATGATGGAGTTTATCTGGGCGGGACAGCGCCCGAGGGTGGGGAGGCTTGTTATGTATCGCCCGAGTAGGGAGGGGGGACTGGGTGTTCCCTGGTTGGAAAAGTACTATTTGGCTTCCCAGTTGAGGGCCTTTGATTAGTTGGCCGGGAGGCGAGATGGAGCCCCCTCGGTGGGTGCCGTGGGCGCCGGGGCCGAGCACGGGAACGAGATTGGGGGCATGGAGCTGGGCCCCGGGCGGGGGGGGGGAAGGGGGGCCAGACGAGAATCCTTTCCGGGCCTTGACAAAGGGGCTCTGGGTAAGGTGGCGGAGTCCGCTGTTAGGGGGAAAGAGATATACTCGGGGAATGTCTATTATGGGGGTTCAGGAGTTTGCCCCGGGGAGAGAGGAGGGGTGTTTCGGGAATGGAGGGAAAAGGGGTTACGGGATATGGGACAGTTGCTCCATGCGGGGGGGGGGGGGGGGGGTGGAAGAGTTGGGGGGAATTAATGGCTGAGTTTGGGCTGGCTGGGAGCGGGTTCTTTGCATATCTGCAGGTAGTGTCATTTATGGGTAAGCGAGAGGTTCAAAGTAGAAATGCTCCAAGCGGCTACGGTGGTTGAAAATCTCTTGGTGCAAGGGGAGCGGTGGGGTGCAACCACCCATTTTTATAAGGAATTGATTCGGTTGGGGGGGGTGGGAGCGAGTATACGGGGTGAAGTGGCCTGGGAGAAGAGGTTGGGAGGGGAGTGGGACCGAGAGCGCTGGAGGGACATCTATGTGTGGTCTCGGAGGTTGGCTCCAGGCACTACGTATTTGGAGAGTAGTTTGAAGATTCGCTACCAGACTTATTGGACGCCGTGGAAAATGAGGGCTTTTAGGAAGGAGGAGTTAGGGCTATTTTGGAGGGGTGTGGGGAGCGAGGGGACCTATTTCCTTTGTTGTGGGATTGCCCGATAGTTCGGCCTCTGTGGACGGACTGGGAGGGGGTTATAAGGGAGATAACGGGGATTAGGGTGGTCTTGACTCCAGCCAAGGTGTGTTGCTGAATGAATTGGAGGGAGAGGGGATCGGGAGGTACAACTGATGATTGGCTATTGTATAGCGGCAGCACGGGGCGAGATTTTGCGGAGATGGAGGAGTATAGCTCCCCCTTCTAGGGGGATATTATGGCCGTTTAACTGGGCTGCGGGGAGTGTGTGAAATTGCGGCTTATGGGACACATAGGGTGCCGCACTTCCGACGTGTGTGGCAGAGCTATGATGCGTGGTTGCAGAGGGGCAGGGGAGGGGTGGGTAAGGGGAAGTAGGCTCAGGGGCTGTTAGGCGGGGACGGGGGGGGGGGAACGGGTAGGCTTGATCCAGGGTGGGGGGGGGGGTTTGAGGAGACACGGGCTGGCCGGAGTTGGGGAGGGGGTGAGCTTCTTTGAGGACAGATCAGGGGAGCTCTTTATATGGAGGAGGGTGACCAGGCCCTGGGAGGGATGAGAGGGGGGAAGAAGTTTTGCTTGCTAGTTCGTATATAGGGGGGGGGGGATTATGTTGACATGTTTGTTTATTATGGAAGGTGTGAGATGTATCTTGTTAAAAACTAATAAAGACAAAGTTACAAAAAAAAAAAAGCCCTTATACCCCAAGAAGAAGAAGGCTTACAGAAACTACCCTCAGTACTTGGCCTTACCAGCTTCCCAACAGGGCCAGCAGGTCAAGGGGCAAGGGCATGGCCCTTCTAAGCCTAAGACCCCCCAAACCATAGACCGCGCCTCCGGAGCATCTTGGTGGGGATTTTGACTCCTTGGGCATAGCCTCTCTTCCCCCGGGAGGCCTTTCCCTGCAGCACATGGGGGGGGGGACATTTGGTATTTTGCACTGACCAGTGGTCCCTCATAACCACCGACACATGGACCTTACAGGTGGTGAGGGAGGGTTACCTCCTGCACCTCGAATAGATCCCCCCCCCCCCACTATTCTTTTTAGGAGAGCCCCCTATGAATCTCTTTCATAGGGGCCTGCTCCAAAAGGAACTTGCAAGTCTTCTGGCAGACATGGCAGTGGAACCGTCCCCTTCCACCTAAAGGGAAAGGGGTTCTACTCTCACTACTTCCTGGTACCCAAAAGGACCGGGGGCCACCCGGCTGTCCCCCCCCCCCGGGTGGCCAGCCGGCTGTACCATCTCTGGTGGCTCCAGCAGATGGACCTCTTTGCCAGGCCAGCCAATGCTCAGCTGTCCCACTTCTGCTCCAGGCAGCCACATCCCTCGCGGGTGGCAGCGGATGCGTTCCTCATTCCATGGACGGGGACTTCCTCTATGCCTTCTCACCCACACTGCCAAGACACTGTTCAAGGTCCAGCTCGACAGAGCCACCTTGATACTGGTGGCTTCTCAGTGGGCCCAGCAGTCATGGTTTCCCCCTGCTCCTCCACCTGTCCTAGGTGCCTGTCCTAGGTGCAGGAGGACTGCTATCTCCTACAGCTCGATCTGGGGTCCCTGACTCTGATGATTTGGCTGCTGAAAGGGTGGTCTTTGCCCACTTCAATCTCTCAAGCGAAGTGGAAGAGGTCATCCTGGCCTCCTGCAAAACTTCCACCTGCTGGGCCTACTCCTTCAAGTGGCAAAGATTTTCTGTGTGGTGTGTAGAGAAGCTGATCAACCCCCTTCTCCTGTTCTTTCCAGCTGGTTCTGTAGTACCTACTTCACCTGTCCTAGGCAGGGCTGCAGTCCAACTCCATTAGAATACACCTTGGTGCACTTTTGGTGCACCACCATCTTGTCGAGGACAAGCCCCTCTCCGCTCAGCCCCTCGTGACTCGCTTCGTAAGGGGCCTACTACTCTCAAGGTAGCGGCAGAGTGGGATGTCAACATGGTTCTCTCAAAACTTACCACGCCACCTTTCGAGCCTCTTTGCTTTTGCTACCTTGAGTATCTCTCCCTGGAAGGTGGTTTTCCTCGTGACGCTCACCTCCACTCACTGGATTAGCGAGCTCCAGGCTTTGGTGGCTCATCCACTTTATACGAGGTTGCACAAGAACAGGGTCGTACCCCGCATGCACCCCACATTTCTGCCTAAAGTGGTGTCTCCATTCCATCTCAACCAGGAGGAGGTGCTCCCCACCACCTTCACATGGCATCGTGCTAAAGGGCGGAGGCCGCTCTCCACCATCACTGTAAGCGTGTCCTGACCACCTATCTGGAGCATATCCAGGCCCACTATTGCTCCTCACAGCGCTTCATCTCCTACAACCCAAATCGGCTGGGGACAGTGGTCTCTAAGCATACCCTGTCCATTTGGGTGGCGGACTGCATCGCCTTCGCTTACAAGCAGGCCGTTTACCCACTGGAGTGCCGTGTCACGGCACACAGCATCCAGACCATGGTGGCCTCCGTGGTGAACCTGCGCGCCATTCCATTGTTGAAGATTTGCTGGGCCGCCACCTGGTCCTCAGTCTATACCTTCACAGCTCATTACTGCCTGGAGAAGGAGTCCCATCAGGACAGCACTGTCAGCCAGGCAGTACTCTGTTATTTGTTTGGGATGCAGGGCAACTGCTGTCCTCTGGTCCTTCGGTGTGTTCAGGCTACCAGAGAACTGGTCCCTCACGACACTCTGGGTTTCTCATGAGTCAGCTGTTCCTTGACTCCGTTGCTGCTTATCATGGTTCACCTTTTCTGGTCACCCATGGTTTTTACAGGTTTTTTCAGTAGCCTGTAGCTTGGGAGTCCCATATGTGAGAAATGACTTCCTATTTGTTTCTGGAGAAAGCGTAGTTACTCACCTGTAACAGGTGTTCTCCGAGAACAGCAGGAATTAGTCCTCACAACCCTCCCTCCTCTCCATGGAGTTGCTTTTTCTTTTTTTGCTGTCTTGAGCTATGTCATCATACTGAGGCAAGATGACACCCTTAGGTGGGAAGAGACCATGCATGTGTTGTGCATCTCCCATGCTTTCTTTGAAAGCTGGGGAGAGGTTACCATGCAAGCTCCATCGACGTCACCCATATGTGAGGACTAATTCCTGCTGTCCACAGAGAACACCTGTTACAGGTGAGTAACTATGCTTTGCCTGGTAGATGTCAGGAGGGTGGTTCTTCAGTACCTTAAGGTCACAAATTCCTTCTGAAAATTGGACAGGCTTTTTGTCAGTCCATGTTAAGGTGATGGGGCCACAAAGTCTACCCTGGGCCACTGGATAAGGAGATGATAGCCTCGGCCTATCTGTTGCAGAAACAGTCTATCCCGGGGGATTTTGCACGCATTCCATCTGGGCACAGGCTTTCTCCTGGGCAGAGTGTAGCTTGGTTGCTGCCTTAGACATTTGTCAGGCAGCAATGTGGTCGTCATTTTCTATTTGTGTCAAGCACTACCGTTTGAATGTCCATGCTCAGATGGAAACTGCCTTTGGTGCAGAGATTTTGAAGACTTCCCGACCAGTGGATTCATAGCTTTGGTAAGTCCCACTTGTCTGGATTTGTCTAGACAGGCGATATGGAAAGTGACTTTTTACTTGTCAGATAATATCCTTTCCTGGTGTCCTGCTAGACCAGTCCAGGACCTCCCCCCTATTATCTGTCATATTCTCTGCAGTTTGGCCCTGTAGGCCCATAACCCTCTTAACAGATCTTTCCGAAGACTGTTCTGTACATAGTTATGGTTCCTTGTTCTTTTAATCCTTGTTACCCTCATTGAGGTTGTGTGTAATGAGTGGTCCTTGACTATAGGAGTGGCCTAGTGGTTGGGGCAAGGTAATTCAGGCCGGAAGGTCGGGGGTTCAGATCCCACTAGAGGACAGCAACCTTGGGCCGGAAGGACTGGGGTTTCTAGTCCCACAGTTACTCCTTGTGGTCTTGGGCAAGCCACTTAACCCTCCATAGCCCATGTTCCCTGTAAAATAGTTATCTCCAAGTTATAATGCCCTGTTCAATGTAATTTCAGTTTGTTCAATGTAAACCGCACTGATGCAGAATAGCGCGGTATATAAGAAAAAATAAATAAATAAAATAAAATATAGCTTGGGTACAATTATTGGAGTGTGTCCCTAGCTGCATTAACTATAATTGCAGGATGAGGTCATAAGAAGCTCTGGATTTTTCTTCTGTCTCCACCTCTGCTGGTAGGGAACACAACCCACATGTCTGGACTAGTCTAGCAGGACAGTCGGAAAGGACATTATCCGGTAAGTAAAATGTCACCATTTTTGAGATGTCTTTGTGCTATGAAATAGCAAATGTGAGTTTAAATTCATTTGAAGGCAGTTCTTGAGCTGTAGTACTAATTTTATCCAATTAATGCATAACTTGGAAGCCATTCTAAGATGGGCCATGCTCAGCACTGGTGCAAGGATTGGAAACGCCCTAGGTGGGCCCTCCATCCTGCTGCCCTGCCATGGTGCCCATTGCCCCCACTCTCCGGGGTCTGCAGCAGCAATAGCCCCCAAACCACGATGCAGCATAACTAACACACTCAAGTGCTGCATTGCGGTTTCCTCCTCTTCACAATGTGCCTTTCCATCCCCCTCCGGCACCACTTCAGAACAGAAGAGGTGGTGGAGGGTGTGCGGAAACTGCACATTGTGAAGAGGAGGAAACCATGATGCAGTACCTGAGTGTTAGTAAGCACTGCATCATAGTTTTGGGTGCTATTGCCACCACTACAGGTCCCAAAGAGGGGCGGCAGCAGTGGGTGCCCTCTGATAGCAGGTGCTCTAGGCGACTGCCTAATTCACCTAGTGGTGGTACTGCTGATCATTTTTAATATACAGCTTTGCTTGGGAAGTATAAATCCAGTAAAAAGTTGCATGTAATAGCCTCTTATTCTATGTAACTTCAAGCAAATGTTTGACTCCTTATCTAATTATACTCTTTATTTTAGACCTACAGCAAGAAGACATTCTCCAGGAGAAGAGAGTATCAGAATGGGTCTGCAAGCACTGTGAATGGGCACACAAACAACTTTTCTTCCCTGGCGAACAATGTGAAGCAGAGGAAACAAAGAAAGGATTAAGGACAGTACTGAGCAGCCGTTTTGATATCCTGAATAGCCATCTTGACTGTGTAAGCACAATAAGAGTTGTGCGCTGATACTTTATGGCTACTGTAACTATTCCTAGTTTAAATAATGCGATTTATGTGACATAACCAGTACAACCATCTTAGGAAATCTGTAGAGAATACAAACCTAGGTTAAAGTTTTAATAATTCTGGGCTCTTGCTGACTCTGCTATAGACCATGGAGAGAAGTATTGTAGTATGAGACACTGCTGTTGCCTTATTAGTAAACATGATAGGTGCTGAATTGTGATTCTTAATTTTAGAACACTGTTAGCCTAAACTCCTGTTTTATACTGTAGATAATGCATGGACCATAGGTGTAATTTGTATGAAGTAGTTGGAAGAAAACACAATGCCTTAAAGAATTATACATACGTATATAGCAGGGCCCAAAACTCCTTACTGAATAGAAAAGAAAATCTAGAAAGTCAAAATGTATCAACTTTAGTGTGATTTATTTTAGAGGTTTCATTGGTCATTCTAACATACATCCTGACCAACAATGAGTGGCTACTACATGTTTCGGTAACATTTCAGGCAGAGGTTTGTGTTTTATAGTACATAGCTATAATTGGATCAACAGTCACAACTTTATAGAAACTGCTGCTTTGACACATCTTTTATATTTAGCAATGATTTTAAGATTGAATGATGTAAAGCAGTGGGAAAAGACCTTATCCCTTTGATGCCTGTGGATTGGATTTCTTTAAGTACCAATACAAGAAACAACATTGATGAACTCTGAATCTGCTTGTTCTGGGGTAATATAATCCCTCCTGTGGATCTCTCAACATGTAGAGTGTTTTTCTTCATTAATTGCAAGATAAGAGACTATTCCAGACATCAGCGGGCTGTTTGCAATATTCAGGTGATTTCATGCCATAGGGTTTAAGTTCCATATTTTCACATGCATCCTCCCAAAGTGGTAGTATGCCCTGATGGTAGGATTCATTGGATAGAAGAACAAGGGATCTTAGAATTCTCCATGGACAACCAAGATAAGTGTTCGCATATTGGTAATGTCGTCATCAACAAAACCCCGTGCAGAAAACCTCTCCCAGCTTTTTCTAGAAGCTTTTGGATTGACTCCATCAGACCACTGCCACACATCATCTCTAGTTGTCATCTTTCATCCGTGGAGTCCTGATGATGCATTGTCCTGTGATCCATGATATGTTTTTTCTTCTGCTTTAATTTTCACTTTGTGAGTTTTTCCTCTCTTCTTCCTGCCTCTACCATGTCTTTCCTTCCCTTTTAGTGTCTTTTAGTCAGGTTTTTCAGCTCTTTTCAAATTTCTTTTTTTAACCTCGTCTCCATTGTAAGCTGCGTTTAGGCCTCAAACATCCCAACCAGGGTACCTTTTTGTCAAAATTGAGTCATTTGATTTCACTATGGCTATTTTTCCAGACGAGATGTCCCTGAAACTCTCCATCAGTAGCATCTGTCCTCATGGTCTCAGGAGCTCCACTGAACGCTGCAGGTTCATAGACATAAAGGAGCCATCAAACTTTAGTCAAACATCGATTATGGTATCTCAGGAGCAGTCATCCACAGATGCCTGCCCAAATGAGAGATCATCTGTCATTGTCTTCAGAAAGAGAGAGCTAAGGACACTTGAGCATCTGGCAAAGGCTGAGATGCATCAGCGGCGTAATTCAAGAATCTATGCAAAACCATCTGTATGCTCGACTTGCTCAGGTTTGTCATCCAAGTTGCAGTTAAGCCCATCACCATTGGAGCTCTGGTAGACATGATTCGGGTGAAAGCCTTTCTTCCACAAGACAGATTGGTGATAATAGCGGAAGAAGCATGAAGTCTCAAATGTCAGCAAGAACCATATTGAGGATGTTGAGTCATGTGGCCTCAATAGTTCACATCACACCCTTGGCACATCTCAAAATGAAACAAGCTCAGTGGACCCTAAGCACACATAGTAGACACATTTCATTCGTAGGCTCAGTAATGTAATATCTGTCATAGTTCCTCTCCAAAATTCCCTGTCCTGGTGGATGATCCATGCCAATTTTGCTGAGGGATCATCTTTGCAGATTCCTCCCCATTAAAAGCTACTTATGACAGATAACATCCAAACTGGGCTGGGGAGTCCATGTAAATGAGTTTTATACTCAGGGTCTATGTCCTCCCAAAAGAGCTTCCATTAGATCAATTTCCTGGAACTGACAGTGATTTTGAATGCTCCGAAGACTTTCAGAGATCGTTTGGCCAACCAAATTGTCATGATTCAGACAGACAACTAAGTGGCAATGTACTGCATCAACAAGCAGGGAGGAACTGGATCATAGCTCCTTTGTTGGGAAACAGTCGGAATATGGAAGTATGCATCTTTCATGGGATAACTATCAGGTTGGTGAGGGCAGTCTTCTGGTGGATGAGCTGAACTGTGTTCTTCAACCTCATGAATCGACCCTAGACAGAAGAGTTGCTCTTGCTATCTTTGTGTTAAATTTCTCAATAAATTTCTTTGCCACCCTTCAAAACGGGTATGTGCTCCAGCATAGGGATACACAGCAAACTAGCTTCTGATGCCTTCCTCCTCCATTTAGCAAAGACTCTCCTGAAACGCAGAGATAACAAGGGTAGTATGATTCTCATAGCTCCTTACTGGCCCAGATTACCATGGCTCCCTCTCCTCCTTGAACTCTTCTGTCATGGAGCTGGTTTGTCTGGGCACTTCACCAACCCTACTTTGGCAGGATCAGGAGAAACAGTTGCATCCAAACATCAAGTCCCTGACCTTCACAGCTTGAATGTAAGATGCTAACCTTGCCTTCTCTGGACTTGCCGGTTTGTTTTTCTAACATCCTTGGCTTTCAGGAGAGATACCACGAGAAGGTTATATGATCTTCTATGGAAGAGGTTTAGTCCAGTGTGAGATAAAGGCCCTAGATCCTTTCTTGTGTTCCAAACAAAAACTGCTTGAGTACCTTCTACATTTGTTGAGGTCTCTTTTGTTAAAGACTCCAACAAAAAGTACAGTAAGAGTACATCTCAGTGCAGTTGATATTTAACATATCCATGTAGAAGTTAAACCCATTTCTTTGCAGTCTTTGATTCTTGCAGGGCTTCTAACAAAATCTACCCTCAAGCCTCCCACAGTGTATTGGAATATCAGCTTGGTTTTAACTTGGCAGATGAAAGTTCCTTTTGATCTGCTTATATACTTGTAGACTGAGATACCCAACCTGGAAGGTTTTGTTTTTGGTGGTGGTGGTGGTGGTGATGATGTCAGCACACAGAGTTAGCGAGCTCCAAGCTCTAGTAACTAATCTACCTTGAGTTTTTCAACAGTAGGGTGGTTTTGCAGGCGTATCTTAAATTCTTCCTAAGGTAGTGTTGGGCAGATACATTAATCAGTCAATAGTCCCTCCAGTATTTTTCCCAAGAACCCATGCTCACAAAGGGTAAAGCGTATTGCACACTTTGGACTACATAAGAGTCTTGGCCTTCTATCAGGAGCAGACTAAAGCCCATAGAAAGTCCACCTAGCTTTGTGTTTTTTTAGACCCCAGTAGGTTGGCGGTAGCCATCAACATACACTTTCAATTTGACTAGCAGATCTTTATGCCCAGGCTGACTTGACTCTTGGGGGTTATGCCATGGTTCAATGTTCAAGCCATGGCTGCGTCAGTGGCCCACTGAGATCTGCCTCCATGGAAGAGATCTGCAGAGCCACAACACGGACTTCTGTGCACACATTCCCATTTCATTACTGTTTGGAAGGGATTTCTGACATGACAGCAGATTTGACAAATCCGTTCTCCAAAATCTGTTCAGGGAATAGAATCCAGCTCCATTTTCCCCTAGGCCCAGCTTTTCTGTTCTAGGCTGTCTTTAAAAAAAAAAAAAAAATTTCCAAAATGGCCTGTTGCCACAAAGAACTTGCTTATCCAGTGTCAGCTTGTTGTGACACCAGTTTTTCTCCTTTTTTTAAAACTTTTGAGGCAGCCTATAAATGAGCATTTATCCTGTTTGTCTATGGAGAAAATCAGGTTACTTACCTGTTGTGGGTGTTCTTTATGGACAGCAGGATAAGTCCTCACAACCTTCCATCATTCCTTTGGAGTTGCATTCTACATTCAGCCAGTAATAGACTGAGGAGATGAGGTGTGGCATCTTGTAGGCAGGAATGGAAGTGATGGATCCACTCCAAAAGCATTTAGAAGAAGCTTAGGTTAGTTTGCTATGCAGGGCTCCATTCTGAGGACTTACCTGTAGCACATGTTCTTCATGGACAGCAGGATAAGTAACTCTTTTATGACTTGTGGTCATATGTAAAGAAGGCTTTGAATTGAGTTAAGTTTTGCACTAGTGAGAATCTTTTATTAAAAGGTGTGTAAAATGTGCATGGTTTACAAAAAAAGGAAAATGCTTAATGGAACAGAAAAAAATCAACTCTGTTCCAGATGTACATAAAGTTGAGATTATGTGGGTTTCCTTAGTCTAAGGAACATCCCATGCAGAGTATTATATCACTATATGAGGAATAGCTTTTTGCTGCTTTTTCAATTAACAAAACATTACTTTTTAGCAAGGCTTGCATTCACTGCTTGCTGACCAACCTCAGTTTGGATTTTTGAGAGCCCTGAAATGTGCACTAATTCAGGATCATACCACACTTTTATTCTCTCTCATATGGCTCATTTTTAAAAATTTTAGGTTACATGCAGTACAATCATTCATATCAGTTTCCTTTTTAATATGAAAATTCCAGGTCTCTACATATTGGAGCCTAGATTCAGAAAAACTGTGTGTCTTTTTATGTTCCTCTTAAAGTACACATTCTTAGTATTTCCTAACAAGCTTGAATGTGAGAATTTTAAGCATTGGGAAGATTAAGGCAAGTGGCACAAACTATTTGTCATGTTCAAGCTTGATTGGTTGCGGATATTGAGAATACATATTTTAAGAGGAATATTAGCTTTCAGTTTTTCCGAATCTAGGCTCCAGTTTGTAGACACATACAGGTTTTTATTTAAGAACAAGAAATGGGGAAAAAAACGTTGATTGAAATGGATATGAAAGAAATGTTGCTGCAAATAACCTAAAGATTTTTTTAAAAAGGGGTGCCATGATTGACATGGTGCTTTTTATATTTTGCACCTAATTTATTTTTTAGTAATTCTTAATATATGTCTGCTTCATACATGATAATCTATTACGTTTTCAAAACACTTGTACATAATCTTGGGAAATCCTTAATGCCATCAAAAAATATCAGTGTGCAGGGAATCCATTTTCTTTTGGGGGGGGGGCAACTTTTCTAATGTTGTATGGTTTTATGTCATGAAACGTAGGTGATTAGTTCTTGGTAGATCTGTAAGACTTACTATGAGTGAACCATGAATTGAAGGTTGAATCCTTATTGAGAGAAACTAAGGGTCATTTTAGAAGCTCTGAAAACAGGCACATAGATGTGCAAATCATGCAGACGTCTCAGGAGCCATTTTAGAAAGCTGGGTATATAGACGTCACTGGCAGGAGAACTTCGAAGTAGCATGGGAGTGTGGTGAAGGCATTCCCTGGGTGGAGCAAGGGAGTTGCACGTCACTCTGTGATTTCAGAACAGCACTAGCACATCAGGCCCTGGTTGTTGAGGCATCCATGCCTATGCCTGCTCTTGACCATGAATAAGGTGCAAAAAAGTGCATGTTTCTTGCTTACATCACTGCTGTTAATATTTCCCAGCCAAAAAAACCTTTCTGTAAATACATACTCCCAACACATTACTGGCACGCTGCCACACATCTGAGTATGAAATGTTAGGGCAGAATGTGCTAGTCTCATAACATAGATACCCTCCTTCTCACCTACCTAGGCCAGGGAATCCATATATCTGGTCTTTCTGTCGTCATGTTTCTATGTTTCTACAGACATGCAATTAGGGGATGACCACATTTGTAAGATGGCATATACCCATGCACGTACCTGGCCTTGCAATCTGCGTGTGGCCTGTCTTCAGAACTGATTATTGGGACATCAGGGTGGAGACAGGGTGATTTCAGAAGGCACTGCTGCCATGCCCCCCCCCCCCCCCCCTGGTTTTTGGATGTTCTGCTCTGCCATCCCAGACTTTTTCTAGACATCCCTTCTAAAATGCCATTTTATAGCTTTCAAAGCAGTAATTAACTTGTGAAACAATAACTCTCATTCAAATGTTTGGAATGTTTACTACAAATTCAGATATTGTTCTCTGTTGGTGAGAGATTGACTTTACAACCACATGAGTGCAGTGATTCTCAACCCAATCCTCTTGACACATTCAGCCCATTTTGTTTTCAGAATATATACACTGAATATACACAAGGGATAGATCTGCATGTACTAGTTCCTGGAAAATTTGACAGGTTGGTGTGTCCAGAGAACCTCATTGAAAACCATTGCACTGTATATGTCACATTCAATGTGATCTGTAAAGATAACAAACAGAAATGCAAGGCCTTTTAACTGAAAGGAAGCAATGCATTTGAAATCTGTTCTTCTTTGAAAAGAAGTATCATTTACAGAATAAAAAGGTACTCTACCAATGAAAAATAGGTATGAATCTCGTTTAGATGTATCCAGTTGTTGCATATAATTGTCATACTCTGCTTCATAAAAGAATCAAATGCCTTCAGCATTGTCCAAAATTAAACTGATATCACTGAATCTACTCAAGTTCTCAAAAAATAGTTGTCTCTATCAGCATTACCAATATAATAATAAAATATTTTCTGTAATGCTACAGAATTTGAATGCATTTGCCTTGTTTTCAGTCTGCACATTCCCGTTCAGCTCAGGACCATATTCACCAAGGGGCTGATTTAAATAGTTGTGCACTTCCCTGATGGAGAAGGTGCGGTATCGTGCCACAACAGGCAAAATGGAAAGCAATGCTTTAACCCCTAAGAATATTTCTCATAGGCACAAAATGGAAGGCAGCCCTTATCAGCAGGGTTCTGAAAATATAATTGGTTGTGCAATATATAATAACCACAGGGTCATTGGCTCTAAAATAATTTACATATATTTGTTTAATATTTATATAATTAGGTTGTTTACCATGTTTAATGTTTGCACATTGTTTTTATTAGTGTTTTTAAGGCACTGAACCAGTTATTAGCCTTGTGTAGTTTTTAAATATGTTTTAGAAGGCAACATCTGTTCATATTTTTTAAAATTACTGGTTTGCAGAGTCTTTACATATTTCAGTACAGAAGATGTTCTGTTTAAAATAGTGCTGTCTAAATGTGTCAAGAATAAATACTTTAAGATCACTATGTCTGCATTGTTGTACGTCAAACGTTAATCTTTATAACATGTTTGATTCACTGAATGCCTGGAATCCCTAGTATGTGTAAAATTACATTTAGATCCTGATTTTTGAGGAGGGTGAGAAGAATGTTTTAGTGGAGAAAGAGGAATATTTTTGAGTTGTAAGTATTAATTTTTGTATTTGTATCTCCCAAATATGGAGAAAAATAAAGACAGATAACCAAGCCTTAACTGCCTTTGCTATTGCTCTCCATTTTCAAACTTGTACTTATTCAACGTCTTAATTTATACATAAATAGGATCAAATATATTGCATCAATATAGAATAATAAATACTATAATAAAATTCAAACTCTCCCAACAGTACAATAAACCCTGTCAGTACAATAAACTGGAAACTAAAATGATTTAAATAGCTTGAAGCACAGTGGGACTTATACGCTAGAGGTTTTTCCCATAGACATAATAGGGACATTTGCTTCTTCACCCATTACCAGACCGTTCTATATCTGTAAATCCTACTGACAGTTTTCTCATTTCTGTTTTCCTTTTAACTTTAAAACAAGCATCACCATTATAATGTGACTTGAATATATGGGCATTTTTCTGTGGACAACAGGATGTAAGCCCTTACGTATGGGTGACATCGTCAATGGAGCCCCTTGTGATAATCCTTCCCAGCTTCTATTGCAGCTTTTGGGAGGCTGCACCATGCCTGCATGTCTGCCTTCCCACCTGCTGCTGTGGCGCCATCTTCTCCAGTCTTCATTTTTCTGCGGAGTCCACAGTCATTGATTCGGTCTTCCACCAGTAAATGCTATTTTTCCCCTTAGGGGGCCTTCCTGATAAGTATCCTGTTGGTGTTTGTGTTAGTACCTGTCTTCGATCACATTGGTTCTGTTGATCGCGGTTCCTTCATTGGTTCTGTGCTTTTAGGAAAAGTTTCTTTTTTTCGGTTGTTCTCCCTTTGACCTGACTGGGCCTGTGGTCACCATCAAGCCATTTGATTTTGCCAAGGCCATTTTCCCAGACATGTCCCAGAAACCGGTCAGTGGGTTCATGAAGTGCACCAACTGTGCCAAGACCATCTCTGTAACAGACAGGCACAGCTGGTACCTCCAGTTCTTTGGTCCCAATCACCAGCCCTCTTCTTGAAATTTGTGCTTGCAGATGGCCAGGAGAGCCTAAGGGGTCAAGAGAAACAGAGAATCCCTTTTTCCATATCATCCTGCTAGACCAGTCCAAACAAGCGGGTTGTGTTCCCCTGCAGCAGATTGGAGGCAAAGAACCAATGAACACAGGTTTCAATGACATTCCTGTTCTTCTATCTGCCTCAGCCACCAGAGGTCCTTTCAGTATGTCTTTGTCTCCAGAAGATGGTGGATGGATTTTCTCCTCTTTGTAGAAAATCTGAAGATTGAGAGGAAGAGATTGATTAAACGTTCTGAGCACGACGTGGGAAGCTTCACTAGACTGCGGTCTTTTTTGGTAGCCATGGGGGGGGGGGGGAATGGTTCAGCTCCACGCCCTTATAACAATAAGGACCTGTTGAGCAGCCATAAATTTGAAGGATTTGGAAGAGTACGGCAGCCGCACACAATCTGTGCTCTCCCCCCCCCCCCCCCCCGCCTGCTCTCTTCCAAAAATTACAGAAGGTTCTCGGAGGGATCTGCCTGTCAACCATCTTTCACACACAGATTTTAAAATAAGCCCAGCCAGTGAAGTAGTTTTAGAGGAATAGAGCTGAGCCCGGCACAGATCCTATGCCTGGGGCTCTCATGGGGTGAGTACCAAGGCTTGACCTAGTCTATGTCCTTGTTGGGGGGGGGGGGGCTCCTGGATCTCTCTGAGGGATACAATTTGGGATGGACTGCTAGTGACCATTGGCGCTATGTGGGCGTTTTCTGCACATGTTATAAACGTTTTTGCCCATTGTGCGCCTGGAGTTTGCACTGTCCTAGTGCGCGTTGCACCCAAGCAGCTCCAATACATGCTCCTTCCCTAGTGCCCTTAATGCATGTAAAGTAAAAGCACAGTTAACCCATGCTTGCGGGCTGATGCAGCCTTAGCACGTGCTCTTGTGATACCCTAATTGTCTTCTTCCAGAAAACGTTGTTTGACTTGTGGCAGGCGAAGAGCCTCATCCTTGGATTCTGGACTGCCTTTCCTGTATGGCAACTCTGAGTCACCCCTGGAGGGCAAACGTTTCCCCCTCTGAACCAGGGGATACAGTTAGTCCGCTCTTACCTGCCTCAGGGCAGGTGGTGCAGGATGGTGCTAAGGGTAACGATGCTCAGCTGGCCATGGCTCTGATGACTGTGTTGTGAGCCACTCTTCATCCTCTAGGTTGGTCTGTGGCGGCTATGCTACCTGGTGTCGGGGAGCCTTTTCCGTGAGGAGAGCTTCCGGAGTCTGGACTGTCCTCCCCGGAGTTCTTTTCCTTTTTGTAACAGGCCTGGTCCTTCTTGTGTGGAAATTCAGACCCTTCAGCCTCTAGGTGCCCCAGACACAGTCTTGTGCCAGGCAGGCTGAAAGTAGAAGCCCCGTTCAGTTACCTTTTTAGCTAAGCGTCCCCGGCACAGGACACTCCCTGAAGATGAGGAATAGTTGGGAGCTATCAGAGATGTTAATTATGCCTCTGACCCAGATGAATCAATATTGGGCTCTGATTGATTTATACTGCCTTCTTGGTTAAAGCGGTTTACCAAATAACAACAATAATACATTATAATATAAAAGCTAATTACATTGAACATAACAGTACTAATTACAATGAACATAATAACAGTAACATTGTGCTAACCAATGGGAAGTGTGAGCCTATTTACATATCAACCTATATGTATGTGTGTGTATGTATATATATATTTCTCCAGGACCAAGCAGGAAGTCAGTCCTCACATATGGGTGACATTGACGTCGATGGAGCCCCCGTGCGGAGCATTTCCCCAGCTTTCTAAGAAAGCCTTTGGGAATACTGCACGCATGCGCGGTCCCCTTCCCGCCTAAAGGTGCCATCTTGTTCAGTCTTTATTTTTCCGTGGAGCCCAACGGATGTCTGTCCATGTCACCCGGAAAAGTTGACTTTTTTATTGCGATTTCTTCGTCCTTCTTCTCCGGTTCGACGCCGGTTCCCCTTCCCGCCGGGTTTGGTACACCGTTATCGAGCCCGTCTTCTATTTTTCGGTTTTTGCCCTTCGTGGCTGGCGTTCGCGCCCTTTTTTTTCTTTTCCCTGGAAGGCCGGTCCTTTGACCTCGCGGAGGTGCTTTTTTCCCCGATGGCTTCCAGTGGTTTCAAAAAGTGTGATCGGTGTAAGAAATTGATGTCTCTCACCGACACACACGACTGCTGCCTTCGATGCCTGGGACCGGATCATGATCCCCTAAGGTCTGTGTCTCATGTGGCAAAATGTCCACCAAGGCACTTCGAAGCCGCCAGCATCAGAAAGAACGGATTTTTTCTGACTCTGCCTCCGGCCGGGCCCGGACCTCGTCTGAGACCTCGACATCTCGGGAGTCTGACCCCAAGCACCGCCAGGGTTCCTTGGACAGGGGGTCCCCCGATTGGGAGCGTAAGAGGAAGAAAAGGCTCATGAGGGCGGCATCGGAGGAGGTCCCTGGTTCCTAGGGGGCCAAGTCTCGGACCCCCGACCGCCGCCCCGGGCCCTTGCAGCAGGAGAAGCTGTCCAAGATGCCTCGCATGGAGCCGGAGTCTGCCGGGCATGTAAGTCCTGTTGTCCTCGAGGACTCTCCTCCTAGGGAGCCGACGTCGGGCCCGGCACCGCCGGGGCCCGAGTCGGTAGCTGCTGAGTCTCCTGAGCTTGGACTCAGGCTGACAGCCTTGGAGTGCAGATTGTCTGCCTTCATGGATCAGCAGCGGGTACTGATGGCCAGCCTCGCTGGTGCATCTGCCCCGACCACCGGGAAATCGACGTCTAAGTCGACCCCGGAGACCGAGCCGATACTCGAGACCATGAAGGCTCGAAGTTGTCCTCGGTCACGGTCACCCTCGACCTCCCGCTTGGGACCGGGGGCATCGACGCCGGTGCCTTCGGCGTCAGGGCGGGTGCCACCGAGGCCCGTACGGTCGGAGTCCCCCGACTCCTCTTCGGATGAGTCCGCGTGGGAGACGAAGGACGAGGAGTCCCCCGACACCTTTCGGACTCGGTGCGTCCCTTCAGACTCACTGCAGTCCGAGCCAGTAGGTCCCTCCCCCCCCCCCCCGAGGACACCTGGTTCTCGTAGTTCGTCCGGGATATGGCCAAGGCTTTGGCGATTCCCGCGGACCCCGAGGAGGAGCCGAAGAGCTCGAGGCCCTCCAGTATGACTCTCCTCCGAAGGAGGCCTTTACTGTGCCGGTTCCTCCAATGCTGGAATGGCTCCTCTTCCGGATGTGGGAGGCACCGGCCTCGGCGCCGGTTTTGAGCAAGCGGATCGATTCCATCTATCAACTCCGTAAGAGCCCTGGCTTCCAGAAGGCTCAGCTGCCGCACCATTCCATAGTGGTGGAATCGGCCATGCATCATCTGAAGAGCCAGAAGATGCACTCTGCGGTGCCTCCCGGTAGGGAGGCGCAGAACCTGAATGCGCTCGGCAGAAAGTGCTTCCAGGGCTCGATGCTTGCTTGCCGTGTCTAGTCTTACCAGCTGTACATGGGCATGTACTTACGGGACCTGGCGAAGGAAATTGCCGGGTTCTCTGCTGGCCTCTCCAGGGAACCTTTGCAGAGGTTCAAGACCTTGTCCTCGGGAATCCGGGAATGCTCAAAGTTCATGTCCTGAGCGGCCTACGATGGCTTTGAGGCTTCGGCCCTTGTAGCAGCAGCCGGCATCAGGGCCCGACGCCAGGCATGGCTGCAGTCATTTGACCTCGAGCCATGGGTGCAGGACAGGTTGGTCGATGTCCCTTGCCGAGGTGAAAACCTTTTTGGCAAGCCCATGACCGAGAAGGCTGCTGAGCTTGAAACCGAGCACCTGACTAGGATGAGGCTGTTCATAAAAACATCTGCCCCTTCTCATAAAAAGAAGGGCTCGGGTAAGAAGTCCTTTTACCCGAGGAAGGCAGCTGCCTACAAACCTTTCCCTCAGTACCAGGCCTCCCCAGCTCCCCAGCAGGGTCAGCAGGCCAAGGGGCCAGGGACATGGGCCCCGTAGGCAGAAGATCCCCAAGCCTCCGGCACCTGCTCCCACTCAGCAGGGAGGGTTTTTTTGACTCCCACAGCATAGCCTTTCCACCTCTGCTGCCCCATCCCTGCACAGGAGGTCGTCTAGCCCTGTTTGCCCACAGGTGGCCACCCATTACAGGAGATGCTTGGGTATTGAGCATAGTCCACAAGGGCTATATGCTGCATTTCCAGCAGTTGCCGCCTCCTCCCTACTTCCCAGGGGAGCCTCCACGACCTCGTTTGCACACAGACCTCCTCCTTCAAGAACTTCAAGGTCTGCTTCTGGACAAGGCGGTGGAGCCTGTACCTCCCCGCCTGCAGGGTCATGGTTTCTACTCCAGGTACTTCCTCGTACCAAAGAGAACCAGTGGCCTTAGGCCTATTCTCGACCTCAGGATTTTAAACAAGTTCTTGGAGAAAGAAAAGTTCAAGATGCTTACTCTTGGAACACTTCTGCCCTACCTCCAGCAGGGAGATTGGCTATGCTCCTTAGATCTGAAGGATGCGTACACTCACATCCTCATTCATCCAGACCACAGAAAGTACCTCAGGTTCATTGTGGGAGGAAACCATTACCAGTACAGAATACTGCCCTTTGGCCTAACCTCCGCCCCAAGGGTCTTTACAAAGTGCCTGGCAGTGGTGGCAGCCTACTTGAGGAATCAAGGTGTTTTTGTCTTCCCCTACCTGGACGACTGGCTCATCAGGGGTCAGACTTACCAGGAGGTCAGGAAAGCCACCCTCCGAACTGTTTCCTTTCTTCAGCACCTGGGCTTTGTCATAAACTTCGCAAAGTCCACTTTGCTCCCCTCCCAGAACCTGGAGTTCATAGGGGCGTGGCTTACTTGCCAGAAGACAGGGCACAAAGGCTCATAGACTTGGCAAACCAGTTTCTAAGCCTGCCATGGGTTTCCGCCAGACTCTGTCTGAGGCTCCTAGGCCACATGGCGTTGACATTGCATGTGACCCCAAATGCCTGCCTCCACATGCGGCCTGCACAGTGGTGCCTCAGGACTCAGTGGAAGCAAGCCACAGGAAGCCTCACAGACAAAGTACGGGTGTCCAAACCATTCCTGAACTCCCTACAGTGATGGCTACACCCCCCCCCCCCTACTTACTACAGGGGGTGCCTTTTCAGGTGCCTGTCTCCACGGTGGTGTTGACGACCGATGCCTCCTTGCAGGGCTGGGGTGCACATTGTTTGGGCAAGTGCACCCAGGGCCTGTGGTCTCCATGGGAGGCCACACAACAGATCAACCTACTGGAACTCCGGGCTATTCGCTTAGCCCTCAAAACCTTCTCTCACACCTTGGCTCACCAGTCTGTTCTGGTACAGACGGACAATCAAGTGGCCATGTTCTATGTGAACAAACAGGGAGGCACTGGGTCCAGGCTCCTGTGTCAGGAGGCACAGGCCCTTTGCTCTTTTGCGCTCAGGCACGACATGTTTCTCAAGGCTGTTTATCTCCCTGGCCAGGAGAACTTCCTGGCAGACAGGTTGAGCAGGGTTCTGCAGCCCCACGAGTGGCAACTGCACCCCTTAATGGCTCAACAAATTTTCCTGAAATGGGGACTTCATCCATAGATCTCTTTGCCAGTCCCCTGAACCGGCAGCTACCCAGGTTCTGTTCCAGGCAACCGCATCCCCTGAGGTTAGCAGCGGATGCCTTCCTGATTTCTTGGTCCCAGGGCCTCCTGTATGCGTTCCACGCCTCTGGTGGCCCGAACCTTGTTCAAGATTCTAAGGGACAAGGCCTCGGTACTTCTGGTAGCCCCCAGGTGGCCGAGGCAGCCCTGGTTCCCACTTCTGCTTCAACTAGCAGTGGAAACACCACTACCTCTGGGGTTGCAACCCGATCTTCTCTCTCAGGATCAGGGTTCCCTTCTGCACCCTAATCTCCAATCTCTCAATTTGATGGCCTGGAGGCTGCAAGGGTAGTGTTGGCTCCCTGGGGCCTGCCTCAGGAAGTGGAAGAGGTGGTCTTGGCCTCTAGAAAGCAATCCACCAGGAAAACCTATGCCCTAAAGTGGAGAAGGTTCTCCTTGTGGTGTCAGCAATGCAAGGAAGACCCTTTCTCCTGCACTGTGCCAGTAGTGCTTCAGTACCTGCTGCACTTGTCCAATCAGGGCCTTAAGTCCAATTCTGTTCGGGTCCACCTCTCTGCTCTGGCAGCTCACCACTCACTGGTGGAGGGACACTCTTTGTTGGTTCACCCCTTGGTGTCCAGGTTTCTCAGAGGCTTGTTCTTGCTCAAGCCTCCTCTCCGTCCACCGGCCCCTGAGTGGGAGTTGAATGTGGTCTTGCAGCAACTGACTCGCCCACCTTTTGAGCCGATGGCTACATGTCCTCTCTGTTTCCTTTCTTGGAAGACTCTATTCCTAGTGGCCCTGACCTCGCCAGGCGAGTGAGTGAGCTTCAAGCCCTGGTCTGTGACAGGCCATACGCTCGCTTCTATAGGAACAGGGTAGTCCTTAGGACTCATCCTAAGTTCCTCCCAAAGGATGCCTCCTCTTTCCATCTCAACCAGGAGGTGGTTCTTCCAACGTTCTTCCCTAGGCCCCATGCCAGCCAGGCTGAGACAGTCCTGCATACCCTGGACTGTAGAAGGGCCTTATCCTTCTACCTTGAACGTACGCAGGGGCATAGGAGGGCTACTCAGCTCTTCTATCTTTTGACCCTAATAACTTGGGGTTACCTGTCTCCAAGCGTACCTTGTCCATCTGGGTGGCTAACTGTATCACCTGTGCTTACAGGGCAGCTGATCTTCCCTTGCAGGGTCGGGTCACGGCCCACCGTGTCAGGGCAATGGCTGCCTCAGTAGCTCATCTCCGCTCTGTACCGTTGGCAGACATCTGTAGGGCTGCAACTTGGTCCTCAAGCCAGACTATTGCGGCCCATTACTGCCTGGAGAAGGAGTCCCGTAGGGACAGTGCTTTCGATCAGGCAGTACTCTGGAATCTCTTCGGGGTTTAGGCAACTCCTACCCTCCAGCCCTCTGGTTGGGCTACAGGTGGGGGAATGTTTCAGTGAAATCCTTTCTCTGATGCTGCAGCTAGAGGGAGCTCATTTTTCAGCTCTGGGTCCCCGGTAGCCTGAAGCTGGGGAGTCCCATATGTGAGGACTGACTTCCTGCTTGGTCCTGGAGAAAGAGTAGTTACTCACCTGTAACAGGTGTTCTCCAGGAGCAGCAGGAATCAGTTCGCACAACCCTCCCTCCTCCCCTGGGAGTTGCAGTTTTACATAGTTCATTTTTACACTTTTTGTGCTGTCTTTTAGCTATGTCATCTGACTGAACAAGATGGCACCTTTAGGCGGGAAGGGGACCGTGCATGCTTGCAGTATTCCCAAAGGCTTTCTTAGAAAGCTGGGGAAATGGTCCGTACGGGGGCTCCATCGACGTCGATGTCACCCATATGTCAGGACTGATTCCTGCTGCTCCTGGAGAACACCTATTACAGGTGAGTAACTTCTCCTTCTCTCTCTCTCTCTCTCTCTCTCGATATATATATATAGATATAGATTAGATATAGATATACGCCTACACACTACTACAAACACAAGTGAGTGTGTGTGTGTATATATATATATATAGCCCAAAAAAGTGAGAATATCTCATAGCATATAAGTTATTTAAAAATTCAAAAAGACAGATGTAAACAATTGACAAATCTAAAAAAAAAAAGATGGTGACCGGAAATTGTCGAAATAAAGACGTTATATAGCTAAAAAGGTAAATAAGTAAACTATTTAAGCTTTAATTTAGGAGATGGTGGACCAAAAAAGTGAGAACATCTCGTAAATTGAAAGCTTAAATAGTTTACTTATTTACCTTTCTTAGCTATATAACGTCTTTATTTCGACAATTTCCGGTTGCCATCTATTTTTTTTTTTTTTTTAAATTTGTCAATCGTTTACATCTGTCTTTTTGAATTTTTAAATAATTTATATGCTATGAGATGTTCTCACTTTTTTTGGGCCACCCTGTGTGTGTGTGTGTATATATATATATATATGTATGTATATGTATATATATACATATACACATGCATACCTATACATACCTAGCAAGGTGTTACCCTGTATACATATCAACCTATGTGTGTGTGTATGTATATATACACACACCTACACACTACTACAAACACATGTGTGTGTATATACGTAATCAAAGATATGATCCGGTCCAAGTGGGACTCGCCAGACTCCCTGCCTAAAAGATTAAGAGTCTATAAAAAGGTCAAGGAGTAGGCTAGTGGTTAGAACACTGGCTTGGTAACCAAGCAACCAGAGTTCAACTCCCACTAGCACTCCTTGTGGCCTTGGGCAAGTCACTTAACCCTCCATTGCCTCAGAAGAAAGGCCTGGCAATCTACTTCCGGTGACACTGCCAAGAAAATCTAGGAGCTTCTGGGTCACCAGGAGTCAGGACTGACTCGAAGGCACACATTGCAAAAAGGTCAGTGCTCTCCCAGAAGAAGAGTGCATCGAAGGGTTTGACATCCCCAAGGTGGATGCATATGTCATAGTGGTTACCGGATGGGCCCCTATTTCCGTGGAAGACAGATTGGCCTTAAAAGATGTTCTGGACTGCAAGGTTGATTCTTTGCTGAAGAGCCAGTTTGCATTAGCGACGGCTATTCTACAGCTGGGGGTATATACCAGCTTGACGTTTCAAGCCCTGCTCCAGTGTATTTAGTCACTTTTGCCTGATGATACTACTTCTCTCTTGGAGTTGGCTATGGCCTTCTTTTCTGATACTATGTATGACCTGGTACGTTTGGCAGCCAGGGATGGTGCCCTGTCGATGGCATCACAGCATTGGATTTGGCTCTCTGGCGGACACATCCTCCAAAGCCAGTTTGGCTTAAATGGCCTTTAAGGGGAATCTTCTCTTTAGAACCAATTTGTAGAAACTGGTAAAAGACCTAGGCAAGACAAAATTTACTGCCTACCGGAAGACAGGACCATGGGGCCTGTGAACATAAGATATGCCATACTGGGTCAGACCAAGGTCCATCAAGCCCAGTATCCTGTTTCCAACCGTGGCCAATCCAGGTCATACGCACCTAGCAATTTCCCCAAAAGACACAAGTTCCACAATGCATGTATTGGGTCAAGCATTGATACCCTGGGTCCCTTTTTAATAATGGTTTATGGACCTTTCCTCCAGGAACTTGTACAAACCTTTTTTAAACCCAGCTACACTAACAGCCTTTACTACATCCTCCGGTAACAAATTCCAGAGTTTGATTACACATTGAGTGAAAAAATATTTTCTCTTATTTGTCTTAAATAGTTGACCCCGTAACTTCATTGCATGTCCCTTAGTCTTTCTATATTCTGATAATGTAAACAATCAATCTATGTTTACCCATTCCACTCCGTTCATTAATTTCTAGACTTCTATCATATCTCCCCACAGCTGTCTCTTTTCCAGGTTAAAGAGCCCCCTAACCTTTTTAGCCTTTCTTCATAGGGGTATCCTTCCTTTACCATTTTGGTGGTTGTTCTCTGAACCTTTTCTAATAACTCTATATCCTTTTTAAGATACGGCGACCAGAATTGCACGCAATATTCAAGGTGCAGTAGCACCATGGAACGATACAGAGGCATTATAATATCCTTTGTTTTATTTTCAATTCTTTTCCTTATGATACCTAGCATTCTATTTGCTCTCTTGACTGCCGCTGCACACTGGGTGGAGGGTTTTAACATGTTGTCCACAATGATGCCTAAATCTTTTTCCTGGTTAGTGGTTCCTAATGTGGAACCTTGCATTGTGTAACCATAGTTTGGGTTGTTCTTCCCTAAGTGCATAACTTTGCACTTGTCCACATTAAATTTCATCTGCCATTTTGATGCCCAGTCTTCCAATTTATCAAGATCCTCTTGCAATTTTCCACAATCCTCTTGGGTTTTAACAGCTTTAAATAGTTTTGTGTCATCTGCAAATTGGATAACCTCACTCGTTATTCCCTTTTCCAGGTCATTTATGAATATGTCAAAAAGCAGCGGACCCAGCACAGATCCCTGGGGTACACCACTATTCACCTTTCTCCATTGGGAAAATTGGCCATTTAGCCCTACCCTCTGCTTTCTAGCTTTTAACTAGTTCTTGATCCACAATAGTACACTGCCTCCTATCCCATGACTCTTTAGTTTTGCCAAAAGTCTCTGATGAGGGACCTTGTCAAAGGCTTTCTGAAAGTCCAAATGCATATATATCAACCGACTCACCTTTGTCTGCCTGTTTATTCACACCTTCAAAAAAACTTTACAGATTAGTAAGACAAGAGCTTCCTTGTCTAAAGCCATGTTGGCTGTCTCCCGTTAAGCCATAACTATCTACATGTTCAGCAATTTTGTTCTTTATGATGGTTTCTACCATTTTTCCCGGTACTGACGTCAGGCTCACCGATCTGTAGTTTCCCGGATCACCCCTGGAACCCTTTTTAAAGATGGGCGTTACGTTGGTCATCCTCCAATCTTCAGGTATTACAGATGGTTTTAATGATATTTCACAGATTACTAATAGCAGGTCTGCAATCTCATATTTCAGTTCTTTCAACACCCTTGGATGTATATCATCCGGTCCAGGTGATTTGCTACTCTTCAGTTTATCAAATAGTTGTAATACATCTTCCTGATGTATCGATATTTCTTTCAATTCTTCCACACCTTTAAATACCACTTGAATTTTCTGTGAAGCGGGCCAGTGCCCCTTTCTCGTCAGCCTCCACCCAAGCACCAAGGGCACATGGCCAGATTCCCAGGGGTCTCGGGACTATCGTCACTACCTCCTTTCAAAAAAGTTTCTTCCCCTCTGCTTCAGGTCCTCAGATTTGTTCTCAGTTTTGTGGAGCACATGGACCTAGAGACTAGGACCTTTCCAGGCCATGCAATGAAGGTTTGGGGGCCCATTTCATGTGGGTGGCAGGCTTTACTTTTTTTTTCCTTTCAGGAATGGGCCCAGGTTACCAAGGATTGCTGGGTCCTAGACCCATTCATTTCAGCTGTAATGCAAGGAGCCAATTCCTAATGCCTTCATTGTTTCCCCTTGTTGGGCTGCGATCAAAGGTGTCGCAATGCGGACCACCTTGGACAAGTTACTTTGCCTAAAGATGATGGTGCCTGTCCTCCCAGACAACAGGGGCAAGAGCAAATACTCTACATACTTCATGGTGTCAAAGGAAGATCGGTCCTTCCTGCCCATTCTGAACCTCAAAGGGGTCAGTCAGCACTTGTGTTTCCTGCACTTTCGAATGGAAACATTAAACTCCGTGATTCAAACAGTGCACCAGGGGAATTCTTAGCTTCTTTGGATCTGGTCGAGGTGTATTTTCATAGCCCATTCCAGACGGATCAGCAGCAGCATGTGCATTTTGATGTGCTTGGCTCACTATAAGTTTGCTGCCCTTCCTTTCAGGCTTTACACTGCCCCAAGGATATTCTCCAAGGTCATGATGGTGGCAGCTGTGGTGTCAAGGGATCTGTTTCCATCCCTATCTAGATGACTGGCTCATCCAAGCCCATTCACTGTGGAAATGTCCTGACTGGTGTCCTTTTTGGAAAGCATTGACTGGGTGATCAATCATAAGAGCCAGCTTTTCTCCAGGACCAAGCAGGAAGTCAGTCCTCACATATGGGTGACGTCGGCGCCGACGGAGCCCTCGCGGAGCAATTTTCCCCAGCTTTCAAAGAAAGCCTTTGGGAATTGCAGCGCGCATGCGCGGTCCCCTTCCCGCCCAAGGGTGCCATCTTAGCCAGTCTTCTTTTTTCCGCGGAGCCCTACAGACGTGGTCTTCTTGTCCCCGCTGAAAAAGTTGATTTTTCGTGATTTATTTCTCTTATTTTTCGCTAGCCTCGCTGGCGCCTCTGCCCTGACCGCCGGGACGTCGACGTCTAAGTCGACCCCGGAGACCGAGCCGATCCTCGAGTCCATGCGGGCTCGGGTCGATCCTCGGTCGAGGTCACCCTCGGCCTCCCGTTCGGGACCGAGGTCGTCGACGCCGACTCCCTCGGCGTCGGGGCGGCCGACGCCTCCGCCCGCCCGGCCGACCCCACCGATTCCTCCTCGGAGTCGGCCTGGGAGTCTGAAGAGGAAGAGTCACCTGATTCTTTTCGGACTCGGTGTGTCCCCTCGGACTCACCTGAGTCCGAACCTCGGAAACAGTCCCCTCCGGAGGATGCCCGGTTCTCGGACTTCGTCAGGGATATGGCCAAGGCTTTGGCCTTCCCTGCGGATCCCGAGGAGGAGCCTCGAGCCGAAGAACTCGACGCCCTTCAGTACGACTCTCCCGCCAGGGAGCACTTTACTGTACCGGTTCCTCCCATGCTGGAACGACTACTCTTCCGCATGTGGGAGAGTCCGGCGTCGTCGCCGGTATTAAGCAAGCGGGTCGATTCCATCTATCGAGTCCGCAAGAGCCCTGGCTTCCAAAAAGCACAGCTACCACACCATTCCATGGTGGTGGAATCGGCCATGCATAGACTTAAGAGCCAGAAGATGCACTCCTCGGTGCCTCCTGGTAGGGAGGCCCGCAACCTGGATGGCCTTGGTAAGAAGTGTTTCCAGGGCTCTATGCTTGCTTGTCGGGTCCAGACCTACCAGCTCTACATGGGCATGTACCTTAGAGACCTGGCTAAAGAGATAGCCGGATTCTCTGCTGGTCTGTCCGAGGAACCTTTGCGGAGGTTCCTAGCCTTGACAACTGGTATTCGAGAATGCTCCAAATTCATTTCTCGAGCAGCCTATGATGGCTTTGAAGCATCGGCTCGAGTGGCCGCAGCCGGCATCGGTGCCTGCCGACAGGCTTGGCTTCAATCATCTGACCTTGAACCCTGGGTGCAGGACAAGTTGGTCGATGTCCCCTGCCGAGGTGAGAACCTCTTTGGCAAGCCCATGGCTGAGAAGGCTGCACAAATCGAGACGGAGACTCTCACCAGAACTAGGCTTTCTAGGAAGACCTCCGCCCCTTCCCAGAAAAAGAAGGGCTCGGGAAAGAAGTCCTTTTACCCGAGAAAGGCGGCTGCCTATAAACACTACCCTCAATATCAGGCCTCCACAGCTCCCCAACAGGGTCAGCAGGCCAAGGGACGGGGTAACGGATCCCGTAGGCAGCAAGCCCCCAAGCCTGCACCACCGGCCCCTGCACAGCAGGGTGGGGGTTTTTGACTTCATCAGCATAGCCTCTCCCCCTCAGCTGGTTCCTCCCAGCACAGAAGGCCGGCTGGTTCATTTTGCCCACAGGTGGTCCAACATCACATCAGATGCCTGGGTGCTTCATGTTGTGAAAGAAGGCTATCTTCTCCACTTCCATCAAGTCCCTCCCTCCTATTTCCCGGGAGAGCCTCCACGACTCCCTCTGCACAGGGACTTACTCCTTCAGGAGTTAGCAAGTCTTCTTCAGGAACAGGCTGTGGAACCGGTGCCCCACCACCTGAGGGGTCAAGGCTTCTATTCCAGGTATTTCCTAATACCAAAAAGAACGGGAGGCCTCAGACCCATCCTGGACTTGCGCAACCTCAACAAGTTCCTCGTCAGGGAAAAGTTCAAGATGCTTACCCTTGGAATCCTTCTGCCCTACCTCCAGCAGGGAGATTGGCTATGCTCCTTGGATCTAAAGGATGCCTACACGCACATCCTCATGCACCCAAGCCACCGCCAATACCTAAGGTTTGTGGTGGCAGGAAATCATTACCAGTACTGAGTACTGCCCTTTGGCCTATCCTCCGCACCACGAGTCTTCACAAAATGTCTCGCGGTGGTGGCGGCTTATCTCCGGCTTCAGGGCCTCTATGTCTTTCCGTACCTGGACGACTGGCTCATCAGAGCATCGTCCTCTCCAGAAGTCACAAAAGCCACACACCGCACTGTGACTCTTCTGCAGTACTTGGGCTTTGTCATAAACTTCGCAAAGTCCACTTTGCTCCCCTCGCAAGATCTCGAGTTCATCGGCGAAAGATTGCACACTCTTCAGGCACGAGCTTTCCTGCCTCTCGACAGGGCTCAACGGCTCATGGACCTAGGCGGCCGTTTTCGCAGCCAGCCCCTGGTCTCAGCCAGGCGCTTCCTGAGACTACTCGGCCATATGGCTTCCACCGTCCACGTGACCCCCAATGCCCGCCTAAATATGCGACCTGCTCAGTGGTGCCTTCGCAAGCAGTGGCAACAGGCCACGGGCGGCCTAGCCGACTTAGTGCGCATCTCCGGCCCGCTGGCCTCTTCTCTACAGTGGTGGCTTCACCGTCCAAACCTGGTGCTGGGAATGCCTTTTCAGTCTCCTCCGCCGGCTCAAGTGCTGACGACCGATGCTTCTCTCCTAGGATGGGGAGCGCATTGCCAAGGGGCATGTACTCAAGGTCTCTGGACCACGTGGGAGTCTGCGCAGCAGATCAACTTCCTGGAGCTCAGAGCAATCCGTCTGGCTCTCAAGGCTTTCTCCCACCTGACTTCTCACCAGTCCGTCCTTGTCCAGACGGACAATCAAGTTGCCATGTTCTACGTGAACAAACAGGGAGGCACGGGCTCCCTCCTTCTCTGTCGAGAAGCACAGAGGCTCTGCTCTTGGGCCGTCAGTCACGGCATTCTTCTCAAGGCAGTTTATCTCCCAGGCCAAGAAAATTGCCTGGCGGACAAACTCAGCAGAATCCTCCAGCCGCACGAGTGGCGCCTGGATCCCTTAGTAGTTCAGAAACTTTTTCTGAAGTGGGGCCTCCCCACGATGGATCTCTTTGCCAGTCCTCTCAACCGGCAACTTCCTCGCTTCTGCTCTCGGCAGCCGCATCCCCTTCGAGTAGCGGCGGATGCTTTTCTGCTCTCATGGTCGAAAAGCCTTCTGTATGCCTTTCCTCCCATACCGCTAGTCTCTCGAACTCTTTTCAAGGTTCTCCGAGACAAAGCTTCCATGATCCTGATAGCCCCTCGCTGGCCCAGACAGCCGTGGTTTCCAGCCAGCATGGTTTGTTTGTATTTTTTTTAAATTTCTTTATTTATATTTTCCAACAAAATAGAAACAGAAAAAAAGAAAAAAAACAGATTACTACAAAATTAAAATACACAACTCGTCTTTGTGACACAAGATATTTAAAGACAAAACACAGCCCACCCCACCCCACCCTGTCCCTCCTACTATCTTACGATTATCAGGGACCAAGTAAGAGAAAAGAAAAGCACAGAACTTCTGCAAGCCTGCAAAGGCTATAAAAAAGCCAGAACTCCACAACAGAGAAACATAGGCATAAATGCGCCATCATGAGTATCTACCAAACTCAGTAGCATGTTTCCATTTAGGAACAATGGGAAAGGGCCACTCCCCAACATGGAGCCAGTTCAAACTGACAGTCCCTTTATAAGGACGAGATGCCAATTTGCTGATTGAAAAATGACCCTGGATCAGGGGAGAGTGCCCCAAAGTCCCAGCAGCACCCAATACAATTTTTATGTTTAATCCCAATGTTAAGTCAATCTTTCATCACATATCCCAATTTGTTGACATCTCCCTTGATGAGACCAACGATTATTCTCATCTACATATTAACGTATACCTATGGCCCCCTCCACCCATTCTGAAACCTTGTTTTTGACAAAACCGTAATATAGGCCAGATATTCAGAGAAACTCCTTCCTCCACTGTTCTATACAAACCCAAGCTTCCCACGAGCAACTCTAGGTGGTTATTTTTCCCTGAAAGCTGAGCTAAAGTTCTATCAATATTAACAATGTGTTTTACTTGAAGGAACACTGGTAGTATTCCTATTATACAATTCACTTTATGAGTGATAGACATATTTATATCTTCAAAACGACCGCACCAAGAATCAGAATGATGACCACATTACTGTGTATAATTAGAGCTCGTTAAGTCAAAGAGGTGAATGAGATTGTGAACATGGGCAGCAGAAATTCCTCTGAAATAAGGCTGGCATGCCAAATTCCAATGACTATTACATTCAAGTTTGTCTCTTGCAGCAATGAGATGTCAACAATTTCTATCCTGCCATACAGAAGAGAACCCTCCTCTTGGTAGAAGATATTAATGCCCTTAACGTTTAGGTACCCATTCCCAAAGAAGAACATTCTAAATATACCTCCAAAGAAGCATTCACAAGTTACAGAAACAATTCAGTGTTGTAACCTTACATTTAACATTATAAAACAGCTTCTTAAGTGCTTTTAAAGTATGGCTGCAATTATAGCCCAAAGAAAACAAGCAAAGGCCCTGTCATATGACCAAACACAATGAACACCCACCTCTAAAAAGGAAAAGAAAAGAGAAAAAGAAACCATTCCAGGGGCGCTATATAACACCCAAAAAACTTGGCATGTGAGCCCACTTGAACAAGATAGACACGGAGGGCTCAATGACCCAACACTCCCATATTCCTGCAATACTCCGAATATCACATCTTGTCCACCTCCCATCTTAAAAGTAGAAATAATGTCTTACAAACAAAATAGCATAAATGTCCCAGGAGATAGCAGTGTAACATGCTTATATGTTGCTTCTGTGTGGATAACTCGCCTTCCCACGATCTCAGACCAGTTGAACGCCCAAATAACAAGCATCATAAAACTGTGGCAAATAGAAGATACAATATGTCCTTCACTGCATCACCGCTGACTCCTTATCCTCCAAAAATGCACATAAATCTTTAGGATCATCAAAAGTCTTGGTCTGGTTATGCAGCATGTCTCTCATGCGGGCAAGATATAGCAGTCTGAAACGGGCTTTCAGTTGTATCGAACGTGGATGCAGCGCCAAAAGACTCTCCAATCCACCGTCGCCTGCACGAAGTCCGGAAAGAACAGGAGATTATGCCCCTGATATTCCAAAGCTGAGAGTGCTTTGGCTGCTCCCTTTATTTGCAACACTTTTTGAAAATGTAGAACTTTCAGGATAATTGGGCATGGATGCTTGTTCATGGCCCCAGGTTCTATGGGCATGCTCAATCTCAAACGGCATAGTGAAATGCAGCTTTAACACACCTGGAATCATAGCCTGCAGAAAGGATATCAAGTCATGTCCCTCTGCTCCCTCAGGCACTCCCAGTACCCTTATGTTGTTTCGCCACGAGCGATTATTGCCATCTTCCACCTCTCTTTGCAGTGAGCAAATCAACTTGGCCTGCTTCTCGACGGCCTCACACCTCTCCCCATGTGATGCCATTACCATCTCTACCTTCTCCAAACAGGCCGTATTTAACTCCAGCGAAGATCTCAAAACATTGATATCTTCCTGCATTGCGCTTAGCGATTCTCCATTAGCTTTGACCATTTCTTTGACTGCCCGAATCTCAGCCAAGATCTCCTGCAAGGTCTTCGGGCCACCTCGAATGACCGCCATCTTGTGAGGAGAGAGATGTTCTGTCTTGGTTCTTTTTGCACTAGCATTTTGAGATAGTTGGAAATCCAACAGCGTCTGATTGGAACCTGACATATCCGGGATCGCGTGGCAACCACGTAGTTAGGAATTATATGATCAAATATTGCAGAAAAACAGGATTCTTGTCTTTGTCCTCCGGAGCATCGCTCTTACACATCCATCTTGACCAGATGTCAGGCTCCACCCCGACAGCCAGCATGGTTAAAAGGTCAGATGAAAGAGGCTATAATAGCCAAAAGAATATCTTTCTAAATATGGAAAAAGGATCCGAATGAAGAAAATAAACAGCAGAAGCACTGGCATGTCTGATGTAAAGCATTGATATGGAAAGCAAAAAGAGTTTTGGGAAAAAAACTTGCTATAGAAGCCAAAACTAATAACAAAAATGTTTTGGATACATTCGAAGGAAGAAGACTGTAAGGGCGTTGGATGGACCATTAAAATTTTTAGAAAAATAGCCATGTTAGTCTGAAGTAGCAAAAATGGCAGGTGCCACCTTATAGACTAACCAATTTTTGAGTCATGAACTTTCAAGGAGTTCACTCTGTCAGTTGCATGAAGTGCAGTTCAAGAGCTAGGTAGATGTTCATTGAGATGGATGGGGATAGAGGAGAGTGGATATAGAGTATAGCGAGGCATTGAAAAGTTCTGGGCAGGGTGCATAAAGGGAATGATAATAGCAAAATAGTTCTACTAACTGACATCTGTGGAGAGTGATAAAATAAAGACAGGATGATCTGAGAATGGTTAAGTCCCTTCATGTCTATAGTGAGTCATGAACCTTTGAACCATGAGATGATCGTGGGGTAAAAGGGGCACTCACAATGGACAAGGCCATAGTGGACAGAAAATGAATTCTTTGCTTCACTCTTTACTGAGGAAGATATAAGGCAGTGGTTCACAACCCAGGCCAGTCAGGTTTTCAGCATGTCCACAATGAATATGCATGAAATAGGTCTGCATGCACTGCTTCCATTGTATGCAGATCTATCTCATGCATATTCATTGTGGATATCCTGAAAACCTGACTGGCTTGGGGATCCCAGAGGACTGGATTGAGAACCACTGATGTAAGAAAACTACCTGTACCAGAAATGGTATTTTAATAGTGGTGATTTAGTGGAACTGAAACAATTCTTAGTGAACTGGCAAGATATAATAGGCAAAATTGACAAACTAAAGAGCAATATATCACCTGGACTGGATGGTATACATCATGAAGTGTTGAAAGAACTAAAAAATTGAACTTGCATATATACTATTAGTAATCTGTGACCTTTCATTAAAATTGTTAGCGTATCTGAAGATTGGAGGGTTGCCAACATAAGTCCAGTTTTTAAAAAGGGATCCAGGGGTGATCTGGGAAACTAGACAGGTGAGGCCAGCATTAGTGCTGACAAAATAGTAGAAACTATTATAAAGAACAAAAATTATTGAACACATAGTGGTATGTTTACTAAAGGTTAACGTGTGTTAATTTTATTAATGCATGTTATAACCTTTAGTAAATAGGCCCAATAGATTGACATGGGTTAATAGGACAAAAATGACTAAGGATTTAGCCAAAGCAAATCTTCTCTTATCAATCTGCTTCATTTGTTTTTTTAATAAACATGTAAATAAAGGTGAGCCAGTTGATATAGTGTATCTGGATTTTCAAAAAGCGTTTGACAAAGTACCTAATGAAAGACACCTGAGAAAATTAAAAAGCCATGGGATAGGAGAAAATGTCCTATTGTTAATAAGGAACTCGTTAAAAGAGATAAGAGTAGGTTAAATGGCCAATTTTTGTCTGTGGTAGAAGGTGAATAATAGAATACCCCAGGGATCTGTACTGGGACAAATGCTTTAAAACAGGGGTCTCAAACTCAAATTGCTTTGAGGGCCAAATGAGGACTTGTAAAGTAACCCGGGGGCCGCATAAGACGTGGGGCCTCATTTGCATAAGGGGCCTCATTTGCATAAATATTTGCATAATGTTACCATACACTAACTTTTAGTAACATGCCTCTTAATGAGTATGGATAAAGAAAGACTAAAAGATTCAGAAATAGGAAGACAATAATTAAACTGGGAACCCCAAAAGCCAAACTTGGAATGTACAACAACACTGTAGAAATAAAACTATAAATTAATTTCCTCTTGTACTAAACAAAGCGCAAACATTAATGATGCACATTTCCCAGAGCTGACATATTCCAGTTAATAAATTCAAAATAAAGAGATATTTTTCTACCTTTTGTGCATTTTTTTCAGTTGCAATTGCTCCAGCCACTTCTGGTTTCTTCGTGTCTTCTGCTATCTCCATCGTCTGCTGTCCATTTGTCCTTTCTTCTCTCTTCTAGTTTTTTTCCATTCTCTCTCCCTACATCTGCTTTAACATACTAATCTTTCTCCTTTTGCTCTTTCCTCATTCCTATTTCATCCACTCAAATTTTACCCCTCCATCCTCAATCCCCACTTACTCTCCCAATACCTGGCCAATTGTAGATTTGTCTTCTCTTCCAGACAAAATATTTTTCCCCTCTCCATTTCACTTTCCCAGCTCCATCCCATTCTAATCCTCCCCCAACATCAGCTCCCTTCTAGTTCCAGCCCCACCCAGCATCTGCTCCTTTCTAGTCCCTGCATCAGTCCATTTCCAGTCCTATCCTAGCCTCACCATCAGCCCATTTCCAATCCTAGCCCCCCGGCAGCCCAGGTCCAGTCCTAGCTCCCGCCCCGCGCAGCCCAGTTCCGTTCCAAGCCCCCCTCCCCATCAGCCATTTGCAGTTCAAGCCCCCCTTCCACTCAGCCCATTTCCAGTCCTAGCAACCCCCCCAGCCCATTACCAGTCCTAGACCCCCCATAGCCCATTACCAGTCCTAACCTCCCCATAGCGCACTTCCAGTCTTACCCCCCCATCACCCCATTTTCAGTCTTACCCCCCCCCCATAGCCCATTACCAGTCCTAGTCCCCCCCATAGCCCACTTGCAGTCGTATCCCCCATCATCCCATTTTCAGTCTTACCTCCCCTCATAGGCCATTAACAGTCCTAACCCCCAATCAGCCCACCTCCAGTCCTAACCCCCATCACCCCATCTTCAGTCCTATCCCCCACCATAGCCCATTACCAGTCATAACCCCCCCTGCCAATAGCCCACTTCCAGTCCTAACCCCCATCTGCCCATTTCCAGTCCTAGCCCCCACCATAGCCCATTACCAGTCATAACCCCCCCTGCCAATAGCCCACTTCCAGTCCTAACCCCCATCTGCCCATTTCCAGTCCTAGCCCCCACCATAGCCCATTACCAGTCATAACCCCCCCCCCTGCCAATAGCCCACTTCCAGTCCTAACCCCCATCTGCCCATTTCCAGTCATACCCCCCCCCCCCGACAGAGGAAAAAAAAAATACCCCAAAACCCTGACTTCTGCCGTTGCCGCCGTGGCAGCGGCAGAATCAATTGTCAAATTAAAAAAAAAAAAGACTTCTGCTGCTCAAGCAGCAATATCACCTGTCCTGCGGCCCCTTCCCCTGTGCCCGGAGATCCGAATCTGCTCATCAGCGGCGTGCTTTTCAAGCCGCGAAGAGTATTCCCCTCTCGCGCGGCTTGAAACCGCGCGAGAGGGGAATACTCTGCGCGGCTTGAAAAGCACGCCGCTGATGAGCAGATTCGGATCTCCGGGCACAGGGGAAGGGGCCGCAGGACAGGTGATATTGCTGCTTGAGCAGCAGAAGTCTTTTTTTTTTTAATTTGACAATTGATTCTGCCGCTGCCACGGCGGCAACGGCAGAAGTCAGGGTTTTGGGGTTTTTTTGTTTTTCTCTTTCGCGGGCCGCACAAAGTTGTCTCGCGGCCCGCGGGCCGCGTGTTTGAGACCCCTGCTTTAAAACATATTTATAAATGATCTGGAATTAAGAACAAATGAGGTGATTATATTTGCAGATTATTCAAAGATGTTAAATGGCATGCTGATTGAAAGAAATTGCAGGAGAACATTGTGTGACTGGGCATCCAAATGGCAGATGAAACTTAATGTGGACAAGTGTAAAGTAATGCACATAGGGAAGAATAGCCCAAATTAAAGCTGCGTGATGCTAAGTTTCCCATTAGGAGTCACCACGTAGGAAAAGGATCTAGGTGTCATCGCGGACAATACGCTGAAATCTGCCCAGTGTGCAGTGATGGCAAATAAAGCAAACAAAATGTTAGAAATTATTAGGAAAGGAATAGAAAATATAACAAAGAACACTGTAATGCCTCTATATCTCTCCATTATGTAATTGCACTTTGAATATTGTTTGAAATTTTTGGTTATCTCCTGGACCAGCCCAACCATTAGGCAAGACTAGACAATTGCATAGTGGGGCAGCAAACAGCAGTAGCATTCAAAGCAAAACAATAGATCCTGATAGGTACAGAAACTCAATCATTAGCACATTTTCTTAACCTGCAGAAAGAATGGGCACACGCATACATGCAAAGCATATTTTGAAGTATGATGTCCATTTATAGATTTAAAATTCTCAATTATAGAGTTCCAGTGACGTCAGTCCCGAGATGGCTGCCTAAGAATTGAGCTCCAATGGGGATGGCTCAAAATTAACCCCAAAGATAAGGAATAAGCTACAAACAACGACCCGACCTGAACTGCAATAGAAAGGAGAATAGCGGGCAAAGAATTATGGGCTCCGATGGCAGGAAAGAAGTTGGGAGTGGACTTAAAGACTTTCTCCTTCAAGGGGGGGGGGGGGGAGTAGGAGCAAAACCCCATGCAGGCAAGATGGCGGCGAGTAGTGGCAATCCCGGAGAAGCGGGAGACAGGGGAGCTGCGACAGGGAACACCAGTGAGATCCAGAGTCTCTGAGAGGACCTGCAAAGCTGGTTTGAATCATCAAAACAGGAGTTAGAAACACCTTCAAGATGGAGGTACAGAGCTGGTTCCAGGACTTGAAGAGTGATATGGTTTCGTTGGGTGCACGCTTGGAGGAGTTTGAAAACAGAATGGATGAGCACGAGGAGCAACACAGCAATAGTGAGCAGCGAGTGAGCGCAATAGAGGAGGCACAAGGTGATCTACTGCAGAAGCTAGAAGACCTTGAGAATAGATCACGCCACTCCAATATTAGAATATGAGGCCTCCCAGAGGGGGAAGGGGCAGTAAACAATATCACCCTGGCGGAAGAGTTCTGTGGAGCGGTACTCAAGGCTGCAGGTATGGAGGTGGAGGGAGTTTGCCTCACAGTGGACAGAGCTCATAGATCACTTGGCCCGAGGAGGGAGAACAGGGCCAGAGATATATGCTTCCTGCATGAGTACAGATCTAAAGAGTTAGTGACTAAGGCAGCTAGGAAGTTGGGAAAAATTCACTGAAATGGGGCCGAGGTGGAAGTGTTCACAGACATTTCAAGCATTACCATGAAGAAGCGTAGAGAGTACCAGATGATGACGCGATGGCTCAGGGAAGAGAATGTCTGCTACAGATGGCTGTTCCCCGTGGGGCTGCAGTTCACCATAAATACAAAATCTTATGTGACCCATTCTGTGGAAGCTGCGATTTCTAGCATGCAGCAAGCAGGCTGGTCAGAGCTCAGGGCGACCCCGATGAGCGAACATGGATCATTGGAGGCAGTGGGTCTTTCCAAAAACACACAATTAAGATGAAGTAGAGTGTCCGGAGGAGAACGGAGGCTGAGGAAGCAGAGGTCAGTCAAGGGAACTGAGGATGCGGCCACCTGAACTTTTCATTCTTGTAAATGGACAATAGACCATCTACGAGCAGTAGTGCCAGGACAGGAGCACAGAGAGGCTAAGCCGCTGATTATGGGCATATTACTGCCTATAAGTTAGTGTTGATGGGTGTGTTATTGTTAAATGTTAATGGCTTGGGGTTTATAGGGGTTTGTTGGAAAAACAGGTCGGGAGAGTTTTGAGGTGAAGGGTGAGAAAATGATTGTATTCTTCATATGGGAAAACAGTTAAGGCGTGAAGGGGAGCTATCCTGGTCTAATGGTACCTGGAGACGATCTACCTAATTGGATCGGATGGGGACTTGGGGAGGGGGGGTGGAGAGGAGGCTGGGAGGGAGGGAAGAAGGGAGGGGTTGGGCACTTGCAGGTGGAACTGGCAACCTAGAAGGGGTTGGAAAGCAAAAATGGCTGCGCTTAGATTGGTGACTATAAATGTCAGAGGCCTGAACTCCTTTCATAAGAGGCAACTGCTTTTTAAAGAGTGCACTAGATTGAAGGGTGATATTGTCATTGTACAAGAGACACACTTACTCACGAAGGGCGAGTGAGACACCCTCTTTTTCCCCAACAGTATTTTGCCTCCAATAAAGTGGAAAAAAGAAGGGGGGAGTGGGGTTACTGATGTCCAGTAAGATGATGGGCCAGGTGGAAGAGGTGATTAGAGATAAAGGAGGGCAATTTGTGATTGTCAAACTGAGATGGGGACAAAAAATATATACCTTGGTTAGTGTATACGCCCCAAATACTAGTCATGCAGAATTCTTTAGGGAACCTCAAAATACTCTTGTCCGTAGAGCGGAGAGGCAGTTGTTAAGGGGGGGGGGGGGGAATTTCAATGTGGCTCTCAACCCTTTGTTGGATACCTCGAGGGGGGGCAGCATCCACATCCAAACATCATAGATTACGGCTAAAACAGATGATGGAAGGGTTGGAGGTGGTGGATTTGTGGCGCAAGGTGCATTATGGGCAGCGTGATTACTCCTTTTACTCTACTGTGCATGAGGTTTATTCTCGGATTGATTTGTTTCTAATAGATAAAACTTTGGTTACAGAAGTCGAATACTGTGAGATACGGGAGAGGACATGGTCTGACCATGCCCCAGTCATCTGTAACATTTCAATGGGGAGTCTGAGATCAGTAAAAACTTGGTGGAAGCTGAATGAATCCTTATTAGAGGACTGGGAAGTAGTACAGCGGGTTAGGAGAGAATTGGAGGAGTATATGTTGTTGAATAATACTGGGAAGTGCTCCCCAGGGATTGTGTGGGACTGCTTGAAAGCTGTGATGAGGGGGAGGCTCATAGCCATAGGGGCACATAAGAAAAAGTTAAAATTACAGCGACAGACGGAATTACTAGCCTCTATTGGAGAGCTGGAAAAACAGATGAAACGGGAGACCCGGAATGCGGAGCTGAAAGAGCAGTTAAATAGAGTGCAGATGGAGCTGAGTGAATTGCACATGCAGGATATTCGGTACAAATTAACCCTGTTGAGGCAGAAGAATTTTGAATTTAGTAATAAGGCAGGAAGATTACTGTCACGCAAGGTTAAAAAAATGGTAGCTCGGAATACCATAGTGAAAGTGAAGGGTAAAGATGGCCAATTAAAGTGGGTGGGGAAGGAGATTGAGGAGCGGTTTGTTCAGTATTACCGGGAGTTGTATACACCGGAAACCACAGTAGATGACAAAGCTATATGGGAATACCTGGATAACATCAAGCTGCCTTGCCTGGATAGTGAAGAATCGAAGGAGTTCTCACTACCGATTGGGGAACATGAGGTGATGACAGTGATTAAAAGTTTACAGGCTCACAAAGCCCTTGGGATGGATGGATTTCCCAATCGGTTTTACAAGGTATTCGTGGGAATTTTTGTTGGACCCCTAACAAAAATGTACAACTCCTTTAAGGACAGTATCTTGCCAGCATCATTGCGGCTGGCGGGGATCAGTATATTGTATAAAGAAGGGAAAGACCCATCAGAATGTGGCTCATATAGGCCTATCTCCCTTCTGGGCAGTGATGTAAAAATCTTTACCAGAGTGTTAGCTAATAGGCTGCTTCCTTACTTAGAGAAGCTGATATACCCCAATCAGTCTGGGTTTGTGCCGGGGAGATACACCTCTGATAACATCAGAAGAGCTTTAAACTTGATATGGTATGGAGAGGGAGCAAAGGAGGAACTTGCCCTCTTAGCAGTGGATGCTGAGAAAGGTTTTGACAGGGTGAGCTGACCTTTCCTTTTTCTGACATTAGAACGGGTGGGGATAGCTGGGCCTTTTCTCGACTGGGTGCGGATTTTATATAAAGAGCCAATGGCATGCTTAAAAATTAACGGTTCAACCACAAAAGCTTTTGAGTTGCAAAGAGGGACAAGGTAAAGTTGCCCACTCTCCCTGTTACTCTTTATAATAGCTATGGAGCCGATGGCCCAGAAGATTCGGGATTGTGTGGATATAATGGGGATTAAAGTGGGGCAGACCCATCATAAGATATCATTATTCGCAGATGACGTTTTGTTTTTTGTAATAGAACCATCAAGGTCTCTTCAAGCGATCTTGGATGAGCTGGCTAAATATGGTGAATGTCTGGCTTTCAAATGAACCCCACAAAGTCAGAAATTTTAAATATAATGATTAGTAGGGAGAAGGTGGAGGATTTGAGACAAGAATTCCCTTTTAGATGGGCCAAAAGTAGTAGGTCTGTCTAAATTCCAGCTAACCCGTCTCCAGAGGATCCAAAACACCGCTGCCCGCCTTCTCACTCACTCTTCCCCCCGGGATCACATAACACCTCTGCTCCTCCGCCTTCACTGGCTACCTGTCTCTTTCTGCACCCAGTATAAGCTGCTTTCTCTTGTACATAAATTCCTCCACACTAATACTCCACAGTATCTATCAGATCTCATTTCTTGCCACTCTCCCAGGCACACTCCCCGCTCTTTTCACCTCAATCGTCTCACTCTTCCCTCGCCCTCCCTTGCCCATCTGCAATCCACGCGTTTCTCTGCCTTCTTTTTCATAGGACCTGCCCTATGGAATTCCCTTCCCTCATCCCTTCTCCTGGAGTCCAATCACAACACCTTCAAAAAAGACCTGAAAACTCACCTCTTCTCCACAGCCTTCGACCTTCCCTCCCCTCTGTGTGACCCGCCTTAAGCTCTATCTCCTCCCTGAGACTGTCCCTTCCTTGTCCTGTCCTGTCTTTCTCCTCTCTTTTCTCTCCTGTAACCATTGTAAATTTCCTTTCCATTTCACTGGCCTTTGAGCCTTTCCTGTTTGCTTGTATATTGTGCACCGCCTTGCTTGTTTCAGAAAGGCGGTTTATCAAATAAAATTAACATAAACATAAACACATATTCACTATCTTGGAGTGCAGATCATGGCTCAGAGATAAAAAATGTTTCTAGAGAAATATATACCGGCTAAGAGCAAAGTATTAAGGGAACCTGAGCGGTGGGGGGGATATGAGGTATCATGGTTGGGTAGGATTGAATTGATAAAGATGATCAAGATACCCAGGCTATTATATTTATTTATGAATCTGCCGATAATGGTCCCTGCAACGTTCCTAAGAAAGTTGCGGGATAAGCTTATGTTATTTGTCTGGAAAGGGAGGAGACCCAGGGTGGCCAGGAATATCCTGTGTGCGAATCGAAGTTTGGGTGGTATGGGAATGCCGCAGGTAATGAGATATTATGAGGCGGCTCAGGTGAGGGCGGTGTTTGAGTGGGTAATGAGGGACCAGGTGGAGTGGGTGGAATTGGAGTACCATGGGGTAGGGCAAGGGACGTGTCTGGCCAGTATAATATGGGTTAAAAATGTAGACGTTTTGGAGAAGGGGAAAGGCAATCCCTTTATATCGCTCACATTACAGCACTGGCAGAAATGGCATACCTGATGGTATGGTACTCAGGGGTGCTCCAAGTTTACACCACTAATAAATAACCCGGAGTTTCCGCCGGGGATACAGGACCCAACATTTAAAAGATGGGCCTACAAGGGGTTGAGATACATTGGGCAATTTAAAGAAGGGGACGAATGGGTGAAATTTTAGGACATGCAGAGAGAGTTCCAGGTTTTAGATGTGGACAGGTATCAGTATATGCAAGCAATTCATTTTTGTAGGAGCATAGGGGGATGGGAGAGAAAGGGACTGTTATTGATGGGATGGTGCAGGATCAGGTGGTTAAAGGGTTAATATCCAAACTATATAAAATGATGGAGATAGTGAACTGTGCGGATTGGGCCCACAGGAAAGCATGGGAGAAAGATTTACATATGTGTTGGGATGAGGCCCAATGGGAAATAGTATGCAAAGGGCTATTTAAAGGGGTTCTTTCTAGTAATATTTTGGAACATAATTACAAAATGCTCTATAGATGGTATCTGATGCCCCACAGGATGCAAAAATGGCAAGGAGGGTCCGTTTGTGTTGGAGGGCGTGTGGATTACTTGGATCCTTCCTACATATTTGGTGGGATTGTATCAAACTCCGGCTCAGGTGGGGTGAGGTAGCGAAATGGATTAGTGAGATTTTGGGAGAGGATATAGCCCTTGGCCTCTGTTTGGCATTACTAAATGTGGGGGAGGGGGGGACAGACTAAGAGTCTGAAGTGGTGTAAAATAGTATGTGTGGCTATGAGACAGCTGATTGCGAGGAAATGGAGGGACGTGTGCACACCCCCACTCTAGGGGAAGTCCAGCAGAAAGTGGCACACTTCTACCTGATGTATCGTCTCACTGCCCTTCAACAGCGAAAGCTGTTGAGCTTTCAAATGACATGGGCCCCCTATCTCCAATGGCGGGAGAGGGAAAGGAAGTCACTAGACTCTGTAGAGGGCGGTGGAGTCGAGGCCTCTGATATATGAAAGACAACAAAGCAGCTGTGCCAGGGTAGGGGTAGGCATCGAGGCTGTATATTGATCAGATTATAGCTACTTATTGTATTTAAGCCTTCTCACAGCTGGGCTTAGGTGGCTGGAAGTTTTGGTTGGTAAGTTGCAGTGATGGTGCTTTGGAGGTGAAATTAGTGCGAGGCTTGCTGGTATCCAAATCATTAAGATTTAGGGATAAGGGGGGAATGTTGGGAGGGAGGGAGGGGGAGAGTTTTTGTTTAATTACATATACGTTTAACTACACAAAAGGTTAAGGAGAATATGTTGTAATACAAATACTGTAACGTGTTCACCTACAAGAATGTACAGGAAGAGAATGTTTAAGTTGTGATGTTGTGGTGTGTAGTTATCAATAAACCATTAATGGGAAAAAAATTCTCAATTAAACTCCCTTTACCCAACTACAATTTTTCTTGGTAATATGGCTTTTCCATAGCTGTAACAAACACTTCACACATCACATTATAACCTCAACCTTGCAAAAATGCAATGTGTGCCTTCAAGTCAGTCCTGACTCCTGGCGACCCAGAAGCTCCTGGGTTTTCTTGGCAGTGTCACTGGAAGTAGATTGCCAGGCCTTTCTTTCGAGGCAATGGATGGTTAAGTGACTTGCCCAAGGCCACAAGACCTTATGTGCATAGAAAAAATGATTTTTTAATGGAAATAGAGAGACCATCAGATAAAGGGTTTAAGTATGGCATAAGCATCATTATAGAAACCCCATGTGTCGGTCATCAGTTTTCTCTAGTCCATATTTTTTTATCAACATTTGTATGTTGCACTTAAAAACAAGTCCAAGCTAGCTAAATACTGTTTCACTTAGTTGAAGAGAGGGAACAGCCAGTCCCGACATGAATCCATGTTTCAGGCTCTTGACCTTGCATCAGGGTTTTGAAACTTACAAGTGGAGAAGAATTTGGCTGTATTCTTGGTTATCTGCAACTGCTTTATGTTGCAAAAGGTGATTTCTGCATACACCATGTTGGAATAAACAATCCATTTAGTCAACAATGGATGAATTAAGGTGTGTCGGACAGCTTCATCAAAGAAAGCATGTTTAGCACAAAAATGGTTAGAGGGCAAAAAGGAAGTCTTGGCAACGAAAGCTATTTATGGTTCAAAAGAGTTGGTAGTCAGGTTGGACACCAAGGTATTTGAAAGTCTTAAAGGTTATGTGGGGGTACCCTGGAGAATAGGAGCAGGGCCAGGGACAACTGGGCCTGCCAGTTATCCAAGTAGCTACTGTGTTGCTTGAATTCGGTTTCAGCTAGTTAGATTTAAATCAGGTGAAGAAGATGGAAAGACAGTGATTCATATGAGAAAGATCAGATATAACCGGATCTGTGTAAGAATCAGTAAAATACCATCAGCATAATACGTGCTTACACCAAGATCTTGCACGATACTGGCTGTTGGATTAAGGAAAATGTTGAAAAGGAGTGGTGTAACCACAAAACCTTGTGAAACTCTATAGAGAAGAGGACAGTGAGTATAGGGTGACAAAGCAGGATCAGTTCATAGGAAAGCTTAAAACTAATCGAAAAACTGCCCTGTCAATCCAAAGTCTCTGAGGCAGGAGAGCAAGAGAGCATGATTCATTAAGTTACGTAGAAACATAGAAACATGATGACAGAAAAAGACCACATGGCCTATCTAGTCTGTCCTTCCATATCAACAACTACAACAGTCCACTTTTTACCTTTAGAGATCCTCTGTGTTGGTCCCATGCTTTTCTGAATTCAGTTACTGTCCTCATCTCTACCACCTCCACTGGGAGACTATTCCATGGATCCACTACTCTTTCCGTAAAGAAATATTTCCGCATATCACTCCTGAATCTATCTCCCTTCACCCTCATCCCATGTCCCCTCATAGCAGAACTTGCTTTCAATTGAAAGAGGCTCTCTCCCTGAACATTTATGCCACGGAGGTATTTAAACATCTCAATCATATCACCTCCATCCCGCCTTTCCTCTAAAGTGTACATATTAAGATCCTTCAGTCTGTCCTCATATGCTTTATAATGAAGCCCACTAATCATTTTAGTAGCCACCCTCTGCACCGACTCCATCCTGATCACATCCTTTTAAAGGTGCGGTCTCCAGAATTGCACACTATACTCCAAATGAGGTCGCACCAAAGACTTATACAGAGGCATTATCACCTCCTTTTTTCTGCTAGCCATTCTTCTCCGTATGCACCCAAGCATCTTTCTAGCTTTTGCCGTCGCCTTTTCTACCTGTTTAGCTACTTTAAGATCATCAGACACAAGCACGCCTAGGTCCCGCTCTTCTTTAGTGGACAAAACTACTTCACCTCCTATACTGTATTGCTCCCTCGGATTGCTGCAGCCCAAATGCATGACCTTACATTTTTTAACATTAAATCCCAGCTGCCAAATTCTAGACCATTCTTCAAGCTTAGCTAGATCCCTCCTCATGTTATCTACCCCTTCCTGGGTGTCTACTCTATTGCAGATTTTGGTATCATCCGCAAAGAGGCAAACCTTACCCGATAGCCCGTCTGCTATATCACTAACAAAGATGTTAAAAAGAATCGGACCAAGGACAGATCCCTGGGGCACACCACTGGTAACATCCTTCTCCTCAGAGTGAGCTCCATTTACTTGTACTCTTTGTCGCCTCCCACCCAACCAATTTCTAACCCAAGCAGTAACTTTAGGGTCCATCCCTAGGGTGCTCAGTTTGTTTATAAGTCGCCTGTGAGGAACAGTGTCAAAGGCTTTACTGAAATCTAAATACACCACATCCAGAGCTCTCCCTCGGTCTAACTTCCTGGTCACCCAGTCAAAGAAATCAATCAGATTTGTCTGACAAGACCCGCCTCTGGTGAATCCATGCTGCCTCGGATCCTGTAATCCGCTGGACTCCAGAAACCTCACTATTTTCTCTTTCAGCAGCGTTTCCAATAAGTTACTCACCACCGAAGTTAAACTAACCGGCCTGTAGTTTTCAACCACATCCTTACTTCTGCTTTTGTGTAAAGGCACCACATGAGCCTCTCTCCAGTCCTTTGGCACCACTCCCGACTCCAACGAGGCATTGAAAAGGTCAGTCAGTGGAGTTGCTAGAACGTCCCCAAGTTCCCTCAGTATTCTAGGATGTATCCCATCCGGTCACATCGCTTTGTCTACTTTAAGTTAAATATGAGATTGCAGACCTGCTATTGGTAATCTGTGAACTTTCATTAAAATCATCTGTAATACCTGAAGATTGGAGGGTCGCCAACATAACACCAATTTTTAAAAAGGGTTCCAGGGGTGGCCCGGGAAATTACAGACCGGTGAGCCTGACGTCAGTACCAGGGAAAATGGTAGAAACCATCATAAAGAACAAAATTACACAGCATGTAGATAGTCATGGCCTAATGGGAGACAGCCAACATGGCTTTAGACAAGGAAGATCTTGTCTTACTAATCTGATATGTTTTTTTGAAGGTGTGCATAAACAGGTAGACAAAGGTGAGTCGGTTGATATAGTGTATCTGGACTTTCAGAAAGCTTTTGACAAGGTCCCCCATCAGAGACTTTTGGCGAAGCTAATAAGTCATGGGATAGGAGGCAGTGTACTATTGTGGATCGGGAACTGGTTAAAAGATAGAAAGCAGAGGGTAGGGCTAAATGGCCAATATTCACAATGGAAAAAGGTGAATAGTGGAGTACCCCAGGGATCTGTACTGGGTCCGCTACTTTTTGACATATTCATAAATGACCTGGAAAAGGGAATAACTAGTGAGGTTATCAAATTTGCAGATGACACAAAACTGTTTAAAGCTGTTAAAACCCAAGAGGATTGTGGAAAACTGCAGGAGGATCTGGATAAATTGGAAGACTGGGCATCCAAGTGGCAGATGAAATTTAATGTGGACAAGTGCAAAGTTATGCACCTAGGAAAGAACAACCCACACTATAGTTACACGATGCAAGGCTCCACATTAGAAACCACCACCCAGGAAAAAGATTTAGGAGTCATCGTGGATAACATGTTAAAACCCTCCGCCCAGTGTGCAGCGGCAGCCAAGAAAGCAAATAGAATGCTAGGTATCATAAGGAAAGGGATGGAGAATAAAACAAAGGATATTATAATGCCTCTGTATCGCTCCATGGTACGACCGCACCTTGAATATTGTGTGCAATTCTGGTCACCGTATCTCAAAAAGGACATAGCATTATTAGAAAAAGTACAGAGAAGAGCCACCAAATTGGTGAAGGGGATGGAAGGCTACTCCTATGAAGAGAGGCTAAATAGGTTAGGGCTCTTTAACCTGGAAAAGAGACGGCTGAGGGGAGATATGATAGAGGTCTATAAATTAATGAATGGAGTGGAACGGATAAACGTGGATCAATTGTTTACACTATCAGAATATAGGAAGACTAGGGGACATGTAATGAAGCTACAGGGTAAACTATTTAAGACAAATAAGAGAAAATATTTTTTCACTCAACGTGTAACCAAACTCTGGAATCTGTTACCAGAGGATGTAGTAAGGGCTGTTAGTATAGCTGGGTTTAAAAAAGGTTTGGACAAGTTCCTGGAGGAAAGGTCCATAAACCACTATTAAAAAGGGACCCAGGATATCAATGCTTGACCCAGTACAAGCATTGAGGAACCTGTGTCTTTTGGGGATATTGCTAGGTACGCATGACCTAGATTGGCCACTGTTGGAAACAGGATACTGGGCTTGATGGACCTCGGTCTGACCCAGTATGGCATGTCTTATGTTCTTAAGTTGAGCTAGTTTCTCACGAACACAGTCTTCTGAAAATTGTTCAAGATGTCCCTCGCTTCTGTTCTTATTTGTGGGTGTTTTCTGAGGTCCTGCTCCTGGTTCTTCATCTGTGAACACAGAACAAAAATATTTGTTAAGCAATTCCGCTTTATCCTTATCAGCTTTTACATATTCCCCCCCTGCACCCTTGAGTCTGACAATACCAATTTTGCCCTTCCTCTTCTCACTTAATATATCTGAAAAATGTCTTATCCCCCCATTTTATTGCATTGGCTATTTCCTCCTCCTTTTGAATCTTTGCCTTCTTGATTACTTTGCTAGCTTCTCTAAGTTTTTCCAAATACAGATGCCTGTCTTCCTCTCTCTGTGATCTCTTGTATTTCATGAAGGCCTCCCTCTTTTTCTTCACTTTTTCAGCTACTTCCTTCGAAAACCATAGCGGTCTCCTTTTCCTTTTGCCTTTATTTACCATTTTAACAAAAAGGTTGGTTGCCCTTAAAATACCCCCTTTCAGTTTTGCCCACTGGTTTTCTACATCCCCAGCTGTTCCCATCCCACTAATGACTCCCTGAGGTATTGGCCCATCTTCGCAAAATTAGTATTCCTAAAGTCTAAGATCCTCACCATGGAATGGATTCTAACAGCCCTAGTCCTAATACTGAACCACACCATCTGGTGATCACTGGATGCAAAATGATCTCCCACTACAACATCAGAAACACTTTCACCATTGGTAAGCACCAAGTCCAGTATGGCCCCTTCACGTGTGGGGTCTGTTACCAATTGCCTGAATAGTTCTCCCTGTAGAGAATCCAGGATCTCCTTACTTCTAGATGATACTGCAGCAGGAATGTGCCAATCAACATCTGGCATATTGAAATCTCTTATCAGTCGCACTTCCCCTTTCCTAGCAATGCTGCATATGTCTTCAATTAACTCTCTGTCCACCTCTTCCTCTTGTGAGGGAGGTCTGTATATCACACCAATGCAAATAGATTTCTCTTTCCCTCTTTCTAGTTTAACCCACAATGCCTCCTCTCTCCCTTTTAAGCTCTGTAATTCCAAAGCTTTAATAGTAGTTTTTACATATAGTGCCACTCCTCCTCCCCTTCTTCCTACCCTGTCCTTTCTGAATAAAGTATAGCCAGGTATAGTTACATCCCAATCATGGTTTTCTGTGAACCATGTTTCTGTAACTGCCACTAAATCCAAGTCAGCCACTCCCACCAAAGCTTCAACATCAGGGATCTTATTTCCCATGCTACGGGCATTTATACACACTGCTTTCCATATGTTACCCCTGTTACCCATTTCCATGAAGGTATTTAATGTATCACGTACCTGGGTGCTTTCACTTACCTGGGGGCTTTCTTCACCCATCCCCCAACGAATTTAGTTTAAAGCCCTCTTCAGTAGATTACTACCGAAGATGCGTTGACCTTTCATGGACAGATGGATGCCATCTGTGCTCTGCAACCCTTGGAACAGCATCCCATGGTCTAGGAAACCAAAACGCTCTCGATGACACCATCCACGCAGCCATGCATTCATCTCCAGGATGCGAGCCTCTCTGCCTTGGCCTTTACCCTCAACAGGGAGGATTGAAGAGAACACCACCTGTGCACCTAACTGCTTCATCCTCTGTCCCAGAGCCATGAAGTCACTTTTGATACGTTCCGAGGTATACCTGGCAGTATCATTTGTTCCAACATGGATTAGCAACATTGGGTAATAGTCAGTGGGCTTGATGAGTCTCGGCAAACTCTCCATAACATCTTGGATTTTGGCACCAGGCAGACAGCATACCTCTCTGGACATCAAGTCTGGTCGGCAGATGGACGCCTCAGTACCCCTCAGAAGAGAGTCTCCAACCACCACTACCCTTCGTTTGCTTCTAGGCACTGATTCTGCAACTTTGGGGTACTTGAACTCTGGTTCTTCTCTTTCCAGCGATGCTTTCACCTCCTCCACTTCCAGGGCTGCATAATGGTTCTTCAATCCAAGAGATCTAGAGACTACTAGTGCTACTTTATCAGAGTCAACTACAAACTATGGCGTTCACTCACTAGGGGAGTCAGGATCATTTCTGTGCTATGCCCTCATTTAAAACTTGAGGGAGTAGGATGTTTGATTTCAGTCAATTTGGAAAGGTAAAGTAGATTAGATATGGGTTGGTAATTGGAAGGGTCTGCAGTATCCAGTAATAGCTTTTTAAGAATCAGCCTGATGATAGCCCTCTTCCAAGGTTCTGGGATGAATCCTGTATTAGCATAGTAGCATAGTATATGACGGCAGATAAAGATCATCATGGTCCATCTAGTCTGCACAGCATGGTGGAAAGAGTAGGTGCACCTGCTGCTCTGTGCAGGTCACCGCTCCCCATACCTTTGTTTAGGGGTGTACCCACCGCTCTGTGCAGGTCACCTCTATTTGTTGAGATAGCATAGACAGATAAGGTTATTTTGATTTTATCCTGTTGCTATAAAGGGATCCACTTTGTCTGCCATTTTGAATTCTTTCATTGTATTTGCTCCCACAACTTCCATTGGGAGGGCATTCCAAGCATCCACCACCCTTTCAGTGAAAAAGTATTTCCTGATGTTGCCTTTCAGTTTAACCCCCTTGAAGCTTCATGTTATGTCCTCTAGTTTTGCAGCTTCTCTGTCTTTGAAAAAGTTTGTTCATTAATACCCAAGTTGCCTTCCTTTGTGAGTTATGGTCTCCAAAGGTGAACACAATATTCCAAGTGAGGCTTCACCATTGACTTGTACAGTGGCATTAGTACCTCCTCCTGCTGGTAATTCCTCTCTATATACAGCCCAGCATCCTTCTGGTTTTGGCCACTGCCTTGTCACACAGTTTTGCCACCTTGAGATCCTTAGAAACCATCTCTCTGAAGTCCTTCTCCTGGTCCGTGCACACCAACTTCTCACTCCCTATTGCATACAATTTCCTTGAATTTCTGCATCCCAAGTGCATGATACTGCACTTCTTCACATTGGTCAAATGCTTGGCAGTTAAGATTTATTCTTCCAGCTTTTGTAGATCTTTCCTCATGTCATCACTCCCTCACGGTTGTCCACTCTGTTGCAAATTTTCATGTCATCTGCAAAAAGACAAACTTTTCCATTCAGTCCTCCAGCAATGTCACTCACAAATACATTGAACAGTACCAGTCCCAGGACCGATCCCTGGGGCACACCACTAATCACTTTCCTTTCATCAGAGTGTGTTCCGTTTACCATTACCTTCTGTTGTCTGTCAGTCAATCAATTTCTGATCCAGTTCACCATCTTGAGACCCATCCCCAGGCTGTTCAGTTTATTGATAAACCTCTTATGAGACTTTGCTGAAATCTAGGTAGGTCATATCCATCTCATGCCCTTCATCTAGTTGTCTGGTCACCCAGTCAAAGAACTCATTCAGATTTGTTTGGCATGCAACCTGTTTGTTTCAAGAAAGCAGACTATTCTCTCTTTCAGGAGCACCTCCATTACTTTTCCCACCACCAAGGTAAGGCTTACTGGGCTGTAGTTTGCCGCCACTTCCCTATTACCACTTTTGTGAAGAGGTACCACATCAGCCCTTCTCCAGTTCTGTGGAACTTCTCCTGTCTCCAAGGATCTATTAAAAACATCCTTTAAAGTCCCTGCCAGAATCTCTCTGAGCTCTTTCAGTCTCCTGGTATGTATCCCATCCGATCCCACCTGTGAAAGGTATGGTATCTACACCATTCTAGCTTGTATGTTTGTCAATCACAGGTGGTCCTTCTCCAGGAATTTCTTTAGTAAAACAGAACAGAAGTATTTTTTTCAGTATTTTTGCTTTTTTAATGTCACTTTCCATGAATCCGTTCTCGGCACTTTTGAATCTTGTAATTCCACCTCTGATCTTCCTCTTCTCTCCGAATTTAAGTGTTCCTGGCCAGTAGACCTTATATGACTGAGGGCACACTCAGATGCATGATTTAAAAAGGCAATGCAAGGAATGTAGGCAAGCTAAATATTCCTAAACTTATAATCAATAGTTAGTTTGCCACTAGACTATAGATCAAGGTGGCTGTGAACAGAAAGAAATGAGATACAGACAGAAAGATAAGAGCAAGTTTTCTTTCTTTTTTTTGGAAATCTACTTAGACTGTATAGGATGAAGCGGGCAAGTGGTGGTTCTAGAAAATGGAAATAGTTCTGGCAAGAGAAATGGAGGTGGCCAGATTAAACATTGACCAAGGCTGGGTTAGGGAAGAGAGCACTAGAGACAAGGCTGATCATGTTAGAGCATCAGGACTGAGGATTTGTTGTTGAATGTAATTCACTTTGGATATGATATAATGTGCAAAATCCTTAAAAGATTGTGAAGGTCTGAGGAACTATAGAAGGAGAGGCCTGTGACAACTGAGAAATGTTTCCTGGGACAATCTGTATAGGAATTATCTCTTAGCGGTTCTCACACTTAAGTGATTACATTGTTGCTGTTCCCTGAAAATCAGGAGTGTAAAGGAGGACTTAATTTCTCTGGGAACAAGCAGGAAGTCAGTCCTCACATATGGGTGACATCGGCGCCGACAGAACCCTCAGGGTGGCATTCAAAGAAAGCCTTTGGGAGATGCCACCATGCATGTGTGGTCCCCTTCCCTCCTAAGGGTGCCATCTTGCTCAGTCTCCTTTTTTCCGTGGAGCTCTTCAGATGTCTATCTGCTTTCCTCCAGAAAAAGTTGATTTTCTCGACCTGAGTTTCATACTCTCCTCCGGTAGGGCACAGGTTCTCTTCCCGCCACCCGAGCCCCCTTGCCCTGGCATCAAATCTCGGGTTTGTAATTTTTTCTCCCTTCTAGGCGCCTTCGCACCTTTTTTCCAACTGGGTCTTCGACCTTGCTGGGATATGTTTTTTTTCTCATGGCTTACAGTGGTTTTAAAAAGTGTGATCGGTGTGCCAAAATGTCCCTGACCGACGCACACGACTGCTTCCTTTGTTGCCTGGGACCGGACCATGACCCCTTGGCATGCGGCCTCTGTAAGTTGATGTCCACCAAGGCCTTCAAGAACTGCCAGCAGAAGCACAATACGTTTTTCTCGGAGTCCCTGGTACCTTCAAAGGCAAAGGCCTCCTCCAAAACTGCAAAATTCCAGGGTAGCCTTATGGACTGTGACCGATGCCGTGGTTCCTCAGAAAGGGAGTCTCTCTCGAGGGAGCTCAAGAAGAAGACCTTGAAGGCGGTGTCCCTGGACAGCTCAGACGGGCCAGGTAAGTCCCGAGCCAGGTCCCACAGTCCTAGACGCTCATCCGAGGGATCAGAGAAGGAGCAACCTGCAAAGGTCCCCCAAAAGGACTCTACCTCAGGCCAGCCTCTGTCGCCTGATACCATTCTCATCGAGGACTCTCCTTCAGAGGAACCAGCATCGGGCCCAATTCCCTCGGTGCCCGCGCAATGGCTGTGGAGCCTTCTGGCCTTCATGGACCAGCAGCGGGCACTGTTGTCCAGTACCACCGGTTCCTCTGCCCAGACCATTGGGTGCTTGACGTCAAGGATGTCCCCGGAGGCCGAGCCGATCCTCGAGGTTTTTCGTCCTTGAGTTGATCCTCAGCCGAGGTCTCGATCTGACTCCCATTCCATGGGGCTACGATCTTCCCCAGCCAGTGTGCTCATTGCCGGCCAAGGCCCTAGCATTCCCAATGGAATCAGAAGAGGACCCTTGGTTGTAGGAGCTAGAAATCCTCTAATTTGAGTCCCCTCCAAGGGAATTGCTTACAGTGCCCATCCCTCCCATCCTGGAGTGGCTAATGCTCCGTATGTGGGAGACATCAGCATCTGTACCTGTGGTGAGCAAGCGGCTTGACTCGATGTATCGAGTCCACCGGAGACTGGGCTTCCAGAAAGTTATAGCTGCCGCACAACTCCATGGTGGTGGAGTCAGCCATGCGTTGGCTGAAGAGTCAGAAGACACACTCCTTGGTGCCCCCAGAAGGCATGCACCCTGGACGCTCTCAGCAGAAAGTGCTACCAGGGCTCAATGCTCATTGGTCGGATCCAGGCATACCAGCTGTACATGGGTTTGTACCTGAGAGACCTGGCGAAGGAACTCACCGGTTTCTCAGCTGGTCTTTCTGAGGAACCCCTGCAGCGGTTCAAGAACCTGGCCAAAGCTGTCCATAAGTGCTCCAAGTTGGTCTCGGGCAGCCTATGACGGCTTTGAGTCAGCAGCTTGAGTAGTAGTGGCGGGCATCAGTGCCCGATGCCAGGCTTGGCTACAGTCATCTAACCTCAAGCAATGGGTTCAGGACAAATTGGTTGACGTCCCATGCTAAGGAGAGAACCTCTTTTGACAAATCCATGACCGACAAGGCTGCCAAACTGGAGACAGAGTTCATGACGAGGACCAGGCTCTCTAAAAAAAGACCACTGCCCCTCCCTGATGGAAGGGCTCGGGTAAAAAGCCCTTCTACCCAAGGAAAGGGGCTGCTTACAGAAACTACCCACCTTTTCAGGCCTCCCTGGCTCCCTAGCAGGGTCAGTAGGCCAAGGGACATGGGTATGGCCCTCGTAAACAGAAGGCTCCCAAGCCCCAGGCATCAGCCCCGGCCCAGTCAGGGGGGAGCTTTTGACTCCTTGGGCATAGCCTCTCCACCCCAAGGAGATCAGCAGCCCACAGGGGGATGTCTCATTCATTATGCCCAAAGGTGGCCAGCCATCATCACCAATTTTGGGCACTCCAAGCGGTCAAGGAGGGCTACCTCCTCCACCTAGTTCAGACACCTCCCCCTTTCTTTCCACGAGAGCCTCTCAGGTCTCCCCTTCATCGGGACCTTCTACTGAAGGAACTGGCAGATATTCTCAAGGACAGAACCGTAGAACCAGTTCCCCTCCATCTTGGGGGCAAGGGGTTCTACTCCAGGTACTTCCTCATACCAAAAAGAACAGGGGGCCTAAGACCCATCTTCGACCTGTGCAATCTGAACAGATTCCTGGTGAGGAAGAAGTTAGAAATGCTCTCCCTTGGAACATTGCTGCCTTAACTCCAGCAGGGAGATTGACTATGCTCCTTGGATCTGAAGGATGCCTTCTGTAATGTAGTGGATCTTCCAGAAGCTATGGATCTGGGTGAAGCTGAAGAAAGTGTGTCTGAAACTGACAGCATAGAAAAGCACATGGCCCAGGGTTGCCATGAGCAACGTAAACAAAGAGTGTCACGAGGGGAGAGAACACGCCCAAACTGCAAACAAGCCCTGAGCTCAGTGTGTAATGAGAGACAGCTGGATGAGGGCGGGGTGCAGTTAAGCCCTAGGAGACACACACATAAAAATTACTCACCTGAGGATAGTGGGAGAGCAGCAAGAGGAAGAACAAGGAGAGCAAGAACAGGAACAGAGAGAGCAAGGAGAGGACTCAGAACCAGGAGGAGTCTCAGCAGGAGAGTTGATGAGAGACCCAGCTGCAGGACTGAAGGAAGCCTTGGTCGGAGGACTGGTTGGGGAACCAGTTGGAGAAATGGACCAGAGGAAAGTGTCCAAGTTGAAAGCTGCAGGTCCAGTGAAGCAGAGACGTCCTGGCCAGAGGACATTTATATGTCAGAGAGAAAGCAAAGGGTAAAAGGCAGGAGAACGCAGCCGTGCTGTGAAAGCCTTATTGACCCAGCTGTGCTGAGGTTCCTGTGTGAGAAAGCCGGAAGATAGGCTGTCTAAACCTTATAGAAGAGAAACTTAATGTAAAAGTTTTCCCTGTAACTGCCAGAGTTTGTGGGGCTCTCCTATAGCAAACTCCAGTATAGGTGGTAATCTTCCACCCTGTTCTGTAGCAACGGGGGAAGGGAAGTCTTGAGGCAGTGAAGAGAGACTGCTCTTTGGAGGGACGTATAATAATCCACAAGAATACTTAGCTGGGGGTGAGTGTGAAGAAATGCCAATAGAATTTCTTATGGAACAAACCCCAGAAGAAGAAATGGATTGTATGCTGTCTGTAGCAGACCATGTCACGTCTCTATGCTAGAATAGCTGTTTAAAAGTTTTGGTGAAACAGCACTGAAAGCAAGAGAGTTTGCCTTTGAGAAAAGGGACTGCTGCAGTTAAGTTTTTGTTCAACTAATTGTTTATGTGAGCTGAAGATAGAAGCTGTTTCTGTTCCTGTTTCATTTAATTTTTGTACCAGAAGTATGGTCATTTTTGTTCTTGTTTTTCTTGCAATGAATCCACCCGGAAGGGGAAATAAAATCATGTCTTTTGCCTAACTCCACTCGACTACAACTCATTCCTTGCTTAGTAAGAGGGACTACAATACCCAGAAGGCAGTGCAGGGCCAACTGCACTATCCTTTTTGCTAGGTTTGGACACGCCCAGGCTGACCTACCCCCATGCTTTTGCCTCTGGGGAGGGTTACTGGTGACAGGTTGGCGTAGTTTTTCGGATTTTTTTTTGCTTGAAAAAATAAAGGACACTCTAAAGAAACATCAGGAAACACCAGTTTAAGTGGAGAAACTGCTGTCCTGTCTGTGGAAGAACCGTCAGAGGAGTTTCGCTGGCAGACCAGCCAGGTGGACCCGGAGACCTTTCTCAAGGCCTGAGTCTACACAGTGCCAAGGTAAAGGTAGCTGGGCACGGGTGTAGGCGGATACTGGGTGAGAAAGGGGAACTACTGTCCTGCAGAAAAATAGACGGGGTTTAAAAAGAAAACCATAGTGCCGCACTTGGTGGGCCTTTCTTTTTCTTTTGTGTCTTTGCAGGTATCGTAGACTCCAGGATGGATCCCCAGGAAGTAATGCAGTGGATGAAGGTCCAGTGGGAGAAACAAATGGAGCTGGTGCGTTACACACAGGAGCAGAGTGCTGCAGCAATAAGGGAGCAGCAGAAGCCACTTATGGAACTGTTGGAGGCTGTACTAAAGAGACCACAGGACGTGGAAGGAACTATTCCCTCGATGGTCAAGGGGGTAGGACTGCAAAGTTATAATGCACTTACATTGGGACAGTTAACCACCCATGATAATCTGAACGATTTTATTGAGGCTTTTGAGCGGATAGCAGAGGCGGTTAAATGGCCTGAAGAGCAGTGGGCTGTACGCTTTGCAATGTCACTCACTGGGGAAGCTCTAGCAGCCTATAAGACAATGCCTGCTGCACTTGCTTCAGATTACATGGAAGTAAAAAAGGCTGTAAAAGATAGGCTGGGGTTAACTCCAATGCATTATAAGCGCATGTTCAGGGAGGCGAGGCTAAAGCCTAGGGAGACTCCCAAAGCTTTATTCCAACGGCTGAAGGGATTAGCCTGGAAATGGCTTGCTCCAGAGAGGAGGACTCTCGAGTCAGTGTTGGACACAATCGTCATGGAGCAATTCATGCAAGCTGTACCTCCAGAAGTGAAGGCTTTTCTGACTCTACAAAGTTGCCAGACTACTGAAGAGGCAGCCAATCTCACCGAGAGATACTTTGAGGCTGAGAAGGCTGGCACCTCAAGAGGGGGTGTTTTAAAAGTAGCTGGTGTTGCCAACTTTGGTAAAGCAGAAAAGTACCAAAAGGTTAAAGTACCTAATGATGATGTTTTACCTGTATACAAAGGAAAATGTTATAACTGTGGCAAGGCAGGGCATTTCCGTAAAGATTGCAGGGAGCGTACTGTCCTGGTATCTGGTGGTGGAAAGCAGATACAGGAAGGATTTCTTCTAAGAGTACAAGTAGAGGGCATAGAAGCTCTGGCACTGCTTGACTCGGGTGCTGACCAGAGCACGGTCTCACGCAGGCTCTGGCAGGCCATTGAAGGTCACCTGCAATCAGCACCGAGTCAAGCAGAAGGGCAAGTAAGAATATGATGTGTGCATGGGGCAGCGTCATATTATCCCCTATATAGGCTGGCTGTGAGGGGGTTAGGAACTGAAAGGCAGGTGCTGGTAGCCATAGTTCCACGGCTCCCGTATGACATCGTCCTAGGACCAGACTGGCCTCCATTCTACAAAGAAATGGAAAAGGGTCTGAATAATAAAACAGGCCTAATATCTACCCAGCCCCAGACGGGAACCTTGGGTGTAGGGATAGAAGCCCTAGCAGCGAAGGTCCCTAGTCCCCTATTTGAAAAGACACGCAGTACTAGCTCCCGGTCCAAGCCACAAGTGGGTGAGGTGCCCTCAGTAAAGCAGAAGTTTATCCTCCAATTCTGCAGGGTCTCGGATCAGGCCCAAAGCCCGCAGAGAGCCTCAGCCGTTGCTGCCGGCTATGACCTGTTTAGTGCAGAGGACGCAATAGTTCCGAAAGGGGGTAAAGCATTATTGAATACAGGTATAAAAGTAAAAATTCCAGAAGGGTGTTATGGACGCATAGCGCCACGATCCAGGTTAGCGGTCAAGTACTTCCTCGATGTGGGGGCAGGGGTTATAGACCCCGACTACAGAGGCATAGTAAAGGTCTTGCTTTTTAATTTCAGTGGAGAAGATTTTAAAGTGAGGACAGGTGACCGGATCGCTCAGCTTATTTGTGAGTGCGTGGGATTCCCTACAGTAGAGGAGGTACCCTCGCTGTCCCCCACGACTCGGGGAACGAGCGGTTTTGGATCTACTGGGCTGGGGGAGGTAAAGAACATGACAGCCCTGGCTGAGGAGAAGAGGGAGGAGGACCTAGGCCCACAGCCGGCTGACTGGAAGGAAAAGCCGGAGCCCAGAATAGGCACAGATCTGTCACCACAGCAGCAACAGGAGTTGGCTCAGGTATTGGCGAAATTTTCAGACGTATTGACAACCATGCCAGGCAAAACCCATATGGTGGCACATGAAATTGTTACCACGCCTGGGCAGATAGTTAGGCAACGCCCGTATTGAATGCCCGAGGCCAAAAAGAGAGAGGTGATTGACCAAGTAAAAGAAATGGTTGCCATGGGTATAGTGGAGGAGTCAAAAAGCCCCTGGTCCAGCCCGATCGTATTGGTACCAAAGCCGGACAGAACCCTCCGCTTTTGTATAGATTTCCGACAGGTCAACAGTATTTCCCAATTCGATGCTTACCCAATGCCCCGAATTGATGACCTGTTGGACCGTCTGGGCCAAGCTAGGTATTTGACCATGTTAGATCTCACGAAGGGGTATTGGCAAATACCTTTGACTCGGGATTCCAAACCCAAAATGGCCTTCAGTACGCCGATAGGCCTATTTCAATTTCGGCGGATGCCATTTGGGCTGCACGGGGCAGCTGCAACGTGCCAACGGCTTGTCGATCAGGTGTTAAGGCCCCACCACGAGTATGCACTAGCATATATGGACGATGTCATCGTTCATAGCATCACATGGGCTCAGCATCTATCCAGGGTGGAGGCGGTACTTCGAGCCATGCGTAGAGCAGGCCTAACATTAAATCCTGGGAAATGTTTGTTTGCTAGCGAAGAAGCAAAATATCTAGGCCACATGGTCGGAAGAGGACTGGTGAAGCCCCTAGCCAGCAAAATAGATAGTGTTAGGAATTTTCCCCGACCATTAAATAAAAAACAGATGCGCAGTTTCTTAGGGCTCATAGGGTATTACCGTAGGTTCATACCCCGATTTGCTGAGGAGAGCGCACTCTTCACTGAGATGCTCAGAAAGAATGCGCCCAATAATGTGGTGGACCCCAGAGGCGGAGGAAGCATTCACATCACTAAAAGAGAAGCTGTGTAAGGCCCCTGTTCTGCAAGGGATTGATTTTAGTTTGCCTTTTATTGTGCAAACCGATGCTTCCGAGAACGGGTTGGGGGCAGTGATGTCACAGGAATTTGAGGGGGTGGAGCATCCGGTCACATACCTCAGCAGGAAGCTATCAAAGGCCGAAAAAAATTACTCCACAATAGAAAAGGAATGTTTAGCAATAAGGTGGGCTGTAGAAGCGTTAAGATTTTACCTCACAGGGCGCAAGTTCCTTTTGGTCACTGACCATGCCCCTTTAAAGTGGCTAAACCAAATGAAAATTAATAATGCCCGATTGACTAGGTGGCATTAGGCATTACAGTCTTTTAATTTTGTAGTGCAACATAGGGCAGGAAAATTGCATGGCAATGCTGATGCGCTCTCAAGAATTACGAGCTGTCCGCTTGAAAATTCGGCAGCCCGTAATATTTTAAGGGGGGGGGATCTGTAATGTAGTGGATCTTCCAGAAGCTATGGATCTGGGTGAAGCTGAAGAAAGTGTGTCTGAAACTGACAGCATAGAAAAGCACATGGCCCAGGGTTGCCATGAGCAACGTAAACAGAGTGTCACGAGGGGAGAGAACACGCCCAAACTGCAAACAAGCCCCGAGCTCAGTGTGTAATGAGAGGCAGCTGGATGAGGGCGGGGTGCAGTTAAGCCCTAGGACACACACACATAAAAATTACTCACCTGAGGATAGTGGGAGAGCAGCAAGAGGAAGAACAAGGAGAGCAAGAACAGGAACAGAGAGAGCAAGGAGAGGACTCAGAACCAGGAGGAGTCTCAGCAGGAGAGTTGATGAGAGACCCAGCTGCAGGACTGAAGGAAGCCTTGGTCGGAGGACTGGTTGGGGAACCAGTTGGAGAAAGGGACCAGAGGAAAGTGTCCAAGTTGAAAGCTGCAGGTCCAGTGAAGCAGAGACGTCCTGGCCAGAGGACATTTATATGTCAGAGAGAAAGCAAAGGGTAAAAGGCAGGAGAACGCAGCCGTGCTGTGAAAGCCTTATTGACCCAGCTGTGCTGAGAGGTTCCTGTGTGAGAAAGCCGGAAGGTAGGCTGTATAAACCTTATAGAAGAGAAACTGAATGTAAAAGTTTTCCCTGTAACTGCCAGAGTTTGTGGAGCTCTCCTATAGCAAACTCCAGTATAGGTGGTAATTTTCCACCCTGCTCTGTAGCAACGGGGGAAGGGAAGTCTCGAGGCAGTGAAGAGAGACTGCTCTTTGGAGGGACGTATAATAATCCACAAGAATGCTTAGCTGGGGGTGAGTGTGAAGAAATGCCAATAGAATTTCTTATGGAACAAACCCCAGAAGAAGAAATGGATTGTACGCTGTCTGTAGCAGACCATGTCACGTCTCTATGCTAGAATAGCTGTTTAAAAGTTTTGGTGAAACAGCACTGAAAGCAAGAGAGTTTGCCTTTGAGAAAAGGGACTGCTGCAGTTAAGTTTTTGTTCAACTAATTGTTTATGTGAGCTGAAGATAGAAGCTGTTTCTGTTCCTGTTTCGTTTCATTTATGTACCAGAAGTATGGTCATTTTTGTTCTTGTTTTTCTTGCAATGAATCCACCCGGAAGGGGAAATAAAATCCTGTCTTTTGCCTAACTCCACTCGACTACAACTCATTCCTTGCTTAGTAAGAGGGACTACAATACCCAGAAGGCAGTGCAGGGTCAACTGCACTATCCTTTTTGCTAGGTTTGGACACGCCCAGGCTGACCTACCCCCATGCTTTTGCCTCTGGGGAGGGTTACTGGTGACACTATACACACATCCTTATTCACCCCAACCACAGGCAGTACCTGAGGTTTATGGTGGGGGGCAGCCATTACCAGTACAGGGTGCTGCCCTTTGGCTTGGCTTGGCTTCCGCCCCAAGGGTTTTCACCAAGTGCCTGGCAGTTGTGGCCGCCTTCCTCAATGGTGTTTCTTTCCCTCCCTGGACGATTGGCTCATAAAGGGAGGCATGGCCTCAAAAGTGCAGCAGGCAACCACACAAACCATCCAGGTCCTGCAAAGTCTGTGGCTTGTGATAAACTTCCACAAGTCCCACCTCTTCCCAACAGTGTCTGGAGTTCATAGGGGCAAGATTAGATACCCTCCAGGTAAAGGCCTTCCTCCCAGGGGACAGAGCCACCCGACTCAGGGCTCTGGCTCTGGACATCCAACGCTGTCCCTGGGTGTCTGCTTGGCTTCTGCTGTGCCTACTCGCACACATGACCTCCACCGTCCATGTCACCCCAGATGCCCGTCTCCACATGTGGGCCACACAGTGATGCCTTCAGGACCAGTGGATGCAGGCCACAAGCTGTCTCCTTGGCAGATGTAGTGACCCCTGGTTGGCAGAATCCCTGACCTGGTGGCAAAATCCTCAGTACCTCAAGGCAGGGATGCCCTTCCAGACTCTGCGCCTCTTAAGGATTCTCTTGACTGATGCCTCCCTGCTGGGATGGGGTGCCCACTGCGAGGACCTCCGCACCCAGGGCAGCTTGTCGCAGGGTGAGAGCAACCAGCAGATCAACCTCCTGGAATTACGGGCGATAGCCCTCCGAGCCTCTTGCTTCACCTATGGCGCCAACCGGTTTTGGTCCAAAAAGACAACCAGGTGGCGATGTTCTATGTAAACAAGTAGGGGGGCACAGGGTCCCATGCCCTCTGCCACGAAGCGATGGCCTTCTGCTCCTATGCAGTCCAGCAAGGCATATTCTTATGAGTAGTATATCTGCCAGACCAGGGCAACGCACTGGCTGACAGATTGAGCAGGGTCCTCCAGCCACACAAGTGGCAGCAGGCCCCCAGAATGGCCAGCCGGCTCTTCCATCTTTGGGGGGAACCCTGGATAGACCTGTTTGCTAGCCCAGACAACTACCAGTTGCCCTGCTTCTGCTCTCGGCAAGCCTACCTTTCCAGAGTGGCGACAGATGCGTTTCTCATCTCATGATCGGAAGGGTCCTCCGCGACAAAGCCTCGCTGATCCTGATAACCCCTGATGGCCCAGGCAGCCGTGGTTCCCGCTACTCCTCTGGCTGTTGGTGGAGACTCCCATCCTTTTGGGGAGTTTCCCAGGGCTCTTGTCACAGGAGGGGACTCTCTCTTCCATCTCAATTTGGGTCCCTGTCACTGACAGTGTGGCTGCTGAAAAGGTGGCCTTAGCCCCTTTCAACCTCTTGGAGGAAGTGGAGGAGATCCTGCTGGCTTCCCATAAGTCCTCCACAAGGAGAGCATACGCCTTCAAGAGGCGCAGGTTTTCAGTCTGGTTCGCAGAGCATGGAATTAGCTCATCCTGTCCGGTGCAGCTGGTGTTGTAGTACCTTTTTCATCTCTCGCACTATGAACTCCATCAGAGTGCACCTCAGTGCCCTGGCGGCACATAACCACCTGGTGGATGACAAACTCCTCTCGGCCCAGCCGTTAGTGACCTGCTTCATGAGGGGACTCCTTTTATCAAAACCCCTGGTATGCCCCCCCCCCCCAGCAACCGAGTGGGACCTCTATGTCATACTGGCGCAGCTTACTCGCCCCTTTTGAGCCCCTGGCTATTTGCCATCTGTGATAGTTTTCATGGAAGGTGGTGTTACTGATTGTGCTTACCTCTGCTCACAGGGTCAGCGAGCTCCAGGCCTTGGTGGTGGAGGTGCCTTATACTAGGTTCTACAAGAACAGGGATGTGCTCCACACACACCCCAAATTCCTTCTGAAAGTGGTATTGCCTTTTCACCTAAACCAGGAGGTGGTGCTCCCCGTGACCTTCCCAATATCTCATGCCAGTAGGTTGGAGATTGTCCTCCAGACCTTGGACTAAGAGGGCCCTGTCCTTCTACATTCAGCATACCCAGGGCCACCATAAAACTTCTCAGCTTTTTGTCTCGTATGACCCCAGTAGACTGGGGGAAGCGGTGACCAAGCGTACGCTGTCTACCTGAGTGATGGACTGCATCACCTTCACCTATGAGCAGGCAGGGTTTTTGCTGGATGGCCGGGTCACGGCACACTGTGTCAGGACCATGGCAGCCTCTCTGGCAAACCTGTGCTCCATTCCGATGGTGGATATCTGCCAGGCTTCCATACTTACCTTTGCAGCTTATTACTGCCTGGAGAGGGAGTCCCAACAGGACAGTGTCTTCAGCCAGGCCATGCTCCATAATCTTTTCAGAGTCTAGGCTACTCCTACCCTCCAGCCCTTCTGTGTTCAGGCTACTGGAATACTGGTTCCCTTTGGACACAAGGGTCCTACTGCATTCTATTCAAACTCAATAACACAAATCAGCTGCCCTTTCTGAACCCCCGGAGAAATAGCAGCCTCCTTTTCTGAACACTGTACATTATATGAATGAACTCCGATCTGTCTCATACTAACTGAACTTGTCAGTAATTAACTGTATATTATAGGAATGAACTCCGACCTGTCTCATACTACCAGAACTAGACAGTAATTAGCTGCAATAACTATGCTGATTCCTCTTGCCAGTAATCCCTGCAATATCTAAGCTATTTATTGTGCATCTCTCACATGTTATCAGAAGTTTTTACCTGTTATTCTTATATTATATATACTGATTGATTTATCTCACGTGCGACAACTATCAATTTATCTTAGCCTATAAGTAATTAACCTCTGCCACATCCACACAGACCTACCCCTCCAAAGATTCCATAACAAACATTGCATCAGACTCAACCACACAAACCATGACTCCCATCACCTATATGGTAATTCTCGGCCTCTACTTATCTCTAGCCGCATACGCTTACATACCACACTTGACGCAACACCAAACAATAGTATGGTATCCAATCCTCAACAATGGCAAAATACTGTTACCCTTACTACCACTAATAGGTCCAACCTACATAGCTCGCAATGAAATCATACCCAACCCGAACCTGACAGCTGCGTTAAAGGTCACCGGCAAACCCCAGAAAAGACGTAGCCCCAAACCAAAACACAATAAACACAGGAAACTGACAGCCACAAGGACCTCAAACAAGCAACACCAACCACACCAACTATCTCAATCCCCCACTACAATCTGTCTTATCAACACCAGATCCATTAGAAATAAAACCCACATCATACACAACATCATCACTGACAACAAACCCGATATCCTCTGTGTCACCGAGACATGGCTCACAGACACCGACCCAGCAATACTAAACCAACTACCCCAACCCAACTACACATTATTTAACTGCCCCCGGCCCAACAGGAGAGGAGGAGGAGTACTTGTCATTGCCAAAACCTCCCTAATGTTCACAAGCCCTTCCCTAACTGAATCCAAAGGCATTGATATACTCAAGATTGAAAACAAAACATCAATACTTTGTTTAATCTACAGACCCCCCTCGGCCCACCATGAAACCCTGGCCACCGCACTGGAAATTATCTCAACCTCTGCAACCAAAAAACTGCGCATCATACTTGGTGACCTGAATCTCCCTTCAATTCCCCCGGTACAGGCAGACGCATTCTCAGAAGCCATGAACCAGCTCGGATACGCACAAATCATTCAAGAACCCACACATAGCAAAGGTAACACCCTCGATATGGTGTTCTTATCACGCAACACCCAACAAAACACCAAACCTCGAGTAACCCCGGTCCCATGGTCCGACCATTTCCTCATTGAATTTGAAATCCATCTACCATCACTAAAGGAAAAGCCACAGGCCGACCCGAAAACACATCAACAGAGGAAATTCCAAAAATTCAATAGTGAAGCATTGATAACCTCTATATCTACACATTTTGAGTACACCACCACTGACCTAGACAAACTGTTAACCCAATGGAACTCAGGGATCGAGGCAGCTGCAAGACCAACATGGAAAGGCTCAAACGCTGCAACAAAAACAGGAACCGAACCATGGTACTCTCCCACGCTATCTAAAATGAAGAGAGAGCTACGCAAACTTGAAAGGAAATGGAGGAAAAAGCAAAACGAAGAATGCAAGCAACTATACCTAACACTCCTCTCAAAATACAAGAATGAGGTCAACCTCGCTAAGAAGAGTCACCATACTAACCTACTCAACAAAACTCTCAATAGACCCAGGGAGCTTTTTGAGCTCGTAAAATCTCTTACCAAAACTTCACAAAACCCCATCTCTTCAGACGATATAAAGGCCCAGACACTTGCCGACCACTACGCCAAAAAACGAAACCCGCAACTTCCCACAACCATTAATCAAAGCATGCCATTAGTCATCACCACCCGAGAAACCACCACTAACTCTCAAGCAGACCTTGAACCAGAATGGAACACCTTCCAGCATTTAGGTGAGCAACAAATCTTAAACATCATAACCAACTTAAATACCACTACCTCCCCCCTCGACCCGCCTGGATGAAAGCAACTAAGAAAGACAACGCAAAACCCATCGCGCACATTGTCAACCAGTCACTGCAACAAGGAAGCATGCCGACTCATCTCAAGAAATCAATTATAAGACCCATATTAAAGAACAAGTCGCTCAACAAAAGTGACCCTGCATCATACCGCCCAATTTCAAGCATAGCTTTCCTAGCAAAAACAATTGAAAAAGCGGTTCAGCACCAACTACAAGATCACATGGACGAGAGAAAAGCCTTAGATGAGCATCAATATGGATTCCGTCAGAATCATGGAGTAGAAACACTACTGCTGGCACTCCTTGACAATCTACTTAAGGGCCTCGAGAACAAAAACTCCATGTTCATACTCATATTCATTGACATCTCAGCGGCATTCGATACAGTACATCACAACACCCTCTTGGACCGTCTTGCCTCGCTGGGTATAACAGGGACCCCCTTAAAATGGTTCGCTTCATATATCTCCAATAGGATGCAACAAGTGCAATTCAACAACGACAAAGCTGATGCTTTCCCCCAAACCCAAGGGATCCCTCAAGGGTCTGCCCTATCATCACTACTGTTCAATTTGTATATAAAGCCGGTCTGCGATATCTTCCAGAAATGCAACATCAAATACCACATATATGCCGACGATGTGATGCTATACACACAGCTTGACATAACACAGCCTAATTTCAGTCCACTAGAAGAATGCCTTGACATGCTCCAATTATGGCTTCAACAAAACAACATGTCAATAAACCACAAAAAAACAGAGGTCGTGTTCATTTCCAAGAAAGCCAATTTCATCCCGCCCACCACAGTCACACTTAACAAAAACGTATACTACACGAAGCCTGTAATAAAGTATCTAGGAGTCCTACTAGACTGCAACCTCAGGATGGACAAACACCTCAGAACAGTTAACCGAGCCATCTTTTACAAACTCAAAATTCTACAACCACTTCGCAATATCCTCGAGAAATCCGACTTTAGGTCTGTTGCTCAAGCACTAATCATTCCCCACCTGGACTACAGCAATGCCATTCTACAAGGGCTTCCAAAGAACACACTAAGCATCCTGCAAATGGCCCAGAACGTGGCTGCAAGAGTCATCATGGAAAAGAAAGTCACCGACCACATAACCCCAGTACTAATGGAACTGCATTGGCTCCCAGTGGCCGCCCGCATCATCTACAAACAGCTCATCACAACGTTTAAGCTCATCCATGGCATCGCACCATCCTACCTCAATAACCTAATCACTATTCAACCATGCAACAGGAGCAGGCGAACTATGAATCTCAACACCCTATGTATCCCGACCAGCATAAGATCTGTCAAGGCCGAAACGAGCAATAGGGCGTTCACATACACAGCGCCAATTCAATGGAACCAACTTCCGCATGAATTGAGACTCACAAACAGCCTGAGTGAATTTAGACGAAAACTTAAAACATATCTGTTTCAAACTCACTACAACCTGATCTAACTGCAATACCCTACCTCAACCAGAAGAACTCTGCCACCCTCGGCAGCATAAAATCTAATAAGCATATAGTCATGTATAGCCTGTACTCTTTGAAAATTAACTCTGTATAAATTGTATATATGGGGCCCCTCCCAACTTACTGAAATCAAATGTATACCCTGATCTGTGTGCTATAATCAACTGTATACTGTAACCAACTGTTTAGCCCGTGTTACGTAAATCATTGACTAATCAAAATGTAAAACTGAAAAATCTCAATGTACTGTACAATGCATTATGATTCTGTAAAGTAAACCGCTGCTGATCGTAGGAAGCAGCGGTATACAAGTGTTTACTAAATAAATAAATAAAATAAAATTCTGCTCCTGCGTGCTGAATTGCTGCTGCTTATGGCTTCCCTTGAGGGTAACCGTGATTTTTTTTCTATGGGCTTTCAGTAGCCTGTAGCTAGGGAGTCCCATATGTGAGGAATGACTTCCTGCTTGTTCCCGGAGAAAGCGTAGTTGCTCACCTGTAACAGGTGTTCTCTGGGGACAGCTGGAATCAGTCCTCACAACCCTCCCTCCTCTCCTCGGAGTTGCTTCTTTACCGTGTTTTTTCTTTTTTGCCGTCTTTTAGCTATGTCATCTGACTGAGCAAGATGGCACCCTTGGGTGGGAAGGGGACCACGCATGCATGGTGGTATCTCCCAAAGACTTTCTTTGAAAGCTGGTGGATGTTTATGTGAGGACTGATTTCTGTTCTTCCAGTAGAACTTCTGTTACAGGTGAGCAACTACGCTTTCCTCTACAGCCTCTCAAATCTCCTGGCCTGGCATTTTAACATATGCAGAGACCCTGGTGATACCAGAAATGTAGCCCGGTAACAGGGTAAAGAAAAGGGACTAGTGAGGGAAGTGATTCTCTCCCCTCATGAATGCAGTCTGAGAGATCTTGTGGTTTCCAGTCTTCCATCAGAAGATCTAACAACTCCAAATAGGTTCAGTACCTGTATGTAAACACAACCAGAAGGCATTGACCCTTTTCATTGTTCTGTTCCTACTTTCATATCTCCTCTAGTTATGTGATGAAGGCTTAAAAATGAACACTCTGCAGATGTACCTTAGTCCCATAGTTGCCTACCATGACAAAATGGGTGGTGGTGCCATTTTTGCTCATCACTTATGTCATGCTTTATGTGGGGGTTCATGAATGCTAGATCTCCAATTCAACTCCCTTCACCCCACCACCACCATCTTGGGATACTAACATCATTTTCACACAATATATTTATCTTGTATTTTATTTATTTAAATATTTAGCTCAAATCTTTTCTGGTAGTAGGTCAAGGCGAGTTACATTCAGATACAGCAGTTATTTCCCTATCCCCAGAGGACTTACAATCTAAATTTGTATCTGAGGCAATGGAGGGTTAAGTGACTTGTCCAAGTACCATAAGGAGTGCCAGTGGGATTTGAACAGCTGCCCTAACCACTAAGCTACTCCTCCATTGAACCTATGCATTGACTTTTCTTTATAACCAATGCATGGATCATGCCTCAAATTCCTTCTGTGGAAAAGTTTGTTCTTGGTCACCATGACCTCCACCAGAAGTTGACGAACTCCCAGGTTCTGGGGCATTATCCTTTCTACACAAACTTTTATCCAAAAAAGTCTGTGCTTTCCCCCACTCAAAATTTCTCCCTAAGGTGACAACCAATTTTCACATTAATCCACTATTCTTCCCAAAATCCTGCACTTCCACAGTAGAAATGTCCTTGCACATGCTTGGGTTTAGGCAGGCAACCTTCTACTCTGGAGTCGCCACAGGTGTGGCTGCATGCATCCTGTTTGTCTGCAGAGAAAGCATAGTTCTCCTATACCAGGGGTACTCCATAGACAGCAGGATCATGCAGACTTATCATCCCATCTGGAGATGAATCCTCAGATGGTTATATTATGAAGCAAGGGGCAAGAACAGTTACATTAGTGTTGAAAGCCCTGTGCATGCCTATAGAAAAACCACCTGTGGTTTTCCTGGACTCTGAAGAACAATTCTATCCATAGCATTGTCAGGATGATGACATCGCTACAAAAGCTGACTATGGAGAAACCCCTGTTACAGGTAACTACCCTTTTGTTGTAATGAAACGATTTTTAATGCACATTAGTACTTTTTAACGTATACAAATGAACTTTACATGCATTAATTAGTAGGGTAGCACCCATTAAATAATTTTGTATGTACTAAATTTATGGTGCACTAACAAATCAAATGTTTGCTAACAAAGTACAACCTTAATAAATATCCTGAAGATCCAACTGTCTGTGGGGTCCCCAGGAGAGGTTTAGGAAACTCTGGGCTTGGAGTTAGGCGTCTAGGACCAGCTTGACAAATACTGGGCTCTCCTACCTTCCTTCAATTTGGAGGCAATTTATGCAGGGTAATAAAACCAGAATGGCTGGCTAAAGGAAATACTAACTTGCAATCTTCACAGAGTGAATGACGTTGGTTCCTTGGTGGCTTTGCTTACTCTGGTAAGCATTGTTCTGCCCTACCATATGGATGGATAATACTTTTGAAATAAAAATGTCAGGGTGGAACAAACAATTCTCTCAGTAAGAGCTGCTGGAAGACTTGATTGGGAGGGCAATCTGATAGGACAAAGAAAGAAGGAAAAGCAAAAACGAGGAACAGAGGAAAATGAGATTTTTTAAAATTAAATAGACTTATTTAAATGCCTTTTTAAGCTTGGATTTTGCTGATCACCCTATCAATTTATTTCTATAGCCTACTATATGGCTTTTTTGTTTGTTTATTAAATTGCAAACAAATACAACACTCAAGGCACTGTGGATACACTTTATGCAGCTCCCCGAATCACAGAAAAACATAACACACAAACATTTTCAGTTTTCAAAGAATTACCTCCCCCCACCAACTATCCCTTCCCTTACTCCCAGCTTGCTGCGTCAGATACAAGATCTCACAACACATTCACATATACCAGGCATGTCCAACAGGTAGATCGCGATCTACCTGTAGATTGCGGAGGGGTCAGAGGTAGATGGCCAGCCCCACTTGGCTCCATCTCTCCAGCAGCTCGCCCTGTTGCTAGGAGAGAGCTCGTGCCGGCAGGTCGTCTGCCGAGGGCTTACCGCCGCTGCTGATCCGTTGCCTGTCTGCGGGAATCTTGCCTGTGGGTGTATTGGGGGCGTTTGTTGTTTTCGTGCCAATAGTTTGTGGGTACGCCAGGGGGCTGCTGCCCGTGCCCCGCGACGAGATGCCACAGGCCCGGCGTCATACCTGTTCTCCTGCCTCTCAGAATCACCTATTCCTGCCCCCGCCCCAACACCCCTTAGAAGTGTGTTATATACCAGGCGATATCCATTCGCCCGGGCTTTACCTGAATACACTTACCGTATTAGTTGTGTCGTGTGCTGGTCGTTGGTCGCATTATAGTTCGCGTTCATTAAACGTTTTCGGGCAGACACAACAAAGTGTCAAGAATTGGTGACTTTGGCGGGCTTTTCCAATTTTGTTCTAACTTGCCTATGCCTTGCCTTCAAATTGGTTCAAACCACTATGACTTTTGCTTGCCTCTGCAATTTTATTTTGCCTTGCCTTTGCGTTGATTCTACGCTGTGTGCAGAATTTATTAAATCGCGTGTGGTGGTATTTGAATTTGTTTGACGGTATTTGATTTTATCTGGTTTGCTGGACAGGTGTTTGAGTTTTTTTGATGATTGTTTAGTGGTATTTGATTATTGGTGCCAGTATGATGAATTCTTATTTTTACTTTTAGAACTGCATGTGTGGTTTTGGCATCTCCAGTCCTTGTATTGCACATCATCCAGAGGCCTTCAGTTCCTGTTGACCTTTAATACTTTGGGACAGTGACAGCCACCCCAGTATAACGAAGATGAGTGTTCCAAAGAAGAGCAAAACCTACCACTTTCATGATGAATGGGAAATGGACTACTACTTCATCACGGTGAAAGACAAGTGGTGTTGTCTAATTTGTAACACCCCAGTATCCTTGCCCAAAATGGGTAATCTGGAAAATCATTATAACACTCTGCATAGCAATAAGTTTGATGCTGATTTTCCACCCAAAAGTGAAATTCGTAAACTGAAGCTCAAAGAACTTAAATCGAAATTGGCTACTCAGCAACAGTTGATGGCGAAGCCAAGGTCACATTCGGTCCATGCAACCATAGCATCCGTCTATGTCAGCAACCTGATCACAAAGAAATGCAAACCTTTCACTGAAGGGGAATTTGTAAAAGATTGTTGTTTTGAAGCAGCTGACAATCTTTTTGAAGGATTTAAAAATAAGAAAGAGATCATAGCTGCTATTCAAGATGTACAATTGTCAAGAAACACCGTCATGCGGCAAATAGAAAAGATGTGTGGAGACACAACTGAACAATTGTTGGAGGATGTTTCAAATTGTGTTGCTTTCTCACTCCAACTGGATGAATCTACAGACATAAGAGACATAGCCCAGTTACTAGTCTTTATCCGGATGGTTTTTGAAGACTTCAGTGTTAAAGAAGAACTATTTGGAATGATTTCTTTAAAAGGGAGAACTACCGGTCAAGAAATATTCAGTTCTTTCCATTCTTTTGTGACAAAGTGTAATCTTCCATTGCATACACTTGTTTCCATCACTACTGATGGAGCAAAAGCAATGACAGGTGAGGTTAACAGTTTCATAGCCCTCTGTAGACAGCATGACGACTTCCCAGATTTCCTTTCTTACCACTGCATCATTCACCAGCAAGTTTTGGCAAGCAAGAGACTCAATACAAAGACTGTCATGGACATCACTTTCAAAATTGTAAATTCAGTTTGTGGAAGATCACTTCAAAGATGGCTTTTCAGTCTTACTCTTGATGAAGGGGCAGCGGAAATTATTTTGCACACAGATGTAAGGTGGCTAAGTAGGCACAAATTTCTGCAAAGATTTTGTGATTTGCTGAATGAAATAAGGTGGTTTTTTTTGAAGGAGAGGGGAGATGACCAAGCAGAGTTGGAAGATGAGGAGTGGTTATGTGATCTGGCATTTCTCGCTGACTTTACAGGTGAACTAAGTGATACAAACCTTGAACTACAAGGTAAAAACAAATGCATTGGTGAGATGATGAGTACAGTTTAATCCTACAAGAGCAAATTTGAGCTAATGACGACTGACCTTGCAAACAACACTTTTGACAATTTTCTTAATACGCAGGACCATCTGAGACAATATCCAAATTTGTTTTTCAGAACGGGAAGTATGTGAAAGAAATCTATTCTGTTATCCAGGAATTTGAAAATAGATTCTGTGACTTCCAAAAAATTGGAACAGTTGTGGAGTACTTGTCATACCCATTCAAAGTAGATGTGGACATTAAAGAAACTGCAACTGCTATCAGTAAAAATTACTCATTGAACAAGCCATCTCTTGAAAATGAAATATTAACCCTTAAAAATGACATTTTTCTCAAGACCCGTGCTGAGCAAGAATCGTTTTGGAAGCTAGTGCCTAGAGACAAATTTCCCAACTTGAGAAGATGCAGTGAAGCTGTACACTCCTGTTTCGGTTCAACTTATTTGTGTGAATCTGCTTTTTCCCATCTGAAAATGAGAGAGTGCACAACATTCCAACATGACAGATGAACATCTTCAGGATTCCCTGAGACTGGCCCTCACGCAATATTCACCCAACTTCAAAAAGCTGGTGGGTGAAATGCAGGCTCAGACGTCTCACTAATGAGCAAGAGCGAAATATTAAAGAGTGTGCTTGCCATGCTAAATCCACCCAGATCAGGGCATGGTTGGAAATTTTGCTCAGCCCGATCATGGCTTCCTCCACCTGCTTGAACAAGGACTCAGAAGTAAGTAAGTAATCAATGTGAGCACTAGTTTCATGAGCCTGAGACATGTGGGTATAATCTCTGTCAAGGGGCCGGAGCAACCTCCAAGGGTCAACAAGGTGTAACCAGTGTTGAAATCAGCAGAGAAGGCGAGTTATACATGCATGAGCTTCCACCCCCTCCAAGTGGTGTCCACAACACCATTAAAGTCACCCCCCCCTCAGAAAGCTGTTCTATGCTTGATGCCTGCTGCGTGTACAGGCGGGCAACTGAGGTCTTGGGGCCATAGATATTGCATAACATCACTGGGGTTCCTTCTAACTCCCCCCCCCCAAACTATATAGCGGTACAGGTGAAGCGGACACACTTGTGAATCGGGATAGCAAGCCCCCTCCCCTTTCTTCCCTTTGAAGCTTAGCATTCTCTTCGGCTGTTTGGTGCGTTTTCTGGAGGAAAGCAATATCACACTGTTAGGCTAGTGCTCACATAATCTTAAACACTTAATTGGGGAGCCTAAACTACAGATGTTCCAGGAAATAATCTCTTCAGGGCATCCAAATCGACCAGAAATGCACCAAAAGACAGACAGATCCCCTCCCCAACCTAGGATCTCCCCTGTACCCCTTATTAGGGCTGCATCCCTTCTACCAGTATTCCTACCCGTGTGTTCTGTCCCTCCAAGGCCAGCTTCCCCCCACCCCAATCTCCCCCTTCTCTTCATGTCCCCCCTCCAGACCTTCTACCTTCCTCCCATTCTGATCACACTGCAATGTGTTAGTGCCGCCCCCCCAGCTTGCTCCTGTATCCCAGTACACAACCGCCTAGTAACCTTCCCTAAAACCCCTTTCCCAACCCCCTGACACACACCCCACAGTTCACATCCATACCCCACACAGTCAACCCAACCTGAGAAATACAAACATTTGTCAACTCTCCACACAAACAACCACTCATACACCCCCAACATGCAACCATAGCATAACACGGAGAAAACAAACTAGTAAGGCACATAGGAGAGGTAGCAATCAGATAACAGGCTGGGCAGTCATCACCACCCGTAAAGAGGACAATGGCATGGTTGGGCCTCGCATGCATCCCCAGTCTCTCAAAAGGTTCAAAATGTATCCACAGCCAGCCAACATGAGCTAATGGTTGTCAAAGTCCCACAGCCCATCTGCCCTTCACTATCTGGCTGCACAAAGCACTCCAATCCATCGGCCACTCAATTGGTCCAAATATCTACAGAGAGCAGTCTGGCATAGGGGAGTGCCCATGCCCAAAGAGAGCAAATGCTCGCACCCCTAGCTATGCACTGGGCCTCACCCAAGCCTGCAATAAAAGGTGTCTCAACCAGGGCCGGATTTACCTTGAGTGAGGCCCTACGCCAACAAAAATTGTGGGCCCCCAGCAGGGGCGGCCCAAGGGGGGTGCGGACCTCATTTGCATAATGGGCCTCATTTGCATAAATATTTGCATAATGTTACCATATACTAACTTTTAGTAAACGTGCCTCTTAATGAGTGTATGGATAAAGAAAGACTAAAAGATTTCTACATTACTATAATCCAGTGCCAACTGCCAGACACATTAGGAACTACTACAAACACTGCCCATAGTAAACCCGCCGTATCCTAACAGCACTACCAGGACTCACAAAGCACCATACTCTACCAATCAAAAGGCAACACTGCAAATATTAAACCAATACATTTCAGAGAACAACAATACATGACCTACTGGGGAAAGAGAACAAGTGGCAATGTCAAATAGGAATTATATAAACAGAACACCTCAGCTCAGTTACACATGCAGAACATAGACCATCACCAAACAAGTAATCACAATTTAGAAATAGGAAGACAATAATTAAACTGGGAATCCCAAAAGCCAAACTTGGAATGTACAACACTGTAGAAATAAAACTATACATTAATTTGCTCTTGTACTAAACAAAGCGCAGATGTTAATGATGCACATTTACCAGAGCTGACATATTCCAATTAATAAATTCAAAATAAAGAGATATTTTTCTACCTTTTGTGCATTTTTTTTCAGCTGCAATTGCTCCAGCCACTTTCTTCTGGTTTCTTCGTGTCTTCTGCTAACTCTCCATCGTCTGCTGTCCATTTGTCCTTTCTTCTCTCTTCTAGATTTTTTTCCATTCTCTCTCTACATCTGCTTTAACATACTAATCTTTCTCCTTTTGCTCTTTCCTCATTCCTATTTCATCCACTCAAATTTTACCCCTCCATCCTCAATCCCCACTTACTCTCCCAATACCCGGCCAATTGTAGATTTTTTATCCCTCCCACACAAAATATTTTTCCCTTCTCCATTTTACTCTTCCAGCCCCATCCCATTCTAATCCTCCCCCAACATCAGCTCCCTTCTAGTTCCAGCCTCACCCAGCATCCATTCCCTTCTAGTCCCTGCATCAGCCCATTTCCAGTCCTAGCCATCCATCAGCCCATTTCCAGTCCTAGCAACCCCCCAACCCAATACCAGTCCTAGCCCCCCCATCACCCCACTTACAGTCCTTAACCCCCCATCACCCCATTTTCAGTCCTTAACCCCCCATCACCCCATTTTCAGTTTAAGCCCCCCCTATAACCCATTACCAGTCCTAACCCCCCATCAGCCCACTTCCAGCCCTAACCCCAGCAACCCATTTCCAGTCAGCCCCCATAGCCCATTGCAAGTCCTACCCCCCCCATCAGCCCACAGCCCATTACCAGTCCTAACCCCATCATCCCACCTCCAGTTTTAACCCCCAGCCCATTTCCAGTCCTAGCCCCCCATAGCCCATTACCAGACAACCCCCATCAGCCCACAGCCCATTACCAGTCTTAACCCCCCCAAAGCCCATTACCAGTTCTAACCCCCCCCAACAGCCCATTACCAGTCCTAACCCCATCAGCCCACCTCCAGTCTTAACCCCCCAGCCCATTTCCAGTCCTAGCCCCCCCCATAGCCCATTACCGGACAGCCCCCATCAGCCCACAGCCCATTACCAGTCTTAACCCCCCCCCCCAAAAGCCCATTGCCAGTTCTAAGCCCCCCCAACAGCCCACAGTCCATTACCAGTCCTAACCCCATCAGCCCACCTCTAGCCTTAACCCCCCCCAGCCAGCCCAGCCCAGCCCATTTCCAGCCCCAGCCCCCCAATAGCCCATTACCAGCCCTACCCCCCCCAGTCCATTTCCAGCCCCAGCCCCCCAATAGCCCATTACCAGTCCTACCCCCCCCCATAGCCCATTAACCAGTCCTACCCCCCCCCCCGGCCTAAAGTAAAATTTAATTTTAAAAAAAAACCTGGTGGCTGCCGCCGCGGGGCCCCCTCTGCTGCCACGGGGGCCCTGTCTACAAGCTGAAGCCGTCGGGTCCCGTCGGGTCGGGTCGGGTCTCTCTCCCTCCCTCCCTCGCTGCAGGCTGCGAGAGACGCGAAGGGAGAGCGTCTCCTCGCGTCTGTGTTAAGCCCGCAGGGGCTGATGGGAAATCCCATCAGCCCCTGCGGGCTTAACACAGACGCGAGGAGACGCTCTATCTTCGCGTCTCTCGCAGCCTGCAGCGAGGGAGGGAGGGAGAGACCCGACCCGATCCAACCCGACCCGACGGCTTCAGCTTGTAGACGGGGCCCCCGCGGCAGCAGAGGGGGCCCCCGCGGCAGCAGAGGGGGCCCCGCGGCGGCAGCCACCAGGTTTTTTTTTTTAAATTGTGTTTAAAAAAAATTAACTGGTTCTTTTTTTGTGGGCCCCTGCCGGCTGTGGGCCCTACGCCATGGCGTACATGGCGTATAGGTAAATCCGGCCCTGGTCTCAACGAAGATATCTGCAAAGTCAGATCCCGTTTACAAACACTGCAACAGCATCCAGCCAGGCTATACTCTGGATTCCTGGCGATCAGCTTGAAGCCATCTCCCCCAGTAGATTAGATTGCAGTCCCTTTACAAATTGTGTTGCCAGTTCTGCCATTTCAAAGACTTGGGTAGTTCCATTGTAAAACACCCGCAATCTCGCTAGGTACAAAACAGTGAACTTGATCCCTATATCCTTTAACTGCTTGCAGACTCCCACGCAGGATCTTCATTTCAAGCTGAGAATAACCGAAAAGTCTTGAAACATGGTAATCCACTGTCCCTTGTGGCTGATGGGACCTGTGCTCTGGCAGCACAGAGTATATGATCCTTTTGGGCATAATTCAAGAAGCGGACTAGCACACACTATGCACAGGCTCAATTTGTATCGGCCCACAGTCTGCTCCAAGTGGAAGAGATATCGGTAGCAGAGTCTCTAAATACCCTTGGAGCTCTAACTCTTTCACTGATTCAGGAATCCTAATAAATTGGACGATGTTCCTCCTGCTCTGATTCTCAAGATTGTGCAGTTTGTCGGTGTGTTTGGTCACCAGCTCTTACAAATGTCTTAGCTCCATTTCTGTCATTCAGACAGCATCTTCCATTGCGGGCAATACATTGTTCTGCTTCATTTAGTCGGTTCCCGAAAGAGTTGAATGCCCTCGGCATGGCATTCAATTTACCCATAACAAGATCAAATTTGGCAGCCAGGACTCCCACCACTGCTGTTATAACCTTCTCAACCAAAGTAGATTGTGCTGGGGAAGCTGGGGCCTCTGCCATCTTGGCTGCAGCGGGCAACACCTTCTCTTTCCCACCTCGCAGCATTCTTTTTTAGGGGTTACACTTCACACCCTACATGCATTCGAGCATGAAAGTGCATAAGCCCAAAATACTGAGGGAGTTGAAATAACTCTGTTCTGACAAAAATGGGCTCCAGGGGGGGGGGGGACCCCAGAGAGAGAGTTGTGCATGTCTGCCCTTCTCAGCACATCATGTGATCCAGTCTACTATATGGCTTTAATGTGTGATGACTTTCAGCCACAATCAATTTGAACTTAAAACAGCATTCATGGGGGAGTGCTCATGAGCCCGAAGAAGATGGCCGCAAAGTAATCAAGCTCCTTCAGCCTTAAACCCAGCATCCTATGCTCACCTGAGTTCTTCAAATATGCTAGTGTCGTTTTGCCCCACAATGAGCTTTTAGTAATCTGCGGAGATGAACTGGGCTGATGATACTCTCTCTAAATTAGTGAATCTTGTGGCTGCCATCTCCAATTGACATGTGGGGGATCTCTCCTGTGCTGTCCGCCCGCCGAGTGCCTGCTGTTGTTAAAAGCTGCCGACAGTCTTCTCAGACCGTGAGATGCAGAGAGGTGCTCTTGCTGTTGCAGGTCCTGGAGTGGGAATTAAAAAGGTGAAGGAGAAAGAAACTGAAAGAAAACAATGGGGAAGTAGAGTATATATGAATATAGATCCACTTACCATACTACATCGGAGCTCCTTTTCCCTCCGGTTCTCATCAATGGATTCATAGTGCTGCTGAGTTTCACAGGTACCATAATATGATGATTGATATGAAGAGGGGCAGCGGCATAGGTCTGTGAGACCCTTTTTTTTCTTTTCTTCACGCTGTGCTGAAGTGAGCTTTGCTAGTGAAACACATCAGTGGAACGCAGCTCATTGGCACGGTGGTGGGAAGAATGGCCATTTTGAATCTGTGGAGTGAGGTGAGATCTGTGAGGTTGCGTTGCAGTTACTGACTGTGTCCAAACTGCGGTTCATCAGCTTTTTGGTACCACTTTTGGATCTGCAGCTGCTAGGGGATAGCAGCTTCGAGAATTCTGAGTGAGTTTGCGACTGGTAAGCAGGTGGCTGGACTACCGAAGACGCTTGAGTTCAAATCACCTAGGTCATCTAGGACAGGGAGAATAAGAGAGTGCGTGGCATCATAAGAACATAAGATATGCCATACTGGGTCAGACCAAGGTCCATCAAGCCCAGTATCCTGTTTCCAACAGTGACCAATCTAGGTCATACGTACCTAGCAGTATCCTCAAAAGACACAGGTTCCACAATGCTTGTATTGGGCCAAGCATTGATATCCTGGGTCCCTTTTTAATAATGGTTTATGGACCTTTCCTCCAGGAATTGTCCAAACTTTTTTTAAACCCAGCTACACTAACAGCTTTTACTACATCCTCCGGTAACAAATTCCAGAGTTTGATTACACGTTGAGTGAAAAAATATTTTCTCATATTTGTCTTAAATAGTTTACCCTGTAGCTTCATTACATGTCCCCTAGTCTTTCTATATTCTAATAGCGTAAACAATTGATCTATGTTTACCTGTTCCACTCCATTCATTAATTTATAGACCTCTATCATATCTCCCCTCAGCCATCTCTTTTCCAGGTTGAAGAGCCCTAACCTTTATAGCCTCTCTTCATAGGAGTAGCCTTCCATCCCCTTTACCATTTTTGGTGGCTCTTCTCTGTACCTTTTCTAATTACGCTATATCCTTTTTAAGATACGGTGACCAGAATTGCACACAATATTCAAGGTGCGGTCATACCATGGAACAATACAGAGGCATTATAATATCCTTTGTTTTATTTTCCATTCCTTTCCTTATGATACTTAGCATTCTATTTGCTTTCTTGGCCGCCACTGCACACTGGGCGGAAGGTTTTAACATGTTATCCACGATGACGCCTAAATCTTTTTCCTGGGTGGTGGTTCCCAATGTGGAACCTTGCATCGTGTAACCATAGTGTGGGTTGTTCTTTCCTAGGTGCATAACTTTGCACTTGTCCACATTAAATTTCATCTGCCATTTGGATGCCCAGTCTTCCAATTTATCCAGATCCTCCTGCAGTTTTCCGCAATCCCCTTGGATTTTAACAACTTTAAACAGTTTTGTGTCATCTGCAAATTTGATAACCTCACTAGTTATTCCCTTTTCCAGGTCATTTATGAATATGTCAAAAAGCAGCGGACCCAGTACAGACCCTGGGGTACTCCACTATTCACCTTTTTCCATTGGGAAAATTGGCCATTTAGCCCTACCCTCTGCTTTCTATCTTTTAACCAGTTCCCGATCCGCAATAGTACACTGCCTCCTATCCCATGACATTTTAGTTTTGCCAAAAGTCTCTGATGAGGGACCTTGTCAAAGGCTTTCTGAAAGTCCAGATACACTATATCAACCGACTCACCTTTGTCTACCTGTTTATTCACACCTTCAAAAAAACCATAACAGATTACTAAGACAAGATCTTCCTTGTCTAAAGCCATGTTGAGTGTCTCCCATTAGGCCATGACTATCTACATGCTGAGTAATTTTGTTTTTTATGATGGTTTCTACCATTTTTCCCGGTACTGATGTCAGGCTCACCGGTCTGTAGTTTCCCGGATCACCCCTGGAACCCTTTTTAAAAACTGGCGTTATATTGGCGATCCTCCAATGTTCAGGTATTACAGATGATTTTAATGAAAGTTCACAGATTACTAATAGCAGGTCTGTAATATCATATTTCAATTCTTTAAACACCCTTGGATGTATACCATCTGGTCCAGGTGATTTGCTACTATTCAGTTTATCAAATAGTTGTAATATATCTTCCCAGTGTAGCGATATTTCTCTCAATTCCTCTGCAGTATCACCTTTAAATACCACTTCAGTCTTGGGTAACACCCCTACATCTTCCTCAGTAAAGACCGAAGCAAAGTATTCATTCAGTCTCTCCGCTATAGCCTTGTCTCCTCTTACTGCCCCTTTTACCCCTTTATCATCTAACGGTCCAATTGAGTCTCTCACAGGCTTTTTGTACTTGAAAAAGTCTTTATTTCACGTTTTTGCTTCCATATCAAGTTTCTTCTCAAATTCTCGCTTTGCCTGCCTTATCAATGCTTTGCATTTAACTTGCCAGTGCTTGTGCTGTTTTCAGTTTTCGTCATTTGGCTCTTTTTTTCCATTTCCTGAAAGATACTTTTTTGGCAGCAACAGCCTCTCTGACCTCACCTTTAAACCATGCTGGCCGATTTTTTGGACTTTCTTCCACTTTTCTTAATGCGTGGAATACAGCTGGTCTGGGCTTCCAGGATAGTATTTTTAAACAACACCCAAGCTTGATGTAAATCTTTAACCTTTGCAACCGCTCCTTTTAGTTTTTTCTTAACTATTTTTCTCATTTTATCATAGTCTCCCTTTCGAAAGTTAAAAGGTAGTACTGTGGATTTCCTTACTATCCCTCCTCCACTAATTAAATCAACGTGGGAGAACTGCAGAATACTTTTCTGCTTTAAGGGTGGGGTGAACAGAGCAGCTGATAGCAGGCATAGGAAAACAATCGAACTAAACACTAAAGGAAGTTAAAGATCTATAGAGATAATAACAGCAGAAAAGGATAAGAGATACAAGATTAGCCTAGTCTGCTCTTCAGAGCTCTGTTTCACAAGCAGTATATAGCATCTCTTATCGAGTTTGGGGAAGCTGTCATTGTATTTACCAGTATAATACTTTGGCTGACAAGGTTATCAGAAGGTACTAATATACTGTACACTGCATAGCCAAGATAGCGTAAAGAGCTTCCTCCTGTGATGAATCTAGCTGGATATAAAGGAGATATTTGAAGATTGCTTTCTGTCATTACCTCTATATATAACTAAGGGCTGCAAAAGGTCAACCACCAAGTCGTATGCAGGGGCTTTGTCGAAGTTTGCATAGGCTAAGGACTCTGGATCTCCCACCTTGTTGGCAGCTGAGATAAGGGAATCTTCAGCCTCCTCGACGGAGCGGGCATCTGGCCCTTCTCTGCCGATAACTAGGGCTGATTTGGGCGACATATTACAAGAGCTGCAGTTTATTCAGCTGGATCTGGCAAAAGCAGTGAGTGATATTAGAGCAGATCTTAAATCTTTGGATGATAATGTCACTCAAAATGAGATCAACATAGGAGAACAGATCGATGCGACGGCTGTCTTTCAGTCTAAACTGCAGAAAGTTGATTTCTTAACTAAGGATTTGAAGGAAAAGCATGATGATCTCAAAAATCACCAGCACAGATGCAACATTAGAGTTCTGGGCATACCAGAGCAATCTGGAGATAGGGAGAATATGGTGGCTCTTATACAAGAACTCTATGCCTTTTGTGTACCTGCAGCTCCAGGCATAGTTAAGCTGAAACGTGCGAACCGGAGTCTAGGAGCACACTTAAGATCACACTCGCGTCCAAGGCCCATAATTGCCTGCTTTAGCTTCTTTGAAGATAAAATGATACTCATGCAGAGTTTACACGGCAAGCGGACTGTCAGTTACAGGGACCATGAGGTTCAAATTTTTCATCATCTTTCCCAATATACCATGGAGCGCAGAAAGAGTTTTCGACCCTTAACAACAGTTCTGCAAAAAAAAGCGGTGAAATACCGATGGGGCTTCCTGTTTGCTCTTATTTTTGAATGGAGAACGCTTTACACCGTATAACAAAACTGGCGGAATGTTTGGATTTTCTAGAGTCCCTCCAGACGGAAGATGGAAGAGTTCCACGTATGCGAAATAATCAAGCAGATTGGGAAGTTTCTCTGCCTAAAAGAAGAAAAGTACCTGGTTCCGTCGTTCCTCAGAAGCTGAGCAAGAGGCGAGGCAGCATAAAGATATGGACACAACAGCTCCCCCATGATGTGTGCTGAATATGTTTTTTTTCTTTTCTCTATGTATCAGTGCTCCTATCTTTATTAAGTATGTATAGCAGGAGAGTCTGTGGTGGATAACTGAAGGAGAGAGTTGAAAATATGTCTGTGGAATGCCGGTTGCATCCTTGTTGTTTTATTTTTATTAATTGGAAAGGGGAGAGGATTGGGGTGGAAGGTTTATTAATGCCTAGGGCTGTAGGAGTTCAGAGGAAGGCTCAGTGGTCGGTGTGCTAGCGCCCCCACAGGTGGCACTTCTGGTGACACATGGTGCTTTGACTGATCTATTTACTTACTACTGTGATGAATCTGTCCTTTTCAGTAGGGTTTAGGGGTTGTGAGGGATGGGGATGGAAGGAAGGGAGAGAGGGGGGAGGAGGGAGGAAGCGGGGGGGAGGGTGGGAATAGGATTTATCTAATCAAGAAGAAGGGGGCTAAACTCAATTTGGAGAGTGCATCACTTACACAGCATACAGTAGGGCTGGTAGGTAGTGGATCTGGTACAATTTATTGTGATAGGGTTTATATGACCCTGCGGGTTTGGGATACTTCTTGGTTTCCCTCTACTCTTAGGTATGCTTAAAGTTATTTCCTGGAACATGCGTGGGTCGAAGAATGTGGTGAAGAGGCGTAGGGTCTTTGATCAAGTTGGTAGAGAGAGAGCGGATGTAATTTTCTTGCAGGAGACCCATCTGACGGGTTCGGATCATCTTGGGATCCCCGCCCATAAGTTTCCCTAATGCTGCACGGCCAATTTTGCTTCGACGAAGGGGTGTGATGACTCTGTTCTCCTCCTCTGTTCACTTTCAGTTACTCCATCAGATACAAGATGTGAATGGTCGTTTTCTTATTCTCGTGGGCTCAATTGGTGATTCTATTTACACATTTGTGAATGTTTATATCTCTCCTTCGCAGGTGGGAGAAACCTTGCGGACGGTCTTAGAGGCCATATTAGAGGTGCGTCAAGGCGAGATCATCGTAGGAGGTGATTTCAGTTGTTCAATGTCTTTTAGGGATCATTCCAGGGAGAGAGATCAGGCTTATAAATCTCCTCATCAGTAGTTAGATTTGGTCCAAAGTCTGGACTTTTGTGATATTTGGAGGGTTATGCACGGAGAGGAACGTGATTACACATTTTGTTCTCGAGGTCATGATAGTCACTCTCACATAGATTTCTGGCTTGTCTCGCGTTCCTTGATGACGTTGGTGCATCAAACCTCAAATGGTACTATGGACCCTTCTGATCACTCTATTTGTATTGCATAAATGTGACCAACATGGAAGTTCTCCCCCGGACATGGTCCTTCTCACAGGGTATATTGCACAACAAAGAATTTGTGGAGGCAGTTAAAAGGAGTTGGGGAGACTATTTGCTACATAATGATTTAGGGAATGTCTCCTCTTTCTTGTTTTGGGAGGCAGGTAAGGCAGTGCTGTGTGGACATCTAATTTCTCTGTAGCATGTTTCAGAAACGAGCCACAGGGAAACAGGAGGATCTGAGAAGGAAGATTGCGGAACTTGAGCTCCGCTATAAAAAAAAAGAGGAGGTGAGCAACTTTGGCTTCAGTTGGTTCATCTTTAGAGTGAATTAGCTACCTTGGATACTGATCGAGTTGCATCGATGCTTCTCCGGACGAAAAGGAGTTTTTACGAACAAGGAAATAAAGTCATCAAGATGATGTTATGGCAATTAAAGAGACAGCGGCAATGTCATTGTAACTCGATTGTATCTGATTTGTGCGGTATTCCTGTTCGAACTTCTAAAGAAATGGCATCTATCTTTGCAAAATTTTATGAGTAGCTGTACTCTAGTTCCGTATCTGCGGATACCACTTCTATTTGTAATTGGTTGAAGGAGGCGAAGTTGCCTCAACTATCCTCAGAGCTGCAGAAGATATTAGATAGTCCTTTTACATTAGCTGAGGTGCAATTAGCTATGAGGGATTTAAAAACTTCAAAGGCAGCAGGCCCAGATTTCCTTCGGTGGAAATATATAAAAAAATGCCAGAATTTTTTGCACTAGTTTTGGTGTGAGTATTCAATGATATTTTGCCCCAACGACAGCTACCTGCCTCCTTTTATCAGGCTCAGATCACTGTACTTCCAAAGGAGGGCAAGGATCTGTCCATATGTAATAACTATAGGCCCATTTCCCTGTTGAATACGGACTACAAAATCTTCACCAAGATTTTATCTCCCTGTTTGGATGCTGTCATACAGAAAGTGGTACATCCTAATCAAACGGGATTTATCAAGCAGCGATATGGTTTTGAAAATGTCCGGAGACTGATTAATGTCATGCACAGTCTCCAAAGTCTAGATGGAAAATTCGCTATATTCTCATTAGATGCTGAAAAGGCCTTTGATAAAGTTGAATGGCTGTATCTGTTCAGGTCCTTTAGTCTTTTGGATTTGGCCTTTCTTTCATAGGTTGGATCCACGCCATGTATGCATTCCCTCAAGCCTTGGTATTAATAAATAGGAGCAGAAATAAACCCTTCTTGCTTAGCAGGGGGACCAGGCAGGGTTGCCCCCTATCCCTCTTGCTGTTTGCCCTTGCTATTAAACCTTTGGCAGTGCACATTAGGCAAAAGGAGGAGGAAATTGGGATCTTGTTGGCCTCCCAGTGGCACACCATTTCATTATATGCGGATGATACGTTATTTTGTCTCTGCAATCCTTCTAGGGTGCTCCCAGTGGTCTTGAAAGAGTTAGATTGTTTTTCCCGTGTTTTGGGTTTTACCATCAATAAACAGAAATCTATTCTGCTGCCATGTATCTCACAAAGTGATCCGGGTGTTGCACTTTCATGTGAGGGTTTCCTCTCATCTCAGCAGTTTAAATATTTAGGAGTGATTGTCCATCATGATTTATCTCATTTATATTGGCTCAATTATGCCCCCCTATTGCAGACAGTGCTCTCTGATCTAGTTTTGTGGCAGACTGCCTCGGTATCCTGGCTGAGGAGAATCAACACCATTAAAATGCTGCTCCTTCCCAAACTACTGTTTTTATTCATATAGCTTCTGATCGCTATACCACGTACATTAAGATGCTCAGACAACTTATCACGGGCTTTCTCTGAGGCAACAGGAGGTCTTGTATCTGCTGGGGAATCCTGACATGACCCAAGTTACAGGGGGGTCTTGGTCTTCCTGACCCTGAGCTCTATTATAGATGCCCTTGTTTAAGGATCATTCCAATGTGGGCGATCGCAGCGAGTAGCGAGTGGGTGAAGTTGGAGGGGGACTGGATGACCCCGATACCCTTGGCGGCATTGCCTTTTCTTTATTGCCCCACAGACCTGCAAAGTTGCTTAATCATCCTTTTTAAACCTGCTTTGGCACGCTTGGAAATCTGTGTGCTCTAAACTGGAGGAGTCTGCTCAGATCTCACCTTTCATGCCTATCTTCTCTTACCCTTTTACCAGAGATTTCGGGAAACAAGTGTTGCTTTGTGTGTCCAATACACGTGTTTCTGAGATTTTTTTTTTTTTTTTTTTTATTATTAACAACCAACACAGCATACATTACTCAACAGAAGCCGTGAACCCCCCCCCCTCCTATAACCTAAATACATTCTATACATCAATCACATTCACCAGTGACCTTTGGGAAGGCCCCTGTGCCTAATGCCTTCCCCTGTATCCGCCATTTCCCCCAGACCCCCCCCCCCCCCTGGTGTACTTAGGTGCTCAGTTATATACAGTAGACAATTTAACCCCCTACTTATACCACTTTACACTATCCCAAGCTTAAATTCTCCCCACCCGCCCCCCATCCATCCTCATTCTACGAACCCCCCCCCCCTCCCACCTGCCAAAGTTTGCCATTATAAAACCACGCTAGCATAAGGACCGCCAATCACCCCCTTCCCCCCCCATCTCCCCTACCCCATCTTTCCTCGAGACCCCCCCCCCTCCTCTCCACCCTCCATTGTTCATATCTTTCCCACACCTTATTATATCTTGAAACAATATGTTTTTGATGGGCTTCTATCGCACAGTATTCCCAAAGCTGCTCCATTCCCCCCACCACCTCTGCTAAGGGGGGAACATCCGGCTTCTTCCACCAGCGGAGAAGACTCATCCGCCCTGCAATTACACAATATCCCTGTAGTTTCCCCCTGTCTCTCCCGCCTTCCCCCTTCCCCCCCTCATTCAGTATTACCATACTAGACGTAAAGCCTGTCTGCACCCCGGTGATGTCTGCCGTGAGCCTTTCCACCCCACTCCAATATTCCTGAACTACTGGGCAGCCCCACACCATATGCAGCAAGTCTCCTCTAGCCCCACACCCCTTCCAGCATCGATCCGAACTAGCCGGGTATAGAGCGTGCAGCCACACCGGGGTCCAATACATTCTCAGCCTTAGCTTATAGCTGTTTTCTAGCATTGCGGTACCCGGTGCTAATTGGTGAGTTCTGATATAGATTCTGTCCCACCTTTCATCGTCCCAACGCCCCCCCAGGTCTGCCTCCCACTGCTTCTGACCCCGTACGGCCCCTTGCTCGGGTTCCCCCAGGATTTTGTATAGCTTCGATATAATCCTAGTTGGCATCCCAGCACCCCCCATCATCTCTTCAAAAGGCGTAAGTTTCACCATCAAATCTTGCTTCACCTCCTTCCTCTGAAGCCAGTACCACAGACTAGCATAAGCAAACCTATCATGCTTCTCCAAACAATATTTCTGCAGCAATTCCTCAAAGCCTCTAATCCTCCCCCCTTCCCCCACCAATTGTCCCAACGTCCGTAACCCTGCCGTCCCCCATCTCCTAAAAATCCCTGCCTCCTCCCCCATCCTACCCTTCATCGCTGTCTGGATTGGAGTTTCTCGGGAGTATTGCTTCCCCCCCAGCAGGCACCCCTTCCTTTTCGTCCAAACCCGTCTAGTAAGATCTTTGTAGGGATTCTCGTCTTCCTTCCCCCTCCCACCCCCCCCCAGGGTCCCAGATCCAAGCTCCCCCCTCGGTCCCCACCTCCCCCTCCATCCCCACCCACCCACCCAGGCCTCTCCACCCCCTCCTTCCAGGCAAAGAGTGCCCTAAGTTGCGCCGCTTCATAATAGCGGAGTAAAGATGGAACCCCTAACCCCCCCTCCGTTTTATGCCTATACATGGTCGCCCTGGCTACTTTTGGTCGCTTTCCATCCCAAATAAATTGCAACAACAAATTTTGCATCCTAGCTATTTCCTTTCGGACCAACCGATACGGCAATGACATATAAACGAACAACAACCGTGGAAGAACATTCATTTTTACTACAGCAACACGTCCCATCCAAGACAAATAAAGCCCCCTCCACCTTGATAAGTCTTGTCGTATGTTCTCAACCAGTCCCTGATAGTTCCATTGCTTAATCTTAGTGAGAGGGACCCCCAACTGGATCCCCAGGTACCTGAACCTCCCCTCCACCCACCTAAATTTAAAATGATGCCGCAGACTCTCCTCCACCCGGGGCGCCAGATTGAATCCCAGCAGTTCTGTTTTCCCTTGATTGATTTTATACCCCGCTAAGCGGCTGTACCGTTGTATAGCCGCCATCAGCACGGGTAGTGTCGTAAGTGGTTGCGTCAGGGTGAAAACAATATCATCGGCAAACAGTCCAATCTTCTCCTCCCTACCACCGATCTGTACGCCCTTAATGTCCCCCAGCCGCCGAATATATGCTGCCAACGGCTCTATGGCCAAGGCAAACAGCAAGGGTGACAGCGGACAACCCTGCCTGGTACCTCTATGTAACTCAAAACTCTCCGAATAGCCCCCGTTAACCCGCACCCTGGCGCTCGGCCCCTGATAGAGAGCTTTAAGCCAACGGATATACGTCTCTCCAAATCCCATTTTCTCCAAAACCTGAAACATAAAGGACCACTCCACCCGATCGAAAGCTTTTTCCGCGTCCACAATGATTACCACAGCCTCTTCGGTAGTTCGCTGAAGATGCCACATAATATTCAAAAGTTTTCGCACATTATCGCTACCCTGACGTCCCTTCACAAAACCCGTCTGGTCCGGGTGGATCAAGTGCGGCAAAATGTCCTGGATACGGTTGGCCAAAATCTTTGCCAATAACTTCGCATCCAGGTTAATTAAAGAGATGGGCCGATACGACCCACACACCCCCTTGTCCTTGCCTGGTTTCGGCAAGACCGTTATGCCAGCCTCCGCCATTGAGCGCGGGAGGCCCTCCCCCTGAAGCACCCTATTAACTACTTTGGTGAATATGGGCGTAATCTGTTCCGACATTACCTTATAAAATTTTGCCGTGTATCCATCTAACCCTGGCGCCTTTCCCAATTTCAATGTGGTTATAGCTCCCCGCACCTCCTCTTCCTGAATCTCCCGCCCAAGATGTTCCCTTTCCTCCTCCGTCACCTGTGTCAGCCCACATTCCTCCAGAAATTCCGTAGCGTCCCTCCCTCCCGCCTCCAGTTCGCTGGCATACAGAGTTTTATAATACTCCCGAAACACCCCCCTAATTCCTTTGGAGGTTTGGACCCACTCACCTTTAGTGCTCCGAATGCCCCCAATAATCCCTGCTTGCCTCCTCCCCTTCAAGCGACTGGCTAACACCCTCCCCGCCCGATTCCCACCCTCAAAATGGGCCTGCTTCAAAACCGCCATTTGGAATGCTATTTCTTGGGCCCGCAATTTACTCAACTCCCCTCTCACCCTCTGTAACTCCGTAAGCGTACCGGATCAGCCACCCTCTGGTGCACCCCCTCTAGTCGCCTCAACTGTTGCAATAAATCAGATTCCATGGCCCCTTTTTCACGTTTAACCCGCGCCCCCAACCCAACCAGCTGTCCTCTAATTACTGCCTTTAAACCATCCCAGAGCACCCCCATAGACACCTCCCCCGTATCGTTTAGCTGAAGATAGTCCTTTATATGAGCCTTAAGCTGCTCCACATGGTTTGCCTCCTCCAGCAAAGAATTGTTAAGTCACCAGAATTTTAAACTCTCATCCTGCCCGCCCATATCGAAGCGTGCACTCACTGGGGCATGATCCGACCACGTAATCTGACCATGCTCCACCTCCTGCACTCTGTCCAACCAGATTCCTCCCCCCCAAAGCATATCCAACCTACTATAGGAGCTATGCACTGGCGAGTAGTAAGTATATTTCTGTTCTCCCGGATGCCAACTCCTCCACAAATCCACCAACCCCAGGCGCTCTCGCAGCACGTGTAGACTTCGTCTATCCCCTCTTCCTCCTCCCCCCCGCCCCCCACTTGTATCAATCCTAGGATTACACGTTAAATTGAAATCCCCCCCCATGATTATTGGTGTACTCCCCAGGCCTTCCAATTCTTTCAAGAGTTGCTCGTACATCTCCCCCTGCTTCTCATTAGGTCCATACACACTGATCACCCAGACCTCCTCCTCCTCAATTTGCAATAATACCCCCACCCATCCCCCCCCTTTCCCCCGTCGAACTTCCTTCACCATGTTGTGGTACTCCCCCCCCCACCAAAATGCCCACCCCCCCCCTTCCTAGAGTTTAATCTCTGGCCCGCCAAAACCACCTTGGGAAATTGCCTGGATTCCAACATGTATTCCTGCCCCACCCGCAGGTGTGTTTCTTGTATACACATAATATCGGCCCCCATTCTTTTACCCTCTCTTCCCACCAACTGGCGTTTCTGTCGAGTTCGCAGCCCCTTCACATTTAAGGTCATAATACTTAACATTTTACGCTTCCCATACCCCCCTCCCTCCCTTCCACCCCCTTTCCCTCCCCCTCCCCTCTTACCTCGTCCTCCCCTCGACCCTCTCCAACCCACGTCCCTCCTCCCCCCATCCCCATCCCCTGTCTCTTCCAGAGGATAACTCAGGAGTATTGCGCCCCATGCCCTCCCCAACCATACGCCTTCTCGCACCCATTCCCCCACCCTCCTGCAGCCCGCTTCCCCCCCTTCTGCCATTCATACCGTCCTCCCCCCTTTCTTCTCCGTATATTCCCCTACAGCCACGCCAGCTTCCCCCTCCCTCCTCCCGCTCCTATACCTCCCGCCCGGTACTCCTCCACTTCCCCCCCTTCCTCCCCCTCCCACCCCCCTATACCCTTCCCACCCTACCGCCTCCTCCCCCACCCTCCTCTCCCCCAGTTACTTTACAAAATACCTATATGTTACTTATGTTAGCAGTCTTAAAGACAACCTTCCTCCACCACCTTGCAACCCATAGACCATCATGTTATCAGTCCACAAGTCTGTTCAAGTGTCCTCCAGCCTCTGGGCCTCGTGCAGCTCCTGCCCATGTCGCGGGCCTCCGATTTTCCCGCACTCTGGGCTGCCTCCCCTCTGCCCCTGCCGCTCTCCAATGGTAGAACCTGCCTCCAGGTCCTCCCCGTGGACATTCAGGCCTGCGCCCCTGAGAGCTCTCTGGGCCTCCTCCGGTGTCTGCGCCCGCCATGTCCGCCCTTTGTAGGTAAATGAGAGTCCAAAAGGGTGCAACCATCTATATTTAATGTGCTTCCTGCGCAATAGTTGTGTTACAGGCTGCATGGCCCTCCGCCTCTGCAATGTTCCTGCAGACAGATCTTCGTAGATGTGCACCGGATAGCCCTGCCACATGAGGGCTCTTTCTCGCCTGATTTTGTTAACTATCGCCTCCTTCGTTTTATAACGTGTCAGGCAGATGATTATGTCACGGGGCTTATTACCCACGGGTTTCCCCAGTGCTCGGTGAGCTCTTTCAAGTTGTATATCTGTAGCAGTCACCTCCCCACCACCCAAGCGTAGGGCCTCCAAGCAGACTGAGCGAGCTACCTTCTCGCTATCTTGAAATTCTTTCTCCTCTGGTATTCCACGGAGTCGCAGATTATTACGGCGAGAGCGGTTTTCCAAATCTTCCAATTTATATAACAAAGTCTCATATTGTGACCCCAACTGCACCGATCTTTTTGTCTCTTCTTCTTGGTGCAGTTCAATCTCTTGCAGCCTGTTCTCATGGTCTCCCATTCTACAGACCAGTTCTCCAACTTCTTCTTTCAGGGGGGCCAGCACATCGTTCAACTCACTCTTTACTGACTGCACTTCATTTTTGATTTCAAGGAACCAGTCTCTAAGCTCCGCTCTCGTAATAGGTTGCATAGAGTCAGTTCCTGACGTTTTTACATTCTCCATGTCTTCAGCTCCCCCCTGTTCTCCCGGCACCTCTGGGAGCTTTTTGTTCTCCATCTGCCCAACATCGCCTTTTCCTCCATGTGCCCCTGAGTAGGCATATTCTTTAAGATCCGCCGCTTTTCGTCTGGTGGTCATCGTTGTACCGGATGCCTCTTGCAGGGCCAGCAGAAAACGTCCAATTTTTGGTATTTGGGCTCCCCAGCCCCTCCTTATTATTATTATTATTTTTTTCTTTTCCTGATTTACTTATTTACAGAGCCCTTAGGGCCTTCACTGCAACTTGCTGCCCAGATAGTGGTGGCCGGCTTCTTCCAGCTCCCCTCAGTTTCCTTCCACCAGGCCCCGTGCTCGCGCTGGCTTCACACTGCTAGCCCCCAGCCTTCGCAGCTTGCACTAATCTGCTGGGCTGTGCTTTTCAGCCCCTGCTCTCCACCGGCAGCACTTAACACAGCTGACCTGCTCCTCTCCGTTCTACCAAACTCCGCGATCCAGCTCACCTCCAGGGCACTGGCTCCGATCTTTCTCTCTGCTGGGGAGCCGCAGCACTGTCGAGGGTACAGGCCTCTAACATCCGCCTGCCCTAGTCCCCTTCTCAACGCTGCCTCCGGGCGCCATTTTCGGCCCAACACGCTGCCGCCTTGCTCTCCCGATGATTCGCCGCACCTCCGAAGTAGCTTTTATCGCTGTCGGCTGTTCATCGGTCCCGGCGCCTCCTGCCCACTGTCTGCAGTCAATGCGCCCACTGGCCACCTCCGAGGGAATTGTATATAGGGCTTTTAGCTGGGTCGGTGCCGGAGCGGCTCTTTCAAGCCGCCATCGGCTCCGGTGACGTCACTTCCTCCAAATGTCGTGTTTCTGAGATTTTTGATGGAACTGAATTCCTCTCTAAAGTGCTACTTGAGCGGAAATGGGGAATATCTTTGTCAATCTACCAATACCTTCAAATTTCCCATTGCTCACGCCAGCCACACTCAGGGAGAGTAGCAGTGAATGCCTTCCTGATCCTGTGGTCCGAAAGCCTCTTCTATGCTTTCCCACCAACTCCACTGATGGCAAAGACCCTCTTCAAAATCCAGAGTGAGCGGGCATCAGTGATCCTGATCACCCCGAGATGGGCCTGGCAATCCTGGTTCCCTCTATTGCTCTCCCTTTCAGTGGCACTTCTGGTCCCGTTGGGTCAGGATCCGGGCCTTCTGTCCCAGGAAGAGGGCTTCCTCCTGCACCCCAACCTGGGGTCACTAGTATTGACGGCATGGCTGCTGAAAGGGTAACCTTGGCTCCTTTCAACCTCCCAGGGGAAGTCAAGGAGATCCTGCTGACCTCCCGAAAACCCTCCACCTTCAAATGGAGAAGATTCTCCATCTGGTGTGTGGAGAGAAGGGAGAACCCTTTCTCCTGTCGCATGCAACTAGTGCTACAATACTAACTGCATCTCTCACACACTGAGCTAAAGTTTAATTCGGTGAGGATACAACTGAGTCCCATAGCCATACACCATCACCCTGTAGAGGGAAAGTCCCTCTCAAACCAGCCCCTGGTCTCCCGGTTTCTCTTGCTCTCGAAGCCCCCTCTCCGCCCTCTGGTGGTGGAATGGGACCTTAATGTGGTACTCTCCCAACTCACTAAACTGCCATTTGAGCCCCTGGCCACTTGCCATCTGAGATACCTCTCCTGGAAAGTGGTTTTCCTGGTGGCCATCACATCTGCTTGGAGAATGAGCGAACATCAGACGTTGGTGGTGGATCTGCCATATACAAGGTTCTATAAGAACAGGGTAGTGCTCTTCACTCACCCTAAATTCCTTACCAAGGTGGTATCTCCCTTCCACCTCAACCAGGAGGTGGTCCTCCCCACCTTTTTTCCATGGCCCCATGCCAGCAGGGAGGAACTCATATAGCATATGCTAGACTGCAAGCGGGCTCTGTCCTTCTATCTGCAGTGGACCCTGGCCCATCACAAAGCTCCTCAGTTCTTTGTATCATACAACCCCAGTAGACTGGGGCTCCCAGTAACGAAGCGGACTGTGTCTACTTGGGTGGCGGACTGCATTGCCCTTGCTTATGAGTGAACGGGCTTTTCCCTTGAGCACCGGATCACTGCACATCACGTGTGAGCTATGGCCACATTAGTAGCCAACCTCCACTCAGTGCCAATGACAGAAATCTGCAGGGCCACCACATGGGCTTCAAGTCATACATTTGTAGCTCATTACAGCCTGGAGAGTGAGTCCCGCAGGAAATGTGCCTTCAGAAAGGCAGTACTCCGTAATATTTTCGGTGTGTAGGCAAATCCTGCCCTCCGACCCTTCTGTGTTCAGGCTACTGGAGTGTTAGTGTCGCTGGATGCTAGGATCAAGCAGAGTCTCTCAGTGGGGACTCATCTTCTGCAACTCATGGCTACCTGATGGGTTTCCGGTGGTACTGTCGTGGTTCGATCTTCAGCAATCTGGAGCTAGAGAGTCCCATATGTGAGGACTGACTTCCTGCTTGTTCCTGGAGAACACTTGTTACAAGTGAGTAACTACATAATTATTTGAGGTAGGCCCCAGAGACCTGTGGGGTGGGTGGATCTTATTGGGGGGGGGGGGGTTCATAGGGGTGGGAAGCCAGATAATCTGTAATGCTGAGTTACCACAAGTTAGCAACTCCTGAGGCAACTTAAGCTATGATAAAATTAAGGATTTTTCTGGAGTTTAGTAACTAGCCCCTTTAATTAGATTATTTTGATCACTACTACAAAATGTCTGAGGCAGTTAAGTCATACAAAAACAATCAGTATACAATCACAATTTCATCTAATGCATAATGTAAATCTAGCTTATAAAACTTGCCCATTAAAAGTTCTCAAACTTGGTGCAATAATCACATTTTAACTGCCTAGAAAATATTTTTCATGCCAGATTAGCTCTGGCAACTTGCTACAAAAAACAGAAACAGCAAGTGAAAACACTTGCTTTCTGACAAATTGTGTACAAACTTCCCTGGAGGATGGTCAGCAGTTGGGAAAGTTGTAGTCACAGAGGCTGATTTGGAGGGCAGGTCTCCTGAAGAGCAGATTCTGATCTAGAATGCCTTACTTAAGAAGATTATGACTGACCTGGCCCCTGTGAGGGTGATAGGGAGTTGGGTTGTTTCATGGAGGGTTATTGGTTTTGAAGTGTCAGGGGCATCATTTTGAAATACAGTGATAAAAAGATAAATCTATGGAGTCATTGTAAGGGCTATGCTTATTTTATTGAGCAGTTGTCTTGAGAGCAAAGGAGGATTGGATCTTTAAGTACTTAGGTGAAATAGGGAAGAGGTCTGGGGAGCTATTTTAAGTAATGGGTGTACTAAGAAGGTGTGGAGAGGGTGAGAGTTCCTCCAATGCTATTTGTGCCTTCAAGTCAGTTTTGACTCCTGGGCAACCCAGCTGCTCCTGGGTTATTTTGGCAGTGTGACCTGAAATTGATTGCCAGACCTTTCTTCCAAGGCGATGGAGGGTTAAGTGATTTATTCAAGACCATAAGGAGTGCTAGTGGGAATTGAACCCTGGTCTCTTGGTTACCAAGCCAGTGCTCCAACCACTACACTACTCCTCCATGCCTGAGAGTTCCTCCGCATTTCTTCAAAAACAAATTGGGAAAAATCCCTTGCAAAGACTGTGTTGCATAATTCCTTTCTTTGAAGGCCAGTGGGATCTTCTTATAACATCTTGGTGAATAAGATGTACATTCCTTGAATGGAGGTGTGGTGGGCTTCCAGTAGAATTTAGCCTATAGAGGGCAATTGGTGAACTTTGGTGTTACAGGTGAGGGAGCTGTATGTTCCCTCAGGGAAATTTATATAGTAACATAGTAAATGACGGCAGATAAAGACCAGTATGGTCCATCTAGTCTGCCCATTAAGATAGT